>CM028135.1:19767500-22650000 GCA_016271365.2 Neoceratodus forsteri | reverse complement strand
TTTAGTTGTTACTCAGGAGGTGTTTAATAGCTCAACCACACCCAGGACACTACCTGGTAAACAAAAGCTAAATAAATAAAATAAATGTGACCCTCCCAGAGAACACTTATTGGTATTATTCTCTTAGGAAAGATCAGGGGTTACTTGAAGAGAAAGTAAAATAGTCACGATGCGATTAAAGAGTACGAGGTGAATGAGTAGTAGGTTACAAACCACACCGCTCCTAAAAAAATAATGTGCAGTATTACTACAATTCAGAAAAAATTTTAAAAAGTTTACAAAAAAGTCAACTTATTTATATCACTACATAAAAGGTATTGCAACATTATATATCAGTATGAAAATTTATTTATCATTATATGGAAACTGTTTAAATTTCAGACTGTCAATGTGAAAAATTCATTTATAATACTACCTTTGAAAAGAAAAGAAATATGAATTGATATACATGTTTACTACCGCCATATTAAACTGATTCATAGAAACACTGTACATGTATTTATTTATTAGCTTTTGGTAACCAGGTAAGTGCACTAGGCAACAAGCCTGCCTATTTTCAGGCACGACCCGGGAGAGTACAAAGTGACAATATAATAATAGCAAACAGTAAGGTACAGCAATTTCAAAAAATTAGGCAAGTAGGGACATACTTGTCAGGACAACAATATCACAGTAATTAAATATGCAAACAGAGATAAAAGTGAGGAATAAACACACGATTAGGGTAGGATACAGTATTGGCAAATGCATTGGAACAGTCAAAATAGCCTAGCTAGGAGAGAAAAAAGATAAAGAAAACCCACAAATAGACAAAATATATGCTTTAGGACATTATCCAGAGATGGCATGAACATGACTGAGGACTATACAGTGGTCAAAAGCAGTCACAGGTACCAAGAGAATAGAGGTGAGAAAACAGTGATCACTTCAAAGAGAGGAGAGATGAGTTATTCTTAATATGATGGGGGAGTGAGTTCCAAAACCTAGGAACAAAATAGGCAAATGCTTGCTCACCCATTTTAGAAGAGCAGCGCTGAACAGCGAGCATTGGGAAGGTGGAAGATCTAAGGGTTCGGGAGTGAGAGACCGGAGTAAGCATGCCACCCAGTGTGGCCAGCTGAGGGGTTCTGGTAAGGGAGTCAATAAAACACCCTAGAGCATATGAATGGCAGGCATCGGGAGACAGCCAGTGTAAGGCAGCATAGAGGAGGCAGCGGTGAGTCAGGAGAGGAGCCGATAAAGCTAATCTACAGATATTGTTATAGGAGGTGTCCCACTTGCGGAGAGCTCCAGCGTTGGCATAAGAAAAATACAAGGAGGGCATATAGGAGTTGAGGAAATAATACACCACGAGCTACAGAGATCCTAGCACCCGGGGTGAGTGAGTGAGGCACTCTGTAGGCTGCACCAATTTTAGCATTAACCATCCGGCATACTTCATTGATATGTGCACCAAAATCAAGTACCGGGTCAAGCGTAACCCTGAGGTATTTGAAGGTTGAGGAGTTAGAGACACCACAGCCATCACAGCAGCAGACCAAAAGCTTAGGGGACTCTGTGGACACTCTTTAGTGGATCCGAAAAGCAGGGCCTGGGTCTTAGCTACATTTAGAATTTGGTGGTTAGAAGAAAACCAGGATTGAAGGGCCTGAAAGTTCATGGAAAGATTATGATTTATATCCACCATAGAATTGGAGGCAGAGTAAAGTACGAGGTCATCTGCATACAGGAGTATACTGCTGTGAGGTGAAGAAACAGGGATATTATTAAGGAAAACAGAAAAGAGTAGGCGACCAAGGATAGATCCCTGTGGGACCCCACAGGTGATACAGGAAGAGGAGGAGAGAACTTTATGGAATGAGACAGCTTGGAAGTGATTATCAAGGTAGCTAGCAATCCAGGACAGGGTAGAGTTTGAAGCACCAAGAGCCTGTAGCTTAGCCAGTAATAGCGGGTGATGTACCATATCAAACACTTTAGAGAAGTCAATAAACACAGCTCCAGTGAGTAGGCCATTGTCCATATTACATTTGACATCACTTGTAAACTGGGTCAGGGCAGTCGTCGTGCTGTGCCCTGCCCTAAAACCATGTTGAACAGGGATTGAAGATTGAATTTGAGAAGGTAATCAGAGACCTGTCGATGGACAAGTTTCTCAAGCAGATTGCTGAGCGTGGGGAGGAGTGATATCGGGCGATAGTTAGACAGGATCTTGGCATCACCTTTCTTAAACACAGGTATAATTCTGTCCATTTTCCAGGCCGAGGGGACAGAGGTAGAACAGATAGAGAGGTTAAACAGCCTAGTTACAGGTGCCACTAATCAAGCAGCAAACTGTTTGAGAATCCCTGGATGGATTCCATCAGTTCCAGCAGTACCGCAGACAGGGATAGATCTTAGTAATTTGAGGGCATCATGACACGAGACTGGAGACAGCTCCAGGGAAGGGGGAGCAGTGGCCACCGGGGAAGAGGCAGAGTGGAACGTGGTAGGTGTGGGGGTGGGAAGAGTGGAAAAGAGGGTATTGAAGGCATTAGCAATGGTGAAGGGGTGATTGTAATGAGTGTTATTGATATACATATCATTAGGGGTCAGAGGTTGATTGTTCCCCAGAATTTCCTTAATTTGCGACCAGTACCATTTAGGGTTGGAGACAGAGGAACCGAGGAGGTTCCTGTAGTATGTACTTTGGCAAGACGAATCTCCTTTTTACAAGTATTCCGTAAAGCCCTATAGGCATCAAAGTCGCATAACCAAGAGGATGACTTCCACGTTGACCAGAGCTTATCCTTTTGCTTCAGGAGCTGGAGCAGGGGATGTTTGAGTCATTTGGTGACTTTCCCCTTTACCCTACGCGTGGTGACCAGGATGTGTGGTTCTGTAGAGAGAGAGTAGGGTAGCGTTGAAATAGTCAGTAGCAACATTAATATCGCAGGTATTGTAAAGGGGAGACCAGTCAACCAGATTTATGTCATGAAGGAACGCACCCACATTTAGATTAGAGAAACTGGAAAAAGGACTTTTGAGGGGAAGGAGGAAGGGGAGGAGATGTCCCAAACACAGTAGATCAGACAATGGTCACTTATGGAGTCAGGTAGCACACTGGCAGTGGGAAAAAACTCCTTCTTATTTGTAAGGATCCAGTCTAAGACAGTGTTGCAGGCACCATGACGAGACAGCCTTGTGAGGTCCTGAATAAGCTGAGTGAGATTGGTCTAGTTAGTCTGGGAGGATAGAAGAGAAGAGCTAGGCCTGGCCCAGTCCAGATTAAAATCACCTGGCAGATTATGTCATTTTTCCTGGACATGGACAACACATATTCTATAAATTCTTCCAGACCTGTCCTGGAGTTTCTGGGAGGTATATAAATGCAAAAAATATGAAGCTTCTTAAAGCCCCCCAGCAGCAACAGGGAGTGAAGAACCTCACAGTTAGCAAGACAGGGAGCCTGTATAATAGAAACATTCAGATGAGCCTTGTAGTAAAGATCTAAGCCCCCACCTCTTTTGGTGCTGGCACGATCCATCCGAAGCAAATTATATTCCTGTAGGGAGCACTGGGAGTCCACAATGGAAGGTTTAAGCCAGATTTCAGACAAGGCAAGTATATCTGGGTTATTTGCACACACCCATGCCACAATTTCCGGGTGGTAAGCCATCAGGCTCATAACGTTAAGGTGCGCAAAGGTGAGACCCGAAGACTGAGGAAAGCAGTTCACAGGGTGAGGCTGTATGGGATTAGAAGCAATAGCAGGACCCGGATTTGCCTCTAAATCTCCAGCAAGGGTGAGGGATAGGGAGATAATTCAAGTAGAGGCAATAGCAAATGCCAGGGAGGCACCCCCTGTTGAGATAGAGCACTTCCGTAGGATATATCTAGTTAGTAGTACAAGCTGCTTGTTAACCAGCCCAGGTAGAGGATTAGGGGAGGGGTCAGACAGTAGGTTGGAGAAGTAGAACTTGTCCAGTGAGTACACACCCCTAGACATGGGAGACACAGCAGGACAGGTAAATACTGATAGAAGAAACAACATGCAAGCTAAAGGCAGAAGATTGAGAAATGCCCTAATATCCATGATGAGGTAGTAGAGACAGTGGACTATGTGAGGTGAGAAAGAACACGAGGAAGAGAAGATTAAGGGGAAAAAGACGCAAAAGAAAATATTGCAGATAAGCCAATTGGAAGAGAGAGAGAGAGAGAGAGAGAGAAAGAGAGGGGAATAGAAATTGCAGAAGTTAATAAGCAACCCCTAATGGCCGCCTGGTATAACATGCAGATGGCAAACAAGGGAGATAGAAATAAAACCACTATTCACGCCACATACTCCGTGAGACAATACACTATAAAACTAAAGCCAGCTAACAGTGGGAGGTATTGGGGGCGAGCGAGGTGGGAGCTAGTGCAGAGGACAAAGCAATCTTCCCACCTGCTAAGACAATGGATTAACTAGAAGCCACCTCAAGGTCCTAGTTCACTGTACCTGAGTAGCTTAGGGAGATGATTCGGGGGGGTGGGGGAGGGCAGCCCCAACTCAACCCTCACCACCCTGTGGAGACAGAAAGAGGAGGTATGGAATTTATATGCAAGCCCCTTCAGAATTAGCATGCGAGGTTTCAAGTAACAGTTAGCTAAGCACAGAGTCTGACTCCACTTAGGAAACGGACAGTAAAGTCACTAGCTAAGCCCTTTGATTAATTTGCTGAATTTAGCACAAACTGCAGGTACAGGTACAGATAGTGATCTAAATCCAGACTTAGGAAACAGATTTGCTGAAGACATGCATCACTGTAAGATACAGAACTCTGAATATCTTACCTACTGAAGACAGAATTCTTTATAAAGTACTACAGTACTGAAATGACAATCCATGACATTTACAGTACTCAAATTGGTTATTAGCCCAGAAAGTACATATTCCATTGGAAAAGTATATTATTAGACAAGCTTTGCAAACTAAATTCTTGGAGAAACAATGCCAAACAAATGCTGGAAGAAGATCTGTCTCATATTACGGTCATCATCTAGATAATTATCCAATAAACGAAACATGCGATGAATCTTCTTGCATGTTTAAAGGCAAACAGATTGACAATTAATTTGAAAAATCATTACATACAGTAATTGCCTGACATAATACTGTAATGTTCCCTTTGTGTTATATGTTTTAGCTATGTGAATCACTGACATGATTTCAGCCAATTTGTGCATAGCAACTGTACCTCTTATCCTGTGTACAGTACGCTCTCATGCAGGAGAGTTGGAAGGGAGCTCCACTTCTTCGTGAGCAGGGAGGATGGCACAATAAAATTAAAAGAATAAAGATGTATTATAAATCACTCAACCTAAACTTGAATGATTTATATAGAGAATAATAGATAGGCAACTGTGTGTTATGGATTTTTTTTACACACCCAAGGTGTGTGATAACCCATAAAACCTCGAGAGCCGAAGCCGAGGTTTATGATAATCACACACCAAGGGTGTAAGAAAAATCCACATACACACAGTTGCTTATTTTTAATTTTTTATAATTACTGGCAACCCCCTTTAAAAAAATGCAGAGTATCTGCTATTTACAAACACACACACTCTCTCTCTCACACACACACACACACACTGTCTGTCTCTCTCTCTCTCTCTCATACACACACACACTGTGTGTCTCTCTCTCTCTCTCTCGCTCACACACACACGCTGTCTTTCTCTCTCTCACACACACACACACACTTTCTCTTTCAGACCGACCTTTTTTCAGCGACGGCATCTCCCGATCCGGAGACACGGCGGATCAACCAGATAGTCCTTTTCTATTTGGAAGGTGGGATCAACCAGATAAAACATTAAAAATCAAATACAGATGGGGAGGGTAAGTAAATAAAAAATGGCTCGTCGTGGCGAGAAACTGAGCAGCCATTTTTTTAAAATATTCAGCCCGCCCACTCCTGGGGCGCGAACCAATGAAAAGACAGAATACAGATGAGTGACACACAAAGGAGACAGGTGGTTTTGCAAATGCCGTAATAACTCGTTTTTGAGTTATTACGGCATTTTAAAGTGCTTGAAAACCGTTTGTTAAAGGGGGTTGCCAGTAATTACAATAAGATAATAGGGCCCCCAAAGGATATCTCTTATGGTATGAGACCCTTCTCCTGAGGATTTGGCAGACAGAGCTGCTCAGCTTCAATTCGCGGTCCTCTCACCCAGACTTCACGCTTGGAATCTCTTATACCAAAAGAGACATCCCTCAGAGGCCATATTAACTTCTAGTATTATGTTTTGCACTGTTTTAAAATTGACCTAGGCATGGCCAAAAATGGAACAGAATAAAACAAAGCTGGCACCAGCTTTCATTAAATACTCAAATTTTATTAAGTGCAAAAAATCGCCATACAGTATCAAATGTGCGAGTGCGCTAATGTATCATAAAAATAGATTGCTCCTATGATAAGCGCCAGGGCATCCAAAAATAACACAAAAGGGGGAGGAGGACTCTGTTGGTTTGGCAACAGCCCTCTCGCTCCATGAACATGCCAGTTCAGTGAGGCTTGCGTATCAACTGCATGACAGCTCAACTGCATGACATCTCTGTGAAAGATGTCATGCATGTGGATACATAAGCTTACCTCACTTGACCGGTGTGTTAGTAGATCAAGAGGACACCAGACTTATGTTATTTTGGCTGTTTTTTGCTGTTTCCATGTGAACTTTGAAAAGTATTGTATTCATTTACATCACCTATGTTTTGGACGACTATTGATGTATTTACTGCATACACAAGTCACTTTAAGCTATACGCTACTACCCTCCCCAACTGAAGTCAGGATTCATGCAGTTGTAACTGTACTGTTCTGTAGAACCTGTGGTAAGAGTTACCTGAACAAGTGCTGCATTTGGGGTAAATAAAACTGGGCACTGTATGACATAGTCTGGTTAAATTTCTTTTAAGTGTGAGTGTACCCTCTCAGCAGTGCTGACCCACTTTCAATCCTTAGAGCCAATATTGTGTGTATCACTACCCATAGCAAGATGAGGGAACTGGCTTCTGAGGACACAGAGGGGGCAACGCACGAGGAAGCAACTCACACCTCAGTAACAGGAGAAGTTGTAGCTGAAGAATGAGCTGGGAGCAGCAGTTCTGAGCTACAGCTACAGACTGAGGAGAGCTCAGTCATGGGCAGCTCTCCCACAGCAGAGTGTGTTTTGGGAAAGGTCGGGCATGCAGAGCTAGGGAGAGCTCAGCAAACTGACCCATCCCTGAAAAAACTAAGGAAGTTAGCCACCAGGGTGGAAGGTGATGCTGTGAGTTCTGGGAAAGGGGAGGTGTACTGTGACAATGGGCTCCTGTGTTGTGAGAGGGTTCTGAAGGGAGGACTGGAGGAAGGGGTACTCTGACAAATAATGGTTCATAGGGAGTATAGGAAGCAGCTTCTGGCTTTAGACCATGACATACCATTTTTGGGACATCTAGGGGTCAGCCATACAAAAAGGTGCCTGACTAACAATTTTTACTGGCCCAGTATTTTTAAAGATGTGGCAGACTACTGCCAGGTTTGCTTGCAGTGCCAAAGGGTGGGAAAGGTTGGAGACAAGGCTAAGGCAGCTTTGATTCCTCTACCTGATATCAAAGACCCCTTTCGGTGAGTTGCCATGGACATTGTGGGGCCGCTTAGCACCTCAAGTTGCACCAGCAAATGGTACATTTTGGTGGTCATAGAACAAACCACCAGGTACCCAGAGACAGTGCTCTTGTCCTCCATCAAAGCTGAGAATTTGGTGTAAGAACTGCTGGGAATATTTAGCTCTGCGGATTCTCCCAGGAGATTCTGTCAGGCCAGGGCATCAACTTCATGTCTGATCTGATGATTAGTCTTTGGAAGAAGTGTGGGGTAAGGCAGTTCAGTATCTTGTCATACCACCCATAGACTAATGGTCTGGTTAACATTTCAGTGGGTCTTTTAAGACCATGTTAAGGGCATTCACTGACCAGCATGCAACAGAGTGGAACAAATACCTGCCCCACCTCTTATTTGCATATAGGGAAGTTCCCCAGGAGTCCACAGGGTTTTCACCCTTCGAGCTCCTGATTGGCCATAGGGTAAGGGGCCCCTTTGATTGGCTAAGGGATGGATGGGAGAGACAGCAGCTTACTTCCCAAGGGGAATTTGTTGTGGAGTATATCCTGAATTTCAGGTCACAGCTTAAGGAGCTCAAGGGGTTCACCTAAGAGCACCTAGTCACTGCACAAAAGAGGCTGAAGCCATGGTGCAACCGTGGGGCCAGAGTGTGGGCGTAGGAAGTTGGGCAGTAGGTGATGGTGCTCATCTGTGTCTGGCAGAACAAACTGCAGGCAGCTTGGGAGAGGCCTTACTTGGTGGTCAGGAGGGTGAATGATGTTAATTATGTGGTGAAGCTACCAGACTGGAGGTGCAATCAGCGAGTCTATCACATAAACATGATGAAACCCTACCACGACAGGGATCAGATGGTCCTGGCTGTGTACGGCTATCCAGAAGAGGAGGAAGAAGCAGACCCACTGGTGGATCTCCTGGGAGAGGTTAAGGGAGAATCCTCAGTGGATGCTGTCACCCTCTGAGAGTGGCTGATGCCAACCCAAGCTGCTGAAGTGCGTGGGTGCTGCTTACATTTGAAGAAACGTTCACAGGGAAGCAGGGGTATACCATGCTGGCAGAGCACCATGTGGATACAGGTTCCCAAGCCCCACTGAGACAGCCACCCTACAGTGTTCCAGAAATTGTAAGACATGCCATAGAGAGGGAGATCAAGGAGATGCTGGCTTTCTGGGTGTCTGAAGAGTCTAGTGGTCCCTGGGCCTCCCCAGTGGTACTGATCCTTAAAAAGGATGGGACCACAAGGTTCTCCTTTGACTTCTGCAAGCTCAACAGCTGCACAGAGTCCAACACATACCCCATTCCCAGGAGGGATGAGGTTCTACAAAGGTTAGGGAATCCCTTTACCTGTCCACCATAGACCTGACAAAGGGCTACGGGCAGGTACCCCGACCCCTGAGGCCAGAGAGAGGTTGGCCTTCATCATCCCATTTGGATTATCCGAGGTCAGGTAATGACATTCAGGATGGAGAATGTGTCAGCCACCTTTCAACAGCTCATGGACCACATTCTAAATGGGACAGGGGACTTTGCTCTGGTGTATATGGATGACATCGCCATCTATACCCAGACTTGGGAGGATCACATCAGGCATGTGACCAAGGTATTCCACTGACTGCAGGTCACTGGGCTGACAGTCAAGACAGAAACATGCCAGGTAGGAAAAGCAGAAGATTTGTACCTTGGGTACAGGGTGGGGAGTGGGTATATTTGGCCTGAGCCAGTGAAAATTGAGGCCATCTAGGGAAAGGCCAACCTACAAGCAAAAGGCAAGTATGGGCCTTCCTAGGAATGGCAGGGTACTACTGCAAGTTTGTGCCAAATTTCATTAGCATGGCCAAACCCCAGTCCAATCTCACCAGGAAGAAAATGCTGAAAAGGGTTTAGTGGCTGGAAAGCTGCAATATAGCATTCTTCCTGCTGAAGGAGGCATTCTTGCCTGCCCAGAATATTCTTTAAGGTTTATTATGCATGTAGATGCATCATGATCGGATCATGGGCTAGATGTGGTTCTGAGAAAGGTCATGCACTCGGGAGACGAACACCCGGTCATGTACCAGAGCAGTAAGCTGCTGCCCAGAGAAGAGGCCTTCGCCACAATAGCAAAAGAGTGTCTAGGTATTTTCTGGGCTTTGCAGAAGCTGAAACCTTATTTGTATAGGAGGCAGTTCACCCTGGTCACTGACCACAACCCCCTTACATGGCTGCATGGGATCAGCAGACAGAACTCAAAACTGCTGAAGTGGAACCTGGTGCTGCAGTCCTATAGTAAGAACCTAAGGCATTGCAGCGGGTTGCATCATAACAACATGAATGCCCTGTCCAGACAGTAGTTAGTGCCCTTTCATTTTTTTTAATTCCACCTCAAATGTTTTTTTTAGGCGTAACCCGGAAGACACATTTTGTGTGGGATGTAAAAGTTGCCCCTTATGTGGTCATGAGATAGGGTTGTAACTTGCAGATTACTGAAAATCTGAAGAAAAAATTATTAAAGTTTTGAGTAAAATAAAATCGAGGTTAAAAAAATGTAGGTCCGTGCACATGCCCAGTTCACAGGTTTTTGGATGTAGAGTTGTTTTTTTTCCCCCACCTCAGTCAGTTTTTTTCAGTTGATGGCAGCTGGTTGAGGTACAGGATGGAAGGCCGTGCTAGTCGCCTGCTGAGGTACTTGAAATCACGTTTATGGGGGTAAGTCGGGGCAAGGAGATTGCTAAGTGCCAGAGGGTGGTTTGGGTGAGTGGGGTTATGAGTACTGGTAGAGGGAAGGAGAGAGACAGAGATAAGGCAGGCAGCAATGATGATACCAGCAGCTGGAATAGGCTACCAATTGCTGAAAAGACAGCACACAAGCACCTTTTGGAGGGGAGATTGGCGAGAGAAAGATGCACACCTATGACAGTACCGGTAGTGGGGACGGGTTCTCATTGGTTATGTAAGTGATGCAATGGCAGCTTCCCAGTTAGCTCCAGAGCCCTGATAAGGGCAATTCACATGCCTCTGACTGCTCTGTGCACAACAGAGGCAGTGGTGGTAAACTGCTCTGACTTTTGAAATAGCTGGTAATTTTTCACGTTTTTTGCCTACCTCTAACAAAAAAAATATACACTGAACCAAATGTCACCAAAATTGGCAGAACAAGCGAACCAGTACCAGATTATTTTGTGAAAAACTATCAAAGAACAGTCAAGATATCAGTGGCTGAAAAGCATGATTTAACATTAATCTGCCTACCTATCTTAACTATAGTGCTACAATTACTGCAAAAAAATAATTTGATAACTTATAATAAGCAAAAATTAAAAAAAATACCCTGTTGAAAATATAATGGAAATGGACATCCCTGTTTCAACAGTGGAATATTCCCCTTTTTCAAACACTGTGCATGAAGCCCTTTTATATTAGTAAATACTATTACATTTTTATTCATGAGAAAATGGACACAGCATCGAGTCAGGGACTCATTTATTGTACAATGGCTTCCAGTATCAGCCTCTTGGAAAAGCGCCACGCGCAGGCGCAAAATGTTGAGGTTTGCACCACCCCTCCGAGCACCTGTATTGCACTTTATAAGATTGTCCGATATGCTATGTTCAAATAAAACATATTTTTAAACATATACCATTGTGATATCAGACTTTCTTCATAGCTTAGAGGGTTTGTGCTTAAGCTTTTTTTTTTATTTATTTTTTTCATGATTGCTTACTTGCCTTTTTGCACAACTCGCTAGCCAGGGAGTGGCATAGCTGTTTTCTCTTTTTACAATATAACTTGACTACAAACATGGGTGTTGGCAGGCTTACTCAGTGTACTTTGCTGAGTACAGTAAACTCTAGAAAATCCATCAGCAACATGAGTCTCGGGTCCGGGCAACAAATGCAAACAAAGATTGATGTACCGGAAGAGCTGGTTCCCCCACCTTGGATGCTTTTGAATTAGTTTGTGAATGACGTTTGGGAGATGTGTGGGTACTAAACTTACAGGCCACGATTGTATGAGTGACCCGAGCGAGTATGTACGCATGAGTGCTGGTGTGAATGAACTTCTGTAAGGCTGGTAACCTTGATGTGGTACAGAGGCTTATCACAATGTATCCTAAATATTGTAACTAAAAGCCAGCCAACTTCTGTCTGATTGGCAGTGTGTGTGTCAGATAAAATAAAATTCTGTGAATCTATTAGGATCATTGGCTTACTACATATGGTTGACTGAAATGAGGGTTGGACAATGTTGTGTGGCAGGGCAGCACTTCTTTTGGTTTGTGTTTACGGGGGGGGGGGGCAACAGTTCCATTAACTGTTGAGTACAAGTTTAAAATTCCTGGCTACCCCAGAGTACAAACACACATTTTCAGCACAGTTTCAACAATATGTAACATATCACTTGTTCCTCACGTGGGACAAGGCACTCTGTTACACAGCAGCAAATAACGGTTACCTTCTGTGTAATTAGAAAGGTCCTCATGAGCAGGGAAATATTCAGTGCTAATTGGTTGAATCAACACTAATGATTTCTAACTGCACAGCTATATAGAGAATAATGGCTGGGTAGGGGGTTATTTTTATTTATTTAGCTTTTGTTGACCGGGTAAGTGCACTAGAAAAATCCTGCCTATTTTCAGGCACGACCCGGGGGAGGGGGATACAGATGAATGCCAACTGACCTTGAACCAGATTAAGCTGTTGGTGGTATTTTTAGTGAATGAGGGAAATTTAGCCAGGACACCGGGGAAATTCCTCTACTCTTTTCGATAAGTGCCATGGGATCTGTAACATCCACCTGAACTACCACCAATCCAGGCAGATGGGACCTCGGTTTAACGTCTCATAACGTTATAATGAGAATATTACCCCCCCCTCCGAGGTGTGGGATGCCACATAAACCCTGAGAGCCAAGCTCGATGGGATTATAAAGGCATCCCACACCAAAGGGTGTGTGTAAAATTTGAGTTTTATGCACCTATTCAGCCTTTATGTTATATAATTGCTAGGGAGCAATTTTTTCACCACAACAATTATATAAAATAAAAACACATTCCTATTCAGCTGCAGTCCTGTCTGTGTGTAGCATGGTCTGCGGCTCTTAAAACCTTTCGGGTTTTTTCTGTTTTTTTTTAGTTCAAGTAAGGTTGTTTAAAAAAAAAAAAGTTTAATCATCATGACAGCTGTTTCTTTTTTGGTTTTGAAAGACTTACCGCCGAGAGCGAGTGGTGGGCAGGGTGGCGATGCAGTCTTCAGCGGGACAGTGGGAAGAAGGCTGGCTGGCACATGTGGGGAGCAAGGGAAACCTGGCGCGTCTTTGCTGGTTATAATGGCAAATTATAACTGGGTTTCCCTATGGGAAAAAATGCTCCTTGGTAATTACAGTATATTAAGCACATGGAAACAGCAGGATTTGACTGTCAGTCATAACAATTTGATATGGGAGATTTTAAACAAAATCTCCAAAGTGCACTAAAATTGCTAATGACTCTTTTTGACTACTAACATACTAAAATGCCAGCAGAATAGGCCTAATGGTCTTTCACTTCTGCTTATTTGGTCAGCCCCCACCCTGGGAGCTGACCTTGCTGCCCCCCTCGCTTTCTCTGGCTTCTCCCTTCCCAGTTCCGGATATTCTTGCTGCATTGGATTTTACTTCCAGAACCCTTTCCCTGTACCTGTCCCACCCCCTCTTGAACCCCTCCACCATCTCTGCCTCCACCAGCCCCCTGGGCAGCGCATTCCACGACTCCACCACCCTCTCAGTGAAGTAGCACCTCTCCTTTCTCCCCTGAATCTTTCCCCCTCCAGCTTCCACCCATGCCCTCTAGTTGCCCCCTCCTCCTCCCTTCGAAGCACCCTGACTGCTACTCCCCTATTTACCCCCTTTATGTACCTGAAGACCTCTATCATGTCCCCCCGGTCCCTTCTCTCTTCCAGTGTGTACATATTTTGCTCTTCGAGCCTCTCCCCGTACGTCCTGTCCACCAAGCCCCAAATCATTTTGGTTGCCCTCCTCTGGACCCTCTCCAGGAGTTTAATGTCCCTCTTTAAGTGTGGCCTCCAAAACTGCACGCAGTACTCGAGGTGCGGCCTCACCAAGCAGTTATACAGAGGGAGTATCACTCCCCTCCTTCTGGAAGTGATCCCCCTAGCGATGCATTCCAGCATCCTGTTGGCCTTGGCTGCTGCCCTCCTACAAGTCTCTGAGTTGTTCATCTTGACATCCACCACCACCCCCAGATCCCTCTCAGCCATCGAGACTTGTAGCATTTCCCCACCCAGGGTATACACTTGGCCCTAATCAACATTAAGAAACAAAAACAGATTAGCAACATTACTGCAGTAGCCACTGGCGTCAATTAGAAATAGGTCACTTTTTACAGCATTTAGTTTAAATAATTCATGAAAAGAAAGCTAACAGATTTAGTTTAGTTGCTGTATTGGTCCTTGTAAAAATAGATCCAGAAGCAAATGGTTTGATACCTTTTATTGGACCAACATAGATGTTAAAAAAGAACAGAATGCCTAAGCTTTCGGACCAACCAAGTCCTTCCTCGGAAGCTTAAGCTTCCGAGGAAGGACATGGTGGGTCCAAAAGTTTAGGCATTCTGTTCTTTTTTTAACATCTAAGTCGGTCCAATAAAAGGTATCAAACCATTTGCTTCTGGATCTGAAAAGAAAGCTTGCACTTGTGCTGCTCCTTGGAAAACTAGTGTTGTTGTAAAGCTAGTGTTATCCAACTTCTGAAGACTGGGGAAGGGGGAGGAGACTGAGGGGGAAGGGAGCCACATGGGCCTTTTCAGATAAGCTATTTGTTTGGGATGGGGAAGGGGGAAGGTTAGGGGGGAGGAAACCATGGCATTCAATGACTGGTTGAGGGAATGATATAGGGAGGAGGGACTTCAATTTCTGGGGGACTTGGGAGGATTCTGGGATAGAAAGCTTTTCAAGTGGTATGGCCTTCATCTCATGAAGGAGGGAGCTAGTGCACTAGGGCAAAAATTAGAAGTCTACATGGATAGTCTTTTAAACTGATGAGGAGAGTAGCTGATGCTGGGAACCCCTCCTGGCGGATGAAGTGGAGTGTCACAGGTTTGCTGCATGACGAAATTGATTACCTCCCATTGAAATTGCATTGTTTGCTGCAGTAACTCTACTGCAGAATTCTGCAGAGTTGGGCTGCATTCTGGTGGGCTTCACTGTTGTTGCAGGGTAAACCCAGCAGAGGATTCCCTGGCTGAGGAAATGGGGCCAGGGGAGGACAGCAGTGGCAGGAGCAAGGAATGAGCGAAGGCGGCAAGTGAGGGAATGGGTAGCAGATGTACATTATCAGAGGAGACGACTGAAGGGATGGAGAGGAAGGGGAAGACATGAGAAAGGGATCAGGTTTGAAGGGAGGGAGTGAGGGAGAGGGAGGCATGGAGGTTGGTTTGCCGAAACACCAGAAGTTTAAACAATAAGATCAGTGAACTGCAGGCACTGGTGGCACAGAATACGTTAGATCTAGCGGCCATCATGGAGACTTGGGCCGGGGACAACAAAGACTGGGATCTACTGGTTCCGGTGTGTACCTTGTTTTGGAGAGACAGTCTCAAGAGGAGAGGTGGGGAAGTAGCCCTATACATTAGAGAAGAAATCGAGCTGACAGAGGATGGGACTATAAAAATAGAAGCAAGGCAAGGCAGTCTTTATTTATAAAGTGCACAATCCCAAAGACTCTGTGCACTGTACATAAAACAAGTCAGAAAACTGCAAACCAGACTACAATGAAACTGAACGTTTTAACATATGATCAAATTAATTAAAAAAATTATGCAGATCTTAAAATTAATTAACTTGGGAATGCCTGGTCAAATAAATAGAGCTTAAGAGATGCTTTAAAGGCCTGCACTGTATTATCCATATGAATATAACCAGGCAGTGAATTCCAAAGTAGAAACATGGAAATATAGAAGTTGACGGCAGATAAGGACTGCAAGGCCCATCCAGTCTGCCCATTTCTTTTTCTACCTTATAAATGTGCCATCGGCCTTTGCTCTGTCAGTGGCCTATCTATTCATACTCATCTGTATTGCTCCCTTATGCCTGCCCCATGCCTGTTTGAAGCCCTGCACTGTATTCATAGCCACCACTTCCTGAAGTAGGGCGTTCTATGCATCCACCACCCTTTCTGTGAAAAAGAGCTTCCTCACATTACCCCTTAATCAGCCTCCCTCTAATCTCATGCTGTGTCCTCTTGTCCTGCTATTTTTCTTATATTGAAAGATGTTAGACTCTTTCACCTTGTTAATGCCCTTAAGGTGTTTGAATGTTTCGATCATATCACCTCTCTCCCTCCTTTGCTGTAGGTTATACATATTGAGCTCCATTAATCTGTCCTCATATGTTTCCTGATGCAGTCTCTGCACCATTTTGATTGGCCTTCTCTGGACTGCCTCAATTTGGTTAATATCTTTGTGAAGGTGTGGCCTCCAGTACTGCATGCAGTACTCCAGATGTGGCTTAACCAGTGTCTTGTAAAGAGGGATTATTACCTCCCTCTTCTGACTTGTGATACCCCTACTAATACACCCTAACATCCCCCTAGCCTTACCTACTGCTTTAGTGGTCTGTTTGGATGATTTCACATCATCGGTGATGATGATGCTCAAGTCTCTTTCTTCCCGTGTGACTGCCTGTAACTCCCCTCCCAGCCTATAGGTGGCTTCAGGATTTCTTTTCCCTATGGGCATGATTTTGCACTTCTTTGCATTAAACCCCAGTTGCCACTCTTCCGACCATTTTGCTAGTTTATCCAGATCTCTTCTCATTCTGCCCACCCCATCTGGATCATCTACTCTGTTACAGATCTTGATGTCATCTGTAAACAGACAAACCTTACCCTCCAGTCCAGCTGCAATGTCACTGATGAAGATATTGAAGAGGACTGGCCCCAGGACTGATCCCTGAGGTACCCGACTTCTGACTTGCATCTCTTCTGACTATATACCATTTACCACCACTCTCTGTTTTCTGTCAGTCAACCCGTTTGCCACCCAGTTGACCAACTTCGGACCCACCCTGAGCCTACCCAGCTTATTAATCAATCTTCTATGTGGAACAGCATCGAAAGCTTTGCTGAAGTCAAGGTAGGCAACATCAACTGCTCCCCCTTGGTCCACCACTCTGGTTATCCAGTCAAAGAAATCTATGAGATTAGTTTGACAGGACCTTCCTTTTGTAAACCCATGCT
This sequence comes from Neoceratodus forsteri, assembly GCA_016271365.2. Taxonomy (NCBI): domain Eukaryota; kingdom Metazoa; phylum Chordata; order Ceratodontiformes; family Ceratodontidae; genus Neoceratodus; species Neoceratodus forsteri. The sequence goes on along the minus strand of CM028135.1, from coordinate 22,633,159 downwards.
GTCTTGGATCCTGTGCTCCTATGGATTCCAGGTGTTGCACTATCCTTTCCTTAAGGAGTGCCTCCAAAGTGTTCAAGCCACCACTCCAAAAGCTCTGTCCCCAGAAAATCTTAACTGGGAAGGGGGGACAGCAAGCAGGTCCGCATTGGTGAAGCAGAAGAGGGGGAAAGGGTAGAGGCGGAAGGGAACGTGGAATCTATCCGGATGCAGCTGACAACTGCTGTTAATAAGAGAGTTAGATTAGGGGTGGTCTACAGACCTCCAAGGCAGATAGAGGATGGGGACAGAGAGTTGAAGGATGAAATCAAAAAGGAAGCAGCAAATTGGGATGTGGTACTAGAAGGTGACTCAGACCTGTCAAATATAGACTGGGACATCCCAGCAGCTAGGAACACGTAGAGTCTGGCTCTGCTAGGTACACTCCAGGACTGTCCATTGGCACAGCTGGTCAAAGATCTCACATGTCAGAATGTCATACTTCACTTGGTACTCATCAATTTGGAGGTCATGGGTGGGTGGCTGTCAGGGAACTGCCGGGGTCCAGTGACCACAACACTGTGTGGTTGAACTGATGGGGGAGGCAATGAACCTCCTTCAAAGACAATGGTCCTGGACCACAAGAGAATGGATTTTGGGCAGGGAAAGACTATCAGGGGTAAACCAGACTGAGGGAGCAGAGGAACAGTGCTGCAGAATTAATCGGGCACTCCTGGAGGTGACCTAATCTTGTCCAAGGAAGGTCACCAAAAGAAACAAACACAAAAGGCTGATCTGGTTCACTTCAATAGGGGAGAAAAAGATCTGGGGGTCATAATTAATGACTCGCTTAAGCAAACAAGTCAATGCAACAAAGCCTACAGCAAAGCATCAAGGATGCCGGGGTGTAGAGGGAGGGGTTTTGACAGTAAGAGAAACAAGATGATTCTGGCACTGTACAGATCTCTGGTGAGGTCTCACCTTGAGTACTGTGCCCAGTTATGCAACCCTCACCTGAGGAAGGACACTGACAGATTCAAGTCACTACAGTGAAGGGTCACCAGGATGATCCAGGGCAGATCCCATGTGAATCAGTTGGAGACCCTCTACATGTATTCGCTAGAGGCTGGGGGGGGACATGTTTAAAATGCATAAGTTTATCAGTGGTATAAACAATGTAAACAGTGAGAACTTATTTATAAGAAATAGGAATGCAATCACTAGGTGGCATGACTTGAGGTTAGTTGGGGGAAGTTCCAGAAACTTGAGGAAGTTCTTTGTCACTGGCATAATAGTGCAGGAATTATGGGCAGACTGGATGGGCCTAGTGGTCCTTATCTGCCATCAATTTCTATGTTTCTACCGAGAAGGTAGGGGAACATGGAACAGATTGCTGGCACAGGTAGTTGAAGCAGCTACCCTTAATGGGTTTAAACACAGTTGGGACAGGGCAAGGGACTCATAGTCCCCAAGATGGCCAACAAGCATTTGTTGGGTGGGGTAGCAGAGGAGGGTGGAGTACAGCCCACCTGGACAGTGCTGTCAAATTCTTGATTTCCTGGACCAGTGGCATGGAGGGCTGAGGAGCAGGGCACCTCACCTCCTGGTATGCCAGTGACCTGGGTCTGGAAGTGGACATGGGTCACTCAAGGGCTGTCCAGAGGATGGAGGATTGAACATCCTCAGAACAGTTCTCCTCCCTCGGGGGGGGGGGTGACACTATTCCATGGCTCATCTACCGCCAGGAGAAATTTGGGTGGCAGCATAGCAGGGTCATGCAGGGATAAGGACCCCCCCACATAGGATGTTGGTGGTGTCTATGCAGAGGCTGAGTCTGCACATCACATCCATTGCACATGCAGTGGGCCCTGGGGAGAAAAAGTGGAAAACCATCTAGCAGCAGGATGACCCCTGACTCCCTGCAGGCTCCGCAATAGTGAATGGACACCTCTGAGGACGCCCTGTGGCAGAGGTCAATCAGGAGTGATGTAAGCCCTGGAGAAGCAGAGAGACAGGGCTTGGGGGGTGTCAGATGGGTGCAGGTGGGCAGCACAAGGCAGTAAACAACTGATAAAAAAATCTATGTTTCAGTTTGATAACTTTTATTGGACCAACATATTTATTGTACAAGGGTGCTCAGTACACAAGCTTTTAGACAAAGGGACCTGAGTGACCCCAAAATTTTCTGTTCTGCAGCATCTCTGTGCAATACATATGTTGGTCCAATAAAAGAGTTGATGAAAACATGAATCACCCACCACCAAAATTAGATCAGAACCAAAATGGATTGATTCAGTTTTTCCTTTTTTCAGGACCCCCACTGCTAGAATGTCTCCCTGAACCTATTGCACCTGCCAGAGTACCCCACACCCCAGCTTCTTGCATAACCCTAGACCTGCCAGAATAACATACATTCACTTGCCAGAATAAGACCCCCAACCCCCATTCTGCTGGAATGATATCCCTCATCTGTTGGAATAATGCCCCCAACCTGCCATAATAACACCTCTTCTGTCAGAATAACCTGTCTGACCTGTTGGAATCATATCCATTACCAGCTGCAATATCACCCCACACCTCCAGGAAAAAACACACACACACACACATACATGCATGTACACACACACACATGCATACACACACGCACACACACATACACAGACGCGTGTACACACACATACACAGACGTGTGTACACACACACACATGCGTGCACACACACACACACACACACACGTATATCGATGCATTCTGGTACTGGGTAAGTTTTAGTTTTGGATCAATTACAGTTTACACCTATTCCTGTCCAATAAAAAATATCAAATAGTGTGACCTTTCTGCAGCTTAGAGATGCTGTACAGAATAAACACATTTTGGTGAATTTTAAACTTGAGGAAAACCCGGGTTGGAATCGACTACTTAAAGCGGCATGCCTATGGAAAGGTGCTGTCTTTATTTATAAAATGATTTCCCAGTGAGAGGAGTCGTTTACAGACTCAGCAAAAACTAAGTGGAAGGCTGAATTTGGGATACAGATAGATGGGGCATCCTGGGCTAAATTATGGAATAACATACACCACAGTAATAAGGAAGTACAGGACAGATTGGCTCAGTTCAAAATTCTACACCATTATTACCCACCATTCCAGACTCAAGAGTATGGGCTACCTGCAATCTGATAACTGCTGGAAATGCCTGCAACCGAATGTTAATTTAAGTCATGTCTTCTGCTTTTGTCCTAAGGTCTTGTGCATCTAGAAAGGTATCCATTCTATCTGCCAAAAGGAAGGTATTACTATGTTTGCTGCCATTTCTTACCAATGTTTTCATTTTAGGTGATTTGCCATCCTTACAGCATCTACGTAGACCTCAAAAAATTTGGCTGCTTTCAGCCACCTTAACTTTTAAAAGGCTTTTACGTAAAAACTGGAAATCCTCTCACCCATCTTCCTTGATGGAATAGTTTGATTGGATGGGAACTGTTACAAGTAATGAGACAATCTCCTGCAAACTCATTAAGAAGCCAGATTTTTTTGTATTTGGAAATGTTTCTTGGGCATGGAAAAGCATTAACTGTAGTGTTAGGCACAGTTTCAACAGTGTTTTTGTTAGCACCTGTTCATATAGATGCACCCTTTCAATTTCTCCTTTTCACATGCTGGCATAATTACTGTTTACTGGTTATGGCTTATTATTATTTCTTTCTTTTGTGATGTTGTACTAGTGTAATGGTTATAACAAAGAAAACAAAAAGTAATATGAAAAAATTATGTGGCTAAATAATGAATGGACAGAGATAGAGGACAGGAAAATACCTGTTTATCTTTCTCCTGATGGCATCATTCAATACTGAAAAAAAAAGAGAAGTTTAGAGCATTTGTTTATCAGCTGCATAGAGATGTTAGGCAAAATCCAATGACTCAATTAGTTTCCCACGGGGCATATCAAGAGGTCTACAAAATGGGACCCAAAACAGAGCCTTTAGTAACCCCAGCAGACACAGAGGTACTGTACAAAACTGATAACCAAATCAAACAGAAACGCAACAATCAGATAAATGAGAAACAGGCCATAAGAGAGCATGGTGTTATAGTGCCAGTTCCCAGTACAACCTATCCCACATGATCTAATGATTGTTGATGCTGAAGGCTGAAGATAAAGCCAGTAAAAACAAAGATGGGGCTAAGGCCGTCATTACTAGCTACCAAAAGGTTGTCCAATGCCCTAAGCCAGGCTGTTAGTGCAGTGCAGTGGCCACATTAAGGGATGACTGGAAGAGACTCCAATATGAATCAGATTGCAAATACAGTATGTTAAGAGCTGAAAACTTACAACTTCCCCTAAAAGTCTGGAAACAAACAACATTGGACAGTACTTGGAAGGCATTTCACAATGGTGTAATATCTTTTTTTTTAACACTGGGTGAATTGCACCAGTTTTAAAGTGAGTCTGTCCCTTTGAGAAAAAGTGGAGAAATAATACTTAAGACACAGTTCAGTTTGCTATTTTATATTTCTGGCACGTCTCATAGAAACATAGACACATAGACAATGATGACAGAAAAAGACAGTTGGTCCTGCCAGTCTGCTCATAAACCCTAACAAACCTGGGTCCTGTTGTCCATACAGGGTTCTAACCCACACTCTCCACCCCCATGCTCTCTACTCTACCGCTATCACCCTGAGCAACCACTAAACCCTTCACTCTGTTTCAGCTGTGTTTGAAACCATAGGTTTGGTGCCCACCACAGATCGTTCCACAGCTCCACAACCCTTTCTGTAAAATAAAATGTTTACACTTCCCTCTTGAATCTCTCCCCTCCATCAGTTTCCACTCATGCTCCCGTGTTTTTGATCCATAACTTATGCTAAATATTACCTTGCTCATTCCTTTCAGGAATTTGAAGGTCTCTATCATATCTCTCCTCTCTCACCTGGCCTCCAGTGAGTACATGTTCAGTGCCTTGAGCTGATCCTCATAACATCTGCCCTGCCGGCCCTGAATCATTTTGGTCACCCTATGTTGCAATATCTCTGGCCTGTCCTTATCTTTCTTTAAGTGAGGACTCCAGAAGGGGCATAGTACTCCATATGGGGCCTCACCAGTGATCTACAGAGTGGCAGTAAATATTTTCTTGCTGTTTTCCATTGCCAGGTCAATTTGCATGGAAACAGGATACCTGGCCCCTAGAGTCCATCAGCTTCCATTGCTAAATCCTTTGTATGTTAATACCTGTTATAAGACTGGTCTCGTGTCCATTCTTAGAGTATGAGAACAACAAACCAAAATAAGTTTATTGACTGAGGTTGATCAATAATATTTAAAAAAAACTTTTAAAAACCTTGCCCCAAACATGTCAGTTTCCAGGGCAACTGCAAGTAAGGCGCTCTTTACATAATACAAGTGTTCAGACGCAGAGGAAAGGAGTGCTCTGATTGGTTGGGAGCGCACCTTGGATTTAATAATTCTGAAATCAAAATCTTCTGTTTGTGACATCGCAGTGTGTTGCTGTGGGAGTTATTATGATGTCACAAACAGAAGACTGTGACTTCAGCAAAGGATTAAACAGCAGGAGTAGATCAGCTGTAGGGGACAAGGATCCTGTTTCTATGTAAGTGGGCCTAAGAATTAAACATCAGACAAGGATCCTGTTTCTATGTAAGTGGGCCTAAGAATTAAACATCAGGAGCGGATCAGCTGTAGAGGACAAGGATCCTGTTTCCATGTAAGTGGACTTAGTAGTGAAGAATAAAAGGAATAAAAACACAAAGAATCTATTAAGTATAAGCTCAGTTGTGTGTCTCGCTGTTATGTTTTACAAAGTATTCTCAAGACTACCACTGTCAGTGTGACTTAGTTGGTGGTTACATGTTCCATATGTTCACTTATCACTGTATGTGCAACTGTTTTATTTCAAACTGTAGATGACCTTTCTCTGTAATGCTGCCGGAAACTGGAACAGCCTGCCCCTTGGTCTCAGAAACTGAAAAAATGTAAACATTTGTATGAATTGTACTACGTTATTATAGATAACAGTACACTGTCACTGTCTTATGGGCACAAATAAGGTTAAGAGGCCTGGACCAATAAGTCCTGCGGAGATTAGTTACCCATAAAGACGTGATACTATACTTGATGTTAGAGGCGGTAGAAGGCAATTGCTCACTTTAAAAGTCTCCAGCTTCTCAGTGGCTATATCCGTCAGTGCCTTTCTCTGTCATGTATTTGTCCAAATTGTTAATCATTCTACTGTAATATAGAAACATAGAATTTGTCAGCAGAAAAGAACCACTTGTCCCACATAGTCTACCAGTCTGTATTTGCCTTCACCACCCACTGTGGCAAACCATTCACACACTTATCACCCTCTGAGTGTAGAAGCATTCTTTGTGAGATTTTGTTTTATGTTTTTTACTACTAGTTATGATGTGTGTCCCCTTAAATTATGTGCACCAGTTTTAAATTTTAGAGTCAATGATCTCATAAGGGCATTGTCATTGACTAACCTACATACTGTAGTTGCAACATAGCCCCCCTTAACCTTTTTCCTTTCAGTGTAAACATTACCAATTTTTTTTAATTTATCTGTATACGTCAGGTTATGTATTCCTCTAATCATCTTTGTAGTTCATCTTTGAACCCTCTCTAATGATGTTATGTCCCACTTATTTTGCGGTTATCCAAGGGGGTACATATGTATGATTGTACTGTGGTACTATTCGCAGTATCTTTTCTGTATATGAGTGTTCTCCTTATTGTATGGATTATTCGGTTTGCCTTCTCAAGTAATCACAATGCAGTGGTCATTTGACTTATTTTGTTGTTAGCAATGAGTTGTTAATGAGCTTGGTACATCCAGCAGACCTGGGTTTGATTCCCGAAATCTCCGTTTCCATACTGTGTGACTCTGAGCAAGTCACTTAACCTCCCCGGTGCTTCTGGGTCACCCCTGATAACAGGCACTTTTGCCAAGTGAGCCTTACCTATTTACCAAAGAATTAAAAAAGAATATTCACAAATCCCTCTCTTTTATCCCATCCTATATAGATGTTCCATTTAGTATGTGTTGTTTGTTTACTTCTAAATGCATTACAGTACATTTGACTGTATTAAATGGCATTTTATTTTTGACGAACTGCATTCTTATTGTTTTTAAGTCATTTGTAATATGTTGCTCATCTGCTTATGTATGTACAGCCCTTCCCAACTTGGTGTCATCTGCGAACATGTTGGCCTGTCCCTTCACCTTGTTGTCCATATCTGCAATGAATGTTGAGAATTAATGCTGGACTCAACACCGAACCCTGTAGGATACCACTTGTAACCTCTCCCATTTCCAATAATATTCCATCGATTCTAATGTGCTCTGTTAATTTATATAACCAATTATTAATCCTAGTGACTAAGAAAGCATCTACCTTTGCACTCCTTAGTTTGTCTATCAGATGTTTCTGATGAAAATAAGTGTTGTGTGCCTCCACCCATAGATGAGTTAAGTGGGCTTGGTCATAAGCTAGTACTGCCCCCTGGGAAACAGATACTAAGCCACTAGGGTTACCATTGGCACAGCCTAACTCCCACATAATACGATTAACTATTTGGCAGAAATAAACACCTTAGTACATCACAGAAATCTGCTCACACAAGTAATATGCTCAAGATTCAGTGATGTCAAACACAGAACAATGGGTGGGTATAATGGGTGGGTATAAATCATATCTCACTAGTTAATCAAAACAGCTCTGATGAAGACGTCATAACATCGGAAACATCAGCTTAGTACCGTGGTTCCACCATGTAGGCTAATGTCCAGGATGCAGGTTACCAAGAAGAATGTCCAGTCATGGCAGAAAAAAAGTTTTGTATCTCAGTAACCATGTGCGTCCAGATTCTCCTAGACACCTCAGGATTTTGGCACCCATGCAGCACTTTGCGCGGTGATATTTGGATATAGGCAGCTGAACCAAGAAAAAGTGAATGCTAAAAATATCACGAACTGCTGAAACTGTTCAACGAGGAAGCCAGATAAGTAAAAATATGATGCAAAGACTTTCAACGTAAGAGACTTTTTTCCCATTTAGAAGATTTGCACAACTTGCACTTGTCACCTGCTATGTTCTTTCTTTTACTAAGTAAAGTTAAACTTTTGCACAGAGATGCTGTATTCAGTTTATTTGATTGGGTGCACGCCAAATGAAGTGTGTGCTATGGGTACACATTTTGCTTCCTCCACGTTTATAAACCCTGGGAGGAGCACCTTGTTTGTTAACTCAGTGGCATAAAAATTAAGTTTTAAAATTTAATCACACACTTTAACCCTTAAGAGTGCAAGCAAACACTTTTTCCTTCACATAACAATGGTGTTTACTGGGGACCAGGAATGAGGCCCTATGGGAAAAAAAGGGTGTAGGCAATCAAATAATAATATAGAATTGGTTATTGCCTATCTAGCTTTGGCCCAGCCATCCACCAATCAATCCCAGTGCTTAGCCCAGCTCTACTTTTGGGCCACTACCCCATCCCTATGGGTACTGGTTAGCAATACCCCTAGTCCTAGTGAGCTCCCAAGGAGTCCGGGTTTAACCCAGGTGTTGGATCATGGCAAGCCCAATGGCCATGTTGCATGTGGTTGGATAGCGCTGCCATGCTATGAAATAATAAAAAAACAAACTTGTAAATCCCAGCTGGTTGGCTTAGTCCATTAAATGTAGCTCCAAACAGTGGTCCTATCTAATAAATGATGGGTTGCAGGACCCATGGGCACTAATTAGCTACTCACACAGTTACTCTCAGACTGGAAGGCCTCGGTCTCCTGCTGCAGTCATGGCATCCTGCAGACCTCCAACCTTCCTCCAACAGCTCTCTCAGCACCACTCTGCTGCCTGCTGTCTCTGACACCTCACATAGGTTTAGCTGAGCTCTTGCTTTGTCGGTCTATAGGAGCATTATAAGAGTCCAGGGTCTCTGCAGCTCAACACTACAAACCTCAAGGCAATGCCCTTTCCAGGCTGTCCCTTGGTGGTGGTGTGCAGCAGGGTGGCTTTAGGCTCTCACTGGTTGTATCACAATTGCTGACTCCTCAGGTCTGAAGAGAAAAAACTGTACCTCAGGCCGTAGACTGAGAGTCAGCTTTGGAGGGGGGCTTACCCTCGCAATATGATGCCCTCAACTGAAGTCAAGTCTGCCTCTCCCCTGTGCTACAAGGAGCAATCTCCTCCTTTGTGGCTGTAAAAGCACACTTCTCTTTCCAAAGTATCTGTGCAGTTTCTGAAGATCTCGCAGATGGTAGGTTTGCTCTCCTCTGTGTCCTGCAGACTGAGACAGCATGGAAGATTCCCCAGTCTAACAGCCAACAGACAGCCTCCCGATAGGCTAAGTCCTCCTTTGAGTCTGCTGGAAGGGTCTGTCTGGCTGCCATTCAATGGCTTGATAGGTTACCCCACTTCTGGGTCAATGAATGAGTCCCCCTGCATCACACGACCCCTTTGGGACTCACTAGCAGGCTTCTGGGGCCAGAGTGACTGATGCAATTCCCCCTGACCCTACTACCATATCAAGAGAGATCATATGTTAACAAGATGGCTGCTATTTTTATACTCCATGTGGACACTGGCCCCAGCAGTCCTTTTTGCAAAGGACTTCTGCCATTCAGTAATTATGTGCACCTCTTGAATGTTCTTGCACGATCACACCTAAGTGTCTGGTGCCATTGGGGTGGCTGTTAGGAGATTTCCCTGGTCATCACAAGAGCCCATGCACTAAGATCCATTGGCAGTATGGAAAGCACAGCTGGAGCCCCAAAAATGAATGATGCAGCTGGCACGGAAGAACGCAGGGTCCCCTTTGCTCTGCATGTTGTCGCGAGCACCAATATGCTCCAGTCTGTCAGCAGCTGGTTAGGTGTGGCCAGAACTGCTAAACAAATGTCTCTGCTAGTGCCAATGAAAGCAGGCTGCTCTTGACTCTCCCAGTCCCCATCTGCAATATCTAGGCCTGGAGAGCAATGGCAGCAGCATTCTGGGCTCTCATGAGCCAAGTAATCCTCCACATACTGAAGGTGGATTTGCATAAACATAATCAGAGTGCCAACCAGTTCAATCATCAATATTTTACTGTGTGATGTATATGATATATGTGTTGTATATTATGTATTCTGTTTAACACAAGATGACTTTGCAAATAAGACTAATCATCCTAACAGTCTTTGCATGTATAAAAATAAACATTTTTATTTATTATCTGTTGTCAATAGAAACATAGACTTGGATGGCAGATAAGGACTGCTTGGCCCACCCAGTCTGCTCTTTTCCTTACCTATTGGATAAGCTGAAGATCCTAGTTTTACCCACAGCCTACTTCTCCTACCTCCCACTAGAATTGCCTCATGTCTGTCTCACACATTCTTAAATTCCCCCACTGTGTTTGACCCCATGACTTCCTCAGGAAGGCCGTTCCATGCGTCCACCATCCTGTCCGTGAAAAAATACTTCCTCACATTGCCCTGAGTCTTCCCCCCCTAGCTTCAGATTGTGCCCCCTTGTTCTTGCACATCTCTTTTTCTGAAAGATGCTACCCTCTTGGACTTTGTTGATTCCCTTGAGGTACATGAAAGTTTCTATCATGTCCATTCTATTGAAGTGTGACTATCCTGTATAAATGTATTTTTTCCATCAACCTTTTTATCTTTTGGCATCTTCTTCATAGTCTTCAGGTCATTCCTTTGGCAACCTCAAAGCTCCAACAACCAATACACAGTAAATTTTACTGCAGCATGGGGCCTGAAGGTAGAAGGATACCATCATAGTCTATTTTTGTTTACCGGGTAAGCCCACTGGTACCAGATTCCATTTTAAGGGCAACTTCCCCAAATCTAAAACAAGTAAGCCAATAAACCATAAAATACTATGTCACTGAGATGTCATCCCCCCCCCCCCTTTGACACTCAGTAGCCTCCCCAACCTTGCTGGTGCATAAAGCCTAGAGCTAGGTTTCAGCACATGCAGTGCAGAAGAACAGGCTCCCTGACTCACCATTAGAGGTCACTGTAGTGGCAGAATCCACTGCCAATATTCCTCAAACTGCAATGGCAGTGCTCTTCCCAGCTGGCTGCCAGATTGTCAGCCTCCCAGGAATTTTCCTAAACCCAGGTCACCAGCATGGCAGTGTGGTGGACCTTTGGGAGGCCCCCTATATAAATTAACTAATCGGGCTTCCCAAAGACCATTTGTGTATCTTTGTTGGCAGCCTGGCTTCAGGAGCAGACTTGGCGGCTGGCACTCAGGTGACCTGGCTGGGCAGGTACTGCCAATCACATGTTCTTCAGCATGGGGAGGGATGGCACAACAATCCGACACTGCAGTATCCCTTAGTGAACCTTGGTTACTGTGTCCAAATTTATGTCTTTGATCCACAATACCTTGTTTAATCTCTGCAAATGTTTCAAATTAATACCTTGTTAAGGCAATACTTGTTTTATTGTTGTTATCCCATTTGTAACACTCTCTGTTATTGTGATTACCTGCTGTCTTTTTTCACAGCTGTACTAGATGCAGTTGTGAATGAGACCTGTGCTCAACTTGCTTTCCAAAAAATAAATTGAAATTAAAAGCCAGCCAGGAAGAACAAGTGAAGGACAGCCAGAGAAAACAATAAGGGGAAGGGCAGCCCAGCGGGAGGGACAGGCAGGACAAGGAAGCAGGGGGAACTAGGAATAAAGGGCTATGAATGATGAAGGAAATGCATGATATGAATGAGGAGAAAGCCATGTACAGAAGGCCGACCAGGCAGCATAGAGACAGGGAAGACCAGTAAGAAACAGGAGGGAGGGGAGGGGCTGGAAACACTGAGACACAGTGCAGTACTACACAGAGCAACAGGAACAAAACTCTGCCACGATATGAGCTCCATCAGGATTAGAGCCGAAGGCCTGCTAAGCAGCACATGGAGGGTGAGGGCAGGATGCTCAAATCCACAGCTGTGGTGGCAGCAGCTGAGAAAAAATAAGAAGAACCTGGGAAGGGTGGGCGGGTGAACAGCTGCTGATTTCAGTAGTGCACATGTGTCTGAATGATACTTGAGTATGAGCAGTATGTATGTATGGTACAACACTTGTGGGGGTGTGGCAAAGTTGCCCACCTCCCCATCAAACTACAGGTCAAGCCTTATTACTGTTGTAAACAAATGAATCACTAACAGCAAGGCTCAAATTTCATTGCATTGCAGAAAAGTTTTAATTTAATAACATTCAATTTCCTATTATGGTCTGCATTTTTTTGGAGTCACTAAACATGAAAAGATTTATAATATTTGCATGACATGAATTTTGAACTTTGGCAATGGACTATGATTGCTTTGGACAGAAAATTAAACCAAACCTCTGAAAAGTTTGAAAAAGTTATTTACATAAAAAAATCATGTAAAATGTATTATTGGTAATACAAGTATTAATATTATTTTTAATTACTGATAATTGCTAGCTATATCGATTCAGCTACTCTGTGTTACTCAGGCTCCAAGTTTTTTTTTTTCTATTATTTGTTTATGCTCCTGGAGCCTGGCAGGTGGCTATGGCCCACCCTCAGAGGGACTCATCCTCCGGCCCCACGCATCCCTGCTCATGCTGATCCCCTGGTATTTCCCCCACAGCATACCCCCACCACGGCGGGGTCAGGGAGGACAGCGCTGGCCCCCCCCAGAGCACAATCTATAAGCCGGGGCAGCACAGGCACATGGGGCCATCGTGGAGCTTGCTAGCTCCCTTTTCCATGTTTCCTCCTGTCCCTCCCTCCCCACCGATGTGAGGACACTGGTACATGCCTCCCTACCCATACTGCCCTCCAACTACTGCCAGAGGGCGGTCAATGAGTGGGATGACAAGCCTCCCCCCACCCCCCACCCCGAGAGAGGAGAATAGTCCTCCAGATGCTCAATCCTCCCTCGCTTCTACTGACCCCCAATGATCCGGGCTCATTTCTGAACCCAGGCCGCTGGTGGCATGTGCATAAGGTGTATGGCTAAGCACCTCAACCTCCAGCACCACAAGGTCAGCTTAGGCTCCAAGTTTCAATGTAAAAAAAATACCAAGTTTCTAGATAAACAGTTCTAAAGTTATCTCTTAATAAAAATAATTTTTTTAGAAGAGGGTTAATTTTGGAACTATAAGGGCTAGCAAGCAATACTGATAAACTTTTTAAATTATCATTAAATATTAACACATCAATTAGTGAAAACTGTATCAATGTAACTATTCTATGTTGCACTGACTCCAAGCTTTCATTAAAAAAATTCTAGCCCCTAAAGGTTCCAAAGTTAGCTCTTTCTAAAGATAATTTCTTTGAAGATAGCTAACTTCGGAACCATTAGTGCTTGAAATATATTTTTTTAATGAAAACTTGGAGTCAGGGCACCATAGAATAGTTATATAGTCTGTAATTATTAGTATTCAAACATTTTAGTGAGAAGTTTCAAAAATATGTGTAATTATTTGTAGTCCTAACTGTTCTAAAGTTTGCCCTTTTCAGAGAAATTTTCTTCTAAAAAAGGCTTACTGGTCAACTCTGTGGCACTAATCAATTAGGGACTGCTCTGGCATGCTGGCTAACTTGAGTTCATGCCCAACCCTGGGACGTCAGAGGCAGAGGACAGCAGGGAGGAATTAAACTAGCTCCTTGATGCTCTTTTCCTGGGGTATGAGGGCTGCGTTTCACTGCCATTCAGTGTATCCGGAGTGCTGGTGACAGGTTCATTGGTGGCACCCTAGACAGCATAGCATGCCCATGCTTGGCTGGTAGGTTGGGAGAAAAAGTAAGTGAAGCAGCCAATAGGGCTCATGCCTGACGCCGTGCGAGCGGTGGAAAAGCCAAGGCGGCCTGCAGACAGAATTGGGCAGCAATGGGTGAGTCAAGAGAACAGTCTAGCCTAATGAAAGCCTGAAGCAGTGGTGTGATCTTGGTGAGTGAGAAGAATAAGGAATCTGCACAATACAAGGCTAACTTTGAACCACTAGGGTCAGAAACTTCCTTTTGTTTGAAGTTATGTTGGCATGGCTTGTCCTGTTCATGCAGCTTCTGTCTGTTGAACAATACATCAAAACATATTGATATGCATCAATGCACTTTGAACCATAAAAATATGCTTTTCAGCCATACAATCAAATTATGAGTGTATTGACATATATTGATTGCTCTAGAGTATATTGCCTCACATAAACTGTACCTCTAGGACTTTTATCCTTGTTGAAGCTGATCCTGCATCTTTGTCACGTCTAACTTTTTCATGCTCCTTTGACAAAAAATGGGAAAAGTGCCAAATCCCCAAATTGTCGGTTAAAGTAGTAGAATTACTTGTATTCAGTCAACAAGAACCACACCCTTTTTTAAGTTGTGGAAAGCATTTACATGAAAGCAGGTTCTGTTTTGCTACATCATCTGTCCCTCCCTGCTGCAATTTGTTCCCTAAACTCCGACTCCTAATGCTCTGCTTGTGCCATCAGAATCCTTTACTTGCCAAAGAGTCATGACGCCCTCAGTAGAGGACTTTAAGTTCACGGCAGGAATAAGCAACATCAACAGGTTGGAGTCAAAGAGAAAATAATCTCCTTTTAATGAATTGTTTTTGTTAATAAAAGAAAAAAATGGAAGATCTTGAAACCTAAAAGGGGAAGGAGTTTCTGTACATCTGAGTTCTGCAGACGCCAAATATGAATTTTTTGTTGGAAACCAGAAAATATATTTAATGAACCACAGAACCCATCAGTTAAACCTGCAGACAGCACACTGACTTACCCCAATAAGCCGATTAGCACCTCTGACTGCCTATACTCCCAAGCGAGCTGCAGATCACAGGATTAGCAGTTAATACTGAGTCATATTCCAGCTCTGATGACTTCATGGACCTGTCTGCAGCTAAGGCTTTCATTTCTGTAACAACTGCAGAATTAAATGCAGCAAAGTGTGAACAAGTGCCCACCAGCCTCTAGATATGCTTGCCAATCTAATTCTCTCACAGACATTTGGCCTTCTTTTAATGGAAAACTGAAATGAATCTGTAAGACATTTTTTTTAGATCCCTAGTTTACATTCTGTTATTGTTCCAAAGTTTCTGGCATTCTGGCATTTTAGTTAATTTGCTGGCTGAGTTTGGTCCACACGCTGGTGGCAAGTACTATTTTAGAACTCTGATGTAAATTACATCCCTTTCAACCAGAAAATTCTATACTATAAATTTATGGGTTTAAAGCCTCTTAGGCCCTGGACACACTACAGAACTGTTTTTGAAAAACATTTTTAAAACCAGTTTAGCTACACCATTTCAGTGCAGCCACACTACCCAGTAACCATTTTTGATAATGATTTAGTGTGGCCACACTGCTAGTGTTAAACCTGTTCTCCTTGTAACTATTTTGTGTTAAGTGCAACACACGTAACTGTGCTTGCCTGGACACACTACAGCTAGCACTGTTTTAGTTAAACCATTACAGCTTAAAACATTTTTACTCCTGGACAGTTCTGTGAGTAAGACCATGCTAGCTCCAAAACATTTTAAAATATGGTTTTAAGACTAGGTGTCTAGCAGGGTTTAAAAACACTTTTGTTAAAACGTTTTAAGAAGCTTATAGTCTGTCTGCAAACAGTGCTAGGGGGATTTAAACCATTTTAAGGCATTAAACCATTTTAAGTTCCCCAGTGTGTCCAGGGCCTTAGGATATAAGAGTGTTGCCTCATACGCTTTTAGGATCAGAGGACTGCAAACTGAAGGTAAGCAGTTCTGTGGTCCTAAAGGCGCAAGAGGCGATACTACTAAATCCATAAGATGCCCTCCAAATGGTCCCATAAAATTGTAGAGCACTAACTTTTTTAAAGAAAAAAATCATTTTTTTTATTTAAAACACTGATGGCATGAACCAGCAGCGAGAAGCCCATTATAGTGGCTCAGTGCATGAGATACTGCAAAAAAAGTACCTCACACGTAACTGAAAGGAGTGCTGTGATTGGTTGAGGAGGCTCCTGAGATCTATAATAGAATACAAATGCATTGTGCCAACAATCTAAGAATGTAACAAGAGCATACGCAACATCATACATTTCTACAATAGTCTTAACAGCCAGTGTGTGCATCAGACACACTCATGGAATTTACTAAAAGGCCAGTAAAAATTTGAACAATTACAGAATACGTTGCAATCAGGGATACTCAAATATTTCAAAATCCAGTCTGACTTAGGATAGGTGGATATTAGAATAATCCATATGCACATCCATATCCGTATCCGATCCAACCATCAAATATTGTTGGATTTTAAGATATTTTAGAATATTCAGATTAAGGATTTTAGGAGATCCTATAATCTGAGTTAATATCCAAAATTTATAGGATGTAGGATTTTGAGGACCAATGTCCTTAAACACTAAAATACTAAAAACAGTCAGATATCCAAACTACAGATTTTTAAAAATGGATATCCAAGCAACCCTGGTAGCAGTATTGAAATTTAGCTTCTGCAGAGCAGCAGGCATAAAGGTTAAAGGCAGTTTCCTATCAGACAGAATGCAACATAATATTTCCTCCGAAAGTATCATGTATGTGGCCCCCTGCTTTTGTTCTGAGCCCTTATGCTTTTGAAACCTCGCTCCTACTTCTCTTATGTAATGTTAGTAGGTCCCTGATCCCTAAAATGTTTGTCATTGCAAGCATTACTTTTTTATTTTATTTATGTGAAATTTGTTGACTGGAATAGGCACACTGAGCCTAAGTTCATCTCCAGATATGACCTTGGTCAGGGGGAATAGACATGGGAGCAGAAAAAATTCAAATAAAAATAAAAATATTACTGTCCATGGCCTGATCCACAAAGGGGTTGTCCCTCCCCCCCCCCGCCGCACATGCAGAGAGTCTGTGAAGGCTTTGGAGTACCAAATCTATGCATGCAGTGTGCCCTGTAGCACCTACAACAGGACAGCCACAGTCTTCTGTCTGCACCCAATACCTCTCCACCAGTGCATCTACATGGATGGCTGGGTTATGGCAGGCATGGGGGGGTCACATGGAGCGTGACCCACAAAATGTTTCCTGTTGGGCAGAGAAGCACAGTGGGCACCAATGCTACACCAGGGAGGATTCTTTCATGGCACGGATACCTCAGACATTCATGGAGCCCAGTTGGCTCCCAGTTGTTGTCCCCAGTACTCTAAGATTTCCCCTATACAGAACACATTTATGCATTACACAAAGCATACACGCAGAAACTGGGAGCACAACATTATATGCAACCATTTGGAATATAGAGTAGATAGACAGATAGACAGATAGATAGATAGATAGATAGATAGAGATAGATAGATAGATAGATATTTTATTTATAAAGCACCCAATTCCTGGGAATCTGAGCCCTGTACAAAACAATAATCCAAATACCAACAATAAAACCATACAAATAAACATATATTCATACAATAATTATAATATAAAATCATATCAATTATCATTCCATAATCAAAAATCTGAGAATGCCTGTTGGAACAGATGCCTTTTAAGCCCTTTTTAAAAGGCTTCTACCAAGGGGGCCCTCTTTAAATACTCTGATAAGGAGTTCCACAGGGTAGGTGCAGCAATCGCAAATGCCCTATCTCCAGAATGCCGCAGCCTTACCCTGGGAACCCCAAGGAGGCCTCCCTTGGCAGAACGGAGTGGAGTACAGCTTAAAATGGCAGGGTTGGCTGGGGTGAATAAATAAACAATTGCTTTTTCAAGTAGGAAGATAGAGCTAGATAAGTACGGCAAGATCAGCACCCCATATGCCCTTTGAAATCAGTAGCTTTCAATTTTAGCCTATAGAGAAACAGCTATAGAACTATCTTCTTTAATGACATCGGGCCTCAGTCGGAGGCAATGTTCTGCTTCTGTACTGTAGACATGCAAAGCTTAGTACTGAAACTGAAATGCAGGAGACAAACTGGATGCTCTTACCTACATTTTCATTTAATAATTATAATTTTCCTGATAGTAAATTATAATTTTTAATATAGCACTAGCAGTTATAAAATGGGCAAGAAAAAATCCAGTGATCTGCTTGGTCAGTAGTTGTCCAGATCTGTGCAGTGATTGACCAATAACCACATGGGCCTGGAAGGTTCCTTGCAAGTCTTAGAACTGCACTGTTTCTGAATTTTCAGTAACTGCAACAGTTGGCAAAAACCAAAAAAAAGTTTAAACTCACAACATGAGTGACTTATCTGCCAGCCAAATTGACCTCTTTGATGGGGCAAACCCAGCTGTTCGGTGTGAGAATTGATTTACCAATGATAAAGATTTATTTATCCTTATTTTTTTTTAACATATTTTATCCTCCTGCTTTGGGCCAGACTGGGACTTCCTTCCACCTACTGCCAATTACCCTGATCCCTTCCTGCCTGAGATCCTACCTTCCACTCCACTGGGTCTGCCAGCCCACCTGCGACACACCACTGTGCTGCCCCTCTGGCGTACCCCCAGGGCTGGGTGTGCCTCCAGCTCACTCAGCATTTCTTCCCCACTGAGATCTGGCCACCCATGGCGGAGGTGAAGTGTGGTGGTTTTCCCCCATAGGATGGGGGCACAGATCCAGCGTTGGATGTGGTGGGCCAGCAGAGGTTTCATCTTTCTGTGTCTGCATCTCCATTTTCCTGCCCCGCCCGCTTGCTAGGAACATGCAGCGGGACTGGCTGCCACTAAAGTCAGATGGAGCCAACCGGAGTACACACTCCAGTGGCTCCCGTCTAAGCTGCAGATCCCCTGAACCACTGAAATGTCATCCAGGTGGTGGCAACACAGAGGGTTGTGACTCCATCCCTCCCCTGAGGAGCAAAGCATCCTATAGGATGCTTGATCCCCCCGGCCAGCACTCTGACAGCCCAGACTCGTTCCTGAACCCAGGTTGCTGGTGCTGATTTATTCCTAAAGATTTATTTACTTCTGTGTTTTTTATTCTTTTGGTGCCATTTTATAAACACAACAACAAACTTCAGGGCTTGTGGATATTGGGTAATTACAGCACTTCCCCCCCAGCCCATGATTGAAGGGCACTCGGCTAACACCTTGTGCTCCAATCCATTGAGTTGGGGTGGGGGGGGCTTGCAGTAATAACCCAATAACCAGACACTCTGTTGTGTGTTATTGCTTATGTAATTCACAGTCCCAAATAAGATTAAATAACATTTTATAGTTAGTTTACCTTTCTTAGCCCAACATTTTCCACCACCAGACTGAAGAAAAGGAGTCTAGGAGACATACTGGGAAATGGCATTGTAAGTCTCCCTGTTTGTCTCTGCTGCTGTACTGTGCTTTTGTAATTACTAAAACGATTTGGAGGCCACTGCACATAATAGTACCACCTGCACCCAGCCAGGCATACTTGCTACCTGCCACACAAAGTATGAACAGATTAGTGACCGTGGCAGTGCAGAACAGCTCCTCTACTATTTTGCACATTCGGGGGTCAAATTAAGTTTTGCAGCTACTGACCACCAGGGCTAATGACTGGGAAAAACTACTGGCTCCACAGACGTATCTTCTGGCCTAAGTGGTGCACTTATTAAAATGTTCAGTTCCCCAATAAAAGCCATCAGGCTAGCTAAAAGAAAAATTCTGCTAGCCCAATACAAAAATCTACCAGCATGTTTCCAGTAGGCTGGTGCCAGTTCGGAACCCTGACCTTTCTTCACCCAGTGCTGCTGGCTTACAGGCATGGGTGTTGGAAGATATGCTCCATCTACTCAGTGGGGTACAATTTTTATGTTGTCTTGTGCATGTGCAAGCAACATAATGGGGTAGCTTGGAATAGCAGGTTTTGGAGGTGCGGTGGTGTCGTGGCCAGTGGCGCCACTGCTTTTTCGGGCTGGGCTCTGTGGCACAAATTAGATTGCACACCGTCTATGACAGCAGTGCAAAAGCGTGCCACCAACTTGAAATGATTTCACTGCTGCAATGAGGGATCTCCCTCTCATTGCAGGGCGTGCCTTCCCTGGTGTAACATTTCAATAAAACATGGCGTGGCTGTGCCGTCGGCCTCTCACACTTCCCAACAAACCAACGTCGGGAGTGCCCATTCCCCTGTTGGCATGCCCTCTTTCCAGTTAAATTTGCTGGCAGGGAGCCCAATCCCTGTCAGCATAATGGCTCCCTAATAATTTAATTTGTGTACTGAGGGGATGCCCAGTCCTCCTCAGCATCATGCGCCCCACCCCAAACAGAGACACAGTTCTGTGCTGACAGGGGGCCCAATCCCAGTTGGCTTCAGTCCCCCTCCCCAAAAATACAGGTGGAACACTGGGAGCCTACCCCAGTGTGCCAAACACACCTACAAAAAAACAAAACTGACCCACGTTGTCTTTATGTTTTGGGGTTTGGTTTCCTGAAAATGTGAAAACAGTCCTCGACGTGTCCGGTGCCCTTCCCCAACCGCACCCACCCTCTGCATGCCCCACCTCCCCACCCCCTCACCCTATACTTACCTCCGGGCCTGGTGCGATGATCTTGATGGACCGGAACACATCTGCACTCTTCAAAGCTGACCATGAACTGAAGGAATGCCGGTAAGCTGTATAATGGCATAAATGTTTTTTTCAACTTTGGTGTATATCTGAGCCATTTTTGTGAATTTTGGCACCAAAGTTTCAACATAGGAGTTCTTGAGACCCACCTCATGAATTAAGTCACTGCCATCTCGTTATTTGGTCCCAAAGGTGATTTGCGGTCACTGCATGGAATCACCTTTCAAGACCAATTAACAAAACAACAATGTCACTGTTCATGAGATGGGCTCCCAAAAAGCCAATGTTGCAAATTTTAGTGAAACAATTCAAAAATGACCGTGTTACAAGTGTGCATTGCGCAGTTTCCATGCACGCTCGTAACCTCAAGTATTTTAATATTTTTACTCCAGATTTTCAACATTGCCATTTTTTCACACCTCGTTATGAACAGTACAACTGTCATTTTCCACATCCTGCCTGAAATGTGTTTTTGCACATTTGGCGCACAATGGCACAGTTACTGTAGGAAAACAATGTTTGGGAACAGAGTAAGGAAATCACAGTAACACTGTTCATGAGGAGAGGTCCCAAAATGCCTATGTTAAAAATTTGGTGACAAAATTCCACAAAATGACTATGCATTTGCGTTGCGCAGTGTCCACGTACAGTCGTAACCTCGAGAATTTTTAATATTTTCACTCCAGATTTTCAACATTGCCATTTTTGCACACTTTCTTATGAACAGTACAACTGTCATTTTTCACATCCTGCCCGAAATGTGGTTTCACACATTTGGCGCACAATGGTGCGGTCACTGTGGGAAATCAATGTTTGGGAGAGATTAAGAAAATCATAGTGCCACTGTTCATCAGCAGAGGTCCCAAAATGCCTATGTTAAAAATCTGGTGAAAGAATTCCAAAAAATGACTGTGTTACGAGCGTGCATTGCACAGTTTTCACACATGCTTGTAACTTTGAGAATTTTTAATATTTTCAGTCCAGAATTTCAACATTGCCATCTCTTCACACCTCCTTATGAATGGTGCAGCTGTCATTGTAATGTGGTGCAGAATGGTGCGGTCACTGTGAGAAATCAATGTTCGGGACAGATTAACAAAATCACAGCAACACTGTTCATTAGCAAAGATCCCAAATGCTTTCATGAGGTGGGGTCACAAAAAGGCCATGTTGAAAATTTGGAATGCAAATACCAACAAACACCCGGGGCGTTAGGGTTTCTAATCATAACGTCCCACCCTGTACAGACTAACAGTCATCAGGGATGTGCCTTTGGATTGCTGGCTGTAATGCTTACACCATTGCACCCCCACCCCCACCCTGCAGCCACTGACAGTCATCAAGGTGTGCCTTGGACTATTCGGCCTCAAAGTTCACCCCATTCTCCTATACTACACCCATCTCAATGTACTTCATTATGAAATGGGGTGAGCATAAGGCCTGAGGACCCCAAGGCACAATGTAACACTTGCTAGAGTCTGCAGGGTAGGGTGAGATGCAATGGCATGAGCATTATGGCCAACGACCCAAAGGCACACCCCAGTGCCTGTCACTCTCTGCGGGGTGGGGTGGGGCTGACATTGCGTCGGTTCTATACTTCACTGCTATTCCTATTATGCGTCTCTAACTCCTGCACTACCAATGATAACGCCAGCAAGACAACTTTTGGCATTGACAAATGCTTGTATTTTATGGGGGGCAACAACAAGGCACAGCACTGCTGCTACTGTTCCATGAAACAAAACAGAATCAGCTGATCCTTTTTGTAATCTTATTCCTGGGAGTCAAAACTAGAGGGGTTGGCCACCAAGATTGGCTTTGCATCCCCAGGATCATACAACATTATAGGCTGTGGGTGATGCTGTGGTGAGTGAGGGAGCAATGTATGGTAATTGGATTTATCAGTTCATGGGTAGGGGCAACAACCAGTGGCATGGTGTACAAAAGATGTGTTTTTGGGGCCCGATGGGGCAACAAACATGGTACATGTGTATGCATTTTTATTGCCTGGCTACACTCCTGTTTACAGGTACGAGCCTAGTCTGGCCACTCTAGTCCAGGCACCCCCTCCTGTGCTACTGCCTGAGTGTCCAACCCTGCCTAGCTAAGAAAACAACCAGCACAGACACAAAAGTCTGAGACGGTTGATCTACATGCCAAAAATACCAAGTCAGAGAGAGAAGGAGCAAGAGAGAGAGACAGAGAGAGAGAGAGAGAAAAGAGCATGCAACATGGCATCCTTCCTGGGCAAGCAATGGCTACTATTTTCTGATGGCCAACCACTGAAGCCCGATGTGCCTCTCGTTGCATCTAGCAGTTCCCCCCCTAACAAGACTATTGTCCTTGTGCTCTGTGCCACAGTCTCCACAAGTCTGAAGAAAGAGGGCTAGTTCTCCTGCCTAAGACCACCACTGAGCAACCCCCTGCCCCAAATCCATCAAGGACTGATTATATGGATACCAGTACCCTTGGCATCTCTTCCCGATGACAATTACAGAAGCAGCAGCGTGGCACACAAAAAAACAGTTTGTCACGATGTTAAACTGGCTGAGAACAAACTTCAAAAATGATATCTTCTGTTCTGTGCATCACCTTCGATGAATCATGGACCCGACAGCTCCTTCTCTAACGACAGACACTGACTCACTTAAAAAAAAGTTGCTTTACCATGTCAGATTACCTATTCGGACAAACCCTAGAATGTCCTGACTCATCACGTTGTTTTAATAATTGTTACAAACATTTTACCCTACTTAGCTAGCCACTTGTCTTGGCCACCACAGATAATGACTTATGATGGCTCCAGAAGTGCATTCCCTGCCTCAAAGAGCACACTCTTGCCCCTGGCACATCTGCTACTAAAACAGAACCTATTCCTCCATCTTCCAATGAAGTGGAGTTCTACTTTTTCATTGATGTGAGCTGAACAGATTTGTATGAGATGTAATCATAGTGTTCTAGGCCATGAAAGATGAAAAAATCATAGAAACTATGCATCTTAAAAAAAGATCAAGCAGTAGGATATTAAAGGGACATGATATTCAACTCAGGGAAGAACGATTCTCAACTGAAAAGAGAAGACATTTCTTTTCCCAGAGGGTTGTGGGCATGTGAAATAGCCTGCCAGATTTAGTGGTTAATAATGACACCAATCATAGTTTTAAGGACAGATTGAACAAGCACCTGTTGGCATGTAGTGTACAAAGATACAACTGTTGAGAAGCAGGGAGTAGGCTTGATGGGCTACTGTGCCTCTTCCTGTCTTTTGTTTCTTGGCACTGGCTGCCCTGCACATGCGCTCAACACAGTCACCACTCAATTCAGTAGAACACTAGAAAACAGATTGGGTAAGCAGGTATGGATGGTCTGGAAGGGTCTTAATAAAAAAAAAAGTGCAAGACAAGTCTTTCTAGGACATGCAGTACAGTCTCAAAATATATACAGTAAGCAAAACGGACCATGCTTTTACTACACTGCAGGAGCACAATGGCACTGCATTTAGATTTAAGAAACCTGCTGCTAATGTAAGCACATATGCTATGTGCATGGAGCACACCCTGAAAGCTACCGAGGTACATTATGTAACACTAATTAGAATTTGGAGGGGGGGAAGTGTATTTGGGCTCATCAGTTTGGGATCTGGAGGTTAGAAGTTTGGATCTCGGACTTCCATATCTGAAACACCTGAGCCCCAGCTCCACATACATGTGCACTGGGCATGAAATGTGATGCACACACGTGCATCAAAATGCATGCATGCGCACAATTGCTGAAGTGTCCAGGTGGCAGGGGGTCTGACAATGTTCACTCCCTACTGTGTGTGTAAAATGCGAACCCCATGCTGTGTATTTGGGAAAGTTCAGTTTGGGAGTTTGGTGTTTAGTAGTAGTAGTAATTTAATTTAAGGTGCCCTTCCTCAAAGGCCCAGGGTGCTGTATAGGTATAGGCAGACAGAGGATGCAATCAACACAATCAATAAATTCACAAATAAATAAAACACTTGAAACAAAAGAAAAAATGCAAATCCAAATATAAATATACATAAATTAAATGATTACCGTCATCACAATTTAAAAAATTTAGGATAACAGCTCCATCCCAATACATAGAAACATAGAATTTGACGGCAGATAAGGACCGCTTGGCCCACCCAGTCTGCCCATATCCCTACCTAGAGGATAACCTGCAGATCCTAGTTAACCAACAGCCTACTTCCTCCTACCCCCCCCACTAGAATTGCTTTATGTCTGTCCCACGCATTCTTGAATTCTCCAACTGTTCCTGACTCCACAACCTCTTCAAGAAGGCTGTTCCATGCATCCACAACCCTCTCTGTGAAAAAAATACTTTCTAACATTACCTCTGAGCTGTCCCCCCTCTATCTTCAAATTGTGCCCCCTTGTTCTTGCACATCTCTTCTTCTGAAATATACTACCCTCTTGTATTTTGTTAATTCCCTTGAGATAATTGAGATAATTGAAAGTTTCTATCTTGTCCCCCCCTCTCCCTCCTTTCCTCGAGGGTATACATATTAAGCTGCTTTAGTCTCTCCTCATATGTCTTCTGGTGCAGACGCTGCACCATTTTGGTTGCCCTCCTCTGAACAGCCTCCACTCTGTCTATATACTTGTGGAGATGGGGTCTCCAGAATTGCATGCAGTACTCCAGATGGGGTCTCACTAACTGTCTGTAGAGAGGGATAACAACTTCCTGTTTTCCACTGTTGATGCCTCTCCCTATGCATCCCAGTATCCCCCTAGTACTCCTTAGTCCTTACTGCCTTCTCACATTGCTTGCCCACCTTTAGGTCATCTGATATAATTACTCCTAGGTCTCTTTCGATTTTTGTTGTTGTTATTAACTCACCCCCATTGTGTACTCTTCCCTGGGTTTTTGTTTCCCAGATGCATTACCTTGCACTTCTTTGCGTTGAATCTGAGCTGCCACATATTTGACCATTCCTCTAACCTTGCCAAGTCCCTTTTCATTCTTTCCACCCCATCTTGTGTATCAACCCTGTTGCAGATCTTTGTGTCATCTGCAAAAAGACATACCTTTCTTTCCAGGTGCTCTCCAATGTCACTTATAAAGACATTAAAGAGGACCAGTCCCAGTACCGAACCCTGCGGTACCCCGCTAGTTACCTTCCTTTCTTCACTGTGGACTCCGTTTAATATTACCCTTTGCGTCATGTTGTCCAGCCAGTTTTTTATCTAGGCTACCATCTTGGGACCCACTCCAAGGCTGGCTAACTTGTATATTAATCTTTTGTGTGAGACTGTGTCAAATGCCTTGCTAAAATCTAGGTATGCCATATCCACAGCCCCTCCCTGGTCTACAACTTTGGTCACCCAGTCAAAGAAATCTATTAGGCTTGTCTGACATGACCTTCTTGCTGTGAAACCATGCAGCCTTGGGTCCTGTGCCCCACTGGCCTCCAGGTACTCAACAATTCTTTCCTTCAGAAGTGATTCCATCATTTTCCCTACCACTGAAGTCAAACTAACTGGTCTGTAGTTTCCTGCCTCTGCCCTGCTCCCACTTTTGTGAAGTGGAATCACATTTGCCCTCTCCAGTCCGCAGGTACCACCCCATCCTCCCATGATTTGTTAAAGAGAGTAGTCAGTGGTGTACTAGTACTACCCTTAGTTCTTTTAGAATTCTTGGGTGAATCCTATCAGGCCCCATTGCTTTGTCCACCCTCAGTTTCAAGAGTTCTTTCAAAACCCTTTCTTCTGTGAATGGACTGGTATTGACCCCCCTATTCAGTGTTTCTCCCTTGTTTGGTTTAGGTACCTCCTCCTCCTCTTCCGCTGTAAATACTGAGCAGAAATATTCGCTCAGTATCCCTGCTTTTTCACTGTCACCCTCTGCCCACATTACCTCCCCTTTATTAAGTCTCTGTATCCCTCCCTTGGTCTTTCTTCACTCCCTAATGTACCTATAAATGGTTTTATCCCCCTTCTTAACAGAGTTTTCTATCTTTTCCTCAGTTTGTGCCTTTGCTATGCTGACTGCCTTCCCTGCCTCCTTCTGCTTTAACTGATAAAGTTCTCTGTCCTGCTCCTTCTGTGTTTCCTTATATTTCCTGAATGCTGTCCTTTTCTCCTTAACCATCTCTGCCACTTCTTTTGAGAACCATAGTGTTTTTTTCCTTCATTTTGTTTTGTTGATTTGCTTCACACAAAGGCTTGTTGCCTCTGTGATGGCATTTTTGATTATTGCCCATTGTTCCTCTACCCCTCCTTCTTGCCCATTTGCTAGTGCTTTTCTGATGCACTCTCTCATTTTCCCAAAGTCAGCCTCCCTAAAGGCCAGTACTCTTGTTTTTGTATGGCTTGACTCTATGGCTGTGTTTATTGTGAACCACACTGTTTGGTGCTCACTTGTTCCCAGATGGCTACCAACTTCTAAATCTGAGATCCTTTCTCCTTCCCCATTCGAGAGTACCAAGTCTAAGATTGCTCCCTCCCGAGTGGGTTCCAACACTAGCTGTCTGAGGCATGCCCCCTGTAGGGCATCAAGAATGACCCTGCTCTTGGATGTGCCTGCAGCAAAGGTGCTCCAGTTAACATCTGGCATATTCAGGTCCCCATCAACAATATCTCCCTTTTTCTGCCATTTTAAGGATGCCTTCTATCATTTCCTTGTCCATTTCCTCCTCCTGAGATGGGGGTCTGTATACAACCCCCATGCGGATTGTGGTGCCATTTCCTGTCTCCAGGGTGACCCATAGTGACTCATCAACTTCCTGTTTACTCTTTAGTTCTGTTGCTTTAATCCCTTCCCTTATATAGAGAGCTACTTGTCCTCCTCTTTTACTCACCCTGTCCCTCCTGTAGACTGTGTATTCTGGTATGTTGACATCCCAGTCATGGTTCTCTGTGTACCATGTTTCAGTGACTGCCACAATATCCAGGCATCCCTCTTCCATCAAGGCCACTAGTTCAGGGAGCTTGTTGCACAGACTGTGGGCATTGGTACTCATCACCTTCCATGTATTTTTTATGGCCTTACACCTTTTAGCCCCATCCCTGCCCTTACTGCCTTTTTCTGCATTTATCCCTGTCCTGCTCCCTACTGACTTCTCTATCTTGTTGTTTACCTCTCTAACTACAGTGTTTTGTGGGGGGAGGCTGGGATTTCCCTGCTCCTTTTCAGTGCCTCCCCCCCGGCTAGCTTAAATGCTTGCCAATGAAACATTTAAGCCTGTTACCTAGGATCCTGGTTCCCCCCCTGGACAGATGTAGACCATCGCACCATTATAAGCCTGCATCCCTCCAGGTGGCTCCCCGGTCCCCAATGAAGCCAAAACCCTAACCTCCACAACAGTTTTTCAACCATTCATTGAATCCCATGGTGCGGAATACCCTAGCATTATCCTTGCCATAGACAGGCAGCACCTCTGAGAAGGTTACGGTACATGCTACTTGTCTAAGGCCCCTTCCCAACTCCACAAACTCCTCTTCCACTGCTCTGATCCCATTAACAGCCAGGTCATTTGTCCCTAGCTGGACAATGACATTCAGCTCCCTCCTTCGTACAGCTGCTCCCATGATCCTGAGGATTCGCTTCCTGTCCCTCCAAGCCATGGCGCCAGGCAGGCACCTTACCTCCCTATCCCCTTCATCCCCCACTTCTACCCCCAATGATTGAGTCCCCCACCAGGAGTTGTTTCCTTCCCCTGTGGGGTCTCATGCCATCCTCCTGTGGGTCTCCTTTGTGGAGGTTCCCAGCATCCTCCTTGGTCTCCACGGCAGGTGCCTCCATAGAGGAACCACTCTTTGCCAGAACAGCATATGGATTGTGGAGAGGTACAACTGGAGGGATGCACATCTGTTCCACCACCATCTCCCTTCCTGAGCCCACCTTGGTCCAACCGCTCCTCTTTCTTGGCACCCTCTGAGGTAACGGTGGTGGCCCTGGTGGTCCCTGGGTGGAGGAAGAGGTTTCATGAATCCTAGCCAGGTCAGCCTAAAGACGGGCAACCTCCTCCCTCAGACCAGAGAGGTGCCTGCAAACAGGGCAGCATCGCAGCCTTCAGAATGTCTCCCGAAACACTGCTGCCCAACAGCCATTGCACTGCACCACTCCCATCTTGACTTATTTTGTGTCCCTTCTCCTGTTGCTTTGTATGCTTACTGTCTCCTCCCTTTATGTATTTTTACACTTACTTTCCTACTGCCTATATGCCCTTACAACTCTTGCCCTTCCTGTTCTGGGACAGGAACTTTCTGTAGTCTTCAGTAGTCTCCTTCTTCCGTGCTTTGAGTCAGACCTCCAGCAGCCGGGGGGGAGAAAGTGTTATTTTTTTAGGTTCCTGCAAGGTTGATGAAACTAATGTGTCTCAGTGATCCTTCCCTTCCTACTGCCAAACAGGAAGTTCCTGTTGTCAGTCAACTCCAGTGGCTATAAAAGTAGAACTGGCTTTGGGTGAGTGGGTAGAGGGGTGGGAAGGAGGGCAATTAGTAAAAAATCTGTAGTTCTAGACTGCTGTATCTTGCTCTGAAACCAAAGTGTTCTCTTCAGTCAAAAACAGCAGGAAGCTGTAATTGGAGACAGCTGCTTTTGTACTACTAAGCTGCTAAGCCACACCCCCAATTAGATTCACCCTCTGCTCTGACTCAGTAACTTAAGCTGATACAGCCCCCTTCCTCAGAGAAACGCACAGTGCCTTTCTTCTTCTTCTTTTTTTTTTTTTACTTAAATGAGACCCCCTTTTTCTAATAAAGTAGCTGTTTGCTTAATCCAAACAGGTACTAACTCCTGTAGAGATACAAGTGATTTTATCAGTAAAAAATTTGTAGTTCTAGACTGCTGTATCTTGCTCTGAAACCAAAGTGTTCTCTTCTGTCAAAAACAGCAGCTTAAATAGATCCCCAGAAACTAATAATGGTCCCCCAAAGCCTAACAGATATACCTTTAACCACCCCCTTTAAAGGCCACTATCAAGGGGGCCTGCCTCTGTATCCTAGGCAGACTGTTCCATAGCATAGGGCCAGCAACATCAAATGTACAATCTCCCAAGGATTTAAGCCATGCTCTTGGGACTGAGAGGAGACCCTCAGTGTAGGAGCAAAGGAGGTGCAAGGACTGGAGAGGGTGCAGAAGATCTAACAGGTAGCCAGGACCCAACCCACATACGGCTTTATATGTTAGTAAACCAACCTTGAAAGCAACATGGCACTTCACAGGCAGCCAGTGCTGTCATATAGGACTGGAGTCATATGACTGAACTGCGAAAGGCTAGTCAGCAACCTGGTCACTGCATTGTGCACCACCTGCAAGCATCATAAGGTACTACCACTAACCCCTGAGGTGTAGTGCATTATAGTAGCCCAGCCTAGACATCAAAAATGCATGCTCCAGCATTGGCAGATCTTCAGGATGGATAAGGGACCTAATCTAGCTGATATTCCTAAAATGGTAAAAGCCACTCCTGACTGATGCAGACACCTGAGCCTCCAGTGTCAACCGATCATCAAAAATGACTCCCAGATTTTTCACTTTTGCAGAAGCCAGCAGCCTGCACTACCTGAGCCAAAGCCCCATCTCTCCAATGACTACTTCCGCTCCCCCCAACCCGGCTTAATCATCCGTACCTCAGTCTTGTCCAGGTTAAGTCTCAGCTAACTAGATTCCATCCACTTTTGAATCTGACAGGCACAAATTCAGCACCTCAACAACATCATGCATCCTGGGTGCAAAAGACAACTAGATGTGGGTGTCATCCACATTGCAATGGAAACCCAGTTATACTGTCAAATGATCCTCCCTAGGAGCAGCATGTACACAGCAACCAGCAGAGGTGAGAGGACTGAACCTTGGGGCTCACCACAGAAAAGGGGCATCAGGGATGATGAGAAAGTCCCCATCACCACACTCTGCATCCTGTCCCTGAGGTAGACTCAAATCAATGGATGACAGTGCCAGTGAGTCCTCTGTGCTCCCTCAGGCAATCCAGCAGCAACCCATGTCCACTGTATCAAATGCTGGAGAGAGTCAAGGAGAGTGAGAACTGACTGTATTACTTGCCCTCAGGAAGGTATTTTCTACCCTGACCAATGCAGTTTCAGTACTGTGCCTTGATCTACAGGTGTACTAGATACTATACTGGAGATTAGGAATGGTAAAAGGTGTGTTGCTCATTTGAAACCATCCCCCACTTCTTAGTGGAGGCCTCCCTCTATACCGTTGTCACGTATTTGTCTAAGTTGTTCTTAAATGTTTCTGCTGACCTTGCCTGCACTGCTCAGTCTGGAAGACTGTTCCACATATTTGTCACCCCGTGCAAGAAGAAGTGTCCTCTAGTAGTTGTTTTGTAAATCTGGTTTGTTAATTGAAGGTTATGACCTCTAAGACTGTACATTTTCTATAAAGTGCACGTTCATTGATGTTGTTAGTTTTTTATCATGCACTATTTTGTATGACTGTCGCATGTGTCCTCTAAGCCTTCTTCACTCCAGGGTGTACAGTCCCAGTTTACCTAGCCTTACCTTACAGGAGAGTGCCTGCATATCCCCTGATCAGTTTTGTTGTTCTCTGAATCCTCTCCGGTGATACTATCTTTCCTTTTTGGGTGGGATTCCAAACCGATGAACAAAAAGTCCATATTGGATCTAATACAGTGGTGGTCAATCTGTGCATGAGGGCTGCATGCAGCCCCCCAGTGGTCAACCTGTGGCCCCCTCATCCATCCATCCAAAAATACACCAGGAGGCTCTCTGTGCAAAGCTAGACAAGGCAGATAGGCTGAAGGCTGTGATGGACATGTTATATATACAGTAGCTAGTTTTTAATTCAAATGTATAAATTTGGCTTGTGACTGGTAAACGAGTGTCTTGCAGCCCTTGGGGGTGTTTTAGGGTCGCACCTGTGGCCCTCTGATTATCTTAGGTTGCCCAACACTGATCTAATACATGACTTGCACTGTATAGGGGGACTACTACATTTTTTGTTTCTGCTGAAAAATGTTCCTTTGATTGTATATAGTATTCTATTTTGTTTAGTTATCATAAGGCTACAACGATCATTAGTTTTAAGTTTATAGTTAATTATAATAGCCAGGTCCCTCTCTTTACTTACTGACTTCAGTGGTATACTGTTTAGTTTATATTGCTGTGTTGGCTATCTTTTCCTAAGTGCATTATTACCTATCTGTCAGTATTGAACGGCATATTGTTTTGAATGGACCATATTTCTATTGTTTTGAGATTGTTTAATAGTTGTTGTCTATCAGGGTTTAGTTAGTACTGTGTTTTGTGTCATCAGCAAACCCATTAGCCCATCCCTTGATTTCATCATTCATGTCAGAAGCAAATATTAA
The DNA here is from genome assembly GCA_016271365.2 of Neoceratodus forsteri. Classification (NCBI taxonomy): domain Eukaryota; kingdom Metazoa; phylum Chordata; order Ceratodontiformes; family Ceratodontidae; genus Neoceratodus; species Neoceratodus forsteri. The sequence continues at coordinate 22,601,333 of CM028135.1, read as the reverse complement.
AAATTGTGCTGGTCCAGGCACTGATCCGTGGGGCACTCTGATGTGAACTCCCCTCACCTCAGAGTGGGTTCTGTTTAATCTGACACACTGGATTCTGTGATACAACCAGTTGTTTATCCGTGTTACTAGACTCGGGGAGATGTTATTGCCAATGAGATTATGAATCGCATGTGCAAAACCTTGTTGAATGCCTTGTGGTAGTCTAGGTAAATAATGTCATCTGATTTACCACTGTCTAACTCATTACTGACCCTTTTGTAGAAGTTCAGCAGATTTCCTTGGCATGACCTGTTCTCCCTGAATCCATGTTGCTTATCCTTGTACAATTTAGTGTTTTTCATTTCTGTTTTTAGTTTTTTAAATACGATACCCTCGATTAACTTCTCAACTATCAACGTGATGCGTATTGGTCTATAATTGTTAGCCTGTGATCTGTCCCCCTTTTTGAATATGGGGACAACTATTACTTAGTGCCAGTCCCCTGGTGCCTCTCCTGTTTCCAGTGATAGATTAAACAACCTGTGTAGTGGTCCTGTTAGTTCTCTGGCTGTTTCTCTAATCAGTCTTTGAAGTCATTTGTCTGGGCCTGTTGATTTATTTATCATTATGCTGTTTAATTTGTCTATGATTCACTTGTATCTATGTGAAACTTTTTTTCTTTTGCGGCGATATTGATAGTCAGCATGGGTGAGGTTATTTCCAATATCTGATTATAAACTGCACAGAAAAAAATGTTAGTGATCTGCCATTTCTCCTGGCCTGTTGAGCAGTGTCCCCTCATTGTCTATGGGGCCTACAGAACTATCTACTGATTTAGAGGTATTAGCATACCTGTAAAAAGGTTTTAAATTGTCTTTATTATGGGTGATCTTAAGCTCGGTATTGTTTCTGTTTGCCTTTATCACCCTTTAAGCCTCTTTTAACAGAGGTGCTATATGCTTTATGATTAGCTTCATTACTATTTTTTTTAATATCCAGAATTTTTTATGTTTTTTTCTTAATTGCCTTTGCCACTGTTTTGTTTGCAAGATTTTTTTTGCCTTTCAAACTGTAAAATTTTACTTTGAGTATGTGTTTGTCTTCTAATTCTAGCAGTTTGTCTTTAACATTTTTCCATATTATCTCCAGTTCTTCTCCAACTCTGTTTTTCCTACCCATTCCTCCAGTTCCCTTCTGATGGTGTTGTAGTCACCCTTATTGTAGTTGTAGGTAGTGTTGTATTGACCACTTCCTGTGCTATGTTGGTATAGTAAAGTGTACCATTTTATGATCACTAGTTCCTAGTTCCTCCTTCACACCAATGCTGCATATCCTCTGTGTGTTGTTCGTTAATGCAACGTCTAAGATGTTGTTTTGTCTAGTCAGTTCTCTTACTGCTTGGGTTACTCCTACTTCTAAAAAAAGCCATCAGGGATGTTTTCTCTCTAGTGAATGAACTCCCTGGGCACCTCTTGCCAGCAATTGACTGGCACAATTCAAAACTGACCTCAAACAGCACCTAATAACATTCTCTAAGTGCACCTGCCCCTGAGTCCAGCCACACCTGCTCTCTCTGCCCCCCCCAGCAAGCACTAGGCAGGCCTCAGGTACCCCTTCCCTCAGTCCCTTCTTATGACTTGCCTTTGCTATCAGTCTTCATCATGCGCCTTCGGCACCTGCCACCCCACCCTTCTCCCTCCCCCAACTCACAGTCCCATGAGTTTCCCTAACAGTCACTACTAATGCAGGCTGCCTGACCATGCCCCCCCCACCATTTACTCTAGCATGTCTTCTCCACTCAGCCTCCCTCACCCCACCATTTATCCCTATACCTTATCGCCCTTCTTCCCCCACCCTTCACCTCCACCCCATTACATACCTCTCTCTCATGCCTCCTGTCTTCACCCCACTGACAGCTATCCCCATCCCTCTGAACTACTGACAAGGCACTCCGTGGCTGCTTACCCCCCTCCACCCTCATAAAGTGTTTTTCTTGTTATTTAACTTGTACCTATGTTTTGAGTTATTCTGTAAGTTCTGAATCTAAGCTGTATCGTTCATCATGATGTACCTTTGCTTTCTCCTATTGTTCTTTGTTTTGCAATCTATGATGTGGAACCTTTGTAAAAGAACTTGTACTCAAAGGTCTTTTCCGAATCACTAAATAAATAAATAAATAAAAAATAAAGTAGTTCCCTCCGCCTTGCTATTCTCCTAATTTATATGCAGCAGGTTCAGGTTGCCCGTAATTATGATATCCCCCCATTAGTTTAACGTTTGGTCTCCTTGATTAAGTTATCATCGCTGGCTTCTGTGTTGATGGGTGGCCTGTAACACACCAGTAATGATGAGAAAACTGCCCCATGGCTGGGTGTGCTAATAGAAAATTTGCAAATCACAAAACAAGGACTAAAGCACCACCCGCCAGCCACAGACCCCACAGAGGTCTGTGGGATTCCCTATCTCGTAAGACGTCTTGGCACTTTATGGAATAAACTACATCGAGTCTGACTTAATTTGGTCTGTTATTTTGTTTTCTGATGGTGGGTGGTGCTCTAGTCCTTGTTTTGTGATTTGGCCTGTAACACAGCTGATTGTTAATTTGGTCCTCTCAGTGTCAAGCCTTCTAATCCATTTACTTTCATTGCGAGCCAACGGATCTTGGGTCAGTGTATTCCGTATGGTTTCTGGGTCAGATTTTACATAGAGGGTTACCAGTCCTCCCCTTTTACCCTCTCTGTCAAGTCTGAATAATTTGTAACCATCTATGTTGGGGTCTGTGACGCCGGTTTGACAAAAATATGTTGACCTGATGTTACAGCAATGACACTATGTCGACCACAATTATGGTCGGCATTGCACTGTCGGAAATCAAATGTGTTTTTGCCCCTCCCCCCGCTCTGCCCCCACACCCCCCTCCATTTATTATAATCAACTCTGAGTAAGAGCTGATTCAGGGAAGGGGTGCCGGAATCCTGAGTGGACCTTAGAGCAATTTGTTAATCTTGTCAGTATCGACTAGATTGCTGTAAAGTTGTCACTGTGGCATCGGCATACATCTATGTTGTAGGTGTTTGTACTTCAGGTGTTCCACCATGTTTCCATCATCCCTACCAAATCACAGTTTTCTTCCCTTATGATATATGAACATATGGACATACGAATTTGCAACCAGATAAAGGCCTAATGGTCTATCAAGTCTGCTCGAGTGTGCAGCTAGCGACCCTTATACAGCAGCTGCCCTTCCCTCCCCTCCTTCCCTGACTCTACCTCTTACCCTATCCCATACCCTTTTGAAGCAGTCCACTGTTCTACAGGATACCACTTCCACAGGCATCGCATTCCAACCAGACACCACTCTCTCCATAAAAAAGTGTCTTTTCATTGCCCTCCTGAACCTTCCCCCTCCAGTCTGAGATCATGACCTCGAGTGCCCCTGCCCCCCTTAACTTGAATGGTCCCTCTGTGCCTGTCTTGTTTATTTCCTTCATGTACTTGAAGGTTTCAATCATATCCCCCTGTCTCTTCTCTCCTCCAGTGAGTACATGTTCAACTCCCTCAGCCTGCTCACATAGGGTATGTCCCCTAGTCTCTGGATCATCTTTGTTGCCCTACGCTGCACCCCCTCCAGTAACTTAATGTCCTTGTTCAGGTATGGGCACCAGTACTGCATGTAGTACTCCAGGTGTGGCCTAACCAGTGACCTATACAATGGCAGGATCACCTCCCCTATCCTTGAAGATATACCCCTGGCAATATAACCCAGCATTTTGTTAGCCTTTGCAGCTGCCTTCCAGCATTGTGCTGAGTTGTTCATTGAGCCCATTGTAGTCAACCCCAGATCCTTCTCCTCATTTGTCATGACTAGCTGAACCCCTCCAGCTGGCAGCTCCTTCTTGTTTTTTTTGCCCCAAAATGTAGCACCTTGCACTTTTTGACATTGAATACCCAACTGCCAGGTATCTGACCAGGTCTCCAATTTTGAAAGATCATCCTGCAACCCATGCCACCCTCCTAGGTCATCCACTACTGCTCCCATCTTGGTGTCATCTGCAAACAAACTGATCTTACTTTTGATGCCCATTGAGATGTCTAATATGAACAACCCAAACAACACCTTTCCCAGCACTGAGCCCTGCAGTACTCTGCTTGTCACTGCCCTCGGAGATGAGAGAGCTCCCCTCCCACCACTACCCTCTGCTGCCTTCCCTGTAACCAGTTTACTACCCATCCCACCATTTTCACCCCTGCACCTGTACCTCCCAGCTTACTACCCAGCCTCCCATGTGGCACCAAGTCGAATGCCTTACTGAAGTCCAAATCTAGATTTAATAGTTGCCGTATTGGTCCTTGCAAGAATAGATCCAGAAGCAAATGATTTGATACCTTTTAATGGATCAACATAGATGTAACAACAAGAACAAACACTTTGAGCACTTTGTTCTTGTTGTTACATCTATGTTGGTCCATTAAAAAGGTATCAAATCATTTGCTTCTGGATCTCTTACTGAAGTCCAGAAACAGGACATCCACTGCATGGCCCTTGTCCAGCTGTCTAGTTACCCAGTCATAGTAATCTACCAGGTTGGTCTGATAGGATCTGCCCATGCCAAATCCATGCTGACTAACATCCTGCAGCCCATTGGTCTCCAGAAGGAACACCAGCCTCTCCTTCAGGATTGTCTCCATCAGTTTTCCCATGATGGATGTGAGGCTTGCCGGCTTGTAGTTTCCCAGTTTGTCTTTGGGAACACTCTTATGGAGGGGTACCATATGAGTCATCCTCTAGTCCTGAGGTACACTTCCTGAGACCAGGGAGGCATTGAACAGGTCTGCCAAGGGCCCCGCCAGGATTTCTGCCAGCTCTCTCAGTACCCTGGTGTGAATGCCATCCGGCCCTGGTGGCTTGTCTGCCCTCAGTGTCCTCAGGCCCTGCAGTACCCTGCCCTCTGTGATTCCCCCATCTGTCACCTCCTCCCTCCGAGCCTGGCCTCCCACCCTCCTTGGTAGCACCCCTCCTTTCTCCTTAGTAAGCACTGAGCAGAAGTATTCATTAAGCGCTTCTGCCTGTTCTGCCCCGTTTCCACCCACCCCATCCCTCTTAATCCTTACTATTTTGTCCCTACAACTCCTTTTCTCCCTGATGTACCTGAAGAATTCCTTCTCCCCCTTCCTGATGCCTTGCGCCAGCCTGAGCTCCTTAGATGCCTTGGCTGCCCTAATTACCTTTCTCACCTCCCTCAATTCCTTCAGGTAATCCTCTCTGTCCTCCCCTCTCCCTGTTTTTTTGAACCTCCTAAAGGTGGCTCTTTTATTTCTTACTTTCTCCATGACCCCCTTGCTCAACCAGCTGGGTTTCTTGGCCCTAGCTCTCTTACTGTGGACCCTGATGCAGGTTTTGGTTGCCTCTTCAGTCTCCAGTTTTATGACCTCCCACCTCTGGTTAGTGTCCATATTAGTCTGAATTCTGGCTAGATGCCCTTTAACTACCTCCCCCATCTTCCTGAGGTTGGCCTTCCTGAAGTCCAACACTCTTCTACCTCCTTTCCCATTTTCAACGTGAACCTCACTGAGTGGTGGTCGCTCCCTGCCAGTGGTTCTTCCACTCTCAACTCCCTCACAAACTCCCCATTTGCTAGGACAAGGTCTAGGGTGTTCCCTAACCTGGTTGGTTCACTGACCATTTGCACTAGGAAGCTATCCTGCAATGCGTTCAGAAGTATCTGCTCCTTTTTATTCGTGGTGGCTGTGGTACTCCAATCCACTCCCAGCCGGTTGAAGTCCCCCACAATCACTGTGCTACCCTTTCCACATGCCCTTCTGATCTGTTTTAATTCTGTCTGTTTCCTAAATTAAGACTCCATGCATTTAATAGTAAGCATTTTATTTGCGTCTGATTCCTTCTGGGTTTCCCATACTATTGAGTTGTTTTTAAGTTCTCACGGTGAGTGTTTTTTTTCTTGTCATAGTGTGTGACCCAACGCCCCCCCCCCCACCGTGTGTCTAGTTTAAAAGAAGTTCTGCTCTCCTTGGTTGTTTGTTCCCTAGTACCCTGCTGCCTTTATTATTTAAATGTAGATCATCTCAGCTGTATAAGTCATTTTGTTTTTTATTTTCAAAGGTTTCCCAGTTCCTAATAAATGGAATTCCCCCCTTTTGTGCCCTGGTCTTTAACCATGCATTGATTTGTTTCATCTTTTGCTGTCTTCTGTAGTGGGCCCTTGGTACTGGCAGTATGTCTGATATAGCCATTTTTCCTACTTTTCCACTCATGCTCTTTTACATTTTCAAAGTCTTGCTGTAGTTCTGTGATTGCTCTACCCCTGATATTATTTCAGACCTCTTCCATTGTAATCAGTCAAAACTCTTCTCCAAGACAGCTGAGTGCTTCCACAATGTCCAGGACTAACTCCGCTGGGTCATGACAGCCAACTTGGGGACACTCTGTCTGAGAACAGTCAAGCAAACTAATCACACTGAGCTGATGAACCCACTCTTACTGGCTCAAGACAGGTTGCAGCTTATCCTGTAGGTACGGAAGTAAGCAGACTAGGTGGGCCAAGTGGTCCTTATCTGCCATCAAAGTCTATATTTCTATGTCTACAGTATGGAAGAACTGAGCTGGTTGCTTCCTCCCAGCCACAGTCTCCCTGGACAGGAATATTGCCTTCCTACAAGAGATTGTCCTTCCATTGTGAATCACCAAAGCCAGTTTGTCCTCCTGGGCCCTGGACCACCTCCAACAGAGCTCTAACCTCTGACCCCTGGTTTTCAACTCCCTAAGCTCCCCACTCATCCATGGGAAGCCTCAGCATGAGACCCAGGGTTGTACACAGGCGGGTGCTACAGTATTGAAGGCCCCAGTAATAACCAGACCCTGTCAGTGATGAAGTCTATAATTTTCTGCAGAAAATCGCCTTATGCCTTGGAGGCTGGTACACCAGAAGGATTCTCTAACCTGCACCTGGACTCCCATGCATTGACACACTCTCAAATGATGAGGTGTCCCCCACTGGGTTCACAGCGAAGTTCAGCTTGGATCTAAAGCAGATAGCCACCTCCCACAACCCTTCCCACAGGCAGTGTACCAGGGAGAATCCGACTGGGACCACCACTTCCAAAACTGGATTGGCATCATCACTCTGCCAGGTCTGTGTGATGCAAGCCAGATTGACCAAAGAACACTAAATTAAATCTGCCATAACAGGGGTCTTGTTCTTTGTTTAACATGCTGCACAAGATAGAGCATAATGTATGGGCAACCATATGCAACAAGGCTGTGTTTCCAACAAGGGGCACAGATGATGTCATATGGACATCGAGAACAAAATTTGAGAGGTCACAATGTCATCACAATCCTGAGATGGGAATATGCCAAGTTGCATATGTTTGCCCATGTTTTATTTTTTATAGTATATGGCTTTTAAAATAAAAAAAAATGATTTCCCAAACAAAAGATAGTTTCCAGTATTTTAGACATCCAAAAACTCAAAAATCCACCCCATGCCCAACTGTTAATACCCTACCTTATACCGTTGATAGTATTCTAGTTTAAAATGGATTCTAAAATGATCTTACCATTATAAAAAAAGGAAAAATTGAAAAAAAAGAATAAATTGAGGACATGTTGTTAGAACATGCACAACAATCGGTTAGAATGTGCCTAACAAGCTTTTTGAACTGGCTGATTTTTATACAGAATAAGCCCTAACCATATACGATACTAAGTATAATGAAAACCTTTAAGAAAGACTGGGAATAAATCAAATGGAAGAGAACACAAGACTGCAGTGAGCAGTGAAAATGCCAAGTATTATGTTATGTCAAAAGAAAACAGCATCAATTATTTTACCGTGCCGTTGCCTTTTTTCATTAATTGGATGATAGGCATTTTCACTAACACATTCATAAATTAAAATGCTACTCTTTTGTTGGGAAATTTGACGCTTGGCATTAATAATGTTTTCTGTGCAATTTTCTGCTTGGTAACTCTGTATTCTTTGATGCCCTGCAGAACAAACTTGGAGTCCTTCAGAGCTGAGAAGCCAGTTGCCAACACAGCACTCACCAATTTTTGAAAATGCCACAGGTTAAAATTAGATTCCAGTCTATGCATAACTTTAAAAGTATATGTATAGCAGTTATAAAAGTGAGCATGTTGGTTTATTTTCAGTTTTTTATTATCTAAGACATGAATATTTAACTTTGCATTTATAAAGTAAAAGGAATGTTTATAAAAAATTATTCTTGTAGAGTCATTTTATTTTCTGGGTCAGAGGAACTATATTTTAGAAGGGCTTTCTATCTCCGCTACCATCTGATTCCACCCCTACGTTGCGGATAAGACTCAGTTAGTTAGAATTGGAGATTCCTTATCCCCTCCACTCCCCATCAGCACTGGTGTCTCCCAAGGTTCCGTCCTTGGCCCTTTACTCTTTTCAACTTTCTTGAATGACCTCCCTGCTGCCTGTATCTCTGCATCCATCCATATGTACGTGGACGATACTGTTCTTTTTATCGCTGGTTCCTCTCCTTCTGATCTGGTGGCCAAGCTCCAGCTGAACTTGAACAACATCCAACACTGGTTCCGTTCAAATCAATTGTCCCCCAACACTAAAAAAAACGGTCTCCTTGACCTTTGGCTTGGGGCTCTCCAAGCTTGCTGCCCTCACATCCTTCCACACCCTTGATGGGACTGCGGTCAGTGATGTTCCCTCCTTTAAGTACCTGGGGATCTGGCTGACTGACAGCACTTTTTTGGTCATGTGGATGCCATCCACAAAAATTACATCCTAAACTAGGGGCTCTGTACAGGAACCGTGGTTGCAACCCCCCTGCTGGCGCTGAGAGCCATTATCCGGAAAATGATTCTCCCTATTTTTGAATAAGGAAACATTGTCTACAGTGCTCTCCTAAGTATGCCCTGACCAGACTGGATTCCCCCTTCCACTCCTTCTGTCGCTTTTCTTTGGACTGCCCGCCCCACACCCACCATTGTTCCCTTTATACCTCCCTCTTCCTTCCCTCCCTCAAAGTCAGGTGCCTCACGCATTGTACCTCTTTTGTAGCTAAATACTGGCTAGGCTCTATTCCCTCCTATCTTACCTCTCTCCCCCCCTCCTTCTCACTACACAATTTGCAACTCTGGCTTTTGTTCCCTGGTACTCTCTTTGAGGACCTTCTCCTACCACTTCCCAAAACTTTGGAATTCTCTTCCCCTTTCTACACACTCCACCTCTTCCCTACACTCTCTCTCCTTGCTTTTCCTCAAATTCACTTCTCACTCCTGCAACTGCACCTGATCCCGGCCTCTGTACCACTCTTCCCACCCTTCCACTCCCTCCCTTCTTCCCCTCATCTCCCCCAACTCCCTGCCCTAACCCCCCATTTCCCCTCTCTTCAATTGCACTGTTCCTTGATTACCTGCTGGATAGCTTTGCTACCGCTTGCCTACATTTATAGTCCTCTGCACTTTAATTAACCCCTCTTGCTACCCTCCTGGATTCATTTCTGTTATATCCCATGCTATTGTACATATTTGCTTTAAAAGAGACCCTGATACTGTTGTGACAACTTTGAGAAAATATAATGTTTAGTATAAGTCAACTTATATTTTAATATTGTTTCTATATTTTTCATTCATCTTCATTACTAAGGACATTTGCATGTAAACAAGATCACTGCCCTATCTGTTCTGGCTGCTTGCCTACATCTGACATCACAGTTCTGTTTATGACATCACAATCTGTTGCTGTGGGGATAATTACGATGCCATAAACGGGGGATTATTTATTTTGTTTATTTATTTATTTAAAAGTTGGTAACAGGGAAAAGCACCATGAACAGAAGCTTGCTTCCAGGTGCCAATCCAGATTATGATATCATATGTAGGATAGCTGAAAAAGCAGATAGAGTCTAAGGGACAGTAAGCCTCTTTTGTACAGCTGTCCTCAGTAACAAAGAAAAAAGGTATATACTTATAAAAAATACATGAAATATAAACTGAACTGTCTAAAGCTCACATTTTTTCCAAGTTTTTCTAACGGTGTCAGGGGCTCTTTAAATAGCCTATCTATTATAGCTTGTTTGTGATGCTTAGCTCTGTTTTGTTGTGTTTTTTTTTCATGCCAATTGTGCATATTTGTCTAAACTGCCTATCTCTTGTTGCTTTTTTGGTGCTTAGTCCTGTTCTTCCTGCTATGTAAATTCTGTTTTCTGTTGTTACTCATGACCCTCCTCTAATCCTCTTCGCCCCAGGACTCATCTGGAAATGAGCTGCTATCAGTTCAGTATGTCTTTCCTGGTGAAGTTCTGGAAAAAAACTACTAAATAAATACATAAATATTTGCTACTTGCATCTCCACTCGCACTACTTTCAGTGGCTGTGGCTTTTCCAAGTTCTGGTTTTCTCTACTTCAGTTCAACAACTGTAGTAAATAAAAAAAAGACCAGAGGACCCTTATGTTTTAAACCCATTAGTCAGGCAGCCATAATATTCAGCAGTATAAGAACTAACTGTAGACATCATTTGACATTGGTGGAGGACTATGGACCAGCGTTCATAGCATAGCACAGTCCCTATGCTATTTTTGCCTCTGTGGGTTTTTAATTTGTTTACGTTAGGGGTGTCTGCTCCCACACCCTTTTTATTTTAATTGGGGAGGGTGGGGTGGGGCAGAGCCTCCAACTCAAACAACTAGCAAAAATAGGGTAGCATACCGCTACGCTATGCTATTAATGCCAGTCCGTAGTCCTCCACCAACACCTATCATTTCATAGGAAGTGATAGTTTATAGTTCTTAGTTAATGGTTCTTAGCACTAAGGAGAAAAAGTTCACCTGTAGTGAAAACTTCTAGCACTCTGGGTACAATGATCAGCCTGTTCTATGTAGGCATATACATACTGCCATGGGTACACTCCTTGTGGCCCTCTCTTGCCCAGTAAAATAAGGAGGAACTCTCATCAGTGACTATGTTCACCAATGAGTACCAAGCACACCATTTTCAGGGTACTTGGGAATTAATATTCATTTCCTGCTCACCCCTAGCCCTACCCCTTGCAGAGTCAAAAATTGCCAAACTCCCCAAACCATGAAGCAACTGGTCACTAGAGCTGTGTGGAATATGGACCTCTGTCACTGGAATTCAGGCAGAATGGTAATTCCATTTCCGAATTGCTTTTCGAAATAAAAAAGAAATACAGCAGAATTACGAACTTAAGAATCTTATCTTTTTCAACATCATATCTTGACTGGGCACAGATTCTGGCAGGGAACGCTCCGTGATTACCTTTTATCTCTTCTTCCCTCTACCTTCCGCACTGATTACCTACTCCAAACGTCTACCAGTAAAAACTTCTTTTTGTCCCCCTTGCCTACCCTCTCCTTCACCACTGGACCACTCTCCTGCAAGAGATCACATAATTTATCGGCATAAGAGCCCTCCTCAAATATAAAAATAATAATAATAATAGTTTTATTTATATAGCGCAATTCTGTAGTCAAAGCACTCTACATACAAAACTTCATAAGACAAACAATTCAATACAATTTTACATTTAATTAAAAAGCTTCAATTAAAATATCCCACAGTCCATAAACTGGGTAACCATGTACAGATGTGACCGGTAAGGAGTCCGTTGCTTTTGCAGCTGCCTGTAGGTATAACAGTCATTGTACTTGTTGCGTCTAACCATTCTAGTTATAGTTATATATTAACTGCTGTTATCTGTACTTTTTTCCTCCTTCCGTTGCCCACAGGCATGCCTCAGCACCCCTCTCCTTTGGTCTCACAACAGCCTCTTCAGGACACCAGATTCACCCCTCGCTGCCGCTGAATGAACCTACCAGATATCCAGTGCCCACAAAGCTCTGTCCCTGTTGGGAACCTCCTGTGGATTAGAGAAGAAATGTGTCTTCCTCTTTACTTTCACCTTTGGCTGGCTTGTCCTTGCTAGGGGCCTCTCCTGCATAGAGGAGAAGCACTTCAGTACCTTGTGGATGCTAGCTGGAGGGACCTTTGATGATGCCCAGGGGGGTCCGTTGGCATGAGAGGACTACAGTAGCCATCATCTGGCCTGCCAGTGCGGACTATGTACTGCTTAATTTCCCACTTCCTTTTACTGACTGACGCACACTTGAGGCTGGCCTGGGGGAGGGGCTTGAGGGTGCATGGTCACCAGTACCATCAATGCTAGCTGGATGCGGGGAGGTATTGGTGGAGCCTTCTCAAGCAGAAAGAAGGAAGAGATCATTCCCATGTACAAATCATTGGTAAGACTGTGCCTGAAATACTGTGTGTAGTTCTGGAATTCTCACCTAAAAAGCACAAGATTGCTGGTCCATCAGGGCAGCAGTATGACTACTGTTTGCAATGCAAGCAACCGATGTTCGGAAGTGAGCACAGGTCATTTGGGGGTGGCCAGGGAAGGGAGGATTGAGCTTCCCAGGGACAGCTCTCATCTCATCCCTCAGGGGGAGAGGTCATTCTGCATCTTACCACATGACTTCCACCTACCAGAGTACAGGTGGTAGTGCAGTCGAGGGTGGTAACAGGAACAGGGCTATCAGTAGACGCTGGAATGCAAGTGCACATATGCACATGTGCATGCATATCATTGCATGTGGACATCCTGGGGAGGAAAACCAAAGATGGAAAATGTCCCAGCCTGATCCTGCACCCCCTGCAGGCACCGCACGACAAATGTGCAAGAACAACCCACCACCATGTATGGTTCTGGGCAAGTGGTGGATGACTAGTAAACTCATGAGAAAGTCAATGACTGTGTTTGTGCTGCAGGGACAAAAATAATGCACGACCAGCAAGGGAGGACTTATGAGGAAAGATTGGGTGACCTCAATATGTACTCATTAGAGGGCAAGAGAGAGAGAGAGGTGGGACATTATTGGAACCTTTAAAACCCTGAAGGGTATAAACAAGGTAGACAACCAGCACCTGGTTAAGCTTATCAAGGGGTCCATCACAATGGGCCACAGCTATAAACTAGTAGGGGAAAATTTAGAGGTATGTGAGGAAATACTTATTCAAGGAAAGGATGGTGGAAAAGTGGAAACATCTGCCTGACGAGAGGTTTAATGTTAAGATGGTTGAAGATTTCAAGACAGGCTGGAATAGATACATCAGACTGGTGGAGATGATGGGGGGTTAATGGGGGTTGGGGGGGTCAGCCCAAGTGGAACTGAGGGATGACTTAACCAATTAAGACCTGTCCAATGCTAAGCTGGCAAGGACTTAGGTAGGTACCAGGTAGAGCAGATGGACCACAAGGCTTTTTCTGTCAATAAACATGTGTTTCTAATGGACCCTCCTCCACCAGGAGCCACTGTGAGAATGGTGTAATGAGCTCCTTCCTCTCCCTTGGAAGGAGAGTGTTCAGTAGATGCTCTAAACCCCACCAGCCTGTCTTCACTCCTGGCGTCCCAGACACAGAGCATGATACCAGGTTTCTAGTGTACCAATGCAATCCCCCATCACTCTGTTTCACAATGCTGGCTATTTGCACAGTTAATTGTCATTTCTTCCCCTTTCTTCAATAGGCTTCTTTATTTATTTCAAAAGTTGCACCAGGAAAGACATACTGAGCTGATAACAGCTCATTTCCAGATGTCTCCTGGAGGAAGGAGAAAGCAGGGAAATGAAGTAATCAAAAATAAAAATGACATAATCAAGAAGAAAAATTACATAATAGAGTAGGAACTAAGCATTATAACTAAGTATCATTTACATAAGGACGAGGAAATGTAAACTATGCAGTGAGGTTCAGGAGCAGAATAACAGAGTTAGGGAATGCCATTCAAGAAGTACAATTAAGTGCTGAGGTATTGAAGGGTTAACATAAGGTGCAAGGTTTGATGCTATAGGGAGCGTGAAGGGGGCTAAACAAGTGCAGAATGGGGAGATGGGGAGGGGAGGAAGGGGGTAATGGGATGTGGGTCACAGACCAGGGACAGGCAACAGGAACAATTGCAGGAGTGGGAAGTGAAATTGCAGAGAAGAGAGGAGAATGAGTGTTGCGAAGAGGAAGAGTGGATGGTTAGGGGAAGGGAATTCCATAGCTTGGGGAAGCGAAGGATTTCCTTGAAGGGAGCACAAGAGAATGAAAACCAGAGTTGCAAAGGGTGTAAGAGGAGGGAGGGAGAGGGAGGAAAGAAAAGAGGTAACATGGGAGGGGAGGGAGCCCAGCCAGTATTTAGAGATGAAGGAGGCACAATGAGCGAGGCATTTGGCTTCAAGGGAGGGGAGGGACAGGGGGGAGGAGTACAGGGAGCAGTGGTGGGTGTAGAGGGGACTGTCCAGAGTAAAGCGACAGAAGGAGTGAAAGAGAGGATCCAGTCTGGCTGAGGTGGACCTGGGGGTAGAGTTGTAGACTATGTCACCATAGTCTAAGATGGGAAATATCATTTTCAAGACAATAGCTTGGTGGGCAGGAAGTGGAATGCAACCTTGGTTCCTATAAAGCTCACTGAGTCTGGGGTGTCATTTTTTTGTGGATGGCAGTCACATGCACTGAGAAATCAAGGTGCTGGTCGGGTCAGACCCTAAGGTACTTAAATGAGGTAACACCTTCAATTTCAGACCCATCTAGGGTGTGGAAGGAGGGGAGAGAGGTTAGTCTGGTGAGCTACTGCCTAGCACCAAAGGTCATGGAAACCATTTTCTTGGCATTGAAGGACAGCTAATTTGCCAAGAACCATTGCTGAATGTTAATGAAATCCAGCTGAAGCCTGGACATAAGGTCAGAGGGGGAGGAGCCAGAGGCAAATAGTGCCATATCATCTTCATACATATGAATGGACACAGAGGAGCAGGCAGTTGGGGGGCTCTTTTTGTTTCTTCATGCCCCCTCCCCCAGCATGCAACCTAAAAACAAGACTTGTTTATATCTGATATAAACATAGCAACAAATACTGTCCAAAGATAAGGGCCTTGCAGCCAATCCAGTTTGCCCAAAAACATACCAAGTATTGGGAATTATTTCTAGTGGACATTCCCCCCTCCTTCCTTGCTCCCTGCTGCCCCACTCACACCTGTACCATGTTCCTGTCCAACCCTTTTTGAACCCCCTATTGTTTCAGCAAATGCAACCACTTCAGGGAGCTTGTTCCATTTTTCTACCGTCCTGTCAGTAAAGAAGAACTTTCTGACATACTTGCTGAACCTCCCCCTCCCTGACCAACTTCATGGAGTTTCCCCTGGTGCCTGTGTTTCCAGTCCTTGTGAACAACTCCCTGCCATATACCCAGTTTATACCACAGAAGTACTTGATTGTCTCTGTTATGTTCCCCCCTCTCCATCCTACCCCTTTAAAGGGCTGGTGACACGTTCAGGAGAACTTTAACAAAACATAATATTTAGACACAGTCCAGCTTGGATTTCCCATCAGTGCTGTATTCCTCCTCCCCATTATTTATTACTGGGGTCATCTGTAGGAAAACAGGATATTTGCTCTTGAAGAGTTTGTCTGTTCCTGCTGCTTTCTCCTTACCTAAAGTCACAGAGCACTGTTTGTGATATCAAAGTTACTCTCATGGCAACAGATTGTGATGTCACAACAGAAAATTATGACTTGAAGTAGGGAGTAAGCTATAGAGACAGATGGACTCTAAAGAAACTGTAAGCAATAAAGATCATATATTCATGTAAATTTCCTTAGTAATAAAAATTGGGAAGGAGAAATATATAAACTATAAATGGAATGCAGGCAGAATTGTATCTAATTATTATGCTTTTAAAAGTTTTCTTTGAGGTGACAGTAGCTCTTTAAGGTACAGTATATGTATGTACACACTGAGGTCCCCCCGCTGCCCCCCCAATATGGCCTCCCTTGCTATCCCAGAATCATTTTGGTTGCCCTCCTTTGCACTGGCTCCAGCATCTCTCTACCCTTCCTGTTTGCCTTTCCTGATATAAACTGTATCAATCAATTTTTAGAAGGTAGTATAAAATATTACTAGTAGAAAACCCTTTCTTGATGAAAATCAAACATTTTTGACATCCATGACTGAAAGACTGGATGTCAAAGAATTCCCTTTTTTATCCCTTTTTAGAGTCAAATCATTACTCCCCGTTGATTTTGGATACTGTATTTTTGGAAGTCATACATGCAAAATGGTATTAACTGAGGCCCTTGCATGTCTACAGATGTGTATATGTGTGGAAAGTGAGGGAGGGAGATGAAGAGTAAAATAACAGGCTATATTGAGTTCTTCTATTTTGATAGCATTTCGTATTGGTCTAGGAACAATATTGATTCTATAAGGTAATTAATTGCCTTTACATTGAACTGTGCTAATATAAATTTCCAGCTCAGAATAGATCAACTTAATGGAAACCGTGGCACAACATTGCAATATCTCTACCCTTGTCAATGATTGTAAAATAGGGTCTAACTACTTAAAAATCTGAATCTGGGACATAAGAAGGAATTTAAATCTTTTCATATGATTGCCACAGTCTGGAGGCAAATTACTCATTCATAATTTTATTCTTAACCAGTTTAATAGAACACAAACTACGGGTTACTAAAGGCGTTCTCCCAGGCATTCACAGAGACTGGCCTAAATGAACAGTTTTAAGACCTAAGGGTTTATCAGTGGTTCCTCTCTCTCTCTCTACACAGCTAGGCTGAGTTTCTAAATTTACTATTAGCAAGCAAAAAAATGTTGTAGGTGCCGTATTGGTCCTTTTAAAAACAGATCCAGAAACAAATGATTTGATACCTTTTATTGGACCAACATGGATGTTACAGAAAAGAACAAAGTGCTTTAGCTTTCGAACCAACCAGGTCCTTCTTCAGAAGCTTTGTGGCAGTTTTTTCAAATATCCCATATTAACACCAGATTATATAGAAAAAGCAGAAATAATTCTCATTGGTTTAACATATACATTTTAAAACATAATGAAGATTCGTCAAGAGAAGCTAATTAACACCAGTATGCCTTTAACTGAGGAGCCTCGGTTAAAGGCATGCTAATCGTTAATTAACTTCTCTAACGTAATCTTCTATTATATTTAATATGTATGTTAAACCAATAGTATTCTGCTGTTAATAACTATGGGATATTGAAAACATACTACTTTCTGAAAGAAGAACACAGGCCAATTCAGCAAAGCACTGATGCTGCGCATCCATCGGTCAATAAAATATCAAATCATTGGTTTCTGGAACTATTAGCAAGCAGTAACATTTACATGACAAGCTTACCAATCTAGCTATTTAAAGCAGCATTGTTTGACATGTTTTTCAGTTATCAGACTGACAGTTAGAAGAACAATCAAATATGTCACCTATCCTGAAGATTAAAGCTAGTGCAGTGGCTCATTTTGAACAAAGGGACACCACAAACACGAGGTCCACATGGAATTTTGTTCATAATGATCAAAACTTAAGTAACATACCAGTCTAATCAGTATCCATGAATGGATCAGCAAACATTACAATGTCACATGACATCATTCTAGGGAGGCTGTTTGTCCTAGTGGTTACAGCACAGAGCTGCATACCTGCAGATCCATGTTTGAGTCCCACAACTGTCACATAGAAACATAGAAATCCTCAGCAGAAAAAGATCATTGGTCCATCCAGTCCACACTGTTTTCCCCATCCTACTTTGGGACCTAATGTCTCATTGGGGTTATTGTCTTTACATTCCTTCCCCTTGACTCCTGCCTTACTGCTTCCCTCATGTAACTGTTAATCCTTTCGCTTAGCCGTGTTTGAAATATTATTGGGTCTTGCACCCACCTCCTCTGCTAGTAGGCTATTCTATGACTCCACCACTGTCTCTGTAAAATAAAACTTCCTCATATTGTCTCTGGAATCCCCCCATCTGCTTCTATTCACGCCCCTGAGTTCTTGATTTGCCAGTCCTGCTGAATATTTCCACACAGTCTACGGTACCTTGTTCATTCCTTTCAGGAACTCAATGGTCTCTATCATATCTCCTCTCACCCTTCTGGTCTTCAGTGAATACATATTTAGGGCCTTAAGATGATCCTTAAAGGATCTGCCCTGTCGGCCCTGAATCATTTTGATTGCCCTATGCTGTATTGTCTCTAGCCTGTTTTTGACATTTCTTAGGTGGTGGCTCCAGACCTTGGCACAGTATTCCAGATGCAACCTCACCAATGATCTAGAGAGAGGCAGTATCATCTCCTTCCTCCTGCTGTCAAACCCCCTCCCGATACACCCCAGTATCATGGTTGCCTTATTGTAGGCCTTGTTCCATTGGCTAGATTGTTTAGGGAGTTGACTATGATGATATCTACTGTAGGTCCCGTTCCTTAGTGATAGTGTCCAACTTAACTGCTCCCATCCAATGGTCCTTCCTGGGGTTCATTTTCCATACATGCATCACCTTGCACTTTCTGGCATTGAATTCCAACTGCCAAACTTTGGACCATCACTCTAATGGTTGCAGGTCCCTCTGCAGCTCTTTAACGCCTTCCTTTATATCTACCCTGCCACAGAGCTTAGTGTCATCTGTTAAGAGACACATCTCGCCTTGTATTCCATCTCTTACAGCATGTCACTGATAAACATATTGCAAAGAATTGGCACCAGGACTGAACCTTGTGACACCCCACTCATAACTTCCCTCTCCCTGACTTGACCCAATTCACCACCACCCTCTGCTGTCCCCCCAGCTATCTTCCCACCAATCCAACTAGATCCTTCACTGTTCCCAGATCCTCTGACTTCATTAGCAATATTCTGTGTGGCACAGAGTCAAACGCCTTGCTGAAGTCAAAGTAGAGCAAATCTACTGCTTGCCCCTTGTCCACTGCCCTAGCTATCCAGTCTAAGAATACTAACAGGTTGGTCTGACAAGACCTCCCTGCCACAGACCCATGCCTCTTACTATTCTGGAGCCCAGTTCTCTCCAGGTAGTCCACTAGGTCCTATCTGAGTAGTGTCTTCATGAATTTACCAGCTAAAGAGCGAAGACTAACTGGTGTGTAGTTTCCTGGTTGCTCTTTGTCTCCTCACTTGTGAAGTGAGACTACATCCACTATGCTCCAATCAATCAAAACTAGAGTTGCTCAGATAGTTTCCTATCAGGTCAGATATCATCAGATACCATCATTTTGGTCTGATATTGGATAGCACTGGATGGCATAGACATCCAACCAAGGATCTGACCTGCCAGAATCCACAGAAAGTATCCAAGGTATCTGTGGATCCAACCTGGAGCCAATGGATCTGTCCATTGGATCCAGGTATCCAACCATTGGAGCCAACTATCTGAGGTTGGATCTGATGGCTCCGACCGTGATCTACAACTATCTAAATATGGATCTGGAATCTGACTTTGGTTGGATCCTAGGTCAGATACCAGTACTCTCTGATAGAGGGTAGTCAGATCCACAAAAGCACTGTCTGAGCACCTCTAATCGAAACCATCCTTGACTGTATGGAGCTATTGAAGAGAGCTGGCAACAGGTTTAGCCAATTCTGATGCCAATTCCCTGAGCACCCTCTGGTGCATCCCATCCAGCCCTGGAGCCTTGTCTGTTTTTAGGGTTGCAAGCCCCTTTCTGGCCCTTTCTTCCATAAACATCACCTGCCCCATTTCTAGGATTCCTCCAGCAGCCTCTATGTCACTTTCTGGCAAGGGCCCACTATCTGAGTCACAGCTGAAATTAGTTTCAGCTCAGTGTTCATTTCCGCATTACCAGTTTTCAAATAAATGAATTCTCCACTGTAAATACAGAGAAAAGGTAGCCATACAGAATGACTGCCTTCTGCTCGTACTCCTCTATTACCTTGCTCCCCTCCATCAGCCTAATAATTCCTCCAGTCATCTTCCTCTTTCCCTAATGTAGCCAAAGCATTGTTTCCCCCTTGACTCTTTCCACAATATGCAGTTCGGTGTCTGCTTTTGACCCCTGTTCATCGTTTTGGCTTCCCTCATCCTTAACTGATATTTACCCATTTCTTATCTCCCTGTTTCTCTTTGTATCTAATGAAAACCCTCTTTTTTTGTTACTCTTTGGTAACTGGGTAAAGCCCACTGGGCACAAATGCCTATTTTCAGGGGCAAGTCAGGAGCACTGGGGAGGGTAAGTGACTTGTTCAGAGTCACACAGTATTCAAGTGGAGGTTGTAGGAATCAAACCCAGGTCGGCTGGATGTACCAAGCTCATTCACAGTGCATTGGTCTGACCTGTAGGCTATACTGCATATCTTTTTATCCTGCACTGCCTCCCTCACCTTATTCAAAAACCAGATTGCTCTCTTGTGCTTGTTACACTTGATAACCATTTTCAGGCATAACTGAGTTGCATCTAGAATGGCCCCTTAAACTGCTTCCCACCTCTCCTTCACTCCCCTGATTTCACACACTCCCCTCAGCTTACCCTTGACTAGTTCCTTACTCACTGTGTGACCCTGAGCAACTAACTGCACCTCCCTGTGCTTAAAGTCTCATTAATTTCTCTCAAGCCTAGCTCTGTGTTCTTTTTTGAATCTCGCTGTAATGAGAGAATGGCGACACCATGCTTTCCCCAGCCTCTGCTGGATTGTAAAGCACTTTGGGATACAGTTTGTATAGAAGATACTATTAAAAAAAATAGTCATGGGCTGGTCAAGTGGTGTGGAGATCTGAGGTGCTGGATGCCCTAACTCCTCCAATGCTGGTGAGCCAAGCATTAGGTCCAGTGGGAGGAAGGGTCCATCACCAGAGCCACGGAGAACATGCGCATCTCCATACTCATGTGCAACCGTATTCTGGGGTCCCAGGATAATGGGGGGAGGAAATGAAATGTGGGGCACCAAGGCAGGCTCAATGAAGACCTGAGAACAGGGTGGATTGAGATCCTCCTCGGGAGGACCACAGCTTGCCTGTCCCTGGAGTCCTGAGTGTAAAAAAGCTATACAGAAAGAAAAACAAACTAGTCGTAGTAGTAGATTTATTTATAATTACTGGCGCCCTTTCCTGGTGGCTCAGGGGGCCATTATGATAAAAGCAATACGGTGGGAAATCACATACAACACAAAGAACAAAACTTACATAAATAAAGAAAACTCACACTCATTTGTTACATTCCTTTCCTTTCTCAATCTAAAGATGTCATATAACATCAAACATGCAGCTGATTTCAAAATCCTTTTTGAGGCACAGATAATATAGGAACATATGACTGCACAGATGGATACAGGCCATTGATGACCCTACAAGGTTGTCCACCACTAACAGTGGTTATATCCCTGTGTCTTCCTTTCTCTCAGACACAACTAGTATGTTACCTCAGTTCTGACCATTTTGTAACAAGGTTTAATGTCTGTGTGGATCTGAGTATTTGTAAAGATGTATGTTTGTTGCAAGCGAGCTGCTTTGTTGACTATAGTCACCAGGATTCATTTGCTACTAACATGAACTACACCCTATGAAATAATAGAATTTGGTTCTATATAGAAGAAGAATTTATAATGTGTTTTTCATAGACATTGTCTCCCAGGGGCAACCATTTTACACGTCAACACCCATACACAGCCTTGGGCAATTGCATGAATTGGTTTTATGGGAAAGGGAATGTTGGCCAGGACACCAGGAAGAATCATGTACTCCTGCAAAAAGTACCTTGGGTTCTTTTACGTCCACCTGGACAGCAACTAGGACAGCACCAGAGACAGGCAGAAGGGACCTCAGTTTAGCATCTCATCCAAAGAACGGCGCAACTGGAAAGTACAGCATCCACCTAATACTGCACTCGTGTGCCAGCATTTATGATGTGAACCCAATCCAAGTGTGGGGCTTGAACCTACAACCTTCAGCCCACAGCTACCAACTGTTGCGCTCTGACACCCGTATAATGCCTTTCATACATACTGCATCCCAAACTGCTTTACAAAACAATGAGTTACCAACCACCCAATACAATCTATGTTGCCCACTCAAATGCTTAACTATCAAATTTTGATTGCCATTACCTTTTATACTTATTCTGCCTACTATTATGCTGCTCACTCTCTGTTTCTTGCCTCCTGTACATACTATTCCTAGATTATTTATCACTGTAATTATGGAACCTTGTACATATTGTATGATACCTATGTAATTTTGCTGTTCTATCATTTCTTATTGTTACTAGTATGTTATATCCCATTTTCCCTCCTCCCCCAGGACACATCTGGAATCGAGTGGTAGTCTGCCCAGTATGTCTTTCCTGGTAAAACTTTTAAATAAATAAATAAATAAAGTTAGATGCTGACAGATTAGGAGCTATATGTGATATACATAACATATAGCCATGTAGTAGTGTTGCTCAGACAAGGCTTTTGACGATCCTTCATCACAAATTTTAGTGCAAAAGAAATAATGTGACCTACTTGGAGTTGAACCCAGGCCCCTGGAATACCATCCCAGTGCTCTAACCACTGAGTTATAGGCTCACATGGTTGGACCTGGGGTTCCCCAGACACACTTCCTTTCTCTAGTATTTCATATCCTGCAGCTAGGAACAATCAAGATGACAATTTGATGTTTTTTGGTGCAGTATTAGCCACATGACCTACTGAGAATTGAACCCAGGCCCCCAGAATACCACCTTGGTGCTCTAACCACTGAGATGAGGCTCACTTGGTTGGACCTGGGGTTCCTGGATGCATTTCCATTCTCTGGTATTTCTTGGGTATCTTTATCCTAATTGGATCTGAGGGATAATCCATCTATCTGGCTCTGCATCCAAAAGACTATCTGACCTAATTTGGATTTTGAATGCAAGGTCAAATAATATTATCTGAGGTCAGATAGTGGGATCCAAGGCCAGACAGTGGGATCAAGGTTGCATGTCTGCCTTGGATTCAAGGTCAGATAATGGGATCTGAGGTCAGATGTCTGCCTTCGATCCAACGTCAGATAATGGGATCTGAGGTCAGATGTCTGCCTTGGATCCAAGGTCAGAAAATAGGATCTGAGGTCAGATGTCTACCTCGGATCCAAGGTCAGAGAATGGCTAATTGAAAATTCTGTATAGCTGTAGTAAGGGCTTGGTGTACATATTACATACTTTTGAAGTATTTTACTTAGAAAATACAAAACAAAATCAGTAATCATAGTCACACACAGGGGAGGGAACCCAGGGCCCTGAGCCCCCTCCTAATTTTCTGAAAATTTGTATAGGGAGAATGTATTCTTGGTGGGAGGTGGTGATAAAAGAGTAATTTTTCATAGAAGTTGATGGCAGATAAGGACCACAAGGCCCATCCAGTCTGCCCATTTGTTTTTCTACCTTATAAATGTGCCATCGGCCTTTGCTCTGTCAGTGGCCTATCTATTCATACTCATCTGTATTGCTCCCTTATGCCTATCCCATGCCTGTTTAAAGCCCTGCACTGTATTCATAGCCACCACTTCTTGTGGTAAGCCATTCCATGCATCCACCACCCTTTCTGTGAAAAGAATTTCACATTCCCTTTAATCGGCCCCTCTAATCTCATGCTGTGTCCTCTTGTCCTGCTATTTTTCTTATATTTAAACATGTTAGACTCTTTTCACCTTGTTAATGCCCTTAAGGTGTTTGAATGCCTCGATCATATCACCTCTCTCCTCCTTTGCTCAAGGGTATACATATTGAGCTCCGTTAATCTGTCCTCATATGTCTTCTGATGCAGTCCCTGCGCCATTTTGGTTGCTCTTCTCTGGACTGCCTCAATTTGGTTAATGTCCTTGTGAAGGTGGCCTCCACTACTGCACGCAGTACTCCAGATGGGGCCTAACCAGTGTCTTGTAAAGAGGGATACCTCCTCTACGCCTTGTGATACCCCTACTAATACACCCTAACACCCCCTTAGCCTTACCTACTGCTTTAGAGGTCTGCTTGATGATTTCAGGTCATCAGTGATGATGATGCCCAAGTCTCTTTCTTCCTTTGTGACTGCTAGAAACTCCCTCCCAGCCTATAGGTGGCTTCAGGGTTTCTCTTCCCTATGTGCATGATTTTGCACTTCTTTGCATTAAATCCCAGTTGCCACTCTTCTGACCATTTTGCTAGTTTATCCAGATCTCTTCTCATTCTGCCCACCCCATCTGGATCATCTACTCTGTTACAGATCTTGGTGTCATCTGCAAACAGACAAGCCTTACCCTCTAGTCCATCTGCAAGGTCACTAATGAAGATGTTGAAGAGGAATGGCCCCAGGACTGATCCCTGAGGTACCCCACTTGTGACTTACATCTCTTCTGACTGTATACCATTTACCACCACTCTCTGTTTTCTGCCCATCAACCAGTTTGCCACCCAGTTGACCAACTTCTGACCCACCCCGAGCCTACCCAGCTTATTTATCAATCTTCTATGTGGAACAGTGTCAAAAGCTTTGCTGAAGTCAAGGTAGGCGACATCAACTGCTCCCCTTGGTCCACCACTCTGGTTACTCAGTCAAAGAAATCTATGAGATTAGTTTGACAGGACCTTCCTTTGTAAACCCATGCTGTCTTGGATCCTGTGCCCCTATGGATTCCAGGTGTTGCACTATCCTTTCCTTAAGGAGTGCCTCCATAATCTTGCCCACTACTGAGGTAAGACTGACTGGTCTGTAGTTTCCGCCTCCTCCCTACTACCACTCTTGTGGAGGCGGGATCACATGAGCCCTTCTCCAGTCTTCTGGGACCTCTCCTGTGCTCAGAGACTCACTAAACAGTTCTGCTAATGGCTCTGCTAGTTCCACCTTTAGCTTCTTAAGTACCCTGGGATGTATGCCATCAGGTCCCATTGCCTTATCCACCCTGGGCTTAGCAAGCTCTTGTAGGACCCTTCTTTTGTGAAGGAGTAGTGCTACCTCCCTCCCCGTGTCCATGATGCTGAGCTGTGGGCCCTGCCCTACCTTCTCTTCAGTAAATACTGAGCAAAAGTATCTATTTAGGATAGATGCCTTTACAGGGTCCTCCTCCTCTCACATGCTCCCTTTTCTCCATTAAGCTTAGCAATACCCCCTCTGGACTTTCTCCTTTCACTAATGTACCTATAGAAAGTCTTGTCACCTTCTTTTACTGTTCTTGCTAGTGTTTCCTCAGTTTGGGACTTGCCTGCCTTACTGCCTTCCCTGCTTCCTTAAGCAGTTTGGTATGCCTCCCTATCTTCATTCCGCTGTGTTTCCTTATATTTCCTGAAGGCCAGACTTTTGGCTCTGACCTTTTCTGCTACTGTATTTGAGAACCAAAGTGGTTTCCTTCTTCTTTTGCGCTTCCTTTTCTGTCTAACACAATGGGATGTTGCTTCAAGTATTGCATCCTTAATGCTTGCCCACTTTGTCTTTTAATGAACAGGACCTACAAAATCTAGCACAAATGTTCACAAGTGCAGTTTTCCATTAGACACAGACTACTGAGGCAGTTAATTGTTTATCCTGAGGCTCGAATTTGCTGGGGATACAGATGTCTTTTCTAGTTGTGTCTGCACTCACTGTATTCCGTGGATGATCTCTGCTTGCCCTTTTATTAAACAACACTTGTATAGGCAGTATAGTGCAGTGGGTTAAGGCTCTGAGCTGCAGCTCTGGAGACCTGGGTTTGAATCCCATGGCTGCCTAGGTGCATACAGTGTGATCGTGAGCAAGTCACTTAACTTCCTTGTGCTCCCAGGTTGCATCTGGAAACAAGCTTTGGCTTACTGGTTAAACAGTGTTCCCTATCAGTATCACTTGTGCAATTAATGAACACTGGGAGGCACTAGGACCTAGAGGAAATTAATAAGACCCTGTGCCATTCTTTAATGATGCTGTTCTGGCAAACATGTATACAGATGAGCTATTGATTAAACTGGTGCTGTATTTGTACTGAAAACACTGTATTTTTCATCAGCTACCATAGAGACACCACAACATGGATAATAGCCAACTCTGCCAGGGGCATCCCAACACACACACACACACACACACACACACACCCCTCCTGCCGAGGAGCAGCAAACGTGCTTTATTGCTAAATGGTTTCACTTAGCACATTTATTCTCTTTGGCTAGTCATGACATCAGCTGTGTTTAGAATATCTTGAGGCACCCTGCGAACAAAGAAAGCTGTTCTTAACTTTTTTCCCTTCCTTCTGTAAAACATTTTGCATTTGTAGATGGATGACATGATGACCTCCCTAAAGGTTAGCAGTGGAATTTCAGCTTGTGCTGGTCAGCCCAGCTCACATTAGCTGCCGCTGAAATGTGTGCAGGATGTGGGTTTCACTACTGATCCACAGTATGAATACCAGCAGAACCGATGGACAAACACGATCTGCTAAGATAGACAAGGGGCATCAAGGCACTAACAGAGTTCCTAACACTAAACCTCTTGGCACCACCTCCATGTTCTGCTGAGGTGTCTCTAGTAAGCGGGTGCTGCTCCTTTAATTAGCCGCAGCACCTAACTCTCCCTTACCACCGAGCAAGGGGATTACATGAGCTGGCTGCAAAGGAACATCTCCCATACAGAAAGAATTATATTTTTCCATATATGGCAAAAATCACATTTAAATATACCAAATTTAGGCCATTGTTAATTCAAACTACCTGTATGTGAACCAGTGGGAAAATATCTGATGTATACCCCATGGCCTATATCATATATATGAACTACATATGGATACTACTAAGTTGCCTGCATTTTTTACATATTGTCCATCTGCAGCTTATTATATGTGTATATATATTTGTAAAAATAGCAAGAAAAAGTCTAGAAATTTCACTGGCTGAGAGATATCACCCGACCATGCATCTGTCAGCAGATCCGTCGAGTTTTTACACTGACTGACTGTGAGGAGATCGCTCGGTTCTTCGTAAATAAGGTGGAAGACATCCGGAGGCAGTGTCCCCGACCTCACTCTAAGGTGGCTGCAGTGGATCAGTGTTTTGTCGCACAGCCTGGAATTTCCTGGAGTACTTTTGACCTGCCGGATTTCGTAGACACTATGAGGATTGTCCATGAGATGCGCCCAATGTGCTGTAGGTTGGACCCGGGTCCTACTTCCCTGATTTTGGGATGTAGTGAGTTTATCAGTCCGGTCCTTGCTCAGATTATCCAGTGCTCCTTGGAGATGAGAGTTTCCCCTAGTTCTCTGAAGGAAGGGGTGGTGACCCCCCTTCTGAAGAAAACTTCCTTGGACCTGGATGACCTATCTAACTACCGCCCGATCTCTAACCTCCCTTTTGTAGGGAAGGTTATTGAAAAAGTTGTGTCGGCTCAATTAGACAACCATTTGACCATCCATAGTCTATACTAACCTCTCCAGTCTGGTTTTCGTAAAAGGCACAGCACCAAGACTGCTCTGGTTCGGGTGCTCAATGATCTCCTGATGGCGAGAGATCAGAGACACCATTCTATTCTGGTTCTCCTTGAACTATCATCAGCCTTTAATACTGTGGATCATGGGGTTTTGCTCGAATGCCTGAGGTCCATCTGTGGACTTTCAGGTATGGTCCTCAGATGGTTTTCATCTTACCTCGAGGGGAGAACGCAGAGAGTGGTCTCGGGATTACATTCTTCCGGGGCTTTCTCTCTGCCCTGCGGGGTACCTCAGGGTTCGGTGCTTTCCCCCATGTTATTCGCAGTATATATGCCACCCCTTGGAGACATTGTAAGACGGTATGAGCTGAGGTTTCACTGCTATGCTGATGATACCCAGCTCTACCTGTCTTTTGCACCTGAACAGGTTAGTGCTGTCTCGGTGTTGAATAATTGCCTTGCAGACATCCAAGACTGGATGAATACCAGCGGTTTAAGGCTGAATCCGGGAAAGACTGAGGTTATGGTTGTGGACCCCGGCCGCAGGGTTGGGGGTTTGGGGTTGGGGTCCCCCTCCGGAATAATTCTGGGGGGGGACCAGATCCCCATTTCTGAATGGCTGCGTAACCTGGGTGTAGAGTTTGACACAGAGTTGACCCTTCGTTACCAGGTGTCTGCTATTGTCAAGACTGCATTTTTCCATCTTTGAAACATCTCCAGGATTAGGCACCTGGTTCCTCCTGGTGATTTTCCGGTTTTGGTCCATGCCTTCGTGACATCTCGCTTGGATTACTGTAACTCCCTGTACCTAGGGCTTGCTGGGGCTGATATCTGCCGCTTGCAGCTAGTGCAGAATGCAGCAGCACGTTTGTTGACGGGGGCCTCAAGAAGATCTCATATTACCCCTGTGTTGCGCTTTCTGCACTGGCTGCCTATACAGTGGCGGATCACCTTTAAAGTGGGTCTTTTGACCTACAAAGTCCTACATGGGTATGGTCCTGACTACTTGAAAGAGCTTTTGTTGCCTTACACCCCTCTGAGACAGCTTTGCTCGGCTGACGAGGGGTTGCTGGAGATTCCGAAGGTTAATTTGAAGTCTTCTGGAGCCCGTGCTTTTGGTTTTGTGGCTCCATCCCTCTGGAATTCTCTACCCCGTCCGCTCCGAGAAAGTACAACAGTGGATATTTTTAAAAGGGCTTTAAAGTCCTTTTTATGGTATAAGGCTTTACCATCTATATTGTAATCGGTTTTATTTGTTGAAACTGTTGTTCTGTTTTACTGTTTTTTGATGCCTGGTTTTATGAATTTTTGTACAGCACCTTGAAAACTTGAAAGGTGCTTAATTAAATAAATTTTATTATTATTATTATTATTAAAGCTCTATAAATGAACCGTCAGATGCTGAATCTCATTTTCCTCCCCCCAAAAAACTACCTAGAACCATTTTATAAGTGTAATAAGCACCTACAGGGTGTGCATCATAGGATTTTAATGCACTTCCCAGGGGCATAAGGACACTCGGCCTTCGGGCTCATGCTTTACTACACCCCTGGGGTGTACATTAAAATCCTGTAGTGCACACCCTGTCATGGCTTATTACTTACATATTTTCCCTCCACTCTTGCATAAATTTAAAATATATCAGAAAAAGATGATTTCAGTCTATTAGATTTTGGTGTCCTATATAGAAAATGTAGTTGTTTTCTGCATGAGCTATGTGTCTGCCTCCTTGGCCACCATGGAAACATTTTACTGGGTTAGCACTATCTCTTCACCTCTTCCCTGTTATGATGCTGCTCCTCTTTTGCCCCCTACTGCCCATGGGGAACATTCTCTCTTTTGGAATTGGCTCATCACTGAGGTTTCCTCCTTCACAGTTTCCTGCACTTCAGAGGTAGTGATGCCCCCATCAGTGTGGGGGTGGGGGTGGAGCTAGCAGTCCATAGTAGAGAGAGAGAGATGGTGTCAGCATGTCTCAGTTGGTAGCACATCTGTCTCTGCAGCAGAAGGTCATAGGTTCTAGTTCCACACTGAGGTTGGGTTTACACCGTAAATGCTGGCACCTGAGTGCAGTACTAATGGGTGTGCTGTGCTGTACTGTCAGGGTGTGTTGCCCTTTAGATGAAATGTTAAAGTGAGAGCATATCTGCCTTTTCTCATAGATGTTCAGGTGGATGTAAACAATCCCAAGGCACTTCTTGAAAGGATTAGGGACATTTTCCCGGTGTTCTGGTTCAGTTTCCCCCATTCACTAAAATACCACCAACAGCTTAAGCTGGTTCAGTTTCAGTTGCAGGGTTTTAAATAATTGATTAGCAGTTTTTTTCTGCGGACAATACTAACTGTTCAGAAAATATTTATATATATTTTCTAGAAGTGTTATGTTTGTTAGACACAGTGAGGCAGGTGCTATGCATTTTTACAATGTTTTAGCACATTTATGAGCAAAACGCTAATCAATTTTTAGAGTTAAATAAAACCCTGAGTTGGTTCACCCGCCAAGGCTGAAAATAGGCAGTACTGCCTAATCCTCCTTTCCCAGTCAACAAAAAACTAGACAAATAAATGGTCACTAAACATTTCACATCAAAGCAGCAAAACTGCAGGACAGCCTGTAATTCATCTGCTTCACACATCACAGCAACAAGCTTACAAATGTACTTCTGTGGTTCAGTCAGTTGTTTCCAGGGGCTTGCAGATGAAACTGATTACTGCTTGGTAGACAACTGACATGCCAATTTTAACCCATGCGGTGATGCAAAAAATATGTTTTTCTGACAGTATGCCTGTGTTTAAACTGATCACCCTCTAGCCCAAGATTCTCTATTTATAGGGCATGCTTGTAGGATCACACCTGGAAATGAGCCTTGGCTTAGGGTGCCTCTTCCAGTTACTAATTTTAAATAAATAAATAAATGTTGCTTATGTAGCCTACAGATTGTTCACCGGATGGACCAAGGTTTCTTGAGTCGTTCATTATTTTAGGGGATTACACATGATATTATATTGGGATAGCTCAAATAACAGTAGCTGCCCAATTAATTACCATGACAGGGGTCAAAAGCAACTAGTCAACAGGGTAGGGACTTGGAAAATTCCCTGGCCCCATTGACATGTCCCAGGTCCAGATGGTGTACTTCCTGAAATTTTTGCCAGCAGGGCTGGCTGAAGTAATGTTACCAGCCGAGTAGGAACTCTATCAGCAGTTGGCCAGTGGGCCAGTGCCAGTTTCTGACCCTGCAGGTAACAGAATGAATGATCTGCCCTAAGACCCTAGAGTGTCTGACATAAATGATGAAGCAATGGAACTCGGTTCCAACAACTATTAACAACAGCATTATTTAAATTCAATTATACAATGGCGTGTGAAAATCCTGCAACCTCATTGGTCATAACATGTCACATGACTGTGGGTAAATCCTGTATAACCCACAGCTGAAGAATGGCATGTATAAAAAACATAATTAAACACATTTTAAATTTATTGTACACATGGATCCATTGCATAATCGCAATAAGGCACTCCAGGGTGTGAGGTATTGGGTGATTTACCCACTTCTTGTGTGGTAAAGTCACTCGGCTGCGCCTCGTGACACACCACACAAGGCGTGGGTAAATCCCCAATAACCCACACCCTGTCGTGCCTTATTGCTTAATTTAAAGACATCGGGGGGTTGGGAGGTGGCCCACCAGAAAGAAAATCACACTTGGCATTGGTAGAACACGACTGCACTTATATCTCAAACAAACCTTGCACTTGAAACCCTTCTATTCCTCATTACTAAGGGTTTTATGCATGAACACAAGAAAGTTGTTCCTTTCAGTTCATCTAGAGCTGAGCTTCTGGAGCTGAAGTCATAATGCCCTGCTTCTAACACAGAGAGTAATGTATGAAATGTGGTGTATTATCAGGGTTTTTTTTTCGTAAAAAGGGTTTGAGAAATAGAGCTTTCTGATTGGCTGTAAACATTCCACCGATCTTCTGTTAATCCTTACTTAACATACATGTAGAGCCTAATTGCATGCTGAACAAGGAAGAACACTGTGATCCTGATTCACGCAGGACGACGCAGGGCTTGCACCAAGTCCTGTGTCCTTTGCATTGTTTAGTGCAGCTGCGCCAAAGCCCTTTGGTGCAATGTGCAGCCCGATTCAAGGCTGGCCTATTTATGACCTTTTCCCCATTTTATAGCAGCTTGTTATGGAAGGTTTGGTGCAAGCCCCATAAACGGATCCCCTTGATGCAAAGTTAGACCAGGGAGAGCTGGTCTAACTTGCTGCATCTGGCACACCCGATCCAGAATTGTGATCAGTGCCAAATGTCTGCTGCAAGCCCCCTGCACCAGATGTTCGGTGCACGAGAGACTTTCGGCAGACGCAACCCCTTTGTGAATCAGGCCTTATGTAAAAAAAAAAACAATGTTATTATACTAGACATAAAGCACTCCCAGGTGTTTTGTTAATGATCAGTTAGTTACCCTCTAGTGGCATGTGGACTCGGCTATGCCTTGTGCTACATTTCACCCCTATAGGGTGGTTAACAGACCATTCTCATAACCCCTGATCATGCCTTATTGTTCAGCAAACCTCAAGAGATTTACAGTATGTAGACATTATACACCGACGGTGTGGAAAAAAATCGTGAACCGCTTTTCATATTTTATTTTTCATAATTGCTGGTTGGAGCGATCTGAGACCAAGCAACCCCTGCTGGAGATCTGTATCTGTGGGAGTGCATGAGTGTTAGCCTTTGAAGTAAAACAAAATGAAGATTTATCACATCTCAGAGAAAAATAGACCCCATTGATCTGCAAGTTGAAAACAAAGCTGAGCCAGGGACTTCTTGAAGCTTTTTTTGTCCCAGGTTATATTTTAATATTATTTGAGTGAGCAGAAGAACTGGTTCATAGATTACATTTGATTGGGAGCAAGTGGCCATTTCCTGCTGCATGAGGGTAGTGATGCTAGGCTCACATTAGGAACCAATCAATGGACTTCAAGGGAAGGTGCTGGGCTGCACACAACACAAACTCCATAATGTATGAGTGATACTGCATGTATGTGTATTATCACTCATGTATTACAACATCTGAATGAGGTTGAAATCCATGCATTAGTTAATGCAACTTGTAATTGTATCACAGTCATTTCCACAGCAACCAGTTGTGATGTCACAAGCAGGAGGTTATAGCTTCAGCTCTACAATAAGCTTCTGCTGTCAGAGAACTGCAAGGAACAAAGGTCCAGTTTTCAGGAACGGTAGATGGCCTTAGGAATAAGTATTGGAATGTGAGCCACAAGAACTGGAGCTGCTTCCAGGTTTTGTGTGGTGGAGATTCAGGCTCAGAAAGCAGTCAGATGACAAAAGGATTGAACTTCCCACTCCCTCGTATAAATGAGGTATTGAGAGTTTCCTCTAGGTAAGCAAGCTGATGTTTTTCCCCTGTGGGGTGCTACATTGTTTGTAACAGTTCACCAAAAGCTTCTATTTTAGAACTACTTTAACTCTATGGGCTTGATTTTCAAAAGCTGTGAGAATGCCGCAAACCTCTGGTATGCCGATCACACGGCACACAGGGCTCGTGGCATTCTCACGGCACTGATCGGGATTTTCACTCCCATGTGCCAAACACTGCATATTAGACCAGCATGGTCTAACTTGTGGCATGCTGCAGACCATTCTTATGGGACTCGTGCCACATATTTGGCGTAAGCCACCATAAAGTGTGGAATGTGTTGCAACTGCGCCTGATGTACTAAAATTGGCTGCGGTTGCATCAAGGGAGTTTGGCACTGCTGCGCCAAAGAACAGGGTTGATGCATGATGCAGGGCTTTAATGCAAGTCCTGCATCACCCTTTGAAACTCAAGCCCTATGACTCAATCTTTTAAGTCGGGGATGTTCGCTTACCTAGAGAAAACTGCCAAAACCTTGTTGGAAGCCGGGAGCAGAGAGGGCGATTCTTTTGCTATTTGAAAGAATGGAATGGATTGGAATTGCAACATTTTAGAGTACTGTGCAACAGAGCATTGCTGGGGCCCACTGTGATTTTCTTTGCTAATGTGAAACACACTTATTCACTACAGTGGCAACATTTACATCACTATTCCCACCTACTTTCTCATCAACCTTTGTTGCAACTCAGTCAGGTGCCTTGAGGTACTGCTCCTACTTTACAGCTCACCAAAAGTACTTACACAGTACATAGAAAACTAAAGAAATGCTAAGAAATGATGCTACTAGGAGATTTGGAGACCAGCAACACTACAGTGAGAAATGGATTCCAATAATCATTGATAGTCCCCTTTAGCAGCAGCTCAGGACGCTCCTCAGATATAGTTTCTCACCATTTACACTCCACTGGGTAACTCAGTTATCTGGTGGTTACCCCCATCAGGGTTAGGTTTGCTCCTGTGTAAATTTTCCAGATAATTCCAGGGTCACTGTCTCTCATAGGATGCTTGGATACCCCAGACACCACAGATAACTGCAATTTTAGGCATGGATTTGTTTATGTGGAGAAGATGATGAGGTACCTAGTTGTTATCTGAAGGAACTCTCTGTGATTATAGGAGAGGTATCTATTGTAAGTCAATTAGAATAGAGGAAAACTGCAGTTTTACATCCTACAAATTACTATAACCATTTCTGTGGTCGATTATCCACATTTAAGACATGGCCATGATGGTTTGCATTTAAAATACACTCATGATACAGTAAATTTATCCACATCTGGTCTACAAAAAGGGGAAAAAGGCACTTTCCTCTTCAGCTACCACAGAGTTTTTAAAATCCTGGTTTCAAAACTGTTAGTTGTATAATATTAACATTAAGTTAGCCAGCGTATATGTGGAACAACGGCTTCTGCAATTAATTAAATGCATTGGTCTTTCGCCTCAGATGTTTAATCACATACATCAGCTGGTTATTTCTTTGTATATTCTGTCTAACTGAAAATTATTACTTAAATATCCATCCCAAATGATCTATTATCCAGGGCAACTCTACCAGATGGGCCAAACAATAATGAGTATCCACTCTGGAAATAAGAATCCAGATTACTCTGATGCCGAGTTCCCATATTTCCTGCTCTGGCCACAAAGCATGGAAATGGCATGGATTATCCAAGCAATTCTAATCAGAAACTGTTGGAAATTATACAAATCGTACAATGGTGTCTATAGACAAATTATGGCCAACTATAAAATACTTATGTCGTGAGAATACTGACCCTTCTTTCAACTTTGGTCCATTTTCTACTCTGATACATTTTCCAAGGTTCTTTGAAAAGGGAGCTAAAGTTGATCAAAGTGCAACCCCACCATCTTCCAGCTCAAGAAAATGCAGTTAAAGGAGTACTGCTGTCAAAATCTGCAAAAACGTATGTTGTGCAGAGTGTTTTGATTTTGTGTTTAGTCATGGCATGTCCTTCCTTTTGTTTGCTATTAGTTTTTTTAATCAGTTTGCTTACTAGTTTTATAGCCTCTGGGGATCTCCATATTACCTTAGTTTATTGTTCTTCTTTTTTTTACAATGCCTCCTGTCCCATGTGACAATAATGCATCCAGGACCACAGATTCGGCAAATTCTGGTTTACAGTCTGTTTTACAGCAGTACAAATGTGATTTGAAGTCTCTTTCCTTATCCAGTGGGCACTGAAGGCTACATTTACAGCTTAGCGATCCCTCGAGGTCTAACCGAGTCAGAGTCTTTACTAATTATTGCACTGATGACCTAGGGTGATCTGTGTGCTTTATATGGCTGGGTGCAGTTTGATGAAATGAAAAGCTTTTTTTTTTTTTTAAATTTATTTTTATTGCATTTTATAGCAAATACATACCATATATGCATACATGAAATGACACATTCACATCTTATAATTCTCCCATCTCTAATACAGGTTAGAGTGGTGTACATTTCTATTGAAACAACATGAGGGAAAGTCTCAGTAATCATCACAAAAAAGTCACAATGCTATGACCTTACTGCAGCCAGTGTTCTATAGGGAATATATTTATGTCATATTATAAGACTCTGAACTAATTACACTAGCCCAATGGGCTTTTTTTTTATCACTACTCTATTTTCCGCCTTACTGCGGTGACTACCGATGGGGAAATCCATCCACCGGCCCTGCCCATCAGGAGAGCACCAGGCTCACTCGTATGATGGGGGATCCAGTATGGTCGTTGCCAGTCCACTGGAGGACCTCTCCGTACCTGCCCAGCCAGACCAGCCCCGAACCCCCCCAGTGCGATTCCACATGAGTCCTCCCAGCAAGGCAGGGTGTGGTCATCAAGCTGCATGGTCGCACCCAGCCATTTTCCACCTGGTTTTGAGCCCACTGGAGCACAGACGTGCAATGACTTCCAGGCACAATGTGCTGACATCCACTGTGCTCCCCCCACATGTCCACCAGCATGTAGAGCCTCCGGGCATCCCCAGGGGCCACTACAGCACAGTGAGTTCCCCCAATCCTCCCCAGGATCAGGAGAGCAGTCTACAGATGCTTGATCCTGATCCTCCCCTACCGACCCACCGACGGCCCGAGTCCGTTCCCGAACCCGGGTCGCCAGTGTAGCGTGAGGTGTGGCGCTCAGCGCCTCAACCCTCAGCACCACTGGGCCAGCTAGCCCAATAGGTTTTAACATTTCAGATTCAATTTTACAGTAAGTGTAATATCTGCACCTAATTGGGCACACAACCATTAAGCACTATCCTCCTCTGATCAGAAGTATCACTTTCTAGTACTCAATTTTATTAACACCATTTACATCTTCAAACAGATTTACTTTAAAAGTCAATTTGAACAACAACTTAACCATAAATGTCCCTACCCACTCTGGTAATGCAACTTAAGAATCATAGGCTTCAGGTTACAAGTTGTTGATTTGGCTTAAATCTGATGGCATAGTGGCGGGGTTGCGATTCAAAAGCTGTGGGGAAGCTGCCCCAAAGACCGATGTATCAGCTCAGTGGCCCTCCGACATTTTGGTAAACACCACGAGGGTGCTACCACTGGTCCTTAGCCACTGCCATTTCACTGATCCAACCCTATTAACCCTTTTTATCTGAACAAACAGCTAACTTCTATATTGCTGCTAATGAGCATAACGTCATCAGATATTAATACATCATCAAGGCCAAACCCGTTCCCTTGCGACTGCAATATGTTGAAAAAGAAACCATAACAGAAAATCCCTGTCTCACTTTACATTTAAACACAGTTTTTGCTGCTAAGGAAATTAAATTATTCTAAATGCTATGTGATGTCAGATACAGAGATTCACACTATCCATTGTCTCCAAAAGAGGTTATACATTGCTAATTGGAACACAGATTGCAACTATACCGCATCAATAACCCACTGACAATTATGGTTAGCATTACCATGTGCAGTTCAGATGCGCATTCAGATGTCCCTTCCTCTGGAACCTGCATTTCTGCCATAGTTGAAGATTGGGTAGCTTGGCTGCAAATTCCCCCGCTACCTTGGCATCTGTATAAGAGTACATTATGTCCATGTAAGTAAATTGAAGGTGAGCGGGGAAAAAGATTCTGTACCCAATACCTGCTGCTCTTAATTTTGTAGCTACCCCTTCAAAGGCCTTGTGACACATCCTGGTTGGATACAAGTAGTCGGCAAAAAATAGAATTTTACTGTCCCCCCAGCATAACCGGAACTGAATCCCTAGCAGCTATCAGGATCCTGTCTTGAAGGATTGAGGTGGTTGTGGTTAATAGCACAGTTCAAAGACCCTCTGCATTGTCAGTTGCCCTATGGAGTGTGATTCTGTATGAATTAATCACTGACACTGAATATCCCAAACCGATTGCCTCGGGGGGAGCCATTTCTCAAGGAAAGTCGGGAGATCTCTTTCCTCTGTGCCCCTCGGTATGCCTAGCAACCGGACATTTGCTGATCTGGCCGTATTTTCTAACTGCTCCAGTCAGCTCTGTATCAGGGCCTGCTCTTTGATCACCCCTGATGTAACAGCCATCGCTCTCCCCGCTGTGCGCTCGTGTTCTGCAACTGCACCCGACATGGCTTCTAGTCGCTGCTCCACCACTATGATTTTATTGTTTTGTTCATCTAATCTTTTATCAAGCTTTTGTATGGTGATTGTCTGTAAATTGATGGCTCTTTGAAGGGAATCTGCATTGTCATTCTCTGTAACTGTCTCTCCCTGTGGCCGCTCCGAAGTTCTTTTCCCCGGCCCTGAGGAACTGCTGGCAGCATCTGATTTTCTGGGTCCTTTTTGCCACCCCATTTGGAATCCACTACTAATTCTTAATCTCAGAATCATCTGTACCTCGTTTGTTCAGTTAGATAAGGAAGAAATTCAGTTTTTTAATCTTTTCCAACTGTTTTTCCTGATCGAGGGTAGGAGCTCCAGCTTAGTGTGACTTTCCCACTAGGCTGCTGGCCACGCCCCTCTCAAAATGAAAAGCTTTAAAAGAAAAAAAACATTTACTCCTACTGGCTAGACCTAGACAAACATATAGAAAACAAAAACACTGAATTAGAATTATTTAGTTGAGACCACAACTTCAGGCTCCTAACTTCAGGTTACTGCTGCAGTACTTTCCTCACTGAATCAGTGGTCCCGGATGCATCACTGTCTCATGAGACAGGAGGCGTTGGAGGACCAAGAAGAGCAATAAACCATGCTAACATGGTGGTCTCCAGAGGCCATAAAACTAGTAGGCAAATTTAGAAAAAACTGCAAAAAACAAAGGGAAGGACACCCCAGGACTAAACACACAAATCAAAACACCCTTCACAACACATATTTTTACAAATTTTGACTGTAGTACTCCTTTAACTCTTTTCACTTGCTACTGTAGAGCACTCCGAAGTGGGCAGGTTGACTGCTCATGTTGTAGCTTCACTAGGGCACTCAATCAATCAAACCTAATTCTCTCTGTGAGCTGTCATATACAGTATTTATGTAACCCCAGCTCAGCCATGCCAACTTCTGTATCAAATTCTATTCAAGATTACACAATGGACTTGCACCACTGCCCCAAACTGTGCCTTTTGGGAGCTGGAACGTCCGTACATGCCTGCTGATTGAGTGACCTTCAATACATATAGTACATGCCTCTCGGTTCCCTGACCTTCAGGGTAATCACTGATTTTTTTTCTCCAGAATTTCATACCTCCTTCTTAAATTTGCCATTCAATTATTGAAGAGAAATAGGATCTGAAACATAGAGTTGCCCAATATTCGTGATACCAGCTAGTTCTCCTTCACTTAAAGCTTTTCACTCAAGTCACATACTGTAACACCTTCTTGAGAGATTAGCTTTTTATGATGTGTCCCCAATTGTGATTATTTGTCCCTGAATTTTGTAAATCCTTTGTCCGTTCTGAGTCAGAAGGCTGAGTTATGAGTCTACATTTGTTTGTTTATTTAACGTGTAGGCAGACTCTGAAATAAAGTGGTAAACTACCTGTGACCTCAAAGTCCCTGGCCATTGAAATCTTTTGAAAGCCGCTCTAGGAAAGAGCATTCATAGCTGTGCTTGTCCTTCTGCATACAATACCTATGTCATCCAAGTAAAAGTTGCCAAACATAACAAAAACATTTCCAGTAAAGAACATTTGTAGATGTATTGGTCCTTATGTGGTGTAACATGTTTGTACAATATATATATATAACGTATGTCAGCCCAGTAAAAAAGTATCAAATATAATTGGGGCTGGCAGTATAACCTAGAGGTTAGAGTAATGAGCTGTGAATGAGCATGGTACATCCAGCAGACCTGGGTTTGAGTCCCACAACCTCCACTTGCATATTGTGTGACTCTGCGCAAGTCACTTAACCACTACAGTTCTCCTGGGTCGCCCCTGAAAACAGGCACTTGCACCTAGTGGGCCTTACCTGTTTACTAAAAGAATAAAATAATAAAAAAAAAATTCGGTAACTTTAACCCTTTGTCACGAACACACTAAGGACTGTCAAAGGGATTTGTCTGAGATCTGGGTGCCACTATCTT
This sequence comes from Neoceratodus forsteri, assembly GCA_016271365.2. Lineage (NCBI taxonomy): Eukaryota > Metazoa > Chordata > Ceratodontiformes > Ceratodontidae > Neoceratodus > Neoceratodus forsteri. Next base: position 22,562,119 of record CM028135.1, on the reverse strand, counting down.
AAAATGCAAATCCATTTGGACTCTTGGACCAGTTATAAAAATGATCTAACAGTATCCGAATTTTGCTGTAAAAAATATATTTTTTTTATTTAAGTCTTTGGTAACCAGGTAAGGCCCACTAGAAACAAGTGCCTGTTTTCAAGGGCAACCTGGGAACACTGGGTGGTTAAGTGACTTGCTCAGAGTCACACAGTATGCAAGTGGAGGTTGTGAGAATCAAACCCAGGTCTGGGCTGCTGGATGTACCAGGCTTGTTCACAGCTCATTGCTCTAACCTCTAGGTTATACTGCTATAAATATGACACTGCAGAAAAAAATTAATGAAAACCACATTTGTGAATTTTTTTTTTTTGCTGCATCACTGGAACAATTTTTCACAGATGTATCTTTTGAAAACAGTAGCATGGCTGGTTGCATGCATGCAAGCAGACACAAACAGGTGGAATGCACATTTGCAGCCAGGTCTGATCCTTTCAAAAATTCTACCCCTACCATTCAGTGAAACGAGACATGATTACACGATGCTTCATATGCCCAGTATGGTATGTTCTACAGAGACAGACTTTGCAGGAGGTGCAGCAAGTATGTCAGAGGCAGGCTGTGATGTAGTGTTCACATACCTAAGCCTATTCTGCACTAGAGTATAATAAACTTTAATGTATGTAGCATAGTAATGTCAGGTCACAACTGTAATGCAGTTATGGCCTGCCCTGTGGTTCCATGGCACCTATCCACCAAAAGAGACAGAGCATCCCTGTCTCTGGTATTCATATCGATTTTCAGGCAAGGTCCCCTTATAATCACAATGATGTAGTCAGTGGATCCAAGGGTTGATTTGGAGCAGTTTGGACAAATCTGACATGTGACTGTGTTTCTTCCAGGTGTGGGGCAAATGTTAAATTTCAGTTTTTCTTTTTATCTACTGCAGTCTGGTGGAATGTAGGAACTGCTGTGTGGCTCAGAGGCAGCCCAATGCCTATCTTATTTTTGATGTAGTAGACTAACAGGTACCGCACCATATAGTCACATCCTCGCTATTTCTTATGCTTTATGAAATTGCAAGTAAAATTCCCGAAACCTTATTGGTTGAGAGCTGTTCCCTGTCTGTATATTAGAAAGCCAGGGATGCAAGACAAAATGCCAGCTGTCATTACCAATGGCAAAAAATGGAATTACCTGGCAACATAAGCTTGAATTTCACTACACTGCCACAAAAAAATTCAAAGTCTGGACTGCTGCCATATTAGAAATCCTATCCTTTACTACCATGACACTTAAAAAATATTTCAGTGTGAATTATGTACAAAATCATAATAAAAATGTTCACTTTGCATACAATACATAAGAGCCGTGATCATTTTTATCAGTGCAATAAGTCAGTCCATGGTGCACATTACAGAACTTTAATGCACTTTCCAGGGGTGTAACGATACTCGGCCTTTGGCCTCATACCTTACTATGCCCCTGGGGCATGCCTTAGAATCCTGTAATGCACACTGTGTCATGGCTCATTGCTTACTTACATTCTGACATGGAGCTTGCTTTTAGGCAGAGCCAAGACTTATAGGCTTACCCTTTTCAGGATAGGCAGTAGACCCCCATCACCGGGCTGCTCTGGATTTCAAATTTACATCAAGGCTGTATCATCACTAGACGAGAAGAGAGTTTCTGACTCGCTGATAATGCACGTATTAAACAAATGGCTGAGCCCACATTGTCACAGAAGTACTCTAAAGTAATACTTACCCAGCAGTTGTACCCCACGTGTCAGTCCGTACACATCAATTAAAGCCCACAGTGGTTCTGAGGTCCGTAGCCCACTGAAGAACAACATTGGACTAGAGTCATTAACCCGGTAAAATACGCGTCCTTTTTTATCCGCCCAGAATGCAATGATGTTCCCTTCATTTGCGAACTCCTCTGGCAGGGCCTTAGCCCAGAAGCCACTCTGGGAGACGAGGTCCGGGCAGGCATACTTGGGCAAGCTATCAGGGCTAATCCTTGAAGGGTCCTTTGAGGTAAACCCAAGCCTCAATGCTCCACTCCAGCAGCATTGCTTCTTCGTGATCTAGAAGAGAAAACACAGCACTGGATGCCGCTGTACACAGTGACACATACAAAGCTTACGCAACATGAGCAGTACAGGTATGCAGAAGATGCTTAGAGCCTCATACACAGCTCCAGTTCGCTGGCACTGAGTTATTGCACTGACCCTTTGCCCCCAGTCATTTGTTTTGCACCTTGTTGTGCCATGCACAGTGGGGTTGTAAACCTTTTCTGGCACAGCTGCTAAGTCAATTGCGACTGCTTGGGGAAATGGGTGGGAGTTTATTTTTATTTATTTAGTTTTTGTTGACTGGGTAAGTGCACTAGACAAATCCTGCCTATTTTCAGGCACGACCCGGGGGAGGGGGATACAGATGAATGCCAACTGACCTTGAACCAGATTAAGCTGTTAGTGGTATTTTTAGTGAATGAGGGAAATTTGGCCAGGACACCGGGGAAATTCCTCTACTCTTTTCGATAAGTGCAATGGGATCTTTAACATCCACCTGAACTACCACCAATCCAGGCAGATGGGACCTCGGTTTAATGACTCATCTGAAAGACGGCACCTCAGAAGTGCAGCACCCCTCTCATGCTGCACTACAGTGTCAGTATTGGGATATTAACCCAAGTGCCAGATGTGGGAACTGAACTCACAGCCCTCTAATCTCCTGGTCTCAGAGGCGAGTGTGCTACCTACTAAACCACTGACACTGACAGTTGCCATGGTAACACAGGCACCAGCATGCTAATGAGGAGCTTGGTCATGCTCAGTTGCTCGCTGGCCCCTACCCCACCCTGTTGAAAGCCACTGTGCCACTTTGCCCTGTAGAACTGTTTCAGGCAGTTCTGCATGGGGATTCAGGCTTGCACCATAGGATGAAAGTCCTAGTGGGGGAATGGCTTCATCGCCACTGCTTATACGCAGTGAGTGACAGGGCAGCAGGCCCCAGATATCATAAAATACTGTATATATAATTGCTGGCATGCTTTGGGGTGGGCCACTGGATAATCACGGGCAACTCAGGAGGACTGAGACAAGTCAACCCACAAGTGGGGCATAAGGTAAAGTTTGGATGAGTTGGGGGGATGTAAATGTCAGTATCACTATGTCGTCAGAGTCCTTTGCATGACACAGTGCAATTTGACTGGTGTTGTATCCTGCAGAGATCTGTCAGAAGCTGCAGATTAGCATGTTAGGGTTTGCGAATACTATCATCTGATTTAACGCATGTAAATACAACAGCAAGTGACACCATCATTGGGGGGGGTCAGCCCCCTGTGAGAGCACACCAGCATTGCTTACAGCAAAAAAAAGTCTGGTGGCACTACAGGGGTACGTGTTTGTCCCCTCTGGTGCCATGATGTTTTTGGACGATGTATGGAGCCTTTAGTTTGTGAGTTTCGCCATAAGTATTTGCATACCGCTACCAATGATGCTTTGACTGGGTTTGAGGTTTTAGAGTGGATGCACGTGTTTGGGACAGAGACACAGAAACACAACAATTAGGATATTTAAGCAATAAGGTGTGAGAGGGTGTACTATTGTTGGATATTGGTATGCCTCGGGTAACGAGGCCCGAGGCAACACCAAGTGCCTTATGCTCCTGAGAAGTGATGTTATCCCATATTGAGTCACACCCTGGCCTGCCTTATTGTGATTACAAAATCATTTATAAAATCATTTCTCTGGTTTTATTTAAAAATCTGAGTAATGAGGAGGTGTAACATTTTTTGGCGGCTGTGCAAAAAAATATGCTCCAGGTGCCATAAATTGTGGAAAAGACTGCAAGAAAGCAACCTGTTTGAAAATTTAGCGCATGCAGAAATGATTGTGGTTGCACAAGAAAACCCTCTCTCATGTAACTCTTTTTCTGCACGTGTGCAATTTTGTCACTTTTGAAACTCTGGCCCTTAGTTTCTGGGCCATATCAGGTCCTTTGAAAAGCTGGCCCCTAATCTGAGCTTGTAAATTCTCTAACATGCACTACAGGTTATTCATTCTTCCACTGCTACAGCCGTCCGACCTCTGATGTCAGCTACCAGACATTCTGGGATTTGCACTTTTAGAAAATGTCAGCAAAATCAGGCTTGATACAATCTACTTTACTGCAGTGAATAGTACGCAAAAAATGTTTTTGTACACAAAGTGCAAATTGGGACCAGTCCCACACTTGCATATGGCGCACTTAGTGCTGACTATGCCCCTTTAACTGTTCACTACTGATGTATCACTTATGCTGGCATCTACGCTCAATCAGTTCTGTAGCCCAGTGGTCACAGAAATGGATGCAGAACTCCCAGTAAGTGTTGAGACTGAATTTGCCATTTTTGCAGATTTTTATGTTTAACAGATTCTGTAAAACTGGTCATTTTCCTGTTACTTGTAGTTTGCAAATTGCACAACATTTCTAAAATTGTGCTGTTTTAATTTTACATGAACATCGCATGATCATTAAAACACAAAAGTCACGCAATTTTTGCATCAATTTAGTTTTGCACACCCATCAAACAGTGTCAATACAGCAGATATTCATGTGACAAGAAAATTTGCCATCTTACATCACATTTTCATGTCACAAGGCAATTTCCTCTTTTACAGCATCCGTTTTTCACATTTCCTGTTTCTTTTTCCCTCTGTTTGTTCTAAAGCCACTCCCCCGTACTCCTAATACCTAATGTCAATTACAATGTTTCAATGTGCTTATGCAACTTGGTGTAGTGGTGTGCTTATGCAACTTGCTGAATAAACTTTTGTGGCCGTTTGCTTCTTGTTCCTTGGGGAATACCACCCTGTAGGGATGTTGAAGGCAAGGAACCCTGGAGGAGGGTTCCACCCCTAAAGATGTCTTGGGAAGGATTCCTGTAGGCTAAAGATACCTTAGGAAGGAGCTCCGAGGAGAGTGGCAAGCCGCTGGAGGAGGAGGAGGAGAGGATGGTGGGGCAAGGAAAAAAATTTTCTCAGTGAAGCAGGAAGGATGGAGTTTAAATAGCTCAGGCAGGGGCAGTGGCTGGTTGCTAGAGCCCACTAAACCACAGGTGAAGCCTTTCAAAAACTACTCCAACTGTTGTCAACACCAGTCATTTTAACACAGCTTTTCTGAGAAACGGTTGTCACAGTTACTGTGTTTTGTAACTTATAGATGCACCTAACTGTTCCTGTTGCAACTTGTAATAACTATACTGCATTGCTAGTTGTATCCAAACTATAAATATGTAACCCAGGCAACTGTCTATGTAATTGCACATGGAAAGTCATTGAATGTAAGGCTTGGCTCAATAAACTGTACATAAGCAGTAACCCATGACTGTGCATGTGGTTTTGTAAGGAATAATCCATGGTTGAGTGTGCAGCTGTATTGTAATAACTGGACAACCTGGGTGGGTGTGAGGTGCGAGGCACAGCTGAGGGCCTTCAATCACCCAGAAAGTGAGGTTATTACAACTTTGTCACAACCATAAGTGGATTATTACACTTTTAGCAGTAGTAAAATGGTCAAAGGTGTTATAAAGAGGCTTAATGCATGCCCCAGGTAAGCAATAACCCATGACAGGACATGTGGTTTTAGAGGCTTAAGGCATGCCCCGTATGAATTACAAGGCGCAAGGCCAATGGCTAAGAGTATTTCAGTGCACATGGGGATTGCACTACTTCTCAAAAAACACACAACCTAGAGTGGGCAATTGCACCTATACAATGAAAAAAGGTTTTCTTTAATGGAAAATGGTTTATTTTCATATAGGTTGTTACTAGGTTGAATATGTGACTTTGGTAAGGAAGGGTGAGTGCTTTTGAATGCTCCCAGGAAATGCATTATTTTTTAAGAAACCTATGCCTTGTTATGGTTTACTGTGTTTAAGAAATTGAAAAAAAGTATATTTTAATGAAAACAAAATGTGTTAATGTCATTTGGCTGTGCTGTTGCTAGGTAGATTGCATTAGGTTAGTTGTGCATTTGCTGGAAATTAATGAACAGTCAGGTGATGCATTTAGACCAATGAAGTTCATTGAATTCTGAAGCCCATTTTATAAATAAATATATTTTGCTACAACTGCATCACACGGTGCTTTAGCCAATAGCAGGGTGGAAATCTGACATAGAAGTGCAATATTAAAGCCACAGAATATGAAATAAACCCACAGCAGAACTGCTAAAGCTCTGTTGCAAAACTTAGGGCTGAAGTGCTGCAGGCAATTAAGGACCTGGAGTGGATGAATAAGTGAGCACGTCAGTGGTGCCATGAGCCACAGGTCCTCAAGAATTCTGTCAGTCTAGTTAGTGTTTACATGAGAAAGCTAAACCTTACTGTCAGGCTCCCAACTTGCACAGGAATAAGAAGCTACAAATCTGACCTCACCAGCTGACCCATGTTCCAAATGTCTCACCATATTCACTAGCCAAATTGTCTGGGGTCCCAAGTTCTCCTGTTGCTTGTTTGTGCTACAAAAAAAATGGAACTTTTAATTTTTAATAATTTCTTCCCCTAACATTGGACTGACTGAATGTGACGACAGCTGTGGTTAAACTTTAACTTTTTCTAGAATGCCACACTAACTACTGCAGTTACAGTTTGGATGTTTAGGGACGTCTGTCATTTTTTCCCATTCTTGTAACACCCCAGCCCATTAAACATGGAACAAAAAAAAAACACTTGCAGGCACTGGTATTCTACTTTCATAGGTTTGTAACATTTAGGAAAATAATTGGTGGTTTTTGAGTATTGTCTTTAGAGGTTAAACTTGAAACCCCCAAAACACATTCCGGGACAGCAGTGGTACATTACATCACTTTTCCTGGACAAACATGTGCGAGTTTAGATTACCACTGATGGAAAATAAGTCAAGTTACAGAAAAAAACCTTAAAGCCCACCATATGGTAAATGCAAATGGACTCACTCTTTTCATATTAAAATGAAATAAAACTATTTTGAAGTGCACTCAACAAATACACATTTGGATGAATCTAGCAAAAAAGTAAAGAAAAGAGCCACATGAAACAGAAACATTTTTGTTCTCTCACTCTCCAACCTGCCCCCTTCTCTAAGCTCCCACAGTCCAATCACTTGTCTTCCCCAAGACACTTACAACCAGGCTCCATAGCTTCCCTTCTCCTCATGGTGTGGCTAACAGGGTCCCGAAGCTGCTCGGAAGCTCCTGCATAGTGGAGGAGGGTGCCTTGGTTGGTGCTGTGGTGCCTGCATACACCTGATGTCATCCTGCTACAGAAGGGGTTCTTCTGATTTTCCCTCAACCCCTGCAATGCTGGAGGAGAGGATGGCATGGTGCATACACTTTTAACATGCGGGTGCACTGCCAAACAGTGCCCCCCCACCTATAGCCTGCATCGCTACCTGTGGTCACCTAGATGGCAGTAGTGTGGCAGAGCACGTGTGCTCTCCCTCCCAGGGTAAAGAGATCATACTCTGTGATGCTCAGTTATCCCCGAGCTGGCTCCCTATGCTGTTGGTACATGCCTTAAGCTGTGTTGCCAGAATTGTGAGTAGCAGCCCTGGCACTGCGCAGACAGGATGGCAAAATATAAACTTATGCTGTCAACATACTGTACCTTGAGTCGGACTTGTTCGTAGAGTACCACAGGCCTGTTGCTGAAGGTGATCGCATTGCAGAAGCTGGCCTGCCTCTTCACGGCTTTCTGTGTTGCATCCATGATAATCTGGGACCCTCTGGCATGTGGGTGGAACAGCAGGGGGCTGATGGGCAGACCACCACACTGAGGAATGGGCAAACAACGCTTCTGCTTGTGATGACATCGGTGAGAGGAGGCTGGGAATGGTCCACCAATTGAGTCTAAAACAAGCACAAAAAAAACCAAGAACAAACAAGCATTTGTCAATGCTGAATGTTTGTGTTCATTTTGTTGTACTGGGTCCTGCTTGTACACATTGTAACTATATATTTACCCAAGATAGAATACATGAAATGTAATATGTCATTTGCAATGGAGTCCTGATTTTACACAATTTTATACTGCATTTAGCCAAGATACTAGAGATGAGAAGTTATATCTTGTTTATAGTGTAGTCCTGCTTTTATGATGTATTTTTCTAGGACAGATCATCTTAGATGGAACATCGCCTTGTCAGTGGGTTGTGCTATAGAGTCCTGTTTTTACACAGTTTTGCAATATATTTACCCAGGATAACCCAGCTGAGATGTGATATCTCATTTTTGGTGGGGTTCTGCTTTGGCACATTTTTGTACTGTATTTACCCAGGATAGCACAGCCCAGATGCTACTGTATCTTGTTTTCAGTGGGATTTCTGTTTTTCCCAGTTTTTATATTATGTGTTAATTCATCCCCTGGAGCCACTCGTTGCGGAAAACGAGTGGTTTCACTCACCTTTAGCTGAGCGAGAACAGCAAAGCGAAGCTGATCTGTTCTGGCTCAAGCTGAAGGCAAATAAAACCACTCGTTTTCAGCAACGAGTGGTGCTGGGGAACGAATTAATATGTTATTGATCAAGAGCGATCAATAATATATATATATTTTTTAAAAGCTTCCTACAATGTGCCCGTTTCCAGGGCATCTGCATGTGAGATGTTCTTCACAGAATAAGAGTGCCTCGCACAGGGGAAACGAACGCTCTGATTGGTCAGGAGCTTTCCCTCGATCTATAATGGATTTACCCAGGATAGCACAGCCGAGATACAATATCTGTTTTTTGCCAGCCCTCCCAGCCCTGTTACCCCAGTTTCTCCCAGGAAGTACCTGCTCCCGTAGTCCCCCATGGTTTGCCCTCTGTGGCAGGGTGACAGAGAGTCCCTGGACATGCCAGGATAGCATCCGGATTTCCGGGAGGTGCCTGAGTTGCCGGATGCAGAGGCTGGTGATTATCCTGCTTGACCGGGAGTGTTCCCATTTTCTCCTCATGGGAGACATGGTGTGTGCTTGACATCAAGGTGTATACACTGACATCTACCATGTCTCCCCCACCGCTTTCAGCTCTGGCTGCCTTTCCTCTTGCTTCCAGCAGGGGTCAGTCAAGCACCAAGATCCCCAACCCCCCGGAGGAGGAGAGTGATCCGATGGAAGCTCAATCTGCCTCCCACAATATCTTGTTGTTGATGGGGCCCTGGTTTTACCAATTTTTATAATGTATTTACCCAGGATACCCTAGCTGTAAGGCAAGTTACATTTTCAGTGGGGTCCAGCTTTTACAGTGTATTTTTCCCAGGACAGAGCAGCATAGATGCACAGTTCTGTGGGGAGTCTGCTGTACTGAGGTTCTGCTTTTACACATTTTTATTATGTATTTACTCAGCATAGGCCAGAGGAGATGCAATATCTTATTTTCAGTGGTGCCCTGCATTTACGCATTTTTAGATTGTATTTACCCATGATAAGCAAGCTGAGGGTAATATCTGATTTTCTGTAGGCTCCCACATTTTGATCCCAAATTTCCAACGTCATCTTTTTTGTAACCTGATGTTATGATCCAGACAGGTGGAATTTTTCAAATCCTATCCAAAATATGATTTCGCAGTGCGACTGTGAAAACATAAATTGAAGGGGACTTGAAAAATGACACCTGTCACGTTCAGGAGGTGGGGTAACACAAGGGATATGTTAAACATTAGGGACCAAAATCTCAAAAAAATAAAGTTATAAGTAAACACTGGGACAATTCAATGTTTCTTTATAACTTTGTTGTTTTTTTTCACATGTTGACCACAAATTTTCAACATAGTCTTTTTATGATCCCATGTTATGATCAAGACAAGTGGATTTATTTAAATCCTGTCTGAAAGATGATTTCATAAAGCGACTGCAAAAACATGTTTCAAGGTGGATTTGAAAAATGACACCTGTCATGTTCATCTGGGGGGGGGGGGGTAATAAAACGTGCAGATTTTGGACCAGAATCTGAAAAACTTTCAAAGCTACGAGTAAACATTGAAAAAATGTCAAGATTTCCTCATAACTTTGTTGTTTTTTTGACATTCTGACCTCAAATTTTCAGCACTGTCTTTTCCATGACCTCACCTTATGATCACGGCAGGTGGAGTTTTTTTTAAATCACATTCAAAAGGTGACTTTATGAAACAAATGCAAAAACGTGTTTCAGACAAGATTCAAAAAATGATGCCTGTCATGTTCATGAGATGAGGTGACAAAGAAGACCATTTTGAAAACTGGGGACCAAAATCCACACACATTGCAATGTTATAAGTGAATGTTGAAAAAAAAATCAGTGTTTCTTCATAACTTCATTATTTTGTGACATTTTCATCCCAAATTTTCAACATAGCCTTTTTATGACCCCTCCTTCTGAACATGACAGGTGTCATTTATAAAATACTAGTCAAAACAGCATTTTACACTACAAATATGAAAACATATTTTGGTCAGGATTTGAAAAATTACACCTGTTACATTTATGAGATGGTGTGAATAAATGGCTATGTTGAAAATGTGGGATCAAAATATTGAAAATTACCAAAGTTATGAGTGAGCATTAGAAAATTTAAATGTACCTTCATAACTGTGTTGTTTTTAAATATTTGGCCCCCAGCTTTTCAACATAATCTTCTTATGACCCCACCTCATAAACCCAGTAGGTGAACATTTTCCAGTCCTGCCTGAAAGGTGATTTTGCAGTGCAACTGTGTTAATGAGGTGGGTCCCAAAAATGGCATGTTGAAAATCTTTGGGGAAACATTACAAAATGACCAAGTTATGAGTACAAATTAAAGACGTATTGAAATATATTAACCGCTATTACCAGATTCCTCAGTTCCCGGTCCAGCGTTTAACAGTGAAGATGTGTCTCTGGTCCATAGAGGATTATGGTGTTGGACACCCAGTAGATAAATAAGGTGTGAGTGGTGGTTGCTGAATGGGAGGGTTGGGTGGGGGATGGTAATGGCAGCAGGGGCGTTGGCAGTGGCAACAGATGTCAGTGGACCATTTTCTTTTTTATATGGTGTAACAAAAAATAAGAAGACTTTGCGGGATGGTTTTCTTTAATGGTTTTCTTTATTTCAGGTACTGACACTGCGGATTGGGCACCCCAGTGTTGAGTTCATATTTATGGGGCATGGGAAATGATGGGGAGAAGGGATTGATACTTGGCAGAGAGTGGGATCTTTTTAAATTGGGCACAGGCAGAAGAAGCAAATGTGGAGGTGGGAGGGATACTCGGCAGCAGGTGGGTTTGCGTAAAAGGGGCATGGAGTACAGGAAGGGATGGGGAGGTGGGAGGGATACTTGGCAGAGGGTGTGATCGTTTAAAAGGGGCACTGGGCATTGGAAGTGACAGGGAGGTGGAAGGGATACTTGGTAGAGGGTGGGATTCTTTAAAAGGGTCACGGGGTACAGGAAATGATGGGGAGGTGAGAGGCATACTTGGTAGAGGGTGGGATTCTTTAAAAGGGTCACGGGGTACAGGAAATGATGGGGAGGTGAGAGGGATACTTGGCAGAGGGTGGGATTGTTTAAAAGGGGCACAGGGCATGGAGGTGGGAGGGATACTTGGCAGAGGGTGGGATTGTTTTTACATGGGAAAGGAGGATGTCAGCATGCTGATTGCGATGCTGTTCAGCTGTTTTGCTGGGCGTCTTCATATTGATGAAAGGATGGAGCTGCTTTGGATTGGAGCATCTCTTTCCTTTCAACTACATGACGTTCCCACTCAGCAAACTGGTAACAGTGTCATGAGCTGTATTGGACCCAACAGTAACACACCTCTGAAATTCTGTACTTGTAACAAGATGTTTGTTGCGCATGCATGTGGAAGCAAACTTAAAAAGGCTGCATACAGTACTTCCATAATATAAGCAATAAGTAGTTAAAAAGGTACTGAGGGTTGCATTTAAATTTACATTTAGGACCACATGGGAACAAGTTTCAGTTCAAAAGGTGTCTCTGGTGGATGTTACAGAAAAGTGGCAGCAATCGCATAAGAGTTTACAAACACTGAGCCTCCTGTATCCAAAAACGTATTACCTAGTTTTTTGAATCCCCCTACCCTGTCTGTTTGCTCGTCTTTGTCCCAGGACACACTTGGCCGCCATTTGTTTTTCAACTCAGTGTGCCTTCCTGGTTAACAAATTTTAAATAAATACTAAATACATTATGGGTTGCAGTGAAATAACACATTTATCATGACACATGAGTGGTAAGACCTTCATGACTAACAGTGTGACTTCACCACTCATGGGTTATTCCCACTCAATACGCAAATAAATAATTTAGCATTCACATGTTTTAAACCCAAACAACTGCTTGAAGGGCTTTCTTACAGGTATTTACATTTGACTACTGAAGGTCCCAACACCCTTGCTACAAAATGTCTAGCCATAGCATTCCCAGTGGCCCAAGGCTTGGGCTATTAATATTTTTGTGATGTTATTTATTTTCATTCTTTGGTAACTGGGTAAGGCCCACTGACATTGGGAACAAGGCACTTTTACAGTGGTGACCTAGGAGCACAGGGAGGTCACTTTACTTGCTCAGGGTCACATATTATGCAAGTGAATGTTGTGGGAATCAAATCCAGGTTTGCTTCACGCACTAAGCTCATTCAGGGCTCTCTGCTCTTACCTCTTGTCTAAACTGCCAGCCCAAATATTACCGGAGAATGTGGGCATTGATCCTGCTACCTCTCCCATGCAATGTGAAATGTTGTACCATTTGAGCTAGTTCACCATTCTTAACTATTCATACGTCATCCAGACTCATGACGCCATCATTGTTGTAAACTCAGATCGTATCAGCTAGTTTCCTGCTCACTGAGAGAGTGGGACTGCTTAATTAGCTCACTTTGGCGAACTCTTAGCCGAAGATTGAAAGGGGGTGTTAGTTCACATTGTGTAGGGCACCTCTTCTTTAGTACTGTGCGGCTGTGCATGTGTGGACAGAAAAGCTCACACAAGGGCGAAATGCACCGTGAAACAGATTCTAATATATTTTTCAAGACTGTGTGTGGGGTGTTGTTGAGCCCAGTTTCCTGCATACAGTCCTTGTACTACCACTATGCGACTCACAGTTTTGCAAGTCACTGAGATACTCATGATGTGAATGGCACTATTAAAAAAAATTGCAGTTTGTCTAGTTGTAAGAAATAAATCATAGCACTCCATTCAGCGAAACACGCCATGCAAGTTGCTGATGGAAGACCCCCCCGTATGGCATGCGCCCTGCAGCCATATAGAGTTACTTCCTTCCCCAATACCACTTTGCATGCAGAGCTACACAAGTATCCAGACTGGTGGGCATGCCAGAGGCAGAAATGAAACATGCAGCATACTTAAGCAATAAGACACTCCAACGTGTGTGTTATTGTAATAACGCTCGGTGGGTTGAAGCACAAGGCTTTGCCTCTGGCTTCCACCACCCCAGAAGTGATGTTATTACACAATAACACACACCTTGGAGTGCCTTATTGCAATTATACCATGACTCGATGTTATACAAAATAAAAAAAATATTTAAAAAAGGTTTTAGTAGATTTTTAGTGTAGTAATATATCTTTGTTTCTGAAAGAGAGATCCAAAGAACAATCCAACAAATCAATACAGTGCCGTTATTGTGTAATAACATCACTGTCTCAGGCACATATTGACCAATCAGAGCCCTGGAAATTTCCTTGCCATTGTATAATCAAAGATATCTATGGTTAGTTTCAGGCATCTGAGGGTGCACAAGCTACACCCAGGGGTCTAAAGCATACGTCATATGCACTTCCTACCACATCGAGGAGGATGACTGGAGGATCCTGATCAACCCCCGAACACATGTCCTTAACCCTATGTCATGGGTACGGAGAGCTATGGGGGTAGCTGTCACCCACATAAAAAATTGTCTTAAAATAATAATTTACATCTTTAAGGGATACAACAATCCCGGGCACGGTCTGCCATATCCCAGTTCCCTGTGCTCATGTCTGATCTGGAATGGCTCTGCAACCCCCCCCCCGGGTCGCCCCTTCCTTCATGCCACTGCAAGGGTATGAACAAGGCCCTCACACCATTGATCAAAGGAAGGAATGGAGTTTGCAGCAGCATGAACCACCTCGTGTTTATCACTAATATGCCTGCTTGATTTCAGACTAGGACCTCTTTGTTATTATTATATATTTTTTTCTAAATATAGTTTATTTTATTATTTAAAAAAAAACAAAGAACAAACATAACCAATAACAATATACTGAATCCACTGGATATTATCAGCATGCATATCCTCAGTGGAGAGGTGGCATAACCCGGTATAATGCATTATACAGTTCTGCAAAGAATTTACACACAATTTCATATAAAGGGGGATTCACTTTCCTACTGATCTGTATTCCTGAGCTATAGCTGGGATACTAATCATATATTAATAACAGTATTGCAGGTTTCTCCGTCTCCTTTTATTACCTTTGCAGGCGTGCCTCATATTGGCTTACACTTTTTTCACGCAAAGGACTTCTAATATGCTGTTGTGCCGTTTTTTCATATGTTGGTTTGTCTTGATCAAGCCAGTGTCTGAGGAATTGTTTTTAGCCACTGCTGCTATTAAAGTCATGTGATACCGCTGTGACTCGATTAGGTCATCTCCACTTTCTTATTTTATTATCTACCAAAATCTGGAGTCCAAATGTTGGTGACCAGGCTGAATCCTGGTGAAAACATGTTTCTTACTTCCCAGACTAATAACCTTCTTATTTATTTATTTATTTTGTACTTTTCAGAGCACAACATGCGTGTGCACAGCTGCGGCATGCTGAAGCAGCTCTCAGCAAGCAGTAGGTTCACTACTATATAAGACAGGCCGGTTAAATCCAAAAATGCAGATGAGCTTTCTGGCCAAGATTGGAGTTTCAGAAAGTTCAACAAACAGTGATTTATTTAAAGATTGAGGGTCTCTGTCCCCCCACCCATTTAATGTTTAAAAAAATTGATTAGTAAACTCACACCCGATAAAATAATAAAAAAGAAAGCCGCTGATCACAAAATCTCTTCTGGAAATCTTGGCCACCATATTGGATTTAACCTGCATGTCATATAGTGTAAACTACCCTAGCAGGCTGACCCAGCTCCATACACACCACAGGTTCTCAGCTGTGCCACTACCTGGGGGTCACCCAGGTTATGGCATTGTAATTGCAGCGAGGCCTAGAACATCCATCCCATGGAGTGGGCATCCTCTAGGGTGCTCAGTCCTCCTCCAGCCATCAGTCCAGTTATCTGAGCACAGAGCACTAACCAGCATCAATGACTCAGTATGTGACAGCACCGCCACTGTGTGATCATACCAGCTTCCCTTTGTCTTCCATCTTCTGTTTATCTGCCTTACACTTGGGTGGCCCTATTCAGTGGCTATCCCTAGCCCTATCACCCACCCAGTCCAGTATTTACCTCGTACCTCTTGACCCTCCATGGGTGAGCAGTTGCCTTCATGGGAGGTGTGGAGCCTGCAGGGTATTCACCCATCACCCTGCCTGCCCAATTAATGCTGATATAATCCTCCTTCAGGAAATCCTACCTGCCCAAGCTGTTTTCCATTCAATTTTTCTCCTCGGGCTACATGCATTCTATGCCACACACGTACTTTGTGAAGACACAGTACGCCACAGTCACCTGCACCTAGCCAACCAGCTAGGCAGTAGCTGCTATGCCACCTTGCCTCCACTAGGTGGTGACTGAGCAGTGGTATGCCCTGTTGGTATAATGGTAAAGGTGCCACAAGATTTTCCTATCAAGAAATTCTCCTCTTAGAAATGAGATTTTCAGCCGGCCCGTCGGCGCAGCGGTTGGATTTCCGCGCTACGCCGGGCGACCCGGTTCGGGAATGGACTCGGGTTGCTGGAGGGCCGCCAGGGGAGAAGGATAGAGCATCCGGGGACAGCTGTCCTTCTCCGGGGGGTGAGCAGGGGTTGCATACCCATGTAGGCTGACTCCTGGCGGAGGCTGGGAGTGCAGCATACAGGTGGGGCATGGTGTTCAAGGGGGCGGTGGCAGACGTCAGAGTACGCCTTGACGTCAGACATCACTCCCACACAGGAAAAGTGGAAAATCAGCTCGCTGCCCACCAAGATGATGGCTCTCCATTCCCGGAGTGCCCCCAGTGCCTGGCCAGGGCCTCCTGTTCCTCAGCAGCATCCCCGGGCCCTAATGGAGTGTGTGCTGGGGTCCTTCCCTTCCCCAGTGCCCTTCCCCCTCGGAGGAGGGGGACCCGCCTGGTGATAGGGATACACCGGGATATCGCGGGGGTCGGTTGTGATCTGAGGACCTGAGGAGGGCTGGCCAAGGTCAGTGGGGATGAAGGGAACTTGTAGAGCCTGAAGGAGTGGGGGACAGTGAAGCACAGGAGGAGGGTATAAACACATAATGCAAAAAAAAGAAATGAGATTTTCCTGGCAGGAATAACATTCTTCTCTTAGAATGATATTGTCCTGTCAGGAACCTCCTGGCACGGTTTTAACCTCTACAGCTAAAGAGCTCAGCTTTATTGCTGTGGCAGCTTTGTGGTGTAGTGGCAAGGTCTACAGTCTCATAAACAAGAGGTTGTGTGTTTGAATCCATGCAACACCTCCTCACTTTTCTTTTCTCAGAATTTCACTTGAGTGGGGATCCATGGCAGTGTGATGTTAGAACAGTAAATCTATATGAGAAAAGGGACTTACAT
This sequence comes from Neoceratodus forsteri, assembly GCA_016271365.2. Taxonomy (NCBI): domain Eukaryota; kingdom Metazoa; phylum Chordata; order Ceratodontiformes; family Ceratodontidae; genus Neoceratodus; species Neoceratodus forsteri. The sequence goes on along the minus strand of CM028135.1, from coordinate 22,545,439 downwards.
GGCAGAAACATTCACATTTCGAGACTGTGTAGTACAGTACTGGTATGCACGCCCATTGGCCCACGCTGTGGACCAATGGACACAGCCGTACTGTACACTGTCAGTCAGCGGGCAGCTTTATGGTGGGGTGTCTGTCACCGCCGCGACTGGGGTAGCGGGTGGCGGTGGAGTGGTGGTTGGAGGGGTACGGGTACCACTGGACCACCAGGGAGTAACTTAAATATTGCAGCCCATGATCAGGCACGGAGTTCGGTCCACTGGACCACCAGGGAGTAACTTAAATATTACAACCCGTGATCGGGAACAGTGTTCGGTCCACTGGATCACCAGGGAGTGAAATATTTAATACAGCCCGTGATCAGGCAAGGAGTTCAGTCCACTGGACCACCAAGGAGTTAAATAAGTATTACAGCCCATGATCAGGCAAGGGGTCCGGTCCACTGGACCACCAGGGAGTTCAATAAGTATTACAGCCCACAATCGGGCATTGGAGGGTCGCTACGCCACCTGATGGTGCCGCCAGGGTTCAGGTGGCCACCCACAGCTGGCAGCTGCCGTGTTGCACCCAGCAATACAGCAGCTGGCCTGTGGGTGGCCAGTCCTTGCTCCTGTTATATTCAGGAACATCTTTGCACCCCGCTGTGTGGCACAAGGCGGGTGTGTGCCTGCATATGCGCCGCACATCCAGGGCTGAATATCAGGATGTGCCGCATATGCATGGGCACGCCCCTCCCCTTGCCGCTGTATACATTACGGGTACCCCATGCATCGATTTCGCTGGGCAATTTCCTCTTGAATATTGCACCGGGGCGCATCAGTGGGTTGCGCATGGCACAACACTGTTATGCCATGTGCAACCCCTTTGAATATCCCACCCAAGGTATGTTTTGCCTCATAAACCATAACAGCAAAACTCAAGTGGTTTATTAGGGCAAACAAGTATTTACAGAGTCACACATATTTTATTATTATAGTATCTGTTAGGGTTCGATATCAACCAGGACTGGGTGTGAGCACATAAGAGTGAGACAGAGTGTAAGGCAACAAACACTGTCACAGTCGTTCTTACTTAGTGTGACAGCGTAACAGCTTCCCACCTTCCCTCTCTTGCAAATGAGGAGGAGCACCAGGACTGGGGGCATGCAATGACTCTTAAGGGGACATAAGAGAGATGTGAGGAAATAGTTTTTCACTGAAAGGGTGGCAGACACCTTGGAACAGATCACCAGCAGAAGTGGTGGAGGCAAAAATAGTGGGGGGGGGGAGCTTCAAGCATGCATGCGATATACATAGGGGTGTATTAGAAAACAGGCAGAGAGGAGGGGGAGGGTCACCGGAGACTAGTTAGGGGTTATGGAGACAGATTATGCAGGGAACATCTGGGCAGACTGGGGGGGTGCAAATGGTCCTTTCCTGCTGCAAAATTCTAGGTAGGCATTTTCAAATAGCTGCATCTGTGTTTTGGATGTGGATGCATGACATCCATCCAGATATCCTTAAACATTTATATATTACTTGCATTTATTGCACAATTATGTATCCATTGTATGTTCTTTTGTCTCTGTACCCTCCCGGGTCATGCCTGAAAATAGTCTTTTGGCTAGTGCACCTTACTCGGTAAACAAAACTAAATAAAATAAAATAAATAGTTAGAGCACCTAAAAGGTGGTCTAACTGCTGGATGTGATTGCCACAACCTTGCACCTCGAAAATGATGTGTCAGAATTTTGACATGTGTCATTCTTGCATTGTTAACTGCAGCATGTTTCGCAAGTGCATCCAGATGTCTGAAAATCCAATGCAAGCATGCCGATGTAGTTGCCTGGACGCAGCCCACAACTGAAATACAGATGCAAGGGCTGTGTCCAGCCTTTTGGAAACCCCCTCCAATGTTTCTGTCTTTCACCCAGATGATGGAACAGCAGGGTTTGGTTTCTGGTTTCTGGTTGGTAGGAGACCCTAGCAGTTAGAAAAATCAACCGTTGTGGACTTTCATAACTAACACAACACTGCACATCACCTAATTTTCTTCATTTTCTCCCTTAGGGAGTCAGAAACTGCCTTACACTTTATTTTGGAAGTTTACAGATCATTTTTGTAAGTCAAATACTTCCCAAACAGAGCGAACTGAAAGCCTGGTTGAAATCTTATAAGAACACACAGTTATCAGCATACTGAAAAACCTTCTGTGATCCCCTTTGCTATCTTATGTTTACAAAGTCAAACTGGATGAGGTCACGTGCTACTGGATAATAACACAGTTTTGGCTCAAGCTGACATTACCTCATGGGAAGCTGTCACAACATTTTGTGTTTGGTACAGCTAAGAAAAGCAAGTTTCGGGTAATTGCATGTTCCTGTAGTTTGGCTTGAAAACTAGTGAGTCCTGAGTTAGATTTTATTTTCACTATCCAAGATAGCCCAACTGAGGTACAACATTTCGTTTACAGTGAGGTCCTATTTTTCTTACCCATTTAACGTCTAACAGAGACTGAAGCACGAGATGTTTAAATAACTTGTTCAGTGTCCCACTGTGGCTAAATGACTTTGGTGTGATTCAAACCCAGGTCTTCTGGTACCCAAGCTAGTCACTAGATCACACTGCCATAGTACAGTACACAACATTGTTTTCTGCCTCAGTCTTCAAAGTCTTTTCATTCTAACCCAGGGGATACCAAATGGAGCTGGATTCTGTAGTGCCATCACACCATAATATTTAAGTTCATACTTGGGTGTTAGAGACATAAGAAGACTATGAAGTCTACTGAGAACATCTCTCTGCAATTTAACAGATCCCATTCTTATAATGGGTATCCATATATGCATCTAGCTTGCTTTTAAAGGTGATAAATGTTTTTGATGTTACCACCTCATTTGGTGAATTGTTCCTTTACTGTACAGCTCTAATAGTGAAATAAGTACAAGTCTGAGTTCATTATAAATACTTGATCATTTATTATAGAAAACATAGTAAGTCTCCCCCGACCCTGTGTCTTTTTAAACTTTGTAGTTTCAGCTGCATTAGTCTTTCCTCTCATGACAGGTTCTGTATCGGTTTTATAAACTTAGTTGCTTTAGCCTGAACCCTTTCTAATACCAAATGTCTTTTCTAAGGTAGGGTAACCAAATATGTGAGGAATAGATCAAGCATGGGTGCTTATAGGCACTATATAATGGAATTATCACCTCCTTAGAATTACGTAAGAATGCTTTTCTAATACAATGCAGTTTTTGTCAAGCTCTCCTTGCTGTTACATCACAGTGTGTTCCGGTTTTGAGGTCTCCTGTGATCTGGAGTCCTAGGTCCCTTTCCTCCTTACATTCTTTAATCAAATTACCATCAATGTAATAATTGGAAGGCTCCACCTGTGGTCCGATGGACAAGCAGCCAGCCACTCCCACTTCCTGATCTATATAAGCAGTTACTTGGTTTAGTGGACAAAAGAAGGCAAATGCCCATGGAGATTGTCCTCCACTCAAGTGGAATGTTAGTCCAATATTAGTTAAATAGCCATTTGTCAAGTTTATTTTTAAAGGTTATAGTATTTAATGAGTCAATTACATCTTGTGGTAATGTATTCCACAGCCTGGGTGCTCTAATTGTAAAGAAATTCTGCCTTTTATTGTTATTGGCTCAATTAACTTTGAATTGCTTGCTGTGTAACCTAGCTACAATCTTTCTATTGGAGTAAGATATACCACACAGTTGCATTAATGTTGGTGATTGGAGAATTTTAAATAATTGTAGTAGATCACCCCTTGTTCTTCTAAGTTTAAATGAATATAAACCAGTTTTCTGGAGTCTGGTGTTATAGTCCAAATGTGAAAGATGAGGGACAAGTTTGGTCATCCTATGCTGAATCTGTTCTATTCTTTTAATGTCAGAGAGTAGGTACGGGCTCCAAAATGGAGAACCGTAGCCAGTATATGGCTTAACATAGGACCTGTACAGGAACAAGATACATTGTTCAATTTTGGAAATAGAAGTGCGATTTATCCTACGAAGAAATGCATTTGCTTGATTAGCTATTTTGTTACAGTGGGATGATGAGGATAATTTGTTCTTGACCAGTATCCCCAAATCTCTTTTTGTGTTTGATTCTCTAATGCAAGTATTGTTTAAATGGTAAACTTGTTTAGGGTTATTTTTTCCCATATATAATACTGCACATTTTGAAACATTAAAATGCATTTTATTATTATCAGCCCAGTGTTCTATAGATGCAAAGTCAGATAGTAAACTTTTTATATTGGTTTCATTGTTCACCTTACCCCCTAATTTGGTATCATCAGCGAATTTTGTTAGGAAATGATCAGACGAAATGTTCATGTCACTGATAAAAACATTAAAGAGAGTGGGTCCCAGGATGGAGCCCTGAGGAACACCACTACTCATTTTTCCTGTATCTGATAGTGCACCATTTTTCCTAACCCTTTGGATTCTATTACTCAACCAACTGCTTATCTGCGAGACAACAGATGATGAGAAACCTAAATGAAGGAGCTTATTTACCAGGATGGTGTGTGACACTTTGTCAAATGCTTTACTGTAATCAAGAAGAATGACATCAACGGGGGGTATTGGAGTCAAGGCTTGTACTGATGTGGTTATAGAAAGCAGATTTGTAGTGCAGGAAAAAACTGATTTAAACTCGTGTTGCGGTGTATCTATTATATTTAAGGATTGCATTTCTACTTCTAATAATGATTTTGATTATTTTTTCCATCAGTTTGCAGGGGATTGAGGTGAGGCTGATTGGTCTGTAATTTTCTACTTTAGAGTGTGAACCTTGTTTAAAAATGGGAGTGACTGTAGCAGTCAACCAGTCAGATGGGACTCTAGATTCATTCAAGGTTTTATTAAAAAATAATAGTTAATGGCAATGTAATAGCTTATTTTGCTCCTATAAGAAATGTGGGACTTATGTTGTCAGGGCCAGGACTTGTTGCTTGTTTTAATGTTCCTAATAGCTTCTGGGTGTTGTATAATGAGACATTATATTCTGTGGAACAAGAAGTATAATTTTTAGATGTTGTTGATAAGACATCTTGCTAAAATATTGAGCAAAAATATTCATTGAGCATGGTAGCTGTTTCAGTATCAGAAGTAATGGTTGCGTTATTAAAAGTTAATGGTCCTACCAGTCAATTGGTCCCTTTTTTATTGTTTAGATAGGAATATAAAGCTTTATGGGATTCTTTTTGTATGTGCAATTTGAAATTCAAGGTTACGTTTTGCAAGTTTAATTCATTTTTTTAATTTATTAACAGCTTCCCTATATTTAACTAATACACCATCCTTTTGGTCCATAGGACATTTTTTTAATAGTGTAAATAGTTTTGGTTTACATGTGATTTGTTTTTTAATGGATTTGTTAAACCATGGAGAGATTTTTCCTTTGATGTTATATTTGTTCCTTTCTGGGACATATAGTTGTTCTAGGTCATGGATTTTGATTTTAATAAGTTCCTGGCTTCTTCAATGTTAAGGGGGGACAGAATGTGGTCCCAATGTGTAGAACTTAAGTGTTCATTAATTTTGTGAAAATCTGCCTGATTTTAAGATTATTAAATTTGGATTGTAAATGAAGTGGAATAGTAAAGAATATAGACATATGATTGCTATAACCAAGAGGGACAGAAATCTGAAGATTATGGAAGTCTGTAAGTTGGTTATAACAAGATCTAAAATGTTTGTTCCTTGGGTAGGTTCCCTAATGAGTTGGCTAAGGCCTAGGTCTATAATAGTTGTGTGTAATTGTTTGTGTTGATTTGGACCTGTTAAGGTCTCCCAGTTTATGATGGGCAAGTTAAAGTCTCCCAATATGAGGACCGTACCTTTGTTTGTTATTTGAGAAATTTCATTAGCTAACTGTGTGGTTTGATTAACACCTATGGAGGGAGGGTGATAACAAGTGCCCATTAAAATTTTGGGGAAGACCCATGGGCTGAATGTATACCCATATGCTCTCTGACTGGATAATTGCTGGAGATTCAAAAGAGGGGATGTCATTTCTGACATATATGCTTACACCTCCCCCTTTTCTTGTATCAATTCTATTTTTAAAGTAGTGTTTGAATCCAGGGATTTCACCTATCCATTTTTTACCAGAGTTACCCCAGGTTTCTGTTATTGCTATTAGTCCCAGGTCAAGAGATTGAGCCTTAATTTCTAGTTTAGCTTATTTAGTAATATTAAGAGAGCGAGCACTAAGGGATAGAACATTCAGGTGATTATGATGTGATGAGTAAATGTTTGTATTAAGAGATTTGGGTAGTAACCCACTCACCCCCTTTGCCATTAGTTTAAATGGTTGCCAATACATGTAGCGATTTTGTGTCCCAATAGTGTGCTTCCTCTTCTAGTGAGATGTAAACCATTCCAACAGAACAGGGACAGTTTATTGTAGAATTCTTCCCAATGTGTAAGGCAGGGGATGTTTTGCCAATAACACCATTTACGTAGCCATTCATTCAATGCTTTTATTTCCCCTCAGCCTTCTTCTGAAGCACTTTTTTTTTGCCAGCTGGAGGCTCTGTCGGTTTGTCTTCTGCTGCTGGCTGGGTTCTGCCCACCTGCCTTGCTGCTTCTTTCTGCTGGACTTCTGTGTTTTGTTCTTCCGCTCTGCTGGACTTGTGTATTTTGTTCTTCTGCTTCTGGGTTGATTTTGCCTCTTGCTGTGATAGCTGAAGATTTTGTCCCTTCCCTGTTTTTTCTGTGTTTGCGCATCTTAGTTTTGTTTTGTTTTTGGGGAAGGGGGGATCTTGGTTTTAAGCTCCTACCATTTTGCTCATTTAGAGCTCAAGCTACTTGCTTTCAGTTATTCCTATTGTTATTACAATCAGTATCTGTGTTCTACTTAAACTAAAGCTGCTCCCCATGCTACAGGCCTAATTGTTTTCACCTGATTCAGGCTCCCTCTGAACCCTTGCTATGCAGCTCAGTCATGCTTTCTCAGCTTAATCTACCTCCTGCATGGTCATAGCTGCTTTCAGAGCATTGTGCATCCCTCCATTCCATGCTTATAGAATACTACCACTTATAGCTGATGCTACTCCCTGTTTGTACACTGCTGTTATACTCATGAGGTCAGCTAAGCTACTGCTGATGCTGTAAACTAGCTTTAATATTGCATGTGGTTCTCGACCCCTTCCATCACTTTCTTGTTTTTCCTACAGCAGGGACTTGGAAGTGTTTGGGGTGTTGTGGCCCCATGTGGCTAATTACTGATGTTCTAAATCCTCCCTCCACCGCCGAAAATCCTCAGAGTATTTGTCACTTTCATTGGCTTTTTTGAATGCCTGGCTGGCTTGCCCCACTTTCATAGTGCTGCCTCTCCCACTTATGTTCATGTCCCACCATTGCTACTATATTTTGCAGATTATACATGCAGGTCTGATTATTCCTACTGTTTACTGACCTACAGTACGTGCAGGTCTGACTATTGTTACCCTGCCCTATTGAACTACCCTGCCTTACTAAACTACGTCCAGATCCACTCCTGCTCACATCATCATTGCTTAATGCTCCCTGCCATCTGCCCTCTGCAAGGTCTCAGCACTCAATGCTCATTCAGCTCCTCATTTGTCCCTGGAGCACGCCAGGCTCACCATTCTGATGCAGGGTTCCCCTGCAGCTGACAGTCTCACTCTGCACCTAGAGTCTGCAGCTTGAGCATGTGAAGCTTGGGGCAGGGTGCTTCTCACCTGGCCCATAGCTGGGAATGTTCTTACTCCAAGTGGACCTTCAGTCGTCAACCATACCAATGGCATCTGAAGTTGTAGAATTTATTACTAAGCCATGAAGGGAGGTTACAGCAATTTCCTTTAGCTCTAGTGGTTTCCACTATAATGGTTGTCCATTGGCTTTAGTGTTTCCCTAGCAAGGCACCTTCACCACATTGTCCCTATGACCACCTCTGGTTCACCTAGTTTTTTTTTTTAGATTGGTAGGCTGGGTGAGGGCCTCAGTGGTCGTTACTCTCCTCCTTCTGCCTTGGAGTGACAGTTGCAGAGCTACCGTCTCAGAACCCACCATGGCATTCCTGTTAGAAGGCTAGAGTGAGAATTTCCCTCCGAATTGGAATATTTTCCATCTCACTTTAATTGGGTTTCCAAATCACAGCAGCAGAGCCATTACTAAATAAAATATCCCAAGCCTGGAGGGAAGGCAACCTAGGCCTTGGATCCCCAGAGATTTCCTCCTCAAAGGTTTTTTTTTTTCTCTCCTCCATGTCTTGGGTCATAACTGTTAGTTACCGTAGTGTTCCCTAGTTCCATAGGCAGGATCCACTGTTGGATGAAAGGGGATGGTGTCCCTATTGCCGTTCCTTCTTTCCTTATTAGGTCCCCTCTTCCTTTCTTGCAACCCATCAAATCCATGCCATTGCTAACCTGCACATCCCATTACATTATCAAGCTGCCTGATGCTTTATCTAGTACTATTTCTAAGAAAAAACTGATTGCTTATATGCTTCATATCACTACTTTCTTTTTGGGATCCTTCCTAAGGTATCTTTAGCCAAGGGAATCATCCTGCGGCATCTCTGGGGTGGAACCCTCTAGAGGATTCCTTGCCTTTGGTACCCCTACAGGGTGGTAATTCCTCTGGAATAGAGAGTGCGAACAGCCAAAAAACCTAAGTAACACAGTTGCACAATCGTAACACTATACTGGCTGTGTGGGCCATTGAATCCTTGTTTGGATTCTTTCTGCCAAAGTGTATAACTTTGCATCTCTCCATATTGAGTTGCATGCAATTTCTCTTTACCCATAGAGATAAAATGTCAATGTCCTGTTGTAAGGCCTCTGTTTCTAATGGTGTACCCACTGCTCCGTCTAATTTGCTATCACCTATGAACTTACAGTAGCTATCATATTGTTTATGACTTTATGTAGGTTGAAAATAAATAAACTGAAAAGGGTTGGGTCTAGGACTGATCCCTGTGGGATCCCACTTTGTACACCAATATCAGGGGCATTGGTTCCACAAATTCTAACTGTCTGGGTTCTGTTACTCAACCAGTTTCTTACCCATCTGACAATATTTGAACTGAAGTTGTATTCTGTCATTTTTTTAATAAGGAAATCATGAGCCTCCTTATCGATGATTTATAGAGATCTAAATAAAACACGTCTTTGCTGAGTCAGCAAGCCTCCCCAGCCTGGAGAGAAGAGCTGCCTGCCAGACACTCAGTCCTCTCCCCCTCTCCCTGGTCAACTCCCAGTGACCTGAGCTCTTCCCCAAACTCAGGTCAGCAGAGTGGTGAGAGGTAGGGCACACAGCACCTCAGCCCTCTGTGCCACTGGGCAGGCCTCCCCTTAAATGTTTTTGTTGCAACTGGACACAGCATCCTTGTATTTCCTTCTCTCTACTAGTAAACCTACTGCCTCTTGATCTTATAAACATTCTCCTTATTGGATCTTTTTTGTATCTTTCTTCTTAGCCATTGTGGTCTCTTTCTCTTTTAATTATACTTTTTACATGCGGGCACATAATTCGATTGTAGTACATGCAATTCGGCCCTCCTCCACACCTGCGTGGGCTGCTCACTCCAAAAGTCCAGCGCCAAACCTTGTGATCCTCGGCAAGTCATCTCCTTGACATCCCCCGTGTTCACACCAACCAAGGCAAGCGCTCCTTCCAGTATGCTGCTCCCTACATATGGAATGCCCTCCCAGCAAGTCTGGTTGACAAGCCTACTCTCCTAAGGTTTAAGTCAGGCCTCAAAGTGTACCTTCTGGAACTCAGTCTCTGTGGTTGTAATCACTAGCCACCTGCCCGGGCCTACTGCCATGCTATCACCAGCTTAACCATGCCTACTTACCCTGTGAATCTCTTATGGAAAATTGTTAAATGTACTGTGTACCTGTCTTAATACTTTTGAGCCTTGTGATACCTGCTGTCTCTGTGCTAAACATTTGATACTACTCCCCAATATGTATCAGCTGAAATTACCGTATATTGATACCTATGTATGTATTTACTGTAACTAATTCCGGGTCGCCCCTGAAAAAGGGATCTCTGGTCTCAGTGGGCTTGCCCGGTTACCAAAATCTAAATAAACAAGTAAATAAAAAATCTTTTAAAGTTCCCATTCTGATATTTTGGTATTGCCCCTGATATACTTGTCCAGCAGCTCTTTGATAGTCCTTGTTTTATTTTATCCCACTTAGCCTTTCTATACTTGTAAAAGGCCCTTTCTTACTATCTCTGCATATTATGTGCACTATCATATGGTCACTTTTGCCAATTAGGTCTTTAATAGAGCAAATGACTAAACTGCTATTAACTTTGGTGACTGCATCCTTGAATGTGTCCAGACAGATGTAATTGACAATCTGTTAAACTGTACAATTTAATTTTCATTTATTTCTATAAAAATATTAAAAAGAAACCTTTGGTAATTACCAGGTCTAATGTATGGTTTCCCCTAGTTGGTGAACACACCATCTCTTCTAGCTTGCTTTCCTCAGATATACATATGAATTTCTTCTCTCTTCCACCAGTAGCTGATTGGTTTTCCCAGTTGATTCCTGGGTAAGTGAAGTCTCCCAAAATCAATACTGGACTACTATCAGCTGCTACTTGAATTTCATCATTAATACAGTTATTTATTTAAATCTAGGTTTACAATACCTTTGAGCATTAAATCTCTTTTACAAAGGTTCCACACCAGTCTAATTAATTATTCATGGGCTAAAGCAGCTCACTGATTGGCTGCCGTGCTGGTGTGAAATCTCTTAGAAGTGCCTGGCATGACAGCTACACAGTTGATCACCCATTTTACACCGGCAGCAGTGGCATTAGTACAAAACAACTGTTTTCGGCACTGCTGTCAGTGTTCACCATCAATCACAAACATCGTGTAGTAGTGACCGTGACATTGCGAGGCGCAACATTGTCTAGAAGATGATACTTTGACTACTGTGACGTAGTCTATGGTGCTGCTCCCAGATCTTCCCTGACCAAGTTGGGCACTCTCTTTAACTCCCTCTGCCACTTTGTTATTGACTCCCCTTCCCACTCCCACCACTGTGAACTCTATCGCTCTCTAACCTTCCTTTCACTATCTCACAGATGCATCTCTCACTGTGCCAAACTAACTTCCAAATTCTGGTTCAAGGGGCTCCCCTCCTATCTCTCATCCACTCTCTACACTCCACCTCCCCCTGCCCACTCTCTCAGATCAAATGACGCCCACACCTTGACGGTCCCTCGCTGCTCCACTCTCATCAGTCAGACTGGTTTTGCCCATCGGTTCCCTAAAATCTGAAATTCCCTCCCCCCGAAATACATCACTCCTCCTCCAACTACTCCCTTACCTTTGCCCTACACAATTACCTTTCCCTCAGCTGTTACTGCTTTAACCCACCTTAATACCTATCCCCAGTTTCTGCCTTCCTACCATGACCCCCCCCGGGCAGGGTTCTTAACATCTTGAAGGGGGAAATCAGGAAATGGCTACCCCTTCTCCTCGTATACAGTTCTTGCCCTTCCCCCTCTCTTCTCCACCCGCCCTTCTTGGTCACCAGTGTGCACAACCTAACCCCATCCTTTTTACACCAACAGCACTTGTGTACTACCTCGAGCCTGCTCCTGGTACACTCATGCACTATAAATGGTTCTATTGCATTATTACTGTTTTGTACGTTCATATGTTCTTTTGTATGATTTTGGACATGTCATTTACCCAATGTTCCACTACTGTTTATTGTACACTACCTTGTGTTCCAACTGTTGCACAATCTTACAATGTTGTATTGTTTGTACTACCCACGTACTATTGTAACTGATCATCCTTCACAACCCTATGTAACCCCTCCCCCGCAGGTTGCACCGTGAGACGGGCAACTTGTTGTTCAGTGTGCCCTCCTGGTGAAACATTTCAATAAATAAATAACTAAATTCAGGCAACTGTAACCAGAAATGTCATTTAGCCTTATTTTTGTCATGTTCTGAGGGGCAAAAATGGAACACTGGTTAACTGATGTGGCACTTTGTGAAACCGTACCTTTCAGTACTCGGGATTGTGTCGTGAGGCAGTTTAAAGTGGCTATCCTGAAATTGTTTAAGTAATAATGGTCAGGACGGCAAAAGTGTTCCTTTTTTTTATTTTATTTGACAAGTTTTACACAGTAAAACAGTACACAGTACCACGAGTGAATTTCTGTAACACTGGTTGCTCTTGTAAACTGATTTCTATGTAATGTATCATTGTACAGTATTGTTGCTCTGATGTATTGCTCTCTTGATGAGGTACCTTTGTAAATGAGTCTCTGATTCAAAGGTTTGTAAACCGATGATCTAATAAATAAATAAATAAACAAACAAACAATAGTGGTGGGAGTGTAGTCTTTTACACTGTTACCTTGCTGGATGTGAGCTTTGTTTTATTAAATGTCCTGGCTCACCCTCTTAATTGTTAGGGTGCTTTCTGTGCGACTAATAGATATTCATATCTTACTTGTCAGTGTAACAGTTAAGAAGATCTGCACACCTTTCCTGAACACTGTGACATGACTCCTGTTGTATATCATAAAACACATGAATAAAGTTTACATCAAAAATTAAATATCTTGCTACAGTGTTGTGCTGTTTACCATCAGAAATCTGTGGTAACACAATCCTAATACATCCACATTATGAATTTAGCATGTACATTCAATGGGTAGCCTCAACAGAAGAGATTTTTAAAACTTGCAGGTGGCGGCCATCTTTAATGACTTGCGTCATTAATTACAAAATTAGCTGTAAAAGCTATTTTAACAATATTTGAGAAAACTAAAAATAAACTAAGCATGAATACAAAGATGTAGAACTACATTATTACCCCCCCAAAAAAAGATAAATATCACCACAAACTAGTCATTTTTTTTTATTTCTTCATTGATTATACAAAACAGATCCACGTGGTGAATGTGTTAGGATGGAGCTGGTACACGTTTCTGATGGTAAACAGCAGAGTGCCATACCAAGATGTTTAACTTTTTTTTTTTGTGGTGGGTGTACCAAGAGATTATGAACTTTTTAAAACTTCAAAACCACATATCTCAGTTCAGTAATGAAATAGAAGTAGATTAATAGATAGAAAACTATGTATTATGAGGCAGTAATAAGCTCAAGAGATTCTGGTGTCATGAGAAACTCAGCTGCAAAGCTCATGAGCAAACCCCCTGGAATTTTGTGTTTCCACGGCTTTGGAATTTTCCACAGAACTTGTATCACATGCTATAGACTATATATATATATATATATATATATATATATATATATATATATATATATATATATATATATATATATATATATATATATTCTTTGCAAAAAACTTTGTTAATGTACCAGTTAGGGTAACTTTTTTTTTGTCAACTATTTTTTTGCACTCTTATGCAGCTATGGGGTGTGCTTACCCAACTCAGGCGATGTACACCGAAGCTCAACAGACCCAGATGGAGCCAGCCTCTGCCACAACACTGAGACCGAGGAGGACTGTGGCTTACCCCCCATGGCGGGGCCACCCCCAGCGAGGGGACAACTGAGAGAGGAGACTACATCACCCTGAAACCCCCGTCCCTGAATGCCGGGCTTTGTTTGGCCCAATGGTCCGGTCGTCGGTCAGTGCCTTCATGCTGCTGCCAGGAGGATTTTATCCTTATGTTACCCCAGAAGCCGGACATGCAATGATGCCAGCATGGCAAGCCATAGGCGTCCGCCGCGCTTCTTCCCATTAGCGTACCTGGCCCAGCTTAAACACCCAATCACCACCAGGAGTCCCCACTGTGACAAGGAAACCCAAACCCACCCCTGGGAGAGGAGAGCCATCCAATGGATGCTCAATCCACTCCCATCTCTGCCAACCCCTGATGACCCAGACTCATTCCCGAACCTGGGTTGCCAGTATGGCACAAGGTGTGGTGTCCAACGCTTCAACCCTCAGAGCCACCAGGCTGGCGCAGTTAGGGTAACTTGATGCCACAGAAGTAGGCTAATGTGGCATTAGGATTTCTAGCCCTAACTTCCCATTCCTACCTCCCAAGCAGCAAAAGGAACAAACTCTGGTCAGAGCCAACACAGCTGCCACTGAGAAGCGACTCCAAGTGAAAAAGCACTCAGAGTTCCTGCTGTGGCTGATACCATACTTGTGCCATGCCCAAGACTGCTGCAATGACAGAAGTGTGCAATCACAATACTTGCACATGTGCAGTGACCTCACGGCAGCCACCTTGGACACGGTGGCTTCTTTTGTTTCACCCACAACTGTGAAAGTGACAGGCAGAAACAAAATAGTGTCCCCATGGGGGAGGGGGTGACGGAAAACTAACACTGTGGACATGACCACAGCACTGTGGAAGCAGGCCAGAGAGGTATCTGGTCACGTACTTCCACAATCCCTTCTCTCTCTCCTACTTTATAGCAATATGACAGCATGGCTCTGCCCGTGCAGCATCTGAGCTATTTCTCCTTTAAGAGGCCTCAGCAACTCAGTCATGCATGCGTGTGGAGCTGTGCATACGTGCTGGAACTGGTGGACCCACTCCACCCACTCAGGCCTAGCTCCTGGTCCCCCATCTGCACTGCGCTACCACTGAACCTCCATTTGGTGTTAGCCAAGCATCCAGAAGACCAACCTTCCAATCCAGGAGAGGAGAGCTGTCTGCTAGCCACTCGGTCTTGTTCCCGGTCCTGCCCCATGGCAAACCCCTGGCAGCTCGAGCTTATTCCCGAACTCGGGTCGCTGGCATGGGAGAGGTAAGGTGCCAAGCACCTCAGCACTCTGCATCACTGGGCTGGCTTAATCACATCATACTTGTTTTATATAAGGTCCTTTGATGTTTTACCTTCCTTTCGCTGCCACAGAAAGTTGACAGCCAAGCACAATGAGAAAACCACATTCATGGAGTTGAGATGTATCTTTGTATCCCAGTTTACAAAAAAAACTCCAGTCAATAAGGCAAAACCCTTTTCCATCGCTGACTTGGAAACTACATTTATACAGTAAGTGACATCACATTCTGTTTCGCAGCTTCTGGTTTCTTTGACTCACTACTGCTAGATCTGTATGCCGTTTGCATTACATGAATAGCAGGCCAACTAACCCCAAATCAGACATTACTTTGTTACAGTCTGTGGACAGACTTATCATCAGAAGACAGACACATGTATGGAGATAGTCTTATTGTCAATGCAGTTAAAGGTGACAAGGGAAGATAACAGCCTCTCTAAATCTCCCTAGGGACAGCTGGTAATGTAGACTATCCTTCTCAATGTCTCTCCTGCTCCAAGATGCCCCCAGTTTGCCACTCAGTTTTCAGCTACGCCTCTTCAGTAAACATGAGACGCCTCATTTTCAGACACTGACCTATATTCACGAACATAACCTCCAGCAGTGGCACCACTTTACTTAAGCATTAAGGTCCAGGGGTTGAGTTACCTGGCATCAGGTACTTTAATTTAACCCTTAGGGAGATCATGAGACATGAGGCAAAGCTGAGTGTCTTGTGACCCTAGATTTAGATTAACAAAGGTAACCCAGTTCCTGGAGTACCTAAATGCTATCATAAAATTATTTTGTTTTCTTACAGTAATTAATGTGTTTTTTTCCTAGTTTAAATTCTAATTGTTCTATTGTGAATGAGGTTTACCAGCCATTTACCTAATCGTTTAGAATATGAGTCGGCCAGGCAGAATGTTCCATTTCCACTCATTGTTTAATAGTCTACCGTGTTGTTCAATGGTACACTGCTGAATAAGGTTACTTAAAGCAGCAGTGCAACAAAAAATGTTTTTCCATAAAATCTAGTTTTAAACAAAATTAATATAAATAGTTGCATTCATGCCACATCTAAATTTCTAGGTATCTGCTATGCTCCACAGCATAAGGTTTTTTAATATTTCCTTGATCCTAACCCTTACCAGGTCTACAATGGTATTTCTAAGCCAAATGTGGTGGCCATCTTTTTTTTTTTTTTTGGAGAAAAACTAAATTCAAACATTTATAAAATACCATGCTAACATTTTGGTTGAACCAGAAAATGTTACCACCAAATTAAATGGGTCAATGCCTGGAATCTTTTATAATTAAAAAAGGAGGGTCACATTTTTTTTGCTCAGTTTTGTTGCAATGCTGCTTCAAG
The DNA here is from genome assembly GCA_016271365.2 of Neoceratodus forsteri. Classification (NCBI taxonomy): domain Eukaryota; kingdom Metazoa; phylum Chordata; order Ceratodontiformes; family Ceratodontidae; genus Neoceratodus; species Neoceratodus forsteri. Next base: position 22,529,303 of record CM028135.1, on the reverse strand, counting down.
GTAATGTAAAACGTTGTTAACCTTAGATGTGATGTTCAGGAATACACAAATGCATGCAATTGTGCCTTACATAGAGGATAGTGGATGGGCAACAGTGAACAATAACACTGTTGTTCACTTCGAGAGGTTGTCATGACAACCAAGAAAACCTCAAGAGCGAAGCTCGAGAGGTTTTCGCCGTCAAGAAACCTCGAGAAGGGAGAACAGTGTTATTAGCGCATTGCTGCCCATCCACTGCTCCTTTATAGTGTACGGGCAAAAGTAAACAAATTAGCTTGTGACTGTCTCCACGGGTCACGCCCGTGATGTCAGTGATCCCCACCCCGCCTCGCGGTCCGTAAAAACACCCACTCCTTCCCGGTCCACAAAGATACTGTTAGTTCATAAATTTAAAAATAAATATGGCTGTCCTGCTGTGTGCCGGCCACTATTTAAAAAAACGGCACTTACTGAAAGATTTGAACATCCTCCTGTGCCTCCAATGAACTGCCGTGGCCATTTTTCGAACGCCTACAAACTGCAACTTGCGCATGCGCAAATGCAATCAGAGCTGTTGTACCATCATTGTGACGTACTCACGACAGCACAACAACATCGTGACGTCACATCAGTGGTACAACAAGACTAGGGAAAGCTAGATTTTCAGGGAATACAACATTCTAACATACACTATAAGGAGTTCCTTACAAGCTTACTGCTGTGCCACTGCTACAAAAGCTAATTCAGCCTCAGTTTTTCCCCTATCCCTGTCTCAACAATCATGACCAATATTGTTGCTTCCTTCCTCTAGCGGGGAGGGCAGGTAAGCAACTGCCTTCCCCATCTGATGCCAGTCTTGATCTGAGATTGGCCATCTGAGGATGCTGAAATGTTGGGGAGTTTTCTTCCCTGGTTACAGGCTGTTACCCTTCCCTGCAGAATAAATTCTTTGTACTGCATCACTTTTGCAGTGTACTGTTTACAATTTTTTTTTTATTTCCTCCTGCCACTGTGCGCAATCTGTCTTGTTTTTTGGTCTACTCCATGATTTGCCAGCAGAGGATGCACAAGCACTAGGCCTGCACTCTTTCTTCCCTTATAACACCTCACTTACATGTCCCACCCCCACTTCCAGCTGGCCCCCAAGCTTGATACTGGGGTTCCCACATAAACCCTGATCTCCCAGACGGCAGAGCGCTGCACTGTTGGCCTGCCAATGAGCCTGGCCCAGTGGTAATATACAATATGTATAGTACACGTGTGTACAATATGCATAGTATGTGTGTATACTGTATATGTGTATATATATATATATATATATATATATATTTATAAAATGGGTAAGAAAAATTATGTCTGCTGATTTGTTGGATCCCATCACATGACCGTGCGTATATCAGAGCGTGACCACACACCTGCACTTTTACCCTCTTAAAAAACAATTTTGCCATTTTATAAGATAGATAACCCACTCTATGGTGTGCGTTCGCGCTCTGATATACGCACGCCTTGGGTGATTGACGCATGAGGCAGCACACCAAGGCGTGCATATATCAGAGTGTGATCGCACAACTAAGAGTGGGTTATCTATTACATACACACACACATATATATATTATTATTTACCAAAGAAGTCAAGCAAAAACCTGTAAGGTCCCATGGAGGCATTAGAGCCTGATTTAAAAAAAAAATCACAACTTGCCTATCATTTTGAAAGTAGGTGACTATTTTAAAATACTGTTTCTCCGATAGTAAATGCACCTCTATGCAGTCTGTACACCCCCAACCCCTCGCCAGCATCTATGTATACAATTTACTTACAGGTGGGTAAGATTACTTTAGGCCATGTGAGCAGGGATTCATATTGAGGGTTACACAGTATAAGTAGGGGTAGCATTCTGACTGATAAGCTTGGATGTGTGTGTGTCCATATTCAAACTGGGTAAAATCACTGCTGTGTGGCAGGAGGGGCAGACAAGATGGACTCTTAAGTCCCTTCTGTCATCACAATAGGACATTCACTTGGTCAGTGGGTAACTTAATGGATAGTGCTTATGCAACGTGGATTTGGGCCAGTCACACTCTGCTCCATGACCGGGAATACTACCCTCATGGGGTGCCACAGAACACAGTTGTGTGACCCAAAGGAATGCGCATTCCAGGTAGTGTACCATCCTCTGAGGTGCTGCAGGGATGTGGTCCCCTTTGACTAAAGGTACCTTAGAGAAGATGCTTGTGAAACCCATAAGGAGAGAAGCACAGCCTCAAGAGGGGAAGGGGAGTAAGGTGGAGTAATGAAAAATCACGCATCCCGAGCACACTGATCATACACCCTAAAATTGCTTGGTAGGAAGCAGAGCAAGGGTTCCTTGCTGCTCCACTGAACTCCAGGCCCAGCCTGTTAAATTCACCAGGTCGGTGGGAAACTTCAGGTAAGTGAAATGCTTATGCAATGTGGGTTTTATTATTCATTTTATTTATTAATTACAATTTAAAGTCCCTTGCCTATGTCAGAAGACTGCAGAGAAAGCAGTATAGCCTAGAGGTTAGAGTAACAAGCTGTGAATGAGCTTGATACATCCAGCAGAACTGAGTTTGATTCCCACAACCTCCACTTGTGTACTGTGTGACTCTAAGCAAGTCACTTAATCTCCCAGTACTCACAGGTCACCCTTGAAAACAGGCACTTGTGCCTAGTGGGCCTTACCTGGTTACCAAAGACTAAAAAAAAAGGGGGGGGTATTTGCTAGCAGGAGGAATGAGGTGATACTGCCCATGTACAAGTACTTGGTGAGACCTCACCTGGAGTACTATATATAATTTGGATCTCGTACCTGAAGAAGGATGGGGACCTTCTGTGGGCTGTTCATAGGAGAGTCACAAAGATTATTTAAAGGCAGCAGAGAAAGATGCATGAGTAGAGGCTGGGGGTCTCACTATTTACACACTGGTGGAAGGAGCGGGGGACATGATAGAGACCTTGAAGTTCCTAAGGGGTAAGAATAAATTGGACAGCAGTGCTATGTTCACAAACAGCAAGCAAATGGTAACAGAAAGCCATAGATGGAAGCTGGTAGGAGAAAATTCAGTGGGGATGTAAGGAAGTTCTTCCTTACAGAAAGGGTGGTGGAGCAGTAGTATGAATTGCCAGAAGTGGTCAGTGTAGAGTGATTTGTCAGTTTTAGGTGGGGTATGCAAAGCTGAGTAGTCTGAACCAGAAGAGATAGTGAGAATGGGCAGTAGACAGGAGGGGATGAGTGGACTGTGGGGTCGGAATACAGTCAGGGCTATAAGTAAACAAACTCTGGAACAGTATTAGGCTGAGGGCAAAGGGAAGCAGGTGGCTTCAATGGGCAACTGGATCTTTTTCTGCTGTCAGCATCTATATTTCTATGGTTGGGTCCAGTCAGACTCTCTGGCCCATAGCTGGGACTACCACCCTTGAGGGATATCACAGAACTCGGTTACATAGTCCAATGGAATACCCATCCCAGTGAGTGTTCCACCCTTTGAGGTACCATGAGGAAGTGGTCCAGTCTAAAGAGAAGATGTTCAAAAAAATACGTAGCTGTAGGCATGGTGAATCTTGGCTACTACTGTACTTTCCATAAGGAGAGAGAGAAAGGATTATTAAAAACAGATGAGGATCCAGAATCTAGGATATACAAAGCCGCTATCCAGGCCCAACTTTCGTGCAATATTTTATGACTTTTGGCAAAGAGGACAGGAAAACGGCTCATTTAAGGAAAACTCTGCAGAACCAAGGCCTTAGGTCACCAATTCACCATCCCTCAAGGCTGCTTTATTATTGAGAAATATAAGGACCTTGAATGACAGAGCTATGGAAGTGGGAATGAGAAGGCTTAATGGGGAATACCCAAGATCCCTTGTAATGGCATTACAGGAATTTGAATAAAGCAGCTACGAGAATGTGGTACGTGAATTATCTCACTGGCTAGTATCAAAAAGTTGGAGTGGGCTGTACAACTTCGTCCTCATCCCCCTAACTGGACTATGACCTTGAAGATGTCACTAAGCAGAGTCATTATGACTGATGAGCCCCAAGCCAGTAAGAGCCACAGCCTTAGAGGTGCCAAGGGCACAGCCCCTGTCAGCCAAAGCACAGCAGGAGCATGAGCTCCTAGAGCGGAGTAGGAACAGCTGCTGCACATCTCCCTCTTCAAATATTCCTAATACAGTTTATTTTTATTTATGTTCTTTATTTATTTATGATTCGGAGATAACCTTTAAGCCATGGCTCTTTTACAAAGGTTCCACGTCGTGGGACAGATCACAGACATACGAACAGAAAATGGTACAGAGCTCTGGAAATAGGTATACAATAAACATTGTTACAATCTTGAATCAATTATAAATGCTACTAGATAATGAATCAGTTGTAGGGCCCAACAGAAAGGCTGGGTAGGCCATGGTTGTAGAGGTGCGGAAAGGAGCCGCCTGAGAAATGAGGGCACAAAGGCAAAAGCAGTGATCAGGTGAAGGTGATGACTCCTCCTGGGGAGGGTGAGGAGAGAGAGGGGTTGGGGGAACAGGAAGCAGCCTCTGGTCTCGATCCAGAGGCATTGTCATGGCACATGGGGGAGAGGGGGCTGGGGGACAGATAGTGCAGGAGGAGTGCTGGGAGTGGTAGCAGAGGGCCGGTGGTATCTCCTCCCAAGGGTGGGGGTGGGGTGGGAGGGTACTGAGCAGCCTCCAGCTAGAGGCTTTGTCATGATACTGCAGGGCAGGAGAGGAGGGGACTAGGAGGAGGCAGTGCAGACTGAAGGTGGGGTGGTCTGTAAAAGGGGGCTGGAGGAGAAGGACGGGTGAGGAAGAGGGTAGGAGGGGGAGAGGTGGGCTGGGGGGAGGTGGGGAGCACAGAAGAAGGAAGAGGTTACTCAGGGGGAGGAAGTCAAGGCTGGGTAATGGGGACTGAGGTGCAGCCCTGGGGTAATTCATAGGAGTGGACAGCAACGCTTAGCCAGGGGCAGCCGGTGGGCGGCATGTCATGCTTTGGGGAAACAGGTGCATACAGTACTGGAGATAATGTAGTGCTTGAGATCAGATTTGAAGCTGGAGAGGCTGGTGGAGTTACAAATGACCTCGGGAACCTCATTGAGCCATAATGGGGCTCTGTAGGAAAAAGCATGCTGCCCGAGTATTGGGCGCCGAAAAGGCACCATGAGTACCCCCTGCGTTCTTTCTCTGGTGCTGTACTCAGAGCCAGACAGGGTGAAGATGCCAGATACACACGGGGGTGCCTTCCCTAACAGTGCATTTTTACGTAGAAGGCAGGCTAGGAATTTGATCCTCCACCCTAGAGATAGTAGGTTGGTCTTTACATAGAGTGAGCAAGTATTAGTTAGTCGATCGGCATCCAGGATGAGCCTGCAGGCATGGACGAAACAACTTGCAGCACAAATAGATTTTCATTTTCATACCTGACACCCCTGTTCATCATGGTAACCACTGGGCATCCTCGTTAGCATCTCCTGCATGTATAAATACAGTATCTTGTAACCTTCTGACCTATCAGGAAACAGTTTATTCATGTAATTTACTGTGCTCCACGCTTGCCATCGATCCTGCTGTTCCTTTCTGCGCCTCCAGCCTAGACCCTTGAAATTTGGGTGCTACACCTAAATGAGGCAATCTAGGTACAGAAACAACAACAATATTCTTTTTTTTATATCATGGTCTCACTGTGCAGAGTGGAGAACAAGAAACTGTCCCAATATGCATAATAAATAAGGCTTGATTACAACTGGTCTTATGTTAAGTTGACTGGCAGAATGCCTCTAGCTATCCATAGCACAGAACTTCAGTAGTGCAGGACGGTATATTGATCCTAAAAAAAAACTTACAAAACTCTTATTTTTATCTGCAAAAGTGAGTTGCTTAAAATGCAGTAGATTGAGCTTGCTCAGTCTGAGAGATAGCCAAGATCCGCTATGGGGCCAGCTCATAGTGCTGTAGCAGGGGTTCCGCTTGCCATGCTGTTTGTCTCAGGTTTGCATATTGAACTTGTGGCATTGGGGTGGGCCTGCAGGGGAGGCTCAGCATCCTGCTAGAATGTTGTCTTCCCCAGAGAGGGTGTAGATGTCTGCGCTACTTTATTTTAGGCCTCCGCACTTTTAGAAGTCAAGACAAGAAGACTGGAGCACATTTGCCATGTGATGGATGTTGGGCTACTGGTCTGGTAGACTGCCAGGATTCACCTTGCTGATGGCACCATAGAGGTGGACACGCTGTAAACAGAAAATGGACTGTGATTGGACAGAAGTTGTCTAGCCATACCTCCCCATGCCCAACCAAGAAGCTTTAGGAATCGGCCACTGTCACACACTGATCCTGTGCCCTTTGCAATAATGGGTAAGCCAGAGCCCAGGTCCAGGGTGCAAGCTAGATGATATAGAGGATAATGTATGGTCCTCTATCGGTAACCGGTCTGTTGATGACTGTTGAGAGGTTGCCAGGCAACCGTAAACCCTCGAGAGCAAAGCTTGAGAGGTTTTACGCCGCCATGGCAACCTCGAGACGGGTTAACAGTAACCAGTTGACGATAGAGGGACCATACATTATTTTTTATAGTGTATGGTCCCACATAAAAAGTAAAACAGCTGTTTAGTTTTTGACAAATAGTCATCGCCGAGGCCATTCAGTCCTTCCCTAACCGCTGCATTCATCCGTCGGTTCGCCGTTTAAAAAAAAAAAGGCACGCACATGCGCAGACCGATCGCTGTTGTTAACCTATCGATGTCACGTAGCATCGATAGGTTAACAACATTGCTACTTCACATCGATAGGTTAATAACCTTAGGAAATGATGATTTCCTAAGGTTAACAGCGTTCTACCATACATTATATACTTGTTACAGATGACAAGGACTTCCGAGAATCTCCTCAGGTGGCAGAAGACATAGCCAGCTCTAAAGGAGATTCCAATCACGGTAGGAGGAGGGGAAAATAGTTAAAAAAAAAAACATCTTCCATGAGTGAACAACTTAGATTTCAACTTGCATATTGTAGAGAACCATTAGCACCTTGGTGGAGAAGGACAGAGTGTCTCTGAGATCACACAATTTTGTGAGCTGTGTGGCTAGCTAAGGTTCTGAAAACTGTGTCCTAAGAAATCAAAAACCTGAGAGCACCGCCATGGTTGGTTGACATTTGATCAACTATTCCTCCACAAAATGCATTTTATTCCCTAAAATGTTTTCTTCTTGCTTTTTAAGTTTTTTTCTTATCACTTTTTGAAGTGTTCAGTCAAAACCTGATTTCTGTTATTTAGCTAGTAGCCGATCTTGACCTTTGACCTTGAGACACCAATATAGGATTCAGGGGGCCTGGGGTCAAATCACAACTCCATCACATTGGTGACTGGCTTTCACTGGTAGACTCATCTAGAGTCCTGGCTGCTGAGAATCAAACCAGGAACCCTGAGTCTCAAAAACATCAATTCTAGCCATTCAGCTAAAGGGAGTTTCTCATTAGCTGGGAGGTTAGGTACTTTTTTTATAGTGCTCTTTGAGCCTCAGGTCACCACCTGCTCATTCCTTTTCTTAGGAATGTGTTGCTGGCAACCCCTCAACCACATCTGCTGCTTCCCCCACTGTTGAAGCTGAAGCAGAATGCGCATGGAGCAGGGTCTGAGGGTGCCAGTGACCATCGTTTAGATGGCTCGGTGCACATGTCTTTTTTGTCCCCATGTCTTCTCCTACCCGAAACCCCTCATTCTGCAGTGCTCCATGGAGTGAGTGGTGCTGTAATGTCTTCTCCCCAGCTTCGTGGAGGGACATCTTCTGTTAACTGATTTAGAGGCTTTCACATTTCGTTGCTGGACCCAGAAATTGATCCTTGCATCCCTGGTCTCAGAAGCACCACTCTAACCATTCGGCTAAAAGAAAACCTTTCTTTTAGACAAGGTGTTAAACTGGCTCTTGTTTTTGTATACTGAAATCTTCACATTCTCCACCAGATGACACTCTGCATATGGTCACTGAGTGAGTTTACACTACGGGTGCCTCTGTCTGCCCTGCATGCCACAGAGTTCCAGCAGTGAGATCAAGCTGCCTGGCCCTACTGCAAGGGTTAATGTGGCACTGGAGCATTGCTGCCAATCCTTCCTGGCAGAGGAGCACTGCCATGGCAGCTCCCTAATCCCGGCCTGCCTCCTGATGTGGCAACTGGAGTCTGCTCCCAAACTTTGGCCACCTGCATGGCAGCATGACACACTGTCACTGGGCCACTAGGTGGCCAGCCCTCCGCAGTGCTTTCCTAACTTTTCATTATTATCAACTTCTCAACACTTGAGGGTGCTGATGTTACTGTTCCTCACTGGGACTGCACAAAATATCACCAAACCACAATGGGAATCTGTCATTTCAGCCTCTCACATCACATTTAGATTATGCTGTTATATACAAACTGATATACAATAGCCATCTGACGTCTAGCTTAGGAAACAAACCTTTGTGTGCCTACTTCCAGTGGTAGGCTACCATGAATATATACAAAATAAATTCCTTTAATATAAAATATTGCTTGATGCAGGATGATAATGGAAGGGGGTCAGCGCATCAATGGGGAACTAGTTATTGAGGGACAGGCACTGAAAGGATTAAACACACTGAATACAGATTACATAGATCAGTAGGCCCAAACAGGTTATATCCATGGGCACTAAAGGAATGGCGTAAGTTCTGACCTCACTGCTGGCATGTCTGTTTGGAAACAGGGATAGTATCAATGGAGTGGAAGACAGGAGATTTGGTGCCCCGGCACAAAACGAAAGCAGGGATGAACCAGGAACCTATAGACCATTCAGTCATACATTCAGATTGGGGAAGTTACTGGAGGCCATAATAAAAGAGAGGCTGATGGGGTTCCTGAAGGGAAATGGTCTATACGCAAAGTCCCTAGAATTCTGCGATTCCACGGTCATGGAATTTTGCACAGAATTTGCATGATGCCATAGAATATATGTACACCGCCACTGAATTCATTGTTCTTGGTGAATTTTCATTCAGATATAGTTTTCCATAGTGCACGGCTCTCTTCCCCATCACGTTTTATCCTGAAGCCCCTCCTGTATGCTCAGCAAGTGATGTCATTGATGACATCACATCTTATTTTAGCCACTAGTGGGATGCATTCTGCCACAGAAATGAATAAATCATGCCACAGAAATAAGAAAATGCTGCCATAGAAGCCAAGGAACCCTGCAACAGAAGTCAGGACAAAGCACTGCAGAGCCCTAGGGGCCCTGCCTATAGGACACTAGGTAGCATGGATTTACAGGAGGGCAAGTTAGTTGAACACAAGTGATTTCTTTGACTGGCAGATGAAGGCGGTAGAGAAGGGTCAGGCAGTTGACATACCTTAGCTAGACACTAGTAAAGCCTTAGATTCTGTCCCACATGGGTGACTGGTCAAAAAACTGTGTAACCTTGGGGTAAGGAATAGGATTACAGGATGTATAAGGAATTGACTGAGTGGGAGAACCCAGAAGGTTATCCTCAACGGAGAGTACTCAAAGGTCAGGGAGCTCACCCGTGGGGTGTCACAGGGATTGGTCTTGGGACTGGTCCTTTTTAAAGGGAATGTGTATTATTCCCTATAAGATTATTTCAACAATTACTATAGTTGTTCAGAAATTGGTTTCCTAAGATATATTTAGCAAATAACTTTAGCAAAACACATTCGTTTTATGGACAGGAGGGGTTCTGTGATGATGTCACTGCCTCACCAGTCTTAGTGTGTATTGCAGCAGGTAAGAACAGTTGGGCTGTGCTGATTGCGGTCCTATTACACCTTGAAGAAAACCTAGGATTTTAGGTTTGGAACACCACCACCAACAGAATCCAGTGTTTTCCCTCACAATATAGCAAGACCCACGCTTGTATGAGCAGTTTATTTTAACATGCTTCACTGCACACTATTATGGCTGGTGAGGCAGTGACATCATCACAGCACCCTTCCTGTCCACATTACAGTTTTAAAATGATTTTTCTGCATTACTGAAAACTTTGATCAATATAACCCAGCAGTTTACTTACTGGACGCATGGTAACCTTTGCAATAATCACATACAGGAAATGGTATGCATTTCCGTTAATATCTTCAGCCACAATACTGGAGTAGGGATTCAGGGGAAGAGCTGCCTCTTAGCAATAATTGAGAGATCTATGAAACAGTGGACAGTGAGGAGGGTAATAGGGCCATGAGAGAGGATCTGAGAGACTAGAGAAATGGTCTAGGGTATGGCAGTTAAAACTGCATGCAGAAAAGAATAAGGTAATGCTCATAGGCTCCAAGAACCCAAGAACAGAATACAGCATGGGAGTAGCAATAAGGTATGACAAGATGTATATTTCTGTGGGATAACAGCATGCTTCTGAAAGTGAGACACAAGGTGATGCTGAGTGTCTCACTCACCCAAGAAGTGCCAGTATCCCACAATTATGCACACTTTGGAGTCCCTTATTGTAATTATAAATTGCTTCCCCTAATTTATATTTTAAAAACTAAGTAATAGGGCCCAAAAAGTTAAGTATTTCTGACCTGTGCTGTTGTGCTGGAACAACTCATGGCCATGTGATCACATCTGACCAATCACAGGCCTTGGTTTCTTTTACCTGTTTTGTAATCAAGTTTTTTACCTTCCTCACCACCATCTGTTCCCCTTAAGGCTACAGATGGACAGCTCAGAGCCCCAGCACCACAGCTCAGCTACTGTGGCACGCAGCCCAAAAATAACAGCAGCCATCATGCAGACTGCGTAGGGGATCTTGTGTCTCAGTTTTCTTGCCTCCTCCTTCCACTCACCTCTCATGTGGTCTCCTGTGGCAACACTATACCTGCAGAAGCCCTCTGTGTGATGGAGACCCTCCTACTTGGCCCACTATGGGGACCACTGCAGGGTCAGACCAGAGACGCCCACTTCTTGGCCAAGAAGGCCTGCCACAGGCAACACTCCCAACCACTGGGTCGCATGACTGCTCCACTACTGGGTTGTCGGGGTGACCCCTGCAGCCATATAAAGTGCAGCAAAAGCAACTTATAAATGTGTAGCTGTATAACAGCAGAAGAAAGGTCCTGATTTAGCAAGTATGCTTCAAGCTGCTTTCTATGTTGCCTTGCAAAACAGCAATGCACACATGTTGGGAGATACAGGGTTCTGTAGGCGTGTCAAGGTGTTAGCCTGTCAGGTATCCAGAAGCAGGTCTCTCCCTCTTAGCAGCTAATGGTGCTGTGAGCCTGTCTGCCATTTGCATGGCCATAGCTGACTGCTCTGTACACAGCTGTAGCCAATGACATCCCATAACCATCCATTTCACTGCCTACTGATGTTTTCCTGTTTGTACTGATGGATTGGATCATACCATGTCGTTCTTCTGTGGCAAAAGCAGATTTTGCTGGCTCAGCCTTTCAGTTTACTAGATCTATACTATCTTGTTTTCTTTGTACACAGCAAGCAAGCACCTCATTCTTTCCAGCAGGCTGGTGAAACACAGCAATCACTGCTCTGCCCACTAGCCCAACACATGGTTTGTTACTCTGTGGCACTTCCCTTTATCTACGTCCCCCAGCCACCAGCACTATACATAATTTGTTGTCCTACAACAGGTCTATCCCCCCCCCCACTTTGCAGAACACTGGCATTGCTGGTTTGCACATAGCTGCTCATGGGCACCATTTTTACTGCCCCTCCCGGCCAAACACTAATGTTGCCATTTTATACATGGTCACCTAGTGGCACTTGTACTATCTCTTCCACCACACAACACTGCAGCTGCCAGTTTACTTTATACATGGTCACTGAGCAGTAGTACTGTTACTCCCCCACAAAGCACAACACTGCCGCTGCCAGTTTACTTTATACATAGTCCCTGAGCAGTAGTACTGTTACTCCCTCACAAAACACAACACTGCCGCTGCCAGTTTTACTTTATACATAGTCCCTGAGCAGCAGTACTGTTACTCCCCCACAAAACACAACACTGCCGCTGCCAGTTTTACTTTATACATAGTCCCTGAGCAGTAGTACTGTTACTCCCTCACAAAACACAACACTGCCGCTGCCAGTTTACTTTGTACATGGTCACTGAGCAGTAGTACTGTTACTCCCCCACAAAGCACAACACTGCCGCTGCCAGTTTACTTTGTACATGGTCACTGAGCAGTAGTACTGTTACTCCCCCACAAAACACAACACTGCCGCTGCCAGTTTACTTTATACACAGTCCCTGAGCAGTAGTACTGTTACTTCCCCACAAAGCACAACACTGCCGCTGCCAGTTTTACTTTATACATAGTCCCTGAGCAGTAGTACTGTTACTCCCCCACAAAACACAACACTGCCGCTGCCAGTTTACTTTATACATGGTCACTGAGCAGTAGTACTGTTACTCCCCCACAAAGCACAACACTGCTGCTGCCAGTTTACTTTATACATAGTCCCTGAGCAGTAGTACTGTTACTCCCCCACAAAGCACAACACTGCCGCTGCCAGTTTACTTTATACATAGTCCCTGAGCAGTAGTACTGTTACTCCTCACAAACACAACACTGCCGCTGCCAGTTTTACTTTATACATAGTCCCTGAGCAGCAGTACTGTTACTCCCCCACAAAACACAACACTGCCGCTGCCAGTTTTACTTTATACATAGTCCCTGAGCAGTAGTACTGTTACTCCCTCACAAAACACAACACTGCCGCTGCCAGTTTACTTTATACATGGTCACTGAGCAGTAGTACTGTTACTCCCCCACAAAACACAACACTGCCAGTTTACTTTATATATGGTCACTGAGCAGTAGTACTGTTACTCCTCCACAAAACACAACACTGCCGCTGCCAGTTTACTTTATATATGGTCACTGAGCAGTAGTACTGTTACTCCCCCACAAAACACAACACTGCCGCTGCCAGTTTACTTTATACATGGTCACTGAGCAGTAGTACTGTTACTCCCCCACAAAGCACAACACTGCCGCTGCCAGTTTACTTTATACATGGTCACTGAGCAGTAGTACTGTTACTCCCCCACAAAGCACAACACTGCCGCTGCCAGTTTACTTTATACATGGTCACTGAGCAGTAGTACTGTTACTCCCTCACAAAACACAACACTGCCGCTGCCAGTTTTACTTTATACATAGTCCCTGAGCAGTAGTACTGTTACTCCCCCACAAAACACAACACTGCCGCTGCCAGTTTTACTTTATACATGGTCACTGAGCAGTAGTACTGTTACTCCCCCACAAAGCACAACACTGCCGCTGCCAGTTTACTTTATACATAGTCCCTGAGCAGTAGTACTGTTACTCCCTCACAAAACACAACACTGCCGCTGCCAGTTTACTTATACATGGTCACTGAGCAGTAGTACTGTTACTCCCCCACAAAACACAACACTGCCACTGCCAGTTTACTTTATACATGGTCACTGAGCAGTAGTACTGTTACACCCCACAAAACACAACACTGCCGCTGCCAGTTTACTTTATACATGGTCACTGAGCAGTAGTACTGTTACACCCCCACAAAACACAACACTGCCACTGCCAGTTTACTTTATACATGGTCCCTGAGCAGTAGTACTGTTACTCCCCCACAAAGCACAACACTGCTGCTGCCAGTTTACTTTATACATAGTCCCTGAGCAGTAGTACTGTTACTCCCCCACAAAACACAACACTGCCGCTGCCAGTTTACTTTATACATGGTCACTGAGCAGTAGTACTGTTACTCCCCCACAAAGCACAACACTGCCGCTGCCAGTTTTACTTTATACATAGTCCCTGAGCAGTAGTACTGTTACTCCCCCACAAAGCACAACACTGCCGCTGCCAGTTTACTTTATACATAGTCCCTGAGCAGTAGTACTGTTACTCCCTCACAAAACACAACACTGCCGCTGCCAGTTTACTTTATACATGGTCACTGAGCAGTAGTACTGTTACTCCCCCACAAAACACAACACTGCCACTGCCAGTTTACTTTATACATGGTCACTGAGCAGTAGTACTGTTACACCCCACAAAACACAACACTGCCGCTGCCAGTTTACTTTATGCATGGTCACTGAACAGTAGTACTGTTACTCCCCCACAAAACACAACACTGCTGCTGCCAGTTTACTTTATACATAGTCCCTGAGCAGTAGTACTGTTACTCCCCCACAAAACACAACACTGCCGCTGCCAGTTTACTTTATACATGGTCACTGAGCAGTAGTACTGTTACTCCCCACAAACACAACACTGCCGCTGCCAGTTTTACTTTATACATAGTCCCTGAGCAGTAGTACTGTTACTCCCCACAAAACACAACACTGCGCTGCCAGTTTACTTTATACATAGTCCCTGAGCAGTAGTACTGTTACTCCTCACAAAAACACAACACTGCCGCTGCCAGTTTACTTTTATACATGGTCACTGAGCAGTAGTACTGTTACTCCCACAAAACACAACACTGCCACTGCCAGTTTACTTTACACATGGTCACTGAGCAGTAGTACTGTTACACCCCACAAAACACAACACTGCCGCTGCCAGTTTACTTTATACATGGTCACTGAGCAGTAGTACTGTTACTCCCCCACAAAACACAACACTGCCGCTGCCAGTTTACTTTATACATGGTCACTGAGCAGTAGTACTGTTACTTCCCCACAAAACACAACACTGCCACTGCCAGTTTACTTTATACATGGTCCCTGAGCAGTAGTACTGTTACTCCCCCACAAAGCACAACACTGCCGCTGCCAGTTTACTTTATACATAGTCCCTGAGCAGTAGTACTGTTACTCCCCCACAAAACACAACACTGCCGCTGCCAGTTTACTTTATACATGGTCACTGAGCAGTAGTACTGTTACTCCCCCACAAAGCACAACACTGCCGCTGCCAGTTTTACTTTATACATAGTCCCTGAGCAGTAGTACTGTTACTCCCCCACAAAACACAACACTGCCGCTGCCAGTTTACTTTATACATGGTCACTGAACAGTAGTACTGTTACTCCCCCACAAAGCACAACACTGCCGCTGCCAGTTTTACTTTATGCATAGTCCCTGAGCAGTAGTACTGTTACTCCCCCAACAAAGCACAACACTGCCGCTGCCAGTTTACTTTATACATGGTCACTGAGCAGTAGTACTGTTACTCCCCCACAAAGCACAACACTGCCACTGCCAGTTTTACTTTATACATAGTTCCTGAGCAGTAGTACTGTTACTCCCCCACAAAACACAACACTGCCACTGCCAGTTTACTTTATACATGGTCACTGAGCAGTAGTACTGTTACACCCCACAAAACACAACACTGCCGCTGCCAGGTCACTGAGCAGTAGTACTGTTACTCCCTCACAAAACACAACACTGCCGCTGCCTGTTGACACATAGCCACTCAATCATTTTTACTCTTCCCACCCTTCCCCCACACAACATCAATGTTGTTGGTTTATACATTGCAGCTTAAAAGTACTTTAGCTTTCTTCCCTTTCTGCATGACACTGGTAATGCTGGTTTATACATAGCTGCTTGGAGTCCCTTTTGCTTTCTGCCCCCAGCCCCTGCATTACCTCTCAGTCTCATGTCTGATACTGCAATTAATGTTGACAAGAATAAATGAGGCACAAAGGGAGGATTTGATGCAACCCTTACAGAAATACAGTACAAGTATGTAGCATGTGTGCAGCATGCATGCCACATACTTATTAAGCATACGGCATGCATGCTGCCCATATGCTGCGCACTTGTATTTCTGTAAGGGAACATCTGCAGTCTCCCGTAGAATCAGGGAGAGTTAAAAACTACACAAAAAAAATTAAAACAATACCCTTTGCATCTTTTTGTCAAGTCTAACTGTGGAAACAGGGAGGCAGTATAGCGCAGTGGTTTAAGGCTCTGAGCTGCAAATCTGGTGACATCCAGCAGACCAGACCTGGGTTTGAATCCCATAGCTTCCACTTGCATACTGTGTGACTCTGAGCAAGTCACTTAACTTTCCTGTGCTCCCAGGTCGCACCTGTAAAAAAAGCTTTCAGCTTAGTGTGCTACTCCTGGTTAAACAACAAAAAAAAAAAGGCAGTAAACGTGTATGGATCAGCGTCCATTAGTGTCACTTGACATCTGGTAATTGGTTTGACAGATGTTGAAAGGGAAACACTACCGAGAGGCTTTAATTCTTATTTTCTCCAACTCCCCCCAACAACACTAGTGTTGCTGGTTTACACATACCTGCTGGGCCAGAAGTAGTTGGAAGGCATAGAAACATAGAATTTGACGGCAGATAAGGACCGCTTGGCCCACCCAGTCTGCCCATTTCCCTACCTACTGGATAAGCTGCAGATCCTAGTTAACCAGCAGCCTACTTCTTCCTTCCCCCACCCCCCAGAACTGCCTTATGACTATCCCATGCATGCTTGAATTCCACCACTGATTTTGACTCTACAACCTTCCTCCGAAGGCCGCTCCATGCATCCACAACCTCTCTGTGAAAAAAAATTTCTTAAATTACCTCTGAGCCGCCTCTATCTTCAAATTGTGCCTCTTGTTCTTGCACACCTTTTTTTGAAAGATGCTACCTCTTGGACTTTGTTGATTCCCTGAGGTACTTGAAAGTTTCTATCATGTCCCCCTCTCCTCCTTTCCTCGAGGCTATACATATTAAGCTCCCAAGTCTCTCTTCATATGTCTTCCAGTGCAGACCCTGCACCATTTTAGTTGCCCTCCTCTGACAGCTTCCATCCTGTCTATGTCTTTGCAGAGATTAGGGTCTCCAGAACTGCACACAGTACTCCAGATGGGGTCTCACCAGCTGTCTGTACAGAGGATAATAACTTCCTGTTTTCTACTGGTGATGCTCTCCCTATGCATCCCAGTATCCCCCCAGCCCTCCTTGCTGCCTCTCACATTGCTTGCCCATCTTTAGGTCATCTGATATGACTACCCCAGGTCCCTCTCCATTTTGTTGTTGTTAGTATCTCACCCCCATTATGTACTCTTCCCTGGTTTTGTTTCCCAAGTGCATTACCTTGCACTTCTTAGCATTGAATCTAAGCTGCCATACATTTGACCATTCCTCTAACCTTGCCAAGTCCCTTCTCATCCTTTCCACCCCACCCTGTGCATCAACTCTGTTGCAGATCTTAGTGTCATCTGCAAAGAGACATACTTTTCCTTCCAGTCCTTCTGCATAATGCCGCTATAAAGACATTGAAGAAGACCGTCCTAATACTGAACCCCTGCGTGCTCCCCACTAGTAACCCTGCTTTCTTCTGAGTGACTCCATTTACTATTACCTCTGTGTCCTATTCTCCAGCCAGTTCTTTACCCAGGCTGTCATCTTGGGACCCACACCCGGCTGGCTAATTTGTATATTAATCTTTGTGTGGGACTGTGTCAAATGCCTTGCTAAAGTCTAGGTAGGCCATGTCCACAGCCCCTCCCTGATCTACTACTTTGGTCACCCAGTCAAAGAAATCTATCAGATTCATCTGGCATGACCTTCACTGTGAATCCATGCTGCCTAGGGTCCTGTGCCCTCTGGCCTCTAGATACTCGACAATTCTTTCCTTAGAAGTGATTCCATCATTTCCCCTATCACTGAGGTTAAACTAACAGGTCTATAGTTTCCTGCTTCTGCCTTGCTCCACTTTTGTGAAGAGGAATCACATCTGCCCTCCTCCAGTCCTTGGGCACCACCCCATCCTCCCATGATTTGTTAAAAGGGTAGTCAGTGGTGTCACTAGTTCTACCCTTAGTTCTTTAGAATTCTGGGATGAATCCCATCAGGCCCCATTGCTTGTCCACCTTCAGTTTTAAGAGTTCTTTCAGAACCCTTTCTTCTGTAAATGGGCGGTATCAACTTCTGTATCCAGCGTGTTACTACTGTTTGTTTTATGTACCTCCCTCTTCCTTTGTAAATACTGAGCAAAATATTTGTTTAGTATCTCTGCCTTTTCACAGTCTCCTCTGCCCACCCTCCCACCCCTTTATTAAGCCTCACTATCCTCCCTTGGTCTTCCTTGGCTCCTGATGTACCTATAAAAGGTTTTATCCCTTCTTAACTGAGTTGGCTATCTTTCCTCAGTTTGGGCCTTTGCTGTTCTGACTGCCTTCCAGCCTCCTTTTGCTTTAACTGATACAGTTCTCTGTCCTGCTCCTTCTGGCGATTCCTTGTACTTCCTGAATGCTTTATTTTTCTCTTGAACCTTCACTGCCACTTCCTTTGAGAACCATAGTGGTTTCTTACATCGTCTTGTTTTGTTTGTTTGCTTCACACAAAAGGCTCGTTACCTCTGTGATGGCAGTTTTTATTATTCCCATTGTTCTTCCACCCTCCTTCCTGCCCATTTGCTAGTGCATTCCTTAGGCACTCACCCATTTTGGCAAAGTCAGCCTCCTAAAGTCCAGTACTTTGTCTTTGTATGGCTTGACTCTATTGCTGTGTTTATTGTGAACCATACTGTTCGATGGTCGCTAGTTCCCAGAAGGAACAACAGCAAAATTACCCCCACCCCACCCATGACAGGGCATTTCTATCCTCCTACAAAACATTGAGCAGACCACATCAGCCTGCCAGTACAACCTAACCAGCCCAAACACCAAAGCCTGATGATGTCCACCAGAATGAGCTGTCAGTCAGTGTGCACTTACTGTACACAGTACGTGTTCAGTGACAGCTCATTCGGCAGCCAGCCAAGGTGGGGAGAGGAGGGCTGTGCTGGTCACCGACTCGGGGTTTGGGATGGGGGACGCTAGGTGGTGGGCACTACCTGCTGGGCCGTGGTGGTGGGGGTCCACTAGTGATTGCATTAACATTATAATATATGGGGCTTTCCAAGCTGGGGGCAACTGCTAGACCACCAAGGTATGATTGTATTAATATGCACGAGCAGATCAGAACGGGGGTGGGGACTGCTAGATCATCAGGGATTGATTTTATTAATATGAATGGGCATATCAGGTGGGGGGACTGCTTCATCACCAGAGAATGATTTTATTAATATGTATGGACATATTGGGGGGGGTAGCTAGATCACCAGGGAATGATTGTAGTAACATTTTATTATAGGGACATGTCGGGGCTGGGGAGGGGGGACTGTGGCACATTGGTGCAACTTGCTAACTCTCCCAGAGGGAAACTTTATAAGTAACCTTAGACCAGCGCTGGCTGGTCTAATGGTACTTAGACACTTACCTTCTAGGAGGGTTTTGAGGATCCTGATCTAGGGGATTCAGCAGCCTGCGTCTGCCGTGTGTCCCCTAGTGCCATGCTGTAGCCCATTTTATACTGCAAGGATGGCGCAAGAACCTTTTGGTGCACATAGCCTGCGGTTGACACAGGCTGCATTTGAGAATTGCTCCTGATGCATCTTTTGGTGCAAGGGGCACTTTGTGCCATTCCCAGTGGTGTGAGCTCCTTGCGCCAATTTGGGAGCTTTGAGAATCGGGACCATTGTCTTTAGAAAGTTGTAACTTTTGAACAATTACTTAATTTTAAAATGATTTTTCATGTATCGCTACAACTCCATACATATATCAATATTTTTTCAATTCACTTTTAAATGTACTGCCAATGCTATCTTTGTTGTTGCAACACAGCCAACAGACATCAGGCACATATTATCAATACACATTTTTTGCATTGGCAGATTGTATTCCCACAATATTTACAGTATATAAATACATACAATCAAGTGATAGTTTACATTTCTTTGGAATAATATTTTGTATATTTTCTGAAATTTGGTTCCACTTCAGCCTAGTTGATGAGGAACTGTGTACTTTTTAACCCTCTGCATATTATTGTGTCACACACATTTCATTCTCCCTTTTAGCATCCCCTAATCTTCCGTGCTTTATAAAAGCATGGGAAGGTAATAATACCATTTACAGGATCTATAATTTGGAATCAGAGTTTTCCATTCCAACATAAGTTCTGTATGACAATTTTTTTTTTTGCAATATTTGAAATCTTCACAGTGATTCAATGGTATTAGTGCAGATGGGAAGTGTTGTTGCTGAAACAGTTATCCTTCAGGGCAAAGAACTGGGGCACAGTTTTAGAAAAGATCTGATCCAGATCTGTATTCCTCAGTTCTTGAAATGGAAATGTATCCAGACTGTTAGACCATCTATAAGATGGTCTAACGGCATCCGAATTCTGCAATGAAAAAAGGAGGCAAGGTGCACCTGGAACCAATCCCTGACTCAGTGTGCCTATCCCTGTCACCAAAGCTTAAATAAATAAATTTAAAAAAAATCCGTGATAAAGCAGTATGGATTGAAGTACAGAGATGCTAAGTGACTTTCTCAAAGTCATGCAGTCATGAGTCCATGGTTGTGTTGTCTTTCAGTCCTGGGATTTGATGGACTCCTTGTATATTCCAGTAATCGTAGCTAGAAAACGGTGGCTGGAAACAGAGCATTCTGATTCGCTGACTGCATTATAAAAATGTCAACAGCTGGAAACACTCAAATGCAATAAACAAATTAGAATTTAGGCTTTAACAGCATTCACTTAAAAAAATAAAGGAGCAGTTTAGTTGAATAATATAATTTAACTGCCTGGGACTCAAAATTTAAGGAACTCCAGGAGTTGGGCTACTCTTTTTATTCAAACCCTAGGGTTATAAGGCACTTAGCTTTGCCTCATGCCTCCTGACCCTCCTCCCAGGGCTAGATTAACAGATGGGAACCTAATCCCCCGAGCATGTCTTTATGCTTACTTGACATGCACTTTGCATTCTTGTCTGTTTGTTGAATGCCCTGGCTGTCTGAATGCCCCTCCCGCCCCGGCACTCATGAAATTGAGATGTGACATTTTAGAATATCTGAATCTCAAACATCACAGCTTAATGTTGTAACAACTCGAACCAAGCTGCCTTGTGTTAAAAAAAAACAGTATCAAGCTGTTCCATCATTTGTAACCACAATGACAATATGGTCATTAAAAAATGAAATGGTATTTTCTACTAACAGGAGATCCAGAATTTCTGTGGATTAGAAAGTAAAAAAAACAAGCCAACAACACAAAACAGTGAATGTGTCCATCCCTGAGGAATGGAAATAATGCTGCGTTACTGATTTTTCAAATAAAATGGTTGCAATAAAACTTTCTTTTACAGAAGTACAGAACAATTCTGTTTGAGTGAAAGGGAATCAGGATTTGTTTTGTGGCAATAAACTGTCTCTCCAGGCTTAATGGAATCGACCCCTTTCAGTTCCAAGTATAAAATCTGGACATACTTTAAAAGTGGTTCTGCAGTGGACTTTAGTGATCTTAGGGGCCTCTTGACATGTATTTGAACATCCAAGAACCCGGAAGAAAAATGTTTTATTTGGTCACACTTTTTGCATTTGATACGCCACAGCAGCCTCAGACCCACAATTTTTGGAGGCACAGGAGTTAAAGAATTCAGTCCAAAACCACAAAACACTTATCAGATCCAGAAGAAAACTTAAGGGTGAGTTTCTCTTCTGCAACTCCTCCTTCCTCCCCCAGAACACTGCAAACAAAACTGCTGATACTTGCTATAGCTGCAGCTTGCAGATGTCTGCGGGGCCCTTCAGAAGGCCAGCATAACAAGTGCAGATGATACTGTAGGGAGTAAACAAACAATCTGCTGGCTCAATTCTGGGGCGGCAATGCGTCTTACTGTCACCTGGGAGATCAGGGTTCATGTTGGAATTATTACCAGACAAGGCACCCTCTTTCAGTCTTTCTGCTACTTTGCCCTGGACTGTCCCCCTTATACCCACCACTGTTCCTTACATGTCTCCCTCTCCCTCCCCTGCCATGATGTTAAGCATCACTCATATTGTGCTTCCTTTATCTCCAGATTCTGGTTTAGGGCCCTTCCTCCTTACCTTGCCTCACTTGTCTCATCCCCCCAGACCTCCTCATACTCCCTTCACAACACTAACACACTCTCCTTTTACCTTCCTCCAAAGCAGTATACTCCATATCAAGTGGCTTTCTCCTTTGGCTTCCCTTAACGTGGGTCTTCTCTTCCCCTGTCCAATTGCCTGTTACCTCTACTCCCTCAGACCCTTCCTCCCTGACATCATAAGTCACTCCTGCAATTGCTAATGATCCTGTAATTGTGCACAGTTGCTCCAGCACCCTCCTGTCACTGCTCAGCTCTGTGTTTTGCACCCTGACTAGAGCAGGCCCTCCTAAACGTCTGTCACCAATTATAGCATTCGATCTTACTCCGTTTTGTGCATTGGGATTCCTTGTTTGTTTTTTGCACAGCTGTTTCTATATTTAACTAATTCACCAGGACTAATGCTGACTCTACTAGTATGTTCTTCCAGTCATGGAAGTCAGTGCCTACTCTGAATTTTGTATTTGCCTTTAGCATAATTTGTTAATTTTGTTCAACCTATTGCACCTTACTGTACTGTTCTCCCTTCCCCTATAATCCATCCGGAAAAGAGCTGTTACCAGCTCATTATGTCTTTCCTGGTAAAACATTTAAAATGAATAATAAATAAGTAAAGACAAAAATAAATAAATATGTCAGGCTTCTGGGTATAAATATAAACTCACTTGGGCTTTGGTCTTGTGGTTTATAAACGTCCTCATGATCCCTTAATAGCGTTGCATCCTTATTATATATAGTTGGGCATAGTTTATCCTTTATATAAGCATTCAGTGATTACATCAGCAATTAACTATGATATGTGTAATAAACACTGAACACTGATAAATCTGTAATCTTACAATAATTCTTTGCCTCTGTTGGTTAAGGATTGGGCTACATATGATAAAACAAATTAGTACACCCAAACTCTAGAAAAATAAGGGTATAATACCATCTTGGTGTTCTGGAGACATATATTTTTGTCTTTAAAGAGCTTATTTTATTTTATTAAATTTTGATAACCGGGTAAGCCCACTGGGTCCCGAAGGTCCCTTTTTCAGGGGTCACCCGGGGATTACATGGAATAATACATGGGATTGCATATAGCACAAGTACATTACATAAAACAGAGAGTAACATAATACATAGTAGCTTTTCAACAGGTACTGCTTGAAATTAATATTAACTTTCAGACATTATGAACTATTACTTCTTATATCTGAAGTATTTTTTTTTTTTATCCCATTTGCCAATTATATTTTTTTTACCTGACAAAACTTGATGTGCTGCATGGAACAGTACTCCACCTGGAGGCTGACCTATCAAGTTCTATTATAAAAGGGTCTCAGAAATGCTCAATTCTGATTGGCTGTCAGCATTCCAACAGCCTTACATCAGTCTGTTACACTGTCATGCACAGTTTGATCACCATGGTGCAGAAGTTCTTCCTGGCAGCATCCCATTCTCTAGAGCAACTAAATGACTGGAATGATGCTTTCTGATTCTGATCCCACATTCTTAAATACTTGGTGGATGAACGTTTTTCATTTAATTAGAAATCTACCTTTCAATGAAGAAAGTGTTCAAAAGGTAGACTTCTGTTACTTTTTTTAATTTTTTTAATAATAGCAATAAGGCACTCCTAGGAGTTAGAGTAACAGTCAGTTAATCAGTGGCGGCTCCAGCTTCTGCTGATTACCAGGGCACTGGGTGGGCACCACAGTTGGCAGCCAGGGCACCTATAGAAACCAGAATTTAAATCATGCGTGTATATATTCTTGCACCCCCCCAAAAAAAACAAAAACAATGAAGCTGTCCCAGCAGCCAGCCTGTCATCAGGCCATTTCAACCCTCCCTTCACTCAAGAAACAGAACACAGGAGTTTCATTTTTAAAATGTGAGGCC
Organism: Neoceratodus forsteri; assembly: GCA_016271365.2. NCBI lineage: Eukaryota > Metazoa > Chordata > Ceratodontiformes > Ceratodontidae > Neoceratodus > Neoceratodus forsteri. The sequence goes on along the minus strand of CM028135.1, from coordinate 22,505,533 downwards.
CAAGCAGAAAACCACGTCAGAGGGCTCCAAGTCTCCCACCCATGCAACATCAACTGCCAAATTACCCCAGGAAACCGCAAAACACCCCCGCCCCAACCCCAATACACAAAATAGAACAGCCCCCTCTTCCCAAGTCAGCGATCAGATACCTAATGCACCCTCCCAAGTGCAGCCAAACGTTTTTGCTCGGCACTCTGGCTTTGTCAAAGGCAAAGTGGAGACGGTATCGTTGAGTTGTTTGGATTTTGCACAAAGATTGTGCTCTTGCCTCCAGTCCTAACTGTGTCTGCAGCCACCTGATGTGGGAAATTTCTTTGTAGGCCCTAGGCAACTGCTGTTTGTGGCAACATGAGTGCCTGCTAAAGTAATATTTTGAAACAGTGAAAGGTAAGGGTGTGTACTAGTCATTGCCCACCCTCCTGCAGCACTTCCTGTCATCCAGAGAGACATATTTAGCACCAGATTCCTTCCTGGTGTAACTAATGAACATATATATTGACTAGGACAAGACCCAGAAGCAGCACTGGTGGCACCCTATGGTAAATGAAAGTATATTAATACAGTGAGTTAAATATCCTATGTACAGACAAACTGTATATGAAAAATTAAGTTGGCTTCTTAATCCAATTGGCCAGTGCTGCAGTTCAATTCATTGCCTTTATTACATAGTTTTAGTGTACTAGTTACTATACCTCACAGCCTTTTGCCCCAGGTTTGACATGCCCTGTCAGTTGAAGGAAATTCTATTTTTTTTCACCAGCCTTGAAACCTCTAACGCCTCCTCTCTCTCAGGCAAACCTTTTTCCCCAAAACTGTGGGACACTGACAAGTGTGGGAAGATATGGGACACATAAAACACTGAGTTACAAGCTCAGAACAATGTGAAACGTATACTTTTCATTTGTACAAGGTTTTGTTTTGTTTTTTCACTTGTGTACTTCAAGTCCAGTTGTCTGAAACTTCTATCTAAGCACCTTTTCTATGTGAGCAGAGCGATTCTGAGGGGGTAACATGAGGGATGTCTCTTGCTTGGGCAAGTGACTGGCTTTGAACTTCAGCGGGAGATAAGACCCTGCAGAATCCCCGCGTTCCAGCTGTAATAAAGACATGTCAAGATCACTTAGCCACTGACGCAAAAGGGTTAACTTAACTTAACTGCCCTTCTGGACGAGTTTCTACCTCTTTATTGTATGCAGTACCTTGCCAACTGCTGGGGACGTCTTTTTTTTCCACATTAAAACTCTCGCACAAATAGTTCTTGCAAAGATCATTTGTATGTAAAAACTATCTCGGAGTCATGAAGTGATCGCATGAAGACCAGCAGGAGCTGCCTGTCCCTCCTCTCCCTCAAGGGAATTTTTTTTGTTTTCGCCCCACCCCACCCCCACACACTAGTGCAGTTTATTTTGGTAGCTCCTGCAAGTGCAGGAGGGAACTTATCTTTTAGTAACGTGAAGTGAGTCCAGTGGAAACTGCAATGGTCTTCCTCTCAGTATTTTGTGTGAGTAGTAACGTGACTGTCGTTAGTTTCTTGGGACGTCCCGAACAGTCCAGGTCCTTGGATTTAAGGTAGTGTCCGACCTGCGGAGGAAAGAGAGCAAAGGAGACCGAACCTGCTGTGAGTCTCTGGAGCGTCTTCCTGCACCTCTCCGGCTTGCTGCTACTACTCCGTCTACCCTGTTGGGGCCAGACCATACCTGAGACAGGTGAGTGGTGGTTGTACTGCTTTTAAAAAGCCTGCTGCTCCGACCCCACCCCTCAGCCAATCGCACTAGTGAAGGCATACTATGCTCATCCGCATAGCCAGTCGGCTTGTAGCATTAATATGCCCGCAACAGAGTGAGTGAAGAGTGACACCCCACTCGACCCCCCCCCCAATCCAGTATTCTGTTTCTGTGCTTGTGTGGGTGAAGATGAATCCAGGTGGCAGATGCAATAAAAAAGTTTTTAGAGCTCGTGAGTCGCGTACAGTAGATGCAGACTTGGATGCCAACTGAGACTAGCTGGAGCACCGGGGCACGAACTGGGGCACAGCATTTTTTCACCAGGGCACATGCCCTGGTGTGCCCCGGTGTAGCGCCGCCACTACAGTTAATCACCCCCCCTAATGCATTCAGCTGCATTGTACCTTGTGCCACAGTATGCCCCTGGGGGGGGATAACAGTCTGTTAATCTAGCCCCTGGTCATGCCTTTTTGCTTAATTTTTCTTTTCATACCTCATCAGCATTGAGATCTCACTGACTGTTATATCACAACTGACCAAGAGCAGCCAATAACCTGCTGCCAGACTGGTCACTTGTTTTTTTAAAAACATTTTATTAGGTTTTGTCTTGCACGGATACCATTACAACAGTGCTCATTAACAGGTAGACATAGCATGCCTTAAAACAATTCTTAACAGCACCCATGCATTATTGATTACACATAGCACTTAGACAATACTGACCATCACAAAGCAATACAAACATCATCACAGACATATGGTAGTTATATAAACCCGACTGATCCATACTTTAAATAATAAGTAGATACATAATATCTCTTAGACCTGTAATGTCATACCCCAAGTTTCATATTTTAAGAAATCAATGTACTGAGGGAGTGCCAATGCCTAGGGATGTAAGTTTGTCATGGATGAGGTTTTAATGACCCATCGGTTGTTCATGAAATCATTAGTAAACATTAGTAAATGTCATGGCACTGTCATCATTGTTCCGTTTTGATGACGATAGTGAAAGTCATGGAAGTCCTGAATAATGACCAAACATCATGGAATCCATGATGTTTATGACTGCCATGAAAACTTACATCCTTACCAATGCCCCCACTATACTTTCCAGTCCAACAATTATGGAACATTACCCAGTTCTTGAACAGGGTGATTCCTTAGAAATTGCTCAAACGGGCCCCATACCTTTCCAAAAAAATTTGTGGTTTATCTTTCGTTTTATATACTAGTTTTTCCAAATACATGTTGTCTAACATCATTAGGAAATATACTGACTTTAAAACTTGTATGTCACATGTTTAATAAGATTTTTGAATTGTGTTTGTTTATGAAAATGATGAATGTATTTTTCTACAAAACTGGAAATTGTTTGTGAATGTTGCAAGCGGATTTGTATCTGATGTGATTTTAAAGTTTAAACAAATTGTCAGGACCATCTTGAAAAAAGTCTTTGCCCTAAAGATGTGAAACAAGATCTATATCCTGAATAAAAATAAATCTTTTACAACAACGACAACATCATTTTCAACCAACAGTTAAAAGTGTGTGTGTGTGGGGAGATGCTGTCCTCCAGTTGCTTAGAATTCCAAGTTTAACCATAAAGATTGCTATAATAATCAATTTGTGATATTTGACTGGTATTGTTTTGAATTCTGCTAAGTCCCCCAATAAGGCCACCACCCCCTCCGTGAAGAAGTACTTCCTCACATTTCCCCTCAGCCTTCCCCCCAGCTTTATATTGTGCCCCCTTGTCTCTGAGCTTCTTTTCCTTTGGAAAATGCTCCCTTCCTGCACCTTATTAATTCCTGTGATTTACTTGAATGTCTCTATCATGTCCCCCAGTTCCCTCCTATCTTCTAGGGAGTACATATTTAAATCCTTAAGTCTTTCCTCATAGGACTTGTGATGCATGTCCTGTGCCATTTTAGTTGCCCTCTTTTGAACTGCTTCTATCTTGCCTATGTCTTTTCGGAGATTCGGCCTCCAGAACTGGATGCAGTATTCCAAATGAGGCCTCACCAATGATCTGTAGAGTGGCATCACCACCTCCTTCATCCTCCTGGTGATACCTCTCCCTGTGCACCCCAGCATCCCACTGGCTCTCCCCACAGCCTTGGTACATTGTTTGGCCGCATTTAGGTCATCAGATATGATCACCTCCAAATCTCTGTCTTGTTTGGTTACTGATAATACTTCCTCACCCATCCTGTAGTCCACCCCGGGGTTCCTGTGCCCCACGTGCATGGTTTTGCACTTCTTTGCATTGAAACCCAGTTGCCACACTCTGGACAACTTCTCCAGGTTAGCTAGGTCTTTTCTCATTTTTGCCACCCTCCTGGAAGGTCCACCCTATAGCAGATCTTAGTGTCATCCACAAAGAGGCAAACCTTCACCTCCAGCCACTCTGCAATGTCACTGATGAAGACATTGAACAGGACTGGCCCCAGAACTGATCCCTGTGGTACCCCACTGTTCACCCTCCCTTCCTCCGATTTAGCTCCATTTACCATCTCCCTCTGCATTCTATCCTTTAACCAATTTGCTATGCAGTCCACCACCTTATGGCCTAATCCCAGGCTGCACAGCTTGTTGACAAGCCTCCTATGAGGAACGGTGTTGAACGCCTTGATGAAGTTTAGGTAGGCTACATCCACGCCCCCCGATCCACTTCCCTGGTCACTCAGTCAAAGAATGGTGTGCCACTATCCTTTCCTTTAGCAGTATTTCCATCATTTTCCCACCACTGAGGTCAGGCTGACAGGTCTATAGTTACCAGCCTCCTTTCTACTCCCACTTTTGTGGAGGGGGACTACATCAGCCCTTCTCCAGTCCTCCGGAACCACTCCCATATCCAGGGACTTGTTGAACAGGGAAATCAGTGGCACTGCTAGCACCTCCCTTAACTCCCTTAATATCCTAGGATGTATCCTGTCTGGACCCATCACCTTGTCCTCCCTCAGTTTTGCGAGTTCCTTTAGGAGTCTCTCCTCTGTAAATGGACTGGCGTCCACCTCACTTAAAATCCGGTTTCTTAGTTTTGGTCCTTCCCCTTCCCCGTCCCCTTCTTCTGTGAAAACCGAGCAGAAATATCTGTTTAGGATTGATGCTTTTTCCTGGTTCCCTTCCACGCCCCTCCTTCCTCTCCTTTTAGCCTCACAATCCCCCCTCCCCAGTTTTCCTCCATCACTAACGTACCTAAAGAAGATTTTGTCCCCTGTCTTCACTTCTTTTGCTATTTTTTCCTCTGTCTGAGCTTTTGCACTCCTGGCCACCCTTGCTACCTCCTTCTGCTTCTCTATATACACTGCACTGTCCTCTTCTTTCTGTGATTCTTTATATTTCCTAAAAGCTAACTTTTTTTGCCCTTACTATCCCTGCCTCTTCTTTTTAGTACAATAGTGGTTTTCTTTTTCTCTTACCTTTGTTTATTTGCTGAACACGAAGGTTTGTTTCCACCACTATGGCCCCCTTTAGTTGTGCCCACTGCTCCCCAACTTCCCTACCTTTTACTTCCCCCCCCACTAGGGCTTTCCTTAGACATACTCCCATCTTATCGAAGTCTGCTCTCCTGAAGTCCAGGCCCCTCACCTTTGAGTGTCTTGACTCTGTCACAGTGCTCATATTAAACCACACTATGCGGTGGTCACTGGACCACAGGTGTTCACCCACCCTGACATCTATGATTCTTTCTCCATTGGTTAGTACCAGGTCCAAAATCACTTCTTCCCAGGTTAGCTCAAACACTAGCTGCTTCAGTCCTGCTCCTTGCAGGAAATCCAGGATGTCCCTGCCTCTGGCCATGGAAGCTGCTGGGAGACTCCACTCAATCTCAGGCATCTTGAAATCCCCTACTGGCAGCACCTCTCCTTCGGATGACATCATATGGATGACTTCTAGCAGTTCCCGGTCCATTTTCTCCCCTTGATCTGGGGGTCTGTATATCATGCCTTTGCGAATGGCTGTGCTATTGCCTGTCTCCAGGGTGAGCCACAGTGCCTCCGCCTCCCCCTGCCTCACTTACACCTCTGTGGCCTTTATACCCTCTCTGATGTAAAGAGCCACACCCCTTCCCTTTTTCCCTACTCTGTCTCTCCTGACTAAAGTATAACCTGGTCTAGATATGTCCCAGCCATGGTTCCCATTGTATCATGTCTTGGTAATAGCTACCATGTGCAAGTTGTCCTCTGCCATCAAGGCCACTAGGTCTGGGATTTTATTTCCCAGGCTATGGGCATTTGTACACATGGCCTCCATATTTTGCTGTTCCCTCTCCCGTCTCTTCCTCTGTTCCCCTTGTGCCCCCTGTCCTCCCCCTTATTGCCGATTTCAGACTTCCCTGGTGCTTTTAAAACAGGTTGGTTAGTTCCTCTGGAAAAAAATAAGACAATAAAAACAACAACATGTCAATATAATTTCCTTATTGGGCATCCACATTAGTGGTGACTGCCTGTATTAAAAATTAGCACATGATAAAGTCAGAAGTGAGATCAGCTGTATTTATTCAGTAAATCTGAGTTCTGTACCACTGCTCTGAATGATAGTATAGTGGGTAATGTGGGATGCAAGTCTACACTGGGGCCCTCCCTACTAAGATGGCTGGCACATTGCAAGGCCAGGCTCCAGATGCAAAGCACATGTTAAAGAACCCTTGATATCTTAGGAAAAAGCTTCCATAAAACAAAACAAAAGTGATATTTAGGAGCCTTAGCTAATATATCATATACAGCAGGCCAAGCAAATGAAGTCCAGAGAACAGTGATCATGGTCTCAAGTTGGTGTCATAAAAGTGATATTATATACAGAATACAAAACATGCCGACACCTGAAACTAAAACAGTAACGTTGATCTGCTTGACGCAGACTGAGGCAGTAATATCCTGGTTGCTGTCTATTGAATCTATGACCCTCTGCCTCATCAGCTGAACGTAATGCCTTTTAAAGGCATAGATGATTCCCATATCGAGTGGCTGTATGATATAGGGCATGTTAGGAGGCAGGAAGAAAAGGATGATGTTGCAGAGCCCATGAACCTGAGGATGGCCAGTAAAATTATCCAAGAGAAGCACGATTTTTCTACCCCTGAGTTTTTTGTCCCAACACCTTACCCAATCCGTGAAAATCTCATCGGTCATCCACGCACTCTGGTTTGCTTTGTAGAGTATGGGAAGGTGGCAGATCCCACAGAAGCAATGGGGGTTGGTAAACTTTCCAATGACTAGAAGGTCAAGCTTCTCCATGCCCTGCATATTGCAACAGCAGAGCACGGAGAGGTGCTCCTTTGCTTTTTTGTGGCCCTGAAGTGTATCAGCCTTAAATGTCAATGTTCCACTGCCCATGCAGCGGCAAAAAAAAACAGCCTCATCGCAACTGAACACATCTTTTGGTGAGAACTGTTGTAGGAGACTGGGCAAGACTTCCTGAACCCAAGGCTCCACTTCACTGCTGTCGGCGTTTTGTTTTTCCCTGTGGACCCTCTTGTATGTTATGTTATGGCGCACCTTCCATCGGTGCAGCCAGCTCTCAGATGGGGTAAAATCTTCCTTCCCCATTGCCTCGGCAATCTTTGCTGCCTTCTTTATCAGGATAGGGCCACTGATCATTGCATCCCCCCCCGAGTGTTGGCAAACAAATGGAGAAGTGCATCTTCCACTTCTTTGTCTTTGTCTGTCCTTTTTCTTTTACAGTTGGGATTTTGATTGTTATGCCATCCCTCTAACAGCTTGTCCCAATTCCTAAGCAGGTCTGACAAGGTTGATCATGACATGCCGAAGTGGATTGCCAATTCACAAACTGAAGTCTTCGGCATGTCATTGACCTGTTTTAAAATGTTCATTTTTGGGGAAAGTGTTAGAGTGGTACGCTTAGACATGATGCAAAGAAACGCAGCAGCAAAAGCAGCAAAGGCAGAAATAACCTGACTCACAGCAGCAGCAGCAGATAGATGCAGAGGAACAGCAGCAGCTACGCACACAGAAGACACAGTAACAAGCCCCAGTGACATTGATAGTTCTTGGTGTTACAGCAGGCTCTTAAATAGCTGTGAATGAATGCTAATTACTGCTAATGACAGTTAAGCGGTTGATCTGTTTGATGCTAGATAAGCAATTAACTCTCAGTGCTGCTGACTGCCCTAGGAAGTGTCCGATTAAGCCAGCAGCCATAAAGTGTTATATCGCAAAGTTTTAGTGCAGGGTTATATGGCACTATTTTGCGTTTTTAGAAAATGGCTGATATATCTGAAAAACCGGTGTACCCGTGGCTGATATATTTCTGTTACTGCAATGGGGTGAGCGTTAGGGTTGACAACCCCAAGGAAGACTCATCTCTCAGTTGCTTTAGGGGTGGGGCAGGGGTTTTAAGGTTGAAACCCCTAACCTCATATTTCCCTATGTTTGTTGCATTATCTTCAACCCCCTGATGAATTAACATAGTTTTCTGCAAAGAATATAGACATATACTGTATATAAATATATTAATAGCGTTGCCCCCATTCAACGGTATTGCAATAAATTCTGCATGTATAGTCTGTGGCACAAGGTGTCTTGATCTGCCAAGTTTCATTCCAGTTGGATGCGCGGAGTCCATGATCTCGATAGTGCATTTTTACAAAAAAAAAAATGTTTTGTTTTTTGTCATCACCTACAGCCCAGACAGTTTGTAATGTTGGTCTGAAATGTTCAGTGTAGAAAGGGGAGGCCCTGGAATGGTGCCTTTCATTGGCTTGGAGAAAAAATAATAATCAGCTCCCAAGTTATAAGCATTTGATATTTTGGTTCTGAGCATGCTCAGTAGGGTATCAAATGTCTATCCAAAAGATCTTACTGAGCATGCGCAGAACCAAAATTTCAAATCCTTATAACTTTGGAACAGATTGATATTGTTGTACCAAACCAGCAAAAGGCACATCTGTTGCCCAAGCTCTTCCTACCCTGAAACCTTTAGACCAAAATTCCAAACTGTCTGGGTGCCAGATGATGACAAAAATGGTGATTTTTTTTTCAACTTTTTTTTGCTATCCAGTTCTTGGTATCCACACATCTGACCAGAACAAAACTCAGCAAGTCAAGAGAACCACCCTCTGATACCACGCATGCAAAATATTTTGCAAATCCATTGAATGCTTGTGAAGGTTTAACATAGAAACCCTGCTCAACCCTAACTATAGTGATGCTGCCGCACCATTATAATATATATTGTATATAGCTGTACACTCTATATAAACATATTAATAGCTTCATCCCTGTTCAATGGAATTGCACTAAACTTTGCATACACAGTCTGGAGGTAAGGGGTCTTAATTTGCCAAGTTTTCTTTCAGTCGAATGTGCAGATTCCAAGATCTGGATAGTGCCTTTTTAGGAAAAATTGGTTTGTTTTTGCTGTTTTTTTGTCATCATCTATAGCCCAGATGATTTAGAATTTTGGTCTGAAATGTTCTAGGTAGAAAGGGTATGCTGCAGAATGTTGCCTTTCATTGGTTTGGTGAAAAAATATTAATCCGTTCCCAAGTTGCAAGCATTTGAAATGTTGGGTCTGAGCATGCTCAGTAGGGTACCAAACATCTATCCAAAAGACCCTACTGAGCATGCTCAAAACTGAAATTTCAAATCCTTATAACTTGGCAATGGATTAATATTTCTTCACCAAACCCGCAAAAGGTACATCTGTGGGTCAAGTCCTTTCTACTCTGAAAATTTCAGACCACATTCCAAACCATCTGAGCACTAGATGATGACAAAAAATGTGTTTTTTTTTTACTTGTTTTGTTATTGGGACCTCAGAATCCGCACATGCAGCCAGAAGGAAACTTGGCAGGTCCAGAGATCTACCCTCCAAGACTGCACATGCAACATTTCATGCAAATCCGTTTAACAGTTACAAAGATATTAAAGTATAAACATGGTGTCTCACCCCAAAAAAAAATTTTCTTACAAAAAAGGATTGGCCCCTCACAACAAAGAATCCTTTTTCATGAGACCAAATTGTTTTGCTGTTCTAGGAAGCTAGCCAACAGACTGAAGTGAGCATCTCAGAACTCAAAATTTTACAATTAAATAACTTTGGAGCAGATTAATATTTTTTCACCAAACCAGTGAAAGGCACTTCTGTGAGACAAGCTCTTTCTATCCAGAAAATCGCAGACCAAAATTTCAAACCATCTGGGAGCAGCAAGATGACAAAAAAAGGGCAAAAACTGGGATTTGTAATGTTTTAGCACTATGTGCAGCTCAGAATCTGCAAGTCTGACCAGAACAAAACTTGGTGCATCAAAAGAAATACCACACAAGACTGTGCATGCAAGATTCTGTGCAAATCCATCAAATGGTTACAAAGTTATTAAAGTACAAAGTTTGAGGTTTAACATAGAAACCCCTGCTCAGCCCTAACTATAGTGGTGCTACCGTGCCACTATGATTTAAATAAATAATGAATAAATATATCTATAGTATATCTAGATATATATCTATATAACCCCCTCCACAACCTAGGGGAGGATGACAGGTGGGTACTGAGAAGGTCAACTGGATTATCAGTGGGCAAGAGTAGTCCCACTTTAGCAGGAGCCAGTACACATGGTGGCATCACCTCCAAGGTATAAGGTTCCATAAACCAGTACGGAGGAGGCCTTACTCCCTCTCACTGTAATGCAGAATTGCTGTCACATCATTAAGGCGGTGACAAAAGTCACAGGATGGGGTGCACCAACTTGGGTGGGCATCGTACATTTGGGCCCCCAGCAATTTCTCCCAGGGGACCATCTCCTTGATCTGCACCTCCCTTAGTGAGATTCACTCTGCAAGATGGCAGGGCAGAGCCTTCTTCCTTACTGACCCACTTATGCTCGCCATGGCATCTTTGCACTCTCGGGTGTACAGTACACTGAGTCTGGCTGCTTTTGTTACATTCCTTTGTCTCCTGAGGACCCTTTTCTTTCTCCTCCTTGGCATCCACCTGATGCAGCACTGTAACACAAACACAAAAAATAGGACCTGATTAATTCTGGTCCTCTACTTCTTTCCACTGCCCTGCCTGCCTTTCTGTGCTCTGATTGTAAATGCTGAATTCCTGATTACTGTAGCCGTTCACTGTTGCTGCTAAGTGCCTGTGATTTCATACTGCCACATCACATGCTGTTTATACCCCCAGGCTGGCTACATGCCATATGTTTTGCTGCAACTCCTCCTAATGGAATCACACAGATCACTCTCACTCCAGTTTCACTCAGCACATTTTAAACTGTTTCCTTGCTAGCTCATGTCAACTAAGGTTTGATAGTTCTTGTGCTTAAACTGTGTACTGATACTCCTGAGTTCATCACCCTCTGTAGACCAGTTTTCACTCTATGGAGATACAGTATTCACCTTACACGGTGAATGGACAGCAGGCACAATGGGGGAATAAAAGCCTGTTTCTTATACAGGGGAGTTTACTGTAAAATGAGTTATTTGGTCTGATCTGTGTTCATACAAACACTTCTGGGCTTTTTCCACTCTGACAATTCACCCAAGATGGTCACTGGCTCACATGTGGCAGGCACCACTTTCCTCTCAGCCACAACCCCCTGTGGACTTACAGCCAATAGCAGCTCACAGATCAGGGGTGGGCAGTCCCCAAATTTTAATATTCATAAGGGCAGCACAGAGATGACTAGGCAGCCAATTTAATCCAGGACTTATGAATGCATTAAATTTGCTGATGACTAAGAAGAAGAATCAGCATTTATATAGTGCTTTTCATACATAGTATCCCAAAGCGCTTTACAAGCAATGCTAGACTGGTAGTGAAGTGACTGAATGTGTGGTGGCGGCCATATCGCACATCATCACCCACACAGCCTGGATAATTGCATGAACCAGTTTATGGGAAGGGGAATGTTGGCCAGGACACCAGGAATGCTTTCTGCTCTTTGAGAAGAGTGCCCTGGATTCTTTTATTTCCACCTGGACAACACCAGGATGGGCAGAAGGGACCTCGGTTTAACATCTCATCCGAAGGATGGCACACCCCAGCAGTACAGCACCCCCCAATACTGCACATGGATGCCAGCGATTTTTAGGTGCAAGTCCAATCCCAGTGTGGGGCGAGAACCCACGACTTTCTGGTCCAGAGGCGGATGTGCTACCAACTGAGCCACGCTGACAACATGGGTATCTTGTGTAACTCACATATCGGAATCCTTTTGATCCTCAAGCACTGCTTCACTGTTTCCAGAAATGTAAAATTATTTTATGCAAATCTGATCCATGGCTCAACTGCTTTGAGGCATGTTCACTGTCCAGCCCCAACAACTGCACCACACTACGCATTTTCAAATAGCCTTTCAAGGTGTAGTTTGAATTTCAACACATGCAGTTTAAAACTATTTCCAGTCTTGCTAACTTTTTTCTCAGGCACTTTTGGGCAGTCATTTGAATTTCCGCACCCAGGACTACTTAAAATCCCGGATGAGCCTCCATGTGTAACCCCCCCACACACACACACACTCTCCAGCCTAGGGGAATCCTTCCTGACTCCTTCCATGGGGAGGGAGCCCATGAAATAATAAAATGACTTACTTACCCTCCCAGGCCAGAGGTAACCTCCTAAGTGTAGGGGTATTGTCAGGGATGCTGAATGCTGTGAATCAATTGAATAGCAGATAAACACTTGGTAACTAGTAACTGAATGTCCAACAGAATCCAGTTTAATGAAAGTACAAGCTCATGAGCATATCATTACAAGGTGAAAAATCATAAGTTCCAGCCAGGAGGGTTTCAGGCACTTCCTCCTACAGTGTGAACTATAGTTTAAAAAACTTCAACATCCTACTCCGGGAGGCACATTGTCAGAGCACAGGCCCTCTACTAGGCATCTTCAGTCCTTTTGGGGCTGCAGACAACCCTGGACCACTTAGAACATAACTGAACTGTGAGTTTCATACCTAGATTACTTTACAAAACCCAGCATGCGGTAGACTTACTCAGACTCCAGGCTGAGATTTTGAACGGCGCCAGCACTGAAATACAAATATTGCTATTGGGCATTCCGTCTGGAGGTTATCCAGGAATTCCATCCTTCCCACCTCTCCTTGATTCATTACCCACTTTGCTGCTGCCTCCCCCCTTTCCGCTCCCCAGGAGAGTCCACCAAAACCCTGATGGGTCTGGTGCATCCACCTCCCTTTGGAATTGTAGTAACCAATGTAGAGACCCTGGAGCCATATAAACTCCACCTATTCCAGGCTATTGTACCATGGGGTAAAAGATCCATGAGGATTTGCCCCACAATTTGCACATAGCAGGAGAGGCCATCACCCTCTGGGCTCATAGTTGCAACAGCTCTGGCCTTTCTACCTGTCCCAAGATTCTGACCCTATGGTGCAGAGGGTCCTGATCTAAATTAATTACTCAGCTTCACCTTTTATGAACTTGCCACACACCTTACAAAAGCTGGGAGAAACAGTCACCCTCCAGGTGTCCCAGTTACCACAGCTGCTGTCTCTCACCCTCTCCCAAGACTGAACCCCATGGTGCAGTGGGTCCATTGCTGAATGATCCACTCCTCCCATTACAGAAGATTACCCCCAAGCTATCCAGCAGGGGACAAGGTACCGAGGCACCTTAATACATTTCCTATGATATGCCATGGCCCTAATGAAAATATCACTGATATTCTTCTAGAGTGCAATCTGATTTGTGTTATCAGGAGTGGTGAACCATGAATGATGTCAAAGGGTCAAACTGCACAAGGGAAAATATCAGTGATATTTTCATCAGAGCCATAGCATGTTTGATTCATGCTGCGCCTTTTATTATACAATAACAAGAAAAAACTCCTGTGTCCCAGCTGTACAGTGGCCACCTTCAATAATGATGCTAGCCCAGCACAAGCACACCGCATTGAAGTGATTCATGCTCAAAGCAGATCCAGTGCCACTATTTATTTATTTATTGAAAATAATCAGAATTACAATCTTTTGAGTCATAGACTCTTTTGCAAAGGCTCCACGTCACTATGGAGCTGGTTGTGGATAAGTGAATCAAGAGTGAGAATAACAATAGTTTTCTCACTGTGGGTCCCCGTAATGGCAAAAATATAACTGATATTTGCTGTTTTTTTAGCCTCACAAGCATTTTATATATATATATATCAGCAATAATACCCGACAGGGTGGGCGGTATTAAGGAATATGGGACTTCCCAGGGGCGTAATGAGGCCCGATGCCATAGATGGAGGGCCTTCTAGCCCCTGGAATGTCTGGTATTCCCCAATACTGCCCACCCTGGAGGGTATTATTGCACTTAGGAAAATGGCAAACTGTGGCATTTTTAGATGGCATTTCAAAAATTACAAAAACAGCTTTGAAATTTAGAGAAAGAATGATCTTTATGTCTCTTTGTTGTAAAGTAGTCCCTTTATTGCTGCTGTTACATCTCCTGTTGCTCCCCCCCACAACCACAGAGCTATTCTGTTCAACTTATCCCAACCCCCCCGCACCAGCAGCAGCTCAGGAACAATAAATGGATTTTCCTGTAGCCTCCCCCGTCTCTTGTTATTGTTGTTTTACTAAAATGGAATATAAAAAAAACTGTTTCTGCCGTCCCTGGTAGAGTCTTTTTTTTTTCTTTCTCACTTGGGAGTATGGGCTGTTAGTACACACGCGCTGTTGCGAGCAGCACGACCCTGTGACATAAAAGCAGGAAGTGCACAGCGGAAAGTGTGAATGGCACGGGAGCTCAGTAAATGTTTCTTTATTCTCCAGTTCACAGAGGAGCACTGTTACGGTTTTAATTTACGGAAAATATAATGTGAGATAAAACACCCTGTAACAGTAATTTTCTTTCCATGAGGCTGCTTCGGCTGCGAGGAGTGTCTGGTTCCCGATGATTGTTCGAGCTGCTTCTTTACACATGCTGCACTTCACGGTGGTTTTGCTGGGTGAGTCTATGTGGCCTAGGGTTGTCACCTGTTAGGTTTTTTACCCGGTGATCAGGTTTTCAGGGTCCCTATCAGGTAATCCGGTTTTGCTCTGTGCTGGTCAGGTTTTTTAACCATTTTGAGTGCTGAAATGCTTTTGAAATATATTTTGTCATGTAATTCATTGTTTCAGCTGCATGTCCAGCTTACAAACAAGTTCTGTTGTCAGTATAGCCCTTTGTTTGTGAGAGCAGTCAACCTAGGAGGTGTAAAGTATGGCCATTAACACCATTAGCACTTATTTTAATTTTCATTTATTTTAATCTTTTCCACTGCATTTTAAAATGGGAAAGCTGGGAAGAAGCCTGCCCTACCTTTTGTAACAGTAACAGAGCCATTTGCTTGTAAACATTTTCATCTCTAACAGAATTTAGCATGTTTAAATGTTTTAATTTTTTTTCCTTAAGAAAAAAGCACGGTCACTTCTTTGGCTTTGAAACAGTACTGTGGACATAAAAAGGAAATGGAGCCAGAAAAAAATATATAAAATACAGATTACAGGAAACAGTTCCTTTATTATTGTAGTATTATATACCATGTATACTATTGTATGCTGTTTACAGCATTTCAGCTTGTCTCCCCTCAGATCATATCTCTAACTTAGATTTCTTTTATCTCTGTGTGTTTGTCCTGGTAAACCAATGTCAATAAATAAATAAATACATAAGTAAATAAAATACTAAGAGGAACCTAGGAAAATAACTTTAACAGGTACAGTACAGTATCTTAAGATTTTTGTTGAACTGCTGCTTCAAGTGTTGTCTTTTATCGATATAACAAATGGCTTTCTAGGAGGAACAATGCATGATGAGTCACGAAAAGGGGTGGAACTAGGGAAGGGGCTTAAGATCTGTTTTTTTGCCTCATTTAAAGGCCACTGGCACTGTGATTCCTTTGGGTGATTGGGTACCCTTTTCTGGCAAGAGCTGGTGCTACTTCTCAGTGGGATCTATTTAAAAATACCCGCCTGCTACAACAGCTGTTTCAGTCAATCAGAATCAAGAAAATTACCAAGCCATTTTCTAAAAGGATATATGTACATATATATATATATATATATAATATATATATATATATAGAGAGAGAGAGAGAGGATGGGCTTCAGGATAAACAAGATGGGAAAGAAAGCTTGACACTAGGGAAAAATGGTATATTTGAATAAAAATTCACGAAAAACAGTGAATTCTGCTGCACTATATACATTCTGCAGCATGATGCAAATTCTGCGGAAAATTCCACAACCACAGAATCACAAGAATTCTGGTGGCCTTGAGATGATATATATATATATATATATATATATATACTGATTTTTTTTTCCAAGGCCTATTATTGAATATGGTGTTCAGGTGGTCAGGTGGACGCAGTATTATTACATGCTGCTTCAAGGCAAACAGGTCAAAATAATGACAAAACACATTGTTTTGCATCCATTTATCATTAAAGGGGGCAGGAAATGTGTGTTACTTGGCAGCAGTTAGTAATGTTACTAGTATGAGAAGTGATATACCTTCCTCCAAATGAGCTATATCTAACTTTGCCTTAATAAACATGGATGTAAAAAAATGTGTTTTCAATTGTTTTCTTTTTATGGACAACATTCTGTGCAGTACCCTTCACGGAACCAGTAATTTGGAGTGTTTACTATGTCACGGTTTGAGTACAGAATGCTAAACATGAGTTGTTGTCCTATCCGAACCATGCTTAAGAGTTCTTTGCTCAAACCATGACATAGTTAAAACTCCAGATCATGGATTCCATGAAGAGGACTGTAGAAGAATGCTGCCCATAAAATCATTATAATACAAAACACAATTTTTCACATCTCTTTTTATTCAGGTACAGTTACCTATGGATTATTTAGGCTTATGGGTATCATTTCTGTTAATGAGAACATTATAAACAGCTGCTTATTAGAAATCATTTCCTGTCCCCTTTAACAACAAACAGGAGCAAGATATAATTTCTGGAGGCGTGCATTAACGTGGGACTGCAACTTCTCCATCTCCACTGTAGCTGGTTCAGAACAAACTGGCATTAGTGTTGCTCATCTACTGAAGCCCCCCCCCCACACACACAATTCTTGTTCTTCTACATACAGTACCTGCACATCTTTGTACACCCAAACAATTAGGAATAAAGTCTCCTGATGCATCAGGGATGGAGTTTCAAGCTTCAGTAGTGACAGGTGCAGAACAGTAGCATTATCACAATGCGTGGGGTGACGCAGCTGTGTCAAAACTGTCAGTTTGTTCCTGCTAGGAGTTGCTCTGATTTTTGGGCAGGTGGTTTCACCCATCTCTACCCTGCAGCAAACTGGATAACTGCCCGTACCACATACCTCTTAGTTTTTTTTTTTGTAATTGCAGACTGAAAAAACATTTTTTTGAAACTGCAGACTGAAAACAGCTTACAAAATTTGGGCAACGCAGAATATGTGAGTTACTATGCTACTCAATTTCACCATTTGAATTTGATTTCTTGATTTCTAAAGGTTAAGCAAACCCAGAAATGTCTAGAGCTATGACTTCAGGAATATCACATGCTTCCTATCAAACCTGAAGATAAATTGTTTCTAATGCAAGCAGAGAAACATGCCATTCAATTGGTTCTATATACTGTATACAGCACCACTGTATGTAACCATTTGATTGGTTATATACGGTAGTGCCCGTTACATGCCTTGCATGTAACAGTGTTAAAGCTATCACAAGCTACAGTAACAGTATTTTGCTTTGCAGTTATGTAGTTGGCTACAGATGTCATTGCTCAAGTTGCTTTTGTAGTCCCATGGGCTGAAAAATCAACATATTGTTATTTAACTGGCCAAAAAAGTTCCGGTGGTGAACAACGAAAATTATATAGGGGTTTATGCTTCCAGCACAAACACTGATGCAGTGGGAGGCTGACACAAAAGGCTGTGACAAAAACACCATAATCAATTATTTAATGGATTGTGGGACAATGACCTGACTAATGCATAGCATTATGCATCTGTTCACCACATACGGCAATAAAGTGCAGCAAAGAGGCAAAGGCTTGTAAATGACCTCCTGGTTCCAATGCCCCAGGCACGTTCTCAGTGGTGGGAGGCAGGCATCACTAAGCTTTGCTGCCGGGGTGACCTCACACTGGTGCAGTCTTCGCAATATCAGCCGGAGTCCCACACCTTTCCCTCGCACCTATGGAAGACATTGCAGATGTTCAGGAAAAGAGGCAGGGGGCACTATGAAAATGATCTGTAGGACCATTCACAATGCATGCCACTGCACCTTCCCCTCCTTGCTGTCTGGTAAAAGCAGTCAGCAAAAAGGAAGCAGTTGTGAGAGTGTTTGCATCAAGTAATAGCAGTAAATAAGTTTATTTTGGATCATTTGAGCCATGGCTAATTTTAATGACTTCCCACAAGCAGTTACAAGAAAACATTTTCAGGGTTATACAGTCTTACAGAAAACAATTACATCAATTTACAAACTATGCAGTATTAGTATGAATAGCTTCTGACAGATGTCCAGCCATGTACGTGAGCTACATTCTGAGTGTCAGCACCCCACATTTCAGAGACATATGGGGCACTCCAAGCCATCCACAATTAGAGATGCAAACCCCCTCCGCATCCTGTACTCCCCGTCCAGCACATCTACATGGGTGGCCGGGTCGGGGTGGGCCCACGGGTTGGGTTGTACATTTCTGTGTCCTACAGTAAACTGTACATGCCAGGGAGGGGGGCAGAGTGGGGTGGCATTACATTAAGGGGGACACAACAGTAATGGCTTTCTGCCTTCCAAGTAAGTATCCCCGGTCCTCATCAGATCTTCCTGGGGTCTGTTCAGCCCCAACACCAGTAGTATCCAGCCCACTAAGGTGGCTAGGTGGGCTCGGGGCCTTCAGTTTAATTACCTTATTTTTTTATGCAGATTACTGGTTTAGATAGTACCTCAAGCCCCAGCTGAACATAGGGTCCATTAAGGTGCTGACCTGGATCTGGGTATCCGATTAGATGCTCAGTGTCCAGCTCTGACATACCGCACCCCTCTGCACTCTATTACCTCACTGAGAATGGAGGTCAGGGGTTGTGGAAGCCATCATTTACATGGTCGTCCATGGGTGTGGAGCTCCTCATCCCAGATACAAACTTTTGTCACATCTCTGGATCATCAGTAAGTTGTGACTCTCTTTTTAATGTTCTCTTTAATGTATTTTCCAGTTCTAATTTAAAGTGATCCAGACGTAAGCTGGAAAGGTTTCGCCCCTCCCCCCCAACAACATATTATACAGTGGAGTCATCCCCCCCCAACAACATATTATACAGTGGAGTCATGTTATAAGACTATCTTGGATATCAAGCTAAAGGGTTCTTATAACAGCTATGTTTGTATAAGAGAACTTAATTGAAAACAGTGAAAAAGCCTTGTACGGTAACATCAATGGATAACATGCAGTGAAACCAGGCCCAAAACATGTTTTTAAAAGAAAACTATTTATTACAGTATCCGAGAATGTTATTTCTTTTAAACATGATTAATTCAAGCAAGAGTTTTGCCATTAAGTTCACTCTGGCCTCATAGTCCTTTCAAAATTTCAGCTGCAAAATTGCTCTTGTAAACAGAATGTTCTGATGTCAATGTAAATATGTTCCCATATCATGAGGAAAACAACATTACTGTAAATAAAAATGAACTGGGATTGGAAAAAAAAACAATTCACAATAACTAGAATGTCCTTATATTGGAGATATTCCGTAGGGCGTGCAGGAATAAGCTTTTTATTCACACTGGAACACTGCTGCCAATGCTGCCAAGCAGTGAGTACAGAAGGAAAGTGGAGCAGGGGTTAAAAAAGTAGTGAGTGTCCAAAGAGCAGAGGAAGTATGAGGAGGGGATAAAAGGGACGAGGAGTTAGGAAAGGTAAGAGGAAGAGGGGGAGAATCCGATTTTGAGAGGAAGAAAGAGCAGTTGGAGAGGTGATGAGACTCGGGGGATGAGAGACTGAAGTTAAGGTAGAGAGAGCAGTGATCGGTAGAAGATGAGGCATTGAGAGCGAAGTGACAGAAGGAGTGGAAGAGGGGAGTCCACTCTGACTAGGGCAGATTTAGGGACAGCAGTGTAAACCACATCTCTGTAGTCAAACACTATCAAGATCAGTTTAAGGATGATTTCCAGACAGACCGGGAGTGGGAGGCAGGACGTGTTGCGATACTGTGTGCCTGGCTTGTGACAGTTTAGTGTACATTGCCTTGATATGGGTGGAGTAATCATGGTTTCAATCCCCTAAACACAGAACTGCATACAGTTGGGGATATCTTTAAGGGTGAGGGAGCCAGCAAGAGTTATGTAGAAGGGGAATGTCTTAATGTGTGACATCACAGTTGTTGCTGTGGAAATCATTATGCTGTCACAAACAGAAAATGTACAGAGAATCTCTAAACAGGAAGCTGAACTGCATCTAAGTATTACTGTTTTCAACGTTTTCCATTCGGTGACCATCTCACTTTAAAAAGCAGCTCTGTGCTTCAGCATGTTTTTTCATATACGCAATATTTAGGCTCACATAATTTATTAAAGGATCACGTTTTTGAGCTTTCAGATTTCTTTTCCAGGGTTTTAACATGTCTTGGTAGTCCATCATAAAAGCCTGTCTGACAGGTATTTATGTGACCTCATGTGACTGTATAGTTAGGGTTACCACCTGTCCTGATTTTCGCAGGACAGCCCTGATTTGGGCAGCTGTGTCCTGCAAAAAAACATGAAAAATACTACATGTCCTGATTTTATAGTAGAAAAAATATGTTCTGACTTTCTACTAAATGTTGAAGAGAACTACAAAACCTTAACTAAAATACCTTAAAATGAAAAGAAACAATAGAAGCAACTAATAAACTACAATACTCAGCCTTAATTCTGATTATATAGAGAAAACAAGTCTGTTGCATTGGTCGAAGTTACATACTGTCCTGCGAAAAATCATGTTTCAGTGAGAAATGTCCCACTTTGGGCTTCTTAAAAGGTGGTAACCCTATGTATAGTGTCTTTATTTATGGCATTGCAGCTTGTATCATGGCAACATGATGTTGAAAACAAGGTAATTAAAGGTCATTTGGGGATGTTCAGATGCTTTTTAAGAGATACAGTGAACTCTGCACTGCAGTATCTTAAATATTTAGTAGCCCAATAACAGAAGACATTAGCAAAAGCTTGAAAACACTAAAGTCAAACATAATTTGCATGAATATAATAGCGTTAAGCATTTTTCATTAGCTACATGCAGTCGTCCTTTTAAATACTTTAACAAAAAGCATATTATGCTCCTTGACTTTCTTCATCCCCAGCTTGCCTTATCCAAGCTTATTGGGCTTCCACAGAGCAGGAGAGACTCCAGGGACGCTTTGCTGAATACGCCATTGTTAGCATTTAATTCTGACCCATTCTTTGTGAGGGGAGCTGAAGTCTGTCTTTTTCATTGGATCAGACGGATATCAGGGTGACATGAGGCAGACTCTCAGTAACAAACACAACACAGATGTTGTTAGCGAAACATAAGGCCAGAGTCACTTAAACAAAAATTAGGGGCACCAAAGCTAATGGTTTGGTGCATTTTTTTAAGTACTGCATGTTTCTGTAATGACACTAAAACGACATGGAATGCGCAGTTTGTTAAACAGTTACAGTATATATAGTAACTCACAAACGACAGCGTTAACAGAATTGTGGATCAATTTTTCGTGTAGGTGTTTCTCAGTCATCTACTGTCCACCTGGTCCTTTGGGCTTGGAGGTATGCTCTGCTGAGGCTCCCCAGCCCAAGCCTTTGCTAACTGCACCAATCTCTTCTGGTGATGGTGGGGGCATTTTGTCAGGCCTGGACTGGAGTTGCCCCAGATCGTCATCCCAAAAGTGGAGGTGTTTTGCTTTGTTTCAGTTTTGCTGCCACCTACCTCCCTGCAGTGCCTGAAATGGCTATCTTTCAACCCTGTGCACACACAGATATGGTGGGGAAGCAAGGTCCCTGGTCCTCCACAGGAGTCACCGTGGTGCTGGAATCCAACACTATCCCTCCCCAGCTAGGTGCACTTTTGCAAGGTAATGCATCA
The DNA here is from genome assembly GCA_016271365.2 of Neoceratodus forsteri. Classification (NCBI taxonomy): domain Eukaryota; kingdom Metazoa; phylum Chordata; order Ceratodontiformes; family Ceratodontidae; genus Neoceratodus; species Neoceratodus forsteri. Next base: position 22,483,757 of record CM028135.1, on the reverse strand, counting down.
CCAGTCTTCCATGGGCCATTTGGTCAGATCTTGGGTCTGCTGTCACAAGCAAGGCAGTTTGGTTGGGCCATCATGCGGCCCCTGATCAGTTTTATTTTTCTCTTCGCTGTGCCTGTACCTGGCTGCATCCCCGAAGCCCCATTACTGACCCACCTTATGGACCTATGCGTTGACTACCCCTTGCACAGAGCCATATGTAGGCGGGGTGGCCCGCCACATAGGGTCATGTGGTGCCTGTGGCGGATGCTAATCAAGCCAGGGCATTTTCTTCCAGTTTTCAGACCCAGGTATCTGCTTTGACACACACACACACACACACACACACATATGCATGTGTGCATTGATACACTTGTGTTCTGCTTTAGCTGAGTACCCTCATGTCTGCTGGCCCTGCTGGTGTTGGCTCCTGGGCTCTGCTGGGGGCAGGCAAGTGGGAGAACTCAGGAACAGCCCCACCTCGAGGGAGGAGAGCTGTTCTTGGGAAGCTCAGTCCTCCCTTCCCCCAACCAGACACCCCCCCAAGTGACCCTGATCTGCTCCTGAACCCCGGTTGCAAGTGCGGCAGGTGGTATGGTGCCAGTACCTCAGCCCGCTGTGCCACTGGGCAGACTCATTGAGCAGTTTTTTAATGAATTAGTCCTTGGGTATCAGAGATGTACACCCCAAGGGACATAGTGAACTTCATGGTGGGAATCAAAAACCTTCATGGGTTCAAATGTGGAAGTCAATCATTCCTGTCAGTTTAGAAGTCAAAATGTCTCCCCAGTCCCAAAGTTAGGAAGCTATATTGTAAGAGGCAACCATGGAAGTTAATATGTAAGTAACGTGCATTATGGTGATGCCTCAGGTGTGTTGTTGGGCATGAAGAATTGACAAGTGCAGTTAAACGCACCTGAGAAGTGGTATTATATCATCATACTGGCGCACCCTGGAGTGTCTTATTGCACTTACAAAGTGGATTTTAAATACGTCTGACATAAAATTAATGAAAAATAAGAAGAAATTATTTTAAAAGGATAAAAGTGAATACCTTTAATAGGAATATGCTTCCATTTTTATCTTTCAAACCAAAATAAAATAGTCCATATTCTGGTGACTGGGGAGGGAGTAGTTTAAAACAATAAAAGACAATGAATGAATTAGTTACCCAATTTGAATTTCAAACCATTACAGGTATTTTAATGGAAATGTGTTCAAAACTGTTGAACCTGCTAGGTGGTGGGTAGTGGGGGGGTGTGATTGTACAGTAGACTTTTACTGTCAGTGTGGCTCAGGTGGTAGAACATCCGCCTCTGGACCAGAAGGTCATGGGTTCTCATCCCACACCAGGCTTGGACTCATACCTAAAATTCTGGCATCTAAGTACAGTATTAGGGGGTTGCTCTACTGCTGGGATGTGCTGTCCTTTGGATGAGATGTTAAACCGAGGTCCCTTCTACCCATCCTGGTGCTGTCCTGGTGGGTATCCAGGTGGAAGTAAAAGAACCCAGGTCACTCTTCGCAAAAAAGTAGAGGACATTCCCAGTGTCCTGGCCAAAATTCCCCTTCCCATAAACCGGATCATGCAATTGTCCAAGAGGTGTGTGGATGTTGATGTGCGATATGGCCGCCACTACACATTCGGTCACTTCATTACCAGTCCAGCATTGCTTGTAAAAAGCGCTTTGGGATACACTGTGCATGAAAAGCGCTATATAAATGTTGATTCTTCTTCTTCTTCTCTTCTACAAGCTCTCCTATCTCTGATTCAAGTGTGTGCTGTTATGAACTTAAATGTTCTTTATTTGTAAGCAGTTTGGGCCTGCCTCCACCCGTTTAACTGTATTTCCACACTTTTCCTGTATTTATACATAGAAACATAGAAGTTGGTGGCAGATAAGGACCACTTGGCCCACCTAGTCTGCCCTAAATTCCCCTAAATATAGTGCCACCGGAGACCCTACTTGGACTCTGGCTTACACCCCCTCTTGTTTCAAAGATTCCCTTGTGTCTATCCCATGCATTCTTAAATCCTTTGACCATTTTAGCCCCCACCACTTCCTTTGGGAGGCTGTTCCAAGTGCCCGCCACCATCTCCATGAAGAAGTACTACCTCGCATTTCCTCCGAGCCCCCCCAGCTTCATATTGTGACCTTTGCCCTCGAGCATCTTTTCTTTTAGAAAATGCTCCCTTCCTGTACCTTATTTATACCTGTAAGGTACCTGAATGTCTCTATTACGTTCCCCCATTCCCTCCTTTCTTTTAGTGAGTACATATTTAAAGTGTGCCGACCACACATCGAAACGTTCATGGTGAAATCCCTCACAGTGACAATCTCGACCAGTTTCGAGAGTGTCGCTGTGAGGGACCTGTGGGTGAAATTTTGCCCATTTGCCGTGTTTCCCCATCCCTTTCAAATCAACTCTGACTCGGAGTTGAGAATCTATAGAAGAGGGGTGCAGGGGGTGTTGCCCCCTGCATGGGGGGTTTGGGGGCACAGCCCCCGCCCGAAAGAAACAAACCAATGTTGGACAGGCGAAAATTCACCTTTCAACATTGGGGATCTCACTATGCTGATCTTCGAGAACAGTGTTGTCAATTCAGCATAGGTAAACCCATATTTAGATCCCTAAGCCTTTCTTATTTGTTTCTATTATTGTATCCCTTCCTCACCATGTGTCTATTTTTCTGTCTTTCCCCACGTTAAACAGATGGAATGCTTACCATGGAATACAGAAATGTAAAGTTCCACAAAATTCCACTGGTAAAATGTCCATCTTGTAACGTACACACATAAAACAAAGGCCTCATGTGGAGCGCAGCCTCAATTTTATCTGTGGCAGGGTAAGCAGCAGACATTTCCCTGGTAAGCAGTAAATATACGAGGGGAATTTTTCACGATCAGCAAAAGAACTCTAGTTATGGAAATTAACATGGAAACAGAATTTGCCAGCAGAAAAGGACACTTTAGCCCATCTAGTCTGCCCACATGTTCCCTGCCTAATCTGCTTCTGCACACCCTAACTAGTCTCCAGTGACCATCCCTCCTCCCTGCCTGTTTTCTAGAATACCCCTATGTCTATGCCACACCTTCTTGAAGCCCTCCACTGTTTTTGCCTCCACCACTTCTGCTAGCTGTCTGTTCCAGGTGTCAACCACCCTTTCAGTGAAGAAATATTTCCATATAAACTCCCCTCTCCAGTTTCATAGCATGCCCCCGATCCTTGTGTTCTTTCTCATTTGAAAGAAACTCCACAGCAGCACTCTGTACTTATTGGTCTATTTCATGTCACCTCTTGCTCTTCTCTCTTCCAGGGTGTACATGTTAAGATCCGTCAGTCTCTCCTCATAGGGCTTCTTGTGCAACCCCTGTACCATTCTAGTTTCCCTTTGTCTGGACTGCCTTCCCCCTGTCTATGTCCTTTCTGAGGTGTTGCCTCCAAAACTCGACAAAGTACTCAAGGTGGGGTCTCACCAGCGAGTCATACAGTGGCAACACCACCTCCCTCCTCCTGTTTGAGATACACCTCCCTATGGACTGCAACATTCAACTTGCCTTACCCACTGCTCTGTCACACTGCCCAGCCACTTTGAGATCATTATTTTATTTATGACTTTGGTAACCGGGTGAGTGTGCTGATCCCAGGGACCGCTTTCAGGCATGACCCGGGCCACCATACAGTGGCACGAGTTACAAACAGCAGTGCATAAGACTGTCGACAGTTAGACAATAAAACATGATTACACATAATGTACAGTTTACAATAAGCAGGTAACAGTGGTACACTAGAATACAGGGTAGCTTGAGGGCAGAGTTCCACAAAGGTACAAGGTTTGTAATACAAAGATCTATTAAGCTTATACCTGTACTAGTAGAAACACAAAATGCATAAATAGTTATATGCACTATACAGCAGAATGTATGGACTATCCAGGGAAGCAGTGCATACTATATACAGCAGAATATATGGACTATCCAGGGAAGCAGTGCATACCATATACAGCAGTATATGGACTATCCAGGGAAGCAATGGCACCTGGAGGTTACCATAAGCCCCTTTTTGAGGCGAGATTTGAAGTGGCCATGGGTGTCAGTGGAGCGGAGCTTGACAGGTAGTTGATTCCATAACATTGGGACAGCAACCGACAGGGCTCTACCACCCATATCTGTGGATACCCTGGGAATATACAGAGGGGGGTTACTGTGAGAGTGTAGGTGATGATGAATTGTATGAACCGAGAGGATGGCTGCAAGGGGTGGGGACTCCTGGCCAGTCCAGATGGCTGAGTCAACCAAGCTGCCAAGGGTGAGGGAGAAGTGGCCTTGCAGTGGGAACCATCCTACTGTATTGTAGAGGACACAGTGGTGAGTAAAAATGGGGATATCACCAAATCACATAATATAAAATATATAATATAAAATAATACATAATACATAATATAAAATATGAAATCACAGAAAGAGCAGAACCAAACCACACAAAAACACGTATCCTGGATTTTAGGGGGGCAGACTTTGGGAAAATGGGGAGATACTTGAAAGAGGCATTAAGGGGAATGGGACAGGAATCAGGGGTTGAGTAACAGTGGGCAGTATTTAAAATGGGGATTACAAGAACAACAGAATTATGTATTAAGCAGGTTAGCAAGAGGTAAAGGAAGAGGAGACCATTATGGTTTTCCAAAGAGGTAGCAAAGAAAGTGAAAGCCAAAAAGATTGCATTCAGGCAATACAAAAAGACACAGGCAGAAGGGGATAGGGAGAAGTACCAGGAGAAGCAAAGGAGGCAGGGAGGTCAGTAAGGGAAGCCAAAGCTCAGACAGAAGAACACATTGCAAAATCAGTGGTAGAGGGACAAACCTTTACAGGTACATAAGGAAAAAGAAAGACAAAGGGAGGGATAGTGAGACTGAAGGGGAGGATGGGGCCACGTGGAGGATGATAACAGTAAAGCTGACATACTGAACAGGTATTTCTGCTCAGTCTTTACTGAGGAAGAGGAGGGTAATGGGTCTGAAGGAGTACAAGGGTGAGAATGGTGCAGAAATGGACACAAGTCCTTTACACGAGAAAGGGTCCTGAAGGAACTGGAAGTAATAAGAGTTGATAAAGCAATGGGGCCAGATGTGGCCCCAGGGTCCTTAAAGAACTAAGAGAGGTGGTGGCTGAACCTCTGGCTATCCTGTTTAGCCGATCACTGGAAACAGGGAGGTACCCAAAGACTGAGGATAGCAGATGTAGTCCCCTTATACAAAAGTGGGAACAAAGAGGAAGCAGGGAACTACAGACCAGTCAGCCTCACCTCGGTAGTGGGGAAGATCATGGAAGCACTACTGAAGGAGAGATTGGTGGAACATCTGGTTGTCAGTGGACTACAGGACCCAAGGCAGCATGGTTTCACCAGGGGGAGGTCATGTCAGACCAACCTCATTGAATTTTTTGACTGGGTGACTAGGGAGGTGGATCAGGGAGGGCAGTGGACATGGCCCATCTGGACTTCAGCAAGGCCTTTGACACTGTGCCACATAGAAGACTATTACACAAACTGGGGAATATGGGTGTGGGCAGGACAGTAGTGTGGTGGGTAGGTAACTGGCTGGGTGGCAGGACACAGAGGGTGGTGGTAAATGGCTGTCACCCACAGAGGGAAGAGTGACCAGTGGGGTACCACAGGGATCAGTGCTGGGTCCGGTCCTATTCAACATCTTTATCAGTGACATGGCTCAGGACCTAGAAGGCAGAATTTCACTGTTCGCTGATGACACAAAGCTCTGTAACAGAGTAGACACACCAGAGGGTGTAGACAGAATGAGAAGGGACCTGCAGAAACTTGAAGAATGGTCAGGGGTTTGGCAGTTGAAATTCAATGTAAAGAAGTGCAAGATAATGCATATGGGGCACAAAAACCCTGGCACAATATATCAGTTGGGGGTGAGGATATAGCATGCACCAAGCAGGAAAGGGATCTTGGGGTTATCATCTCTGATGACCTCAAGGTAGGGAAACAGTGTGACAAGGCAGCAGGTAAAGCAAATAGGATGCTGGGATGTATAGGCAGGGGCATTACCAGCAGGAAAAGGGAGGTCATAATTCGCCATACAAGACACTAGTGAGGCCCCACCTGAGTACAGTGTACAGTTCTGGAGACCATACCTACGTAAGGACATAGATAGGGTAGAGAAGGTTCAGAGGAGGGCAACAAAGATGGTGCATGGATTGCATCACAAGTCCTATGAAGTCAGGTTGAAGGAACTGAACATGTACTCCCTGGAGGAGAGGAGGGAGAGAGGGGATATAATAGAGACATACAAGTATATTACAGGGAGGAACAGGGTGAAGGAAAACACTATTTTTAAGCGAAAAAGATGTTCCAGGACTAGAGGGCATGGGATGAAGTTGGAGGGAGGACGATTCAGAGGAAACATGAGAAAGAATTTCTTCACAGAACGGGTGGTGGACAAGTGGAACACCCTGCCAGAGGAAGTGGTGGGGACTGAAACAATCACGGGATTTAAGAATGCATGGGATAGACATAAAGGAATTCTGGAGGTCAGGGGTAAGGTGCAACAGACTTCTAGGAAAACAAACTGAACTTACAAGCTCAAATGGGCAGACTGGGTGGGCCATAGGCCCTTAACTGCCGACACTGTCTATGTATGTATCTATGTATGTATGTATGGATAGCAGGGCAAAATGACATGCACTGTTGTAGGCAGAAGAGAGCTTGGACAGCAGGGTTAAGGATGTCCTAGCATAGATGGGGGAGCAGTCGTCCAGGATTGATTGTAGATTACCCTGAACGATGGCCAGCCTGGCTTCCGGGGTGAGGTATTGCTGAAATCTGTAGGCTGCACCTAATTTTTAGTGGAATCTTAGAACCAGAGAGTTGATGTGGTCTGCAAAAGAGAGGGAGGGGTTGAGTAGGACACCAAGGTATTTAAAGGTGTCAGCTTCTTCCAGGGCTTGGCCATCTGGGGAGAAGATAGTAAGAGCAGGGAGAGTTTTGGATTTGGCTAGAAATGGCTTGGATCTGAACAGCATGGATTTCATTTTTAGCATTAACCAGGAGGAGGTTTTCCGCAAACCAGTATTGGGCTGCTGCATAGTTATGAGTAAGAACAGAGGAGATGAGGTCGGGGGCTTTGTCGCTGTAGTAAAGTACAAGGTTGTCAGCATAGAGGAGGGAGTGGCATTTCAGTCTGTCCTAGGGTATGGAGTTGATAAATAAAGAGAATAGAAGGCGGACAAGGATGGAGCCCTGGGGCACACCTGTCGAGATGGGTAGGATGGGTGAGCTGGCAGGTCCGATACACACAAATTGGGTGCGACTGGAAGGGTAGCTCAGGAACCAGTTTGTAACCTCTTGAGAGCAGCAGAGACATGTAGTTTGCAGAGGAGGAGGGCATGATTGACCATGTCAAAGGCTTTTGAGAGGTCAATGAAGATTGTGCCGGTGACATTACCATGGTCCATGTTTATTAGTACATGGTCGGTCAGTAGTGCGAGGGTGGTGGTGGTGGGGTGGAATGGTTCTTGTGGAAGCCATGCTGTTGGCTACTCAGGAGGTTGTGTTTCCCCATGTACTCAGTAAGCTGGTGGTGGACGGCCTTGTCTAGTAGTTTACTAAGGTGGGGGAGGATGGAGATGGGACGATAGTTGTCCGTGGATAGAGGATCACCTGCTTTGAAGATGGGAATAACCTTGGCAGTCTTCCATAGATACAGTCAAGAGGCTCTATGATGGTAGGTGAGACTAGCCTTAGGAAAACTAGGGAGAGACTATCAGCCTCAGGAGACCCATGATTTGGAAGGCTTTTGAGGATTTTAGTAGTGTCAGCAGTTGAGAGGGCTTTGAAATAGAAATGTGGATTGTGAGGATGGGTGGTAGGCCCGGCCGGAGTCGACAAACGGTTAAGGAGGGGGACCGAGCTATTTGGCAGGCCATTTGGAAGTTTACTTAGATACATGGTCAGGTCTGTGAACATGTAATTTAAAGTCCTGGCTACTTCCAGTGGGTCAGTAACGGGACTGTCTGGGGAGTTTAGTTGCAGGGGTGCCTTGCTGCAGTGGGAGTTAAAGAGGGAGCCGATGGATCACCAGAATTTCCCAGGGTCACCAAGGTTAGCCTGTTGGAGGTGATGGAAATGATTCTGCTTGAGGGACTTGGCCAGGTGTTTACATAGATTTCTCAGGTGCCTGTAGGCATTCCAGAGAGCAGGGAAGGGGGAGGCCTTGTAGGTGGACCAAGCATGATCCCTATCTTTCATCAGGGTAAGGAGGTCCCTTGATACCCAGCACGAGCAGCTGCCATTAAATATGCTAACCTCCCAGTCCCTTTCCTGTTTGGTGACTGCCAGTACTACCTGTACCCCACATCCTATACTCAGCACATGGGTTTCTATGCAGTGGGTGTATGCTTTTGCACTTTTTGGTATTGAACTTCAACTGCCATGCTCTTGACCGCTCTTTAAGTATCACAAGATCCCTGTGCATCTTCTCCACCCCTCCTGAGTGTCCACCCTATAGCAGTTTTTGGTTTCATCTGCAAGAAAGGCAAATCTTCCCATCCAGTTAGTCAGCAATGTCACTTAGGAATACATTGAAGAGAATTAGTCCCAGTACTGAGCCCTGTGGCACTCTGCTGGCCACACTACCATCATTAGAGTGAGTGCCATTTACAACCACCCTCCGTCTCCTATCCAATAACCAGTTCTTAACCTCATTTACTACTTTGGATTCCACCCCTAGGCTGCTCAAATCCTTTATTAGCCTCCTGTGCGTCACAGTGTCCAAGGCCTTGCTGAAGTCCAGCTAGGCCACATCCACTGCCTTCCCCTGATCTTTTTTCCTGGTCACCCAGTCATAGAAATCTATCAGATGTGTTTGTCATGACATGCTTGCAGTCTTGCAGCCCACTGGAGTCAAGATATTTTGCCAGCCTTTCCTTTTCTTTCCTTTACATATATCACGAGGAAAAATAAGGTACTGGAGGAAAGCATTTTTCAGACAAAAAGCTGCTCAAGAACAAGGAGTGATGCTACGAATTTGGAGGGGGGGTAGATTCAGGCGAGATGTGATGAAGTACTTCTTCACAGAAAGAGTGGTGGATTCCTGAAACAGCCTATTAGCCGAGGTGGTGGTGGGAAAAACAGTGGCGGGGTTCAAGAATGCATGGGATAGGCATAAGGAAATCTTAGTGGAAAGGAATTGGGGGGAGGGAGAAAGAGCAGGAGATCAAGTACAGCCTACGGTAATACTGTAAGTAGGGAACAATGGGCAGACTGGGTGGGCCAAGCAGTCCTTACCTGCTGACAAATTCTATATTTTGATGTTTCTGTGTTTAGCATGGTTTCCATTAATTTCCCCACCGCTGAGGTAAGACTGACCGGCCCATGGCTGCTAGCATCCTCCCAGCTGACCCTCCTATGTATGAGTGGGACTTAATTTTTTTAATTTGTGTATGTGTGTAAGGATAGTGTTATGATCAGGGAAAAACATTTAATTAATTTGCCTTTTTAATTTCAGGGAATTTTTTCTGGCCTCATTAAGGGTATTTTGTAAGGTCTCGTTAAGGGTTATTAGTGAGCAGGGGCATCATTAGCCCCAATAATGGGGGCATGGAGTCCCTCCAGTACATGACAAAGTGCCCCTGCCTTTGGAGGCCTTGGTTTTCTGCAGAAATTCCACCTGTAGAAGTCACAGTGTTGCCAAGCTGCAACAAGGAGGATAGCCTCACGGCCGGCACTGCCCTCCTCCTCCCTCCCTCCCATCCTGCCTCCATCTCTCCTCTTATGAACAGCCTGCAATACAGCTCCATCTCTCCTCCCTGAGCTGGCAGCATGCAGCATGCGACCTGCAATGGCGCCGCATGCCATGCAACCCGTGATCCATTGCTGCTGGGCTGCCTAGTGCGCTCCCTCCTCCTCCTCCTTCACTATCATTATCACATGGGCCCAACTCCCAGCGCAGATTGCAGTCACATGAGGGGGGCCACGTAGCTGGTGGCTGTCACTGGGAAAAGTAGAAGATGGCTTGTTTGGCACTAGGGGGAGTGGCAGATGGGTGAGCATTCTTTCTTGCTTCAGTTATGTGCAGCCATCTCAGTGGCACGACTTAACTGGATCAAGGTCTGAGAAGAGGATGGACAACTTCTAATCACACTAGCTAGAGAACATGGTCCTCATAGCTGGAGTGAGCACTGACTGAGTGACCAAACAGTCGAAGAGGAGAGAGCCCGTATAGCGTAGTGACTCTTGCACTGCAGAGGAAGCAGCTGTAGTGCCTGCCAGTATTAAGAAAAACAAAACCATTTAGGAGACACTAAAAAAAAAACTAATAGAGGCTGAAAAAAATAAAAAACTCAGGGAGATGGAGAGGGGAGAGAATGAGACTACAACAGACACATACACACACATAGTGCAGCAGGAGCTGAGCAGCTTGCCCTGCAGGCCACGTTTTGTCCTTTTGCTTAAGGAAAGGAAATGGAAAAAAAAGTAAACAAACAAAATATTAAATAAATTAACTAAGTGACAAAAAATTGAATACATGAGTAAGAGAGAAGGGAGGTCCAGGATGACAGACAGTGCAAAATAGTGGGGGACAGCGCAGAGCTGCAGTGCGTTTTTGCTTTTCCCTGCCTGCCTATACTAGGATGATTAGTTTTCTCTGTGCTATGCCAGCCCCCCCCCCCAAAAAAAAATAATAAGCATACTTAAAATCAGCTTAAGATTCAAGTTTATTTGAACAAAACTCTTGGCAGTATAGCGCAGTGGTCTAAGACTCTGAGCAGCAAATCTGGTGACATCCAACAGACCAGACCTCGGTTTGAATCCCACAGCTTCCACTTGCATACTGTGTGACCCTGAGCAAGTCACTTAACCTCCCTGTGCTCCCAGGTTGCTCCTGTAAAAAAGCTTTCAGCTTAGTGTGCTACTCCTGGTTAAACAACTAAATAAAAAAAAAAAAAACTTATTTGAATTAAACAAAGCAAAACAGAGAGAAAGGAGAAGAGGGGGCAGGGGATAGAGACGCACTGCAGACTGCATCAGTTTTTGGTTTCCTAGCTGATAGCTACAAGTAATCTGCCAACTGGGATTTCTTCTTCTCTAGCCCCGGGTTTGCCTGGCAGTCCATAACAAACGCATTTCATCAAGTCTGTTTTCTTTTTCTCTTTGAGTGCAGTTTTGGTATGAAGACCAGATTGAAAGACTCAGGCAATAAAACATTTCTGGAACAAGTATCCGCCCTGACTCAAGTCAAGTCAGGCGACCCTAGGAAATACTAGTGATTCATCAGCTCCCTCCTTAACTCCCACTACAGCAAGGCACCCCTGCTAGTAAATACCTTTGCTTGTCTTGTTGAACAGTTCATAGAATGTGCTTTTAAAATGCACCATTTGGCACCAGATACTTCAATTTTTGTTTCTGGGGCAAATCCCCCTGGACCCGACTTTTTGAAAAAAGTCACTGATGGGGTCACGTGCCACCCCAGCCCCCTACTTTTGGAATCTTTCTGATGCTTCCATTATTGAATAAATGTGGCACCTATGTTTGCAATGACAGGTCACTATGAGATACAGGTGCTTGATTTGTTAATTGTGTGATATGGCTACTATAAAGTCCCAGTCTGAAGGTATGGAGTTGTAACTGTACACCTTGCAGAGCTTGTTAGCTAGAATATTGTGGGGGTGGGGGTGGGGGTGGGGGCTATGCTTAACAGGAATTTTTACATGCCCAAGGTTTGTGATGACTTCCTAATGTGATGATTAGGGAGGCAGTATAGTGTAGTGGTTAAGAGCACTGAGCTGCAAACCTGGAGAGCTGGGTTTGAATCCCACAGCCACTGCTTGTACACTGTGTGACCATGAGCAGATCATTTAACTTCCCTGTGCTCCCAGGATGCACCTGGAAACAAGCCTCAGCCTAGTGTGTCTTTTCTGGCCGAAACAAATAAATGCCATCAACAGCCACAAGGGTGAAACTGGAGTAGTTATTAAGGTCATCACAAACCAAGGTTGTGTAAAGAAAATGAGTTGACACTGTAGGGCTATTACTGTATATATAACTTTAGGTTAACCAAAAAGATGTCTTGATTTAAAACCCTTTTTTCCAAGTATGCTATACAGCTCAATTAATATGCGATATGGTCAAATAATACATTGGTGTTCCAATGGGAATAAAGGTCTAACCATGCGTTACTTTATATGTGTGTGTGTGTATATATATATATATATATATATATATATATATATATATACATATATATATATATATATATATAGATATATATATATTTATATATATAAGGATATGCAAAGCGGTTCAGTGTGTGATAATGCATTTATCTTGTACAGTTTCCAGTGACCTCAAGTAATCCTCAATGAGAAGGGCACGAAGTGAGAGTTACGAGGTCACTGAAACTGGTGTAATAAGATAAATGCATTATCACACACTGAACCGCTGCATATTCCATTTATGCAACAGGTTTAGATGTTGTGTGAACATTTTGATTTTGGTAGGTGCAAATAATTTGTCAAAAGGGAAAAGAAAATAGAATTTTATGCTGTTTTTGCTAATTAAAAAAACAAATGGTATCTATATATGAAACACCACTCATTTTGTAGATATTTTTGAGCTGAACATTTTCATGCTCATGTACCATGCTATCATTTTTGTTTTAAGTTATTTATATTTGTTTGTCAAAAAAGTGAACAAAAAATTACATTTTCTTCTGTTTTCTTGCTAACCATATACAATATACAGGGTTTATGTAAATGAAATATTATCCATTTTGTAGATAATTTTGTGCTGAACAATTTTCGTGCTCACAGTACCATGTTATCTTTTTTTGTTTTTAAGTTATTGACATTTAAATATGATTAGTACTGGTTCTGAGGCTGAACATTCTAAATGAATTCTGAAGAGAACTGTGTAGATAAATGAGCTAGTGATGTAGTTACTGTGTGGATAAATGGGTGATGATGTAGTTACTATGTGGATAAATAAGTTTATTACCATAGTAGCGAAGATAAATGGTTTTATCCTACAGTGTTTATCCTGACCCCTGTTGCATAAATATATATATTTATAAAAAAAGAGCCATAAAAATTCTGTAAGCCCACCGGTCAAAACAAGTCACATGGCTCTTTATTATTCTCTTACAACTGCATATCTCCCCTGAATCCCTCTTTTTTAAATAAAAAAATTGGTTGTGTAGTCATCAGGGAATGATACACTTCTCAGATGGTTTTGGCACTCTGCTACACTCTAGCCTAACAGAAACATAATGCATGCATTATTTCATTATACCCACAGACCCTGCACCCTGTTATGTGTTATCCCTTACGTATGCAACAGGTGTGGGTATACATTTATAAAGATAGCTAGCAATATCTTTGAGCAAAGTTTCAAGATTTCAAGATATCACCTGTTAGGCACCAATATATCACCTGTTAGATACATAACAATTGACCTGTTGATAATCGACCAGTAACAACAGGACATGCCACATTACCTCATAACAATGCTACCTTGACAACCATTATTTCACACATTCTTAATTCTTCAGATACATTCTGTTCATAGAAATAAGCATGAAAATAGTGAATGAAAAAGAAAATCACATGTTTACAGTTTTATTTATGAAACTTTCAGGACCTGTTGTTTCCATCAAATATATATTTTTTGTAATTCTTTGGTAACCAGGAGGGGTGACCCAGGAGCACTGGGGAGGTTAAATGACTTACTCAGAGTCATACAGTTTGGAAATGGAGGTTGTGGAAATCAAACCCAGGTCTGCTGGATGTACCAAGCTCATTAATAACTCATTACTCTAACCTCTAGGCAATACTGCCAGCTCAAATATGAGATGGCGCTAATGTGCAATATCAGAAATATCTTCTTTCGGTGTACCTGACCTCTTGTGACCTCACTCATGGCTTTGCCACTTGTGAGGTCAGAGGTCAAGTACAACTCAAGAATATATTTGTGATATCTTACATCAGCTCATCTCGTAGCGTACATGTATACTGTGCTTGGCAAAGAAACTACATTCATGTACATATTAGGGCTGAAGCAAAAGGCGTACAAAGTAGGGAAATGGCAGATTAGGGTAAAAAATGTCTGGATCCTTGATGGATTGGTGCTATGGTGTTTGCCAGGGTTTGAATGATCATGCAAAGCAGTGTTGACGTTGCCCTAAAATCCGCACAGTCTATGCAAATGACAATGACAAGACAATGGTGATATTAGGGTAATGGCCAATACCACATTGCATGATTATTCAACCTCTTTGAGGAACACCACACCACTGAGTTGCCAAGGCTCCAGGTACTTTCTTAGTTTCCCTACTTGTACTCTTTTGCCCTGATAGTCAGAGGTTAGCACCAGTGCAAACTTGGTTAGTGCTGGTACCAACCAGGGTTTGTGCCAGTGCTCTGAGCAGGGCCATATTCAGAGGCCTCCGGAGCACCCACCAAACCCGGCAGTGCCAAGGCACAAAACTACTACTTCACCTATGCAAGTGAGAGGTCCCCTCATACAAACTGGCACTTTCAAAGGCTTGCTGCAGTGGTAAACAGCCCCCAAGTGGCACTGTTTACCACCACTGAAAACCACCTCTTGATTGGGCACTAAGCCTGCACCCCCACCTCCCAAAGGCAGGGTGGCTGTACTGCAGCTGCCCTTCCCTGCACCAAGCTCCCCCCCCGATCGTTTAGTACGTATATGTCTTAAATGTCCTGGTGGGGTCAGAGGTCCCCCCCAATTGCCCAGTACATCTTTTACCTAAAGTCCCTGATGGTCCAGTGATTCCCCACCACCACTGTACAGTGCCCCCCCATCCACCAAGGAACTGTGCACTCCCCCTCACCCAGAGTGCTGTTCTCTGACAGTAACAGCTGAAACAGCCCTCCTCTCACATCCTCAGCAGGCCACTCTTCGACAGTCATGGTGTGTGATCATGTATGTGTAATGCTGTAATTTGAAAATAAAAGCAAGGGGTAGGCAGGGGTCCTTGGCAGGTGGGCAGGTGGAAGAGGTCAAAATACAGTTGAGGGTGTGGGGGGAACCACTGGACTACCAGGGACTGTAAGTAAAAAATGTACTGGGTGAGCGGGGGGATTGGACCACCAGAAGCCAAGTAAAAGATGTATCTTTCCTTACTTTTTGCAAAAGATACATGACAAGTGATACCTTTATGTTTCACCTTTCTTACATTCCATGACACTGTACTTGTCACAATGCACCGAAATCATCATACATTCCCCGGCCCTCTAGCAGAGTTCACAAGAGGCCCGAGCAGCTGCAACATTGCACACATTGCACTATACCTGTAGCAGACTTCGCAAGTGGTCCAAAATAACTGCATCATTGCATGCGTTGTGTCAGACTAGCAGAGTAATTCAAGAAAGGACTGAAGCAGCCGCGTCATCACACATGTTTTGGTGGACCCCTAGCAGACTTCGCAAGTTTTCCGAAGCAGCTCCCCCTTTTGGGTTTCTGACACCAGTTGCCAAATTCCAGTGTTGAGCAACCATACAAAAACGATCCTCCCACCCCCAAGCACCCATGCCACCCTTCCCCCATGCAAGTAAAAAATATCTTCTATCCTCCCAGCCTACTTAGCACCCATACCTAAATACCCCCGTCACCTAATTTTAAATTAAAATACAGCATTGAATGACCAACACAACCCTCCCTCCCCCCACCTTGGTCAGCTGCCACCTACTAAATAAAAAAGCCCTGGAAAAAAGTAAGTCTTCAGTGCACCAGTTGCTTGTCTGAGCTGGTCACACACCTGCCTGTGGGCCAAAAGGCTGTGAGTTTTTGTTCCACACAGTGGAACAGTCCCACATGGGCTCATATCATAAATACTTGCAACTGAGTGCAGTACGAGGGGGATGCTGTAATGCCGGGGTATGTTGTCCTTTGGCCGACATGTTAAACTGAGGTCATTTCTGCCCATCTTTTGTGCTTTCCTGGTGGGTATTCAGGTGGAAGTAAAAGAACCCAGGGCACTTTTTGAAGAGTATGGGATTTTCTCTGGTGTCCTGGACAGCATTTCCCCTCCTATAAAAAAGGTGTTCATGCAATCGTCTAAGGCAGTTTGTGGTTGTTAATGTGCAAGATGGCTTCTACTGCTTGTTATAGTCATTCTACTAAGTCTACCAGTCTCTCGATGCTGGTAAAACACTGTGGGATACAAGGTGTATGAAATGAATGTAGATGAAAAGCACTATATACAGTAAATGCTAATTCTTATTAGTTTGTTCAATTTTTTCAGTTATTCTTGCTTATTACTAGGCCACTTGTGGTCCACATTTAAAAGGTGCTTGACAAAGCACGTGGTTTTACATTTGAAACGTTGCCTATTAGCGGGAGCACACTTGTTTTGCTGCATAACAGTTTATTAAATCTATGGAATAATTTCCTTGACCTAGGTGGATCCTTTTGTGCATTTGCCTGTGAGTCAAGCTATTTGATGTGTTGCTTCAAGTTTCGCTGCAGTTTCAGACATGATTCCTCTGAACAGGCAGGGGTTGTCACCCTAAAGGCCTGGTCACCGGCAGACTTCAAGGAACATAACCTGTGACCTGCAGACAATACTGGCAGAAACCCAGTATGACTTGGTGGCGATTATGAAACATGGATCATTTGTAGTCAGTGTGAACTATGAGTCGATGAAAAATACGTGCAAATAGATTTGAGAATTCTGCATAGTGGCGAGTGTGGTTCTTTTTTGTCCAGACTGTAAGGTTGATTTTTACCTCCCTCAACCAGCGAATTACATGATTGCATAGGCACTAACTTTAAAGGTATAGTTGCAGTACTGTAGTCATTCATCTAACATTCTGATAGCCAGAGGTCAAGCATTTATTTATTCATTTAGTTGTCCGGGAAAGGAGGACTAGACAATTCTGCCTATTTTCAGCCTCGTCCCGGGGGAGGGGGGTACAGGTGGATGCCAACTGACATTGAACCAGATTAAGCCATTAGTGGTATTTTTAGTGAATGGGGGAAATTTGGCCAGGACACCCGGGAAAATTCCCCTGCTCTTTTCGAGAAGTGCCATGGGATCTTTAACATCCACTTGAACAGGCAGATGGGACCTTGGTTTAATGTCTCATCTGAAAGACAGCACCTCAGGAGTGCAGCACCCCCCCTTTACGCTGCACCACAGTGTCCACATTGGGACTTAACCCAAGTGCCTAGTGTGGGGATAGAACCCACAGCCTTCTGATCTTCCAGCCTCAGAGGTGAGTGTACAACCTGATGAGCCACTGACACTGCATGGCTGCAGTGATGGTGGCTCTATATGTTCAGGATGAGGACTGGGTAAACACTTAGGGAAGATGGCCATATGATACCAGCCCCCCCACCAAAGAAAACTAAGATAAGGTGCATCTGGTACCACAAGCACTACATTGCAACCACTACAAACAAGCTGTATGTGTGCATGTGCTTGTGTATATGTGTGAGGGTCTGCTGGGAGACACAGAAAACCAATAATTACGTGTATGTGGCGACAACATGTACTGCTGGGTAGAAGAACCAAAAAAAATCAGAGTACATTGCTGTGATTTCATTAGTATTCTGCACTATGTTACTGCAGCACTGCATTGCTTCTAATCAGTCTGATGGCTGACTCACTGCTTAGGATGACACCCCAGGCAGCAGTGTAAAAATATCCACCAAAAGTGAAAAGAAAAACAGGCTTCTGCTGTCAACTGAGGACTGAGGTAGGTTCATGCAAGGGAAAGCCTTTATTTCCTCTCCTTAAAGAACCCCTTATGACTCAGAAAATTATTTGGAAATAGCAGCCATCATTTTAGACACAACTCAGTCTTCAGTCAATACATTTTTTTCTGATTTTAGGTTCCCATTTTCTTTATACCTGTTGAAATTAACTTGAAAACAGGATCACTCCCCCCCTCCACAAGTTTCATCTGCTTTGGTTGATTTTCTACACTTGACATCATAGACCTCTTCTTGTGACATCATAATCATTTCTTACTGGTTGAGCCAATTGTTGATCAACACCAAGCAGGATTTATTTAGCAGAGACAAATACATGACAGCATCTGGAGGACTCTTCACTTGATACCAGCAATTATATAAGACAAGAGGCCTGACTGTCTAATGGGAGAGGTATCCAGTGATATGAGCAAACAAGTTGACTGACTCAGTATGCGCGCCCAAAATAACAGCGACCATGAAAGGATAGCGAGGGGTGTGAATAGCAAAGTAGGGGGGACAGAATAGCAAATGTTGAGGTTAGCCTGTGTACAGGTAGTGGGTTAAGTAACTGGAGTGATTGGAGGGGTGCTGAGCTGGCCACCTGGCATGGTGGTTACACTCACCACCCAGGGTGAGAAAGGACCTGGGTTTGGAACTGCATGCAGGTGTGTGTCATTTTTGCTTTTGGCTGTTGCAGTAAACTTAACTAATTTTTTTGTGACCTCCCGTTACCCCCGGTGGTTTCCCCACCTGCGGGTTGTCCCTCCCTCAAAGGTTGCCCCTTCCCGTGTTTTCCTCCATCCCCAGTATCCCCCAAGTTAATTATTTTTAGTTGGGGAGCATGGGGCATAGCCCTGCATAAAATGCATGTCCGTAATGTCGCTGAATTTGTATTTGGCATAGTGTTGATCGCCAATTTTGTTTTCAGCATTTTAAAGTCGCCCTTATGCGAGTCGCGATTAAAGATTCACTATTATCACATGGAACCAATGGAAATCTATGCAGAGAAGGCATTTAGCAGGGTGTTATGGCCTTTTCTTTGGGAAATGCTAGCCCACTTTGGATTTCCAGTGTGGCTGATTGACCGAATAATAGCAATATCTGGCACCCACTGCTTATAACAGAGCGAATGGCCTTCTTTCAAACTAAAGATGGGAAGACAACAAAAGGTTCTGATAAGTCACGACAGGTTCTAATTGTTATATGAGCCTCTTCACAATTTTCAGAATAGAAACAATGTTTTAGCCATCATTATCCAATATTAATCTACTATCAGTGAAGGTAAAATACTCTAACAACAACCTGGAGTAGTAGTACACAGTACCTCCAGTCTCCATTTGGATCTTTCAATCATCACCACCAGCAATCCTACTAGAGGAAGACCTGCTGGGGGAGTACATTAAGCTCCAAAATCAATGTTTTAAAAATGATCAGAATCTGATAAAAGGTTCTAATAAGGTTATTTTACAAAAAATGGTAAGAGGTTCTGAACTCATCTGAACTGGTTCTCCCATCCTTATTTTAGACTAAACTACGTTACATCGAGGCACCAGGCATGAGAGCCATATGTCACCAGTGTTATTTACAATTCATATTGAGGCATTGACATAGATGAGAAGAAAGGAGAGGAACCCGAGTAAACAGTGTGAACAGAAAAGCACTTTATGTGGAGTATACAGTATTTTATTTTACTTGATGAATCCAGAACAGTCTTAACCAGCAATTTTCACCTGACTGGAGAAATTTGGAAAATTGTCAGGTTACAGGCTTAACTATATCAAAATAGAAGTGATGTTTTTTTCATCAAATATCAACAAATGACTGAAAAGGCAAAGATTCAATGAAATGGTATGTCCAGTCTTTGAAATAGCTGGATAGTTGTGTGCCAAAACATGTAGACAAACTATTTACTTTTGAGATATGGCTCTTTATTTCAGGAGGTGAAAAATTACCTTGATTGATGGAATATATAAAGGATAATGTATAGTCTGCAATCCATAAACAAGTGTATTCTTCATTGAGAGGTTGCTGTGGCAACAGTTTGGACCTCGAGAGCACCACTCCAGAGGTTCGTCGCCACAGCAACCTCGAGACAAAGACATACGCTTGGCATGGGCTGTAGACCATGCATTATCTTTTATAATGTGTGGTCCACTATTTGAGGGTTCAAGATTAACGAAATAGCCCTTTCTTTTACTTTTTTCCCCCTCAGACCTGCTCTCTTCTGCTCCCACTGTCACGGCCACTACTGGACAGACCCTCCACGTGCAACGCATGTTACGTGTTGTGATGCTGCAGTAGCTATGTATCTAGTGCAACATAACAGCTATGATGACGTGGCTACTACAGCATAACAACACTATTGGAGTTATGGATTTTTATCCATAACAACATTCCACCATATACTATACTATTCTTAACTTTAATCACTAGAATCCAGACTATTCAAATGATCTTCTTTTCCTAGTAAATGCCCTTGTGTTCTCTTGTATCAGCTACTGCTGTGCACTGTATATAGGCTAACTCAAGAGAAAATTGTGATGTCTACTCTTCAGCTGGTCCAGAACTCAGCAGCAAGGCTCCTTATCTCCTTTCAGATGTCAGATCATATACCTCCCGTGCTACGTGTTCCGGTCTGGTCACCTGCCAGTTGATGCATTGATCTAAAGGTTTTTTAACAGCATGAAAAGCCTCAAATGGGCTGGGCCCCCAGTGCCTCGTTGAGGTTCTGAACCGCTACACATCCTCAAGGGATTTAAGGTCACTGGGGCAATGACTGTTATGAGTGCCATCATTTAGGTTGAAGTCTGCTGGTGACCAGGCTTTTAGGGTGGCTACTCCTGCCCACTGAAAGGCCCTTCCTGAGGAGGTTTGTACAGCTGGTGCCATCTCCTATATTTATTTATTTATGGGGTTTTCCTAACTAGGTAGGTCCACTGAATCTAAATGTCAGTTTTTCAAGGATGACCTGAAATTAGCCAACAGAAAGCAAATTATATTGATTACAATAGACATATATAATATATAATATGTATGCATATACAGTATATGTTTTATATCCCTGTTACATGCTGTATGTCTATAGTGCATTGTTAGTACAGCTTTTATTGTTGGCTATATAGGTGGGCTTTTATTATATCTCTTTTGGTCCACGCCTTCGTTACCTCTCGCCTAGACTACTGCAACGCCCTGTACCTAGGGCTACCGGGGGTGGATATCCGCTGCCTGCAGTTAGTGCAGAATGCAGAGGCCAGACTTTCAACTAGTACATCTAGAACCAGTCATATAATGCCTGTCTTCCGAGGACTGCACTGGCTGCCAATACAGTGGCGGATTGCCTTCAAGGTCAATTTGCTGACCTATAAGGCCCTACACGATCAGAGACCTGGCTACCTGCAAGATCTTCTTCATCCCTACTGTCCCTCTCATCCACTCCGATCCACCGATGAGGGATTTCTAGAGATTTCCAGGGTTTGCTTAAAGACATCTGGGGCCAGATCAATTAGTTTTGTGGCCCCAACCCTGTGGAATTCTGTACCTCATCGGGTGCAAGATTGACTGACCGTTCAAAGCTTTAAGTTAGCACTGAAAACATATTTATTTACCCTGGCGTATCCATATTTTTAAGTATATTTTATTAACTGATTTTGGATGCTGTCTTAATTTTATGTATTTGATTTATTTATTGTTAAAGCGCCTTGGTTTTGGAACAACGATTCTTACAAATAAAGTTTTGACTGATTGATTGATTTTGTATGGTATGTTGTACACGAGCTCTCTGAGCACCAGAGGAGTGCCTTTATACAAAATAAAATGTGTCCTAAGATCTTGAAGTGCTGAGAAAGGACCTCTGAGGATATTTAAAGCAGCAGTGCAATGAAAACTGTTTTTCCAAAAAGCTAGTTTTGGCTACGTTTAATAAAAATATTAACATACATGTCAGATTTACCTGTCTAGGTACCTCCTGTACTACACACCATGTTTTGTGGGTTTTGTTTTGTTCTTCAGCCTAACCATTACCAGGCCGTGGTATTTCTAAGCTAAATGTGGCAGCCTTATTTTTTTCTTGAGAAAAAAAAAAACTAAAAACATTTAGAAAATACTCATATTTTGGTGGGACTAGGAATTTTTACCACCAAATAAAAATGGAAGATGCTTGGAATCATTTATATTGAAAATAAGCTAAGGTCAGATGTTTTGCCCAGTTTCATTGCGCTGCTGCTTGATCAAATTTTTGATCCATTTCATACTCTGGGTTGAGAATGTCTATCAACGAATGCACTTCCACAATCCCTGGAGCAAACAAAAACAAAAAAAGACATATATGCATATCTCATATTCATTACAACAGCAAAGAAAGCAATCATTTGAAAATAGCTTAAACCTGAATCTCCCGTGATGATGACTGAGAGCAAAAAACAAATGAAAGACTTACATGAACAGTCGGGTTGCAAAATGAATTCTTCATACAGTACTGGACTGGAAAGATAGCTTTTGCAGAATACAGTTTAACAGATGACCAAATACAAAAGTAAATGGTTTTCTTGGACCCTGAGTGCCAGGTAGGTCCCTCACCACCCAGCAGCATCCCTGTCATTGGTGGGTGACAGCACCCCGCTCACATGCTGCCTGGCCACCCACCAAATGACTGCGTACAGTACAGTCTGTATGCCTATTGGACCACTGCGTGGACCAATGGGTGTACAGACCATACTATGCTACTGGACCCCGAGCATGTGAATGAACATTTAAGCCTGTGTAGTACAGTATGGTTCATGCCCATTGGCCCAGCGGTGGTCCAATAGATGTACAGACCATACTGTACGCAGTCATTTGGAGGTCAGCATCTGGGCGGGTGCTGCCGCCCGCCGATGACAGGAGGGTGCTGGGTGGCGGGGGACCTCAGCAGGTGGGTGGGGAGGGGGGTACCACTGGACCACCAGGGTATCTAGTGATGTTTCCACCTGTGGTTGGGTGATGGGGGACCTTCCACTGGACCACCAGGGATTATTTTTACTTATGCCCATGATCAGGCACTGGAGGGCTTTCCCCAGGACCACCAGGGATTATTTTTACTTATGCCCATGATCGGGTGCTGGAGGGCTTTCCCCTGGACCACCAGGGACTATTTTTACTTATGCCCATGATCAGGTGCTAGAGGGCTTTCCCCTGGACCACCAGGGATTATGATTGCTTATACCTGTGATCAGGCAATGTGGGGATATCCACTGGACCACCAGGGAATTTACTATTACATATGCCCGTGATCGGGTGATGAGGGGGTTTCCACTGGGCCACCAGGGATTTTAATAGTACAGTTGCCCAGCCACGATCAGGCAATGGGGTGGGGGGGGGCACAACACTCCCAGGACAGGGGGCTTGTGGTCAGTGTTCTGGGTGGGCAGGTGGCCACCCATGGCTGGAGGCTACTGTATTGCACCCTGCAATATGGCAGCTTGCCTGTGGGTGGCCTGGGCTTGTTCCTGTTTTTCCTAGGCCCATCTTTGCACCCCCCTCAGCAGCGCAAGGCAGGGTTGTGCCAGCATATGCACCACACATCCTGGGCTGAATATCGAGATGTGCCGCATATGCATGGGCACCCCCCCTCACTTGCGACGCTTACATTACCGATGTGGAGTTGCGCATCACAACTTGCCCTTTTAAATATCGCACCAGGGTGCATTGGTGGGTTGCGCATGGCACATCCCATATATCCAGGCCAATAGGTACAATTCATCATGCATTCCATAGGTACTCTATAGTCTTCACCTTCCCATTGTGTATTAAGGAGGAAACTGTTATGAATACACAACCTTTATCCCTTAGGGTTCACTTGCCTCCATAGCTTACTCCCTAAGTCAAGTCATAGTGCTCTGTTGTGACATCACAATCTGTTGCCATGGGAGTAACTGTGATGTCACAAGCAAAGCATTATGACTTCAGGTAGGGAGAAAGGAATAGGAATAGATGCACTCTTCAGAAGCAAAGATCCTGTTTTCATGCAAATGGCCTCAATAATAAATCATGTGGAGGAAAAATGCAAAACTAATGTGAAAAACAAGCTGAACTGTGTCTAAATATTATGTTTCATTAAAGCTGTCCTGAAGGTGTCAGCTGTTTTTAACCGCTGTGTATTTTGGTAAAGATACAGAGTGGATGGTTGGCGACACAAATAGTTCTAACAGCTGTACAATCAATCTATTTTTGTATAAGTAGCTGTACTGAATGTTGAAATATTAATAAAGCTGAATACAAAAAAGGGATAGCATGCAAGACTGTGTGGTATCTGTTGATGCCATAATGATCTTCAGTCTCTAACTCAACAAGTACTTTGAAGAAAATGAGGTGACAGGCACCAGTATAGTTAGGGTTGAGTAGGGTGTTTAATGTTAAACCCCAATGTTTGCACCTCAGTAACTTTGGCAGTGTTCAACAAAATTGCTCCACATTTGGTATGCACTGTCTCAGAGACAGGTTCTAGACATAGAACGTTCTTGTGATGGCAGCTTGCGCAGTTTCTCAGGTCCAGAATGTTGTTTTTTCCATGAAATCTAACTTTACCATACTTATTACACATTTTTTGCTCTCACCTACAGCCTAGATGGTACAGAATGTTTTTTTCTGAAACTTTTAGGGTAGAAACAGCCTGTGCCAATGAAGTGCCTTTGGAACAGCTTGTGAAACAATAATAATCAGATCTAGACTTCTAAGGATTTTAAAGATTTTTTTTCTAAGCATCCTGAGTAGGGTTTTTGGATAACCCTTTAATATGAAACATAAATTTATACTTCACAAGCATTTCTCTTTACCAATATTAGTGTTTTAACTTCTGGAGAAACATTTTAGTTGAGTAAAAGAACTGAAAATACATAAAATGAAGAATTTGACAAAACACATGAATCTTGTTGAACAGGATCTCTAAGTAAGATTCTGCTGTATGTTTTTCCCAAAATAAGACAGAAATACCTTTTGGGGACTTTGGCTGTAGTTGTATTGAAATGGCCGATTTATGTGTCACGAGACAAAAATGTTAGTTTCATACATCACTGTTACTGTATTTGTGTCATCTAAAAATAGCTGTATGTTGTTTGTCTTACCTGATTATGGCTGTCTGTAGCTGTTTGTGTGGTCATGGCATTTTGCTGCTTGGGGAATGGGGAGTTACAGTGAGAAACCCTAATGCCACATTTCCCTACTTTTATGGTACTAATATGAACCCTAACTGGTGCAGTAGTGCATGTTTTGCAGTATCTATCTATCTATCTATCTAGAAAATGGGTGACAAAAATCAGTACAAATGCTGTTTCCTGATTAGATGAAACACATCACATGACTGTGCATTATCCCACAGTGACTGCACGCTTACACTTCTATTTTTCACCCACCTCCAAAAGAATTTTGGCCATTTTATAAGACAGATAATCCACTACAGGGTGTGCAGTTGTGCTCTTATATACACATGCCATGGGTGGTTGAACGCACTCAGCCTGCAGCCTGGTGCCTTACAACACATACCAAGGTATGTGTACTGTATATTTAAAGCACAACTGCACGTCCTTGTAGTGGGGTATCTGTTACACATATATATATATACTGTATGAATGTAATTTCCTCTGAGACATCAGTGCTCTGTTAGGCAGCAGTGCATAGTACATTGCAAAGGAAAGGATTTCAACTCAAATTTTAGGATATCCTAAAATCCTAACTCTGAATATTCTAAAATATCTTGAAATCCTTTAGGATTTTGGGATAACTGGACACTATCTAGTGCTATCTATCAGTCAGATTGCAAACGGATTCGGATACGGATTATTTTAATATCCAGCTATCCTAAGCTGGATCAGATTTTGAGATACCTGAGCATCCCTACTGTTTCCTGTATAAGATTACAGACATCCTCCATAGTTCAGTGAGTCTACCACTGCTACAGCCTACCTCTGACATCAGCTGTGGGGGATTCTGGGATTTCTTTTTACAGTGAATGTCAGCTTGCAAGTCAGAAGAATCAGCCTGACACAATCCACTATACTGCAGTAAACAGTAAGTAAAAAAAAACGTTTTTTTTTTTGCACAAAAAGTGCAAATTGGAACACCTTCCCACAGTTGAGTGTGGGGCTCTTAGTGCTGACTGTTCCCCTTTAACAACAGGGAAGCAGATATAAAAACAACCAGTTACATCATGAAATTCTATGGAAGCTGAGCAATCAAAAAATGTTTATCTAACCTAGAAACAATCGGAGGCCTAAGAGGGTGACAGTGTCCACAAAAGACAAAAGGGTTGCTCAAGGACACGAAGGATAATGCTTTTACACTTGTAAAACATCTTTGAAAGCACAAAAAGATGTAGCACTCACCCACCTATATCCATTGGATCCTCAGAATAATGCTCAGGTGTCTGGATTTCCAAATGCAGCAAAAGATTTACTAAAGTGCAAAATGTCTAACAAACAATGAGACAGTGCTCCAACCATTTCACATAGGCAGGCGAGTGCTACCCATATTGTGCTATAGAGAGTTGCAGTTCAAGTAAGGTCTGCGGTGTGTATATAGGTAGGAACAAGTATTTGTCAATGCTGAATGTTTGCTTGCTGATATTAGCATTGGCCATGCAGGAGCTAGACAGATGCAGAATAGGAATTGCAGTGAAGTATTGAACTGACGCCAGCCCCATCCCCACCCTGCAGAGAGGGACAAGCATTAGGGTGTGGCTTTGGGTCATCGCCCACAACGCTCACGCCATTTCATCTCACCCTACCCTGCAGAAATCGACAAGTGTCAAAGTGTGCCTTGGGGTGTTCAGACTTTACAGTCACCCCATCCCATAAGGAAATATGCTGAAATGGGTGCAGCATAGGAGAATGGGGTGAACTTTGGGGCCGAAGAGTCCAAGGCACACCTCGATGCCTGTCACTGGCTGCAGGGTGGAGGTGGGGGTGGAATGGTGTGAGCACTGCTGTCGACAATCCCAAGTCACACCACTGATGCCTGTCAGTCCCTCAGGGTAGGGCGTTAGGGTCAGAATCCCTATCGCCTTGGGTGTTTCTTGGTATTTTCACTCCAAGTTTTCAACATGGGCTTTTTGTGACCCCATCGCATGAACAGTGACACTGTCAGTTTGTTACCTGAAAGGTGATTTTGCACAGCGACTGTGCCATTTGAGGCCACAGGTGCAAAAACACATTTCAGATAGGATGTGAAAAATGACAGCTGTACTGCTCATGAGGAGATGTAAAAAAATGATAATGTTGAAAATCTGGAGTGAAAATATAAAAAAATTGAAGTCATAAGTGTGCGTAGAAACTGCACAACACACACCTGTAATGCAATTATTTTGTGGATTGTTTACACCATTACACCAAATTTTCAACATAGGCATTTTGGGACCTCCTCTCATGAACAGTGGCACTGTGATTTTCTTAATGTGTCCCGAGCGTTGATTTCGCACAGCGACCGTGTCCATTGTGTGCCACAGGTGTGAAAATATGTTTCGGGCAGGATGTGAAAAATGACAGTTGTACTGTTCACAAGGAGGTGTGCAAAAATGACAATCTTGAAAATTTAGAGTGAAAATATAAAACATTGGTGAAGTTACAAGAGTGTGTAGAAACTGCTCAACGCACGCTGGTAACACAGTCATTTTTTGGAACTTGTTCACCAAATTTGAAACATAGGCTTTTTGGGACCTCTCTATATGAACACTGTCACTGTGATTTTCTTAATCTGTCCCGAACACTGATTTCGCACAGCGACCGTGCCATTGTACACCAGATGTGCGAAAACACATTTCGTCCAGGATGTGAAAAATGACAGCTATACTGTTCATAAGGAGGTGTGGAAAAATGACAATGTTGAAAATCTGGAATGAAAATATTAAAAATTCTTGACGTTACGAGCTTGCATGGGAACTGCGCAATGCACGCTCGTAACAGTCATTTTTTGGGATTTTTTCACCAAATTTGCAACATAGGCTTTATGGGAGCCCACCTCATGAACAGTAACACTGTCGTTTCATTAACTGGTCCCGGAAGGTGACTCTGTGCAGTGACCGCAAAATCACCTTTTGGGACCAAATAATGGCATGACAGTGACTGCGTTCATGAGGTGAGGTCCCAAGAACCCCATGTTGAAAATTTGGGGCCAAAAGTCACAAAAATGGCTGAGATATCCACCTAAGTTGAAGCCCCCCTATTTATGCCATTATACAGCTTACTGGCATTTCTTCAGTTCGCGGTCAGCTTTGAAGAGTGCAGATGTGTTCCCACTCAACCAAAGATTGTCATGCCAGGCTCCAGAGGTAAGTATGGGGTGGGGGGAGATGTGGGAGGTGGGTGTGCAGAGGGTGGGTTGGGTTGGGAGGGGACCTGACGGCGAGGGACTGTTTTCTTTGTCTCAGGTTTAAAAAAAACAAAACACTGTGGACCTTTTTTTCCTTTTTTTACACACACTGGGGTGGGCTCCAAGTGTGTCCCATGATTTGGGGGGTCATATAAACCACACTGGGGTGGGCTCCCAGTGTGACACACAATGGGGGTGGCAGGAACATGCCGACATGATGGGGGGTTCAACATGCTGACAGGGGGATTGGGGACCCTGTCAGCAAGTGTGTCTGGGAGGGATGATGCCGAGAGGGATTGGGCACCCCCCTTGGCAAATTGGGGATGGCACTGAAGCTGATGGGGATTGGACCTCCCATCGGCAAGCGTGTCTGTGTTTGGGAGGGCGGGGGGATCATGCCGAGGGGGATTGGGCACCCCCCATAACAGACAAAAACAGGAAAGGTGCACATATGCTGATAGGGAATGGGCTCCCCCATCGGCAAATGAACTGGGAAGGGGGCATGCTAACAAAGGGATTGGGTGCTCCCAAAGTTGGCTTGCTGGAGACTGGGAGAGGCAGACGGTGACAACCGCTGCCATGTTTATTGAAATGTTACACCAGGCAAGACACACCCTGCAATGAGGGGGTGCTCCCTTATTGCAGTGGTGAAATTGTTTCAACTTGGTGGCACGCTTGCAGACTACTGTCATAGCAAGCATGCTCCTTCATTGGTGCCACAGAGACAAGCCCCAAAAAGCAGTGGCTGCATTGGCCACAACACTGCCACACCTCCACAACCTGCTACTCCACCAAGTTGTCCCAACATATTTCTTGTGCATGCACACAAGCAAACATAAAAATGGTGAGACTGGGTGGGCCAAGTGGCCCTTATCTGAGTATATGTTTCTATGTTTCTGTATTTTATAGGTTGAGAGTATCCTTTTAAGAAAAAAAACAAATTTCTCACTCCCTGCCTTGTTTATCTTTCTCATTCCTACTGCCCCCTTAGTTGGTTGATCTCGGTTACTACTTAGTCCAAACAACTCCTCATTGGTACAGTGCTATTTAGATGTATCTGATGCCATGCTTTGTCCCAGTTGGCTTAAAAATGCCACATAGGGAAGGAGATAGATTGAAAGGAAAATTTGCAATAAATAGAACCATAGTTAGATGACCATGAACAAAAAGGCTGCATTTTCATCAAAGGTCTTTTTTTCTGTGGCACAGTATATGATGCCAACAGAACCACAGACAGAAACACTACCTTATGCATGATTTCCAATCGTTTTGTTTTTATAGTAAATGGAATCAAAAAGAAAATCATTTATTTATTTATTTATTTAATTAGTTAAAATGGTTCACCAGGAAAGACATACTGAGTCGCTAATAGCTCATTTCCAGATGCATCCTGGGGGTGAGCAGAAGTGGAAATAAAAAAAGAGGTGGAAAAAGTTAAGTAGCAATAACATCAGACTGTGGGTTCCTGTGACCCCCCCCCCACTGCATACCATTTTTGATCATAAACTAAAAAACAGAAAAACTCAACCCATGACAAACTATATACTATATGTACCCATCCACAGTCCCACAGTACTGCCCAACCGAAAGAGAGTACTGTTTATTATTAAATATTCAAGATTCAGTGCAGCTTGATGATTCTGAACCACTTCACTGAGTGTTGCTGGCGAGTCTCTTCCCATCTGCGAAATACATTAAGAACTAAAATTAAAAAATTTAGAACTAATAAAAGAAAAACAGTACAATTAGCTAACCTGTAGAAGAGACTGCCTATGAATGTAATATTGAGTCCAAACAAAAAAATTTTCAAAACAAATTTAGACAAACATATCACAGCGGGGGGTGGGGGGGATGAACTATTACATTCTGTGTTAAAGGAGCTACTTATAGGCTTTGGCTTTTTTTGCTCCTCTAGCCTAAGTGAATCTAAATGAAATTACAGGCAAGCAATTTACGTAGTGGGTGTTGGGACATGGAAAAGGTTGCAAAACAGCAGTTAATAATTCCCTTGAGAGTACCACTGATGTTGGAATGCTGTTGTACCATCAGTCTGATGTCAGAATGATAGCAGAACAACATTCCGATGTCAGAACAGTGGCGCAGCAACATCTGGAGATACGTTTCCTTGTGAAAAGCGTGAACACCCACACAGGTAACTGTGTGGCTCAGTTAGCAACACATCCGCCTCTGTGAAAGAAGATCATAGCCTCCAGTCCCACAATTTGACACTCTGCACACTGACACTCCAGTGCAATCTGTTGGATGATGTAATGTTAGGGTGTGCCATCCTCAGGACGAGACGGTAAACCGAGGTGCCTTCTGCCCATCTCTGGTGCTTTTCTGGTCAATGTCCAGGTGGAAGTCAAAGAACCCATAGGCCTTACCGTCACAGACGGAGATTTTCTCTAGTGTCTGGGCCAGCTTTCCTCTTCCCTAGTGTCTGGGCCAGCTTTCCTCTTCCCATAAAACTGGTTCTGCCAATCGGCCATGGGTACGTGCTGCGGTTGATGAGAGGAATGGCTGCTTCTGTATGTTTTCAGTCACTTTACTACAGGTCTCGCTCTTTCTTTATGAAGTTCTTTGAGATACAGACTTTTGTCTGAAAAGTTTAAATTCAAATTCTTCTTCATTTACACTATCCTACATAGGCATGTTTTTATACCTCAAAAAAATCGTCCCACTTTGCTTACCTTTCCGTGAACATTGTAGTTGTGTTTTAATTTTGTTTATTTCATTATCTTGAGATTTTTTTTTAATTCCTTCTGTGATACTGATTCCCAATATTTAGTGCCATGTTTAAAAGCAGCTGTCACACCACGTATATGAATGAGGGTCAGGAGCTTGGAGTGCATCAGCTCACAAAAGCACCACTAACATGTGGCTGTGCATCAGCTCTACTGACAAAGAAACAGACCAAAAACAAGATTAACACAAGAGAAATTTGTAAAATAATGAGTGGTGGTAAAAAGGGCAGTGCAGTCTCCAGGGATTTATTCAATGTCAGAAGAGGTACGCAAGCAATCATTGTTACATGTCCATCCCCTAGTGGTCATAGAGAAGGAGTCATCCAGTGATACACTCAGTTGGATGCTGTTGTGTTACTGCTGACAATAGGGACAGTGATGACTAGGGACTACATAGGCATACCTCACATAATTCTGTCCAATCAGTCCTGAAGGGTAAGAGCAGGGAATGGACTGGGGTTTTGGTTTGGCAGAGTCAGAGATGGGTTGTGGCAATGGATTTGTTGTCTACAGAGGAAGATGGGATCGTCCTACAGACACAGCAGGAAGGGAACGGGGAAGGAAGATGCTTAGCGTCAGTATCAACACCAGCAACATCAGGTGTCATGGTTTGGGCCCATGAGAGCCAGCAGAAGAGGTAAGTATCCTCAACCAAGGTGCTGAGCTGCCATGAGAGGCGGAGGCTATGTAGAAGGGAAATTCCTTGGGAAGTTGTGGGCTTTATTCCTTGACAGAGCATCAATATGTCTGAGAGGGTTAGATATGGAGTGAGATGATTTTTGTTAAGATGTAATAAACAGAAACTGTCAAACAAATTCATGATGAATATGTTGAATGGGACATGGCTTTTGTTAGTTGTGCAGTGGCTTTGATTTTCAGCAAACAGCCCTCTAAAGTATAAAACCAATTCAGCAAACAATTGCCCCAATTTACTTTTATGGAGCATGCCCACATGCTTTCCAGACTTGGACTTCACAAAACACCTGGGCATACGGATAGGGCCATCACTCTAGGACGTGGAAGGAATTGGGCTGGTGACTCTTTGGAGCACAAATATGATCCCTTCCTTTCCCAAAAACCTGGACATAAACATTTTCCTTCATATGGTGGGGGCTATAAAGCTCTTGTATGCTTTTGTGGGCATTTTATTTCACACTGAGCACAATCAGTGCTCTTTCAAATAAGTCCACATTGTCAAAGCTGATCATCTGGAAGGCTGATATTAGATTTAATTTAAAACAGCCATCTATGGGACCAAGTGATGGCCCAGTAGTAATGCATCACATTACTATGTGGGCATCTGGCATTTGTGAGCCATCTTGGAATTACTGTAGTCATTTGGCCAATGGTCAGGGAGCGATGCTGGTGGAAGTGCTTCTAGTCTAGGAGGGTGGCACTACATTCTGCTGCCACAGCAGCTCCTCTGGTAGGCCCCAAAAACTCAGTCTCCTCTACAGTTGTGCTACTGAAGATGTGTCATTGCAATGTCTGTTGGAGGTGGGAGGACTAATTCAGGAGAAACCCAACCACGACAATCAATATGGCAGTACTGGTATTAATGAGTCCTGAAACACAAGTGAAGTTGTGCTGCTGTCTGACATGTCTGATAGAGATGCTAGTGTGGGGATAAAGGCATATGTGGAAAAGTATAGCCCATGGGAGCATAAGGTAATGCTCTCGACCAATCAGAGCACTTCCTTCAGTTACATATGAACATATGAAGAAGCCAGAAGAAGAAGGCCATTTGGTCTATTAAGTCTGTTCATATTGCAGGGTCCACAGCTTGAGCTAATGTCCCAGCCCTCCCTCCCTACTCCTCCCATCCTCCCTACGCATGATACTTACCTTCCCCCTATGCCTATCCTAGCCTCCCTTAAAGCTGCCCACTGTCTTCAATGAGATGACCTCTTCCGGCAGCATATTCCAAGTGTCCACCACCCTCTCTGTGAAGAAGTACTTTCTGACCTCCCTCCTAAACCTCCCACCCTCCAGCTTAAGACTGTGCCCCCTCGTGTTATGATTGCTACTCAGCTTAAAGAGACTCTCCTTGTCAATCTTATTTATCCCTTTCAAGAACTTGAAGGTCCTCTCTCTCTCTCTCTCCTCTCCTGTCTCCCAGGGAGTACATGTTCAGTGCCCTCAACCTCTCCTCATATGCCTCACTCTGCTGACCCACTATCATCTTTGTAGTCCTCCTCTGGACCTTCTCCAGCAGGTTAATGTCCTTTTTGAGGTGTGGGTACCAGTACTGAACTCAATACTCTAGATGCAGCCTTACCAGTGACCTGTACAAGGGCAGTATAACCTCCTCTCTCCTACTACTGATCCCCCTAGATATGCATCCCAGCATCTTGTTTGCCTTTGCTGCTGCTTTTCTGCACTGTGTGGAGTGCTTCAGGTCACTAGTGATCATCACTCCCAGGTCCTTCTCCTCCTCTGATGCAGATACTCAGACTCCACCCAGGTAGTACTCTGTCCTGGGATTCTTGGCTCCAATATGCTTAACATTGCATTTCTTGGCATTGAAGCCAAGCTACTAGATCCTGGGCCATCTTCCCAGCTTTTCTAGATCTTCCTGTAGGTCCTGTATCCCTTCAGTTGTGTCCACTCTCCTGCAGAGGTTGGTGTCATCCAAAAATAGGTACATTTTACCCTTAATACCATCCCCAATGTCATTGATGAAGACTTTGAACAACACCGGCCCCAGCACTGAGCCCTGCGGGACCCCACTGGTTACCTCTCTGGTGCCAGATAACTCTCCCCCCACAACCACCCTCTGGGTTCTTTTCCTCAGCCAGTTTTCCACCCATCTGGCCATCTTTTCCCCAACCCTGAGATCCACCAACTTCCTGATCAATCTATTATGGGGCACAGAGTCAAAGCCCTTGCTGAAATCAAGATAGAGGATGTGTACTGCTTGGCCCCTGTCTACTGTCTTAGTGACACAGTCAAAAAGACAATCAGATTTGTTTGACACGATCTCTCCCCATGAACCCATACTGCCTTGCATCCTGGAGACCATGCTCCTCTAGATAGTCCACCAACCTTTCCTTTAGTATGATCTGCAGTGGCCCTGCCAGCTCCTCAGCCAGTTCCTTTAGTACCCTTGGATGTACTCTGTCTGGGCCTGGTGATTTGTCCACCTTCACTGCCAGCAGCCCTCCCTCACTCTAGCCTCCTCTACCACTACATCTGTGTTCCCTTCCCCCGTTCCTCTTTTCCCTCCAGAAGGCACTGGTCCATCCTTCTCCCTGGTGAAGATGGAACAGAAGTATTCATTTAGTATCTCTACTTTCCCCCATTATTCTCCACCCACTCCACCCCTTTCTCAAGCATAACAATCCCTTCCTTCTTGTCCCTTTTCTCACTTATATAGTGAAAGAA
Source organism: Neoceratodus forsteri (assembly GCA_016271365.2). NCBI lineage: Eukaryota > Metazoa > Chordata > Ceratodontiformes > Ceratodontidae > Neoceratodus > Neoceratodus forsteri. The sequence continues at coordinate 22,449,579 of CM028135.1, read as the reverse complement.
AGCCTTCTCCCCCTTCTTAATTCCTTCAGCTATCTGCAGCTCCTTCTGTGCCTTTTCTCACTGGACTGCCTTACTTGCCTCACTAGCCAACCTTAGGTAATTTTCCCTATCCACCTCTCTCTTGGTTCTCCTGAATTTTCTATAGGCCAACCTCTTTTCTCTTACTGCCTGAGCAACCCCAGAACTGAACCAGCTAGGCGCTTTGGCCCTTGTGTTCTTCCCCTGAGCCTAATGCACTCATCTGTGGCAACCAGTATTCCTCCCTTAATGATGGACCACCTTTGGTCTACCCCCATATCTGCTCTGATGCCTGCCAGATGGCTGCTTAGCACTTCACCCATTTTCCTGAAGTTCGTCCTCCTGAAATCCAAGATTTCAGTCTTAGTCAGGATGCTTTCCCTGCCCATATCCAACTGGAACCACACTGTGCAATGATCACTTCCACCCAGTAGCTCCCTGACCATTATTTCCTGTACATGCTCCCCATTTGTGAGCATCAGATCAAGAACTGCCTCAGCTCTTGTTGATTCAGTGATGCCCTGAGTCAAGAACCCACTTTGCAATCCTTTCAGGATCACTTGACCCCAGTACATGTTGTGGAGGGTATGCTCTAGTCCACCTTGGGCAGGTTGAAGTCCCCCACAGTTACCACCTCTCCTTTCCCTGCAGCTTCCAATATTTGTGAGCTCAGTTCCCTATCCCTCTCCTCGTCCTGATTAGGTGGTCTGTAAACCACTCCCAACCTCACCTTTCTCCCTCTATTGGACCTTAACTGAACCCATAATACTGCCATCTCCCCTTCCTCTGACTCCTCCCTCGTGCAAGTTATTCTCTCCCTGATATAAACTGCCACCCTTCCCCCTTCCCGACTACCCTGTCCCTCCTGTATAGTTTATATCTAGGGATCATAAGGTCCCAGTCATGGTATGATGTTGCCCAAATCTCGGTTACTGCAGCTATGTCCACCTTCCTGTCTGCTAATAGTGCCTGCAGGTCATCCATCTTGTTTCCAAGACTCCGCGCATTCAGAGACACCACCCTCCACCTAGAATCTGACCTTCCTTCTCTTCCCTCTATTCTTCCATTCACATTCTGTCTCGTTTATCACTGACCCTTTGTTTCAGGCAAGTCAGGGATGGATACATTTTTTTTTTAATTTGTTTTATTTATTTATTGGTTTATTTATTGACACTGAGGTTTTACTATAATGCAATGCACAACATTTATGCAAACAGTTACAACAGAATTTTGGGGACAAAAAAATACAATTTGTTGCTTACCGTTAATTCTTGCCACTTAACAGCCCATGATGTTTAACATAGTTTAATAGGCAACATGGCTGAGATTTGATCACTGGCTAATTACTTGCCACAAATTAGACTTTCTTAATTCAAATAAAAAAAAAGAGATTTAACCCACTCGGTTCACAGAGGCCATTTTCAATTATAATAAGGATGGAATGAGTTTTTGAACTGCAGATAGCTGAATGTGACTGAACTAGGGCTAGGGCTAGAAATACAAGTCAGCGGAGAACTGAATGCTGCTTACCGGGAGTGGGAGCAAATTGTCGCAGGGGTGATTTATTGTAGGAGCTAATCGCCGCTGGAGCAAAATGATGGGAGCGTGTTGTCAGGGAGCGAGTTGTTGTGTTCCCCTTGCGTTTCTAGGACACCAGAACTGCATATCTTTAGTTCACAGTTCTTACGTCCTAAGAACCCGCAATGCGACACTGTTATATCCATAACAGGCCCAACAACCAGATACGTAAATTTATGAAACAAGTTTGACATCAGTAATGGGCAAGGTCCTGGAAGCCATCATTAAGGACAGAATAATGCATTCCTTCAATGAGACAATGTTCTCGCCCTCTCTCAGCTTGGCTTTCTGAAGGACATATTATGCCGAACCAACCTCATCGCCTTCTTTATTTTTCCATTATAAACTTTTATTAATTTCATTAAACAAACAAAATACATAAACTTATCTATACATACATATCTTTAGACTCTATATTGACTTGAATACACTCCTATAACTACTACATCTCTCAATCCGAGTCTAAAACAAAAACTGGAACAATATATAGCTATAAAACTCTGTCTTAAGCTCATCACCTTCTTTGAGGGGGCTGACCATGGAGATGGACAGAGGCAGGGCCATAGACATAGTTTATCTGAAATTCGGCAAGGTCAAGCCTTAGACAGTGTGCCACATGACAAGCTTCTAGGTAAAGTACACCAATGTAGTATGCATTAGGCATATATGGGTTGCTAATTGGCTTGGGGACAGGAAACAGAAGGCTGTGGTGGATGGGTACTTCTGTAAGTGAAAAGGGTACTTGGTGGTTTTCCTCAGGAATTCCAGGCCCAGGATTGCTTTTTGCATGCTACAAGTATTTACCACTAACAAAGTGACATACTTTGGTTGCAGCATCCATACTTATGCTATTTTTTCCTACATCCTAAGTTCTCATCTTCCTCATCTACTTGATTTAAAAAAATTTCCAAACTGTGGCTTCTCGTGGAAGATTTATCAGTTACCCCCTCCATACAAAATGCGTGAGACTATAAAGGAAGGTCCTCAGCCTCATTGTGCCTTGCATTTTAATTGGAAACTATAATAAATGAGGCCTCAATTCAATGGTGTATCTGATGCTCATGAATAAAATTATTATTTTATAATTTCTATCTTCAAAGCGCTTCGAGCTGCTTCTATCTCATCAGTCAATCTCAAAGGCACTAACTTGGTTCTAAATAGAGTCAAACAGGCCTTAAACAAAGCCTGTAGGCTAATATTAAATGCGGATCACTTAACCCATACCTGTGATCTCTATGCCCGCTCAGGATGGCTCAATCTCCAAAACAGAGTTCATTATCAGACTTGCCTACTTGGGAAGAAGGCCACTCTCAGCCTCACACCTCCAGGGATTCAGAGCTTTATTTGCTCATCCATCTACCACAGACTAACAAGGGTTACTGGTGTTAATATGCTCCAAGTCCCCTTCTGTTGAACATCTCTTGGGCAAAGGTCCTTTGCTTACAGGGCCCCCAAATGGCTCAACTCTCTAAATGCTGACTTGCTATCTGCACCCAAACTAGGCCACTTCAAATCAAAACTGAGATCTCATCTAGCCACAACTGGTTCATGTGACTGTAACACCTAACACCTCTTGTCTCTGTCCAAGCAAGGTCTCTCCTCAGCAGCACTTATCATTCTTCCCTACTCACTCATCTCTCCTTCCCCCGGTTACTACCCTACTTCCTCATTCCTTCCCTGCCACCACCCCCTATGCTCCCGCACCCACCTCCCCCCTACAGCTGTCTCCCTCTAACAGTTCTTCTTCACCCTTTCCTTTTCACAACGTATGCCCTTCTCCTTTGGTGAACGGCCAGCTCTGGTGCTAACTCTACTAATCACCTCATAAGCACTCTTCCCTATCCCCCGTCTTTCTTTCACGTATCTGACAAGGCCCTCCTGGGCTGCCAGACTCTAATCCTCCTGGTACACATTTATACCTATCAGCCTCCATTCTTCTTCCCACCTTCCCCTATGCTTCCCAACCTTTCCTTGCACTAACAATTCATAATCCCTCACATCTTTAATCCCTACCTTCTCTTCCCTTCTGATATCTAAGATCTAGTTGGGAGTCTGATATGCTCAACCACTGGTACCTCTATTATGGATCGTAAACTCCCTGTTAATAAGTTTTGTATTGACTTAACTAAGTTTTGTACCTTATCTATGACATATATTACTTGTATATTGTCCTCTTTGACGTGGAACCTCTGTAAATGAGCTTTTAGCTCAAAGGTGTCAATCCAAGATGATAAATAAATAAATAAAATAAAATAAAAAGCCCTTGATATCACCAGGAAAAAACACAGGAAAACATTATTTTTAGATACATTTCACTTATATTTAATAAATTCTCTGCAGTTGTTCACCCTTTTTCTATACAACTGTGCATATTAAAGAGTAACTTGGCACTTTAGCATGTACTTTCATAAATGAGAGGTATCAGCTATAACAATTTACTAGAGAGTACATTTCTTAATTTTCTGATTTCCTTTCCAAGGTTTATAACGTATTTTAATAGTCTGTCCAAAAAGCCTGTATAAAAGCACTGGCCTATCCCCTATTGATCTTATAATGCCATTGTTCCTGACAACATAATGCACACCATGACAACAGACTATGATGTCACAAACGAGGTCAGTTAACAGTCAGTTGCTTTTGGAAGACTCAGTGAAATATGTACAGCATTATCTAAAATGATTAGCTTAAGCAAGAACAAAAGAAAGCATAGTGAAACTAGAGAACTCTAAAATAAACATAATTGTTAGCAATCTAACAGTTATAAGCTTGTTATTCTAGTAGAGAGCTACTCTTTCAATAAAAATAGAATCCTTGTCCTCTGGACTTCATCTACTGTGGCTGCTTGTCTACACCCACATCCCAATCCCCTGCTTGTTACATCACAGTCTTGCTGTGGAACTGACTATGTTGCCAGAAGCACAGGAGTATTGCTTCTGGCATAGACAGGTAACCAAAGCAGATGAAGCCTGGAGGACAGTGAATAGTGCTATGCGGAATTTTCAAATTCCAGCAGAATGAAATACCATGGAACTTTGGAAAAGTCTGCTTAATTCCATGGAATTGGTAGTGGAATTTCAAATTTTAAAAAGTGGAACTTTTTTTTTTTGCAGATTAGTAAAACCGCAGATTCCTTTGCTGTAACCCAAGTAAAACTATCCTGCAGTTTACATAATTTGTCAAAAGTAATTTCATGGTTCAATGTGCTTATGCAACTTGATATGATGTATGCTTGTGTGACTTAGATATATTGTGGCTGTTCGCCTCTCTATCCATGGGATATACCACCCTATAGGGGTATGATGGTGAGGAGCCCTAGAGGAGGGTTCCACCACTATAAGTGCAGCAGGAAAGATTCCCATGGTTAAAGGTAGCTTAGGAAGAAGCCCACGGAAAGAGAGAGATGTGCCACTGGAGGAGGAGGGGAGGATGGTGGGGCAATGAAGAAATAAATCCTGGAACAGTCCAAGAAGAGTGGCCTTTTAAGGCCTGATGGGGGAGTGATGTTGTTGCTCTGCCCATTGAACCACAGGCATAGCCTTACCATTCAGTGTGCTTGATACAATGTATGCTTGTGTGACTTAGATACACTGCGGCTGTTTGCCTCTCTATCCACGGGATATACCACCCTATAGGGGTATGACAGTGAGGAACCCTAGAGGAGCGTTCCACCTTATAGGTGCCACACGAATTATTCCCTTGGCTAAAGGTAGCTTAGGAAGAAGCCCAAAAAGAATACCCAAAAGGGTGTTGAGCATTGAAGAGGAGAGAAATCCGAAGATATTGAGACCGGAAATTAAGGCGAGAGACATAGATGGGGAGGATAGGAAAAGAACGAAATATGACGAGGACGATGAACAAAAGGAAATCTGACAAGATGCAGAAGGGCAGATTTCCTAAGGAGAGAGGGAACAGCCAGGGCCACCATCTGACTCCATCCAACAGCGGAACCTAACTATGGAACCTATGAAAGCATTAAACCTGTCTAATATTATGACCATCGACAGGGAGGAGTGGAAAACCCCCCTTGAGGAGGAAACCTCTGGGGATCCAAGGCCTAGGTTGCCTTCCCTCCAGGATGAAGGACATATTGGTTAGTGATGGCTCAGCTGCTGCAATTTAGAGTCGATATTGAGGGAAGAGGAAAATATTCCAATTTAGATGAAGCTCTTGCTCTGTCCCTCTAACAGGAATGCTGTAAAATTTGAAATGGATGATGTATGGTGATGGACAGAAGCCTTGAAAGCTGGAACAGTTAAGGTGAGGTATGAAATGGATGATGTACAATGATGAAGAGAAGCTCTGAAGGCCTGAACGGTTTAAGGTGAGGAAGTAAATGGACGATGTGCGATTATGAAATGAGGCCTTGAAGGCTGGTATGGTTAAGGTAAAATATGAAATTTCATTTCATTTTTCATTTTTATTTTTATTTTTTATACTTGAAGCAGGATGAACAAAACTGCCCGTTTCCGCCAGCGACAAGTTACAAGACATACTTAAGCATAAAAAACATATCACACATACAAACATTTAGGAATGATACAAAATACATAAAACAAACAAAATATAACCATCAAATATTTAACTTTAACATGTGTAAATATCATTATCCATCATCCAATATTTTAGTCTGGTTTTAAAAGACCACACTGTCATACTCTCTGTAATATCAACAGGTAATGAGTTAAAACACAAAGGAGCCCTGTATAGAATAGATCCCTGGCCAAAAGCAATATGAAACAAGAGAGTTTTGTAAGTAAATTTTGCCTGGGATCTAGTGCCACTAGAATTAAGGGATCTGAGAAATAACAATGAAACTGCAGAATGTATAAGGCCATTCTTTACCTTAAACATAATGGTACCCAATTTATGCAAAATTTTGAGAGATAAACTATAACAATATTTAAGCAATAAACAATGATGTGTACGAAAGGGAACATCTAGCATAAAGTGTAGAATAGAATTGTACGTTACCTCAAGTTTACTAAGTAAATTACAGGAAAAGGGAGAATAAATAATAATACCATAATCCAGAACACTCAACAAAAAACTATGGGCAAGTAAAAACCTAGATTCTCTGGTCAAACACTGCCCAACTCTATAGAGTGAACCTAATCTCTGATGGGGAATTTGCCTTAGTTTATTCAGATGAGGTTCAAAGGTTAGTTTTGAATCAAGGATTATCCCTAAATATTTAAAACTATCTACTAGTTTAATCACTTTTCCATCCTGTGTAACAATGGGATAAAGACTGCTAGACTCAATAGTCTTATGTGCAAACAACATAACTTTAGTTTTGCTTGAATTGAGTACCATAGATTTTGAAGACAACCATTTCTGGAAGGAGACAAAGTCAGATTGAACCTCAGCCAGAGCATAATTAGGAGTGGATCCAACACTATAAATGACTGTATCATCAGCGTAAAGTATCACTGATGAATGAGAACATACCAAAGGGGCAGAATTCATATAGAATGAAAAAATCAATGGGCCAAGAATTGACCCTTGGGGTACTCCACATTTAATGACACTAGGAGAGGAAATACTATCACCTATTCTAGTACAATGGGATCTGTTAGAAAGGTAATTATAATACCAGGATATGACATTATCAGAAAAATGAAAACTAGTGAGAATACCATTTAATAAACCATGTTCAACCAAATCAAAGGCCTTGGTGAGGTCCACAAAAAGTGGCGCAACAGTCTGCCCTTTATCAAGGGCACCCTGAATGGTACAAGTGAACCCCACCAAGGCCACCAATGGATGACGTATGAAGATGGAGTGAAGCCTTGAAGGCTGGCATGAATGCTTGAAGGCTGGCAGGGACCAAAGAATGGGAATGAACGAAGCAAGGGGTTTATCTGATAGCTGAGTAGTGAAGGAGTAGTGGTAGGGCAGGAAAGAAAAAACAGGGAAGCTGCGACAAGGCATTAGGACACAAAACAGCTGGGGAAATGTAATGAATGAGCTGAGGTAGGCAGACAGGGAGAGAAGCAAAAGACATGCTGAGGGGATAAAATAAAATAAGGTAATGCCAGCAGGTGTAATCAGCTGATGCTGAGCTGAAGTAAAATAGGGGCTGAGGGGTCTGCAACATGAGGCTATGGCACAAGAAAGATGCAAAATTGGGAAGGTAAATGGTAGGCAGAACCCCCCCAAAAAAAGAGCAGAGAACACAAGCTGGCCAGAGAACCCAGACAAGGAGCAGGCACGGCACCCAGAAAGCAGGCAAGCCACCCAAAGGTTATCAAGCATCCCAAGACGGAACTGAATGGAGTTGGAACTGCAGCAGCAGCTGTGAATGAGGACGGCAGGAAGAAAAGCTTGAACAGAAGCCCCAGAATCCGAATAGTATGGTATGCAGTTTAGAAAAGTCTCGGATTACAGGACCCGCGAGTGAGAAGCTCTGGTACAGAGGTTTCATGTCAACAAAGGCGGATCTGCAGGTCAGTGCAGTAGAACGATGCGAGGAGTGAGGTCCGAAAGGGGGCTGCCGGGAAGAAGATGGTTGGCGGTGCAATGAGGATAGTGGCCCGAAGTCGAGGGAGGTGGAAACAAACAGGAGAGATGAGGAGCGGGAGGGGCACAGAGGAGCCGGGAGAAGGGAGCGCTCACAGCCCGCAGCGTGGGCCAGAAGGGGAGCAGCAGAGGTGCTGGGCAACGAGCAGAAGGGAAGGCATACTGGGGAAGAGCGGGTGGAAAGGTAGGCAAAGACAGAACCGGGAAGGGGAAACGCAAGTGGGGAGCTGAGAGGAGGGGGGCATGAAGTGGATGCAAATGGAGACAGGGAGCGAGCCGGCGGCCAGAGGCACTGCAAAGCCGGCAACAGTAAAAGGCAGGACAAACTACCCAAAAGCAAGGAAGAGTGTCGCCTCCAGTCGCAACGAAGAAACAAATCCTGGAACAGTCCAGAAGGAGTGACCTTTTAAGGCCTGATGGGGGAGTGATGTTGTTGCTCAGCCCATTGAACCACAGGCATAGACTTACCATTTGCATAGGAGTGCTTTTGGAATTCTGTGGATTCAAAAAGAAAGCCCTAAAAGCATTACAGAAGCAGAATTGCCATTCCGCATGAATTCTGCCATTGGAATTGTGCACAGCTCTATCAGTGATCGTGTTTTCTGATTAAAGTGTTGAGGAAGCTAAATGCTGAAAGTATATCGACCAAAAACTGAAATGCGCTGAAAAATGTATTCGTTACAGTTTACCCAGAGACATCTGTAGCTCTTTAAGTGGGCACACCTGGCAACACTATGGTGCTAACATTAGAAAAGTTAGGACAACAGGCAGCATAGCACCCTAAAGCTGAGGCTAAGAAAACACAGCACTACAATATGTAATGTGCGAAACCATGAGTGCTGGCAAGTTACATATTGTACTGCTGTGTTTTTGTATCCTTACCTTCTGGGTGCTCTTCTCCCTGTTGTGCCAGCTCTTTCAAGGGGAACATTCAGTACTAAGAGCCCTACACCCAAGTATTAGGACTGGTTCCTATTTTTTTTTTTGTGTTAGTTGTTTAACCAGGAGTAGCACACTAAGCTGAAAGCTTTTTTACAGGTGCGACCTGGGAGCACAGGGAAGTTAAGTGACTTGCTCAGGGTCACACAGTGCATAAGTGGAAGCTGTGGGATTCAAACCCAGGTCTGGTCTGCTGGATGTCACCAGATTTGCAGCTCAGAGCCTTAAACCACTGTGCTATACTGCCTTCCTTGCACTTTCTGTGCAAAAACATTTTTTTGTTTACTTATTGTTTAGTGTAGTGTAATTGAGTCTAACACACTGAGTCTGTTGACTTCCAGTCCAACATTTGCATTAACCAGAAATTTTGGAATCCTCTGCAGCTGACATCAGAGCAGGTCTGCAGCAGTGAGCGATTCAATAGCCTGCAGTGCATGTTAAAGATTTTATAAGCTCAGATTAGATGTATACAAGCCCTGCTGTTCTCTCAGGGCCAAATGCAGTCTTCTGAAACTGTATGTGGCCCTGGAAGTATAGGAGTACCAGTAAAAAAACAAATGATCAGAGCTTATAAAACCTTTTACATGTACTACAGGCTATTGACTCGCCCATTGCTGCACTCCTGCTCTGATGTCCGCTACAAGGGATTTGGGGATTTCTGGTTACAGCAAAATGTTAGCTTGGAAGTCAGTAGAATCAGTCTAATACAATATGTCACACGCAGTAAACAGTAAGTAAACAAAAAATGTTTTTGCACAGAAAGTGCAACTTGGGCTCAGCCCCGAATTTGGTTGTGGGACTCTCAGTGCTGACTGTTCCCCTTTAAGATCTCAGTTTCAGCTGGACCGGTGGCACTGAGGGTTGATGCACTGAACACCACATCTTGCACCATGCCAGCGACCCAGGCTCGGGAATGAGCCCAGGCCGCCGGGGGTCGGAAGAGGAGAGAGAGGATTCTCTCTCAGGGGGAGGGCTTGCCATTCTGCTCATCGATCACCCTCTAGTGGTAGCCAGGGGGAGATGCGGGCAGGGAGGCACATCACCGACGTCCGTTGTTGGTGGCAAGGGGGGCAGGGAGAAAAGGAGGAAATAGGAGCTGGCAGGCTCTGTGATGGCTGCACCAGTGCCCTGTTCCGACTCCCCTGATGTCTGGATTTCGCTCCAGGGATGGGGGAGAGCCAGTGCCCCTTCACCTCAGCCCTGTCACGGGGGGGGAGCCCATGGGGGATCTGGGCGTGTCAGGTAGGGGAAATGGTGCAGCCGGAGAACGAATCCCTTCCAAGGGAGGGGCCATATCCACCTGCCAGGCTCCCAGGAGGAAAAACAACTACAGATAAGTCAGCTAGGATGAAGCGCAGTGTCACAGGTTTACTGCAGGACAAAATGGATGAACTCCCATTGAAATGACATTGTTTACTGCAGTAACTCCACTACGGAATTCTGTAACACTGCACCTCATCCTGGGTGACTTCGCTATATGGAAAAAAAAAAGATCTCAGTTTCACAGCCTCTCATCACTCAGCCACCAACTGTAAGAGTTTAGGAAATCCACATATTAGATACAAGGATAAACCATTACACGATAAGGTGTGGGAGACAGCTGGTACATGCAGGGTGGAGCACTTACTCACTGATAATATATTTATGAGCCTAAGAGCAAATAATGATGCGTTTAAAATACCCCAGGCTGGCAGGCTGAAGCATACCATAAAACTACAACTGCCCTTTCTGTGACTCTTAGCACAAAACTCGCCAAGTCAAAATTACTTCACTAAATTCTTTTATTCCTTTGGGAAGAAAAGTTAACCCCGAAGTGGTTTCTGAATGCTGCTCCTTCCTTGGAGAGTGCAAGACCAGAGAAGTATATACCTTCAGTATGGAATAACATACCGAACGGTTAACATCTTTGGTAACAAAAGGGAAAACATTTAGGAATTCATCACAAAATCTACCACGAAATCTCCCTTACATTGTGTTTAATACAAAAATAGTCCACCACTTCTATTACACCTCACCCATATTAGTGAAGATGAGATGTAACATATAGGAACTCCCTCTCAGTTCCTGTTGACAATGTAGTACAGTTTTGGTCTGAAATATGGAAACACATGTCTAGCATGTTGCAAAAGTGAATCTGGAAACCAGCAATGTTCAAGTTAATTAATTTGGGATGCCTGTATCATTTACATTTCTTTGGCACACACAGATGTTTATCCTCTCTGCAATATGGATTCGAAAGGAAATCAAATGCTAACCAACTGGGAGGGGAGGGCCCTCTGCCTCAACTGTAGCAGCTTGGAAAATATGTGTTTTAGATACATAGTAACATAATTTAAAGTTGGAAGGGACTGTATGTCCATCATGTCTGCCCCCCCCCCACTTCATATGCAGGAATAAATAACTATACTGGGCAAACACTAATTGGTAGAGATTTATCTACCCACTCTACTACCCAGAGTGCACCGCAATTGCCTTGGTAAGCAGGAATTTGCTCAGACATAACTTGAAGGCATGTACTGTTTCTTTAAAGGGGAAGTAAAGCTTGCTGGACCCCTTAAAGGTTGAAAGCCCATGCAAGGCTGTTTAAAATGAGACACTGGCTTTACCTGCAGATGTCAGCAGTCTGGAGACATTCGTATCTAAATCAGCCAGATACTTCAAACAAGGCAAAACTATACCATGCAAACTTGTGACAGGAAGTCATGTTATAGTTGGACAAGTTGTGTTCAAAGAGCAGGGTTCCCACTCTGCAGCCAAGGCTCCATCAGGAAATCTCTGCACCTGTGGGGATTCCTCTCTTCAGGCCACACTCTGCATGAGTGGCAGGTGCAGCTGCAGGAGATGTTATGTCTGCTCCCAACAGATGTAAGATTTCGGTGCTGCTGTGCCGAAAAAAATTGTCAAGTGCTGCCGTAAATCATCTCCACCTTTCAAAATATGGCAGCTGTGGAAAAAAGCGTGGCTCCACAAGTGGAGACTCACTTGTGCCAGTTTTTTATCACACCCACGTGACTTTCAGGGGTTTGAAAATCTAGCCCCATGCTGTTCACTTCTACTAAATGGGCAACTGGCTATTTTATCAATTCATACCATACCATACCATACCATAATGCAAAGCATCATGGGATGTATATTCAAAGCTCCTTGAAAACTGGCACATTGCTGGCTGTTTTCGTAACTCCTGCCTCAGTGCTTTTGTACTGAACTTCCTTGCCTTTTTTGCTTCCTTTCTTAAGGGCTGGTTGTGTTGGGATACAGATGAGGCGCACTGACGAGTCCTGAAAAGAACGCAACACATGTCTGTGTCTTCTGCTCTCAACTTTTGCAGACTGTATGAGTGGCCCTTTGGCACCATATACTCCTGCTTAAAGCAGAACCAGTATAAATGTTCATGGTGATTTGAATATACATCCCATGATGCTTTGCATTATGGAGGTATGTGTGATTTTTGCATTTCTTATTTACTTTATCAATTGTCTTTTAAATGTGTTAACAAAAGGCTTAGTGCCTCATAGTCAAAAGTCAAGGTTGTGCTCCTTGCAAAGGCCTTAAAGGAGCACAAATTAGTGCATTGTTCTAAATCTGTCATAGTCAAACAAGTAGTCAAACAAGTTCAGATCATTGATTTGATCAGATCACAGTGTGAGTGTACCTAAACTTGTCCAAATATAGCCCCCAGAGTGCAGATCTAGTGAAAGCCCTAACTGGTGGTCTCGGCACAAAGTGCAACTCCCTGCTGGCTCCAGAGAGGAATGTGTCTATTCATGATATAGTGTTTGCAAGAAGCAGATCTAGTTAGATCTAGTCTGGGGTGCAGGATATTGCTCATCTACCGTCCAGCTGGAGATGGGAATGAGTTCCTGCAGGAAGTTGCAAACTTCATTGTCAATGTGGTATTGGGATCCCCCAAATGGTATATTCTGGGGGATTTCAGTGCCTGGTCAATGATGAACTCTCACAATTTGAATGTGACTTCCTCCAACTAATGACTTTGTTGGGCCTCATACAGGTTGTTACCTATGAAACCCACACTGGAGGTCACTCATTGGACCTGGTGTTCCTCCTGGGGATGGAGATATCCGATGTGGTGGTGGAACCAGTCGGATGGTCTGACTGTCACACCATAGGGTTCAGTTTTGTGGCTCCCCCCAATAGGCATGTCCCTACAGAGATGGTTCAGTACGCCCCTTTGTGGGGTGTGACCCCAGATGGCCTAATGGTGCTGCTGGATCTATTGGGTACATCTAGGGAGTACATAGATCCAGGGAATCTGGTGCTTACTTTATCTCCTCACCCTATGCCCAAGGTCCTCATGATTTGATGGGCCCTTGAAGGAGTTGAGGAGAGTGTGACGAAGATTAGAGAGGGTCTGGCAGAAATCAGGCCTGCAGGGTGACAGGCTTAGATTTGTGGAACATTATACAATCTATCAATCAATCAACAATCACCCGTAAGAAGGCAGAATTCCTGTCCAGGGAGATTGCCGCTGCACATAACTGACCAGCTGAGCTCTTCTAGACTGTGGACAGATTGTGCAATCCAACCTGTTTTCAGTCTGGTCAAGCTTTTTCACAAGAGAAGTGTGATGAGTTTGCTCGATTTTTTGCAGATAAATTTACTGCCATCAGGTCCAAGATCTGCCAGACCCCCCTATGGGGTGCTGCAGTGGTCGGCGGGAGGTCGCAATTCCCCGGCTTGTTTGGATGGACTTTAGCCAGCCAGAATTCATTGATATCAGGAGAGTCATCCAGACTGTGCAGCCAACCAGTTGTAGTTTGGATCTGGGCCCCACGTGAATCCTTGTGGGTTGCGTGAATGAGATTGGCCTGATTGCTCCTGAAAAAAACCTCCATTGACCCAGACTGTCCAGCCAACTACAGACCTGTCTCTAACCTGCCTTTCATGGGCAAGGTTATTGAGAAGGTGGTTGCGCTGCAGCTGGATGACCATCTTACCACCCACTATGTTTATGATTCTCTCCAGTTCAGATTTAGGAAGAAACATAGTACCAAGATGGCCCTTGTCCTGGTACTCAATGATCTCCTAATAGTGAGAGATCAGAGGACTCATTCCATCTTGGTCCTCCTTGATCTCTCTGCGGCATTTGACACTGTGGACCATGGTGTGCTATTGGAGCACCTGCAGTTCATCTGTGGACTATCTGGTACGGTCCTCAGATGGTTTAGACCTTTTCTCGAGGGTAGGACTCAGAGAGTTAGCACTGGGATTTATTACTCTGACACTCTCCCCCTATCCTGCAGGGTTCCACAGGGCTCCATTCTGGCACCCATGCTGGATGCAGTGTATATGCTGCCATTAGGAGGCATTGTTAGGTGGTACGGTTTGAGTTTTCACTGCTATGCAGATGATACTCAGCTGTACCTGTCCTTTGTGCCTGGGCAGGAGGATGCAGTCTTGGTATTTAACAACTGTCTCTCCGAGATCCAGGACTGGATGAGTGTCAGCTAGCTGAAGCTGAATCCAGATAAGACTGAGGTGTTGGTGGTGGACCCAGATCATCGGGCAGTGGGCGTGTTAGCTGGACAGCCATCTGGGCTTTGGCTCGGGGGATGCTCAGCTGACTACCTCACATCAGGTGTGTAACCTGGGCATTATTTTTGACAATGAGCTACTCTGAAATCTCAGGTGTCAACTATTGTCAAGATCTCATTTTGCCACCTATGGAATATTGCCCTGGTGAAGCACCTGGTTCCTCCAGGTGATCTTTCTGCCCTGGTCCACGCCTTTGTGACCAACTGCCTTGACTACTGCAATGCCCTGTACCTAGGGCTACTGGGGGTTGATATCCGTGGCTTGCAGCTGATGCAGAATGCAGTGGCCAGGCTTGTGACTGATACTTCTAGGACCAGCTACATTACACCTGTGCTCCATGGACTGCACTGGCTGCCCTTACAGTGGCGGATCACCTTCAAGGTCAGTTTACCGACTTATAAAGCCCTACACGAGCAAGGATCCCACTACCTGAAAGATCTCCTTTGTCCCTACTGCCCTCCTGTCCACTTTGATCCACCGACGAGGGATTGCTAGAGATTCCCAGGATGCATTTGAAGACATCTGGGGCTTGTTCCTTTGCATATGCAACCCATAGCCTGTGGGACTCTCTACTTCATCGGGTGACCATCCGGAGTTTTAAGTCTGCACTT
The DNA here is from genome assembly GCA_016271365.2 of Neoceratodus forsteri. Taxonomy (NCBI): domain Eukaryota; kingdom Metazoa; phylum Chordata; order Ceratodontiformes; family Ceratodontidae; genus Neoceratodus; species Neoceratodus forsteri. The sequence goes on along the minus strand of CM028135.1, from coordinate 22,434,361 downwards.
AAGACTCATTTATTTAGTTTAGCTTTCCCTGACAGTGCCAGCTGATAGAACTTATTAATTAACACCGCTGCTGATTATTTATTGATCGGAATGTCTGATTTTATTTATCTGATTTTATGAAGTACTTTGAAGATGTTGTTATTTCTTTGTATTTGTGTTGATGAAATTTTGTTCAGCGCTTTCATCTTGGGAAGGGCGCTTTATAAATAAAGCTTATTATTATTATTATCAAGGCATCCCAAACCTTTTCGTGTTCTTACATTAACTTGTTATATTTGAACGTTCCCATGCAAATGACCTCACTGTGCATCGAGGATCCTAAGCGGTCATTTATGTCTCATTATGGCCTTGATAACTTGTGAGTCCCTAGCTTTTGCCACATGGATTATGTGGAGGACTATCTATCCTCTCAAGACATCTGTGATACTGTATTTCTTAACACAAAAACACCACTTGGTACCCAATACCCATAGGCCTTGTCATATTTTCTTATCCCTAGTAGTCTAGTGGCACACCTTCCTCACCCAGTTCCAGTAATCAACATTATGCTTCAGTATCCGTGGTAGTCAAGGGGGTCCCCATCCCTCAACTGATCCCCTACGTATCCTGTTATAATTAATATCCCTGGTGGTCTAGTGGCCCCCCTCCAACACCCAATCCATGTTTGTTATTATCAGTATCCCTGGTACTGTAGTCTAGTGCACACCCCACCTAGTCCTACGAGGCAATCAGTGTTCACCTCATTGACCCTGAGATGGTGACTGCCACAGACCCATCTCTCACCTTCATGACTGTCCACTACCTGCCTCATGCAAGTACTGGTATCACTGTATAACTCTGTATAGTGATACAGTACTTGCATGACGTCTGTTGAAAAGTTCATTGAACTTTTAATGAGTGTCCTGCAAGCACTGAGGGAGATGTCGGCAGGCAGTGGAGGTGAGTTGTACGTCTGTGATGTTCTCTGTCACAGGCTTTGGGGGTGGAGCTTGACTGGCAAGACTGGAAGGGTGGATCAGTAGACTTCTAGGGATAAAAGTACACTTACTCATTTTGTTTTGTTGACCGAGAAAGGAGGGTTAGACAATACTGCCTGTTTTCAGCCTTGTCAGAAAGCAGATGCAAACCAGCTGATATGGAAGCAGAGTAAGATGGCGGTGGTATTGTACTGAATGGTGGAAATCTAGTCAGGATGTTGAGGAAATTTTGGACATTGTGGAAAAACTGTCAATGGCTGACATCAAAGTCTCTGTCAGCCTTGGGTGGTACAGATTTCTTATTATATGTCATTTGTGCTATCTGTATAGGTCCTTTTTCCATATTTTTTTTTAACTTTTCCTGTTGCTTTTGATCACTTTCATTCCTCTGTTAGAATGTTGATTAGAAATAATATGTGAAGCACTGCTATTTTTATTATGTTTTATATGATAGTCTTCAGATTTAAAAAAATCCCCTTCTGTTCTCAAAAAGTACAAAGGCTTTTTAATGTCCACCTAAACAACAACCAGAAAAAGCCCATGAAGCCTCAGTTTAAGATCTCATCCAAAGGACAGCACACTCTAATAGTACAGCATCCCTTGGTACTGAACTCTGGTACCAGCATTTATAGTATCAGCCCAGTCCCAGTGTGGGACTAGAACCCATGACCTTCTGGAAAAAGGAAGATGTGCTACCAATTGGTCACACTGACACCTATTAAGTTATGGGTCAAAAATGCTTCTCTCAATCTGCTCCTAGACTGTGGAATAGTTTTCCATGATCTTTATGGACTATGGCAGCTACAATTTGATCAACATTTTCAGTATTTACATAACTATGTGATGGAACATTGTAACTGTTAATGTTATTCTTGACTGAATGCTTATGACTTACTTTTTCAACTGTTAATACAAAAACTTGAATGTTTTGATATTTATATTTTTATATTCATTGTTGTTCCCTGTTTATTTGTTACCAATTGTTACTGTGCTCTGTGGCTATTTTTTGGCCCAGGTTGTTCCTGTAAAAGGGCCTGATCATCAAATAAAAATGAATCAGTTCTGCTGGAAAGTCAGAGTACGCATGCTGGTGGGGTTATCTGGCCTCTATATTAAAAAATTGTTAAATGTGAGGAATTGTCACTTGCAGGCCCACAGGTTGCACTTCTTACACATCTATTTTTTTTCAGGAGGATTTGGACTCTGCCTGATACTGTCAAAAAAACGTGGAGCCTTTCTGCATTCAACATGCTGTGAGTACAAGTTCAGCTTGAAGCCATAATACTCAACAAAAAGCGAGTTCTTTCCTTTGTTATGTTTAGTGCGATTTTTTTTTGTCTGCTGATGAATGGTTTCTTTTTTTAATAATCCAACATTTTAAATCTGGGTTTTTAATCAAAACGTTGGCTAAACAAAAGTCTTTATATTTGAAGTGGCACTGCGAAAACAAAAAACATAAGTTCACTTAAATCAGGATAAAACCACTATGTTATGAAAAGTGAGGTCATTCTAGTGAAACAAGTACCAGACGTGATGACTTACAAACAATGTTTCTTCTCTCTGAGGAAAGTTTGAGCCAAACCGTACCCTCAATGTTATAGCCAAGGGGTGTGTGATTATATTCTTGCTCCTGCCTTCTGTGCTGTGTTGCAGATAGGGGTGAACAAACAGGCCCATCTGTTCAGAGCTCAGGTGCTTGGAACATGGGGAATAATGTTAATTAAAAAAAGGGCCTATTGTGCTTACCTCCTGACCATTCGGGGCAGCTAGGGTAGGGGGATTCCTTAAACTAGGGTCCAAAGAGTTCCAATAGAGGGGAGCACCAAATGAAAAAAACTGACTTGCCTTAATGTTAAGTAAAAAATTCAATGAGCATTTGTACTAATTGTTTTAAGACTGTAATGTGTAACATTGTATTGTATTGGCTCCGCCACAACGTCCGCTCTCTGATGTATAACAACTGCTCTTAACAAAGCATGTCGACTCACAACTGGTGCCCACCACCTCACCCACACCTGTGCCCTTTATGAACAATCCAGATGGCTCCAACTCTCCAAGCGTATAAAGTATCTCACATGTGCTATGGCGGGAAAAATCAACCTTGGCCTCACCCCCGGTGTTACTGCCTTGTTACATCAAAACACCAACCGACAGAACACCAGGAGCTCTCGACATCCCAGATTCTACAAGTTCGCTGTCGAACTATGCAGGGCCAATGCTCCTTCACCTATAGGGCTCCTCTATGGATGAATGGTCTCAGCCACACCATCTCCTCTGCCTCAACACTAGGTCTGTTCAAAACCAGGCTCCGGGCCCATCTCATTGCCTCTAGCTCCTGTGACTGCCTCTCCTAGATGATGACCTACACAGCTTTAATCCTAACTAATATACTGCTTAACCCCAGGCCCCCTCCCCCAGCTCCTGAGGCACCACTTCAAATCTCAGGTCTTCATACCACCTCATTAGTCTCTCCTTGCCCCATTACAGCACTTATCCCCCCCGCCACCCTGCTCCCTTTTTCTCTTCTATCACTCCTTCCCATTTATTTTTCAACAAATGCCTCAGGCTGCATCTTCATCCTCTCCCTCTCATCCCTGTTTCTCTGCCACCTCCGGGTGCCTGACCCTACCCATTCCTTGTGGGCATATGCATCTTAGCTGTGTTCACCATCTTCCTATAGCCAAGGTCCTTGGAATTCTGTGATTCTGCGGTTGCAGAATTTGCCGCAGAATTTGCACCATGCCGCAGAATATATATAGTGCTGCAGAATTCATTGTTTTTGGTGAATTTTCATATAAATATACTGTTTTTCCATAATGTCAGGCTTTCTTTCCCACCTCGTTTATCCTGAAGCCCCTCCTTTATGCTCAGCATATGATGTCATCGATGACATCACATCATAGTTAGTCAATGACAGGACTGCATTCTGCCAGAGAAATGAATAAATCATGCCGCAGAAATCAAGGAGCCTTGCCGCAGAAATCAGAAAATTCTGCCGCAGAACACCAGGGGCCCTGCCTATAGCTGCCTCTGTTAACTACCTGCACTTCTCCTCCTCCTCTACACCTTACTGTTCCTATAATTGACCCCTTTTAATAGCACTGTTGTACATGAATTGTTTACTGTTATTTCACTGTTGCTTCCTTGTTGTTTGTTATTTCTGAGGTGGAACCTTTGTAAAAGAGCCTTGGCTCAAAGGTGCTTGTAATCCTAGAATAAATAAAAAAAATTAAAAAAAAAGTACTGTATTTTTTAACATTTTTAAAACATTTTTAACTGGGTAAACCCCAAGGGCATTAAATGCCCAGTTACAAGGGAGTCCTGGATGTCACATGTACAACAATACAATGATTAAGAGCATACATTTACAAATTGGTTATACAGAAATTCATGAGAAACATTTGCAAGATGAGTTGTCTAAGCAATGCTTTTTCAATACTGTTCTGAATACATTATGAGAAATTATGTTTTGGAAACTACTGGGCAAACTATTCTAGTACTTTATTGTACGATAAAGAAATACTCATTTTGTATAGTTTAAACCTGTATTAATTGTCTGCCACCAAAGGAAATGAGCTTTCTCATTGTTTTTCCTTAATGAAGAAAAAAAGATAATGAGTGCAAATGTTGGCTTCTCATACAGTAGCTGCAAAGTGAGCCCCTGGAGCTGTTTACTTTATAATGGAATAAGGATGAGGGTGGGGGGTGGCTCGATTTAAAAACAGTAACATAAGAAATACTAGACAGAAAACAACCAGAAGTCAATCATGTTCATCTCCTGCTATCCCAGAAACTAGAGCATGAAACATTATGTAATGAATGTGAAGCCTCAGAAAACCCTCCCCTCCTCCATAGATTAAATAGCTGTGACAAGAAATGTTATTCTCCATGAGAAACTGATCCCACCCGGAATCTGAAAGATTTAACACTACCCACTTGCACTGCTTCCTCTGGGAGTTTATTCCATAGGTATACCACTCTTCAGGTGAACAAATGCTTCCTCATATAATCTCTCACTCTGTAACCCCCTCTTAAGCTTTGAGTAAGTCCCTGTTCTTCTGCTGCCCTGAACACACTAAAAAAGTTTCCTCTGATTCTTCTAATCCAATCCATCTAAAATTTAAAACAAAATCCTTTTAGTCTTTTTCCGTAGGTAAAATGTACCTAGCCTGCCTAAACATTCTCCATAGTTTAACAACCTAGTTACTTTAATTTTTTTAGTTTGCTCTCTGCTGCACTCTTTGTGTTACTACATAGCAAGATACAGTGCCCATACTGTAATTCCTAGCATCCCAGTAGAATTCCTACACTGAGCACAATGTTACCCTTGTTGAAGCCTTAGACAGTCAGTGCTGCTTTGCAGGGGGAAATTTGGACAGGACACCAGAGAGATCCCTCTACCCTCTTCAAGAAGATCCATGGATTCTTTAGCATCTACCTGAACAACCACCAAAACAGGCAGAAAGGATCTTGGTTTAATGTCTCATCCAAAAGACAGCACCGGGGGAGTGCAACACGCCCCTCATGCTGCACTATGGTGTCAGTACTGAGATTTGTCCCAAGTTCCTCATGTGGGGCTAGAACCCACAACCTTTTGGTCTTCCAGCCTCAGAGACTAGTGTGCAACCTGCTGAGCCACAGACTATGTAATTACTTTATTAATCATGGTATTTAAAGACACTGAAAACCATACTCACGATGATGAAAGATGGGTTGTGCTGAACAGAACTAAGTATGGGAATGAAGAGCAGTTGAGTTACATGCAGTCAGGGAATAGTACACAGAGAACAAAGCATAGATGCACCCATGTTGTGTTCCCCATCTTTCACCCCCCTCCGCAACCAGGTGCTGACCGCGATGCTGTGCGTCAGTGCTTGTAAAGCCAATGCTGGACAGTTTAACTCTCATAACTGTGAATGGCTCAAAGTTCTCTGCTAATTAGCCTGTGCAATGACTGGAAGCGTTGCACCCCTTGGCAGTATTAATGATCCCTTCCAATTTAACAGATGCTGATGGGCATCCCAGATATTTTAAGGCAGGCAGCCCAAGCAAATGGCTTATATAAATCCATCGTGGATGTCCTGTACCTATGGGGAGCAGGAGGTTTTATTGACTGTAGTGCTGGGAGGGGGACTGTCAGGGAAATGTTAACCATTTAGTCTGCAACTTTTCTATACACTGTATGTTTTCTCTCTACAATTCCTTTCACCCCATTTGAGCTGCAACTAGCAACCTCTCATCTGTACCAACCACATAGAGTTACTGTACACTCGGGGGGGGCATGGATCATCTGAGTAGTGGTGGCCATCATACTGACAGTTGCAATTGTTCCCCCCCCCATTTTCTCCCTACTCTCCCACCTCCCTCTGGTACCACAGACAGCATTCAAGGCTGCTGCATCCCTGTAGAGAAGACAGAGCTCTCCACGGCCCACCACAGGTGGTGCCAATGGAACGGAACATGGCACCTCTCTCCCATAGGAAGTGCTACTGTCACCAGCACTCCTGAGCAGGGGCCACAAGACAGCTGGGATTCCCCAAACCCAGGTTGCTAACATGGCAGTGTGACATGCTACTGCCAGGCCAATTGAGCAGCTGATTAAACAATGGGGGTGGGGTGGGGGGGTGCTCACAGAATAATACCATTAAGCTCCATTTTGGACTGAATAACCTTCTTTTATTATGATCAGACCTCTGACGTTTCACCACATCTGGCTTGTTCTGTGGGGTTAATTTCTACGACAAACATAAACATATACAATATCAAAATCAGAATTATTGTGTTTTGCTTAGAGCAGTTAATGTTTTGCAATATGTTCTCTTGAAATCTCTTCAAATTGTGCATTCCTCAGATAGGTTATCAGTATATCATATATAGTATAAGCCGTATAAAGTGCAGCAACTGATATAATTATTCACCATTGTTCTTATATTTCTAATACTTAACACTATTTACACTTTCTGTATGTTTTGTGACACTGCACTTGCCAGCAGGTGGCAGCAGTGACAGTTAAATACTAATTACTTTACTAATAATTTACTTTGACACTTCTGTAAAAGGGATCCCAGTACTCCCAGTAGGCAGCCTTTGACAAAGCCTCCGAGCAGGTGAAACGTGTCATGCACCATGGGCGAGGCTCGTTTGTAAGCCTGCAATACTGAATAAAGGTATGTTTCTGCACAATCTGTTGTAGCAGTTTTTTGGCTGAGTGTGCCTAGCTTACTTTTGCTTGACCTAAATGCAAACATGCACTGCCAGAAGGGAGAAGAGTCTCTGAAAGTGGGGGTGGAACAGATTCCAAGTCCCATTTTCAAACTCTCTGTTGTACCAGCTGCTACAGGGGAAGTGGGGATCAGAGGCACTGCTGAAGTTGGAGAAGGGATGCAGCTGGTTCATCTCATTCATGCCTGTGACAGGTGGGCAGCATAGCACTGGTAGAGAACACTGGACTGCCCAGAACTTGATGTACTAGGACCCGGCATAACAATCCCTCCCGCAGGTCCAGCATCTCTCTGCGATGCCGCAATGTGCTGGGCTCCTCCTGCTGCTGAGCCTGAAACATGACCTCCTGTTTGGAATTAGCAGCAAGTATTCCTTAAGCATGACTTTTGGCGGCAAACTTGGCAACGGCCTCTTAAACTGAGGATCTGGTAATGTTGCCAAAATACACTTGCAGTTATAATTTATTGCAGCTGAGAACTGCTGTTCCAGTGGTTTCGACAAGTTTTCTGTAAGTTGCATTACAGAACTTGTCTTACTGCTGCTGACAGGGACAGATGGGAAGCGTTGCCACCATCTTTGCCGCCTGTGCATCCCTGTGGTGGACGTGCTAATGCTAGTAATTCTTTCTGTAACTGTATGTTATTTTCTCAATATAATGCTTTGTTTTTGCCTGCATAGTACATATTGTTGGTATTAGCTGCTTAAGGCTTGCAGGCTCAGTACTTAAGGCCCTGGCTTCTACCTCATAGGGTCTAAGAAGGTTACCATGCTCTCAAGGGTACTACCATGAATAGTTATTACTCAGATCGTACAAAACTCCTTACAGCTCCATTTACATTAGTGACTTGAAATGAAACTTGGCACTCCAAAGTACTTGTGCAAAGTGTCTGTTAAATACACAGCACAAATTAAAATGCATAAAGTGCATGCATATATATATATATATACATATATATAGTTATATATATATACTCACACATATATATCTACAGTTCCGGACAGGAAAAGAAACACTCATTGACGAGACAGGAAACCTCCCCATATCTGTTCATGCACAAATACGCACAGGAGAAGTTTCCTATCTCATGAGTGTGTTTTGTCCTGGCTGCCTTTGTACATTTATGCTTTTTATGCTCTTTAATTTGTACTGTATCTTTATTAAATTATTTGCACAAGTACTTTGGTATGCCTAGTTTCTTTTCTGGTCAGTGATATTTATACTGACTGGGCACCAGTTCTTGAACTGTTGTACTGAGGAATTCTTTGCTGTTTGCTCATTTAAATTAGTACCTGCCTCTGTTCCAGAACATACCTGAGCAGACAGAATGTGGCATTACTGCCAGTTGGCAGGCACTTCCTTAGCAAAAGTGTGCTGCATAGCATAGCTGGTGCACTTAGTTCAATAACAGCTATTTATGTTTGATGGGATGGTAGAGTAAATAATTCTCCTGGCACTGTGAACAGTGTCACATATACCATACCATACCATACCATACCATAGCATACTATCTAATCCCATCCCATCTCATTCTATGACATACAGTACCATACCACACTGTATCATACCATACCGCATCACACTGTACTGTACCACACCACACCACACCACACCACACTTTACCATACCATACCGCATCACACTGTACTGTACCACACCACGCCACACCACACTGTACCATACCATACAGCATAGAGAAATGTTTTCATCACCACTATAGCAAACTTGGGGCACTGAACCACTCTTATTACTGGCAAGAACTAATCGAAATAAATCCCTTTTAATGCAGTAAGCATGCAGTAAGGGTCGTGAATGCTCAGATGGCAGTATTGCTTCAGATGTTCACTGAACTATGAAACAGGAGACTGCAAGTTTGAATCCCATTACATCCACTGTCTCATTTTGTGAACCTGAACAAGTCTATTGACTCTCCATGTACTTCCATCCTCCTGGCTCTAAAACTGATTTGAAGTAGGACCCCACTGAATATAAGATGTTACATGACAATTGGGCTGTTGTAGGTAAGTAGGTTGTGTAAAAAAACATATCTATTGCTTTGTGAATTACTCTGTTGCTCTGTGACAGATGCTACATTATAAGTTTGATTCTCAAATGGGTCCAGTGGTGGATCCAGGTTTGGGAGCTGGGGGGCCTTTCAGTCAATCATGGGTTCCACAATGGGCACTAAACAGGGAATAAAGATGGTGGTGGGGCACCACTACTCACACTGGGGCAGCCAGGAGGGGTGACCGCCCCCCCAGCCCCCCTCTAGCTCCACCAATGAATGGGTCTCTGTTGAAGTGTGCTAGAAACTGACAGAAAATAATTAGAAAATACTTATGGCTCTGCCCAGCTGCTAGCATCTATAAGTGGTGCAAGCCCTTCCTTAATGGCTCCAGTTCTTTTCTGAGCTCCAGCTACAAGAGCCTTCATGTGATGTAGGCTATCCTTAGTGTCTGCAGTTCCTTTTTGTGTCCTTGCGAGTACCAGCCTTTCTGGGCAGCAGATATACCAAAAACTGCTGCACTCGATTTCATAAACAACCAGTATTACAAATTAATGTGCAAGTGCACATCACGTTTATTGTGAGAGTGGACACTGACCCCAGTGCTTCACTTCAAAGAGAAGCTTCATCAGGGGAGGGGCTGTGGAGACAACACAAACTCCAACCAGCATAGGACTTGGGAAAACAAAACAAGAGAACTTACTCTGTTGTTACTGAAGCAGGTGCCTTAATGTGAACTTTCAGTAGCTGGTACAAATTACACAGCTTGAGACAATCCGCCTCAAATATTCAGTTAATTGATTACTAAAAATTCAAACCAACAAATAGGCAGTGACACTCAGTTATATATGTTGCCCCTAAAATATGTGTCATCTCAGCCTGGAAGCTATCTGAAAAATGGCTATTTATTATATATTATAAAATGGACAGAAAGAGTGTTGTCTCCTGATTGGCCAAGAGATACTGTGAGCCAGGCTGTTAGCCAAGGACAACAGACTGGCTTAAAGCAGTGCAGCAAAAAATATGTTTAAAAAATACTACCAATTTAATAAAAAGGACCCATTTCATAATTGCAGTGAGCCACTCCAGGTGGTGCATTATGGTGGGTAAATGGCCCTTCTTCGGTGGTGGAAGCACTTGGCTTCACCTTGTACTTCAACCCATCCAAGGTAGGCCATTATCCCACTATAATGCACCCTCTGTCATGCCTTATTGCTTACTTGTTGCCCCCCTGTTTGTTGGTTTAAATTTGTAGTTGTGTGAAAAGGAGCGTGTGGTTTTTTTTTTGGTATATCTATTAATGTGTGTTAGCTACTCACACCAGTAACCGGTCATTCTCTAGGCAACCAAATTCTCACAGGTTACAAACACCACCCTGAGACCAACCAATGTCAATATTTAGATTTGGCAAAAACACAATATGGTGCGCTACTAGTAATATGATCAATAATAATATGTTCACATACAAAACTGAGAACAATAACATCACTTTCTTATCTGCAACAAGCTCTGTAAAGGTAAAAGGGTGGTTCAACAATTACCAGTAATGGTGGTTATTTAAACAATACAGGTGCAGTTGATGGTAACAGGCCGCTCCCCACTCCACACACAAGATCCCTCGGCCAACTGCATTGTCATCCCCCGCCACCCACAGTACTGGCAGTGTAACAGTATTAACTATCCCAGCAAAAGGACTTTACTTTCAAAAATACTTCAATTACTGAAGTTCTACAGCTACTGGGTATCCAGGCTAAACTAACAGTTGCAGTCAGTCATAATGTCGAGGTGCCCAGGATCTTGCAGTGGTGCACTTTAGGATTTACTGCAAGCTTGCAACAAATAACTCCACCTGACTGATACTTCTTAGCAATTTATTACACATGGCCATTGTACTCCAAACGGGAAATTGTAATACAAAACAGGAAAACTTTAACTTGAAGCGTCTTTTGAATTTCTGGCTGGTTAGTCCAGTACTTATACATCCGATGACCAAGATCTCACAGGCTTGCACAGGAATATAGGAGAGGCTCTCCGATGGATGGTTATAGCTGCAGGCTAGAACCAAAGGGCATAGCAGGTAGGCCCCATGGCTATGGGTTTAGCCCTGCTCTGGCAGTTCTCATTCTACTGCAGCAGTCAGAGTAGTATTGCATTGTGTCAAGGTCAAAGTGAGGCCCAGCTACCATGGTACTCCTTCGCCTCTCCCAAAGTTGCATTCATGATTGGGGTCCCAGGGTACCTGGAGCCTGAGCTCCTGACCTCACCCTTCCCTCAGTCACACCAGCAGAGGCAGAAGGTGCTGATCTCATACCTTTAAGTTCCAGCAGTGGTCCGTGGACAATCTCTGCAATGGCTGCTCTCTCAGCAGCAACCAGTATCAGCACAGTTCATGTTGAAGGTCAGCAAGATTTAACAGCACAGAAGCAATTTTCAGCTCTTAATCCAGTCTGAATCTCAGCTCTCTCCTCTCAGCATGTCTGTCTCCTTCAGATGCCTGAGGATGACTGCCTAAAACTCCTCCTAGCTTGTGAGAAGTTTCTAATACAGGTCCCAGACATTCTGACTCTTTAAAGTCTGTATTAACTTTTTTGGCTGTCACTCAAAGCAGCAGTACTTGACTTAGGATTGGTGCAAAAAGGGTGCAAAACACACTGCCCCCTGGCTCTCAGAATAAGTCAGGCATTTTGTCTGTGATCACCAAGCTTAGTTTGGTTGGTCCTGGTGTCAAGGGGTGTCAAGATGGCAACATCCATTCTGCAGACAATGAATTGCAAAGTTGCTTGTTTCAAACAGTTTCTGGCTAAGATGCTGGCAATCTATGTTTTGTTGTTAGCCTTGCTGAAACAGAGGTCAACTGCATCAGCAATGATCAAGGCAGTTTGGTCATCCATCCAGGAAGATCTCCTGTTTGAGTTCAGAGGTGCCCATTTTGTTGGTAGCACAACGCACTGAGAAAGAATTCATTCCGCTCTCCTCTTCACTATCTGGTCCCCAATATCAGTTCAGTCTGAGAATATGGGCAGCAATGATGGACCCACCCTAAGCCTCCAGTAGCCCAAAGATAAGCCCCACTATGGAAGGGAGGTTGCATTTTGTTATCCGGGTAAGTGCGCTGGAGTCAGAGGTACCTTTTTCAGGCACAACCTGGTGTACTAAAGTACAATGCAGCAACTGTTATGCACAATAGTTCTCACCACGGTGCAGAATTTTCAAAGAGGTTGCCATTGTGTAACCTTTTTCCATGCTTTACGGCAGACACTTGCCATTCACCCATGCTATGCCTGTCATGGTGTATTTGGTGCAGAGCAAGGAATTTTAGTGTCCCTGTGGACAAATGACTGAAAACAGCAGGTTGCCTGCAGGGCATATTTATTTTATTTATGTATTTATTTAAATATATTTTACCAGGTAAGCAAACAAAACCCAGGAGACTTGTTTCCAATTGTGACCGGGGGCAGGGAAGGAACAGGGAGATCATGGAGAATAATATATAACAACATCTGTTGTTTTGCCGTACCCTTGGCTTGACTCATCCATCACTGTACACTATCTATGAGTTTAAATTGGCTGTCTCCATCCTCCAGGTGATGTATGCCCTAGTGTGTACCAGGGATAAAATTCTCAGGACTGCTGAACCTGTCTCCCTGACTGCCATGCTTAATTATTCTAACCAAGCCTATCCCCCGAGTTCTAGTGAGCTATCTCTCCTCTCCATTCCTAAGTGCTCAACAAATATGGATGAGCAAGGTTGGATGAACAAGTTTTTTCCTTTTTTCCCCCAAATTTCAGTAATTCCCTATCAGCTACCCTCAGGCTCTCTCAGTCCCGCATTCACTTTAAAAGAGAACTACTTGAAGCAGCAGTGCAATGAAATTGGGTGAAAAATTTGACCCTGGTTTTTTTTTACTAAAAAGATTTAGGCATCTTCAAGTTTTATTTGGTGATAAAAATGTTATAATTCCACCTAAATTTGAGTATTTTATAAATGTTTTAATTGATTTTTTCTTAAGAAAAAAAGATGGCCACCCCATTTGGCATAGAAATAGAATTGTAGCCCTAACAAGGGCTAGGATAAAAAAAAAAAAATAAAAGACTCATGGTGCACAGCATAGGAGGTCCCTAGACAGGTACATTCGACAGGTATGGTAATATTTCTCTTAATTGTAGCTGAAACTATCTTTTTTGGAAACTTTTTTTTTTTTGCACTGCTGCTTTAAGTACTTGAGGTTGACTGACAAATGTTATGAAGCTCTGGCTTTGTTCCTAAGTTTGTCAACCCACTACATCAAGCAGTATGTAATATGTACAGTTTTTTACTTGCATTGAGTCATCCTGCCTGCCTTTTCTGGCAATATGTTGATGTATGTTTTTGTAACATTGTCACATTGTTTTTTGTAACCTTTACCATTCTTGTGTAACTGTTTTATTGTTTTTACTTTTTATATTTCTCCCAGACTGTGCCTGAAAACAGGCACTGTATTGTGTAGTACACCTATCCGGTAAACAAAAAACTAAATAAATAATAAATAAATTATGTTTACAAGCAGCATACTTAATACAAAGGGATACAGTGTACATAGTGCAAGTGAATACATTTGCAACAACCCCCCTAAAGGACTACAGGGTAAAGTACATACAGGTGCAGGCAAACATGACTGGTGTGAAGAACTTTTTATCTCCACACCAGTGAGCAGTAGTCTCTGCCCACTCCTGGCTCTCAGAAAATTGACAAGACAAAAAAAACAAAACACTGCACCAGCCTCCAAAATGCAGATAAAAAAGTTTTATTAATCACAGAATCCAGAGCCAAAAAAAACCACAGCAGTACCACACAGGTGACGACTATTCCCTCACACACAGGAGATAGCCCGACTGGTTTGCGCATGCGCGCTTAATCAGGGATGGCCTCTCTCATTCACAACACCACATACATAGTGAATACAAATAAAGTGACAGTGCACCAGTAATTAATGAATGGAAAGGTTAAAAAGTAACTAGATATTTGGCCCAAAGACAAAGAAAAATCTGTTACAAACATTTTAATACTACTTATAATAACCCTTATAGTAAAATGGTATATTTAACATAGCATAAATTGACTAGAATAAGCTAATGGCCAAAATATAAAGTATAATCATAGCAAGTGCTCTATCTCCAAATATAGAGAGAACTGGATACAGTTAGTCAAATCATTTTACAAGCAGCATAAATATCTCCAATCTGTAAAAGAAGAGGAAGAGGAATACAAATATTAAGCACAACATGTCACATACAAAAAATAACTATACTAGAAAAGGAACATAATATAGTAGGCAGTTTAGAATCTAGTATATTTGTTCCTCAAAAAAGGAGCAATATCAAAGAGGTAATTTAGTCCTGATGCCTTTAAAGCACCAAAATTGTACATCCAAAATACCTCCTTGCATAAAAGCTTATTATCCAGATCGCCACCCCAGGGCCAACACTAACTTTTTCTATACCCCTAAAATAAAATGTGCGTCCAGAATTCTAACCAACCTGTTAAGGTGCCTTACCAATGTATTTCTTTCATTGTGACATCTAATGTCACTCAGATGTTCACAGACTCTTGACTTAAGGGTTCTCGATGTCTTGCCAGCGTAAAATGATTGGCAAGTATATGCAGCCAAATAAACTACACCAACTGTGGAACAGTTAATGAACTGTCATATGTCATATTGTTAGCCACTATTTACAGACTCAAATACAGTACTCTTTGTCACAACTGTGCAACATTTACAATGGCCACAAGTGAAGCAACCCTGTGGGGGTGAGGGTAACCAATTAGAGGTAGTTTTAGCAATTGGTTGGTATGAATGGACTAGCATATCTGATAGATTTCTCCCCCTTTTGAAAACTGTTCTGGATAATACCCTTGTCTCTTTTTCTAATGCTGGTGCAGTAGTAAGGGAATGCCAGAGCTTTTCTATGATGTTTTTAATTTCCCCAGAATTTTTGCCAAAAGTGGTAATAAAATTAATTTGATTTTCATCTGATTCTGATATATTTCTATAGTTTAATAGAATCTGGCATGGCATTTCCCTTACTGATGCCATAGCATTTTGTAGTTTTTCCTCAGCATAGCCCCTTTCCTTGAATATGTTTGCCATTTCTGTCATATGTACTTCAGAATATGAGGGGTTTGTACAATTGCGCTTAACCCTCATGAATTATGACTTGGGGGTGTTGCTGATGGTGTGGCAGGGATGACAGCTGGAGACATGTAGGATGGTATTTCTGTCAGTTGTTTTTTTTTGAAAAATGTCTGTACTGATGGTACATACCATCCTGTAGTTTGGTAACACTTAAGTCCAAAAAATGTATTTGCTTTAAATCAGCCTGAACTGTAAATTTCAAATGTGGGTTGGTGGAATGTAAATACTCCACAAAATCTTCCAGCTCACCAGCTGTTCCCCACCACACCATGGGCACATCGTCAATAAAATGACACCAAAGATCAATTTTGTGAAAGTAGGGGTTCTTATCCTAGTCATAAATGACCTCATTTTCCCACTGTCCCAAATAAAGATTAGCATAATTTGGGGCAAATGTAGCCCCCGTGGCTGTGTCTTTAATTTGGTGAGGAGATACTCATGCAACTAAAGTGAACATAAGGAATACAAATGGAAGTATATATATAAACAGGAAATGCTGTATAATTGGAAGGTGTTACCATTAAATGTCAGGAGTTTAGGAAACAAAAAGGATGAACTTAAGCATTACTGAGACATACTAAGGTCCACACTAAGGTTTGGAAAGAGCAGGGAGGCTTATGGGCCCATAGGAGCTCTTTATAAAATTAATAATAACTAATCATATTACCAGAAAGGATATATTTATCCAAACAATGCTTAAATGTTAATTTTGAATTGCTAGTAATTTTGTCAATAGGCAGTGAATTCCAAAGATTTACAGTTCTTAAAGTGAAGAAATATTTTCATGCCGTCAAATTAAATGTCTTACCATAAAACTGTAGAGGGTGACCTCTGGTATTATATGAGTTATTTTTGAACTCAAGTCCAAGTATGGTTAATAAATAGGTGTCTTGGATGATATCATACATAAAAAGGAGATCTCCTTGTAGACGTCGAGTAGCGAGTGACATAAAATCTAAAGATTTAAGTCTACTTTCATAGGGATCATTATATAATCCTGTAATATGTTTTGTATATTTTCTTTGTACCCTTTCCAGTAGGCAAATGTCTGATTTTTTAAATGGGCACCATAATTGTGAGGCGTATTCCTAATGTGGACGGACATGTGCTCTATATAGAGGCATTAACACCCTTCTATCCCTTGGTTTTTAGATGTCTTTTAATGGACCAAATAACTTTATTAGATTTTGAAATGGCCTCATGTATCTGGGATGACAGAAGAAAAGCCATGGAAATATTAATGGCATGGTGGCAAGAGGACAACCCATGAGGAAACAAATAAGGGGATATAAACTATTCAGTTGGGACAGGAAGGGTAAGAAAACAAGGCGCTGTGGTAGCCCTGTATGTCAGAGAGGACATTGATGTAATGGAATGTACAAAGGATGAGGGACCAACTGTAGAACAAATATGGGTGAAAATAACACCTAGGGAAGGCAAGAAATTAATAGGAGTGATGTATAGACCACCATCACAATCAGTTGAACAGAATTCAGAGTAGTAATCTCACTTAATAAATTTGAAGAGGGACATCAAAATTGTAATCCTATGGGACTTCATGTTGCCAGGAATAACTTGGGCAGGCAGGGATGGGAAAACTCCCCTGGAGAAAGAATTCATAAACAATATACAGTAGTGGCATTTAATCTGGATCAAAACATAACTGAGGGAACAGTTGATCTAGTCTTAAGCAATTTGGAAGATGAGTTATCAGAATGTGAGGCAAAACAAATGCTTGATGGCAGTGACCATAACACAGTCACACCGAGGATCAAAAGCTGTAAATCAGGGTATCAGGGCAAACAAAAATAACATGCTGTGATAGGGATGACTTTGATGTGATGAGACAGGCACTAAGAAAATAGAAGCAGAGCAAATTGGTTCTTGCAAGAAACATGGACAAGAGTTGAGATAGGTTAGAAAATAAGTTGAAGGATTTGGTAACTAGCCACATACCTGAAAAATAAAACATAGAAATCTTATAGAGTGGCAAAAAGGGCAACACTAAGCAGTTATGGAAATCACATAACATAGTATTTAAGGAGCGCAAAAAAGAAATAAGAAGGGTAAAAAGGGAGAAGGGGAAGAATTTGGCAGTTAAAGATAACTATAAACCATTCTATAATTATGTAAAGGTAGCCTGTGACATCGACGCCTGAATTAAGGTGCCGTCTGAAACAGTGACGCGATGTGGGCAAAAGTCTGAATGGCGATGGGGGGTAGGGTGACTGGATGTGGTGGGGTGGGTGACTGTAGCGACAGGATGTCGCTATATGTACACCTGCGGAGGGGGGAGTGAGCACGGACAGCATGGTCTGGGAGGGGGTGGAGGGGATGTAGGGGTGGTGCTGCAGTCAGCTGCTGAGCTGCGCAGTGGCATCGGTTACTCTGCTTGCGATGCATGGGGTACTGGGTTCAGGTCTGGATCAGGGTGCTACTGCATTTTTGTTGTGCCCGGTCTGAAACTTGTGTTTTTTTGTTTTCAAATATGCACCCCTGAAGTTGAAAATCCTTTAGTAGGGGGGTGCAGGTGGCAAAGCCCCCATGTGAGGGTGTGTGGGAAGGCACAGCCCCCCCCCCACAGAAAGCAAAAGAACCAAGTTCCCCGGTGCCGAGGATGTCAGGGTGGTGAAACTGTTTTCGCCACCCTGACATCGCAATAATGCAGGTCACCATTCAGCTCTCACTGTTATCACATAGAACCTTATGTAAATGAAGAAAGGGGTGGAAATACACAGGTGGGGCCCCTCTTAGATTAAGCAAAGGCAGTAACATCAGAGAAGGAGATGGTAGAGATATTTAATAAGTTCTTTTGTAGTGTCAGGGGAAGGAGAAAAGTAGAAATGGAAATATGGAAAACTGCCATAGCCCCAAAATACTGATAAGGATATCAAAAATAGGTTAAAGGTCTTAACCCAAACAAGGCATTAGGCCTAGATGGCATACATTCATGGGTGATTAGAAAACTGGCAGAAGAGATGGCAGGCCCTATCGCAAAAAATTTTCAGTATTCATTAGGCACAGGGGAAATGGTTAAAAACTGGAGGGAGGCAAGTGTGGTACCCTTGTAAAAAAGGATTCAAGGGCAAATCATAAACACTGCAGTAAGCTTGACCTCTGCGATAGGGAAGGTTCTGGAAGCCTTTATCAAGGTGGAAGTACTGAAGAAAATCATATCATGAGAAATAATGTGTTAGACCTATCATAGCATGGTTCCAGAAAAGGAAGATCTTGTCAGACAAATCTAATAAACTTTTTTGACAAAGTCAACAAGACATTGGACAAAAGACTTCCAGTGGATGTGGTGTTCCTTGGTTACAACAAGGACTTTGAAAGGGTGCCACATTTAAGACTTATTTACAAATTAAGGGAACGGGGATTAAATCATAGGTTGGTGAGCAGGGTAAGATCACGGCTAGAGTACATGAGGCAAAGGGTGCACATGCCTCAGTGGGGAGCTGTGACAAGTGGGGTACCACAGGGCTCTATTCTGGGCCCCACTTTGTTAAAAATATATACATCAATGAATTGTGGGAATGGAGTGTCGTTGGCCAGATTTGATGATGACACCAAAGTGGGTTCAGTAGTTAATATAAAAGAAGCTATAGATGGATGGATTTGAAAAATAATTAAGTAGTCTAGAGACTTGGGCACAAATTCACAAATTGGATTTCAGGATTGGTAAATGTATAGTGATGCATTTGGGAAATACAAATATGAGAGCTACATATAAACTACTGGGATAAGAAATTAAAGCATTATGGAGAAAATAGCCTGGAATAGTGGTAACTGAAGATCTCGAATTTGATCATCACTGCAGGAAAAACAACTAGAAAATGTTTCAAAATATTAGGCTGCATAAGTGAAAATATAGCAATTAAGGACATTAGAGCACTGATGCCACTATATGGAGACCTTTTGAGGCCTCACTTCTAACACTGTGGTCAGTTTTGGTCACCACAGACAAGGGGAGGAATTAGGCAGTTAAGAGTGTATAGAGAAGGGCTACCAAAATGGCATCTGGTATGAAAGCCCTTTCTCACGAACAAGGACCAGAGAACTTGAACATGTATACCCTGGAATACAGAAGGTTAAGGGGGATCTATGCCTGATATTTAGAGCTTTTCAGGAAATAGGTTTATGGAGTTGTCAAAGGTTGCAAAAAAAGGAGACCCCGTATGTTACCAGAACACATGGGATGCAGCTTAAGGGCAAACTGTGCAAAACAAAAAGGAGAAGGCAATGGATAACACAAAGGGTAGTTGCTTTCTGGAATGAACATCCGAAATGAAGTAGTACTGAGTGACAAGATGGAAAAATGTAAGAATAAGCTGGACAAGTATTGTAAAAGAAACAGGAAACTGGGCTATCACCATTGAGAAATGGCGTGCCTCTGTAGGCAAATTGCCTTACTGACTTGAAATTTTCTTACCAGTCCTATATGAGTATGTGTCAAGAGCTATTCAGTCTTTTCTTATATGTTTTGCTTTGCTATCTATGATTCATCTTTGTTGCCCTTCTATACACCATCTCTAATTTATCCTTGGTCTTCCTTAGATACAGACCCCAGAACTGCATACAGTACTCCAGGTATGGCCTGACCAGAGGTCTATACAGGGGTAGTATCACCTCCCTCCTTCTGCTGGCAGTCCTACGCACCCTAGCATCTTGCTGATCCTTCTGTGTACCTTATTTCACTAAGAAGATGGTCTCACTCCCCTCCTCTGTGCTCTGTACTGGCATCCCATTGATACAGTAAACTGTTAAATAATAATAATAATTCTTCACCTCTATATGCATCTCATTGTACTTTTTGGTATTGAATTTCTTCTGAAAAATACTGGACTATTTCTCCAGTCTTCTCAAATCCTATTTCATGTTGTAAACTACTTCTTCACGGTGAACACTCCCACAGAGCTTTATATCATCTGCCAATAAACACACCTTGCCCTAAATACCATCTCATATGTTACAGATAAACATTTTGAACAGTAGTGGTTCCAGGACTGAACCCTGCTGCACTTTGCTAGTCACGGCCCCATCTTCAGAGAATTTACCAATTAGTACCACATCTGTATTTTATTAGTCATGAAATATTTGATCTAACCAGTTATTGCATCCTTTAGCCCTAATTGGCTCATCTTCCTAACTAGCCTCATATACGGTACTGAGTCATGTGCCTTGCTAAAATCTAGGTATAGCACATCCACTGCTTGACCCATGTCTGCCATTTGTGCCACTAAAATGAAGAAAGTTTATTAAGACAGTCTGACATAGTTGGCCCCCTGGTGAATTCATGCTTGTTCCTTTACATTCAATTTGTTCCCCTCCAAGAATGCAAATGTTTTCCCACTTTGAATTCATGCTCACTGGCCTATAATTACCCAAATGTTCCCATCACTCCCTATGTGTAGTGGCACCACATTAGCCATCAACCAATCTACAGGCACTACACCTGCTACTATTGATTCCCCAGAGAGGCTTGGTAGCGGTTCCTCCAGCAAATGACATGCTTCCTTTAACACTTTAACTTTAACGCACTTTATCTACCCTTCCAATTTTGGAGTCATTAATGAACATAGCAACTCAATTGTTGGTACCCACCTCTAGATCACACTTGAATATATCTAACAATGATGGCCCCAGGACAAAACATTGCGGGACTTGACAGGTCACTTATTTCCATGTGGGTACCCTGTCATTTATCTTACCCCTTTATTGTCTGCTCTGTAACCAGTTTCTAACCCGTTGCATTACCCAACTGTTTATGCTTAAGTTCTCCATATTGTGAATTAACCTGCCATAGGGCACAGTGTTGAAGGCTTAGCTTGAATCCAGGTACACAACATCTACAGGTTTCATTTAATCTAGCTACTTATTGACATAATCACAAAATGCTATGTGATTGGTCTGACAATGATGTCTCTGTTCATGTGAATGCAATCCACCAGGAGCTCCACCCCAAACATGATGTGCTTTACAGGAATAAGAGGAGCATCCTTCTTCCTTCTAGTACGGAGAACCTCTTAAAGATGATATTCCCCATTTTTGACTATGGTGAAATTGTTTACAGTGCTGCTCCCAAGTCCACCTTAACCAGACTGGACCCACTCTTTTACTTCTGTTGATTTGGCCTAGACAGTCCACCGTGCACTCACCACTGTTCTTTGCACAGCTCCCCCCCCCATCCCAATACCAGGTGCCTTGCCCACTATCCCTCCTTTATCTTCAAATTCTGGCTTGGCTCCCTTCCCTCTTACCTTGCCTCTCTTCTCTCTTTCCCTTTTACTATCGCTTACTCCCTTCATAACCCTTGCTCTTGCTGTCTTGCTCTCCTTCCAATGAAATCCTATGCTGGTCAAGCAGCATTCTCTTTCAAATTCTCTAAATTCTATGGCTTTCTCTCCCCTTCCATTCATTCAGCTCCTTCCCTTCATGATCTAAAATTCTGTCATCTGTGATTTCACTATTCATTCCTCTAGGTGCCCCTGACACTGGGTCCTGGACTTTTGTTTGCTGCCCTCCATCCTGCACTGCTATTAGTTTAGTCCTCCCTCTCCCAGTTTTTTTCCTGTACCCTCACCACTACTTAGTATTGCATTATTGCACACTGCGTATGGTTCATAGCGTTCTTCTCCTGTGTTTTTATTTATTGCACATTTCCTGCCCAGAAGCATTGCCTGTAAATTGCTCATTTTTGCTGTACTTATTCACATATTATTGCGTTTTGTGAGCATTGCATTTCGTAATTGCACTGTACTCTCCCCTTCCCCTTCTCTTTCCGCCAGTATGCATCTGGAAATGAGCTGCTTCCAGTTCAGCATACCTTTCCTGGTAAAATATTTGAAATAACTAAATAGATAAATACATTTCTGCTGGCAGAATCCATAGTGGGCCATCAAGTCTAAGTTTTTTGGTTCAACAACTATTTTTCCTATGATCATCTCAACTTAACATCTTTCCTGGTTTTGACATTAACTTGACTGGCCTTTAGTTTCCAGGCTTGGCCTTGGAGCCTGTTTTAAATATTGGCACCATGTGGGCCACCTTCAACTCATCAGGCATGTATTCAGTCCTCACTTAAGACTATTGGCACTGGAATACATAGTTCCTTGGGTATTATCATGGCCATGCATCAAGCAAAATGTTGTAAGCATATCAAGAGATATCATAATTCTGTTGTACAGATGACTAAGCAGAGCCCATCTTTATATCCATAGTGTACAGCTCTGCTCCCTGGATCAAAGTAAGGATATCAACAGGACTGAGAAGGTACAGAGATGAACAATCAAGGTAGCTGAGGGCTTGGAAAATAGACTACGCAGAGCAATTGTTCTCTATGGAAAAGAAGAGACCAAGGGCCCTTGGTGACATGATTATAGTTTTCAAATAACTAAAACAGATAACCACATTAGTAATGTTAGACAAAAAGCAACTCTCCCTGCTATACAAGGATTAGAGGACTATGGGGAACTCAATGCCTTTAAAAGGAGGAAGATGCAAGGGAAATATTGAGAACTACAGTACAAGTCACATTAAACTGTTCTGCCAATGGGTTGCTTTAGCATTTCTGATTGAGTTGCATAAGTGTTGCTGTATTCAGTACAAACCCTTGCACAAACTGTTTCTTAAGAGTTTCAAATCAGTTTTGCATTGCATTCTGATTGGGCCTCAGGTGCATTCCAACTGAGTAGCAAAAACATTTTATGAACATTGCTCTTAAGATGATTAAGTGTTGGAAAACAATGCCGCATGAGTTGCCAATGCACTGCCAACTGTAAAAAACAATGCTAAACCAACTCATTGGTGGGACAGTTTAATGCGACTTGCACTGTAGTTAACAAAATGAGTGGTGAAAACTTAGAATAGACTTCCAGAGCAAGTGGTGTTGTTTGACCAATGTTTCTACCTGCAATCTTAAACTAGAAAAGGTTGTTGAAGAAACAGTGGTAACAGGGTGTTCCACTGAGTTGGTTGGGCAAAGAACTCATGGGACCAGTTGTTGTATTTCTTTCTTAAGTTCATACGTTCATATTTCACAGGTCTGACTGCAGCAGAGGCCTTTGTGATGTCATCAAGAGTTGTGCTAGCTGTTCTCTCATTGGTTATGTATTCCTTTGTGACTTTTCCAAAGTGAAAAAGACTTGCATGCTGATGGCCCATCCAAAATGAAAATGAAGATATTTATTTTACAGAATCACTAGTAAAAACAGCAAGTTTATTTTTTAAATTTTAGCTCACTTATATGCACTTAAAATAGACCACAGTGCTGTTTTCTAAGGGGGTCAAAACATAATAATGTGGGTTGGGACAATGTAGCATATCCCTTCAACAGACAGAAATCAGAACTATGGTGTACAATTTTTCTTTAAAAGAGAACTGCACTGAATCTATACACCAGTTTTCCCAGTAGAAGCAGTTTTTTTTAAATACTGGTTCAAATTCCGTTATTGCTCTAGCCATCCAAGCTTTTTAGTTATTTTAATGGGTGTTGCTGATTTACATGCTGCTGGTAAGAACCATTTTAGAACTGTGTGATGTAGTTTATGTCCTTGTTCTTCGCTTCTATTGTTGGCACAATGTATCTGTGTTCTGCTAAAGAACTATGAGGTTGTTCGGGACATAACCTATATCATACAGTTCTAAAATAGTACTTACCACCAGACTGTAAAGCAAAAACACCTACTGAGATTACTAAAAGGCCTGTATAGATGGAACAATAACAGAATTTTAACCAGTAATTGAAAAAACAACTTATCTTGGGGAAAAATGGCGTACATGTTCAGTGCAACTCCCCTAGGTGGTAGAATACCCGAGGGGATGTCAATGCAGTTTGACTGACAGACTATCTATCTATCTATCTATCTATCTATCTATCTATCTATCTATCTATCTACCTATCTATCTACCTATTAATCTGTCTATCTATCCTCTCTCTATCTATCTATCTATCTATCTATCTATCTATCTATCTATCTATCTATCTATCTACAGGTATCTATCTATCTATCTATCTAGCTATCTATCTCTCTCTCTATGTATATATTTATAGCTATATAATCACTTATGTATCCTCTTTGGTTTCTGTACATCTCTCCAAACTACATGCATTCACTGTAAAGCCTTAAACCCAGTGCAAAGTATCATGGGAAGATAAATTCCTGTTTTAGAATTTGGCTGCAGGGGGGCTATCACGACGATGTAAAATTGTATATTTAATGACCTGTTAGTGTTTTAATGGATAGGCTGATGAAACAGATATCTGTAGTCAACATGAGCTCTTTTAACCCTGGAGCATACTTCTGTGAAGTGATACAGTTGTTTTAGTACCATTTTCAATGTGAAACATAAACTAGGCCTCACAAAACAGTGCATCTTTTATTTAATATTTTGACCAAAAGTCAGGTCTATAAACACAAAGGAAAATCATTTCAAGCGCCAGCTTGTTTTTGTAAAATAAAGTTTAGACTGTGTCAAAAAATAATAAAGGCATTCTCTAAACTTAGGCGATCTTTGTTTATGCCTGTGCCAGGTTGTTTTTTCATTTTTCTTATGTGTTTCCATGACGAATGCAATGCGCTTGGAAGGTGACAGCACTTGAGATGAAAGGCCATTAGACTAGATGGCTCGGAAAACGGTAGTGGGCTATGCTATGTAGCGAGTCTCCTCTAGGCCACTGGTTCAAATCCAGCTCCATTCCCTGGCACCCATAAAGCTGTTATCATAAAATTGATACCTAATTCTGTAACCCATCATTCATGCATCTTTGTAATGTTGCCAAACTGTACTACTTCTTTGACACTTCTGCTGCAGAAAGACTTATTCGTGTCTTCATCTCTTGACTATTGTAATGCTCTTCTCTTTGGTCTCCCTTGGCTACGTAGTCACCATAAATTGAATTTCAAAATTGCACTTTTTGTCTTCAAAATTTAAAAATGCCCCCAAATATCTTCATGCCCTTATACATCTTCACTGTCTGACAAGATGGCTATGCTCCTCAGATACTTACCCAGGACACTCATCTTCTCATAGTTCCTCCACCTACATAATACACTGCTGGTGGGCGATCTTTTTCCTCCACTACACCCGCTGCTTAGAACAGCCTTCCATCATCTCTTCACCTACTTGATTCCCTCGCTTTCTTTAAATCTCAACTAGAAGTCTACCTCTCCAGCCTTTCTTTAAGAAACAACCTTACCTTGCTTTCTATCCCTTTCATTCCTAGCTACCTGATCTAACAACTCTATATTTCATGTGGCTGGGTATAACTGGTCATCTCTTTCTATAGGTACATAACTGTATTGTAATACATGTTACTAACTGACTGTGTGAAATCAGGAGCTGTAAATCAAGCTCA
The DNA here is from genome assembly GCA_016271365.2 of Neoceratodus forsteri. Lineage (NCBI taxonomy): Eukaryota > Metazoa > Chordata > Ceratodontiformes > Ceratodontidae > Neoceratodus > Neoceratodus forsteri. The sequence goes on along the minus strand of CM028135.1, from coordinate 22,408,629 downwards.
ACTCTCAAAGCACATGGCACAGAGTTAGAACTATTTTCAATAACCACAATCACTCACAAAAGTTTCTTCATGAAATTTAGACCTCTCTCTACTGCAAGTTCAGTATTAAATGGTGCCTTTTCCATCTGTCTGTCCGATACCTTCTCAGAAAAAACAGCAGCACAAAAGTAAGAAAAAAATGCTGCCTCTTTCTGCTGTCAATGGGACCAGCAATTAAAAATAGATACATAACACATAGGCGTGTGTAACTGAGAATGTTATACACATCCTCTGTGTGGGATGCTTTTATGAACCTCTCAAGCTTTGCTCTCAGGTTTATGCAGTATCATACATCTCAGATGGGTATACAATTATGGTTACACATACCCACCCTTGTATTATTCTCTATCTGCTTCTTGTTAGTTTCTTATTATGCATCTGTAAAACATTTTGAGATACATTTTGAGGTATGAATTATGCTCTATAAAAATAAATGCATTGTATCATGTTGTATGATACAGAAACATAGACAATGTCAGCAGAAAAAGACAATCAGTGCATCCAGTCTCCCCATTATACCCTATGTTACCCCAGGATCAATTGTGTGGATGGTGTTTATGCCATCACTTCCTCCCTTATCCCCTGCCTTACTGTTACCCCCACCCGCGAGTAACTATTATCATTTAACTTCATTCCAACTGTGCTTGAAACTACTGATAGTCTCTGCATCAGCCAGTTGGCTGTTCCATGGTGCAACCACCCTTTCTTTACAGTAAAAGAGGGTATTGCATTGCACTGTACAGTGTTGTAATGTACTGCATTGCACTGTACTATACTGTGTTGTAATGTATTGCATTGCACTGTACTGTGTTGTAATGTATTGCATTGCACTGTGCTGTGTTGCAATGTAGTACATTTCACTGTACTATGTTGCATTGTATTGCACTGCACTGCATTGTATTGGAATGTATTGCGTTGCACTGTACTGTGTTGCAATGTATTGCATTGCACTGTACTGTGTTGTAATGTATTGCATTGCTCTGTACTGTGTTGTAATGTATTGCATTGTACTGTACTGTATTGGAATGTATTGTATTGCACTGTACTATATGATAATGTATTACACTGCTCTGTACTGTGTTGCATTGTATTGTATCACATTATATTGATGGCATTTTAGTGACCTAAGTGAAATCAATTGTGGGGCTTCTCAGTCTAGTCTTAGTCAAGAGGTATCAACACTGCAAAACTACCAATATAACTAATGAGCTTCTGATGCCCCTGAGTTCTAGTATGATGAGAGTACCAAAGCAGTGTAGGATTGACATTCCTCCCTTTCACCATAAATTGGCAGGGGATTAGGCATATAGAAGGGCAGCAGGATGCTGGCATGCATAGGCAGGGCCTTTTTAAGTAGAAGGAAGGAAGTAATCCTCCCCCTTTACGGGTCCTTGGTGAGGCCCCGCCCGGAGAGCTGTGCACAGTTCTGGAACCCTCAACTAAAAAAGTACAAGCACTGCCTTGAGTCTGTCCAGAGGTGGGAGACTGAAAGGATACAGGGGTAACCAGGGAGGATCTATGAAGAGAGATTGTGTGACTTTACCATGTAAATCCCTGGAGGCCAGTACAGAGAGGTGGGACATGACTGAAGTCTTCATCTAAAAGGTATAAACAGGCTGGATATCCATCAACTGCTTAGGCATGATGAAGGGTCTGTTACAAGGATCATATTATAAACTGGTGGGTGGGGGGGTGGCGAAGGGGCAAGAGGAAGTAATTTCTCCATGGAAAAGATAATGGAGAAATAAAACTGTCTACTTGGGGAGCTGGTCAAAATCAAGACAGTTACAAGTTTCAAGAGGAGGTGGGAGGGACACATGGGGCTGGTGAAAGTGAGGGAGGAGAGGTAAAGGGGGCAATGAGGCAAATCATGCAGAAATACGAGATGGAAGCACCACATAGGACCTGCCAGTGCTAGACTGATTGGCACATAAGAAGGAACTGGGCAGATTATACGGAGCAAGAGTCTTTTTCTGGCCATACACTTCTATGTTTTTAAGTTTCTATGCCTTCTGGGAGTATGTCCATACTATGTGGAATGCTCTCCCATGGGAGGTACATTGTGCCCCTTCAGTGACCATGTTTAAAACCAGACTCCACCAGTTTAAGGGTGATAGGAAATTATTTTTACACTGTGAAATGCCCTCTTGTTGTTAGCTCTGTCAGCCATATGTTCTGACATAATTTGATCATTTTTTTTTGATAAATTAATTTGCTTGCTTTGTAATGCCCTCATGTCTACATTGCACTCTCCTCAACAGTGACTGCTTTTTCTCATATTTCTGAGTCCATGGCATCACTTACGCCATTCTTTGCTATACATTTGCTTGGCTTGAAATAGTGTAACTGATGTCCTAGAATATTCAGACACTACAAAACAAGAAAGCAGTAACTGCTGAGGAGACAGGAATTCAAAGTACAGTAGTTCCAAAGTGTATGCTGATCAAACATTGACACCTCTACTGCGAATGACAGTACAGTGACAGGTTGCTGTACTGTCACTGCGGGACCCCGGCACTACTTTCTCAGGGTCTTGCACCCCCTCCCCAAATCAACTCTCACTTGGAGTTGATTATCTTACATACGGGGGAGTGCGAGGGGCAGAGCCCCCTGCATGGGGGTTTTAACACAGAGTTTTGGGACAGATTTATGCTGACCGCAACTGCAGTCAACATAAATCTGTCACTGTAACATTGGTTGACAAAATATTTGTTGCACCAGCATTGTAGAGCCATTAAAAAAGCCAATTGAAAACTTGGTAGTTAAACTGAAATACGAGATGGGAGCATGACATAGCACCACATAGGACCTGCAAGTGTTAGATTGGAATCCTCAACTAATACTAGCTCTTCATTATGCTGTTGTGAATGCTCCTATGTGTACCACCTTAGACAATGATCCGATGCATCTACTTTCTCTTGTATCTTATTGTTACATCCTCCTGTATCCTTTTGTTGAAATCTCTGTGCCTTCTTGGTGACAATGCTCTGATGATCTGCATTCTCTTATATTCTATTTGATGAAATCTCTGTAACTATTGAGTGACGTGGAACCTTTATAAAAGAACCCTCATGCTAAAAGGTGTATTTCTGAATAAATAAGAAATAAATAAACAAACAAGTCAAAACATATCAAAATATAGGATAGGCACTGCAAGGAAAACATGTGGGCATCTAAAGGTATAAAACTGTTTCAGTATCACCTTTAAGAGAACTTACGGGGCCTGTATTGGATATTGGTTGTCCCTGTAGGTTGCTACTATAGTATGAAGGGCTGCTGCAACCCACCTGTGCAGCTCAGACTATTTGATTAATGAGGCTGCCACAGAGGGGGTGAAGCTGATTCTGCAGAAGGTGAGCTGCAGTGTGAATGTGGGCCCTGCCGTTCTGAGAGGCTGGAACAGGTAAAATAACTTGTAAGGTGAAGAGCTAAGTAGCTGACTGGAAGAAAATAATCCCTTTTTTGTTATTTGCTCAATAAAGCCCATTTGATTTGTATCTCTGAACATTGACTAACAGTCCATCTGTGACTGTTCCTAATTACAGTGATTGTCAACCTGACAGACGAGCTGAAATGCTGCGGCATGTGAAGTAAGCCCTCTCACAGTCTGGGAGCAGCTGTTGGACTCTGCAGTCTCAGTAACTGAATGCCTGACAAACCAATGGATATGATGAAGCATGAACAGCAAGTTGTCTTGCTGGCATGATGCAACAGGAAGGCGGAACGTCATTTGCCTGCACCCTGACTGGCTGCTAATGGTGGGGGGGGGGCTTTGTGAAAGTGCTAAATCTATTGGGCTCTGCAATAACAGTGACTGAGAGCCTTAAAGACCAATGGGTATGCTGCAGCTTGAGCAGCAAACCCTCTCAGTGGCTTGAAACATTAAAAAGGCAGATTGTGATTTTCCTGCACTCTGACTGGATGCTAATGTAAACAACCTCTAAAAACAGGAATAATATGCACACTGGCAGTCATCAGCGATGAGCATTTTACCAACTGCAGTGCCCGCATGCAAAAATTAGAGATTAAAAAAGTACTACCACACAACTGTTTGCAAAAGCCCTTCATTGATCTGCCAGTACATACTGTGTATTGTTTCCGCTTCATATGAAATACACAAGAAACTACTTTCTCTGTTACATCATAGAGGATGACCAGTAGTAACACAATAGCACACTCAACCCAAGCTGACTGGCTGAGGATGACCAAGCCTTCAAATGCAGCTCCGTGAATGGTTGGCTCAGCCAAGCCACCATTTCTCCTAAAACTGATACCAATATGTTTGCATTGTCGCTGGCAGCCAAACACCAGACATAATTCTGCCATGAAAAAAGCGAGGAATTTATCAGTGCAATACATGATTGGGTTACAGATCAATATATAGTACTCACTGCTTTTAATAGAGTAGTTTGTGTTCACATGAACAGTCGGGTATAGTTGTCTGCCGAAATGTTTCAGAAAAAAAGAAATTCAAAAGTTAAGCACAGTCGGTAGTAAAGGGTTAAAAACCCAGTATTGGACGCATTTTCAACAGGATTGGATGCAAATATAAATGCATGCTGCGCCTATGTCGACATTAGCTCGCTTGGTCCAGTTAACCCTGCGACTGTTTTCAGAAGTTGCATCTGTTTATGGCAAAACAATCACAATATGCAGCAGAAAATTGGTACAATTACGACTTGTGTCCAGTTGGAACACACTTGTGTCTGTTTTTGGTCACACACTCTGAATGCTATTAGGCCATCTAATCAATGGTCGCGAAGATTTGGATGCATTTCTGCCTTGAAAATAGCAGTAGCTGCATCTTGGTCGGCTTTTGAAAATCCTATCCTGTATCTTTATTCAATAACACTCTCAGGTGCAAAAGTTAGAGAGAATAATGCCTGTGCAGGTGTGTGTTATGAGGCATTTTCACACACCCGAGGTATGTGAAAACCTTGCACAGGCATTATTTTTTTATAATTACTAGTGCAAGGGGGTCAATGTCAAAAGAAGTTAATAAAGCAGGTATGTAGTGATCCCTGCTGCAGCTCAGTCCCCCTACTCTACACTGAGACACACACACACACACACACACACGCACATACACGCACTCCCTTTTTTCTCTCCTGGATATTTTTTTAGCATGATTTCTTTTCTTTTTTTTTTAGTTGCATCATTCAAAACGTGGAACCTTTGTAAATGAGCTTCTGACTCAAAGGTATTGTAATTCCGCGATATCAATATCTAAATAAATGAATACGATTGCTTCATTTATCCATGCATTTTATATGGCAGTGGGGAAAATAAAGCTATTGCAAACAGCTAAAATGAAAGACCTAAGGCCCTACCAAGTAAACTCTGCAGTTCAGAACAGTTTTGGAAAACCATTTTCAAAGCCAGCTTAAACCAGTTCAGCAAGCAGACCTGTTCTTGAAAACTATTTCTGTCCACGTTGCTGTTGCTAAACCTGTTTTTCCTGTTACCAGTTCCTATGGAATTCTGGGATTGCTGTTTTTTGTTTGTATCCCAAAATGCATTGAATGTATCCCATGTTCTTTACAGCTGTAACCATCATGAACCATTGAATTATTAAGCGGTAGAATGGAATCATCTGACATATACAGGTGCATCACACTACTTGACGTTTTCCAGGCATGCATGGTTTCGGACTGCGTGAGTGCCTTGTTGAAATTGGGTTGGATCCCCATCACACACTTGGATACAAAGTCCAAGTTGTATCTAACTATGTTTTGGAAGAATTAAAAAATGGCCCTCTTCTTGCATGTTGCAGCTATTGTTCTGCCCATTCCAGATGGCGGCCACCCTAATGGTCTCACACTCACTGCCTTCATGTCTCGTTTACAGCTACCCGTGGTGTTTTAGTGTTGGTCAGCCACTAAACGCCCTTACCTTCTTTCTGCACTGCCAGGCCCATCTGATGCTGTGGATGTAGACCCCTTGCTGACTGTGCGAACAAACTGAGGGGCGTATAAAATAAATGAATAAAGGTTGTTTATTCTGTACAGCAGGATATTCTTCTCCTGAGGTCTAGCCCCAGACTGACAAAACCGACAGAAACTAAAGGGGGTTTCTAGCCCCTGCTAAGGCAGTAATTAGCATAAAATTAGCTACATAGTCCTGAGCTGTTAAAGAGGCGGCAGCTAGCATTAGCCCCATGCTTAACTGTACTCCACATAACATAAATTTTAGTCTGGCTCATATTTAAAGCATGATGCCTTGCCCGGACACATTCAGTGAGGAAGCCAGAGACAGAAATGAAATGGAAATATGTCTGCCAAGTTATGCCAATGTCTACTGATGCAGAAACATCATGCATCACAGCCCGTCACAATAATAGGAGGCTTCATTCCTCCTCCTATTACTTCAATGATGTGAACAGTTAACTGTCACTGTCAGTGTGATAAACAGAAGTGGATATCTCCATTGCTGATGGTGCTGTGCTATTTTCAAAATTATTGTATTATGAAATAGTATCTACCTGGTGCACCTGGTGCATCTGATCTCAAGTAATTACAATGTAATTACACATTCAATAAAGTTATTTTTACAATGGTATTGTCTCTGCGTAATGGATTACAAATCTTACAGTATTTGTTTGCAACATTAAATTATATTTAATGGACCTAAAAGCGCGCTGATCCTGTCCTAGAGTATAACCATTCCAAACCCAGGCAGTCATAATGTGACCTTAAAACCAGGCAGTCATAATGTGACCATAAAAACTAGATTTCTCCCCAGTGCCACTTGATTTATACCTGGAGATAAAGTAATATAGAGGGAATATGTCAAATTGTGAACCTGGTGACACAAGTCTGGCTACCAATAGTGCAATCAGTCACCATCAAGTGAGGCAGACCAGTGAACCGTTAAACTGGGGACCATGATTGACTCTACTGGTGTCCAGTGGCATCCCTTCCCTGATCCCCTCCCATGCTAAGTACTACCTGGTGATTTGTGTACCCCCATCCCCTTCCAATCAGTGGTACCTCCCACTGTCCCACCATAATCATCCCGTGTCACATGTTTCTGATGTTTACTGGCAGACTCCCTTTTAACCTCCCCACTCCACACAGTGACCAGCCTATCCCTCCTCTCACCTTCTCAGACATCCAGCATCTGTTAAAAATGGCACAAAAACTGCTATTTTTTATAAGAGCAGTTTAGATCCTTTTTAATCTGATGGCAGTTGACTGAGAAGGTGAGAAAAGAAATCTAACCATCATGGTCTGGGGAAGGGTGAAACTGTGAGGACACTGGGTCCCTGTACTGGGGATAGGCTCCTGGTACAGTGCCTGATGACCCAGTGGGTAGTGTGTCATGCCTAATGGCCCAGTGGGCAGTGTGTCATGCCCGATGACCCAGTGGGCAGTGTGTCATGCCTGATGACCCAGTGGGCAGTGTGTCATGCCTGATGGCCTAGTGGAAAGTGTGTCATACCTGATGGTTCAGTGGGTAGAGTGTCATGCATGATGACCTAGTGCATAGCATGTCATGTCTGATGGCCCAATAGGTAGTGTGCTGTGCCTGATAGTCCAGTGGGTAGTGTGTCAAGCCTGATGACTCAGTAGGTAGTGTGTTGTGCCTGATGGCCCAGTGAGTAGTGTATCATACCTGATGGCCCAGTAGGTAATGTGTCATGCCTGATGACCCAGTGGGCAGTGTGTCATGCCTGATGGCCCAGTGGGTAGTGTGTCATGCCTGATGACCCCGAGGTAGTGAGTTGCACCTGATGACCCAGTGGGAAGTGTATCATACCTGGTGGCCCAGTGGGTAGTGTGTCATGCCTGATGGCCCAGTAGGTAGTGTGTTGTGCCTGGTGTGCCTTGCGTGGAGGGTGTGGGTGGGGAAGCCCACTGCAAACAATGTACAGAAGCCCCATCACCATGGTGATCCAGCAACAGATTTGCCAGTCGATGTGGTCGATGTTGGCAAGTCTGTATCAGTCTGGGGGATGTCAACAACTTTGTTGTTGAAGCGGTGACATGGAACCTCTCAGAGTTAAAGTAGTACAAGTTATTTATTCAAGCAAAACTAGTATTTGCAATATAGTACCCAAACCCACCACCACCTGTTGTCCAAAAATTCCCCATCATCTTATGTGCAGAGATTAACAACCTGTTTAGCAAAATCAGTTGCAAGGAAACATATATTAAGAGTTCAATTTCCATTTCCAAACTAAATACGTGTGGGTATCTTTTAACTGTTTATTTTCGGACATTCGTCCTGAGCCACATATCTATCCTGCTACCCTGGAAAATTTGTGACCCCAAAGATTTATTGTATTTTGGTTATGTGATATACATGCTAGATGATATAACCTACTAAGGTCTATAGTTACAGTACTTATTAAGTATTTGTGGGATATGTATTTTTGTTGCAGAAGCAAATATCTGTGGGATATGTATTTTTGTTGCAGAAGTAAATATCTGTGGGATATGTATTTTTGTTGCAGATGAAAATATTTGTGGGATATGTATTTTTGTTGCAGATGAAAACATCTGTGGGATACGTATTTTTGTTGCAGAAGTAAATATCTGTGGGATATGTATTTTTGTTGCAGAAGGAAATATATGTGGGATATGTATTTTTGTTGCAGTAGCAGATGACATCTTGTCTGCACTATGTGATATTTCAAAATTGCAAAACAATACTATGTCAATTATCTCATGTTATACTTCCCCCAAACCAGAAAACTTAAACCCAGCACCAAAGTGTGGTAAGAGATGCTCTGAAATAATGGGTCCTTTCATAGCCTGGCCAATTCCTACCAGAAAATCTGCATTTATGAGTAGAGTATGAAGAGATACTCTTGGGTCTCTAGTTGGCTATTGCACATATCTCATGAACAATAACACTCATCCTAGCTTTTGTGTTTGTACACATTCTGCACTTATAACCCCCCTATAACAACTGAGCCAGTTTGCTTCCCATACTTTAGGAAGAATTCTTGATTCTGTCAGTATTTTAAAGCTTTCCTAGTTTGTATGTGGTGCACCTAGGAATTCCAATTTATCACTAAAATTCCAATCTATAATACTCTGGGACATCCACTTTCTTTTATTATGTTCATGATGTTAAGTTCATATTTTCCAAGCCCTAATATTGTGCATCCTGTAGTATATATGTAATCTGGAATATCTGTAGCTTGTTTCTGGGGAGGGAGTTTCAGAGTGCCTTGGGACCACTTTTCTCTAAAAGGCTTTAGCCATTCTTGTATCCAAACCACCCATTCTCTAGGAATCTTTTCATAACTGGAACAATTGTACTATACAAAAACTGGAGTAAAAAGGCAAAAGGGTTCACCCTATTCAGCCCTCCCTCTTTTACATGGACATAAGTATAGTTTTCCTTCATGGAGTTCAGCCAACTCCCCATAAAAGTTGAAAAAATACACTATGGAGTTATGCTTCTAAATAGGGAGAGGGGAGAAAATGTAACTTAAATGAAGAAATAAGTGACCCAGAAGGGTATTAAAAAAATTATTTTTCTTGATAGTTTCATAGATTTATTTATTTCATTTGAGGCTGGCAGTATAGCCTAGAGGTTAGGGTAATGAGGTGCGAATGCGCTTGGTACACCCAGCACACCTGGGTTTGATTCCCACAACCTCCACCTGCATACAGTGTGACCTTGAGCAAGTCACTTAAACTCCCCAGTGCTCCTGGGTCACCCCTGAAAACAGTCCTTGTGCCTAGTGGGCCTTACTTGGTTACAAAAGATAAAAATAAAAGTTTTGCCAGGAAAGACATAATACGGTGGTAGCAGTTAATTTCCAGATGTACCATGAGGGGATAGGGAAGGGGAGACTGCAACAGTTACAAACTACAAAAATACAGAAACAAAAATACAACAATATGGAAGATGCAATTAGCTTAGCTGTGGATGCTGAGAAAGCATTTGATTGGCTCATATAGAATTTGCTACTACAAGCCTGTAAGACATTCTGATTGGGAAATGACTTTATTAGATGGCTAAAAACCAAAGGCTAAAGTATAGACTAGTGATTTCAATCTTACATAGGGCACTGGGCAGGAATGACCACTCTCGCCATTTCTATTTGCTACAGTAATAGAATCTTTGGCTATTCCTATTGGGGACAACACTACAAGTAAGGGTATCAAAGTAGAGACAACGGACCATAAGATCAGCCTATATATAGATGATCGATTCTCTCTTTCTCTCTCTCTCCCACACTTTTATCAGAACTATCTATATCATTAGAGATTTGTCTTAATGTTATCTTAGAATATGGGAAAGCATCAGACTATAAAATCAACGTAGTAAAAAAACAAAGTTATACTGATGGGTAATAAAGATTATAGCTTACCACCCAACCTACAGTGTAAGCTCATTAATCAGTTTAAATATCTGTAAATAAATATCACCAAAGATCTTGAAGAGTTATTCAGTAACAATTACATACCACTACTGGATTAAATTAAGATTGATTTAGATAACTGGGTTAAAGTAACACTTACATTGATAAGTAGGTGTAACGTTATGAAAATGAACGTGCTCTCAAAGCTACTGTTTCTTTTTAAATCTCTACCAATTGCAGTAGGAATGAATTTCTTTAAGACTTTAGATAAGGCAATTATTAAATGTCTTTGGAAAGGAAAGAAACCAAGAATAGGTCTAAAAAAAGCTTTGGAATTCAGAAGAGCAGGGAGGATTGTCCCTACCAAATTTTAGATGGTATTATCTAGCCACACAGTTGGCTCAGATCTAGGATTGGTTTATCAGTGAAGCTACAGTTAACAGGATCCTAGTACAGAAATGTCACTACTCACAGAAGAAAACAGAACTATGCAGTCTTAATGTCTACTCAAACCTCGAGGAAGAACTAGAAAAAAATGTCACAATATCATAGGATGGAATATTCAAAACTCGTGATTTACACCACTGTATAAAAACTGTTTAAACCTCATTTTCTAATTACAGCTTTCTGTTATGGGAAAAGCAAGGCATATCTAAGCTAGAGGATCAATATGAGGGGACATCTTATGTTCTTTGAACAACTGCAACATTAATTTGGCCTTCATAGACAGCAGTTCTTTAGATTCCTACAATCAAGAGATTATTTTAGATACAAAAACTTAGCTCCAGTTACTTCACTAATAGACTTAATCCTATCCAGTAATAATTCCAAGCAGAAGACCACCTCCTCCATTTATTATACTGTATCCCTTCAGTATCGGACAGTACATTGCTAGAAGGTTGAAAGAGAAATGGAAACAACATATTGGCCTACAATTAAACAACAGAATATGGAGGGGAATCTTGTTGTATCCCATAACAGAATTCAACGTCACAAAGATGCATCAAATTTAGCTCAACATTCTACATATGACTTACCTCACCTAACAAGCTTAAATAAAATTAATCCTAAAGTTTTAGATAAATGTCCGTGCTGTTTGAACAATCCAGGCTCTCTAGTCCATATGTTTCTAACATGTAATGAAACTATCAAAATGTGGGACTCAGCCCATAATTTGCTAGAGAATGCCACAACAGTTAAGCTGGATAATGACATCTTGAATATTTTACTTGGTGGAGAATTTATCAGTCTGAATTGTACAAACAAACGAAGGAGACAATGGTTGCTAGATTTTCTGATTGCTAAAAAAAAGTATTATAATGAGATGGAAAGATAATGATCATCCTAATATACAAATGTGGTTAAATATTACATTGGACCTCTATATACTAGAAATAATTCATTATTACTTTAAAGACAATTCAAAAAATATTTGAAAAGCTATGGTATTCTTTTATAGTACAGTTAGGACTAGCTTACTTGTATAACTCGTTTTGAGTTCTTTATAAACAGTTGTTACTGAATCTTTCTACAACGGGATGTTTCACTTTCCAACTGGGTACTTTGCAGCAGCATAAGTGTGTGCATACGCTCTTAGGAAAATTGGGCACATGAATGCCATTATAACTAGCTAGTTCTAATGACAAATTATGACCCAGTTTCCCAATGGGGAAAAAAATGGAGCCCAGTTATTATAAGAGCTTTTTAGCTGACTGATTGAATAAACGTGAAACTACTTTCTGTACTAATGTTTTGTGTTCAGAACAGATCACTTTTGAGGGTTACACTCTATGGCCCATTTACAGAAAAAAAAACATATGTACAAGTATTTACAATTCTATTCCTTGATACTCATAAAAATGATTGATATATAAATAAAAAAAGACACATCACTGAAATGTTATGATTTATAAACCGTGGTATCAACCTTGCTGCCCTTCACCAATTTTCATGCTTTTTGAACAAATAACCAATAACTCCAAACACCAATTCTGATTCATGTGCATATAAACATTCATTCAGTGCTATACTGTGTTTCATGATAGCATATTAGGAGACCTGTGATTGTTTATAATCTGCTCCTGAGGACTAAATCTGCTTAATTATTTTTCTCCACTATACCACCCACCAGTAAATCGTATAAATCATCATTAAATAACACCATTTTTTCTCCTTATTCATATACAAATATTGTTGTAGTCTTTAAAAAATAGTTGAAAAAACATCTTACATCATTATAGCCTAGAGGTTAGAGGAACGAGGTGTGAATGATCTTGATACATCCAGCAGCCCAGACCTGAGTTTGAGTCTCACAACCTCCACTTGCATACTGTGTGACTCTAAGCAAGTCACTTAACCGCCCAGTGCTCCCAGGTCACCCCTGAAAACAGGCACTTGTGCCTAGTGGGCCTTACCTGGTTACCAAAAGACTAAAATAAAAAAAAAATAGCATTCATTCTGGTCAGGACTTATGGTCTTTTTCAGATCAGATTAATTTTTTTGTTAAAAGCATGTATTGCAATAACAGTTGAACATCCCAACAAAGCAAAAATACATAATCATATCAAGACATGAGTACACACAGTATAGAGGTATAAAACAGTTCAATAAAAACAATTAATATCTCAAGAAATCATGTGAGTATGGAAATGTACATAACAAGCTATAGAATATAGCACCTTGATATCAGAGCGGTTCACAAAAGTACAAATGAGATCTTTCCTGGGGTCAGGCAATTTTTCAGGAACATACCTAGCCATTTTTCTCTTGAAGATTCTAGTACTGGGTACCCAAAGATTATATGTACTGCAGAATTTATAATATCACATCCAAAGCTACATTTTTGTCTATTATAAAGTCTCATCTCAAAATCTGACCACTGCCACCATTTCTATAGAAACAGTCAAATCTGAGGTTGACCAATATTTTTCTGTGCAAGCTGTCTTCACAAAAAGCCAAATATTCCTTTTTTTCCACATAAACAATTTAGGTCCTTTTAAAACTGAAAGTTTAGGTTATTGGATAACCTGGCTACATCCCTTGTATTGCTCATCCAATACTCTTTGTAAGGCCAGGTTTTATATTCCTCAGTTTCAGACTCTGACCTTCCCATAAAAATTGACATTAGACCCAATTTGTGCATAAGAACCTCATCCAAAGTTAAAAAGCAAGATTCACAATCATAGTTTTCATCATAATATATAGTATGTAAGACTCTTTCCAGCATAAATGTAAAAGGCTGTTTTTGTGTTCTTTTGCTATTTTCATCCAAAATGTAATTGCCCTTCTCTGACTTGGTGTGCCTATAGGCAAAATAAGTTTTCTATTCTTTGAAGTTCCCTTGGGAAATTGTGGTAATCCCATACAAATTTCTACAGGGAGAACCTGGACTGGGTCAAGATCTGCCACTGGCTTATCTAAACTCCCAACTTTGCTTGCATATAAAATAAATGTATTGACCTTTGCTTTAAAGACTGAATTCATATAATCAAATGAATGGCAGACATATCTTAGCTAATTTATTTAAACTCAGGATTGATTTTTCTGGCTGATTTTTGTAATCTCTCAGTATTTGCAGACCATTTACCATTAACTGTTATTAATCTGCCCAAGCACATGTATTTTTCAATTTCCTGTAACTTTCCAGTAATATTTAAAGTGTTTCTGTTTTCCCAGAATAAGTTCCTTTGACACCATAAGCTCCAGTTTCAAGGAGTTTAAAAATTGTAAACAGTAATTTAACACTGATTGTTGTATACCTGCAGTTTATGATGTTAAAATGGCATCATCTGCATATAAAAAACGTACCTGTTCTGGATATGTTATATGGCACCCAAAGGTTTAAAAAGAAATGACTTTTGCGAGAGATTAGAAAACAGTCTGATAAGTGTTTGTGTTTGATTATGAAACATTCACAGCTACCACACTTTTTTTACAAGACATAGCACCCAGTTTTTAAAAATTGAGGTGTGTTCCATGCAAAGTCCCTTTCCTAAACCCTACATTGGGCAAAACACAAAGTTTGCTCATTTACGTGAGCTGCAAAATCAAGAGCAGGGTCGAGTGTAACACAGAGGAATTTGAAAGTAGAGGTGTTAGTGACCGCAGTTCCATCACTGAAGTGGACAAGGAGCTTAGGGGCCTCAGAGGGCACTTTTTTTGAGGAACCAAAAAGCACGGCCTGTGTTTTACCTATGTTTAGGATTTGATGGTTATCCGAGAGCCATGATTGAAGGGTCCGAAAGTCATGAGAAAGTTTGAGGTTAATGTCAATGGATTTAGATGAGAAATAAAGCACCAGATCATCAGTGTACATGAGCATGTTACTGAGAAGAGAAGGACTGGGAATATCATTAAGGAAAAGGGAAAAGAGGAGAGACCCAAGTATGGAGCCCTGCGGAACAAAATGGGTGATATGAATGGGGAAGGAGAGAGCCTTATGGAAGGCAACAGCCTGAGTGCGGTTATCAAGCTAACTGCTGAACCAGAATAGGGTAGTCAGTGGCTCCTAGGGCTTGTAGCTTCATCAGCATTAGTGGGTGATGGGCCATATCGAACGCCTTAGAAAGGTAGATGAAAACTGCACCTGTGAGCAGGCCCTTGTCCATATTACCTTGGCTCCATAAGGTTTGCACCCCAACCTATGCTAAATAACTTCCTAGTCTAGGAGCCCCTCCCTAACCCATCACCCATTTGCACAGCTATCACTCTCCCTGGTAGTCTAGTGTTCCCACCTCCCTAACCCAGCACACAATGCACAGTTCTCACTCTCTCAGGTAGTCTAGCGTTCTCTCCTCACCCCCAACCCATCACCCATTTGCACAGTTCTCACTCTTCCTGGTAGTCTAATGTTCCCCCCTCCCTAACACAGCACCCATTTGCACAGTTATCACTCTCCCTGGTAGTCTAGTGTCCCCACCAATCTCAGCACCCATTTGCACAGTTCTCACTCTCCCTGCTAGTCTAGTGTGCCCCCTTTCCCTAACCCAGCACCCATTTGTGTACCTATCACTCTTCCTGGTAGTCTAGTGTCCCCCACCCAGTTCAGCACCCTTTTGCACAGTTCTCACTCTCCCTGGTAGTCTAGTGTTCTCCCTCACTAACCCAGCACCCTTTTGCACAGTTATCATTCTCCCTGGTAGTCTAGCATTCTCCCCTCCCTAACACAGCACCGATTTGTACTATTATCACTCTGCCTGGTAGTCTACTGTTTCCCCTCCCTAACCTGGTGCCCAATTTCACAGTATCACTCTGCTAAGGCAACCGCAGAGACAGAAACCACAATATTGGCTGTCTGATTCTAAATTTTTTTATTAATAAAAAGGTCGTGTTAGCAGCACCCCTTCTACCACCCCAAATGTTTTCAAGCCATGAGTGCTCTTTCTCAAGGCAGATGTGCCACATTGCTCTTGCCACACCGGAGTTTGCCATCCACAAGATGGCAACTCCGACAGATCTGCACACACGTGTCATGCGCGGTTTGAATCAGAATCACTGCATCACTTCCATAGTTGCGAAAAAGTAGTGTGCGGGGGGGGCACTGCTGTGGAGGGGAGCTGCATCTACAGAAGAATAACTACAGGGACTATAGTGCTGCAGATGAGTCATCTGGTGGTGAGAAGCTGTAATTGAACAGATAAAAGTTCATAAACAGGATTCTATGACTAGCTTGGTGGGTAATTTCCTTTTTAGCTCACAGAGTTGCTGCCTGCTAATAGGATGGTAGACAGTACTAGCCTGATTGGCTCCATAAGGTTTGCACTCCAACCTATGCTAAATAACTTCCTAGTCTAGGAGCCCCTTCCTAATCCAGCATCCATTTGCACAATGTTATCAGTCTCCCTGATAGTTTAGCATTCTCCCTTCCCTAACCCATCACCCATTGGCACAGCTATCACTCTCCCTGGTAGTCTAGTGTTTCCCCCTTCCCTAACCCATGACCCATTTATACAGTTATCACTCTCACTGGTAGTCTAGCATTCTCCTCTCCCTAATCCAACACACATATATGCACAGTTCTCACTCTCTCAGGTAGTCTAGCATTCTTCCCTCCCCTCCCCCAACTCATCACCCATTTTCACAGTTATCACTCTCCCTGGTAGTCTAGTGTTCCCCCCTCCCTAACACAGCACCCATTTACAGAGTTATCACTCTCTTTCTGGTAGTCTAGCATTCTCCCTTCCCTAACCCATCACCCATTTGTGTACCTATCACTCTCCCTGGTAGTCTAGTGTCCCCCACCGATCTCAGCAGCCATTTGCACAGTTCTCACTCTCCCTGGTAGTCTAATGTGCCCCCCTCCGTAACCCAGCACCCATTTACACAGTTATCACTCTCCCTGGTAGTCTAGTGTTCCCCCAACTCAGCACCCATTTATACAGTTATCATTCTCCCTGGTAGTCTAGTGTTCCCGCCAGCTCAGCACCCATTTACACAGTTATCACTCTCCCTGGTAGTCTAGTGTTCCCCCCTCCATAACCCAGCACTCATTTGCACAGTTATCACTCTCCCTGGTAGTCTAGTGCCCCCCAGCTCAGCACCCATTTGCACAGTTATCACTCTCCCTGGTAGTCTAGTGCCCCCAACTCAGCACCAATTTACACATTTATCACTCTCCCTGGTAGTCTAGTGTTCCCCCCTCCCTAACCCAGCATCCATTTGCACAGTTATCACTCTCCCTGGTAGTCTAGTGTTCCCCCCCAGCTCAGCACCCATTTACACAGTTATCACTCTCCTTGGTAGTCTAGTGCCACCCCCAGCTCAGCACCCATTTACACAGTTATCACTCTCCCTAGTAGTCTAGTGCCCCCCAGCTCAGCACTCATTTACACAGTTATCACTCTCCCTGGTAGTCTAGTGTTCCCCCCTCCCTAACCCAGCACCCATTTGCACAGTTATCACTCTCCCTGGTAGTCTAGTGTTCCCCCCTCCCTAACCCAGCACCCATTTGCACAGTTATCACTCTCCCTGGTAGTCTAGTGTCCCCCCCAGCTCAGCACCCATTTACACAGTTATCACTCTCCCTGGTAGTCTAGTGCCTCCCCAACTTAGCACCCATTTGCACAGTTCTCACTCTCATTGGTAGTCTAGTGTTCCCCCTTCCCTAACCCAGCACCCATTAACACAGTTATCACTCTCTCTGGTAGTCTAGCATTCTCCCCTCCCTAACCCATCACTCATTTGTGTACCTATCACTCTCCCTGGTAGTCTAGTGTCCCCCCCAGCTCAGCACCCTTTTGCACAGTTCTCACTCTCCCTGCTAGTCTAGCATTCTCCCCTCCCTAACACGGCACCCATTTGTACTATTATCACTCTGCCTGGTAGTCTACTGTTTCCCCTCCCTAACCTGGTGCCCAGTTTCACAGTATCACTCTGCTAAGGCAACCGCAGAGACAGAAACCACAATATTGGCTGTCTGATTCTAAATTTTTTTATTAATAAAAAGGTCATGTTAGCAGCACCCCTTCTACCACGCCAAATGTTTTCAAGCCATGAGTGCTCTTTCTCAAGGCACCTTGAGAAAGAGCACATGGGACTCGAAAATGTTTGGCATGGTAGAAGGAGTGCTGCTAATATGACCTTTTTTAAATAAAAGTTTTAGAAACAGACAGCCAATATTATGGTTTCTGTCCCTGTGGTAGCCTTAGCACAGTATTTTGTTGCTGTTTTATTCAGTAGAGTTACATCTAGTGCTTGGCTTACCTATCCGATGACCACCTATGACTTACACTTTGGACAGTTTACACTCTCCCTGCTAGTCTAGTACCCCCCCAACCCAGCACCTGTTTGCACAGTTATCACTCTCCCTGCTAGTCTAGTCCCCCCAACACAGCACCCATTTGCACAGTTATTATTCTTCCTGCTAGTCTACTGTTCCTTCACTTCCCTAACTCAGTATCCATTTGAACATTATCACTCTCCCTGGTAGTCTAGTGTTCCCTTCTTCCTAACCCAGTGCCCTTTTTCACAGCTATTACTTTCCTTGGTAGCCTAGTGGCCCAGCTCTCTCTCTTGGTGATGTTCTCCATGACACTCTGCCCATCCCCCAATGCAGACCTGAGACAGCAGCTGGCACTTATCTTTCACATTACCCCCAGCTGCTGACTGCCACCTGAGACATGTAAGTAAATGCCAGGTTTATACTGGCACTTACTTGTGTGTCTCAAATGGTAGTCAGCAGTGGTAGTGTACAGAGAGTAAGTGCTGGCCACTGTCACTGGGCTGAGAAGGATGGTATATGTGTCACAGAAGAAGCACTGAGAAGGGGATGGGCCACAAGACCACCAGGGAGAGTGGTAGCTGCTGAAATGGGCACCGGGTTATGGAGGTGGAACCACTAGATGCAGGGTGAGTGATATCTTTCCAAATGAGCACTGAGGTAAGGAGGAGTCATGCTCAGTCCAGTTGTTTTAACAATGCGCTATCAATAGCATGTTGTTAAAACATGGTTCCTAAAAGCATTAACTAGCACCGCACTTGCAGCCGGTGGGTGCCTCCAGGAATGTTTAAAGATACCAGTGCACACTATATACGTGGAGGAACCCAGCGTTTGCATAGTTGCACTGGTGTCTTTAGAGGTAATGCACTAATGGCTTAGTAGTGGACTGTCTGTTATTTAAAACAGTGGCAGCCACATTCACAGGCTGTCATCCATGCCAGTAACACTTAGCGCAACACCAATGTTTGAAAAAGTTGGGTCCACACTATCTCATTCGTGTTTTATTTCTGTGGCCTCTCCATTTCTGTGGAGCACATTTAGTAATAAGAGCTATCATTTGCTTTTCTAATTAAAAAATGGCTTTGTTCTTTGTCTACACTGTTCTGTATTTATCTGTTTTACCAGGAAAAAAAGACCCATTGACCAATGCTCATTTACAAGGTGGTCCTGGTTAGAACAGGCAAATAGCACAGCAGATTAAACCTATCCAAATTTTTTAACAGACATTAAAAGAGAACAGGAAATTAATTCTACTTGGCAGCTGTTTATAATGTCCTGTTTTAGGAATTGCATTCATTTTATTCCTTTTTTATTTTGTTTAATTTAAAATTTGATAACTGGGAAAGGTACCATAAGCGAAGCTCGTTTCCAGGTACAACCCAGGGAAGGGGGTACAGAGACACATACAACAGAGGGTAAACATAACATACCGACAAGTCACACAGTTATACATAAATTTGCTTCTAACATACAGTAATTTACAATACAATTATATTTACAGCTATTATAATATAATACTGGAACATGAATAGAGTATAACAGCTATAGGGAGCAATTGTCACAGATGGAGAAAGGAGATGTGAGATGGGGAGAGGAGAGAAAGGTTATTAGGGATGAGAACAGGTACAGGCTGATGTAGGGGTTGGTCGGAGTAGGCACTTAGGGGCAGGAAAGGAGGGGGTGAGGCACGTAAGTGGGGGATGTTGTTCTAGAGGGAAGGAAGCCTGTAAGAGAAAGTCAATTTGCCATCTGAGGTGCAGACTCATGGGATTACAAAAGAATGGGCACCGATTGACCGTAAGTTGTACGAGGATGGGGTGGAAGGTTTGAGGAGAGATGCAAGGTAAGGTAGGAGAGCCTCAAACCAGAATTTGGATACGAGGGTGGAGCTTTGTGAACAGCATCTCTGAGAAAGAGATTGGAAGGATAGGGAAGAGTAGAGATCACAGTGGTGAGTTAGGCAGATGGAGCTGGTGGTGAACCAACGGAAGGTGTAGTAGTGGTCATCGAATTATCTACAGTATATGTAACTGTACCTGACCAATACGTAATGTGAAAAACTGTCTTTGGCATTGGCAGCATTGTGTTACAGTTCTTCTCATGGAATCAGTGATCTGGAGTAGTTTTAACAATGTCATGGTTTATGTACAGAACTCTGAGCATGCTTCTGATAGGTCAAAAGCCCGTGCTTAGCATTGCATACACAAACCATGACATAGTAAACACTCCATGTTAATGGTTCCATGAAGAGAACTCTGCAGAATGTTGCCCATCAAAAGAAAAGAAGTAAAAAAAGAAGTTTTTCACATCAGTGTCTATGTATGTACCATTAAACATGGATCATTTGGAGGGATGCATATCATTTCTGCAAAGTGGAACATTACTAACTGCTGTCAGCACAAATGTTCTCTTCCCTTTAATTAAAATGTTCAAAAAGTTGCCATATCTATATATTTCAGCTTTTTATGAGGCTAAAGGCTTCTCATCTTTGCAGTCTATATATATGTATATATATGTAATAGATACTCTGCACTCACAGTGTCGATTCGGCTCTCTGCTACGCCCAGCAATTGATAGATTATGCGGCATAAGACACTTGAGCAAATGAATCAACAGCGAAGCGATACTATCAGAGGCTGCGATCCCTGCGCCTCAAGTGAACTATCATCTTTCTTATAAGAATATCAAAATTGTTTTGGAGGGGGAAAGTGCAGGTGTGCGGTCGCGCTCTGATATATATGTGATGCTCATGATCCAATAAAAGAACAACAATTTCCCTACCCATTTTATAAATATATAATTATATACTGCTCTAGTTGTTATGGACCATGCCAAATGCTGCAGTGAGCATGCACAGCTATCACAAACTACTACTCTGATTTTTTAAATCAAATTATAATAATACAGTTAGCCGGTTCTTCTGTATATAAAAGATTGAATCTTCTACTTTTACTTTTTATAACTCGTAGGGCTCAGTCGTTCTGTGAATGAACCCAGGACCATAACATGGCTATTTTACCTGCTAAACAGACAATTTCAAAGTTATTGCCTTGGGTGTTGCAGCAGTTGTACGGTTGCGTATGCGTACGAACCTAAAATTGCACTTTGAACAGATTATTTAAACAACTCTGCCAGTAAAACAGACTATGAAAACTAAGCCTGTGTGCGTGCTCGGTGTGTTGAAAAGCAACCTTAACTGAATCCATTATAAGTAAAATGTTTTCCAACTAGTTTTCTAAAGATTAAAAACAATAACTGTTCATTCATGGTTAAGGAAAATAAATTGTTGGGGTATTTGATTGACGAATTGTGTGATTTCCCAGTAGGTGTTAAACTAGAAGAAGATAACCACAGATTCAGTCCTTTAGGAAGATATTATAAACAAACACAGCTCTCCTCATATGATATATTTAAATATAGTATGGCACTGAATGAGTGTTTAGGTATGTGTGAATTTGAATTGTTATTAGGAGTAATTGTTTCTGCAGTATTTTCGAAAAGCATAACAATTAATGAATAGGAACAAGGTTGAAACCACAGTTTGTAAATCGTAACATTTTAGTGAGGTGTTTTTATTTATTAAGCATTTTTATAAGTCTCTAAGGAATGTTATTATAAATTTCTGTACATATCTATTTTATTTCTGTAAATGGGCCATAGAGCACAGCCCTGAAGAAATGGACAGTTCTGATGTTGAAGCATCGACAAAAGGACTGGCTTGTGTAGTGTAATTATTACCTGACTGTGTGAATAAAATCAGAAAAAAATATGCCAATGAACGGGTCATTTTCTCCATATGGGCTGGGTTTAATTGAGGTTGTGGAGCAGATCTGTCCTGGTTTTGCTCTTTTCTTTTGTAGGCAGAGTGGGCTGCACGGACTGTACTTATAAGTTTCACATAAACAGTTGTAATTATATTCCTAGAGACTCATAAAATGCTTAATATATAAATAAAAACACCTCACTGAAATATTATGATTTATGAACTGTGGTTTCAGCCTTGCTCCCCTTTCATTAATTTTTATGCTTCATGCTTTACGTCCTGGCAAAATTTCCTTCATTCACTAAAATACCATCGACAGCTTAATGTGGTAATTTCTGTAGGTTTGCATTTATATCCCTCCGTCCCCAGAATGAGGCAGAAAATAAGCAGTAGTGTCTAGTCCTCCTTTCCCTGTCGCACCCCCCCTCCTAAATAATAAATAAATAATATTTGGAATGCAGGGCTCATTCACTCCATTCAGCATTTACGTAATTCAACATTGGCAAAATCTGAAAGCACCATAAGTGAGGCCCTTGCAGGGAGCATAGGGAATGCATGTCCATGGAACATTCAGTCATATATATTGATCTCACCAAGGCCTTTGACACTGTCAATCACAATCTGCTCCTGAATCAGCTCTCCAATACTGGCCTCTCCCCTGCAACAGTAGCATGGTTCAGAAGCTACCTCTCTGGGAGGGTTCAAAAAGTGAAAATCCTGAACACCTTCTCCGACAAGTTACAACCTCAGTGTTAACACAGGCATTCCTCAAGGCTCTGTCCTTGGCCCTCTACTGTTCAGCCTGTTCTTAAACAACCTTCCTCAATCGATAAAAGACCAGCTACTACTGCATGCAGATGACACAGTCCTATATTCATGTAATTCTGACCCCTACATACTGGAAAAGCAAATGCAGGCTAATTTCACTGCAGCTGAGCACTGGTTCCTTCAATCAAAACTGCTCCTCGATTATAAAAAACTAAGACTATGTTATTCGCATCATCACATAACAAACGCCGCACTCACCAACTTTGCATTCACAACAATCAGAACACTTCCCTGGAGATGGATCAAACATTTAAATACCTAGGATTGACACTGGACTGCACCCTCTCATTTAACCAACACATAGACGCAGTTGCAAAGTCGTCAAATGCAAAACTAGGATTACTGTACAGATACCGAAAAGGCCTGACTTCTGAGGCACTCAGAACTGTTGTAAATAGCTCAGTCCTCTCAGTGATAGACTATGGTCTAGCAGTATATGGGGCTGCCTCCCAAACTGCTTTGAAACATATCTAAACAACACTAAACAAAGCGTGTCGTTTAGTCCTAGGTGTACCCCATCTCACTCACACCTGCGAGCTGTACACTCAGACAAAATGGCTCAACCTTGACAGTCGCCTCCAGTATCAAGTATGCATGCTCGCCAAGAAGTCTATGCTAGGACTTACCACCCCAGGCCTGCAAAGCCTCCTTAACTGATCTAATTCCATCAGATGCACTAGGGGTACAAACAACTCAGCCCTCTACGTCCCTTTCCGTAGAACCACACAAGGCCAACAGTCCTACAAATATCGGTCACCACTTTGGCTTAATGTGCTTGACCTAGGCATCACAAAAGAGGACAAAATAGACCCCTTTAAAGATAAACTCCAAGTGGCCCTCGCCACAAACAGGAACTGTGTTTCTGAGACTTGAACTCCCCCACACTCTTCCCTCCTCTTTCCTGCTACCCTCATTTTAACCTGCACCCTCGCCTTCTCCTCTCTTCTTGCTAACTAACACTCCCCTAGTAGGTTCCAGGTCCCAGCCTCAGCACTCCCCCAGTGAGTCTAGCCCTCCTTTATGACTACACTCTTTAGGACTTAAGACAAAAGAACTGCTGCCCATCATGTTCTCACCTCCTTGCGTTTAGTATTAGTTAATTATTTTACAGACTAAATAATCCTCTGTTCCCTACCTGATTTGCTCCATATCCTGTAGATTCTCAAGTTGTTCACTTAACCTGTCAACCTAGTCTGCTTTAAATTACGTGTCTGTATATTTTTACTTATGTAATCCATTATGTAATTATGTAACCTCTGTACCCTGACGTACTCATGTCTTTCCAGACAAGGAACCTCCTTGTATCTGCGTATGTACTTGTAACCATTGTAAATTATGTTATGCCCATGTATTATTATGACGTGGAACCTCTGTAAAAGAGCTCTGTAAAAGAGCCTTTGGCTCAAAGGTACTTCCTAGGAATAAATAAATAAATAAATGTATACTCCTTATGATAAAATGGGGATACAAAAATCCAGAAACCTGATTGGCTGAGGACCTCGGAACCCGGTGCTGATATTCCAGCACAACAGCACTGGAAGAATGGCCAGTAGCCTCATCACAATAAAATCAATATTCAGCACATCCCTGAGTGCCATCACAAACATGGCTGTCTCCCTTACTTACTAAAAACCTTCAGCTAGGCCCTAAAAATAAAATGCCTTAAATTTAAAAACATAATAAGTAAATGGTATTTGCCTCATAATCCTCTTCTTACACACATATACGTAACTTAAAAAAATGAAATACTACAGTACTTACAATTTGAATTTATGGTGTTTCTTTGCTGACCATGAAAAATCCCCCTCCTGTCCTCACCTGCTTGCTGGGGAAATCTGTGCTGTTTAACCTGCTACAGATAAAACAAAGGCCCTGCAGGTTCCATCTGAGGTCTTCTGTTCTGTGATAGTGGGGGTGAACATTCTGCCAGTTGAACTGAGCAGAGATTTGAAATTTTGTATTCCATACATAGTACACATTCCATCTCTTGAGCGTAGGCAAGACAGAAAATAAACAAGATCGAGAAAATGGAGGGAAAATTATAAAGAGAAAGAAAGTTGAAAAAATGGGTAAATGGGGGTGAGTTGGGGAAAGCAGAGGGTTTAAGAGCTAATTAAAAATACATGTATTTTGCTCTGCATAGTATTTGAACCTGAGATGGCATGTCAGTGCTGGGTTGTGCTGGGACTATTTTGTTGAAGTGGATGAACTTTTTGTTAAAAAATCATAACAATATTTCCTTTTTGATTATGGTGCCACCCACTGAAAAAAAAATCTTTGACTCATTTTATAATCACAAGAAGACACTCCAGGGTGTGCTTTGTGCTGGGATAATGGCGCTTCTCAGGTGGTTGATGACACTCACAGATGCCTCATGCCTCACAACCCACCCGAGGAGTACTGTTATCCCACCACAACACACACCCTGTTATGTCTTATTGCTTAATTCTCAGTGATGTGCTGACTGATGGAAACAAACTCTGGTCAGAGCCCATACAGCACCCAGAGGAATTGTCAGCAAGAGCTGATTAAAAGTTCTGATTCGCCAAGACATTGTTTCAAGACCAGGAGTTTGCTTATCCACAAGATGGCAACTCCAACAGATCTGCACACGGTGACATGCATGCCCAGTTTGAATCAGAGCCACTGCATCACTTCCATAGCTGCCAAAAGAAAAATGAGGGGCACTGCTATGTGGAGGGAGCTGCATCTGTGGAGAAATGACTACAGGGACTGTAGCACTGTGGATGAGTCATCAGGTGGTGAGAAGCTGTAACTGAACAGATAAAAATTCATAAACAGGATTCTATGACTAGCTTGGTGGGTAATCTCCTTTTTAGCTCATAGAGTTGCTGCCTGGTAACAGGATGCTCGACAGTCCTTGCCCGATTGCTTCCTCCAACTCAGATGCACAGTTAGGTCATGCATGAATGCATGCCTATCTATAATTGACTTACATGAGCATATGAAGCAGCTGGCAGAATAAGGCCAACAGGTCAAGCCAGTCTGTTCATAACGCAGGGTCCACGGCTTACACTACTGACCCTTGCTCTGCCTCCCCAATCTTCCCATCTTTTCCATCCGCCCTTTTCATGACCTTTACTTCCCCCTTATGTCTATCCCAACCTCTTTAGAAGCTGCTCAGTATTGTAAATGAGACCACCTCTTCCTGCAGCGCAATTCAACTGTCCACCACCCTCTTGGTGAAGAAATGCTGTCTAGATTCCCTTCTAAACCGTCACCATCCAACTTAAGATAGTGCTCCCTCGTGTTATGGTTGCCACATATCCTGAAGAGACCCTCCTTATCCACCCTATTTATCCCTTTCAAGTACTTGAAAGTCTCAGTCATGTCCCCTTTCTCCCTCCTCTCCTCTAGGGAACACATGTTCAGGTCTCTCACCTCTCCTTGTATGGTTTCCCTTGCTGACCTGCAGTCATCTTCATTGCCCTCCTCTGTGCCTTGTCCAGCAAGTTAATATCCTTTTTAAGGTGTGGGTAGCAGTACTATACT
Organism: Neoceratodus forsteri; assembly: GCA_016271365.2. Lineage (NCBI taxonomy): Eukaryota > Metazoa > Chordata > Ceratodontiformes > Ceratodontidae > Neoceratodus > Neoceratodus forsteri. The sequence continues at coordinate 22,382,448 of CM028135.1, read as the reverse complement.
CCATACTCTGGATGTGGCCTCACCAGTGACCTGTACAGGGGCAATATAACTTCCTTTTGCCTACTGTTGATCCCCCGGCGATGCATCCCAACAGCTTATTAGGCTTTGTTGCTGCTCTCTTGCACTGCACAGAGTTCTTTAGGACACTAATGATCATCACACCTATGTCCTTCTCCTCATAAGTTACAGACAACCAAACCTCTCCGAGGTAGTATTCTATCCTAGGATTCTTGGCTCCAATGTGCATAACTTTGCATTTTTGGGCATTGAATCCAACCTGTCAGATCCCAGATCACCTCTGAAGTTTTTCAGATCCTCTCCTAGGTCCTGTATCCCTTTGGTTGAGTCCACCCTCCCAGGGAGCTTGGTGTCCTCAGTGAAATGGCACATCTTGCCCTTAATACCATCCCCAATATCATTAATAAATACATTACATTTAACAAAACTGGCGCCAGCTCCAATCCCTGCAGGACCTCACTAGTGATTTTTCTGTTGTTAGATTATTCTCCCCCCACCAATACCTTCTGGGTTCTGTCCCCCATCCAGTTTTTCAGCCATCTGGTCATCTTCTTCCTGACTACTAGATCTGCCAACTTCCTGAATAGCCTCTTGTGGGGTACGGAGTCAAATGTTTTGCTGAAATTCAGGTAGTGAATGTCCACTTCTTGACCCTTATCCACTGTTTTGTTGACCCAGTCAAAGAATTCAGTCATATATCCCATTGACACATCCTCCCTCCCATGAACCCATGCTGATTTTCATCATGAAGACCCTGCTCCTCTAGTTACTCAACCAACCTTTCCTTAAGTATAGTCTCCATGAGCCTGCACATGATTGAAGTAAAACTGACTTGTCTATAATTCCCTGGGTCACCTTTAGAACGGCTGTTATGGAGGGGCACCATATGTGCCATTCTCCAGTCTTGTGGTACCACGCATGGCTCCAGTGAACTACTGAACAGGCCCGCCATTGGCTCTGCAATCTCCTCTGCTAGTTCCCTCAGCATCCTTGGATGTACTTCATCAGGGCCTGGAGATTTGTCTGCCTTCAGTGCTAGCAGCCTTTTCCTCACTACATGCTCCTTTATTACCACACCCATGTTCCCACCCTCTTCTGCTCCCCCTATTGGCACTGGCCCATCTGTGTAGGGACTATTTCACAGAAAACTACTGATTTTTAGACACTTTCTACTTTTTATTCTTAATGTTCTTATATTCATACCACAAAACCCACTTTATAAATTCAGTATGACACTCTAGGATGTTGGTTGTGCTGCCACAACCGCACTTCTAGGGGCTAAAGGCACTCAGCCTGCCGTCTGCTGGCACAGTGGTAGTGCAACCACTTGTGGCACTGTTGAACTGCATTTGGGAGCAACCTAAGGGCCTCAAAGGGTCAGATGGAGGGGGTGGATCAAGCATCCATTGGACTACTTTCCTCCTCGGGGTGGGTTGTGCATGACACCTAGCATTTGCATGACCAGTAGTGGGAGCTGGGGAACAGACCATTGTGACTGGCCGGCAGGGGGCAGAGGTGTGGTAGGCATCTGGCATGCTACATACAGAAGCATGTGCAGCAGCACTGTTGAGTTCATTGCACATCAGCTCCTCCACACCACAACCTGGCTGGCAGGATGTCTCTCTGACCCCTCACAGGTACCCACACCAATGACCTGGCATCGCTCCAGCTGGATCCTGTTCAGTGAGTTGAGGTTGGCACTGCATTACCCCACCACAAGGGGTAAACCATGGAAGAATCTGGAGTCGGTATATCCAGGCATTGCCAGGTGAAAGGGGAAGAAGTTTGCAGGGGGGAGAAGTCAACTACAGCACAGAAACAGGAATAATGACAAAAAAGACACTAAGCCCGGGGTTTCATGCCTTAATATGCCTCTGGGCATGTGGTTTTGGCAGCCAACACCCCATTGTACCTTCTTGCTTACTAGTAATCCCTCGCTCCAAGCATGCCAAGCTTCCCCATCTATAGTAACCCCCCATGCACATTGTGCCTCACCCTTTAAATTACATCAGAATTCAATTTCTTTTAACAGGTATTTTGTAAGTGATGCTTTATCTAGTACCCGATCTTTGTTGTAAGAGTTACTTCCTTCTGTGTTTATGCTCACATAATTTATGACTGTTCCAGCCATAAAACAGATTCCAGTGACTGGATCATTTGTGATGTAAACAACACAGAGAAAAGCTGCTAACATGGGTAAAGCCAAAAAGGTAGTTCACAAAGGGGAATTCCATTTCCAATAATTTGAAGGTTACTGTTTAATTGTATATTAGAACAAGTGACCCCCCAACACCCAGCTCGCACAGATATATCTCCTGCACGGCTATGTTTATCTGATAATAACGCTGAGGCACCAATGAAAGGGCTTCAGCAGGAGCCCGAGATTCAGCTGGGTCCCATAACCCTCCAGCGCAACATGAGCAGTCTCTGGCTAGGCTACAGTTCCTTGGTTGTGAAGTTATGTACATTGCTATCATGCCTTCCCAGTGTTTTTGTAAATACCGTACATGTCCTTTCCTTGGGAGCAGCATCAAGCTCAGGCTCTGACTAGGCAAAAATTAATGCAAGGGGAACGAGGCTTTCAGACCCCTCTGCTTATCCCAGCACCTACTGAAACTCGGATGGGCTGCATCACTGTATATTTAACCCATCACTGCTGGTAACAGCAAGCAATGCATTACAGTATTTTCATATAACATTTTTGCTATGTATACCCAGTCAATAATAGATGAACCCATGGTAAGCTATGTAATTTAGGTAGAGGACAGGTACAGTAGCTTCTTGAACCGGAAATGGCTGTGTGACATACTTATAGTACACTCTATGGCTAACACATACACACACACACACACACACACACACACTGCTTCCGTGTTGAGGCCCTGAATTAATTCACCCAGGATACTTATAGCAGTGAGCTGAAAAACCTTCTCAGGAGATTTGCACATTTTAATCAGCAACCTAAACACACACATGCTTATGTAAAGTGCGTACAATGGGGCAGGCTTCCTTGCATACATGAGGAAGGCTTGCAACCATCAATTTCTGTAGAAAACATACAGACTGCAGTATTGCTGGAAATGTGGCAAGCAAGCAAAAAAAGATCCAGTGGCTTGTCAGGGGTGTATTGAATGCACCAGATCCTGCAAAAGCCATGTGAATTATTAATCTCCTTGCATGTAAGTACAGGTGGCGATAATTGGAGAGGGAGGCTCAGCATCACTGACAGCCTGTATCTCAAGATCAGTATGTGCCTCTTCATCCATAACACAGAAAACCATTGCCGGTGGCAGTCTGTTTTACTCTTTTTTATTAATGACGTGACATTTTTAATAACAGCTACCTAAATCCAGGATGAACTGTCAGAATAACAGCAGCAGGGGAAAACACATGGAGAATGATATGTAATGCAAGCATAAAAACTACACAGAAGAAACAGCCGATAAACAGGTATAATACTGCTTGTGCATCTAGAGGTTGCCTGACATGGAATTATATTTAATAATATGTGAAGCATTAGAGCTGTAGCTGGTATTAAAGGGCAAACTCGTGCTAATTCACACGTGAAAAGAGCTACAGCGAGCAACTTACTGTATGGTACTTCAAACAGGTGCCAATATATTGATAGTAATGCAATCCCATTTGATGTTAGGGACTGATGTTTTCATATCTTATGCACGTTGCTTTATATTTGTTAAAAATATATAGACAATTATACTGGTAGAAAGTATTTTCTTTTAAGAGTATAAATGTACTTTGTTAAAAATGTGGTATATGATCGGATGAATCCGATTTTAAAATAAGGCTATGCACCTTATTAATATGTGATTTTGTATAGGTATTAATGTACGTGTTTATTTTTAATGACTTATTGTAAGTCAAGCAATAAACTTGAATAGAATTGAACAGGTGCCAATAACCGTACCTATTTATCAAACAGTTACTATGCTCGTTCCATTTCTACATCCTTGCTATGCTTAAATTCTGCTGTACTGTATGATATAAAATAGAAAAATACACGTATGCCATATATATAGGACATTTACATATACATATACATTCATACTATATATAATTAGAGATATAGTCAGACAGACAGTGAAAAAAAGAGAGACAGGGCATTATTTTTTCCTTCGGTTTTATGAGTTGAGCTTTTGACCTGAAACCCAGCCACATTTTTACAATCACCTATGTGTCTAATCTCCATGGTACATCAGACTGATACTGACCATCTCTGCGCTGCAAAACCCAAACTCAAGTGTCAACATTAATTTACTTCAGTGTCTGGAAACATCAGATGGCTGAGTAGGAATATAACAATGTTTTAATTTTCAAAGGAAAGATACACTCAGATGAGATGCATATTTTCATATAAATATCCTCCATTTTTTTTACTTGTGCCAGAGGTCTCTCTGTCCCTTCTCTGTACTATAAGATAGAAAACACACTGAACGGAAAATAAATATCATTTACATGCCTGGATTTGACCAGATCAGTTTGACAAAACCGGCAAGACACATCAAAATATGATATCTGCATTTAGCCTGCTCTCACTGGAGGCTACTTGCTTCCTCATAGCTCATATTCCTGCTCTGATAAGGATGAATCTTTTTAAACAGTATTTTTTTGTAATTTCCTTACCGTATAAGGTGTTTCTGGTTATCTGCCCTCCCATAGTAGGGTGCAAGGTGACAGCTTTCAGCTCCCACACTCTCACTGTTCACTGGTGTAAGAGGTCCACAGGCAAAGACATTCTAAACACACAGGCACACCAGCTTGGTCCTCTCGCAATGCAAAACACAGAAAGGGAACTCAGCTAGCAGCTCAACCAGGTACCACCCCCTTGCTAGCCCCTCCCTCTATCTGTATGTGTGTGTGTGTCCGTCTCTCTCTCTCTCTATTCAACTGTAGAAGCAAGTAATAAAGGACGGAGGACGGAGAAGAGGGAGAGAGAGAGAGAGTGTGTCAAGCCTCCCAAAATAGCTAGCAAACAGCATGCTGCAAAACATTGCATAGCTAGTAAATTACATTAAGTAAAAATATGAAAAAGAGCTTTTATTTAATAAAATATATCTCATCATTTTTTAGAAGAGAAGAAAAGAACTGAAAACAGCATTGGTTCTGAAAACATGATACTCTGAATATTGACACATTTTTATTGGAACAACGAAGATGTTGTTCATATAGCATATCTTACAGTACACAGGGGCGCATGGGGTCACACAGCTCTCTAAAGCCTGCTTCCTCTGATCAGTCTAACACTCCTAATGGAGGGGGACCTGTGTGGCCCTGAAAGCTTGCGAACTGTAACATCTACCTACAATTTCTTTGTTAGTTCAGTAAAGGTATCACAGTCTGCAAGGAATCCAGTTTTTCAAGGACTGCTAACATGGCTACAGACATTTTCCCCTCATTGAAAACATAACAATATAGAGAGTACTGGTTGGGCAATCAGTGAAGTAGCAGCCTGTGCTGCCACAGACGAAAGAGGATTACATCAGACCTCAAGAGTAAAGCTCGAGAAGTCTGATGTATACCAAAGTTTGAGGTGGCAGCTCATGCTGGTTGGGCATGGGGTTAGCGCACCACTATTTTTATAGTGTATAGTTTTTGTGATTTTTTTTTTTTGGCTTTTTTTTAAGTGTTTTCACAGCGCTTTCATTGCAGGCAGGTGGTTTCAGTTCAAAACTGGAACTGATTGCTGTGTGCGCAGCAGCACCGCAAAAGCACTGTGAAAAACACTAGTTGCCTTGAGGATTTCCAATCAACTGCAACCTAGTCGTACCACAGAAGGGTACAACCATATCCCACAACATTTGAACTGTGGTCCAACAAAGTTTCAGTTGGCATGGAAATCTATGCAGAACAAACCGTCACTGTAAACTATTTGAGTATTCATTTGAGGAAAGGATTTGGTTGCCAGCAGTGGTGGAAGTAGGGGAATCTAAGGGAATTCAGTTCTAGGAGTGAAATTAAAAGACTGGCTCAGTTTCAAGTGTAAAATGGGGAAGGACTGCTCAAATGCAGAATGTACATGCCTTAGCTTAGAATGGACTAAATAAAGTGTAAAAATGGAACATATAATGAGGAAACATGTCCTCAGATCCCTGTCAGCTGTGTTCGCTCTTACATCAGACATGGTGGGTTCCCCCCAGTGAATTCTTCCTGTTTCTAACGCTGGCTGCCTGTTATGTACTCCATGGATATACTTCTACTGTATTAAATTATACTGCTATGCTTAATTATAATTGATTAAAATAATGATAACCACCTTCAGATTGTAGTGCAGAGAATTCTGAACCTTATTGGGAATATTTTTGGGCAAAATAAAGCAGCAGTATTTGTTATAGGGCAAACTATTTCTTGTATGGCATTTTTTAGTTATGATGTATTTCCAGTAAAACCTAAATGCATCTATTCTCTTATCATTTTGTTTCATTTAAGTTCTGATCTGAGATATGTTTTGAAGTTGATAAAAATCCCTTCTCTCTTATATCCATCATAAGAAAATGAAGTTTTTTTTTAAAAAAATTCTCTTTGCCCCCTTCTGCACCACAGCCAGAACTATCCCTCAAGGTCCCCCAAAATGTCTGGCTCTACCAAACTTCTGTTCCCTCCATTTACCTACCTCCATGCTGCCATGGTCTGAGACCGCTCCCCCCTCCAAGTGAGAAAGGAGGGAGGGACCTCCCCCTACCAGAACAATTTTCGTCAAGCCGGTACTGAGGGTTCTGGGTCAGTCTCTATTTGGCTCACAAGAGGCCATCATGAGTCTGGCTCGGGGTCTTTCTGTGTTCTTCCACTCCCCGAGGATGCAGGCACAGGAAGGAGATCCAAGGTGTGTTTGTATGTATAGGCATGTCGCTGCACCGGATCTCGGCCTGCATCCCTCTCTCCCATGGTGCCCTCAACTGCACTGCCACCTCTGGTCACCCAGGTGGCAGTATTGCAGTGAGCGTGGCAACGCTCCCACCCTGAAGAAGGAGGAGGAGAGCATCCCCTAGGATGCTCAAACTTCCTCCCCAGGCTGGCCCCCAGTGAGCTGAGTTTGTTCCCAATCTCGGGTCACCAGCATCACAAGTGGTAGCTCTACCGCTGTGCCAATGGGTTGGCCCAAAAATGTATCTTGTGCTTCTATGCTTTTTACCATGAGGCATGTGCCAACACCGTTCTAATACATCTGCTGTATGACTGTATCACGCACAGTCAAAAAGTAGTCTCAAAGGAACAGAAGTTTTAAAAACTGCTGTATTTATTGCCGAGTCATTAATTACTTTATTTATTATTTTATTATTTATTATGGTTTAGGAGAAGTTTACATAAATAGAGTAGATACAAAACAATGCGTTAACATTCATGGTATTAAACAAAACAATGCATTAACAGTCATGGTACTAAACAAAACAGTGCATTAACAGTCATGGTACTAAACAAAACAATACGTTTACAGTGATGGTACAATAATATGCAAATGATTTACACATTTATATACAGCTACGGCATTGTACATTGGATGCCTGCATCAGTGAGTTAGACACACTTGGGGGCGAAAAGAAACAGCGAGTATAACAGTCACAGCTACGGCATTGTACAATGTATGCCTGCATAAGTGGGTTAGAACAGACTTGGAGGAGATTGAGACAGTGAAGGTAACAGACAAAGCTGAACATGGGGTGGGTGGAGAGTGGATGAGGGAGGGAGGGAGGCCCTGTGGGGTGGGGGTGGGCAGACTGGGGGGACCATTGGAGTACTGGGTAGGTAGATTCACCTTGGGACAAGAGGTACCACTAAGTGCTGCAGTTTTGGGTCTCCCAGTTGTAGGTCAATTGTGAGTGCCATTATGGTTGGCCGAAGCAGTCACAGCTGCCTTCAGCGTGAGGTGCATCCTGAGTTTACGCTTGTATGCACCAATGGTTGTGATACCAGAGATGGCTGATGATAGGGTGTTGGTCCAGTGTGGTGTGCAGCTGTAGAATGCATACTGAGCCGGCCCAGTGGCATTGAGGGTTAAGGCACTGGACGCCACAACTTGCACCATGGCAGCGACCCAGGTTCGGGAGCGAGCTCGGGCCGCCGTGGGTCAGCCGGGGAAGGGTTGAGGATGAGTGCCTTTTGGTGCTCTCCTCCCCGGGTAGTGTGGGGTGGGATGTCCTGGCGTGCTGGTGACCCCCGGTGGAGGCCGGAGGCACTACAGCAGCCAATGGCATGCATGCACCTAGTGTGGACGACACTGGCAGGGTTGCCGTGCACTAGAACATTGACGTGCACCACACAGGGAGGGAGTGGGAGGGCTCACAGAACAAGAAAACCAACAGCACCATGGGCAGACGATGGCACCTGTCCCCCATGCCCCTCGCCGGGCCAACCCCGACTGGCCTTCCAGGTCCTCCATTCCTCAGACCTTGCCCTAGCCAGAGTCTGACTAGTAAGTGCACCCAAGAGGAGAGGGCGACCAACCCCGGGTGGGTCAAACTGGGGGTACTGGCTATGGGGAAGGGGGAGGAGAGAGGAGGTTCTGTTCGGGGAGGCTTCAGGCTGGGCAGGTAACAGGACTAGGTTGCCTGAGAGAGGCTTCATGGCGCCATGACCGGAGGGAAATAGAGAAGTAAAAAAAAAAAAAAATGAATGCATATTGAGCCTGTGCAGTGCAGCATCTTGGTTCACTGAATATTTGGCTGTGGGTGCTTCTGGTCAGCTTAGCACTTACATAATGCATGAGCAAGTTCTGGACTCCTAGTGGCATCAGATTTAGTGTTGGTTTTCTGGCCAGTAGGCAAGTTTGCTACTTAATTCTGTTCTTCAGTTGGAGCCAACCTGCCTGGGTGTAGTGCTCACATGTGTGCATGCATCTTGCGACACCTGTGAGGAGTCAGCAAGCCTTATTTAGGGCTAGGGAGATGCATTGAAGAGCAGAGTCCATTGCTGACCCATATATGGCCAGGCCGTATGCAATGAGGGTGACAACTGAGCTGGTGATGGGCAAGTTTAGTGCTTCATTTGTAAGGCTGTGCTTGTGGTGGTAGAGTATCCCGATTCTGGAATTGATGGTCTTAGCTGTGTTATCTATGTGCTGGGCATAGCAAAGGTGGAGTCAAGTACGATTGCCAGGTACTTGAAGTGCTGCCCGAGGTCCAGTGCATTGCCACTGCTGTTCAAGATGGATAAGGGGAAGGTCTTATGTTTGCTAAGGGTGCTAGAGTAGATCATTGTCTTTGATTTCTTATAGTTAAGGACTAGTCTGTGCTCCTTAAACCATGTTTCGGCAGCGGTGAATCCTTGTTGGAGGTCATTCTGTAGTAGCTCAGGGTTAGAGTTACAGGTGAAAATAACTGTGTCATCAGTGCACAATAGCATGCGACTGGTGCAGGAGCCTGGAAGTTTATTTGGGAACATACTGAACATAAGGGGCCCCGGTATTGACCCTTGGGGGACCCCCGAGCAGACTTGTCTGCTGTCAGCGACAATGTCCCCAATCTCAACCTGCTGATAGTGATTGCTGAGATAGCTGTTGAACCTTAGAACTGTATCAGGAGGGAGGCCGGTGCCAGCTAGCTGTTCGAGGAGGAGTGTGTGGTGAACCGTATCAAAAGCTTTTGATAGGTCAATGAATTACAAAATTAGTAAAATGGCTATTTTAAAAATATCTAAGAGAGTTAAAAAAATACATTGATGGTGAATTGAAAAATGTCTGTACTACGTTATTGCTAAAGAAATAATATGATGAAATTTTTAGGAAAAACAATTACTGCTGCAATAAACAGTCTTTAGTCACAACCAACTGAAAGAAAACTGCAGCAAAATGCAGGAAGGATAACCTCTGTAAAGGGCATGAGGTGAGGGGCCATTTTTGGATGTGCTATGGTTATGGGGCATACACGGCCAGAGGGATTTCCACAGTGGCAGTCAGGTTTGGGGCGGCAATGAGAGACTGTAGGGAGGTGTATATGGCATGTCTGTATACCTCCTGCACACTACAAGTTCATCCCTGTGTTGGAGTAGTGAGCCCAGGTGAACTAGTTACATGAGGCTTGATCAGTGGGTATGGGGAATAAAAGTTATGAGAAGAGGCTGAAAGCCCTTTACAAGTTTAAGAACAAGAAAAGAAAGTGGGGGGACATAATCTCAGGCTTCCCCATACTCAAGGGTATCATCAAGCATGGACAGTCATAGATGTCACTGGTTGCAGAACCTACTGTATTATAACTCAATAGAAGGTCTGCATACAGAGGAGGTTTAAATAAGGAAAGTAGTATAAAATGCTGTTATTTCACAATGTGATGTAAAACACCTGATTAGGGCTTCTGTGCATAATAAACATCTTCCTATTACCTTTTACTAGGTTTTTATTATCCTTTACTGTTATAATGCCATAACTTCCGATCTACAGTGCCATCTGAGGCCACTCTTGCGTGCACAGCAGCTGGCTTTCTGCGCACTCAGTATCCTAATGAGTGCTGTTGCTGATCTTTGGCATTAGTCGGTAGTGTTCACTGGCATACTGAGTGAATAGGAGGCCGGCTGCTGTACATGACACGGCCAAAGCCAGCACAGTACGCTGTTCAGGAAGGACAGTAAAAAAAAAAGGAAGTGGAGGGTGGTGGTGGTGGTGTGTACATTAAGGAGGGAACAGAGACAATAGAATTGGATAGCATGGGGGACCCAGAAAAGCTGGAAAACCTGAGAGTATCAGCATTAAGAGTAGGAAACAAATTAGGTTGGGGTTGTCTACAAACCATCAAGCAAGGACCAGGGGATAGACAAAGGGCTACAGGAGATGCTGAGAAGGGTGACTGGATTATGGAAAGTGGTAGTTGGGGGAGGGGGGATTCGGCTTGAGAGATGTGGACTTGCAAAGTCCCACTCATGGCATGAGCAAGGAGCCAGCTCATGGTAAACACATGCCAGGTGATGTTTCTAGTATGACTGGCCCAGGATTCAACAAGGGAAGGGACCCTGCTGGATCTGGTGTTCACCAACAGTGAGAAGATCCAAAATTCATAGTCCAGGAACTGCTAGGATCCAGCAATCACAAAGCAGTGAGATAGGAGGTCCAAATGGAGACCTTCAAGGGCCAAATACAATAAAAGTATGGGGTTTAAGGAAGGCGTATACAACAGAATGAGGGGCTTATTAAGAGAAAGCATGAAGGGAATAAGGCAGATAAAAAGGACGGAGAAAAAATGGGAAGCATTTAAAAAAGGAATGCTAGAAGCAGCAGCAAACTCAGTTGGGAGGGTAACAAAGGGCAAAAGGTCCAATGTGTTTCACCACAGAAGTAAAGAGTGCAGTTACAGCCAAGAGGACGTGTTCATGAAATTTAAGGGAAGCCAAAGCGGAAGATAGGGAGGAGTATTTAGAGGCAACACGGCTAGCTGGCAAAACAGTCAGGGAGGCCAAAATGGAGACAGAACTCAACCTGGCAAAGGTGATGAAGTAAGGGGAGAAGGCTTTTCTGATACAGAAAGAAGAAGCTTACGGTCAAAGGGGAGATAGTGAGGCTGAAGTGTGAGGAAGGATGGGAGGAGGGGGGCAAGGTAAAGCAGAGGTACTGAGCAAATACTCTTGCTCAGTATTTACTAAGGAAAAGGAGGTTCCACTGCCAGAATGTGGGGTGAGGGGGGAATGTGAAGAGGTGAGCACACAAGCAGCATGGGTAGTATAATGAGTAAAAGGCAGATGGAAAATATTTAAGGGCTAAAAGTAGAGTTAAGCACAACCCTGGCTAATATACAGAGAGTATCATATTGCCTATAGATTTTTCTTAAATTTTGCAATGGTGTTCCTGGTTGTGGCCAAATTAAGAATCAAACAGTGCCCCCAAAGCTGGTTGAAAGCTTGCAGTTCATTTAATTAAATTGTCTTACCTTCTGTCTTCATTCCATCATTCTAGCATTTTAAAGGGATTCCTTGCCTCATCATTTGACCGAGTCACAATTAGGCTGACCACTGATGACAAAGTGATACCTTCATTGGTCAGGTACCTACACATTAAATTTTAACATGCCAATGTGAGCAAGTGGTCACCTGTGAGCCTTTTATGGGCCAGAACACACTATGAAAAAGATGAAGCCAGAGAGTGGTTTCCACATAAGCAACAGAAAGCAGTGGACCTCAGCTTGCACTGGCATGTTAAAATTTTAAAGTGTAGGTACCTGACTGATGACGGGTCAAAAGTTGATAAATCTATGGGACCCAGTGACTTACACACTAGGGTGCTCAAGGAGACTGTGGAAGTAATAGTGGAGTCACTTGAAGACATATTCAACTGCTCCCTGGCCACAGGGGTAGTCCCCAGGGAGTGGAGGACAACAGACATTGTCCCACTACACAAGAGCAGAAGAAAAGGAAACTATAGACCAGTCAGCCTGATCTCTATAATGGGAACATTACTGGAGTCCATACTGAGGGAGGAACTAGTGGACTTCCTAGAAAGGAATGGACTACTGGACCTAGGACAGCATCGGTTCACGAGGGAGAGCCTTGATAGACAAACCTAATTGATTTCTTTGACTGAGTGTCCAGGACAGCTGACATGGACAAGCAGTCTATACAGTATATTTGGATTTTAGTAAGGCCTTTGACTCAGTCCCCACAGAAGAGTGGTCAAGAAACCAAGGGGCTTGGGGTGGAGAAAAAATTGGCGACTTGGATGGAAAGTTGTCTGATGGTAAGGATACAAAGTAAATGGGGAGTTCTCAGAGGTAAGGGAAGTTATAAGTGAAGCACCACAGGGACCAGTGTGAGGACCTGTCCTCTTCAATGTGTTCATTTGTGACACAGGGGAGAGAATAAAGGGTAAGGTCTGCCCCTTCATGGATGATACAAAAATCTGCGAAAGGGTGGACACAGAGCAGGGGATGAAGGTACTTAGGGAGATCTGAGCAGACAGGAGAACTGCTCAAAGATCTAGCAGCTGTGCTTCAACACAAAAAAATGTAGGGGGGTGCACATTGGGAAAATGTACCTAAGGATGCAACATGAAACCTGGTAGATGATGCTGTAAAGCACCAAGGAGGAGAAGGACCTAGAAGTAATGAAATCAGAGAGCCTAAACTCCACTGCACACACTAACAGAACTGTGGGGGAGGCAAACAGGATGCTGGGATGCATAGGGAGGGGGATAAACAGCAGAAGTAGGGAGGTAACCTTCCCACTATACAGGAAAGGGAAAAGGAAATTGTTTAACCAGGAAAGACACACTCAGCCAGTGCTTGTTTCCAGGTGCGACCTGGGAAAACAAGGAAGTTAAGTACCTTGCTCAGGGTCACACAGTATGTAAGTGGGGGCTGATGAAATTCAAACCCAGGTCTCCAGGTTTGCAGCTAAGTGCCCTTAACCATTATGCTATACTGCCTCCTTACAGGTCGCTGATGAAACCACATCTGGAGTGTTGTGCAATATACTGGAATTCATACCGGAGGAAAGTCTGTGACAACTTGGAAGCAGTACAGCACAGGGCAACCAAGATGGTCCAAGAACTAGGGGCACACCATACGAGGAGAGACTGCAGGACTTGGACATGTACTGTCCACCCTTGAAAAGAGAATGGAAAGGGGTGACATGATAGAAATATTCTAGTACCTGCACGGGATAAACAGGGTGGATGCCAAGGAAATTCTTTCCTTGAGCTCAATTACAGGGATGAGGTGGAACTCAAAGCAGCAGGGCAGGGGAATTCAGGAGAGATGTGTGTAGATACTTTTTCACAGAACGAGCAGTGGACAAGTAGAACAAGCTACTGTAAGTAATGGTACGGTCCAAATTGATGAGCAATTTCATAGTTTGTGTCAGCTCTGAGTTTCTGGAATTTAGTTTGTACCTTTACCCTAGATAGGGGATTTAGGGAATTCAGCTGTGCTGTTACCTGGAGGAGCAGAGTTGAGAGTAGGGGAAGTGGTGGCCATCTTTTATTTATTTTGTTTTATTTATTGAAATGTTTCACCAGGAAGGTTACGCTGAGCAACAATGCTCATCTCACGGTATGTCCTGGGGGAAGGGGAGTGAGAACAATAAGTAATACAACAGGATAAAACATCAGGAAGTTGCTTAACATCATATAGACAGACAGTACAGGATTACAACCAACAATAGTTAATAACAGTTCTAGACTAGGATACAGAGAGAGAGAGACTGTCAGGAGGTATAGCAATAGGTACTCAGGAAGGGGTGACACAGGAGAGGTTACAGAAAGTGCTATGTTGCAGAAAGTGCTAGGGTTGTAAGAGGGGGGCATATCAGGCCCAGCTGGAGGAAGGAGGAGGTATAGACCAACAGCTAGGCAGGGCCCTACGGGGCTAGGTGCAGTTGCAGTTTGTCAGTAGGTAGTTTGCTAGGGATGTAGAGAAAGAATAGGTTGAAGAGGAGTAGCGGATTTGGGTTGGTAGTTGATTCCAGAGCTTAGGTAGGTGATGGGAAAATGCCATTTGGCTGGATGTAGTATTTCTGTACGGTATATTCAGAGAACCAGAGTAATCAGAACAGAGGGTGTAATTGGATGGGTGAGGGGCAGATAAGGAGGCGGCGAGGTAAAGGGGCAGTGATCCTAGCCAGAATTTTGAGGTAAACTTTGCCATGTGTAAGGTTTTCCTGCCAACAAGTGAGGGAAAATTTAGAGAGCGGTAAAGAGTGCAGTGGTGTGTCAGAGCAGGGGCATCCAAGGCAAATCGACAGAAGGAGTTAAAGAGAGGTTCCAGCCTGGATAAGGAGGATTGAGGGGCACAGTACGGCTGTGAAGGAGAATGTACATTAGAGCATGTGACCTTCCACAGCTGTTGCTCATTCTGGCCAAATTTTGCACTGCTCTATGCAACCCGTTCTCATGCATTCTCTGGTATTCTCCAGTATTTTCTAAAGTTTAGATCAAGCCATATACTGATTCGCTAAATAGCTAATGGGTCGGGGCCAATCGTAGCTCATGTGGTATCATTCCTTGTATTGCCTATGATTACAACCTCTGTTTGCATGCTGTTATCTGCAGCTAGGATAGTTTATGTGTTGTGTTGCTGAATATTTAATGGTGTAGCCCCAAACTCAAACTACTGCTCAGGTCAGTCCATGATTACTTTGTCCGGCATTATATGCTTTCAACTTTGGCATGCCTACATTTATGTCTTTGCTTAGCATTATACCCAACTGATACTGACTTGGTTGGTTACGATCTGTACTGCCGAATACTGACTGCTTTAGTCTGAGCAATGATCATAGCCACTGTTTGTCTAGTTAGAAACTGACTTATGCTATGCCCATAATTGCTACCCAAGCCACCTGGACCACGTTGCATAAGGCTTCAGCAGTCTCAGCATCCCATGGTCACCAGTCACAAGTCTTCCACCTCCTCCCACAGGTAGACATGAAAACAGTGGGCCAAGATTCTCCTACCTACATTACAATTCCAGCATCTCCTCCACAGGGTATAGCTTCAAGTCCATATCTTGGGCTTGACCCCACCCCACTGCCACCCAGAGGCTCTGACACAAATCATGCCACACCCTGCACTCTCTCCCTCCACCCAACAACACCCAGGAAAGCCCTGTCACAGTGCAGCCAGCTGTTCCTAATTTCTGGTGCTTCCACTGGACAGCGACATGAATTCCAATCTGGGCCTGTCCACCATTCCAAATAGAGGCCCTCTCCTTCTACTCAAGGGCCTCAGAATTTACCATGTCAACATCAGGAGCCTCCCCTTCAAAACTGACCTAGTCAGAATCTAGGCAGTCCTGAACCAGTCTGATTCTTTGATATTGACCTAAACCTGGCTCTTAACTGACATCCCCCATCATGGACATTCCAGGGCTTATATCAGACAGGCAAGACCATTCCAAGTAAGGGGGATGTGTACTTATTTACTCAGAATGTTCCCATAGCTTCTGCATTACAAATGAAGAGGCCACCCCAAAATTGCATGAACTCATATTGGGGGTCCTTACCAGCCCACACTCCATCCCATTGCAGATAATGGGGATCTACTGCTCCCCAGGTATGCCCTCTGATGTGATCATGGATTTAATTCACAGGTACTGGAGCCCCTTCCCAAAGGTGAACACATAGTGCTCAGTGACTTCAGCATTAATTGGTCAGCTGTCCCGAAACTCAACCTTCATTCCAAAATCAAAGTCCTCAACCTGCACCAATTAATCTCCTCACCCAATCATTTTAACCTCAAATACACCAACCACAGCACAATAGATTGGATTCTGCTATCTCACCCCCAAAGAATCCTAACCTCTGGTACCTTGCCAGATATCTTCAGTGATCATTGTATGACTTACTGTGTGCAGAAAATAAATACCACAAAAGTCCCCCCAGACTAACATTTATGTGACCCTTCAAATCCTTCTACCCTGACAGATTCAAACAGGATCTCCTTGCAGTTAACTGGGCCCCTGTCCTGTCAGCCTTGGACCCAGAAGATGCAACTGGATGCTTCTTCTCCACTTTCCTAGACACCTGTGACCAACATGCCTCGGTAAAGCAGTCCAAAGTCCAGGGTCACCACCTCCCTCGAAATACACCAGACATAATTGATCTCTTCCTACAAAAATACCCAGCTTGGGTCAAGCATAAATCAAGTGGGCAAGCCCAGGACAGACAAGCCTACACCATCCTCCAGAGTCCTCCAGAGTCTTCTGGAATCCTCCAGAATCATTGCACTAAGAACACACAACTGGCCAAGTAGAATTATTTTCAGAACAAGTTGTCTTGTAATGCCTTAGATATCTCCAAATTCTTGAAGATGGTCAACAGCTTAATTAGCCCTACATTCTCCCTAGTGGAGCTCAGTCCACCCATGGTCCCCCCCTTGACCACCGAAGCCCTCACCACCCTGACTGCATGCAAGCCATTCCTACCACTAATGGTAGCTTCCACCTGCAGACAATCACAGCTGACACTGTACACAAAGCACTAACAGTACTAATGCAGCATCCAGTAGCTGATCTGATAGCATCTTGCCCAAACTTCTCAAAACTGGTGCGTCAGCAATAGCTGTTCCCATTGCTCACATTTTCAGCTGGTTTCTATTCACCAGTTCCTTGCCACATTACTGAAAGCATTCACTGGTAGTTCTATTCCATAAAGGTGGCTCTGCTTATTTACCTTCAAATTGCTGCCTCATCTCTCTGCTACCCATCCTCTTCAAACCCTTGAAAGTTTTGCCAGTGTAAGCCCCTCCTAGCAGAGGGGCTACATTCACCATTAGAACCCTAACATGCCTTCGCCCCAGTATGGGTTTAATAGGTGTTTTGGGGAAGGCAACATTCTGGGCTATACATTGAGATGGCCAATAGGGGCAGGCTTGTTTAGCCCTTAAAGACAGGGAGTGTGGGTACCTGGGAGGGAGAGAGGAGGCTGGTTGGGAGATGGTAGGACAGGCAGGCAGGAAGAAGCTCATCAGTCTGGGTTGGGGTCGGATTCTGAGGGGAACCCCCCCCCTCGTAAGTGCAAGTTAGTGCTGTGTGTGAGGTGACATGGTGCCAGTAATGAGAGGTGCATGGGGAGGGCATCAGTTAGCCTGCCAGCATTGTGTGGGAGCAGATGGGGCTTCAGGGAGAAAGGGATGGTGAGAGCACCTTAGGAGGCAATTTGGTGGGGTCCCAGGCCCGTGGGAAGTAAGCCTGGACTGCCAGGGCTGGAGGTTTTGTGGCAGGATCCCTCCAGGAGTGGGTTGGTGACAGCTCCCCTCCTATTTTCCAGTGTGGCAGGGTAGCCCAGGCCTGATTAAGGGGGGTGCCAGAGGCTTCTCTTCCACTATGGGGTCTACTTGGAGGGGTAGGTCTCGGGGCGCCCATTTGAAGCTGTTTGGGTGGGCCGCAGGTTGGTTAGGATAGGCCTTTGGAAGCCCTCTGGACCCAGTAGCTGAAAGCAAACACAGGATGTAAGACTGATGGAGACTCAGGACCAAAGTAATTCTGAGATCCCCCTCCCTCCATAGACAGAGGAAAGGAGACCGGGTGTGACTGCGGCCACGTTTGAAGGGGATTTCAGCATTCCTAAGGATTTTAAGGGACTGGTCAGGGAAGGAAAATTCATGTGTCCCCTTGGCACGGGACCAGGTGGGAGAAGCCCATCGTTTTTCCAACAGGTGGGAGACTGACCATGGTAAAGAAAGAAAAAAGAAAAGGAACAAGTATAAGTCAGAGTCCCACTTACCAGTGCTAGCGTGTAAGTTTGGCTCAAAGGTTTGGTGAAGGTCTGGGGAAGGTTTCGGGTATAGCATCCTAGGTTTCATCAGCTGCCTGTATTGGAATTCTGCCTAGGACATCTGTTCTCCCAGTCTTGTGCCCCCTGGCTTTGTAAATAGTTTGTACTCCATGGAGCCGGATGGCAAATAAGGTTTTTAAGCAAGCAATGGGAACCCCTGGGTCCTTGCAAAACATCATTTGGGATCTCAGGTGTGATACATTGGTTTGATGCTTATTCCTGAGTGTGCAAGAGTGTCTTTTAAAGTTTTACTAAATAGATGAATTGCAGAGAATTTAGTGAATTATTAACCAGACTTCTTTGGTGGGAGTTTAAAGTTCACAGCCCATTTTGATGTTGATGCTTCCTGGGCCAGGATGCTGATGGGGGACTACTAGAGATGAAAGGAAAAAGGAGGTATCCAGTTCTATTCAGTAGTATCCAGGGGAGTGGTGAGGGGTAGAGATTTCCATTTTGCTGCAGTAGGACCCAGGCTGTGGTAAGATAACACCTTTTTTATTCTCCTGGCCCCTATGCACCAATGGGCTGGTAATACGTTCTGGAGGCGTGTTACCCACCCACAGAGCTCTGCCTCTGTCTGACAGGTGTGCACCAGCGGCATTCACCACCACTGGCCACCTGTCCATGGCCCCGCCCTGACACACAGGTCCACGCAGGGTCGGCACGGGTGGAGTCGCTGACCCAGCTGGGCATCCCATCGGATGCCCGGCATGGTTCCAACAGAGGATCTCTTACATGGCAGGGTGTGCATTGGCAGTGTGCCATGCAGATGTCCAGGGCCAGTGGCTCTGTTGGGTGGGAGGAAGACAATGCTGCTGGCCCTCCTATGGTACCATAGTGGTGCAGGAGGACTGGGGTATGTCAAGTGGCAGAGGGGACAGTAACGACAGTTGGGTGATGGACATGCGGTGTCATTGGAGGATCAGCATCCTTGTGCCGGTGCCTCTGTGAGGGGTTTGGGTTTGTGAGGGGGGGCGCTGCACACACTGACATGTGCTGGGGCAAGTGGGTGGCACCGTGTGGCCATTTACTGTGGCTCTGGAGGGTCGGTGGGCTGTTCACCCTGTCCTGCAGTGTGTCTCGGGGTGTCCACAGGGCGTGTAGGGGGTTTATGGCAGGGCTCTCCCTGGCATACCCTGCGCCCCCCATGCACCCCCGTGGCCAGCACTATGTGCCTTAATACATGGTGTGTAGTACCAGCCTGCCCCTCACCTGCCCCTGGCACATTGCACTTCATGTGGCCAGGGGATCGGGCACATATGTGCTGCATGCCCCCATGGTGCATCCCACATGGGGGCGCAACAGGTGTGGAGTGGCTATGCGCCCCAGAAGAGTGCTGCATAGCCACTCCGCACCCATCATGCATAGGGGCCCATGGTTGTCAATATTCTGATCTGGGTCACTTTGGGGTAGGGGCCCCCCTCCCCACTTGGAACATCAGGAGCCCCTAGATTAATGGGAAGGTGGGATGGTTACATCAGTAAGCAGTTATCTAGCTTTATGCACAAATGTGCTTCCTAACATCATACCAATCTGACTTCTGCTGCAACCACTTGAACTCTACACTCAGAGTCACTGATCACATTCACACTAGGGTTGTCAGAACCCTCTGAAGTTCTGGGTTCTAGTTCTAGTCTAGAACTTTTGAAAAAGTTCTAGTGTTCTAATCTTTTTTAGAACTTTTTAGAACTCGAACCCTATTTTTTTATTGTGCTGCCAGTAACAAAGATAGTAATAAAATACATGTAAGGAAAAACTGTTCAAAATAAGGGAGAGAAATTATCTTGTGTGACATTGATAGGAATACAACTAGGTTTATCTATAGTTTCTTCTGTTTGCTAAAGTCAGCAACTTAATACGTAACAGGCCCACCCACCCACCCATATGTTTAAAGTTTTCCTGCTGCAGCTGCATCATAGTTCCTTAGTGAAAGAAAGAGGCACATTAGCCATTTATGTAGTCAGTTATATATACTCATCGTCATGAATTAGGAGAAAAATAACTGATATTACCTAATTTCAGCTATTTACTGCTTTCTGTTTTAAATGAGTGAATCAAAAGTTGCTATGTTTAAAAAAGCTTTTATAACAAAGTCAAGCCAAGTACTACAGCAGCAACATGTGGAACTGTTACAAAACATATTATGTCATAACATATTCAGTCAAGACATTGGAATAAAAAATATTTGCAGAAACCACAGAAGGCTGCTCCAATCCTAAGTTGTGCCTGTGTGAAAAGCTGAGCACCAAGAACAAAAGACACAGCACCAACACTTCCAAAAATATATACTGTATTGTGCGTTTTAACTGAGTAGCATCACAGTACAGAAAGCATACATACAGGACAAAACAGTTTAAACAGACAAAAGGTCCTTTGTCTTGTTTAAACTATTTTATCCGGCTGCATATGTGCATGTGCTATCGTAACGCTAGCAATATACTAATGATGATGCTAAATCTTCGATATAAAAAAAATATGCAGTCATTGTTGCTGGCAAAATGCATGCTAATTTTCTAAGGTAATGCATACATATACCAACATTTTGTTGGCAAATTGATAATATACAAAAATTCTAAGATGTTGCATTTTTGCAGCTGATACTTCAATAAATCTGTATTTCAGTCACATAAATAAAAACAGTGGTTTCCTCACCACATACTAATTTACTAAGGAACATTTATTAGCTGCAGCAGTTGGCATGTGATGTTTAGGGACTGCGTCTGTCAACCCCATTATGTATCAAATTATCACTACTTATAAAGCAAAAAACACTATGATAAGTCACATTCTGTGAAAACTGCTGATACAGATTTTCTTTTATTCTGATTCCTTTATTCTTTTTAAAGGGACAGGACAATTGTGCTAGGTGGCAAGTTTGCAATGTATTTAATAAGAATATATAATTATGTGTACAGTAGGTTCGGTCTGTCATCATTTTTCCTCACCATCCCCCAGCTGATCACGAATCTGTAAATGAAAGAACTAAAACAACACCCACCTTTACCCCATCACCATTCCACTTTTCTTCCACCACCCTCATCTGTGCAGTAGCACCCATGCCCACTACACCCATGTTAAAACCAACCCCACAACCCTCACCCATGTACTAGCATCCATTTTCGTTTATGGCTAACATTTCTGTAATTGAAAAAATAATAAACAGCTACCAATTAGAACTCATTGTTTTGTCCTCTTTAAAATTGAAAAATAGACCGTCTCCTGTCCCAGCCATGCTGTGCACCACAAAATCACAGAAGGTAAATCCAAAATATATGTTTGCACTTTAACTATAAATAATATGATACAGAAAGGATTGATGACAGTGTCCCTTTTATAGAAATTTGAGCCTGTTCCACTGATGTTAAAATATCCTGTATATAAAACTTGTTGACTTTAGTTAGACCCTAGCTACAAGCAGTTTGCCATGAAATGGTGAAAGTTTTGGGGGTATATAGTCAAGGTAGTAGATCAAGAAAGGAGAGGCGACAACCAAAGTCATCACAGTCTGTAAAAGTTTCCTTTTGGTGCAGAGACTCAAGTCCCACAGTATTTTTACCAGCCACCATCTGAGTTGTCATCATCACCATCAACATCCACAACATCAATCACTTCAGGATCAGTTTGTATACTCTTGTAGGGATGCGAAAATCTTGACTTATTAACTTTAATAAAGGTTAGTGTGTACATTTCTGGCAGCAACCTATTTCTGGTGTCTGTCACAATATTGCCAGCTGTACTAAACATCGTTCTGAAGAGACACTTGTTGCAGGACAACCAAGATATTTACAGGCTTCATCATACAGCTCTGTCAAATTGACTTTTTGATCTCCAGTATTCAAGGGCATGCATCAATAGGAATAGGCAGTTCTTGCAGGTAACTGTCTACCATGTTGGACAGAACCGCTCAGAAGAGGAATCAGCAGAAGCAGCTGGTATGGCAGCAATTTGGGAAAAGTTTTGCCACAGATTTGGCTTGCTACTAAGGGCTGAAGAAGTGGCAGTTGTGGAACAACTACTGTTAATGTTGGTGACTTTTCCAGTTCTGTATCCCTTTGTGAAGATGAACCTGCATGTTGTGGTGATGACAACCTGATGGTACTGTGCGTGTCTGTGTTTGACTCCTGTGAGTGCTGCAGCTCATCTAGCAACATACATTTGTACTGCTCTATATCATCTGTTTTTGGAAGATGTATAGCCTTGAACCTGGGATCTAAGAGTTGCAAGGATGTGGTGTCTTGATTTAAGTCATTGCAACTAATTTGTCATTGGTTTTGAAGGCTCAGCTCATTCTCTTTACGAGATTCCCATGATATAAGCGACATGTTGTCTGCGCTTCAGATCTGTCTTTTCTATTTGTAGATTTAGAACACTAAGATGATGTGAAATAGAGCATTATGAGTGGGATAACCTGACTCACAGATGCACCTTCAGAAGACATGTCCCTTGTAGCTGTCTCAAAAGGAGCTAGGATACAGCACACTGTCTCCATTAATTTCCACTGCAGCACAGACAGCATAATGCCATCTCCAATAATGTAATTGGAGCAAGTACTCATGTACAGCTTGCTTTTGCTCCAGAGGCGCTGCAGCATATAAAACACTGAGTTCCAACGGTGGAAACATTTTGAATCAGCTTTTGCTGGGGCAGCTTGTGTTTTTGCAGTTCGGACAATGTCCGTATAGCCTTGGTTGAATGTGAAAGTGAGTCACAATTTTTTGCAAACAGCAATCATACCATCCACTTGTGTTTCGTTGCTGAGAAATCCCGTGACAATTAAGTGTAAGCAATGTGCAAAGCAAGAAGCATGCAGAAATCCTCCATCCTGTATTGCTTTTAAGATGTTGGCTCCATTGTCACTTACTATGAAGCCACATTTGAGCCGTGAGAATAAACCCATTCGTCAAGGAGGTCATTTAGTTCCTGCAAGATGTTTGCAGTATGTATGACTTTACCCAAACTTCTTTATATGCAGCAGGCGCCATCTTTTGGGAGTGTCTTTGTTTTTGAAGAAGCACAAAGCGTGACCCAATGAGCGTAAGGGACATGTAATCTATGTTTTGAGTGCTGGTCCACATATCTGTTGTGACATGAGATAACCCCACCCTCTGCAGTTTTAAGTGCAAGCATCACTGTCGCTTTTAAAGCCTGATAAATGTTTGGTATTTCAACATAGGAAAAGTACCTTGATGAGGAACATTGTAATGAGGCTCTGCTAATGTCATGAGCTCCCTAAAATCCTCATGATCTACCAAAGAGTATGGGAGAAGGGCTCCGACTAACAGTTCACATATCGATGATTAAGATGAAGGGTCTTTGGATGATTTCTAGTAAAGGTATTCTTCCTTTCAAATGCCTGAGACAGTGTTAGCTGTTTGCAACATGTCCCTACTGGTTTATTATACACGTGCTTCAATGGGCAGATGGGCGCGGAGATGGTGGACTAGGACTTATACATTCAGTGCCATCACTGGATGTGCAACTGGTAAATGGTGCTGGCATTGGTGGTAACAGTGATCCTAGGGGCTGGCAGTGGTTCTGCCTGCATCAAGTTCAGACAATTCAGTATCCATTTCAGATTCCTGATCCTGACCCTTCTCACGTGCGGTCTGGAAGATGGAGGACATGGGTTTTGGTTTTGGATGATCAAGCAAAACCGAATGCTTTTTCAGATGGCGTTTAAGAGCTGTAGTGCCAAGGCATGACACAACTTTACCGGCTTACACTCTGTTTACACAGGAACAAATTGCTCTGCATGGATCAGTTTTACTGACTGAAATAATTCACACCTCAGATGTGACAGATTTTGTTTGAGTGCTAGGAAGATAGCTAAAGACTGTTTGTGTCTTTTCACCTGTCCTAACAGAACCTGGGACATGCTCCTTGGTGCTAGAAGAGTGGACAGAAGACTCTGATGGATTTTCATTGCTGGCCAACACAGAAGTGGTGGATTCAATGGATATGTCCTTTTCATTGCCAACAGTGCTGGATGTATTTGCAAGTGCACTACCTGATTCATTGTCAGCAGACTTGCTCATTTCACTTTGTTGAGGAAGTAATGATTTGTCACGAGACACAACAGTGTGGGACTGAGACAAAGAGCTACTGTCTGAGTCAGAGGGACTCACTGTCACTTGCATTATTGCTGCTAGTCACAGGGATCTTAACGGCATGAATGGCATACCTTGTAGGTGCCTCTCGATGTGACCCCAGCAGCTGTACAGGTTTTCTTAAAAGGTCCCCTTACCACACTTCACTGTTGCTCTTTTGCTGTTTGTTGAATTTTTATCACGTGAAACATTTTGGTTATTTCTGTTAGCACCAGCAGTTACCACTACCACCAACACCTGCTCCAACACCAGCACTAAATGCTTCATCTATGTTGGTGTCAGCCATAACAGACAATAAGTACCAGTACTACCAGTCCAGTATACTGCAGTGAACACACACCAACACCCAAACAATTCCTGTGTAACAAAGCAATGTGATCTGTAATACGCTGGCTACAACTCCAAAATTTTATTTTGGTTGTGTGACTACTGTGATACGTGGACTGAAAGTAATTGAAGAATATGACAGTTTACACTAAAGGATCCCAGGTTCAAGGCTTACAGAATGATTGGGCTGCTGGGCATAGGCATACACACTAGCAATCAAAGGGCACACAGCAGCAGGGTGATGGGCTGACCACAGGAGAGCAGTCACATCGCAACCAGGAATGAGAATTATATTTCTACGTTTCTGTCATGTAAGGTTAATGCCACCACACAACTGGCCACTGGGCTTCTCTCAGTACACACACACACTGGGTAGGTACAGTGCAGTCAAAGCACTACAGCAGCAGGGTGATGGGCTGACCGACCACAGGAAACCAGTCACATCGCAAACCAGGGAATGAGAATTATATTTCTACGTTTCTGTCATGTAAGGTTAATACACACACACACACTAGGGTTCAGAAAGATTTATTTTGCTTTTTTGCCCCCTACGTTTCTGTCATATGAGTTAATGACCACCACACAACTGGCCACTGGGCTTCTCTCGGTAACACACACACACTGGTGGGTACAGTGCAGTCAAAAGGGCACACAACAGCAGGGTGATGGGCTGACTGACCACAGGAGGACGAGTCACACTCATAAACCAGGGAATGAGAATTATATTTCTACGTTTCTGTGCATGTAAGGTTAATGCCACCACACAACTGGCCACTGGGCTTCTCTCAGTAACACACACACTGGGTAGGGTACAGTGCAGTCAAAGGGCACACAGCAGCAGGGTGATGGGCTGACCGACCACAGGAGAACAAGTCACATCGCCAAACCAGGGAATGAGAATTATATTCTACGTTTCTGTCATGTGAGTTAATGCCACACACACACACACTAGGGTTCAGAAAGATTTATTTGCCTTTTTTGCCCCCTACATTTCTGTCATGTAGGTTAATGCCACCACACAACTGGCCACTGGGCTTCTCTCGGTAACATACACTGGGTAGGGTACAGTGCAGTCAAAGGCACACAGCAGCAGGGTGATGGGCTGACTGACCACAGGAGATGGAGTCACATATGCAAACCAGGGAATGAGAATTATATTTCTACGTTTTCTGTCATGTAAGGTTAATGCCACCACACAACTGGCCACTGGGCTTCTCCTCGGTAACACACACACTGGGTAGGGTACAGTGCAGTCAAAGGGCACACAGCAGCAGCAGGGTGATGGGCGTGACCGACCACAGGAGTCACATATCATCAAACCAGGGAATGAGAATTATATTTCTACGTTTCTGTCATGTAAGGTTAATACCACACACACACACTAGGGTTCAGAAAGATTTATTTGCCTTTTTTGCCCCACGTTTCTGTCATGTAAGGTTAATGCCACCACACAACTGGCCACTGGGCTTCTCTCTGTAACACACACTGGGTAGGGTACAGTATGCACACACTGGGCTTCTCTCTGTGACACACACACACACACTAGGGTTCAGAAACTTCAGAAAGATTTATTTGCCTTTTTTTGCCCCCCTACGTTTCTGTCATGAAAGGTTAATGCCACCACACAACTGGCCACTGGGCTTCTCTCTGTAACACACACTGGGTAGGGTACAGTACACACACACTTGGCTTCTCTCTGTGACACACACACACACTAGGGTTCAGAAAGATTTATTTGCCTTTTTTGGCCCCCCTACGTTTCTGTCATGTAAGGTTAATGCCACCACACGACTGGCCACTGGGCTTCTCTCTGTAACACACACTGGGTAGGGTACAGTACAGTGCAGTCAAGGGGCACACACTGGGCTTCTCTCTGTGACACACACACTAGGGTTCAGACTTATTTAGATTTATTTGCCCTTTTTGTTGCCCCCCTTGTATGCTTGTTGCTGGCAGCTGCTGAGTGTGCAGTGTGCTGCAGTTTCAAATAATCACACTTCACAAAGGTTCTTTTCTCTCCGAGTCCTCCTCCAGTCCTCCTCCTGATATTGGTCTCTCAATCCCCCATTCCCCCCACTCCCCAATCTTGATTAATCCCTCCAGAGTCCCGATTCCTCCTTCTGTCCTGAACCGGCCCCTAGTACTCCCACTCCGTCTCCCAGTTCCCCCGATTTTTAGCTTTTTTTCTTGTTCTCGCCGGTCTCACAGGAGAAGAAGTGGCCACGACTGCTGGACAAAAGTAGCGGACGCGCTAACTGCTTTTGCTACAGTTTAGTGGGCTGCTGGTGCTGCCTGCTGCTGCTGCCTCTCTCTGCGATGATCCTCAGTCAAATGGCGCTCCTCCTCGTGGCGCATCTCTTTAATACCCCCACAGATCCCGGAGCTCGCGTTGCTTACTCGACCCCACGTCGTCTCGTGTCTCGCGGTGATTGAACCCTTTTGATCCGCTCAGTGTTCGAGTTCTAGTTAGAACCTCTCATCACCAGGGTTCGAGGAGGGTTCGAATCTTTACCGAACTAGTTCTGACAACCCTAATTCACACTAATATGGAAAAGAAGCTGGGCACAGGGGCCATATTTATAGATCTAGCAAAGGCCTTTGCCACCTGTGGCCCATCAATGGCTCCTACACAAACTAGCAGACTCTGATGTCTCAACAACAGCTCTTGCATGGTTCCAGTACTACTTGTCCAACCATGCCAAATCTGTCAAGCTTGGCCTAAACTCTTCCCCTGTTCTACTAGTTTCCCTATGGGTCCTGAAAGTCTTGGTCTTGGGGCTCTTGCTCTTCACAAGCTTTATAAATAACCTCCCTTTGCCAATCTCTGCCAGCAGTATCCACATGTGTGCTGACAATACTGTAATCTGTTCATCAGGCTCCCCCACCACTTCCATCAAGATATCCAGCCAACAGGACTTCTCTGCAGTCCAAAAATGGTTCCAGATGACCAGTTTGTCATGAACCAAAAGAAAACAGTCTCCATGCTGTTCAACATCAGGAAATGGCTAAGCTCTCCTCCCCCACCATGTCCCTTTACTTCCTGGATGGGGCATGTTTAGACTCAGTCTTCACCTATAAATACCTTGGACTTCACTTACGCTCACCAGCACCTAGACTGTACAGGGCACATCTCCCAGGTAGCAGCCAAGTCTTTTGCCAAGCTTGGTGTCCTCTGCAGAGTAAAAGGCTGCCTCCAATTAAACATTAAGGAACAGGTTGTTGATCAATCAAACCCCAACCCCCCTTCTGGACTCTAGGGACATTAGGACATAGTCTACAAAGCTGCAAATGCCACCTCCCTCAATGAAATAAAAACTCTTTTCAACTCTCTGTGCAGGTTTCTATTGGGGTGCCCTTCCCCGTACTTACTGTTGCTACACGTACAGTGACCTAGGCTGGGCACTCCCCACTTTGGGACAAGCAATGCACACTGTGCTCATGGTAGTCAAGTATTGGATGGAGAAACTGCCCAGTTACCTGTCTGTCCTCTACTCCCCATCTGAAAATCCTACCTGCTCACTCAGATTCATGACAAGCCACTGCCCCCATGTTCCACAACACAAGTACAACCTAGACCGAGTCTCCATAATCTACCATCTCCCAAATATCTGGAACAACCTCCTCTCCAAAGTGATGGTCCCTCCCTCCCTCAGAGCAAACAAGGCACTAATCAAATCCCACTATAAATCTTGGGCAGGCTGCCCTCATTGCCAAGCATGTACCCCAGGACAAGTCTAGAGCTCCACTCCCTGTGGTATTACCTAGCCCCCCCGGAACAGGCCCCACAAGCCAGGAGACATGGAAGGACAGAAGTTCCATAACTGAAACCTCACAGAGTTAGTGCAGAAAGGCTAACAAGTAGACTCTATCCATTGCTTCTCTGTATAAATTCATAATTATCTGTTCAATTGCTGAACCTTCCTGAATGGGCTGTAGCAGTTATCTGTTTCCCACCCAGTGGACTCATTGTACAGTATGTATGGAGGACAGATAGGTAACAGGGCAGTTTCTCTGTCCAGTACTTGACTACCATGAGCACAGTGTGCATTGCTTGTCTCACAGTGGGGAGGGCCCAGCCTAGGTCTCAGTATCTTCTAATGTATACATGATGTTAAAGACTCATGTATCTTGTACTGTATGCCCTCTGTAATTATTCCCTATTCTCCCAGTTCTAATGTATGTTCTATGATACTGACTTAATGTATTTGAATTATATGCTCTCAGTATATATTCCCTATCCCCCTCCAATGGAACACAGCTGGAAACGAGCCCTGGGCTCCGTGTGCTTATCTGGTAACATATGTTTAAATAAATAAATACAGTACATAAACAGAGACGGGACGGGCATACGGACTTAGTCAGAAGTGTGGTGGGGAGTTACATACTAACATACTAATTGCCAGCAGATTATGCCTTATGATCTATTGAGTCTGCTCGAACCTCAGATCCCTAGTTGGGTGCCGAGGTCCTCCCCCCCTTGTGTTTCAAAACCCCTATCATCCATCCCGGGGCCAGGCCAGCATCCGCTACATCCGCTTTCTGTGTCTGTTCCACCCTCTCTTGAAGCCCTCCACTTTGGATCTCTGAACCAGCTTCCAGGCAGTGCATTCCAATGGTCCACCACCCTCTCAGTGAAAAACCTCCTCCTCTTCCCCCCCCTCACCCTTCCACCTTCCAGCTTCAAACCATGCCCTCTGGTGATTCCAAAGGATTGGCCACTGGGGCAGAGCAGTATAGTGAGATAGGATGGGCAGTTTGGATGGGCACCATAAGTCTTTTGCTCATGACAATGTCTTTTTATCTATAGTACGTATCTATAGTTAATTGTAGTATGTGGAAATCCATACACTTCAGATTCTGTTGTACCACATGCAGCATGCTGTTGTTACACAGTAGCTACGGTGTCTCACTACTGTGGTTCAATAACATAGAATTCTGTGTCTATAAAGATTCCTCATAATGAAGAAATCAGCAAGACTGAAAGCACCCCATGCAAACTGTTTGGTACGAGATGAATGGCAGTACGCGAAATCTTGCTAGCTCCTGTAGCCATTACTTAGATCACATTAAATGTGTTTAATTTTATCCTGATGCTTGCTGCTTTCTGTTTATGTGACCGAGGTTCAGGACAGAGTTAGAAAGGAGGTAAATTAATTCCAACAAACATTTACTGTAAAAAAATAGTGTATGGGCAACCATACACACATGGCTGAGTTTTCCGTCTCGGGGTGAGATGACATTGTCGAGGTCTCTTGAGCTTTGCTCTCGAGGTCCATGATGTCATCCTATAGCTTGATGGGAACAGAGCTTTATTGTGTATGTTGCCATCCATTATTCTATATAAGTTACCTTCATAATCACTCTAAAGATGTGGTCTGCCCACATGCAAAGCAAATCACTGTTGGCTTCAGCAGAACTCAGTTTACTGAATTCTAAAGCAATTGGTATTACACACCATTCTTCGTCCCTAAGGGTATTTGCATGAAAACAGGAGTCCCTTCCCCCATTACAGGCCACATACAGCTGGAGCTTTCTGTAGAGATATAGGACTCGATTCTCAAAGGCTGTCCCATGGCTTTCACAAGCCCTGTATTAATCCCTGTGCTGCCCTGAACACAGTGCCGCACCGTGTACCTGATTCTCATAGGTCACGCGCATTTGTGACACTGTACCCTTTTTACGGTGACTTGCACCAAATATTTGGTGCAAACCCTGTAAAAAGGTCCCCAAAATTAGATCAGCAAAAGCTGGTCTAACTTGGGGTATGTTGAGCACGAGATCGAGAATCCCAATTGCCAGATAGGGAATGCCACAAGCCCCTTGTGCTATGTGTTCGGCACACCCGGGGCTCGTGGCATTCAATCCCATTTGAGAATTGAGCCCATAACGTTCTACTTGTGACATCAGAGAGATTTCCACAGCAACAGACTGTGATGTCATAAGCAGGTGATTATGGTCTAGGTTCCATACTCTGCCTCTAGATTTTGGGATGTCTTGTAATTTAGTTCTACTAATGTCACATGTAATGTTGTTGGTGATGGGACCCACGCTTTCATTTCCTGCCATGCTTATTATTTTCAAGGTCTCTGGAATTCTGCAATTTTACAGCTGCAGAATTTTCCACAGAACTTCCATCTCACCACAGCATATGTGTAATGCCACAGAATTCATTATTCTTGCAGATTTTTTTGTATTAAAATATATTGTTTTTTCCATAGTGTCTGTCACCCTTCCCCGGAATGCTTAGTATATTAACTATTCCTCACAGCTCCCTGAGGTGTAGGTCACGAGGCCCAGGAGAACCACGACCCTACCTCAAAGCAGTGCCACTGACTCCCCCATCTGGACTCACTGTGCAGCAGCTCCCTGAGATGTGGGTTGCGAGGGCCAGAAGAACCACGGCCCTCCCGAAACAGCGCCACTGACTCCCCCGCCTGGATTCACTGTGCAGCAGGTACGCAGCATGGAGCAATGGACAACTTTTGAAACGCAGACTGTTTGGACAATTTTGGAGCCACTTTTAAACTGTGACTTTATTTTAAACTCGGCAGACCCATGCTGATAGGTTTTGGGCTGTTAATTTAATGCCAGGCTATGCTGTTTTGTGCTTCACTGCTGGGAGCTTTGATTTTGTTTTAATACCAGCTGGAACTTATTTTGATTTATACACAAGTTTATGCCTCTTGTAAACTCTCTGTAAACCTGATTAACTTCAAACTGGAGTACTGTGTGCTACAACTTTAATCTGATTAACTACAAACCAGAGTACTGTGTGCTACAACTTCTGCCTAATTTCTGCTGGGAAATTTAATAATTAATGCCACTGTCTAAATGAGCTCAGTTTTCCCAAATGGAGTAATTTGTGCATGGTTCTTTAAATTAATTTGTAGAATTGCACCAGTCAGCCTACTGTTAATTCTCTTTATTTTGTCTATTTCCAAGTTGGGGTTTTGTGTGCTCTCGTTCTCTGCAAATTTCAGCTGGGAGCTTTAAATTAATTGGGTCACTTCCAAACGGCTGGGTTTCTCAGAGCAGAGTGCAAACAATCTAATCCGGAGTACTGTGTTTGCTCACTTCCAAGCTGCTGGTTATTTCAGTGCAGCATGCTAACAACATGCCTAGCCTACTGGCTCGACCAAAATTTTAATTTTTTAGTAACCCCCGGTCCCACCTAGAAACCCATTGTCCCTCCCTGTACAGTCCCTCCCTCCATCCTACCTGCTTCTTAACCCGCTGTTTCTTGCTTCATTCCACACAGCTCCCTGAGGTGTAGGTTGCGAGGGCCAGGAGAACCACAGCCCTCCCCCAAAGCAGCGCCGCTGACTCCCCCGCCCGGACTCACTGTGCAGCAGGTATGCAGCGTGGAGCAATGGACAACTTTTGAAATGCGGAGTGTTTGGCCCCAATGGTGCTACGCGTTACGGTCATGCTAGTATGGTGATCAAATTTTAAATTGTTAGATATCCATACACCTAGGTCTTTTTCATTTGTACTTTCCTTTAACAATATATTCTTTAATTTATAATTAAATCTAAGGTTATTTGACCCAAAGTGCATAACCTTGCACTTCTGCACATTGAACATTAATTTATGTTTTCTTGCCCAAGTGGCTAGGTGATCAAGATTATCTTGAAAGGATTTTGCTGAATTTATATTATAGACGATTCCACTGACTTTACAATCATCAGTGTACTTGCATGACCAAGCACCTGGAAGAGTTTGCATGGTTGATAATAAGATACTGTACAAGACTGGGCCCAGGACTGAGCCCTGGGGCACTCCACTAGCTACTTCTCCCCAAGTAGATTCATAACCTCTTATAGCTACACATTGGGTTCTGTTATTTAGCCATGAGTTAATCCACCTGATTATATTCAGGTGGAATTGAAGTTTGATTAATTCCTGGATCAAGATTTTATGTGAAACTGAATCAAACGCTTTGGAAAAATCAAGCAATACCATGTCAACAGACATACCTTTGTCCAAAGCGGCACTTATGGGCTCAAAAAAACTCATAAGGTTGGTCACGCAGGACTTACCAGACACAAACCCATGTTGTGTTAGATCATTATGTGCAACATTATTTAGGTGATCCACAATATGTTTTTGTAGCAACCTTTCAAGAGTTTTACCCAGGACAGATGTTAGGCTTATCGGTCTGTAATTCTTCACATCCTGTTTTTCCCACCTTTGTGTACTGGGGTTACCAGGGCCTTATTCCATATTTGTATGGTTTCCCTAGATTTTAATAATGCATTGAACAGGCTAGATAGTGGACCTGCAAGTTGATAGACCAGTTCTTTCAGAAATTTAGACGTTATGCCGTCGGGTCCTGCTGAACTATTATTTTTAATAAGCTTTATTTTCTTTATAGTATCAGAAGGGCTGAAAAACAGATGATCAGTTTGTAAAGAAGGTAGTTCTTCAGAAAGCACCTCTTTTTCTTTGTGAACACTTAGGAAGTGTTGATTAAAAGCTGTGGCCATTTCCTTTTTAGAGTTTGTTAAACCCTTTTCTGTTTGTATAGGTCCAGCTATCTTATTGTTTTTTTTAAGGAACCTATATAGTTACAGAATTTCTTTTTATTATCTCCAACTGCTGTGGCTAACCTTCTTTCAGCATCTCATTTTGCATTTTTAATTCTTAACTTAGCTTCCTTTGCAATTTTTTTACAGGTTGTTGTGTTTATATTTGTAGGAAATTTCTTTTGTCTTTTATATAATTCCTTCTTCTTCCTAATAACTTTTTTTTATTTTCCTGGTCCACCGGATAGGTACCCTATGATTATTTGTGTATTTGATTCTCTCTGGGATCCAGGTCTCAATACATGTATTTAGTTTGCTGAATAATGTTTCCTAAATCTGTTCTGGTTCAACTTTATTTACAGTAATTCCTAGGACCAGTTCCAATTGTCTAGAAATCTTTGTATGTTATGGTAGTCTGCCTTGTAAAAGTCCCTGAATTTGGTAATACCTTTTATAGGTTTATTGACTGTTAACTGTATATCTCGTTGGATTACATTATGGCCACTGCTGCCCAATGGTGGAAGTATCTTTGGGCCTAAGATACCTAGTTCTGTATTTAAGAAAATTAGATCTTGTATGTTAGTTTTCCTAGTGACCTCATGCACCACCTGATCTAAATTTTCTTGGATTATTATTTCAATGAATTTTTTTTCCAGGGAATTTACCCCAATTAAACTATTGCAGTCAATAGCTGGGAAATTAAAGTTGCCCAGAAGTATGTCCCCTTCTATGACCTCCCTCAGTTTCGTCAAGGAAGATGTGTATATCCCCTGTTGTCAAGTTTGGGGATCGGTAACCCAAACCAAATATTAAATCAGTAGATATAGTAAGGATTGTTACCCAGATTATTTCATTTTGACTGGTTATGTTATTGTGTTGTTCGACTTCAATGGGTTTTAGTTCTTCTTGTATATAAAAGGCCACACCACCGCCTTTCTTATGTTTTCTTTGTTTACTAATTAATGTATAACCAGGAACAGTAATGCCCCATTCTTATTTGGTGAACCAAGTTTCTGTGATTCCACAGACATCGATATTATTGTCATATATTAGGCTCAGTTCCTCGATTTTATTTTTGTAACTTTGGGCATTTGTTAATAAGAGTTTTAGGTGTTTGGTTTCATCTGTTTTATTAACACATGAGGATTTTTGTTTTAGTACTGAAGGAACATTAACAGTTTTTTTGCACCCTAATAGAGAGGTTATTGAAAGTTATCTCACCCCCTATTTATGTAGTTTAAAACATTGTTAATACTTGTTTTTATATGTTTTCCCAGGGCAGTGCTTCCCTTTCTACTCAAATGGAGTCCGTCATTGCAGTATAAATCCCCTTTACTTTTAAAGTTTTCCCAGTGTGCTAAGCATAAGATATTCTGTTTCAAGCACCAGCTTCTCATCCAGTTATTAACAATTTTGATTTTGTAATTAATTTCTAATGAATATCTTGGTACTGGGAGTATTTCTGACAAAGTAATATTTGCTCCTAGGTCTCTGATTTTATTTGAAAGGGCCACAAAATCTTGTTTAATTTTATGGATCGAGTCATGCAGAATGTTATTTACTCCCACGTGTGCTATGACAAATGCATTACCCTCAGTCTCATGAAGAATATCTGCAACCATATGAGTGATATCTGCTATTTTTGCTCCTCTAAAACAAGACAGGCTATGATTTACTTTTTCTGGATTACAAATAGTCCTATCTAGGTGTTTTATGATTGAATTGCCCAGGACATAGATCTGTTTAGAATGGGGCATTACATGGTTGTCTTCCTGTTGCCCTGGCACATTTTGGTTTTCCTTGGCTGTACTACTGACTGGTGTACTCTCCATATCATTGTTAGTTTCATAGTTTATTAGCTTTTGTTGTTGTGTGGAGATATCATCAGGTGGAAAGCATGTGGGGGACTAGAACTGATATCTTGTTCTTCATTCGTCATAGTTGCTTCAAGCTATGCAAACCTTTCACAACTTATAAACGAGCCCACACGTCACAGCCCCACTTCACGATTCACTTCCTCCTAGACTGGTCCCTTACCTCCCATCCCCACTGGGTAATTGCCTCAGGGCTGCTCTCAGACTCCTTAAGCGATCACCACATGATCTACTCTGTCAGGAAAATACATAGGCCAATATCACCCCCTTCCAGAACAATCCTGTCTAGATCCTTTAAATCCCTAGACCTGGTGGCTGTCCTATATGTCCTGGCTAGCATTGACTGGTCTGACATCCCACTTGCCACCTCAATTGATGCCACTCTGGAGCTTTTCAAGTCCAGGTTTATCAGGGTCTGGACCCACCATGCCCCTCTAAGGTGTGTTCAGGTGTGAGGTGCCCACTTGCCATGGATTTCTGTGAGCATCATGGCACTCCTCAGGACCAGGGATCAGGCATGGAAGGTGGCCAAGTTCTCTGGCTTACCCATGGATTGCCATATGTATCATGCTCTACGCAATGCCTGTACAAGTCAAATCTGAAAGGCAAAGCCAAGTACTCCAAAGACTGCTTCCACACCAATTTAAGTCAGCCATCTAAATTTTAGAAGGTGGTTAACTCACTATTCTCTCCTCCCTCACAGCCCCCAACCCCGGCACTCATCGCAGATAGCTCCACGCTTATAGACCCTCTCGAGGTGGCCTCTTATTTTAAGTCCTTTTTTACAGAGTATGCCTTGTCACTTTTATCAAATCACACACCTGACTTGGAATCCCCTTCCCCTACTAATCGGCAAACCCCTCCACACCTACCAAGTGTCTCAGCTCACCCCCTATCAATTCCTGTTCAACTTCCTGGCTGAAGTTCACAAAGCTCTGCTCACCTCAATCCTTCCAAGGGCAAATGTCCCACTGGCCTTGACTCCAAGCTGCTACACCTGTCGACTCCAGCCATAGCCGCCCCCCTGGCTTCACTTTACAACTTGTCATTCTCTTTAGTCAATATCCTCACCAAATGGAAGCACACCATAGTCATCCCCTTCTTAAAGATGGTGACTCCTCTGCTCCTGGGAATTATCGCCCAATCTCCGCCTCCCCATACTGGCCAAACTCCAAGAACACCTTGCCCTGTCTCAACTCTCCTCTTATCTTGATTCCTCTTCCTTTTTTCACATACTACCAGTTTGGTTTTAGGAAGTCCCATTCTACCACCACCTCTCTCTCCTGAGGCTCACTGATTCCATCCTCACTGGTATGGACAGTGGGCACATCACTTCAGCCATTTTTGTCAACCTGGTTAAAGTCTTCAACACTGTCTCCCACTCCCTCCTTCTATCAAAGCTCTCTTGCAGGGTTCTCAAGCATGGCCACCAACTGGTTTCATTCCTATTTGATAGGCAGATCTCAGTCAGTCAGAATTGGTAACATCACCTCCACTCCCTCCGGTTACTTCTGGTGAACCACAAGGCTCAGTCCTTGGCCTGCTCTTATTCTCCATTTTCCACAATGACCTGCCCTCCATCAGCCCACCCACATCCTTTCACATGTATGTGGATGATACAGTATTGTAAACATCTGGACCCTCACCCCCTGATGCGGCAACCAGACTTCAGCAGGACTTCAACAATGTTCAGTGGTGGTTTCACTCAAATCAGCTCTTTCTCATTGACAAGAAAACCATCTCTATGACCTTTGGCACAAGACAGAGACTTTCTAGGCTCCCCTCCACCCCCTCCTTCCACCCCCTGGATTGGACTACTCTGGAGAACTGCACTTCATGCAGATATCTCAGGGTCTGGCTTGACCAGCACCTGGACATCTCTGCACATATCAATGCCATCCACAAAAAAGCTTCCTCCCAAGTTGGGAGCTCTGTACCGCAATTGTGATTGCCTCCCTTTTCCAGCTCGCCGAGCTATTCTGCAGAAGACAATTCTCCTGATTTTTGACTATGGTGTTGTAGTCTACAGTGCTGCCCCAAAGTCCACCCTAGCCAGACTGAACCCCCTCTTTCACTCCTTCTGCCATTTTGCCCTTGACTGTCCCCCCACCACTCACCACTGTGACCTTTACAGGACCCTCAAACTACCCTTGCTCCAGGACAGGTACCTCACACACTGAGCTAGCGTCATGGCAAAACATTGAACACAGTCCCTCCCTCCATATCTAGCTTCTGCATGCTCAGCCTCTACCCCCTCAGGTTATGCACTAAGAAACAATGACTCATGTCTCCTGTCCATCCTGCTCATGACCACTTCTGCAGGCCAGTCAGCTTTCACTTACCTCATGCCCAAACTTTAGAACTCACTTCCCCTGACAATCTGGCAGACCACCATTAGGCAGACTCTCACTTCTTTTCTCAAAGCTCATTTCTCTTCCACCTGCACATGTACCTATGTCAGCTCTTGGTGCTGACAGCCTCAAGGCCTCTATACCAATTGTTGCTGTATTATGTAGCTGTACTACTTCCTATTGTCACTTGCCTCGTTCAATAATTTGTGGTCTGCACTTAATCTAATGTTTGCATCAAAATTGTCAACGTTGAATGTACAGTTACCCTATTTACATTGTACTGCTCTTAATTCCTGTATATTTTATAATGTTATTGTAATGTACAGTCTATTGTCTATCATGCACTCTTTATTCCCACTGCCCCCAGGTCACATCTGGAATCGAGCAGTTGCCTGCTCAGCATGCTTTCCTGGTAAAACTGTTAAATAAATAAATAAAAATAAATAAAAACCAGTGGAATCACATTCTGTCACAGACATGAATCATTTATGCCACAGGAATTAGCAAATACTGCTACAGAAGTGGAGAAGCCCTGAGGCAGAAATAAGGAAGTACCAATGAGAACTCGAGGCCCTGTTTAATTTGTAGGGAACTTGTCAGCACTTCTGCCTTATTTCCAGCAGTGGTAGTACTTAGAATTCACAGAAAGAGTTAGCAGACCAGAGGGTAGCTGCTGCAGTTGAAATCACAAAGCAGAACCTCCCACAACCAATCAGCTAAAGTGGCAATGAAGAAGAGGGAGTTAAAAGGAAGAGAGCACAGAGAGTCAGCACTCAAGTTCATGGAAGGACCTGACTAGAGGGGAGCCATTGATAGAAATGGGTGACTCGAGCAACTGAAATCACAAAGCAGTACTTTTTTCTTTCTGTTCTGCTGTTATCTGGAGGAGCAGAGTCCAGGATGAGGTTGGGACAAGTGGCAGCAATCATATCTCTCAACCTGCTAGGACCAAAATTAGGGACACTCCCCCCAAAAAATTAGGGACAAATGACCAAAATCAGGGACACTCCTCACTTTCAATGCACAATCAATGACTATTTCTAAGTATGTAGAACTGAAAGTTTTAACCCAGACCTTGGATTTGGCACTAATAGCAATTACAGAAACATGGGGTAACTCAGAAAAAGACTGGATAGTGGAACGTCCTGGCTATAGACATTATTGTAAACACAGAGAGAATTCAAAAAAAGGTGGCGGGGTTAGCCTTTACATAAGAAATTATATTCATTCTTATGAGTTAGGAACAAATACACAAACTGAAAGTTTGACTGAAACTGAAATATTCAACCTACAGGCACTCAAAAATTACTCATAGGTACTTGTTATAGACCACCATCATCTGATTTAAATGTTACCAGGCAACTAGCTGAAGAGATAAAACAACTAGCATATAAAGACACAGTACTTATACTGGGGGATTTTAATCTGCCAACCATAAATTGGGACACCCTTTCTGGAACCAATCAACACGATGAACAATTCCTTTCAGTTATTATAAATCTAGGTCTTAAACAGATTATAAAGGAACCAACTAGGGGAAAAAATATTCTTGACCTAGTAATAACAAACTTAGAAACCCCTATATCTGACACCAGGATTTTAGCTCCCCTGGGAAACAACGATCATATGTCTGTATCTTTTTCCATGCAATTTCCTCTTCAACCCCAAACCAACAAAATTAAAGTAAAACAATATCATAAGGCCAATATCGATCATATAAACTGTTCATTAAGTGAAATAAACTGGGAACAGACTCTTCACCCTTTAAGAACTGATGAAGCATGGGACTTCCTAAAAGATTAAATATCTCAACTTGAAAAGCAATATGTACCTGAAAAAAATAAATACAACAGTAAAGGAAAAATTCCACAATGGTTTAATAATAATATCAAGAAAGTAATTGTTCATAAAAAAAGCTTTTTTCTAAACTTAAAAAAGCTTCACTATCTCAAGTTGACTCAATAATGGTGACATACAGAGAAACAGTTAAAATGCTAAAAAAACAAATTCTCGTGGCTAAACGTAACTTAGAATTCAAAATAGCCCACACAAAAGACTGTCATACGGCATTATACTCATACGTAAATGAAAAAAAGGGTTGTAACAACTCAATTGGGCCATTAATTATTAATAAACAAACAATAACATCAGATGCAGCAACTGCAACAGAATTAAACGACTATTTTTCATCAGTCTATGCACAAAAATCAGCTCCTTCACCTACTGCAGTAACATCAAGTATAGAAACAAACAGGATTTCTGAGCAGGATACTTTGACTATGCTGGACACCTTAAAAAAACATACTAGTCCGGTCCAGATAGTATAACCCCAAGATTTCTAATGGAAACAAAGAACTCCATCCTTTTACCCTTAACAATTATTTATAATAAATCTCTTCAAGAATCAGTGGTACCTAAGGACTGGTGCTCTGCTATAGTCACACCTATCTATAAAAAGGGTTCCCATTCAAAAACCGAAAATTACCGCCCTATTAGTTTAACTTCAATACCATGTAAATTAATGGGAAAAATTATTAAACAAAAATGAGAAAATGAAATGTCAACTTTAAACATTAAAGATGTGTATCAACATGGGTTCAGACTGGGCTTTTCATGTACTACAAACTTAATTTCCTTTTATAACTACATTAGTTATAACCTACATTGTAATATACCTATGGACATCATTTTGCTGGACTATAGTAAGGCATTCAATAAAGTTTCACACTGTATAATGATCAATAAACTTAGTAGCATGGGGTTTTCATCCTTGCTGGTTTCATGGATAAATCAGTGGCTGAGCGACAGAACTCAGAGAGTCAGGGTAAATGATGCCCTGTCAGATACAAGGGGTGTGACCAGTGGGGTGCCTCAGGGCTCTGTGCTTGGGCCTACTCTGTTTAATCTATTTATAAGCGATATGTCTATTTCAACCAGCAATATAATGGTCAGATTTGCCAATGATACTAAACTTGGGGGAATGGCCAATAACCAAAGCAATGGATATGGACTGCAAGCTGATTTAGCTTTAGTGGAACAATGGGCATGTACTAACAAAATATATTTTAACATATCCAAGTGTGCAGTATTGCACCTGGGAAAAAATAATCCCATTCAAACATATTATCTGAATAACACTATCATCAGAACTTCAAAAACAGAAAAAGACCTGGGAATATTAGTTAATGACAAATTAACTTCATCTACCCATTGTACCAAAATAGCAAATCAAACAAATGCACTACTCTGTAGAATCACCAAAACGTTTGTGACTAGATCAGAACAATGTCTTTTGCCCCTTTATAGATCTCGCATTAGGCCCTTCCTGGATTATGGTTCACCTTTTTGGAGCCCTTATTTGAAATCAGATATTAATAGAACTGAACAAATCCAATGTAGAGCCACTAGATTTATTCCACACCTAACCAACTTGGACTATAGCACTCGATTAAATAAAACAGGACTTTATACTTTGTCACAAAGAAGAATCAGAGGTGACTTACTTCAACTTTTTAAAATACTAGGGAATGAGGAACAAATGCAGATATGCGGTATTGAATATTCCACCAGAAAAACTGCGGCTAGACTTCATAATAGACAGTTGGAAGTTATGAGAGCGAATAGTAATAAAAGAATGAACTACTGTACCATCAGAACACCAAGAGTATGGAACACATTACCACAGGACATAGTTGATTCATTAGATATCTTAATGTTCAAAAACAAATTAGATAAATGGTTGTTGGGTAGGGATTTGGGTTAATGTTCCATGTATATAGAGGACAATCACGATGGGCAACTCGCCTTCTTTTGTCCAAAACTACCAAAGTACCAAAGCACTCCCCCAAAAAATCAGGGACAAATTACCAAAATCAGGGACACTCCCCCCAAAAATCAGGGACAAATTACCAAAATCAGGGACACTCCCCCCAAAAATCAGAGACAAATTACCAAAATCAGGGACACTCCCCTCAAAAATCAGGGACAAATGACCAAAATCAGGGACACCATATTTTATTCAGCGTGATGCCGCGCCATCACATGACATGTGCATCACATGATGTAGTACTGTACATAAGTACCTTTAGTTTATGTTTTTTAAATGTCAAATTCAGTTGCATACTACCAAATGGCACAATAAAAAAACACAGGCAAATGTTTTGCATCTTTCTGTTGTCATTTCTCTTCATTTATTTACTTGAAACTAAAGTGGAATATGGGCACTGTCAGAGAAATATTTTGTTTAGGATCTAGTGTTAAGTTCATTTCCAGGCTTTTAAGGATCCAGTGTTATTCATTTCCAGACTTAACTGAACAGAAATATACTGTATTGGAATGCAATGTGTGTGTGTGTGTCTCTCTCTCTCAGTAGTCTCATTAGAGAAACAGATGAGCCTGTGGAATGCTGTGGAAGGGGTGTCTCCTACAAACTACTTTTTTCTGCTTGGGCCTGTTTAACCCTTGCTGTGTTGTTGTTGACTAACATATCAGTCCAGAATTCCTGCACTTTCTAATTCTGTTGGTAGCCTAAGGGTCAAACAGATCTGCTAGGCTTAAACTGGCATTCTAAAAATCCAGAAAAGAAGCAAGCAAAATGGGACTTCGGAACAGGGAGTCTAAATTTGGAAAGTCCCAGAAAAACTGGGACAGTTGAGAAGTATGGTGGCCATCTTTAGCATGGCTGTGAAGAAGCGTGTATGGCAGAGCATGTGACTTCCCACAGCCAATCGGCTAGAGCGGTAACAGGAAGAAGGGGTTAAAAGGAACCACTCCTAGCATGTCCAAGCATGCTCATGTCCCTGTGTGGGAGCGTGGCAGTGCAGAAGTGGAACAGGATTGGTGTCATAGGCATCAGTAGGCATCCGCAGGCAACAGCAGGTACACAGAGAACTCTGCTAGTCCATTAAGGTAAGGTAAAGTACCTGTACACTTGCTGCTGCTGTCTGCGAAGGAGAGTACACATTTAAGCAAGGGGATAACAGCAGGGAAGAAATGATTCATACAAACAGTAACTACCTGTTGTCTGGGAAAGGAGGAAACACCCTATCTAAGGTACAGTATGTGTACAAATGGGTAAAGGTTAAGAGGAAAAAGAAGAAATACCCTATCTAGGGTAAGGTAACAAAGAAGAGAAAAAAAGAAAAGCAAAAAGAGGAAACTAAAATCACCCTACCTAGGGTTACGTAAAACAAAAAAATGGGAAACTTAGTAGCACCCTATCTAGGGAAAGGGTACAAACTAAATTCCAGTAAATAGAGGGAGTGATGGAATGGGAATGTTGGGAGTCATACAGTGCAGCCTTGTGGAGTGGCAGTTTTCAGAGACCTCTGGAGACTGAGGTGCTGCTGAGCTGCTCCATCTGCACCCACCTCACTGGGATGAGGGAGAAGGTCGCTGGACTCTGGACTGAGTTGACTAGGGTTTGGGGGACATTTTCCCCCACCGAGTCTATCACTGTCACCCCAGATGATGCCTAAGATAGGGGACAGCAGCTGGACAGTGGTGGGCTTGGGGTGAATGGGCATTGTGGGATGGGGTACAT
Source organism: Neoceratodus forsteri (assembly GCA_016271365.2). Lineage (NCBI taxonomy): Eukaryota > Metazoa > Chordata > Ceratodontiformes > Ceratodontidae > Neoceratodus > Neoceratodus forsteri. Next base: position 22,339,506 of record CM028135.1, on the reverse strand, counting down.
TTATCGGCCTGTGCCAGTACAAAACTCATTCACTGCTCTGGCAGGACAAGATTACCAGGAGGAGGCACCTGTGGTAGTGGCCAGGAAGGATGCAGGGGTCCTCCCTAGGAGAGGCCCCAAGGTGGGAGATAGTGGACACTAGCAGAGGAAGAAGCAGCTTCTACTGGGGGACCAAATTGTTAGGGGGTAGATTTGGGAATAGGAGAGGAGGGAAAGAGTAAGGTGAGGTACTTACCTGGCACCTTGGCTTGGAGGGTTGGAAAGTGGATCCTAAGGATTGCTAGAATGGCAGGGCAGGAGGAGGAACTGGATGTCATTGTCCACCTGGGAACTAATGAGTTGGCTAGGAATGGTGCTGGGATTGTGCAGGGAGACTTAAGGGAGCTGGGGAGGGTCTTAGGAGGTAACAAACTTGGTGGCTTTTACAGAGGTGCTGCCTGTCTACAACTAGGAGGAGGATAGGGTTCTCCACACCAAGAGCTTCAGCTCATGGTTGAAGGAATGATGTAGAAAGGAGGAGTTCAGGTACACTGGGGACTGGGGACCAACCTGGAGAGATAAGGACCTATACAGGGGTGATGGCCTGCATCCATCTTGGAGGGGAACTGCAGTCCTAAGTGGACAGTTTATATATTACTTTGATAAAAATTTAAAGTAGCTGAGGGGGTGGCAGAAGGAATCAGGGAAGCAAGAACTGCCCTTCCCAACTGAAGCAGACAGAAGAGGGTAATCGAGGGGAGATAAATCCCCCAGGGTGCAAAAAAAAAAAGAAAAATGCAGTGTGTTAGAAAAGAAAGGGGGATGGGACATGAGTTTTAAAAAGAGAGGGGGAAAAGGAGACAAGGCAAAAATGAAAATGGGGTTAGCAGGCAGAGTGGTAAAGTGTGGAAGGCCATGTGTGCAAACACAAGAAGTCTAGGAAATAAAATTCTGGACCTGGAAGCCATCATGGTAGAGGCAGACCTGGATATTGTGGCCATTAGTGAGTCATGGTGTACAGGAAACTATGACTGGGACATGGCTATACCAGGGGATATACTCAGTTCAGGAAAGACAGGGTGGGAAGGAAGGGAAGAGGGGTGGTACTGTATGTAAAGGAGGGTATCAAAGTGATGGAAACACAGGGAATCCAGGGGGAATGGAGGGGTTGGAGGTACTGTGGGTCACCCTGGAGACAGGAACCAAAGCCACTGTTTACACTAGTGTGATCTACAGACCTCCACCACAAGGTGAGACACTAGATAAGGCACTGGGGGAAGACATGAGCACAATGGCAGAAAAAGGGGAGGTGCTGCTGGTGGTGGGACTTCAATATGCCAATGTAGATTGCAGCTTCCCAGCTGCAGCTTCAGCTAGAAGCAGAGACATCCTGGACTCCCTACAGGGGGTGTTTCTCAGGCAGCTAGTCAGGAGCCTAACCTTGATGGGGCAATGCTGGACCTGATGCTCACTATCAGGGACAGTATTACAGATGTCAAGGTGGGAGGTCACCTGGGGACCAGTATCACTGTACAGTGTGGTTCAACCTAAGGATGACAATGGAAGCAAACCACATAAGGATGAGGGTCCTGGACTTCAGAAGGGCAGATTTAAAAAAAAATTGATGAATGCCTCAGAGATGACCTAGCAGGGAGGATGGCATAGCAAAAGCAACAAACCTTTGCACAAGGGAAGTGAGCAAAAACAGGAGAAAAAAGAGACTGCTATGGCAAAAGAAATGGCTGAAAAGGTGAAGGCTAAAAGTGTAGCACTCAGGAGGTATAAAGAGACACAGAGGAAAGAGGACTGGGAGGTGAATCAGGAGAAGCAAAGGGAGGAAGGGAAAGTGGTAAGGAGCACAACGGCTCAAGCTGAGGAAAGAATAGCCCAGGGGTAATGAAAGGAGAAATTTTTATGTACCTAAGGAAAAAGGAATACTAGGAAATGGCTGTGGGGGTACTGCTGCACAGAGGAGGCTCAGGAAAGCAAATATACTGAACAAATAACTTTAGTTCAGTCTTCACAGTGGAAGGAGAAGGAGAGGGATCACATAAAATCAGCAAAAGCACTGAAGGAAGGGAGGGAAGTAGACACAAGTCCTTTTACAAAGGAGTGAGTTCTGAAGGGACTCAAAATCTGAAAGTGGACAAAACTATGGGGCAGACTGGGTACACTCAAGGGTACTGAGGGAGCTCAGGGAGGTGCTGGCTGCACCTCTGACAGTCCTGATTAACAACTCACTGGAAGCAGGAGGAGGGCGGATGTAGTCCCGCTTCACAAAAATGGTAACAGGGAGGAGACTGGCAACTATATGCCAGTCAGCCTAACAACGTGGTGGAGAAGTTAATGGAGTCACTGCTAAAGGAGAGGATTGTGGAGTATCTTGAATCCACCAGGTTACAAGACCTGAGGCAGCATGGATTCATGGGGGGAGGTCATGTTAAACAAATCTTATAGATTACTTTGACTGGGTGATCATGGAAATAGATCGAGTGTGGGCGGTGGCACAGCCTACTCAGCTTTCGGTAAGGCTTTCTACACCGTCTCACATAAGTCTCATAAGAAAACTGGGCACCTTAGAACTGGGCCCTAAGGTGGTAAACTGCGTAGGAAATTGGATAAAGGATAGGCGACAGAGGTTAGTGGTAAGCAGAGTTCACTCTGGGGAAGGAAGGGTGACCAGCAGGATGATATAGGGCTCAGAACTGGGACCAGTCCTCTTTAATGTCTTTATAAGTGACATTGCAGAAGAGATGGAATGGAAGATCTGCCACTGTGTGGACAACACCAAAATCTGCAATAGAGTGGACCCTCTGGAGGGGGTGGTAAGAATGTGCAGAGACCGGAGAAGACTCAAGGAATGGTCAAGAGCATGGCACCCGGGTTTCAATGCAAAAAAAGTGCAAAATTATGCACTTAGGGTATAGAAATCCAGAGGTGGAGCACAAAATGAGAGAAGAAGTATTGACAGTCATCAGACAGGAAAAGGACCTTAGAGTAATCATATCTGATGACCTCTAGGTGACAAGACAGTGTGACAAGGCAGTTAGGGGGGCCAGTACGATGTTGGGTGTATAGGGTGCAGCAGATGGAGGGACGTGGTGTTGCCACTGTATAGATAACTGATGAGACTATCCAGACCTTTTTTTGCTTATCAGAACCTTTTAGAATCTCAGAATCTTTTGAGGTTCTCCCATCTGTAATACTAATAAAATACACAGACTAACCCTCACAGAGGAGGTAGCAGAATTACTATACCACCTATTCGAGAAAAGGCATGAAGAGGGGGCTCAATGAATGGGAGAGAGGAACACCCCTTAACACAAACCCCACTATCCCAGTTTTCTATAGTATCCTGAAAATTCCTAGATCATTACATAAGCCACCTTGCTGAAACAGTATTGCCAACTTTGGCTCCATCCTAGAGCCAATTTCTGTATATGTGAACTTATTTATTAAACTGCTGGCCCAGAAAACCTCTACTTTACTGAAGGATACCGGACATGTTGTTAAGATACTGGAAAGCATAAATGAGGAAATTAACTTTTAAAAGACTGCCTATTAGTTCCTTTTGATGTCAAAGATCTCTACATTAGTATAGTGTATTTTAGAACGTTGTATTCATTAAAAATCTAGCTTTCCCTAGTGTTGTTGTATCATTGATGTGACGTCACGATGATGTTGTACCATCGTGAGTACGTCACATCGATGGTACAACAGCATGGATGACATTTGCGCATGTGCCACTCTGCGTTGTAGGCGGTCATACAATGGACGAAAGCGAAGGCACAGGAGAAGATAGTAAGTGCTGTTTTTTTAATCTTGCCGCACTTAGTTACAAATAAATACCGCTGTGGGACCAGGAATGAGGGTGTGTTTGGACATGGTGGGCAGGAAGTGGTCTCCACATCACGGCGCCACCAAGGAAGAAGGCACAAGCTATTCTTGATTTACTTTTGCCCATACACTATAAAGACAGTGGATGGACGGCGATAAACAACAACACTGGTTCACTTCGAGGTTTTCGGCGCGAACCGAAAACCTTCAGCTTGCTCGAGGTTTTCGTTGTCATGACAACTTCTCGAAGTGAACAACAGTGTTGTTGTTCACTGTTGCCCATCCACTATGCTCTATATTGTACATGAGTGGCAAATCATGCCACCTAACACCTTTCCAGGGGACATGGCCAAGTGGGTATTAAGTCTTTCTATCTTTTTCGGACATTTTGGTCAGGTTAAGTAATGGATGGTTCCAATGCCATGTAGCGCTACCAGTAAAATTACCCTCAAACCATTTTAGAACTGAAAAAAGTTTCTTTTTTAAATAAGAGGCACATAAATGGGCTTGAATATGGCGCCACCTTACACCAATCTCTTTATGGTCAATTTTGAAAATAATGTATTTTGGAAAACAGTACTAATTCACATAAAAGCATAGAAACATAGAATCTGATGGCTGGTAAGGACTGTTGGCCCACCCAGTCTGCCCATTTGTCCCTGCCTATACTGTCACCGCAGACCCAACTTGATCTCCGGCTCCCTACCATTTCTTGCTTTCCACTAAGATTCCCTTATGCCTATCTCATTCATGTTTGAAGCCCACCACTGTTTTCACTCCTACCACCTCTGCTGGAAGACTGTTCCAGCACCCACCACTCTTTCAGTGAAAAAGTACTTTCTCACATCTCTCTTGAATTTACCCCTTTGCAACTTCACTGCATGCCCCCTTGTTCTTGTGCATCCTTTCCTCTGAAAAATACTTCCCTCATGTACCTTATTATACAATGACAAGAAAGAATCTTGGACTGTGATTGGTCAATCTGGGGCTGGACCCATGGCATTATCCCAGCATAACACCACAGCTCTAGTGTCAGCCTCACATTGCATTTCTTTTTCCCATCTCCTGTAAAGAAACAAACATATTTTTCCACACTAATAAAAACATTCTTTAAAATAATTTTTTTATTCTATATATAACAACAAGCCATTGTATAATAGGAATAATGCACTCCAGGGTGTGTGTCGTGCTGGGATAACGCCACGCCTGGGGCATTGGACGCACTCGGTCTGTGGCCTTGTGCCCAACACCCCAGGCATGGTGTTATCCCAGCACAACACACACCCTGGAGTGCATTATTCCTTTATTTACCTTGTGAGGTATTGACAGGTCTCTACCATATCCCCCCTTCTCTCTTCCAGTGAGTACATATTGAGGTCCTTCAGTCTCTCCTCATAGGGCATCTGAATCATAGCTTTATTGCCACTGTTATTGGATGGTTTCATGAATATTTAGACTTTCTTTCAAAAACCTCTTTTAACTTGATTAGCCTCTTATCAGGTTTAAAGTTAGAGTTGGCTGGGGGTATTGTACTACATGCCCAGCCCTGGTCAAACAGAGAACCTTCACAGAATTATCTTGAGGCAAAAATGGACTTTGGATCTTGGCTGGTGATTACCATCTCCTGCTGTTTCAGCAGAATGTTCCTGTTCACCGAGAGCCCTGATGCATTTCCAGGCACCGTTGTTAGACTGTTTGTTGGAACCATATATAACGATGGTGTGAATTTGCGAAAGATGTTGCATCATTGTTGTGGTTCCTAGATTACCTTTATTTTTCTCCCTACCAACACAAATATTGCAGTGCACTCATATAGCTTGGCAAGAATCCTTGGGGTTTACATAAAAATTATTCCAAACAGTAGAGGTAGACTGTCTATGTCTAGCATCGAGCTCAGTAGGGGTAGAGTGGCTGGGTTTAACTGGGGAAGACATACTGGTGGAGGATGCAGGTTCATCGGGTGAGACAATCATAGAATCCTCTGCATCAGTACCATTGCAATCACTACTGTCAGTCTTTGTTTTGCTTTGTTTGGTTTATGCCTTTGGCATTTTCTGTTTCTCGTTTGACACTGTATTATTAGTACTCTCTTTATCCCCATTGTCACTGTGTCGGAATGTGAAATAGGTAAATTTAGACTCACAAGCTGATCCATATCATCATCACCACACGACCATGGTTGTCGTCGTCATCATCATCATCATCATCACCAGATTCAGCAGCACAAGCACTGTTTTGTATCAATAAAATTTTATTGAATTAAAATACAATACACAAAAATAATGCCACAAGTAATCAACAAAAAAAAGAGCAATAATCATTCATGCCTCACTTAAAAGATAAACATTACTTCAGTAACTTAACAGAGACTTCTAAAACTGCACACAATACTCATTAAATTATTAATTATAAATTATAGACACATTTCCTTAGAGCTAGCACTGTTACTTGGAGATTGAGTTTTTCGATATGCACGTGTTGCAAATCGAGCAACTTCACTGCAGGTTGTACCTGTAAGTGCTTTAACTTTATTTATAATAGGAATACTCTTTGTTTTTGCAATTTTCTCAGATGACTTCCTAGAGGGTGCCTTGGATTCTTTCAAAACTTTGTTTGCTTTGGCACTACTGAGCCCTTCTGACATAAACAGTCCAACCCCAGTTGCCAAGGTTTCAGCATTTTGAGAGTTAGTGGGCACATCAATAGTAGTAGCATTATTATTTAGTTCAGCCCTTTCAATAGACTGCTGTGCTTGCACTTTACTTAATGGGCCACTCCTTTCTGGACTCCTGAATAAGCGTTTATGTTTACTTCCTTGTTTGCCCCTGGCTTTTGCATTGCAATTGTTTTGAGTACCCATAATGCCAGTCAGTAGTGTCTTGCTCAGGGTCACAGTCACAAAGACAGCATGCAAGTGGTGGTGGCTGTCAGATTTTTGAATTTAAATTCAGACACAGGTCTGCTACATTATTCTGGTTTATACATTAGTTCATACTGGATCTGGCTGTAAACTATAGGGGCTGGTGCTGCTACCCACGGGTCACAGACCTGGCCTAACCCTCTATGACACAGTCCTTCCAAAGCAAAACTTATTCATTTTAATTTTTTTTTTATTTATACTCCATGTGACAGAAGGCCCACTGAGCCAAAGCTTGTAGGTGTGCCTCCACAGAGCACAGGGATGAGACGAGAGCTGACTGACTTGTTCGGGGTCACACAGACAGTACGCAAGTGGCACTGGTGGCTGTCAGATTTAACTGACTTTCAGACACAGGTCTGCTATATTAGTCTGCTTCACACTAGATCACACTGGACCTATTATAAGGGCTGGTACTGCTGCTACCCAGAATGCTAGAGTTCAAATTTAAGATTCAAGGGTCACAAACCTGGCCTAACCCTCTGTGACACAGTCCTTCCGAAGCAAGGATTATTTTTTTTAATTTTTTTTATTCTTTTATTTATACTCCATGTGATGGAAGGCCCACTGAGTCAAAGCTTGTAGGTGTGTCCCACGGAGCACAGGGACAAGATGATTGCTGACTGACTTGTTCAGGGTCACACAGACAGTATGCAAGTGGCACTGGGTGGATGTCAGCTTTAACTGAAATTCAGACACAGGTCTGCTATATTATTCTGCTTCACACACTAGTTCACACTGGACCTGGCTGTAAACTATAGGGGCTGCTGCTGCTACCCATGGGTCACAAGCCTGGCCTAACCCTCTATGACATGGTCCTTCCAAAGCAAAGCTTATTTATTTTAATTTTTTATAGTCCACATTATGGAATGCCCACTTAGCCAAAGCTTGTAGGTATGCGCCACAGAGCACAGGGAGGAGACGAGAGCTGACCAACTTGTTTGGTATCACACAGACAGTATGCAAGTGGCACTGGCGGCTGTCAGATTTTATTTATTTATTTATTTGTTAACTGGGTGGGTACACTGGTCCAAGGGACCATTTTCAGGCATGACCTGAGCCATGGAGATGGGACAAATACATAGGTACAGAAGTCATAGATACATCGAAAAAAAGAACAGTACTAGGATTTCACAGTTTCAGATACATACATAGAGTGAACAAGGACTTAACCTTGAACAATTTACAGTTTTTACAGTTTAAGTACAAAACCATATGCTAGAGCAATATGGTGAAACAGTAATTATGGAGGGCAATTGCAGGTGTCAGACTGTTATGGGTACAATTGCAGGTAGATTTGGATAGGCGGGTTGAAAGTAGTTTTGATTTGAAGGTCTGTGTGGTGCCTTTGTTAAGGACAGCAGTGGGGTGGCAATTCCAGAGTTTAGGAGCTACTACGGAGAATGCTCTCTGTCCCATATCCAGGAAGGAGCGAGGGACACTTAGCAAATGTTGAGACGAGGACCTCGCTGTCCTAGTGCTTTGCTTGATACAGAGGAGCAAAGAGGCAGAACATGCCACAAGGGTTTTATGGACTAGGGTGCCCAGGTGGAGGTCACAGCGGGCCTGGGGGGAAAGCCAACCAATTTAACTGAATTTCAGACACAGGTCTGCTATATTATTCTGTTTCACACACTAGTTCACACTGGACCTACTATAAGGGCTGGTGCTGCTGCTACCCACAAAGACAATGCTAGAGTTCAAATTGAAGATTCAGGGGTCACAAACCTGGCCTAACCTTCTGTGACACAGTACTTTTCCTTCCAAAGCAAGGCTTGTTTTTTTATTGTTCAGGGTCACACAGACAGTATGCAAGCGGTACTGGTGGCTGTCAGATTTAACTACATTTCAGACACAGGTCTGTAATATTTTTTTCTGGTAGGCTGGTTCACAATTCACATTGGTGCTCAACCTCCTCTGACTTATAAAACCAGGGGTCACCCCAACAATTGGCCTAACCCTGTCAAAACCTTCAGCTGATCCAGATGACTGGCTAATGCAGGCTAGCACTGCACCCACTAGCCTCTGCTCACTCACAATCGCTTCCCCCTCTTCTCCACTTCCCGCCTGTTGGCTCACAGAAAGAAAGTTAATTACTTTTCAAAATTTTTTTTTTCACCTCGTAATTTTCTTGGGCCTTTTCCTTAGTTTGCAGGGCACAAAAAAAGATCACTGCAGACTTGCAGGCTGTGCCTGCCTGCTGCCTCAGTCAGTAATGCATCGCTGTCTTGCCCCTCTCCTCCTCCTCCTCTCCCCAAGTCCCGACTCCCAACCCCCCACCCTCCATTTTTGCCTCACTGACCTTCTTTCTAAATATTTGTTTTCTTATAAATCCTCAATTCTTTGGCTTGAAAAAGTAGTATTTTTTTAATAGTATGTGCTCTGCTTGCTGACGACGAGGAGACGATGAAGTAAAAGTATGATGAACATGGGGCAGTGCAGAGCTGCTCCTTCTTTGTCTAATGTCTGCTACACACTGAGCAGACTATAGCAGCAGCCAGCATGTAAGGTGGATCATGTGGGTTCCTCCCAGCACAATCCAATCAGGTGTCACCATACTGAGATGGATTGTGCCCTGCTCCAATGAGGAGCTACGACAAAGAATCTCTCTGTCTGGTTCCTCCTACAGCTCTCACGCTTCTCGTGCTTGTCAGTCCCATGCTCCAGCCACCCTACAAACTGTTCCGAATAGGAGAAACTGTTTAGAAGCAGTTTGATTGCCATCACTTTGGCTTTTTCGCCGGGGGGGAGGGCTGCTGAACCTATTAGCCCACCTCTATTTAGTATCAGGTTGTCTCAGTTGCCTATGGCATTCTAGTTTGTAATTCTCATAATCCACTGTTCAGTGTTGTTCTGTATGGAAATCCAGATATTTCCAGATGCTGTTGTGCTGCAGTAGTGATGTCGGAATGTTGTTGTACCACAGTGGTGATGTCAGAATGCTGATATACCACAGTAGTGATGTCAGAATGCTGATATACCACAGTAGTGATGTCAGAATGCTGATATACCACAGTGGTGATGTCAGAATGCTGATATACCACAGTAGTGATGCCAAAATGCTGTTTTACCACAGTAGTGATGTCAGAATGCTGTTGTGCCACAGTAGCGATGTCACGTCTGTGGTACAACAGCATATAATTTTGTGTCTGCTAAGATACCCCATACTTACTTACACTGCAGATTCATTATAATCAAGAAATCAGCAAGACTGAAAATGCCCCAGGTTAACTGCTTTGGTAAAAGATAAACTACTAGAAATGCTGCCAGTTCACGTCACTATACCTTAAATCACAGTAAATATTTTTAAATTCATCCTCTTTGCTGTGTTCTGTTTATTTGAGTACATTTTAGGACAGTTAGAAAGAAGATAAATGAATTAAAACAAACACTTACTATAAAAAATAATGTATTGGCAGCCACGTAGAAGTCTGATCTCACCCCTCGTTGGAAACAAAACATCACTGTACATGATGAAAGACAGAGAACCTCAGCACATAAGCACTGAAGCAAGGGTTACCCAAAAAGGCATTGGCAACAAAACCAGTTTTCAAAAAATACTAAAATCACACATACACTAATAATCCAAGGGTGCCAAATGGCCTCATACACAATCTGATAATCTTGCAGATTTTGTGTGAGAGGCTATTTGCACCATGCTATCCTGTTTAAAACAAAACCAGTCTAAATTTTCATGGTGATTTGCTTAAATACATACCATGATGCTTTGCATTATTGGGGTATTTGTGAGTTTGTTTTTCTTGTTGTATATGCTTTCCCATACATTATTTTATATATGTACAGGCACAGTTAGAGTGGGTACAATGAGATTTTGACTGGGCAAGTAGGATTCCATAGATTTTAGACTTAAAACATGCAAAAGCTGGGAGGGAGGCACTGCTGAGCTGCCAAGCAAGATGGCTGCTTAGCATTGAAACTCTGTGCTAGTCCTGCTCTCAATCATATTTATCCACCCTTCCCAGCCACCATTTTTAAGTATATCTCCAACAGTTCAAACTGTCTCAAAACTGGGTACATTTCAGCGATCTTAGTTTTTAGTTTTAAGGTTCAGTGTGAGTACAGGCATTAAGTTAAAGTTTGAGGCCCATATAAAAGTGCAGCAACATTGGGACATTATGATGATGGCCAAAGACCCTTGATATCCATCCTTGGGCTACATGACATGCTGCTGAAATCTCTAGCGTTGGACACGTAGAGCTCAAGATATCCCTGGCCTCCACCAGAGAAAGAGGTCCGATATCAAAAGAATTGAGTCACCACTGCAAAACTCTTCCTGGCAGGCAATTAGAACTCCTCACAACGAATCCTTCAGCATCTTGACAAGTAAAAGCAGTGTCTCCACTGACTCTGGGAAAGGAACGAGGACCAAGAGAACTGGGGAATGTGCAATAATTTGCACATCTTGGGGGTACCTGAGAGAGTCAAGGGACCCCAGGTGGACAAGTTTTTACAAGAATTACTCATACAGTTACCAAGCCTCAGTGAGGAGGAGTGGGCCTACTGCATGTGAGGTCCCACCCTTTCACCTGGCACCCACTCTTCTCCCATAATAGCATATTTATTATGCTATTTGGCTAAAGAGAAACCCTTGCATTTGGCCAGTGCTAAAGGTTCACTATCACAGAGGGGGCACATATCTCATACAGAGCCAATGGAGCAGCAAAATGAATTTATATCTCTATGTGGTACTGTGACAAGTGAACATATGGTATTGGTTCAAGTGTCTGTCTATGGGGGTGTTGATCTGTGGTACTGGGGGTTAGGTACCCCAGTTTCACAGATGGTGGCATGGAGGTTGCTGTTTGCCAACACTGGGGGGAAACTCCCTGCTGCAGTCCTGGTAATGCCAAGATTGGGCCCTTTCAAGTGTGAACTACTGTACGTTGACACCTCACCGCACTTAGCAGCTGCAACTGTTCTTTCTTAAATCATTCTCACTCCCATGCCACTAATGACTAAGGCTGCCTCCAACCTTCAGTCTATACCTCTCCTAAAAGTTCCCAGTAGTGCCTCCACCCTCCCTTAGTTCCCCCCCCCACACCCTCTCCCTATCTAATCCATCCCTGTACGGTCCTAGACTGCATCCCCTACCTACTCCAACCCCCCCCCACTATCTGCCCTTTTTACCCTTGCACCACCCCTCTAATCTATCGACAAGGTCAGACTTGACTGCTCTTGATTTTCCATTTTAAATGTACATTTCTATTGAAATAATTACTGTCTATGCTATTGTCACTTTATCATATTGTCATACTTATTATAGTTTTTATTGTGTATATTATTGCCAGAATGATGTGTATATGCTGTTTGATTTTATTTGTGTTCATTGTTCTTTCTACTGACATGGAACCTCTGTAAACGAGCCTCTGGTTCAAAGGTCTTGTAATCTGAGAAATAAATAAAACTAGGCACTCCAGTGTTGGAGTATTGTGTGGGGGGGGGGTTGAGTTGCCCTTTCTCCCAATGCCACAGCCATTGGCCTCTGGTGTTGGGGGTGACATGGAGGAAGAGCTTTGATGTGCCATGCTCTGCTCCTGGTAGCACGGAAAAGAACAAAACTGATCTCTCTCTCTCCACTCTGCTGAGGGTGGCGAGGGAGAAAGTCGAAGTGCCACTGAACAGCAGTATCAGGAAACTGATGCTGTCGGTACGTGGGAGGGGGGAGACAAAACAATTGCCATAAGCTGGCATGGTGATCACAGGCAGAAAGCAGCTGTGTCTGTTATGTAGTATTCTCTGCCATTTTCAGGATGGAGAGAAACAAAGCACTGTACAGCACCACTTAAAGTGATTTAGTCACATTCTGCAAATGCCTGTTTCACATAGTATACCATTGCCACCCATGCTTCAGATGCCGAAGCTACAATGTGTTTTGCAAAAACATCTGCAATAGTAATTTTTTTGTATGTTTTTGTTTCTGCACACCCTCCAGTTTTATGTGTGTGACCACACACCCAGATTGATGTCATGCAAGGGAACTGTCAATGTTTTTACATACAGCAACAAGGAATTCTGGGTAAATTATAAAGTTGACTTAAATGTTCATTACTCAGAGGTGCAGTCTCTTATTTTGGTAGTGGGGTGTGTAGAATAGCACCTAATATGTAGACATATAACCAATTTCTAGAGATGCCTGAAGAAGCTAAGTATGTGCGCACATGGGCAGACTAGGTGGGCCATAGGCCCTTATCTGCTGTTAGCATCTATGTATTTATGTATATATATATATATATCTATCTATCTATCTATCTATCTATAAGGCATTGTGGGTATAGTGCATAACTGTTTTTTCTGTCTCCCTTATCGAAGTGCAGTCTCCTATGTCAGTAGTGTTTACAGCAGTACAGTCTGTAGAAACGTTTTTGGAAAACTGTTTTTGTGATGCAGATAGGCCAAAAAGATAATTTGCCAGTCTGTGAAGATGTTGTTTGACTTTTACTGCCTGCTGGTGAAGTGACGGGTCTGAAGTGGCAGCTCCTGTCACAAGGTGGGAACGTCATGATACTTTTCTATGTTTATGTTATAGGGCCTGAATGACTATAAGTAGTTCAGGAGTGTAATTGTGGGTCAGGCTACTTTTCTTTTTCTTCTGCTATGAGTTCAAAATTGTGAAACAGAAAGGATGTCTGCAATACTAAGACTGACCAACAGAGGTCTCTGTTTCAACACAGTGCTTAAAAACTTTGTTTCCCTTGCATGATGTCATGGTCGGGGTTGTAGCACTGAGAAACAAAGGAGCAGGGTTATGCAAATGAAGCACAGCACAGAAATAAAAGCATTTTTTTCATGGAAAACAGCACTTTTTGGCAATTTGAATGGTAGGAGATTGATTCACAACTCATATAGGTTATTACTTTCATTTGTTATGGCACACATGACAAAATCACTTTAAGCAGAACAAACCACACAGGAAATGTTGTCTGTAGAAAGTACAAGCTGCACAGGAAAACTGCTGCCAGCTTGCATTTTCCAGCCTTGTGATTGGTCAAGCACTTTAAAGAAAAAAGGCAGAGAATGGGTGGCTTTCAGGAGGAGATTGGGACTTCTGAAGCTGTGAAAGGCAGAGATGGTCCAATCACCCAAAAGCCCTCTCAGAGCTCCAACTGGTCACAATATGTTTGCTAGCTTTTGGCAAGCAAACTGAAAAGGAAAGAGCCCCTGGACTTCTTCAGCTAGGTATAAGCCCATTTCTTTCATTTCTGCAGACAACAAAATACTGGCTAAGGTCCAGGTCAGTGTGTTGAAGGAAGCTTTCTCCAGCCTCATCAACTCAGCACAGGCAGGTTTTAGGAAAGGCGGATTTGGGACAGACAGTATTAGGACACTTCTCAACCTGCTTTAGCATGCAAATGCTTCCCCCTACACTGCTGGCTGGCATAGTGGTTGACTTCAGGAAAGTATTTGACACGGAATGGGGCTACTGTTACCAAGTGCTGACAATTCTCAGCTTTTACCTAAACTTCTGAGGGTGGATGAGTACCATCTGTGCCAGTCCAATGGGCTCAGTCATTACAAGCAGGCAACAGTCTTCCCCATTCCATCTCCACATGGGTGTGAGACAGGGCATTCCAACTCCACAGAGATACGAGACAGTGCTAATTCCTTTCTCCACCATTATTCCTTATGAGTCATGAACACCTCACCAGAAAGCTTCTCCACGCCAGAAAATACATATGATTACAATAGTCTCTCAAAACTATTTGGTCAGTTTTTATACAGATGACCTCCTCATCACACTGACTAAATCTGTTACTTCACTGCCACCATTCATGGACAACCTTGATCAATTTGCTAAGGTATCAGGTTAAAAAGTGACCTAATCGCAAACAGTCATACCACCTATAAATTTATAATGCAGTAAAGACTGCCATGCAGACACACAGCTGGGCAAGGAGGACACTGCTATTATGTATGTGTGAATTGGAAGAACAACTAAATGGCTGGACATGGTAAAAGCTTATATACTGTACTCACCCTTATTGGTGATCTGGAGGTTGAGTGTCCCTGCTGGCAAAAAAAACTGCATTTAACTTTGGTAGGAAAAGTAGAAGTTCTCAGAATGATTACCCTCCTGCAATTCTGTTATTGCTTTAGCCAACTGCCCCTAGCTATAGGAGATAAACTGTTTAAATCCATAGAGAGTATGATAGGGCAATTCCTAAGGGAAAGAAAAACCTCTCGTCTAAGCAGAGCAATACTCCACACATACTGGAGCAGAGGAGGTTTGGGATTACACTGGCTCAGAGGCTACCATCTAGCCTTCCATATGCACCAAACCCCTAAATGAGTTTTACTAACCTTCAAACACCCTTCCTCCCCCCCCTTAGCTCTCACTGGAATACACCTAGGTATGAATGCGGTGCTTAAGTCCTCTGTTAGATGTAAGGCTCCCTCCTGGGGCACACCATTTTCTTAGAGGTGCATGAATCATGGGACAGATGCATGCACCAAACTTTGAGCCTGCAGGACCACCAAGGTCCACTCATACAATATGTCTGCCTTTGACAGTAACCCAGTTTATAAGGTGGGAGGACTAATTCTATAGTGGAATCCATGGGCAGAGCAAGAGATAAGGTTCTTAACAGATCTATTTATGTCAGGTATCACTACTCATATGCAAGGTTTTAAATAATTGATTAGCAGTTTTTTTTGGGACTATACTAACAGTACAGAAAGTATTTATACAGATTTTCTAGAAGTGCTATGTTTGTTAAACACAGTAAGGCAAGAGCTATGCATTTTCACAAAGATTTAGCACTTTTATGAGCAAAACGCTAATCAATTTTTAGAGTTAAATAAATCCCTGATATGCCTTACTATCAGCTAGCTGCTACTTTTAACCTCCCCGGGATGGAGATCTGGTAATGTCATCAGTTGCAGGCTGCTACCACAAGTGATATGAATGGCTCCTCCCACCCACATATTATTGGTTACAGATAGCAGAAGACCATATGATATTATTACACATACCTATATAACTTTGCATTGCATTCCATACAACTTATTACACATACCTAATATTCTACATGTTATTATAAGCCTAATAAAAACATGTATCATCACTCATGATAAAATCGTTAAGCTTAGAATGAGTAATCTGCATAATTTGGGTCTCAAAATTGTCTCCTAGAATGTTAAATGTTTAAATCATCCTGTTAAATGAAAACAGGTCTTATCATACTTAAAATCCATTCATATAGACATTGCATTAATTCAGGAGACACATCTTATAGTGGAGAACATTGAATGGTTAAGAAAAATGTGGGTAGGAAGTACTGTGTGGTGCATGGCTCCACTACAAAAAAGAAAAAAGGAGTGACTATCTTATTTCATAATAAAATTGTAATATTTTACTGACATGCACAGATAAAGAGGGCAGATGGATTTTAGTCCAAGTAGAAATCGATGCTAGGCCTTTATGGATTGATAATATATATGGTTCTAATTGGGATGACCCTGAATTTTTAATACTTTGAATCAAGCTATGCATGAAACATTCAATGAGAATATGGCTCTGCTCATTGGTGGGGATTTTAACCTGACTCTAGACAAATATTTAGACAGAAGTATCCTGGAGGAGAAATTTATGTAAGAGCGAAAAGGGACTTAAAATCATTAATGTAAGAATGGAACCTAACAGATAAATGGAAGCTAGAACATCCATCAGGAAAATACTTTACATTCTGTTCTTTACCATATGATTCTTATAGCTGCATAGATTATTTCTTAGCTAATAAACAGGCTCTCCCAGGTATAGAAAGTAATCACATAGGTGTCAGTGGATCATGCACATATTTCCTGTATTTTTACTAATGTAGAAACTAATCAGAAATCCCCTAGATGGAGACAACATCCGTTATTGGCAACTACTCCAAATTTCAAACATGGGTTAAAAAAGAAATGGAACAATATTTCTCACTAAATGTTACCCCTGATATTACCCCTTCCACTATTAGGGAAACTTTAAAAGCATATATTCAAAGAAAGATTATAAATTATGCAGTGACACTACATAAAGAAAAAGAGTGGTGTAGAATAGAACTGGGAACTGAAATACAAAATGTTGAATCTGAATACAAAACAGGAAGAAACAAATCCAAAGAACTGAACTCCAAAATTAGGGGGGAAAAATATGAATTAAACAACTTACTATATAAGAATGCAGAGTAGCTTATTTACAAAACTAAACATTGTTTGGGGGAATCAGGGGACAAATGTAGTAAGTATTTGGCACACAAACTCAGAAAACAAAAGGCGGCTTCTAATATTACTGCTCTTCAGGAAAAAGGCAGAAAAATCCAAATCACTCCGAGAAAATTAATGAAATGATGAAAACAAATTTATCAAAATGTATATACTTCAAGAGTTGGTTTTAATCAAAATAATATTAATAACTTTTTGAAAGGGCTTAACATGCCACAACTAACCCCTCAACATAATAAAACCATAGAAGCACCTTTCTCAGCTTAGGAACTCCAAACGGCTATTAAAAAACTGAATAAGGGCAAAGCTCCAGGCAAAGATGGATTTCCACCTTAATTTATATACCCTTGATGCCAACAATTACACCACAATTGTGCAATATGTATAACAAAGCTCTAGCTAGCAAAATGCTCCCACCTGTGCTTAAAGAAGCTATTATAGTATTACTACCAAAGAAAGGCAAAGATCTATTAAAATGCGAAAATTATCAGCCCATTTCCCTAATTAATACAGATGCCAAACTTATAGCAAAAATCCTAGTGCTACAGCTAGAGAATCTCCTTCCTGAGTTGTTGCACAAATCACAAACAGGGTTCATCAAGGGACAGACAGGAGAAAGTAATATTAGAACTCTTATAAATCTAATTCAATACTCTCGAGAAGGCATTTGACTCCATGATTACTTTAAAACAAATATTACAAGTTTTCAACTTTGGTACCAATTTCTTGAATTGGATAGATGTCCTATGTAATAAACCCATAGCTTCAGTAATGACTAACCAAATTATCTCCCCCTTCATTTTAGAAAAAGGCACTCACCAAGGTTGCCCCCTAGCCCCCTTCTTTTTCTATTAGCAATATAACCCCTGTTACTTAAATTTAGATCTGACCATAACATACAGGGTATTAAAATAAATAACTCACATTACAAAACCTTAGCTTACGCTGATTTATTAGTTAGTCTATCAAATCCTAAACAATCACTTCCACATTTATTGATAATTCTTAATTAGTTTGCCTTATGCTCTGGACTACATATCAATACACATAAAACTGATGTATTACCCCTGAGATTCTGCAGTGATAACTTGCCATATCTACAAGTGGTATTACATTATAAACAACACATTACCTACTTAGGAATTAGTATTACCACACAGATATCAAACATACCTAAAATAAACATACTGTCAGTCTTACAAGATATTGAACAAGATTGCATCTTGTGGTCCAAAAAGAACTTAACTTTTGGAGGAAAGATCTCAGCTATTAAGATGATACAAACATACATATGACCATATAAAGAAGCCAGAAGAAGAAGGCCATTTGGTCTATCAAGTCTGCTCGTATTGCAGGGTCCACAGCCTGGGCTAATGTCCCTGCCCTCTCTCCCCACTCCTTCCATCCTCCCTACCCACAATTCTTACCTTCCCCCTATGCCTATCCCAGCCTCTCTTAAAGCTGCCCACTGTCTTCAATGAGATGACCTCTTCCAGCAGCGCATTCCAAGTGTCTACCACCCTCTCTGTGAAGAAGTGCTTCCTGACTTCCCTCCTAATCCTTCCACTCTCCAGCTTAAGACTGTTCCCCCTTGTGATATGGATGCAACTCAGCTTAAAGAGACTCTGCTTATCAACCTTATTTATCCCTTTCAAGTACTTGAATGTCCCAATCATGTCCCCTCTCTCTCTCTCTCCTGTCTTCCAGGGAGTACATGTACAGTGCCCTCAACCTCTCCTCGTATGCCTTGCCCTGCTGACCAGCTATCATCTTTGTAGCCCTCCTCTGTACCTTCTCCAGCAGGTTAATGTCCTTTTTGAGGTGTGGGCACCAGTGCTGAACTCAATACTCTAGATGTGGTCTTACCAGTGACTTGTACATGTGTACATGTGCTATGACCATTGCATATCCTATATCGTATATCCCACTAAAAATAACAAAACCTATTTCAATAACCATAATAAAATTATTTCATAATTCTTATGGGAAAATAAACCCCAATGTATCAATGCAAGAAACTATTCATGCACTGGAAACAAGGGGGTTGGAGTTTTCCCATGGATCAAGGGATACTACTGGGCGTGTTTAACTAAACAAGTCTTACAATGGTTGTACTGGGATTCAGCACACTCCCCCATATGGATAGACATGGAAAGAGATCTAGCCAAAACATTTCACCCTGCTAATCTTTTTTATAATACCTTAACTCTCTTGCAACAACGTTTAGGACTGTTAGTATAACCAGAAAAGCATGGTAGCACACTGTCTCATTGTTTAGGAAACAATAATATACTGCCTCCCTTAGAACTAATGCCATTATGGGACAATAATTGTGTTTCAGTCAATGGGTCCTCGTTACACTGGTACCTATAGTTTAAGAAGAAAATCTGTCTAGTCAAACATCTTTTGAACCCAATTATTGACATATTTAAGTCCTTCGAACAGATAAAGCAGGAATACTCAATCTCTCTTAATGATTTTTGGTGTTATTTGCAAATTAGAAGTTTCCTTTCTTGATTATTAGACTCCTCCTTGAAAGTACCAGATAATCCTATCATGAAGATTCTTTTTTTTTTTTGAATTATGTTTTTGCGCCCTCTCCTTGTGTCCCCCGAACTCTCTCCAGCGATCAATCATCACCATGGGCTCTATCTCCTTGCATGGCCTGACTTCTCCTCTCCCCCGACACCAGTCATCCCCCGGGTCTACCCTTCGGGGAAGGGTCACTGCCACCCAGGGTGCTCTTTCTATAGTGTTGAGCACTGGGCTGGGGAGGAGACAGGATGAGGAGAGCTGTGCCAGACTACGGGAGTGTGGCTGGTAGGTGGGAGGCGCTTTCACCTATCAGAGGGAGGAGAGTTTTTTTTTCCCTGCTTAGTTACACCCCCGTGGAGCCCAGCTGTCAAGGCAACATGCTGCTGTGGCTCCACCCCCCGGCATACACCATGACACTGCTGTTGGCAACCTCCAGCCTCTGCCAGAGGTCACTCCTTGAGTGATCATCTCCCCAACCCTCCCTGGAAGACAGAGCAGCCCTCTGGATGCTCAATCTCTTCCTCCCTTGCCAACCCCCAGCAGCCTGGGCTTGTTCCTGAACCAGGTCACTGGCGTGGTGCAAGGTGTGGTGTCCAGCGCCTCAACCCTCAGTGCCACTGGGCTGGCTATCATGAAGATTCTTAATAATTGGAATTCCAAAACTAAGGGAATGGCAGGCCTTATATACCAGAATTTATTATTCTCCCACCCCAACAATTTAAAGAAATATGTAGAACTTGGACTCAGGAAATAAGGGATGACTTCACATCCTAAGAATGGTCTATTATATTCATTCACACAAAGACTATGAGCAGGGACATGAAAAGCAAATTGATACAGAAAAAAAATTATTTGTAGATGGTATCAAACCCCAAAATGTTATATGATAAAGGTCTATTACCAACACCTCTTTGTTGTCGTTGTAACTCCCAGAAGGGTAATGTAACCCATATACTATGGTCTTGTCCAAAATTAACTCAATTTTAGGAAAAAGGTTTAGCCACTTGCTCTAAGGTAACTTCCTGTTCAATCCCAAATATACTCAAACTAGTGTTACTGGGTATCTTTCCCTCTACATGTGAACTTAACAATTTTTATCAAGACTGGATTTGAGCTATTTTAATTGATGCAAAAAGACTGATTTTAATGAACAGAGATCCACCAAACTTCCAACTCTGGATTCATGGATTGAAGCTCCAAACACTTTGGCTATAAACGAACGTCTCATTTTGCCTTAGATAAAATGGATCAGTACAAGAACATGCATTTGTCAATGCCAAATGTTGCTTGCTTTTATTTGCTGTTCAGGTGTTTGGCACTGGTAGTGCAGAGGCAACAATGAACAAATTAATAAACTAGTGAAACTGTCATGATTGTGAATTCATAATTTTCATAAGTCCCCTAACTGCACACTGGGTAAAACCATGTCTTTAGTTTAACATTGATTCTGTGAAAATGTTTACCAAACATGCTAACTGTAGTATTATAAAAAATAAAAGAAACACCAAAGTGTTAAGAACTCGCTGTTTCACACACCTTGTTGGTGTTGTGACATCACTGAAGCATACAAGCTTCGCTCTCATGCCAAATGATGTCACAACACCAATGAGGCACGTGAACCAGCTTGTTTTTAACACTTTGGAGTTAATTAGCCTGTATGTTACTGCACATAGTATTTGAAACACTGCATCTATAAACACGGGCTTAGAAACATAGAAACATTTATTTTTATTTAGTTTTGTTTATTTTGTTAGTTTTTATAAATAATGTTATTTATTTTGTTAATTTCATAAACATTTCTTTTTATTTATTTCATTTTTATTTTGTTTACCAGGTAGGTACACTAGACAACTAAATGCCTATTTATAGGTACAACCCAGGAGAGTTCAAAGAACAGCATTACAATACAAACAAGAATGCAAAGAACAGCATAACAATGCAAAACAGGAGTTCGAAGAACAGCACTGCAATACAAATGAGAGTTCAGGGCAACAAAACAAAGCAGAAGCCAAATAACAGTTAGGTACAACACTATACTACTAACAGGAACAATTCCATTGTTAACAATTACAGGATAACTGATCCATTATAATAAATACAGTTGACAGAAGTGGAGGCCACAAGTTGCTATCATCTTCCTTTAGGGAAACATAGGAATCATGACGGCAGAGAAAAACCTAAGGTTCAGCCAGTCTGCTTTGTTCCCAGGGGCGTCAATTAGGGGTAGCCATGGGTTGGTTCAAGACCCCTATGATTTCTTTGCAACCCCAGTGATGTCAGCAAGTTCACACCTAGCTGCTACCTCGAATTTCAGTTACTCCTAGATGCATCCCCTGTTTCCAGAGCGATTTGGTATAGGCTTCTTTTCATTTCCAATACGCCCTCTGGCACCTGATTTTGGGACCGAAGAAGATATCACTGAACAGATGTAACCCCATGATGCAGAAGTTTTCATGTGGTTGGAAGGGGGTTAGCGATGATGCTTTCTGGTTGTTGCGCTGTGTAGTGGTGCATGGCCGTCTTGGTAGTTTGTTTAATAACTTGAATTGACAAAGTTCAAAAGGACTGATTTATAGACCTGCACTGCAAGGGCATAGACAGCAGTACCAGCAGCAAGATTTACGAAGTCAGAAGTGCTGTCCAGAGGAGCAAACAAAAAATATAATTTTTACAGAGTGAAGTTAATGAAAAGCTAGTGCATCGGCTTATGGAGGAGGCTGTTGTGCAAAACACAAGCCTGCAAACTTAAGCAGTAGCAGTAGTGATATTGGGTAGACCCTCCAGTTTTCTAGGTGCCTTATTCACTTGCCAAAGCATGGTGAAAGCAACTAAGCTGTGGCTGCTGGTGATGTCACATGGACTTGATCAAGTCATCGTCTTGTGTACTTTTACTCATTGCTTATTCAGATAAGTCCAAATGAGATGTGGTCCCTGATCTGAATTGCAGTTGGGTCATTCATGAGAGATGCTTTGTTGGTGGTAATGTACGGAGTGGTATCAAGTTTTTTAGTACTATAACTCCAAGTCCTCTGTAGTGTACAGTATAATGCAAACTTTGTGACATAAAATACAGTAGGACATGGGAAAGGGAGTGGTGTGTGTGGGACAAGGGGGTATCCCAACCAGAAGGAGAGGGGAGGAAAGAGAGAAGGGGAATGTCATAAAGCCGATTAGCTGTTTGCTGACTGGTGTTATGCAAATGAAACGGACAAAGTGCTCTCTCATTGGAGCGCTTCATTTGTTTCAGCTACACAAAGTTTCCACCCATAAACTGTGAACAACTGTCATACTTAGCTGGCATGATCATTGGTCTATCAAGGACGAGCCCAACACAGCTTGACCTGCATTGGGCTAGTCCATGACACACCTCTGAAATGCTGTTCTCTGTAGCAAAACATTTCTTGCTCAAGCTCAAACAACATAAAAAATGGAATAAATACTTATCTTCACATTTCTGTCAAACTGATACTCTGAAAATTCAGATATAAAAAGAGATATGTGTAATTTACTTATTTTTTCTACAGGCTATGCTATTTAATTATAGTAACTCTGTCTCTTTTTGTACATTAGTTAATAATATGGAACACCCTCAGTAGTAGATTATAGAACATACAGGCTTTCTTCTTATTTTAGATACTATATATATACTCCATATTTAAGACAGAAGAAGACCGTACAATACAGGAAGGTTGTGGGAAGAATCTATAGATGTATTAGAAATACCACTGCATACACTCTGAAGAAATGTCAGCTGGCTTCGGAAAAAGACATTAAGCAATACTTCTTCCCTAAGGTTGGGAACAGCTGTATTAAACTTGCCCATGTAGCCTACAGGGACACACATGAGTTACTAATCCAGACCAAGATACTTTATTTGTACTACCATGCTCCCCAACTTCTATTTGATATGGATTGGACCCCAATGCCCAGTGCTGGATGGGCTCCCAGAACAATTCTGATCTTCTACACATCATTTGGAGTTGTTCACAGCTGGAGGATTTCTGGAAGGGACTGATTGTAGACTACACTGCAGTATTGTGGGCACCCATCTCACACTCCCTATCACTAGTGATTCTGGGGACACCTCGCATATCACAGAGCTGTGGAGGTGCAACAACTTTGGTCACTAGTAGCTCTCATAGAGGCAAACTACCTGATCTTGCTGAAGTGGAGGCAATGGACCCCCTCCCTGCTCTGATGGCACATGTCCCTGGCACAGCTGGTGGTGGTTGAAAGATTATTCCATAAGACTATACAGAAAGAGATAGAATTCTGCATAAAATGGCAACCTTATCTTCAATCTCATGTATGCAATGCCCTATTGGCATCTGCAGAGAGAACCACCCTCCAGCCATCCCCCTGCAAACTTTATCTTGTGTCGTACTCTCTGTAGTCAAAGAACAATAAAGCTGGGCAACCCCATGATGTGCATGTTTCCCATAATAGGTGTTACTGTAGTAACTGTAGCAATAGAGAGATGGTGAGAATGCATGACTGAAATTCTGTAAATATATAGTCATATTCACGGTATATATAGTTAGGGATATACAATACTGTACCACAGTTAAAACTCAAATGCGGTAGCCATGGTTTCTTCTAATTTAAAGCTTTAATAAAGAATTTCAAGATAAAAAAGAAATAAGTAGCCATCCCAGTGGCGCTGAGGGCTGAGGCACTGTATGCCTTACCTCGTGGCATGCCAGTGACCTGGGTTCAGGAATGAGCCTGGGCCATTGGAGGTCAGTGGGGGGGATAGTGGAGCTGCATGGAGCTGCTGACAGGCAAGCTCTCCTCTCCGGAGAGGTGCATGGGGCTTCCTCCAGCTGATGGCTGCCACCTGGTGGAGGCTGGGGGTAGCACGGGCCAGGAGGAGCCAGGTGCTAGGCCTGGGGTGGGAGGAAAGGGGCCGTTACTGGGGCCATGGGACTAATGTGTGCCTCCACGTGCATGCGTCCCTCTCCTGGGGCCCCTGGGGTAAAAACAGAGGAAAAAGCCAGTGGCAGGATGGCAACTGACTCCCCACAGGCTCCGCTACCAGGCCGGGCATAAAGTAAGCCCCGGTAATTCTGGGTGATGTGTCTGGGGTGGTCGGTCAGATGGGGACTGTCCGGGGGGCACAAAAAATGTAAAAAAAAAAAAAAAAAAGTAATTTCAAGGTTTACATTTAGTGGCAAGTGATTAAATAAATAAGGCTCCATGTATGAAAAGGAGCATTTCTCTCCTCTGCTAGGAGATAGGCTCCCTCCTGGGTTACTGGGGCACACCATTTTCTCAGAGGTGCATAAATCATGGGACAGATGCATATGCCTAACTCTGAGCCTGCAGGATCACCAGGTTCCGCCCATACAATTTGTCTACCTTTGGAAGAACCCAGCTAATAAGGTGGGAGGGCAAACTTTATGGTGGAAAACATGGGCACAGCAAGAGATCATGTTACTAAGAGATCTATTCATGTCTTACTAGCAGCTAGCTGCTACTTTTAACCTCCACCGGATGGATTTCTGGTAATGTCATCAGTTGCAGGCTGCTGCACAAGTGATATGCAAGACCCCTCCCACCCACATACCATTGGTTACAGAAGGCAGCAGAACATCATATGGTACAGGATGGTAGCAGGGAGAATCTATAGATGTACTGGAAATGCCACTGCACCCACACTGAAGAAATGTAAGTTGGCTTCAGAAAAAGACATCAAGCACCCCATCTTCCCGAAGGCTGAGAACAGCTGCATTAAAGTTGCCTATGTATCCTACAGAGATTCACATGGTAGCTGATCCAGACCAAGATACTGCACTTGTGGTACCATACTCTCCCAACTCCTATTTGATATGAATCTGGCTTCAATGCCCAGTACTGGATGTGCTCCCAGAACAATGCTGATCTTCTCTGAATCCATTTGAGTTGTTCACAGCTGGAGGCTTTCTGGAAGGGACTGGTTGTAGATTGTACTACAGTATTGCGGGCACCCATCCCACACTCCCCATTACTAGTAATTCTGGGGGACACCTTGCATATCACAGAGCTCTGGAGGTGCAATAACTTTGGTTACTAGTAGCTATGATAGAGGCAAAATGCCTGATCTTGCTGAAGTGGAGGCAATGGACCCCCCCCGCTCTGATGGCACATGACCCTGACATGCCTAGTGGTGTCTGAAAGATTATCCCATAAGGCTATACACAATGAGATAAAATACTGTATAAAATGGCAACCATATCTTCAATCTCACCTATACAATGCATCATTGCTATCTGCAGAGAATCCCCTCCATCTTCAGAGCACTCTAATTAGCCAACAATTGTCCCCTTAAAAAAATTGTCAACATTATCTTGTGTCGTACTCTCTATAGTCAAACAATAATAAAGCTGGGCAACCCCATGATGTGCATGTTTCCCATAATATGCATTAATGTAGTAAATGTAACAACAGAGACAATGTAAGAATGCATGACTGAAATTCTGTAGTTTTCAAGTTTATTGATCTCCCATTAAAATTTCATGACAAAGCTTTATGGACATTACAATGAATACAAAGTACATAAGAAATACAATTATAGAACAAAAGGAATAAAAAAAGAAATCAATCTAAAATACATTTCATAATAGAATTATGACTGACTCATGTGGAGAGAATACAGTCACAATCAAGGCTCTATAATGAACCTATGGTACAGTAAAAATAATATTTTTGTTTTTATGTTCTTCTTAATCTCTTTAAATTAGCTTTTTTATATAACTTATTATAAATATTAAAAACATTCTGATCCTAATAACTTCATCAACTGCCCCTGGGTGCATTAAGATAAAAACTGGATCATAGGCTAAATCTATATACTTTGTCAGAAAATTCTTGAGATATTTATTTTGTGCATAATTAGATAAGGGGCATTGTACAATAACATGCAAAAGAGTCTCTTCAAAACCTCTATTGCATAAACATTTTTTCTCATTTATGTCAAGTTGATTTAATAATAAATTAAAATATGTATATTTTGATGTAATTAATCCAAATCTTGCCCAGGTAATGACTTTCTGGTATTTAGGGGCAAGAGGAATTGGAAGATAGACTTCTAAATTTGAATCTGTTTTGCTTTGACTAAGCCATAAGGCTTGTCTTTGGGTATGAACTAAGGACATTTGTCTAACAAATGCTAAGTGACATACTTTCCTTTTTACTGTAACTTTGTAGGATTCGTGGATCTTTATGTTAAGGTGATAATCACACCATAAGTGTGAGTATTCAGAGTTATCTAGGTTATATAGAAGTGCTTTTAACCATGGGGAATAAAAGTTCTCAGTATACCATGTTTCTTTTTCCTTAACACATAATAAGGGTAAGTCATTATTTTTATTATTTATTATTTGGAGCCAATAAACCATTAGCCTTAGTTTGATCAGTTCTGACAGGGGAAGTCTACCTAATTCTGCCCTAACTATGGAACCAGTCATAGAAGATGAAACTTGTAGAATGGCTTTATAGTAATACAGCAGTGGCAATTCCAATTGCGGGGTTTGTTTTATTCCCCGGCCCAGATATTCAAAAGGGTTGCGCGTGCGCAACTCCAAAAATGCGCCATTCTGCAATATTCAGAAGGGGCCAGGCGCCCACCGAAACATGCTGAGCAACAGCGCAATGGAAATGAAGGGCATGCGCAAACCGAAGGGGCGGGTCCATGCATAAAGTGCGCAATGCGACATCTCAATATTCGCGCAATGCGCAAGAGTGGCGAGCCGAAGTTGCGCAGGCACCGGATTTGAGCCAAAATAAAAGGTTCAAGGAAGCGGCGCAAGAACCAGCAGGCCGCAAACTGGGGAGAGAGACAGAGAGAGAGAGAGAGACAGGAGCTGGAAGGGCAGAGAGGGACAGTGGGTCCAGGAGGACAGAGAGGCCAGTGGGGTGCCCTGCAGTGGAAGAGCAGTGGGGCAGCGGGGTAACACAGGAACAGCAGCCGGGGGCAGAAGCCAGGAGATGGATAGTGTCAGCTTCCACATGGAAGCTGTAATGAGGGGGGTGAGACACCATGCTGCAGGGGGACGTGGCCGCGGAGGGGCCCGTCGGCGGTATGCCCCCGACAGGCGGTATCGTGCCTGCATCAGCTTCGAGCTGTACACAGATGTCGAGATTGTGGCCCGCTACCGCCTGAACAGGGCAATACTGAGACGGCTCTGCGAACTGTGCAGTGATGTGATGCAGGCACCCTCACGACGGAGTCATGCTCTGTCCTTGGAGACCAAGGTGACAGCCTGCATGTGCCTGCTCACCACGGGCACCTTCCAGAGGCCGACAGGGGACACCACAGGCATTACACAGTCAGCCATGTCACGCATCCTCACCCAATTCCTCAAGCGCACTGCTGCCTCATGCTGCAGAGTACATCCATTTCCCCAGCACCGCGGGCAGAGCGCATAACAAACATGCAGGAGTTCCACAGGGTAGCACATATGCCTGGCATGCTAGGGGCCATAGACTGCACCCATGTGGCCATTCAGATGCCACCTGGCCCGACGGCCAGGCGACGGGAACCAAAAGGGCTTTTCCAGTGTCAACTGCCAGGTGGTGTGTGATGCCACTGGGCGCATTATCAATGTCTGTGCCACACACCCTGGCGGAGCACATGATGCCTTCATATGGCACCAGTCTGCACTGTGCCATCGATTCGAGAGTGGGAACATCCCCACGGGTCATCTAGTGGGTGAATACACATGTATGGAATGCAAACTCTGTGCAAGGGTGGGAATGACACAGGTGCCATGGTAACACAAGGATATGGGCAATATGGACCTGACATGACACTGATCTCCACTATCTCCACACAGGTGACTCTGGATACCCACTGGCCCTGGCTGCTCACACCATACCAGCGCCCCACGACCCAGCGCAGCTAGGTTTCAATGAGGCACATGCCGACAACATGTAACATCATAGAGCGGGTGTTTGGGATGCTCAAGGCACGCTCCGATGCCTGGACACCCGGGCGGAGTCCTGCAGTCACAGCCCCAAAAGGCCTGTGGGATATTCCTGGCCTGTTGCATCCTGCATAACATGGTCAAGGGCCATGGGATAGCCGTGACAGGTCCAAGAGGGGGACAGCGATGGGACGCCAGTGGCGCCGGTGATGTGGGTGATGAGCAGCCCCCAGGATGGAGGGACCCCGACTGACCCGCAGGCCCAGCTGCACCGGGACACCATTGCAGAAGAGCACTACGCCAAACACAGGTAAGTCAAGGGACATGTGCAGGCAACACTGTCCATGCGCAAACCACAGGCACACAGGGAACACACCTGCATGAAGGTCAGGGAGTTGAAGGTTCCAGGCATACCAACACACCATCAGAGAGGGGAAGCACTCATTGGACACACACACACACACCAGGCAGCATACATGGGTGGCAGCACAGCACTGCATGAGAAATGACATTACACACACAGCACCACCAACCACCCCACCACCTGGACTGTCCATGTACGTGGTCAGGACCTGGGCACCCTTGCACCTTGGTGTACAGTGCAATGCAGGCATCATCATGCACACGCACCTGTGGACAGCAGTTGGGAGAGTGTGTAGGTGGTCCGTAGTGCAGCTTGGTGAGCAGAGCACCCAGCAGTGCACTGCCCACCATGACACACATTGCACACAGGGCAGCACCAGACAGGGCCTGCACTGGGAGACAGTCTGGTCAGGTAGCACTGTCCCACGGCCACCACGGATGCGTGGGCCCCCGCCGTGGCCCAGCAGCACTGGCAGGCTGAGCAGAGCCACATCGGGTGGCGCTTGGCACCACCAGGGTCCCATCATGACGTGTCTCACCTTGCCCGCACAGGGGTCTGCATCCTGCAAACAAACTTGCACCAGGGTGCTCAGGATGCCACAGCAGAACCCGGCCGACAGGCCTGGTGTCGCATGACGCGGAACGGGAGTGAGGCGACTGTGTGGGTGTGTGGTACAGGGCACCTGACAGTGTGGCCAGCGTCTGCGACAGAGACCACTGCCTGGGTCAGCCTGTCAATGGCAGCGGTCACATCCTTCCACGGGGACAGCTCACTCGGTCCTGAGCACTGCATGCCGCCCACGGACACAGACAGTGCCTCCATCGACCTTTAAACCCACCCCTGCAGCTGTACCGACTCCTGCAGCAGGCGGGTGTGCGCATCCAATGGGTACTGTGCCCCAATGGCATCGTGACCCCCAGGGTGTGGACGGTCCTGGTGCACAGCACCCCTTGAGGGTGGGCGCTGTTTGCCAGGACCAGGTATGGGCGGATCAGAGGGCGGTGGACATGTGCCACTGCTGGACACTGTACCCCCAGACCTGGTGTGCAACTGCTGCTGCCTCCCCTCCAACTGCTGAGCCCCCAGGTCCACCTGTTCCACCTCCATGCTGACAACAGTGCCAGACACCTGCACAGCCACCGGTGCTGCCCCACCGGTGCTGACAGGCACAGCCTGGGACTGTGCCAGCATGCTGGTACACAGGTGTGAACCAGGAAGGCCCAGGGGCATGTGCTGGCCTGCCATGTGTCCATCATGGGACACACACCTATCACTGCCCATTGCAGGCCTGCTATCATCAATGGTGCAGGTGCATGCCACTGCCATAGGCACAGCATGCTGGCATACCTGCATGCCAGACTGCTGTGACACAGGCTGTGCACCCCCTGCACCCGTATCACTGACACCGGAGTTGTTGGCCCAGCGTGCATGCTGCTGCAGTGCCTGCAGGCTGGTGGTGGAGGTGGATGCTCCCTCCTCCACGCCCAGAAGGTCTGCCTCACTGTCTGGACCCACCACCACCACCGCCTCCTGCAGATGAACAGGATCTGTAACAGAAAGAGAGTACATGTGAGTGCATGTGAACAACAGCCCCAACAACATCACCATGTCATACTGGCAGTGATGGGCTTCCACCTGTCTGGAATCCTCCGCCTGGTAAGCCTCAAGAATGGCACTCGGCTGCATGGCTGTCAACCAGTGTCTCCTCTGTAGGAGTCAGCTGCAACACCACTGGTGGGCCCCCACCAGTGCCAGCACGAGCCACCCTGAAGGCTGCCACCTTCTCCTTCAGCCTCCCGCGGTCAGTCCCCATCTTCTTCCTGCATTCCCTGCACGGAGCGCTGCTGGTGGCTGCAGGTTGACAGCCTGAGCTACCCCCTCCCATGCAGCTGCACGCTCCTGAGGGGTGCCCCTCCGTCCACTCAATGTTGGCTCATCCTCCAGGTAGGCCTGGAAGAGGGCCTCTGTCTCTGCCGTGGTGAAGTTCGGCCTCCTCCTACGCCCGCTGTCCACACCCTCAGCTTGGCTCTGGTCAGTCATGGTGATCTGTATGGGTGGAAGTGGACACCTGTCACTGTGCAGTCGACAGCATTTCCCCATGAGCATAGCTGCCGGCCGGGGTGCAGAAGCCCCCCTTCCTCTCCGCATGGCAGATACTGATAGAAAGGGTGCCCTTTGTCCCTTTCTAAGTGCCCTTTCATGCTCAGCCCCTCAGCCTTTATCATCCTCTGCCCATGAGCATTGTCCTGAGCATCACACAGCATGTAACTCACCTCTCACCTGCAGTAACCAAATGTGGCCAGCACAACCCACAGTCGCATTTTATAGCGCACACATGCAAATGAGGTGTGGCTCAACTTTAATGACATGCTAATCGTGCCACTCGCACCTTTGAATGGCTGATCGGATGATTTGCATATGTCGGCTGAATATCGCGATGTGCGCTTTGCGCAATATGGAAGGTCCGCTGAGCCAATGGCGCAGGTTTGTGGCTGCAGCGCCACACCGCATTGGCGCATGCCCAGACAGCTTACGTGACGCGCCTATCGTGCTGCAGACCTGCTGAGCGTGATAGGCGTATTCAGGCCATGGCCACCATTGTGCCAGTGGCGCTACAGCACTGGGCACTATATGGCGCTGTGGCACTACTGCAGCGATAGTCCACTGTGGCACTGGTGCTCAGCTTGGCAGTCGCGAGGATGCCTATACGTCCCATGGCACTGTGCGTGGCCTTGCATCATTGCCATGACCGTGTATGCTCCTCTGACCCCTGGCGCCTGTTGGCATGCCATGTGTACGCTCTCATTGCGCTGTCTGTGACAGCGCCATGTAAAGTGATGGCGCTTGTTCGAACAGCACGATTGGAGCCTGTGGTGATCTATTGCCAACAACCCACGTAGGGTTACGGCACAGCGGGCACCATATTGCCTGCTGTAAAGTTGGTGCCATGGCTAGGAGGAGGGCAGTGTCCTGGAGCCAGCTTGAAGTGGCCAACCTGGTGGCCCTGGTGGAGCCCCACTGTGAGGCACTGTATGGTGAGGCCCCCCTCACCATGCCTAGGACCCACATGTGGCAGCAAGTGGCCACTGACCTGGTGGAGGTCACTGGCCAGAGCCGGTCTGCTGAGCAGTGCCGGCACCGGTACAGTGACCTCCGCCGGAGGGAGCCGGAACTCCTGACGCGGCTGCATTCATGTGCCAGGTGGGGCGTGGTGCCTAGGCCAGGTGAGTGTACCATCTATGCACCTATATTCTCTGTAGGGGTGTGTGTGTGCTTGGGTGGCTGTGCATAGGTGTGTCAGTGTGTGCAGCTGTGCGATGGTTGGTTATGGCTGTGTGGGCAGGCACTCTCACTGGGGCAGGGGCACTCTGCTTTGAGTCACACTGATGTTTGTCTCGACATATGTCTCCCACAGGCCGGATTGTGAGGACACAGGACCAGGGGTGATGTGGGTATGCCAGGGCCCTGCAGCGGGGTGGTGCCCCAACAGCAGCAGCAGCAGCAGCAGCAGCGCCAGACCCAGCTGCTGGAGGAGTGTGAGTATCATTACTTATGGATGCTATTGCATGCTGGGGGCAAGACCACCAGCCATGCGGGACACAACCAAAGGGGAGGTCATAATTCCACTATACAAAACACTAGTGAGTCCCCACACTGAGTACATTGTACAGTTTCGAGACCATACCTACGTATGGACATGGACTGGGTGAGAGGGTTCAGAGGAGGGCGACATGGATGGTGCATGGATTGCATCACAGGTCCTATGCAGACAGGTTGATGGAACTGAACATGTACTCCTGGAGGGGGAGGAGGTGGGGATATGATGGGACATACAAGTATCTTACAGGGGAACAGAGTGCAGGAAAACAATATTTTAAGCGTAAAGGATGTTCCGGACTAGAGGGCATGGGATGAAGTTGAGGGGACGATTCAGAGGAAACATGAGGAAGTATTTTCACAGAATGGGTGGTGGACAAGTGGAACACCCTGCCAGAGGAAGTGGTGGGGGCTGACTTGGTCACGGGATTTGTGAATGCATGGGTTAGCCATAACGGAATTCTGGAGGTCAGGGGTGGGGAACGGACTTATAGGACAACAGAGTGAACGACAAGGTCAAACGGACAGACCGGGTGTCCCATAGGCCCTTATCTGCCGACACTGTCTATGTATCCATGTGTAGGCATGACACAGGTGACCTGCATCACAGTGCAGTATCACGGCACGTCTGTGTATACATCACTGGTGGTCCAGGCATGCACTGGGCACATAGCTGTGTAACTGGCATCGCACTCACGTTGCCACATCACTTGCAGCCTAGTTTGTACTGTGATTGGACGTGTGTGTGTGGGCGGTGGTGCGCATAGCTGGTGCCGCCTGTTTGTGATGGCCATGTGCATGTTCACTGTGGGTGGTGCATGCCATCACAGGTGCGGACATTGGGCTATATGGCTTGCAGGTTGGGTGGTGTTCAGGGTTGTGGTCAGTCTCAGCCATTCACTGTGTTCCCATTTTCCTAGGCCTCGAGGTACTCAGGAGGATGTCCCAGGATCTTCGGCACCTCAGCCAGGTTGCAGATCAGAACCAGGAGGTCCTGCAGGCCATACAGCGCCAGGGTGATCGGTGGAGAGCCACAGGAGGGGCGCCAGCAGGGGGAGAACCAGCAGCCAGCTGGACCATAGCCCACATTCCCTTCCCACTTCTCCCATCCCTATCACCCCTGCCTTCCTGCTCCAGTTGTTATTCCTCCCTTGAACACCCTCTGCTTTTACCTGTCCCCCACTTGTACATAGTTTCACTTGGTTTTGTGATTAGTCCTTTAAATATACATTTCTATTTTGATATGAATACTGTGTTGGTCTCTGATTTGCAGCTGGCTATGGGTGCTCAGTTGCAGGGTGTACATGCCATCTGGGCTGGTATGGTCCTGGGTGTGTGTGTGTGTGTGCATGTGTGTGCATGGGAGGTATCTCCAGCATGGCAGTGCCTTTCGGTTGGTCTTGCCATCTGCTGCCACCCACTGCTGGGTGCACAGGGTGTGTCTGGCTTGAGGCTTCTGTGTTGCAGGGCTGATGAGTGCTGGGGGACTGCATGGTTTCCTGAAGTGCCAGTCACTGCACATGGGTGGTGTCTTGGGGTCACAGTGCAGGTGCGCTTGTGCATACTGGGGGCTGATGTGCACGTGGTTGTCAACCCCTGTGTGTGGCACTCTCTGCCTGCCAGTGGTTGTGCTAGTGTCAGGGCTCTGCTATGCTTTGTTGGCTTGTCCCCATGGGCACGTGGATCATCCATCCCACCCCCAGTGATGCTGTGCTTGGGGTGTGCCGTGTGGTGGGTTCTGCAGTGTGTTCCTGTGCCCATGTGTGGCATGGCTGGCGGTGGGCCCTAGCCTGCCTCCCTGGATGTGCAGTTCCATTGCTCTGGGGGCTGTGCTTGCACCATGGCAGCTCTGGAATGCTCAGCTGAGCTTCCATGGTTGCGCCATAGCGCAACATTTTGGCTCAGCTTCTCCTTCCTGGTTGCGCGATGGTGCAGTATGTGTGATATTCAGACGTTGGTTGCTTGCGCTATTTGCTCTGCTCCATGTTTGAATATCGCACCTGTTGCACATTTGCGCAACTGGTTTGTGCTTGCTCCTGCTGTTGCGCTACTTTTGAGCGCAGTTTGAATATCTGGGCCCCCATGTTTCACCCCCATATAAGAGGAGGGGATTAAATTTTGCTTCCTCTGCCGTAATTGCTGGTATTACCAAAGATCCTTCATAATTATAGTTAAACCTTAGTAGTGCTTTAACTATGTGATTAGCTTTAGCAATTTGATCTTTTATATGCAGATTCCAAAAGTTTTTAGCATGAAGCGTTATACCTAAATATTTATAAGATGAAACAATTTCGATACATTTGTTTTTATAATAAATCCTTGGTTTAATTTTTTGATTCCCAAATTACATTAGTTTTGTTTTTTCCAAGTTTATTTCCAAATGTAATTTATCACATTTGTTTATCAGTTGGTCAAATTTATTTTGTAAACTTCTGGCAGACAGAGACAGAAGTAATAAGTCATCTGTATATGCTAAGGAGTGAACAGGTAGATTTATTATTTTGGGGGAATCCAGATAACTATTTAAATTGAAGCTTAAGATGGAATCTATATATACATTGAATAATAATGGTGCCAAGAGACAGCCCTGCTTAACCCCTTTATTGGAAGGAAAATAATCAGAAATAGATCCCATTTGGTCATATTTCACTGCTGTAACAGTATCAGTGTGCAGGAGGAAAATGGGGAGTAACAAGGAGTAGGGGAGGCCGCGTTTCTCAAGAATTTCCCAAAGAATCCCCCTATCCACTGAGTCAAACGCTGCAGAGAAATCAATAAATAAAACAATCAAATTCATTTTTCTAAATTGAACATATTTCTCCAGAAAATGAGCCAAAATGAACACATTATCAATAGTTGAAAACCCCTTTCGAAATCCTACTTGAAAGTTAGAAAGGAGACTTTTTGTGTCCACCTAGTGTTGTAGTTGAGTTAGGATAATGCTTGCAAAGATTTTACCTACAATGTCCAGGAGGCTTATTGGTCGGTAATAACTGGGTGAGTAATATGAACCTTTTTTGTGAAAGGGGATTATGTTTTTTTTGTTCCCCCAAGAGAAGGGAATAAATCTTTCTCTTAAACAGACATTGAACAAATTGACTAAAAAGGGAATCCAGAAGTTTTGATTTTCTTTAAAGACTTCTCCTGGTACCTTGTCAGGTGCGGGAGCTTTGTTGCTTGCTAATTTAGAAATAGCCAATGCTACATCTCTAATTGAAATAGCCAGGGGAATATATGATAGTGAATAAACCTCACCAGGTGTAGTCCTTTCCAAAATATTAATAGAATCCTTATTAAACAATTTAGAGTGATACGTTACCCAAGTTTCTTTAGGAACATATGTTGTCAGGGTGGTTTGGTGAGATTTGACTCCCCTTGCAACCTTGCTCCAAAATGCTTTGGCATCATTTTTTGTTATAATTTGGTGCATGAATTCCCATCTTTTTTGGGTAAACTAAAAATTTTTAAGATTCAGGAATTTTTTATATGCTCTACTGGCCTGAGTTAGGTTTACGTTATCTAAACAGGAGGGATTTTTAATATTCTCTCTGATTAATTTCCCCAACTTCTGTTTTTCTTTAAAGCATTATGAATCAAACCAAGTCAATGGAGAGCTTTGTTGAGAGATGTTGACATAAATTTCAGATGAGATGGTGGAGACTAGCTCCTCAAATTTTCTTATAATAGTCTGACTAGAGATGTCTGAGTATAAGGAATTAGCTAATAAGGTTGAATTAGAGGAATAAATAATGTATTCGACCTTCTTCATATTCTTATCATTTATACAAAGTCGATCCTTCCTTGTTGGAACTAAAGGAACATGATATTTTTCATCTGTTACTGTTTTTTTTATCTTTTATTATATCGAAACTAACCATCAGCACAGCATGGTCACTTTCAGGTCTTGCTATTATCTGAAAATTCTTTACACGCTCATAACTTTCTGGTGAAATTAAAACAAAACCAATAACACTATTCGCTTTTGGGGAATAGTATGTATGTGTCCCACCTGGGTCTCCCAGTTCTCTTCCATTCAGGATCAGCAGGTTATTTTTTATAATAAAGTCTTTTAACTTACGCCCAGCCATATTTAAGCATGTGTCTGCAGATTTTCTAGGTTTTAAATCACCCATATACATCAGAGATTGAAGATTGTCAAAATTTGAGATACGGGTGTTAAAATCTCCTCCTACCAGAATAATATCAATATTATGATTTACATATATGGAGTCAATAATTTGTGATAGTTCAGCCCATTGATTTTCCAAAGCATTTGCTGGGAGGCCCAGGGGAGCATATACATTTACAACCAAGAAGGTGAGTAGGTTCCATTTTATTACATTTAATAGAGAGACATTTCTAAAAGCAGCTTGGTAGAGGACTTGAATACAATTTCTAATTCTAACAAAAGTAGTTAAACCACCCTTTAATCTGCCATATTTTTTCCTCAGTGCTGGTAAACTGAAAGCCTCATAGCCATTGAGGGATACTTCTACCGACATCCATGTTTCTTGGAATAACATAATTTCAAATTGTGTAATGAATTCACTCCAATGACTATCATTCAGTTTGGTCCCTAAGCCAGCTATATTCCAAGTTACTAAACTGACAGAATATGTTGAGAGTATATCTTTGTAGGTTAAACTCTCTCTCCAATATTTTATGGGGGAAGAAAGATATTGTAAAGGACATCGTCATGAGACTTCGATCTTCTCCGGATTAAAGTTACTAGTAATTACCGAAAAGTGGGGATCAATCAAATGTATGTGCACTCTATGTAACATATAAGCCTTGGAAAGTAATTCCCTAAATAAAGGTAAAGATTTTATTTCTATGTCTATTTGGGTGTCAATATATTCTATATGAGCTCTTCTAATAGACCCTAGCTCTGTAGGGGAAATCTCGGTGCCTGTGCAAACCATAAGAAGTGACTTGATAAAAAGGGAAAGTGATTGATTGTTTTCCCCATCAAATCTTTCAACTCCAAACAGAGATAGATGGTTTGATTGGGACTTTCTATCAAAGTTCCAATTTAATGTTGATAAAGTGGAGCTTACATATTCCAGAGTAAGGGATATAGGAGATAAATTATCAGTCCCATACACCTATTTCCAAATGGTTGACCAATTTACAGGAGAAAAGATTGAAAAGCTAAACTGTTTAAAAAGATTAGCCCAGATTTTTTTTTGCTAAATCCATGTCAGATAAAATTACATACACTGGAAAGTTAGGCACACTTAATACTATTCACTGCCTCTGCCTCTGGGATTTCTAGCTCTGATTGAAATAAATAAGTCATTAAGGCAAAGAGCATTTCATTTGTTTTATAAGGTTTTAGAGAAATATTTTCAAGTTTGAAGACCACTTCATTCCCTATAAAAATAAGATGGTTACTATTGGAGGAAACAGATGTAGGTAGATGATTGATGGGGTCTTGTAGAAAAAGATTTGAATCCGCTCCTGGATTTGAATTATCCTTGTTACTTACTGCCTCTTGGTCATCGTGTTTATTCAGATTTGTGTGATCTTTTGGTAAGGAAATTGTTGGTAAATCACCAGAATCATCCCTGATCAGTTCTCCCCAAGGTCTTATCAAAATTATTTAAGTTAATCTTGTTAAAAACTTTCCCTGATGTTTTCCAAAAATTTTCCTTTTTGTTATGTCGAAATTGCTTTTTATTGGATTTTTTAAAATTTCTGTCTTTATTAGCTGATGATCCATTTTTGTTCTTAGTTGCTTTCTTTTTTTATTTTTTGGTGAAAGGGGAATTAAAATAGGGGTGAAAGAAGGTCTTTGAGTTAACTTATCATGTTTATTTTCCCAAAACTTTCAAGTTTATCACTCAGTTCTGAAGTGAAATTGATTATGAAATCAGATAATCTTTCAATATGATGTTTTAGGCCATTATAGGCCTCTAAAAGGACTATATCGGCCATTATTGGATGAGTTAATGCTTTAATCATGTATTTTGGTATCGTATCAGGACATTGTTTTAAAAATGCTGAGTCTATTTCTATAGATAGCTTCGACTTCCTTACCCAGTTTAATAAACATTTTTTCTGGAGATTTAGCCAGTGCAAGTGAAACTATTAAATGACCCAAATATTTATCTATAT
Organism: Neoceratodus forsteri; assembly: GCA_016271365.2. Taxonomy (NCBI): domain Eukaryota; kingdom Metazoa; phylum Chordata; order Ceratodontiformes; family Ceratodontidae; genus Neoceratodus; species Neoceratodus forsteri. The sequence continues at coordinate 22,301,033 of CM028135.1, read as the reverse complement.
TACCATTTGTTTCACCTGGACTAAAAAATTTAATCTGTGTTGGATGCAGTGAAATTTCTGGCTCCTGGTTAAAAGTGTGAGTGGCACAATCATTTGAAAATTGCATTGGTGTCAACCTATTTTGTGAACGCTCCAGCAGATTTTTATTAGAGTTGTGTAAAAAGAAATCAGTTATTTTTCCTTGATGGGTTTGTTTAATTTTTGGGCATGTTCCATTTAAGACTCTTTTTCCCTTTTAGTTTTGCATCATATGTTAGAAAAATGAATTAGCGTATTAAATATTATTTCCTTCTCTGTTTAAATCAGATTTGGGGATTCATTTAAAAGCAATGAGTCAGAAATATCTAAATTTGTGGCTCTCTATACTTGAGAGTTCATTGTGTTCCATCCTTAATTCACTACATTCCTTGTTAATATAAACATTTTCTATTTTGGGTTTAAACACCAACTCCTCCTTAAGCAGGTATGGGGAAGCTGAGGAAAGGGAGGATCCCAATAAATCCTTAGGAGTGGAAGCAGAAATAACTAAGTCCTGCGTAAATACACAACCATTTTTCTTTTTCTTTTGTAAACCATTTTGTAGACTGTTGCAATTTTGTAGTCCCTTATTACCAATAACACTGTTACTTTCCTTATTTTCAGTGTGGGTAATAATCATTCTCCCCTTTCCCCTCCCCTTGGAATCCTTACATACTATCTTTCCACTGCAAGTATACATATTTAGGTATTAAATATTAATATAATTTGTACCCCAATATAGGATTTAAAATTTAGTACTTAACAGTAGGGAAAAAAAGAAAGAAAGTAAACACTCAGGTCGCATGTCAAAAGTCCCAAATGCTTCCAAAGTTTTATTAGATGATACTTAAAGGACCACTTTCTTTGTTTATTTCTAGATAAATAGTCCTTCCCAGAACCCCACAAAGTCCATAGAATCAATCACAACTTGCCCAACAACATGTAGTCAATATGTAGAAAAGTCAATATTTTTTTACGGCTCGTCTGGAAGCACCTCTGATTGAGTTCATAAGAACAGAAGATCCACAGGATGAATCAATTCTTTTCAAAAAATCGACCACCAAAAGAGCTACTTGACCATAACCAAATTTGGCTTTCATCTGGAGTTAAATACTACTAGCCCTTCAGTGAAATGTGAAATTTGAAATCCAAGCTTCTTCTCAGTTCTTTTGCCTTTTTTATTATTTTGTTCCATGGAACTCCATAGAAATTCATGGAAAACTCAATATAAATGTAAATATAAATATAAAGCAGGTGATAGTGAGTAATGAAAGCAGGCAATAGTGAGTAATGAATAGTGAAAAAAGGAAAAAAAGGAGCTCTTTTAAGTTCAGGACTAAAAAACAAACTTTATGGTAAATTACACCTGAGTTTTTAATGCTACCAGATGGGCATAACTACTTCTATGGTGAAATTTATGAAAACATAAGGAGTTCAAAAAATAAAATTAACGTAATTCAAAGCTTACTTTCCATCGTTAAACTGTACGGCTCTTGGCCTGACACCAGTATAGTGTTTTTCTTTCCTCCCAAAGACAAACTGGCTATAAACTTCAAGTACTGTGAGGGAAAAGTGATTAATAAGCAGACGCTGGAAGTCAGGCCAAATTTATTTTAGCCATTAGGAGGACCTACGCTTTTGCCAGTGTGATGGCAAGCAAACTGGAGGTCTGTTTAACAATTTAGACAATGTTAAGAAAATGCAAGCAGAATGCTTAGCAGTCTAAAAATCCAATCTAAAACAAAGGCTAAATAAAAACTGCAGACCATTAGCAACGGACCACGAGCCGTAAAACGCCACACTGAAATGCAGGTCGAAGAAAAAATGACGTAGCTAATTGCGTATATGGCTACAGGTGAAGGTATGTTTATGTGCAAGGTGTTCACATGACAGTATTAACATATGGTGCAGAAATTAAACTAATTTTATAAGTGCAGACACAAAACATTTAAGTAAATTATTTATAAGAATAATCCACAAAAATTAAGATATGTCACCCAGGTTTTAAATTTATGAAGCTGTATAGAAAAAGACTCTGTAAAAATTTAAAAAAGGGAAAAGGCAAAACGCTGTTTATAGTTTCCTTACAATTCTGATTTTAAATTGTTTTTCCAAAGAATCGAGCAAGTGCCACAGGCTGGACTCTGGCAGGTCACTTCACTTTGAAACCAGTGCACCATCTCCCACTTCTGCAGCCGCCCCGAAGGCTTCCTCTTTTCCACTCACACTCCGACTCCGGGCCGAGAACTCCCAGCTCTGGTCCATCCTCACGGGCCTTCCTCCAGTGGGCAGAAAGAGAGCAGTAAGGGAAACAGCACATGACTGGAGCCAACAATAAGTTTGTCTGGAAAGGAGACTAGCTAATAAGGCAACGGTGGCATACCTTTTTGTAAATATTTGTTAGGCAAAGTCTCCCTGCTTCCCTATTCTTCTCCTCAAAATAGGGAGCATGTAGTTGAACATCTGTCTCTCCCACCACCAACTCCAACAGCACTTGCATACTCCTTGCATCGTGAGGTGGAGAAGTCAACTGTCTTCCCTGCCTCCCTTTGTTTTTCCTGATAATTCTCCCTATCCTCCTTCTCCTGTGTTTGTTTGTATTTCCTAAAGCCATCTTTTTGCTCTGTTTTTTTCTGCTGCCTCCTTACATTTGTAATGTTACAAATGCTACAACCATAGTGGTTCTTCTTCCTCTTGCCCTTGCTGACCTGCTTGCTACAGAGATGTGTCGCTATTTCAGTTCCCTCTTTGATAGTTGTCCACCCTACTCCCCTCATTCCTTACTCCTGCTAAGGTTCCCTCAGGCATCCTCCCATTTTCCTGAACTTGGACCTTCTAATGGCCAGTACTCGCCTTTGTGTGGTTTGATTCTGACCCATCTCTTATATCAAACCATACTGTATGGTGATCACTGTTCTCCAGGTATTCCCCTACTGTAACCTCTGCCAAGCTATCCCCATTTGTAAGTACTAGATCTAGTTGTGCCCCCTCACAGGTGGGCTCCATGACCAGTTATTTGAGGAATGCTTCATGTACGGAGTACAAAATGTTCCTGCTCCTGGCTGTTGCTGCTGCGGGGAGTCTCCAATCCATGTCTGGTAGATTGAAGTCTCCTACCAGCAACACCTCCCCACTATATGACATCCTTTGGATTGCTAGCACAATTTCCTTATCCATCTCCTCTCTCTGTGCTGGAGGTCTGTAGATCACTCCTGTGTGGATATCTGCCCCCTTCCCCTTTCCAGTGTGACCCACAGTATTTCCTCCCCTCTCTGTTCCCCCTGTATTTTTGTGGCCTTTATGTTGTCTCTCACATAAAGAGCCACTCCACCCCTGTCCCTCCTGAACAGAGCATAACCTGGTATGGCTACTTCCCAGTCCTGGTTGTCATTGCACCAGGTCTCCATGATGGCTACTACGTCCGGTTCTGCTTCTGCCATGGTAGTCTTTAGGTCACCTGTTTTATTACTCATAAACTGAATGTACACACATGACTGGCAGGTCATGCTGTAGACTTTATTCCTCTAAATGTGATACACAACGTCTCCCACCTGGCATTGGGGCACAGTTGTGCTTGATACGTTGGTAGAACTGAGACATGGCAGTATTACACGAAAGACACATCCCACAATGACAGCGCATCATGTCACTAATACATGGTTTCTCAGGAAAAGTGCTCAGGGTGAGTCCTCTGTAATACTGGACACTTCTGGTGCTTCAGAACCTCTTCACCCAATAGCAGTTTGAACTACATAATACATCAATTAAGGCTTACAGCATGGACAGAGAATACCCCACCTGGTAGGCTTCAGGGGTCTTGTTGTCTCAATAGGCTGTACAGAGTTCAGAAGTTTGGAGAACAGCATCGCTACTGCTTCATAAATTCCAGCCTTCATTAGAGAGGGCAATGAAAGTTTGAGGAGTATTCACAACTCATCCGGCCACTGTAGTGACTCTCCATGAGAGGAAGCCAAATTGACAGTCGCCTATACTTTTCCATCTCAGAGAATGCTTTACTTAACAATAATGGGGTACTGGTCTATGGGCTAGATATCACCATTGTTGAAGTGCACTCACAATAAGCGTTATTAATAGTCACAATCTCGGCTCTCTGTTACTCCACAACAAAACTATCAACTGACTCTAGACAACCTGTTCCTGCTGATGAGGGTGCTTAAATAGGCATGGCAACCCATCTAATTTGGCACCCCTGTTATGGCTGAGAAGATACAGGGTCAGAGCACACTGTTATTTTTAAACAAAGAGACTTTTCATCAGCAACCCAGGAGCCTCAATTAAGTAACCGCAAGGGCCCTAAAGCTGCCTCTCAGGCACCAGCAAGTACCCAGAGGTTACACACCCCAATTCAATCTTTTCCACCATTGGCAAGGGCCTCAGACCAGGAGTGAGCCTTCCCTAGTGTATCTGCAGGGTAGCTAATCCTCCCCACCTATGACCAGCATGAGCAGGCATGCCCAGGAGGAAATAGCACTGCTGTGGTCTATGTCCACACTGTGAATTGAAGGGCTTAGTTATTAGATCAGTCACAAAAGATACGTGCACAAGAATATTGGAAATCCATGCACTGCAAACCTCACTGTTACTGTCACCTCCAGTCATGCTCTTCATCTGGGGTTGTTGGATTACTGTACCCTGAGACAGTGGACACAAACGCTCACCCTTCATACAATGACCAGTGTGCACACTACATGGGTCATCTAGAAAACAGAAAACAGCCAATGTGAAGACTCCCTGATCCATCCAGGAAAGCCAGTGATCCCATGGGGTAAGGAGATATGTAGTGAAGTAATTGGTCCAGACGTCGGACTGGGAGGGACTGAGGAGTGATGATTCAAATAGTAAAAAGGTGAGCTGGGATTAGAAAAAATGCTCCTGAATGTTGGAAAGGGTAGGTAATACAAACATCTTTAGTGATAAAAGTTTGTGCCAGAAACCAGAAATTCACTTAAAGTTCTCAATCAACGACACCCCACACACTGCCGCAATGGCAGCACCTGTCTTATTTAGAAAGGGAACATTGACTACAATATCAGAGACTGATCCCTAGTCTTTTCCATAAGGTGTCCAGGTAGAAAATATACACTATGCACTTTAATAAAAGAAGATTACTGGTCCATAGGGTTCTTCTTTCGCACCGCCGGCTCAGTGGACATATCCTTTAAGTCATTTTCCTTCACCATTCCTTTTACTTCTTCTTTAACATCATCTGGGACAACCACCATGAGCAGAAACGATGGCTGTTTTACATCTTGTATGAGGGAGAACACATCCGGTTGGGAACCAGTCCAGCACAAATAAAGCAGTATCAGAATGTAGCCAGCTGTGGAGTGGTGCTTGGCTGCTGCATTTTATCAAAATGACAGGCTCCTTTTGGCTAGGTTGTGTGGTGTCCTTGCCAGAATAAACTCCTTCCATCAGCTCTAGCTTCTTTGATTTCTGGAGCCTTTGTTTACTGCTGAGGAATTTCATCTGTTAGAAAAGGTCTAAAAATAAATAAAACAATGTACAGTCATTTCCCAAGTACCCAGTCTGCAAATGAGCAATGTACATTAAAAGAAACCAGTCCAGTAAACCACTGGTATGCTTTGCTTCTGGTTTATAATACTTCAGTGAATCCTGTTAAAAACCTCTTGAAACTTTCACAACCTTTTACTACTGCTACATTTTTGGCAAAACTGAAAAGCGAAACAAGACTGAAGTAGATCCACAAAGAGTACAGAGTTCCTTCTACAGTCGCAGAAAATAACTCACTTATGAGCAAAGCAGTGACGGCAATTCAACTGAGGAAAAAAATTTTGTTCTTCTGTTCCAAATCCAAGACATTCTGTAATCCAAGACATTCTGTAGCAGGTTCACAAGAGTCAGTGCAGATCTGAAGTCATCCTGCATGTCCTGTTCCCCATGTTCCTCTATCAGATGTACTCTGCCTTCCATGCTGGCCCCTCTCTATTTATGTCTCTCTCTCTCTAACACTGTGATGCAGCTGACTCATACATTTGTCTTAAACAGATTCTATCTCTTTATAACAGATGTCCTAAGCCCAGAAACATGACAGTAGAAAATTTGGAATGAATATGCCATGGTTTGAATGTATGGTGCCACCGTGCCATTCTAGGTCCTGTTGTTGAATTTGGTTGTCCATACACAGACTATGGGACCATTTACATGCATGTTCCCCCAAATAATCAGCTGTGCTTGCATTCGGATGACAGTTTAACTAACCTACGTCTTAAAACCTCAACAGGTCAAAGATCTTTTGCTTATGTTGCTGCCAAAAAAATGAAATTCATTATATCCGGAAATCTGGAACGCAAAAAGTTTTTGTTGTTTTATCATTTTGTATAAAGAGAATTTAATGTTTGATTTTTGTTGTAAATGATAACAATAATTGTCTTAGATTTCACTGTATGTTTTGTATTTTATTCACTTGTTGTATGTTCTGGGTTGTGTCTGTAAAAGGGTCATGGGGCCCAGTGTGCTTACAACAAAATTAAAATAAATAAAAATAAAATACCACCTGACCCATAGTATCATAGCATTGTGGAGATGGATCACGGAACTTAGGGTTCTTGCCTGCCAAATAGAGGGAGCTCTACTGAATTTGATTATGGACTCACATCCAAGCATCAGTGGAAGGCCACCAGTGTGTGTTGTGATTGTGCATCTGTTGTGATACTTTGGTTTGTCTCTTTCTCTGGCTTTCCCCCTTCTGTAGAGGTGCCAGGAGAATAGTTTCAAGGCTAACAGAAACGTTATAGCTAGAAAGACAAAAGTACAAAGTGAGATGTACTGCAGCTGATCCTGCCTCATCCAACTCATGGAATAGTTACAATAATACAGAGAGAGAAAAAACATGTGCAGGAAAGCTCTGGAGTATCAAGGCTACTGGGTTATCCTGCCCTCCAGACTTCGAGCTGAAGAGTCTAGCTGTTGAAAAGCTTAGCTGAGTTCTGCAGTTGATTCTCTGATATACGTTTCAAAGCAGGATGACGTCCAGTGACCCATGACTTGACTTATGCGAGCAGGAATGTTTTTCCTGGATACTGAGGTGGTTGTTTCTATTCTAACTGAATGGTCAGATAAGGAAGAGGCATCATGACCTAGGCAAGGCAGCAGTGTTATGACACAGAGGATGAACCAGAGCACAGTCATGATAAAGAAGAACTTAATGAACAGAAGAGAATGAACAGAGGTAGTGTGTCTGTCTGTGGAGTGCAACAAATTGGATATTTGATTAGGGCCAGCTTGAGTTTGTTGCAAGTAAGAGACATGGGGCCTGATTCTCAAAGCCCTGCATCTGATGCAAGGTGCTTGCACCAAACAGATATGGTGCAAGGTGCACCTTGCGTCCAGGGCTGCCTCCACGCAATTCACAAAGGTTGCCTGCATCGACCGCAGGCTGCCTGCCCCAAACAGGGCTTGCGCCAGCCCTGCGCCCTGCACTGCCCTGCGACATGGCACTAGGTGGACTGCGCCGATGCAAGCTGCAGCTTGCTATTCACAGAGAGCACCCAGTGGGAGAAATTCTAAGTGCCCTTAGACCAGCCAGGGCTGGCGTAAGGGGACTAAGACATCTCTCCCCTGGGTGAGCTGTGTTAGCACAGGTGCTGTGGGTCCCATCTCCACAACCCTGATGTACCCCACATGCACCCCATATGGAGCAGACCCATCCATAAAGTGCCCCTTGGCAATACAGGGCAGCTTCCCTCCAGATTCCTGCCATGGCCCTCTCTGACTATGCACTGACCACCAGGTGTCCCCACCATGCAGATGCATGACATATGCCCATGCACTGCAGGTCCTGTACCCCACCCAAACAGGTAGTGCCCATCCCATCCCCAGACAGAGCAGGGACTGGCACAGCCCTCCGCACACCTCTGTGGCTGATCCGAAATGAACAGACCATGCAGCAGACGGTCCAAGGGACTTGTGGTGAACCCTCCCATGGCCATGTCGTTGCCACATGGCTGGGGTTGCTACAAGCATTGGGTCTTAGGCACCAGGACCCTCCTGTACCAGACTCTGGTGCAGGGTCCCACTGCATGGGTTGGTGCAAGCTGCTGTTTGTCAGAGCTTGTGCGGAACACAGCCCTGTTCGAATCGGCCCATGGACTCCTCTATTGATTTTGTCAGCTTTAGAACTGGGAAAGGTGAGGGTGAACTGGTCTGCAGATGCATTTTGGAATCAGTTATTAGTAAGATGGATGATTGGATTGAAAACTGAGAAAGATGCTGTAAATTCTCCAGGTTGCAAAACCCAAAATGCCAGTGCCATAGTGGCTTGTAGATTAAGGTCAGCAAATGGGTTCAACGTTAAAGGAGAATATAGATTGTAATCTATGGTATCCTCGTTGAAATTTCTGGGGGAGTCTCCTTCTTTAGACCTTGCATGAAAGCTTTGATTACTGGGTTTAATAGATATGAGATTGATATGTTAAGATGAAAGGACATCAAGGTGAACTGGAAACCAGAAATATATTGTTTGATTGCCGTGGCTGAGAGACTAGAGGTTTGTAAACTGTATGATGTAAATGTAAACATTAGAGAGATGGAACTGTGGAAGGGTCCGTGTTTTGTAAGATGCAGTACGTAGTAAATTTCTTCCGGGTTGTTTTGCATACAGCTAGAGTCAATGAGGCAAGGGAGTGCTATGTAATAAGTGAGGCATAAGTAAGAACTGCGTTATGTCATTTGCAGCTCCCAAAACGATGGCGGGAGAGTCATCTCTTGAGTGGTTTGTGGCAAGGCAGCTCTGAATTACTGAAAATGAAATTGTGAGAGGCAATCAGCCAAGAAAGTAGAAGAACCAGGAATATATACACAATGGATGGTAAAGTGGTACAGTAGGGAGGTCCACGTTAATTGTCTCCATGAGCTCAGTATGGACTGAGACGAAGAACACCCTTTATTTATGAAGGCGATGGCTGCATGGCTGTTTGTATATGTAGTTACAGTCTGATTGTTCCATGCATATCCCCACGTGTGGCTGCACCGATGGAGTATATTTCAAACAATGACAAGTGAAAGTGGGGAAGGTGATTACTTTCTGAAGGCCAGGTGCAAGCAAACCAAGAAGTTCCACAATTAGCTAAAAAAACAACGGTATGGTATGTAAAAGTCTAAGACAGGTACAGGAACATTTTGCTGAAATATTGAAAACAGGTTAAAACTGTTTGCAATTTCTCCTGAGAATGGTGGGCCCATTTTGGGATATCTGATTCAATACCTGGGAACGTTAGCTTATGAACTGGTCCCTCTAGTTTGTCACGCACAGAGGAATGTTCTGTTTCAAGTAGAGTTATTTTACAGTATCCACAGAAACTTTTTAAAACATGGCATTCAGATACAGTTCGTGTGTTTTGTAAGCAATAAGATATGACAGTGTGTGTGTTTATTTTTGTAAACCACATGCCTAGGTGCACTTTTCAACCACCTAGGAGTGCATTTTACAAAATTAAACACACGTACTGGAGTATCTTATTGGGCTCATAAAATGGACAACGAGTGCAAATGTAATAATACACATGCTGTATTCAAATTAATTGAAAATGGATATGAAAAAGAAAAAAAGAATAAAAAAAGGGAAGAAATCATCCATAATCATTTGTTTCCATTTTTGTTGATTGGCTGTCATCACGTTGCCATGGCTTTGCTACTACACACACACACACACACATACACGCACACGCAGTAGCCTCAGGCTGTAAACTATGTGGAAAAAAACAACATTTGTTTATGTAGGCTAGATAGTATGTGTGTTTTGGCTTGCAGATAATGCATGCCCCCCCCACAAACAAACACGTTAGATGCTGGCTGTTGCTGAAACAAAAATCCCTTGACTGACAAACAGACACCTCTACCATTTCATTAATTTTTCTGTTTAATAAAGTTTACCAGTCTATCCCATCCCTATGTTCATTTTAAACATTCAGCTCCACGCTGACTGATTGTGGATCACAGTCGGGATCATCGTTGGCAACAGTAGAGCCTTAAAGTGATGTGCAGCCCATGATACTGAAAGAGGGAGCAGCAGGCATCAAGTGCAACAAAAAACACACAAAACGTGGTGCTCACTAAAACATATAATGTTCCCTGGTGGTCTAGTGGACCCCCCACCCTGGCAGGCAGTGCTCCACCACCCCGCTCCCCCGTCCAATCCCTGAGCCACCAATCAGCACAGCCCTCTGCTTTCCACCACAGCAGGCCACTGACTGAGCTATCAAGGAGTGTATACTTTATACAGCAGTATACAGAATTATTTGTCACTATAAGTTGATTTAATTTACCAGTATAGCAAACAAACTTTTGAAGTTTATCATAAGTAACCACTTTGCCCTGACAGTCAACACAAGAAGTGGTTAGTTTAATTCACCCTCTGATTATTTTTTCTATAATGGAAATAAAATCTAAAAGGAGAAGAAAAATCCTAGAGATGACCCTATTATTCAAAACAAAAGACAGCCCAAATTTAATTAAAATGCAAATGGACCATGAGGGTAAAAACCTTCAAACAATTTTAAATAATACATTTTATGCAGCAGTCCACTCCTTGTTAGTCTTGTCTTCTAGTTCAAACAATCAAAATTATAATCATGAATTTATAACTAGAGGTCCTAAACCTCCCAGTCTTCTTCACAACTGAAAGTATTAACATTTGATTCATATAATACAGGCTCACATGAGAAGAACTCTTTGGAGTTTCCAGAAATAAAACTTTTTGCCATATTTCTAAGATCTCCGATAAATTCAGACCTTATTGGTAGGGAGGAGTTGACACCACCTTCTACTTGTTCAGTCTGTCAGGTAGGTGAGAACCATAAAGAGGTTCCCAACCCAGTACAGTCACTTCCTGCTCTGGATAACTTATCCTTGTAATTCATGATTTAAACTATACCATAGCAGGGCTGAAGAAAGGGGTAGACGAGCATAAGATAGAGACAGCTAGTATGACACATCAGCTGAGTTATATGCCATCTTTAAAATTTTCTCCAACAACTACTTATCGCAGTGTCTCATCTCCTAGTAGTCAACTTTCAAGAACTCAGAATGAAACAGTATATGAGCAGATCTTGACAAATGGAGATTTTACATCTTGTTCATCTCCTCCAAGCAGAAATTAGAGACAATAAAAAATCCTATTACGCAAAACATAGTATTATTAGAAAATCTTTTAGTATTAAAGGAGGAGTTGGCAACTTTCCAGATGGGTGTGTTTTACAACAAGATTACCTTGGACAATTTAAAGGAGGACCCAGTGAAGCAGTCCTCTTTATCAGAGCTGAGGATGGAAACAAGTAGCCTCATTAGGGCAAATAAAGGAACACAGGTACCCCACACACACGCACACACACACAGCCTTTCTAGACACCCTGATGGGATAGATTTAGATAATGTGACAAACTCACAACCAAAATTAAAATCAAAGCTAAATTTAAAAACAAAAGGACATAAGCTAACAAAAAAGAAGATGTATAGAAAGGGGAAGAACATATCTCAGGAACATGCCATTTCCAAGTCACCACATGAAATTCAAATGAACAATGTATCACCCAGTCTTTCTTTGGTGACTTTAGATACTGTACTTAATAACACAGTAACATACTAAGAACACCAGCAGAGTAGGCCACATAGTCTATTGAGTCTGCTTGAGTCAGCACCTTGAATAGATATCTTCACCAACCTCCTGACCCATCCCATGGTTCCCCACCCCCCACCAAAGATTCCCCCTCAGACAAGCTCTCCCCCACTTCACTCCCCATCAGTACCTGCCTCAGCCTCTCTTGAGCCCTTCTACTGTAGATACCTCCACCAGCTCCTCAGGCAGTGCATTCCAAGGCTCCACCACTCTCCCTGTGAAGTACTGCCTCCTCTTTTGCCCCTGAGTCTCCCTCCTTCCAGCGTCCAACTGTTCCCCCTAGTGGTCCCACCCACCTTCCTCTGAAAGACTCCACTGAGGCTTAATCCATTCATCCCTTTCAGATACTTGAAGACCTCAATCATATCCCCCCGTCCCTCCTCACCTGTAGTGAGAAAAGGTTGAGCCCCTTGAGTCACTCCTCATATGTCCTGTCCCCTAGACCTCAAATCATCCTGGTTGCCCTCCTCTGAACCCATTCCATGAAATAGATATCTTTATGTAGGTGCGGATGCCAAAATTGCACACATTATTGAAGGTGTGACTGAACCAGGCAATTGTACAGCAGCAGAATCACCTCCCTGTTCCTTGAGGAGATACCCCTGGCAATACTGCCCATCCTCTTGTTTGCCCTGGCTGCAGCCTGCATGCATTGCTGAGAGTTGTTCATTTTGTCATCCACCATCATCCCCAGGTCTCTCTCCCCACTTGAAGCCTATAGTATGTCCCCACCTAGAGTGTACACCTGTCCTGGGTTCCTACACCCCAGGTGAAGCACCTTGCATTTCCTGGTGTTGAACTTCAACTTCCTGGTGCATGACCATCTCCCCAGAGTATCCAGGTCCCCTTGCAGGGCTAGCCTTCCCTCTTCCCCATCCACCACTGCCCCCAGCTTAGAGTAATCCACGAAGAGGCTCATCTTGTACTTGATACCCTCCCTCATGTTGGCAATGTAAGCATTAAACAGGAGTGGGCCCAAAACTGAACCTTGTGCAGTAAGTAGTAATAAAATTAATTTATACAGTACAACACCATTAGGATAATCTATGCCCTGTTTACAAGGTGTACCTGTGCAGTATGCATATAAAATTCATATACATCACATAGCAGACCAAAATGGGTTTACATATCAAAATAAAATTTGCATACAATAAGATATATGTCCCAACAAAAAAAAAAAAACCCACAAATACTTAACTAGTACATATATTATAAATTATTGACAAATACATACACCAATACTGTATATTCCAATGAATACACTAAACATTTACAGATACAAGTTCAACAATATGTTTAAGAACTTGTGGGACCCCACTTATGACTGCCCTAGAAGATGAGGCTACTGCCCCACCACCCGCTGAGTACATCCAACTAGCCAGTTCACAATCCACCTGACCATCAGTGCTCCCACCCCCATACTACTCAGCTTATTCAGCAGACTTGTGTGGGGGACTGAGTCAAATGCCTTGCTGAAGTCCAGGAAGAGGACATCCACTGGCCTACCCTGGTCAAGCACCATTGTCTCCCAGTCATAGAACCCCACAAGGTTCATCTGATATGATCTGTCCAGGATGAAGCCATCCTGGCCATCATCTAGGAATCCCTGTTCCACCAAGAACACCCTCAGCCTCTCCTTTAAGAGGGCCTCCATCAACTTCCCCACCTCTGAAGTCAAGCTGACAGGCCTGTAGTTCCCCAGCTCCTCTCTCGAGCCTTCTTTATGAATCAGCACAATGTGCGCCTCCCTCCAGTCTTTGAGCACCCTCCCTGTCTGCAGAGAAGTGTTGAAAAGGGCCACCAGGGGTGCAGCCAGGACATCTGCCAATTCCCACAGAACCCTGGGATGGATCCCATCAGGACCAGGAGCCTTATCCTTTTTTAGGGACCTGAGGGCTTCCCACACCCTGCCGACTAGGATTTCACCATCGGTGCCTCCTGCTGCCCCTGGGGATCCAGCATGTCCCTTCCCATATGGGGCATTTTTTTCTGTGCCCAGAATAACATCTAGAACCCCAAAATTTGGGACCCCTGCCCCCTCTGCTCCCTGCTTCCTCCTGCCTTGAGCCTCCCCAGGTTCCTCCCTAGTGAAGACTGAGACAAAGCATTTGTTGGTACTTTTCCCTGGTCCCCTGACTCCTCCACCCACTCTCTCACCGTTCTCAGCCTACTGAACTGCCTCTTCTCTCTCCTTCTCTCCCTACATACCTAAAGAACCCTTTCTCCCTCCTCTTGATCCCCTGCACCAGTCTCCGCTCCTTCATAGCCTTGGCCCCTCTTGCCACCCTGGTAACCCTCCTGGCCTTTTGAAGATATGTCTCTCTACCCATGATCCCATGTGAACACTTGAACCTACTGCATGCAGCCTTCTTTCCCTCACACCATCTCCTGGACCTCCATGGTCCACCAGCATGGCTTCCTAGACTCACCACCCTAACACCTTGCCCTCCTCTCCCACCCCTGCTCCAAACTCCCCCTCCTCATCATTAATCAAATGCAGTGGTTCAACTCTAGTGTAGCACTCAAGGCCCCCTCTTTTATCCCATCCTGTTGCCACCCTACTCCCTTTACCCGTCTCTCTTTTAGCCGTGCCTGTCCTTTTTTCCTCCGGATTCTGCCTGCACTCCAAGAAGTCACCACCTTTAGGGCACCCACTAGTGGGGCCTCCTTGCAACTCAAGGCCTCCCGCCATTTCCCCACCCCTCCTGTCTGCTCAAAAGAATCCAGAGGCTACCATACCAACACCCACACACCTCGCTATCCTCCCCTATTTTGCCCCTTCCAAGCCCTCCCTTCATCACTGCTAGCTGCTGCCCTATCCTGTCAACCTCCTCCCTAATTTGCAACAGCTGCCGACACACTGGGCAATACTCAGTCAAGGATCATGGCACCCGGTGCACCCCACTACCCTACCAAAGATGCCAGCTCTGGTAGCTGGGGCCCCCGCCAGAGGCCCAGTCTCAGTCATAAGCTGCTGTCCCCCCATTTAGGAAAACTGGGTTCCCTAGGCCCAAGGCTATGAGGGTATAAACATAAACCATCCCTGAACAGCAGCAAGTGACTAATAAACATAAAGTTGCATAAACAACCCTTACTTAACAAGCAAGGTGACTATAAAAACAATCCCTGAACAACAGCAAGTGACTATTAAAGGTGACAGTTATAGACAGAAAAATTTCATAAACAGCCCCTAAGCAGCAAGCAAGATGGCAGATTCGATAGAACTTCACAAGGTTCCTAGGCTACCAGTCCAAACACACGTCCAGCCCACTCCTGTCCTGACTCCTGCCCTGTCAACTATTTAATAGTGGTCAGGGTTGGGGAGGCAGGGTGGGCCACAGCTCCTCCTGTGCAGTGCATGACAGGTGGCTTGGCTTACCCTGTTTTATAGCCCAGCCGCATGTTAAAATGTGGCTCCCTGTTCAATGATTGGGCCATACAGTCCTCCACTCCTATCCCTGACTCTCCGCCGATGTAGTCAAGCTGGGATCTGTCTGCCTTTTCACTGTTCCACCGCAGATGCAGCCAAAGAACTCCCTATTCTCACTCCTGGGTACACACACCACTGAGAAAACTCTGGTCTGCTCCCCCAGGCTCCCACTCACCACCGATGCACCCAGCAGCTCCTCTGTCGACCCAAGCTCTGCACACCACCTACATGACCCCCAGAAACAGTTACAGCTCCTCCTGTGCAGTGCGTGAAAGGTAGCTGGGTTTTGCCCTGTTTTATTGCTCAGCCACGAGTTTGAATGTGGCACCCTGTTCACTAATTGGGCCACACTGTCCTCGAACCCTATCCCTGACTTGCCACTGATGCAGTCTGGCTTTTCACTGCTCTGTCACCAACGCAGGCAAAGAAATCCCCACTCTCGCTCCTGGGTCCACACGCCACCCATGTGGCTGAGAAAACTCTGGTCTGCTCTCTCAGGCTTCCACTTGCCATCGAGGAGCCCAGAAGCTCTGTCTTCCCTGAGCTCTGTGCACCACCGGGCAGTCCCAGAAACAATTACAGCTCCTCCTGTGCAGTGCGTGCATAGGGGGAGATAAATGTGTAAGACTTTAACAAAACAAAAAAAAAATAGAATTTTTTTTAATAGAATCAGGACTGGTGCAGACATTTTATTCGTTTACACGAGTTGAGGAATCTCAGACAATAAGGACAGATAGACATAACAGGAGGGAGACTGAGGAAAATAATATATCTCCGCAGAAGGGTAAAGGGACCAAAGGATTTTGGAACCAAACCAAAAGGCAGTAGGGAGTTTCTCCTGAGCAGACTTCACAGGCTACTTTGGAATAGCTAGTCGAGATGTATGGGCTCAGCAGCTATATCAAGAAATGCCTAATAAGCAATATGATTGGCTGTCTAGGTTATTACAGCTACTATTTACTAACAAAGATATTTATATTACTCACCCCCCCAAAACTTAAACTATCAAGATTGTGTCCTCTTATATTGTAGCTCATCTGAATTAGCAGATGAGATGTGGCAAAGAGAAGCTGATTTAAAACTGAAAGGTATCAGCATGCTTCCTCCCCAATTGGTTCCTTCAAGCATAAGAAAGGAGTCCCAGGTCTGTGAAGGACCACAGTATTGGCCCACAAGAGTTCTGAATGCTATTTTTATGTTGGTGCACTTGCGCAGCTAGCGTCTTGTGGAAGTGCTGCTTTGGAGGCACATTCGCTGTTGGGCAAATGCAGGGCACGCACCAGTAGGTGCGTCCCTCATTCCCCAATCAGCCTGCATGCAGGCACCACACCTTGCATACATAATGTGGTGAGCACATCTAAGAAAAGGTCTGCTGCAATCCGAGCAAAGCTCATCAGATGCAGAGGACCTTCCCTGGACGTGCTCGCCGACATTATGAGCATGACTGCACAGTGGCCGCCAAACTGCTGACTTCGGGCGTGCCCAATCCCCCTGTCAGTTAACCCTGCCCCTCTGTACTGCCGACAGAAGAGCCCACTCCCCGCCGGCATAAAGAATCCCCCCATTGTTAACTGCTGAGGTGCCCAATCCCCTCGGCTCTGTGCCCCTGTTTTGTGTGCTGACGGGGTGCCCAATCCCCATCAGCATAAATTCCTCCCCACTGTGGTGTGCTGATGAGGGTGCACAATCCCCATCAGCTACAGACTCCCCAAACAGTTAGGTGGCATGCCGGGAGCACACCCCAGCGTTCAAATCCCTAAAAAAAAACTGTCCCACAATGTTTTTTTACCTGTAAAATAAACAGTCCTCTTAGTCTCCCTGCCCCACCCGCACCCTGCCTCCCACATCCCCTTCACCTCATACTTACCTCCGGAGTCCGGCGCGACGATCTTCGGTGGACCGGGAACATGTCTGCACTCTTCAAAGCCGACCGCGAACTGAGGAAATGCCAGTAAGCTGTATAGTGGAATAAATAGGGTTTTTCAACTTTGATGCATATCTCAGGCATTTTTTGGAATTTTGGCCCCAAATTTTCAACATGGGGTTTTTGTGACCCCTCCTCATGAATTCTTGCACTGTCACAGCATTATTCGATCCTGAAAGGTGATATCGCAGTCACTGTGTGGAATCACCTTTTGGGACTGAGTAATGAAATGACAGTGCCACTGTTCATGAGGGGGCTCTGAAAAAGCCTATGTTGCAAATTTGGTGGGAGACACCCAAAAAATGACTGTTTCATGAGCGTGCATTGCACAGTTGCAACACATGCTTGTAAATTAACAAATTCACAATATTTTCATGCCAGATTCTCAACATTGGCATTTTACACACCTTCTTGTGAACCGTACAGCTGTCATTTTACATCCTGGCGAAATGTGTTTTCGCACTTCCGCGCAGAATAAAGCGTGGTCACTGTGCAAAATCGGTGTTTGGGACACATTACAAAATGACAGGTGACACTGTTCATGAGCAGAGGTCCTAAAATACCTGTGTTGAAAATTTGGTGACAATACTCTATAAAATGATCGGTGTTACTTAGTGTGCTATGCAGTTTGCACACATGCTCATAAGTTCGCAAACTTATAATATTTTCACTCCAGATTTTCAACAGTGCCATTGTTCTGCACCTCCTAATGAACAGTACAGCTGTCATTTTTCACATCCTGACCAAAATCTGTTTTGCAGTTCCAGCACAGACTATCTAGGTCGCTGTGGAAAGTCCGTATTCAAACACATTATGAAAATGACAGTGACACTGTTCATTAGCAGATGTCCTAAAATGCCTATGTTGAAAATTTGGGGATGAAAGTACAAAAATGAGTGTTTTACGAGTGTGCATTGTGCAGTTTGCACGCACGCTCGTGACTTTGTGAATTTGTAATAGTTTCACTCCAGTTGTTCATCACTGGCATTTTTCCATACCTCCTTATGAACAGTACAGCTAGCTGAAATGTGTTTTCACATGTCCGTCGGAAAATTGTATAGTCGCTGTGCGAAATCAGTTTTTGGGACAGTTTGAGGAAATGACGGTGACACTATTTATGAGCAGAGGTCCTAAAATGCCTATGTTGAAAATTTGGTGCCGAAAGTCCCTAAAATGACTGTGTTGCACATGTGCATTGTGCAGTTTCCACGCACCCTTGTAACTTTGCCAATCTGCAATACTTTCATGCCACATTTTCACCACTGGCATTTGTGCACACCTCCTTATCAACAATTCAGCTGCCATTTTTCACAGCCTGCCCAAAACGCATTTCCGCAGCTGTGACGCACAATGGCGTGCTCGCTGTGCAAAATCACCTTTTGGGACACATTAACAAAATCACAGCACTGTGCATCTGTAGCTCCACCACTGCCACTGCCAATGCCAGCGCGACAACATTCAGCATTGACAAATGCTTGTTAGATATGAGTTTACTCAATCGACATCTTGGGAAAACAGGACCATCACACTTTTTGGGTGGAATATCAAAGTTTGACTCATGTGGTAAGATTAAAAGTGATCTGGTGGTATTTTTCTCCAGAACTTTGAATAAGCCTTGTGGGAAGAATGTCATAGAGTGGGTAAAAGTGCCCAAGGCCATGTCATCCTTCCCTCAAATACGCATAACATTTAGGAATTCGAAAACTGCATTAGCATTTCAAGAAGTGGCCCCAATTTTAGATGGATTGGGACTTTATATAACAAACATTAGCACACTAATGACTTGGGTGCCAGTTTCACAGAATGCATTTAAAGTTATTATAGAAAACTGGTTTGAACCAATATTAACAGAGAACTCAAACTGACAATTATTTCATATAACTGATAGGCTGTGACTCAGCACTCAAATGAACTATCCATTCTTTCATGGAATATTGAGGGACTAACACAAAAGGTAGCAACATAGAAACATAGAATTTGACGGCAGATGAGGACCGCTTGGCCCACCCAGTCTGCCCATTTCCCTACCTAATGGATAAGCTGCAGATCCTAGTTAACCAGCAGCCTACTTCTTTCTACCTCCACCCCCTAGAATTGCCGTATGGCTGTCCCATGCATGCTTGAATTCAACCACTGTTTTTGACTCCATGACCTCCTTCAGAAGGCCGTTCCATGCATCCACAACCCTCTCTGTGAAAAAATACTTCCTTATATTACCTCTGAGCCACCCCCCATCTTCAAATTGTGCCCCCTTGTTCTTGCACACCTCTTTTTTGAAAGATGCTACCTCTTGGACTTTGTTGATTCCCTTGAGGTACTTGAAAGTTTCTATCATGTCCTCCTTTCCTCCTTTCTCAAGGCTATACATATTCAGCTCCTTAAGTCTCTCTCTTCATATGTCTTCCGTGCAGACCCTGCACCATTTTAGCTCCTCCTCTGGACAGCTTCCATCTTGTCTATGTCCTTGCGGAGACTTGGTCTCCAGAACTGCACACAGTACTCCAGATGGGGTCTCACTAGCTTAGCAGACCTAGACTGCAGGGAATTCCTAACAACTCATGACATACTATGCTTGCAAGAAATGTGGTACAAATATGCTGACATACCCTTGCTCCCAGGATATGCAGGTTATGGTATTCCTGCTGTAAAAGCAAAAAGAAGTAGCAGAGGCTGTGCAAGTTTAGTAACCTTTATTAAAACTTCACTGAATATAAAAATTAAAACTCTAAATAGTCCTCTTCAGACAGCACTAGCACTTACCTTGGAAGCAAGGGAACTTAATCTCATCCTTCTGAATATTTATACCCCATCTCTAACAAAAAAGACCTCTTTAGAGTATGATTGGTTGGAATACATTAAACTTAGTGAAGACTTCATAGATAACTATTGGTCCTATGCATTATTGATAACTGACGATTTTAATGCCAGGGTTGCTCATGATCTAATAAATCCCAACACTAGTCAGTCCAGGCTAGCAAAAGATTCAAAGATTAGTAAACAAGGTAAACTCCTTTTGCAGGCTATGGAAAATATTAACTGCTGTCTTATGAATGGTAGACTGAAGGGCAACCTTGAATGAGCATATACTGTACATTTAATGGACCAATGGCTTCTGCCATAGCTCTAGTCCAGGCTCATATTGATGTGATAAAAATAGTGACCTCTCTTAAAGTCATGGACCACCCAGATTCTGCACACTTTCCACTGGAAATTAAAATTCACATTTCACACTTTTGTTATTAGCCATTGGCCCAGATATTCAGAGCAGTTGCACATGGCACAACTGTGTTGCGCCGGCACAACCATGGACTTGCACCACCGAGCAATATTCAAAGACAGTGGCTGCACAGTGCAAGTCCCACTGCACCATGGCACAAATATAATGTATACAGTGCAAGTGCAGGGGGTGTACCCATGAATATTTGGTGCAACGGGATATTCAACCGAGAACCCATGGCGCAAGGCCGGAGCAAACCCAAAATGCGCCAGCTGGACTTGTTCCTATAAAACCTGGCTCAAACACACAGACAACAGATGCACAACATTGTGCCCAGAGAGGAGGGAGGAGAGTGAGAGAGAGACACACACAGACAGAGAAAGAGAGAGAGAGAGAGAGAGAGAGAGACATTTACTGAGCAGAGTGGCACAAGCACCCAGGAGACACCCACAGTGACAGAGGATGGAGAGTGCCCCATTCTAATGGAGGCAGTAATGAGGGGTGTGAGGAGGCAGGAGGAACACCAACATGGCCAACTAGGGCTCGCGGTGATATGCCTGACACAGGTGGTACCGTGCTCATATCACATTTGAGAACTACAGTAATACTGAGATAGTGGGCTGGTATTGCCTGAACAGGGCATCCTGAGTCAGCTCTGTGAGCTGTGCAGTGAGGAGATGCAGGCACCCACCAGATGTAGTCATGCCATGTCTGTGGAGACTAAGGTGACCACAGTAATGTGTTTGCTCACCACGTGCACCTTCCAAAGGCCAACAGGGGACACCATGGGTATCACTCAGTCAGCACGTCCTGCCTCCTCACACAGTTCCTGAACACTCTGCTGCCACATACTTCGGAGTCCATACAGATCCCCAGCACACAGGCAGAGTGTACAGCAAGCATGCAGGACTTCCACAGGGTGGCCACGCATGCCTGGCATGATCTGGGCTATTGACAGCACTCATGGGCATCTGCATGTCACCTGGCCCTGAGGGCCCTGTGTATATCAACAGGAAGGGAAACCCAACCATCAACTGCCAGGTGGCGTGCGATGCCACGGGCACATCATCAATATCTGCACCATACACCCCGGAGTGCACATGACACTATTCATCTGGCACAGCTCCATGCTGTGCCAGAGGTTCAAATGTGAGGACATCCCTACGGGTCACCTTGTGGGTAAGTAGGGCATGGGACAGAGGCATGTGTTGTACCGCCTGGGAGTGAGCAGGCAGGGTGGGCGGCAGTGTGGGCAGTGGGTGACAAGGTGAGGGGTGGAACAGTATAGCCAGGTGGCTAACCATGTCCTTCCCTACACAAGTGACAGCGCATATCTGCTGAAGCCCTGGCTGCACACCCCCACTGGTAGCCATCATGCCCTGCAGAGGAGAGGTACAACGAGGCACACGTCAGCATGTGCAATATCATCAAGCATGTCTTTGGCATGCTGAAAGCATGATTCTGTTGCCTAGACAAGTCATGCAGTGCCCTACAGTAGAGCCCTCAAAGCCTGTGGCTATTCCTGGCCTGCTGCATACCTGCACAACATGGCCATTGACTGTGGGATAGCTGTCGAGGCTGATGAGGGGAACAGTTGTGGGATGACGGTGACAATGGGTCGGAGGGCGGTGGGCAGCCACCCTCTGTTAGATGTGACCCACACGCGTGGGTCACACAGACCAGCACACCACACACAGGCAGGTACTTGCATGGTGGGATGCATGCAAGGAATGGGATGCATAGCAGGGATGGTGGAGGCAGTGGCACACACACACACACATGCAGAAGAACATGGCATGGATCAGATGCATGATACCTGTGCACAGGCACAACCGGCGTGGAGCTCCCCTCATCATGCCCAGGCCACATGTCTCAACAGCCTGGCCAGCACACACAGGAGGCATGTGGCACAACAAACATGCATGCCACCACTTGCATGCCACACCACCACTGCCCACGTGTGCACAGGGCAGCAGCAGTGGACAACAGGTCAGGGCAGCACACACCTCAGGCTAATTGCATGGTCCCTCAGCTGCCACAGCCATGTGGGTGGCCACGCCGGGACCAATCAGCAGATGATGGCTGCGCATCAGCCACAGGGGGTGTGTCAGATGCCCCCCCGGATAGATGTGCGGGACCACAACCGTGTCCTCGCAAGGGTACAGAGGTGGCCAAACAGGCCAGCCCCGGGCATGCCTGGGATGCCTACATCAAAGCTCGGTATCTGCTGTGATGGGGTTGCCAGATGCTGGGACCGTGATGGACAGCACACTGTGGGGGTCCTCTGCCCGCCGTGCCCAGTGGCAGCCAGTGATGCAAAGTCGGCCACAATGGTATCAGTCATGCGGTCCATTGCTCCACAATGGCACCAGACATGCGGTCCATAGATGTGGGCATGGCCTCCTGCATGCTGCACAGACTGTCCATAATCTGCACAGTGCCCCTGTCCTGCTGCTCGGCCGGCTGGCGAACCTCCACCCACAGTGCCCACACCTCAGTGGCAAGCAGTGCCTGGTTCTCCATGGATGCCTGCAGCAACCGGGTGTGCTCTGCCAGCTGCTCGGCATCCTGCACCTCCTGGCTGGGACAACGATCGGCTGGGGGTGACCTGGCATGCTGCCCAGCCTCTCGCTCTGGTGGACACTGCACAGTGGGCCGTATAGGGGGTACAGTTATGTCAGGCACATCGACGGTGGAACCCGTGTCTTGCTGCCTGGTGGTACCTGCAACCTGCTGTTGCTGCCCATCCATCTGCTGGATGGTGCCCTGCACTGGCATAGCCCCAACAGCACCACCACCACCCACACTGATCAGAGTGGTGGCGCCACACCCTGCTGCACCTGCAGGGATGGGAGGCAGCTGTGAAGCAGTGGGAACATCACTGGTCCCTGATGATGCCTGTGAGACAGGCAGGGGTGTGTTGTCCACATCTACCATGCTGTCCAGGATCAGGGTGATGTCACCATCAGAGCTGGACCCCGCTCCGAGCTGAGTCTCTGTGCACAGCACATCCAGGCTGGCATCTTGCAGGAACTCATCCAGGGCCTTGTCTGACTCCAGGCTGAAGATGACCACCAGCCCCACGGTGCTCAGACACAGCCTGTCTGGGCCATGGACACCGGTGGATGTTGACGGTCTGTCCTCACTGGCTGTGACTGCTGCCACCACCGCCCCATCCTTGCACAGAGGCGTGATGGTGCTGCAAGAGAGGAAGAGATGGTCAGTGGTATGTTGGCACCCATGTGCATCCCATGTGCATGCCGTTGGTGTCGCTGGCCAGTGGTGTGCCATGACTGGCAGTGTGCACATGTGCATGTGGTATGTGACACAGTGGCAGTCACACCTGCATGCCCAGGCACACACCTGCCAGGACAGTGTGAGTCACATACATATCATGCAGTGATGGGCTGCCACCCATCTGGAATCCCCCACCGGGCACCCTCTCCACTACAGTGCGAAGGATGGTGGCTGCAACTAGCTCCTTCATGGCCAACAGGGTGGGTGCGGTGGACGGCCTTCCACCGGTGGCAATGCGGGTGGATCAAATGACTGCCACATTCTCCTTAATCCTCCGCTTGTCAGTCCCGACCTCCTTGCAGCACTTCTGTGCCGTCCACTGGTGCCTACCGTGCAGGATGACGTAGGCTGTCACCTCATCCCACCCTACCGACCATTTGTGTGGTGTGCCAATGGCACCACTCAACAGGGCCTCCCTGTCAAGGTATGCCTCGAACAGGGCATTTGTTTCATCCTTTGTAAAGTTGGGTCTGCGCTTGTGTGCAGGCCCATGCTCCTTTTCCTCATGTCCAGACATTCTGCCACCTGTGAACAGGGACAGAACAGTGTGTCAGTGAGGACATGGCCTATGTTGCCCTCCGTGGCAGTGTTGTTGCAGGCTACCAGTTCCCTAAGCCAGCATCCCCCTACCTGTAAGTGTGCAATACCAGTCTGTGGCCTATGATGTTCACTGGCGTTTATATGGTGCATCGCATGCAAATGAGCTTCTGCAAATGGTAATGATATGGTAATGCACCCTACTGCCCCGTGCATTGGCTGATGAGGTCATTTGCATACCACGGGTGAATATCAAGCTTGTGCTATGCTCAACTGAGTTGTGCTGGAGCAACTCCATGGTGCATGTCCGGTGCATGTGCAGTGTGTGGTTATGCAGTGCTCATGTGCGCACACTATCGCACATGTCTATCATGCAAACAGCATTCCATGTGTGATACTATACTATTGCACACGCATCACTGAGGTGTCATTGCACATGCCTGCGCGTACTGTCACTGGCCCCAATCCCACACATACGCAATATGGCATGTGGTGCATGTCCACCACATGCGTGACTGTGTGCAGGGTCATGACCTGTCACCTCTGGTTGGGTCTGACCCCACGCAGCTGCCGGGTCATGGTGTGGTGTGTATGTCTGGAACCCCACTATGCACCTGCATTATGCATCATCGTCGTGCATATCCATGATATATGATTGCATCATGTCAGTCCCCATCATGCATTGCACGCATGATGCCCCCCACATGTGTGTTCCATCACCATTGTCCAGGACACTGCAGAGCTTCGAGATGGTGAGTGGACGAGACTGTCGGGCACGCACCTGGTCAGACATTGAGCTGGTCAATCTCATGGCAGTTGTCCAGCCATATGTGGCCCAGCTCTGTGGGCAGATGCCACTCCAGCAGGCGTGGGTTGATGTGTAGCAGAGCATTTCCAGAGCCCTAGAGAGGTGCACAGTTGTGGCCAGAACAGTGGAACAGTGTCACCACAGGTACAGAGACCTGCAGTGCAGGAATCCCGATGTCCTGCACCTGCTGCAGGCGTGAGTGCAGCGTGGGGTTGTGCCACAGCCAGGTAGGTGTGTGCAGGTGGCATGCATGTCCATGTGCCCAACTGTAGTGTGTGTAGGGCTGCACTGCATGGTCTGCTGCTGGGGTGGGCCTGTCCTTGTGACCACAGGTGTCATGCATGTCCACAGCACATGTTGCAGGCATGCAGATGTGGGGGCCATGGGACATGCAGGGTCTCGCCTGCTGCAATGCAGGCTGTGGGGTGGTGTGGGGGCCCTCCATGCATGTGTACTTATGTCCTCTTCTCTACATTCCTCCCACAGGGCTGGAGGAGAGCAGGTGGGCTAGGGAGGCAACAGAAAAGGCGAGGGACCAGAGTAGGCCCCAGGGTGCAGCACAGAGGGGTCAGCGTGGGGCAGATAAGTGTGGTCACATTGGAGGTACCTGTCTCTGTGGGTTAGCAGCAGGTGCAGGGTATTTGCATGGGTGCCCCAGCCATGTATAATCTCAGCCGTGGTTGGTGCACTGTCCAACGGGTGTGCTGCTGTGGCACGTCCATTGGCAGTGTATGGCCGGCCATTGGGAGAGACATGTGCGTGGTCACTGCCTTGTGTGCTGTGACAGTGCTGTCACCCTGTGCCGTGTGCCCATGCCTGTGTGCACATGGGCACAGTGCACTATACTGTCTGCCTGTGTGCACCATTGTGGTGTGCCGTTTGGATAGCTGGGGTGGCTCACATGGCATGGGTCCATTGTGGTCCCCTGTGGTGCATTCCACCACTGTACACTGCATACTGTGGGTGGTCCTTGGTCATTTGTGCAGTGCAGTGATTGCCTCTCTGTCCCTTCTCCTAGGTGCACATCAGCCAGTGATCCAGAGGGATCCATGTTGAGACTGCAGGTCCTAGGGTGGATTTTGGCCTCCAGAGGCAGATCCTGCAGGTGACAGTGGGCATTAGGCATGCCATGTTGGGCCTGGAGCAGTCCCTGCATCACCAGATAGCCGATTGTATATAGCCCCATTCCCTGCCATTCCTGTTCCCCTGCATACCCACCTCTGATTGTACAGACCCTCCCTGTCCTCATCCACCACCACCCACCCCTCACATGCCCCTTGTTCATTCTGTTGTTGTTTCACCTTTCTATTTGATAAAGCTTCTATTTTGCTACATACCTGTGTCTGTTCTGCTTTGCAGGTGGTGTGGGGAGCCATGCTGTTTGGGTCATTGTTCCTGGGGTCACTGCAGGTGAAGAGCAGGTCACTGGCATCAGTCATGTGGGGACTATGGGGTCTGTGTTGGGTGTACTGTTGTGTCCCATGGTCTTGGTGGGTGTACTGGGGGGCACACGGGTCGGGTGTGTCAGTTCATGGACATAGTGGGGGACTGTATCAGTGTGTGTCGCCATGTGGGGGACAACATGCATGGGGTCCTGGTTCCCTTGGTGGCATGGTCCCCCTAGAGTCAATTGGCTCCCATCATCCATGGGTGCACTGTTCTGCACATGGGGGGTTGCCTGCCTGTGGCATACTGCTGGGGTGGATTGCCTCTGGTTGTGGGGGTGGGGACAAGGATCTGGGTGTCATTGTGCCAGGGACCTGCAGGTTGCTGCCCCTGTGGGTAGATGTTGTCCATGGTCTGCATGCTGATGGGCTGCATGGGGTGTGGATTCTATCACAGGTAAGGGGCTCACCATCCCTTGTTCTCCACTGCAGGTCCAGCCATGTTTGCCTGTGGGTTGGGGGCCTGGGGACTGCTTCTGTCCATGGGGCATGGGCCAGCTGCTGGGGTGCATGGTGGGGTGCCTGTGCAGGTGCCTGGGCTCCATTGCATGCATGCAATTGTTGCATGGGTGGGCTCGGTCCATGACCACTGGGTTACAATTGGCCTCTGGGGATTGTGTTCAGGGCATGTCGCTGTTCAGTGTGGTTGGGCATGGTAATATGGGCCGCCGACCTTGGTAATGGGGACTCCAGTTGCCCATGGTCCTGTGCTACTGGTTGGGGTTGCTGGCGGTGCTTACATTGGGTAGCCCTTGCACTGCCAGGGTGGTAGGTGGTCAGTTTAGTCTCACACAGTGTTGGGGAGGGGGCACATATGTTGCCTTGTGGGTTCATCTGCCAGACATGTGTGGCCGGTATCAGGTGGGGCTGTGGGATGCCACATGTACAGTGGGTTGTTCCATGTGTGCAGCCCTTTGGCTGGGCACCCTGGTCAGCCCTGCTGTACCAGGTGGTTCCTGTCAGCTGCCATGTGTCTGTAGTGCCATCTGTTTGTGTTGCTACCTCTGTTTCACTGGGCATGGACATTGTCCTGGCTGTCCTCCCACAGCCACATGGGCCATTGATCCTGTGGTCGCTGGGCATGTGGGCCATGCCCCTGCCCTGTGTGTGTCCCAGTGCAGCCTGTGGTGGCCCCTCTGCATTGCACTCCTGTCTGCCAGGGCTACCATCTGCTTGTGGGGATGCACACATCCACCATGGCCAGTGCTGCAGTGCCCCTCACCAGTTCTTCGGGTGCCCTGTGTGGCACTGTGTGGTGTATGGCTCACCTGCTACAGGGAACATCCTTCTTGTGTTTGGCCCATCCACTGGAACCATGCCCTAAGCACACTGTGGGCCCACCCGATGGTGTCTGTAGCTCATCCCTGATGTTGGCATGGCTGTCATGTCAGGCCTGTGGACCAATGCCTGTTCCATGCTCGGTGGGCTGGGGTTGTCTGTGCACCATCCCCTGGTGCCCTTTGTTCCTTGTGGGTCACTGCATCTGTGTACGAGGTGTGCTCTGGGTGGAGATCCTGTGCCTCTTGCCCTGTGTTGCCTTGTTTCAGTGTCCCTGCTGCCTGTGGCTCATGCCCTGCTCACAGAATTTGTGCTCAGGTCTGCTCCGTGCATCCCTGGTTGCACTGGTGTGTCCCTGGTTGTGCCGTGGTGTATCTTTACCATATTCAGCTGACCTGCACTGGAGCATTTCAGGTGGCGATCTTCTGAATATGGCTCCAGGTGTGCCATGGCACACTTGACTTGCACTGCGCCAGTCTTGTGCCGGGCTTGGTGCAATTCTGAATATCCAGCCCATTGTCTAAAACACACTTTTCCGTAGAACAAAATTATGACTTGCGAAGCATACAGAAAATCAGGTGGCAAAATGACACAACTGAAATTATTTTGATATTTTACTCTCACAATATCTTTCCAATCTTCAGCTTGAAATAATTGCAAATGTTGGACCATTGGAAGACACAACAACCAAATGGCAACAAGTTAATGGTTACATCAGACAGTTTTATTGCAATATAAAACTGTAAAGCTAAATCAAAATACATGGTTTAATTATGTCTGTAAAAAGCAAAAATACACCTCAGTAAGTTTGTCAGGTTAAAAACAATCCAACAAAGAACAACTTTAGACTTTTAAAAAAGGCAAGGCAAGGCAATTTTATTTCTAGGGCACCCAATCCCGGAGGCTGTGGGTGCCTTACAAACATATAAAACACAAATAGAACAGCAATAATATTTTCAGCACGCTAATAAAATCAGCAAGAACAGCCATATAAATAGATAAATACTATCTAAAGCAGTAGGTTTGGGAGATCACTCCATAAAAACCAGGTCAAAGAGGTGAGCCTTCAGCCTGAGTTTGAGAACACTAATTGAGGGAGCATGAATAAGGCAAGAAAAACATACAAATACACACTGGAAAAAGAAAAATCTAAGTTTCATCAGAAACTGTGGAACAAGATCAGGACAGTGGTTCAAAGAAAGGATAATATACTATTCTGGACCCTAGTTAGTCAGGGATTTACTGTTTTCAACTGGTATAGAGGCATCAATTACTCCACAAATGTGGGAGCATTATTTACAATCTTTATATTTTTCATGAATAGTATATATGTCCTCTGAAGCCATAAATAACAAATGTTATTTTCCAAGGTCTCTTTATATATCCACTGAAGACATTTTAACACCTTTTCTTGACTTAAAAATAATAAAGCTCCCAGCTCAGACAGAATCATTGCTGAAATATATAAATTCTTCACTGAATGGTGGGCCCCTGATTTTCACATTAACTTTAATAGGCTAGTGCAGGAAGAAAAACTTCCACAGAGTTGGAAAGGAAGTACAACCTGCCCTATTTTTTAAGAAAAAGGGAAATCCATTAGAGCTAGCCATGTGTAGAGCTTATTAGACACTTCACAGAAAAATTTCTGTAGTAAAATTCTAAATAGACTTCAGCTCTGGGTCAAACAAAACCAAATACTCAGTGAGTTTCAAAAATGGTTTTAGATCACTAGATCAGTGATGCAACACTGTCAGTTATTGTTACATATAATTTGAAAATATTTTAAGGTTAAGAAGGCAAAGTTACACTGCTGTTTCATGGATTTGAAGTTGGCCTTTGATTCAATTGTCACATGTTGTTATGGCAATAACTTCAATTATATAAAATGGACCATACACTATTAGATATTATTATTAGGCTTCATGAAAACACATGGATGAAAGTGCAATACAACAAGCATGGTGAACTCTCCTCAATAATCAAAACTAATCTTGGTGTAAGACAATGCTGTTTATTGGCTCCAATTGTTTTCAATTTATAGATAAATTCACTTATAGAAAAAATAGATTCAGCAGATGTTCACTATCTCACAGTTAAAAACAAGAAAATACCAGTCCTGGCTTACACTGATTATCTTGTTTTACTATCATCTTTACTCCTGGGATTACAATGTAAGGGTAAACACTTCTCTAATCTATTCACAAAGGAAAGGTTGGTATAAAATAAGGCGGAAACTAACTTTAAAATTTGGCAACACTCGAAAAAGATTATCCTCATTATATATTACGAAAACAAAAGATTGAAATGGTTAAAAACTATGATTATCTAGGAGTACATTTCTCACTAAATTTTTCCTGGACTATCCACATTAATTTAATGAAACACAAAGCTATAATGGTATTTAACACATTTAAGAGGTTTGGTGCATGTCTCGGTAATGGTTCCATTTTAGCACTCCTTAAAGTCATAGATGCTAAAATATATACCAGTTTACTATATGCCACAGAAATATGGGCACCAACAGTTCCAAAGTAACTCCAGACTCAGTTGAACAAGATATTCTGTTATGTACTACGGGTACCACAATAGGTACCAGCATAAATACTTAGGGCTGAACTAGGACAACTCCCCCTTTCTGTGTGTGTTCAGGAGAGAAAATTAACATTGTTGTTGAAATTCTTCCATTTTCCTGAGTACAGATTGCCAGTATTTTGTCTTGAGGAAGAAATAGAATATACTAACTGTGGTTTTGTTTTCCCTATGATGGAAAATATCATATCTTACTTGTATCCCATGGGTCTGGGTTACCTACTCTATCAAATCTATTATAGACCTTTTAGTGAAAAATTATTTCCGCTAAAGGAGAGAATAAAAGATACCTTCTGTTCTAAAGATCTTGAACTACTATAATCATGCAGAAATTTTGTATGGCATGAGATTCTGAAAAAAGATCACAACCTTGAATTTTAATTAAAGCAGCAGTGAAACGAAAATGACCTAAAGTTTATTTTGGTGGTGAAATTTTCAGTTTCCGCTATCATTTAAGAACTTTATGAATGTATTAAAATAATTATTTCTCAAGAAAGGAAGCTGGCCGCTTCATTTTTGGATTGAAATAATATAGAGATCCTGAGAATAGTAAGAATTCAGACAAAAATGCAAATGTACCATACACAACATAGGAAGTATCCAGAAAACCCAAATCAACAGTTCTGCCAATTTTTTTCATATCCATAGCAGAAAATTAGCTTTTTAGAAAAACTTTTTTCATTGCACTGCTACTTTAAATCTCATGGTTAATCTGAAGAAATGTAGAATTCTTATAAGATATAGAATGGAGTTATACCCAGTCAATTATATCCATTTTATTCAAAAACAATCAAGGATTGAAAAATAATTTTGTAAATGCAACATGAAGGTAACAGATGATTTAAAACATGTTGCATTCATTTTCCCACTATATGAAAAGAACCATAGGTTTTGGTTGGGTTCAGTCCTCACAACCCTTGGTCTCCTCTGGATCAATTGCTTGAATTTTCTTCATCTCTAAAGAAATGGTTGTCTTAAATGCATTTTCCCAGTTCCTGATCTCTAAGACAGTAAACATCAGAATAAGATATGTCCAGGTTGGGTAGTGTGAAGATTCATTGTTAAAGGTTAATGTCCTATTGTTAGTCATGAAACCTTTATGTATTGGTAATAACTGATATAATGAGAATAACATATAATAGATATGTTCTATAACTCTCCTGTTACCATGTGTAACCCCCCCAGGCCAGTTATTTAACTAGTGTGCACACACACATACACATTTACTGTAATGTTCACCCAGCTAACTATCTGGGAACACTGGTGCCTATATACTGGAATGCCAATTAACTTGACTAAAAGGTAGATACCACCCCTGATGTTAAGATGTACACCTGGCTCATTTTCTAGAGGAAGAGAGGGGTGGGGTACAGAAACAAAAAACTTGACCCTTGTGTAAAATAACACAACCCAGGTCCTGACTGGAGGCTGCTAGGTATATGCAAGATCTAACCTGTTGAAACATAGAAACATAGAAACATAGAAGTTGACGGCAGATAAGGACCGCAAGGCCCATCCAGTCTGCCCATTTCTTTTTCTACCTTATAAATGTGCCATCGGCCTTTGCTCTGTCAGTGACCTATCTATTCATAGTCATTTGTATTGCTCCCTTATGCCTATCCCATGCCTGTTTGAAGCCCTGCACTGTATTCATAGCCACCACTTCTTGTGGTAAGCTATTCCATGCATCTACCACCCTTTCTGTGAAAAGAATTTCCTCACATTCCCCTTAATCGGCCTCCTCTAATCTCATGCTGTGTCCTCTTGTCCTGCAATTTTTCTTATATTTAAACATGTTAGACTCTTTCACCTTGTTTATGCCCTTAAGGTGTTTAAATGTCTCGATCATATCACCTCTCTCCCTCCTTTGCTCAAGGGTATACATATTGAGCTCCGTTAATCTGTCCTCATATGTCTTCTGATGCAGTCCCTGCACCATTTTGGTTGCCCTCTCTGGACTGCCTCAATTTGGTTAATGTCCTTGTGAAGGTGTGGCCTCAATACTGCACGCAGTACTCCAGATGGGGCCTAACCAATGTCTTGTACAGAGGGATTATTACCTCCCTCTACGACTTGTGATACCCCTACTAATACACCCTAACACCCCCTAGCCTTACCTACTGCTTTAGAGGTCTGCTTTGATGATTTTAGGTCATCAGTGATGATGATGCCCAAGTCTCTTTCTTCCTTTGTGACTGCTAGCAACTCCTCCCAGCCTATAGGTGAGCTTAGGGTTTCTCTTCCCTATGTGCATGATTTTGCACTTCTTTGCATTAAACCCAGTTGCCACTCTTCTGACCATTTTGCTAGTTTATCAGATCTCTTCTCATTCTGCCCACTTCACATCTGGATCATCTACTCTGTTGCAGATCTTGGTGTCATCTGCAAACAGAAGCCTTACCCTCTAGTCCATCTGGGCGAGGTCACTAATGAAGATGTTGAATAGACTGGCCCCAGGACTGATCCCTGAGGTACCCACTTGTGACTTGCATCTCTTCTGACTGTATACCATTTACCACCACTCTCTGTTTTCTGCCAGTCAACCAGTTTGCTACCCAGTTGACCAACTTCTGACCCCACCCGAGCCTACCTCAGCTTATTTATCAATCTTCTATGTGGAACAGTGTCAAAAGCTTTCTGAAGTCAAGGTAGGCGACATCAACTGCTCCCTTGGTCCACCACTCTGGTTACCCAGTCAAAGAAATCTATGAGATTAGTTTGACAGGACCTTCCTTTGTAAACCCATGCTGTCTTGGATCCTGTGCCCCTATGGATTCCAGGTGTTGCACTATCCTTTCCTTAAGAGTGCCTCCATAATCTTGCCCACTACTGAGGTAAGACTGACTGGTCTGTAGTTCCCGCCTCCTCCCTGCTACCACTCTTGTGGAGCGGGATCACATGAGCCCTTCTCCAGTCTTCTGGGACCTCTCCTGTGCTCAGAGGCTCACTAAACAATTCTGCTAATGGCTCTGCTAGTTCCTCCTTTAGCTCCTTGGCACCCTGGGATGTATGCCATCAGGTCCCATTGTCTTATCCACCCTGAGCTTAGCAAGCTCTTGTAGGACCCTTTCTTTTGTGAAGGAGTAGTGCTCACCTCCTCCCCTGTGTCCATGATGCTGAGCTGTGGGCCCTGCCTACCTTCTCTTCAGTAAATACTGAGCAAAAGTATCTATTTAGGATAGATGCCTTTACAGGGTCCTCCTCCTCACATGCTCCCTTTTCTCCATTAACTAGCAATACCCCTCTGGACTTTCTCTTTTAATGTATCTATAGAAAGTCTTGTCACCTTCTTTTACTGTTACGTGCTAGTGTTTCTCAGTTTGGGACTTTTGCCTGCCTTACTGCCTTACCTGCTTCCTTTGGGCAGTTTGGTATGCTCCTATCTTCATCCCGCTGTGTTCCCTTTATATTTTCTGAAGCCAGCCTTTTGCCTGACCTTTTCTGCTACTGTATTTGAGAACCAAAGTGGTTTCCTTCTTCTTTGCACTTCCTTTTCTGTCTAACACAATGGGATGTTGCTTCAAGTATTGTATCCTAATGCTTGCCCACTTTGCCTGTACCCTCCTCACCTGTGTTTCTTTTGCCAGGGCTAGCTTAACTCTGTTGGCCATCTTATCAAAGTCAGCTCCTCTGAAGTCCCATATTTTGCCTTGGAATGGGATGATTTAGATGTAGTAGCCAAATTGAACCATACCATGTGATGGTCACTGGACCCCAGGTGACCTTCTACCTGGAGATCTGTGATCCCTCTTTGTTAGTCAGTACTAGATCTAGGATAGCCCTGTCTCTTGTGGGTTGCTGTACCAGTTGTTTGAGGCCCTCCTGCAGGGAATCCACTATGAGTCTAGTTCTGGCAGATGTTCCTGCTGGTATTGACCAATCTATATCTGGCATGTTGAAGTCTCCCATTATCAGAACCTCCCTTTAGCTGTCATGTTTTGTATATCTTCTAACAGTAATGTGTCTATGTCCTCCTCTGGTCTGGGGGCCTGTAGACAACCCCAGTTCTTATGCTGTCCCATTTCCTGTTTCAGGGTGACTTCAGTTCTTCTGGCTCCTTATGTGTATTCTGAATTTCTGTAGCTTTGATATTTTCATTAACATACAAGACCCTCCTCCCCAACACACCTCGGTCTCTTCAGACAATACACTGCTTCAGGTGAAGTCTCCCAAGTGTGGTTACTGGTAAACCACGTCTCACTAATTGCTACTATGTCCAGTTTAGCCCTGACATTATTGCCTGCAGGTCTGGGATCTTATTTCCAGGCTGTGAGCATTTGTACATGATTTTCCATTGGCCAGATTTTTGTGTTAGTTGTTGGGTGAAGTTTGGCATACCCTGTGCATCAGTATGGGGAGACAAACCTTTTTCTTACCTGGTGATGCAAATGAATGGCAAACCGCTGAATTCCTGTTTGACCACTAGCTGAGGGGAGGGGTCAATTCTTCCCATTCGACGATGGGTGCTGCACCCTCTCCTCATTTGCTAGTTTAAATATTCTGCAAAGACGTCAAACTTCTGCCCCAATGCACTGACTCCTCTTTAGTCAGATGCAGTCCATCAAATTTAAAGAACTTTCGCTCCCAGAACTGTTGCCAGTTCCCTACAAATCTGTGTCCTTTTTCCTGGCACCAGTCCTTGAGCCGTGTTTAGCTCCCCATCTCTCCTTCTCTGACCTTCCAGTCCATCTGTTCCCTTCTCCCAGACTGGCAGGATCTCAGAGAAGGAGATGCCGGACGAAATAGATGATAGTTTGTCACCCAGCTTAGTCAGGTGTTCCTTGGTCTCCACAACTGACCGGCTGGCGAGATCATTAGTCCCTATGTGTACTAGGACATCGATGTTGAGGGGAACCCCAGTAAATCCACACAACCAGAAACAATAATCGTAATGTCCATAACAGTGACTGGTATTGTGCAGTATGGCTTTATTCAACAGATGGAAAGTAAAGCTGAAGTGGACCCCAAGGATTGGTCTAGGCTGGACAGGTACAATTTCATGAACTTTCCTTGCATGCAGTACAGCTCTGAACAACAAAGGAATCATCTTCTTCCCAAAATTCAAAAGGTGCATTTGTGGACACCTGGCCATGCACATGAACATTTCTCTTCCTATAAGTGTCATTTAATGAATCTAAGCCACACCTTATAACTCCTTTTGAACATATGTGCAATTATGGGAAACTCAGCCACACTCCTTAACCTGCAGCTTGGCCACTTGCTCAGGTAAAAAACATGGTGCCCTTTACAAACCAGAGTGTCCTGCCTTAGATGGCGTTCCTTCTGCTCTTGGCCCCAACTGACAGTCTCTGCCATGCTTCAGGGTTACACCATTGAAACCCCCATTTCTCACTGAAATGCTAGGGGTCCCGTACTTTACTTGCCACAACACTGGGGTGACACAGAGAAAATAAACTGCACTCACTGGGGTCCACAGTTTAACTTTCTTAACTCACACTGGTGAGACTAGGAGCATTGACAGGTGTGAACCAGCTTTATCCATGGGCACACGCACCCACAATTATCCACTCTCCTAAGAACTTGTGGAGATCTAGTCTCATTTATAGTACTCACAGAAACTTGTTCTGTCCACTGGACATGGAACATTGAAAAAAAGGAAAGGACAAAGGCACTCTTCTGAGTAACCGGTCCACACAGTCTATTTCAGCTCCTACACCAAGGCAGCTGAAAATGTCACAGAACATTCAGAGGATTGCCCCTTGAGTCCACAGGAACAAGCAGATCCTTCCACTTCACAGGAAGTAGAAATCAGGAAATCCTGCTATAGTCTTGTCTCCAACACTTCAACTGGAAGCTGGAAATGACACACGACTAGGGTGAGAAATCCTGGTCCCTCTGTCAGAGCCCACTGGCAAATCTACTGCCACTCTCACCTCCTCACTCAAGCTTACAGAACCAAACTGTCCAGTACAACTGACAGAATTCTAAGCTCCCCAGAGCAGCTATCCACACAGTGTGGCTTATGTTGCTACGAGAGTTCTAAGATGACCTAATCATTCCTCCTCAGGCTAGCTGAGTAAATTGATGTCATTATGTAAGGAGCCACTAATGTGCTCCCTACCAGCTGCCTGTCACCTTCCTAACAATAATACTGATAGGATTCTAGTAACCCTAGGGACTGGGTGGTTACACATGTTTAAGATGTTCAAGTTGTAGGACTGTATACACTGTTTATAGTATATAGTATGTGTTTTAAATGTACAAATGGACAATTTTAATGTCCTATGTGTGATTGTAATGGCTTTGGACCCAAACAACCAAAACTGATTGATTGGTTGAGATTCCAAAACATTGTGGCTCTGGAACTATTGCAGTTCCAGCTGTACTCTGGTTGTCACTCCACCGCCCCCACCCCATTCTCGATACATTTTATCAATGCATTTTGGTTCCATCTTAATCCCTTTTACCTAACCTATTCAAAGTCAAGTACAAAACCTTTTTGGTTTCACATTAGAACTAAGGAAGGTCTGCCTGTCTGTCTGGATGTCAGCGTGGCTCAACTGGTAGCACATCTGCCTCTGGACCAGAAGGTCATGGGTTCTCGTCCCACACCAGGATTGGACTTGCACCTAAAAATCGCTGGCATCTGAATGCAGTATTGGGGGTGCTGTACTGCTGGGGTGTGCTGTCCTTCAGATGAGATGTTAAACTGAGGTCCCTTCTGTCCATCCTGGTGTTGTCCTGGTGGGTGTCCAAGTGGAAGTAAAAGAACCCAGGGCTATCTTCGCAAAGAGTAGGGAACATTCCCGGTGTCCTGGCCAACATTCCCCTTCCCATAAACAGGTTCATGCAATTATCCAGGCTGTGTGTGGGTGATGATGTGCGATATGGCTGCCACCACACATTCAGTCACTTCACTACCAGTCTAGCAGTGCTTGTATAGCGCTTTGATGTATGAAAAGCACTATATAAATGCTGATTCTTCTTCTTCTGGATACCAGTCAGAACATTTAAATCAGAGTGTAAACAATGTTTAAAATGTCACATAATGGGCACCCATTTCTGTCTATGAAAGACAGTGTAAGGCAGATGTCAAACCCACATGCCTGTCTTGAAAATCAGTCATAAGACATATGTTAGAGCAGCTGATGGACTGAAGTTCACATGCATTCTTTACATACCACTGTTCATATAATGGCCATAGTTACTTCTCTTATGTACCTCTTGGAGGCATGTTTTACTATGATTAGCCATCAGGTGCAAAACCTGACAGAACCAACACATTTTTTTTTCTCAGTCATTTCCTGGTCTACGTTTAAAGATATGCAAACATATAGTAAAGCATTCTATTCTAACAAAAAAAGAAAGAACACAGAAGTTCATTCACAGACTAATTGAAATAAATGCCCTTTGGCTGCATGTGAAAAAATGCACGGTAATGCTACACCATCAGAGTGTACATGTTGGATATATAATGGGGATTGGAACAGTGAGTAATGAAGTCACATGTGGGGCTGTAACACTTCAGCTCCTAGCCAGAGAAATTCACCATACAGTACGGTGATGGATGGATGAGAAAAAAACATAAGCATTGCTAATATAGTTGATAGGTGTATTTGAATAAAATGGGTCACTGAGCAAGTGTTTTTTTTTTTTTTTTTTATGGATTTACATTCAATAGTCAGGAGTAGCATCTAATTTCCTGTGGGGCCCTTTGTCTAACCAGTTTAACAACTTAGAATGTCTGAAATACAGGGAGGTTAAGAGACGGGGTAACTGCGTGAGTCGGTGGCAGTGGTGGGGCTTGATCCTTGATCTCCGCATGATACATTTGCAGTTTGAAGCAGAACCAGTTCTAAACATTTGAAACCCAAAAGATTTTAAAAGTTCCTTGTTTTCAAAACTCATTTTAAACAATGTAGTCTGCTTACTTTTTATGTTAATAACATATTGATTAGATGACATATGCAGATCATATACTGATCATCAATGTACAGTAATAGATGCTGACCCTTGGGTCTGGGAGGAGTAGACTCCCCTAAATAGTCTCTGTCAGTAGACTTTTCTACAATTCACTTTGAGAACAATTAACACAATATTTCCACTCATTCTAGGGGTAGACACAGAGATGCAGCCTTACCCACCTGCAGGCATTGAACTGCTGCTCTTGATGCTGGAATCAGAGCACCTCAGGCCCAGCTGGACCCACAGAGGCTCCAGGGCTCTCCTGACTGCAGTTCCAGCCCATGGACCTCCCAGGACTGCACATCAGATCAGATTCATCTGGTGTATGGCATCCCAGCTGGTAGCTGTGCAAATGATTATCATTACCCAATAGAGGATTATCACATCACTTGCAGACAAGCAGCCAAAACAAATTGTGTCATGACAGAGATCTTAATTTCATGCAAATGTCCTCAATAGTAATAAAGAAAAGGAAGGTAAATACAGAAACTATATAATTTATAAACTGAATTGTGTCTAAGTATTATATTTTTCAAAGTCTCCCTGTGATGTATGAGGTTCTTTACTGCACATCCTGGAGTGTGTTATTAGACTTATACACCACGGCTGTTTAGGCAGATTTAGGTATATTAGTAATTTAAAAACTGCACATCAGCCGGTTCCATGATGCTGAGCACTGAGGCACTCACTCAGCATGCTGGCAATCCCAAGCCAAGGATGTCATGAGCAGAGGCCACAGGGAGGGCGACAGGGCATCCATGTGGATGCTGTCTTTGGGTGGGAGGTTAAGTACTGTCCACTCTTGGAGCAGCTCCTAGAGGTTGATGTGAGGTAGAGCATGTGACATGGGTGACCACACATTGAGCACATTCCTGCCCATGATGCCATGGTGGATGCTTCTTGGGAGGTGGGCAGGGGAACAAAGGCTGTCCCAGCTGCTCGGGATGATGGTCTCCGTGCACCCAAGGCCCCAGCCACCAGACCCTGTGCACTGGTGCACATGCACCCCAGCCCTAGTCTTAAAGATCATTGGCAAATATGGTGTTCCTGATGCGACTCAATCACAGAATAAAGCAAAGAACCAGAATAAAATCTTAAACATTTAAGCAACTGTGCCTTTTGCCTTGTATTTATTTATATATATATATTTTTTTTTATTTCATAGACTGTATATATGTATTTTTTTACTTTTTGGCACTTTCTTCTTCCCATGGTTGACATAGCGCTTATTCAGACGGCAGGTCCCCTGAGGTGTTTTGCAGATACATCATAGTGATCATAATGTTGCTCTTTTTTTTTAATTGTTATTCAAGCGTGAATAGTGTTTTTTTTTCATTTTATTTATTTAAATATAGGATTCCAACATACCTTTGAGCCAAGGCTCTTTTACAAAGGTTCACAAGTGCGTATGTAGACACTGTTATCAACAAGCCAGTAGCCGTTCGGGTATGCTACAAAGTGGTCTGATCATATAGAAAAACCTCTCTCTCTATAGTTTAATATTTATGAACACCCTCCCACTTCCCCTCCCAGCACCCATAAAATAAAGTCAGCCTGTTACCTGACACCCATTTTTCCACCTGGCATATTAGTGCTCTCCCCACTGGTTTACATTATGGATGGGCACAAATACAGATTTCTACCAATTTCTGACTGGTTCCAGTGTACTGTGTGCTAACCCCCACAGGTCGGGTGGCCCAGTAGTTATTGATAATAGCATTAGCAAGCTGTGGTCTAGGGAGATGTGTCTGCGGCATTGGGAAAGTAAGTCAGCCTAAATTGAAAGGAACCAGAGAAGTTCAATTTGTCATTCACTATCCGACTGTCACCAGACTGCAAATCGCAGTCAGCTACAATCACAGATAGATAATAATGTTAGAAAAGCAGCATTTGTTATATGTCGAATTGCCAGTGATGAGAGGATTAAATATAGAATAATACATGGGGTGGTGTGCTTAACGAGATGTTACACATACCCCAAGTTGTTGGATGCTATATAAACCCAGAAAGCGAAGCTCGAGGGGGTTATTTAAGCATCCAACACAAAGGGGTGTGTGTAAAATCTGAGTTTTACTCACCACCCCATGTTTTATTTAACATGATTGCTGGGGAGCATTTTCTCACCACAGCAACTATATAAAATAAAAATACATTGCTAATCAGCCATGGCGGGTTGAAGTGCTGTCCGTCTCGTGCCACAGTCTCATTAAAAACGCTTATTTTGTTGCGATTGATTCCCCAAGTAAAAGAAAAAATACAGTGAAAAGGATTTTAAATTTAAAGTTTGAACTTGATGCCTTTAAAACTTACTGGCTGAGGAGTCAGTTCAGGAAGTGCAGCAGTAGTCCTCGGGTTTAGGCAAGATAGGCAGACTGCTGGTGGTGCTTGCATGGAGCAAGAGAAACCGGTGCATGATTCACGTTATAACCCACTGGATGTAACAGCAAATTATAACTGGGTTCTCTATAGAGAACATGCTACCAGTTATTATATAGGAATATTATAGGGTGGTATAAGTTCACTGACTTAATGACAAGATCAAGGTGTGTGATGCTATATAACAGCATCACACACCAAGAAAGTGTATTAAATTTGAGTAACCACACAACCCCATGCCTTATTTTATATAATTTCTGGCCATCAATTGCTTTTTCTTCAACCCCCGCTGTCTAACTGTAACATTAACAAATGAGTGAAACTTCACCTGTTTGTCATGAGAAACTACTGAAAAGTCTAAGGTCACACTACTAGCTAGATATTCAAAGGAGTTGCACCTTATGCAACTGAGTTGCACTGGTGTAACCCCATAAATGTGCCCCAGGGTGATATTCAAAAGTGGGAACTGTGCTGCGCAATTCTGGATGTGCCATAGTGCAAAGATAATGTATGCGGTGCATCCCCAGGGGGTGGCCCATGCATATGCGGCACGTCATGATATTCAGCTGAGATGTGCCACACATCTGCGGGTACATCTCGGAGATGTGCTGCATACATGGGCACAAAGTTACTCTGATAAAAAAACAGGCCTAACTGGTAGCCACCCACAGGAGGGCTGCTGTATTGCAAGGCACAACACGGCATCCCACCCCAAGCACCATGTCTGAGACCCTTACAGTACATTCAGAGCACTGGTAGTCCAGTGGTTCCCCCTCCCCACACAAAACCACGATCCCTGTAAAATAAATATCTTTAGTGTCCCTGGTAGTCTAGTGGTCCCCCTCCTCACCCAGTACCCCAATCACTGTAAAAATCATAACATCCCTGACCCTGGCAATCTAGTGGTCCCCTCCCACCCAGTACCCCAATCACTATAAAAGCATAACATACCCAACCATGGTAGTCTAGTAGTACCCCCACCCCTACCCACACAGGACCCCCATCCCCTCCTCCCTCATCCAGCTTGACCAATGGGCTTGCAGTATGTACTGTAATAGTTATTCGTATATGTGAATGAAGTCATTCATTCACAAAGTTGTGAATGATTATTACACACTGCAAACCCATTGGTCAACAGTGTGGACCAAAGGGCTTGCAGGTGTTATTGTAAGCTGTCATTCAGCCGGGCAGCCACAGTGGTGAGCTGGTGGGTTTGCTGTGTGGGGGGGTGGGGAGTACCACCAGACTACCAGGGTCGGGATGTTAAGATTTTACAGTGATTGAGGTACTGGGTGGGACGGGGACCATTAGACTACCAGGGATGATGAAGATATTTATTTTATGGGGATCGGAGTTTCGTGGTGGAGGTAACAGAACTACCTGGGATGTCAAGAATGCTGTGCTGGGTGCCCGCACTATTCCACCGGCCAGCCCTGCTCAACTCATTCAAAGAATATAATGACATGCAAATGGTCTCATTTGTGCCTTGCATGCGTAATGACTCCATTTGCATGTTTGGGTCTGAATATCTGAAAATCTCCAGATGCGCTGGCGATTCCCATTCCAGGTGTTCAGACCTGTCACTGCTCATATTTTGATATATT
Source organism: Neoceratodus forsteri (assembly GCA_016271365.2). Lineage (NCBI taxonomy): Eukaryota > Metazoa > Chordata > Ceratodontiformes > Ceratodontidae > Neoceratodus > Neoceratodus forsteri. The sequence goes on along the minus strand of CM028135.1, from coordinate 22,258,928 downwards.
CAGAATGGATGCGCCATTGCACATCTCTTCTGAATATATCCCTTGCTGATGTCTGGCCCAACTCAGTTGCGTGGAGTTAACCACTTGCGCCTTTACCACAGCGAGTTTTTACCATCGGGGTCTGGGTGTTTAGTGTGCTACTGCGATTCTGCTGTTCAATAAAAGATTAGCACTCTGTCTATGCCCCCACACTAAATTGCATTTCCATTAGTTTTTTTTTCTCACAGTTGATTCACAATGATGTCTGGCAGGTAGTGTGATTTCCACGCTGAGGTTTCCAGTTTTGAACAGCATATGATCCACTGCTTTTATGTGGGTCTGTCAGTCGGAAAACATAGCACTGTTTTCCTGTTTTAAAATTGAGATTAGTTTTTTATATTTACAGGGCTAACTACATATTTTACTCACTTTTTATGGTGATGGTCTTTCAAGACTACAACCACGGTCGGAGAGAACGCTGCACTCGAGTGTTTCGACACTGCAGCTGCAGGGCACTGTGCATGTTTGCTGTGATAGTGGTTATTGGGAAAACATCAACTGGTTGTTCCATAGAAAAATTGATGGCCAGCTCTTGTATACTTATAAAAGCACTTTACTAGAGATGTTGCTGACAGTCACTGGAATTCTTTATTTGGCATCTGCATGATCATCTACACTGCACACAGTCCCCAGCAGAACTTTATTATAGTGGTGGTGGGGAATTCCTTGTGTTATGTGATTTTGTTTTTCAATCTCAGCAGCTTGAAGAGGCTCAGGCTGAGAGAAAGCTGTTTCTCTCTCAGCCTGGCAAACTACTGAGAGAGAGAGGAGAGAGAGACCGAGAGAGAGAGAGTGAGTGTGTGAGAGTGTGTGAGAGCGTGAGTGTGTGAGAGTCAGAGTGTGAGAGTGTGAGAGTGTGAGGTGTGGAGAGCTGAGTGTGTGAGAGTGTGGAGGAGCAATGTTCCAATCCTGACCAGCTGAGTTTTTATGATCTTCTGTCACTGCACCAACTAAGCTTTGAGTCAGGATCAGTGATGTGTTGTCAACCCAACTGATGCAGCCTGCTGTTGTGACATATCGTTGTTTGGTGGAGACCAGGCCACACTTATAAATAAAAAGTACACTATTATCCCCTGCCCCTGTGACTGCCATATCTACAAGAGGTTGATGATAAGCTGTTTAGCTGGACAGGAGTCAAGGGGAGCAGGTTCGCAGCAGCCTTACTGACAAGTATTGATACTCCCCACCATCTCCACCATACTAAGCATGAAGGTATTTGGAAGGAGAGTGAGAGAGCCTGATATGTGGTTGTGGGGGGGGGTATCATGCAGTACTCTGAAACCGGGCAGGAATCACAGTACATTGGAACTAGGAACAAAATCAGTGGGAATCTGGATTTGTGCATATCCATAATGTAAAGTGGTGGGGAGAGCACTAATATGCCAGATGAGAAAACAGAAATGATACCAGTAGAGGCTGGAAGAATGTTACTTGCAGTGGGCTAAAGAGTCAGGGTGGCAGGTAACAGGTTGACATCATTTTTGTGCACTGGGAGGAAAAGCGGGGGTATTTGAAGAGAGGGAGTGAGAGAGACTGATAGAGTGTGAGAAAGGGTGAAAACAAATTTGGAAAGAAAAGGATTTTCAATCTGCAACTTTATGGGAACAGTAAAAGCTGCCATGCCCACCTGAGTAATATCACAGATTTCTACCAGATTCGGAAAGATAAATACACTATTGGCATAATAAATGACCTATCTGCTTTAGCTAATGGAGGGGACATATTAGGAGTTTCATTCACAAATATTAGAATATAGTAAAATGTTATTCTTTGTTTATTTGACAGAAACTTTTAAGTACCTCAAGGGAATCAACAAAGTCCAAGAGAGTAGCATCTTACAGAAAAAGAGATGTGCAAGAACAAGGGGGCACAATCTGAAGCTAGGGGGGGGGATGGCTCAGGGGCAATGTGAGGAAGTATTTCACAGAGAGGATGGTGGACGCATGGAATGGCCTTCCTGAGGAGGTTGTGGGGTCAAAAACAGTGGGAGAATTCAGAAATGCATGGGACAGACATAAGGCACTTCTTGTGGGGGGGTAGGAAGAAGTAGGCTGTTGGTTAACTAGGATCTTCAGCTTATCCAGTAGGTATGAAAATGGGCAGACTAGGTGGACCAAGTGGTCTTTATCTGCCATCAAAGTCTATGTTTCTATATCATCAGCATTTTTTGTAGCACACTTGGCTATCGTACTGCAATTGACACCTGAACTGCTAGTTGCTTATTGATAACATTGTCTGCATGTGCCGGCTTGCCGGTGCAACAGTTGGAGTTCCACTTGCAACATTGATGACCAGTGTTTGGGAACGGACCCAGGAGTCAGAAGGCCATCCGGGGGAGAAGAACTGAGTGTCTCAGGGACTGCTCTTCTTCTCTGGGGGGGAAGCGGATGAGTGTCCGACACTTTATAGACCCCTAGTGGAGGCTGGAGGTACTGCTGTAACCAGCACTGTTCTTGAGGGCCGGGGCAGATGCTTGACATCATTGCACATCCCCACCCCCTGAGGAACTAAACCTTTGGAAAAAATCTGCCCCCCAGGCATGATGCCCCTGCTCTGCCGCTGCCCCCATTGCCTCCAGCATCCACCTGGGGCCCTCCTGTAGCCCTGACCTGGGGCTGACCAGGACTTGCCTACAATGTCCATAGGAGGAGCCCCTAGTGGCCCTGCCCAGGGGCAAGCCTGGGCATGGGGAGCAGCAGGCGGGTGGTAGCTGACCTCCAAATGGAGGATTGGGGGCCCAGGCAAAATAAAAAAAATTGTCTACATGTGTTCATGTAAATACTGCTTGTGCCTGAATTACAATAAAAAAAAAAACAAGTAATGTCACAAACACTATGATGTATCTGCAGATCACCATGGCAGACCTACTGGCTAAATAAGCGCTGCACCAAAAACGGGAAGATGAAAGTCAGGAAAAGTGAAATATATATATATATATTCATTATAAAAAACTTAATTGATGCATCAGTTAGTGTTGTTAGTAATGCCACAAAAGTAGGGAAATATGGCGTAAGGGTTTCCAACCCTAACGCCCCACACCCACCCTGCAGACACCGACAGGCATTGGGGGGGTGCCTTGGAGTCATCAGGCCTAATGCTCACCCCATTCCATAAGTAAATAAGCTGAGATGGGTACAGTATAGGAGAATGGGGTGAGCATTAGGCCCGATGACCCCAAAGTGCCCTCCATGCCTGTCAATGTCTACAGGGTGGAGAAGGGTCATTAGGGTGGGAAATCTAATGCTATATTTCCATACTTTCATCACTTTACTAACAACCCTAACTGATGCATTAACAAAGTTTTTTTCAATTAATTTCCTTACTTATTCAGATAGTTTACTAGTATCTTTATTTGCCTGTGGAAGTGCAGGGCCCCTTCAGGCCCTGCGCTCCCACCCTCCATAACTGTCATTAGGTCACAGTGGGAGCACAGGGTCCTTTGGGCCCTGCACTTCCATGCACCTTGATTTTCCTTATTTTACTGTGGGAGCACCCACCTCTCTGTAGATTCATGACAAAATTATCGGTATAGTCATCTTATTACCCCAGCACATGTACCCAGTAGAGAAAATGTTCAAACCTCGCCAGAGCATAATTCTGTGCAACTGCAATGCCATTCCGCCACGGGTGGAAACACATTTTGACAGGGTTTGAAAATTACAGCAATGAATACATGAGGTCGGGTAATAAGTAGTGTTGTGTGGAATTTTCAAATTCCAGAAGAACTAAATTTTGTGGAATTCTCAGAATTCCACCAATTTTCATCAGAAATGGAATGGGGATTCCATGGAGAAAACAGTTGCAGAATGATTTTCTGCAAAAAGTGCTATATTCCACAGATCTTAATAGCTTCCATAGAAACTGTTGTGGAACAATTTTCTGCAGAAAATGCTGTTCCGTGGAATATTATTAAATGGATCACAGTAGGTGGAATTCTCAGAAGAACCAGCAAAATTCTGGGGGAAATTCCACTGGTGGAATGGTCGTTCTGTGCTAATTCTGACGGCAGAATTCCGCATTCAGCACAGGATAGATAGATAGACAGACAGACAGACAGACAGACAGTCAGCCAGTCAGACAGACAGACAGATAGTGTCTGTAGATAGATAGACAGACAGCCAGCTTTTTAGTGTCATAAACACTACAATGGACAAACATTGATTAATGGGGGTATTTTAAAAAAGTTCACAAAACTGGAAATTATCTTAAATATAGAACTCCATAATGTTAGATTATCTATCATCTATCTATCTAGCTATCTGTAGTCTGTCTGTCTGTCTTTCTGCCTGTCTATTTATGTCTATCAATCTATCTATCATCGTCTATCTATCCTCTATCTGTCTGTCTATCTATCTATCTGTCTATCCTCTATCTATCTACCTATCTATCTGTCTGTCTGTCTATCCTCTATCTAGCTATCTATCTGTCTATCTACTATCTATCTATCTGTCATCTATCTATCTATCTATCTATCTATCTATCTATCTATCTATCTATCATCTATCTATCTATCTATCATCTATCTATCAATTTATTTGTCTGTATATCTTCTCTCTGTCCATCTATCTATTTATTCTCTATTTGTCTGTCTATCATCTATCTATCTGTCTATCTACCTGTCTGTCTCTCTATATGTCAATCATTTGTCTGCCTGTCTATTATCTATCTGTCTGTCTATCAATCTATCAATACATCTATCTATCTGTATATCTGTCCTCTGTCTATCTATCAATTCTCTATCTATCTATATATTTATCCTCTAGCTGTCTGTCTATCTATCTATATATCTATCCACCTATCTGTCTATGTATCTATCTGTCTGTCTGTCTATCGTCTATCTGTCAGCCTGTCTATCTATTATCTGTCTACCTATCCTCTGTCTGTCTGTCTGTCTATCTATCTATCTATCTATCTATCTATCTAGCTAGCTATCTATCTATCCTCTATCTATCTATCTATCTGTCTCTTTCTATTTATTATCTATTTACCTGTCTATCTAGCCTTTATTTGTCTATCATCTATCTATCTATCTATCTGTCTATCTATCTATCTATCTATCTATCTGTCAATCTATCATCTATCTATCTATCTATCTAGCTATCTGTCTGTCTGTCTATCCTCTATCTATCTATCTATCTATCTATCTATCTATCTATCTATCTATCTGTCTATCCTGTGTCTATCCTCTATCTATCTATCTGTCTATCTATCCTATATCTATCAATCTGTCTATCTGCAGTATTATCTATCTATCTATCTATCCTCTATCTAGCTATATGTCTGTCTGTCTATCATCTGTCTATCTATCCTTTATCTATCCATCCATCTATATATCCTCTATCTGTATGTCTGTCTGTCTATCTATCTATCCATCCATCCTCTATCAATCTGTCTATCTATCCTTTATCTATCTATCTATCTATCTATCTATCTATCTATCTATCTATCTATCTTTTTAACTTAATTTAATGTATTAAGTGGACTGGGTGCCCATTCCCTGTACTCTTGTTTTTACCCCACTTTCCTCCATGTTGCCCACCACCACCTCCTTACCCCTTCCCAATACTGTTTATAACTATTTAAAGTAGATTGGGCTGTCCAACCCTGGTACTGCTTCTGTCTTTCCCTTCCAGGTCTGCCCCTTCCCATCATGGCACCAGGGTGCTCACCCCAAGTGTTGTAGAACAATATCCTAACACTGAAGTGCCCAATCCCCAGTGTCAGCTATGCCCTGTAAAAAAAGTAAACTGTCCCTTGTGACCTTTTTCAATTTTAATACTTAAATCTTTAAAAAAGGAAACAGTACATTGCAGATCTGGCCCCCAGACCCCCACTCAATCCACCCCACCTCCCCAATACAGCACCCACTACCCCACACACCCACCCATACCCTCACTCACCTAAACATGTCCCATGACAAAGCATCACATGTATTTATCACATGAATCACTGAGGGGTTTTGCTGTGGCTTTTGATTCTTGAAATAAACTCACTAAATGGCAGTTCCAATTGCTTAGTAAGTTTTATTCTTTACAAAATGAGTGCAGCTTCTGTGGTTTTTGGCTTGGCTTAGTTTTTGCTCTGCCCCACTCTGGCTTCCCATGAGTGCAGCTGTTGTTTGTGTTCCCCACCCAACCCACCCCACCACCCCAACTCAACATCCACCACCCCACACCCACACCCTCACTCACATAAACATGTCTCACAACATAGATACACTCACCAATTGAAAACCATTTTGCTGCTGGAACTGATGATTGCGATATGTAAGCAATAAGGCATGATGGGGTGTGTGTGGAACACATTTTACCACATGGCCAGGGGCATAATAAGGCATGAGGCTGAAGGCCAAGTGACTTTAGCCACTGGCCATGTGGTAAAATGTGTTCCACGCACATCCCAGAGTGCCTTATTGCACTTATAAAATGGGCTTCTTTTTTAAGAACTTTTTATAGTTGTGAAAAGCATGTTTGTATGTAGAAACAATAGATTTACTTGTGTACATTTATGATAAAATAGTTCTTCCACCCACTACAAATGATGTCATTGATGATGATGTCATTGTATTATTGCCTACTTTCTTCTTCCTGTTTTTTTCCCACATTCAAGATATGGAATGTTTATCATAGAATGTTTACCATGGAATACATGGATTCAAGATTCTGCTCAGTTCCACTGGCAGCATGTTTCTCTCCTAACACTCTGTACACACAGACAACAAAGGCCTTTGTTACAGCCAGAGACTCAATTATCTCTCTGTCAGGGCAAGAAGAAGAGAGTTCCCTGATGAGCAGGTAAAGACAGAAGGGGGATTTTTCACTGTCAGCAAAGAAACAGTTGTAGTGAAAACTATAAAAAATACTTAATGTTTCTAATTTGTTTGTATATGTAAGGAGAGTGTGATAATCAAGGAAACAGCATTTAATTCATTTTTTTTATTTTTTATTTAAGGTAATTTTATTTTTAGGGCCCAGATGAAGTTTTTTTTTACAGTGTAAAGGTAATAGCTATGTTTGTGGTGGAAGATCAGTTCTGGCTGTAGGGAGCTAACTGAAATGCCTGTGTTCCAAATGCCCATTGATCTGGGTTCCAGACTCTTCGCAGTCCTTTCTTTTAGCCATCAGTAAACCATATTTTACACATAAATAAGAGCCAATCAGATTACATGATTTTACCCTGCCATTTTATAAGAGAAAAAGTAAGTCAGGTTTAATGTATTTTAGTGAGGTTTGAACTGTTACCCATTTTACACCAATTTTCAACATGACTGTTTTGGGACCCCCTCCTCATAAGCAAGGGAGGTAGAATTTTTCAAATCTGACCTGAAAGGTAATTTTGTGGTCATGGTGCAAAATCACCTTTCAGGCAGAATCTGAAAATGTTCACCTACTAGGTTCATGAGATGGGGTCATACGAAGGCTATGCTGAAAACTTGCTGCACAAATATGTTAAAATGACTGAGTTATGAGTTAACATTGCAATATTTCAATATTCACACATAACTTCACTAATTTTTAACTTTTTTCATCCAAACTTTCAACATGGCCTTTTGGGACCCACTTCATGAACAAGGCAAGCACAACTTTTCAAATCCATCCCAACAGGTGATTTCTCAGTTGCTCTGATAAACACATTTCTTGTGGGATTTGACATTTGTGACTCTACCAGGTTCATGAGGTAATGCCAGTAAGGCTATGTTGAAAATGTGGTAAAAATATGATAAATGACCAAGTTATGAGTGAACATTGAAAATTTAAATATTCATTCATAACTTTGCTCATGTTCAATATTTTGAATCCAGGCTTCAATATAGCCATTTTTTCACACCCTCATAAAAGTGACAGGTGTCATTTTTCAAAACCTGACGAGACGTGTTTTCTGAACTTGTGGAGTGAAATGACAGTTTGGCAAGTATTCTTTAAATCCCACATGTCATGTTTATAAGGAGGAGTCATAAATGTCTATCTTGAAAATGTAGAATTAAAATAAAAATAAAATCATTATTAAGAAATGTTGCATGTAGTGCCTGCCTTTACCCCTAGCAGGCTTGTGATCCTGTGCCTGTGAGCTGAGGTCAGGGGTGAGCCTAGTGATCCAGGAAGATGAGCTGAGGCTGGGGATGGCACTATCATGTGATGCCACCCCCCCAGCCTGGGAAGGAAACCACAGGGTTGCCAACCTAGGCCCACTACCATAGTGAAGAGAACTGTTCTAACAGCATAGGGCCCTGCCCTCTGCACCTGTAGGAGCCAGTTGGCCTTGTGTTTTGACTGAGAGATGCATTCTTCACCATGTGCATCTGAATCTGTGGTCACATAGAACACAGGACTCAAATGGCTCTGCACTTCCACAGCCCACCAGACAGCTCCATGAATTCTTGACATCCATTGCTGAATGGAAGTGCAGGGCCCACAGTGCCATGCACTTCTGTAGGCAGGTGGAGTCTTCCCTTGGTGCGGGGCCAGAGGACTTCTCTGCATCTGCATCTTGGAACTGCATGAATGAGGATATGATTCTACTACATCAAAACAAAAGAAATTATTTGCAAAAAGCTGCATTAATGCCCCAGTTAGGTTCAACTTAATACAAAGTAGGGAAATGTGGTGTTAGGGTTTTCAAACTTAACCCCTACCCCCAAGCAGCAAAAGGACAAAACCACACAAACAAGCACATACAGCCATCATCAGGTAAGACAAACAACATACACCTGTTTCCAGATGACACAAATGTAGTAACACTGATGTGCTACCTTCATGGATTTGAATCTGTGGCATGCACACCACAAGACAGACACACTCATTTGTCACTGCAGATAGAAATCCATGATACTCAGATCACAACACTGCTTCTGTGTTCAGAAGCACATGCCCTTGCAGCCAGATACAAATCCATGATATCTATATTACAAGAGTTCTTTTCTCAGCAGAAGTACAGACCCCTATAAAGCTAGCACTTCTGTAGCCTCAGGTACTTATGGATACTGTATGACATGTACACACTTGATGGGCCTGAATATATACAGTCCCAGGTGTAAGATCTTTGGTCTCTGGCTGCAGAAGCACAGTGCCACAAAATCCATGATACCAAAATTGCAACAGTAAGTCTGTGTGCAGAAGGGCAGGCCCCTCAACCACAGATATAGGACATACACACCTACTTCTGCCTCCAGAAGGGCAGGCATCTGTAGGAACTGCAGTTATGCAGATGGAAGAACTGTTGCAATGTGGGTGTCATGGTTTCAGCAGCAGATCTACAATATTTTTCAAGGAGGTAGCAGTTTGTCAGTCATGCAGCTGCATATAGAAAATAATGTCATAGTGGATCATGCTGTCTAGTGAGGTAATTTGTATGGCATGCATGAGTACACCTGTCTGCAGAGGCTCAGGCCCCATGAAACCTGCTGTTTGTAAAAGTGAAGGCCCTCTGTGGCTACATGTACTCATGCACACTGTCAACATACTCACAGAGCTGTAGCTGCATAGGAGGGCCTATGCTCATGCAGTCACATTTGCAAATCCATGAAGGCAGCACATCAGTGCTACTGCATTTGTGTCATCTGGAAACAATTGTATGTTTTCTGTCTTACCTGATGATGGCTATCTGTGCTTGCTTGTGTGATCTTGTCCTTTTGCTGCTGGGGTGGGGGGAGTTAAGGTTGGACACCCTAACACCACATTTCCTTACTTTTATGGTGTTAAGTTGAACCCTCACTGGTTCATTAATGCAGCTTTTTGGAAAGAATAGTGTATATAGGTGATGTGTGGTACCTGGGAATATATAAATATTAGTGATGTAATTTATAATGCTTGGTAAGTAATATGGTAAAGAACAGTAAGTTAGTGGAGCACTGAAGGGTGCACAAGGACATTAACAAAATGGAGGCAGTCCAGAGAAGGGCAACCAAAATGTTGCAGGGACTGCATTAGAAAACATATGAGGACAGATTAACAGAGCTCAATAAGTATACCCTAGAGCAAAGAAGAGAGAGAGGTGATGTGATCAAAACATTCAGATATCTTAAGGGCATTAACAAGGTGAAAGAGTCTAACATGTTTCAATATAAGAAAAATAGCAGGGCAAGAGGACACAGCATGAGATTAGAGGGAGGTCAATTAAGGGGTAATGTAAGGATGTTCTTTTTCACAGAAAGGGTGATGGATGCATGGAATGGCCTACCTTAGGAAGTGGTGGATATGGAGACAGTGCAGGGCTTCAAACAGGCATGGGATAGGCATATGGGAGCAATACAGATGAGTATGAATAAATAGGCCATTGACAGAGTAAAGGCCTATGGCACATTCATAAGGTAGAAAAATGGACAGACAGGATGAGCCTTGGTCCTTATCTGCCATCAACGTCTATGTTTCTATGTTTGTCCTATTCTGCTTGGGGTGGGTGGGGTTGGGAGTTAGGTTGGACACCTAACACCACATTTCCTTACTTTTGAGGTGTTGTTGAACCTCACTGGTTCATTACTGCAGTTTTTGGAAAGAACAGTGTATATAGTGATGTGTGGTACCTGGGAATATATAAATATTAGTGATGTAATTTATAATGATTGGTAAGTAATTTGGTAAAGCACAGTAAGTCAGTGGAGCATTGAAAGGTGTGGTTAATTAGATTGCATAATAAATGCATAAAATATTATGTGTGTTATATATTTTAACTAGAAAATCCCTCTTCCTTGAAGATGCTCAATCTGGGAAACATTGGGCTCAAGGAGGTGTTCTGTATGGCAAAATAAAGAATAAAACAAAGAGAATTGATGAACTATATTGACGGTGTGTCTGGTCTGTTCAGAGGGATCAGGAATTTGCATTATGGATCTGATCAGACCCCAGACTATAAACTCATTTGATATATTGAAGAAGGGTACCCATTTGGGACATGACTTTGGTTCTGCTTTTGGGAAAATGACTGACATCCTAGATGTGAAGTAACAGTGAGATAAGAAAGTGGGGCTCAAAGAGGATGCACTTTTAAAGTAAACAGAAATACAGAGGATTATTGCATGAAACTGATCTTTTCAGACAGGCTGAAAGGAACTTGAATGCCATTTATGCTAACTCCAAAGCTCACTTCATCCCCTATGACTCATTTTCTAACTGCTAAGAAGAGGCTGGGAACACTGCAATAATATTAATTCTCAACTCAATTTATCTTCTATGTTAAAGAATATTAAACCTAACTTGAAAAGAGTACTGGGGCCTTGTGCTGAGGCTGAGGTAACACAGCAATCTGCAGAAATAGCCTCACTTCAGATCCTAGCCACCACCATACAGTATATAGCAATTAGTCACGCCTCCCACATACAGGCAAAGAAAATGAGTACAAGGAGATTCATAGATAGATGACTCCTTCGTATTCAATTGTATTTTAAAAAGAAAGACAGGAATAATTCCTAATGGAACAAAAAAAATGCATGGGCAGATTTCTATTACCTGAACCATGAACAATGGTAGTAATGTTACGTGGGTAGAACAAGCACTGAAAGCCTGGACTGAATGCAATTTATCACATTTGATTCAAAAGTCTCCGTAGTAGCAACGCCACCCTGATGACTTCATCACTGAAAAGGAAACTGCTTTGTCAACTTGCAATAAGAAGAAACATTTCAGAATCCATGGATGTCTTCCTTTGCTAAATTTGGGCAAAACCGATCATATAATAAAGTGAGCAGAAATGTGTAATGAAATTAATTTAAATATCTCATTAAGTGATGTTCTTCATTAAAGAGATTATTTTTTTTAGTTGTTTAACCAGGAGTAGCACACTAAGCTGAAAGCTTTTTTACAGGAGCAACCAGGGAGCACAGGGAAGTTAAGTGACTTGCTCAGGGTCACACAGTATGCAAGGTCTGGTCTGCTGGATGTCACCAGATTTGCAGCTCAGAGCCTTAAACCACTGCGCTATACTGCCTCTCTAATTTGTCTATCACGTCCTTAATTTTTAATGAAATCTGACCCATACCTTCACACATCAATGACAGTGAAAGAGGAATTCAAGTTCCAAGCAGCTTTCACATGTTATTTTAAATCAATGATATCCATAATAAAGACAGCGAAAAACCTATCTAAGTATATTTTGAGGTACTGTATGGACACAGTGCTACAAAAATATTCAAGCTTAAAGGGAGTTCACATGAAAAAATCTTTTGGGTTTGAGAGATTGATAGTATAGCCTAGTGATTAGAGTTTAGAGTTGTGAACCAGAAGATCTAATCTCAAATCCCATGAATGCCACGTACTTGCTCAGTGACCTTCAGCAAGTCACTCCTGATCTCATTAAAAAATCTTGTTATTCAAAGAAACAATTAATAATTATGCCTTTGTATGTGTTTTTAATTGTGATTGAAGTTTTATATGTGTAATGAGTTTCACCTGTTCACTGATTTTTGTTGTTGCTGTTGTAAACACCTGAATTATCGTTGTTTGACGATTACTGATGATGCCATACTATGTGTATAAAAGGTGTTCTCCACAGTGGTTTAACATGTCTTTTGAAAGAGAAACAATCGGAAATGTGTTGACATGTTTTTTTTTCATTCTGGCACCTCAATAAAATTGGCACAGTTTTTTTCATATATATCAAGGAGCAGCATTTTTTATTTGGTGGTGGGTGCCGGATTGTGTGCATACTTCTATTTGTATTTATCTAAAGCAACCCATCCATGTGTGATATTCTGTTTTTTACTCTGGTGACACCACCCTGCCTTAAGGGCACAGCCACTGACAAGGCTAAAGGTCCTGGGATGTCATATTCCTTGATGATTTGTGGGTGTGGATTCTGATAATTAAAAGTGATAGGAATGTGGTGCCTCTACCCAGAGAAAAAACAACTCTATTAGTGAGTTTTACTTTTAAAATGGACAGGGAGCTAGTGCTTCATATAGTAAGGATGTGTGAGGCAGTTTGAGCCTTAAAATATATAGTTCTATATTTATCCTGATCTATGTTTTCCAACCCTCCAAGGAAGACAGTGGTTTCTGAAGTTGAGAGGGGAGGTGCAAGTTCTCAGGGGCCAATTCTTACTGTTGGATATAGCCAAAGTTAATCCGTGTTACTGAAAGGGCAATCTAAAAACAGCCCAATGCCTTTGGTGGCCTTAGGAGGCCTGATGCCTGGATCTGTTCTGGACCCACTTTGCTTTGTTGCTTGGACTCCCTGTCCCTCCCATTTTCTTGCCCAGTTCTGGCTATAGGTCCTCTAGAGATACTTTGTCACAGCTGGGGCCAGCAAGCCACAACTCTAACACAATCAATCAATCAATCAGAATGTGTGTTTCAAAATGAATAAACCAGGATGATGGTACACCCAACTGAGCCAAGGTTCATTTTCAATGGTGCCTCCATTCAATTAACTCTTAATCTCTACCTTATTTCCTGTGGTGACCCCCTTTTAGGTCCTAGCACAGAACAGGAAATCCTTCCTGCCGCCCTTCATCTGAGAAATGTCTGAGCATGCCCTCATGTATAGTCCCACATGGGTCCCTGGCTTTATGTCATTAGGTGAAAGTGCAATCGTGATTGGCGGCAGGGCAGTGTACAGAGAAGCCCACCAAGATGAAGTGCAGTATCACAGGTTTCCTGCATGATAAAGGGATTAACTCCCACTGAAACTGCATTGTTTGCTGCACTAACTCTACTGCAGAATTCTGCAGAGCTGCGCTTCATCCTGGTGGGCATCACTGTACATCACCAAAAATCAGTTTTGGCGATGTACATCCCTGGTGCACAAGAAAATGGCACCAGGGACTTAGATTTTAAATGTTCATGGGGGGCTCTACACCCTCCCTACTTAAGTATTCTTAACTACGGGAGGGTTGCATGTCTGGGGTGTATAAAATCTGGACAAAAGATTTTCAGGATGGCGCACAAAATGTAAGCCTGCCCAGACCGAACCCGAATCCTCGCAGCTTTAGGCTGCCACCCATCCTCCACACTATGGGGCCAGTTCAGCAGCCCCATGCCAACCATGCCAGGCCAACCTCCTCCTTTCCATCATGCTCGCCCTCCACGCCAGACATACATATAGCAACATCCTATCACTATATTCACCAACCTCCCCATCCGTCACCCTTCCTCAGCAGTAGCCCCATCGACATGCACTGGGATTCAGTCACCATTATTGCAATTGCTCAATCACCGACACCCATGTCACAGGCTACCAGCTCCCTATATTCTCCTAGTACTAAAATACTGTGCCTTCATTGAATCCCACATGTCCACAAGAAAAGAACAGAAGGCACACACAGGGTGATTTGTGGTTGCTGCATCCCACGAAACACACCTCAGGTGGTCCCTTACCTATATACAGTACTTACAGTATGCACAAACTTGGGACTTTAAATGTCTTTTTCCATTCTTATTTTATTGCTTCTTTGTCCCATGGTTCCTGTGGCACACCCCCAGGCATTCTTTCATAGACCATCTCATGGATTTATTGGTTATCCACCATTGCCCAGGACCACACATTGCATTGGGTGGCCTGTTATGTCATCATGCAGTGCCAGTGAGGGGAGTGGGTGCCAGATCAGGGCAGGGCATTTTCCTCTGGAGTTTCCTCCCAGGGCATCAGTGCGCAATGACACACATGCATGTGTGTTGATGCACCTGCATACCAGCGTTTGCCAACAACCCTCTCCTTCTAATGCTTTCATTGATGCCACCACCTGGCATACACTCTGTGGCAGTCTCATGGCAAGACACAAGAACCCTCACTACCCAAAGAGGAGATGTCCCTGTGATGCTCAATTCTCCCACCCCAGCATGCTTCTGCTGACCCATGCTCATTCCCAAAGCGGTCACTGGCACCATGAGTGATATCACAATACTAATGGGATGGACAGACTTGAAATTTTACTCATACTATATACAGTTGGCACAGGAAATCCCCAAATATAAACCCCAATGTCTCTAACAGATGACTCCATACACTACTCAGGCCAGGAACACCCATGTTCCCCATCTTGGACATGTGTTCGCCATCCACTTCAAAAACCTCCATGCACAGATGTCTAGCAAGTAGGCTCCCCCACTCACTAGCCACCCCTGGAATGTAGTGGTGAACACACCAGCATCCAGTTCATGGACCCATACCATTGATCAACCCTTTCCCTGGCTGCCAGCGTGGTCACTAGTATTGTGGGACTCCGCTCTAACTGATGCTGACTCATGTGTTAACAGCAAAAAGAGTGCCATCTCAATATCCTCTTTTCTTTGATTCAAAAGCATGACTGCTTAGTACCATGGTCCCTTCCCCTCACTGCAGGTCCACCCTAAAACTGCACAAACACTGGCATATTCAAAAGAAAAGCAGAATACACACAAACAAGAAAAGAGTTTCAAAATCATCAAACTGCCATGACTAAAACTGATTGCACTGAAACATTTTCCTTTTCTTTCCAATTTTGACTATTATGATTTTTTTTTAATTTCTTAAAACAAATCAGCAAACATCATTTATTTCAATCAAGTCCACTTATCAGTTGATACTGGAGAAGGAATTCAGGGCAGGTTCTGTCTTTGCAGATGACACTAAGCTCTGTGGGAGGGTGGATAGTGATGATGGACTCTGGGAAATGCAAAGTGGCCTGCAAAGATTAAAGAGGTGGTGTAGGGTTTGGCAGTTGAAACTCATTGCCAAAAAGTGCAAGGTGACACACCTAGGGGGAATGAACCCCAGGACAGAGTATCGGATGGGTGGCGTAAGTCTTTAGTACTACAACTGAGGAACAGGATTTATGAGTTATCATTAGGAACTTCCTCAAACAGTGAGGGCAGTGCAACAAGTGCTATAAAATTCAAATAGGATGATGGGGATGTATTGGGAGGGGTACTGACTGCAGAAGAAAGGAGGTAATACTACCTCTATATAGATCCTCGGTGAGGCTACACCTGGAGTACAGTACTATGCACAGTTCTGGAGTCCTTTCCTGAGAAAATATAAGGACTAGCTGGAGGCATGCAGCAAAGGGTGACATAGGTGATTCAGGGCGACAGTCCAGGTCTTACAGGATCGCCTCAAAGCACTAAACATGTATTCGCTGAAGACTAGATGGGAGAGGGAGATTGATAGAGACCTTCAAGTTCTTGAAAGGATGGTAACAAGGTGAATTGTGGGGAATTTTTTAACATGAGTAACAGTTGGTGGTCATAAGGGCACAAGTAGAAACTGACAGGAGTGAGATCCATGAGAGACATGAGAAAATATTATTTTACAGAAAGGGTGGTGAAACCATGGAACAGTCTACCAGCTGAGATCATGAGGATGAAAATCATTAATGGTTTCAAGTACGGTTGGGACAGAGTGAAAGGTATAGTGGTTACTCAAGGTAACAGTAACAGGGAAGAGAATAGGGGTGTTTACGGAGGGCTAGAACCCTGTATGGAAAATAGGCCCCAGAGTTAGATAGGGAATCATGGGCAGACTGGATGGACCACTGATCTTTTTCTGCTATCATTGTGTATGTTTCTACATTGCTATTTGTGTGTCCTTCGCTCTTGTATTCTCCATGTGCCATATGCTTGTTTTTTTCCTCTGGTTGCAAATTGATTCGTTCTTGACGCCCCATCTCGAACCCATCATTTTGACCTTTACTGTGCCCTGTCCTTCCCCTCGCTCTAACAGATTCCTGGCTCACTGTGCCAAGTTAACTTCCAAACTTTGCTTGGTGTACTCCTTCCTACCTCTTATGCTCCCTCCTCCCTCCCTCCCACCTGCCTTCCTCCCATTCCCTCAGATCCTCCGACACTCACACCCTGCTAGTCCCCATCGTATCACCCTCATCAACCAATCAGGCTTCTCCCATTGCTTCCCCAAAATCTGGAGCTCCCTCCCACCTCAAATAAGACAATCCTCCTCCTCCCACTCCCTTGTCTCTGTCTTACATAACTTTCTCTCTGCTAGCTGCTCCTGCTACAATCCTCCTTAACTTGTTCCCCGATGAGTCAGCTTCAGCTTCACACCCACCTCTTTCCTGCAAAACCTTCCCCCTACATCCTCCCCAGCACCCCTTCCTTTCCACCTTACTCCACCTCCCTAGTTCCCTCTTCTGTGCTCCACCTTACCTCACTACCCACTTGGTGTTGTAGCCCTGGGGCCCTGGCATTCTCTGCATCCTGGAGGGTCCAGAACCTAAGCAAACACCTTCCTGCTCCTACTCCCACCCCATTCTTTTCTGAAAGGGCTGGGTCTTGGCCCTCTTCTCTCTCCCACCTCCTCTTGATTCTTCTGAAGCCTACTCCCATCACTGCCTACTTCCCTCCTGTCATAATCTACCTCTGCTGCCTGCAACCTGCTTACCTCCTGTCGTGCTCTACCTCTGCCTTGTGCAAGCAGGGTCCACAGCATACTGGGAGGGGCCAGGCCCTGGAAGACCTTTCTCTTCCCCCTCTCTTCTTTCCTGACATGCTCTAACTCCCACTGCCTACAACCTGCTTCCCTCCTGTTTGTGTTTGACCTCCGCTTGGTGCAGACAGGGTCCCCAGCATTCTGGAGGGGTCAGGCCCTGGCAGACCCTTCTCCTCCACCCCTTACCTACCCCTCCTCCAAATCCCCCCTTTCCACCCCCCTGCTCTCTGCCTATATGCCCCCATCCACCCACCCCCAGCCGTAGTTATTGGCTAACCCCTAATCTCTAATGCACTTATACTCAACCTTGCACTTTTGTTACACCTTGCAAATTGTGTTCTCTCTGTGTCTCTCCTCACAGTCTTGCCCTAGTTCAACCTCCTTGTATTCTATCCAGCCATTTACTAACTACAGAGCTACGTCTCACCAAGTGTTTGCCAAAGATATTTGTGCTATTGTATCTACCTAGTTCAAGACTGTTAGCATTGTATCCATCTAGTACATACCTGTTAGCATTCCTCCTTTTCAGTACTTCTGTATAGTCTGCTCACTTTCTTGAATGTAATCAAATTGTATATCTATATTGTGTACCAAATCTCTGTATACTATCCTCATGTTCCCCTACTCCCCAGGTCGCACCGGGAGATGAGCAACTTGTTGCTCAGACTGCCTTCACGGTGAAACATTTCAGTGAAAAAATCAGGGTTTGGACAGCTATCTGTTATGCAACTGACATCCAGTCCCTTCTGTGTCACATGATGTCATATGCCCAGCAATGTCTTTTGTGACTCTGAGGTCCTGTAACCCTAAACTATTCTTTTCAACAAATAATGCAAACATTTCAAGTAAGCTCCCAAAATGTACTTCCATATGAATAAATATCCCATCCCTATGGGATGTCAATGCTGCACTCAGTTCCTTTTTTTTCCAATGGGGTTATAAATAATTAGTTCCTAGCCAAACACTGGCTTGCTAAAATAAGGAAATTCACCCATAAAGAAATAAGGTGCTTCCATCTTTATTCTGATAATGTGAACAGGCATAATGGTAAAATACTTCATACATCCAACTGGTTTTGATTAATGTACAGTTGTCTTCAAGGACACCCTTTAGCTCTTTCATTTGGTTGGTTGTGGTTAAGAGAAGGCTTCATAGGCCTTCTTGCCCATTGACTGGTCCAGCAAATTCTGGGCTTTCTTTGTGCTCCTCTGACCTCTTTCCATGTCTCTAGTGTCAGTAACACCAACATGCTGGCACCAATGGAGCTTTGGATCCCACTCCAGTATACAGTCATGTCCATGGTCCTAAATTCCCTCTGAAGTAAAAAGAAGAGGTTTGCTACTGCCGGCTGGCCCAGTCCATCTTTCCAGTGTCATAGAGACTGACTGGAAGAGTCAGCAGTGTTCATGGGAAGCATGGCAGTCACTACGTAAGGCAACCTCTATGATGCTGGAGGAGTGGCAAGGTGGTGCCTGTTGCAGTCCCAGCTTCCTGCTATCCAGCAGGTGACCTGGTAAAGAGGAGCTGCCTCTCTGTGGTGGCTGGAGCTGTGAAGTTCATTGAGTACTTCCATGGAGGAGACCCAAACGTAGGCCCCCACTTTGGGTATACAGGGTTAAACTAGTACTTATCTAGCTTAAACAACCACCAGTTGAAGAATAACTTCAATGTATGCTTCTTGTGTATTGAACAAAACACTAAGGGCCTGTATCAGATGTTCCTAACCAGCTAACAAACCTTCACAATCACAGTGCAAGTTTGGAGACCTAAAGCAACATCTGGATGTCACACAGTATGATTGGCAGTTACTAGTCCCAGCCCTATTTCTCTTGACTTGTAAGATTCACCCTCCTACTTTGAGGTTGCACTAACATTTTTTTAACATTTGAACTGCCCCAGCATGCAGCTAGAAATGAGCCGTCTAGCTCAGTAGGCCTTCTTCCTAAAAAATGTATATAAATAAATTCTATTTTCTATCAGCCACTGCTGCTGTCACCATGGGAGCAGGAGGTTGGGATGATGCTGAATTGAATAGCTGATTTCAGCACATTGCCTTACTACCCTCAGTCCGAATACATCTCTGCTTCCTGTGGTGAACACATGTGCACATTAATGAGTCTGTGTCTCTGCGAGTCTGTATATGCAGACTGGTCTGCATGTAGTTGTATGTAATTAGTCTGTGTGTGTGTCTTGCTACAGTATGTGCACGTCTGTATTGCTGTATCTGTACTGTGCATTAGTGTATTGCTGCTTCTTAGCAACTGTTCACTTCACTATACAGTATCTTTTGAGCCACTGGCCCAGCTATTGGTGTTGCGAGCTACCTCTTGTTTTCTTTCCTGTCCTGTCCACCCCTAACTTTTTATTTCTCTATCACCTCCTTCAGTGCAGCTCAAAGCACTGCACTGACAGTACTGTGGAACTGACTTTATTCATTTCAAATGTTTTAACAGGAGATATACTGAGCTGGGAGCAGCTCGTTTCAGATGTGTCCTAGGGGAGGGAAGGGAGCGTACAGTACAGTTGCAAAATACAGTGTTCAGAAAATGCAATAATAGCAAATACAGTAAGTACAACAAAATAAGCAATTCACAAGCAACAGTTCTGAGCAGGAATGTGCCATAACAAAAGTGCAGAAGAAAACAAAATGAACACTCTGAAGTACGCAACAACAATGCAGTACTAAGTAACTGTGGGGTAATGGAAGAGAACCTGGGAGGCACTGAGCTGTGCACTTCAAATAGCATATGTTAGAACATCTAGTTTTACTGTAGAACTCCTGAGCCAGAAAGGGCCACATGCAGTGCATGAGAAAAAGCAGTCCGTGTAATGCAATAGCATCTAGTGAGGTTTGATTACCTGCCAGGGATGAACGCGCATCTGCTTGAGTAGAGGGTGCAGATATAACACCAAACTCAGAAACTGCTATATGAGGCTGCAGCACCAGGAGACCTAAAATACGCATAAGACACAAACACCTGCATAATAGAAAAATGACCTGTATTTGATTTTTTTTAACTTTCTTTGGTAACCAGGTAAGGCCCACTAGGCACAAGTGTCTGTTTTCAGGGGCGACCAATGAGCATGGGGTGGTTAAAGGAAAACTGCACCTCATATCTTCTACATGTCATTTGTTTCCATGTCAACAGACAACTCTTTGCATGTAGCTATTAAAGATGTATGTAACTGCATCAGTTAATTTTCACGCTTCATTCTAGGCTCTGTCACTGTCCAGGGAGAGTCCATTCCATGGTTGTTGAAATCTCATTGTTCCTGAGAACTGCATTAGCACATGAGAATGTGATGCGTAATCAACCTCTAAACTCCCCAGTGTGCCTGTCTGCTTCAGTAGTTTTAAAAGAAACAAGCTGCAAGGTGTGAAATACCACATTTACCTTCAGTGAGTTTTACAAGCTATCTTTCCCCTTTAAACTCCATTCAGTTTATAAGTTTCCAGAGAGTTTTTGCAGGATATTTGTTATTTCACCATAGGGATACATGATATAAATAGTTGATCTGACACCATGTTCTCATATGCTAATGCAGCTCTCACAGACAATGAGATTTCAACAACCATGAAATGGACCCTCCTAGGACAGTGACAGAGCCTAGTATGAAGTGTGAAAACTAACTGAAGCAGTTGCATACATCTTTAACAGCTACATGAAAAGAGTTGTCTGTTGACATGGAAACAAATAACATTTAGAAGACATGAGGGTGCAGTTTTCCTTTAAGTAACTTACTCAAGAGTCACACAGTATGTAAGTGGAGGTTATGGGAATCAAACCCAGGTCTGCTGGCTGGATGTATCAAGTTCATTCACCGTTCGTTACTCCAATCTCTAGGCTATACCGCCAGCCCCAGAAGACAGGTAGGTTTGACAGGTAAGGTACAGTAGGAGTTATTTTTGGCCCTGAATCTAAAATACATTTTCTAAGACAAAAGTGGCACCAAAAAACTGGACCCTAGGGGCATTGGTGCTCAGCATCTACTTTTTCAACTCACATTTTCTTCTTTTCCTAACTCTCTCTTTGCCTTCTGCATCCTTTATCCAGTATCTCTTTCAGCCCTTCTAGTTCCACTGCCCCGTAAACTAACTATGTGACCTAAATTATGGGCATCTGCTGCAACTCAAAAGACATGGCGCTCAATTTTCAAAGGTAGCTACAGAGCTTGCATCAAACCCTGTGTCAATCCCATTCTTTGGCGCAGTTGTGCCAGGTTCCCTTGATGCAACTGCACCTAATTTTTTTTTTCAGCTCCCCGTGCTCGCTGGTCCCCCACTCCTTCAGGCTTAACACAGGCTCCCTCCAGCCCCCACTGTCCTTACCTAGCCCTCCGCTGGTCCTCATATGGCAGCCAATCCCTGGGATATCCCGGCGTATCCCTTAGCTGGGCAGGTTCCCCTCCTCCGAGGGGGAAGGCCCCCAGGGGAGAGGGGATGGTCCCAGCACACACTACAAGGGCCTGAGGATGCTGCTGAGGAACAGAAGGCCCTGGGAAGGTGCTGGAGGCACTCAGGGAACAGAGAGCCATCATCCAGCAGCCAGTAAGCAATTTTTCCCTTTTTCTGTTGGGGGCAGCATAGTGACGTCATGGCATACGCCGACGTCCGCTCCTCCCCCAGTTGGCATTGGGCCGTGTGTCCTGTGATACTCCCAGCCTCCGCTAGGAGCCAGCAGGTGCCAGACCAGTCCCCTACCCACCCCCGGAGAAGGAGAGCTGTCCATGGGATGCTCAATCGTTCTCCCCCCGGCCGGCCCTCCAGCAACCCATGCTCATTCCCGAACCCAGATCACTGGCATCGCAAGCTGAAATCCAACTGCGGTGCTGTCGGGCTGGCAACTGCACCTAATTTTAATACATTGGGCACAGTAGCCACACTTTCCATGATTTACGACAGCTTGTACCAAATATTTGGCGATGCCCCATAAAACAAGTCCCTCAAAGGCACAAATTAGACCAGGAAAACCTAGTCTAACTTGTGGCATTTGGCTGTCGGGATCGAAAATCCTGATTGCCAGCTGGGTGAATGCCATGAGCCCCATGTACCAAATGATTGGCACACAGCGACTTGGGACATTCACAGGGTTTTAAAATTGAGCCCATAGATTTAAAACTGGAAAATGCAAATGTTTCTTTACTCAGATGGTAATAGCTGTCTGGAACATGCTACCCCTAGAAATGGTAGTCTGCAAGCACAAACAGGAGTTTAAAGTAACAACTGATAAATTCATCAGAGAAGTAGGAGTTTTAAAGAAAGACCATTGAAATATTGGAAGAGCTATTAATATGGGCACCTATGCCTCTTCAGCTCTTACAATCTGTAATATGAATCATAGTGCAATCCCTGGGGAACCCAGGGCACCACTTGACCAGTTAAGCAATAATGCCCGACAGAGTGTGTGTTGTGCTGGGATAACGTCACGCCTCAGGTGGTTGGGCATGAGGTTGCAGGCTGAGTGCGTCCAATACCTGAAGTGTGACATTATCCCAGCACAACACACACCCTGGAGGGCATTATTGCTATTATACAATGGCTTGTTGTAATACAGAATAAAAAAAATAATTTCAAAGAATGTTTTGTTAGTGTGGAAGAATATTTTTGTTTCTTAAGAGAAGATGCAAAAAAGAGTATGGTAATGTTCCAAGACATCATGTACATTGGTTCACAGTGCTGAGACTAGACCCGTGATGTTGTGCTGGGATAACAGCATGGGTCCAGTCCCAGACTGACCAATCAGAGACCATGATTCTTTCTTGCCATTGTATAATGTACCATAGCACTTGCTTCCTAATTAACCCTAAGATCGTCCTGCCATTTAGCTCTCACACTGGTGCCACTCCACAAGCTGGTCACCAGTTGTGAGCAGAACAGGTGCCTGAGGTCATCCCCTGGGGAGGTATGAATCTTTGAGTGGCATAGGGTGTGGGCAGTTTCATCTGTCCAGATGGAGGGTACCCATTTTCATCCAGTGTTTTCCTCTACCTCCTCCTCGAGGACACAAAGATGCCACAGTGCCGGCAAAGCTGATGCACCAGATGTGCATTTTCCCTCCCACAATGCTTCCCATAGTGTACTACTATTTTCTCATCATCCAGGTTACAGTAATGGAGCTGAGAGCATGGGTACCTTTTCCTCCTCCTCCTCCTACCGGCTCATTGTGGTGTTCCTTGCCTGGAGCATGAATCCGGGTTGTCAGCAAGGCAAGCATTGCCCACAAATAACCACTTTACAATCAGGCTGGCTCAAAACTTTCTCCACTAAATGTACCTCTATACCTATGTCATTCAGTACTAGCCCTTCTTCAGTTTTTCACCTGAGCTAATTTGCTGCATATCCTTAAATTTGTATTTAGTTTTGAAAACAGGAAAAGTTTGGGGTGCCATCTTGGTGACTATGTTCATTGCCCTAAGCTGACATGGTTTTGATTCTTCTGTCACTGTCACGTATAAAAACTGGTTAATGCAGCATATGTATGCAGGCTCAGTGACATGGCAGGTTGAGGCACAGGAGGCCACACCTCCAACAGCACTGGTAGCCCAGGTTTCGAGAGCAAACTCAGATTGCTGCGGGTCAGCCGGGGACGAGAGGATCAAGTGTCTGATGGACTGCTCTCCTCTCCAGGAGAGGGAGGATTTGCCACACTGCTCAAATGCTGCCACAACATAGAGGCATGGTGGTAGAGCAGCAGATGTGCCAGAACTGTGGGCGGCCAGCAGTATGATGCATGTTGCATGCATGCCTCACATGCACATGCGATTGCATCATTTCATTCTGCTGGATGACGGGGACAGAAAATGGGAAAATGGAGCGGTGAATGATGCCTGTCCTCTGCTAACCATGCTGCCACCCAGTGCTCCCAGACCATCTGGATAGTGTGTCAGGGGGACAGGCCTTCCTCTTCCTCTTCTGTCCAACCATGGGGGGGAAGCCATGGGGATTATTGAGTCATGAACACTGGAGGAAGCTGGCTGTCAGTTGGTGGTTCACTGGATTACAGAGGGACAGCTAGGCTCCAGGGAAGAAAATTCTTTATAGAAAAAAATATAACCTATGTACAGTATACCCATACAAAGTTCAGACTGTATCCAAAGCACTTTACAATCCAGGAGAGTGAGGGAGAGGAATAAAAGTTGTTGCCTTTTGGTGTATGGGGTGATTCGAACTGCATGATGGTAGATAAGGTAGAGAGATTAGAGACAGGTTTAAGAACAAGGCGGTTAAGTGAATGGCTCTGTGCCACAGGGAGTGAGTGTCAGTTATGGGATTCAGGTATGGTCCCATGGATCCCAATTATTGTGGCACCTTTTGTCCTCCAGCTTGTGACTCTTTGGCCATCAGTTTAAGGGCCTTCTGAAAATGCAGGCCATACCATTCTGTGAGAGCACTACCACCTTTTATTTTACAATTTGAGTGAAACTGAAGGCTGGCTACATCCAGCATATACCAAATAGATGTGAATGTCCGATGCAGCTGTCATGACCAAACATTACTAATGCAGCACTGGGGAGGGGTTGGGCTTTGCCTGTTCTACATTACTGTATGTAGCATCTTTCTGTCTGACTTTTAGTCAAACCACCATGCAGAGCATGGAACTGTACCACATTACAGTCTGTAAGCTTTTCAAAGGTCTGTATGAAATTAAATCTCTTCATTCATCATAGTAAACAGAATTGTTCTTATACATCTGGAAGTATTTAGAGGAACAATGTAGGTTAATAATTTTATGTCTGTTATGTGGGGGAGTGCAGCTAGCCAAGAAGGAGAAGGAGAAGGATCTGGGTGTGCTCCTTACAGGGTCAATGAACAACTCGACACAGTGTAGGAAGGCAGCTGCAAAGGCCAATAAAATGCTGGGTTGCATTGCAAGGGGTATATCCTTGAGGAGGGGAGAGTGGTGATTCTGCCACTGTATAGATCATTAGTTAGACCACACCTGGCATACTGCATGCAGTACTGGTGCCCGTATCTGAAGAGAGACATTAAGTTACTGGAGGAGGTGCAGTGCAGGGTGACAAAGATGATCAAGAGGCTGGGGGACTTACCGTACGAGAGGAGGCTGAGGGAGTTGAACATGTTCTTGCTAGAGGAGAGATGGGGTGGGGGGATATGATTGAAACCTTTAAGTACATGAAAGTCATAAACAAGACAGGTACGGAGGGGCTGTTCAAAATAAGGGAGGGGAGGGACACCCGGGCCATGATATGAGACTGGAGAGAGGAAGGTTCAGGAAGGAGATGAGGAGACACTTTTTTACAGAGAGGGTGGTAGCTGGGTGGAATGTATTACCAGCAGAAGTGGTATCCAGTAGAACAGTGGACTGCTTTAAAAGGGGCTGAGACAGGGCAGGAGTGAGGGTCAAGGGAGGGGAAGGGTGGAAGGGAGGGAGGGGCAGCTGCAGAATAAGGGGAGCTAACTACATATTTGAGCAGACTTGATAGACCTCTAGGCCTTTATCTTCTGACAAATTTCATATGTTCATATGTTCGTACGGGTGGTTAATCGATTTTTAAAAATGTTATACATGAGACTTTATTTTTATTTATTTAGTTTTTGTTTACCTGGTAGGGTGCAGTAGGCAAACATTTGCTAGTTTCAGGCACAACCCGGGAGAATACAAACCAGTCAGACTATTACAGTGTAGACAATGATAACATATAATAACAATATAAGAACCATAGGGGTACATTTCTATGCACAATACAAGAGTTGGAGAAAGTTTTATAGCAGCAAAAAAAAAAGAAACAACAGGTTTATACTTTTCCAAGACAAAACTATAAATGAAGCAGATTTCATGCACGTTCAAACTTAACATGCTCAGAATGATTATCACTGGAAAGGAAGGACTAAGTTTAGTTTTTATTTAGTTTTATTACCTGGGAAAGGAGGGCTAGGCAATTCTGCATATTTTCAGCATTGTCCTGAGTAAGGGAGAGATGCAGGTGGTAACCCAGATTAAACTGTTTGTGATATGTTTAGGGAAGGGAAATTTAGCCTGACACTATAGAAATTTCCCTACTGTTACTCAGCAGGAAAAGACTGACCCTTGGAACAGGACTTAAAATGAACCTGGCACCCCCAGACTTTGGACCAACCAGACATGGAGACCGATACCCGGAATGACCTGTATGGAAAGAAATTGCCCTCCATTTACCCCTGTGATGAACAGCTACAGGTGGTGACTAGAAGGAGGAGCTGCAGAGGCCAACCTAATGCTAAATTTCAGAGATAAGGAGTACTATACAGTACCTAAAAAAACAGATCTGAGGCTTTAGCTTCTCACAAATCCTGTGGGGAGATTGAAGAAGGTTCTGAAGTATTATCAGCAGATTCTTCACAGCCAGATCCTTCCATGGATAATGAAGAAGCTACAGACTCCTGATCATCCAGAAAGAAAAGATCTTGGCAGAAGAGGAAGAGTAAGAATAACAATTAATGATGGGGTCTTATGAGGTGGTGGTACTCCTATTTCTGATCAGTCTCATGGCTGACAAATCGGTCAGTGTAGCTACTCTGAATGTAAATAGTATTAAAAATCAGAATAGGAGAAGTACCAATTTTTCTAGTCTGTGAGACTTGCCATATAATATAATATCCTTTTCCTGCAGGACACTCACCTACATATTACTAAAGATATAACTAAAGCATCAAAAGATTGGTTTAAAGGACACTCTTTGTGGTCCTTGGGAGAAGACCCATGCTCAGGAGTGGGTATCTTATTTAACTCAGCACACTTCAAGGTAGCCCATCTGGGGACCTGGTTCCACAGTGGGCCCTGATGCTGATATTGCAATCAGAACTTAAGATTTCTATGTATTAATATTTATGAACCCAAACTAAGTATGCTCAGTGAGAACTCTTTAAATTTCTACAGCTCTACCTATGCATGACCAAAGGGGTAGGGGGTGTACTTTAACTGCAGCTCTTCCTTAAGGACAAAAGCAAGAAATCTGAAAAGGTATTCAGTGATTCTAATTTCTTGAATAAAATGTATTGTACTTCAAGTCTTAAGAATTGGATGGGGAACCCCTGACAACAGCCAAAGTATACTTTTTTTTAAAAGGAGAACTCTCCTCTAGAATTGATTTCCTTTTTATCTGACTGGTTACTCAATAATAATGGGATTACTATTACAATAGAAATAACTGATCATAACTTGGTAGGGATGCACAGATATCCCTTTAAATACATCGACAGGAGGAAGTTGATGACTAAATATTAATTTGCTCCATGAAGATTACCTACTTAAACCTTACAGCATGTAGTTTGCACATGGAAATCTGTTTATGTTCTATGGTGGTCCTCTGGAGCAGTGGTTAGACACCAAACAGGATCTGAGGCTTTTTTTCTGCAGAAGGGAAAGAAAATTAAAAATGATGAATGTCTAAAGTACCCAAACTTAAGGAGACAACTGCAAGAACTATTCTCTATGCTGACCAAGTAAATATAATTAAATCAGAGATGAAAAAATACAGTATGGTAGAACAACATCTTTACTATTAGAACAAAAGTATGGGACCCAACAAAGGGTGCAGCAAGCAGATAGTATCTGTAGTGCATGGGTAGGGAAGTGGTATGACAGCAGCTTGAAAATGCAGAAGGGGACCTTAAACAGGATAGTGGTTCCATAAAGTCCATTGTTATGGTACATACCCGGACACTGTTTGGAAACCACTTCATAGGGCTTAAAGATTTGATTATCCTTTCTCAATCATTTTCATCTCCACAAGTATCCCAAAATGACAGTATGACTGTGGAGGCTCCAGTTTCCAAAGCAGAGGTTATAGCCTCCATTAAAGCACTTCAAATAAAAGTAGTTCCTGGTCATGATGGGCTAGCAGGGGATGTTTACAAAGAAATAATATCTGAAATGGCTGAAGAACTAGTCCTCCTTTTTAATCATATATTAACTCAGCAATGTTTGGACCCTAAGTTCTCAGAAGGTCTATTAGTGTTCTTCAATAAATAAAAGGTCCTAGGGAAGAAATGGGAAATTGGAGCCCTGTTAGTCTGCTAAATACAGATTGGAAAATACCTATGAAAATTTTAGGGAGCAGACTGTCTAGAGTTGTGAACTTTTTGATCCTTCCATCTCAGACTTGTTCAGTACCTGATCCGAGATAACTTATGTCTCATTACAGAGTTGCTGGAATTTGGTCACTCAGATCAAGCTCATGGCTTTCAACTGACCCTTGATCATTAGAAAGATGTTAAGAAGGTGTCTCATAAGTTTTTCTGTACCTCCCTATGTAAGTATGGTATTCCTGAGAGTTTTGTTGGCTGAACCCAGCTCAACAGGAATCCTGTCAAATGCCATTACAGTGATGGCACAATCCCGACAGTCAGCATTGTGCCGTCCAGGAACACAAGTGTTTTTTTGTGGGGGACTTCACCCCCCACACCCCCATACTAAAGACTACCAACTCTGAGTCTGAGTTGTTTTGGGAAGGAGGTGAACTCCCTGGAGACAGCAGCATTAGTAAGACAGCAGACCAGTACAGCAAACAGCCATTTCTGTCACTGTACTGGTCTTAGCTGTCTTACCAT
The DNA here is from genome assembly GCA_016271365.2 of Neoceratodus forsteri. Lineage (NCBI taxonomy): Eukaryota > Metazoa > Chordata > Ceratodontiformes > Ceratodontidae > Neoceratodus > Neoceratodus forsteri. The sequence continues at coordinate 22,229,987 of CM028135.1, read as the reverse complement.
TGCTGTAGCAACACTATACGAGCCACATCTACCGCTGTAGTTAATGTGGTACCAGCAGATATGGTATCAATCAAATGTGGGGTTAGGCAGGGCTGCCCACTCAGCCCTATTTGATATATTTTCTATATAGATTCCATCCTGAGGTCTATAGAATTTGATTAGGAAATTAATGAGGTGTTAGGTCCAGAAGGTAGAGTTTTACTGCACACAGCAGCAAATGCAAATGATAGTTGTATAATTGTGCCAGATGTGATTTCTGGAAGGAAAGTTTTAGAACACCTGCAGGACTTCTGTCAGATCTGAAGGTCCAAAATCAATCTAGGGAAATGTGCAGGTTTGCCTTTTGGGAATAGGAGGACTACTCCCCCCCCCCGACGTGTGTGGAGTGCGAGTTACAACAAACCCAGTGACAGTCCTAGGAATAACCTTTGGAGTACATGATATAGCAGGGTATAGCTACTTTAAAAAAAATTATAATAGCAGAACAGAAAGTAGAAAGATGGAAGATATAGCCAGTGACTTGGAAAAACACTTATTTATCTGTTAAGGACCTTTATTGTCCCCATTTTTTTTCCTTTGCTGCAAAATTTACAGAGGAGATTTTATAATTTGTTTTTATTGTTTTGGGCAGCAGCCTTAGCCCCGTGAAATGGAACGTGACATATAAATCTATCAAGAAAGGTGGCCTTTCTATGATAAATCCTGTACTTTTCTTTTTCCCTTTTTGTTTAGTTATCTACTTCCAATATTCCAAGGTATGTCTAGGTCACAACTTCCTTTTTTTGTGCGCTGGTGTCAGTATTTCCTTAAAAAATTGGAGAAAGGGTGACAAGGAGTATTTCAACACATCCCGGATATTTTCCCCTCAGTACCTAGTTGATCTTTTTAGGAAAATCATGTTAGGCAATTATCAAAAGAAGATGCTACGTGTAACACCAGAAATAATCTGTACCACTTGATTTTGGACAATTTTTTTACCTCAAGACTTTGTTTTATGTGCCCCCCCATGTGTTACGGAGCAAAGCTTGTTGGACCAACTCATGGAGTCAAGGATCCCATAGAAGTTAAGGGATACTTTGTTGCCACAAGAGACTGAATGTCAACAATAAACATCACCGTAACGTAATAGCAGAATGGTATTGCTTTTGACCAGGATGTCAACAAACATTAGAGACAATGGGACATTTATTTTTGATTGTGATTAAATTTAAGGACTTGTGGCATATGTTAGCAGTAACAAGGCAAGAACCAGTTTTAACAAAATGAATTACTGTACAATATTTTAGTTTCCGGACCACAAGATGAATGGGAACAGTTCAGCCAGGGACTTTCAAGCTTCTTATGGCTGTTCTCAAGTGGAGCATTTGGTAAAGTATTTGCTAGTTCATGTTGCAGCAAAACTATGTCACTATTGATTTTGATGGATAAATCGATTCAGAAATGTTGACATTCTGTGTAAAGAGAAATCTTTCCTGCCTCTTTCTATGTTGTCCAACTTATGGAGAATGACGTGACCTCATGTTTTTTTCCTTCTGAAGAAGAAGAACTGTGTAGATTTGAAAGCTTAAGGATTTTCTGTAAATCTCTGTTGATCCAATAAAAGGTATCAAATCACATTTATTTTATTTAAACTTTTGTTAACCAGGTAAATGTAATGAGCCAAGGCCGTTTTCATACATGACTCGGGGCTTATTTAAATAGCCAAGAGATGTTACAATTGATTCAAAATTATACAGATAAAACAAACATCAAAATACAATTATATAAAACATGTACAGGTAAGTTGAGCACAATAATATTTCTTAAACTGTTATTTAAAAATAACGATTGACACATTCATGCAAGTAATTAGGCAGAGAATTCCAATTTCGTGTGACACACACTGTAAAAGCTTGTTTGCCCATACTACTTGAAACTCTTGGGACAACTAAAATCATAGTACTGTTAAACCTTAAAATATGGAACCCTTTTTTTTATGTTTCAATCTTTTTATTGAGTTTTCCAACCTATTTACATTGTAACAATCCATCATTTTGAGACTTCACATTCCATACATCAAATAGTTCCTCCACTTTCCTATGACATCTTCTCTCTTCTGCTACTATCTCATTTCTCATTAAAAAAACATAAATTCAAAATTCAAAACAAGATTTCCTCCTGCTGCAAAATAATAATATTTATACAAAAAATTATTATATCTATAAACCTATATACAGTTCTGCCAAGGTCACCCAACCCTCCTCCTTTTCTTTTCCACTGTTCATCTCCCTTTCTTCTTCCATCAGTTTCTTCTTTCCCTCTTCCCTCCGCACCTATTTATATCCCTACTATTTCACACTACATCCAGTATCATAAGCTCTTCAGCACTGAGCGTTGCAGTAAAGTGAGCCCACTCATTCTCAAATTCCTCCAATCTGTTTTGCATCTGAAATTACCTCTGTTCCAATCCCAGAGCTCTTATGGATAATGTCTGCCATTGTGCTGTTGTTGGGGGTGGTCCCCAGAGACGCAGGTATTAAGGATCATCTGCCTAGCCTGTGACAGGAGTATTCTAACCCATCTTGGATGTGGTACCCAGTCTTCCTCCCTCTCATCTTCCACCCTAAAGAGCAAACTGAGAGGTGTTATTGCCAATCCCTTTCCTGCCACGGTGCCTATCTGTTTCCCAATCTCCTGCCAATATACTTTCAGGATACTGCATCTCCAAAAACAGTGAAAGTATGTTCCTTTCTTTCTCTGCACCTCCCACATGCTTCAGATATTTCTGGGTTCAACTTGGACCTCTTTTTTTAATTCAAGTAAATTAAAAAGAGGAGAATCTGTTTTAAATGAAGTGTCTTGTCGGTTAGACAATTCAAGTTATATTCATAGCTAAGTTTAGGTGGCAACCACTCCAGTGATTCATATAAAGTGCAATGATGGGTTATGTATGGTAACATTAACACAAGCCTACAAATTGCATTAAATTTTGTGCACCATGGTTAGGACAGCTCTAATGGGTTAAGACAAATTGTTTATTTTTCTCAGTTTGTTTTTATTTCAGACCCTTCTGACAGACTGACTCGCTTGTTGCTTTTGACCATGTGCCACACCCTTCCCCCCTTCTTTTCATATTGATTTGGCAAACTGCTTTGGGTTTAGAAATCCTTGTTAGTTTAGTTTTTTTACTGCATATGAAACCCTTTAGGGAGTGTCTATTTTTAAAGGGTTCAGCATCAGGGGAACAACGATAATACGTATTACATAGATTGGTGCAAAACAGTATCAGTAAAGAAGCCAGAAAAATACAAAATAACAGTTATGAAAGGGACAAAACAATACAATACAATCTTGTCACTTTATATTATTGCATCTCTAGATAAGGTGCGGCATCATACAAATTTAGTTTTTTAATAGTCATTCAGTAGCAGAAAAAGTGGCATGAGAATAGTATAACTCAGTGAGAGTAGAGACCTGTCATTTAAAACAGTTGCTGGTCCCAGTAGGGGAGAGTAAGAAAAGAGGTTTTGTCTTGAAAAGATAAGCAGAGGAACCAGTCTTTAGGGAGACAGGAAGGTCATTCCATCATATAGCAAACCTATAGGAGAAATGTGATTGGCCTAGGGTAGGTTTTTTTCTCTCAGAAGCAGCAGAGAGTATTGTTCCTTTCCTCTTGTAGAGTATTTGTTATCTATGGTGGTGAACATAGTCATTAGACCAGGGGACAGTAGGCCATGATTTGCTTTGTAACCCCTAAGGTTTGGATTTGTGAGGTCTTTCATATTGTTGATTTATTCAGTTTCATTATATAATGAAACCCATTAAAGATTCCATGTCATGGGGGGTGCTGTGGATCCCAAGCAAAATGGCCACTGGGAACTGAAGTTCTACAAGATAGAACATTATAAAGCATAAAAAAAAGCATTTGCTGGTCGTGCTGAATATTTAAAATGGCATACCTGGACATCGGAACACACGGAGAATAGCAATAGGAAATCTGAAAAAAGACAAAACATCGGGGGAAGGGTTCAAAAGTAAAAATTTTCCAGGAGCACCGCTGTCAGTCTACACAGGGCCACAACCTATTTGAGCCAACTGTGGAAGGAGAGGAGAACATCCAGATGCTGGGTCAAAAAATGAATTGGATGCTGACATAAGTGTCTGGCTTGTCTGAGCGATTTGACTCTCTAAGTAACAGAGTCACCAAACTAGAAGCAGATGTCACTATCACTAAAAAGGAGGCAAATGAAGCAAAATAGCAATCAGCAGCGACCATGGGAACTATGGCTGCACTGGTGAAGGGGAACATACACCTGCAGTCCTGGCTTGAAAATCTGGAGAATCAAGTTTGGGATGCCAATCTGAGAATAATTAGAATACCAGAGAGAAGTGAAGGGATCACCTGGGGCTCTTTATTAAGGAATGGCTAGAACAGCAGCCAGAACAACCGTTGATGGACCAGAATATAAATATTCAAAAGGCATACCGTGTGGCCTTCTGTGGTAGGCCTAGTAATATGGACAGTCCTAGAGCAATCGTGGCTGTGGTCGACAGGTGGGGACAAGAGATTTGATATTGGCCCTATCCTGGCAAAATGGACTTTGTTGCAGGATGGACAGAGAGTATCCATTTATTCTGACCTTAGTTATGCTACTCGCTAAAAGAAAAAAAGTTTTGATGGTATCCGTGCAATAGTCCAAGAAGCGGGAATTACACATAGTGTGTTGTTACTGGCCAGACTGCATTTGGTACATGAAGAGAGGGTGTTAATTTTCTCGGATGCTGCGGAGTCACCACACTAGAAATAGATGTCACTATCACTAAAACGGAGGCAAATGAAGCAAAAAAGTAATCGGCAGCGACCATGGGAACTATGGCTGCACTGATGAAGGAAAACATACACCTGCAGTCCCAGCTTGAGAATCAAGTTCGGGCTGCCAATCTGAGAATTATTGGAATGCTGGAGAGAAGTGAAGGGATCACCTGGGGCTCTTTATTAAGGAATGGCTAGAACAGCAGCTAGAACAACCATTGATGGACCAGAATATAAATATTCAAAAGGCATACCGTGTGGACTTTGTTGCAGGATGGACCGAGAGGATCCATTTAGCCTGACCTTAGTTATGCTACTTGCTAAAAGAAAAGGAGTTTTGATGGTATCAGTGCGATGCTCCGAGAAGCGGGAATTATACATAGCATGTTGTTCCCGGCCAGACTGCGTTTGGTACATGAAGAGAGGATGTTAATTTTCTCGGATGCTGTGGAGGCCCTTAAATGGGTGCAAAGACGCATACCACCATCTAGAAGGAGAAGCAACCACTCCCAGTCGGCATCAGAGGAAGAAGAAGAAGGAGAGGAGATTTAAAAGGCATCCGTTTTGACTACGAGGTCAGGTCTGATAACTATACTAAATGACATTTACTATTCCCCATCTAAGTAGTTTTAAAAATGAAAATAAAGCAAATTTAATTGTTGAATTTGATACAAGATGGATTGAGGAAAGCATATATGTGCCAGTTGAATGGGATCAGGTTGGGAAAAGTTATTATGGATAAAGTTTATTTAGTGGCCAGTTGACTATAATAGTTAAAGAGCTATAAGGAATAAATGTTTTAATTAAATGTCGAAGAGACCTTTAGATAATCCCAGTTGTTTTGGTACCAGTTAGGTACACCAATGGAGATTAAGCATGCATTTTCTGTATGTTCCATAATTGGAAGAGGAGTTCAATATAAAACTGTGGGAGTATTGTATATATTTGCATGTCGCTCATGGGTTTACACACACAGCATAGAAACTGATTTAAATTAAGGAAATGTTTACTATCTTGGTTTACCCCCATGATGTATCTTATTGCTGCAGTTTGAGTTTTTTAGTTGCATGTATTAAGAGGAGTGACACCCTCATGTGGTATTTACAGATTTCCTCATGCACTGCATCTGGAAAAAGTGAATGTATGTTTACTGTAAAAATCAGTAAACATAAATTAAAAAAAAGATTTCATGTCACTTATTAAAAAGGGTAGGGCAATTTTTTTACTAAGCACATATGTACTTAATAAAAAAAATCCCCTACTCTTTTTGAAAAGTGACATGAGATCTTTAATTTCCACTTGAACAACCACCACAAAAAGTAGACAGGAGCTCAGCTGAACGCCTCACCTGAAAATGGCAGATCAAGAGAGCAGCACTCCTCTCAGGCTGCACTACAATGTCAGTATTGGGATTTTACCCTAACTTCCTAGTGTAGGACCAGAACCTACAACCTTCCTATCTTCTAGTCCTGGAGGTGAATGTGCAACCTGCTGAGCCACTGCCACTGGCAGTCTGATCTGATTGGTCAATGACTGTCCAGACTCAAGACCTAAGTAGTAACTGACCATTATAAGATGGCCAAGAAAAATCCAGTGATCCGATTGAGCAATAGCTGTCCAGGCCTGTGCAGTAATTTACCAATAACTACACAGGTCTGGAAAGTACTGTACCTTGCAAGTCTTCAAACTACACTGCTTCAGAATTCTCAGTAACTGTGACAGGGAAAACAAGCATTTGTCATTGCCAAATGTTGTCTCGCTGGCATTGGCATTGGTAGTGCAGGAGTTAGAGATGCATAATAGGAGTGGCAGTGAAGTATTGAACTGATGCCAATCCTGTACCCACCTGCAGAGACTGAGATGTATGGTGTGCCTTTGGGTCATCAGCTATAACCCTCATGCCATTTTACCTCACCTTACCCTGTAGGCACTGACAAGTGTTGTGGTGTGCTTTTGGGGCCTTGGGCATTATACTTACCCCATTCCATAAGGAAATATGCTGAGGTGGGTGCAGTATAAGAGAATGCGTAACTTTGTGACTGAACATTCCAAGGCACATCTCGATGCCTGTTAGTGGCTACAGGGTGGGGTGGGGTGGAATGGGGAGATTACAGCTGATGATCCCAAGTCACACCCTGATGCCTGTCAGTCTCTACAGGGTGGGGGTAACAGTTAGAAACCCTAATGCCATAGGCATGTGTTGGTATTTTCACTCCAAATTATCAACATGAACTTTTTGTGACCCCACCCCGTGAAGAGCAGCAGTGTCAGTTTGTTAACCAAAAGGTGATTTTGCACAGCGACTGTGCCATTTGGAGTCACAGATTCGTAAATACATTTTGGGCAGGATGAGAAAAGTGACAACTGTATTGTTCATGAGGAGGTGTAAAAATGGCAACGTTGAAAATCTGGAGCTAAAATATGAAAAATTGGTGACATCATGAGCCTGCATAGAAAGTGCACAACGCACGTCCGTAACCCAATTATTTATTTATTTTTAAACCACATTTTCATCATAGGCATTTTGGGACCTCCCCTCATGAACAGTGGCACTGTGATTTTCTTAATCTGTCCCAAAAGTTGATCTCCCACAGCGACCACTCCATTGTACACCACAGGTGCGAAAACACATTTTGGGCAGGATGCGAAAAATGACAGCTGTACTGTTCATAAGGAGGTAGGAAAAAAATGCCAGTGTTGAAAATCTGGCATGAAAATATTGCAAATTTGTGAAGTTACAAGGGTGCATGGAAATGCGCAACCCATGCTTGTAACACAGTCATTTTATGAACTTTCATCACCAAATTTTCAACATAAGTATTTTAGGACCTCTGCTCATGAACAGTGTCACTGTCATTTTGTCAAACTGTCCCAAAAACTGATTTCGCACAGCAACTGCGCTATTCTGCGCTGGACATGCAAAAAACACATTTCAGCCAGGATATGTAAAATGACAGCTGTACTGTTCACAAGGAGGTGTGGGAAAATGGCAATGTTGAAAATCTGGACTGAAAATATTACAAATTCAAGAAGTTACGAGCATGCATGAAAACTGCGCAACTCATGCTCATAAAACAGCCATTTTTTTAGATTTTTGTCACCAAATTTGCAACATAGGCTTTTTGAGAGCCTCTCTCTCCTGAACAGTGGCACTGTCATTTTGTTAATCGGTCCCAAAAGGTAAGTCTGCGCAGTGACCGTGAAATCACCTTTCAGGATGGAATATAGCCTTGATAGTGAATGAATTAATGAGGAGGGGTCCCAATAACCCCATGTTGAAAATTTGGTGCCAAAACTCCCCCAAAATGGGCAAGATATGCACCAAAATTGAGAAAACCCTATTTATGTCATTATACAGCTTACTGGCATTTCTTCAGATCATGGTCGGCTTTGAAGAGTGCAGACGTGTTCCTGGTCCATTGAAGATCATTGCGCCGGGCTCCGGCAGTAAGTATGTGGTGAGGGCGGATGTGGGGAGGTGGGGTATGCAGAGGGTGGGTGCGGGTTGAGGGAAGGAGCAGGACAGACTGCGAGGGACCATTTTTTGATTTACAGGTAAAAAAAAAAATTGCAGGTTTTTTTTTTTTACAGGGGCATTTGGCATGCTGGGGTGGTCTCCCAGTGTGTCACCTGAGTGTTTTGTGGGGGTGCTGTAGCCAATGGGATTGGGCCCTGTCGGCTACTACCAAGGTGAAGGGTAGACAAGAGCCGAGGGGATTGGGCACCCCGGCCGGCACTCAACAAATGGAGGGGAAACACTTCAGAGCTTGTGGCTATTGAGTAATTTCCTCACTTCCGCACCCCTGTGATTGAAGAGTACTTACTAAGGCCTTGTGCCTCCAACCCTGGAGTGGAAGGGGACAAGTGGATGATCTATATACTATACACCCTGTCGTGTGTTATTGGTTACATAACTGCATGGTTGTGGAAAGTGCCCAGAAAGTTTTGAAACTTGTTTTCCAGACTGGTTGCCCAATCCAGGCTGCCAGTGCCAGCAGCAGGGGTAGTCGCTAAGTCAAAAGTTAAATAAATATACTATTTACTTATTGTTTTTTTATTTGTTGCAGGAGCTGCAGAACTAATCTCAGGAGTCAGGACTAGAATGGGTGGTGAGAACAGGAAATAAAATAGTCAATCAGGGCTCAGATAGCTGTATTTAAAAACTAGCGCTCCAAACAATTTTGGCATGCTTTTCCAATCCAGGCTGCCAGTGCCAGCATCAAGGTGTAGTTGCTGAGTCAAAAGTTAATTAGTACACCTTTAAACAGCTTACTTGTTTTTTTTTATTTATTGCAGGGGCTACAGACCTAATTTCAGGTGTTGGGATTAGATTGGGAGGTGGGACCAGGAAGTAAAACAGCCAATCAAGCTCAGATAGCCAGCTGGTCCAACATATAAATCCCACTCCACCTAACGTGTCTCATTTATGTTTGTGTCTGAGAATGTGCATGGAACAGGTATAGAGACTGGAGTCCTAGGCATCTGCAGGTGACAGCAGCCATGCACAGAACGCTGCCAGTCCAGTAAGGTAGGGTAGATTTCCTGTGTACTTGTTGCAACCAATGTTAATGATTACAGGAAATGGAAACTCCATTAAACTGGTTATTGATATAACACCCTATTTAGGGTAAGGGTCAACCGGGGAGGAAAAGAAGCAAAAGGAGAAAATCTAATAAAAACACTCTCTAGGGTCAGGTGAAGGATAAGCTAGACAGAAAAGGGAATGTTAGGAATGCCTTATTTAAAGCAAGAGGGAAACCTAAACAAAACTCTATCTATGGTAAAGCAACAAAGGGTAAACAAAACAAAAAAGAGAACTGTAGGAACACCCTATCTAGGGTAAGGGCACAAGTTCATTTTCAGATCATAGGAAGCGTAGTACTGGGAATGTTGGGGTGGTGCTGTGCAGTGGCTGTGGAGCAGCAGTCTTCAGGAGGAGATCTTTTGGACTTGGAGACTGAGGTACTGTCTGATCTGCTTGCACCTCTCAGGGCTGAGGAAGGAGGTCACTAGACTCTGGCCTGAGTTGGCAGGATTTGGAGTCACTAGACTCTGGGCAAAGTTGGCTAGGATTGGGGGGGGGCTCTTTTTTGTTCTTTGGTAACTGGGTAAGGTCCACTAGGCACAAGTGCCTGTTTTCAGGGGTGACACAGGAGCACTGGCAAGGTTAAGTGACTTGCTCAGAGTCACACAGTATGCAAGTGGAGGTTGTGGAAATCAAACTCTGTTCTGTTGAATGTAACAAGCTCATTCACAGCTCATTATGCTAACCTCTAGGCTATACTGCCAGTCGCACTCCTACCTAAGAGCCACCAAGTCTACTACTGCTGCCGCAGAGGATGCTAAGAAAGAGGGGCGGCTGGATTGTGGTAGTCTCTGGTAGAATGGGGGTGGCAGATTCAGAATGCATTCTTCTGCCGGTGCTACTTTGCAGAATGGTACTACCAACAGAAGGCACTCGTGGTAGTGGCCAGGGAGGATGTGAGAGTCCTTCATAGGGGAGGCTCCAAGGTGGGTGGCAGAGGACCCCAACAGAAGAGGAGGAGGCAACTTCTGGTGGGGTACTCAATTGTTAGGGGGGTAATTTCAGGAGCAGGGCTGGAGAGGAAGAGGGAATTGAGGAGCCTAATTGGGACCTTGGCATGGAGGGATGGAGAATGAATCCTCAGGATTGCTATAGTGGCAGGGCAGGAGGGGGAGTGGAATGTTATTGTTCATCAGGAGACAAATGGCTTGGCAAGGGATGCAGCAGGGGTGGTACAGGAAAGATTTAGTGTGCTGAGGAGGGGCCTGAAGCAGTCAGCTTGCATGGTGGCGTGCACAGAGGTGCTACCTATATACAGCCAGGGAAGACAAGGGAACAATGCACCAAGGCCTTCAATGACTGATTGAAGACATGGTGCAGGAGGAGGATTTTGGCTACATTATAGACTGGGGTCCTACCTGGGGAAAGGTGGCTTGTACGAAGAAAGATGGCCTCCATCTATCCAGCAAGGGGAACGGCAGTCCTAGGTGGAAGGTTTAAATGCTACTTCAATGGACCTTTAATTTTGCCAAGAGGGATGCACACAAAATGAAGGAGGCAGTGAGTGCCCCTTCCCCCCAGAACATGAAGAAGAGGAGAGCAGAGGCCCAGGGGAATTACATTCCCCAGGGGTGGAAGGACATAGGGAAAAGGGAGAGGAAATGACAGGAGGGTTGGGTGGTGGACCTAAAGCTGACAGCAGAGCTAAAGAGGGTGGGCAGAAGGAGGATGAAAAGGGAGGGAAAGCAATACCAGGGACAAGGGAAGGACGAAGGATGGAATCAGAAAGAGAGGCAATGTACGGGAGGAGGGACAAAAGGAATGCAGAGCCATGTGCCAGCACAAGGAACCTGGGAAATAAAATTTCTGACCTGACGCAACCATTGTGTGGACAGACCTGGATATGGTGGCTATAACAGAATCATGGTGCACTGGCAACTGCAGCTGGGATTTGGCCATTCCAGGATGCACCATGTTCTGGAAGAACAGGACAGGGAGGAAAGGGGGGTTGTTTTAAATGTGAGGGAAGGCATAAAGGCCACTAAGATAAAGGGACACCTGAGGAGAAGGAAGGGCTAGAAGTTCTTTGGGTTAGATTAGAGACTGGGTGCAGAGCCTGTATCCATGTGGGGGAGGTGTACAGACCACCATCACAGGGGGAGGAGTTAGACAAGGTTTTGAGGGAGACTGCTGCCAGAATGGTAAGGAAAGGGGTGGTATTGATTACAGGCGACCTTAATCAGACAAATGTAGTCTGGGCTATTTGCCTTAGCAACATTAAAAAGTAGGGCTGTCATCGATTCTTCAGGGGCATTTCTCAGGCAGTTGGTTATGGGACCAGCTAGACAGGGCAGTGCTGAACCTGATACTTACGATCGGGGCAGTGTTACAGACATCACAGTAGGTAGCCCTCTGGGTATAAGCAATCACTGTATAGTGTGGTTTGGCATACGGATTGGGCAAGAGAAAAATACACTAGGACAAAGGTCTTGGATTTCAGGAGGGCAGATTTTAAAGATGTGGGTAACTGCCTCAGTAAATACCTTGAAGGGGAGATGACCGGGGGAGTAGAGCCACAATGGAAAAGGATCCAGAAGGGAATAACTAAGGCAACAGCAAGCTATTTGAAGGAAGTAAGCAAGGGTGGGAAGATGAAGAGGCCACTATGGTTCTTGAAGGAAGTGGCTAAGGTGGCAAGGAAGAAAAAAATAGTTTTTACTCAATACAAGAAGACCCAAATCAAGGGAGACAGGAAGATATACCTAGATAAACAAAGGGAGGCAGGAAGGAGGGTGACAACGGCTAAAGCACAAACAGAGGAGAGTATCGCCAAGGAGGTCAAAAAGGGGGATAAGACTTTCTTCAGGTACATGAGTGAAAAGAGGAAAGCAAAGGGTGGGATATTGTGGATCAAGGGAGCAGGGGGTTCTGTGCAGAAGTAGGTCAAGAAAAAGCTACAATTTTAGATGACTACTTCTCAGTGTTCATGGTGGTGGTGGTGGTGGGGGGGTTGGACCAACATGTATTAGCAGGCACTGGGGAAGTGGACACAAGTCCATTCTCAGAGGAGAGAGTCTGAAGGGGACTTGAATCCTTAAAAGAAAACAAGGTAAAGGTGTCATATGGGATTCGCCCAAGGGTGCTAAAAGAACTGAGCACGGTGCTAGCTGCCCCTCTGGCAACACTGTTCAGTACCTCATTGGAGATAGGGGTAGTTCCAGAGTACTGGAAGAGGGCTGATGTGGTCCCTCTGCACATGAACAGCAGCAGAGAGGAGGCTGTAAATTACAGTCTTGTCAGTCTCACATCAGTGGTGGGGAAATTAATGGAGACCCTGCTGGAGGAGAGGCTGATGGAGTGCCTGAAAGGAAAAGGGGCTACAGGACTGCCAGCAGCACGGCTGCACAGGGAGGAAGTCAGGTCATGTTAAACAAGTCTCACTGATTTCTTTGGTTGACTATGGAGGTGGATCAAATCAAATCAAATCTTTATTTATCCAGGCAATCATCATTGAGCAAGCTCATTTACAAGATGGACCTGCTGTTCTCCGAGACAGTTATACATATATAGATTGAGAATACAAAGTACAACATGTGCAAAGAGTTACAAACAAATTTACAAAAAAGTGGTAGGTGCATGATATACATTCCAAGCATTCTTGTAGGAACATACATGCATCACTCAACTTTGCTGTGGTACATACAGACTCCATGTATGCAGAAGTTGAGGTGGTATGTGTTTGGTCATTCTTAGTCAAGCCTCCATCAGAGGGTACAATTCTTGCATTTCAGCCCTCAGTGACCGTTTACCATACTTGGGTGAGGGTCCTGGCCTATTAGGGGCCCCTGATGAGGTCTGTATGTTCCGCTAAACGGTGAGAGGAGAGTAATATGGGAGAAGTGGTGCCTTGGGTGCCGAGGGTCACTATGGCAGCTGACTAGTGGACTTGATTAAAATAGGGAGGGGAGGAACTAGGTTTCGTGGCTGGGTGTGGTAAGGATATGAAGTGAACCGTCAGCAGGACAGCTAGGAACTATGGAAACACTTACAAATTTCGGCGAACATTTTGTCATAAATGATCCTAAACAGGGCAAAACTGACAGGAGAACTGAGTCTCAAGGATCTTTGTACCCTGTTCCAGGGCGTAGGCAAAGCATGGCTTATGGCAGCCCTGCCAAGGTGGGTACTGATCCTGGGGATTTTCAGAGAAATTAGCGAGTGATCAAAGGAAGGCAGTGGATGTGGCCTATCTGAACTCCAGTAACACCTTTAAATCTATGTTACATAGGTGGCTAATAAAGAAACTGAGCAACCTGGGGCTTGGGGATAAGGTGGTAAGCTGGGTAGTAAACTGATTAAAAGATAGGAGATAGAGGGTGGTGATAAACAGAAGTCACTCAGGGCATGGGAAAGTGACCAGTGGGGTGCCACAGGAATCAGTACAGGGCCCTGTCCTCTTCAATACACAAGTGGCATGGCAGAGGAACTGGAGGTGAATGTATGCCTCTTTGTAGATTATACAAAAATCTGCAAAAGGGTGGACACCCAGGAAGGGGTGGAGAGGATACAAAGGCATCTTGGGAAACTAGAGGAGTGCTCTATGGTATGGCAGCTAAGTTTAAATGCCAAAAAGTGCAGTCATGCACCTGGTGCTGGGGAACCGGGTGGGGCTCTGTATAAGATGGGTGGGGGAGCTACTTACCATCACCAAGCAAGAGTTTTGGGATAATCATACCTGATGATCTTATGTTGACAGGGCAGTACAACAAGGCAGTTGGCAAGGCTAGTGGGATATGATGGTGCATAGGGAGGGGAATTTCTAGCAGGAGAAGGGAGATGATGTTGCCCTGTATTGCTCATCAGTAAGATCCCACCTGTGTGCCACCTGTGTCCAGTTCTGGAGCCCGTACTCCACAGGGACATTGACAGGGTGAAAGCGATCCAGAGGAGTGCACCAAAGTGATGTGGGGTTGCATGAGAAACAATAAGATTAGAAGCTGCCAGAGCTCAACATGTACATCCTGGAGGAGACAAGAGTAAGAGGGGACATGATTGAGACCTATAAATATCTCACAGGCATGACCAAGGTGCAGGGGGGTCTCTGAAATTTCAGAGGAGGAGGAGGAGTAGCACTAGAACATAGGGGCATGCAATGAAGCTTGGGGGGGGAGGTTAAGTGGGATGTGAGGAAATATTTCTTCACAGAAAAGGTGGTGGATACCTGGAACAGCCTGCCAGAGGAGGTGGTGGGCAGAAGACAGTGCAGGGGCTACAAGCATGTGTGGGATAGGTATATGGGAATAATAAGCAGAGGAAAGGGAGAAGGGAGGGACACCTGAGACCAGGGAGTAGTAACAGGCAGGGAAATAGGGCAAACTAGATGGGCCAACTGGTCTTTTTCTGCTGTCAAATTCTACATTTCTATGTTTCTATGACTGACTCACAGGGAGGTATCACTGCCCTGCTTCAGAATCAGAATTCAGAAGTGGGTAGAGGGGACAAAACCTTTTACAGGTACATAAGTGAAAAAAGAAAGGCAAAGGAAGGGATAGTGAGACTGAAGGGGGAAGATGGGGGCCGCGTGGAGGATGACAACAGTAAAGCTGACATATTGAACAGGTATTTCTGCTCAGTCTTTACTGAGGAAGAAGAGGGTAATGGGTCTGAAGGAAGTACAAGGGGTGAGAATGGTGCAGAAATGGACACAAGTCCTTTTACACGAGAAAGGTTCCTGAAGGAACTGGAAGTAATAAGAGTTGATAAAGCAATGGGGCCAGATGGGGTGTCCCCAGGGTCCTTAAAGAACTAAGAGAGGTGGTGGCTGAGCCTTTGGTTATCCTGTTTGGCCGATCACTGGAAACAGGGGAGGTACCCAAAGACTGGAGGACAGCAGATATAGTCCCCTTATACAAAAGTGGCAACAAAGAGGAAGGGGAACTACAATGTCAGCCTCACCTTGGTAGTGGGGAAGATCATGGAAGCACTACTTGAAGGAGAGATTGGTGGAGCATCTGCTGTCAATAGACTACAAGACCCAAGGCAGCATGGTTTCACTAGGGGAGGTCATGCAGACCAACCTCGTTGAATTTTTGACTTTGGTGACTAGGAGGTGCATCAGAGGAGGGCAGTGGACATGGCCTATCTGGACTTCAGCAAGGCCTTTGACACTGTGCCACATAGAAGACTATTATACAAACTGGGGAATATGGGTGTGGGCAGGACAGTAGTGTGGTGGGTAGGTAACTGGCTCGGTGGCAGGACATAGAGGGTGGTGGTAAATGGCTGTCACTCCACAGAGGGAAAGGTGACCAGCGGGATACCACAGGGATCAGTGCTGGGACCAGTCCTATTCAACATCTTCCTCAGTAACATTACGCAGGACCTAGAAGGCAGAATTTCACTGTTCACTTATGACGCAAAGCTCTGTAACAGAGTAGACACACCAGAGGGCGTAGACAGAATGAGAAGGGACCTACAGAAACATGAAGAATGGTCAGGGGTTTGGCAGTTGAAATTCAATGCAAAGAAGTGCAAGATAATGCATATGGGGTACAAAAACCCCTGGCACAATATATCAGTTGGGGGTGAGGATATAGTAGCATGCACCAAGCAGGAAAGGGATCTTGAGGTTATCATCTCTGATGATCTCAAGTAGGGAAACAGTGTGACAAGGCAGCAGGTAAAGCAAATAGGATGCTGGAATGCATAGGCAGGGCATCACCAGCAGGAAAAGGGAGGTCATAATTCCACTATACAAGACACTAGTGAGGCCCCACCTGGAGTACAGTGTACAGTTCTGGAGACCTTACCACGTAAGGACATAGACAGGGTAGAGAAGGTTCAGAGGAGGGCAACAAAGATGGTGCATGGATTGCATCACAAATCCTATGAGGACAGGTTGAAGGAACTGAACATGTACTCCCTGGAGGAGAGGAGGGAGAGAGGGGATATGATTGAGACAAACAAGTATCTTACAGGGAGGAACAGGGTGCAGGAATACACTATTTTTAAGTGAAAAAGATGTTCCAGGACTAGAGGGCATGGGATGAAGTTGGAGGGAGGACGATTCAGAGGAAATGTGAGGAAGAATTTCTTCACAGAACAGGTGATGGACAAGTGGAATACCCTGCCAGAGGAAGTGGTGGGGCTGAAACAATCAAGGATTTAAGAATGCATGGGATAGACATAAAGGAATTCTGGAGGTCAGGGTAAGGGCAACAGACTTCTAGGAAAACAAACTGAGCTTACAAGCTCAAATGGGCAGACTGGGTGGGCCATAGGCCCTTATCTGCTGACACTGTCTATGTATCTATATATGTATCTATGAACTGAAAACTGCGCCTGGCTTCCGACAGTTGCAGGAAAAATGTTTCTGTTGCTGACAGTGAGTGACTTATTGTACTTCCAGCCAGTTTGAATTGTTTGGTGGAGCAAACTTGCAACTGTGGTGTGAGAATCACTTTTTCCTAATGAGGACAGCACTGTCCCTAAAAGGAAGCAAAAAGGATAATGTAAGTAAGGCAAGACAGTTTTATTTGTATGGCGCCAATCCTGGGGCTCTGGTGCCTCTACAAAAGCAAAACAGATTAATAAAAAGCGCAATAAAATAAAACAAATAAAAATAGATAATAAGTACAATCCTTATGTTAAGAAATTACCCATTGCTGCAATGTCTGTGATGATACAGCTGCTTTAGCCACTCTTGATGTGTGCTACAGGTCCAGTACAATGTGTGTGATGGTACAGCTGCTTCAGCCACTCGTGATGTCTGCTACAGGTCTGGTCCAATTTGTAGGATGATGCAGGTGTTTTAGCCACTCATGAAGTCTGCCACAGGTCTGGTACAATGTGTGTGATGATGCAGTTGCTTCAGTCACTCATGATGTCTGTTAGAGGTCCAGTGCAATGTGTGTGATGATTTAACTGCTTCAGCCACTCATGATGTCTGCTACAGGAAAGGTGCAATGTGTGTGATAATACAACTGCTTCAGCCACTCATAATGTCTGTTACAGGTCTGGTGCAGTATGTGTGGTGATACAGCTGCTTCAGTCACTCATGATGCCTGCTACAGGTCCAATGAAATGTGTGTGATGATATAGCTGCTTTGTCCACACATGATGTCTGCTACAGGTCCGGTGCAATGTGTGTGATGATACAGCTACTTCAGCCACTCAGGATGCCTGCTGCAGGCCCGGTAGATGTGTGATAATATAGCTGCTTCAGCCACTCATGATGTCTGCTACAGGAAAGGTGCAACGTGTGTGATGATACCACTGCATCAGCCACTCATGATTTCTGTTACAGATCCAGTGCAGTGTGTGTGGTGATACAACTGCTTCAACCATGCATGACGTCTGTTACAGGTCCAGTGAAATGTGTGTGATGATACAGCTGCTTCAGCCACTCATGTTTGTTACAGGTCCAGTGCAATGTGTGTGATGATACAACTGCATCAGCCACTCATGATGTCTGTTACAGATCCAGTGCAATGTGTGTCATGATACAGCTGCTTCAGCCACCCATGATGCCTGCTACAGGCCCAGTGCAATGTGTGTGATGATACAGCTGCTTCAGCCACCCATGATGACTGTTACAGGTCCAGTGCAATGTGTGTGATGATACAGCTGCTTCAGCAGGTTACGAAGTCTGTTACAGGTCTGGTGCAATGTGTGTGATAACGCAGCTACTTCAGCCACTCGTGATGCCTGCTACAGGCAGGGTGCAATGTGTGTGATGATACAGCTGCTTCAGCCACTCATGATGCCTGCTACAGTCAGGGTGCAATGTGTGTGATGATACAGCTGCTTCAGCCGGTTACAATGTCTGTTACAGGTCTGGTGCAATGTGTGTGATAACGCAGCTACTTCAGCCACTCATGATGCCCGCACACGTGCAGCTGTCAATAAGACTGAGCTTGACATCATAAAGGGAAAAGTAATACAGTATGTGCAATTGCAATAATAATGACTGTTGATGGAGAAAAATTAACATTGATCTCAAAGCAGTTGCAGTAAAGGATTTAAAGAAACTGGCCTTGAATTCTGCCTTTCACCTTATGTACAGTTCATTGATTTTGGCCTGCCCTATTTTTGGTGTTATAATTAGAATTGCCCCAAGACTCCACTTCTGTATAGTATCAAGTACACTGTCTCCTTTAATTTGATTGTACCTGTAGTGTATTCATGATTATGTGACTTTTTGTCTCATGTCATTGTACCTTGTTACTCGCGCATTGCTACTTTTCTGTAACCACTTTGTTTCCCCCTCCCCGGGGTTCACCTGTAAGCAAGCCCTGGCACAGTGTGCCTTTCCTAGTTAACAGTTTTCAAATAAATAAATCATAAAATAATGAAAGAGTTTTGTGCAATAGTGAGAGAGGAGAGGAGCAGTATAACATTGCAAGTTATGTCTTTCCTATATACTGTTTTTCAGATGAGACATTAAACCGTGGTCCCATCTGCCTCTTCTTTTGGTTGCTCAGGTAGACATTAAAGATCCCATGGCACGTTTTGAAAACAGTAGGGGAATTTCTCCAGTGTCCTGGCCACATTTCTCCCCCATTTGCTAAAAATACCATCAGCAGCTTTCTCTTGTTCAATTTCAGTTGATTTCCATATGCGTCTCCCACCACCACACCCTGGGACAAATAGGCAGAATTGTGTAGCCCTCCTTCCCAATTTAAAAACCCAGTAACAACTAAATAAATGCATAAATGTGAGAACAGGAGCAACTTTGAGCAGTCACATTAACAGCAAAGCAATTGGGAGGAACATGAATATAATGGCCGCTACTGTTTTACAATCATTCTGAAAAAGAAGGCTAAGACATGGCCAGTTATCTCCCCCATATGTCAAACACTAATTTGCAGACAATCAAAGGTTCTTTCTCAGAACGCTTTTTCTTAAAAGCTCCTCATAGCTGTGGAATGCTGCAACACGTCTGGTAAAGTATCACAGATTGTACTGCAGCAACCTGTTGTGTTCAATGGGAATTTAATCCAACTGGCTGAAGGTACCATAAGGCATGCTGCAGAAAGAAAGAGGGAACTTTTCATGGCCAGCACTGTAGTTTGAAAAGTCTGGCTTAATGAGTAGCTTTATTTAGTCAGACGAGATCAGGAAGAATTGAAGCCAGAGTATTTTGTCCTAAACGCAGATAAAGAGCAATGCCACAAATTCATTGTCCACACCTGGATTACTGAGTACCCACTAATAAAATAGGAAAGGATGTCAATGACCTAAACAGAAAGGAACAGCGCTCTGATCCAGAAATATAAAAATATTGGATATGCCATGGGCTGACTAAAAGTATCACATTTATTTTTACTTGCAGGTTATGACCTCTAAGATGTCATGAGTAGTGGAGTCACAAGTGAGGTCTGTAGAGTCCAAACCCTGCAGATAAAAAAATTGACATTTTTAGCCAGTCCATGGCTTATGTCATTTATACGATGACAGTGTCTCTCTGGCAAGATCATTTTTTAAATGACGATTTAATTGTTTTTAATTGAAGCAGATGCTATTGTGATACTGGCAGGCAGTGTGCAAGCTGTTCTTCCATTGGTTAACAGCTCCTTTATGACCAGCCTAAAGTGGAAATTAATCAGCTGGAAATAAATGCTGATGACCCACCTAACACCAAAATAAATTATTTATTTACACTTCAGGTCTCTCAGACATGAAAATAAATGCCTTTATTTGAAATATGTTATCATCAGAGTCATTGTATAAAAATCTTTATTGAACAGGAGGTAGGTAAAATAGGTCAATGTACTCATACATTGGCATCATTCCAACCATTTCATTTTAATTGTTCCACATCTAAACACATTTCCTCTAGAATTAGCCATCAAAATTCATCTTCACATCTGATGTTCCAAAAACACTGAAATTCTCCAGAGTGTACCAAATCCATTATATAGTGATGGTGGAACGTTGTTCTCCACTGAAATCAGTTAGGTGTAAAATGTTGTTCTGCTGCAGTAGTGATGTCCGTAGTGTAGCAGAATGACTTTTTGTTCCGCTACACTATGGATGTCACATGACACCTATCACAGCAGAAATGGCAGGCTCGGCCAGATAACAGTGTGGCGGTGGCGGCAACGCGATCACCTAACCCCGCATAGTTAAACACTTAAGAACTGCAGGATCATCCAGATATTTAACTTTTAATTAAAAGGCAGGCTCAACCAGATATCCAAATATTACTACAAACAGGAGAATCTCCTCGGGTCACCACTTCTCATTGCGTGAATTCGGCTGCAATGATTTTTTTTAAAAGCCCTCCCACACCGATTAGCAACCAGTCAATGGCTGTGCTACCAAATGATGGATGCCTGCTCCACAGCAACCTCAAATCCCCACCCTGGCAGTGGATTGAAATGTTTTTGACACAAATATATTTAAAATGCTGCATGATGTTGAAACTGTCGTTTATTACCATTTTTTTCCTTGTTCTCAAAGTGCAAGTTTTTTACCGTACACTATATAGAAAAGTGTTTGGCTCCCAAAGCACGACATGGCTAAACTCCAACCTTGTGTTTACCATCTTTGCTGACTGTGTGACCTCTCAAGCTGCACTCTCAACATCAACAGTCAGCATAGTAACCACTCAGTTGGAGAATAGCCTTGTTATGCATCGGGAGTCATACGCTATCCTATACATTTGCGCAGTCCACTGACAGGTACCAAGCGATATGCATTTCCAAAACATTTCACAGTTCTGATGATGGTGCCCTGCCAAAAGCTCAGCTGACAACACGTGCTCATACTACCTGCTGCAGCAATGCAAAGTTGAATCTGGGACTGTTTCGTTTTTGGTTTGCTTGAACAAAATGTTTTCCTTCTAGAACTACCTTTTTAAATAAGCTATATTTCCAGGCAAACAAGAGTGCTGGAGATTGTCTTGGACTGCCCTTCTCTATCACCAAAATACCTGCCGATGGGGAGCGCTGAGTACGGTGTTCTGGTAGCGTAGTAATCTACAATGGCCTACCTCGTCTGTAAGTTAGCTGCTAAACGCATTTAGGTACTTGTGTTTATTTTCCTCAGATAGTACGATTCTTTCATGGTTTACTCCCTTACCAACCCCCAACACTATTTTGTTCACGGAGGGCTTCACTCAGTTTCCTAGGCCCTCTGCATACATTGCCCCACGTACAGTGGCACAGGTAATTACAGGTCTATAGTAACTCCCATTAAGGATCCCGTTGCACTACTTTCCATAAGACAGGTGCAGGTGGCATGCCCTCAACCAGGGCAGACACTTCTCGGAGGGGGGCTAAATATGCTAGGTGGTGACATCACATTAAGTACTGGAATAAGCTATGGTTTCCTGATTTTTCACACCAGTCGGTTTAGCCACGTACATCTTTCTACAACACGCTACTATGTACTAGTGATCTTTTTTCTCAACAGGCTCCATTGCCTAGCCCAGCCTACATGGAACTTTAAACTGGCAATAACTCGGGTCAGGTACCTCTCCAGGTATCCAACACTTGACAGACACTACTAGATGAGGTGAACACTACTCACTCTATTACTTTTCCTCTGAGAGTTTGTTATGGAGGTGGTCTCTCTTGTCGCTCTCTACCTTTACATTCTATTGAGTGGATCCACATGGACCCAGTGATCTTCTTTGAGAGGAAGTCCTCCACTGCTCCTGGGTGCCTGTCAGGTTGGGCTAGATGGAATGCCCCTCATTGGGGCATGGTGACACAGACCTTCTGATTGTAGGACTGCTAGCATTCAGGGGGGCCCACAGAGACTTTTCCATCTCTGCTTCTGTGTCACTGTTGGTACTCTGAAACGTTCTCGGTTTTCCACCCTGAGGCATGGCTGCTGGGCTCATCTAGTCTCCTGCTCTTTACAGGAAAACAGAGGAAGAGCAGTACCATAAATATTCATGCTGCAGCCTCCTGGCAAGCCAGAAGGTGGGACAACACAAGCACTCAGGCACCTTCTCTCTCTAGTAAAGCCCAGCAGGAAACAGCTCTAGGGTCTAGATTAACTCTTCGAGTGCTTCTTCATAACCTGCCTCCAGCTTGGGAGAAGAGAGAGGCTGGTTACATTAAAACTCCAATGTCCAAATCCAGTTTTAGAGTCAGGCATTACTAGGTATTTACAACAGATACATGAATCTTTGCTTCACAGGTACAGTATATATGAACATATGAATGTGCAGTAGAAACAGATCACCCAGTCTATCTAAGTCTGCTCGAGTGTGCAGCCAACATCCCTAGTTTGCAGCTGCCCCACCCCCTCCCCTTTGTCATCCTAATGCCACCCCACCTCCCCCACCAATATTTCCTAAGGGTATCACTGTCAGGGTACCTGTTTTACATAGCATTATCCCTTCTGTCAAACCATGATAAAACAGTGACAAACACACACACACACATCAACATTGCACTATAGTGTTACATTCACTTTCTCACAGCATTTAGTGGACTCAACTGATACCCCTATCCTGGATCTCCAAATGGGCCCTTTCATGGCTACTTGTTATGGAATCACAGCTGCCTCCTAATTAATTGCTTACTCGACTGCTTGTTCCCAATTAGCCTAAAAGATGTCATATAATGTACAGTACCACCCCATATGACTAGTGTGCAGGCTCTTTTTGGTTACTATATACAGACCACTTCTAATGAATGGGGATGCTGACCTGTCTGCTCAAAGTACCACCATTTACAGTACTGGGCCTCTCTCCTCGAGGTTCTATACCACCTCCATGGATTTTTCCACTTCTTGGTGTGATGCCCAGCCTCTTAAAGCTTTTGTACCTGTAACTAGCACCAAGGGACCCTAGTCCACAGGGCCACCTATAACTTTTCATCCTCACACGATCACCCACTCCTAATTTCAGCTGCCTTGGATGGAGGAATGTCATCCATTTCTATGGAGACAACTCCCAGACTGTCAGGTTACATTTAATAATCCTGAAAACATTGAAGAGTCCAGATAGCATATAAAAAGCTACTCAGAATATACACTACCCTTTATCACCACTGCCATTAGACTTTGCCATCCCTCCTGCTCTCTCACCCTTATTTGAGCATCAGGTTGTTCTCTTTGCCCCATTACTGATTTTATTTATTTCAATTTTGGTAACTGGTAGGACCACTGAGACAATTACAGTCCCTTTTTCAGGGTCGACCTGGGTAAGACAACAACACAAGTACAGAGCATTTACATTGGATTCAGGAAGAGTCAGATTGCAGGTGAAGTATAATATATACAAAGTTAGGTTACAAAAAGAATAAAATGAAGAACTACTTATTTACAAGATATACATTGCGTAGCTGTACACTTATATTGTACTATCAGCAGACAACGATAGCAGGTATAAAAGCGCAAATCAATATGCAGCAGAGAGATAATCACACAATAGTTCATAAACAGTACTTAAACCATGTTCAAGTGTGGACACCTTAAGCAACCTCAACCAGCAAATGAGTGAAACAGGTAGGTGGTGGAGTCAGATAACAACAAAGAGGAGCAGAGGCAGGGTGGAGGGATGTTGAAGGGATTTAGGGGGATGGAGGAGGCAGATAACAATGAAGAGGAGCAGAGACAGGGTGGAGGGATGTTGAAGGGATTTAGGGGGACAGAGGAGGCAGATAACAGAGCAGAGCAGAGGCAGGGTAGAGGGATGTTGAAGGGATTTAGGGGGATAGAGGAGGCAGATAACAAAGCGGAGCAGAGGCAGGGTGGAGGGATGTTGAAGGGATTTAGGGTGATGGAGGAGGCAGATAACTACAAAGCGGAGCAGAGGCAGGGTGGAGGGATGTTGAAGGATTTAGGGGATGGAGGAGGCAGATAACTACAAAGCAGAGCAGAGGCAGAGTGAGGGATGTTGAAGGATTTGAGGAACGGAGGAGGCAGATAACAACAAAGAGGAGCAGAGGCAGGGTGGAGGATGTTGAAGGGATTTAGGGAGACAGAGGAGGCAGATAACAACAAAGAGGAGCAGAGGCAGGGTGGAGGGATGTTGAAGGGATTTGGGGGACAGAGGAGGCAGATAACAATGAAGAGGAGCAGAGGCAGGGTGGAGGGATGTTGAAGGGATTTAGAGGGACAGAGGAGGAAAAAAGGAGAGGTGATGGCTATCCAAGGTAAAAGGAGGAGTTACAATCGCAGACTTAGAAGTGAGCAGTAAACAGCCTGCAGTCTCAAGGGTGAAAAGTCAGCAACAGAAACAAGCACAATTTGCAGAGGAGGTAAGAAATGCCAGTAGATTGGACTGGAGCCTAGAAAGTGAGGTGCAGGACAGGACAGGGAAGAGGAGCGAGTTCTAACGTGTTGGGCAGCTACAGCAAACCATCCGGGAAACCAATTCACAAGCTCAGCTGAGACACATCCAAATCTGGGGTGTTACCACCACATCCAGGCCCAGAAGGCTTATACTAACTTCAAGTTCCAATAGGGAATATCTCATGTCCACAATTCCAAGTCCTCTTTGCATCCTACCCTCAGTCCCAGCTCATAGAGGGCATACTTTCTCGAACCTCTGCACCTCAGCGACTATGTTCTGTTATAGGTAATGAACACACCTGTCCAGATTAATAAGCTGCTCTTGTTCCTGACTCAAACAATCCCTGACTTGTATCCTACTATCCTACAACCACTTTGGAACCTGGAGTAGATCCACAAGGGGACTTGAGAAGCTCCAGCATCTTCCAGTGCTCTTTGCTCTTTGCTATTGGTTGGTTGTTTTACTGCACTTACATAAGGGGCCCCTCCAGGGCTTGTAACATCTGTACAAACTGAACAATAAATTATTATGATCGCAAATAAACAGTCAATAAATTACCAAGACACAAATAGTTCCAGTCAGAATACAAATACTATTCACCTTTAATCAATGCATACAGTTCATAGACTAGAATAATGCAGAGCTAGACACCAACTATTCAAATGTAAGATGGCATATATGGCACTTAAGCTGATTTTAATTAACTGTACAGAACTTGCAGTGCAGATCCCCTCAGGTAATGAATTCCAGAGGGCTGGGGCAGCCACAAAAGGCTCAGTCACCAGCACACTTTAAATGAGACAGTGGTATCTTAGCATCCCCCCAATATTTCCAGTCTCTGATGTCTGATGGCATGTGAAGTCAGGAGATCACTGAGGTACAGGGTGCCCAATTAGTTAAGAGCTTTATATGTCACTGAAAGCACCCAGAAATCAATACACCACCTGACAAGCAGCCAGCCCAGAGCCCATAGCCAGGTGGAAGATATGATCTGACCTCTGAATGGAGATCAGACTCCTCGCTGCTGCACTTTGAACAAGCTGCAGGTGGTACAGTTGACCACCAGGTAAGCCCTTATTGAGCACACCATAGTAGTCAAGATGAAAAAACTACGAGGACATTGACTAACATGGTAAGAATAGCAAAACTAAGCAGAGGATGCAACATGGAAACACATAGAATCATAGAAACATAGAAGTTGTGGCAGATAAGGACCGCAGGCCCATCCAGTCTGCCCATTTCTTTCTACCTTATAAATGTGCCATTGGCCTTTGCTCTGTCAGTGGCCTATCTATTCAAGTCATTTGTATTGCTCCCTTATGCATATCCATGCCTGTTTGAAGCCCTGCACTGTATTCATAGCCACCACTTCTTGTGGTAAGCCATTCCATGCATCCACTACCCTTTCTGTGAAAAGAATTTCTGATTCCCCTTAATCGGCCCCTCTAATCTCATGCTGTGTCCTCTTGTCCTGCTATTTTTCATATATTTAAACATGTTAGACTCTTTCACCTTGTTAATGCCCTTAAGGTGTTTGAATGCCTCGATCATATCACCTCTCTCCTCCTTTGCTCAAGGGTATACATATTGAGCTCTGTTAATCTGTCCTCATATGTCTTCTGATGCAGTCCTTGCACCATTTTTGTTGCCCTTCTGGACTGCCTCAATTTGATTAATGTCCTTGTGAAGGTGTGGCCTCCAATGCCAGCAGTACTCCAGATGGGGCCTAACCAGTGTCTTGTAAAGAGGGATTATTACCTCCCTCTTACGACTTGTGATACCCCTGATAATACACCCTAACACCCCCTAGCCTTACCTACTGCTTTAGAGGTCTGCTTTGATGATTTCAGGTCATCAGTGATGATGATGCCCAAGTCGCTTTCTTCCTTTGTGACTGCTAGCAACTCCCTTCCCGGCCTATAGGTGGCTTCAGGGTTTCTTTTCCCTATAGAAACATAGAAGTTGACGACAGATAAGGACCGCAAGGCCCATCCAGTCTGCCCATTTCTTTTTCTACCTTATAAATGTGCCATCTATGTTTCTCTATGTGCATGATTTTGCACTATGTGCTTCCCTATGTGCATGATTTTGCACTTCTTTGCATTAAATCCCAGTTGCCACTCTTCTGACCATTTTGCTAGTTTATCCAGATCTCTTCTCATTCTGCCTACCCCATCTGGATCATCTACTCTGTTGCAGATTTTGGTGTCATCTGAAACAGACAAGCCTTACCTCTAGTCCATCTGCAAGGTCACTAATGAAGATGTTGAAGAGGACTGGCCCCAGGCCTGATCCTGAGGTACCCCACTTGTGACTTGCATCTCTTCTGACTGTATACCATTTACCACCGCTCTCTGTTTTCTGCCCGTCAACCAGTTTGCCACACAGTTGACCAACTTCTGACCCACCCCGAGCCTACCCAGCTTATTTATCAATCTTCTATGTGGAACAGTGTCAAAAGCGTTGCTGAAGTCAAGGTAGGCAACATCAACTGCTCCCCCTTGGTCCACCACTCTGGTTACCCAGTCAAAGAAATCTACAAGATTAGTTTGACAAGACCTTCCTTTTGTAAACCCATGCTGTCTTGGTTCCTGTGCTCCTATGGATTCCAGGTGTTGCACTATCCTTTCCTTAAGGAGTGCCTCCATAATCTTGCCCACTACTGAGGTAAGACTGAGTGGTCTGTAGTTCCCCGTCTCCTCCCTGCTACCACTCTTGTGGAGCGGGATCACATGAGCCCTTCTCCTGTCTTCTGGGACCTCTCCTGTGCTCAGAGACTCACTGAACAGTTCTGCTAATGGCTCTGCTAGATCCACCTTTAGCTCCTTAAGTACCCTGGGATGTATGCCATCAGGTCCCATTGCCTTATCCACCCTGAGCTTAGCAAGCTCTTGTAGGACCCTTTCTTTTGTGAAGGGTAGTGCTCACCTCCCTCCCCTGTGTCCATGATACTGAGCTGTGGGCCCTGCCCTACCTTCTCTTCAGTAAATACTGAGCAAAAGTATCTATTTAGGATAGATGCTTTTACAGGGTCCCTCCTCACATGCTCCCTTTTCTCCATTAAGCTTAGCAATACCCCCTCTGGACTTTCTCCTTTCACTAGTGTATCTATAGAAAGTCTTGTCACCTTCTTTTACTGTTCGTGCTAGTGTTTCCTCAGTTTGGGACTTTGCCTGCCTTACTGCCTTCCCTGCTTCCCTTAGGGCAGTTTGGTATGCCTCCCTATCTTCATCCCGCTGTGTTCCTTATATTTCCTGAAGGCCAGCCTTTTGGCTCTGACCTTTTCTGCTACTGTATTTGAGAACCAAGTGGTTTCCTTCTTCTTTTACTTCCTTTTCTGTCTAACACAATGGGATGTTGCTTCAAGTATTGCATCCTTAATGCTTGCCCACTTGCCTGTACCCCTCACCTGCGTTTCTTTTGCCGGGCTAGCTTAACTCTGTTGGCCATCTTATCAAAGTCAGCTCCTCTGAAGTCCCATATTTTTGCCTTGGAATGGGATGATTTAGATATAGTAGCCAAATTGAACCATACCGTGTGATGGTCACTGGCCCCCAGGTGACCTTCTACCTGGAGATCTGTGATCCCTTCCTTGTTAGTCAGTACTAGATCTAAGATAGCCCTGTCTCTTGTGGGTTGCTGTACCAGTTGTTTGAGGCCCCTTCAGGGAATCCACTATGTGTCTAGTTCTGGCAGATGTTCCTGCTGGTATTGACCAATCTGTATCCAGCGTGTTGAAGTCTCCCATTATCAGAACCTCCCCTTTAGCTGTCATGTTTTGTATATCTTCTAACAGTAATGTGTTTATGTCCTCCCCCTGGTCTGGGGGCCTGTAGACAACCCCAGTTCTTAAGGCTGTCCCATTTCCTGTTTCCAGGGTGACCCACAGTTCTTCTGGCTCCTTATGTGTATTCTGAATTTCTGTAGCTTTGATATTTTCATTGACATACAGGGCCACTCCTCCCCCCCTTTTTGCACCTCAGTCTCTTCTGAACAATACATAGCCAGGTACTGAAGTCTCCCAAGTGTGGTTACTGGTAAACCACATCTCACTAATTGCTACTATGTCCAGTTTAGCCTCTGACATTATTGCCTGCAGGTCTGGGAATTTCCCAGGCTGTGAGCATTTGTGTACATGATTTTCCATTGGCCAGATTTTGGTGTGTTAGTTGTTGGGTGAGGTTTGGCATTACCCCAGTGCGTCGTATGGGGAGACAAACCTTTTTTCTTACCTGGTGATGCAAATGAACTGCAAACATGCTGAATCCTGTTTGACCACTAGCTGAGGGGGAGGGTGTTCTTCCCATTCGACGTATGGGGTGCTGCACCCTCTCCCATTGCTAGTTTAAATATTCTGCAAAGACGTCAAACTTCTGCCCCAATGCACTGACTCCCTCCTTAGTCAGATGCAGTCCATCAAATTTAAAGAACTTTCGCTCCCAGAACTGTTGCCAGTTCCCTACAAATCTGTGTCCTTTTTCCTGGCACCAGCCCTTGAGCCACGTGTTTAGCTCCCCCATCTCCCCTTCTCTGACCTTCCGTCCATCTGCTCCCCTCTCCCAGACTGGCAGGATCTCAGAGAAGGAGATGCCGGACGAAATAGATGATATTTTGTCACCCAGCCTGGTCAGGTGTTCCTTGGTCTCCACAACTGACCGGCTGGCGAGATCATTAGTCCCTATGTGCTAGGACACCAATGTTTTCTCCTGCTTTGTGAACAATTTTAGTAATGCGGTCAGTGTCTCTCCATGTTGATGTACCTGGGAGACATCTGACCATTACCCTGGCTGGAGATGGGTATCAACTCCCAATCATGGAGTCTCCTATGATCAGAAGTTTTTGGATTTCCTTTTGCTTTTTTGTTTTGGTTCCTGATCTGGGTGAGTTTTGTTGTGCTAGCTCCTGTGCTGCAGTGTCCTGCTCTGCAGTGTCTTCTGCCTCTTTGTTTGATTTCAGAGATAGAGGCAGATACCTGTTTGTAGTGTTTATATGGTTTTGTCAGTAGTATGTTGGAGAGCAGAGAGTGATGGGGCACCCGATTTGCCCCTCCTAACCACCTGCCAACCTCCTGGACCAACTACCCTCTGCGGTCGAGGTTTTTCTGTTGGATGCTGGGGAAATGGCGGGTGGTTCTTATAATGTATTTCCTCTTGAATATGAAATTTGAGGTGTGCAATCTCTTCCCATGCTGCCCGGAGCTGAGCCCTAAGATCTCCAAAGGCCCAGCATGTAGGACAGTGTCCTAAATCCTGTAAGACTGTCCTTCTGAAAATTGTTCCACAGTACCTGCAGTTAATGATATCCATTCCAGATAAGTTGCTGGGTTTATAACCTAGTCAGAGTAATTAGAAGGAAAAAATGAAAAAATGCAAGTAATGGTTTGATTGTGTTTTGTTTAACTTGTTATAAAAAGTTAAATTACTAGTGCCCTGTAAATGAGCTCACCTTGTGGAGGCTCCACTGATCCACCCTTTCCTGCTCTGCCACAGGAAATGTCATACCTGTGGTACCCTATAAAAGGAGTGTAGTTTGGGGTGGTTGGGGATGGGTGGTGGTTGGGCCCTTCTCCTTCAAAAGAAGAACCACGGATGAAAGAACAAGGAGGTAAGAGCAGAAACAATCAGTCAACAACAAATGCAGTAACCCTGAAAGCTTATCCTAATGTTAGATAAAATTGTAAAACCTGTAAAGCACCACCTGTAATAATTTCAGAGAAGATAAACGCTGTAAGAAACACTTTGCTACAGAGAAAAATAAAGCAATGAAATGTTAGCAACAAACAATAGCAATCCCTGTGAGTAAAAAATAACACCTGGGTGTTATTTTTGATGACGGCCTGACCTTGAAGTTACAGGTATCAGCCATTGTTGAGACCTCTTTTTATCACCTGAGGAATATTGCCCAGGTGAAACACCTGGTTCCTTCTGATGATCTTCCTACTTTGGTCCACACCTTCATGACCACTTGCCTCGACTACTGCAATGCCCTATACCTAAGGCTACCAGGTGTTGGTATCCATCGCCTGCAGCTGGTGCCAAATGCAGCTGCCAGGCTTTTGACTGGTACATCTAGGACCAGTCATATAACGCCTGTACTCTATGGACTGCATTGGCTGCCAGTGCGATGGCATATCACTTTCAAGGTTGGTTTGTTGACCTATAAAGTCCTACATGATCAGGGACCCCATTACCTGCAAGATCTCCTTTCTCCCTATTGCCCCTCCGACCACTTCGATCCACCAATGAGAGATTGCTAGAGATTCCCAGGGTGTGACTTCAAACATCTGGGGCCTGTTCCTTTGCATTTATGGCCCCAACCCTGTGAAATTCTCTACCTCATTGGATAAGGGACTGCCTGACCATCCGAAGCTTTAAGACAGAACTTAAGACATAACTTTTTAATCTGGCATTTTTAGAAGTTGTTTAATATAGTGTGGGCCATTATTTGTTTATGGATTAACTATTATTATAATTTTAATGGCTTTAGTGTGTTAATGTGGATGGATTTTAACTTCTGTACAGGTGCCTTGAACATAGGAAAGGTGCCTTTTAAACAAATAAAGACTGATTGATTGATTTTTCAGATGGTAAAAGCAGCTCTTAAATACAGAAGACACCTGAGAAATAAATGTCAGTGGACTGTCAAAAACTATTCCCAGACTGCAAACTTCTTTTGCCACCTGAAGGTGACCCCACCACCACCACAAATGAAGGGAAACTCAGGCCACCTCGTACGGCCAATATCTGTTTCTCATTACCCATTACTAACAACTCAGTCTTGGTGGGGCTCCAATGCCAGCCAATTGGAGCTCATCCAGATTCTGATTTCCTCCAAACACTGTTTTGATTTAAGCACTAGAGATGCCGGCAGCAAAGGATACCGTATATACAGCTGGGCATCATCTGCATAACAATGAAACTCCATGCTGTGGTGCCTAACGATTTATCCCAGTGACAGCACATACACTGCAAACAGCACAGATGAAAGCACAGAGACTTGAGGAACTCCACAGTTTGGAGCAACCAGATCGACAAGAGCTGAGTACCACCAGCTGCTCCCTTCCACTGAGGAAAGCAAAGAACCATTGCAACACAGTCCCAGACAGCCCTCCGAGCTCCTCAAGTCTGGGCAGCTAATTGTACTGTACTGTACTGTACTGTACGGAACCTGTCTGTCCATCTGTCAATCTCTCTATCTATATTTTTCTGTATCTTCATAGAAACATAGAAAACTGACTGAAGATGAAGGCCCCACAGTCTATCTAGTCTCTTGTGTAGTCTACCTAATTGAGGCAGTTCCATGAGCACAGACCTGGGCAGGGGGCGAGAGGCATTCTAAAGAGTTAACAGCACCAAGAATTAGCAGGCAGAAAATGTTAGCAGTTTAAAAGCAGTCCCTTATTACTTTTTTATTTCTGAGGTGTTCTTCTCTTCCTATGTGCTTATTAGATGATTTTCTACCTAATAGTATTGAATGTGATGTGAAAAGCAGTGCTTTACCTGAAAGCAGACATGATCTAGTTCTAAAGACAAAGAACCTCTGTGCGAAGCACTGAGGCAATGGTTACCCCAAAGAGCATTTGGCCGGGAAGCCAAGTTTCAAAGAAATACAAAATCACACATTTATTTATTTATTTAAACATCAGTTTAAAAACCTTTGAGCCAGGAGCTCATTTACAAAGGTACTTCGTCACATAGAGGACAACAGACAGCAGCACAAGAGACAACAGATATTACAGAAGCAAGATAGTTACCATTCAGGGTTACAGTAGGCTCCAATACATATGATAGCAACTTGTCAAAGAATGCAAAGAATTAGGGTTGGGAGGGTGAAAGTAGGAGAGGATAGAGGTAGGAGGGGAGAAGGACTGGGGAGGAGTGGAAGGGGGAAAGGCCAGGGAGGGAAAAGAGGGGGGGAGGTTAGTAGAACGGGGGGGGGTGCAGCTCGGTGAGCATTGTCACACAATGCAAAGCATCATGGGCTGCATATGCAGATCACCACAGAATATTATGCTGGTTCAACTTTAAGCAGAAATGCATGGTCCCGAAAGGCCTCTCACACAGTTTGCAAAGGGTGCCAACAGAAAACATAGACACGTGTTTCGTCCTACCAGGACTCATCAGTATGCCTCATCTGTTTGACACCCCAGTGGAATGAACCAGTTACCCTAAGATTTCTAGTCCTCCCACTGTCTCATCACCATGTGGCCTCACTCCTTGTTACATCACAAGTCCTGCTGCCTGGTTACTAACATGTGTCACAACAAGTTACTAATGCAGCAGCAGGAGACTGGCTCGCTTTGTTACTAGTGATGTCATAATCAGTGAGGTCACAATGCTGATGATGTGTAGGAGGAACAGGATTGACTACTTCCAGGTAGAGGTCTCCAGATTTGCAACTCAGAGCCTTAAACCACTGCGTTATACTGCCTCCTAAAACTGAAAAATGAAAGTCACTATCGAGTCCAGACAGAACACTAGCTCTTAATGGCCTGTGCTGTCTCTTCATGCCGACTTTTAATTTTGATTTCCTATTATGCACATCATAGGCAGCATAGAATACTGGGATGCCGTGTGTGCTGGCAGAAAACTGTTTGCATGAGGTTAAGAACAAACTTGACTGGATGCCAGTGATGTAATGATTTTTAATGTTGATTTGTGTTCATGTTTATGGATTTATTCAGTGAAGTAAAACGGCAATTGCTTTAAAACAAACAAGCATTTCACTCCTGAAAGAACAACTTTAGTACTATAGGGAACGTCAGGCCAAGACAGAGGTGGCATGTCCACTCCCTTCCTCTCTCCTAACACTGACACATGTCTGCAGCCAATTCCTATACTAGTTTCAGATAATATTTACAAAGGCATTTCTTGGCTCCTTTCTCTCCTTTCTGATCTTTGTTTACCAACTTACTAATTTATTAGTTTCTCATGATGGATGATGATAGATAAAATCTTTTATTTTTCAACAGGGAATAACTTGTAGGACTGTGTGGCCTGTTTTACAAAGTTGTCCTGTGGAGATTATGGTTTCACAGAGTGTCATAGCTTTTAATACACAGGTTTCGCATTTAAAACATGTAATAATTTATAACAAAAACATGTAAGAAGCAGGGGTACATACAAAGGTGGATCCCATGTCAAATCACCTCCAAAGATAGACCCCAAGATGTATCCACGAGATAAATTCTTACACATCCTAATCATAACATTGGCAAAGATGTATGTCCTATGAAGAAGACAGAGGGAGGACCAGAAACATTATACACAGGGGTCATAACATATACATTTATCTTTTCAAACTAAGTCCAGACGTTGTTTAAATTGTCCTGGGTTATTCACATTTTGAATTTTCGGATCTAATTCATTCCACAATTTTAATAAATAGAATCTCCTTTGCATCCTGCTATAGATGTTAACCTCAAAGGGTTTTCAGACATCTATGTTTTAGGTGCCTTAGGTTATGTTTAGTGGGATCTTGTAAATGCAATGTCTTCAGTACAGTGTGTGTGTGTGTGTGTGTGTGTCTGTTTGTCTCCAGAAGGCAGATGTTCAGTACTACACCAATGACTTATGGAAGAAACAGAATTTAATCTGCAAGCCATTGCTTTCTGTTGAAACTGTATTACAATACACTGGTTCACTCTTATTGTCCTGCCCCTGACAGGCTTAAGTACATTCTAAGTGTGTTTCTGAGTTACAGACTGGTAGTAGGAGCCATTTTAGAACTGTGTAATGTAGTTTATGAATTCGTTAGAGCCACGTTGCATGTTATGGTGACACTTTTGTGCACTGTACCTCTAGATTCTATTTCAGATTGCCCTTTCTCTACTAATTTATGAGATGCCCTTCCCTCGATTTTGAGACTGCTTGCTTTATTTGAATTAGGCCCTGTCCACACTGACATACTTTTTAAAAATGTTTTGAGTTCTGTATTTGAGCACAGTTATCGGAGCGTCCACACTGCTCTCTCATTCCGTTCTTGCCCACTTGAGTTCCTAGCCAGCAACTGTGTCAATCTGAAACCATGCTAAAACCGTGCTCTGATCAGTGTTTTAGCACAGTTTTTAAACACGGTTCGTAGCACGGTTTTACTGTGATACAGTGTGGTCAGGGCCTTAAAGGATTGCTCTTTATTTATTTATTTATTTATTTAACTTTTGTTGACCAGGTAAGTACACTAGACAAGTTATATGCCTATTTTCAGGTACGACCTGGGAGAGTACACTGAGATACAGATACAGTAAGATACAAGTTTATACAGAGGACAGCATGACACAAGTTAGGCAGTATACAGAGTCAGAATAGAACCATGTGAACATAACCAGTAGATAGTAAGCACTGTTAAGATATGTACAGAAATATATATATATATATATATACACACACACACATAGAGACACCAAGGCTAAGAACAGTACAATTTTACAAGGTATACATGACTCCGAGCCACAAACAGAGCCACAGTCTGAGTATCTCCTGAAACAGAGAAAAATACATTATATGCACCTCAGAGTCCAGTTAGACAGGCTGCGTCAGCAGGAGTTGCAAGAGGGGTGCCAGGAAGGACATGTGAGTCTGGTGCAGGGGACCGGAACTAGCTGTGGAGGTCTAGGAGACCCACATGCAGAGGAGAGCTTCAAGTGATACCACAGGGAGCACCGGAGGCATGAGTGGGAGGGGGAGGAGCGGACTTGAGTGGGAAAAGAGTTCCATAGCCTTGGGGCACATGAAGCAAAATCCCTGTCCCACATTTGCATGTGGGTGATAGGGACTTTAAGAACACCAGGGCCCAGAGACCTGAGGGAGTAGGTAGAAGAGACAGCCAGTTTGAGAAGCTGAGCCAGCCCTGGGGGAGTGCCAGTACTGAGCACCTCGCCCATGAAACAGCCCAGGACAAAGCTCATGTGGTTGGGCAAGGACAGCCATTAAATATGGTTGTTCCCAGGTTTTCATCACAGTTCTCAGCTGTTTGTGAACACTTGTTGTCCAGTAAGTCAAGGGAGCAGTGTCTGTTGTATGCTAGTTCACCTTAGGCAAGAAAAGTGATGTTAAACGATGGGAGGCATAAACTACATCATAAATCACTAACAGAATTTCAGCCAATCAGCAAGCAGAGTCACTGTACCTCTTATCCTGCGTACAGTATTCTCTTGTGCAAGTGGGTTAGGAGGGAGCACTCCACTTTGGTGTCGGAGGGGAGAATGGCACAATAAAATTAAAAAAGAGACTTTAAACTTACTATAAATCACTTGAGCTAAACTTGAGTGGTTTGTAATATGATAATAGGGCCTCTAAGGACCTTTTATGGTATTAGAGACTCCTTTCATGAGGTTTGGCAAGACAGAACCACTTAGTTTTGCGGTCCACTCATCCAAACTTGATACTCGGAGTCTCTTATCCTGTAAGAGACATCCTTTGGAGGCCCTATTAACATATGTCATCTACTGCATTTCTAAGCTGGTGCACTGCTCACAACCAGTGTGAAAATCAGAAACAGCAGCAAAAGTATTGACTAAATGTGACTTAACAAAGAAAGTTTATGATTTGCAGTTTCTTGATTAGAAAAAAAACTACAATACCAGCACTGTCAGCAACACCTGCATTTTGTGGATTAAAGCAATTTTCCAGATGCCAAGAAAATGTAGCCCCCCCCGCCAAGTAATCCCACTCACCTGAGCTGCCCCGGCGGGACCAGGGGCTCAGCAGTACCTCCCCGAGAGGCCAGGCCTGAGTCCTTACCAGTAGTTTCTGTGGTGCCTTAGTGCCCCCACCTGGGGCCCCTGAATCGCCTCCTGTGGGTAGAACAGGTTAGAACATTTCCCCAGGATAAATAATGGTCTTCCCTCTAATGACTGGCCATGATGACCCACCAGACCCACAATCACTCCCCGCAATGGCTTTACACACACAGCAGGGGAAACAGATGAACAATAAATATCCAGTTTATTATTACAAGCTAATACAAAGGAGGTGGGGGCTACTCCTCCAGAACCTCCTGGTTACCAAACACTCACTTATCCCCACTTCCCCCTGGGTGCACCCAGACGAGTCACAGTTAGTGGGTACCTCATGGTCCCGTAGTCTGCAGGCCTGCTGTTTACCGTTGGGGCCCTTACACACTCGCACAAGTTCCAAGAAAACAAAGATAAACTGGTGTAGAGGACAGTTCCCTCCTGACCCTCCTGGCAAATAAAACAATGATCTCCCCTGAACTGCAGCTCGGGGTACTCACAGTGCCTGGAGAGGGCGATGACCCCTGCAGTCCACAGCATGTAGTTTCCCATGAAATGGGTGGTTTAGTTCTTCACCTGCCTGGCCTTTCCAGCTTCGCCCGCAAGCCTTTGTATATGGCTTTCACCAGGCAAGCCTGTTCGTCCTTCTGTCCATGATTCCTCTGATCTTTTCAATGGGGGCGGGTGGGTCACAGCAGTTCAACTCCCCCTGGTACCTTTTTAGTCTCCCCAGCTTCTCCCCTGGCAGGAAGATCTGTCCCTGATGCAGCAGCCTCCCAGACACCCCAGGCTGGAGGTCGTAGTACCTTCAGGCCAAACAGTCTGCCTCAGTACTTTTGAGCAACCAACCTGAGGGGTCCTCCTGCACAGCCCCAGTGGCTGTCTGGCTCCTTCCTGTTCCTTATGCTTGAAAGGGGAGAGAGAGGGGGGTGGAGAGGGATGCAGCCCCAGAGCCTTTGCCAGGCAAAACCACCAAAACAGCCCTCTGGTTTCCTTTTGGGGGCCTGGGATTCTCTTTCCTCCTGTTCCTCCATCTTGCTCTCCTTCTCTCTCCAAACGCTCCTGTCTCTCTCCAGCCCTTCCCTTTCTCCACCCATTCCTTCTTCCTGCCTTGGGGAAGGGTAGCCAAAGCCTCCCATGCCTGCAGGCAGTCTTTTTGGAGGGGGGAGGGGTAGAGCTGCCTTTTCTCTTTGTAGGAACCAAAAAAAGTAGCATGCACTTTTCTAGCTAGGCACCTGGTTCCTAACTAGCCCAACAATAATCACAGTCACAGCTAGGCTTGCATCAGGTCCAGCCACATCAATGGACCAGGCGCGAGTACCCCCAGGACAGCAGAAGCCCCCTGCCCACCTTACGTAAGCGCCGGGCTGGGAGGGGGCTTACAAAAACATTTTTAAATATCATTTTTAGGTAAAAATGCAGTTTACGTTTCACTGATGTTCTGGATTTATCTTCCTCATTCTGCATTACTGAGTAAGCTCGCTGGAGTTATGAAATACACAGTTTTCAGACACAGCCTGGGAGTATACACTCAGAAAACATAGGACGTAGGATAATGACAACTGGATAATATTAAAAGCAGGACAAGCAAGCATCAAAATAGTGCATTCAACCACAACAAGTACATTTTTAGAGGGCTGTGGAATCACGGCCCATCTCTTGTAATCGTGCTGTGAGTTCTTCCTGGAACAAAAGGAATATCTCTGCTACATAGTACATGCCCATCTTTTTTACTTACACGTGTCAACGCTTCCCTCCTCACCATAATCGGAGATCAGGTCTTCTCTTTTGCACTCAGGTTGTGGAAGCCCCCTTGCAATCCATCCAATCATTTAGCCTTCAAGTGTGCTCTGAAGAAACTCCTCATTTCACTTGCCTGCAACTGTACCTAATCTCATTACCTCACCTGCTCAGTGGCTCCCCTTGTGGTCCTACTCAGCCCTTTGTTTTGAAACTAACCCATCTTTCTTTTTATATAAGTTTAGCTAATCTATTCTGCATTCATTGTTACAATCTGAACTGTATTGGTTATACAATATTTGTTGTTTTTGTTGTTTCTGTTTATTTCTGCTTAATCATGTCTTTTGTAGCACTGCTGTACTGTTCCTCTATTTGTATTATTGTACCCATGTTACTGTTGCTCAACTGTTCTCTTTTTGTTGTAGCCTCCCGGGTCATGCCTGAAAATAGTCATTTATGGCTAGTGCACCTACCCGGTTAACAAAAACTAAATAAATAAAATAAAATATATGTAATTGTCATTCACTGGAATATGCCCACTTTGAATTTTCCAAGATCGTACCTGGAAATAGGTATTCACTTGCCTAATGTACCTACCTGGTTAACAATAAACAAGTAAATAAACTTTGAGGAACTATTGAATGCTGGTCTAAAGTTTGGCTATCCTCTTCTGCTTCTACTGCTCTTATCAGAAGCTTCCAGAGTAATGTCATCCTTTGGTGTGCAGTGATCCAGTGTGTGCTCTGTCCAGACTACCTTGGGAAATGAGGAGTCTGCTATTTCTCTTTCGACTGTTCAGGGATCATCAGTTATCTAGTGTCCAGCAGCACCCTTCCCTCACTCTTCTCAACCCTGTAGATCACTTCCCTGGTGTCTAGTGGCTCCTGCCTTCCACCCACTCCAGCTGGAACATGCAACTACCATCCACTGCTGTAGTTCCCAGCCATCTCCTAAATAACTCTCTACCCAAAACAAACCTACTTTAACTCTTCCCCTGGCCATATCACCTCCCACCCACCTCTCGACTAACTCTGGGCCATTCCACTGCTCTTACCAGCTGCTGCATCTCCTGCATGCCTCTCAGTCATCTGAGGGCTTGACTCATAGCTCCTGCTCATTGTTGCACCTCCCGCCTATCCCACCTTCTGACCAAATCCCTGGCTCTGAAAAACACTACTGCTCACTGCTGCAACTCTCACCTTCCTCCTGACTACTAACCAGCTGATGCACAGTGCCTTCCCTCTGCTGTAACCCTCACCAGTGTCCTATCCAGCATCCCTCATTGGCAGTCATCAGGGAAGATAGGCATGGCTAATCAAAAATGTATCATTCATGGCTACAGCCAGGGTATTTTACACATACATTATGATGATGCCATCGGCATCGCGAGACAACCTAGACACTGATGTTATGGAACCCCTTACAGTATGCCTCCTCATTGTGGATGGTGACAAGATAACATCGCGGTTGCCATCTATTAGGCCTAAGACATCGGGGAAGCAATGAAGTGTACAGAAAGCATCATTTGTGACCCAAATGTCCTGGCACAGTACAATAAATATGAAGTAGTCTGCAACATTTCTGTTGAGCACATAGAAACATAGACTTTGATGGCAGATAAGGACCGCTTGGCCCACCTAATCTGCAGATCCTAATTAACCAACAGCCTGTTTCTTCCTACCTCCCACAAGAATTGTCTTATGTCTGTCCCATGCATTCTTGAATTATCCCACAGTTTTAGACCCCACAACCTCCTCAGGAAGGCCATTCCATGCATCTACCACCCTCTCTGTGAAAAAATACTTCCTCACATTGCCCCTGAGCCATCCCCCCCTCTATCTTCAAATTGTGTCCCTTGTTCTTGCACATCTCTCTTTTTCTGAAAGATGCTACCCTCTTGGACTTTGTTGATTCCACTGAGGTACTTAAAAGTTTCTATCATGTCCCCCCTCTTCCTCCTTTCCTCAAGGGTATACATATTAAGCTCATTTAGTCTGTCCTCATATGGTTTCTCTTGCAGACCCTGCACCATTTTAATTGCCCTCCTCTGGACTGCCTCCATCCTGTTTATGTCCTTGTGGAGAAGAGGTCTCCAGAACTGGACGCAGTACTCCAGATGGGGTCTCACCAACTGTCTGTACAGAGGGATAACAACTTTTTGCTTTCTGCTGGTGGTGCCTCTCCCTATACATCACAGTATTCCTCCCAGCCCTCCCTACTGCCTTCTCACATTGCTTGCTAACCTTAAGGTCATCTGATATGATTACCCCATGGTCCCTTTCCATTTTTGTTGTTGTTACTACCTCCCCCATTGTGTAATCTTCCCCTGGGTTTTTGTTTCCCAGGTGCATAATTTTGCACTTCTTTGCATTGAATCCAAGCTGCCATACTTCTGGCCATTCCTCCAACCTTGCCAAGTCCCTTCTCATCCTTTCCATGCCTCCTTGTTATCAACTCTGTTGCAGATCTTTGTATCATCTGCAAAGAGGCATACTTTTCCTTCCATTCCCTCTGCAATGTCACTTATAAAGACATTAAAAAGTACTGGACCCAGTACTGAACCCTACGGTACCCCACTAGTAACCCCTCTTTCTTCAGAGTGGACTCCATTTACAATTACCTTCTGTGTCTAGTTGTCCAGCCAATGTTTTACCCAGGCTACCACCCTGGGACCCACTCCCAGACTGGTTAATTTGATTATTAATCTTTTATGTGTGACTGTGTCAAATGCCTTACTGAAGTCTAGGTAGGCCATATCCACAGCCCCTCCCTGGTCTGCTACTTTGGTCACTTAGTCAAAGAAATCAATTAGATTCATCTGACATGACCTTCCCACTGTGAACTCATGCTTCCTTTGGTCCTGTGCCCCACTGGCCTCTAGGTACTCAACAATTCTTTCCTTCAGAAGTGATTCCATCACTTTCCCTACCACAGAGGTCAAAATGACAGGTCTATAGTTCCTGCCTCTGTGTTTATCCACTTTGTGAAAGGGAATCACATCCGCCTTCCTCCAGTCCTCAGGTACCACACCATCCTCCCATGATTTGTTAAAAGGGTAGTCAGTGGTGTCACTAGTTCTCCCCTTAATTCTTTTACAATTCTGGGGTGAATTCTGTCAGGCCCCATTGCTTTGTCCACCTTCAGTTTTAGGAGTTCTTTCAGAACCCTTTCTTCTGTGAAAGGACTGGGATCGACCCCCATATCCAGAGTGCTTCTGTTAATTGGATTAGGCACCTCCCCCTCCTTCCTCTTTTGAATATTGAGCAGAAGTATTCATTCAGTATCCCTGCTTTTTCACTGTCCCTCTCTGTCCACCCACCGTCCTTTCTATTCAACCTCACTATCCTCCCTTTGTCTTTCTACGCTCCTAATGTACCTATAAAGGTTTTATCCCCTTCTTAACCGAGTTGGCTATCTTTCCTCAGTTTGGGCCTTTGCTATTCTGACTTCCCTCCCTGCTTCCTTCTGCCTTAACTGGTACAGTTCTCTGTCCTGCTCCTTCTGTGTTTCCTTATACTTCCTAAATGCTATCTTTTTCTCCCTAACCTTCCCTGCCACCTCTTTTGAGAACCATAGTGGTTTTTCTTTTGTTTTGATTTGTTTATTTGCTTCACACAAAGGCTTGTTGCCTCTGTAATGGCAGTTTTGATGTTTCCCCATTATTGCTCCACCCCTCCTTCTAGACTGTTTGCTAGTGCTTTTCTAAGGCACTCTCACATCTTGCAAAAGTCAGCCCTTCTGAAGTCCAGTACCCTCACTTTTGTATGGCTTGACTCTGTAGCTGAGTTTATTGTTGTTTGGTGGTCACTTGTTCCCAGATGGCTACCCACTTCTAGATCTGAGATCCTCTCACTGTCCCCATTTGAGAGTACGAGGTCTAAGATTGCTCCCTCATGAGTGGGTCCCAAAACTAGCTGTCTGAGGCATGCCACCTGTAGGGCATCGAGCATGACCCTACTCTTGGATGTGGCTGCAGCAAAGGTGCTCTAGTTAACATGTGGCATATTCAGGTCCCCCATCAACAGTATCTCCTTTCTCTGCCATCCTATGGATGCCTTCTGTCATATCCTTGTCCATTCCTCTCCCTGACATGGGGGTCTGTATACAACCCTGTGTTGACTGTGGTGCCATTTCCAGTCTCTAAGGTGACCCACAGTGCCTCCTCTCCTCCCTGTTTACTCTTTTGTTCCATTGCTTTTATCCCTTCCCTTACATCGAGAGCTACTCCTCCCATCTTCTACTCTCCTGTCTCTCCTGTAGATTGTGTACCCTGGTATGTTAACATCCCAGTCATGTTCTCTGTGTACCATGTTTCTGTGACTGCTAATATCCAAGAATCCCTCTTCCATCAAGGCCACATGTTCAGGGAGCTTGTTGCTCAGACTATGGGCATTGGTACTCATTACCCTCCATTTCTTGATGGCCTTACCCCTTTTTGCCCCATCCCTGTCCTTATTGCCTTTGTCATTTTCTCCATTTACCCCTGCCCTTCTCCCTATCGACACCTCTATGTTGGTGTTTACCTCACTTACTACCCTGATTATTTTGGGGGGCTAGGATTTCCCTGCCCTTTTCCAGTGTCTCCCCCCTTAGCTAGTTTAAATGCTTGCCAATGAAGCATTTAAACCTATCACCTAGGATCCTGGTTCCCCTCCTGGATAGATGCAGACCATCACACCAGTATAGGCCTGCATCACTCCAGGTGGACCCCAGTCCCCAATGAAGACAAATCCCTGAGCTCTGCACCAGCTTTTCAACCACTGATTGAATCCTATGTGTGGAGCCCTAGCCACATCCATGCCATAGACAGGCAGCACCTCCGAGGGTGTTACCGTGTGTGCTACTTGTTTAAGACCCTCCCAACTCCACAAACTCTTCCTGCACAGCTCTGATCCCTTTCTCAGCCAGGTCATTTGTTCCTAGGTGGACAATGACATCCAGCTCCCTACTCCATGCAGCTGCTCCAGCGATCCTGAGGATTCGCTCCCTGTCCCTCCAAGCCATGGTGCCAGGCAGGCACCTTACCTCCCTCTCCCTCCTCCCCAGTTCCACCCACCTAACAATGGAGTCCCCCACCAGGAGTTGTTTTCTTCCCCATGGGGTCCCATGCCACCCTCCTGTGGGTCTTCTTTGTGGAGGTTCCCAGCATCCTCCTTGGTTTCCACTGCAGGTGCCTCCATAGAGGAATCACACTTTGCCAGAATGGCATATGAATTGTGGAGAAGTACAACTGGAGGATGTGCCTCTGTTCCACCACCCTCACCTTCCCTGAGCCCACTATGGTCCAACCGCTCCTCTTTCTTGGCAACCTCTGAGGCAATACCAGCGGCCCTGGTGGGCCCTGGGTGGGAGAGGAGGTCCCCCAAATCCTGGCCAACTCAGCCAGGAGATGAACAACCTCCTCCCTCAGCCCAGAGAGGTGCCTGCAGATGGGACAACATCGCATCCTCCAGAACGTCTCCCGGAAGACTGCTGCTCCACAGCCACTGCACTGCACCACTCCCATCATGTCTTATTTCTGGCTCCTTAACTGTTGTTTGGAATACTTACGCTTTCCTCTGTTTATTTTATATTTTTTTTCTCCTTACTTACTTACTGCCTCTGTGCCCTTTAAGCTCCTGATCTTCCTGTTCTGGGACAGTAAGTTCCTATATTTCTCAGTAGTCTCCTTACTTGCTCAGAGGCAGACCTCCAGCAGCTAGGGAGGGATGGAGAGCTACTCTTTCCCTTCTAGGATGGTGAGTCTTTGGTGGCTGTCTGATCACTCACTTACTGCTCCCAAACAAGAGTTCCTGTTGTCAGTCAAATCCTGTGCCTATAAAAGTAGAACTAGCTTTGGGTGGAGGGCAATATAGTCCCATTAGAGAAGTATAGTTATAACAGCAGCTCCTTCTTGGTGTTCTCTGCCTGTTCTCTGGCAGAAGCTATCTAGGCAGTTTTAAATCTGGCTTTAACCTGGCTTCCTTCTAGCTAAGCCACTCCTCCTACTTCACAGCTCTTTCTACACTTAGTTAATTGCACAGATAACAATTCCCTTCAGCCAACTCAGACAAACACACTACCTTTTTTTGTTGTTTTGTTTTTACCCTAAATTGAAGGTCCCAGTAGTAGAGTTCTCGTTCTTTAGTCCCAGTAAAGAAGTATAGTTATAACAGCAGCTCCTTCTTGGTGTTCTCTGCCTGTTCTCTGGTGACCTGACGCAGCACATGTGACACAAAGGACTGATTCAAACACCAGTCTTGTTACCAAACACCCTCTGGAATGATTCAGTTGCATGGTAGGCCAGTGTACACACCACTTTTGTCTCCACTGTCATGGCATGTGACTGTCTTGTCTTGGGTTTATCTCATCCTTCACAGGGTCACACAACTGGCTGATAGTGTCATTGTCTATCGGAATCTCTCAAGCAAT
The DNA here is from genome assembly GCA_016271365.2 of Neoceratodus forsteri. Lineage (NCBI taxonomy): Eukaryota > Metazoa > Chordata > Ceratodontiformes > Ceratodontidae > Neoceratodus > Neoceratodus forsteri. Next base: position 22,185,529 of record CM028135.1, on the reverse strand, counting down.
AGGTCATCTCAGTGTTCCTGCAGCCACAGTGGATGGAACGCTCTGGGTCTAGGTCACATCCTCCTCTGCATTCACTTCTCCCTCTCCTCTTCAATATCCAGGAGGAGGTTTATAAGCCACAAGTGATGCATAGTACAGTACAACAGTGTGTCTCACCTGTATATTACCTGTGTTACTGATGCTGACAGTTGTGCACCTGTGCTTATTACCATGTGTGTATGGTGCTCATCATTACGCAGTCCCAGTGTAAAGTACCACTGGACACTGGCAAACTGTGTACTGACAAACAACACTTTAAGTAGGTGTGGTGTGTCATCACCCATTTTAGATCTTCTTTCTGCATTAGCCTGTGCACAATCGAACATCATGGTGTCACATACTACGAGTCACATAGCCAGTGGGTTGACATGCGTGACTGTCAGCTTAGACCGTGTGAATGACATGAACTGCCAAGACAGCATGGGCTGCCTGTGGTCAGTGCTAGAAACATAGAATTTGTTGGCAGGAAAGGACTGCTTGGCCCAGTGAGTCTGCCCAGATGTTCTCTGCCTAATCTGACTCCAGAGACCATCCCACCTCCCTGCCTATTTTCTAATACAACATGCTTTCTTGAAGTCCCCCTTGGCTTTCACATCCACCACTTCTGCTGGCAGTCTGTGACAGATGTCTACCACCCTGTCAGTTAAGTATTTCCTCACATCTCTCTTAAATGGCCCCCCTCCAGCTTCATCGCATGTCCCCTGGTCCTGGCGCTCTTACTTATTTGAAAGAGACTCCACTCCTGCACCCTGTTCACCCCAGTGAGGTACTTGTAGGTCTCTATCATGTCACCTCTCTCCCTCTTCTCTTCTAGGGTGTACATGTTAAGATCCCTCAGTCTCTCCTCATTGGGCCTCTTGTGCAACCCCTGCTGTACCAAGGACCTTTACTGTGCAATTGGTGAAAAACTAAGCCCCTCCATATTCAACTGCACCCATTTGTGCCACGCAAAACATAGCGGTGCAGAAAACATAGTGGTCCACAAAACATAGCTACTGATCGTCATTCATACTGGCACTGGACCTGTGGCAGACATCATGAGTGGCTGAAGCAGCTGTATCATCACACACATTGCACCACACCTGATCCTGTGTCACACACACTGCTATGTAACTTGCCAGGTTATAGATGGGCAAGGGTGTGGGGGAATGAATATGCCCAATATAGAGAAAAATCTCTGCAGTAGGAAGGGCGGAAGAGGGATGGAGGCTACCCCACCCAAGGAGCTGCTGTAGTGCTTATGTGCTCCATCAATCCCTGCTGCAGGATGTTCCTGGGGCCAGTCAGCTCTCCAACTCCCTCAACCCTCTGTGCAGCTAAGGAGGGCTGAGGGACATTCTGGCAGTGGTTGGTACTGCCAGTGAAGAAAACTAATGGTCTGGCAGTTGTATGAGCAGTCCTTGGAGAATGCAATATCCCACGGTCCCCTGCTTCATTTGGAATGAAGTACATTGCAGTGCTTACTCATGCAGCCCTGCATGAAGCTTCACCCATGGAGAGCGGAGAGCAGGGCTGTGGATGCTGTCCGTGTGGACAGGCATTAGAGTATGAAGTAATTCTTTCTTATCCCAGCCTGTTTTGTGGATTGGGCCTTAATTCTATGCCTGGTGTCTGCATGTTTTGGGAATAAAGTAAATGCGACTTTTTTGCAAAAAGTGGTGAGTGGCTATTTTTATGGTATTTATGGTGAAATTATGGGCTGAAGATTTCAAGAGATTAGGATGTGCTTTTGGCATCAATGAGACACGGAGGGAGTTTTGTCTAGTATTGATATCTAGAAGTGTACGACTATTTTTGGCTGCTTAGCGCCTGACTGAGTGGAGGTATATTAAGAGGATACATGATGGGCAGCTATGTGATAGCTGAAATATCAGCATGAGTGGCAAGTGAGCTCAGGGTTATCGTGAGTGACTCCGCGTAGTGGAGCTGCGAGTGATTTAACCCCGAGCTCAGTTGCCATGAGTGCTGATGTTTTAGCTATCACATAGCTTCCCAGCACGTATCCATTTTATACAATAGGAGTGTGTTTTGTGCTTTTTTTTTTTGTTTGATGGAGTTATCACACTGTGATGATGTAATCACAGTGTGATAACTGGAGTTGTCACTCTGCAGTGAGAATGCCTGTTTTTAACTAATGGGTTATCTGATCACTCCTATTGTATAATCCCAGATTACCAGAGAAGAGAATGGATTAAAAGAGTTAGTTCCCTCAAGAGGAATTAGACCTCCCCTTAACACACAAATCCCGAGAGCAGGACTATACCAACTTACAAAAACTAAGGCACCTGGAAGGGACAGGTTTACTGCTGCTCACTACCAGTTGATCCCACAGATAATCAACCCTCTGCTCCTTGCTGCAGTGCGGGAATCTCAGCAGACAGGATGCCTGCCTCACAATGGACGATGCAGAAAATACCTTACTACCCAAAAAGTCCAATGATCTGCTAGACTGTCCTAATTTCTACACCACCTCCCTCATCTCCAGGTGCCTAGGTCTTAGCTAAAGCCCTAACCACATAGTTGAATAAAGTACTCCTGGTCTTAATATAGTGTACACAGGTGGGCTTCCGCAAAGCAGGCACACTGTTCTAAACCTAAAATGGCATGCAAAAAAGGACAACATTCTCATGGTAGCCATAGTGGTAGATTTACATAAAGCCTTCTACTCAGTTGAATGGGGATAACTGCATTTGGTACTGGCAGCTTACAGTTTTAGCCCCCCATTCAGAGATTGGATATCCACCCTGTACCAGTCACACACTGCTTCCATTCTTACAACTAGAACTATACCATTCACACTCACACTGCTCAAAGGAACATGGTAGGGGTGCCGCTGTCCCCACCTCCTGTTTCTGCTAGCACTAGACCCCCCACTAGGAAACTTCTGCACAAAGAAGACTTCCAGGAAATCCAAGTGAGAGACCAGAAGTACTGGGTTAATATGAATGCCGATTATCTGAGCCTTACAATGCCCAATCCGAAGCAACTTTACCTCAGGTCATGGCCATCCTTTACAATTTTGCTAAGATCTCGGGCTTGCAATAAATTGGTACAGAGCTACACTGTCTCCAGTGAATTCACACTGCAGGCCTACCCATAAACTGGGACTAGAAACAGACTTCACTTGTCTATGCATCAAAGTTACCTTGAAGTGGACAAACCTAATCCCACCAATATCACACTTCTGATGGATCTAGAATGTGAGACCTAGTGCTGGCTGAAGCTGCGCCTGACCATAAAGGGGAAAGTAGAGGCAAGCTGAATGTTTGCACTCCCAAAACTTTTCTGTATTTTTTAACATCCTCTAGCAATTGATGACAAACACTTTGCCAAAATTAATCACTTTATCAGTCACTTTCTCTGGGAAGAGAAGGCACCCAGGCTGAGTAGAGCCAAAACCAGGGCACACTGGTCCAAGGGGGTCCTAGGACTTCAATGGTTCCAGGGATATGCCTTTGCATTCACAATTGCCCAAGCCAGCAAATGGCTATAGCCCCTTAACCCTTGAGCCACTCAATGGACATGCCTGGAAACTGCAGTGGCCCAGACACCATGCCTCAGTCTTTTACTGAGCCCCAATGATGACAAACTCACAACCACACACTCTATCCTGAACACAACTAGGAAAGCCTGGCTTAAATGTACGTCTATGACATATGTTCTTAAAGAAAGCAGGACTCCTACAAAACCATTCACGTTTCTTTCTCAAAATGTTCAAATACAGATTGAATGCAAAAACTATGATCTACTGGAAAACTTGGGAACAATCTGGCATTTGAACACTGGCAGACATCTCCAACCAAGGATTGACTCACTTCCTATCATTCCGGCAACTGATGGATAAATTTAGCCTCTCCAAAAATGATTTTTTGGAACTACTTCCAGTTGAGGGCCACAGTGCAAGGCCTAAACAATAGCACTAACAGCAAACAAGACTGGGTCAGGCTACACCACATGGTGAGGGCATTGACCTATAAAAGGGTGGCAGGAAGGGTATATCATACCTTAAGGGATTCTCAACTCCCAATACAAGAAGAATGTAGACTAGCTAGTGAGGGGGGACGGCTCAGGGGTAATGTGGGGAAATTCTTTTTCACAGAGAGAGTGGTAGACGCATGGAACCGCCTTCCTGGAGAGGTTGTGGGGTCTAAAACAGTGGGGGAATTCAAACATGCATGGGACAGACATAAGGCAATTATAGTGGGGGGTTGCAGGAAGTAGGCTGTTGGTTAACTAGAATCTGCAGCTTATCCAATAGGTAGGGAAATGGGCAGACTGGGTGGGCCAAGTGGTCCTTATCTGCCATCAAAGTCTATGTTTCTAGCCTGGGAGCAAGAGTTGGGTCTAACACTGACGTGAAGAACATGGGAGAACTGTATTAAAACAGCACACCATGCATATAGGGACACAAAGAGGCGACTGATCCTAACAAAAATCTTACATAGGTGGCAAAAGACTTTGCTAGCCCCATAGCAGAAGGGCTGTCTCCTTATTCATAGTGCTGGAGGTGGTCCCAGGCAGGTGCTGGACTGTTGCATATATTATGGGATTGCCTCACCTACAATTATATTGGCCCCTATACACTAAGGGACAGGTTGCCTATGTATTCATGAAAGGGACATGCATTCCCTCTACACTGAATCCACTGCAGCTACAGTATGTGCATGGCCAGTTCAGGGGTGTGTTGGTGGGCATGTGCATGCTCGCACTCCATGCCATTCACAAAGGTGCACAGTTTCGGGCAAGGAGGGTGCAGGATATGGGCTCTTGCTGTATCTTTTGTGTACCCACCTCATTGACACCTGCCAGGTGTGGCGGGAGAGGGAATTCCCCCAACCATGCTTCCCCAGCCCACTGCACTGACAGGGAGGGTTGGGGGCATCCATTCAGGTAACCTCCAGTACTTTTAAAAAATGCAGACCCATACCTACTCAGAATCCTCTGCTCGCATGGGGCAGGGGATCCACTTCAGGACCCAGGACAGGCATCTGATTGGATGCTCTCCTGCATTTCTGAATCCCCACAGCAACACGTTGGGGTGGTGGGACTGTGGACAGGTGCCCTGTGGAGGCACGTGGTAGTGATCACAATGCACCATGTGCCAGTCTGCAGGTGTGGAACTTTTGATGGCCAGGTACGCATGAATTGCATGAACCTGGCTCCTCAGTAGTGCCTAGTCCCCATTGGGATAGCGTTCTATCAGATGACACGTCAATACTAGGTACCAACATTATCCACAGCCCTGATCTATTTCTGTTAGGCAACACAGCTGACATAGCAAACATATCCCACCAACACCAGTACTGGCTGCTGGTTGCTAGCAGCCCTTATGGAAGCAAAGTGAGCCATCCTTATGAAATGGCACTGGCCCTCTCCCTCCCTGCCAACATGGCAAGCCTCCATGGCTAATTTGGCCATATTCAAAAGATTGCCTCTGAAGGCAGTAGGGAAGTTGCATCAATACTGTCATAAGTGGGCCCCTTCTAGCTTCCACATATGTACAGTGCTTGTTTATGAACTCTGAACCCTCCAGTGAGTACTCTAATCACCTGAGTACAAGATTAACATGGCTCTCTCACCAGTTTGTTAGTCTTATGGCTCATCTAGCCACTGCCCCATGGTCCAGGTACTCTGAAGTTGCTCAAACCAGTCCCAGCCCAGTCCCTTTACATTATAGCCAAGTCTGTGGAGTTAAAATTAAGGGCCAAAAGGCTCCCAGATGCTCTCTTAATGATTAGCTACTCTAAGATATAATAGGATTCATTATTTAAAGGAAGCAATTGACGCCCTAAGACTAGCAATCTACAGTTCCATCATCTCTATTATTGATTACGGGCTAGTCATCTATAGTTCAGCCACCCTGACAGCCCTCCGCAGGATATCTGTGGTGCTCAATAAAGTATATAGACTCCTCACTGGTGCAGCCCACCTAATGCACACCTGTGATCTGTATGCTCAATCTGGATGGCTGCACTTAATAGTAGGATTCAGTATCAGACCTGCTTGTTAATTAAAAAAGCGCTTCTCGGTCTCACACTCCATGGAGTCGAACAGCTTTTTAGTACCCATTGCAGCTCTCAGCACACCCGAAGGTCTATTAATCAAATCTTCCTTGTTCCAAGATGCTGGACCACCCAAGGGCAAAGGTCCTTTGTTTATAGAGCACCACTGTGGTACAATGCCCTGAACAGTGAAATCCTGTTTGCCCCAAAACTGGGCCCTTTCAAGCTACTGCTCGGAAGTATCTCTTGTCTAACAGCAACTGTGACTGTTTTTTTAACTGGGGCTGCCTCTATCTTGTCGCCTCTATTTTTTTTTGGTTTGCCCTATGTGAGCCTGTCTCCACCCTCTGTCATGGCCCTGCTTTTACCTCTCCCTCCTCATTTCCTCCCTCCTGCACTCCCTCCTTGCCCCTTCCACTTGTTCTCCTCTGTTCTCTTTCCACACTCCAATACCCCTTGTGCACTTATCTAACTCTCCACCTCTGTCCTGACCCCTCTTACCTCTCCCTCCACAATTATTTCCCTTCCCTCTGCACTCCCTCCTCACCACCTCCCACCAGCTCTCACCTGTTCTCTTTTCTACACCCCATGACCCCTTTTTGAGTAGTTATCTAACTCTCTTGTTATGACAAGGCCTCCTAGGCAGAATATCTCACTTCTGCCCCCCCATGCTCACTCTTTGTCAACCTGTTTTGCTACCCTGTACTACCAAAGTTGTTACCTTAAGTTATTTTAGTTAGCTGGCTTTTAGAACATTGTACAGTCTTAGTCTTAAACTGTTTTTTTGTACTTAAAACTCTGGAATTGTTTTACCCTTGTATGTCTTGTTACCCTTCCCCACTGACATGGAACCTTTGTAAATGAGCTGTTTTGCTCAAAGGTATTTTTAATCCAAGATTTCAATAGATAAAATAAAATTGTGTTAATAACACTGTAGAATACTTACCTGAGTCCTTATAAACATGAACTTGATGTTATCGTCTATGTAATGGCTATGTTTCCTGTCTTTGCTACCAGTACCATGGTGAAGGAGTTAGGAGAGCAGTATTTGCCACACATGCTCCCCTCTGTATTGTTGTAGAAGTTTAAAACAACCTGATTTTGTCTTGCTGTGATTAAATGACAAATTAAATAAGTGTTACATGTTAAAAAAAAAGAAAGTTAGTTCTCTTGGGACTGTGTTGCATTAATCAAGTTGGTAATTTTTATATAGTTGTATTCTTAAAATATTATCTATTTATTTATTACTTATTTATTAAAATTAGTTACCAGTTAGGCACAGTGGGCCATATGGTCCTACTCGCGTGACCTGGGCAAGATGATAAAGTATGTAAACAAAAATTATATCTAAACGTTTAAAACAAGTAAGAATAAAACACATTGAAATTATACACAAAATTATAATAGTACCATGCTGAAAATATGCAAACGGAAACAATATGATATTATCATGAAACATTACAAGTAATGGCCAGACGAAGCAATCTATATAGGACATTCACAACCTGTGATACTAAGTAAATGTTTCAATGTAGATTTAAATAGACCGGGGGCTTTTAATTTCATTTAGTCTGTAGGCAACTCATTCCAAATTTTTGGCACTTCATAAGCTGTTGATCTCTGATCAATGCTGAACCCAAACTCTGGAGTAAGCAATGTGGTAGCATCATCTTCTCTACTAGTTCCTCTCGATATATTTCCAGCTTACAATGTCTTTAGAATCCATCTATGTGGTCAGTTTCCAATTCATGAAGCAGTGTTATGGGGCATTAAAGGTTTTATTTCACATTACTATTCACAAAGCATTTTTCAGTTATTTGTGATGTTTGTTTAAAATACCCATGATGGTTTTACTCCACTTCTGATTCCGCACTGCCCTTTAAGAGTAAATAAAGCAATGAAAAGTGTAAAATAAAGCAAACGTAATGGTATAAAAAGCTCCATGGATAGCAGGGTAAAATAAAGCTAAAATAATAAGTTCTTCATAAATACTGTAGGTTCATTAATAGAGGTCAGTCTCTCCAGTACTTACCAGAATGTCTTTTGATGCATACATCAAGAGCCTCTTAGGCAGTAAATATCTATCGCCTGGAACTACTTTGTTTGTGACAGAACTAAAAGCAACAATGTACAGTGAAAAGTTATACCCTATAGCACTTCTCATACTATTTTACACCCTTCCATTTCAACACCCTCTTAGTATCTTTTAAAGCTAAGAAATAATTAAAGGAAGCCCCTCAGCCTTTTATTCTGTTTCTCTGTGTAGTTTGGAGGCATGAACAAGGATTGCCTCTATTGCACCCTTCTAATTTCACAAGGATTTAAATGTAAATGAAGGTACTTAAGTCTGGTGTTAATATCCACTTGACTCCATAGCAAAGATTATGATCCATCAATTTTATGTTTTAGTGCTAAAGCCTGCAGTATTTATACTCTATTGCCAGTGCTGTTGCTGTCCTCTGCAGTCCCTATGATCTTGTATTATGAGTTACAAAAAATGCCTTTAGAGAATACAGGGACTTCACAAGATGTCACAGAACTGAGTGAGAGAATCACTTCTGCTGGCTTATGCAGGTACACATCATCAACTCCCATGATGCCTTGCATAACAGGGGTCATGACTTTTGCAAACAGTCAAACAGGTTTTCACACAGAGCAAAACAGAGTGAAGCAACCTCATTTATATTTAAATTAGGATTAAATTAGGGGGCTGCAAGACAGGGAATCATTATTCATGCCTACAAACTACACAGCTATGCAGAAAACAAGTTGAAGTGTCTTTCCCTTTAAAGAAGCACTCCCTTGACTATCCACAGGTTTTGATCAGTATTTCAGCTGTTTTGAACATCAGTTGTTCAATATCACTTCTCTTGTAGCCAAGTAAAACTAATATTTGAAAGATACTGCTCCTTCCTTATGGAGCAATGGGTGCTGTGGATTGTGGCTGTAGGGGGTTGAGGGGTATGTGTCGCATCTCCACAGCCCACCAAAAGAAGTAGGAATTGTTTCCTTACCAGTGTTCTTGTGGTAAGTCTCCCTTACTGGCCAGGCCTCTTCACTTCAGCTCCCCAGCCCCTGCCACCCAACTTCTCATGGACTTACCTTCTGACTACATCCTCCACTTGTCTCACTCTTCCCAGGGGCAGTAGGCCAAACCTCTTTGCATAAACCGGGTCCCAGATGGAGGAACGCCATGTCACCAGTGTGGGGCCTGTGGAGAGCCACTCATCCTGCTTGGCTTGGGCTTTTCCTTTTTTCTGGTTCCCCTCTCACTTGGTATACAAACAGTGAGGGTGCACATGCTCATGCATGCACTGTGCATAGTGCACGGCACCAGCCGGCATATCCCTCCCCTCTATGCCTCTCCGACTGCACTATCACCTGTGGTCACTCAGGTGGCAGTCGTGCAGTGGAGTGGGCAACCCTCCCTCCCAGGAGAAGGAGGAGAGCATCTTCTGGGGAGCTCATTCCTCCTCCACCTGGTAAGGTCCCATTTATCCACATCCATTCCCAAACAGGGGTCACCAGCATCGCAAGTGGTAACGCTACTGTTGTGCCAGCAGACCTGCCTAGTGACAAGGTTGAAGACACACCTGGCTCTGCTATACAGAGTGTTTGTGCTTTGAGATTCACTAAAGCAGTGGTGCAGGCTGCATGCTTCTGGAAAGAGCACTGCGGTCCTGCCACACCCCCAGCTATTTGAAGAACAGAAAGTGCTTGAGAGAAAAGTGCCTTGGTGTGTACAGTGAGGGTGGTATCCAGTTTCCATGTTTTGGGGCAGGTGGGAACCAAAAGCTTTGGTCTTGATCTTTTTGGGGAAGAGCTTACAAGTGAAGTGGTTCCCATTTAGCCATGCTTCCACTTCCAGACAGTCAGTTTGGAGTTCATTTTTCCAGTGTATTGGCCAGTGTGGGGCTGCTGCACTGGAGAATTTTGCCAGCAGTGTACATGTAGGTTGTTAATGAATGTTGAGGAAAACAGAGGGCCTAGGATAGAACCCTATGCACACCCTCCTTTAGGGACTCAAGTGTGGAAAGGAAAGTGAAAAGAGTATCCTTCACAGTGCACCACATCAGGGAATTTCTGAGCCACTCTATCATAAGCAGTCAACTCCCTATACTCTCAGTTTCTTGATGGAATTTGTGAGCCGATGATCAACCAGGACAAAAGCTTTGGCCAGGGTAATGTACAGTTGTAGCCATAAAGTTGTACAGTCACTGTCCATGGTAGTGGACCCGAGTCACTGGATAGAGGGGTCATGGACTGATCAGCCCTCTGACTCTTTCTTGGGGCTCTCAGACCCTATCCTCTGAACGGGTGTGAAACCTGGGGTAATGCCTGATGACAGGCTGACCTTATGAGCTCAGGTGCCGCCATCGCAAGACTTTCTTTTATCATTTTAGGAATATCTCCAGGATTAAGCACCTGGTCCCATCCAGGATTTGCCTACTTTGACCATGCTTTTGTGACCTCACACCTAGATTATTGCAGTTCCCTATATTTAGGGCTGCCTAGGTTGATATCCACCACCTGCAGCTCATGCAGAAAGCAGTAGCACAATTGTTGACGGAGCCTCCTGATCTTCATATTACTGTGCCCGCGATCTGCACTGGCTGCCAAATAGGTGGCGGATCACCTTTAAAATTAGGTTACTGACTTATAAAGTCCTACATGGACTGGGTCCTGACTATTTGAAAGAGCTCCTTGTGCCTTACCACCTGGTGTGACAGTTGCGTTTGGCTGACAAGGGGTTGCTAGAGATTCCGAGGGTGTCTCTGAAATCTTTAGGGGCCCATGCATTTATGCACGTGGCCCTGACCCTCTGGAATTCTCTACTCCATCAGCTTCGGGAGTGCATGACCATGGGGGGCTTAAACAGGCGCTGAAAATCTATTTCTGGTGTCATGCCTTCAGTGGCACCGATTAAATTTGGATCCTCTGATTATTTTATTGTCTGTTTACAGTTTTATCATGATCTTTTATCTTTTTGTAAAGTGCCTTGTTGGTTGAAAGATGCTTGTGAGAAATAAAATGTATTATTATTATTATTAATTCTGTGCACATTTGGGACACTGAATCTGTGTTCCTATAACAGAAATTTTATACAAATGGAACTGCAAAAAAAAAGGGTGCCATTCAAAACAGGTAAGGTTATTGATCTTAAAATTTAGTTCAACGTTTCATTATTTCATTCTATTCTGGTTCAGGCTTTGCAAAGTCAGTTATTCTTGGCTCATCCTCAATATGTTTGATTGAAGCGTCTGTGCTGAGAACTGCCCATCAGATGTCAGAGTCAGGAAACGCACTTGTAGATGCCAAGGCATCCTCTGCAGCGTAGATGGAGAACTCATCCTTCTGTATCCCAGTCAGCAACTCCACCTGGAAGGTGCTTGTTCAGTGTTTGTGTTTGCATACTTCAGCAGTACCCCTGCCTGTTTGAAAACAGTGCAGCTTCATTTTGGGGAGGGGTGCATCACTCCATGTGGATTGGCACTGCAGGTGGATTGTGTCCAAGATTGTTGATGTAGATTGCTCCAGTGATGCGTGACCTTTCTCTGCAGTCTCATGGTTACCTCATGTCACCTCCAGAAGTGCTGTGGCAGTGGAATACTTGGGTCAGAAGCTGTGAAAGATTGTTATAGGGTTTTTTGCCCTTGTTGTTGTTGTCTAATGTTGTGCTGCTATTACTTGGTCAGCTACCCTTTACAAATGAGGTTATAATCTCAGTGGGACCTCCTGGAAAAAAATAACTGTTAAAATAAGTAAAACAGTAAAATCTCCACATAGAGCCCCATATATCCTACAGTAAGAGAAGACATTACACTTTTCAACACTAATACTGCATAGGTTAACTCACAGAAGAAATGGATAATGCACTCGAACTTGCTTTACACAGCGCCACCCTTTCATAATGTGCTTAAACTATTAAGTGCAGCAGTAAGCGCAGCCTGTTCCGTCCATGTGCACGCTGACGTGGATGCAAATGAGGACAGAGATGCACTACACATACAGTTTGCAGGATCTTCTGTTTTCAGAAAGCAGACCCCCCCATCCCCTAAGTAAATCACAGTAACAGATGGCCAGGTTGTGCTCAGCTTAATAACTATGAAATTCTGAAAATAAATTCCTAATCCTCTTCCTCACATGGGCTGCTGCGCTGGCCTGTAGAGTAAATCCCCACCATAACATGAAAGCAGGGTAGTGACAGTAGAGCTTACCAGCATTTGATTAACTTTTTGATTGTAAAGCAGAAAAGTGACAACTACCTTGAACAGTACTTTGTCTGTAGCGGCAATGGATTGCCTGAAACAGCTGCTGACCAGTAGCGTAGCAAATTCCCAGAGGGTCTGGGTGCACGGAAATGTTACAGGGCCCCTCCCCAGTTTTGAATAAACACCGAAGTTATGATTTGGGCCCCTCAAACCTCATGGGCCCAGGTGCCACTGCACCCCCTGAACTCTTGTAGCTATGCCCCTGCTGCTGACGCCCAATGGGTCCTGGGCAGACAGCACTCACCAAGGAGCAAGCTGCCACAGGGACTAAATTAAACAGTCTGTGACATTTTTTTTGACTAGACTTAATTATATATTTAATTAAATATTTATCTTAATAGGCTGCACTTGTAAGTTCCAACAGTAAGTTGAGCAGCCACTGAGCACTAGGCTGGCAGTATAGCCTAGAACAGTGATACTCAATCCTGATTGGCTCAGGAGCCGCATGAGCAGTCAGCATTAAATAAAGAGTCACAACATATACCACCTTTTAAATTTTGGCAACCCCCTGCCTCCCACTGATTCGCCACATCAACAACCTGGCAGCCCATGCCAATCTCCTTCCCCCCGAGCTACTAATCAGCCCCGAGCAGGTGGAGTTTCCACCGGAGTGGCATTTTACAAAAAAAATTTTAAATCTTTAAATCCCAGACTGTGACCGGATTATTCTACTTTCAGCTCCATTTCAGGAGATCACCAGGGCACCAGCAAGGGATTGTGAGGCGGGCTTGTTACTACCCCTTCCCACCCACCATTTTGCTGCATCGACGACCTGGCAGCCCACCAAAGAGAATAGAGAAAGGGTCCCCAGCCCATGGCAAGTCTCTCCAGTCACCAATCAGCCATGAGAAGATGGAGTTTTCACCTGAGTTGCGTTTTACAAAAAAAAAAAACAAAGAAAAAAATAACTTAAAATCTTTAAATCCCAGACTTTGACCAACTCATTCAACTTTCAGCTCCATTTTGGGAGCTCAGTGGGAGCACCAGCAATGGGTTGTGAGGAGGGACTGTTGCCACCCCTCCCCCACTGATTCGCTGCATCGATGACCTGGCAGCCTGTCAAATGGAACAGAGAGGAAGGTTCCTCAGCCTGTGCCAAGCCCCTTGAGATGCCAATCAGCCCTGAGTATGTGGGGTTTCCACTGGAGCAGCATTTTACAAAAAAAAACTGTTAAAGTTTTAAATACCATGGTTAATTAATACTGTGAACTGCCGAGGTGATAAAGACGTGATAAGATGATAAGGAACCACAGGTGATCAGTTGAAGAACCACTTGCAGCTTGGGAGCTTCAATCTGAGTATCACTGACCTAGAGGTTAGAGCAATAATCTGTGAATGAACTTGGCACATCTAGCAGACCTGGGTTTTGATTCCCACAACCTTCACTTGCATATTGGGGACCCTGAGCAAGTCACCTAACCTCCCAGTGCTTCCAGGTCACTCTAACAAACAGGTTGTGTTTTTATAGTGAGGTTATCTATATCCCCACCTCAGGTGATCTCATGGAGAAAATCACGAGACAACCTAGGGGTGGGGACATAGATGACTTACTCCTTAAACATGAACTCTACTAGCAATATATGCTGGAAATGCAGTATAAAGGGTTTGGCAAGCTCAACCTATCACTTTTATAGCATGCACAAAGCAGGAAAGGGATCTTGGGGTTATCATCTCTGATGACCTCAAGGTAGGGAAACAGTGTGACAAGGCAGCAGGTAAAGCAAATAGGATGCTGGGATGTATAGGCAGGGGCATCACCAGCAGGAAAAGGGAGGTCATAATTCCGCTATACAAGACACTAGTGAGCCCCCACCTGGAGTACAGTGTATAGTTCTGAGACCATACCTACGTAAGGACACAGACAGGGTAGAGAAGGTTCAGAGGAGGGCAACAAAGATGGTGCATGGATTGCATCACAAGTCCTATGAAGACAGGTTGAAGGAACTGAACATGTACTCCTGGAGGAGAGGAGGGAGGGAGAGGGGATATGATAGAGACATACAAGTATCTCACAGGGAGGAACAGGTGCAGGAAAACACTATTTTTAAGCAAAAAGATGTTCCAGGACTAGAGGGCATGGGATGAAGTTGGAGGAGGACGATTCAGAGGAAACATGAGAAAGAATTTCTCACAGAACGGGTGGTGGACAAGTGGAACACCCTGCCAGAGGAAGTGGTGGGGCTGAAACAATCACGGATTTAAGAATGCATGGGATAGACATAAAGGAATTCTGGAGGTCAGGGGTAAGGGGCAACAGACTTCTAGGAAAACAAACTGAACTTACAAGCTCAAATGGGCAGACTGGGTGGGCCATAGGCCCTTATCTGCCGACACTGTCTCACGTATCTATAATTCATCTTTATAAGATTTATAGGTGTGCATTCATAGGAGTGCACCTGGCATACAATTAAGGTACCAGTGCCCCTCCACTCTGCTGATTAAAAGCCTGCAATTTAAAAGCATCATATTTTACCTTGCGTTCTGAGCTAGGTTACCTGCTTTGTCTTTATCTTGAGGGAAAGGACTCTCTGGCTGTATTGCTTATATCATGTGCTTTAGCCAATAAGAGGTTCACAAAGGGTGGTGGTTAACAGCACTCACTGTGGATGGATGAGTGACCAGCAGGGCGCTGCAGGGCTCAGTACTGGACCAGTCCTCTCATAAGTGACATTGCCGATGAACTGAAGGAACATATGTCTTTGTAGATTATACCAAAATCTGCAATAGGGTGGACAAACAGGAAGGGATAGAAAGAATGCTTAGGAATCTTTGGAAACTCGAGGAGTGGACAAAACATGGCAGTTGGGATTCAATGCCAAAAGTGCAAATGATGTACCTAGGGCATAGGAACCCAGGAGCTAGGTATAGCATGAGGGGGAGGTACTTTCAGTCACTAAGCAGGAATCACCTTGGGGTTATCATATCTGATGACCTCAAAGTGACCGAGTGGTGTGGTAAAGCAATATGGCCAGTGCAATGCTGGGATGCATTGGGAGAGGTGTCTCCAGCAGGAGGAGGGAGGTGGTGTTGCTACTGTGTCACTAACTAGTGAGACTCCACCTGGAGTATTGTGTCTAGTTTTGTAGGCTGCACATCAGAAAGGACATAGACAGGATGGAGGAAACTAAAATGATACAGGGGTTGCATAAGAAGTGCTATGAAGAGAGACTCAAGGATCTCACATGTACACCCTTGAAAAGAGGAGAGCGAGAGGGGACACAACAGAGACCTACAAAATACCTCACAGGGGGTAAACAGGGTGCAGAAGAGGACTGTCTTTTAAAGGAAACATAGAAACATAGAATTAAACGGCAGATAAGGACCGCTTGGCCCACCCAGTCTGCCCATTTCCCTACCTAATGGATAAGCTGCAGATCCTAGTTAACCAGCAGCCTACTTCTTCCTACCTCCACCCTCTAGAATTGCCTTATGACTGTCCCATGCATACTTGAATTCCACCATTTTTGACTCCAGAACTTCCTCCGGAAGGCCGTTCCATTCATCCACAACCCTCTCTGTGAAAAATACTTCCTTAAATTACCTCTGAGCCACCCCCTATCTGCAAATTGTGCCCCTTGTTCTTGCACACCTCTTTTTGAAAGATGCTAACCTCTTGGACTTGTTGATTCCCTTGAGGTACTTGAAAGTTTCTATCATGTCCCCTCCTCCTTTCCTCAAGGCTATACATATTCAGCTCCTTAAGTCTCTCTTCATATGTCTTCCGTGCAGACCCTGCACCATTTTAGTTGCCCTCCTCTGGACAGCTTTCCATCCTGTCTATGTCTTTATGGAGATTGGTCTCCAGAACTGCACGCAGTTCTCCAGATGGGGTCTCACCATCTGTCTGTCACAGAGGATAACACTTTGTTTACTACTGGTGATGCCTCTCCTATGCATCCCAGTATCCCCAGCCCTCCTTACTGCCCTCTCACATTGCTTGCCACCTTTAGGTCATCTGATATGACTACCCCAGGTCCCTTTCCATTTTTGTTGTTGTTAGTATCTCACCCCCATTGTGTACTCTTCCCTGGGTTTTGTTTCCAAGGTGCATTACCTGCACTTCTTAGCATTGAATCTAAGCTGCCATACATTTGACCATTCCTCTAACCTTGCCAAGTCCCTTCTCATCCTTTCCACCCCACCTTGTGCATCAACTCAGTTGCAGATCTTTGTGTCATCTGCAAAGAAACATACTTTTCCTTCCAGTCCCTTTGCAATGTCGCTATAAAGACATTGAAGAGGACCGGTCCTAATACTGAACTCTGCGGTGCCCCACTAGTAACCCTCCTTTCTTCAGAGGACTCCATTTACTATTACCTCTCTGTGTCCTATTCTACAGCCAATTATTTACCCAGGCTGTCATCTTGGGACCCACTCCCAGGCTGGCTAACTTGTATATTAATCTTTTGTGTGGGACTGTGTCAAATGCCCTGCTAAAGTCTAGGTAGGCCATGTCCACAGCCCCTCCCTGATCTACTACTTTGGTCACCCAGTCAAAGAAATCTATCAGATTTGT
The DNA here is from genome assembly GCA_016271365.2 of Neoceratodus forsteri. NCBI lineage: Eukaryota > Metazoa > Chordata > Ceratodontiformes > Ceratodontidae > Neoceratodus > Neoceratodus forsteri. The sequence continues at coordinate 22,168,700 of CM028135.1, read as the reverse complement.
CTGGCATGACCTTCCTGCTGTGAATCCATGCTGCCTTGGGTTCTGTGCCCCTCTGGCCTCTAAATACTCGACAATTCTTTCCTTCAGAAGTGATTCCATCATTTTCCCTACCACTGAGGTTAAACTAACATGTCTGTAGTTTCCTGCTTCTGCCTTGCTCCCACTTTTGTGAAGGGGAATCACACCTGCCCTCCTCCAGTCCTCGGGTACCACCCATCCTCCCATGATTTGTTAGAGGGTAGTCAGTGGTGTCACTAGTTCTACCTTAGTTCTTTTAGAATTCTGGGATGAATCCCATCAGGCCCCATTGCTTGCCCACCTTCAGTTTTAAGAGTTCTTTCAGAACCCTCTTCTATAAATGGGCTGGTATCAACTTCTGTATCCAGAGTGTTTCTACTGTTTGTTTTATGTACTTCCTCTTCATTTGTAAATACTGAGCAAAAATATTTGTTTAGTATCTCTGCCTTTTCACAGTCACCCTCTGCCCACCCTTCCTCCCTTTATTAAGCCTCACTATCCCTCCCTTGGTCTTCCTTCGCCCTGATGTACCTATAAAGGTTTTATCCCCTTCTTAACTGAGTTGGCTATCTTTTCTCGGTTTGGGCCTTTGCTGTTCTGACTGCCTTCCCAGCTTCCTTTTGCTTTAACTGACACAGTTCTCTGTCCTGCTCCTTCTGTGATTCCTTGTACTTCCTGAATGCTTTTTCTCTTGAACCTTCACTGCTACTTCCTTTGAGAACCATAGTGGTTTCTTACATTGTTTCGTTTTGTTTATTTGCTTCACACAAAGGCTCGTTACCTTTGTGATGGCAGTTTGTATTATTCCCCATTGTTCTTCCTGCCCATTTGCTAGTGCATTCCTTAGGCACTCATCCATTTTGGCAAAGTCAGCCCTCCTAAAGTCCAGTACTTTTGCCTTTGTATGGCTTGACTCTATTGCTGTGTTTATTGTGAACCATACTGTTTGATGGTTACTAGTTCCCAGATGGCTACCAACGTCTACATCTGTGATCGTCTCTTCATCTCCATTTGAGAGAACCAGGTCTAAGATTGCTCCCTCTCGAGTGGGCTCCAATACTAGTTGTCTAAGGCATGTCCCCTGTAAGGCATCTAGAATAACCCCACTCTTCGAAGTGGCTGCTGTAACTGCACTCCAGTTAACATCTGGCATATTCAGATCACCCATGAGCAATATCTCCCCTTTTTCTGCCATTCTAAGTATACTTTCTATCATTTCCTTGTCCATTTCCTCCCTCTGAGAAGGGGGTCTGTATACAACCCCTGTGCAGATTGTGGTGCCATTGTTGGTCTCCAAATTACCCACAGTGCTTCTTCTCCTCCCTGTTTTCCTTTTGTTCTGTTGCTTTGATTCCTTCCCTTGTGTAAAGAGCTCCTCCTCCTCTTTACCTCCCTGTCCCTCCTGTAGATAGTGTATCCTGGTATGTTTATGTCCCAGTCATGGTTTTGTGTGTACCATGTTTCTGTGGATCGCCACAATATCCAGATGTCCTCCTCCATCAAGGCCACTAATTCAGGAAGCTTGTTACTCAGACTACGGGCATTGGTACTCATTGCTCTCCATTTTTGATGGCTTTACCTTCTTTTGCAGCATCCCCACTGACCTTTCTACCTTGGTCTTTTCTCATTTAGACCCTGTTTTGTAGGAGAGGCTGGGATTTTCCTGATGCTTATCAGTGCCTCCCCTTGACTAGTTTAAAAGCTTGCCAATGAAGCATTTAAACCGATTGCTCAAAAGACTTGTTCCCTTCCTGGACAGATGCAGACCATCCTGCCAGTACAGGCTGGTGTCCCTCCTGGTGGAACCCCAGTCCCCAATGAAGCCAAACCCCTGTGCTCCACACCATTTTTTCAACCATTCATTAAACTGCATGGTGCAAAGTACCCTCGCCTCACTCATGCCATTGACAGGCAGCACCTCAGAGAAGGATACTGTGTGTGTGCTACTTGTCTTAGGCCCCTCCCCAATTCTACAAAGTCCTTCTGCACTGCTCTAATCTCATGATGAGCCAAGTCATTTGTCCCTAGGTGGACAATGACCAGCTCAGACTCCCGTGCAGCTGTTCTCGTAATCCTGAGGATGTGCTTCCTGTCCCTCCAAGCCATGGCACCAGGCAGGCACCTTACTTCAGTTTTCTCTGCTCCCCCAGTTCTATCCCCCTAATAATTGAGTCCCCCACCAGGAGCTGCTTCCTTTCCTTGTGGTGTCCTCTGCCTCTTTCCTGTGGGCCTCCCTTGTGACAGTTGTCCTCAGCCTCCTTAGTCTCCTCTGCAGGTGCATCCATAGGGGAGCTATGCTCCCCAGGAATGGTGTATGGATTGTGGAGTGGAACAACTGACTGGGTGTGCCTCTGTTCTACCATCCTCACCCTCCCTGAGCCCACTGTGGTCCAACTGCTGTGCTTTCTTCGCAACCTCTGAGGTAGTGGTGGTGGCTCTGGTGCTCCCTGGATGGGGAAGGTTCCCTTCCTACTGTCTAGTGTGGCCTGGGGGAAGGTTACCTTACTACTGTCCAGTGTGGCCTGAAGATGGGCAACTTCCTCCCTCAGGGCAGAGAGTTGTCTGCAAATAGGACAGCATCTCAGCCTCCAGAAAGACTCCCAGAAGACTGCTGCCCCACAGCCATTACATTGCACTACTCCCCACATGTTTATCTACTTTTTTGTGTGTGTGTGTGTTTGTGTGTGTGATTGGTTTGTTATATAGAAATATATATATTATACAATGTGTATGCTTATATTGTCAGTGCAGTGTACTAGAGGATATGACAGTGATATGCACCTTGCACTCTTGAGAAAATGATGTCAGAACCCCAGGTATAAAGGAACTATTTCCAGGGGTGGGTGAGGTGAGGGGTGGGAAGGGGTTGGGCCTAAACTGTGCCCTCACAAAACAATCAGCTAAAAGCTCTGACCCACCGCAGCGATGAGTGCCTTCCTGTCAGCAAGATGCCATACACAACAATTTGACAGAGAAAATACCTTGCTAATCAAACAGAGAAAAATCCAGACATCCAAGTCAGACACAGGTAAACCTCCCCAGCCCCAAACAGCCTGGTGGTTTGTGCTCTGAAAGCAGTCAGCCCCAAAATAAGTCAGCTGTGCTTTAAACTCTTCCTGCACTGAAAATCTTAAGAATTGTAACAAACGTAAATCTAGATCCACCTCCCTCTGTTGCTTGAAAGACTGTCTTTTCCTGTTAATTCTAATTTCCTTATTTCACCTTTCAGTTAGAAGTAGCCTCCACCTGCAGAATATCTGCTACAAACCAAAGACAATTGTAAGGTTCACCTCCCTCTGTTGTGAGCACAACTCGCTTTCTTGCAAATCCGGACCAGAGGGCATGTAATAAAGCTGGAGGGGGTAAGTTAAAGAGGGTTTCAAGGAAGAACTACTTCACTGAAAGAGTGGTAGGCACCCAGAATAGACTGTCAGCAGAAGTGGTGGAGCTGAAAAGAGTAGTGGATTTCAAGCATGCATGGAATAGACATAAGGGAATAGTAGTGACTAGGCAGAGAGGAGGGAGTGTTACCAGAGACCAGTCAGGGTCTGTGGAGGCAGACTGGGCAGGGACCATCTGGACAGACTGGGTGGGCCAAGCAGTCTTTTTCTGCTGACAAATACTGTTTCTATGTTTCTAATCAGAATTTCTCATAATTCAATACTGCAACTTAAACTTTCCCCTGCCCAGTAGAATGATTAAATGAAGCCCCCAGACCTTCCCCTTCCCCCCCCTTACTTTCCCCAGGCTCCCCGGCCATTTCCTTATGTTTCTGGCCTTGCTGCTGCTGTGGGGAATGAGTCTGCCTCAGTCTGTCTGCTTGCAGCTGCCTCCGTTATGCTCTTGCCGCTGGCTTGCTGCTGTCATGTGATTCAATTACCTCCCATCGTACTATTGAGTTGCACGATGCATGTGATGACTAGCCAAACACAGGCCCCTGGCCCAAACCCCCAAATCCACCATCAAGCTCCTCCCATGTGTCAAGGCCCCAAAGGAGTCCGACCTGTCCCGTCCCCACTCTCTCTCTCTCTCTCAGGTAAGCTGCTATCTAAATGCTGTTGCTGCTGATGCTGACTCATTGTCTTCTTGTGCACCTGCTCTGAAACTGTTCCCCAAGTAGCTCAGCCCGCACCAGCCATCTGCTGCCCGAAGCATATGTCGAACAGTTTACTATTTCATGCACACACTTGTAAACACTTCTGTGCATCAGAAGGCAGCGAGCTGTGGAGGAAGGTGGGTTTCTGGTTGCCTTCCAAGGTAAGTGGTTATGGGGATGGGTGAAGGGACATAAGTAATATTTTTTTTTAGCACAAACAAGCACTTTGTACTGCTAATGATGGTGGCCGACAAAAGGAGGCAGGCAGGTTGTGTTTAGGATTTTTCTTTGCAATTATAATAAAATAATTGTAGTTACTGAGGGAGGAGGGGAGGTTGGCTACCTCAGGGTGGGGACTGGAATTGCATTTTACTGATTTTGAGCAGGAGGGACAATGTGGGGAGCTGGGTTTTTATCTTTTCTTTAAAGGCTCCATAAGAATACCAAACACCCAGATAGTCCCCTATTCCTGGTATTTGGAAAATAATATTCAGACCCTGCTTTTGAGCAGCATTTTTGGGGGTGGGGTGCACTGGTACTAAACTGTTTGATAGTGATTCATGAAGGCTGATCAGGGCTTGGAGGGCACTAGACTACCAGGGTTCAATGAGTGATCGGGGCTTGGGGGGACGCTAGATTGCCAGTTTTTTTTTTTTACAAATATAATGGACGATTGGGGCTGGGATGGGGACTGTGGCACATTGCCACAAAGTGTTCACCTTGTCCAGAGGGTGACTTTCTAAGTACCTTAGACCATCCTTGGCTGGTCTAAGCAGGCAGCCCTGGCCTTTCTAAGGGTCCTTAGAAATGCACCCTCTGGGTGGGCTTTGTCAATCCTGATTGAGGAGCTTTGGCAACCTGCATCTGCTCATGAACCCCTAGCGCCTTGCCGTAGCCCATTTCATGGTGCACAGGCAGTGCAAGCCCCTGCTTGGTGCAGGTAGCCTGCAGGCGATGCAGGCTGCCTTTGAGAATTTTTCACGGTGCACCTTTTGGTGCAAGAGGCACTTTGTGCCATTCCTCAGATGCAAGCCCTGCCCTGCACCAGGAGCTGTGAGTCTCAGGCCCGCAGTTGTCAGTGCCAAATGTTTGCTTGCATTCTGTTGTACTGGGTCGTGCTTGTATACATTGTGTGTTACACGAGGTCCCTGTACCCTAATTGATACCCTCAGGGTACACCGTGAGACAGCTAATGTTTAGGCATAGGCTATACTAATACAGGGATGAGGGCATCTACCGCATAAGAGTAGATGTCAGGATATGAATACATATTATTGTAACTCACTTTGCTTGCTAATGCACACACATTATACCATGTATTTTCTGTCTATTTCTTACTTGTCAGATGCCAAGACACCCGTCCTTGAAGTAATTATAATGTAAGGCAACATTGCCATCTTTTGGTGATGGACACCACTTCACCTTGTTATGTAAGACTTTGTATAAGAACGTCTTTGTTCTAAAACTGATGACTTTACAGAATTATATAATGTTATCTTGGACGTGGAGCCACCTCTAATTTAGCCAATAGGGCTCATCTCTGTAACTAGAAATGTTTCTATCTTTAGTAACCAAAGTAATTATCATAGGGATATAATGTTATGCATGGTTTTACACCTGGAGACCCGAGAGATCCCAAGAGACTACAAAGAAACCTCGAGGTGTAGGGAATGCTTAGCACTGGCTCCCGATTCGTATTGGTAAGAACTGCTTAGGGCAACTGTGATTCATCCCTGTTTGTAGTAATAAACTTGTTTATTACTTGAATGCAACTTGTTTGTGATTATTTGCATCTCCAATATTGCCAAGAACCTGAAAGTGAGGTTTAGACCTCTTACAGTTGTTACTATATATTTACCCAAGACAGACCACATGAAATGTAATATGTCATTTGCAGTGGGGTCCTGATTTTAAGCAGTTTGATTCAGCATTTTCCCATGATAGTAGAGGTGAGATGTGACATCTTGTTTTCAGGGTGGTCCTGCTTTTATAATGTATTTTTCCAGGACACATCATTTTAGATGCAGTATCTCCTTGTCAGTGGGTTGTGCTGTAGAGTCCTGTTTTTACTTAGTTTTGCAATATATTTATCCAGGATAACCCAGCTGAGATGCAATATTCCCTTTTAGTGGGGTCCTCTTAGACACATATTGTGCTGCATTTACCCAGGATAGCGCAGCTCATTTTTTAAATAATCCTTTATTAGGCAATGTAAAGCATATTACAAATATGAATATGGATTGCAACCATACCAGAGAATGGGTACATCAGAAATATAGACATTTTACATTGTGCATCAAATGTTTAGGAATAATTTATGCTGCTTATTCCAACATCTATTTGTAAAATTAACAGTAGGTGCAATCGGTCATCACTGCAACAATAGCGTGGTAAAACACGGGGAGTAATATTCATGCGAGGGTTCACTTAGAGTCTTAATAAGGGCCAAATGTGCTATTTCACAGAGTCATAACATTTCCTTATTGTAGATACAGAAATTCTTGTTGCTGTATTGGTCCTTGTAACACAATGTACCGGGTCATAATGTTGCACGCAATAGCTGCACTGTATTATGGGAAACCTGACCTGTGCATTCCCGAGTTGGACCACCCCAGAGTTGAGAATCTTATTGGGGAGTCCAGGGTGCAGCGCCTTATTAGGGGGTGGGGTATCCCCACAGAACAAAGACATGATGCCTCATGGCATAAATTGCGCCACGTGATAGTGCTATGCAGCATTATGTCTTATGCATATAATGACCCCATGCCGTAATTCAAGATCCACACAAATAGATGATTTGATACCTTTTATTGGATCAACAGAGTTGTTAAAAAAGAAAATAGGTGCTTTGAGCTTTCGGACTACACAGAATCCTTGATCATTGTTTTGTGATGAATGGTTCTGTGTAGTACGAAGGAGGGCAGCAGTGGCTACAGACATTGATGGACCATTTTCTTTTTATAGGGTTTAAGAAATGAAAAATACATTGAGGGGTGGTTTTCTTTATTTCAGGTACCGACACTTGGGTTTGCAGGCACCCCATTGTTGGTTTTACCTTTAAAGGGCACTAGAAGTGATGGGGAGGTGGGAGCGATACTTGACAGTAGATGGGATATTGAAAAGGGGCATGGGAAGCAATGGGAGGTGAGAGTGATACTTGACAGTCTGACAGAGGGTGTTATATGGAAATGTGCATGTGAAGCGATAGGGAGCAAGGAAGTATAGTCAACAGAGGGTGGGATATTGAAATGGGGCACAGGAGCAATTGCAAGCTCAGGTGCTTGTCTGATGGCATTTGGGGATGAAAATATTGTGAGCTAAGCTGTTTGTCAGATGGCATGTGTGGGAGGACAGAAAAGACACACAGCATGACAACAGTATGTCATGATGCCGCTCAGCTACTTCCTGGGCATCTTCATGCAGATGAAAGCATTGTGGCGCTCTCTCATAGGAGCACTTTGGTCCTTTCACCTACAATAAGTTTCTAGCCGGAAGGCAATGACTAGTGTCAAGATCAGCCTGGCTGGTCAATGGTCCATCACTGCTGAGCCCACTGCAGCTTGCACTGCATTGGACCTGACAGTGACACACCTCTGTGATGCAGTTCTTCACAACAAAATGTTTGAGGTGCATGCATTTGCACGCAAACATAAAAATGTTAATTAGGTACACCTCAGTGAGGTGTACACCTCCAGAGGTGTAGCCACAAGGTGTAAATAAGGTGTACACATGATTATGGCCAGTCAAGCTGTAAAAAATAAACTCTATGTAGAGGGAAGAGATTGAGTCCAAAAGAAAATTTAAATACTATTTGCTTAATTAGCTAATTTTAAGCTGAAATTTTAAAGTTTTAACAAAAGGGACAGTTCCCTGACCCTTACCTCTTCACCGCCCCCAGCCTGAGAACAGGAGTCACACACAGACAAAACTCCCAATAATTCCTGCATTAAAAAGAGACATAGAGCCATGTCTGCAGAAACGGTATTCAAAAGATGTTGTTTGTTACACAATTGTCACTACAGTAGTAGTAAACCCTACAGAAAGAACAGGAAACGTGCCATGGAGTTAGAGGCCCCACACCCACTAAATATACAGAAGAGACACATGCATACTGTATGAAAATGTTGCACACCATAGGGAGATTTTATCATTTTCTACAATATGATCAGGCTGTGATATATAAACAAAGAATTGTCTTACTATGAAAAATTGGTTAATTTGTAATCACTGCCCAGTGAAACATGTAGAGTTGCAACTAGTCCTTGAGATCAATCAATCAATCATTCATCTTTATTTTACCAGGTGAAACACCATTGAGACAGACTCATTTGCAAGGTGGACCTAGGTAGGTCATAACAAAACACATAAGGTAGATGTTGCTATAATACAATGAGACAATAGTCCGTAGATAGAGTAGATACAAACTAGTCATAAATAACAATGCATACAATGTGGCTAACAGTACAGTAGACTTCAAAACAACATTGATAGGGCAAGAACAAAAATATTTACAGAATAATACAAATCAGCATTTAGAATATAACAATACCTGCCCAGTCGCAACAAGACTTATGGGCTGGGGGGGGCTGGGTGTCAGGTAAGGGGAAATCAAGAGGGTGAGATGTGAAGGGTAGGACAAGATGAGGGCTAAGATGTCAGCGATGAGGGGAATTCAAGGGGGGAGGCAGTAAGAGAGGACAATAGGGTGTTTAAGAAGAGGAGGGTACTGGGTTGGCAATGGGGTGGACAAAGGAAGACTAGCAGGGCACGACGTGTTGAAGATGTACAAGAGGCAAACAATGTACAAGTAGTATACAGCATTCAAGATACAGGACTCAGCTAGTTAAAGCAGTCACAGGATTCACTGAACTTATGAATGAACAGAGCCTTAAAGAAGGCCCAGTTTACTGATATTGTAAGCTTTAGAACCTTTTGCATGTTGTTCCATATCACTGGAAGGGCATGGCTTATAGATGCTGCTCCAAAGCGTGTCCTGATCTTAGGGACAACCAGAGAAATCAGGAAAGGCTTCTCAGTGCAGCAGCCAGCAGAAGAGATGGCCTGACAGTCTGAAATGTATTGTGGAAGTTTGTTGATTATAGCCATATAGGTTAAAGACTGCATTCTTACGCGCCTGAAACTAAGTGAAGACCAGCCAACCATGGTGTAAAGAGTGCAGTGATGGGCACGATATGGTACATCTGTGATACATCTGATTGCCCGATCATATAGTGTGTTTAATTTAGACAAGGCAGAACTCAGGCCTTGCCCGTAGATAAAATCTGCATAATCCACAAGTGGCAGGAACATAGTTTAGACTAGCCTAACCCTTGCTTCTTGTATAAGCAGGTTCTTAATCCTGAAGAAAAGGTATCCTGTGAGGTGGACACATGGGGAAGGCGCTCACTAATGGCGACTCCTTCCCGGCGCAATCCTCACAGTGATGGAGGGTAGGGTGACCGGATGAGGGGTGGCAAACTGGGTGACAGGATGTCGCTAGGTGTATGCGCATGCGGGAGTGAGTATGGTGAGCGGGCTGGGAGGTGGAGGAGCTGTAGGGGGTGGCGCTGCAGTGGATTGTTGAGCCAAGGCCAAGGCATCGGGGTTGGGTTGTGGTTGGGGTGGCGTAGGTACCGGGTTCAGGTTCAGGTCTGGGTGCTGGTGCGATTTTATTGCTCCTGGCCTGAACCTTAATTTTTTAATGCTTTCACCCCCTCCCCAACATGCATCCCTCTGGAGTTGAGAATCCTTTAGTAGTGGGGTGCGGTGGATGAAGCCCCCCCGCGAGGAGTGTGTGTGTCGGGGGAGCACAGCCCCCCCACAGAAAGCATTAAAATACATGTCCCAGCGCTGTTGTCCTGTGCACCAAAGGTGTCAGAGTGCTGAAAATGTTTTTGGTACTCTGACTGCGCAATAACGGTGCTCGCCTTTAGGCTTTCGCCGTTATCACATAGAACCTCAAGAAAAGACCAAGCCTCTGTTTCAGTTTCTTTGCAAGCTCCTCCACATGTTCCACAAATTAAAGTTTGTGATCAATCTGCAGGCCCAAGTACTTGAATTCAGTTACAAATTCAAGGAGCTCACATAGTAGGGTGGTGACCTGCAGGGCCATGGCAAAGTTATGTGCCTTTGGTGCAAGAACAAAGAGTGAAAACAACATTGCCTTGGCTTTTTTGGAATTGAGTAATAACTTCACATACAGAAGATTATTCTCCAGGGTGTTGAATTTGTCTTGCAGGTCTGCACATGTTGACTCTGGGGTGGGCCTCGCTATGTATAAGACAGTGTCATAGGCAAAGAGATGTATATTGGCCAAATTGACCCTAGTATCAATATTGTTTATATAAATTGCGAACAATAGTGGACCTAAAATGGATCCTTGAGGGACCCCCCCTTAAGAGGGGTTTTAGAGGGGAATGCTCCCCACCAGTCATGACAATCCGGTGGCGATCCATTAGATAACTTGTGAACCAAGTCAAGGCCAACCAGTCTAACCCAAGATTACTGAGAGTAGTGAGGAGCAATGCATGGTCGACTGTGTCAAACACTTTGCTCAAGACTAAGAACAAAGCGCAGACATGTTGTTTCTCATCCAAGGCTGTTAACCAATCATTGGCTACTTTGGCAAGTGCTTAAATTGTACTGTGCTGAGGCCTAAACCCTGACTGTATTTGATTAAGATGGTTATTACTCTTGAGGAAGCACCTGAGCTGTGTATTAACAACTTTCTCCAGCATCTTGGATAGAATAGGGAGCAGGGAAATAGGGTGGTAGTTATTTAAATAGCTCTGGTCTCCAGACTTGAACAATAGTATGATGTGCGCCACCTTCCAGACAGTGGGGGGGGGGGACACCCTGCTACAAGAACAGGTTGAACAGGTACGTAATGGGAGGAGATAAGGCATGATAGCCTAGTTTTAGGTAGTACGGCTAATCTGGTTGGCACCTAATATCCAGATTCAAGAGTAAATCTTTTACAGTTTTTACTGACACCAGAATGAATGAAACAACTGCATTGTGTGTGTTAGACACTGGGGATAGGCAAGCTGCATTCTGACTGCACAGCTGAGTGTGAAAAGTGTTGGCAGGGGAAGTATCAGACACCGACCGCGATGTGGCAAAGGGATCATTAAGGAGATCAAGTGTCTTATGTTTATCAGTATGGACAACCTCATCAGAGAAGACTTTGGATGGGAGTAAACTGGCAGGGCTGTGTCCCTCCAAACCTTTGCGAGTACTCCAGAATTTAGAAGCACATTTGGAAGAGGATTCAGGCTCACTACGAAAATATCTAGCTTTTTCTGCTCTGACTAGTTTGGTGCTATGATTTCTAGCCACCCTGAATGCTACCCAGTCACCTGGGTCTTTAGTTTTTCTTGCTCTTTTTCCATAAGGCATCACTGTTTTGTAGGGTCACCTTAAGCCCATTGGTAAACCATTGGCAGAAACTTTTTCTTGTGCGGGTTTTAACTAGTGGGGCATGCTTATTAATGGCATTGAGTAGAATGCTATGAAAAGACTCGTAGGCTTCATTCACAGTGGGGGCTAAGTAGAACTTTTGCCAGTTGCCATGCTGCAGGTCCGAAAGGAATGCATTGGAATCAAAACTCCTGTGGCTTCTTTTGAAAACATATGTAGTGGTAGATATATGTATAGGAGTGTCCGCACACATGCAATGAAGCAGTATTCACTGAGATCATTAAAGAAAACACCAGAATGGGTGTATAGATGGGATTTGTTTACAAATAGAGCTGGATTCTTGATGTTTGGGATGGGTGACTTCCAAGGCAAGTTGAGTGAGCCCGAAGGCATCGCAGAGGTCTTTTAAAGGTTTGGAGGAACCAGACAGCCAATCGAGATTGAAGTAGCCCAGGATGGCAACCTCTGAAGTCAGCTGGGTTAGCAGATCATTTAAATACTCCATAACTCCATTTCTGCAACAGAGTTGATGCACAAGGTGGGGTGGAAAGGATGAGAAGGGACTTGGCAAGGTTAGAGGAATGGTCAAATGTATGGCAGCTTAGATTCAATGCTAAGAAGTGCAAGGTAATGCACCTGGGAAACAAAAACCCAGGGGAAGAGTACACAACAGGGGGTGAGATACTAACAACAACAAAAATGGAAAGGGACCTGGGGGTAGTCATATCAGATGACCTAAAGGTGGACAAGCAATGTGAGAGGGCAGTAAGGAGGGCTGGGGGGATACTGGGATGCATAGGGAGAGGCATCACCAGTAGAAAACAGGAAGTTGTTATCCCTCTGTACAGACAGCTGATGAGACCCTATCTGGAGTACTGCATGCAGTTCTGGAGAACCGATCTCCGCAAAGACATAGACAGGATGGAAGCTGTCCAGAGGAGGGCAACTAAAATGGTGCAGGGTCTGGAAAGGAGGGAGAGTGAGGACATGATAGAAACTTTCAAGTACCTAAAGGGAATCAACAAAGTCCAAGAGGGTAGCATCTTTCAGAAAAAGAGGTATGCAAGAACAAGGGGGCACAATTTGAAGATGGGAGGATGGCTCAGAGGTAATGTAAGGAAGTATTTTTTCACAGAGAGGGTTATGGATGCATGGAATGGCCTTCCAGAGGAGGTTGTGGAGTCAAAAACAGTGGTGGAATTCAAGCATGCATGGGACAGTCAAAAGGCAGTTCTATTTGGTGAGGGTAGGAAGAAGTAGGCTGCTGGTTAACTAGGATCTGCAACTTATCCATTAGGTAGGGAAATGGGCAGACTGGGTGGGCCAAGCGGTCCTTATCTGCCATCAAATTCTGTGTTTCTATAACATTTAACCCAGCAGATGGGGGCCTGTAGCAATTAATAATAGATAGGGACACAGATTTAGAAAGCTGGATCTTTAAGGTCAGGCTCTCACATTCCTTGAGGAATGAGGTGGCATCCACCACTGAGGCACTGAATTTATCCCGCACATAGATAGCTACCCCACCTCCCCTAGAATGCCTATCTGCATGAAATATATTGCAGTCAGGAATGTTGATGGAGTGGTCCTGAGTGGATGCTCTCAGCCAGGATTCTGCTTCCACCAAAACATCAGGCTTGGCAAGGCAAATGCAAGCCTGAATGGCATCAGACTTCTTCAATAAACTGCAGGCATTGACAGGCAGAAAGCTCACCCTGTTCAGTTGAGGGAGATCTGAAGGCACTGAGATTGAATGGAGAGGCCCTGGGTTAAGTTCAATATGGCCAGTGCATATTAGTAACAACAGGAGCATTTGTATTAAGGCATTTAACAGAAGTTTAAAAGGATGTGCACTGCTCCTTTTGTGATGAGAGCTGAAGGCTGGTTGGAGCTTTGTACAGTATAGGTCCCCGGGGCCCAGTAAGGCATGAAATAGTATCCTGATCTCAATAGGGTTTGTGCCAGAAAGTACGGAGGGCATTGAGATTGTGCTGGCATGGCACATTATTGGTGAGGGTAAGGTACCATGCTGCTAGAAGAAGGCAGGAATGAGAGTGATGTCCATGTATAAAGGAAGGGCAAAATGATAAGGCAAAGGGCAGGAAGAATATCAATTATCATGGAAGGGATGGGCTATAAGATGTGATGAGTCATTTGGTTCGAGAAGGCAGGGGAGAAAACCTACTACACATACGATAACTAGAGTGTAAGACTGCATGTTGGAAGGGAGAGTTCTGTTCTACAGGACCAGAAAAATCTAGTGCTTGTCAGTAGCAGAAGGAGCTAGATGGACTACTTGTAAAGCTCTAGTATGATACTAAACCGAGTTGTTTGTGTTGACGTGCAAGAGCTATAATAGTAAGTTGTGGAAATGTAAACTCTTAATTGCCACTGTTAATTGGCAGAGTGCTAAATAGAAAGGTGTGTGAGCAGGTATTAGCTCTTTTAAGAGCTAGACCCAAGGCTGTAGACCCAAGGCTGTGGGTATGAAGGACCAATGTTAAGGAAATACAGCAGGGGAGTTAAAACAAGCATTTGTCAATGCTGAATGTTTGCCACTTGCATTGGTGTTTTGCCAGGTCTTGCTTGTACACATTTTTACTATATATTTACCCATGATAGACCAGATGAGATGCAATATCTCATCAGTGGTGTCCTGATTTTACACATTTTTAGATTGTATTTATCCAAAATAGGCCAGTTGAGAGGCAATATCTAATTTTCAGTGGCTCTCACATTTTGACCCCATATTTCCAACAGTCTTTTGATGACCTGACATTATGATCAAGACAGGTGGAATTTTTTTACATCCTATCCGAAAAGTGATTTTGCAGTGCGACTGTGAAAACAAGTTTCGGAGGGGATGTGAGAAATGATAGCTGTCATGTTCAGGAGGTGGGGTAACACAAGGGCCTACGTTGAACATTAGGGGCCAAAATCTACGAAAATAAAGTTGAGTTGGAACGATTTAACATTTTTTCATAACTTAGTTGTTTTTTCACATTTTGACCCCCAATTTTCAACATAGTCTTTTTATGACCACTCCTTCTGAATATGACATATGTCATTTATAAAATAGTGGCTGAAACATCATGGGCAGACTAGATGGGCCAAGCGGTCCTTACCTGTCATCAAATTCTGTTTCTATGCCCAAAAGGTGATTTTACGTCACAAGTGCAAAAACACATTTGGCCAGAATTTGAAAAATGACAGCTGTCATGTTCATGAGGTGATGTGAAAAAATGGCTATAATGAAAATTTGGAGTCAAATATTGAAAATTACCAAAGTTATGAGCTTGTGTTGAAAAATCTCAACATACACTCGTAACTTTGTTTTTGTTTTAATATTTTAACCCGAAATGTTCAGCATAATCTTCTCATGACACCACCTCATGAACAAGGGTGGAGAAAATGTTCAAATCCTGCTTGAAATGTGATTTCATGCAGCAACCACACACACAAAAAAACACCTTTTGGGACTGATATGCATAGTTTCACCACCCTTGTTCATGAGGTGGGGTCCAAAAATGGCCAAGCTGAAAATTTGGAGAACAAAATGTTCAGAGAATGCCAAGTTATGAGGACAAGTTCAAAATCCATTGAAATATCTTGAACCACATACCTGATTTCCTCTGTTTTTGGTTCAGCATTGAAGAGTGAAGACACGTCTCTTGTCCAAAGAGGATTATGGCACTGGACCACTGGTACATATGTACAGTAAGTAAGGGGTGGGGGGGATGTGTGATGGTGAGTGCTAAGATGAAGGGTCAGGTGGGGGAGGGTAATGGTGTCGGTAGGCAGGTGGCGGCAACAGACATCAATGGACATTCTTCTTTTTTACTGGGTGTATACAAATTGAAAAAGATTATGAGGGACACCTTTCTTTATTTCAGGTAGTGACACTGGGGACTGGGCACCCCGGTGTCAGTGTTATGTTTAGCGGCACTGAGGGTGGACTCTCAGTGTCACACAATGAAAATAGGTACAGTGGGGGGGTATTAGCTGGCCCTGGGGACTGTGCACGCCCATGATGGAAAATCAAGAAGGAGGGGTTGGAAGGGATTGTTTTTAAGTTGGGGAGGACCACGTGACTCTGATCAGCTCTGCTTGACACTGTTATGCAGATCAAAGGAAAGAGCTGCCTATGATATGGGTGGCTCATTTCTTTGAACTACATACATTTTCCACCTAGCAAGACCAGAGGAATGTCATGATCAGTCTGGCTGATGACTGGTCTGACACTGTCAAGCACTTTGCAGACTGCCCTGCATTGGACCGACAGTGACATACCTCTCAAAATCCACAATCATACCAATATGTTCACTTTGCGCAAGTGCAAGGGTGAACATAAAAAAATCAGACCTGTCAGTGATGTCCCTAAATGGCTAAAAAGGATAACTTCCCACTCCGTAAGAAAGGCAGACATCAGGGTGCAGCTGAGGTCTATATTGCTGAAAGTTAAAGGGAAACACCCATGTTCTTATGCCACACACCTCAGTGTGGAGCACCACCTGATTAGCATTTTTGTCTGATGTTAAAAATTTACACTTACTCCCTTACTCCCTTTTGTTATAATTATATTTTATATGGTTGATCCTGCTATCCCTACTGCCACCATTTTGTCTCAAGCACCTCTAGCGGCATACCCTACAGTCTCCCACAGCTGACGTCAGAGCCAGGGAGCAGCCACAGGAGTGTGTATGGTGTAAGCCTGTGGATGGAGCTGTTATTAGTTCTGGGTTGTGACTTGGAGGTCTCAGTGCAATAGTGGGGGACTGCAGGATGCCCCGCTAGGGGTGCTTGAGACAGAATGCCAGTGGTAGGGATGGCAGGATCAACCAGATAAAATATAATTACAACAAAAGGGAGTAACTGTCAATTTTTAACACTGGACAAAAATGCTAATTGGATGGTACCCCACACTGAGGTGTGGGGCACAAAGATGTGGACATCTCCCTTTAAGTTTGTGTGATGCAGATGAACTGTTTACTGTTAACTTTTTAAGGTACAGTTGAGGAGCATATACTGCTAAATGTAAAGTTTGTAAGGTGCAGATAAGGGACTCTATTCTCAAAGGATTTAGATTGCTGGAAGCCCAAGGTGCATCCAATGCACAGCCCATGGGGCTTACGGCATTCCTTGGGCTGCGATCGGGATTCTCAATCCCGAGCCTCCATGCACTAAAAGTGAGTTAGACCAGCTTTTGATGGTCTCACTTCACTGACCTTTTATGGAGTTTGTGCCAGGTACTTGGTGCAAGCCAACATAAAAGGTTGTAGCATCGCAAAGCGTGGACCTACGAGAATCGGTTACTGTGCGACAAAGAGTTTGGGGCAACTGTAAGGCCAGTGTAAGCCCCATGCCAAATTTGAGAATAGAGCTGAAGGTGTATATTAGCAGACGTAAAGCATTTAAGGTGTAGTTGAGGTGCACAGTATTTGTAAGGTGTGTATAAGACACAGATGAGGTCTACATAGTGTGTGCACCTCAGATCAGGTGCAGACCTCACTGGTCAGGGCAGGTGAATGGTGCTCCATTCCTGCCTTCAGTTACACCAAACTCTGAACCTCAACCAGGAATGTGTGGCTTATTCCCTCAAGTGAGATCCTGAGGTGAACTAGGCCTCCATGGATACACTACCTTTGACAGAAAATGAAACCAGAGGAAGGGGCAGGATGTTAGGTAGCCCAGCTGGGTGTAGTGGGATAACGGGACTTTATTTGTCCCACAAGCGTTGTTTATTTTACCACCCTAGCCCTTTCAAAGGGTATACTTCTGTGGTACAGCTCAGCATTCTGCCTATTGGGACCAGTGAAAGGCAGGTGAGTCCAGCCCCTCCTTGGCACTACCCTGCTACCTCAGCTCTGGTGTGTGATGTCTCTGCATCTGACCAGGTAATCAGGTGCATACCAACATATGGCCACTCCATAAGGGGGCTAAAGGTTCCTTTACTCATGATATCCCCTCTGCCTAGGCATCAGAAGGAGGCACACTCCTTCCCCAAGGCTGGAGGAACTGAGAAAAAATGTCAGAACCCTGCCTTGGCACCAGATGTCCCTCTCCTTTAATTTCTATCTTATTTCTTAACTACTTACATTCACGTTCTATTTTCAGTGTTTGCTCCTACAATACTGTTCCTTTAAACATCACCTTTATCACTGTTTCATTAATATTTCGTTACTTTTACTGTCCTCTACCTTTTCATCCTTTTGCTCTGAAACCATTTACATATGCTCTGCTAGTTTCACCTTTGTTCCCATGATTGCTCTCCTATTTTGAGCTCACGTGACTCAAATCCAACAGACCAGCATTAGGGAGGATTGTCCTTCATCTGGGCTAAGATACAGATGAGGCACACGTATGATTCCTGAGAAGAATGAAACATATGTCTGCGTCGTCTGTTTTCAGCTTTTTTTTAAATTGTGTGAGAGGCCCTTTTGCACTACACACTCCTGCTTAAAGAGCAAATGCCATGATTTGCAGTGTTGGGTAGGCAAGTCATACTAAGGAGCTCCCCGCCCAATGAGCTAATTTAGCCAGCATTAGAATTTTTTGGTGTTGTAATAAAAGTGAAACTTACATTTCTATGCCCTGCTCACAACATCCGAGTAGAAGCCGAGTGGCTGCCGTGTGATGCAGCCCCATTCCTAAAAACAGCACTTTGATGACATGAAGTAGGAGATGGGGTTGCAGGTGCACTATATATAGTACAATGAAATTGGGGGAGAGGGCCCTCTAAACATGCATACAGTATTTTTGCTTTGAGTTATGCATATATGGGGTTAATATACAATATGATATATATTACAGTCCCATACATAATATACTGTATGATATATATTACAGTCCCATACATGTATTATGTACAGTATTTTTTTAAGTTGTTTAACCAGGATTAGCACACTAAGCTGAAAGCTTTTTACAGGCGACCTGGGGAGCACAGGAAGTTAAGTGACTTGCTCAGGGTCACGTGATATGTAAGTGGAAGCTGTGGGATTCAAACCCTGTCTGGTCTGTTGGATGTTACCGGATTTGCAGCTCAGAGCCTTAAACCACTGCACTATACTGCCTCCCTACAGTATGATATATATTCCAGTCCCATACATGTATAACTGGAAGCAACTGTATGCATGTTTAGAGCCCCCCATTTCATTGTACTATACATAGAGAGCTGCAGCCCCATCCCTGTTTCATGTCATCAAAGTGCTATTTTCAGGGATGGGGCTGCAGCACTCAGTGGCCGCTTGGCTCGTACTAAGAAATTACAAGTCAAGCATACAAATGTAAGTTTTACTTTTATTAGTGGACCAAACCATTCTAACATTGGCTAAATTAGCTCCTTGGGAGGGCAACTCCTTAGTATGACTTACCTGCCCGGGACATGGCAGTTGCTCTTTAAAGCTGGCAAGTCTAAATTCTTTCATAGTGATTTGCATATACTTCCCATGATGCTTCGCACTATTGGGGATGTGTGATTTTGTACTTTTGGGAACCTGGCTCTATTACTAATGCCCTTTTGAGTAACCCTTGGCACTGTGCCTTTGTGCTGAGGTCCTTTGTGTTTCAGATTGCCTCCTATGCTATGCTTACCATGGCACAAACCGTAAGACCATTATAGGAATGGTTCCTCCTTCCCCTGAGGCAAATGCCCCAAGAAAGATGAAATATATGCCTATGCCTTCTGTTTTCCTCTTTTGTTGCTTGTGTGTGAGGCCATTTAGCACCATGCACTCCTGTTTAAAGCAGAACTAGTCTAAATTCTTTCATGGTGTATTGCAATGTTAAACTATGACATACGCTGCTCTCTAGTGGCTATGGGTAGTTAGTTACCGGCACCATAATGATGGGTTGACAGTAATGGTGCATGGATAATGCCCCATGCAATTTCAGTGTCCTCTGCTGGATAGTCCTGCTATCTGTTTTCCATAGCCAGCATCCATCTAACTAAGCCAATATTTCAGATCTCCAGTCAAATTAGTGGGATATGAGGTCATATGGGACAGTTGTCTGGATCCAGAGGTTGGATTTTGGATCTGACCCTCAGATAGTGAAGATCCTATGGTATCTGCAAGTATCCCACCATCCGAGCACCACTAGCTGACAGAAAGAATAGAAGCAAATGGAGAATATACAAGAGTGATGAAATATATTTTAAAATGTGTTAAAATAGGTGCCCACCACTGAGCCTGGATAAAGTGGGGTCAGCGCCACAAAATGTTGTCTGCATACGATATGGAGGTGGCCCTCATTATTGCAGAATACATAATAAAGAAACATTGTAAACTAAGAAGTGAAGCCCAGTATACTTTTCTCCTTGCTGGAATCAGTCATTTTGGGTTCCTTTGAGACTGAACTTGCAGACCTTGGGTTTAGAGCTGCTGGCGACCTGGAGAAATCCCCTCTACTGCATTTGGATAAACATCACAGTCATTTGATACAGGGATGTTTGGAACAGGCTAATTCTGATCCCGTAGAATTTCATCAAAATTTCTGATTCTTATAAGACATCAGAGTCCTAAATCATAAAGCATAATTCCTCTGTAATATCGCATTTAAAAATGCTCCTCCATTGGCCCGGTGGCGCTGAGAGTTGAGGTGCTGGATGCCACACCCGCCATGCCGCTACCCGGGTTTAGGAATGAGCCTGGACCACCGGGGGTCGACAGGGGAAAGAGAGAAGATCAAGCGTCCGGAGGACTGCTCACCTCTCTCTGGGGAGGGTTTTGGGTCTAGCTTGGCTGCCTAGTGACTCCTGGTGGAAACCGAGAGTACTACAGGCATGCCAGCCAATCAGTAGAGGGGAGGGAGTGCGGCAGTCATCAGCAGGGCAGCCGTGCGCAGACATCATTGCACGTCGCACTCCCTGGGGGAAAGCTCGCAACAAGGAAAATCCCTCCCGATGGTGTGGAGATGATGGGGGCTCCAGGGGCAGGATGCACATCCCATCGCCAGCCCACTTTCACCACGATGATCTCCAGGCTGACCCGTCGATCCAGGTAGGGCTCTCTCTAATCACAGATAAGGCCACTAGGGAGAGCGGGCCCAGCCCGGGGGGTGATCCGAGGTGCTAGAGTCTGCCTGGTCAATGGGGGAGATCAGAGTGTGGGTCTAGGATTCAGGCAGGGAGTAGCCATCCTCGCTGCGTGAGCACCCCAGAAGGATGCCCGTCAGAGGGGGCGCATAAAGAAAGTGTAAAAAAAAAAATGCCCCTCCATTACTCCTGTATCACCTACCAGCTGTTCTTTCAGCCTTGGGATTTTCAAACAGTGATTTTGGTATCTTTAATTCTGAAAAAACAGACTGAAATTTGGTATTTCTGATTCCAAACACCCATAGCTTGATGCCTAAAGATGTACATTAAAACAAATAAGTCGAGTGAGCATCCCCGACCAATCACAGTGCTTCCTTCAGTTGCATGTGGGGTACTTCTATTATCTTAAGAGTAACTCATGCACTGAGCCACAGTAATGGGCTTCTCACTGATGGCTTTGTTGTCAGCATTTTAAATTAAAAAAAAATATATTTTTTTTATTCAGTAAAGTTAGTGATCTACAATAATTTTAGGGGTCCATTTGGAGGGCCTGGCTACCTCTTGCATCCTTAGAACCACAGAACGGCTCACCTTCCATTTGCAGTCCTCTGGTCCTATGAAATGCACAAGGTGATACTCTTAGATCTATAAGAGGCCCTCCAACCAGACCCATAAACTTATAACATAGTTCAGCTTGGAGCACAGATACTGATGTTAGTGCTATTGTACTGTATGCCACAGTAATCATTCCAGTACAAAGAAACTTTGGGGCTATATGCTATTACTAAGTTACTAATTGATTAAATTTAACGTACAAATTTGTAATGTGTGACAGTGAAAGTTACAGTCTCGAAAATCAAATTTGTATTTTTGAATTCTTAAATGATGTCATGCTTTCTCCTGTTGCATGTGCAAATTGACAGACTGACTTGTTTATAAGATGTAGGAAATTTCTGCCCCTTCAGCTCACAGTGTGTTTAATTTGGAGGGTGGGGTAGAGTGGAGGTGGAGGTTCCTATTAATGCAGACAATCAAAACCAAATCCACTCACCGCCAGAAACAAATTGCAAGAGAATGTTCTGTCTCCTTTTTTTTTTTTTAGTCTTTGGTAACCAGGTAAGGCCCACTAGGCATAAGTGTCTGTTTTCAGGGGCGACCTGGGAGCACTGGGTGGTTAAGTGACTTGTTCAGAGTCACACAGTATGCAGGTGGAGGTTGTGAGAATCAAACTCAGGTCTGGTCTGCTGGATGTATCAAGCTCGTTCACACCTCATTCCTAGCATTTCTTTTCTAATGTATGTATCGGCATAGGGTATGAGTAGGGGTTCACTGGGAAACTTATCCCCTACTCCACTTCTTAATTTTTTTGTAGGATGTCACAGATCAGTCCCTGTTAAGCATTAGTTTGTAGGTAACACTCAGTTACAGCTATTGCATCTCTCAGACAAATTGTTTTTATTGAGTATTGGAGGCAGGTTCCATGTCATAATAGCGATTGCAAAATAGTGATCACTATTATGGCAAGTGTATATCGCCAAAAGGCAAATCAGTGATATACACTTGCTGGCAACCCGACATCCGGCAAAAGAAAAAGTGTTTTTCGGGGGGGGGGGCTTGCCCCTGCACCCTCCTGAATAAAATTACTAACTCCGGGGAGGGAGGATGCTGTCAGGAAGGCACAGCCTGCATTTGTGGGAAAAATTAGTGCCACACCCGCAGGCAGCGGCAAAATTGTAACTCTTCCGGTCCCCAGCCCCAAACCCTGTACCTGCTCAGCCAGAGCTAGCCACCTTCACCACTATGCCACAGGGCTAGCTTGGCTGTGGTGGGCGCAGCAGTCCCTACAGACCCTTCCCCTATTCCTTCCCTTTGGTTCGCTATCCCCTCCCCTTTCAGTCACTCTCCTACAGTTGTTTTGCTGTAGGATCACTGCCTTTGAAGGGGAGCCCTTGATGATACAGTTGAAAATTAGTCTCTTTAGCAGTCGCTCATTTTCAGTCGCTATCATCACAGGATACCTTGGAGGCAGTATAGCACAGTGGTTTAGGGCTCTGAGCTGCAAACCTAGAGACCTGGGTTTGAATCCCACAGCTATCACTTGCATACTGTGTGACCCTGAGCAAGTCACTTAACTTCCTTGTGCTCTCAGGTTGCACCTGAAACAAGCCAGCTTAGTGCTCCTTTCCTGGTTAAACAACCTCCACCCCCCAAAACACTTATTCACAGTAGCACTTTCTAGAGGACTGAACACTAACATAGCTGCAACATTCCAAGTTACTGTGTGATTAATTTTATCAAACCATGGCATTTGTCTTCACAGTTCATGCCAGCTTCACGAGTGTGTTTACAGGATTCTGACATACTGTTACTGTTGCTTGAGTGGCTTTGACCACCATTAAAATTGTTTCATATGCTTTCTCCACCACAATGTGTAACCATTCAGTTTAAGAGGCCTTGGAAAGTGGGTCAAAATAACTTTTGTGTGTTTACATGTTTATGTCATTTGATTTTTGGGATCATCTTTGATGGGATGAACTTGGGCCTTGATGTGCTGGCATTGTACAAATTAGTTATAAATCTGTTAAAAAAACAGAAGGAAAATGTTCATGTCATGATAAGCAGAAACAAATAAACCTGAAAGTGTCATCCTTTGGCATCAGGTAACAAACATCACTATTTTCCATTCAGCTGCTGCCAGTGGTGGTATATCTGAGGCTGAAACGTGATTATAGTATATTATTTAATAAATTTCGGGAACTTCCTGTGCACTTCACCCCTCCTCAGGACAGAAAATTATATGTTGCCGTATGAAATTATGAAATATAGAAAGAGTCTGCAGTCAAATATTATACCCAGAAAATACAGGTATGAAGACTTCATAATATCTGTGCCTCTCTCCTGGAATGAGCTCCCCTGCTTCAGCTTATGTATGTCACATTTAACATTTATGGTTTCAGTGTTTAGTCAGAAGAGTAACCCTGTTGTCCTTGTCATTCTGTCACATAAATTGCTGCTAAACTCCAGGCTGGTGGTTTTGTAACAGTACAGATTATTGTGGGTGATGACAAAAAGCTGTTTTTGAGGGGAGGGACATACCTAAGTTTTCACAAGGCTAAGCTCAAAGACTTCGCAAAGTCAAATCCTATAGAGGGCACTAAGCCTCTGGAAGGCGTTAAGCAACACTGTAACTGTGGAAAGAAATTACCAATTTTTCACATTTAGTGTTTAAAACTGAAAATATGAAGGCCTGTTCAGTCTTAACATCCTAACATAAACTGTTCAGAACAGGGCAGCTTTTGGCATGTTTGCAGTTAAAACAAACTGCCCTTATTTGGAATAACATTCAACATTTTCAAGAGGGAGATTCAGGTCCCCTTTGTTAGTCCAAGTACAGTATGTGCAGGAGGGAAGGAAACTCTTTATACTGAAACAGCATGTATTCGCCTCTAATCAACAGACAACTAGCTATTTTATTTATTGTGTTTTAATGTGTTAGCAATTACTTTATTAACTCATTACCTCCTGGACGGCCATTTTGTGTCAGGTAAACAATAGATAGTTCGGACTTCATGTGGAGCTATTGGAGGCAATGCGTTAATACACTTTAATACTTTATTATACAATTACTTGAATAATGAAATATGTTTGCAAAATGAATTTTTTTTTACCTTTACTTTTCAAACTGTTAGTAAAAAGAATTCAATAGGGCCCTGTCCACACTGGGGATCTTAAAACATTACAGACGCCCTGTAACATTTTAAAATCAGGGAACACGGTTCGCGTCCACACTGGTAACGTTACCGAACCGAGTTTCAAAACCGTGTTTAAACCCTGATATAATCCTGAGCCCCCCTGATGAAGAGGGAATTTTTCCCTCAAAGCACCGGGAAATGTTTATGGCACTTCACAACAAGTAATTCATATTTGTAACTTCTTTGGTCTCTGTGGAGCATTGCTATTTTTGTGTTTTTGCTTTTTCAAATATCCATCATGCCTGCTAGCAAAAAAAGTCACCTTGGGACTGCTATCCCCTGGCGTAAGGACCCTTAATTCCCCTGCACATATCCCACGCAGTAGCAAAAGCTCTGGCAAACAGGCTTTCAGAATCACATGGTGCAGCACCACCTTTGGACAATGTGCATTCGCATACAGAGCTCCCCAGTGGTACAACTCTCTGCCTCCTGACATAACCAATGCTACTTTGTTGGGCTCCTTTAAGAAAAGACTCCGGCAGCACCTAATCTCATTGGCAACTGGTAACTGCTGCTGCTAATTTGCCTTTACCTTGCTCCTACCATTTGCAATCTCTGTGATCTCTATGATTAGTAAAATGTTACACTTCTTGTCCATTTCTTGGGCCCCTGGTCAAGTTAACACTTTCATGGGCTTTCTACCCCTGCCTAAATTATTTATTTTCCCTCCTACCTCCCTCCACCTCCTCTTCCCTTTTTGCCCATCCATCATTCCATACCTCTTTCCTCCCTATCACCTTAATACATCTTCATCATCACCCCACTACCTACACCACCTCATCCTCCCTGCTGTCTTCCACCCACCCTCCTCCCCCTTATTCCACTTTGACTACATAGCTATTGCTCCATTTTCCTTCTAACTATCCCCTTCCTACCCCCCACCTCTGCTTGCCTTCTCCCTCCCTGCACTTTCCTCCTCCCTCCTCTGTCCCTCTGTACTGGTACAAGACCTTCCTTCTTTCTTTGACTCAGGCACAATCCAATTATCTGCCTATGTTGCTAGTTGTACAGTTCTCCTTTAAACAAGTGTCCTCATGTTATGTTACCATTACCTAGTGAAATGTTAGTCTTTGTTTTGACTCTGCACCCTGTACATGCTTAGATTGTGTAACTATTGTTAGAATTTATGCCTGGAGACAGTTTTCAATTGTTTCATGCTGTATCTGTATCTGTGGAACATATCTGTATTCATGTTTGTGTCATACTTGATGTGGAACCTTGAAAGAGCTTTCTGCTCAAAGGTGTTAATCCAAGATCTCAATAAATAAATAAATAAATTAAATAAAAAATATCTAGAGACTGGTTACAGTTTAGTGTGGAACTTACAACAGACAGGAGAACGTAGATGTGTATAGGGGTCCGGGGAGCAGCATGGCCTGCCGATTGGCTGATTCATGGTTGACTCCAGGCAGACTCCTCAGTGCACGGTCCATTGCATGGATGGGCAGCTGCATGGACGGGCAATTTGTGATGACTTGTTCAAGTAGAGAGGAAGAGGAAGAGGAGAGTACCACCTCCAAATCCATCCAATTGGTGGACAGCACACTGAGAAGGCACAGCAGTCTGGGGCACTCATAATGTAGCAAGAGGCAGCAGGCAGGGGGAGGGAGACAAAGATGGTGTGGCCTATCTTCAGGAGCCCTGCTGCAGTTTTGCATGGTCTTGTCCTTTTGCTGCTTGGGAGGTTAACAGTGGTAGCCCTAATACCACATTTCCCTGAAGTATCTGTGGTTGCAGAAGCACAGGCTCTGCAGGGACTTGTGCTTCTGCAGTCACAACTGTGTATGTATGTCTTATAGCATGCATGAGAACTTGTGGTTGCAGAGGCACTGGCCGCATAGGGGCCTGTACTTCTGCAGACAGACGTGCTGTTGAAATTTGGGTATCATGGATTTCTATATGCAGCTGTGAAAGTGCAGACCCCACAGGGGCCTGCGCTTCCTTAGTCAGAAGTTGGTATGTATGTATGTCTTACACATGTGGCTGCAGAGGCACAGGCCCCTCAAGGGTCTACTTCTTGCAGACAGAAGTACTGTTGCAATTTTGCAATCATGATTTTCATGGGCCCTGCACTTCTGCAGCCAGAGGTCAGCCTGTATGTCTTAAACCTGTGGCTGAAGAAGTGTAGGGCTCTCAGGGGCCTATGTTTCTACAGACAGAAGCTATGTGTATGTCTTACAGTATACTTGAGTACCTGTGGCTACAGAAGTGCTGGTCCCATAGGGCATGCACCTCTGCAGACAAAAGAACTCTCATAACTTGGGTATCGTGGATTCAGATTCGTAGCTGCAGGGGCCTGTGCTTCTGCACACAGAAGTGGTGTTGTGGATTTGAGCATCATGGATTTCTATCTGCAGCCAGAAGTGATTGTGCTGGTTTTGTGGTGTGGATACCACAGATACAAACCCACAAATGTAGCACATTAGTGCTACTGCATTTGTATCATCTGGAAACAGTTATATGTTGTTTGTCTTAACTAATGAGAGTTGTCTGTAGTTGCTTGTGTGGTATTCTCCATTTACTGCTTGGGGGTTAGAGTGATAGCCCTAATCTCACATTTCCTACTTTTGTGGCAGTAAGTTGAACCCTAACTGATGCATTAATGCAGTTTTTTGCAATGAATATTTATATATATATATATCAATATGGGAAATGCACTACGCTGACTCAACATATGCACTTTACCATCAAGTGTGGGGGCGGGGCCATAGCTCACAAGTGCAAAAGAGTCATGAAAGTCCTGCCCACTCACAAGTGATGCTAGGTTGCTATATTTAGTCATGCTATTGCATATTTGATATATGCAGCAGTAGTTCTCAAGTTATAGCTTTTAAATCCCCTCCTCTCGTGCCATCTCCTTGCACTCCACACCTTCCTACTGTTCTTGGCCCCCTTTCTGCCTTATCTTTCTGCCACTCCTCACCAACTACATGCTCTTACCCTCCCTGACCTTACCGCTACTGCTCATTACCCCTACCCCCCCACACACCCTGGCCAACCCTCACCCTATCCTGTATTATTCACAACTCCCCACCCCACCACTGTGCCTCTAAAAGACCCACCCTCCCAACCCCCACTTCTCCTCTCTCCTTACTCACCCTGAATGTAAATAATTTGACAATGCTTATTTGCCTGGCTGCTCCAGTTCCTAACATGACCTGAAACCTATTTCTTGTTTTCTCATTTTATCCAACACATTAGCAAATGTATTTTTAGTGATGTCTATGTATTCTCTAGATAGTGCTCAATTGTGATTTGTACCAATGTTACTGTATTATGGCATGACTTGTTCCTATATTACTGTATTGTGTTGTTGACATGGAACATTTGTAAAAGAGCATCATGCTCAAAGGTTATTTCTGAAGAATTAAATAATTAAAAATTAAATTCAACCATTCAACTTGGGCATCATCATCACCGATGACCTGAAATCATCCAACCAGACCTCTAAAGCAGTAGGTAAGGCTAGGGGATGTTAGGGTGCATTAGTAGGGGTATCACAAGTCAGAAGAGGGAGGTAATAATCCCTCTTTACAAGACACTGGTTAGGCCCCATCTGGAGTACTGCGTGCAGTACTGGAGGCCACACCTTCACAAGGACATTAACCAAATTGAAGCAGTCCAGAGAAGGGCAACCAAAATGGTGCAGGGACTGCATCAGAAGACATATGAGGATGGATTAACAGAGCTCAATATGTATACCCTTGAGCAAAGGAGGGAAAGAGGTGATATGATCGAAACTTTCAAACACCTTAAGGGCATTAACAAGGTGAAAGACTCTAACATGTTTAAATATAAGAAAAATAGCAGGACAAGAGGATACAGCATGAGATTAGAGGGAGGCTGATTAAGGGGGAATGTGAGGAAATTCTTTTTCACAGAAAGGGTGGTGGATTCATGGAACGGCCTACCTCAGGAAGTGGTGGCTATGAATACAGTGCAGGGCTTCAAACAGGCATGGGATAGGCATAAGGGAGCAATACAGATAAGTATGAATAGATAGGCCACTGACAGAGCAAAGGCCAATGACACATTTATAAGGTAGAAAAAGAAATGGGCAGACTGGATGGGCCTTGCGGTCCTTATCTGCCATCCACCTCTATGTTAAGTTCTATATATCCATCACTGGAGTCCCATTTTGTGAATTTCACAACAGCACTGCTATGTCTCTCATGCAGCTTTTGGTCATGCTAGTAGTGTAAAGGTGGTGGTTTCCTGATCTGCAAATCTCCTCCAAAATATATTGTTACATGCCACAAAATTCACAGCATTTATACAGTAGAGGATAGGTACAGTAGGCATGAATTGTGACAAATCAAAAGCTGCAGATTGAGGAGGGAAATCAGATGCTGAGCAGGGAGGCATGGCGTAACTATGATGTGAGAAACAGTGTTAGCAAATCAGCTCCAAATTGATGTCTATCTTGAAGTCAGGGAACAATATATAATGGGGACTTAATCAAGCTTGAAAAATGAGATTACATACTGTACATCTGACTGAAAGGCAACACTGTGCATCACTATATATTGGATTGAAGATGACTACCAGATTAGGAACCACGCACTTTATGGGACCCCATATGTAACCAGACCTGACAGGAAGAAAAGAGCGGAACGAACTGAAGAGCAGCACGCCTGTGAGCAGAAAGAGACGGGAAGAAAAATACTGCACCACCAGTAAAACACCAGATTTCAGAATGTAGCCCAGGCAATGCGTGGTAAAATTCTTCTGTATAATTGCGATGAATAATAATTATAACAATAACTCTCAACTGCTATAAATTTCGATGGTATCATGAATCTGACACACAAATTTACCCTTGCTAACCAAACACTATGTTTACTGATGTGAATTATAATGTGCACTTTTTTATGTGCCTACAAACTGCCACCAATTTTTTTTTTTATTCTTTCTTTCTGCCCCTGCGGCCGGTAGCCCGGAACCATCTGCCGGTCACGCTTCCACCCCCCCACATCGGCCTCGCACCCTTCCGATACCCCGTGGCTTACCCCCCACGGTGGGGCTGCGGCACTGGGGACACATGCCGCAGGCGTCAGACTAGGTCGGAGGGCTGGCCTGAGGGGGCTAATTGAAGCTGTGACCGGCTTCATCTAGGGCCTGGCATTCTCCCTTTTTCCTTTTTCCGGGAGGCGGGGATGTGCAATGACGTGGAGTGTCCTGCCCCGCCTCCGACACACACACTGTTGAGGTTGGTAGTCACGCTACACCTGGTCTCCACCAGGAGTCGCGCAGACCCCGATCACTACCCCATCCCTCCCCCCGGAGAAAGAGAGCAGTCCATAGGACGCTCTATCCTTCTCCCCCGGCCGGCCCTCCAGCGACCCGAGTCCACTCCTGAACCCGGGTCGCCGGCGTCGCAAGTGGAAATCTCACCGCTGCGCCGGCGGGCCGGCTAAACTGCCACCAATTTTATGTAACTTGATAGACATTGTCCATAACACTAAACATATGTTGACCACAATTTTTAAAATTCTTCTTCTTCTTTCCGGTGGGCCCTCAGTCCAATTTTCCAGATGGCCACCCTGCACCTCAGTCAGAACCTGATAAGTGTAGTTTGCAGGGAGGCAGGCAATATTCTGTTTCAAGTATTTCAAGTCTCGCCATATTTCTCTGTTCCAAACAGAGTGATGTCATCACCAGGGACAATGAACCATCCTTTTATAAAGAGCATGAAGAAGACCTCATTGTCAGCATCTCACACACAAGAGAAGGCAGCAGCACAGGACAGGGCAGCACTCGAGCATCAGGCCTATCCAGAGAACATGGAATCGCCCAAGCAGCAGACTGGCCAGAGGACCAGGAAGCACCATAGCAGCAGGCAGAGGGCACGCAATGGGAAAGGGTGGATACAGAGCACCAAAGGATAGGTACTGATGTGAAAATAGCTAGAACATGGAACAATGTGAAAGAGAGAGAGAGAGAGAGACAGAGAGAGAAATTTGAGTGTTTTATGCAGAAAAGCATAACAGAATGGAAGCAGGAATGCCAACAGATGAGGGAGACTATGAAACATCTAAAGGCAGGGCAACTCCATCTGCAGGCAATGATTCAATATCTGAAAAGGGGAATGAGGAAGATATAGCAGAAAATCTCAAAGCCATGGACATCAACACCATTGGAGAAGCACAGTATGGCTAGTTTTTAGAAGAAATTAACAATATAAAGGCAGAGGAAATGCAAGACTTACTTCAAGACAATAGCACACTGTCTGAGGCAGTGGCAGATGAAGGGTACCTGTGTCGATTCCACCAAGAGCACTCTATGATTACATCATAGGTACAATGAACATTCTACTGGATATTGACATTGTGCCTCTCACAAATGAAAAGGAAAGGGATCTCAGGGGCTTGGACTCAAACAAACCCACATGCTTTGTAGAACTGATATTACATGACCTTGTGCCATACAACATACTGTATATGTCTGATGGGCAAATAAAGTAAACTGTAACAGCAAAAGGAGCAAAAAAGGGCTACTCAGAAACCTGATCAGTGTTATCATGACCCATGTCAGGCAGCACTTTGATTTAACACCACCAGTTCTTGCAGAAATAATGGACAGAATAAATGAACAGCTATGAATGATGCAGAAAGGTGAAACACACCCACTGATGTAGAACTACACCATCTGACCATGAAATGACTATTTTCATATTACTGACTTACAAATATTTTTCCAGTTGTATTTGTGTGTTTCTGCAGTGTATTTGTACTTTCATCTCCTGAAATGTGTGTTGGCATTTTACTACCTTTGAAACATTTATACAGTATTTATATTCCCTGTACATTGCAAAATCAGCATTGTAAAGAGTACTGCGCTATACTTTGTAATATCCTACCAATGTTCAACATATTCCTCATGTTACCCCACCTCCTGAACACGACAGGTGTTATTTTTCAAATCCCCTCCGAAACTTGTTTTCACAGTCACACTGCGAAATCACCTTTCAGATGGGATTTAACATATTCCACCTGTCTTGATCATAATGTCAGGTCATAAAAAAACTGTTGCAAATTTGTGGTCAAACTGTGGGAGCTCACTGAAAATTAGATATTGTCTCAGCTGGCCTATCCTGAGTAAATACAATCTGAAAATGTATAAGAGCAGCACACCACTGAAAATGAGATACTGTATCTCATCTGGTCTAGGCTGGATAAATATACAGTAAAAATGTGTACAAGCAAGACCTGATACAACAGCAATACAAGTGGTCCCCTTCAGTTTTCACAAAAAAAGCAGATTTGTTACTTGTTTGCTTTGCTCCATGCTGTCTACTGAAATATTTCTTTTTTATGCTGTGAACTGTGCTCTCCTGTATAAATACCAAAAGGTGGGGTATTTGTGTGTTCTTATTTTTCTTTTATAATATGTATTATTTATTTATTGTCTTGGATAATAGCCTTTGAGCTGGGAGCTCATTCACAAAGGTTCTATGTCAGTTAAATGAATTAGCACTAGACATGCAGCGAAATGTAATTTCGCTGGTGAAATTTCAGCAAAATCATGAATTTCACCACATGAAATATTTTGCAAAATTTGTGCATTCTGTGAAATATTTTGTGGCTGTGAAATGTGGAATTTCGCCCGCGGATGGCAGAATTTCACCCACAGATGGCAGAATTTCACTCGCAAGTGGTGAAATTCCACTGTTTGAGAATGAAATTCCACATTTCACCTGTGAAATTACTCATTTCGTTGGCGGAATTTCACATTTCACACCTACAAAATATTTCACGAAATGTGCAAATTTCACAAAATATTTTGTGGAATGAGATTTGTGGATTCTGCCCATCTCTAATTAGCACAAGTACACAGAGACATGAGTTACATGCAGAGTTCAAGAAAAACAATACACATAAATTGAATTGAGACAATAGCTATAAAGATACTAGACAATACAACAACATTTTACCTGAGTGTACTGTTTGGTTGTTTGAAAATAAAATGCTTTAAAGGAATCAGACTTCTTGGTTACTCTGAACAAAAGTATTTTAAATATAATAATGGTTTGACACACCACAGCTTAAAAAGGAGGAGGTAGAAATACAGCAACAGTAAAAACAAGGATGAGATAACATGGACTATTGTTAGTTAAAGAGCAGGGCCCAGATATTCAAAAGGGTTGCGCATGGCGCAACAGTGTTGCACCATGCACAACCCACTGATGCGCCCCGGCGCAATATTCAAAAGGGAAAAGTGCCCGCCACAAATCCCGATGCGCCGGAGCACATCAGTAATGTATGCAGGCACAGGTGGGGCGTGCCCATGCTTAACCTGCACAGCCCGATATTCAGCCCGGGATGTGCAGAGTCATGCATGCGCAACCCCTACCTGCGCCTGCACAAAGTTAAGCCCCAAAAACAAGAACAAATGATGGCCACCCACAGGTGAGCTGCCGCATTGCAGGGTGCAACATGGCAGCTGCCACCTGTGGGTGGCCACCATTCCTGCTGCACCTGGCGGTGCCCCGATGCCCAATCGCGGGCATCTGCCTAACAGAATAATCCCCTATCCTACTCCTCCTTGGTGGTCCAGTGGACCACTATGTGCTCAATCGTGGGCATCAGTATTATAACCCCCCCACGTCCAATAGCCCTGGTGGTCCAGTGGACTGCACTCTGCCCAATTGTGGCCATCTGTCAACCATATAAAACAGTCTATTACCCTGGTGGTCTAGTGTACCCCCTCCCCACCTGCCCACTGAGCCCCACAGCCCCAGTCCCCCCCGGTCAGCCAGCGGGCGGCAGCACCCCACCTGTGTGCCGCCCCACCGCCCACCGACTGACAGCTCGGTAGGGCTGCATGCCTATTGGGTGTGCAGCCCATACCGTCTACACAGTCCAGATATGTGAATGATTCATTCACATATCTGGACTGTGTATATGGTATGAGCTGCATGCCCAATAGCTCATCTTTGTGAACCAATGGGCATGCAGCCCTACCGAGCTATCGTCTCGGTGGGCGCGGGCGGCAGGCGGGTGGGTGCTGCCGCCCGCCAGCTGACTGGAGGAGCGGGGGGGGCCCAGTGGGCGGGGTGAGGTACACTAGACCACCAGGGTAATAGGCCATTTTATATGGTTGACAGATGCCCGCAATCAGGCAGAGTGTGATCCACTGGACCACCATGGCTATTGGATGTGGGGGGGTTATAATACTGATGCCCGTGATCGGGCACATAGCGGTCCACTGAACCACCAGGGATACAGGACGGGGGATTATTCTGTTAGACAGATGCCCACAATTGGGCTGCAGGGAGTTTCAGTCCCTGATGGCTGATGCCTGGCAGGGCACCAGGTGCAAGTCATCGGGGATCGGCGCACCTGCATGCTAATGGGGCCATAATGACATGCAAATGGCCCCATGTGCACCTTGCATAAATTATGGCCCAATTTGCATGTCCCCTTTTGAATATCGCAGGTGCTGTGCATGGCGCAATGGCACTTGTGCTAGCGCATCTCCATGCTCCACTCTGGCCACTTGTGCTGGTGCAGTGCCACTGCGCCATGCACAGTGGGGGTGGCCAGGGTACGATATTCAAAGCTGCTGCACCATAGCGCAGCTCCGTTGAATATCGCCCAGGCCACATCCTGCGCAGCAAAGTTGAGCTGCGCCCAGACTTGCGCCACAGCCTAGTGCAGTTTGAATATCCGGGCCCAGGTGTTTACTTGTAATGAATAGACAACTGTTTTTTTAATTTATTTTTATATTTGTTAGTGCACTGAAACAATGCGGTTTTCACCTCTACTTTTCACACTGTTAGTAAAAATAATTCTTATATATCACTTGCTGTTTAATATAGTTGTTGATTTTTGGCTTGGCATTCTAGCTAGATGTGGAGAGAGGGAAGGAGGTAGGAAGGAAGGCTGCCAGGGTGACCTTACACAAAGTACAAAACATGAGGGCTATCAGATACAAATGTGTATTGGTTATTAAGTGCTGCATCTTAAATGTGTGCTTCACGTCACCAGTGGTTACACTACCACACCAAACTGAGCAACAGATCAAAAGACACATAGTGATAGGCTAAAGAAATACAAAATTCAGCATTTGCTCCTCTGACATCAGGTGACACGTTCATGGACTAATAGCACAGTATTGTGTGCTATAATGTATGATTGCTTTGAAAGAGGCGATGGCTGCCAATGTAGAATCATCACATGACTGTGCAGTTACAGCTTCATGGACCAGTTAAAAGAATATTCTTTTGAGTTTTAGGGGCTCACTTCATAATTTAATTAGGTGAGTAACACACACAAGGGTGTGCAGTTATGTTGCAATAACCTGTCTGCATAGATGGTTAAAACACTCTGCAGTTCCTCATAGCTCACAGCTAGAGATGGGGCAGGTTAAAATTGCAGGCAAATTTGTAACAAAGCAGCTGAAATTCACCTCCACAGAGCTCTGCTAGGTTCTTCCCACATTCAGAAACTTTGAAATGGTGAAGTTCCAACTCAAAGTGCGAATTTGACCTAGAAGTGTGGAATTTCCTCCACAAATGGTGACATTTTGGTGAAATTTTGCACTGTTTCATGCGTAGGAATCTACGTAATTCTGCAGAATTTGCGGATTAATTCGTAAGTGAAGTTTTCCAACTTTGTGCATCTGCTCACTACTATGGTTGCAAGAATTGTTCAGAATCTGACAGATGGAGTCAGATTTGTTGGATTCTGACCTGATTTTAAGATTTAGGATTTTCAGAATTGCAGTCTGAAAATCCAAGTTCCCAAATGGAATCTTAAAACCTATAGGAATTTAGGACTTCAAATACCAATCTGATTCAGATTTTAGGATTTAAATTGGAATCAGATTAGGATTCAGAAGTTTCTACACTCCTAATTCCAGAAATCTAATTGGATTTAGTCAATTACAGGCACACCTCAATGCTACCTTTCCACCTGTTCAGATTTAAGCAGGAAGGACCTGGTTAATAGGGGCTATGTTATGCAAAAAACAGAAAAAATGCAATATGTCCTGATCTTTAACTAGAAAAAAATACTTCCTTTCCTCTTGAAGTTGCAGAAACCTTTAATACCTTCCTGTGAATAAAATACCTCAAATGTTAGAAAACAACAAGAACAAGTAACATAGTGTTACTGTAGTTCTGATTATTTAGAGTAAAAAGAAATATGTTGCATTGGTCAAGGTTGCTTATTGACCTTAGGAAAAATCATGTTTCTGTATGAAATGTCTTGCTTCTGCAAAAAGTGGAAACCCTACTACTAACCTCTCAAGGCATGTGGTTATTATAGGGATAATACAATAGTGGTCTGGGTTTATATATAATAACCAGATTAGAGGTAATAAACACAGAGGTTGAAGGCTGAGGTGTTTATTAACTCCCTGGTTCAGTTATTACTGAGGAAAACCAGACCACTATTGTTATTATCGCTACTGTATTGGAAAAATAAAAAAAGTTAAACTACCAGATCTGTGTGTCACGTTACAGTGTGTCTGTGAGACAGAGGAACTGTTTCTCACAGAAGTGCTGTAGTGTTACTAGAGTCTCTGATTGGCTGCTGCATGTTGAATGAGTGGGCAAACTGGGCATGCTATCTAACTGGCTAACTACACATGCAGCAGCCAGTCAGAATGCAGAGACTACTGTCCCGTTATTGTTCTTAGCCAATCAGAATGCAGAGCCACTGTCCCTTTATTCAGTTGACCATCCAGTTATTGCAGAATAGCTGTATGGTTACTCTGCAATTTTATTGACTAAGAGGGATCATCTTTTCCAGTATTATACAGCATAACTGCATCCTTCGTCATGTGTTATCGCTTACATATAACATCTGTTTTCAGATTAAACTGGATTGGTCTGCTCTTTGCAAGTTAATGCAAAACTACAGCCAGTTTCCTGTACTGAAATAAAGTTTACTGATATGATGTCATTCCAGGGCTCCAAGTATCCACTTTGCAGGTGGGATTCAAGTAACAATTTTCCAGATGGGTACATAGAACTACCATTATCTTCTGACCCTGTATCATCCCCTTCAATTATTGCTCAATTAGGCAAGCTCCATTTGAAATCACTTGCCTCATGTAGCCTACAGTAACTGTGCTTGCTTTGGGCAACTACCTAGTCACATTGGTTGAAAGCTGATATTTATTTTTGGTCATGTGACAAGACATTCCCTTTTTTACATGTTTTTTGTAGGTTGTAGGCATTTTGAATATGACCGTGGGGCCACCCTAATTATCTTTTCAGCACTTCAACTGCAGCATGAAGTATTATTCGGTTTTATGCACTGTCTGCTTGCTTACATGCATACTAACATAGTCACTTAAGGTTGATGTAACTCAAGTATCCTCCCTCCTTAGAAGCAGGGATTTGGCAAGCAATAAGATTTGACAGGGTGGGCATTATGCTGAGATAACTGCCCACCCAGGTGTGTAGTGAGGCCTGACACCACAGGCAGAGTGCCTTATCACCCCTGGAAGGGTGGCTATCTCAGCATGATGCTGACCCTGGACTGTCTTATTACCCTAATAAAATGGGAAACAAAAAATAAAAATAAAAAAATAAGAAAATTAAAAAAAGCAAGGAAATAAAAAAAATGCTTTTATAAGTAAAATAGCTCTGCTGTTAAGTGTCAGTAGGGGGAGCTGTGAGGTACTTGTGCTGTTTCCCAGCCTTTGCTGCCTGGTCTCAGGAACAGGAATGAGTGAGAGACTTTACTGATTTTCCTTTATATCTTTTTTTTTTTAAGTACCATAGTTTGTCCCTTTGTTTCAGCTTTTGGACTTTTTTTTTTTGCTGATTCCCAGTCATTGCTGCCTACTCTGAGGACCAGGAATAACTGCATGCAGTTGACTTTTAAAAATGTTTTTTAATAGTGTCCCTTGTTGTGGCTTCTGGCTGTTGTTCATTACAATTTTCCCATCTTCACTGTTTGCTCTGAGGACTGGGAGTTAGCTAGTTAAGGGAGGAAGCACTATCACCAGCTCTCAGGACCCAGGGTTGAAACACTATTCCACCTGGTGGGTGGTAGTATGTGTTTGCTTGGAGGGGGACAGATGAGTGAGTGGGTAAGCAAGGAGGTCTGAATGTCACAAAAACATAATTAATAATTTTGAAAATAATATAAGAAGAATAGATGAAAATGTTCACATCCACAGACAAGGAGGATGCCAACTGAACTAGGTGAGCAGTAGATATTAGGGGTGAGTAGACATCGGGGGAAAAATGGCATCCATTTGCAATTAGATTTTTTAGGTCACACAGTAATACTTTTTGTGATGAGGCAGGTTGGCAGTGGTACTTTTTCATACTTGGGCATAAGACTGAGGTAAATATATGGGTGCCAGCCTGTTTCAGCTAATCAAAAGCCAGGATTTTCCTTACCCATTTTATATTAACAATGTGCTGTCTAAACATCTATTAGTTTAAAGAGATATCCCAACCACTCTATTATCCTGGGGATCCAGTAATTTTATTTACTTGTAATTTTTGACCAGGAAAAGCACACTACGGTCAGATAGCATGTTTCCATGTGCATCTTGGGAGGTGAGTCACATTGACCTGTTTTATTGACTGGGGGAATGCTGGCCATGACATCGGGGAACCTCCCCTACTCATCTTCAGTATGTACCATAAGATCTTTTACTTCCACCTGGACAGTGACCAGAGATTGGCAGAATGCAGGGACCTTGTTTTAATGTCTCATCCAAAGCACAGTACCTCCATAGTGCAGTACTCCCTCCCCCCA
This sequence comes from Neoceratodus forsteri, assembly GCA_016271365.2. Lineage (NCBI taxonomy): Eukaryota > Metazoa > Chordata > Ceratodontiformes > Ceratodontidae > Neoceratodus > Neoceratodus forsteri. The sequence goes on along the minus strand of CM028135.1, from coordinate 22,130,657 downwards.
ATACTGAACTACAGTGTCAGTTATGAGTATTACCTCAGTATCTGGTGTGGGGCTAGAACCCACAGCCTTCTGATCTTCCAGCCCCAGAGAAGAACATGCTACCTACCGACTGAGCCACTGTAACTTCCTTGGTAATCAGAAATGTGTCTCATTTCCTGATAATTTATTTATATAAAGTATATAATTTTGGTGCCAGTGTGCGAGATGAACATAGAACAACTTATATTTTAGTGGCAAGTCTGTACTTTTTATAGAAGCTGTTTTACTAATACTGGTTGACAGATTTTCCCATCTTAACTGGCCAATTAGTAAATCAAGTGAGTGTTTCTGATTTAGACACCGGTGGCAAGGACCATTTTAGAACTGCAATGATGTACTATTGCTTATGTCCTTGTTAACATAGTTTGAAAAGTGTATTAATATTTTAATATAGAACTGTGTGGTTGAGCGAGACATAAACCGCATCATGCAGTTCTAACATGGTCCTTTCACAAGTGTATAAATCAGAAATACCCAATGAGTTTACTTAAAGATCTGGAAAAACTGAACAATGACAGAAGGAGAATCTGTGCCAGCTTCAACAGAAAAAATGACTTTCTGGTTTAGCATGATCTTCTGTAGGAAAATGTTCTGCTTTCTAGCAAAAAAATCAATGTAGTCATAAGCAAAACTCAGTTACACAAAATTTATCTAAAATGTAAATATCACTTTCTTTCTTTCTTTCTTTCTTTCTTTCTTTCTTTCTTTCTTTCTTTCTTTCTTTCTTTCTTTCCTTCATTCCTGCCCCCTCTCTCTCTCTTTCTTTCTCCTCCATGAATTCATAATCTTCTATATGTGACATCACAACCTGTTGCTATGGACACACAGGAATCTGAGGTCATGACCCTCTTTAGCAAGCACCACATTATGGGCTGGATTTTCAATGCCCTGAGAATGCTGCAAGCCCCTGGTGCTCGGCTTGATTGGCACATGGGGCTTGCAGAATTCTTCCAGCCAGTGATCGGGATTTTCAATCCTGGGTGCCAAATGCCATAAAAGTTAGACCAGCTTTTCCCTGGCCTAACTTGTGCCATTTGGGAGATCCATTTAATGGGACTTGTGCCAAATCTCTGGCACAAGCTACCATAAACTGAGGAAACTGTCACAACTGTGCCCAAGGTACTGAAATCGGGTGCAGTTGAATCAAAGGTGTTTGGTGCAGGTGCACCAAAAAATGGGTGTGACACAGGGCTTGACGTAATCCCTGCATCACCCTTTGAAAATCAAGCCCTATGACTTCAAAGCAGGGAAAGTAGCATGGACAGATGAAGTCTAAGGGGCAAACAACCTGTTTTCATGCAAAAGTCTTTAGCAATTAATAATGGAATTTCTAGAAATGTCAAATTTCTTGAGAATCTTCTGAAATGGGAGTCCTGCCAATGCCAACAGTAATCATTTGCAAAGACCTGGAAAGACACTTTAACTACATGCTGAAAAAAGAAAATAAAGTTGATTTTTGGAAAAAAAAAATATTTGGGTTAAACCCATTGAGCGAAGCTGATTTTAAATAAGGGACCCATTGTGCATATACAATACAGGTTACACATAAATACACATAATGTGCATAATACAAAATATAAAATAAGTGTTATTTACATACGAATAAGTAAGCAATAAGACATGACAGGGTGTGTGTTGAACGAATGTACCACATGCCCAGGGGCATAGTAGGCATGAGGCCACCAGCCAAGTGTCTTCTGCTCCCTGGAAGTGTGGCAATATCTGTTCAACACATGCCCTGGAGTGTCTTATTGCACTTATAAAATGGGCACCTTTTCATCTTATATAAAGTTTAGACAAAAAAGTATGTTTATATGTAGAAAAAAATATGATTTAATTGTTAATATATAAAATAGTCCTTCCATCTATTTAAAAGTGACATCATTACATAGTTGCAAGTGGTACTACTGATTTAATTTTGTTACTACCCCAGTGCTCTTGTGTACTCATTACAGTTTTTTACCTGGTTGTATTTTTTTAATAGGAATGAGCTCAGACTGGGGAACTGAATCTGAGGGATTCTGAGTGGGGGAAATCTGACTGGTACTATGCCCTACTGTTTGAATCCCAGTCTGGTGACTGATCCTGTGGGCACTTAAAACTCCCAGTCCATATGGAGCTTGCTCTGTGTGGGTGGGAGTAATTGTGGAAAGACAGCTGGTGTGGTGTGGGAAGCTTGAGTTGAATTGCCCCCATTCTTTTTAGTACTTGCAGATTTTGCTATGGTCCATTTTATTTTCTCTACCAGAAAGAAAAATGAAAAGCGAGTGGCCCAAAGTTTGTGATCTGCTATGTTGCTAAAACAATGGCAGCTTTGAAAATGAACGCTTCCATGCCTAGCTCTGAACATTCCATTTGGGGGCATGGATTTCTTTGTCTGTACTTTTTCCCATGTAAATACATATATGACACTGTTTTCTAGCCAATCAAAATGCTTTCTTTGCTATGCCCATTTTATAAGCTCAGTATAAACATGTCACATCAAAACAATTATAATACTTCATTGAAGTTATATCAGAGGGTGCATAACAATAACAACTGACTAGTGAGGAGAACTATGATTTTAAATAAGTAGTTGAAGGATCTTTAGAGTCCCTTGTGCAAAACTGAGCTGGGAAGGCATTCCACAATGTGGACACAAAGTGACTAAAAAGTGTATTGACCATACACAGGAATTCAGAGTTCACATAAATGCACAGAAAAAGTGCATAGGCACTATAGACTAGAAAAGAAAAGAAAGAAAATTTTTAAAAAGCAGACCAGGTGGTGCAAGTATAATAATAATTGGTATGTGATTGTGCTAAAAACTTTAACAAAACATTGTTTAAAAAAAAATAACAGAAATACTAAAGTACCATTTTTGTTTGAAAACAGAATGAAATAAGAAAAAAAAAATTAAAAACCTCGTGAACAAGATCCATGCAGGAGTGAAACGTGAGGAGATGAAATAAAAGATTGAATTTTATATCATATTATGTGAAGTCTATGATTCCAAAGGGTCCCTGAACAAATTTTATTTGAAGTAGCTCATTAAAGCTTGTCTGTAGGTTGCACTAAACAACTGAAGTGGATTTACTGGAGCTATAGATGACAATGTTGTTGAATGGTGGTGATGTTTGCGTTACTGACACTTTCACCCAACCCCCTTAAATAAATTTGAAAAAGAAGGGCCCCAGCACTGAGCCCTGTGAAACTTCCCTGAAAATTGTGAGGGACCCACATTCCAAACTGTTAACTACAGCAGTTTGGTTTCTAGTGGATAAGTATGCACTAAACCCTTTTTATAATGTCCCCATCCATTCTGACTTTAGCCAACCTATACAGCAGAATTTGGTGCTCTACCATGTCGAAGACTTTAGAGAGGTCATCAAAAATGGTTCTGGTAATCTGCCCAGAGTACATTACTAAGGTAACATCATCCAAGTCCTTCAATATAGCAGCCACAGTGCTTTATTGCTTATTAGCGACAGACTAGAATTTATCAAATAATCCAGAATCCACTGTGTATCTATTCACCTGCTGCTGTAAATCTTTCCAGATTTTTTGAGGTGACTGAAAGAGGAGAGATGAAACAATAGTTGTTCATCTTACTCGGGTCATCCCCCTTGAATATTGGGATGACCTGGGCAAGTTTCCAATCACTGGATGGAACTCCCATTGAAATGCACCACTTGGAAAGATAGGTAAGGGGGTTCTACAATGTGAAATGCAGAAAACATAAGCAAAAAAGGGTGACAGTCCATCTGGGTCCCTGCTTTTCCCAGATTTTAACTTTAAAAGGAACTCAAGGACCTCATAAAATTTTATCTTCTCAAACTTGAAATGACTAACACCCCCATCAAAACAGGAGTTCAGGGAATTTTTTTAAAATTGTTATCAACCTGACAAAACAATAGAAAACTTGACAAACAATCTGTTAAAGATGTCAGCTCTGAGCAGTCTTGATTTCTGAGACATATTGGTTTTTATGCTTCCTATAGTTGTCTGAGTCCCCATATATATTTGAAGCACAAGCAATTTTCCATGCCTTGTTTTTGTCCCGTTTAAGTTTTGACAATAAAGGAGACCACCAAAAGACAGAGATATTTTGGATCGTTTTTGTTTTAAGTGTAAAGTACTTACCAATCACTCTGAGTAATTCACTGGAAATAGTCCCAACCCACCTGAACCTCAGGAATTAACTTCAGCCTTTCCCAGCTTGGATTCTCAAAATCAGAGATGAAAGCTAAATAAACAAAATGTTTTAAATGAATTAAATTTAACATATCTCAGGGGGCCAGTAATTTTATCTTTACCACAGGTACAAAAGACAAAATTATGGTCAATGTATAGATCTTCTAGTACACTGGACTCTGTATAATTATGAGACGAGCTGGTGAAGATTACTGGAAGTCAACCGAGGTTGAACCATCTGGTTGTTTAGAGTTAGTACAGGCTGAGTCAGTAACAGAGATGTTGTGAAGTTGAACATTGCTGGTGAAATGGCCGCAAAGCGGCAAATTTTGCTGTTGCAAAGCTTTGCAAAGTTTCTGCAGACTCTAAGAACTTTGATTTCATCAAAATTGTGAAAAATCACTGCAAATTGGCCATTTTAAATGTCAACTTTATGAATTAAGTGAATTCATACTTTGTGAACTCCATGGAATTCACAAATTAATTTGCTAGGCAAATCTCAGCCACTTCACTCATCTCTAAATCATAATTAATTGTTCAAGTCCCAACTGAAGTGCAACGGTTCTGGCATACTTAGAGTTGTCATTAACCAATCAATTCATATTAAAGTCAATAATTATGACTAGCTCATGAGAAACTGAAAAAGGTAGTAGAACATTAGCTAGGGGTAGGAAATCGGACATAAAAATTTAGGGGGCCTACACTCTCCCACCAGTAGGATACTTCCCTGTTTGAAGTATGACCTCAAGTGCAAAATATTCACAGTAATTGTTCTCAACTGTTAAATAAATCTGCTTCAGGGAAAAAAATATATCCTGATAGCAGACCATCATCCCATTCCTTTGTTGCTTCTATCAGCCCTAAGTATATTGTAGCCGTGTATCAACAGGGCAGAGTCCTTTATTTTACTATTTAATCATGTATTGCAAAGGATTCAGAAATTAGCATTACAATCAAGGACACAGTCCTTAATCAGATCTATGTTAGGAAAAATGTTTCTGATGTTAGCAAGTAAGAACAGCAGACCTTGTCTGGATTTAAGATCATGAGCAAAAGAGCCTGGATTATGGCTGACATTGACATTTTTCAACAGACAATTCAATAAGAGCCTTAAACATCCATTAAAATCCTTTTTGCATTGTGCAAAAAGCTAGTCTGTGACTTCTTCGGGCTTCTTTACCCATGCCCCATCCTACACTCATAGATGGAGCATACCTGTGGAGCACAGAAGGAAACCATTTCTATAGCAACACAAAACTCCTTAAAAACAGCTCACCCAAATTAAGTATGGATTTATGGATTCATGCAAAAAAGATAAGGTGATACTGTTAGATTTAACTGATTCAGTATTCAATACATGAATGTGGTTTGCCTTAACCCCACCCCCACATGTCTCCCACCGGCCCCAGTTTAGTAATCCAAATGACAAACATAAAAAGGTTAGGAAGTAGAAGGAATCCATTTTCTCTAATGGACAATAGTAGTTAAGCCCAGTTATGGTCACCAATATTCCACAGGTGAGCTTAGTTAGGAGCAGAAACTAACACCACAGGCAAGTGGCATAGACTTAACTAAAACAATAAAAACAACACAGCATACAAAGCAGCATGGTAAATAAAATAACATAAAAAAATAGAAAATAATATTTTAACAGACTTCCCATAGCCCCTTGACTGACTCCAGCCACACCCGAAGGAGATAGATAGATAGATAGATAGATAGATAGATAGATAGATAGATAGATTTATTTATACAGTGCCCCTCTCTGGAGACTCAGTGCACTTTCTAATACAATTTAAAAGCACAATAAAACATTAACAATACACAAATCCAATACAGAATAAGCAGCAAAATACAAAGAAAACCAATTATCATATAACATAGTAATTAAAAACCACTGAATGCCTGGAGACATTGCAAGGTTTTTAATCACTTTTTAAAGAAGAGCTACTGTACATATATGGATAGCCACTCTATGGATATCTGCTGGAGCAGTACTGCTCTTAAGGAACGCTGGCCCTATCCCCTTATGACACTCACCTGCAGTTGCACTCACAATACCTTCAGCACTCTAACAGCTGAGCTGTATGTAATTAGTATATTTCGCAGGTCTCCAAATAGTACCAATGGTGTTGACAGGGTCAGGCTAAAGCTGGAGTCAAGACTGGAGGCTGCAAGATGGGAAGCAGCCCAATCAGCAGACAGTCAGTAAAGTGCAGGCTGAACAGTTTGTTAGAGTGTCATCAATGCTAAGGGCCACTGTCTCCAACCCTTTTGATGCTTGACTGTGGTTGTCCTTACAATTTACTTTCCAGCCAACCTGATAGCATGATGATGGTAGGTGCTGTTTGTTGTACTGCTGACCCCGGCTCACACCTCAAGCCTAAATTGTCATGACAGAACTAGCAGAGGTAGATTGAGCACACCAAGAGACAATCTCCATTTCAAGTTTAGGAAAGATATTCCACTTGGCAGGTGGTGCAGAGAGCTGAGGCACCAGTGTCTTATCTCTCACCACACTGGTGACCTGAGTTTGGGAATGAGCTCAGGTTGCCAGGAGGGTTCTATGTGATAATAGCGACCACACATAGGTGATTGCTATTATCCCAACCTGCAATATCACCGAAAACAATTTCGGTGATATGCACATTAAAGCTACCAGGAACTGTACACATGAGGGGCTGCACCCCGGGGGGGAATCACCCCCCACACCCCCCTAAATAAAGATTCTCAACTCCAGGGGGGTGCATGTCAGGGAGGGGGGCACATCCCAGCTCCAAAAAAAATTCTAAGTCCCACAGCTGTGTGAATTGCAAAATTTATAAACCCGCCACCAGTCCTGAACCCAGAACCTGCTCCGTCGGAGCCATGCACTCTACCCACCACACCACATGGCTGGCTCGGTGGAAGCAGGTCCTCCACAGGTCACATCCCCATCCCCCATCCCACCACATCCTGTCACCCACCCTCCCTTCCCATCGCCTACCCTACCATCACCATGTAGGCAGTTGCCATCCCCCTACGGTCACCCATGAGGAAAGCGGTATTATATGGGTCACCGTTATGATGGTCACCCATATTCGGTCACCTTCCTCACATGCTACCACCAGGAGTCAGTAGGGGGGAGGGCTGAGAGTGGATTGAGTGGCCACTTAGCAGCTCTCCTCTCCTGGATTGGTGTGATGAGTCAACTTAGCTCTTGGCTGCCGCCAGGTGGAGGCCTTGTGGCAGTATTGCAGTTCCAGGATGCATGTGTGCCTCCATGTGCATGCGTATCCTGTGCTGCCATGACTAAAGGGAAGAAAACAGGTGGAAAATGGCAGTCAAGGGGCTAAATGAAGCCTTTCCCACTGGCCCCAAGCCATCACTGCTACCCAGCACTCACTGAAGTCTGCTCTGGATTTGTGTATGCTGGGGGAAGGACTGCACTCCTCTCTCCAGCCCCTCCATGAGGGGAAATTCATGGGGGAAGTGTAAGACCAGGTGACTGCTGTGGAAGGCAGGTACTGGCTCAGAACAGTGGGGGCAGGGTTAGTCAGCCACCCCTCAGACCAAAGCGGCATAACAATCTTGATGGGAAGGAAAAGGAAAGATGTTCCACTTGGGGGGACATGCTACTTCATGATTGCCACCACTTGTGTTTTCATTTTACAGTGTGAAAGTGGGGCTTTATATGCTGTGTAGAAAACCTCAGCTGGTGTTGAGTAGCTCTCTAGCATTTCTGATTACTGTGAGGGGTTGGGAATGGGGTTTCCTACTGTGACACAGGGCTGGAAGTATGAAACAGCCCTCCACCATCAAGCCATATAGGGACAAGAAGGCCACAGTGCACCATTCCCTCAACCCATGGTGCTTGCTCAATTGTCTCACCATCCAAGGGGGGGGCTCACCTGGCTCTGGAGAGCTGGGGGGGTGAGTAAGTCCATAAGGGATTAGGAGCTCCATGAAGCTCACCCAGCATAAACTGGAATGTTGGGAATATGTGATTAAGATGGAAGGTGCTGGGAGCTGCTAATAAGAGCTATAAGCCATGGCAACACTGAAAAAATTCAGATGGCACGGTTACCTCAGTGGGCATCAAGTGAGGAGGGCCTGCTGATGTAGGTCCCAGCACCTGGCCTAATAGAGAAAACATAAAACAGAATTGGATATTCCAAGCAGATAGCAGTCCCCTCTAAAGTGCCACATGGCACCTAATGCAAGCAATAAAAGATTTCTAAGAAGGGTCAAACTTTACTTTCTTGCCTCTGAATGTAGCACCTCTATTTGCAATGCACGAATGCTTGTATGCAGTTATTGTTATTTAGTATGCACTTGTACTAGCATAAAACATTGTTTATACAAAATAAGTGCCACATGTTCTAATTTGTGGATAGTCTACCAAAGTGCCACATTTGCAGCACTCTGTCACCAGTAAAACAAGTATTTGTCAATGCCGAATGTTTGCTGCTTGCACTGCTGTTATACAGGTCTTGTTTGTACACATTTTACTATATATTCCCAGGATAGACCAGATGAGATGCAATTTCACATTTTCAGTAGTGTCCTGCTTTTACACATTTTTAGATTGTTCTTACCCAGGATAGGCCAGTTGAGAGGCAATATATAATTTTCAGCAGGCTCCCACATTTTGACCTCAGATTTCCAACAGTTGTTTTATGACCTGATGTTATGATCAAGACAAGTGGAATTTTTTAAATCCCATCCAAAAGGGGATTTTCACTGTGGCCCAGATATTCAAACTCGCCCGGGCTGTGGCGCAGCCTGGCTGCAGCTCAACTTTATTGCGCGAGGTGTGGCCTGGGCGATATTCAGCAGACTGCGCTATGGTGCAGCAGCTTTGACATCGCACTCCCCGGCTAATTTCACTGTGCATGGCGAGTGGCACTGCACCAGCAAGGCGGCCAGAGTGGAGCATGGAGATGCACTAGCACAAGTGCCATTGCGCCATGCACAGCACCGGCAATATTCAAAAGGGGACATGCAAATGGGGCCATAATTTATGCAAGGCACACATGGGGCCATTTGCATGTCATTATAGAAACATAGAAACATAGAAGTTGATGGCAGATAAGGACCGCAAGGCCCATCCAGTCAGCCCATTTCTTTTTCTACCTTATAAATGTGCCATCGGCCTTTGCTCTTATTATGGCCCCATTTGCATGCCATTAGCATGCAGGTGCGCTGATCCCCAAAGACTTGCACCTGGCGCCCTTCCAGGCAGCAGCCGTCGGGGACTGACGCCCCCTGCAGCCTGATCGCAGGCATTCGTCTAAAAGAAACCCCCCTCCAATATCCCTGGTGGTCCAGTGGACTGCTATGTGCCTGATTGTGGGCATTTGTCTCCAAGAATAAGCCCCATACTATATCCCTGGTGGTCCAGTGGACCGCACTCTGCCCGATCGCAGGCATCGGTATAGTAACACCCCCCCATGTCTAATATCCCTGGTGGTCCAGTGGACTGATCACTGCCTGATTGTGGGCATCTGTAAATAATAACATACACCTATCACCCTGGTGGTCTAGTGTACCCCCCCCTCCCCACCCGCCCACTAGGCCCCACCGCTCCACTTCCCCATCAGCCAGTGGGCAGCAGCACCCCTGCCTGCCGCCCTGCCCGCCCACCGACTGACAGCTTGGTAGGGCTGCATGCCCATTGGTTCTAGCGTGAGCCAATGGGCATGCAGCCACCGCCTCAACACAGTCGAGATATGTGAATGAATTCATTCACATATCTGGACTAACTAATATGGTATGGGCTGCATGCCCGATGGCTCATGCTGTGAACAATGCAGCCTGCCAATCGGTCCGGCTGATGAGGCAGTAGGTGGTGGGTGGGTGCTGCCCGTCGGCTGACTTGGGGAAGTGGGGTGGTGGGCTCAGTGGAAGGTGAGGATGAACCACCAGGATGACATAGGGTATGTTATGATTCTTAGATGCCCATGATTAGGCAGTGATCGTCCACTGGATCACCAGAGATATGGAGGGGGATTACTACCGATGCTGCTCGATCAAAAAATGCAGTCACCGGACCACCAGGGATATAGGACAGGGCTTATTCTTTGAGACAAATGCCAGCGATGAGCACATAGTGTCCACTAGACCACCAGGGATATATAGGAGAGGGGGATTCTGCTACGGATACCCACAATGGGACATGGGGGGCACCACTGGGTGCAGCAGGAACTCAAGTGGCCACCCACAGATGGCAGCTGCCGTGTTGCACCCTGCAATGCGGCGGCGCTCACCTGTGGTGGCCATCACTGTTCCTTTTTTGGCTTAACTTTGTGCAGGCACAGGTATGGGTTGTGAATGCATGACTCTGCACATCCGGGCTGAATATCGGGCTGTGCAAGGTTGTCATGGAGCACACACCCGCACCTGTGCCTGCACTCCAATACTGATGTGTATCCGGTGCATGTCGGGATTTGTAAGGCGCATTTTTCCCTTTTGAATATCACGCCGGGGCACATCAGTGGGTTGTGCATGGCACAACACTGTTGTGCCATGAGCAACCATTTTGAATATCTGGGCCTGTGTGTCTTTGAAAACAAGTTTTGAAGGGGATTTGAAAAATGTCACCTTTCATGTTCAGGAAGCGGGGTAACACAAAAGACATGTTGAACATTAGGGACCAAAATCTGTAAATATAAAGTCTGAAGTAAATGTTGGAACAAGTCAGCATTTCTTCATAACTCAGTTGTTTTTTCTCACATGTTGACCCCAGATTTTCAACATAGTCCTTTTATGACCAGTCCTTCTAAACATGACAAGTGTCATTTTTAAAACAGTGGCTGAAACATCATTTAGAGAAAACACATTTTGACCAGGATTTGAATAATGATAGCTGTCACATTCATGAAATGGTGTGAAAAAATGGCTATGTTAAAATGTTTGGGTCAAAATATAAAAAAATACCAAATATATGAGCATGCATTGAAAAATGTCAATGTACTCTCATAACTTTGCTGTTTTTTTAATATGTTTACCCCATATTTGCAATATAACCTTCTTATGACCCCACCTCATGAACAAGAACTGGCAACATTTTCAAATTCTACCCAAAAGGGGGTTTTGCATCACAGGTGTAAAAACACATTTTGTTCAGGATTTGAAAAATGACAACTGTCATGTTCATAAGATGGTGTGAAAAAATTGTAATGCTAAAAATTTGGGATCAAAATATTGAACATTATCAAAATTACAAGCTTGCATTGAAATATTTCAATGTGCACTCATAACTTTGTTGTTTTTAATATTTTTACCCCAAATTTTAAATGTAGATTTCTTACGACCCACCTCATGACCAAGGGTGGAAAGCGTTTCAACCTTTGAGGACAAATGTCCATAATTTCACACCTTTGCTCATAAGGTAGGGACCAAAAACCTTAGGTAAAAATTTGGGAGAAAAACTATTAAACAAATCACCAAGTTATGAGGACAAGTTCAAACCCATTGAAATATACTGAATACTAAAATATACCTGATTTCCTCAATTCCTAATCTAAAGTTGAATACTGAAGACATCTCTCTTGTCCAGAGTAGGTAAGAAAGGAGTGGGAGTGGGGTGGTGGGTGCTGAGTGGGAGGGTTGGGTGGGGGAGAGTAATGTGACAGTGGACAAGTGGCATCAACAGACATCAGTGGATGGTTTTCCTTTTTGCAGGGTGTAAACAAAATTAAAAAAGACTGCAAGGGACAGTTACTGACACAGGGGGTTGGGCACCTCAGTGTCAGTGTTATGTTTGCCAGTGCCAGGGGTTGGCTCTCCGGTGTCACACAGTGAAAATAGGCAGGATGGCAGCTACTAGCCAGCACTGAGGAATGGGCACCCCGCTGTCAGAAAATTAAGAAGGAAGTGGTGGGAAGGAGGGAGGGATGGTATTCTTTATTTCAGGTATTGACAGTGGAGACTGGGAACAACAGTGCTATGTTTGGCGGCAGCGGGGGTGGGCTCCCCAGTGTTGCACAATGAAAATGGGTGGTTGGGGGTACTAGCCAGCACTGGGGATTGGGAAACCCGGTGTCAGAAAATTAAGAAGAAAGGGCTGGGAGGCACTGAGGGACAGTTTTCTTTATTTCAGGTACCAGCACTGGTGATTGGGCACCCCAGTGTCAGTGTTATGTTTGTTGGCACTGGGGGTGGGCTCCTGGGTTGCATGGTGAAAACAGGTGGGGGTGTGATTGCTGGCATTAGGTACCCTTGTGTTGGAAAATTAAGAAGAAAAGTGGGAATGACTGAGGGACAGTTTTCTTTAGTTCAGGTACTGACACTGGGATTGGACTCCAAAGTCAGTGTTATATTTGGCAGCACATGGTGACTCCCAGGTGTTGCACAGAAAATAGGCAGGGTAGGTGGTACAAGCTGACACCAGATTGGGCACCCACTATTGGAAAATTAAGAAGGAAGGGTTGTAGGGATTGTTTTACATTGGGTGGACCACAGCAGGCTGGTCACATGCTGATCAACTCTGCTTGTTGGGTGGCATTATGTAGATTAAAGAAAAGAGCTGCCCTATGATTCAGATGGCTCTTTTCTTTGAATTACATGAAGTTTCTTCCCAGCAAGACCAGAAGAGTGTTATGATCAGTATGGCTGATGATTGGTCTGACACTGTGAAGCCCCTTGCAGACTGCCATGCATTGTACTGACAGTGACACACCTCTCAAAATCCACTATCATACCAATATGTTCACTTTGCACAAGTGCAAACGTGAATATAAAAATGCACACATAGCAAATATGGCCACCAACAGGAGCCTTCAAACTGTGATCGTCAACTCTGATTACTTATTTATTCATAGATCACTATAGAAGACAACCTATTGGTCAAAATGATACCTTTTACTTGTGTCTTCTGTTTTCATGACTATGCAGCTGGAGATGTACATTATTTTGATTAATTAAACAGCAAGTGTGTAACAGTGTGGCATGAAGTCACTCTATAAGTGTACACCCATTGTCATGGTAGTAGTAGTAGTAGTATCAGTAGCAGTAGTAGTAGCAGTAGTAGTAGTAGTAGTGGTAGTAATAGTAGTGACAGTAGTAGTAGTGGTAGTAGTAGTAGTAGTACTAATGGTCCTTATTTATGGTGCCCTTCCCTGGAGGCTCAGGGCACCATTACAATAACATAGAACAGAATACTAAACTACAGTCAGCAAATACAACCCATTAAAATACCCTAATAATATTAATAATAAAAAATAAATAAATAAATGGATGAATAGGTTAATAAGTGAATTACTCTGCGCATACACTCATTGTTAGTAAGCTGTAGGTAGTAGCAGTAGTAGTAGTAGTGGTAGTAATAGTAGTGGCAGTAGTAATACTAGTAGCAGTAGATTAGCAGTAGTATTAGCAATAGTAGTAGTAGTGGTAGTAACAGTAGTGGTAGTTGTGGTAGTAGTAGTAGTGGTCTTTATTTATGGTGCCCTTCCTGGAGGTCAGGGCACCATTATACTATATAGAACAGAATATTAAACCAAAGTCAGCAAATACAACCCATTAAAATACCTAATGATATTAATAATAAAAATAAATAAATAAATGGATGAATAAGTTAATAAGTGAATTACTCTGTAAGCATACCCTCATTGTAGTAGTAGTAGTCTTCATTTCTTTATGGTGCCCTTCCCCAGAGGCTCAGTGCACCATTACACTAACATAGAACAGAATATTAAGCCACAGTCAGTAAATACATCCCATTAAAATACCCAAATAATAAAATATAAATACATTGATGAATAAGTTAATGAAATATACTATAAGGGTGCAAAAATTACATATTCGTATATGTGATTTGGAGACCTCTCCTTCACTTGTAGTAAACAAAGAAGACAAGGAAAAACTACTGTTTTGCAGAGTGGTGCTTATATTACAGTTCACAGCACCATTTTCACTTTTCATTTAAGAAAACTGGGAATATGAATTCTTAGCATTTTCAAACTCCAGCATGCATTTAAGAGAATCCTTTTGTATTGTATTGTTTGTTTAAGACTACACTTTCTGATGTTCTTCAGCAATCATAGAGTCAAGTATAGGTAGTTATTTATTTGTGGAAACATCAAGATCTATGCAGGTAAGAAGTCTGACATTTCAAAAGAACACCTACTGGCTGTTTGCATTAGGTTAACACGTGTGACATAAATATTGTAAGGCATCCCAACAGATGTTTAGCCAGGTGTCATCAAATGAGATAGTAAACCTGATACCACATGCATAAGTACATGATTATCAACATATGATACAGTGTGTATGGCAGAATATAAATAAGCAATGTGGTGTAGTTGTTATAGCATTGGCTTGGGAACTGGGAGAGTGCAGGTTCATAACCTGCTGAAGTCAAATGCTCACTGAGTGAGCTTGGGCAGAAATCATGTAACCTCTCGTATTCCAGTCACACCCACCTGTGAAAATAGGTAGAAACAGGACCCACAGGAAATGAGATGTTACATCTTAGCTTGGCTATCCTGGGTGAATAAACTGTAACAAACAAATCAGAAATAACTACTATAATGACCAGTAAAATGTCAACATATGTTCCTATCATATAGAACAACTGGGTGGTAGATGACCATAAAGCTATTAAAAGTTGACCTTTTGAAATCTGTATATTCTTTTGTGGGTTTAAACATGGAATAACCTTGATAAATATGAACCATTCTCAAGTTTTATTGGTTTAAGAGCCACTGGTCCTTCTTAGTTAAGGTTTAAAGACCTTCTGAATGTCAGTGACTCTGCAGGTTGCACACCCGCCTCTAGGGCTGGAAGATTGGATGGTTGTGGGTTCTAGTGCAACACCAGAAAACATAGGCTAATACACAACACCTGACACTGTAGTGCAGCACTGGACAGGTAGCTGCAATACTGAGGTACCATCCTTCAGATAAGACATTAAGCTGAGTTCACTTCTGCCATCTTGGGTAGCTGTCCACATGGAGTAAAGAAATCTCTTATCATAAGATTAGAGCAGGTACCCCTCATGGCCTGGGCAACATCCCTGTGTCAATAAATGAGATCCATGTACACACCCCATGCACTTGGAGACAAGCTTTCACTGCTCAGTATGTCTTTCAGATCAGATAACTACAAACAAGCAAAGTACAGGAGAACATTTAAATAATCATTGACTTTTAAACCAATTTCAGCCTTCATTTACACACTGCCTTTGTGTAGCTTCTCCCTTTTCATAATTAAATTGCACATTAACATGAAAAAAGATCACTATCCTTTAGATTTCATCTGCTCTGACTGTTTGTCTTCACCTGACAGCATTATCCTCTGTTTCTGACATTTTAATAATTTCCAAAGCAACTGCTCATAATGTCACAATCAGGGGGTTTGATGTTGGGTATCAGTCAGTCAATCAGCCAATAAATTTGTTCAGATCATTGAAAGGGGAAAATACTGTTCAGAAGGCTATTATTCGCAATATTGTCCCAAACACGACTGAGTATAAAATTGTTGCATGAGGGAGGTTAGATGGCAGCCGTGTGAGGGGTACCACTTCCGAGAGCTCTGTGATCTCAAACAACTTGATTTGCTTCTAAGACTTTTGTGACCGACGTATCACTGAATTTTGACATGACAGAGACGCATAAGAGCAGGCACACTTCATCCTCAGATGAGGAGTTTATCTCATCATAAATCCAACTCACAGTAAAATATATTCAGTCAGGACTATGCCTCCGGTCCCCTTCTGGCAGGTGTATTTACCCCAGCCCCCACCTTTATGGCTCCTTTAGTATTTCTCTAGGTGGGGGTGTTGACGGAGCCTTCCACTAAACTCTGCTGGTGCACCACCTGTCCAGCACAACCCTGTGGATGCGGAAAATTTTGGATCTTGGGTGTAAGGACCCTCATTTTTTTTAAATATGGTGCAGGATCCCTAGTGAGGAGCAGTCTGGGAGTCTTATCAGCCCACCCACTGTGTTGACTCTATCTCTGCTTGGACATACAGAAGGGTTGCACTTACTAACTACCCTATCCTGCACTGTTATAGAGAGCAAGAGTGCTAGTTAAGTGCTATGCCGGTGCCAACATCTGACCTTGTTACATCTGTTGAAGCACACTGTGAGAGAGAGAGACTATGGAACATGCTTTTACATTTCTCATAGCACAAGGCATCCCAAAAAGCTCAAGTACAAATAACAGGAAGCTCTTCCTTTCACTAAATGTCTACCCTCTAAATCTGAATCTATGTCTGGCAATACACATCCTTCAAAAACAAAAAGCCCAAGCTCTCACCCTCTGTGGCTGAAGCATTAATAAATAAGACACAGGTCAAGATATCATCAAAATTCCAGATACAAAGGTGGTCAGTATGTGCAAAATAGGTGCCAGGTATAAAGTGGTGCTGGCCTTGATGTTTCTCATGTGTGCTCAGTGCTTTTGCTAATAGTAATTGGATCCACCTTACATACTCATATCAGTACTAATGAGCAGCTCCCATCTGGTGTTGTGGTATATGCATTTATTTATTTGCTTTTGTTAACCAGGTAAGCACACTAGACAACAAGTGCCTATTTTCAGGTGCGACCCGGGAGGTTACAGAGTACATAAGAAACACAGTACAGAGTCAGGGTAACATACGGGCCCACGAACAAGTGGGTGGAACAGCAAATGGTACAACTGGCTTTAAATGGTAAGGTTGGCAGTAAGTCAACAAGATACATAACAGCATTGAGAGGTAGAATAACAACAGGTAACATCATGACAGAGAATACATCAAAATTACACGAAAGTACATGAGCACCTATCAAGAGAGAGAATGCACTTCAAAATAGTGCAGCTTGAAGCGGGAACTGATATAACAAGAGCACCTCACCAACAGGAGGGCAGAAAGTGCCTTATGCTGGTTGTCAGCAGAGATTAACAGCGGTCAGTGTATCACCTCACAGACTCCCAAAGTGTATCAGGGGAAGGGAGAGACTATTCTGTATCTATATAGTACAAAGACAGGCAGAGGCAGTTTTGAGGAAGTTCCAGAGGGATGTTTTGAAGCAGGGATGGGAGGGAGAGGCACGAACAAGGGCGGGAAGGGAGTTACACAGTCTAGGTGCATAGATGGAGAAGGCCTGGTCACCTGTGAGGGTGCGGGTCTTAGGAACCAGGCAGACCTGAGCAGCACTAGATCTTAAGTGTTAGGCAGGGGTTTCATATTTGAGGGGAAGGGCAAGTGCAGAAGGGGTGGGTGTTCTAACTATGTTATCAATAAAGTTGCCAAGGACAAATGCATGATGTTTTTTTGGGGGGGAGCCACTCCAGCTGAGAGTAGAGCTCACAGCGATATGTAAGGCCAGGTGCAGAGAGTGTGAAGCAGCATATGTTGTTATAAGCAGTATCCCATTTTGCTAGGCTAGAATTCGGGACTGGGGCTTATGAGCCCATAGCAAAGCGCGGGAAGGAGTATCCCCCTGGCTATGGTGAGGCAAGCAACCAGGGTGAGGCAATCTTTGGCTCTGTAGGCAAGTCCAAGCTTGCCGATTGTGGCTTTACCAATATTCTGAAGATGCACAGTGAGATCCAGTTGTGGATCAAGGGTAACTCCTAGATACTTGATGGCATCAGTGACCGACAGGAGGGAGCCATTAGCTCCATAGATCATTAGAGGAGCAGGGCGGGAAGCGGTTTTGCCCACAGAACCAAACAGCATGGCCTGGGTCTTTTCCAGGTTGATGGTGAGCTTTTGTCCCTCAAGCCAGTTCTGGCTAAGATCGAAGTCTGAGTTAAATCAGGAGTTGATGCTAGTAATATCCTGGTAACTGGACAGTACGACGAGGTCATCCGCATATAGAGTTGGGTGCCCATAGATTGCAACAGAGGGCAGTTCATTTGTGAAAAGAAAAACAGAATGGGTCCAAGGACAGATCCCTGGGGGACCCCGCGGTTTTATTTATTTATTTAGCTTTTGTTGACCGGGTAAGTGCCTAGACAAATCCTGCCTCTATTTTCAGGCCTGACCGGGGGAGAGGGATACAGATGAATGCCAACTGACCTTGAACCAGATTAAGCTGTTGGTGGTATTTTTAGTTAACAGGGAGAGGCGGAGAGGGTGCAGTTGAAGTAGGTATATTGCTGCCTTCCCCCAAGGTAGTTGGAAAACCAGGCAAGAGCTCGGTGGTAGAATATGAGGGAATAAAGAGTGGAATGGAGGAGGGAATGGTCAACCCGATCAAAGGCTTTGGAGAGAGCAACGAAGATGGCTCCAGTCAGTTTGCCTTGGTCAGTCACGGACCTGATCTCAGAGGTAACCGCGGCAAGTGCAGTTGATATGCTGTGCCCCTTTCTGAAGCCATGCTGAGCTGGAGAGAGAACTGCATAACCCTAAAGGTAGTGGGAGAGTTGAGAGGCAACTGCCTTTTCAAGGAGCTTACAGGTAGCCGAGAGTATGGCGATGGGGCAATAGTTTTTCATATCCTTGGGGTCACCTTGTTTGTAAACAGGGACAACCTTGGCCACCTTCCATACATCAGGTATGATTCCCGAGATAAAAGAATAGCTAAATATATGAGCGACCGGCCGGGTGAGGAGGGGAGCCTCCAAGCACAGCAGTTTTGGTTTGAGGCTGTCGTGACCTGCCCCCGTGTGGTGGGAGAGACCAACTAGGAGTTCCTGGGTCTCTTCAACTGAGATCTGTTTGAGGTAGAATGGTGGTCAAGGGGGGTGTCCATCCAGCGGTATAGGGGCAGACAGTTGGGGAGAAGGAGGAGCAGACAGGTCAGTGAACATGCAGTTAAATGCAGTGCCTATAGTATGGGGGTTATTGCAGTTGGACCCTCCGATATTCATGTCGGCGATCATTTCCTTGGCAGACCCTCCAACCAGGTTTTTGACATTTTGCCAAAAGTGCCGGGGGTTATTGGCTGAGGCAAGCAGGGCAGATTTGCTGTACTCACTCTTAGCGGTACGTATGGCTCTCTTGCAGGAGTTTCAGAGCTGCCGGTATTCGAGGAGGTCGTTATTGTTATGGGAAATCTTGTGTTTCACCCAACATTTGTCTGTCTGCTTCATGAGGAAGAATAGTCCACCATGGAGCCACTTAGTGACCGTGCTCCTCACCCTCCTTTTTGTAAGGGGTGCATGCCTGTTTTGCAAGGGGACAAATATGGCAAGGAAATGAGCAAGGGCTGCAACAGGGTCATTTGTGTATGTGGTCCAATGAAAGAATGGTGACCTGTAACCAAAGTGATTAGTGACTAAAGTGCTCAGTTCAAAATTATAAACAGCACACCATATTGTATAACCTAACTAAATAACAAAAAAGCTTTACAAACTCCAACAGTTACTATTTCAAATGACATCTATACACTCATGTGATTTGACATCAGTTAAAGGTGTACTGGGCCAACAGATCCAGCCCATACAAAGTACAGTCCCATGGAAAAGTGCATTCATGTTTAACAAAAGCTGACAAACACTTTCTTCCACATACTTCAGGATACAAGCTGCTGGAAGTTAACCACAGAACCATGCAGCCATTGAGAGATGCAACTGAGTAGCTCTTTTGTGAATCGTGGGAGGTACTTCATCACTGCAAGTCAAAAGCAGAGAAGGAACACAGTAAATAAATAGGCATCAACAATATATTAGATCAGTAAGTGCCATCATTATGCCAATTTATGAAATATTGATAAAACTTATACAGCAATATGGATTACAGCTCCTTTGTTACAAATGGCACAATTTTCCTAAAGTAATGATAAACAACATTGAAGGAAGGGGAGAGATGTGCAGGTATGGCGAAATAAAGAGGTTTATACAATACAAATGCTGTAATAATAATAATGGTAATTCAAAAGTTCAGTTGCAAGCCAATATAAATACTCCAGACAATCCAGTTTGACTTGCTAACATTAGTCAAAGTCACAAAAACAGTACTATACCCAACGATCATTTAGACCCACATAACTTCTAGTACCAAGAGTTATTATCCAGAAACCCTCATGTTTTAGTAACTTTTCAGGGGGCATTGGAATCTGTATCACATTTTCTTATATCTGAGGTGAACAGCAGTGACCTAAATAAATCAGAGTTGGATTGGGGGTATTTCCACTGATGAAAGTGTAACCAATAGTATCTCTAGCACCAAAATGAAACATATTGATTTTCTATTAGACTTGACCAAAGAGTTCTTGAATACAATGTGTTTGCATTTCAAGGAAAATTTTTCCTGCAAATAAAGGTACAGCGATGGGGGAAACATTTGCCACCAGTATCACTAATCTCTGTATGGGGTGAGGTAAAATCAGCATGTCTTTGATCGTACTAAGAACACTTTTTACCACAAAATAGACTTGTAGAAAAGGTTTATTGATGACCTGCTGATTGTATGGCATTAGACAGTGCAGGAACATGATGATTTTGTAGAGTATTTACCCTCCACAAACAGCAATTTGTAGTTCAGCATACAAAACAGCCGAGACAGTATCATTTTTCTTGATTTGCAAATGATAAAAAAACAGCATTTCCGGGGTAGGTACAGACTTGTTTCACCAAAAAAACACTGGAATTCAATTTTATATGCTATTTGCTGCCACCCCCACCATACAATGAGCAGTGTCCCCATCTCCCATTTTCTTGGTATTAAACAATAAACAAATAGTGTAGTTGCTGTATTGGTCCTAGTAAGAACAGATCTAGAAGCAAATGGTTTGATACCTTTTATTGGTCCAACATTGATGTTACAAAAAAAAGAACAAAGTGCTCTAGCTTTTGGATCAACCAAGTCCTTCTTCAGAACCTTTATGACAGTTATTTAGAAAATCCCATACTATTAACACTCACATAATGTATAAAAAACAGAAATAATTCTCATTGGTTTAACATACTCAATTGAAACATAACAGAAGATTACATTAGAGAAGCTAATTAACACCAGTATGCTTTTAGCTGAGAAGCCCTGAAGGTCAAAGGTCATCAGAAAATAACAACAAGCAGAGAGTTCTTCTCACATAAATTTTGAAATGTCTCAGTATGTTTCAAAAAAACAGTCTACTCATAACAAACCCTTAGGATACTATTCTCCCTAATTACATGTAAGATGAGGAGCTTACAACTTTAATTGCAAGTGTCCTTGTGTTTTTAAAGAGCACAGTCAGTGAGAGGCAAGTCTGCAGATAATAAATACATGCTAAAATGAGGCCCAATTGCAAATTAAAAACAAGCTCCAAAATTAAAATAAACAGAAATTATATATATATATATATATATATATATATATATATATAACATTTGCTCACTGAGGGTGTGCATAAAATCGAGTACACACGCTTCCCAATTTTTTTTTTTTATAGTAACTGGTGCCTTTTATTTTTATTTATTTTTTATTTTAGAATTTTTGTAAAAGGTGCTTAATCAACTTCCATTATACATGGGTGATTATACACATATGTGTATAATCAAACTCCATTATACACATATGTGTATAATGGAGTTTGACAGCTTCTGCCCACAGTTGAAAATCATCACTAACCAGTTATTATAAAGCAATAATACCCACAAATGCAAATATTCAGCTACTATTTAAAGAGCTGTAGTGCTACAATTGTATGCCATATAAAACAAAATGTCCCTATGTAAAAAAAACAGTGCAAATTACAAACTTGGAACTGACAGAGCCTCACACAAATGGAATGCCCCCCCCTTTAGTTCCCCTTACACCTATCTCCAAGGTGGGATACCTTAACACAGCCCTTTACCCTGCTCTTCGATATACTCATACCCATACTGCTCAAATAGCATTCCTGCTGCTCTTACCTTTGAACCAGAAATTGTTGTATTCGTAACCAGTACTCATGCATATATATTAAAATTGTTGGCACATGCAGTTTATTTTTGCCAAATGTAATACGTATTACAGCATGTACATGTGCAGGCTATCATATCGTAGTACCACATTGGTAGCCTACTCTGCTGCTGTAGCTGTACCCTAGGACCTCTTGAAAACAGGGCAAGTTGCCTAGGAGTGGATTTCATGGTGTGCAAAAATTCTAATTAATATATAAATATATTCATTAACTAAAATCTACTGAAAATGAAAATTGAAGTGGATAAAGTGCCTAATGTGCAGTTTACAAGAGTCAGCCCAATATGCTCCATTTAGAACTATAATATCTGACTTATAAATTCCTCAACTGATTTCAGCCAATCAGTGCTCAGAACTATGTATTACAAGTTTATAATCAATTGGATTTAAGGGACATGATAAACAAGAAATAGCAAACACAGAGATTGATATTCATGCAGTCATGAAATTGTTTTAAATCTAGTTTGAGCATAGGTGATGCTGTGAAGAGCAGTCCAGCACTTCCTGTATCAGTAATTTTTTGAACTTTGTTATGCTTTTCAAACATCACCCTAGATACAGTATTTGTTATGAGACAAATTAAAAAAAATGTATTGATGATGTGGCAATCAAATTGCAATTGATTAATCTCTCACAAAGGTCACCATCACTAAGTGATCAGACTTTTATGTGTGACTCTGTAGATTGTGAACCCTACATTCTTTGTCTTTTTTGTATCACATGTGGGGGCGGGGGGGCAGATGATGGGTCATCAGAACACTGGCACTGGGTAGATATAGTGAATATTACAGCTGCCATTACCTTCATCCTTTTAACATGCACAAAGTTATAAAACTTGGTAGAGAAAGCAGTGGCAATTTTTTTTCCCGTATTCACAATTTATTTACCGTGGTCCACAGTTGCTTGAAATGTAATGCAGCTGAAATAAATGTTTGGGCTTCTGCAAGTATTTTTTTTTTCAATCATCTGCTAGCTTTTGTCATTTTGGCCCTTTTATTGTGAAACCTTTGATACAGAGAATGAATGGGAATGTGACCCAGGCAGAGAAAAAGGGTCTGTGTATCCCACAGTTGCTTTTCTAAGGACCTCCATGCAAACATTACTCTGTGCTGGTGGCTGCTGCAGTTTTTATTTATTTTATATCTGGCAGCAATCCTTTTTTGGATGGGGATTACTTGATTGTTTTTGTATAGAATCTTGGAAAGTCTATAGCTACAGCAATATTATTAATGACAGAGGATGGTCGGACTCTAAACAGACTATCAAACTTCTTCCTAAATTACTAAAGTGAGAAAAGAATGGTTCTAAACTAGCATCCTAGTAATATAATTCAAGGTTTTCAAGTGATGTCTCTATACAGTACATTAAGTCACCTCTACAGAACTGATTGTTAATTTTATGTTTCGCTGAACACCACATTTTTTTAATTGTGTGATGTGATGCCTGACTTATTGATAGTCTACTTTTGTACATAGGTAATACTTAGTGTAACTAATGTGTCCTTTTTTTGTAATGATCCCTTTTTATGATCAAACAAATAAACTTGAATGTATATTCCCCAAAAAACATACACAATGTCCCTTTTTGGGCAGTTGGCACAGTACTCCACCATCTTGGCCAGCCACTGTATAATGAATTAAACCACAAAATAATTATTTAATTAAACTGTTAGAAAAGCACCTTATGGTGGAGGTGGGAGGCAGATAGATGCAGCAGTAATGACAGTTAAACTATCAGAGACAGAGTCAAAGCAGTGGAACTGGCCCTACCAGTGATGGGCATGAGCACCCAAGTCCTGCTGTTTTAAAATAATGCAACTAGCTATGAGTTCATTGTAGGGAAGATTGGAGGGAGACAGATGTAGCACTGGCAGCAGTACTGGTGGTAGGAGTGGGCTCCTGACTGCTGAGGAATGAAAGGGTCAGGGTTTTCTCCATAAATCTGATAAGGCTAATTCACACACCATTTTCACATATTTTTTGCCACTTGCTAGCAATCTAACCAATAAACCAAATTTCTCCATAACTGGCAGATTAAGAGATTTTACAAAAAAAAAAAAAAGGAGCTGCACCAGGATGAGCTGGGGTGCTCTGTGACAATAAAAAGATATAGACTCAGTCAAGTTGAAATGTCAGATCTGTGGTGTGATTTCTCTGGCCCTGGAGGGCTACTTGTGTTATGTATGGCAAATAAATGAAGAATATTGTCTATAACTACGAAGGTTGGACTCTTCATTTTTCTGATATATATTCTCTAGTGAGGGCCATGACTGTTCATTTTACAGATCAAGAGATCCTGTGCCACAATACACTCTTTAAATTTTTTTAAATAAAATCCATCAAGGAACAGCTGGGGTCAATAAATGTAGGCTATTTTCCTGAGGCTGATACATCAGATTTAGCATATTTTTTGCCACTTGCTAGCAATCAAACCAATAAACCAAATTTCTCCATAACTGGCAGATTAAGAGATCCTGTGCCAGAATACACACTTTAATTGTTTTTGTTAAAATTCATCAAAGGGACACATTAACATAAAGCTGTCACTTTCTGTTGTAGGCAATGTAATAATAGCACTCTAACAGTATCCTTTAAACATATGCATTGATTATGCATTATGTGACAGCCTTTGAAGGAAAGGCACGCAGCAAAACAGGAACCAGAGCTCTCATACTTAAAGAGGTAGTGTGTAGCACTGTGGTGTCACTGAAAGAACTTCTTGCTGATTGTGATTGATAAGGAGCGTGTCTGTCAATGACCACACACAGCACAAACATGGTTTTGGTATACCTAGTGGGGGTGATCACTTATTTTTATGTTTTTTGGTCATCCTGTCACAGTGTGAGCAATGATTGCCACCTATATTGTGAGATTTGACTTGACAGGTTGTTCAAGAGTGTTGCACTTCTGTTCAGCATCTGATATGTCTGCTAACATAAAGTGATATAATTTTTTCGGTTATTCATTAGATGAAGTACTAATTTTTAATTTGTTTAATGAAAAGTTCAACCCCCCCCCACACACACACACAGCCACTCCTCATTGCCATTGATGGAAACTGTATGGGAAAGCTTTGGCACATGAAGCTTGCAGCTATGAAATCATTGTTAGAACTGATATTTGTGTGTATCTGTAGCACACTTTCTCTGATTGTGGTCCTGTAGAATATATTATGCAATTGGTACCATAATCCATGTTTAATTGGATCATGGCATCATATGTCTTATATTCTAAGTTATGTTTGAGTGTGTTTACAGGCCTATTGTATTTCCAAGTTACAGAACCAATATGTCAAACAATGCATTCCTATGAAAAAAAATATTAGCTTGTAAACTCGCTGTATGTGTGACACTTTATGTGATGTTGGTTGGTTGGGGGGGTTGGAGTGGGTGCAAGAGTGCAGAAAACATGTGTGATGCTGCATCCCATGATCGGAGACCTAGGGCTCAGTATTGCTGATTCTGAAATCACCACAATGGTACTTCTTGTTGAGACATGCAGACTATTTAGTCTTTACTTATTCTATTCTGGATCAATTGCAGTTTTTACACCTGCAGAGCTGAGAAGTCTACTGTTAGTTTAGAAATGTTACTTTAGTTACACCAGCAGAACTCATTAGTCCGCAGTTAGTTTTGAAATGCTGCTCCAGTTACATTGTGCCTGACAACCACTGTATGTCAATAGTCATGTTTTCAAATACTTGTGAGATGACATACACTGATTGCCAGTAGCAATGTATGATCCCTGATTTTTTTTTTATAGATAGAGCATCAAAGAAATTTACAACTCCCATTATCTTAGTGCAGGCAGTGTCACTTCAGTAATGAATCTAGTCTGCTAAAAAAAAGCTTCCAGATAATGACTGCATGCAAATGCAACCCTACAAATAGTGTGCTGTACCACTTAGAGAAATACCATTGACACTGTTTCTTTCAGTTATGAAATAATGTCTAATGATCATGGGATATGGCACCTATCAGTTTCCTTGAATTGCAAAGTTTGAAATATGTCTATTTGAAAAACAAACATCCCTGTTATCATCAAGCTGCAGATCATCAATTTCTGGCTGTGATGAAGTGACCCATTTGGTAACCTGGACATAGGATATCACACACATAATTGCATTCATTCTGAATGGTATTTTTTTAAAGGTACTCAGTGGACATCTATGAAAGGACTTGTAGGAACACATATCAGGTTAGAGTGCAACAGTTTCTATCAATCATCTAACAGCTGCTTGCTGTCCCATAAGTGGGGTATGTCACACAAAGTTTCACTAACTTTTTTCCCTGTTTAATCCCTCACATGTACAGTAACTTTCCAAATATACTACCCATCCTGTTTTTTTTTCCTGCGATTTTGAAAAACCCATCAGAGTGTGGAATGCTGAGTGGCTCCAGTGATGCATCATACTTTAGTTTTGCCAGGATGCCTGCTCCCAAACCTGTGAAATGCAGTGCCACCTTGATGCTAAACTGTCATGGCAGAGCGCATGTCGCATGTTGCCCCAATGTGTTGGGAAACTGATGGCATACCTGTGGTCACCCATCACTACCAACACCACTGCCCAGCTCAACACTTGCTGTTTAGTGATAGTGGTGTGATATGTGGGTGTGACAAAGGGATAGTTAGGATGGGTGGTGTCTGTTGCATAATGGGTGGGGAAATTGCCATAAGTTGACATAGCTGGACAGCATATGGAGTTACAGAATCCTGTGTGGACCATTTCCATGTTATGGTACCTGTAGAACAACAATTATCTCCAGGGGTCTTTCCACCACCCCAATCATCCCATGTCATTTGGCAGTAGCTACATACGTAACTGGTAGTGTTGTTCAACACTCTCTACCAATGTTCCCATGCTTCCTAGATAGTGAAATATTATCATTGATGTATCCCTTCTTCTTTGATAGCACAGTGATAGTGTAATATTTTACTGGTAGCCTTGCACTCCCTTCAATCCCTAATCTCTTCCAAAACTCCATAATTATGCTGTAATTGTTTGCTGTTAGCAATGTGGGTGCAACAGGTGGGTTGCAATGTACACTAAACAGTGTAAATGGTGTAAACAGGTGTATATCTTTTAAACATATGCATGGATAATGCACGATGTGATGGCCTTTAAATAAATGCATGTAGCAAAGGACTCAAAGCTCTTGTATTTAACAAACTCCATAAAATATTAAGGAAATTGGACTAGCTTCACAGAAAGCAGTTTACATGTGTGGGTGTGCTAAATATAGTACACCAGGTTTGGCAGAAGATTTTCTTTTTTTTTTGTTTTAGCTACTGTATACCCAGTCTGGCATACTACAGTACCTGTCCGATCTAAAGTACTTTATGGACTACGGAGACATGAACAATGGAGACACCTGCTGTGAAAGAAAAAGTAACAGGCAAATTTACATGCAGACAGTGCCACCTGATGCATTTCAGCTGTCAGGAATTAGATAATTAAATGAATTTAGAGGGAAAGTACCGCATACCGCATAATGCATACCGCATACCATGTGTTACATACCGATAACTGTTTTGCTTCTACCTAGTCATACCGGGGCACTGGAGAACTTTTCAATAACTACCACTGTAAATGGACATTCGGCAGTATATAAACTTTAATTCTACCCATGTGATATACCTGGTTATATGCAGCTGCAGGGTATACTACATAGGTAAGACCAAGAGAGTCTCTAAATTCCATATAGGAGAACACATACGGGGTATAGTGCAGGGTAACATGGAATATTCTGTGGCAGAGCATATTCAAAAGTGCAAAAACTCCACTGAAAACAAAGCAAATTTTATGGGATTGAAAATGTATCATCCACTGTAAGGGGGGTACCTTGATGAAAATTTACTAAAACATGAGGGTTTATAATAACATTAGGTGCTAGAAGTTACTTAAGTCTAAATGATCATCTGGATATAGTACTGTTTTTGTCACTTTGACTAATATTTAGTGCTGTATGGAATGTGAATAAATGTGGAATGACCATTTCTCCTGTGGCATTTCCATCTGAAATTCAAAGAAACATAAAAATTGTTGGCAGATAAGGACTGCTAGGCCCATCCAGTCTGCCCATAAATCCTGTACTTGATTACAGCTTTTAACCCTCTATGGTTCCCCTATGCCTGTCCCATGAATGTTTAAATCCAACCACAGTGCTCACTCTGACCACCTCCTGTGGTAGACCATTCCATGCGTCCACCATCCTCTCCATGAGAAAAACTTCCTCACATTCCCTCTTAACCTGCCACCTTCCAATTTCGTGTTATGCCCCCTAGTTCTTGTACTCCTCCTGTATTGGAAGATCCCCCCACACCCTGTTTATGCCCCTGAGGTACTTGAATGTTTCTATCATGTTCCCTCTCTCTCTCCCTCCCTTTCTTCAGCAAGTACATATTGAGGTCCCTTAATTTCTTCTCATAAGTCTTGTGGTGCAAGCCCTGTACCATCTCAGTCACCCTTCTCTGGACTGCTTACAGCCTGTTAGTGTCTTTTTGAAGATGCAGCCTCCAGAACTGCACATAGTACTCCATGAGGTCTGACCAGGATTTTTGCATAACAGCATCACTACCTCATGCCTTCTGCTGGTGATACCCCTTGCTATGCACCCCAGCATGCCACTGGCCCTCCCTGCTGCCTTTGTGCTCTCCTTTAACATTTTAAGGTCATCTGAAATAGTAACCCCCAGGTCTCTTTACTGTTTTGTGACTGTCAGCAACTCTACCCCCCCCAGTCCTGTAGCTCTTCCCAGGGTTACTGTGTCCCAGGTGCATAATTTTGCACTTTTTTGAAATAAACCGTAGTTGCCACTCTGCAGATCATTTCTCAAGCTTCCCCAGATCCCTCCTCATTTTCTCCACCCCTTCAGGAGTATTCACCCTATTACAGATCTTTGTGTCATCCGCAAACAGGTAGATCTTTCCTTCCAGCCCTTCTATGATGTCACTGATGAAGTCATTGAACAGAACTGGTCCAAGAACTAATCCCTGAGGTACTCCCGCTGGTCACCCTCCTCTCCCCAGATTGTACTCCATTTACCACCACCCTCTGTCTCCTGTCCATTAGCCAGTTCCTAACCCAGTTTACCACCTTGTCTCCCATGCCTAGACCACCCATCTTGTTAACCAGCCTTCTATGTGTAACGGTGTCAAAGGCTTTGCTGAAATAGAGGTAGGCTATGTCCACCATGCCCCCCTGATTTACTTCCTTTGTCACCCAGTTGAAGAAGTCTATGAGACTTGTCTGACATGACCTACCCGCCGTGAACCCATGTTGCCTATGGTCCTGGGCACTGATGGCTTCTAGATGTCCCACTATCCTTTCCTTAAGTAGTGCCTCCATGATCTTCCCCACTAATAAAATTCACATTTCGTTCCACGTAATTCCACTGGCAGTGATCAACAGAATATAGTCCATGGTACATTATCCCATGGATTATTGTTCCACAACCATTACTTGTAATTTCCATGAAATCAAGTGGGTGAATTTAACTTAAAATGCACTCACTTGACTCTTACTGGACTGGAGACATGTATCCATGTCCCATAAAGTTATCTAGAGTGACATAATATAATTCAAATCATACAATTTACCCATTGACTTCTACAGAATTGTATTCCACTTGACATAAGCACAATGGAATAGTATTCTGCCA
Organism: Neoceratodus forsteri; assembly: GCA_016271365.2. NCBI lineage: Eukaryota > Metazoa > Chordata > Ceratodontiformes > Ceratodontidae > Neoceratodus > Neoceratodus forsteri. The sequence continues at coordinate 22,100,979 of CM028135.1, read as the reverse complement.
TACATTATTGATTAGAGGAGTACACTAGGATGGTCCTGACATAGCTGCAGCAGTACAGCTATCAGTTCATTCATGTTGTGTTCTTTGGGTCAGCAGCATACCATGAAGAAGGAGTCACAGGAGGATGGTTTAAATGAAGCAGCAGCAGCAGAATCACAGCTATCAGTTCATTCAGGTTTTGAGGCACAGGAGGGTGGCTGAGATGAAGCAGCATCAGCAATGCAGCTATCAGCATTAGCAGTGCAGCTATCAGTTCACTCATACTTTGTTCTTCAGGGCAGCAGCACAGACTGGAGAAGAAGGCACAGGACAATGGCCCAGACACAGTAGCAGCAACAGCAGCAGCTGGGCAGCTACCAGTTCACTAGTTTTTGGTTCATTGGTGCTGCAGCACAATATGAAGTAGGAGGAGGTGCAGGATAACAGGTCATATGCATCATCAACAGTGATGAAGAGAAGCATTTTTTTGCACACCTGTAATGAAGACATGCAGCCACCCACCCTCCCACCAATACATCATGTACACATTTGTAAAGCTTGGGCAAATACTTAGAGTTTCACTTTATTCAATAACGTAACCTGTTGGGGAAAAAGGAGTTAATTAAGAGACAACATATTGCGACAGACATACTACTTAACTTCATGCATGTGATCACATGCCTTAAACAAGGCACCCAGAGGGAACCAGAACAGGATGCACTGAGTAAGGCAGCAGGAATACCACAGAGACATAGACCTGCAAAGAGAAGCATAAGAAAACATTAATTTCAGCACCTGTAATAAAGAAATACAGGCATGCACCCTCCCACCTACCCCACACACTTTTAAAGCACAGCGAAATACCTACACTTTTATTATATTCTATAACCTAACCTGTTGGGAGAATGGAGTTAAGTAACATGCCCATGGGGGCAACCTAACTTTCTATTTACTTGTCCCAGCTTATCACCCCTTCTCTCCAGTCACTCTTGCTCAAATCATTCACTGTTGCTGTTCACAACCTCTTCCACTATCAGCTTTGAAGCTAATTGCTGTATTTGTACTGCCGTTATTTATTTTTGCTTAGAAAATGGCTAAGTAAATCTTAGCCTTCTGACTGGCTAGGACAGCAACAGTAGTGGCAAGTATTTTTCAATACAGCCCGCTGCAAAACAAGTGCCAGTTTGGGGTGCCCCATTACTAGGAGTATCATTGAGCACCCCGAATGTTCAATATGATCAGCCAACATTTTTTTTCCACTTATTAAGTGATCAAGTGATGGAGGAAGGCCCCCAATCAGATAAGTCATGTCTCCCACAACCCCGTAAGTCACAGCATCAATGAAAAAAAAATGCTCTTTAAATAAAATAATTTTTGTCACAGCACACATCCATAAATGCCCACAGTTACTTGCAGCTCCAGTCCCTCCAAAACTGGCTGTTGTAGTAGTGGGACCTAGCTGGAAATGGGTCCACAGGTCCCAACCATTGAATGCAATGAAGGTCGCCTCCACTCTTCAGCCTGTGGTCCTCTCATAAACTACATGTACCGACCATTTTCATCTGCCTCCTCTGTCCTCATACATCTCATCCCAATAACATAACACACATTTCCTCTTATTCTTGATACCACAATAATTTTCCTGGTCTCACCTGTAACTCACAGCATTGCCTCTCCCACCCGCTGACATCTTTCAGGACAGCACTTAACTACATTAACTCCTCATCGTAACAAAAGAAAATACTTTTTTTAAAGTAATCACTCCGAAAGTGTGCTTTCCCAACCATGCTCACACTCTTTCTCTGTTACCATAGCGATCAGGACTGGAAGAAAGTTTCTATGGCAACATTTGCCAATTTAAAAAAAACAACTTCTATTGCCAGTGGTGGGGAAAAAAAACATGCAACAAAAAAATAAGTGGAATGGAGAAACAACCGTGCTGCTTGACCACAGATTGAGGGAGATCTGCTGTAAATCAACTAACATATGCAGGCTTCTATGAAGGGTGTAACTGCATACAACCAGCTTTCAAGTCATCCAGGCAGAGGAACTATTTTATTACAAAACTTATATTAAACAAAATTTTTTATTAACAATTTTTATGTACCTTTCTTTTTAACAGTGCCATTTTCTAAACACAATAATACCCTCCAGGGGGAATACCGGACCTTCCTGGGGCTATAAGGCCCTCCACCTGTGGCGTTGGGCCTCATTATGCCCCTGGGTGGTCCGGCATTCTCCAATACCACCCACACTGTCGGGTATTATTGTTTACTTATACCAACCCAATCACTGAAACTGATTCAAACACTATTCCATTCCACAGCTGGATTTGGAATGTATAATTTGTACTTTTATATTATGTATTATAGAATCTTCCCACTTCCCCTTCCCCCGAATGTTACTATTGTCAGATGGTTTACTAGCTTGTATATACTATCTGTCTTATAAAATACTGCTGGATTTCCCACTTCCCCTTCCCCTGATTGCTTCTATGTCAGATATTTTTACTTGCATGTATATTTATTTATTTGTATTTATGTATTCATTTTGCTGTATATTTTTATTGTATTTTTCCCTTCCCCTTCCCCCAAGTTGCACCTGGAAATGAGCCTCAGCTCAGTGTGCCCTCCTGGTGAAACACTTCTAAATAAATAAAATAAAGAAAACCCAGTGCAAAAAAAATTCTACTTACCTTAATGCATATCATTCCATACCCTAAACAAGGCACCCAGAGGGGAAGGGAACAGGATGACTTCAGCAGGGCAGCAGCAATACAAGAGAGACACAGACTTATGAAGAGAAGTGTAAGAAAACATTGTTTTGCACACCTGGAACAAAGACATGCAGCCACCCAACCTCCCACCTATCCCATACAGACTTCTGAAACACAGTCAAATACCTAGTCTCACTGCATTCAATAACAAACCTGTTGTGAAAACATAATTAAGTGAAAGAAAAACCAGTGCTAGAAACATACTACTTACCTTTATGCATGTGATCACATGCCCTAAACAAGTCACTCAGAGGTGAAGAGAACAGGATGCCCTCAGCAGGGCAGCAAAAATACCAGAGAGACATAGACCTGCAAAGAGAGGCATAAGAAAACATTAATTTCAACACCCATAATAAAGACATGCAGCCACCCACCCTCCCACCTACCCCATACAGACATCAAAAGCACAGTCAAATACATAGAGTGTCACTGTATTCAATAACCTAACCTGTTGGGAGAACGTAATTAAGTAGATATACAAGTAAATAGATACATACAAGTACCTTATGGGAAGAACAGGGTATAGGAAAACACTATTTTCCAGGACTAGTTGGCATGGGCTGAAGTTGAAGGGAGGGCAATTCAGAGGAAATGTGAGGAAGAATTTCTTCACAGAAAGAGTGGTGGGCAAGTGGAACACCCTGCCTGAGTAAGTGGTGGGGGCTGAACCAATCACAGGATTTAAGAATGCATGGGATAGACATTAGGGAATCCAGGAGGTCAGGGGCAAGGGGCAACAGACTTCTAGAAAAGCTTAAAGTGATCTTACGAGCTCAAATGAGCAGACTGGGTGGGCCATAAGCCCTTATCTGCTGACAGTATCTATGTATCTATGTAACAGAAAACCCAGTGGAGAAAAAAATCTGACCTACTGTTATGCATGTTATCACATGCCTAAATAAGACACCCAGAGGAGAAGAAAACATGATGCCCTCAGCGGGGCTGCAGCAATACCAGAGAGACATAGACTTGCAAAGAGAAGCATAAGGACAATTGTTTCAAATACATGGAATAAAGAAATTAAGTTCCACCACCCCCAGTGACCCCATAATAGAGGAGGGATAGGGGTGATATAATAGAAACCTTTAAGTACCTCATGAGTGTAAATAAGACACAGGAGGAAAGGAAAATGTTTTTCAGATAAAAAGGTGCACATGCACAACAACAAGGGGACATGCTATGAAATTGGAGGGGGATGGATTCACAATATATGTGAGGAAGTACTTCTCTACACAGAGTGATAGATCCCTTGAACATCATACCAGCCAAGGTGGTGGGGGCAAAAACAGTGACGTGCTTCAAGAATGCCTTGGATAGCCATAAGGGAATCTTAGTGGAAAGAAATGAGGATAGGTAGAAAGAACCAGATATCAAGTATGGTCTAGGGTCTACAGTGATACCGTAGGTAGGTAAAATGCACAGACAGGGTGGCCAAGCGGTCCTTGTCTACTGAAAAAGTCTATGTTATTCTATGTTAGGGAGGCAGTATAGTGTAGTGGTTAAGAGCACTGAGCTGTAAACCTGGAGAACTGAGTTTCAATCCCACGGGCACCACTTGCATACTATGTGACTATGAGCAAGTCACTGAACTTTCCTGTGCTCCCAGGACACACCTGGAAACAGGCCTCAGCTTATTGTGCCTTTTCTAGCCAAGGATCATAAAATAAATAAAATGAAAGTAATCTTTTTCTATGATTGTTTATAATCAGCGGAACCTTATTCCATGAAACCATATTATTCTGTGGATAATCATTCCATGAACATTACATGCAGTTTGTGCAGAATAAAAGAGGTGAATTAAAATAAAAATTCACCCACTTGCTTCCTAATAGCTAGGACACATCTACCTGTGTGCCCTTAAGGAGGTCCCAATTGCATATGTTTATTTTTGAGATATAGCATTTTCGCATCACGTTCAGGTGGAAAATTGTTCCACTGTTCATCATTTCCATGGGATAGTATTCCAATGTGCATTTCTGATGATGCACATTCAAAAGCACTGGAATAGTATTCTGCAGATATTCATTAATGTTACAGTAGCCGTGGGATTAATAGTGTTTCTGAGGAAATATATTCCATGGATCCAGCACATTATTTCGCAGAAGTTCTGTGTGTACTTTTTAGTAAGTTAGAGTCAGTGGCAGAAAGAATAGCTTTTTTGAATCACTGTTGGAGCTTGGTTACAAATTTCATTTAATTTAAAAATGGCCATTGAGAAGGCTACCAACAGCACCCCAAGGAGTCTGTCAGCTCCATTCTTCCCTGAAGAGACCTCCATTTTAATAATGGAGGCCACCAAAATGGCCATTGATATTTTCAAGTTCCAAAAGGCTGGATTACCCAATGAGAGAGAGGGAATTTGGGCTGCCATAGCAGTCAAAGTCAGTGGAGATAAGGAACAACCATCACAGGCGATAAAACAGTTGAAACACTGGTAGGATGACCTACAGAGGCAGGACAGGCACAGCCTCAAGAACCTGGGCAGTGTTGTCACCATTGCAGAACTGCAAAAGAAATAACAACACAAAACTAGTGGTAAAGGTGAGTGTTACCAGAACTTTTACTTTTGTTCATACCGGTGTGTTTGTGTGTTCTTAAAGAGCTAGTGTACCGCTCAAAATTAATATTAATTTGTGAAAGCAGTCAACTATTACTTTTTATATCTGAGGTGCTTTTCCTTTTTTCCCTTTGGGTAATTAGAAAATGTTTTACCTGATGTTAATAGGGGTGATCTGTGGAACAGCACTCCATTTGGTAGCTGGCATATCTAGTTCTATTCCTCCACTACTTTATCAGCATTGTGATGACATTAACTGTGACGTCACAGCTACTCAGAAGGAGTCCCTCAGTAGTTGCTGGGTCAATCCCCTGTAATGTCACAGTCAGTGAGCTCACAGTACTGATGGTGTAGTAAGGGGAACAGAAACTATATATGTCCACTGCCAGGCAGAGTGCTATTCAATTCTGCCAGCATAACATTGTCACATATGACACTTTCTAATGAGCAAACAGAAAAACAAAAACAATTCAGAAATAAACAGTTACAACTGACTACTTAAAATCTGTAACATTTTACTGTCCACAATTCTTGGACCTACTAGCTCTTTGAGTCAGTGCATGTACTGTGTCAACTACATTAGTCCCTCTGAGAAGTGTTCACGTGCTGAGCCACCCATCCTCAGCTCCATGGCAGTCAAGCAGTGGCTTGAGCTGTCCCACCTCTCTGAATAAGGATAGCAATCTATGGTTGTCATTGCTCAATATTTCTGTTATCTGGTATACTCTGAGTGACTGTGGTCCTGGACCAAACATGACTTGCCTTCTTGTCAAGTGGTAAGTCATCCAATGCCTTAGCCCATAACACCATGGTGCAGTTTTCTGTTTCCAAGATTCTCAATATCGAGCTTCTGAAATGTCATTGGAGAGGGAACACATAAGGCCCACATTTATGCCTGCTGCCCTGCTTCCCTTACACTATTTCATTTAATTACAGGTCCCAGATGATTAATACCATGATAATGATAAATGTTATAATGTGTTACTGTACAGATCTTACACTGTATTCAGAAACTCAGCTGGGGGGCAGTTATAGCCTGGTGATAGAGGGCTCAATCATTTCTGGGTACTCCATGGTGCTTTTCTACAGGTGTTTACAATAGTGGGTGCCATCTGTTTGTGATCTTGTTTGAGTCACGCAGCATACCAAAATGGATTAAGACTGAATTCTGCACTGTGTCCCACTTCCTGTGCAGTGGGCACAGAGCATACCTGGCTGTTGGAGGGCTGCTGTGAGGACCTGTACACAGTTAATGTGGCTATTGGCAGGTATTCTAGGAGGAAGTGTGTTTTCCCCTGTGGGAGGGTGTTTTCCCTGTGGCACTGAAGAAGACTATGGTGAAGCCCCTCCTGAAAAAGGCATTCTTCATCCTAGACATTTTCTCCACTTACAAGACTGCATGAAACCTTCCCTTTGAAGGGAGGGTAATTAAGAAGTGACAGATGATACAGTTGTAGTCAAATCTGTAGGAATTTCATATGAAGTGTTCTATCTCTTGTCATTGAAAGTTTATTTCTGTCTGTCTTTTGGCTTATTGAGGAATATATTTAATCTATCATTCCTGTCACTGATCTAACTTTACTCTCTTGTGTCAGCAGCTGTTTGTCAAAAACATAATGAGCCGCAGGCTGTTGACGTGGGAGTCTCTGGGCCACCAGACAAAGATGGTGATGTTAATGTGCCTACTGAAGGGTCATCAGGACAGGATGGACAACCTGGACCTTGTATACAATTGCTATGATATTTTATGCATTGATGTCAGATGATCGACATCAATGTAATTTCAGCTGTGAATGAAAGTAACTTGTTACTCTGCTTGACTTGATGACACACTTAAAAAGTGAATGAAGGTCTGGCCCAATGGCATGGAGGGCTGAGGCCAGAGGTGTCTTGGTGCCTTACTTTCCTCATGCCAGTAATACGAGTTCTATGAATATTTGGCCCAGCATTGTTTAGTACCTTCATATCTGATATTGGTTCTTCTCTGGTTAACAATCATGATATCTTTGTGGAAGAACTAAACTGGGTGGAGAAGTGGACACTGAAGGGAAACAGCAAATGCTGCAGTTTGATCTATCTGAATTGAAAACATGGGCATTGGTATAGGGAATGACATTTAATTTGACCAAATTCAAAGAAATGCACTTTGGGAAAAATAATCCAAGATACAGGTACTATCTACAGAACTATCTGCACTTTGGGGAAAAATTAATCCAAAATACAGGGACTATCTACATAACCATCTACTTACTACAGCTCAAAGTGAAAAGGATTAGGGAATAACAATTATGAATGATTTCAAATCTAAAACTCACTGTGACATTATCTTTAAAAACTCAAACTACTTGATAAATTCCATAAACAGACATTTTATAAATAAGTCAAGTAATATAATCATTCAAAAAACAAACCCACTGTGAGTGGGGAGGTTAGCATTTTTGAAATCAAATCTGCAGATTTGTAGTCTAGATCAATTATACTTTATTGTCAGATTTAAAAGAAAGAGTTAGCCAGTGGCCAAATACTGTAAAACTATGTATAACCAAGTAAAGTTTATATCGTGGATCAGTCCTCAGTTTCAGAACCGCACCAAACATCAATTGCGCTCCGCTACTACTGGTGTATCGCTGTCAGCTGTTATCTTTTTTTTTTTACACAAATAACTTGCACCTCTTATTCTCTGTTTAGTTTGTGGTTGCTCTATGAAGGACAATGTCTTTGGTGCAGTGGCTTAACACACCACCTAAAAAGACGGTGAAGCGCAACTTTGTAGCACTTCAAATGGATGATATTGATGCAGAAGTGCTTGCTGTCACCGCTGGTGTTTCCCGGTTAATGGCTGAAAATGTGACAGACCAACTTAAAACTGCTTCTCCACCTCCCAAAAAAAGAAGGGAAACACATACACTCTATACACCTGAGGTTCGATTTGAAATAGGGGAATATTCTTGCCAACATGGTGTTATGAATGCTGTTCATTTTTATGATGAGAAATATAAAACAAAGATCAATGAAAGTACAGTCCATACTTTCAAAAGAGACTATCTCATAAAATTGAGAGACAACCTCGACCCTCAAAGCCTGACAAAAGAACTTCCTATTAAACCTCAGGGGAGACCACCACTTTTAATTGCTGATGTTGAGTCCCAACTGAAAACCATCATCAGGTCACTACAGTCGGAGGGTGCAGTTGTTAATGGCAGGGTACTGACAGCAATAACAAGACTTGGTTTGCTGGCCAAGGCACCTAGCTTCACCTGAGCTCTTTCCTTCTAAGACTGCTTGAAAGGCAGTGTAGAAGAACTTACCAGAGCAAGGGAAAAGGATTAAGACTTAGTTTGGCTAAGCAGATTTACTGTGTGGTGGTGTTTTTATTTTTTACTCACAGGGATTGCTACTGTTTGTTGCTAACATTTCATTGCTTTATTTTTTCTCAGATTCAAATTGTTGTTGCTGGTATACCTTCTTCTGCATTATTACAAGGTGTGCCTACAGGTGTGTGCTAACAGATTACTCCTGTAATCTTCTGATTCAAATTGTCTTTTGCAAGGTATATCTTCTGTTACTGCTTTATTTTTCTCTGGAGCAAAGTGTTTCTTACAGCGTATATCTTCTCTGAAATTACTGTATTACAGGTGGAGCTTACATTTTTGTGACTTTTTTATCATTGGGCTAAGCAAAATTACTGTTTGACACTGTGTTTTATTTTATTCTTGTTTGTTGAAAAGGTTTGTTTTCTCAGAGGTGTTTCAGTCTCCTTCTCACATTGAAGGAGCTAATTGCTTTCCTCCCACAGCTCTTCCAAAGGATTAGGTGTGTATGTGAAGTGGAGCTAAGCAAACTGTCAGTAATTTCCAACAGAAAGAAGGGTTAAAAAGTCAGGTTAGTTGATATCTTGGAGGTAGAAGACTTGGTTTGCTGGCCAAGGCACCTAGCTTCACCTGAGCTCTTTCCTTCTAAGACTGCTTGAAAGGCAGCGTAGAAGAACTTACCAGAGCAAGGGAAAAGGATTAAGACTTAGTTTGGCTAAGCAGATTTACTGTGTGGTGGTGTTTTTATTTTTTACTCACAGGGATTGCTACTGTTTGTTGCTAACATTTCATTGCTTTATTTTTCTCTGATTCAAATTGTTGTTGCTGGTATACCTTCTTCTGCATTATTACAAGGTGTGCCTACAGGTGTGTGCTAACAGATTACTCCTGTAATCTTCTGATTCAAATTGTCTTTTGCAAGGTATATCTTCTGTTACTGCTTTATTTTTCTCTGTAGCAAAGTGTTTCTTACAGCGTATATCTTCTCTGAAATTATTACAGGTGGTGCTTTACAGGTTTTACAGTTTTATCTAACATTAGGATAAGCTTTCAGGGTTACTGCATTTGTTGTTGACTGATTGTTTCTGCTCTTACCTCCTTGTTCTTTCGTCCGTGGTTCTTCTTTTTAGGCAGGGGAAGGGCCCAGCCACCCACCCCATCCCCAACCACCCCACGCTACACTCCTTTTATAGGGTACCACAGTTGTGACATTTCCTGTGGCAGAGCAGGAAGGGGCGGATCAGTGGGGCCTCCACAAGGTGATCTCATTTACAGGGGCACTAGTAATTTAACTTGTTATAACAAGTTAAACAAAACACAATTAAACCATTACTTGCATTTTTCTTCCTTTTTTTTCCCTTCTAATTACTCTGACTAGGTTACAAACCCAGCAACTTATTTGGAATGGATTTCATTAACTGCAGGTACTGTGGAACAATTTTCAGAAGGACAGTCTTACAGGATTTAGGACACTGCCCTACATGCTGGGCCTTTGGAGATCTTAGGGCTCAGCTCCGGGCAGCATGGGCAGAGATTGCACACCTCAAATTTCATATTGAAGAGGAAATACATTATAAGAACTACCCACCATTTCCCCAGCATCCAACAGAAAAACCTCGACCGCAGAGGGTAGTTGGTCCAGGAGGTTGGCAGGTGGTTAGGAGGAGCAAATCAGGTGCACCATCACTCTCTGCTCTCCAACACATTACCTCCAAAACCATATAAACATACAAACAGGTATCTGCCTCTATCTCTGAAATCAAATAAAGAGGCAGAAGACACTGCAGAAGCAGGACACTGCAGCACAGGAACTAGCACAACAAAACTCACCCAAATCAGGAACCAAAACAAAACAAGCACAAAGGAATCCAAAAACGTCTGATCATAGGAGACTCCATGATTCGGGAGTTGATACCCATCTCCAGCCAGGGGTGATGGTCAGATGTCTCCCAGGTACATCAGCATGGAGAGACACTGACCGCATTATAAATTGTTCACAAATCAGGAGAAAACATTGATGTCCCTAGTACACATAGGGACTAATGATCTCGCCAGCCAGTCAGTTGTGGAGACCAAGGAACACCTGACTAGGCTGGGTGACAAACTATCATCTATTTCATCCTGCATCTCCTTCTCTGAGATCCTGCCAGTCTGGGAGAGGGGAGCAGATGGATGGAAGGTCAGAGAAGGGGAGATAGGGGAGCTAAACACGTGGCTCAAGGACTGGTGCCAGGAAAAAGGACACAGATTTGTAGGGAACTGGCATCAGTTCTGGGAGCGAAAGTTCTTTAAATTTGATGGACTGCATCTGACTAAAGAGGGAGTCAGTGCATTGGGGCAGAAGTTTGACATCTTTGCAGAATATTTAAACTAGCAAATGGGGAGAGGGGTGCAGCACCCCATACGTCGAATGGGAAGAACACCCCTCCCCCCTCAGCTAGTGGTCAAACAGGAATTCAGCATGTTTGCCGCTCATTTGCATCACCAGGTAAGAAAAAAGGTTTGTCTCCCCATACGACGCACAGGGGTAATGCCAAACTTCACCCAACAACTAACACACCGAAATCTGGCCAATGGAAAATCATGTACACAAATGCTCACAGCCTGGGAAATAAGACCCCAGACCTGCAGGCAATAATGTCAGAGGCTAAACTGGACATAGTAGCAATTAGTGAGATGTGGTTTACCAGTAACCACACTTGGGAGACTTCAGTACCTGGCTATGTATTGTTCAGAAGAGACCGAGGTGCAAAAGGGGGAGGAGTGGCCCTGTATGTCAATGAAAATATCAAAGCTACAGAAATTCAGAATACACATAAGGAGCCAGATGAACTGTGGGTCACCCTGGAAACAGGAAATGGGACAGCCATAAGAACTGGGGTTGTCTACAGGCCCCAGACCAGAGGGAGGACATAGACACATTACTGTTAGAAGATATACAAAACATGACAGCTAAAGGGAGGTTCTGATAATGGGAGACTTCAACATGCCGGATACAGATTGGTCAATACCAGCAGGAACATCTGCCAGAACTAGACTCATAGTGGATTCCCTGCAGGAGGGCCTCAAACAACTGGTACAGCAACCCACAAGAGACAGGGCTATCCTAGATCTAGTACTGACCAACAAAGAAGGGATCACAGATCTCCAGGTAGAAGGTCACCTGGGGCCAGTGACCATCACATGGTATGGTTCAATTTGGCTACTACATTTAAATCATCCATTCCAAGGCAAAAATATGGGACTTCAGAGGAGCTGACTTTGATAAGATGGCCAACAGAGTTAAGCTAGCCCTGGCAAAAAGAAACACAGGTGAGGAGGTACAGGCAAAGTGGGCAAGCATTAAGGATGCAATACTTGAAGCAACATCCCATTGTGTTAGACAGAAAAGGAAGTGCAAAAGAAGAGAAACCACTTTGGTTCTCAAATACAGTAGCAGAAAAGGTCAGAGCCAAAAGGCTGGCCTTCAGGAAATATAAAGGAACACAGCGGGATGAAGATAGGAGGCATACCAAACTGCCCTAAGGGAAGCAGGTAAGGCAGTAAGGCAGACAAAGTCCCAAACTGAGGAAACACTAGCACGAACAGTAAAAAAGGTGACAAGACTTTCTATAGATACATTAGTGAAAGGAGAAAGTCCAGAGGGGGTATTGCTAAGCTTAATGGAGAAAAGGGAGCATGTGAGGAGGAGGACCCTGTAAAGGCATCTATCCTAAATAGATACTTTTGCTCAGTATTTACTGAAGAGAAGGTAGGGCAGGGCCCACAGCTCAGCATCATGGACACAGGGGGAGGGAGGTGAGCACTACTCCCTTCACAAAAGAAATGGTCCTACAAGAGCTTGCTAAGCTCAGGGTGGATAAGGCAATGGGACCTGATGGCATACATCCCAGGGTACTTAAGGAGCTAAAGGAGGAACTAGCAGAGCCATTAGCAGAATTGTTTAGTGCATCTCTGAGCACAGGAGAGGTCCCAGAAGACTGGAGAAGGGCTCATGTGATTCCACTCCACAAGAGTGGTAGCAGGGGGGAGGCGGGGAACTACAGACCGGTCAGTCTTACCTCAGTAGTGGGCAAGATTATGGAGGCACTCCTTAAGAAAGGATAGTGCAACACCTGGAATCCATAGGGGCACAGGATCCAAGACAGCATGGGTTTACAAAGGAAGGTCCTGTCAAACTAATCTCATAGATTTCTTTGACTGGGTAACCAGAGTGGTGGACCAAGGGGAGCAGTTGATGTCACCTACCTTGACTTCAGCAAAGCTTTTGACACTGTTCCACATAGAAGATTGATAAATAAGCTGGGTAGGCTCAGGGTGGGTCAGAAGTTGGTCAACTGGGTGGCAAACTGGTTGGCGGGCAGAAAACAGAGAGTGGTGGTAAATGGTATACAGTCAGAAGAGATGCAAGTCACAAGTGGGTACCTCAGGGATCAGTCCTGGGGCCAGTCCTCTTCAACATCTTCATTAGTGACCTTGCAGATGGACTAGAGGGTAAGGCTTGTCTGTTTGCAGATGACACCAAGATCTGCAACAGAGTAGATGATCCAGATGGGGTGGGCAGAATGAGAAGAGATCTGGATAAACTAGCAGAATGGTCAGAAGAGTGGCAACTGGGATTTAATGCAAAGAAGTGCAAAATCATGCACATAGGGAAGAGAAACCCTGAAGCCACCTATAGGCTGGGAGGGGAGTTGCTAGCAGTCACAAAGGAAGAAAGAGACTTGGGCATCATCATCACTGATGACCTAAAATCATCCAAGCAGACCTCTAAAGCAGTAGGTAAGGCTAGGGGTGTTAGGGTGTATTAGTAGGGGTATCACAAGTCGTAAGAGGGAGGTAATAATCCTCTGTACAAGACACTGGTTAGGCCCCATCTGGAGTACTGCAGGTATTGGAGGCCACACCTTCACAAGGACATTAACCAAATTGAGGCAGTCCAGAGAAGGGCAACCAATATGGTGCAGGGACTGCATCAGAAGACATATGAGGACAGATTAACGGAGCTCAATATGTATACCTTGAGCAAAGGAGGGAGAGAGGTGATATGATCGAGGCATTCAAACACCTTAAGGGCATAAACAAGGTGAAAGAGTCTAACATGTTTAAATATAAGAAAAATAGCAAGACAAGAGGACACAGCATGAGATTAGAGGGAGGCCGATTAAGGGGGAATGTGAGGAAATTCCTTTTCACAGAAAGGGTGGTGGATGCATGGAATGGCTTACCACAAGAAGTGGTGGCTATGAATACATTGCAGGGCTTCAAACAGGCATGGGATAGGCATAAGGGAGCAATACAAATGACTATGAATAGATAGGCCACTGACAGAGCAAAGGCCGATGGCACATTTATAAGGTAGAAAAAGAAATGGGCAGACTGGATGGGCCTTTCGGTCCTTATCTGCCGTCAACTTCTATGTTTCTATGTATCATACAAACCACCCACCCACACCTGCTTGAAGAGAATGGGGGGTCCTTATCCTTTTCATGGCAGTGGTCTTGGCTTTTTCTAAATTGGATGGCTATAGTAAATGTAAAGGAACGAAGGCTGCTTGCAAAACCCTTGTTGATTTCCCTGATTTAAAGCAGCAATTCCTAAATCGCATAAAAGTTGCTGTGATGCAGGAATTGGTCCCTCCAGAACTAGTCCTAAACCTTGATGAGACAGGGGTCAACCTTATACCCTGCTCTGTATGGACGATAAACACTGTTGGGAAGAGACAGATTGAGGTCTCAGGGCTGGGAGACAAAAGACAAGTGACTGTTGTTTTGTCCTGCACGTTATCAGGTCTCTACCTCCCACCTCAGGTTATTTATCAGGGTAAGACAGGGCAGTGTTATCCTTCATTTGCTTTTCCTGCAGACTGGAGTGTAACCCACAAGGAGAACCATTGGGCAAACTCCGTCACCACCATTGAGTATACTAACAGTGTTATTGTCCCTTACATTAAGAAAATGAAGCACACTTTGAGCCTCCCAGATGTCCAGTGTACCATCCTAATCCTCAATTTATTCAGGGGCCACACTACATCAGAGGTACTAGCAGAGTTTGAGAGGAACAACATCATTGCTATCTTTGTGCCTGCCTCATGTACTGATTTGCTCCTACCCCTGGATATTTCTATAAATAGAATTTTTAAGGATGAACTGAAAACTCAGTTCACAGATTGGTACGCAAAGCAGATCTCAGACCAACTGCATGGTGGCAGCCAAAGCTCTGACATAAAAGTGGACTTGAGATTAGCAACCATTAAAGTTCAGCATGCTAAATGGCTTGTCAACTCCTTTGTGAAGCTGTGTACGAGGTCTGCAGAGTGCATACAGGGGTTCCATCAAGAAGGAATACTGGACATCCATACGCACTGCCTGGATGGCAATTATACTTTAAAATGCAGCTCCAACGACATTTACAGTACTTTTTTTGCATGTCACCCCACTCACCAACCCTTTCCCCAACAGACCCCATTGTTAAGAACCATGAGACCGGGGAGGATCAACAGGATCAAGCGCCAGCAACCAGCTACCATCATGAAGAACTTACTTGCCAGTGGTAAACAATTTTTTGGCACTAAGTACTCTGCAACCTTTTTCAAGTTACCATTAAAAATGTTTAATTTCTGGGGGGGGGTTTCAGACCTTCGTACCTGTTACTGACGTTGAACATCCACAGATCAAAGGACTGAGCATTGGTGCTTCGATGGAATAAAAAACTTTTCACTGGTTATGCAAGGGTTTTAGGGTGCTGCAGTTAAAAAATAAATATAAAAATAATAAAAATAAGCAGTAGCGTCCATGTTTTTCTTATAGTGATCCAAGAGCTCGTTGCTGAGTTATGGAGTTATGGAAGCACCACATGGTTGCAGCGTGGAATCTATGATTGCATGCTGACAAAGTAATATCGCACCTTAAAGGCACTGCACGATTATAGCAATATTATTTTTACAGCAATATATTCTAGTTCTACAGTACATAGAAAATGTAAATGTGCAAAGCAGTGTAGAAAAAAGGAAATGCAGTTTATCCACTTTTCACTACCAGCTAGTCCTGTAATGGCATCTAAAATCCAGTACACAGTGAATACCATTCACAAAGCATTCTTGTATAAGCAGCAGACCAACAGCAAACTTAACTTAAACAAATCTGGAAGAGCCATAACAAACAGGTGTACTGCTGCAGCAAATAGGTTAGCACTTTATCCAAGTTCCAGGCCTTCATGGCCAAAAAACAAACAAACCGAAGTGCAGGACACCCATGGACATGCCGGCAGGTAAAGCAAGTGAAGGTGGAACTGAACAATCTTATGTATCGACCCTCAGATGGTCATCTTCAGAGCATAAATATGTGCTCCCATGATGGTGTTAGGTAAAGACCTCATAAAGTGACACAACACCAGTGCACTAAGTGAACTAGTAACTAAAGTGCAGAAAAATTAAAACCAATACAATGCTCACATTCAGAATAAAATATTACAATTATTAATGTTTTTTTAAGAGTGGGCTGAAAACATTTACTTACATTGGAGCTATATCAGACCACATATTGACTATTGTTCACAACTTTGGGGTGGACTAAATATGGGAGAACAACTTAAACTAGAGAGAATACAGAAAAGAGTCATAAAAACAGAAATGGGTTTAGAAGATAAAAGCTACACGGAAAGGTTAAACATCCTAAATTTCCATACTATGCACAGAAAGAGAGTAAGAGGGATCTGCTTATTTTTGATTTTAGATCAGAATGCATTTTGTTTATCAAAATTCATTTTCTATCATTTTTAATGTAATTCAGCCTTAAGAGTTCTATTGGAAGGATCCTTTAATAAAACTGAAGTTTTTTAATTGCCTTTTTAATTTCCTTTTCAAGCTTTTTTAGAAATGTTTATTTTAATTTGTTATGTGAGACTCTGGTCTCTTAAATAGGCTTTAAATTATCCCATTTATGTTTAATAGAAACATGAGATGAGTTATTATATTCCCAATAATCTGTTGTTTTATTTTTCATTAAAGTTGTAAATTCTGATTTAAAAAGAAGGGTGTTATTAAATCTCCATTGGGGTTGCATACTTCTGTCTGGAGTTGGTAACCAAAATATAGAAATCAAAGCATGGTCTGATAAGTACATCCCATCTATCGAAGAATTGTTTTAAATCAGAACAGCAAGATTAATTATTAAAAATAATTTGAATGGGATTGGACTTCAAATTGCTCTGATCTGTAGGTATATTCTCTTAAATCAGGATTATGTAATCTCCAAATATCTGTCAAATTGTGGGAAGTAATAAATTGATTAAATATGGTACAGATTCTTTGGTCTTTCAAATAATGCATATGTTGACCTATCTAAAGTTGGGTTTGCTAAATCATTAAAGTCTCCGACAATAAGGATTTCATCAGTATGTATTTTTGCTATAGCACTGCCCAAATTATTCAAAAAATTGTATTTACTGGAAAGAGTGTATACACTGAACCAATTAAGACATATTTGCCCAATAGAATTGTTTAATTAACTATACATGCCATCTTCATTTGAGATTTTCTCCAGCAATTTGAAGTCCACATCCTTTACAATCAAAGTGGCAACCTTTCTACTATGAGTTGTGCCTGGAGAAATACAAACTTGTTTAACCCAGCCTTTCTTTAACCATTCAGAGTGATTTTGTGACAAAAAGGTTTCCTGTAATAAAAGTATTTTTATGTTATTCTGCTTAGCATATGTTAAGCTTTCATTATATTTTTTTAAATTATATTTTTATAATTAAGTTTAATAAGTTAGGTCACCCCTGAAAAAGGGACATCTCATTTCAAAGGGCTCACCCAGTCACCAAAATTCAAATAAATAGATAACTTATAAGTTTAAGTTAAGTTTATTAAGTTATATTTTTTTTATAATGATTGAAACCATTAATAGTAAGAGATGCAACTCCTGCCTGGTCCACCTTGCTTGTCTGATTAGTCATATAATGATAAGATGTTTAAATGAGAATAGTAAAGTACAGGAATCCTATTAAAAAAATGAGCCTGGATAATTGAAGAAATATATATGGTTATTAATCCCTTTATATTAGTATTTAATCTTTTATGGTGTAATCTTAAATAGAAAATCTAAAATTGACAGGTAAGGTACCCATTGTATAGTTTGAAAAGCAAAATAGAAAACATGATAACAGGAAAAAAATCAAAAATTCAAGTACAAAAGGAGAAGCTTTCAAGTACTTCCATCTTCAGGAAGTAAAGCACTACACAGTTTTTATATCTGCCCCATTCCCCACCCCCTTGAAACTGCAACCAATCAAGGCTCCTAGAATCTAAGAAGAATATATTCAACCCCCCATATTTTCATAGAGTAGGATTTAAATCAAAAGACAGTAGAGTGGTTTAAACAAGAAGCTATATAGGGTGGTAACGTTAGCTGTGACCATAAAGTATTAAGCAGGATGCTAAAATTAATATATTTAAACCTGAAGAAGGGACCTGTGTGGCCTCAAAAGCTTGTGTATAATTCCATCTTTGTACAAGACACTTGTTGGTCCAATAAAAGGTATCAAACCTTCCATCTTGTCAGTGTCAGTGGCTCAGTAGGTAGCACACTCGCCTCTGAGGCCAGGAGATCAGAGGGCTGTGGGTTCAGTTCCCACATCTGGCACTTGGGCTAATATCCCAGTACTGACACTGTAGTGCAGCATGAGAGGGGTGCTGCACTTCTGAGGTGCCATCTTTCGGATGAGGCATTAAACCAAGGTCCCATCTGCCTGGATTGGTGGTAGTTCAGGTGGATGTTAAAGATCCCATGGCACTTATCGAAAAGAGTAGGGGAATTTCCCCAGTGTCCTGGCCAAATTTCCCTCATTCACTAAAAATACCACCAACAGCTTAATCTGGTTAAGGTCAGTTGGCATTCATCTGTATTCCCCTCCCCCGGGTCGTGCCTGAAAATAGGCAGGATTTGTCTAGTGCACTTACCTGGTCAACAAAAAAAAACTAACTAAATAAAAAAAAAATCTTCTCCTATAATTAAACCAAAACATTTAGACATATTATTGAAAGTTCATTAAATGTCTGTGAACAGTTCTGGATTGAGAGAATGTAATTCCTTCTGTGCCTACTCAGCATTATCAGAAGTGTTGTTTGTCACTGATAAGGACCCATAGTTTAGAAGGAATCAATAATGAGAATTTGTATCCCTTTTTCCATAATGCATGCCGTATGCTGTCAGATTTCTTCGTATCATTAACTGTATCAGTTGGAAAAGCATGGAAGATAATGGTGGTCACTCAGTCATAATTTTATTTTTGTCCTCTGCTTTAAAAAGCTTGGCAATTATCAGCCTAGGGGGCAATCCATCTTCAGGTTTACTTCTTAAGGCTCTGTGTATCCAATCAAAGCTTATATTTACTGTTTTTTTGGTGTTTTTTTTTTTTT
This sequence comes from Neoceratodus forsteri, assembly GCA_016271365.2. Lineage (NCBI taxonomy): Eukaryota > Metazoa > Chordata > Ceratodontiformes > Ceratodontidae > Neoceratodus > Neoceratodus forsteri. Next base: position 22,081,936 of record CM028135.1, on the reverse strand, counting down.
TTGCATTATAACAATGTAGCCAACACTTCCAGCATTATTTATTTTAATCACGAGTTTTGTGCCAAGTTTCAGGTACCTAAGACCTTATATTCTTTCTTCTTGCTCTAATTTCAAAATCAGAAACCTTGGCTTGTAATTCATTTATTACATTTTCATGTCTGCTGCTTTGCCTCTGAACAGTTATTAGCCAGTCTTCCAAATTAGAAACTCTTTGTTCAGATTAATTAACCCTTTTAAGCAAGGACATCAGATGAGAATCCATTTTTGAAATATAATTTTTTGTTTCTTGGGGAGAGTATCCATAGTTGTGACTTTAACCTTCATAAAAGCAATATCATCAATCAGTATTTTAGCCCTTGAAGGTATGGAATTATCATGCAATGTGGTAGGAATATTATTCAATTTCTCTGCATGATTCAACATACTGTATTGGATCTCAGTGTGCCACTATTTTCCTGGTTTTGTTGCTCCAAATGTTTGGGGTTTGAACCGGGCTTGCTGACATTAGCAGAGTTAAACAATGTAGCTTTAACAATATTAGGTTCACCTTCGGGGGGGGGGTCAGAGAAGATGAAGTGATGGCTTTTTCTTTTGTGTTTATTTCAGCTTCTGTTGGAGTGTCATAAGGAATCTCTTCTGTATTCAAAGAACTGAGGCTTGTATTTGAGAATTAAGCGATAGTGTAGTTATACAATTTTTAGAAGAGTCAGGGCTAAAGCTTATTTTGTCCTTTGCATGAAGCTGAAGATTCATACAATCTCCTCCATCCCCTTCCCCGGTGGAATCCAGGAATTAGGAGTAAATCGCAATGGCGAAATAATTTATAAGTGTGGAAAACAAAGGTCTTGGGGTTTAGATGAAAAAGTCTGTTTTTGAATTATCTGCAGGTGAAACTTTGGTAACATCTCTAAGGTTTCTATTAGCAGTTTTTTTTTCTGGGTTTTTAGTAAATCTTTCTGATTTTTTTCTCTCTCTGCTATCTAGGTGGAGTTTGTTTTCTTTTCAGTAGGTTCTAAATTTTCTTACCTTCTCCTTCATATTTTTTGTCTTCTTCTTTGTTCCTTCTTAGGAGGCATGAATCAGTAGGAGAACAAAAAACAAGAAATCTGTAAACCAGAAACTCACCACCAGGTTAATGCAAGGAGTTAACATCTGAATAGCAGCAGTTTGGGAAAGCTTTCTAAGTGTTTCCAAAGTACAGTTTTGCAACTTCTTTCAGATATGTGCCTCTTGCTATAAATCCACCACAAAGCCTCTACTAAATTGTAAGGGCTGGATTCAGATATCAGCAGGGTTTTTTACCATTGTCGGCTCAGTCCAGGGCTCGTAAACACTGAACAGGAGTTTCAAATGTTGTTTTGCCACATCCAGTGCAGTCAAATTGGTGAAGACTCAATAGGCAGCCACCTAACTAAGGTAATACTATTTTGTCATCTGATCCTCTTCAGAAATAAAACTCTCGCCACACCTGCTAGCTTGAATGCTCATTGGCAAAAATTTATTTAGGCACTAAATTAATATTTACATTCCCATACTTTCATCTTTCAACACGTCAATCAATACAGTGAATACATCAGTCCATTCTTCATTCCGGAACTTTTCTTCCTTCTTGATCCTCTTCTCCTTGTGTGCTGTCCTTCAGGGTCTGAACACTCAGATCCAGGCCCCCCAACACCATCACCAGAACTAGGTACCAACTTACCAGGACCTCTCCCCCTCCTAGGTCCGAACACTGGGATCCGACCCCTAGTATCTATCCCCTTCCCCCTCCCTCCGTTACCTCCATGCCTGGGTCCATTTGCCCCAGTCTGTGTTGCCTACCTCCTCCCCCTGTCTGCCATCCCCATTCTCCCTCTCAAGCTCCCTCCTTTTCTCCACCTCCCATCTCCAGTCTGTGACAAATGATGGGGCTCCCTTGTGGGCTAGTACCTTAGGCCCTTTTTTCATTATCACCCCCAGTAGGTCCTTAATGGGTCTCATGAATAGGCACATGCTGAACTTGGACAAGTGGACCCCATCTGACCTGTATACATCCACCAGCTCGAAGGAAATGTCCCTGTGCTGTATATGCACCCCCATCTCAATCACTGCTCTTGTCATTTTCCTGTTACGTTGTTTTCTCCCTTTCTCTACTGCCCTGACCTCCTTGGCACTCCTCCAATCCCTACAGGATATGATCTCAGACCAGCCGATGACCACCCCTGGCCACTAACCCTTCACCCTTTCTAAATCAGCCATTATGGCCTGCACTAACACTCCCCATGGAGTCTCATCCAAGTCATTGCCCTCCAAGTGTATAACTATACAGTATGGCCTGCCCCATTGCACCCTTAGCTTCTCCAATAGAGGCATCAGCCATGCCCATCTCATGCCCCTTATTCCCTTCCATTGCACCTTTGTGTGCTCCATGTCAGACCGCAGCTGTGTCCACTGCTTTGGCATGCTGCAAACCTCTCTGCCCAATAGATGAAAGAGTGTCCCACGATCCAGACCCTTCACTTCAAACCTGCCGGGGGGAAACAAAAACAAGATGAACCATCTGCCATCAGCATCTCATGTATTTCTTGTAACAGCTGGATCTCCAGTGTCCCACCCACTTTACCTCAACCTTAGATCCCCCCCCGGCTGCAGCCTCTGATGCCGCACCTATGCGAAATGAGTGTGGGGTGAAACCATCAGGATCCTCCCCTATAAAGGAGAGGGCCTTCTTGAGGACCCCCCTGACCTGAAAACACATTACTGGGCTGCCATCCCTGTGGCGGAACCATACACCCCCGCTCGCCCCCCCACAAACTCCCATATTCCTCAAGGGCTGTGACTGCACAGACCTCACCTTGCTGCTGTCTGGTCAATGTCACTGAGGCCCCTCTGTCCCCTTGGTCCATTTTGGACCTGGGCAGGTGGATGACCACCCTATCCCACCCCACTCAATATCCCCACTCTGCAGCCCCTGTGTAGTCACCGATTTCCTCGGGGCCACTACTTCACCAATCCTGAATGCTCCCCTGGCTATCACCATGAAAACTGCCCTGAACAAACATGCCTATTTTGCCGAGGTGCATATGTGTTGCATAGCCCCCATCGCCTTCTGCAGCAGCTGACCCATGATGGGCCACATCCAGCCCCTTCTCTCTCCCTGCCCCCTCTGCCAGCCTGTGACCATCCACCTTACCACATTCCCGGCAGTGGTACCTAGCCATCCTCTGTCCTTACAACTCCACCCTATGCCTGCCAGCTGGACCCCCATGGTGATGTGAGCCATCCCCTCTTCCCACTTCTCAACCACGTACTGCCTCACTTGGTCCTCTGAAACAGGGTCACCTGTGCCACATCTGGATCTGGCCCAGAACTCCTGAAATGTCCCCCATGTGCATTCGTATGCCCTCAGGGTGCTGTCTGCCCATGACCTGCAGTGTAGCCACCTGGTTTTATCCCTCCAATCTCCCATAGCTGGTCTGGGACCCTGGTCCTGTGTAATGTTGCATGCGGGGTCAGCTCCGGGAACCTGTCCAGCTGCAAACGGGAAAGACTGTCAGCCATCTCATTCTTAAGCTCTTCAATATGCTGTGCCTTAAATGACAAGTTCAGTTGCAATCTCAGGAGCACCATGCGGTGCAACACCTTTCCCACCATATCTGTAATCCCACCTTGCCTATTTACTATCTCCACAATCCCTTAGTTGTCGCACCAGAATAGTATGCGCTTCCCCTTCATCCTCTCACCCCAAACCTCCATGGCCACCCAGATGGGAAAGATTTCTAGAAAGGTAATATCTTTCAGCACCCCCCTTTCCTTCCAATGGGCCAACCATGCTTCTGATATCCATTCGCCCTTGAAATAAGCCCCCATCCCTACTGCCCCAGAAGCATCTGTGTATAGCTCCAAGTCAGTGTTGTATGCCCACTCCTGCTAGAATGTCACCCCATTGTAGCTGCCAAGGAAATCCTCCCATAGCCTTAGATCCTCTCAAACCCCTCTACTGATATCCACCCAGTGGTGCGGCTGTTTAACCTTCCCTGTGGCCTTCCCCAACCTCCTGGTGAATGCCCTGTCTGGGCTTATGGCCTTGCAAGAAAAATTAAGGTGCCCCAGTAGTTGCTGTACTTGTACCAGTGGCACCCTCCTCCTCCCTGTTACCTGTACTAGCAGCCCCTTGAGACGGGCCACCTTGTCCCCCAGGTGGAAACATTCATGTTCCATGTCCACCTCAATCCCCAAAAATTCCAGTTGGTGGCCAGGCATTCTGTTTTTCTCTTCGCCAGTGGAATACCTATGTGCTCACACAACTCCTTAAAATCCTCCAGCATCTCCCTTGTCTCAGCCTGGCTGTCCCCTATGAGTAGGAAATCATCCAGATAGTGGACTACCCTCTTGTACTCATATCTTGCCCTGAATACTCATTGTACCCATGAGCTAAATGCCTCAAAGGTCGAACAGGCCACCAAGCAGCCCATTGGCATGGCTTTGTCAAAGTACAGTCCGCCTTCAAACTGGAAACCCAACAGGTCCCAATCCTCCAGCCTGACTGATAGCAGCCAGAAAGTGGACTCAATGTCCATCTTCACTAACTTGGCTCCTTCTACCATATCATATCCATATCAACACCACCACCTGATCCAATGACGTGTATGAGACTGCTCACAGGTGCTTGGGTATCCCCTCATTCACCGATGCCCTGTCTGGGTAGGAGAGGTGGTGAATGAGCCAGAATTCACCCACTTGTTTCTTAGGCACCACTCCCAGAGGTGACGCCCAAAAATTAGGGCAAGGAAGCTCCAAGAAAGGCTCCTCAACCCTCCCCACCTGGACCTCCTTCTGTATTTTTGCCTGTATGTTGTCCTCCTTACCCTTTGTCAATCCCAGATTCGTTGCCCTCATCCCCTTGCACCTCCCCTTTGAAACCTAGAGGAAAACCCCTCTGGAAACCCTCCCTCAGGAATTCTGCCCTTCTTACATCCAGATATTCCTGTGTCCAAGCTTCCACTACCCTAAGGGCTATGGGCATGCGAGCCAAGGAAAACCCCCAACACCACCTTCCCCCTCAATTCCACCTATAATTCAGTTGTACCCACCCTGCTGTGTCCACCCGGCCCCTGCCTGCTCCCCCGCCCCACACCCAGCAGCATGGCCTTGTCACCACCTTGCGGCAGCTTGTTGCCAGGTGCAAACCAGTGCACCGGGAGCAAACATGCCTGAACTCGCAATTTGCCCATGTGCATGATGCCCTGTTAAAACCCCAACAGGTCTACACCACCGGGCATGGTTGACCTTCTTACTGTGCTCCCCCCAGGCCCACCCACTGGGCCAGATAGCGTCCGAACCCATAGTTCGGAATGTGTGCAATCCCATCTCAGGTCACCTTTCACTGCTATCCATTTTCTCAATGCCTCATCATATTTTAACCATCCATATCCCAGCTTTGCTTTATAAGCATCCCTGATGATGGCTGTGTAGGTCAGTAGGGCAACTGTCAACTCCAGTTGTTTCTCCAGTACCAACGCACTGTATATCAGGAAGCCTGCCTGCCATGTATCTATGTTCTTGCCCTTGTATTTTGCCTCCTCCTCCTTATGCCCAACCACTGCCAGTGCCACTGCCATCTCTGACTTTCCCACCAACTCCTTTTGTTCATATTTCTTGGCCATGTCCTCGTCCACTAGCCCGAAAATGGCCATGTACTCTCCCTTCCAAATTTTGTCTTTAATTGAAGATGGCACTTGGTTCCCCAGTGTGAAACCTGAGGGGCCTTTGTACAGCTTCTTCCCCAAGCCTTATTTCTGGCCATCTCTGCACTGTCCTTATTCCCATCCTTTATGGCCTGTAGTGCCCACTCCATCTTCTCTACACCTTTGTCCCCCATGTCACCTATCAATCCCTCTAAATACTCTCTCAAGTCCCCTTCATTTATTACATCTACATTGTCCTTACCCCTGTTTGGGCCTGGTCCACTTGGCACCAGCTCTGGCTCCGGTGTTGGGACAGGAGAGGGTCCAGGCCACACTCTTCTTGGCCTTTTCCCTTCCCTGCCCCCGGCTGCCCTTTCATCTCTCTCCTTCCTCTTCTTTTCCACCTTTTCCTCTGCCTACCATCGTTTTGCCGCCTCCACCAGCTCCGTCATCTCACTCATCAGTTTGACTGTCTCCTCCACCATCTTGCCGCTGGAGACCAGGGTTCTCTTGGGTGCCATCTTCCTGCTGCTGTTTGTACTAAGAGTTGAATTAACACAGGTGAGTGCACAGTATCATATCCCCCAATCCCTCCTGCTCTCACTTGACCAGGCCCCTGCCAGGCCCCAGAACCACCTCTCATGCCCCTTCAGCACCCCCTGTGCATGGTTCTGATCCATCACTCAAGCCCACCATCCTTGGCAAGCCAAACTCCCCCTGTACCCCTACTCTGCCTCTTTTCCCCTGATACATGCCTCCACCCACTGCTACTGTTAGGGGGCCTCTGTCGGTCACCCCATGTCCCTTGTCCCCCCACTCCTGCTCATTTCTTAGTTCTTATTATGCATTTTTACTTCTTTCTTCTTTTTTTGCCACATCTTCTTGCCCTATGCCATGTCCCAAAACCTCACTTCCTTGCTTCTTCACACCCTGCTCTGTCCATTCCTGTGGCCTTGCAGCCAACTGAAATGCCACCAGGGTCAGTGCCCATCAAAAAATCACCCTGCTGTCAAACAAAACAAGCTAGCCCGGGTGCCCCCAAACATGACCTGGGCCTATATGGCCACAGCCTAGGCCAGCCCCATCAGCCTCCACTTGTTTGGGCCTCTGCCCTTGGCATTACGTTGTCCTCTGCCTGGTCCAACCAGAGGCCTGCCAACTAACAAAACTGGACTTCTCCCCACAACTGAACCCAAAAATGCCTGATTCCTATCCCCTTGGCTGTGTGGTGGCCTCCCCAACTACCGCACTGGTGCCGATCACTCTTCTGCAACACCAGTCCTCTGCTGGCTGGCTTCCCCCACTGGGACCTCCTGTGCTGCTGCTGGCTTGCTGCAAACACAGCCCGATGCCTCTTCTATGCCACCCGCCACCTAGTGGGGGCCTTTCTTTCTTGCATGATCCCCATGCTACCTGCAATGTGCCAGGATGCCCTGCCAGACAGAAAGGCCTAAACCCTGAAACAACCAAGGCCCATCACCTCCTGCTCGCCCACTCCACTCAGCAGGATTCTCATCCTTGCGCATGCTAGCCTTCACATACAAACATTTCACCAATAAAAACACCAGGAAAAAACACCCGCGGATCATGGATGCCGGGCCCAACCAACCTAAGGGTACTTCCTCTCACCAAGGAGCCCCTGCCCCATGGGGACAATCCGCAAACTCTACAGGCCCACATGGCCCTAGGCCTCACAAACACATTCTTGTTGTAGTGCACTTACAAACTTCCTCTAAAACCTTACAATAAATCTGGATCACCTGCCTACCACATGCCCCAGAGTTGATTTTTATTAGTGAGGGGGGGTGCGGGGGTGAAGCCCCCCTCATAAATACTAAAACCGAGTTGCCTCACTGGGAGTGTACATCACCATTTTAGTTTTGTGATGTACACTCACAATAACGGCGATCATGGTTTTGCAGTCACTGTTATCACATAGTACCCACCCCACACACCTACCACTGTGTCCTGCATCAGTCTCTCTCTTTCCCCTCTGTAGAGGCAGGTGCCCTGCCCACTGTGCCAGTTTTGTGTTCAAATTCTGGTTTGGATCTCTCCCTCCCTACTTTTCCTTTACTTTCTTCTTCCCCCACCTTATTTATTTATTTATTTATTATTTATTACAGTCTCAGAATTTAACATACGTTTGAGCCTGAGACTCATTTACAAAGGTTCCAAGTCCAAAAGAAATCATAACAATTAGCTAAATACAACAATGTAACAAAAACATGACATGGATATAATAAAAAAAAAAAAAACACTCCCTAATAAGCATTTATTCTTGTATCCTATCTATTCTCTCCAGATCTGCCTCAGCCAGGCAGGCTGCTTTCTTCCATTGCTTTCCTAAACTATGTAACACCCTCCATCCCCATTCATCATGCATCCTCCCCCAGGCCATCTATGCCCTTCTTCTTGAACACATTGCCTACACTTGCACCTGACCCCCGCTTCTATCCCCCTTTTTCTCCCGTGTCATCCTCCCCTTCCCCCACCCCCACCCTTTCCCACCTGCCTCCCTCTTCGCTCTCTGTCTCCCTCACTCTTTCCTCTGCTGTTCCCTCTGGCTCACTGTCTTTGGTGAACCTGCTCTCACTGCCCACTGACAATGTAGTCTCCTAGGTCCTGTACTTGTATTCTGTTTCACAGCTGGGCACTTATACTGTTACCGTAAATTGTTAAATTGAACCGTGCACTTAGCTTATAGCTAAAATCTATCATGTTCCTTCCTCTCTTTTTATGTCAGGTTGAGTCTAGCTCCTGCACATTGTACTCATCACTGTACTATGTACCAAGTTATTCACATGTAATGTATGATAAGTGTCTATTAACCACCATAATCAGCAGTCACACAGCTTTGTTATGCCACTGTTCAGAATTTTCAGTACTGTTAACCACACTTCAGAATGTCCGAGCAGTGGCATAACAAAATGGAACACATGAACGCTGCAAGATTCTGACACCATAGATCGTGACCACCGGTCTACGTAAACAATTCAAAGCACATTCCATTAGTGGCAGTTTATGTTTACCAAGACTCGCAATTGAAATGGCAGCAGTAAATGTAAGCATGACTGACTTCTCTGACCATAGTCATAACAACTGATACTATTAATATACAAAAATGTGTTGTCACTTGCCCCCTTGGAAACAGTGAACTTCACCTCATGTCCTAGTTTGTTTGTGCTCCAGAAGAAGATGCAGTGTTGTACCCCATAACCCTTAGCAGCATTGCATCCCATAATTCATACAATCTCCTACAGTGCTCACGTGATCGCCAGAGACCAACTGGATTGTTTCAGACTATAAAATTAAACACATCCTTTGAAAACATTGCAGAAATAGACATTTATCTAAAATGTATTTATTTATCCCACTTGTTTTACCGTGGTGTTCAAAGATTACTAGCTATTTCTATGTACGCTCATTGCTGTACCATTACAAATTAAATATTGGCCATTTGAACCTTTTCCAGCAGTTCTGATTCTTCAGTAAGGTAGGAAATACATGTCAATAGAGCAAACAGTGTGTTTTTGACCATACACTATAAAAGATGATGGCTGGGGATCGGGTGATAACCACACTGAAATCACCACTCGTGGTTGCTAAGGCTACAGTAAACCTCTTGAGGTTTACCACGTTACCCTAGCAACCACTCGAGGTGATTACAGCATGGTTATCACCCGATCCCCAGCCATTATCCTCTATGTTATTCTATTGTTAACTGTGTACTTTACATATTGTTATTTGTCCCTCTTCCCTTCCCCTTAGGATGCATCTGGAAACAAACAGTCCCTACTCAGTATACCGTTCCTGGTGAAAACTCTTGAAATAAATAAATAACTTCATCATGATGCTATGAAATTCTGTGTCAGCAACTCTAAAGTATCAGCAGGGCTGGCATTTCAAGCGTTATCAGGAGTACAAGAATGGAGGAAACTCACCAGTGTCTGTATGCCAGTGTCATCTTGGAAAAAATGAGGAAGTGTCTATCCTGAGTGGTGGCAGCTACTGATTACCTGGCAGGTATCTGTAGAATTAGAAAAAGCTGGTAACACTGACAGGTGAAGTCTGGGAAAGACCAGTTTGCCACAGGTTTCTACAGTACATTTTTATGCCATAACTACCATTCCACACTGAAGTCTCGGCCCAAATCAAGAAAACTGCTGCAGTGATTCTCTATAGGATGAAATAATTTGTGGTATTAGTGCTAAACCATGCTTGCCATGATCCCCAGTATCGCTATGACATAGTATTTCAATATGGGGGAGAATAGCTATAAAAGTATATGTTAATGTGTGTGTCTGCTTGCTTGGGAGAAGAGATGGTGACCAAAATCAGGACTTTCTTTTTTGAATCATTCTTCTCTCCTGTGCTACTGATTCCAGTATTGTGCATGCTCAGTTTTCAGACATGCACACATATTTATTCAACAGGGGAGTGAGTATGTCCTGAATGTTGTTTCTCAAAGGGTGGCATCTCCACTGCTATGTAACGTTATGTTTTCATGCTGCCACTACCATCTAACACTGAAATCACAGCCCCAAAACGCAAACTGCAGAAAATCTTGATCAGCACTAAATTCAGTTCATCCATTTTATGAACACTGGTTTTAATGTGGGGCAGTAGCCGGGGAGCCAGTGGACAATCAGCACAGTATATTACTTATATTCAGGCATAGAGGAGAGGGAAAACTCTCTTTGATGGTAACCTCCAGGAACCCAAGGCTGATGTACCTGTTCCTCCCATGTACACTTCACTTTATTTGATATACTTACTGTGTGCTGCTTGGAGGAGTTATGTATGGTGATCACCTGTACTGAATCTTGGAGGAAACGTAATGCATGTTGTGAATTTTGCAGGGGGGGTTCCAAGACAAATTTCAAGACTTACTGTAGTGTGGCCACCATACACTGTTTTTGTTGTAATGGTGGTTGGGGACCTGCTGAAGGATTCATTTTATTGATTTAAGATACATTACAAAAGTCATACAACACACACAATAAAAACATTTTGGATAAAATACTCTTCAATATCAATTTCTACAGTAAATACATTAATATGAATCACATTCCAGTTGTATGCCAATCCTTGTCAATCACAACTGGCAACATCTTTTCCACACATCTGATGGGTTATAGTTCTCTAAAACTCTTATTCCATCATCATGTGTTTCTTTCTGGGCTTGATTTTTTCTGTATGTGCATTTTACTGTGTGCCAGACTATCTCTATCTGGAGATCTATTTTGATAGCAGATTTACGCAAACCATGAGAAAAAACTAAGATCAGTATATGCCATAGAAATGAACTGTAACCTAAAGGGGAACTGTCAACATTAAGAGCCTCACACCCAACAGTGAGACTGATCCCAGTTAGCTCTTTGTGTGCAGAAGCACTTTTTTTACCTAATGATTACTGCAGTGCAGTGGATTGTATCGGGCTAATTTCATTGACTTGTAAGCTGACATTTCCTGTAACCAGAAATGCCAGACTCCTTCAAAGCTGACATCAGAGGAGGAGGACTGCAGCAGTGGGAGATTCAATAGCCTATTGTGAATGTCAGAGATAGTTTATGAGCTGTAATCTTCTGTTTGCTGGTCTGCTGTTCTCCTGGGGCTAGATATAGTCACAGAGGACTGTACTAAGCCCTGGGAACACAGCAGAACCAGCAGGACCAGCAAACACCTGATTTTAGCTTACAAAATCTTTAACATGTATACTGTAGGCTATTGAATCTCCCAGCTCTGCAGTCCTCCTTTGATGTCAGCTAGAGAGAGGAATCTTTGATTTCTGGTTACAAGAAATGGAATATTAGAAGTCATCAAAATTAGCCGAATGCATTCTTCTATACTGCAGTAAACAGTAACTGGAAAAAGTTGGGTTTTTTTTACACAAAGTGAAAATTGGAATCAGCCTCACACTTGGTTGTGTGGCTCTTATTGCTGACAGTTCCCCTTTAATTACACTGTATTCCAAATAAAAATATTTATAAAATACTGTACTCTGGTGAAAATATAAACCAGTTAGCCCCTTGCTCAGCAAAAAACACTGTGTTGAGACAGTGTGTTTCAAGTCATTGTCCTAAAAACATAGTGTCCATTAGGAAATGCTGTTTGATGACATTAACAGCAGTCATCCTTATAATCTCTTTGTCACAACCTGGCCACACTCAGAGGATGTGGTATGCAATAGGTTGCCAAGTTTCTCATTTCTCAAATATGATAAATGTACCTTTTGTGGTAAGTAAATACTGCCTTGTTGCCATTTTTCAGAGACCAAATCTCTGTTGTGCCATTCCCTGCAAAAGCAAAGCTGGAAAATCCCTAGTACCACTAGCTCATGCAATCCACTTCAGTAAACATAGCATTCTTACAGCTTAACTTTTTTTTATATAAGTTTTTTTGCACTTACCCAGTTTGTGCAGGGTGAACAGCTGGCACCTTGCCTGCCAGCTGACAAGGATGCTCAGTGCTTGTTCATGTTCATGTGTGCTTGAATACATTTTACATTCTACCCTGCAGACATCTGATCACCCACGCAGAGGTGAAGACTTTTTTTATTTTTTTTATCCTTGTAAATTTGATGAGCATGACTGCCCATTTTCATAGATGACAAGCATTACAAAAAAATTACAAATACAAAACCATACAAACTTCATAGATTGACAGAATACAATAAACATCTTACATTAGCAGTATTACATCAACGTGTACAATCCTGAGAGAGTTTTAAATTATTTTTCAGGCTAGTTTTAAAAGACAATAATGTATTACAGTTTTGCACATCCTGAGGGAGTGAATTAAAAAAAATGTGGACCCTTATATAACAAGGAGCATTGGCCTACAGCTTTCTTAAGAGAAGGTAAGCCAAATGTAAACAGTGACTGAGATCTGGTACCTTTCAGATTTAAATATTTAAGGAAAAGTACACTTACAGATTTCAGCAGCAAACCAACTCTAATTTTAAACAAAAAAGGTACTCATTTTAAAATGAATATGGTTAGCAAGAGATAAACAATTGGAGAATTTCAGCAGAAGACGATGATGCATTCTTACAGATGCACAGACCATAAATCTCAGGATGGAATTATACGTGATACTTAATCTAGTGAAGGAACTACAATTCATTGATGAGTATATTGCAAGACCGTAGTCCAGGACCCTAAATAGGAAACTATGAATCAATAACTTTCTTGACTCATTTGTCAAGAAAGGTTTAATTCTATATAGACAGCCAAGTCTTTGCTGAACTTTTTTTTGTAATGTAGGAAACATGAGGTTCAGAAGTAAATTTAGTGTCGAGAACCAGGCCCAAATACTTAAATGTGTCTACCAATTCAATGGTATTTCCCATAATGTCACGAACAGGAACTAAGTCAACAATACTGGGGTTTTTTTTGTTAGAAAACAGCATAATTTTGGTTTTAGCAGAATTAAGTATTAATGAATTAGAGGTCAACCAATTCTGAAAAGAATCAAAGTTGGTCTAGATTTTAAGAAGAGCATCATTAGATGCTAAACTCGACTCATACATAACTGCATCATCTGGCGTACATTGTGATGGAGCTTTAAACACACGAGGTTGGATCTGTATTCATGAATAGGGAAAAATAAGTGGTCCCAGGATAGATCCCTGGGGAACACTGCATCTAATTAGCTTGGGGAAGAATAATGACCATCAATACTAGTTACATGTATCCTGTTCATGAGATAGTGGGAAACCATTTAATGGCTTCCGAGAAAACTGCAACTTATCCAGAATACTAGGGAGCAAATCATGCTCAACAAGGTCAAAGGCCTTGGTGAGGTCCTCAAAGATGGCTGCCACAGAGTGTTCTTTATCTAGGGCACTCCATATTCCTCTGGTGAACCTCATCAAGGCCGTGTCAGTGTTATGCCCCAATTTAAAATCATGCTGACAATCTGCTAACAAATTGTATTTGGTTAAATAATCAGAAGTCTGGTCTAAGATTATGCTTTCTAAAATTTTAGACAACAGAGGAAGAAGAGAAATTGGATGATAATTAGAAATATGAGCTAAGTTACCACTTTTATGTATGGGTCTGATGAAAGAATATTTCCAAAGCTTAGGAAATTCTCTACGGGAGAGTGAGAAGTTGAAAATAATTGAAATAAGATAAGCAAAAGTGTCTATATCTAATTTCAAAATCCGAAAGTCAAGACCGTCGGACATCAAATGAGGTTTTGGTTTGTTACTAAGTATATATCCTTTAACTACATCAAGAGTTACTAAGTGAAATTTACATTTAGTGTTTATGTCAGAGTGAAATAATGAAGAGTTATGGGTTACAAAATTAACATTCTAGAATGGTTGCCTTAAACCATCCAGATCACTGAAATAGTTATTGAATCATTCAGAGACTACTGGATCGTTAATGAGTGTATCACCTTGCTGTAATAGAATTGTTTTTTTTTCTTTTACCTCCCCAGTAAATTATTTAATGTCTTCCAGATGTACCTAGAGTTACCAAAGGTTTTTTTTTCATTAATAAAAAAACTTAGCCTTACCCTTCTAATCTTTGACTTACATTTGTTTCTTAGCTTCTTATAAGCCAGGAGGGAACCAACATCCCCACAGGTCTTATAGTATTTCCAACTACGATCTGTTTCATTAAATTAATAAATTCCCTTGTGATCCATTTTTGCTTTGAAGAACAATCTGTCATTTTTTTCAGGGGGACTAATTTATCTACCAATTAATCAAATAAAGATTTGAAGGTATCCAATAGCTTATCGATGTCACTTATAGACTCAAGCAGGGACCAATTTATGTATATGCTTGCCCTCACTATACCTTCTGGGGATAATGATGAAAGCTTTCTAAATTCTATGTATTTGGGGGGATTGTTAAGAAACTTAGCAGACCATTCACAAATGACTGGGCAATGGTCCCTCATAATATCAGGAAGAACCTCAACATTTAAGATTCTATCCAGCTGGGTGACCAGTATCCAGATGAGAGTTAAACCTGTAGTTGTAATTATGTCTAGTAATATCCAGTATCAATTGATATAGACCCATGTCTAATAAAGTCTCATGCATTATGTTTTTACCAACAGAGCTCCAGTCACCGTTAAAATCTCCCAAAAGAATCCACTCTGTATTTAAGGGTAGTTGTGATTTAAATTGAGAAATCAAGTCAATACCAGTTCTGAATTTCCCTGGGGGTATGTATGTGGAGCTTATGACAGTTTTTTTTTTCCTGACCAAGAAGTACCTCAATTGAAACTAAATCACAAATTGATTTTCCCACATTATACTGAATCCTCATTGCATTTAGACAAGAGTTAATATAGATAAGTGAACCACCACCCCGTCTACCAACCCTATCCTGATGAAACAAATAATAATTGGTTAATGTGATTTCAGAATCCTTAATGTTATTGTTTAGCCAGGTTTCTGATAGAGTAATAGCATCAAATTTGTTATGTTCAGACCAGACTACAAACTGGTTCCACTTAGAGACAAGGCTACTGATATTCAAAAGCACAATTTTGGCTATTGATATTCAAATGCACAATTTTTAAGGTTGAAGAGGAAACATGAGTAGCCACACTATTTGAAAAATCGGAACTGTGAATTGAAAAACCTGGAGGGAAAGGGCCTAGGTGGGAGTGTACTGAACCAGATATTAACAATAACAGGGGGAGCAGCCCGTGAAAGTAAAACTTGTTTGCAAGTTTTCTTTTGTTTTTTGTGACAGAACTATCAAGTTTGAGCCTAATACTCAGAAAAAAAATGGTCGCTGGCAAACCTCAAATAATTAGGAAGAACAAGAGAAACAGCTTCCACATTATCATTTTTGTGTGAATATTGATTATAATAAAACTTTGTATTATTCAAAGATAACTGTTTACAATAAAATGATGTGAGACAATAAACATCATCACCTCCTATGGTTTTGGGTATGAGTGGCAGTAGGCCAGAGAATATACAGCAACATAATAGCAATGTAATCATTTTAAACCTCTTACTACTGTTTTGCTAATAAAATGTTAAAATACAGATGAACTGACACCAAACCAGTTATCTACTTGGGGTTAATACAACTTACATTCAGCATTTTCTCTGAGGAGTGGCACTTGTTCCACTTACACTCACGCAACAGCGCAGAGCTATAAGTGGCTCTGGAATGTAAGGTACTGTGCCCCTCCTCTTGAAGCGTGTCACTCCCTGTTGCTCCTCTCATGGCACTGGTGGTGTCCCCACTGGATGATAGCATGGATCTGGTGGTGGATGTGGAGGATTGGCAGAGGCTTCATCTACCTGAACCTGTGCCTCAATTTTCCCTGTTCTTAATGTACCGACACCCCGAGACTTTAGTTCTCACTTAATGAACAGATACTATGCACACTACAGGATCCTCTGTTACTAATAACTTCTCTTTCCCATGTATGCACACTTGCCAAGATCAAAGATCTTTTTCTTATATACTGTTAGACTCTGGATCTATAGGCTTTTAAACTCTGGAATAATTTACCCATTGCTTTTAAGCAAAATCCAACAAATATATATATATATATATAAAATCAATCTTTATTGAAAGCTTTCAGAATCCAACAACCATTAATTACAAAGAAGGTAAACAGGACTATTACAAAACATACAACAATATTTAAAGTAGTATAATATATATATATATAATATATGCCTGCCATTAAATCAATTCACTTCTATGTTGAAGAGAAATGAACAAAACCATTGTATTTACTAGTGTATAAAAATAAAAAGGAAAAGTAAGTGGGTCTTCATAGATGATTCATCAACCACATCTAATAGCAGAATAAAATACTTGAGGTAAAAAACACATGGTTTTCAGAGGCAAGACACTAGGACCAATAATCGAACAAAAAGATTAAGAATTTATTGAACACTACCCTTTAAGCTCAGTCATTTGGTATGTGTTTATGCGTTAATATGTCTTATAAATCGGTTTTATAACTGTTTTAGTTGCTTTGCATTGATATATTTTTATTGTTCTGCTTTACTGCTTTTTCATTATATGAAATGTGATGGGGCCCTACCCCTGAATACTTGTATGACGTACTTTGTGTCTCTGGCTCTACTGGGCACCAGCTAGGGTGCGCATGGCCCAGGGAAGCCGCGCATGGCCCAGGGAAGCCCTTCATGGCTAGGGGTAAAGATGGTTTGCTCACCAAAGGGTCCTCCTGTAACAAAACCTGCAGTCAATTTACACCCCAGATCCCCAACCATGGTGTGAATACAGCTCATACCTCCACTCTGACAAGAACAAATCATTACGACTCTGTGAATTATGCAGTGATCATGCCTTTACTGATTAGTTAGAAATTACATTTGTGAACAATGATTCTCGGTCATTGGCCATATAGACACTGTATCAGGAGATTTGATCCTGACCCTGGACGAAAGTCAGTACCCTTGTGGCCCTTTGTGAAAGGTTGTGCCCTTCACACACATATGGAACCATCTCTATTCCATTGTTATGCTAGGGTCCACACACACCAGTGGATGAAGTTATAACTTGTGTCAGAGCATGATCTACTCTGCACAGTTTCTAAGTGCTTGTACTGTGCTATAACTTCAAAATGCTGACAGATAACATGTCATTGGCACCTTTGTCCAGAGTCAGAGAATGGTGCAGGAGACATCCACTGCTGGAGGAACAGTTCATTCCCACCTGTCCAGTTTTGTGCTTAATAGTTCAAAGGATGCTAGGCACTCAGGCCTCCTGACGAAGACTGTGACTGAAGCACCAGGGTTTCTTGTGGCTATCACTTGGCCACACACTATTTGCCTTTTTGTGCTATTATGAGAATAAATCAATTTGCATCCATATATGGTCTACTGGATTTACTACAGACATTTAGTACATTCACCCTTAGTGCCTGGCATCCTTTGGACTCTTTAGTTGCTTTTGGGAGTTAGCAGTTCCAACCCGGCACCAGATCTCTGTCCGCCTGTGCACACTACCATTTGGAACTTCAGTTTTAGACTCATCCAGCCAGGAACAGTACTTAGTTTGCTGTTGCAGAATACATTGGTCTCCTGATCCTGAGGGCATCTACTCCATGCCAGGTCAGTCTCCCTTTTTGAGCTAGGAAGTCACCCCTTTAGCAGTTGTCTCACTTCACAACCCTTCTACTCACTGGATGGTGTGCTGGCACAGTTTGGTTGTGCATACTTCAGCCTGCCCACTGGCAGCAGGCGGCTATCACCCCAGCCCCTCTGCCAGAGGCAGCAGCTCTGATATCCATCCCAGCTTGGGATCTCCGTTCATGTAATGTAGGCACATTTCCAACTTTAGTTAGCAGTCTTGTACCTTTCACCAGCTGTCTCTCCATCAGCAGCTTGGTTGGCAGCAACACTTGGATACAGGACCCCAAATGCTCCCTCCCAAAGCTGACACCCTCTCTTCTGAGGGACCCCTCCTGTGCCACAAAGTTGCCAGGACTTCATTGTTACAGGAAGCTACTCAAGGTCTCCACATCCTCCCAGTGTGTCCCCTGATATAGCCCATTGATTTTCTAGCAATCTACAGTAAGTGCCCTCAGATCCCTTCTCTGGATATGCACTATTGACTTGGGCCTGTCATGGTCCACACACATTTTTAATGTGTACCCTCATATGGCCCCTCAAATTACTACTGATCTACATTAACTGCCCCAGATCCCTTCTCTACATCTGCACTGCTGCCTTGGACTTGTCCTTGGAGGCTCCCAGGTGGCTAGACCTCCAGCTGATCTAGTGTCACAAGTCTGGATCCAATGAGAGGTAGTAGCTATGAGGTCCTTGCCATATAAGGGTAAAAACTCCTCAAGGGTACCCTGGCACACTTCTTTCTGCCACAAAGCTCCTCCTATTGGGCTATTTAAATCTGAGTCATTACCAGAAAATAGGCTTTGGGTCAGGCAGTCTGGTAAACAACTGCCTGCCTCCTACTGGTAGGAAGGGGTTGTTTCATGTGTGTGACCTAAATCACCCTTAAAAATGGTCACTTGTTGCCCATGGGGTGTTTTCTGGCAACTAACACATTTAATTTTCAGTATAAAGACATGTAATTCAGAACTGAATTCTACATCTTGTTTAGTGTGTTTTAGAAAACAAAAGGAATAAAATAAGGTCTGAAACTTTCTATTGGTGGAAGAACTATCAACGCTGTCCCTTTAAGGCATTTTTGGTGAAGAATAAGACTCCAGAAAATTGTAGCTGATCCTCAGAAAATGTGTGGAACCAACCCAGACATAAAATAACTATCAGTAGGTGGAGAGACAACACTTAGGTATTGGGCTCGTGCTTTGAACAGATAAATGACATCTGGGTCATTCTTAGATGGCTTGCACGTCAGGAGAAGCATGTAAAATGTTTTGGATTGAGAAACAAAAATGTCAGGGTTTTTCTTTTGCCACATCCAGTTGTTGGCAACCATTTGTGTTCTTGGATACCACGGGATCAGCTGGCTGAGTTTGCGGTTTAGGGATAAACCTTGGTGCCATTGCTCAGGAGTGTGACTTAAAGGAAAACTTCTAATGTTGCACTTGTATATACATTTTTTCAGCCTCTTTGTTTAACAGGCATTACCGCCCGCTGTCTGCCTGCCATAAAGCAACTAGAACTGATTTAGATTTGCTTGGGGGGGGTTGTCACATTCCAGTTCCTCCACATTCACAGCGTAACAATGTAAACAGTGTGAAGTAAACTAAAACAGAGGTAAATTAATAGCGTCTTATTTACAGTAAATCAGCATACCTCTCTTCATAGTGGGACTGAAGTCATATCTTCAAGTCCATTTAATATGAATTGTAAAGAAACAGAGTCTTCCTTCTCGGGGGTGGGGGGCAGTTACGAACTTTGCCTTGAAAATTATACTAAACAAATTATTTCCTATAATATACAACTGGAGAGAAGCTTGCACGCTTTGTAGTGTGTATGTGTGAGTGGGTATCTTATACATGCCATATATCTGCATCTAAACACAGAAGCAAATCAGAAGTTCTGTCTGATAAATTGCACTTTTAAGATCACTAAGCTTTTAACACATGATGAATTCAGAATATACAAGAAACATTTAGGTGTTTTTGTTGGACAGCAATGCTCTGATCTTCTGTAGCGGACACTGTATACTAATAGAAGCAAATCTTCCAGTAAGTCCCTCTAAGAACCGTGGCTGGGAAGTGTAGGTGGCTAGTGTAAGTTTCTACTGGCCTAGGCAGACTTTGAGGATTCATAGAAACATGGATCATAGAATTGTATAGGCAGACAATGACCATCAGTCTATCGAGTCTGTCCGGTTCCTATAGTAGTCAGAATAATACTCTACCACTGGCCAGACTGTATGCTGCTAAATGATACTCCATTCCTCAGAAGCTATTTTCTTACTATCCATGCCCTTCCCAGGGTGCCAGAAGATGTTAAAAGCTGAGGGGGCTGAGAATCAAAAGGGCACTTGTGAGGGTACAAAGGGCACTTTTTCTATACTAGTTTTTGCCATACAGAAATAAAAAGTGGAGTGGCTATCACCCCTTTTGCCCCCCCAAGTTCTGACACCTATGTGTCCTTCTCTTTTACTAATACCCTCCTGAGTCACATGCATCTGTCCCACTCATTCTTAAAACAATGACTATCTGAATATCTTCCTAGCAGAAAACACATAAAGGATGGCAGTGTGGTCTGATGGTTAGAGCCCTGAACTATGAACCGGAAGATGCCCGACTTGAATCTAAACAGTCACTGATTCATGGTGTAACCTTGAGCAGGTCATTTGACCTCCCTGTGCATCAGTATGTTGCAGATGTAAATTTATATTGAAGCAGGACCCCATCAAAATTAGATGTTTCCCTGCAGCTGGGTTATCCAGGATAAGAATGAGCCAATGCTGAATCTGGATTTGGTGAATGTGCCAAAATTTGGCACTTCTATCTTCAATTCAACTCAATCAAACTGGTGAACCACTTCAGATGATTTTAGCCTTCTGCCAAGTAATTGAAAAAACTAACACTCTACCCCCTGCCAGGTGACCTGGTCTAGTTCAATAGACACCTATTTCCACACTCCAGTCACATTCCACTCTTCATAGTCCTCCCCAGCCTTTCTGTTCACAAAAACATACATTTCTGACTCTTGGCATTCTGCCAGCTACTGAGTTCTAAAACCAAAACTGACTGGAGAGGGTGGGTGAGGAGTGGTTAAGAGGTATCTCTTAACCACATTTTTGACCTGCTAGACCCCCATACCAAGGACCCAAAAAGTGCCTTTGGTGATGTGTTGAGGCCGAACCAAGGTCCAAATCAAAATTCCCAATTTTGTTTTTGCAATTAAGTAAACATTATTAGAAAGATTTTTGAACAGTACAATAGCCAAAACAACAAGGGAACAAACAAACACAAAACACGAACAACCATAAAACAGACAACTAACAATAACCCTGGCCACGCTGCACCGGAAATCAAAAAACTGCTCGTACTCTTCAAGTCCCCATTACTAATGGAATAATGAAAAACTGAAAGCCCCAAGCCCTGGAAACAAAAATATAAGGTTTATCACAAACTCCACCCATCAATTAGTGTGCTAACAATAACACATGTAACGTGTCCCAGTGGGATTTATAAACATGGTAAGCTTTAAATGAAGAAGCAACAGATTTCTCCACATTAAGGGCATGTAGCATTTTGGACACCCACTTCAGCTGTGATGGCGGAGACGGGTCCATCCAATGGCACAAAACAAACAGCTTAGCCACAGCTGAAATTAAAGCTATATGAGCCCTCCTGGGTCCCAGGAGAAGAGAACCGTAATCTCCAACTATACAAAGCTATGGCATAAAAGCTTCTTGAAGACCCAGGAGAGGGTCCAGAGTATTTCAAATAGATTCCCAAAAAGGACGTATATGTGGGCTTTGCCATAACATGTGTAATAAAGTACCCCCCTCAACACTGCACCTGGGACAGTCTGCAGTAGGTCTCTTCCCCAATTTAAAAAGTCTCACAGGTGAAAGATACAAATTATGGAGAATATTAAATTGCTGAAGTGTCAGCCTATTCCTGTTTAAGATATTTATAAACATCAAACCAAATTCTAAACCAATAGTCTGGCGGCTATACTATACCCAAAGTGTTAGCCCAATAAAAAGCAATTGGGGAGGTTTGATCCCAAAGAAATTGACTTATAGCTGTATACAAATTGGGAACCAGATGACATTGTCTAACCAGGGTTGATAATCTTTCACATTATTTCAATCTTAATCCAGGGTAAACTTTTTTTTATTCTTTGTTAACCAGATAAGACCCACTAGACACACATGCCTGTTTTCAGGGATGACCCAGGAGCTTTTGAGGTGGTTAAGGGACTTGCTCAAAGTCACACAGTATGCATGTGGAGGTTGTGGGAATCAAACCCAGGGCTGCTGGATGTACCAGCCTCATTCACAGCTTGTTACTCTAACCTCTAGGCTATATTGCCAGCCCAAACAGTAAACATTAAATTATTTTTAAAAAGGTACACATCATGAAAATATAATTTCCATTGTGCTTTTTAGCCAACACCATACAAATGAGCCCATGGGGCATGCAAGGCACTAAGGGCAATATGCGTGCCCATTATGGGCTCATTTGCAAGGGATTTGGCAGCAGGTTTGCACCCCTACAGAGGACCACATCAGGAAGGGTGACAAACTGCCCTCATACTCTGAATGTCCATCCCCACACATAACATGTACACTCTTGTGTCCAGTGGCACCCTTCCCCTCCAATCATTCAGCCCCATCAAATACACAAAGTCCCTGGTGTCTAGTGGCACTCCTCACCCTACCATCACAAGCTACCATGTTACTGAAGCATTCCCTGGTGTGTAGTGGCACCCTCTACCCTCTGATTGCTAGCAGCAGTGTTATTGAAGCATATGTGGTGTCTAGTGGCACCCCCACATTCTGATTGCCAGCTGCCTTGTTACTGAAGCATTCCCTAGTGTCTACTGGCACCCCCACCCTCTGGTCATGGCTGCCATGTTACAGAAGCACTCTCTGGTGTCTAGTAGCACCCCCACCTTCCAAACACCAACCACAGTGTTATTGAAGCTTTCCTTGGTGTCTAGTGGTGCCCTCACCCTCTGATCACCCATCCCCGTAAGTGTTTCAGTTTTCTCTGGTGTTCAGTGGTACCCCCAACTTGACAAGTAACCCTCTCGGTGGCCCACAATGCCCCAGTGGCTAATGGCCCCACCACCACCCACACCAAACACAGTACCTTTGAATCCTTTGTACCTCTCTGTCTGGTGCCACTGGGACTCTGATACAGCAACTGACAATGTCCTCTGCTCATCATCTCAGCTGACTGCCATATGAAATGACATTTAGCACACATACTATGTACTGTAGAGGGAGTTGAGTGTAAACAGAATACATGCTCCCTCTGCAGTACACAGTACATACACTCAGTGTCATTCCATGTGGTGGCTGGCCGAGGTGATGAGTGGAGGGCTGTGCCAGCTGTTGCATTGGAGTCCCCATGGCATGGTACAGAGAGGTATGGGGGTTCATGGGTGCTGTGTTTGGTGCAGGTGGTGAGGGGGCCACTAGCCAGCAGGGTGTTGTGGTCACCAGGATGGGTGCTTGGCAGCTGGGGGGTACCACTGGACACCAAGGAAAACCTAAACACTTAAAAGGATGGATCATGAGAGGGTTGGGGTGCTACTAGACACCAAGGGAAGCTTCAATAACATGGTGGTTGGTGAGCAGCAGGTGGGAGGTGCCACTAGACACCAAGGAATGCTTCAGTACCATGGCAGCTGTGGATAATGGTGGGGTTGCCATTAGATACCAGGGAATGCTTAAATAACAAGCGACCAGCATCAGGGGGTGGGGGTGCCAGTAGACACCAGGGAATAAGGACACCATTATGGAGATGAGGATCAGAGGGTGAGGATGACACTAGATACCAGGGTATCCATTGTGTACAGGGGCAGGAGTTGGGGGTGGCCGGCTGCAGCACCTTTGCCTACCACCAGGGCCATGGGCCCTGTTAAGTTGCAATTTGCAAAGGTGCTAACTTGTGCCCATTTGGGTGGCATTAAACCTCAATATCCCACTGCACCCATTTGCAAGGGACAACCCTCTCATTTTCATGGGCACAGTGATAACTTAGAACTTAGGCTCTAATGGGTTTTGCCTATGCTGTGGGGGTATCTGAATATAGACTCCACCCACAAATCAAGCACGCACAACCTAGTTAGCGTGGGCAAACACCCTTTAGTGCCTGGGCTAGGTTTTGAATATCTGTCCCCTAAAGGTAAAATGAGCTGCTGCTGATCCCTACATACAGCAGGGCAAACATCTTCTGAATATGTGGTTAAAACAGAGTTGCTTGATGAATTATCCACTATTATAAAAACTGGGAACAGTCCACCAAAAATCATTAATGGGCTGTGTCCATGAAAGTCTCATAGAGATGTTTCATAAACATTCATGGACCTCTCTGAACTGTTATGTTCATGAACATTCATGACACACAAGAGCACCATTTAATGTTTATGCACAATTAATGAACATTCATGAACTATCTAATGCACACTTGACGTGCCTTCATGAACCAAATTCTCGAATGGGTCATGAGTAATTTATGAACATTAAAGAGCTTTTGAAAAACATAATAATTAGGTACAATTCTGCTTGCATTCCATTTCTATTTTATATATTTCTCCTCCCCATAATTTATTACTAAGGAAATATGTATGAATATATGATATTTATCCCCTAGAGTTCGTTCTGAGTTCATCTGCCTCTATAGCTTACTCTCTACTTTAGGTCATAATCCTCTGCTGTGATGTCACAGTCTGTTGCCATGGGATTAACTCTGAGGTCACAAACACTGCTCCATGACTTCAGGTAGGGAGAAAGCAGCAGTAATAGACAGACTCTTCAGGAGCAAATATCCTGTTTTCATACAGATGACCTCAGTAATAAATAATAGGGAGGAGGAATACGGCACTAATGGGAAATACAAGCCGGACTGTGCTTACATGTTATGTTTTGTTAAAGTTCTCCTGAACATGTCACCAGCTCTTTAGTGACCGGCTCAAGGTCAATTTAACTGTAACTGTGACTATGGAAAGGCCTGTACCCACTAATAAGACAATCATGAATCCCCACTGTATGCATGAATGTGACCTTTATTTCTGCACTTCACTGTACGTTATTGCCATGCAACTTACAGTAAGCAATTTGTGCCCTACTTGGACCAAGCGACCCCCATGCAAAATGAGATGCTGCAGCTAATGGAGCCATCACACCATCTGTATGATGCAAATTTCAAATAAAAAAATTATACAGGCTGCAGCAGTAGTGGAGTCAGCTGGTCAATGTAGTAAAGCAGCACCCACTACTAAAGTGGCACTTTTTTGCTTCAGGATTTGGTAATTTATCAATTGCTAAAGCTTTAGATAAAATTAGATAGTATGGGAGGATTAATGTCAGTTATACCCCTATCAGTCAGGTATGAGAGAATCAGAAGATGTTTTTTTTGTGTGTGTGTGTGTTATCTATTTACCCCACTGACACCCAGTGTCCGCCTCTCCTTTGGGCCTCCTAGTGCTCCACTATCCCAGGCTATCCTCTTCAGGAGCTCTCCCATCCACATATTGCAGCTGACCCCCAAGTTTGTCCCGGCATATCCCATTGCCGGGCGGTTCCCCCTCCTTCAAGGGGGAAGGTACCGGGGAGGGGGGAAACCCAGCACACTATTGCTTCACAGCTCCAGAGGTGCTGCTGTGGAGGAGGAGGCTCCAGGAGGTCCCAGCAGCACGGAGGATGGAAACCATCATCCGGCTTGCTCCAAAGCAGTTTTCTGGTTTTCTTGAGTCCCTCCTGCACTGCTATTTGTAGTACCCCTGGTCTCCACCAGGGGCCGCTACAGAGCAGGGCTATCCCCTAACCCATACCGGGAGAGAAGAGCAGCCCTCCAGATGCTCAATTCTCTACTTTCCCTGCCAGCCCCTGGTGCCCCAAGTCCTTTCCCAAACCTTGGTTGCCGGCATGGTTCGAGGTGTGGCATCCAGTACTTCAACCCTCTGCGCCACCATGCCAGCTCAGAAGATATTTTTTAAAAAGAATTCTCCCTTCTAAATTTAAATGAGAATTATGATAGTATTCTAAGTAATTTTCAGAAAGCTTCTCAATGTGAACTTCTGTGCAGTGCCCCTGAAGTGCGTCATGGAAGATCTGATTAACACAGAGTGTCAATCACTTGTAAAGATACACTATATATGTCACATTACCTTGCATCAACAAATAAACTTTATGGCCACCAGGGCAGGATATCTGCAGTATCAGTATCAGGATATCTGCAGTGTCAGGATATCTGCAGTATCAATATCAGGATATCTGCAGTGTCAGTGTCAGGATATACAGTATGTAGTGTCAGTGTCAGGATATCTGCAGTATCAATATCAGTATTTCTGTAGTGTCAATGCTAGGATAGCTGCAGAATCAGTGTCAGGATATCTGCAGTATCAGTGTCTGGGTATCTGTAGTATCAGTGTCAGGGTATCTGCAGTATCAGTGTCTGGACATCTGCAGTGTGGATATCTGCAGTGTCAGCAGCAGAATATCTGCAGCGTGGATATCTATAGTGTCAGTGGTAAGATATCAGCAGTCTTAGTGGTAGGATATCTGCAGTATCAGTGGCAGACTGTCTGCACTGTCAGGGACTAAGTAGGTATCACACTCACCTCTGGGGACAGATGATTGGAAGGTTCTGGATTATAGCTCCACACAAGGAACTTGGACTAATATCCAGTACTGACACTGTAGTGCAGAACTAGTTAGGGCACTGCATGTTGAGGTGCCATCCTTCAGATGAAATATTAAACTGAGGCTCCTTCTGCCCATCTCTGATGGCTGTTTAGGTGGAAGTGAAAGATTCCATGACATTAACCATTTACATTTTGGTCTGGGACACATATTATCCTACATGGATTTATGCTTCCTGTTTCCTTTGAAAGGAAATGTCCATTTCCCAAAGCACCACACCTCAGTGTGGGGGTAGCCGCAATTAGCAGTTTGGCAAATAAAAGGAATTTTTTTTACCTTTGTGGTTTATTAGAGTTTTATAGTTTATCTGGTTGATCCTGCCATCCCTCCCTCTGGCCTGTTGTAACTAGTGCCACTAGATGTGCATCCCACAACCTCCTGAGGCTGTCCTGAGTCTAATGTATGAGCCAGGAAGCAGCCACAGGACTGTGTATAGCATAACACTATGGATGAAGCTACCAACAGCTCTGTTTTGAGATGCACAGGTCCCGGTGCTATACTATGACCCAGTATAGACCAATAATCAATGGACAACACTATTGACAAAAGAAAAGCAAACAAATCTTTTCTGGATCCTCCTATAATCAGCCAGGTATCAACCTTCCAGTGATGGAATAAAACAAAAGCCAGAGAGATGGAATGAAAAGATCTTGACTGCATAGTAACTCTCTTTCTAATGCATTTTGTTTCTATGAGAGCAAAGGGTCTACCCACAATTGAAGCCATAGAACCCAAACCCACCCTCCCTTCCTCCCTTTCTTTCTCTCTCTCTCTCTCTCTCATATAGAACTGGGTCAAGACTAAATAAGAGACATATACAAAGGCAAAAAGCCAGAGGTAACCATTCCAAGACCACCACTGCTCCTTGGTAAATAGGTAATATTTTGTTTGATGTGATTCAACCTGCTCTACCACAGCATCTGGAAGAACAGACTACACAATCGGGTCATCTCAGATGCTGTGGGGACACACATCACTTAAATGAATAAAAATGGGGAGCAGTAATGTTTTTATCAGCTGAATCCACCTCTCTTTGGAGAGGGGCCACCCTTTATGGTGGTTAAACTTACTTGCTAAATGTAAATAGCAACCTTTATTGATCAGTTTAAAAAAAAGTACAACATATACATGCAGTTCGTGAAAAAGACAAGGAGCACCATAAAAATAACATCAGCTTGCATATATTATACCACATATATACAATGTGCAAGACATTCATTATCGGTTATATGCAAATAACAGACTAATAAGAACCAGAATGGATTTATCCTATATGTTGTGCTATCTGTTCCTCAAGCTACAATTACTTTTTTGCTTCCCTTATTTTCAGAGCTGCCATTAAAAACCTTAACTATGATAAGAGATGACTTAATTTAGTTTGATAATTAGACTGATCCTGGCAAAGCTTTGTATGGGTTATGATTAGGTAAAAAATGGAATAAACATAAAAACAAAGCTGACCAGAAATGTAAAAAAAAAAAATAAAGAGAATCATATCTTTTAATCTAATCCTTATAGTTGGGGTTGATACCTCTATTATTGATTAAAATTATGTCAACCACTGTAAAAGGCTTAAGTATATCCATCACAAAATGAAGCTAAATTGACAACTAGAAATATTTTACACACAGTTTTACTGTAGACTCTATACCATAAGTAGTTTAAATAATTGAACTGCTTATGTGATAAAAAAACATTTTTTTAAATATTTGAACTCAGATACCATTCATGATCTAATCTTCAGCAGAATATGATGAGAATGAATCCAACTATCATACTTAAAAACCAAACCATGAAAACTATTATCAAGCATGGACTTAAAAACCATATTTAGATTATGCACAATCATAGTTGCTACCCGAAATAATTAAAAATGTTATTTTATCAAAACTTTTTTTTCATTTACCAAATTGAAAATGGTTAATATCTCCTGATTCATCTTTCTTGATTTCATGTTTTTTCCAGGCATTTATACATCAACCACGAACACTCTTGTTCGTGAATTATGGGCAAATGATGGATGAAGTTTTCACAGACAAAGACCAAGGACAGATCGAGAACACAGACAACTTTGCCTATGAAAATATGGACATCTGGAGAGTGGGTTACCCCCTATTGCACATTTCACCCTGGTTTAACAGAAACTTAGCTTCTAGATCCAAAGGAGGACACAGATTTTTCAACAAGACTTTGTAATCACAATTCAGGACACTTAAGGAAAATAAACCCAGGCACCATTCTTTGTATACAATAAAATTGATAAGTTTCATACATGGACTGAGGCATGTAATCCACAGACAAGAAGGAGTTGTATGCTGCTGTCTGCTCAGGATGCAAAAGATATACAGTATATAGAATTTATACAATTCTGCAGTCAGACCACCTGGTCCAGGTGCCATTCTGTAGAGCTTTATTAACTGTCTCAACTTTTGACACTGAGTTGGGGTCCCCACTCTTTACTCTAATTCCTCAGGGATTTCCAGAACCCAGAAGGTATTTTAAGAAAGGAACAACAACATTCTCATCCCCTTTTGACCTCTCAAAAAGTAGGGAAAAGGGAGCTATAATTGTGTAGTAACAGACAGTACACCATCCAGCACTAGCAGTGGTTTGCTTTTGCCTTTCAAACACTCAGAAAAGGCAAAAAGTTCTTTAATTAAAACAAAAGGGGTCTGTGAGTTCCACAAGGAGTGACAAGCAAAAATGTGCTACCTTTGTGTGCTGAGGCAGCAGAAACTTGAAGAAACCTGATCATGCAAAACAATCTGATTCTGAATGGGGGGATGGATGCAGACAGTGAAGGAAAGTATTTTACAAAAAGATGATGACTAAAGCCTGAATGAGGAAGAGGGGGCTATGGAACATGCGCAGGATGAATGTTGGTGATGATCTGCTGATGTATAATGAAGTAAATAATGTGAGGCTGGAGGAACAGAAGTAGGGGGCTGAATCGGAATGATCAGATTCTGGTCTTCAACTGGATGAACCACCTGCCTTAACTAACTCATTCACCTGTCCGGTAAGTGGGGAGGGGGCTACCGGGTGGTGGAGGCAGGTCAGGTGTTACAGGGGGTGGACACTCTATCTATAACAGCACTGTAGTGCTAGCAGCTGCCCGCAGAGTGGCTGCATGCATGAGTGGTTCACACAGGAGTGGCAGGAGTCACTGGCTGGAGTCAACATTGGGAAGCTGCGGGGAGGCTGCTTACACAAAATGATGATGTACTGCAATGAAATAGTTTGGTTATAGGTAATAAAAGTTGGGGGTGTACTATGTACATATTATACAAATGGTCCAAATTTAATGATTTATTTGGCTAGGTACTATTTTAGTGTTAGTAATATTTAATTTTTATTCTATTGTTTCAATCGTGTTTAACATGACAGGTTCATATGTATGTATGCTGTATTACTTATTAGGGTTGGTTTTGTTTGATCAGGGCTTACATTGCATTACTCTAAATGAAGTGCAGTGTGAACAACCTAGATCTTCTACTGACTTCTCATATTAAAATATCCTGGTAGCTGCTACATACCCAATTCCTTCACATGGGAGGTCTCTGGGTAGTTTAAATCAAGGGGCAGTATATGGCCATGTGCAGTATGCAAAACCAGCCATTAATTTAAAAAATCTCCCTTGCTGTTCTGGTATCCACTATAACCTGCTCAATACTGCTTTTTGCAGGTGATGTTGAGACAAACCCTAGACCTCCTGCTCTTGATGAGTTGGATGGAGGTTACTGGCAGAGGGGTGGTATTAGATTTGCTCATCTTAATGTTAGGAACTTTTTGTCCAAGAAGTTGGAAATTGAGGCCTGGGTGGTCCAATATGATCCTGATATTTTTAGCTTAACTGAATCATGGCTAAAGCCATCTATTGCTGATAATTTAGTCACAGTCGAGGGTTATAGACATTTTCAGAAGGACAGGGATGGAAGAAAAAAGGGGGGGAAGTATCATAGTGTTTTTTTAACATGAATTTATTCTTACAGAATTAAGACCTGATTATAAATCTACCATAGACTGTGAATGGCTATTGTTAGAACTAAAACAGGGTGACTCTTATAAATTGAAATATTGCATGGTCTATAGTCCCCCCAAAACAGGTAGAAAAGGGCTTGTGAATCTCCTGTATTTTGTTTTCTTCCTTAAACTCCAAAAGTGATCTTTTAATCCTGGGGGACTTAAATTTACATTGGGATCCACTGAAAGACCCAAGCTTGGAGACTTCCCTCATGAATGCTGGACTGTCTCAACTCACTCATGACATTACACGCATGAATATGGGGAGTTTAAATCACACCATTCTTGATTGGGTATTAACAAATAACTCTACAAATGTTAAGAGTGTTGGTGTATTTCTGAATGTGATAAGTGACCATCTGGCCACTTATTGCACTTGGAAATGCAAAAAACCCAAACTACCCCCAAGATTTATTTCTTATAGGAAATTTATGACTCAGCTAAGTGAAGAATTAGTAATTGATTTACAACAGGTGGACTGGACCTATTTAAATGCCATTCTAGATGTGAACATTGCAGTTGATTTTTTTACAACTACCCTCTTGGAATTGCAAAATAAACATTTTCCGAAAGTAATAAAAAGAGTTAGTGGAACAGTAAATAAATGGATTACACCAACCCTACTTCATTTAATGAAACTCAGGGACTTGGCCTGGAAATGGTTTAAAATAGATCTCCGACTGGTCGTTGACAAAAATCTTGTCGAACGACCAGACAGCATAACTGATATGTTGACTGCAGTTTGCTTTCGGCATGCGGTTCCACTTACGGGGACATGTTTTCTTCAGGGGGCTGCACCACCAGAAACCCTCATGAGGTGGGGCTGCAGTCCCACACCCTCCCACTATAGATTCTCAATTCGGAGTTGCAGTTGATTGTGGAAGGGGGAGTGCAAGGCCCCAGAAAGACAGTGTCAGGTTCCAGTGCCGACACTGCAGTGATGTGGCACTCTAGTCGCTGTAGAATCAGTTGCTATCGAAGTTTCGCGATCAGGGTCGTATACCTTTTAAAACTACTACTAACAATACAGATTTTAATGATTATAGGAAGCTAAGAAATGAGTGTAAAATAAAAGTTAGGCAGTGTAAATCTAAGTTTTTTATAACTTACAGAATTCAGGATTGCAGAATCCTAGAAAGTTTTGATCAGCTATTAATTCTGTCATAAAACCTGATACTCAAGAACAGGTTGAAGTTTTTTGTAATGATGGCTGTAAACTGACAAACCCTCAGGTGATCTGTGATGTTTTCCTGGACAAATTCTCTAATGTGTCTAGATATACACAATCTTTTGAACATATTTCAAATGAGGTTAATTTATCTAAACATATTAATGTTATGACAACGTTTTACTTTAGAGCCATAAAACCTTATCAAATCAAAAAATTACTACAACTGATGACTGATACTAGCCCTGTAGCTAGTGAATTGGAGCCAAGGTTTCTAAAATTAGTCTCAGATTATATTACCTGTCCACTGGCTTTGATTCTTAACATTTATCATGGGCTGCTTCCCTGATCAATGGAAGCAGACTCTGATGAGGCCCATATATAAATCTGGTGGTACTGGAGATATGGACATTTATCATCCTGTCTCATTGCATCCCCCCTTGGGTAAAATTCTTAAGAAATTGGTAAATGAACAAGTAACTGAATACCTCCACTCTGATGGCCTTAGAGCTCCCGAGCAGCATAGTTTCCATAAATTCTATGGTATAGGTACGTCCTTGGCGAGGTTCATGGACCACACCACCATGTTTATGGCTCATGGGTTACTCACTGGTGCTGTGTTCATGGACCTGTCCAAGGCCTTTGATTTAGTTAACCACCACCTGCTGCTCGAGAGCCTTAGGGACATCGGACTGGCAGATTCTCCATTTCATTGGTTCAATAGTTATTTGACAAATCGGCCTTTAAGAGTGGGTTTAAGTGGTAGTTTGTCCAACTGTGGAATGATGGAACAGGGAGAGCACCAAGGCTCAATTCTTGGGCTTCTCCTGTTCTCACTGTTCATTGACACCATTCCTTCCCTAATGAGACATACACATTGTTTGATCTATGCCGATGATATTATTTTGTTTTGTAGCTCAGACTCAGTGGAAGGCATAAATAACAGTTTAAATGAGGATTGTTGTGTTTTGGGTAACTGGCTAATTAAAAACAACTTTCTCTGAATAGTAAGAAGACTAAATATATGCTTTTTGGCTCTAGACAGAGATTAGTTAAGACCCCTGATCTATTAATAATAGATTCCCATGGTAATAAAATGGATCAGGTCATCTAATTTAAATATTTGGGTATCCTTATGGATGCTAATCTAACATTTTCTTCCCATATAAAATCTGTCAGCCATCAGGTAAATCAAAAATTGGGACCTTTATTTAAATTCTAGTCCATGCTTACTAGCCAAGCAAGACTGACTATAGCAAAGGGCGTACTTCTTCCAATTCTAAATTATAATTATTTCCTCTTCTCTAATTTGGCCAAGCAAGATCTTTCTATTCTTATATCTGTATTTCACAGTATTTGTAGATTCACATTTGAATTACCATATTCTATTCATCACTGTGTTCTGTATAAGTATTCTAGATGGCTTCCACCGAGGCTGAACAGCCTATACAGTTTGGGCTGTTTGACTGATAACATCCTTCGTCCAAGGGAAAATTCTCCACTGTACTCATTGCTGAATGTTAATAACAATGTTAGAGCACTTCATGCTAGTGAAATGATTAGATTTATAGTGCCAAGAACCAAGCTAAAATAGGAAATTGATCAATCTCTTTTAGTGCTGCCTTAAATTGGACTGAGCTTCCTGGGTTATTTTCTGGTAACATAAGTCATCAAACTTTTAAAGTCAAATTAAGGAAACATCTGTTGGATCAATTATGTTGTAACTGTTTTTGATTGTGTTTCATTCTATGTTAACTGTATTTATTCATATGTAACATCTTGACTGTATTTGTATGGTTCCAGGTCATGCATGAAAATAGGCCTTTGGCTTATTGTGTTTACCTGGTAAATAAAAATAATAAATAAATAAGATTATTTATTTTATTTTTTATTCAAAAATTGATAACTGGGAAAGGTGCACAGAGGCAAATTTAATTTCCAAGCTTGATCCAGGGTAGGGGAAACAGAGGAAATACATGTTACAAGCAGTTGAGATAACATAAGTGGTATATACAATCAAACACAGTAACGGAGTACTGCCAATGATGACAGTAAAGGGCAGCAAGTTCAGCAAAACCAACAATATCAGCAGTATTAAATTCAATAGAGGCTATCACCAGTTAAGAAGAACAGGCTACAGTCATGTACTGGCTGAGTAATGACAGGTACAAGCAGGTGATAACTGGTTATGCAGAAACATTTTAAAGAAGGAATAGGAGGGGCAAGTCTAAGAGTGGAGGGAAGAGAGTTTCATATAGAGGGCAGACAAGCCAAGAAGGAGGCCAGGCCAGAGGATGTAGAGCAGTAGGGAATAGTGAAAGAAAGAGGTGTAGAAGAACAAAGAGAATAGGTGGAAGGTGCTGCAGGAGAAACCAGGTCAGAGAGAGGTAGGAGGGTAAGGACAAGAACCAGAATTTAGAGTGAAAGGAAGTGAAGTGGGATAAGCACCATGAGGATAAGGAGGGAAGAGAGAGGAGCTGATACAGAGAACAATGATGACTGAGGGGTGGGAACCAGTAGCAAAGTGTCAGAAAGAGAGAGAAAGATAGGGTCCAGTCTGTTTAACATGGATTTGGGAGCTCCCCCTTACACCACATTCATGTACTGTAGTTAAACAGCGAAGAATAGTTTTGAAAATGTTATGTCAGACCAGAGGAGGAAGACAAGATTTATTCCTCTGAAGGGTGCAAGTTTGGGATGTAGTTTTTTGATAATGCATCAATGTGGACTGAAAAATCAAGATGGCTGTCCAGCCATATGCTAAAGTATTTGAAACAGGGGCCCATCTCCTGGGGGGGGTGCCATCAAGGATTTTGAATACAGGGTTAAGGCTAAGCCTATTAATCCATTGATAGGTTCCAAAGAGCATTAAGATTGTTTTTTGGCATTACAGGAGAATTTGCTAGCACAGAACCAGCACTGAACATTGTCAAAGTCATGCTATTGAAACTGTTTCAACAGAGGGTTGGAGGTTCTGATGACAAAAAGGCAGTGGGCTCGATTTCCATACAGCCCTTGGAGCAACGCAAGTTGCATCAATCTATGGCTGTGGCAAACTCCAGGTGTGTCAGGGACCCGGCAACCTATCTTATAAAAGATGGGGTCTCTGTACCACAGACCTGGTAGTTGCTGCAGCTGCAGGGTTATGCCAAACATTTGGTGCACCTGCGGGGTTTGATGGAGGGATCCGTCAACCCCCCCACCCAATGTAACCCTAGAGGGGCCATGAAGGTGGAGGGGTTGGGTTCATATCCCAGCAAGGAGAAGACTGGGGGAAGAGAAAGCATGGGGGGGTGCCCTAGGGGGTGTCAGGAGCACAACAGAAAGTCAAGGTAGTGAGGTGGGACCTGAAGGGGTGTCATGTGCACGTGCAGAAAGCCAATCAGCCCAGGTACTGGGAGGTGGGGAAGGCCAGACCATGGCCAGAACCCAGGTGGACACAGCCCTGGCACATGTCCTATAACTGTCACTGTCCCCAACACTGTAGGCAGACAGCTGTGGCTGCAGGGTGTGGGGCACAGGTGGCAGAGGGGGACATTACCCAGGCATAATGACAGTCCCCTGATACTCACCCCCTGAATGGAGGCAGGCTGCTGCCTGCCTACTGTGTGGAGGGCAGTGGCACCTATAGGGCTGGTGCCAAGGCTGTGTCCACCTGGGGCCTGGTCACATTCCAGCCCTGCCCAATCCCCTGTACCTGGGCCGAGTGGCTTTCTGTATGTGCACATGATCCCCCACCAGGTGCCACCTCACCACCCTGACTTTCTGCCATGTCCCCTTCACCCCCTTGGGCACCCCCATGTTCTCTCTGCCCTCTGTCTCCTCCATGCAGGTTCCCTTCCCTGTTGCCTCCATACCTAGCTGTGGTGCAGGGACCTTAGACCAGCTTCTCACTGGTCTAAACTGAGCCCCCTGTTGTGACAATGGTGGGCCTTCTAAAATTCCAGAAAAGGGGATGATGCAGTCCTGCTGTGGCACAAGGCCTCTTGCAACATGGAGCAAGAACACGTCTGCTGCAAGGTGGTGCAGGATGGCTTAGGTGCATGGCATCCTGACTTTGATGCAGCCTGTGTTTGAAAATTGGGATTGCTGCAAACTTTGATGCAAGTTGCCACTTGTGTCAAAGCTGTTTGCTGCGGGCACCTTGTGCAAAAGTTTCCCATTTAAAAACTGGGCCCTGTGCCATTAGCATACATATGAATGTCGGCTGAGACACAAATAAAAGGGAGGTTATTTAAGGAAACCAAGAAAAGAATTGGGCCCAGAATACTGTCTTTCGGCACACCGGAGGTGATGGGGAGGGGGAGATGAGAGGGAGCTACCCACCTGGATCGAAAAGCTGTGGTCAGAAATATAAGAACTAGGAACATAACCATTCAAGGTCGGTGACTGAGAGCTCAGAAGCCTTTAAACTTGTCAAGAAGGACAGAGGAGCAACAGAGTTAAAAGCCTTGGCCAGGTCAGTAAAAGACTGCAGCTGATGCTTGACCATGATCCACCCCTTTCAGGATGGAGTCAGTGACATGTATCAGGGAAAACAATTAATGAGCTTTACAGAAGCCAGACTGGAAGGAGAGGGAGAAAAGAGGAGGAGCCAAGAACGTTGTAGAACTGGGTGAAATTCAACTTTTCCTGCAGTGTAACCAGAGTGGGAAGGTGGGAAATAGGGCCATAGTTCCAGGTGCCACCCCCTTTGAGTAGTGAGAGCATTATAGCAAGTTTTCAGCGAGCAGGAACTGAAGAGAGCTGAAAGGAGATGTTCAGAAGAAGGGAGAGGGGGCAACAGTGGCAGCAGCAGACAGATACATGAATCTGGGGTCAAGACCATCAGGACTATGACCCGTAGATGGATTTAGAGAGAGACAAGCAGACAGGATATCAGAAGTAATGAAGGCAAATGTAGATGAGGATACTAGAGAAGCAGTATGGCACAGGTGGGGAAGTGTGCATGGAAAGTGGCAGCCACTTTGGTAGGCTTGAAATGACCACAGGGAGGTTATATAGAAATAGATTAGTTGCCATATTGGTCCTTGTAAGAACAGATCCAGAAGCAAATGGTTTGATACCTTTTATTGGACCAACATAGATGTTACAAAAAGAAAACAACGTCTAAGCTTTTGGACCAATCAAGGGAGGCACTGAAAAGGAGCAGGGAAATCCGAGCCTCCCCCCACAAAACATGGTGATTAGTGAGGTAAACACCAAGGTACAGAAGTTATTAGGGAGCAGAACAGATTTAAATGTAAAAAAAGGCAAAGGCAGTAAGGACAGAAATGGGGCTAAAAGGGGTAAGGCTATCAAAAAGTGGAGGGTGATGAGTACCAATGCCCATAGTCTGTGTAACAAGCTCCCTGAACTAGGGGCCTTGATGGAAGAGGCTTGCCTGGATATTGTGGCACAGAAACATGGTACACAGAGAACCATGACTGGATGTCAACATACCAGGATACACAATCTACAGGAGGGACAGGGAGGGTAAAAGAGGAGGAGGGGTAGCTCTCTATGTAAAGGAAGGGATCAAAGCAACAGAACTAAAGAGTAAACAGGGAGCAGATGAGGCACTTTGGGTCACTCTGGAGGCAGGTAATGGCACCACAATCCGTATGGGGGTTGTATACAGACCCCCATCTCAGGGGGAGGGAATGGACAAGGAAATGATAGAAGGCTTTCTTAGAATGGCAGAAAAAGGGGAGATATTGTTGATGGGGGACCTGAATATGCCAGATGTTAACTGGAGCACCTTTGCTGCAGGCACATCCAAGAGCAGGGTCATTCTTGATGCCCTACAGGGGGCATGCCTCAGACAGCTAGATTGGAACCCACCGAGGGAGCAATCTTAGACCTGGTACTCTCAAACGAGGATGGAGAAAGAATCTCAGATTTAGAAGTGGGTAGCCATCTGGGAACAAGCGACCACCAAACAGTGTGGTTCACGATAAACACAGCCATACAATCAAGCCATACAAAGCAAGAGTACTGGACTTTAGGAGGGCCGACTTTGGGAAAATGAGAGTGCCTCAGAAAAAGCACTAGCAAACAGGCAAGAAGGAGGGTGGAGGAACAATGGGAGTGATCAAACAGCCATCACAGAGGCAACAAGCCTTTGTGTAAAGCAATCAATAAAACACAACGAAGGAAAAAAACGCTATGGTTCTCAAAAGAGGTGGCAGGGAAGGTTAAGGAGAAAAGGACAGTATTCAGGAAATATAAGGAAACACAGAAGGAGCAGGACAGAGAACTTTATCAGTTAAAGCAGAAAGAGGCTGGGAAGGCAGTCAGAATAGTAAAGGCCCAAACCGAGGAAAGGATAGCCAATTCTGTTAAGAAGGGGGATAAGACCTTTTATAGGTACATTAGGGAATGAAAAGACCAAAGGAGGGATACTGAAGCTTAATAAAGGGGAGGGAATGTGGGTAGAGGGTGACAGTGAAAAGGCAGGGATACTGAATGAATATTTCTGCTCAATATTCACAAAGGAAGGGGGGGGGGAGTTACCTAAACCAAACAAGAGAAACACTCCAAAGACAGGGGTTGATACCAGTTCATCTACAGAAGAAAGGGTTCTGAAAGAACTGATAAAATTGAAGGTGGACAAAGCAATGGGGCCTGATGGGATTCACCCAAAAGTTCTAAAAGAACTAAGGGTAGAACTAGTGACACTGCTGACTACTGTCTTTAACAAATCATGGGAGGATGGGGTGGTACCCGAGGACTGGAGGAGGGCAGATGTGATTCCTCTTCACAAAAGTGGGAGCAGGACAGAGGCAGGAAACTACATACCAGTTAGTTTGACCTCAGTGGTAGGGAAAATTATGGAATCATTTCTGAAGGAAAGAA
Source organism: Neoceratodus forsteri (assembly GCA_016271365.2). Classification (NCBI taxonomy): domain Eukaryota; kingdom Metazoa; phylum Chordata; order Ceratodontiformes; family Ceratodontidae; genus Neoceratodus; species Neoceratodus forsteri. The sequence goes on along the minus strand of CM028135.1, from coordinate 22,043,442 downwards.
TTGTTGAGTACCTAGAGGCCAGTGGGGCACAGGACCCAAGGCAGCATGGATTCACGATGGGAAGGTCATGTCAGATGAATCTAATAGATTTCTTTGACTGGGTGACCAAAGTAGTAGACCAGGGAGGGGCTGTGGACATGGCCTACCCAGATTTTAGCAAGGCATTTCATACAGTCCCACACAAAAGATTAATTCACAAGATAGCCAGCCTTGGAGTGGCTCCCAAGGTGGTAGCCTGGATAAAAAATTGGCTAGACAACAGGACGCAAGGTAGTAGTAAATGTAATACACAGTGAAGAAAGGAGGGTTACTAGTGGGGTACCGCAGGGTTCAGTACTGGGACCGGTCCTTTTTAATGTCTTTATAAGTGACATTGCAGAGGAACTGGAAGGAAAAGTATGTCTCTTTGCAGATGACACAAAGATCTGTAACAGGGTTGATACACAAGATGGAGTGGAAAAGGATGAGAAGGGACTTGGCAAGGTTGGAGGAATGGTCAAATGTATGGCAGCTCAGATTCAATGCAAAGAGTGCAAGGTAATGCACATGGGAAACAAAAACCCAGGGAAGTGTACACAACGGGGGTGAGATACTGACAACAGTAAAAAGAAAGGGACCTGGGGTAATTATATCAGATGACCTAAAGGTGGGCAAGCAATGTGAGAGAGGCAGTAAGGAAGGCAGGGGATATTGGGATGCATAGGAAGAGGCATCAATAGTAGAAAACAGGAAGTTGTTATCCCTCTGTACAGACAGTTGGTGAGACCCCATCTGGAGTACTGTGTGCAGTTCTGGAGACCCCATCTCCACAAAGACATAGACAGGGTGGGAGCTGTCCAGAGGAGGGCAACCAAAATGGTGCAGGGTCTGCACCAGAAGACATACGAAGAAAGACTAAAGGAGCTTAATATGTATACCCTAGAAGAAAGGAGGGCGAGAGGGGACATAATAGAAACTTTCAAGTACCTCAAGGGAATTAACAAAGTCCAAGAGGGTAGCATCTTCCAGAAAAAGAGATGTACAAAAACAAGGGGCACAATTTGAAGATAGAGGGGGGACGGCTCAGAGGAAATGTGAGGAAGTATTTTTCACTGAGAGGGTTGTGGATGCATGAACAGCCTCCTGAGGAGGTTGTGGAGTCAAGAACAGTGGGGGACTTCAAGAATGCATGGGACAGGCATAAGGCAGTCCTAGTGGGGGGTAGGAGGAAGTAAGCTGTTGGTTAACTAGGATTTGCAGCTTATCTGTTAGGTTGGAAAATGGGCAGACTAGGTGGGCCAAGCGGTCCTTATCTGCCGTCAAATTCTATGTTTCTATGTTCCTTGGAGACTTAACACAGGGAGATTATTGATCTTGAGGATGTGAATTGGTACATGGGTGGGGGTGTCAAAAATGGTGTGGGTAACCCTTCAGAACTTACTTGGAGGATTAAAATTGCTCTGAAGGTTTGAGGCAACATAATTGGCTTTTGCCTGTCAAAATGACTTGGTGCTGGGATTCCATAGTTAACACTACCTCACACAGTCTTCATGGGATCCTGAAGACTTGTGGAGGGAACAGGCTGAGTCTTGGACCCTAAGGAGGGTGTTGTGTTCCACAGAGGCCCATGGCAAGTGGACACCACATACACAAGATCTCTACAGGGGAGTGTGCTTATCCCAGGCAGACATAAAATTCAGAGTGAAGTAGGAGAGGGCAGCATTGATGTCCAGAGAGTGAACAAGAGGAGCCCAGTTGGAGGGCCGCAAGGCAGCTAGGAGTTTGCCCAACTTCAGTGAGTAGAATGATCAATCTAGATATACTTTAGGTGAGGAGGTGACTTTAGGGTAATGAGATTTTCTGACACATTACATCATGGTCACTGAGGGAGTCAGGAAGGGTACCAGCAGCACAGATTCTGCATGGGTGGAATACTAGGGTCCAGTCCATAAATGAATGATTTGTGGAGTTGGGACAATGCTGGGTGGAAACAGAAAGAAGCTGAGAAAGATCCAGAGACGACTTTCTGAGTAATAGATTTAAGAAAAGGAGAGAGCCAGTTAACATTAAAGTCTCTGAATATAATAAATTCACCAGAGGAGGCAAGAGTAAGATGGGAGCAGAGGAGAGGAACGATCAGTCCAGATCTGGTTTTAGGACAGAGGTAGATACCACAAATAAAGACTGGAAGAGATTGAGGGAAAGACATCTTACACAGCAGGAGTTTGTGTAAGGAAGTGACAGCAGCATGAGAAACAGCATCACAGGAGAGGCTATGAAGTGCAGACATGAGTACCCCAGCACCCTTTCTACCCCAATCCAGCCTGAATGGCATGTAGCCAAGGATGAAGATGTAATCTCTGTTCCTGGCAGAGAGATAGGATTCAATAATGACAAGGACATTAGAGCTTGTTTGCAGGGACCCAAAATCTAAACTGGTCAGATTTGGGGAGGAGGCTCTTCCTATTGAGATAGAAAATGTTAAAGATCCTTAGGCAGGGAGGTAGCAGGAGAGACAGAGGGGACCAGGGTTACACTCAACATTACCTGAGAGGAGAAGTAGGAGAACAATGATGACCATATGTTAGAAATTCGAGTGACAGTGGTGGGGGGGGCAGTGAAGGTGAACAGGACGAGGGGAAGGAAAAGAGGTCAGACTAGCCCTTATAGTACTGCAGGAGCATATATGTTCTGAATCTGTATACGTTCAAACATACTCAGCTCTCAAAGACAGGTAGTGGGAAGGAGGGAGGAGGGAGGAGGAGGAAGGGATAGATACTAAATTTAGGGCATTGGTGGAAGGAGAGGTACAGTTGTGGATGGGGAGGAAAGGCAGGCGGTGCCAAAGCACCTAACACAGGGTGGACAGGAATGGTACACAGAGATAACAATGAGAAAAGGGGGAGCAAAAGAAGGGGAAGGGATAGACAGTAGTGAGTAGCTATATAGTACTAACAGATAATACAGTTACACTTAAATAGGACTTTCTTAGCTGCACCAATACTAAAACAGAGCAGATTACTTAAGGTGTACCACTACTAAAAGACAGCAGGAGATAAGAAAAATGAAACCCTTTCTAATGTCACATAGGCAAGATCCAATACAGAAATTTTGCAGTAAACAATGCAGTGAACAGTACAGTAAACAATACAGAAAGCCCCTGCTTCTCTAAATCTAATACTGGTAGCTAACCCTAGAGGAGGTACCAAAATTGCATAGAACAATGGCCCACTTACTTTGATAGTACTTCACCAAGATCATATGGAAGGTAGTGCTCAGACCACAAACCCTAGCCCAGTACTGCTCTACCTAACCTGACAAACACACACAGCAGGTTAACAGGCACCACACCAATACTTTAACTTACAGCCTGCAGAAGGGGAATTTGGGCAGAGTCCCCTAGCGTTCAGGCATCTTCCTGTGGTGACTACCTTTGAGAACTTTCGCTCCTGCTGTGCCTCTCAAGTGGGATTGCTAAATTGCACAGTGATTAGCAGGTGTGCTGAGCATGGTGATTGGATGCTCAGGAATAAGTTGGTAAAGCAACTCCTGAGGCTAAATAAAGAAAGGTGGATGTTGGCAGGCTGTGGAAAACAGCCTGAACAACAGGATAGCACACGACCCCAGGGCAGGTCCGAGATGATGTCCTCCTCATGGCTTTGTGAGTTGGCTACTGGACTGACTGATCAGTAGTTCTCAAACAGTCCCTTCTTCAAGCATGCAGTAAACACGGTGTTTGGCTACACAGGATTAAGTTTGTAAAGCAGCTCCTGCTGTTAAATGAAGAAAAGTACCTGGTGGTCTGTAGAAAACATGGGGAGCCTGAATAACAGGATGGCTGATGACCCCATGGCAGGTCTGAGACTTCGTTATCCTCATGACTGGGAGAGCTGCTTACTGGGATATCTCTACAGTATTTCTCAAACAGTCCCTTCTTCAAGTATGCACTGAATGCAGTGATTGGCTGCATAGGATTAAGCTCTTGCTGCTAAATGAAGAAAGGTGGCTGGCGGTCTGTGAAAAATGGGGAGCCTGATGATGACTCCCGACCTCAGGGCAAGTCTGAGTCCTCGTAGCTGGGAAAGCTGGCTACTGGGAATGGTAACAATAAGGGTGAGAAAGCCCTTGTCTAGCCCACTTTTGAGCAAGGGCCACTACTTGCCAGTCACAAACAGCAGTATACTATGCCTGGTAATAAACCAAAAATGGCAACCCACTACAATATGTGCAGTCTTATTTTTCACTGGCTGCAGATCGTAACTTGCAATGCTCCATATTTAAAATGACCAGTAAAGGGATGCCCTAAGTAACTCAGCATTAAAATGACAGGGAGCTATCATGCATGAAGGCTAAGGTGTGATTTATTGGACAGAGAAAAAGATGACAACAGTAACATGGCAACCAGAGATAGATACCACCTGAGCCAGCTGTGGCCAGTGGTAGTAGCAGCCCTGCTAATGCAGTTATAATTGCTCATTTATCTCAGTCTTCAAGACAAAGATCATCTGACTCTTCTGATCTGTCCAGTCTAAAACAGCCTCTCACTCAATTAGAAGGCAACTCATAAGTTCTGTTTGAACAGAAAGCCAAATATTACTGTACTCATCCTAAAGTGGTAGCCATAACAAAGATAATGTCTGAGATGAGAGCACTGGACTTACAGCCTTACAGAGTTGTCCATTTTGGATTTAAAAGACTTTTTTTTTGTGTGTGATCTTTTTACCCCCTCTGACATTCCAGTGTCCCCCTCTCCTTCAGGCCTCCAAGTACCCCTACTTACCCTGGCAATCCTCATCTAGAGCTCTCCTCTCTGCCACACACTGCAGCCGACCCCCCGGGTTATCCCAGTGTATTCCACTGCCGGACGGGTCCCCCCTCCTCTGAGGGGGAAGGCACAGGGGCGCGGATCCCTGGCACACTATTTTCTTTATGGACCCAGGGTGCTGCTGTGGAGGAGGAAGCTCCTGGAGGTTCTGATGGTGTAGAGGGTGGAGCCCATCATCCAGCGGGCGCCAAAGCTGTTTTCCGGTTTGTCCCTCCTATGCCGCTGCTTGTAGTGCCCCAATCTCCACCGGGAGCCACTATAGAGCAAGGCCTCCACCCAACCCACCCCAGGAGAGAGAGGAGAGGACAGCAGTCCTCCAGATGCTCGATCCTCTCCTTCCCCAGCCAGCCCCCGGTGCCCCGAGTCAGTTCCCGAACCCAGGTCACCGGCATGGTTTAAGGTGTAGCGTCCAGTGCCTCAACCCTCTGCACCACCGGGCTGACCTCAAAAGGTTTTTAAATCACCTGTCACCACAGCATAGCATCCCAGTCAGGATATATTTTCCTCTCTTGCTGTGCCTCAGCTGTATGAGGTAATAAATGTGAAAGTAAAAAATGCCTTAAAAGATGCAGCTGCTAGGGTTGTACATCTCACTGCAGATATACAGACTAGCTGTCAGTCAGAATCATTTATGTTACAGACAGCACATTTGCTGTTTGTTTATTTCTGTTAACCATTTAAGTCCACTGAGTACAAGTACCCATTTTCACAGACAGCCTGGGTGCATAGCATGGACAAATACAGAGAACAAAAAATGCAACACAGTACATTCAGTACAAAATTATGGGAAATGCAAGCTGAACTTTGTCTAAATATTGTGTTTTGTTAAAGTTCTCCTGAATGCATCACCAGCTCTTTAAGAATGCTGAATTCTTTCTTGAAGGGGAAGCCCTGTAGTTATTTATATAATTCACAGTGGTGTGTATTGTGGTTAGCTTTTAAGCAATAACGGGAAATGCGGTTTAGAAGTTTTTGAACTCGGGTTCAAGTGGTTGAACTAGTTGCTGAGTGTATCGACAGTCTGTAATTCCCTAACGATACTAATTAAGTTTGGACTATGAGTAGCAGAGAAGACTTAAAAATAGAGTCTCTGCAGTGGTTAATGCGATTTACTAATTTTTGCCCCTGCCACTGATTAAACGGTGACTTGCTGTCACAGGAGTCTGCCGGTATAAATATTCCCCAAAGAAATGCAACCTTTAAAAAGTTATTTGCCTTGTAAAATCATAAAAACTGGGTCCCAAGACTTCCCGGTTGTTTCTCTGACACCCAGCTCCGCCCCCGTGTTCACTAGCATGATGACGAGATGCCAGTGAGAGTGCGGGGGCGCGCCTCATTATATTCAGTGGTAAGTCACTGTTTAATCAGTGGCAGAGGCAGAATAACAAATGTTGGTGAACCTCTTTAAGCATACCAAGTCACTTATTCACGGTCTTAATCAAAAGGATGTTTTACTCAGGTTGCTGTAGTGCAAATGTAACCGTGCGGACACTTATCTGATCATGTTAATTCAGTCCTGGATCTTCTACGCAAGCCACAGCAAACCTGGGGATGCATTCCAGCACAAGTGGTGTAAGCAGCCACATGGACAGGCTGCACTGCTCACGTATCCCATATGCCTACCAGCATCCTCCTCCTCCTCCTCTCTGGACTTGGGGCCCCTCTTGAGTGTGTCTTGCATCAATGCAGAGAGGGTCCATGTAAACTGAGCAGCAACTGCCTCAGAAGATTGAGTGAGTGCCGACATGGACTGCGGTGCAGAGAAGAGTACCTGTATGAACAAGGCTAAAGAATCAACAATTAAAGATTAGTAGTAGTAGTAAACTGTTTATTTTGCACAGGTAAACATCACCATTAGGACAAAGGAACTTATCCTATTTTCAGTCGGACCCGTTTTACCACAATATACAGCATTACAGTGTAGAAGTACTGTACAAAGAGATATAAGAAATACATTAGGTAAAGTGCTAGTATCTAGGTTACATTCAAACGATAAACTGTGCTACAAGAACACATGTAATATAAAGCATATTAAACAAAAAAAAATAAAGAACGCATGTAATGACACGCAATTCTATAGGGGTGTCTGGTCAAGTCCATGCCGACAAAAATAGCATGGTACAAAACCTCGCAGACAATACTGTGTAAATTGCCCAGATTGCAGTGCGAGACAAAACCATGCTATCCAGGTAGTTGACCCCTCCCCCTCGTTGCTTCTATAGGTTGCCAGTGCTGCATTGTTTTACACATTTGTCTATTGCACTGGCATGGGGATTCACAAAGTATTCACGCTTGGTGCATCTCATCTGCCCCAGTGGAAATGAGATGCACCGAGCCCAAACTGTAGTATTCACAGAAGATGTGCCAGAGAATGCTCCCAGTGCACCCCCTCTGTGAATACCACAGTTGTACCCAACCTGAGATGTCCTGGCGCAACTTTCTGGTCAGGCTGGGAAACCAATGGGGTAGCACATCACCAGAAGGTTGGGATTCACAGCCCGAGACCTGCAAATGGGGCCATTAGGCATGCAAGGTGCAATGGGGTCATTTACATGTCATTCTGGCCCTATTAGCATGTATTTTGCAGGGATGCACCCATCAGACTATGCCGGGTGCCCTGCAAGTGTGGCAGTGCACACAAACACTACACCCTAGGCTAGTGGTCCCCTCATCCCTGCCCGTTGCCCCATAGCTGCTGAAACACTGTCAATGTAGCACTGGTGGTATAGTGGAACCCCCCCACCCATATCCACTTACTGTCAAATATTGCACCAGGCATCCTGGTAGTGAAGCCTTCCCCGCCTTTCCTGTCTGTATCCCCATAATGTCATACAAAACAGCAGTCAGCCCTGGTAGGCTATTGGAACACCCCACCCTGCCCCAACCCGATCGCACTGACAAGCTGATACTAAAAGTATCCCTGGTGGTCCAGTGGACCCCTCCCACCCACTCGGGCATCCCATCCCACCCCACTCCCCATCCCAGCATGTGCTGAATGTCGGGCGGGCAGCTCAACCCACCTGCACACCACCACGGCTGCCCACCAACAGAGCTGTCTGTGAATGATAGCGTACTGTACTAATGTAAGCCCATTGGTAGACCATGTCAACCAATAGGCTTGCAGTGTGTACTGTACGATGTCAGGAACAGTGTCATTCTCAAAGTTGTGAATGACAGATTACAGTAAACACTGCAAGTCCATTGGTCAACATGGTCTACCAATGGACTTACTGTAGTACAGTACGCTGTCATTCACTGACAGTTCTGTCTGTGGGCAGTCGTGGTGGTGCGAGGTGGGTTGAACTGCCCACTACATCGGCACATGCTGGGATGGGGAGCTGGGTGGGGTGGGGTGCCAAGTGGGTGGGGAGTGCACTGGACCACCAGGGGTACTTTTGGTATCAGCTTGTCAGTGTGATTGGGTCAGGACAGGGTGAGAGGGGGTTCCAACAGCTGACCAGGGCTGACTGCTGTATTTTATGACATTACAGGGATATGGGCAGGGAAGGCGAGGAAGGCTTGACTACCAGGGATGCCTGGTGCTGTATTTGACAGTACGTAGATACGGGCAGGGTGGAGGGGTACCACTGGACTACCAGGACTTCTTGGTGTGCTGTACTTCATTTATGGGGATACAGCTTGGGTGGGGTCCACTATACTACCAGTGCTACATTGACAGTGTTTCAGCAGCTATGGAGCTATGGGGTGGGACCGCTGGACTGCCAGGGTAGGCAGACTGCCATGCTGCTGTCTGCAATATAGCAGCTTGCCTGTGGGTGGCCACCCACTTAAGTCTACTGTTGGTAGACTTATCTTTTGGAGGCTCGTCTTTGGACTTGCTCCAGAGATGTGCCTCCAAGGTGGGTTGTGAATAGGGCTGCACACCATATGCATGGGCACACCCTCCACACAACCCCTCCAGATGTGCTGCATAACATTATGGGTGGTGTGTGATGCACCGATACATCACTGCCCTTACAGACTTGCGTTTGGGCAGAAATCGGGGGTGCTTCGTTGCATCTCGGATGCACCGTTCACATCTCTTTTGTGAATCCCACCAACTTGTGGTATACTGTAAAACTAAAAACACTCATGGTCACTTTAAGGAGCAATGTTCCATAGGGACGTTATTCCAGGAATTTGATACTCTAAACTGTAAGGTCACTGCAGTATAGGAGTTGATTAGTTTTGGTTCATAGGAAACTCTAACAGTGTGTCATGTCAGGCCATGTTGGTGTTGAGGTTGTTCCAGGTTGCCTACTAGGCATTGTGGATTTTCATTTTTCAATGTGGAAAATAAGGATGATAGCCACATCTTCTCTCATCGTCCTTCTGGGGAGAGCCACCCTGAGCTTTAATACGTATCGCAGTGGTGAGTTTCTGTGCCACAGAGGAGGGAAACTCAAGCCAGCCTAGCATACAGTACGTGACATCAATTTTGTGGAGATAATTTTTATTAGCAAATCAATAAACCACACAACGGTGGTCTATTGCAGGATGAATAAGTTAATTAGCTATGTCCATATGTGCCCTCTTTGTGATAGAGAGAGCCATGTGTCCTAACACTCTGATAAGCAAATTAACTTTTTTCATTATTTTATCTAACTTTGAAGTCGACTGAGTTATAGGTGGACAAACATTTCATCACTATTTAATTTTCAGATATTGCCATCTAATTTTAAAATTCTTAAAAAATTTCTCCACAGTTCAAGATCTGACAAAAAATAAAACTTACCTCGCATCACACCAGCGACCTGGGTTTGGGAACGAGCCAGGGTCATCGGGAGCCAGCTGGGCGGGGGCAGGGAGCAGGATCAAGCAGCCGAAAGGCAGCTGTCATCTCCCAGGGAGGATCCCTGTTGTCCACCATAGTTCCACTGCCCCCGGATGGAAGTCCAAGGGCAGTGCAGGTGGGTGGGCAGCAAAGCAGAGGGAGGGTACCTCGGAACCGTGGCGTGCGCATGCCTCCACAGGGCCAAGACACAGGGATGGGGAAAAACCAGGGAAAAATCGGGGTATAAAATGAAAATAAAAAAATGCGTATGTGTACCGAGATTTAGGTATTAGTCTTTAAAGAGCGATAAGTTATACGCAGCTGAGCATTTTGCCAAAATTTAGATTTCAGTAATTTACTTCTAATTTTAAAAAATTTCTCCAAATGTTACCAGATTTGAAATGTTTAAACTATGATACCACATGGGTATGTATGCGGTTGTCATATAGTCCATATTTAACATTTATAGCTTTGATAACATTTATAAACACATTTTAGAATGGTTTTAATAAGTAAGCGTTTATATAAACTTTTTAATGGTTACAACTTTTAAGCTCAGAAGTATTTTTAAGGATACTATTGTACACTAGGGTTAGTGAACCTTGTGGACTGTATTATTTGAAAATTCTGCTGTAGACTTGTAACCCCCCTACTGGGGGGGTTCCTAAAAGCCTTCTTGGAGCTGCTTGGGTGCTCCTTGCCTAACTGGTGTCCGGCTAATGCCACTTGAATGAGGGCACCGTGAGTGCTTTTGGAGCCTCTGGTACTGTCTCTTTAAGAGCTGCCTGCTTGCAGGCTTGATCAGTTGCGTCGGGGGGATTGCGGGTTTACTGCTCGAATCCCACTCGAGCTGCTGTTTGGATTGCTCCGTTCTGCCATTGCTAAGCGAGCAGAAGGAGCCTCATTGAAGAATGTAACTGTTTTCTGGAATATATGTAGTTCCAACCCCAACCTCTGGGTGGAGGCACCAGCCATTGGATCCAGGTCCCTCAACCTGTTATTGGCTGAGCAGGTAGGGGTAGTAGCCCTTGGGATAGCGCCACCATGGGGTTACAGACTGATTTGTGACTATTCATTAAGTCAGTGTTTTCATGGCCACATTTTACATTATTTTCACAGGGCTGGAATGCTTTTAAACTGGAAGGATACTGAGTGCGGATGACCTTCATCTGTAACTTTGATACCTAAGAAGGTGGTAGCACTCGTAAGTAGAACTGGTCTCATTTTCGTCATGTGAGGATGATTCAGGCTCAGGCCTGCTGGTTTGAACTGTTTAATATTGCACATTTTTGTGCTTGTTTCAAAAACGTTTGGGAACCATTTTTAAAATGTTTCACTTTAAGCACACTACCCTTGTGTCCTTGGGACTGATCAGTGATTTAAATATTGTTTTATGGAAGTGTACTGTATAAGAATATATTGTGAGCAGGATGGCTGGAAGAAGGAAAGTTATCCCAGAAGCAAATAACGTAAAACCTAAGCAGATGTGAAAAAAAAAAAAGGGAACACAACCTGATGCTTCATCAAAAAAAAACAAATTGAGTTATTCTACAACACCAGGAAGCTAGATAAATCTGATTGGAAAAAATGGAATTGTTCATATTTAGGGTTCATTGATCCCCAGATGCCTGTCTCCCCAGTTAGAGAAGATCACTCGTTGCTGAGTAGTATGAACTATCTGAGCTCTGATGTTGTATTTCGTGGAACCTAATACAGTTATAGTGAAACAGTGAAAAGGGTGAGAGAGTGAGAAAGAGGGACAGCAATTTAAGAGAAAAAATAGAAACAATTCAGTGGTAGTTTATATTCTTGTATATAGTTACACTGATCCTAATCTTGTTAGATGTGAAACTCACTATTCATGTGCTGTATGTTTATTTAAGTTGCTCTTTTCCTCTTTTCCTTCTTTATTGTTGTTATACTTTAAAGAGCTACTGATGCCTCAAAGAAAACTTTAAACACCACAATAATTAAAGGGACACTGCCAACCCCCTTAGGCCTCAAAGTGTCTCTAGTTTAAAAAACACATTTTATGATTGTTCACATTCTATAGAGACTGCTGATGCAGCTGGTAGTTTGATTCAGATCCCTTTTTAAAAGTTGAAAAACAGACTGACCACCATACTGGTGTTACCACAACAAAACATGCTTGTTTACATTTCTTGATCAGCTCCCGCTGCATCTTTCCTGGACTCAAGAACACCCCCAACAGAATCAAGCAACTGATTATGCAGTGGGAGCAGAGGGGACTATTGTATTGCGAGTGGTTGCACTGTTTGAGGGAGTTTCTAATGTTCAGGAAGTTTTCATTAACAGTAGTTCAATAATCTGAAGCAAAACAAAGTTGGGCACAGCTATAAATTACCATGCATTTCGGTTCTAATAAGAAAGGAGACAGATAAAACAACCAGCAACAGCAATGAATTTTAGAGAGAGTAAGCAATCATAAAATGTGGGTTTTTACCTAAAAATAATATAATGTAAAAAAGGTTGACAGTGCCCCTTTACAGTAAGTACAATTCTGCTTGCATTCCATTTATATTTTATATATTTCTCTTCCCCATAGTTTATTACTAAAGAAATGTGTATGAATATAGTTTACTACTAAAGAAATGTGTATGAATATAGTTTACTACTAAAGAAATGTGTATGAATATATGATTGTTGTCCCTAACAGTTCATTTTGAGTGCATCTGCCTCTATAGCTTACTTCCTACTTCAAGTCATAATCCTCTGTTACAACATCACAATCTTAATACTCTGTGGTCTTAGGACTAACCTTGTAGTGGTAGATTGTATCAAATGCATGTCCAGCTCTGTTACTATTGCTGGACATGTTGTTTTTACCCCTGTATTGTACTTGTCCTGCTGTATTTTCTATGTAACCCCCCAGGTCACATCTGGAAACGAGCGGTCTCCGCTCAGTATGCCTGCCTGGTTAATCTCTTAAATAAATAAAACATTTTTTGCCATGGGAGTAACTGTGAGGTCACAAGCAGTGCTTATGACTTCAGGTAGGGAGAAAGCAGCAGGAAAAGATGAACTCTTCAGGAGCAAAGATACTGTTTTCATGCAAATGACCTTACTACTAAATAATGGGGAAGAGGAACACAGAACTAATGGGAAATACAAGCTGGACAGTGCCTAAATATTATGTTTTGTTAAAGTTGTCCTGAATGTGTCACCAGCTCTTTAAAAGACTTATGTTGTGTGACCTTGTTATTTATATTTGTGTTCAATAAAAATGTATAAAGTAAAAAAACAATGTGGGGAAAGGCATAACTGTGGAATGTGGTGAAGACGAGCATTTTTAGAATGTGACAAGGATGCACAAGTTTGGAATGTAATGGTAATGCAATGTCAGAATGCAGCAGGGATGCACAATTTCAGAATGTAGGTGGGAGACACAATTTTGGAATGTGATGTTGACACAGTTTCAGAATGTGGCATTGATGCACAACTTCAGAATGTGGCAAGGACATGCAGTTTTGGAATGTGGCAGGAATATGCACTATTGGGAATGTGGCAGGAATGCACAATGCTCGAATGTGGCAGGGAGGTAGAAAGTCAGAATGTGGTGGGAGTGCAATGCGGAAGTTTGAAATGTCATGGGTGGGTACAATTCTGGAGGGTGGTAGGGCCAGGCAATTTTGAATAAAGCGGCATGTCCTGCTACATTCCAACAGTATACATCTTCACTGTATTCTGAAATTGTCAGTCCTCGTCAAATTCCAAGAAGTTTGTCCCTGTTGTATTCCAAGACAGCGTGTCCCCACCAAATTTTGAGATTGTGTATCCATTCCACATTGCAAGACTGCATATTGCCCCCAACATTTTGAAATTGTGCACCGCCTTGTCATTCCGTATACTCTTCCAGTGCTGCACTCCCAAACCACCTCCTGTCACATTCTAAAGCACACTACGATGCATCTGAACATTACAGGAAATGCATGCATTACCCCAAACCCTGAGTCAGTGTTTTTGTTTTCAAATGATTACAACTACAGTCTTAAACTTTGATGAAATAAGTTACTTTAAGGTTGCTAACAGGGAGAATTAGGCTGTGAGTTCTGGTTATAACATCATGAGTGACTCTTCACTGAGACTGTTTTTTGAACAGGCAGTAAAATTGTGGTTACAAAATGGCTCATTACGTTTGAACAAAGTAACTTAAAAAATAAATTTTTGGTGTGGGGCTCACTGGGGATATGTTGACTCTAATTCTGCAATGCATAACTTTTGGCTTGACTCCTTCTTTAAAGCAATGCTGTATAAATATACAGTGTATGAAAATTCATATAAATCTTTTTTTCGGCAAGAATTCATTCAGGATCCCTTTTAGTAATCTTCCCTAATGTTTGCACACCACTGAGGTGAGACTCCCTGGTGTGTGATTTCCTGGATTGTTTATACTCTGTCACTTGTGTAGTGCTAACATGTTGGTGCTTTACCAGTCCACTGGAACTTCAGTCTTTCTTTAGGTGTGTTTACACTACGGTATCTGCACTGTTGCCAGCATGTGCACCAGTCCCCACCCGAGGTATACTCAAAGGCATTGCACTGGCATTACACCCTTTGACTATAGGGCTGAATACATGCTGCGCAAATGCATTAATTTGGCACAACACAATGTATTTGTGTGACTGAATATAACCCTGAGCTGAACACAGGGGGAAATTCACTTGCATAGTACTGAATATAGCACTGTGTATAGTGCTGAACACAGTGCATATGAGAGGAGAAGGGCACCAATGATAGATGCATGACACAGCAGCTTAGTCATCATACATAAACTTTAATTTACAAACATGGCAACAGTCCGTACGATAAGCAGGAACATGAACAATAACAACAAGGGGTGGGGAAACAAAAGAAAAAGGACAACTGCCCATAAAGGGGGTGGAATAAACAAAACAAGAAGGGCAACCATCCATTAAAAGGAACATAAATTAGTGTCCATTATGAAAGTCTCATGAACTGGCAGCAAGAGATGGCGGTGGTGGTGGCCGCTGCTGCCGAAGCCTCCCGGCAATTGCTGCTGGCAGCTTATGCACCCATCGGGCCAGCAGCCATAGCGGGTGGACCTGTCTGAAGGATGGGATCCTGCTGCCATCCTGTGGCACCCTGGGCACATATGGAACAAAATATATTGAACTCAGCCAGCTGTGCACACAGGATAAGGGACACAGGAGCGGCATAAGGTACATAACAGAGGTACCACCAGCCGACACATGGGTCACCATGCCACACATAGGTGGAGGGAGTCAAATAGCCACGAAGGGATGTGTATGGCATACCAGAGACTGCATTGTGGTCCAGAGCAGTAAAGGACTGCACATACAATGAGCCATGCTACAATGGAGCGTGACCAATCAATGCAAGGGACACACAACATCGGCAGGCATGCCAGATGTGGAAATGCAGCACAAGCAACAGAAGCACCAAGCCAGAATGTCATAGGCTGTGTAATGGCCTGAGGTGCTTGGAGCTGCACACTGGCCATGTAGCACACAGGCCAACACAGATGTGCAGAACAATAGACATCCGTAAGCCACCCTTGTAGGCTGCAGGGGCAGGCCCAGGCATATACGTGTTACCCACATCACAGCTGTATACAGACAGTAACGTCGTGCAGCACTGTGTGCAGCAATCAGGGTAACACACGCTTGCAGTGGTATTGTATGTGGGTGGGTGCTCTATGTACTCAACCTTGTTGGTACAACACTGGCGTGACATGTAGAGCCACCTGAAGGCCCTCCCTCAGCAGATGTCACCACCTTAGGCACAAGGTCGGCATTCACACAGAGCCAGTGCAGGATAGTGGCCCTGTAAAGACACAGTTGTATACAAATGTATGTGTGGCCTTGTCTGTGTACAGTGGAATAATCATACCCTTGACAGCATTGTGTTGTTTAGACACTAAGGACTAAGCATCACAATCCCAATCACATATGGCAAGGTGCACGCAACGCCCACCAATGCACCCTCCTGCCGCTGGCACCATGGCAACAATAAGCCTGGTTCTGGTAAGATGCAATGGTGTGACACATAGTGTATATAGCAATGAATATGGCCTGGTGCAGGCAGACTGCCACAGGTGATGTATGACGCACACAGCATGACGCAGTGGTGAACTGGTACAGCATTGGCCAGTGTCTGCCTCCACCAGATAGAAACGCAGACGTAGTCCTGACAATGTGGCACAATAGCCCTGATAAACAGTTACAGGCAAACCAACTGGGGCTGTGAGCATTACTGTCAGTTCCCAGGTGCACCAGGCCAGTGGTACAGATGACAATGCGTGTCAAGGCACACTACACACACATGCACACACACACATGCACGCACGCACACACACACAGAGCAACATGCCTACTGCAAGTAGCTGCACAACAGTAGACTGCACAGACCATGACACATCACAGTGTCACTAGTGAGACAATGTCATAAGTGCAGGATGACTGTCCCCCACCACAGCTCCATAGGTGATGCCCCCACAGGCAGGCATGCAGCATGGCGAGTCACATATGCACACCAGTTTCCAACCACAGAAGCATTCAGCATAGTGCAGACACGAATCCCTGAGTGAAACACACAGTACAAGGGACTTACATGGAGGCCTCTTTGTCAAATGGCTCCAGCTCCACTGGGTCCCATCACTGCCTGGTGAGTCTTGTTGGCACTCCAGTCTGTGCCTGTCTTGTACACTGGTCCTGGCCTGGCCCTGTTGGCCGCTGAGGTCTGTGGAGGAGGAAGACAAGCAAGACATGATCAGTATCATGCAGCGGAACACAATGCACAGTATCACACAGTACCATAAACCCTAAACAGTACTCAAGACCATATGCCAGCTCACCATAATGGTGGCGACACTGGTCATCTGTGTGGGTGAGACCATTTCTTTGAGTGAGGCGCCAGCCTACCAAGGCCCGCACCTCACACCTCAGCCTGTCTAACCCAGCCCCATCACCCATTGGCTCGTCCTCCCTGGCCATCACTGGGTCAACCAACTTGGCCTGCTCTAGTGTGGCCCACCTCTGGTCCCACTACAGCAGATATGGGTTTTGCAGCATGTGGCAGGCATAGGGTGGCATGTGCACAGTACACACATGTATGGGTCTGAGCAGATCTGCTCAATACAATTGTGCAGTATCATAGTGTGCATGCCTGCACAGTATGATGATGTCATCCACGATGTGTGACGTCATGTCAGAACCACATACGAACATTGCGCTAGTGCTACATCTGGGCTAACGTAATTATGACAGCTCTAGGAGCACAACTGCAATATTCAGAGTAGGCAAATTGGGTAATTTCACATTCAAAGGGAAAACATCCATATTAGCATGTCATTACTGGAATGCATTTATTCATTAGCATGCCTAATTGCACCTGGAGCACATAAAAGAGCAAAGAGCATCACCAAGATTCCACAGGCAACTGCAGGCAGACAGAGGTCAGTGTTTGGTGTAATGGCTCTCAGTAAGGACATGGCTGGTCAGAGCACTGTGTATGTGCTGTATCATGACTAGATTATTGCTGTATCTGCACATGGCTGGATGCAGCGATAGGCAGGCAGCTTGATGTGTGTTAGATCCGGACATGCAGGAACATATTCTTGACCTGGCCAGGGTGTCAAGGGGCCTGCATGCCAATGCACCTTAGATCTATGCTGTACTGTGTGTGTATAATGCTCAGTGGGTTCTTTCCTCCCTATTTCATACATGTACAATGATGGAGGATGAATCGTAGTGTAAGAGAAAGAGGATGTTCTCTAAGGAGGAGGTGCAGACCCTTGTACAGTCCTGCTTTAGCATTAGGACCTGGTCGGAAGGTGAGGAGGAGCCAGGTCTGAGGTCAGGCATTCATGGAACATCACCATCATGGATGGTGTCAAACTCTGTTGGTGGCAAGGGACAAACAAGGGACAAGGTGAAGAACAGGGCAGGGGACCTGTAATGTCATATGAAGGAGATACTGGCCAAGGTGAGGGTCTGACAGGCCACAGGTGGTGGTGCCAGAGCAAAGGTGCATCAGTCACCTGCAGAGGCACTAATACCCACAACCATATGAACTATCCAAGTAACCGGCATCCCAGGGGGCAGATACGAGAGACAGGTTGGACGGTTACAGTCATATGAGTATTTGTGTTACAACAATCACATTGAGCCTCTGTGAACACATGCAACAGTGACGGTGTAGCTTGCATGCTGGGCGGGGGATGCTGACATGGACCATGGGTGGACAAGCAACCTGTGCATGCACAGGGCTACTCCACAGATCTGTGTTGGACCTATGCATCATACCATAGCCCTGTGCATGCATCCTGTAGGCTGCATTCCACCACAAGTGGAACATCACTGCTGCATGCCCTCTCTGCAATGGTAGACCTCTGTGTAGTGTTTGCCAGGCACATCAAGATGCCCTGGGATTGCCTTCACCCCGGTAGGGGTCATGGCTATCTTTTGCATGCTGCAGCTCCTTGTATACCCCATCATTTGTCTAGTAGAATCTACTTTATGTGGCAATGCAGGTATATTTAGGAGGAACACATTGTGCAATGTATCACATCTACTGTACCTACCATAGTCACATGTGTATCACCAGGTCCCCTTCCCTAGTGATATACCCTGTGGCAGCCTTATTGAAATAGTAGTTTTTTTTTTATTTAGTAATTTATATTTTATAGTGTACAGAAAGTAATATCACAGTACATGCACAGTTTAATATCCTGGCTTTACAACACTACAAGCAGGTACATGGTGTTTAAAAAGTACAGTGCACCCCCTTGCTATATCGAACTTCACCATAGCGAATTTCATAGTATCACAAATGTGATCTGTGGCTCACGAGTTAACACTGCAATCAGCTGTTTCGTTCACTCCACTGTCAGTGTTAATCACTGGAATTCCAGTTAATAGGAAAAAAACTGGTAATAGACTGTGATACACAGTAATTAGTTAAGTAGGAGCCTTTAAATGCACCCAATGAAGCTTACCACAGCACACAACACAATAAAGAGGTCCGGGTATAGAGTGCAGCAGTTTTTCTATGGGCCAAACGCCTTCTACCATCTCTGTTTCAAGTATATATCCTCCCACTTAATTTAAACAGAATGAATATCTATACGAAAAAACATTGTGTGTACAGTGGGTATGCATTCAAACATTTATTACATAGTTTTTAAGCAATTGAAACCCAGGCACCATGTACCAGTGGGCTACTACCCCTCCCTTGCAGGCCTAACAAGACTGAGGGGCCTGGGCTCTTGTTCTGATGCTGACTGGGGGTTCTTTCCCAAAAATAAAATAAATAGCGTAGCGTCTCCACCCACACTAAATATAGCGGGGGTATCCCAACAATAGGGCAGAGGAACAAGCGCGGGGTAGTGATGACGAACTCCTTAGGGCCGAAGTACTCTTGCTGATCCGGACTCTAGAGCATGTGATAATGTGGGCAAGGTGATTGGCTCCCTCTACCTCCTGCTCTGTTGTTCCCCTCTATGCTGTGTGACGGGAGTTGGTTATGTTCCCCCTGTATGCCATGTTCCCCATCTTTGCCATGTAGCCTCACTCAGCCACGACCGTAGATTCTCCTGGCTCCCATACCTGATCAAGGTAGCAGAATAATTTTTCCTCCTTGGGAGCCGAGGGGAGGAGCCTTCCCTGGAAGGCTTACCTCAGGTTTACCGGGACGCGGGGGCCAACCAAGATGGCAATGGGGGATGGTCAGTGGGCAGGGGTGCTAATGATGAAGCAGCCCAAAGGAGCGGTGGGCTGGGGGCATGGGAAGGAGCAAAAAAGAAAACCTTTGAAAATAAGACTATATATCTAAAACATGAGAAATATACTGAATAAGAAACAAAGAGAAAGTATTTAACTTTCTAGATGGCCAGTCCTTAAAGTGTCACAGTTCTCACTACCACAGTAGATTTATTAGAAAAGTGGGTAACAGAAAAAAAAAGAAAGAATTTGGTACGCGAGGGATGGGATCAAATGCATGGAGGGTCTCCTAACACAGTTGGTTACTGTACCTACTAGGCTAAAGAACCCTTTAGATCTGGTATTGTGGAACGGGGAGGCAGTGAGGGAAATAAAGGTAGAGGACCCACTAGCCGACAGTGATCACCAAACAGTGTGGTTTAATATCATGATGTGTGGGGAGCCAGAGAAATCAGTTACTTGGGTGGTAAACTTCATGGGGGCGGACTTTGAGAGGATGCAGAAAGTACAGCACTGAAAGGGAAACTGGAGGGCATAAGCAGGAGATGGACATGGAGCAGACATGGGATATTAAACGGGGGGTTACAGAGGCAACAGAAGCCTGCACCAAGGCACAGAGGAACAGGAGCAGAGCAAGAAAACCATGCTGGTTAAACAGCAAGATTGTGGAGGTGGTGAAGGCAAAATGAGTGGCACACCAGAGGTTAGGAGGACGGGGAGGAATATGCAAGATGGTCCATGGAGGTGAGCAGAAAAGTGAGAGAAGCCAAGGTCCAGAGGGAGCTGAGATTAGCACAGGGAATTAATAGGGGGGGGAGACTTTTTCAGATACATCAGGTAGAGAAGGAAGTGCAAGGAGACAATAGTGAGGATAAAAAGGGGTGGGGAGTGGACGGAAAAGGGGGAGGAGCAGGCAGAAGCACTGAATGAATACTTCTGCTCAGTGTTCACGGAGAAAGGGGGGGACCGCTACCAGCATGGGCTGGTAGTGTGGGGACAGGGGGAGAGGAGGCAACAGATGGAAGAATTGAGGCAAGTAGAGTCCTAGAGGGACAGAGGGCACTGAAGGTAGACAAGGCACCAGGGCCAGATGGTATCCACCTCAGGGTGCTGAGGGAGATGGCGGAGGTGTTGGCGGAAATGCTAGTGGATCTGTACAGCACCTCACTGGGGTTGGGATGTGTGTCACTGGACTGGAGGATGGCACATGTAGTGCCATTACACAAGAGCAGGCCAAGGGATGAACCGGGTAATTATCGTCTGGTAAGTCTCACCTCCATAGTGTGTAAACTCATGGAAACGATACTAAAGAAAAGACTGGTGTCGTACCTGGAGGACAATGGCCTCTAGGATGAGAGGCAGCATGGGTTTGTTTCAGGGAAGTCTTGTCAAACCAACCAATACAATATTGTGACTGGGTGACAGGTGAGCTGGATCAGGGGCATGCGGTGGATGTTCTTTATTTGGACTTCAGCAAGGCCTTCGATTCTGTGCCTCATGGGTGGCTTAGGGAGAAGCTAACTGATGTAGGGGTAGGGCCAAAAATGATGAACTGGATTACAAGCTGGCTGAGTGGAAGGCTACAACAGGTGGTGGTGAGAGGAGAGCTCTCAACTCCAAGGCCGGTGATGAGTGGGGTACCACAGGGCTCTGTGTTGGAGCCAGTATTGTTTGGGCTCTTCATATCAGACATTACATATAAGGTGGTGAGCAAGGTAAGTCTGTTAGCTGACAACACCAAAATTGGAGCAGTGGTGGATGGAGAGGAGGGATGGAAGCAACTGCAGGAGGACCTACATAAGTTAGAGGAGTGGTCAGAGAGGTGGCAGCTGGGGTTCAATGCAAAGAAGTGTAAGATTATGCACTTTGGGGTGAAGAACCCAAAGAGAGAATACTGGCCCGGGGGGGGGGGTTAAGCTGGGGATCACTGAGGAGGAGAAGGACCTAGGGGTAAATGGTAACAGGGACCATGAACAACACTGCCCAGTGCAGGAGAGCAGCTGCAAAAGTGAACAAAATTCCAGGGTGCATAGCAAAGGGGTTTTCGTCCAGGCAAAGAGAGGTGATCTTGCCCCTCTACAGATCGCTGGTAAGGCCGCACTTAGAGTATTGTGTGCAGTTTTGGAGGTCATACCTAAAGCGGGATATCAGGCTACTGGAGGGGGTGCAGAGGAGGGCAAGAAAGATGATATGAGGAATGGAGGGGATAGACTATGCCAGCAGGCTGGGAGACCTGAATATGTACACCCTGAAGGATAGAAGGACAGGAGGACGTGGTAGAGACATTCAGGTATCTGAGGGGAATTGATAAGGATGGGGCAGATGGGGTCTTTAAGTTAAGGAGGGAGGGTCACGAGGGGGCACGGGCTAAGAATAGAGGGGGGAAGATTTAGGAAGGAAATGAGGAGACACTATTTCACAGAGAGGGGTAGCAAAATGGAACACCCTACCAGAATGGGTGGTATCATGTAAATCTGTGAACAGCTTCAAAAGGGCATGGGACAGGAATGGGGAGAGTGAGGGTGGGGGTGGGGGTGGCAATGGGATGACAGAGGGAAGGGGAAGTGGGGCAGCTGCAAACTAGGGGTGTTGGCTGCACACTCGAGCAGACTTAGATAGATCGGGTGGTCTGTTTCTGCTGGCATATTCGTATGTTCGTATGTTCATATGTACATACCTCAAATCTCCCTGGAAGTAGGGCAACTCACCCTACCACATGTACCCAGGTAGGTGTTGGTGAGACACAATATCTAATTTTGAGTGGGGAACCTTCTTCACAGTTTTGCAGCTTGGAGGACTGAATTAAGAGGAAGGCATGTGACTTTACTGAGGTCATACAATGGAGCCCGACTGATATTGATAGGATTCAGACCTGGCATCTGCTGGTTCACACTTTTGCACTTTAAACAGTCAAAAACACTGCATCCTCTCTGCAAATTAAGAGCCAGCTTTGGGCAAGTTACTAGACATCAGTGGCTACTGATGCATTTTGGCTTCCAGGCACGTGCGTACAGACAGAAGTATGTAAAATGTTATAACAAGACAAAAGAAAAACCTTGGAAAATTCCTGAGTATGATGGCATAAATGTGTCAGTTCACATGTCTGACACAAATCTTTTAACAAAACCTAAATACTGATACATCATCTTCAATGTTTAACTTTCTGGATGGAATCTGACCTACTGACTGAATAATAATAGCAGATGTGTAACATGCCTAAGGGTTTTATCTAACAAACACTGCAACTAACCTAACACTGACAGACGGGTGGCGTAAATTATTTATTCAAATGGAGTCTACTAATTTCAGAGCATTCTCTATTACTTTAAAAATGGCCACCATGCAGAAAGGAAAAGCAAAGACCCTGTCTGGCTTGGTGGAACTGGTAGAGTTGTTGTGCTAGTACACGAGAGACTAGTTCTTGCCAAGGATCCCACTTCCCCAGCACAGGCAAGAAGAGCCTGAGACATGTTGCTGAGGCAGCAGGTTAAGTCTCTGGAGAAAGGGACAGGCCTATCCCTCTACTTGGGCGCCTTCTCTGGTCAGAGGGAAAATTAGAGATTCTGGGTGACCACATGATGTTGGATCCTCCCCCATAGGTTGACTAATGTAGAAGAGGTGGGCAGGGTGAAAATCAGGAAACGTGGCTTGAAGTTTCATCACAGAAGCATGCTACCTAGTCTCAGCACTCACCAGCTCAAGCTGCCAGCACTTGAGGAGGGAGTCCTCCCTGCACCCACTGGGTCCTAATTGGATATTGGCCCTGCTGCAAGGGGGGGGGGAATGAATGGTGTAGGGCTCAGGGGTAGAATCTGAAGACTCCTTTGTATGTCTAGGGTGGATGTTAGAGCTGGTCTGGCCTGGGGTATGTCTGGTACAGCTCAAGCAGGCGGTGTAAAATGAATTAAAAAGAAAATACCCTTGGCTGAAGCTACTGGTAGGGGACCTATTGCACTAGCGCACTTACAGTATAAGGCCTGGAGGATTCTTTTAAAGCCAGACCAGTCATGACTTTTCAAGGAAATGTTTCTGAAGTAACTATGGGGATTAATAACGCTATGTTAACAGAGCCTCTGAGTGGTGTCTTCTATGGTATGAGACACTGAGCATGAGATTTGGGCATGAGGACCACAAAGCGAAGCTGAGTGGTTCTGTCTGCTTAGACCTTACGAGATGTGTCTCTTACCTAAGAGACCCTATTAACTTTATTATAAAGCACTCTAATTTTGAAGCAGGTGATTTATAATGAGTTTAAATACTTTTATTTAATTTACTTTTGCCACCGTCCCCCCAGCACTGAAATACGGTGCTCTCCCCAGACACTCTCGCATGGCAACACATTGTACACAGGATAAGAGGTACAGTGGCTTGCCGCTGACTGGCTGAAATCGCTTAGTGATTTATATTTGCAATACTACTATTCTTAGGGACTGATTTTCTAATATTGTGGTATGTGTGTGTGTGTGTGTGTGAACAATGCTCTCATTTCAGAAGTACTTCAAGACTTTTCTGTCCTCGTACTATTTTAGCATGGCAGTTCGTACACTTGGAGGTATCATACTGGCTATGCAGTATGTAAGAAGTGCTATGTTTAGGATCCAAAGTTGATGCAAGGAGATAAAAAAATTGCAAATTATTGCATGACACAAGGAACCTTTGAAATGTAATTACAATTGCAGTAATTTTCCATCAGTCTGACAGAATAGCTGTGATACCAGGGGACTGGAAAGTGACCACTGGGGTATGCATCTTCAAGAGGGGGCAAGGTCAGGATTTGCAACTACAGGCTAGTCGGCCTCACACGAGCACTGAGCAAGGTCTTGGAATCCATGACCATGGACAGAACGATGGATCACTTGATTAAGGATGAGGTACTCTCAGTATGGCTTTTCCGGGGGCAGACTGTGCCATTACATCCTGATTACATTCTTTGGTGAGGGTGGGGGTCACAGTGGAGGTGTATAGGGCAAAGGCCGCAGGCATAATCTATTTGGACTTAGGCAGGACCTCTAGCAAGGCCTTTAACATTGACACATGATAAGCTTCTGGTTAAAGTACACAAGTGCAATATGCATGTGACATACACAAGGAAGATTGTTAACTGGCTTGTGATCATAAAGAAGAGGGATATCAGAGAGGGGCACTACTCCAAATGAAGGAGGGTACTCAGTGCATACCTTTAGAATCAGTGCAGGTGCCAGTTCTGTTCAACATTTTCGGCAATGATCTGGAAGCTGGGGCCTCCACTTCACTGATGACACTAAGCTAGCCAAGGTAGTGGACTCTCTTGAGGACATGGACAAACTACAGAAGGACCTAAACAACCTGGGGGACTGATCAGACTCTTGGAGTCTTTGATTCAAGCAAGGTACTACACATAGGGAGGAAACCAGAGGTAGGACTTACACAATTTGTGGGGCTCCTCTCACTGCAACAGAAGAGAAAAAGGATCTGGTGGTCAAAACAAACAAAGGACAAAACCATGACAAGCAGTTTATGACTGTTGTCAAGAAGGATGGAAGAATGCTAATGTGCATCAATAGGAGAAAAGCCCATAGGGCATAGGAAGTAGTCCAGTCATTTTAGAAGACCCTGGTCAGGCCCAGCCTGGAATATTGCATGGAGGTCTGGACTCCTCAACTCGAAAGAGACATTGAGGCATTGAAGAGAGTGCATCCCAGAGAGACACCACAATGATCAGCAGTATGGAGGGCAAAAAGTTATTAGGAGCTGCTAGTGACCTGTTTACCTTAAGAAATGGAGGCCAACAGGATCTCAGTCTTTGACAAGATCAAACAGTCAGAGATGTTTGATCTAATATCCTGCAGCAGGACAAGCGGACACACCATGAGGCTCAGGGGTGGTTAAGTTCAGATATTATGTTAGGGTCCACTTTTTCTCCTTGAGGGTGGTGAACATATGGTACAGCTTAACAATAGAAAGAAAGGACATAAAGACAATAAAAACCTTAAATTTAAGCCTGGACAAATTTCTGCTTAGCAAGGTAATTACTGGGTACCTTGGGCAGTACAGTGGGTATGGAATCCTTATAAATTGGTATGTGTTTGCATAGCATACTGTTTCATCCACACATATGACAAGGGGGTAGTGGACATGATGGACCTAGAATCCTTTCTGACCTTAAACTGCTATTCAGTAAGTGGTGCCCATGCTATGGCTACACATTAGTGGAAGCATTAGCCGGCCCAGTGGTGCAGAGGGCTGAGGCACCCACGCCTCACCTGATGCCATGTTGGCAACCTGGGTTCAAGGACGGACTTGGGTCATTGTGGGGCTGGCTGGGGAGAAGAGGACTGAGCATCCAGTGGACTGCTCTCCTCCTCTGGGGAGGGAGGGCTGTAGTTCCCAGCACCTGCCTGACCTCTTGGAGATAGGCAGTCAAGGTCGGCAACTTGGGGGAATGGAGGGTTGGCAGTCATTGATGCCCCACACATAGCAGCATGCATGGGTATATCTGGATGGCATTGCATGCCCATACTCCAGGGGCAGAACAGGGACAATAGCCGGGGGCAACATGGGATGACACCAACCCCTTGCAGGTTCTACACTGGCTATAGGGCCCTCTCTCTCTGGAACTGTATCTGTCTGTCAGCGGTAAGGTGCCAGCCATCGGCCTTCACCACGGGGGATAAGCTGCAGGGGGAGTGCTGGAGGAGGTAAACTGCTGGAACACTGGGTGACAAGGTTGGTGGGGTTACTGGATGGCTTTGCCTACATTGCAGTGAGAAAAAAATAGCATTAACGACATTAGTGGATGTATGTATATAAAAACTGACAGAGAAATCCTGGATTATGATTGGTGGAATATGAATACATGACTATGTGGCAACGTAATAAAGGCAGTTCATGCTTTAAACAAATTTTAAAAGGTGTCCTGCTTTTTTCTAAAATTTTCAGAACAAGCTATTTTATCAGCACAGTAACACACTCCAGAACATGCATTAAGCCATATCGCTGCTCTTCTCGGGTGGCTAAAGGCACTTGGCCATGCTTCATGCCTCCCAACACATCCAGAGCATCTGGCAACATGGCATAAGGCACACCCTGTTATGTATTAATGCTTTCACGTGCAGTACAAATGTGCACAACTCTTCACTAAACCACTTATAGAGCACTTATAGCAGCTGTTATACTTGATCCATCCACATGTTTAGTTTTACGCAAAATAGCCCAGCTGAGGTGCAGCAGTTCTTTTCTTGGTGGTTTCCTACCTCAGCCTTTTTCATAAACATAACTGTACTTGATACACATTTGGGCAATGTTGAATTGACTATTATATTTTTTTTATTGAATTGAAATATTAGATGATGCCTTGTTTGTCTTCAGGTGACATAACATTTGTAATTATTTGTGAAACTACTGTTATTTATGGGTAACATTTCCTCAAGAAAACTTTGGAAACAATACCTGTTTTTATAAGACCTTCCTGGTACAGTACTGTAAACGAACTATAATTACTGGTGAGTACTTTGCTAAAACAGTGTTACAGCCACCCAGTTGTAAATATTCATTACACCCGAGTGGTTGTAACCACCCCCAGTCAATCAAGTATGTGTTGTTCATGACATCACCACTGATGGGTGGAGCTAGTTGGATGGGGCGGACTTTAGTAAGTGGGTGACATAACATGATAGCTGTCATCAGCTCCATGTGATCAGGAGCTGGCGCTGGTGAGATGGGGTTTTCATTTTTTTTTTTTCAAATATGTATTTTTAAAAAAGACTTTAGCATCTGTTTGTCCCAGGTAAGCAGCAGAGGTAAGAGGAGCGAGAGGAGATGATGAGAGACAGAATGGGTGGTGAGAAGAGGAAGGAGAGAACACCACATTTATTTAAACTGCTCAACAGTAATTATATAAAACCAAAACATGGATGGGTGAAAGCCAGAATTTTGTGCACAACTTCAGTGTGGGATGCTTTTACAAACCCCCTTGGGTTTCACTCTTAGGGTTTATGTAGCATTCCACACCTCAGGTGTGTATAACATTCTGGTTACACATGCTAACCCATGTATTATTCTCTATTTAATTAGCAATTAAATAACTGCAGCACAGGGAGAGCAAGTGATTAGCTTAAAAGGGAAGAGAATCATTGGAGCATTCACACTACATACAGTACTTTCTTTATTCATGTTTTCTTTCTGTATTGGTCTCTTTTTCTATTGCGGTATGTCTCTCTGATATTTAAACCCACCTGTGTATTTAACACCCTCCCCAGTGTGCAGTTATGAGTGCTCCATCCAGTGACATCATTAGTTATAATCAAGTCTTCTGAGTATCGATTATTATCAGAAACCCCACAAAAAATCTGGATTTTGGATTTTCTACACACTGGTAAAAATAAGGCATTTTTCAGAATTTGCTGTTTCATTTACCAACTTAGTGAATCTACAGAACTTGTGTTTGTCTTTAAATTATTTCCTGTACTAGTTTCATAATCTGATTTGCCCATATACATAATGTGCTTTTTTTTCCTGAATATTTATAGACATAATAAACATTAGACAGTAGAATCATGTAGAAAACATACATTAAACTAACAATTACAAGTGTGATCCTGGAATTTCAGATCTTGAAAATGGAATTTCATGACTTTAACAATGTAAATCTTTGGTTATAGTCAGTGGCCCCCACTGCAGATACCACTACTTGCACGTTAGTATGTTGATGGAAATATAGCACATTGAGAAGCTGCTCCACTTCCATCAGCATCTCATGAAAGTACAGGAAGCAGCATCAAGACCAGAGCCTCAGGCTGATTGTTGATGTCACTGGTTGGCACACTGACATGACAGTAGCGCAGTGGGGAAGAGGGGGCTACACAGAGAGCTGATCTGAAACACCATGGAAACAGGATACGAAAATTAAAAATTTATACAAAAATAAAATGGGTCAAGTCAATACAAACAGAATACTGCACTGCTTCCCTTTTCCTTTAATGAACAAATAGTTATTACAAGAAATGGTTTAAAACTATTATATTTTAATACATTATATTTAACTGTAGTGTTTTCTAGTTTTTTTAAATTTATTAACTCAACTAAAACTCATATTAGTCTACTAAATATTTCAGATAATGTAGTGCTTTTTTCACTGTACCTTTCAATTAAACTGGCTGTCCCCATTTGACCTCACAGTTGCTGTTTGTGACATCTCCACTAGAGACATGGTGAATTTAAACTTTGCCAGAGAGAAGTCAGTGCAACATAGGGTAAATTTGCCTTCCCAAAGCTTTGCAAAGTTCCCACCTTCAGCATCAACTTCACACTTCACCACATTGAGAAGTTTTTCCCTGTGAGGTCAATATGTAGTGGCAATTTCACCAGAAAAAGTAGCACTTCACCTGACGGAGACTTCTTAAAGAGATCAATTTGGGCTGCATGAAGTCAACACATTTACAAAGCGAAGTGTTTTAACGTGGCCATCTGTATTTCACAACCTATTATCATGGTAAGCACTGTGATCTCATAAACATAGACACTATGAGCTCAGCTGGGAACAGGCAAGTGCTTTTCATACGCACTTCTTAACAAGCCTGTCAAGATGCATCATAAAGCTTGGAAAAGAAAAGCGAAACTTAAAAAATACATATTCTCTAGTTACTAGTAATACCTGAAACATTTTGATTCTGAAAGAACATTTGGAAATGCAGTGTGGCATTTTAAGGTCACACACAAATGCCCATAGTCACATCTCAAACTACTAGACCACACTGCCTAATTCATTATAAAGGGACATGCAAGGGAAGGGGCAGAGGGAATTCTCTTACTCAGTACAATGCATTAACTTCATGCATTAAAATTATATCCCAACTTTGTTATCACATGGAAGGTTAGGGCCTGGAGGGCAGGATTCCTTCACACAGACTCTTCTTTGTGAGTCTCACAAAAGAGGTCCAAAACAGAGGCATTCCAAGGAATCAAATTAATAGCCGTTGACAAAGACATGATACATGACCATGATAAAGATGGATAAATTCCAAATAAATTGATCTTTGTTGAAACATGTAATAATGACATTACAGTGGTGTTCCGTGACATATATTAGAAAAGAAAAAAGTAACTCAAACAAGAGAGTGCTGAGGAATAACAGGGGTGTTTTGTACCTCCACAGCATGGATTCAGTCCCTTGGTAAGTAATAGTGTCAGTTATACCCCACAATGAATTTTGGTGGGTGATAGTTATTTTTAAAATGAATTTTCATAATCCAGGACAACTTTTCAAAAGATAGTCCTAGATATTCAAAGCAGATATGCAGCACAAAGTGGAGATGCGCTGCACATCTCAGAAGATGGGCAGAACCATGATATTCAAAAGGGAGAGATGCACCATGCATCATTGGATGCGCCATTGCGTATCTAAAATGTATGCAGCGCACGTAGAGGGGGCATTCCCATGAATGTGCTGCACATCCCTATAATCAGCTGAAATGTGCGGCACATCTGCAGTACATCTTAGAGATGAGCTGCCCAAAGTTAGGTATGGAAAAAGCATGCCTAAATGACCAGCCACCCACAGGCAGGCCACAGAACTGCAGGCAGGCTGTCTGAATACAGCTCTTGGAGGTGCAGCAGGATATGTTCCAGGCACCCACAGATAGTAGTCTTGCCAGGATGGATGAACCCTGAGCCACTGGCACCATCCAGGGAGCAACACCCCACACCGCTCCCTGGACGTAGCTGGCCTAGCGGATGGTACTGTTCATAAGACGCACTGCTGTCCTTTGCAGTGCCCACCATATACCTCCTATACTGGGGTGTATGGGGCACTGCAGGTGATGATATGCAGCATATGGAGCTGGTGTTTCACATACATGTGGTAGCCCTAGCAGCCTGTGTCACCCTGTGCCCACCCATGTTGCATGTCCAGGTAGCCCCGGTAACCACTGTCCAGGTGGGCCCCCTGTACCCCTGTCTGACCCTGTACATGGCTATGGGGAGCTAGTTGACCAGGTGTGAGTATCCGACTACATGTAACTGTGCTGCGCTATGTTGTCGGAGTTTGGTGGCATAAAGGATTACAAAAGGCGTGTACTACAGTTGGTGGTCACTGCCAGTTCTTTCTTTGTGCTTCACTGTGCATGGCTATGGGTAATAGCACTGCATCCAGGCCAATGCAGTACACCCACGCACACACATACCTTTCTTCACACCTGCCTGCTAAGCTGCAATACCTCCTGTTCACCTTGGTGGAGTGGTGGGTCAGTCCTGCAAAGCTGGAACTGAGCATGCCCAGAGTATGCAAATGGCCTGAATACATTCCAGTAATGTGATGCAAATGTGGGAGATGGGCTTGGAATGTGCAATGAGGTCATTTGCATATCCTGGCTGAATATTGCAGTTTTGCGCACTGCGCAAGTGGTTTGCATCATGCATTTCCCCATGCTCCAAATAAGGCTCAGGTCACCTGCTACACTGTGCATCTCTCACTGCATGATTGTACATTTCAGGATATTCAGCCGGACATGCATGATGGCACCTCATGGTGTGTCATCTGAATATCTCATTATTTTGGGCCGCGCATCTCAGATGCGCAGTGCAGGTACTTGCGCAAGTTTGCAGGTGATTTTTGAATATCTAGGCCATAATGTTTGGACAAAACACAGCTTATATTTCATTAATATTCGGCATTTGTCTACTTCATTCTTTATTACTAAGGACATTTAAATGAAAACAGGATCTGAGCCCCCCAGATTTCATCTCATCCTCCTATTTTTCCCTCACAATGCTCTGTCTGTGACATCATAATCATTTCTACAGCAACTGACTGTGATGTTACAAACAGGATTATGAGGGGAAAATTAGGAGCATGAGATGAAATCTGAGGGACACAGATTCTGTTTTCAGTCAAATGCCTTCAGTAATAAAGAATATAGGGTATACATACAGAGCATTAATGATATATAAGCTGCAGTGTGTCTAAGTATTATATATTCAAATGTTTTCCTGGATTTGGGAAATCACTTAAACATATTTTATTTTAAAATTAGGCCATATATTACACATAGTCATTCAGGCATAGCATGTTATATGAGTACATTATCGACCTTCAACATTAAGACACGTGTGTGTGTGTGTGTGTGTATATATATATATATATATATATTTATTTATTTATTTCATATATATATATATATATATATATATATATATATATATATATATATGTATATATATCTTTGTCAAAAAAACTTCATTAATTCTCCAGTTAGGGTCAGAGAAACAAAAGTTAGAAAATGAGCCATTAGCGTTTCCCTAACACCCCACCCTCACAAACCAGGCAAGAGAGCCGGTGTGGGGTGTGTCTTGGACTTCTCATGCCTAACATTCGTGCCCTATCAGTTAAAAAGTTATTAAAGTGCAAAATTTGAGGTTTAATATTAAACAGGCTACTCAACCCTAACTATAGGAGCACCTATAATATATATATATTCATTGCAAAAAACTTAATTAATGCGTCAGTTAGGGTTCATATTAAAGCAACAAAAGTATGGAAATGTGGTGTTAGGGTTCCCATCCCTAGCACCCCACCTCACCCTCTGAAGGACCCTGTGGTCCCACAAAAATTGGGGATGCTATTATACTATCTCAAAAAGTAAGGAAATGAATTGCAAAAATGTTGTTAATGCATCAGTTAGGGTTCATATTAAAGCAACAAAAGTATGGAAATGTGGTGTTAGGGTTCCCAACCCTAACACCCACCTCACCCACCCTTCACACAACCCTACCACCACACTCCACCCCCACTGTATGTGACAGGGAGATCCTGCCACTCTTGAGGACTGACCTTTTCTTAAATCTGTTGCAACAGTTCTTCTATTTTTTAGCCTAATCTATCCTTTACTATTTCTAGTTCATAAGGTTGGCCACCTATGGGTGCCCCCTCCTCTTTCTTGACTATGCTATAGTGTCCTCTTTAATTTTCCTTTTCCCTCTCAGGTCCTCATACAGGGAGGTTATTGTGGTGACCTCTGAGCTGGTGTAAAACAACAGGCTGTGTTCTTCGTTGTTGGATTTAGTGTGCAATAGCATTATGTCATAAAATACCTTGATGTATATGCCTTATGTGTTTGAAACCTGTAAATCTTGAAAATACCATGGCACTAGGTGTTTTTGATCAGGGTAAAAAGTTACTAGGGGACAGTATTATAAAAATTAAGTTACCGGGGTAGAGATATCAGAAAACCTCCACTGTGTTAAAATGCATGTAAATTACAGATTGTTTGAGAGGCCCTTTGGCACCATGCAGTCTTAGTTGAAGCTGAGCCAGCCTAAAATGTCATGATGATTTGCATATACATCCCATGATACTTTACATTATGGGGGTATGTGTGATGTTGTGTTTCTTTGAAACTTGGCTTTATTACCAATGCCCTATGTGGTATCCCTTGCTTCACTGCTTTTGCACTGAGGTTCTTTGTCTTAAGCTTGTTTTGGGATTTTCTTTTTTGAGCTCTTCATCACCCAAACAAATAAGGCCAACATAGGGAATAGTTGGTTTTCACGACAGAGATAGATCAGTGGGTTAGTAGGTGCTGGCCAACTGCAGAGGAAGGACATGCATAGTCTGTTGCTGCAAACTGATGTATTGAAGAAGGCATATGCCATTGCTTAAAGTTATCCCCTGTGTTTTAAATAAACATCACACAGAGATTGTGTGTTGAACCTGAAGTTCTGTGTCTAGTCCATCTGTTGTCCCACATCTCCCCATACCATCCACACACCAACAGGTGTCGAAGTGTACCCTGGGGTCATCGACCCTAACGCTTACCCCATTCCATTTGTATGGAAGGTAAGATGAGACAGTATAGAATGGGATGAGCGTTAGGGCTGACGCCCCAAGGCACACTCCAACATCTGTTGGTGTGTGGATGGTGGGGGTGGGGTGGTTGGGTTGTTAGGGAGCTGGGAGAGGTGTGGTGTTAGTGTTGGGAACCCTAACACTACATTTCCATACATTTGTCACTTTAATACGAACCCTAACTGATGCATTAACAAAGTTTTTTGAAAAGAATTTCCTTACTTTTTGAGATAGTATAATAGTATCCCATTTTTTTTGTGGGAGCGCAGGGTCCTTTGGACCCTGCGTTCTAATCCCACCATAGATGCACACTCAGTATGTATGTAAATGTGGCAGTGCAGAGCCCTCCATGTGAAGAACAACAGCGACCAAATTGTAAGCATAGCCATCTTATTACCCCATCTCATGTACAGTACCCCCGTACAGAGAAATTGTGAAATGCAAGTCAAAATGTAATTATGCGCAACTGCAACACCATTCTGCACCACAGGTGTGAAAATATATTGTGGGCAGGATTCAAAAAATAACATCTGTGACATACATGAGGTGGGGTAATAAGAAGGCTATGTTGTAAATCTGGGTACAAAATATTGAACATTTTTGTAGTTACGAGCAGGCATAGCGAAATTGCAAAAAATGGTCATAACATTGTCATTTTTTCACATTTTAACCCCAAATTTTCAATATAGTCTTCTTATCACACACCTCATAAACCCCATAGGTGAAGATTGCGTAATATGTGGCACAATGCCATTTCACACCACAGGTGCAGAAACACATTTTGGGCAGGATGTGAGAAATGACAGCTGTACCGTTCTTGAGGTGGTGTGAAAAAATGGCTATGTTGAAAATTTGGAGTGAAAATATTTAAAATTGGCAAAGTTATGTGCATGCGTAGGAAAATTTCAATGACCGTGCATAACTAGGGTGTGTTTTGGTATTTTTGCATCAAATTTTCAACATGGCCGGCCCGGTGGCACTGAGGGTTGAGGCACTGGATGCCACACCTCGCACCACGCTGGTGACCCGGATTCAGGAATGGACTCGGGCCGCCAGGGGGTCAGAGGGGGGGTGAGGAGGATTGAGCATCCCAATGGATGCTCTCCTCCTCCTGGGGTGGGTTCCTGGGGTGCCCTCAAGCACTCGACACACCTATGCCTGTGGAAACATGGGCATCGGGGCACAGGTGGCTCTCTGGAGTCAGGATGGGGAGGACGTCATGGGCACTTGACAATGGTGCATGTCAGCATGCTGTCTGTCTGGACATTCGTCTTGCATGCCGATGCCCTCATGGGAAGAGGGATCAGGGAGGGGAAGGGAGAAAATGGGAAAAAAAAATCTTGGACCTAGATGACGACCGATCTAAGCCTCCCGATCACCTACCCACGGGCAGACCCCATTGTGCAGGCACTCCTAAGAGAAAGGAGTGAGGAAGGGGATAATGGAGAAGCCTGGCACTCTAGGAAAAGACTCCATGGGGTGATCTAAGGGGGGGTTGATCAGGTCTGAAGTAGTGGGAAGAGAGGGAAGACAGGCGGGGATAAAAAGAAAAGTGAAAAAAAAATTTTTCAACATGGACTTTTTTAGACCTCACCTCATGAACAATGGCACTCTCATTTCATGACTTGGTCCCAAAAGGTGATTTCATGCAGTGTCTGTGAAATCACCTTTTGGGTCAAATAACAAAATGACAGTGACTGTGTTCATAGTTAGTCTAAACCATGTTGAAAAGTAATACCAAAAAATACCAAACAAATGGCCAATATAGCAACATAAGGTCAAAACACCACTGTCAGCTATTATACGACACTTACCTTGATTCTTCTGTTTGTGGTTCAGCTTTGAAGAGTGCAGATGTGTCCCAGTCCACAGAGGATGACAGCCACCAACCTCCATTGGTAAGTATAGGGTAAGGGGGGTGTGGGGTGGTGGGTTGCTCAGTGGGAGGGTTGGTATGGAGGAGGGGGATGGGGAGACGATGATGGACCATTTTCTTTTTTTCAGGAAAAAAAGATGGCAAGGGACTGTTTTCTTTTTTTACAGGGAAATATTAAATCAACATTTTGGGACACTGGGGGTGGGTTCCCCAGTGTCCCACAGTGCTGGGAGGGTTGTGTGTGTGTGTGGAAGGACATAATGGGATACTGGGAGTGGGCTCCCCAGTGTCCTACCTTGGGAGGTTCTAGTGTCAACATGCGGATTGGGCACCCCGATGTTGGAAAAACAATGCTGGTGGGGGTAGGACACAACTGGGGACACTGGGAGTGGGCTCCCCAGTGTTCCACAATGGTGGAGGGGGGTTCTAATGCCGACTCAGGGATTTATTTTGGCAAAAAAAAAATTTATTGAAAATAAATATTTCGGGACACTGGGAGTGGGCTCCCCAGTGTCCCACACTAGTGGGGTGGCAGGGACCTCTACTGCCACCGACATGGGGATTTGGCACCCTGATGTCATAAGAAACTTTTTTCTGTATTAAAACATGCCACGGCCCCCTTAGAGGTAGTAAAAGGATGAAAGGTCCTTTTATTAGTTATACACCAATAGGTGTTTACTTATACGGGGCTGAGGATTTTGATTCTGGCCTTATCTTTGGCAAAAAATGGCCAGGGAAGATTTAGAGTGTTCACAGGGGAAATATGTTTTTTTTTACTTCTAGTAGTGCCGCAAATGTGTGGCAGTTTTCATGAAAAGTGCTGCAAATTTGCAGCAGTTTGCGTGCAGCAGTGTCATTATGTGTGCAAAAACTGCTGCAAATTTGTGTCAGTTTTGCAAAAATAGTACTGCAAATTTGCGACACTACTAAGGGCCAAGGAAAAAAAACATATTTCCAGCTGCTATTTTTAAAAACTAAGGCCAGAATCGTGTTCCTTGACCCTGATTAGGTAAACACAATTGTTGGTGTTTACCAAGGGGCAGTATTTTTTGAATTACACAGCTTTTCCCCATCACTAACTGAAAACAAGATGATGACAGCACGGCACTAACTTTTCCATTTGAGACAGTAAAAAGTGCTTTCACGGCAGCAGAAACTGCTTTTGCAGAGCACATATATTTTTTCCCATAGGCTATAATGGAACACTTAAATGTTTATAACTTTTGAACAGATTCATATTTTTTCACCAAACCTTCAAAATGCACATCTGCAGTCCGGACCCCATATTCCCTAACAATTTCAGACCAGACCCCCAAGCCCTTTCAGAGATGAAGAGTGGCAAAGTATTTGCACCTAAATGATAAATTGCACATTTTTTGGCACTCCACAGCTCCACCAACCGGAACAAAATTTGCCAGATTCAGAGATCTATGGTACCAGACAGCACATGAAAAGTTTGAGCACATCGGTTGTACAGTTGCAAAGTTATTTAAGTACAACATTCTGGGTTTAACACAGAAGTGACCATTGAACCCTAACTATACTGGCATTACAGTGCCAGTATAATATATATTATAGGGGCACGATAGTGCCCCTATAGTTAGGGTTGGTACAGCACTTCAATGTTAAATCCCAATTTTTCCACCCTAATAACTTTGGTATTTTTCAACAAAATTGCCCCAAAATGGGTATGTGCTGTCATGTTGACAGTGTCGCAAGATTTGGAAAGTTTTGTAATGGCAGGTTTTACAGTTTTTGAGATATACAACAAAGTGGTCAAAAAGCCAAAAATGAACATTTTTTTCCCATAGGATAATATGGGATTGTTTGCCCTCATCTACAGCACACACAGAATGAAATATTTCTCTGACATTTTTAAGAATGATGGGGTGTGTGCTAAGGGTGTGCCTTTGGATTATTTGGATGGTTTAGTAAAAAAATATGTTACCATTTTTGAAAGTCACCTATCTCTGACCCAAGAGAGGTCATCAATGCTTTTAACAGTTTCTTTTCCTCTTGAAAGCATTGGCAATCTCTGACCCAACAAAGGTTGTCAATGTTTTTACCAGTTTCTCCTCCTCTTGCATGCTTTCTTTACTCTCTTCCTCAACCTGTCACTTTTCTTCCCGCTAACCTCCCTACATTCTTAGTCCTCACCTACTACTACTACAGCATCTTTGTCCATCTCCCCTGGGACTACACTTGACACTTTACAAGCTCTCACTCTAAGAGAGACAGTCCTGTTGGTCTATCTTCAAAATGCCTTCATCTGTCAGCACTAACCATCACTGCTTCTCTTGTTTTTTTTTTTTTTCAATAAAACTTTCTTCCATTACCTACAGTCTATGCTCCACCTGATGGCACCTCTAGTCCATCACCAATCTTCTTATGGACTTTTTGGTTATTCACCACTTCCCAGTATCACTGTGGCGGTGGGTGGCCTTGCATGGTGGTTGTGCATGGACCTGTTGGGTGAGCCAGCTTTGCCTTAGGAGATGGGGGACAGTTTTCCTAGTTTCTTCCCCTTTTGGAACCTGGGCTATGCAATGGCATGCACATTACACTACAGTGCAAGTGTGCCAGCATCTGAAAGCATCTACATTACATCTACAGTAACTGCATGTGTCCACGCTAAGGCTCTACACACAGCAACAATCTGCCTCTAGCACTTATCTTTGCCTCTGTCATGACAGGATAGTCAAACCGCAGCACTTCGCCCACCTCCCTACCCCTCCCTGGCTCTGCCCCTGCCCCATCTCTGTTCTCCTCCCTCCCTCCCTCCCTAACCTCTGTGCTCTGCCCACCTAGCCCTCCCATTCCCAATGAATCCTTCCCTATCTTGTCTGCTTATCTTCTTGATGCAGGCATACATTGTACAATGCCTCAGCATACCTAGTGCTTAATGTTTGAATTCTGTAACCTCCATGTATATTTTTCTCAGTATTTGTGTATTTGTCCACAGTATTGTACCTTGTTGTCTAATGTATCTGACGTGGAACCTATCAACAAGCATCCACTCACAGGTATTATCTAAGATCTCAATAAATAAATAAATAAAAATATAAACATTTTTTCCTGTTGGCCTGGACTGTATTACTACCAAGCCTCCACTAGGTGGCAATCCCACTGTTTGGTTCACATCCAATCTGCCTGGAGGAGAGCAGTTTGTGAGATGCTTGAGCCACTTTCCTTCAGCCAGCCTCTATTATCCACATCCACTGTCGAACCTGGGTAGTTGTCTTTGTAACCAGTAGTGCTATTGTTGCACCAGTGGACCTGTCTCTTGTCTCTCTTTTAAATATGTCTGCTCAACTTGGATCTGTTCCTCAGTGCTACAGCAGGTTAAGTCCTTTCCCCTCCACAAAGAATATGACTGGTTCCTTCCAGAAAACTACTTTCCTACTGTATCTCTCTCTTAACCCTGTCCTGGCAAAAGAAAAGACAAATTTCTCAGCTCCCCACCTTTCTTGACCCTTCCTCCTTCCTCTCTCTCCCATCCAGTCTGGTTTCTGCAAAACAACATTTCATCATCTCCTCCATCCTCTGGTTTATTGACTCCATGCTGAAGCGTATGGAGTAGTAGTAGTAAATTTATTTATAAGGAACCCTTCCCTGGAGGCTCTGAGTGCCATCATACAGACAAAATAAATAATCAACATAAATTACAAAGAGTTATTAAATAATTTCAATCAGAAAAATTAAAACAGCAGCTACATAATAGTACAATACCTGGCGACCACATTTTAGTCCCCGAAAGCCTGTCTAAACAAGTATGCCTCTGCCTAGGAGGCCTGTCTCAGTACGTGGTATGGACAAGGGGCTTCTCTCTGTGGTCATTTACATCAATCTGTCAATCTGTCCAATATATCCAATATTGTGACCCACTCTGTTTTCTTGGAAAAGTTGGGTGGAGCTTGGTTATCTGACTTGGCAGTTGAATGGTTCCGCTCCTCCCTCTTGGACAGGATAAAGTCAGTCGGTGTTAATGACATGCTATCCACCCCATTACCCATCAGATCTAGGGTCCCCAGGGCTTCATTCTCAGCCCACATGTCCTGTCTACCTGTGTCTCCTAACACATCCACATGTATGCAGACAGCACAGTTGACTTTTGGCACTAGGTAGAGACTAGTGAGGCTTCAATGTACTCCAGTCTTCAAGACTCTGGATAGTGACCGGCTTGATATGGTACCCCATATCAAGTAACGGTATAGCTTTTCCACCCACACACAGTAGATACCATGCACACAAAACTCCATCCCAAGCTTGGTGCATTGTTTCACAACAAATCTTGCCTCCCACTCCCAGTCTGTCATTGATTCATCCTTAAGATGATCTTGCCATATTTTGTGATGGGAGGGGGTAGTTGGAGAATTCAGAATAATCATTTTTTCTTGATTGGGGGGTGGCATTAAAAGATTTAGAGTATTTTTTTTTCCTTTATTTGATGAGATATCCACAAAGTCTGAAGGTTATCCACAGTTAAGGATTTGCCCAGAGTCATTGAGCCCATAAGAATTTGTGCTAAGGATTTCAGACAAAATTAATTATTTATTTATTGAGAGTTGAGGAACACGTGATCAATTATTACTGAACCAGATATGCTGAGAAAGGAGAACAATTCTTTTCAAGTTCATCAATTTGATTCTCCATAAATTTCAATGTTCTGTCTCGTGTAGAACACACAAAGCCAGCTGCATGGCCAATAATGAACTGAATGCAGTCCAAAAAGAGAAAGCTCAGCATCACAATACTCAGAACATCGAGGTGTGTAGTTCCTGTGCACCTCATTTTGTACTTGCAATATATAGGACACTGGATGGGCAACTATGCACAACCAGTGTGTTGTGCCACCGAGGGGTACTGATTCCCTGTGACCTCAAGAGGGAAGCTTGAGAGGTCCATGGGAATAAGATCCCCGAGGTGGCAAAATACACTGGTTGTGTATAGAGTTGCACATCCGCTATTCTGTATAGTGTATGGGCATCAATGCCTAGTTTGGACACTGCACTTTGTTTCAGTGAACTGGTGGTTGGGGGTGCACTTAAGGGTTGGTGGTAGGCTCAAATTACTGACACAGTGTGCTGCAGATGTTTCTGCAAGTTCAAGTTTAAAAAACAACAACTTCCAGCTTAATTGGATAGGGGAAATCAAGTATGTGGCAGCATTCCTAGTTGTTCTGCTGCAGTAGTGACATCACTCCTGCAGCAGAACAACATGATGATGTCACTACTGCAGCAGAACAAGCATATTCCAGGCAAGGAATTCCATGCATAACAGCATTCCACCATACACTATTAATCTGTTTTGTGGATCAATGTATTTTTGCCACTGGAATTTTATCTATTGGATTTGAGTGCAGCCTGCATGTGTGTATGTGTGTGTGTGTGTGTGTGTGTCTGTGTGTGCCTGTGCGTGTGTGAGTGTGTCTGTATGTGTGT
Source organism: Neoceratodus forsteri (assembly GCA_016271365.2). NCBI lineage: Eukaryota > Metazoa > Chordata > Ceratodontiformes > Ceratodontidae > Neoceratodus > Neoceratodus forsteri. Next base: position 22,003,006 of record CM028135.1, on the reverse strand, counting down.
GTGTGTGCATATGTGTGTGTGTGTGTGTGTGTGTGTGTGTGTGTGTGTGTGTGTGTGTGTTGCTGGTCTTTCTGCAAATGCTGTCTGCAGATTATTGTTTTTTCTAGAGTGAAGAGGGAAACTGTACAGTGCAAACTGAAGTAAGGGGAGGGAGGCTGTTTTCTTAATGTGCTGCAAAAAGCTAAGGAGTGGGTTCTGCTAGAGACAAATAAGATCCTAGCAGTCCACGACTTAACTCCCACAGGTCCAAGCAACCCCTTGTGTGAGTGACCCCGAAGAGGGAGAACCACAAAGAAGGAGGACAGCATCTACAGATGAGTCAACAGGGAGCCTACTGCTCTGTAGGGAACCTTGCCCTAGAAACCACAGGTCTCAGGTAGGATCTACCCGGGATACACTCACTGAGGGTCAGTATTTGTAAACTATCTGTTCTAACAGGACTGTGCTAGATATTACAGTAGTGGTGGCAAGTCACTACTGTATATGGGATAGGGTCACACTCACTATACTAGTTGCACTGCAGTGGGTAATTTCTAGACTATGTGGCTTCTGTGAGGTACTTTTAGTAGGGTGCTGTATTAAGCTAGGAAAAAAATGGATGCGAGGCAGGTCCCCATCTGGGTTAAGGTAACATATGCATTTCGTAAGTTCTCTGAAATAGGCACCAGCAAAGGCAAATAAGGGCAGCTTTGAGTCAGGTTAGTATGTCAGTGCAGTCAGACCCTGGGGATGGGGGTAGCGGAAAGAAGGTGGGTGAGCTAGACAGGATGTGGTGAAACTGTGTTTCTGGGTCTGCTGTGGGAGCAGGGGGTCTACCCAGTCTGAAGGTAGGTTAGTGCACTAGCTGTGGAGCCAGCCACTGCAAGGGTTGAAGTTGGTCCCTTGAAGGGCAGTTTGGTGCACAGAGACAACTAGCCTCTTCCTCCACTCCCACAGCAGACACATAAAAGCCACAATGGAGTGTGAACAAGGGTGTATGGGGAAAAGGCAGGTAGTGGAAGTAGGGAAGGGAAGGAGGAACCCCAGATTATGTTCACTAAGAGCTTTAAGTCTTTGACTGAAGTGATACAGGCTGAACCACAATGTGGAATTTCAATGAGTGACACACATGGGGCACTGGTGATGTCCAAAAGAGATGCACCAGGGAGGAAGGTGGTGGATAAGAAAAGGAGGAGGATGCTAGGGGAGTCTGTTGTTAAGGGGATGAGAGAGGGGTAAGCTGCTGCCCTGGAGCAACAATGGACAGGATCATCCCTAGAGTTAAGAAGTACACTAGAGATGGGAAAGTGAAGCCAGATGTGATAGTCCATCTATCTGTCATGTTCTCCCTTGGAACAGTCCTTCCTCCCTAGGCCATCATGTCCAACCCTCTCCTATCGCAGCTGACCTTCCCTCCCCACTCCCCACTCCCTATACCTACCTCCCCTTCCCACCCCACTTGCCAGGCCATGCCTACAGTACTTATCAAAGGACTCTTACATCTCAATCTTCTTCGCACTTTAATGCCAGAGGAACTGCCACTCCTGCTCACTATGACTCCTCCAATGATGTTTACTGTATAAACTTTAGCTCATTACCTTACATCCATATATCTGTATCCATGCAATTGTATTAAATGGCACCACCTCTTGTTGAACCTATTGCTATGTTCTGGTACAAGTATCTTGTCACATGCAATGGTTATATGTTATTATGTTGTTATTATTACTATGCAATTGTTATGTACGTTCACTCGACCTGTGATGTCTTAACCCTGTTGGCAATTGTTTTGCCCCAGGTCCATCTTGTAAATGAGCTTGTCTCAATGATGTTCCGCCTGACAAAATAAAGATTTTGATTGATTGATTAAGTGATTGATTGATTGACTTGATTTTGATCTAGGGACCAACAATCTGGCTTCAGGAGATTTAGAATCAGATCACAAGACATCCAAGTATTAGGAATAATGCTCAAGGCAGAAGCAGCTGGTGACCTTCTGAAAGGTCCTACGAGTTCCACATGAAGGAGAAAGTAGGCAGTTACAAAAAAAAACAACACTTAACACATAAGTAGAGCTTTGGGTGCAAGGTTGAGGGCTTCCATTTCCTCTGGGATTCGGGGACTTGTTGAAGGGATAGAAGACTGTTTAAGATGGATCATTTACATCCCTACAATGAGGGAGCTAGAGTACTGGGTCAGAGAATAGCAGCATTCATACATAGAAATTTAAACTACATGAGGGGAAGGGGCAGTACATAGAAACATGGTATTGGTTGGTAGAAAAAGGCCTGTTAGTCCATTGTGTCTGGGTGATGACATGTCAATTTTCTCACGTAAATGTGCTCTGCACCAATTCGTGCTGAGCTATTAGCTCCAGTATCAATTGGCTCCCTGTACAATTCATTCCCAATTTGCTTCTCCTGGAGTTTATTTTATTAAATTTACATGTGGAGCGAATTGTCGGGAAGCAATTTGTACAGGGGGCTCATTGACTCTGGAGCTCATAGTAGCACGTGAGTTGTCATGGAGCATATTGACTGGAGCAAATTGTCATGTAGCCATGTGTCTGCCCATTCCTACCTAACTAATGCTGAATGAGAGAGCCCTCCAGGCTCCTCACTCCCCACCAACCATTCTGGTGTGGTCTTTATGAAGCCCTTGTACTATGTATCCCACCCTATTTGGAATCCCCTATTGGTTTCACACAGGCCACCTCTTTTAGAAATGTATTCCACCCTTCTACCACCCTCTGCATGAAAAGTACTCCTTGGCATCTCTTTTAAACTTGCCCCCCTCCCCCACACTAGCTTCATGGTATTAACCCACGTGCTTGTGTCCTGACTCAGTCTGAACTATTCCTCACCATCCACTTTATTTAACCCACAAAGGTATTTGTACAGTATGCTTTAATCATATCACTTCTTTTCCATTTCACCTTAAGCGTGCACAGATTCAGATCTGCTAGTATCTCCTCATATGTCCTTTCCTTCTGTCTCTGGATCATCTTGGTTATCCTTGTCTGCACTGCCTCAACCCTATCCCTGTCCTTTTTTTAGATGGGGACTACAAAACTGCACAAAGTACTCCAGGTGAGGCAGAACCAGTGACCTATACAATGGCAGCAGCACATCCCTTCTCCTACTAGCGATCCCTTTTCCTGTACACCTCAGTACCCAATGTGCCCAGCCCTATTCCATTGTGCTGATGCCATTAGGTCTCTTTGACATTTTACTCCCACGTCCTTTGCCTCTGTACTTTTTTCCACAACTGCCTTCCCCATCCCATGATGTTTTCCCTATGTGCATCCCTTGCATTTTGGAGGGTTAAATTTTAACGGCCATGCCTTTGACCACCTTTTCAATCTTCTGAAGTCCTCTTACATGATTGTGGCCCCCTCCTCACCATCCACCTGGCCACAGATCTTTGGATAATCTGCAAAAAGGCATATCCTCCCCCTGTATCTCTACCACTTTGTCACAGATAAAGATGTTGAAGATGCTGATAAACATGTTTTACTGGAAGCCAGTTAAAGCACTCAGCTGCACATATGGTGGAGCCTAGTAACCCACCCCAACACTAGCAAACAGATACAAGGAGGATGGGATGAAACAAGATATGGGCAAAACACAGCAGGAAAAGACCCAATGGGAGGAGATAGCCAAGGAGAGTTGAGGCAGAGGTTAAGAGAAGCAATCAGGGGCTACAAGGGAGACGGGGAGGTAGAGGGGATGAGAAAAAGGGGGAAGAGTCACACAAGTAGCAGAGAGAGAAAAGAAAGGGGACTGGATTTTTTTTTTTACTCCAATGCTAGGAGCATGGGGGACAAGATGGGTGAACTTCAGGCCATAAAGTTCTCAGAGAGTTTCAACATCTGAGCCTTCACTGAAACCTGGGTCATGCAGAGTTATAGCTAGGTGATCTGTATTCCAGGCTATGCCCTATTTAGGAGGGAGTGGAAAGTGCTGGGGGGAGTCACTTATACATCAGCGACTCGATCAACGTGGTTGAAGATAAAGAAACAAAAGGGCTGGGGTGGGGGAGTTTAAACCCTGTGACCAGCAGAGAGGAAATCTGAGGTCAGTGGTAGTCTGCAAACTACAAAATCCTGTGCATTGAAATGTTAAGAAGTTGGCTTAGTTAGCATTGCCATTATTGGAGACTTTAATCTCCCGGATTTGAATTAGGACTCCCAGTAACAGGCAGTGGAAAAAATCAGGAGTTTGGGGAGACCATGCAGGATGACTTCCTGAATCAATAGGTTCCTGAAGAAACAAGGGAAGGTGCCATCCTGGATCTTGTAATATCTGATAATTACATTATAAGCAACATAAGGGTAGCCAAGCCTCTGGGAACAAATGATTCCAACACGGTGAGATTTAGGATTTCCCAGGGTGAGCAGAGTTTGGATTCATCAGTGCTGGCCCCAGACTTCAGAAGCACCAATGTCAGTGTCGTGACATAGACTTTTCAGGACCCACTGAATGGAATAAAAGGTTTCTGGAGTGGAAAACATATGGGAGAGTATTGAAAAAGAGACATTGGGGCAGCAAGGGAAGGCATCAGATGTATAAAATATCAAAAAGGGTAAAAAAACATAAGAGACTAAGGTGATGTTAGGGAGACTGTCAGGGCAAGGACGTCAGCATTCAGAAAATACAATTTGGAGGAGACTGATGGGAGGAGGTAGGAATATATGAAATATCTTAAAACTGCCAAACAACTGATTAGGGAGGCCAAAGCAAATGTTGAGCTGGGGACAGCAAAGGAAGGCAAGGAAAATTACAAAATCTTCTTCTACATAAGTGAAAAAAAAAGGAAGTCTAAGGGGAGCATTGAGAAAATGACTGGTGGGGGAATAGTAAATAGTATAGTCAACACCGAGAAGGCAAATACTGTATCCTAAATGTATTTTTCTGCTCAGTCTCCACTGTGGAAGCAGGGGGTCCACTAAATGAGAGTGGGGTCATGTTCAAGGAGGAATGGAGCAAACATTGGGGGTGGGGGAGGTTTCGGAGGCCAAGATCAAAAAAGGGCTCCAGAGTTTTCTGGAAATAAGACCCCAGGCCAGGTGGTATGCAACCCAGTGTACTAAAAGAGGTAGCACTGGTTCTGGCAGGGCACTGGCAACCTATTCAATTGCTCCCTGTAGGCAGTGGTGGTGCATGGGGACAGCATAGCAGCAGATGTGGTGTTACTGCTTAAGAAAAATACAAACATAGAAACATAGAAGTTGACAGCAAATAAGGGCCGCAAGGCCCATCCAGTCTGACAATTTATTTTTCTGCCTTATGAATGTGCCATCGGCCTTTGCTCTGTCACTGGCCTATCTATTCATGCTCATCTGTATTGCTCCCCTTATGCCTATTCCATGCCTGTTTGAAGCCCGGCACTATATTCATATCCACCACTTACTGAGGTAGGCTGTTCCATGCATGCACCACCCTTTCTGTGAAAAAGAACTTCCTCACATTACCCCTCAGTCGGCCTCCCTCTAATCTCATACTGTGTCCTCTTGTCCTGCTACTTTTCTTATACTGAAACATGTTAGACTCTTTCACCTTGTTAATGCACTTAAGGTGTTTGAATGTTTTGATCATATCACCTCTCTCCCCTCCTTTGTTCTAGGCTATACATATTGAGCTCCATTAATCTGTCCTCATATGTTTTCTGATGCAGTCCCTGCACCATTTTGGTTGCCCTTCTCTGGACTGCCTCAATTTGGTTGATGTCCTTGTGAAGGTGTGGCCTCCAGTACTGCACGCAGTACTCCACATGGGGCCTAACCAGTGTCTTGTAAAGAGGGATTATTACCTCCTTCTTCTGACTTCGGATACCCCTACTAATACACCCCAACATCCCCTAGCCTTACTCTTACTGCCTTTAGTGGTCTGCTTGGATGATTTCAGGTCATCGGTGATGATGATGCCCAAGTCTCTTTCTTCCCTTGTGACCAGCAACTCCTCCCAGCCTATAGGTGGCATCAGGGTTTCTCTTCCTCTGTGCATGATCTTGCACTTCTTTGTGTTAAACCCCAGTTGCCACTCTTCCAACCATTTTGCTAGTTTATTCAGATCTCTTCTCATTCTGCCCACCCATCTGGATCATCTACTCTGTTGCAGATCTTGGTGTGATCTGCAAACAGACAAACCTTACCCTCCAGTCCATCTGTAATGTCAGTGATGAAGATATTGAAGAGGCCTGACCCCAGGACTGATCCCTGAGGTACCCTACTTCTGACTTGCATCTCTTCTGACTGTATACCATTTACCACCGCTCTCTGTTTTCTGCCCATCAACCAGTTTGCCACCCAGCTGACCAACTTCTGATGCACCCGAGCCTGCCCAACTTATTAATCCATCTTCTATGTGGAAGAACAGTATCGAAAGCTTTGCTGAAGTCAAGGTAGGCGACATCAACTGCTCCTCCTTGGTCCACCACTCTGGTTACCCAGTCAAAGAAATCTATGAGATTAGTTTAACAGGACCTTCCTTTTGTAAACCCATGCTGTCTTGGATCCTGTGCTCCTATGGATTCCAGGTGTTGCGCTATCCTTTCCTTAAGGACTGCCTGCATAATCTTGGCCACTACTGAGGTAAGACTGACTGGTCTGTTGTTCCCTGCCTCCTCTCTGCTACCACTCTTGTGGAGCGGGATCACATGAGCCCTTCTCCAGTCTTCTCGGACCTCTCTTGTGCTCAGAGACTCACTAAACAGTTCTGATACTGGCTCTGCTAGTTCCACCCTTAGCTCCTTTAGTACCCTGGGATGTATGCCATCAAGTCCCATTGCCTTGTCCACCATGAGCTTATTGAGCTCTTGTAGGACCCTTTCTTTTGTGAAGGTACTAGTGCACACCTCCTTCCCCCGCCCCGTGTCCATGGTGCTAGGGAAAACCCCGTGAACTGTAGGCCTGTGAGTCTAACCTCCATAGTGGGAAACTGCTGGAGACCATGATTTAAGAGTGGTTAGTGGATTTTCTGGAGTTGCAAATTGCAAAACAAAGTGCAATGGGGTATCATCAGCACAGTAGTGAAAATGCTAACTACTGTATATCATCAAATGACCCCCCCCCCCCACCGGGGCAGTATATACACTGCCAACAGCATGGGAGACAGGATTGAGCTTTGAGGCACTCCATACTCAAGGACAGAAGGGTGCAAAGAAACGTTTCCCAACACAACCTGCTGCACCCTCCCAGACAGAAATTACCCAAGCAACCTCAGAACAGTGCCTGTGAGTCCTGACAAGAGATCGAGGAGAACAAGATTTGTTCAGTCCCCTCTGTCCCTAGCTATGGGTAATTTTGCACCCTGATGAGTGTTGTCTCTGTGCTGTGTTGGTGTCTGAAACCAAATTAAAATGACTTCTACATAGCAAACACTCCAGATGTGCTTCCAGCTGTGTCACCGCCACCTTCATAACAACCCTCCCAAGAAAAAGGAGGTTTGAGACAGGCCTGCCTTTGGACAGGATGTCGGGTTCCGGGGATGGCTTTCAGAGGAGGGTCTTTACAACTGCCCTCTTCAAGACAGTTGCAAAAACACAATCCATTAAGGAACACCTGGCAATTTCCATAATAATTTGTATTAGAGCCACCGATCAGTCCATCAACTGCCAGGTCAGACCAAGGTCCAGACTACAGTGTATGGGACAGAGCTCACAGATCACATGGAACACCTCCCTAGCCAGACCTGACTGAAATTCACTCCAGGCATACAGGGTGCTATGCTCCACTCAAAATGGACTATTGTGCACCATATTAACCCACTTGGGGAGATACCAGACCTAATCAAGGACACCTTATAAGGGAAAAAATTATTAAACTTTTCACAATCAAACTGATAATTACGTTATGTGTTTATTTAAATTTGAAGTCCAATTGCCTTTCCACAGTGTGTCCTTGAAAATGCATTACTTTTGGCCAAGTTACCCTGTCTATATAGTCTTACTGCATAAACTGCATGTCTGCCCCCCCAAAAGTTCTATTTTTATTAACCTTTTGAAAACATTGCCAGTAGTCACATAGGGCAAGCTGTCGTCATGCCAGATGCATGCTGGAGGCTGATTGAAAAGTAAATATACAGCTGTGTATTTGGCCTGCATCACAGCCTTTTTTTTAATTCATTGATGGCAGAAACACAGTATGAAAAGGTCAAGGACTCTGAATCCCATTTAGCTGGCTGTGTTGCTATGGAAATGGTTCTTTGGATATAAAAGTGTCCTTGGTAACACTTCCTTGGTGATGCTGGCTAAACAACGGAATTACACGTATGAGTAGCAATGATAGCATCTTTTTTGTGGGAAGAGGGAGAAGGTAAAAGAAAAAATGGTTTAAAGATTAACAGAAGGTTATGAATTATGGGACAGAAAAACTGCTACAATAGGTTTAGTAAACACAAGTCTGATATCCTTGGTCCACTCAGCAAGTCTAAACTTGTTTTGAAAAACTGTGTCAATTAAGACTGTCCATCTCATTTATAATTCCTGTAATATACTGTACTACCTAGGTAGAGTGCTGATTGTCTTGTAAATATTATATTTGTATACCACTTTACATGACAGTATAAAAAATAAAAAGGACATCTTTCTCATTTCTGAATACAGTACTTTTTACTGACATTCAGATGTTTAGCTGGTTATTCCTGTTCAGCATAATGGTCCCAGTACAGCTACATACTATAGGCCAGCTTGTGTGTGGCTGAAAGATCACAGTTTTGTTACAGAGAGACCCCAAGTATATTACTTTTTTTTTTTACTTATTTCTCCAGGCTAGCTCTGCTGAGATGCAGTATTTCATCTTTAGTGGGGTCCTGCTTCCACCCATTTTTGCAGATGGATGGACTGGAGTACAGACAGGTGAAGTGGTTTAATCAAGAACACACTGTGAATATTTGGCTCTGGTGGGGTTTGAACTTGCGATCCCCTGATTTCTATGCTAGGGTCTGTTATTCAAAACTTTGCATGGTGAGCAAAGTGATTGCCCCCTTTTTGCCCAGGGTTTATGCTCAAACGCAATATTCAAAGGGGACTGTGGTATGTGCTAAAAGGGTTAGCGCATGTGCAAAAAAAATAATGTATGTGATGGGCAAAGGTCAGAGCAGGGACATGAATCCTAGCACAGTGCAATATTCAATATGGTAACATTGCATAATAGGAACAGTGTAGGCCAACTTTCACTGCACAATTACCACCAAGGACAAGTCCGACTTACTCCGGCCAACCCAGGCAGTGGCGGAACCACTGCAGCCAGCAAGCATGTTGGTGGTTAAAGGAGCACACCTGCCTCTTCATGCCTAATGGTCCCCCCACCCTCTGATCCCCATCCCCATTAAAATAAATAAATCCTTGGTATCTAGTGGTCCCCCCATGCTCCAATCACTGCCCCGTGTCATGTCACGTATTCCCTGGCATCTAGTGGAACCCCCAACCCACTGATCCCTGTTCCCATACCAGTGTAAGCTTACTCTAGCATTTAGTGGCCCTCCCTGAGCTGCAGGCACCAACCAAGTCACCCTGCCACCCCTCTTGATGGTTTTGTTGGTGTCATGGATCCACTACAGTGACCAGCCCAGCTCTCTTCTCACTGGTGCTGCACTGACATGCCCCTGTAACAGTACACATGCAGTCTTTACAGTACAGAGATTTCACACTACCTGTCAGTCCATAAGGCAGCTGGCTGAGGTAGTTAGAGGGGAGCTGTGCCAATCATCATAGTGGATCCATGGCACCGGTGAAACCGGTAAGGGAGGGTTGCAGGGTGGGTTGGTCAGTGTCCATGGTGCAAGGGTCACTAGATGCCAGGAAAAGCTTATGCTGGTAGGGGGACAAAGATCAATGGGTGGGGGGTGCCATTAAATGCCAGGGAATATGTGATATGATACAGAGACAGCAATCAGAGGGCAAGGGAGACCACTAGGCACCAGGGAATTATTCTATTCTATCAGGGCCAGCAATCAGAGGGTCAGGAGACCACTAGGCACCAGGGATGTCTGTAGTTTAACAGAGACAGTGATCAGAGTGGGTGGGGCCAGCCACAGGTGGGGAGCAAACCTGCTGCTGCTTCCCATGCAAATGAGCACATAATGGGTATGCATGTGTCCCCATAGTGCCTTGCATGCCCAATGGACTCATTTGCATGGTACTGGATGAATATCACACCTGAGCATGCAGGTGCTATCGGGTCTGGGGACGCTGTTCCCTGTACTGCCAGTATCCATGTCGGGGCATTCTGGCACCATCCCGACATGTCCCTATGTTCAGTCAGATGGTGCCAGTGTACCAGGTCATAAGCAAACGGTAAGCACAGCGCAAACCTTTGCACTCCACTTTGTCCATTTTTTAATATCTGGCCCCTGGTGTTCTAATCACTAGATCACACTGCCTCTTTCTATTGATTCTACTTTTCATCAGTGCCTCTCAGCTGTACCCCCTTAAGTAGGATGGCTGTAATTTTACTATACAGTATCCCTCTGTATTGTAAGCTGTAGTTTTCAAGCACTTATTCACATTAATTTGCATTGCCCAATCAACAAGAAACTTTATTAACATGAAAGCAATAATTTCCGCAACATTTTGAGTTTCTGTCTCTGCTGTATGAAACTGTGTCATACATTTTGTCTGTTTTCCAGTTAAGAGCCCTGTATTTTAATGATGAAAGATTAAGTGAAGGGATGGGCAAAGTCCATTCTCCAATCTTAGTGTAGTCTTTGTGGGAAAGTAAAAAAACTACACATTTGTTATGTAGTCCACCATAAAGTGAAGGCAGTTTGAGTCTACATCAGAGTCACTGCAAAGTTTTACTTCACCGGAGAAGTTGGTACAAAGTTACCAACTTTGCCTGATGAAGTTGGTCACCCACTTAGGTTTAACTATAGACAAATACATAATTATTCATGTACTCCAATACTTAAGACAAAAACAGATGGGTTGTCTCTACATTGTACAGGAACAGAAAAACTGATTTTGGGAGTGCCTGGAGGCAGGAGGAATATGTAGTCCAGAGGTGGGGTTGAGTGGGGAGTGAATTTCAGTTGATGATTGGGGTCAAGTGGGGGAGGTGGTGGGAAGTTGTTTTGGTGATCATGTGGGGTGAAGGGTATACAGTACTGTATATGAAATAATGAATGCACTGAGTGACTTTACAATTGAGGCCAACTTCCGCCATTGGAGGAGAGGGGGGGATTTTAAATTTTTGAGAGTAGCAAAGTGGAGGGTAATATATGACTCTGGGTGGTGGGAGTGGGTGAGTACAAGTAAACAGAGAGGGTGGGATGGAACTGGTTTTAAAAAAATAAATAACAGCAAAACCCTTACACTAAATTTCACTGTCTCAAATGAAAGGAAATTATTTGCAAAAAAACTTTGTTAATGCACCAGTTAGGGTTCAACTTAATGTCACAAAAATAGGGAAATATGGTGGTAGGGTTTCCAACCCTAACTCTCCATCCCCATCCCCCAAGCAGGAAAAGGGAAAAACATTTGGGTTTTGGATCTCCAGAGTCTTGGCAAACAAGTGGTGGGGTCTTCCTTGGTGTAGTCAACCCTAATGGTCACCCCTCCCCTCCAGCCTGTAGCTTCCTTTCTGAAGCACAAGGTACAGCTCCAAGCCAGTGCCTTATAGTCATATACTCTTTAAAGTAGAGAAGTACTGTATGCCTTATCACGTGTTGAAAACACAGTCTGTTGTAGCTTTCTTCATGCAGGGCCCTGCCATTCCAGCGTGAAGAAAGGAGATCACATCTGACATTGTTTTCTCAGGGAACAGTGTGGGTATTAGGATTGACAACCCTAAGGAAGATCCCACCACTGATTCGCCAAAACTCTGGAGACCCAAAACCCTAATGTTTTTTCCTTTTGCTGCTTGGGGAACGAATGTGGTGAGTTAGAGCTGGAAACCCTGACACCACATTTCCCTACTTTTGTGGCATTAAGCTGAACCCTAACTGGTGCATTAACATTTTTTGCAAAAAATGTCCTTTCTTTTTGAGGCAGTGGAATCGTATCCTCATTCATGCAGATCCCTCGAAGATAGTAGGGCCCAGCTTCACCTGCTGGAGAACAGAAAACAACAAATGCACAACACTGTTAAATTCCCCCAAATGGTATCTTTTATCAAAGCATGTAATGATGCAGTGACTAAAGGCAAACATGGGAGGCTACACTTCCACAGTCTGAGAGAGCAAACCTTGCTTTCTGATGAGGTGTGCCTCCCGGATGAGCTCCCAAGTGTAAAATGAAGAAGTCTGAGTTTTATTTTTGAAGAGCCCTCTGCTGCATAATTTTGCACCAGATGAGTCATAACCACCTGGTATTGAGGTCACTAACCACTCTGAATATGGAGTGACAGTGTACTACCCACACCCATCATGACATGGTAGTATACCTTTTCCCCTTGTGTAGGGGAAAGCACAAAACTTGAGGAAACTATGACACATCCATTGACAATGGTTTGGTGGTGCTCATTGAAAACTTGGACCTCTTCTGACACTCTTTCTGGTCCTTCAAAGTTTTGGACTTTTGCCTCATGCATAGTTCTGGGATGAGTCTTTCAGACATGTCCCCCCATCCAATCAGATAGTCCAAATGAACTAGCCAGTCTGTTGACCATCTAAATCTGTTTACAGTACTTTGAACATCTGAATGCTTCTGCCTATGCTCCAGGTGAAAACATTAATCCTGGCAGTTCTGTCAATTTCGTCTCTGTTTTACTTGCAATACTTATAGTTCCCTTTGACCAGAGCTCTGCTGGCTTCCAACAGTAGAATTCTGTTACACTGAGTATTAACTGCTTCTCACAACCATCCTGGCATGTATGTGAAGTGATATCCATAATGGGTTTCAACGCAACATTTTATGGCACATCAGCCTGACAGCTCATTTCCAGGTGGCAACCAAATTCCATGCCACTATCTTTTTCATTGCATCATCAGTTGCTTTAGTGGGTCATAGACTTTGTTCCAATGGCCTTGGTCTCCTTGATCATTTGTTAGAAGGCCTCTGGTGTGTCTGCAGATATTGTGGTAGGGAACTTGGAGACTCCTGTAGGAGACTCTTTAGTGGCTTGTGTGGCCTCATTTTCCACTACCTTGTCTACCACCATATCTGCTTCTGGTTCTTTTTTCCCTCTGGCATCACTGTGCTCCTGCTGCTCTTCTGGCAGTCAGGTAGGGCTGGCTGAAGACTGGCCTCTGGGCAGGCCACAGAGTTGGTGGCTACATCTGGAGATGGAGTTGAAAAATCAGGAGGGATCATCAGGTCCTTGGAGCATCTTTTCAACTCTGAACTGACAGACTCACTTCCAACATGATCCCACTTCACTAACTGATCTGCCAAGCCCTGCTGTTACTGCAGAATCAGCCAGGCAGGAAGCTCATGAGCACACCCAATGCTTCACCAGGTCTCCAACTGAATAGTCCAGCCTCACCCCCTCCATCCCAACAGCCTTCTCCTGGGCACATGACTTTTCCATTAGGCAGGCATCTCTTTCACGGGTTAGGCCTTTTTCTGTGGTCTTTACTGCTGCCAACAAACCCTTGACTAGGGCCTCTTTGCAAGACTGGGTAGGATCAGGGGTGGTGAAGAGAGTGGCTGCTTCACTCTGGTTCCTTTCTCCCATCTTCTTTTTGCAACCACAAACCAGGAGAGTGCCTGTTAGGATCTAGGAGGGTAGCTATCACAGGCTATAGGATAGCATTATCACAGCAAGCCTCACATAACTTTGCAGTGAGTACAAAGCCAGCATGATGTAAACAATGATCATGGTACCCAGGGGGTGCTTTAGTTGCAAGTAATCCCCCAGGCCAGTACTTGGACATCCTAGAAGCTTTTCCAAGGCCTGGCTCTTACTTTGCATGCTTAGAGTTTTCATCTGCTGGTGATGCTGCCACTCTTTAAGTCATGGTCCAAGTCTGGACTTCCTTAAGTCTTGCAGGTGGTCCCCATTCTCTGACATGCCTGTTCTGACTTTTATCAATATTTTTAAAATTCAGCTTAACAGTTTTTATTCCACATGCACATAACTGAGGCTTGACTTGATTAATGTATAATTACTATTACTTGCAGTTTTACACAGTTTTTCTGGCTCCTCAATAATTTTGTCCATGGGAGGGTGATTTCATCGATAGAGTCCACAGGCGAGGCCTTACCATGGCGTTAGCCAGATGTGGGCACACATCCCTCTTCTTGGCAGGTAGGGGTGCTGGTACGGAATGATTCAGTGGTCCACTGACACCTCTGGCTCTGATGCTGCAGCTGTTGATAATTCCTCATTGTCCTTGGGGCTCAGTCTGAAGTGTTGTAAAGTGATCAACAGTTCTCACTAGCTGATGGACAATCTTATTTTTCATTTGGCTTGCTAGGGTCTTCTTCTCTTGCCACAGGGGCTAACTGTCTTCAATTGTTGTCCTAGCTGCCTACAGTGCAGGAGAATGGTCACACACACAACCAGCATGCTTGCCCTCTTCGACTCCTGCTAATTTGCATGCAGGTGTGGGTTTCCAAAGCTTGAGCTTCAATCACTCAATGGCATTCTAATGAGTTTCAGGCAACAGCTGCTCCTGTTCTGGATAGTTCATGTACAGCCCAGATCAGCTGTAAAAACATAGTTCACAAAGTGTCAAATGTTCTTCTTTTAAGCTTCACAAAACTTTGGGACCCATAATTCAGCAGTTTCTTGACCGATATGCACCAAATAAACTTTACAATCTGCAGGTGATCCCAGCATATCCAGTGCACTGTGCCTTCAGTTCTTCCATCTCCCAAATCCCAGCCTAGTCCCCAAGTGTATTGCTCGGGTCCCTTCCCTGTGCCACTGTGAGACAATATACTGGTGGGCTATACATGCCTACACTTAACTCATGCCAGATAGTGGGATTGTAGTTATTCCAGCAACCAGATTATGGTCTGCTTAATACAGCATATTCTCAGTCGGTTCATCTACATTTGCCTACTGTACTTTGATGTCATGCTAATAGGTCTTGGTGACCCTATTTGCAATAGGCTCCTTTGTCCAGCCCAACCTAAGTGGGACTTACTGACACCGACTCTTACCTGGCCCCTTATCCTGGTAATTACCATTACCATTTATCATTCAGATATTTTACCAGGAGGTTCATTACTTATTTGGGTACCGTTTGCACCTCTTACAGCTTCTAATGGAGGTGTACTCCACATGTTGTTCTCTCCCTTATGTTCTCTACTGGAAATGGATCCACAAGGACCCCTGGAGATCTCCTTTGAGAGGGGGTCCACCACTACTCCCTGGTGTCTGTCATGTTGGGAGGATCTTATGCCCTTTCAGGCCAGGCTACACTGACGTCCTTCCTGTTGTTATTCTCTGGAAGGCCTCTCCCCCCTCAGGAGGGGAACGAAGGGAGGCAGGGCTTAAACTTGTCTGTCTTCAAGGTGCTGCTGGTAGTCTCTCTAGAACCCTGCGATTTCAACCCTTGACTCAGGTAGCTTCCCCTCTGTAAAGAGTAAAGGGACAAAATTGCAAAATCACACATACCCCAATACCGCAAAGCATCATGGGGTTATGTATGGTCATCACCATTAACATTTAGACTTGTTCTGCTTTAAGCAGGCATGCATGGTGCCAAATGGTCTCTCACACAAACTGCAAAGGCTGAGAACAAAAGACACAGACACTTGTTTCATCCTTCCCAGGATTAATTAGTGTGTCTCTTCTGTATTCTGCCCAGAGAAAAATGAACCAGCCCTTAAGTGGTCTTATGAGTTTGAATCATGGTGGGCCCAAAGTAAGAAAGTAAGTTAAAAAGACAAGAAACCTCAGCACAAAAGTACTGAGGCAAGGATTCTCTGTAAAGTGCATTGGCAACAAAGCCAAGTTTCAGAGAAACACCAAATCTCAATCTGCAAAGCATCATGGTATGTGTATGCAAATCACCATGACAATCTGAACTGGTTCTGCTTTAAAAAGGAGTACATAGTGCCAAATGGCTTCTCACACAAATGTCAAAGCCTGAAAATGAAAAGACATGGACACATGTTTTGCCCTTCTCAGGACTCATCATTTATTCATTTATTGAATTTTGGTAACTGGGTAAGCCCACTGGCACCAGAACTCCCTTTTCAGGGGTGACCCAGAATTAATTACAGGTTATATATACATATACATGTTAGCCACAGTGACAGCATTAATCACAGGCAAGAAGCACAAATTCTTTCACAGGGACATCCCAAAATTAGTTACAAAAAGCTATATTCAGACATCTAACAAACAGTAATGCTACTGGCTACAGGAAGTATACGGACAACAGTCCAACAATGGTCATAAGTACTTTACAAACAGACAATAGAAACATCTCTCCAGTCATTAAAGTAAGATGAAGTGGAAGTTAGGATCAATACTCTGTGCCTCATTTGTATCTCAGGTGGTGGGAAATGAACCAGCCCTTATGCAGTCTTATGGGTTGGGGTCATTGTGGGCCCAAAGTAGGAAAGTAAGCTAAAAAGACAAAGAACTTTGGCACAAAAGCATTGAGACAAGGATCACCTGAAAAGGGCATTGCCAACAATTCCAATACAAAACCTGGCTTTATAGCTAATGCCCTTTTTGAGTAACTCTTGACTCTGACTCCCAATGTGGTTTCAGGAAGGGTCATGGTATTGTGACAGCTCTAATAAAACTCATTGAGGATATTGATTGCAGCCTGGATAATGGTCTGGCCACAGGGGTGATATTTATAGACTTATCTAAGGACTCTGACCGTATGAACTATAATATCCTCTTAAAGAGCACCTGACACTATTAGAAAATCTTGAAAAAAAGTGAGATTTAGACACAATTCAGTTTATGTTTCATATATGTTATGTCATTCTTTCCTGTTTTTCTTTATTACTGAGTACAGCTGTATGAAAGAAGATTATTGTCCCTTAGACTTTATCTTTCATTTCTGCTTGCCTACAGCAGATGACATCATAATTATTTCCACAACAACAGATTATGATGTCATAAACAAAACTGTGATGTCAGGTGCAGGCAAGCAGCCAGAACAGCTAGGGCAGTGATCCTATTTACATGCAAATGTCCTTACTAATAATGAAGTAAGGGTGAGAATTACAGAAAAAATATTAAATATAAGCTAAATTGTATCTAAATATTTCCTTTTTTCAAAGTTGTTACAATGGTGTCATGGGCTCTTTAAGTAAACTATCTGCATTAAGGGTCTCTCCTGACGGGGTCCCTTGGTTCACCGGGTAGCTCAGAGGTTACTCCCAACAGGCTAAGACTGGCAGTTCTTTTACCTGTTTAGCTAGACTGTCCATTAGTGTTCTCCACATGTCAATTGTAGGTCCTCTGTTATTCTTACCATTCAAAAATGACCTCCCTAAGTCCTTGGTACATTGTAATACTATTCTATATGCTGATGACCTTGTGATCTACAGCAGCTGTAAAACCCTAATCAGTATAAATATAAACCTTAATATTGACCTCTGCTGAATCCATACCTGGCTAACTCACCATAGGCTTGTCATAAACACCCTGAAGACCAGATCCATCCTATTTCATTCTATGGTACAAGTCACATAAAGCTGTTCTGACAATAAGTTGCTTTAGCATGTTTTTTTTAAAGTTTGCAGTACAATGTCAATATACATTTTGATGTTTTTTGACTCTTAACCAGCTCAAGAGTAACTTTTTTCCATAATATTTTTTATTGATTTTTAAACATACCCATTAAACATTTTACATTTATGAAAAATACAAAGTAGTAACATCAAACAAACAACTATAGAAAATAAGATCTTTGTCATGTCAAACAATTGAATTAAAGAGCACAATATGTAAGTGATTTCATTATCGCTCTAGGCTCCATGAGGTTATCCATAGCCATCAAAATTTCTGAGAATAATACAATAAAAAAGTTTGTAAGGTCTTATATAAATTGCTGTAAATATCAAGTGTGTTCTCACCTAAGTCAGATTCCAAAAGGGTGACCAAATTTTATAAAAAAAAATATCTAATTTATCCACCAGGGAATAGCAATTTTTTTCATTATTATACAACTACACCATCTGACCATGCCATTCACTAATAGAGGGGGATAGAGCACTACTCCATTTCTGCAGTATTAACCACTTAATA
Source organism: Neoceratodus forsteri (assembly GCA_016271365.2). Classification (NCBI taxonomy): domain Eukaryota; kingdom Metazoa; phylum Chordata; order Ceratodontiformes; family Ceratodontidae; genus Neoceratodus; species Neoceratodus forsteri. The sequence continues at coordinate 21,984,921 of CM028135.1, read as the reverse complement.
CTAAGGGCTGCATATAAAACCCACATTTCTTGAAATCTATCTAGATTCAAAGATTCCGGGAAATATTCCCAGGATAAAAATTAGTGGTAAAAAAGGAATTTTTTGCTTTGTTACATTAATACAAATGGTTTGAACACCTTTCCAAATGTTTAAAAGTATTGGACAGTCCCATATCCTATGAGCAAGTCCTGCGTTAGGTTGATTACATCTCCAACAGTCAGAGCTATTTAAGTATCCCATAGCATGCAATTTGTCTGGGCTGTGATAATATCCATGTAGAATTTTAAATTGAATTAACTTACCTTGAAGTTCTTTGCAGTTCTTGTTGGCTAATTCCCATGCCATGTTCCACTCCTCTTCAGATATGTTGAGGCCCAGTTCTTTTTCCCATTTCTTTTTGGCCTTCATGGTCAAACAAGTAGAGGTTAAACTACTAGTCAGCATTTTGTATATTATTTCTGCCGCCTTTTTTAGTACTGAAGTGCATATCAATTGATCCCATCCTTCAGATATTAGCAAATAGAAATAATTATTTAGTGTATTAGATCTATTAAGGGTTTCTCTTAACTGCAAATAATAATGGAATTGGTAACTCTGAATTTCATATTTCTCCCTAAGCACTTGAAATGAATATAAGACGCTGGTCTTTGTGTTAACTAAATGAACCAATCTGGTAATGCCTCATTTGGACCATTCTATATTTGAGTAGCCTTGTTTCCCTCCAACTAATTTCATATTACCCCATGTGCATTAAATCTAAGAGGGTCCCTTTGGGGTTGATAATACTGTTGATTTTTCTAATCATCAGCACAGAGCCTAGAATACAAGAATTATCTGACAAGCTAGGCTGTTGTGGGATGTATAAAAAATCAAAAAGAGAGTTGGGTGCAAGAGTGTCTCTTTCCATAGCTAACCATAAAAGTTGAAATTCTCCATTTGGGTTCACATGTGGGTTTTTAAAGTGCTTTAGAGCATGTTTAAAAATGAAGGCTAACTGATATCATTCCCACCAGGGCAAAGCAAAGCCCCCAAAGATACACAATGCTTTCAGTTTAGAAATTTCCAGTCTGGGTGGTTTCCCTTGCCATAGAAAATTTCTTATAATCCTGTCAAGACATTGAAAGATTGTACCCCCACCAGGAAAGAAAAAAATTGGAATAAATAAAAAAGTCTGGGAGCAATATTCATTTTAATTGTATTTATTTTCCCCCAAAGTGATAAGTTAAGTTTCCCCCATCTAGACAGATCCAGTTCTATATCCTTTATTAAGGGGCCATAATTAAGTCCTTTAAGCTCTTTTAGATTGGTGGAGATCTGTAGTTCTAAATACGTAATGCTTGATTTAAACCAGTTTTTGTCAAGAATATTTTCCAAATGATTTTTTTGTTTTGGACATCAAGCCATTATGTAACAGCTAAGTTTAGTTTTTTCCCAATTTAATGTAAGCCCTGAGATACTTTCGAAGGCTGCTAGAGTTGCTTTTAAGGATTGACATGAATGCACTGGGTTTCTAAGTGATAACAGAAGATCATCTGCAAAGACAAAGGATTTATGTTCGTTTTTTCCAAACTTTATGCCTTTGATTCCATTATGATTATTAATTGTCTATATCGGGGGTTCAAATGCCAGAATAAAAAGGTAGGGGGAGAGCAGATATCCTTGTCTTGTCCCACAAGATAATTCAATTTTGGGAGACAACATACCATTTGTCAACACTTGTGTCTCAGGTTTGTCATAAAGCATAGATATCCACTCGGAAAATTCTGATCCACAACTGAATTCCCTTAAGGCCCTTGACATAAAGGTCCAATTAACTGAATCAAATGCTTTAAGTATATCAAGTGACAATATGGCATAGGGAATTTTGTCTTTGTTGGCTGACCATATCAAATTAAGTAATCTACAAATACTGTTGGCCCCTGATCTATTCTTAATTAACCCCACCTGCTCTTTACCTGCTAGTTTAGTTATAACATTCTGTATACACCCGTCTAAAATTTTCACAAGGATTTTATAATCAGTGTTCATTAAAGAAATTGGCCTGTAGTTAGAGCAACTGAAATTGTCCTTATTTTTTGGGGGTATCAGAGTTAAAAAGGCCTGTCTCATACAAGGAGGGAACGACTTACTTTCCCATGCCTCCAACAGTCATATGCAAATGAGACAGTATTGAGGGTGCAAGCTTTTTATAATACTCACCAGGGAATCCATCAGAACTGGGTGTTTTGCCTGAAGGCGAATCCTGCATGGCTAAACGTATTTCCTTGAGGAAATGTTTTTGCCCAAAGCCTCCCTCTCCTTTTATGATAGAGTCGGAAGTGTAAGATTTGTAAAAAAATGTATCTAAATTATCTTGTGAATAGTTTCCTTTGTCTGAATAAATGTTTTGAAAGTATTCATAAAACTCATTATTTCTTTCTTTCTTTGTTTTTAGTAAGTGTTCACCCATATTTATTTTCAATGCCTGTTATAATGGTTTGTTGTTGAAGTCGTTTCAGTCTTAGGGCAAGGAATCTTCCTGCCTTTTTCCTGGCTTCCCAGTATTTTTGCTTTGTTCTAAAAGGCACATATTCTGCTTTCTGCAAAAGCGTTATATTAATTTCCCCTTTAAGCACTGACATTTTATGTAAAGTTTCCCCCTTTGGTGTCAGAGAATTTTTGGATAAAAAAGAAATGTTTGTTAACTCTTTTTTTTTCTTTTTCTTCAAGTGTCCTATTTCTTTCTTTTTTCTTGTTTGCTGAATAACTCATGATTTTACCCCTAATGAATGCTTTATATACTTCCCAGATAGATATGTATGATATCTCACCATTATTATTAATTTCAAAACACTCAGTTGTTTGTTTCATAACCCAAGTCAAGAATTCCTTGTCCTTTAAGAGGCTAGCATTAAGCCTCTACCTATGTGATTTTTCTCTAGTATCCCCAAGTACCAAATCAAGACTTAGCATGGCATGGTCAGATATTATAATATTATCTATTTTTTCCTCTAGAATATCTGTTATTTTAGAATGAGGTATTAAGATATAATCTATTCTACTGTACATTAAGTGCCTGTTTGAATAGAAACAATAATCTCCGGTACTTGGAATAACACTCCTCCATGAATCTGAGAGTCCTAAATCAACTGATAATTTTTTAAAGGAGTCCCTTGACTTTGTGGACAGCTGTATTGTACTAGTGGAGGATCTGTCTAGAATAGGATCCATTAACTTATTGAAATCCCCACCAATAATGATTTCATAGTCAGTGAAGGCACTAAGAGTTACTGTTAGAGAGTTGAAAAACTCACATCGCCCAGAGCTAGGGGCATGAACATTGCATATTGCTATGTTCTGCCCATCCAGTATACCAGTTAGAATTTGATATTGCCCCTCAGGATCAGAAAAAAATGATTATGTTTATTGAATTGTATTCCTTTTCTGATTAATATAGAAGTGCCACTTTTTTTTGAGGAGAAGCATGCACTCTCAGCAAGACCCACCCAGTATCTTTGCAATTTAAGTGCCTCTTCCTGTGTCAAGTGAGATGCCTGAATAAGAGCAATATCAGCTTTTTTCCCATTTAAATAATTAAGAACTTTTTTCTTTTAACTGGGGACCCCAAACCATTAACATTTCAGGATACAATCCTATAATGTGACATCCTAGAACCTAAATAGAACTTTAAAAAAAAAGAGAAGGGTGCTCGCCTAGACCCTTAAGGACTAAACAGTAAGTTTAAGTTTAGTACAACTGTGCCAATTAAACAAGTTTAAAGCTAAATATTAACAAAGTCAACAATTGAATGCTTAAACAAGTTAAATAAAAAAAGACAAAATTGCCAAAATAACCCAAAACAAAAGAGAAATCAGTGTTTCTTAAAAAACTCAAAGTAGGCTGTGATTCTACTTTTGCTGCCCAACACATGCTTAATAGTAATCCAAGGCACTGGGGTATGTTGTGGTGTACATGGAGCCGGAGTGAGCACCCCTCAACTTTGGCATAAGTAAGCATATTGCTAATACTGTAGTGCATTTATCAAATGATAAGTCAGTCCATCTCAATAGTTATTAATCATACCCACATAGAGCATATATACACAACAGCAATATAGTGGGTCAGGTGTAAGAAAGGAGTAGAAAAACATAAGAGATAGGAGAAAGAAGTATGAGCCATTATAAGGAGGCAGTTCAATCTTGAAGGCCTTTATTTTACCAAGTCACTCTGTTCTGCTTCCCGTGATGCCACAAACTTCTACTCTGTAATCATAATAAATTCCAAAATTATATTCAACACTTTATTAAATGAAATTGAAAGAAGAGTACAGACATTTTGTAGAAAATGGTTGGGCACTGGAGGTTCTGTTTTGCACAAGGATAGTGACCTGGTTCCCAACTTACCTGTGAAGCCAAACTACCAGTTTCTCTATTTCAGCCTAATAGCCCATTTGACAGTAAGTAAAAGGTGAGGTTAGAGGTTAGGTAAGGCATAGAATTGCTGCAAATGTATACTTCCATGTGCTTTAAACCGTTAGACTTTCATTTCAACAAAGCATTACATAGCAATATGTTAATGTGTATGTTGGACAACTCTTTGTTTTTAATGGACTCAAATATTTCAAAAGGATAAACCTACAGAGTATATAAGGCTAATTATAATGAATACGTGACTCTAAGAGTATGATCACTCTGATCGCCCATTCATTAGTAATTAAAATGCTGCACATAAAATGATCTATCAACATGTGGAGCAGCATAATGTAGAATTATATCCACTGTTTGTGCAACAAAGTGAATTAAATTAGTGTTCAAAAAATAACTATGCTTTAACTCCATTAAAAGAAAAACTATGACTGTAATATGGTAGTGCTTTCACTATAAAGAGCATTAGGTTGACTGTTACTTTCCTTGTAATGTTTCTGCAGGTATAAATTACAAGTCTCAGCAGAATGTCAGAGTAGCAAGTGCAGGAATGCTGATGCCTTTTTTCCCCCGCATGGATTTCCATATATTGCCCCGTGAGTGCTGACATTTAGATTGCTCTGAAAAGTATCTTTTGTCAATATCAAACAAGTTTTTGCCTTTTACCATTGGCATAGAGAGAGGACAGTCAGTATACTAGATACCAGATTTTGGAAGTCTAATGCAAGTACCGAATTTGGAAAAAGACGAGGTAACGAAAGTGAAGTGTGAATAACTTCCGTTTGACCCCACCAGATGCAGAGACCAATTGCAGAAAAACTCCTATAAAGTCAGCTCAAAGGGTAGTTCAGGTTTCCTCTTGCACAACCATTATCGGAGAGCATGCATGCTGATGTCTCTGGGAATTTTTTTTTTTCTGGTGGTGACATTATAGAGAGGGATCCAGATGATCTCGCACTGCTTCTACTCCTCGATCTACTCCTCGCTCTTCTGTTACTAGCTCTAGGAAATGGCAAATTACTATTTTTACTTGGTGTTCTCATCTCTCAGGAGATGTTTCAGGTATCACAAGCTTCTTTAATAGGTCTTTTCTGTGCTATAAGGGAGTAAAGGTGAGGAGTCATCTCTTTTGGTGCCTTAACATCAGGGCTTCCATTTGATCAAGCTCTTGGTGATATCATAGCAGGGTGTCTCAAATTAGAATGCTGGTCATGAGGTGAGGAGGGTGCCTGAGAAGAATGTGTATTTATGTCTACATGCTGTTTTTTTGAAAGATGAGAGCTTTTGGGATTCTTACTTTGAGTACTTCTGGCTGAGAGCTCACAATTAATCACATAGGCCATAGCTTCTCTAGCATTTGAAAATACAAGCACGTTACCATTGGGTTCTAGTATGTTTAGACTGGCTGGACATTTAAAGTAATACAACAATCCCAATTTTGTAAGCCTTTGTTTAACATCAGTTAAGTTCTTTCTTTTTTCAATAACCAGTGAGGAGGTCCTGAAAAATTAGTATTCTGTTGCCCCTCCATACCAATTGCCTTTTGTCCCTTGAGAGTCTTAAGATCTGTTCTTTAACAAAAAACCATAAAAAATATATCAGTATGGGTATGGGTCTCTGACCTGCCTGTGGATGCAGACCCAAAGCATGATGAGCTCTCTCTATTTCCAATGCCCAGGGCCATTATAAGTCTAATATAGTGAGTAAAAACTGCTGAAGAAACTCAATGATATTGTTCTCTTCAAGTTCCTCAGGCACTCCCAGGGCCCTCAAATTATTTCTTCTACCATGGTTTTCAAGATCATCTATTTTTTTCAATTAATTTGTGGATTTGTTTACCTTGTGTATAAATTTGATGCTCTAAACTGGCTATGGTATCTTTAAAGATTTCAATTTGGTCCTCAGAGTAATCCAAGCACTTAGTTATTATGGGGAGTTGCTCTATAAATCCGCAACTGATTGTTTAACTGTCACTATCTCCAATTTTATATCATTAAGCTTTTCCATCAGAGATTGACTGTCTGTTTTATCCATGGCTGAAGAGTGTTCAGGTACCGGAGCAATAGCGTGTCTTTGGCCCATTGACATTGCGAGTCTGTCAGGTATTTTTAAACTTGTAAAAAATATTAATTTCCAAATCCGGACTGCTGTAATTTTTAAATGGATACAATCGGAATGTATACAGCAACTGTTTAACCAAAAATTAATGCAGAATGATCAGTATCTTTATAGAAAATTATAGATAATAGTCCACAATTGAGGAGCTACGTTTTCAAGCTGCTAACATACTCAGCGCTGGCTTGCGCTCTCCTAAGAGTAACTTTTATAAGTAACCAATAAGACATGACTTGGTGTGCATTGAACAGATATTACTGCATGCCAAGGGGTGTAGTGATGCACGAGACCACAGGCTAAGTGCCTTCAGCCCCTGGAAGTGTGGTAATATATGTTCAGTGCACACCCGGAAGTATCTTATTACACTTATAAAATGGATTCCTTTTTTTAATCAATATTTTATGTTAAAAAACTGTCCAGATATGAAAAGACTGAAATAATTTGCTCCATGTATTTTAAAATAGTCCCTCTGCCTTTATATTTTGTGATTGCTTTTAGGATATTTGTCCTTTGTTGGGGTGTATAGTTCTCATACGTTAACCTCTGCCACCCCCCAAAGAGCATGTGGTCATACTCATCCACCCCTTCTTTAATTAGCTTTGGAGTGAGCAGGCTTTTAGAAGAGATTGGCTGAACTGCCATATTGCCCTTCTCATTCATGGAACGTGTGACTGTACTCTCCTTCCCCCATGTAGTAGGGGAACGAACCTTAGCGAGTGGCTATATTTCCTCCCCAACAGTGTAGTAGAGGATCAGAGTCTGTGAGATAAGTTTCATTTTAAGTTGACTTTTAAATGCAATTTTTAGGCCAATGGGATTCTTTACAACCTTGTTGTCTGTTGTTTATGTGCAATCTAGTCTTTAACAGAATGCATTCTTCCAAAACAACTGGCATTAGCTTCTGATAAAGGACTGTGTATAGTCCGAAAGTTTAAGTACTTATTTTCTTTTGTAACATCTATGTTGGTCCAATAAAAGGTATCAAATCATCTTTTTTTCTGTATCTTTTGTTACAAGGACCAATACGGCAACAATAACATTTTTCTTGTTTAACTGCATCAGTTCTTGTTTACAGAACCTGTTTTTACCTGTGCATCGAACAGATTTGATGCACAGGGAACAATCAATCAGAGGACAGGATTTTCACTCCTCATTTTATAAGTAAGCAATAAGACACAGTGGGGTGTGCATTGAACAGATATTGCCACATGCCCAGGGGCATAGTGAGGCAAGAGGCCACATGCCAAGTGCCTTCAGCCCCTGGCAGTGAGATAGTATCTGGTCAATGCATGTCCCAGAGTGTCTTATTGTGCTCATAAAATGAGATCCTTGTTTTTAAACTAATATGTTGTGTTACAAATACTGTTTAGTTATGAACAAGCTGAAATAATTTATGTATTTTAAAATGTCCCTCCACTTTTATGTTTTGTGATTGTTTTAGGACATTTGTCCTTTGTTGGGATCCATAGTTCTCATACATTGAGCTCTGCCAGCCACCCAAAGGAGCATACAGTCATGTTTCTCTACCCTCTATCATTAGTTAGTTGTTTAAAAAATAAAAAGGAAAGAGCAGCTTTGGAGCAAGTGGGCTTTTAGGAGAGACTGGTTGAACTTCTAGAGTGCCATCCTCATTTACTGAGCATGCGGCTGTACTCCCTCCCCCAGTGTAGTAGGGGAACAGACCTTAGTGAGTGGCTGTATTTCCTCCCCAACAGTGTAGTAGGGGAACAGGGCCTGTGAGATCAGTTTAAAGTTAAAAAAATACAATGATTTAACATTTTAAACTGCAGAAGTAGAAGCACGATGGGCAGTACAGACAGTGGGAGCAGGTGGGACCTCGGGACGGAGTGACAGAATGAAAGCGGAAAGTAAGATTATACAGTTTTAAAATTTGTTTTAAATAAGAGAGATGTGTATGGCTTTCTCAACCACAGAGTCCTGTTTTAAGCTCTGTTCACCCCCAGGTCATACCTGAAAATACAATTCTTTTTGCACAGTTTGTATAGCTCTACATGGATAGATCTGTGTGCTTATCATAACTACTGCTGTAAAGGAATGTATAAACTGTTACAATATGTCTGAGGAATTTGTGAGAATAAGTTTTTACTTATATCAGTACAAGAAATATTTGGTGGTATACCAATTACTCTCAATTACAAGCCATGGGAGGCAAATATTAGTACTGGGGTCAAGCACCCTATGTGTGGGAAACAACATTTTGTGGGATTTTCCATACCTGAAAATAGGCACTTTGTTCCCTTGTATCTGTCCCATGCATACTTGAAATTTGTCACCATTTTGGCACCCATCACTTCCACTGGAAGGTTGTTCCATGCATCCACCACCCTCTCCATGAAGAAGTATTTCCTCACATTTCCTGTGAGCCTCCCCCTCCCAACTTCATAGCATGACCCCTTGTCCTTGAGCTTCTTTTTCTATGGAAAACACTATCTTTCTTTACCTTATCAATACATTGTCAAATAAATGCTTGTTATTTATTCTTTGACTAATATGTGACACCACACCTTGACAAAGTGCTTGGATTTTGGCAGAAAACCTTGGTCACTGTGGGGTGTTGGCTGCTGTGACTTGCACTGCCCTTGGAATTTCTTCATTAAAAGTATTTTTGTACTTACTTTGTGCCTTGTTTCTGTCTGTGGTACACTGGAGCGCTGTGTCTACTGACTGTCTGAATGCCAGTAGCACCCAGTTCAGCTAGCAGACCGGCCTCAGCCTCCAGAACTGGCTCTGTTGCTGTTTGAGTTCTCAGATGGGGCCTGCTGAAGTTTTGGTCTGCATTCTCTGGTTTATCTGTTAGGGGGTCCCTTGGCACCAAAAGTTTTCAGTTTATTCAGCATCTCAGACTTCGTAATGATACACCTTTGTAAAGTTAGTAACTTAACAGTAAATATTGATAATTTTATAAAATAGATTATTCCCCAGAGAAGCTGATGCTAGGTTCTTTTCCCCCGTGAGCACCTGTTATTATTCTTTGCACATAGCCTGGAGGATGGGAGGAAGAGGAGGATGTGTTGGAGGAGGAAGAACTGAATATGGCAGGTACTACAGTACTAGTGCTAATGGCACTTCAAAGAAATCAATGGAAATCATGACCTTCTTTTTGTCATAACAACTGGAGCTACCTTTGGGTGCTGTTTGCCACCTCAGTCACATTCTTTCGCTGGGAATGTGTTAAAAAATAGTTTTAGTCAGAAAACTTTATTTCATCAGCCAACAACACTGCAGTCATTGAAAAGTTTCACAAAGTTGCCCCATAATTGTGCGGTGGTCGGAAAACTTAATGCTAAACTAATTGAGGAAATGAGGGGATTAACTCACCAGAAACCCCAATCCTTCCCAAATGTTCCCAGTACTGATTCTGACTCTGACACATCAATTGTGTGCATACTTCAGCCTACCCTGTCACATTGGTTGGGAATCTCCCCAGGTCCTCTGCCACAGGCAGCTTCTCTGATATGCATCCAAGCTTGAGATTCCCTGACCAGGGACACTGGTTTACCGGGCTTGAGAAAGGGCATATTCCATTTTGCACATTGTAAAAGACGGTATCGTCACCGGTGTCTGCTAAGCCAAAATCCGGTTTTACCGGTATTTGGCTCTCTGTACTTTATTTAACGATTTTTAACTCTGCTAACATGCATTTTTAGCAATTGTGACCTCCACTGTTGCACATCCTTCCATCCTTGTACCAATTTAAAGTTATTTTAGGTACAAGATGTGATGGCAGCAGCAGCACTACAGCCCCATCCCTAGGTGTGATGGAAATGCTTTTCGGCCCCATCCCTCAGGTACAATGGCAGCACCAACAGCACTCAGCCCATCCCTCTGGTGTGATGGCAGCAGCAACATCACTATGACCTCCCTCTTCAGGTGTGCCAGAAGCAGCAGCACTGTGGCCCCCATCCCTTAGGTGTGATGGCAGCAGTACTACATTCCCCATCCACCAGTGGTGATGGCAGAATTACTGCAGCCCCCACCCCTTCAGTGTGATGGCAGTAGTGACAGCACTATGATCCCCTTTCTTCAACACCCACACCCCACATGCACAAGTTACAAATGACTTGGTCTCTTTGCTTGTTAGAACTCAGATGTGAATTAATCTGAACCATCACCACTAAGGTGGACTACCTTTGTTTTTTCCTGTCTATAATTTAACTGCCTGAATTGGATTTCTGCCTGTGATACCACTGACCAGGGTTAGGGAACAGACTTGGGTGTTGGAGGGCCAGCTGGTGGGTGAAGGTTTGATTGTCCAATGACCACACACCTTCTCATGGGAGGGAGGGAGGGTGGGTTCACGGCTCAGCATTTGGTGACCCCTGGTGGAGGCCAGAGGCACAACAACATGTCAGCCCTCACTGCAGGAGGGAGCGTGACAGACGTCGGCTTGTGCCTTGTCATCATGTGGCCTGTCAAGAAAATGGGAAAACACCCACTGGCCAACCGAAGGACAGCTGTTGGTCCCTCCATAAGCTGGAAGCCCCAGACATGTGTCCGTTCTGACCCCTGCTATGCTCAGGTAAATCTCCTCCTGGTAGCCTCCCACAGGGTAGGGGCCCACCAATAAAGGGTTACTTTGGGTTACCTGCAGCACAGCAGTAGGGGCAGTGGATGGTGGTCGGACTCAGCAGCAGTGGTGGGGGGCTTGCAGGCCTGAAGGAGTGGATGGCCAGGGTAGGATGAAAAAACTGCTTGAATTTGCTTCTTTGAAATAAACTGTCTTCACCTAAAAATCCACAAGTGATTAGCGGAGGACCTTCAAATGGATTCATGCATCTCCCAGACATGTGGATGTTTTTTACTAGTGTCCATGAAAGGGTGTCTCCCAGTTTTCATGTCTGAGCTCAGATGTGAATTGAGCACCACTCTGCCCACCAGCATCATACAGCCCCTGGGGTTTTACCTTCTGTATGTCATTGACTGTGCTTTCAAAATCCACTGGCCAAACATATGTACACTTAAATACTTAACTTTAGCTTTTTGTTGAAGCAGTCATCAAAAAACTTTTTGTTGTCACAGAGACTGAAACAGCAGGTGGGAGAAAAGGTGCAAATCATCCAATTCATCTAAATGGAGTGTTAACTGTGAAGTCTTTTCATAAGTAGTAAGGCAGTTTCTTCTTTGTGAACATACTTTCATTCAGACTAGTTTTCATTCAAACAACTAAGGATTTTGGATGGCCCTACTGATTATAAACTTGAATAAGCTAGTTGGTAACAGTGATCCTGCGTTTAGCAATCTACATCCTAGATGCTTATATGCAAAGAATACAATAAACACCTGACTAAAATCTAACAACAAGCTTATAAAGCACATACAAATGTATCTGAACATTTATCTTTACCTATACAAAATCATTGCAGCCCAAGCAAAACTCAGGTAAATTACATGGTACCCTGACTACTATTCTATGATTGGTATTTTTTTTTATATTCTTTGTAAAGCAGATAAGGCCCACTAGGCAGAACTGTCTGTTTTCAGGAGTGACCTAGAAGCACTGGGGAGGTTAAGTGACTTTCTTGGAGTCACACAGTATGCAAGTGGAGGTTGTGGGAATCAAACCCAAGTCTGCTGAATGTACCCAGTTCAATCACTGTTTGTTACTCTAACCACTAGGCATGGGTGATTAAACTGAATAGCTGATTACAACAAAGCAGTGCAGGTGATTTCATTACTGACTCTATATGCAGCAAAGCAGAAAGAATGCAAAGCACGCAGCATTCATTTTAAGATGCTGAAATCTGGGTCAGCCCACTGGCGCTTCGGTAGCACTATTGCTTGCAATGCCAGTGACCCAGAGTCAGAAGTGAACTCTGGTTGCTGGAGGTCTGACCAGGGAGTAGGATCGAGCACCCGGGGGACTGCTCTCCTCCTCCGGGAAGGGTGGGCTGCAGGTCCTGCTTCTTTACCACCACCTGTATGACCACGGTGGTGGTGCAATGGTGCTGCAGAGTGATCAGGAGGGGAGGATGCTAGCCAGGATCTGGAGCAGTGGCATGTCTGTATGTGACCTACCTCCTTGGAACTCCTCTAGTGCAGATGCCCTCAGAGACAGAGACCAGAAAACCAGGAAAAATCGCTGTACATCAGTCACTGGCAGAAAGGACCCGGGTGCCCCAGACTTCATAACCAGGCTCCATGAGGGACCCACTGAGCTGCCTGACACACACTAAAGGAGTGTGAAGGGGTGACCTGGGGTTCCTTCCCTTCCCACCTGGGGGGGTACAATCCAGGTAGGATGGGACAGGTCCACAGGAGCTCCTGAGCATTACCTGGGGTGAAGTTAGGGGATACCCAGCCTAGGGATCTCTGAAAAGTCGAGACTGTTGCTGTGAGAAGGGGACATAGAAAGAGAAATTAAAAAAAATGTAAAAAGATGCTGAAATCTTAGAGATTCGGTGCAGTGACATGCAATTTCCGTGAGGCACCGGTACAAGAATTCAAAATCCGCAAACCAAGCAGGATTCTGTGATTGTTACCGGTGTTACCGGTAAAAATGGAAAACCAGTGTCCCTGTCCCTGACACACTAGTAGACATATTCTACCTGCGTCAACATATGAACATCTGTCATCAGAGCTCTCACCACCTTCAGCGTCACTGGCAGTTTTTCTTCTTTGTTACAGGATCAGGAACAATATCACCCTCAAAAGGTTAACACTCACTGTGGTGACGTGAGTCAGGAACTTCCTTTGAGGGGTAGCTTTAAAGATACTGTTTTCTTCTGGTGATCTATTACACTCCTCCCTGAATTAACAATGATCTATATGAAATGACTTCCTGCTCCAAAATCCCCAGCGTCTTCACTGCTGTACAGTGTCTGTACCTGGACCAGATGACCAGACAATGTGTTCTACTGTTCTAGCATGCACTGGATCCACAGAAAGCTGCTTCTATTGAGGTGCCCCCTGCTTCCTCAGGTGGCCTGGCAAGCAACCTGAGACAGGTTGCCCCAGAGGCACACCTGTTCCCTCCTATCACTATTTCAACCTGACATACATCTGTCAGCAGCCAACAACAGGCCTTCCTGCTCCACCCACTGGCTAACAAAGACTCCACCAATCAGTAGGCTCTGTGGTTAAGCATTCTAGTAAACAAGCCCTCTCTACCTACAGGTAGGAGAAGGCAGTTGCACTCTCCTTCCCCAGAAACAATTTCCGTCAGCGGAAATTCAGAGGGGTGTCAATCCACTCTCCCGTCATCACATAAGGGGGTTAGTTACTCCACACAACAAACTAAGGACCAGAATAGGCATCTGAGACATTCCTGTTTCCATGACATTAAACACAGAAATGGTGTTCTAATGAGAAAATGTCAAATTGAGACCAGCACCTACCGCAGGTACGTTTTTGCTGAATGTTGCTCACAAGCAACTTAGAAAGCATGGACCAAAATGGATTTCCAATATATAATTTCTTCTTTAATGGTTCACTTCTTAAAAACATTCTTCATAAATCCATTCAGAAGTAGTTCTTACATGTGGAAAAACATATAAAAAAACACAAGGTCCACACAGTTTCACTCCAGGCTGCTAAAAACCCCACCTCAGAGATACTGTCATCTGTCTCCTGATGTGTTTCACATACTGTACAAGGGTGCTTTATCAAAGGATAACATACCACTACACCTATATCCCTTTTAAATCACACATTTAAAGTGACAGTACACAATAAAAACACAAGTGCAATGAGTTCAGTTCTCATAACTGACAATGAGTAAACTATACTTAATTATAAACACATATTTACATTAAATAACATAAAAATCTACTGTGCTCATGATTAATCTTTAAATCATGGCACCAGGGATACAAATTTAGAGCTTATATAATAATTACTGTAATCTCTGTGTTACTGCCCAAACCATTTAAACCTTGTTGTGCCTTTTACTCAAAGTAAAATATGCTGTTGTTCCTTTCATTTTCTAGTTTTCTGATATCATCTTCACAACATTTAAAAAAAACATTTGTAGTACTGATGACGGGGGGGAGGGGCAACTAGCTTTAAATGGTTTGGGCAGTAACCCAGAGATTACAATTAAATCTGCTGGTAAGGGGAAGCACTAGTTATCCAAGACAGTACTGTATGAAGAGGAGGTATGCAGACAATTGTGACGACGGTTCTCGTGAGAAGTTGAGATCTGATAAAAGCCTCAGTTTTGGCTAGAGAGAAAAACTGGTTACTGTCAGAGGTCTTTGATTATTTGACTGTCAAACATCTCATAAGAGCAGCATTCTACTGTTTGTCTAAAATCCATAAGGATTTAGTAAGTCCATCCAGAAGACCAGGACCTTCTTCTTCAGTGGTTATGTCCTTATTTAGAAAGCTAAAATCTTCTTCTGACAAGGATGGAATCTACAATTTTTCAAGAAATTCATCTGCTTGTGCACAACCCAGTGGACTTGGCCTCTGAAAGTGCCTGTATCATGGCCCCCTAAGCATTGCTTGTAGTACAACACTCCTCCATAACCTGTCACCATGACTGACATTCTGTACACACTCTGGTCTATTTTAAAATCCACACCCCTCCCAGCAGATAGATGCAGTCAACCCATACCCCTCCCAGCAGATAGGTGCAGTCAAACCATATTCCTCACAAGGCTGGATGCCTGCTCAGGTGAAATAATCGCAGTCCTCACCTGGCACAGGGTCATCCCAACCACTGGGGTGCCATGTGGGTGTCTTGTCCAAGCACCTTTATGGCCCAATTTAACCCACCTTCCTGGGGGTACAAACTGTTACTACCTAAGTAGCCCAACTATAGTAGATACCTTTGTCAATCCTCTCACCAGGAGAAGGAAGAACAAAGTCATGACAATAACTTTACAAAAATGTACAACTTTTTTGAGATAATCACTTTATACAGGATACATTAAATGA
Organism: Neoceratodus forsteri; assembly: GCA_016271365.2. NCBI lineage: Eukaryota > Metazoa > Chordata > Ceratodontiformes > Ceratodontidae > Neoceratodus > Neoceratodus forsteri. Next base: position 21,969,505 of record CM028135.1, on the reverse strand, counting down.
ATTACTATCATGCATGCATTCACACAATATTGATTCATATTTCTGACTAGTCAGACCTTACTAATGCATATACATTAACTGTCAGCAATGTACTTCTTTGACAACAAGATTCAAATGCCCTTTATCACATAAAAGTCTTGTTTAGTGGGAAGTCTTTCACTTCACCTGATGTCATAACTCTCAGCTGCTATGCATTTCACATGACATTATGGATTTTACACCCAAATTTACCTTAACTCCGCAAAGATGTACTAATGCTCCTCAAAGCTATTTATAGGCTATTTATGGACACAATTTATAAAAAATGTAAACTAACATGATAGGAACAGTCCATAACACAAAACAAATGGTACTTACTACTCTTAAATGTTTTATTATCTACACTAAAACTATGCTATGCATTTGAGCCATTTGCTCCACAATTTAAAAGCCAATGCTACGTGTGCTTCAGCTTTTCCTGCAAAGCTATACATGTGACCGCTTGGGCACCTCTTGCACGACTTCATCATCATAGGAGGCAGTATAGCGCAGTGGTCTAAGGCTCTGAACTGCAAATCTGGTGACATCCAGCAGACCAGACCTGTGTTTGAATCCCACAGCTTCCACTTGCATACTGTGTGACCCTGAGCAAGTCACTTAACCTCCTTGTGCTCCCAGGTCGCTCCTCTAAAAAAAGCTTTCAGCTTAGTGTGCTATACCTGGTTAAACAACCAAATAAAAAAAAATCACAGAATTCTTATGGCTTGTTCTGAAAAATTAGAAAATGATGTATCTGCCTCTATATGCATTTGCACACATTACTGTAAGCCATAGCCCCCATCCATTAGTTAACTATCACACTACATGAAATTAAAGTAGTTGGTTTGAATGTATCAAGTCTTTGGAAAGCAACATCTCATGAATCGTTTAAGAAAATGTCTTTAAAATTCTTGAACTCACCACCACATGTTGATCTCTGAATCCCTTTGTTACACTTTGAACAATGTATCTTATGATCTGATCAAAGCTTCACATCACTCCGCTATTTTTTCAGAATTTGAATTGAGTCCTGGTAGAAGATATTTTTTATGGCATCTAAATTGCTCTCTGTTAAAGGATTTATCTTTAGCGGACAAACTTCACAGAGAAATACAGATTTTCTGGGTTCAAAATACAAAAGAAAATATATATCTTAGTATTGTATGGGATGCCCTGAAAGCATATATAAGGGGGGTTTATTTTAATTTGATACAGCTCTTTATTTATTTATTTATTTTATTTTAGTTGAATTTTGATGGCAGGGTGGGCCCACTGAGACAGTCAAGTCCCTTTTACAGGAGCAACCCAGGCAATAGAAGCATTCCATACAAAACATTGTATCGTAGTATTTAAAAGGTATTGATCAGGAACAGAGGTGAGACATCAATCATGAAAATTCAACCTGGCTATGGAAATAGAATCAAGATATCATTAGGTCCAAAGCAATACATATTATGGTACACATGAATATCTAACATTGTAACATAAGGCAGTATACAGTTTTTACTTACATAGTTTCTACAATATTATACAATATATTACATGAGTGTTGACAGAGGAAAGGAGAGAAGGTGAGGCCAGGGAAGGGGGAGGAGTGAGGATCAAGTATCAGGTAGGTGAGTATAGACAGAGAACGGGAAAGAAGGTGAAGATGGGAAGGGTGGAGGAGTGAGGTTCTAGTATTACGTAGGGAAGGTCATGAAGAGAGGGAGGGGTGGAGAATGTAGGAGTTGCAGATTGGCAGAGGATTAGGAACAGTTACAAGTGGGAGGAGGGAAGAAGATTTCCTTGAAGTATCTTTTGAATTGGGGAAGAAATAAGCATGACAGAAGACTGTGGTATGTTGTTCCATTTATGTGGAGCTGCAGAGGAGAAGGATCTCCTTCCAATGGCTAGTCAGGTTTTGGGTATTGTTAGGATAGGTAGGTGGGAGGATCTGAGGGTCCTGGGGGAAGGTTTTAACACAAGGAGATTGGAGAGGATGGGAGGCGAAGGAAGGTACAGAAGTTTGAAAACTCTGCATAGAACAGGGAAGTTCAGTTTTGTTTCAAAGGTCGGACAACCTAGAATATTGAGTACGTTGCAGTGGTGAGCCCACACAGGAACCTTGGCTGCGAAGTGCATGACTCTATGATAGGCTTGCTTGAGTTCAGTCAGAACAGACATCTTGGCAGAGTAGGTTATGGGGGCCCCGTAAAATAGACCTGGGAGAAGGGTGGCTGAGGCAATAGTCTTGGGAGCATGAGGTGTTAGATGGGGGCAGTGTGATACAGGAGGCCTAATTTTTGATTTGTTACCTTGATTACAATGGAGGCATACATTTCAAAGAACAGATGTTCATCCAGAGTCATTCCTAGATATTTGAAGACGTCCACCCCTTCTAGGGGCACACCCAAGGAGGTCTTAACTACCAAGGGAGGCTGAGAGTACATATCATGGGAGGTAGGGTGGAACAACATAGTTTTGGGGTTTTTTTAGTTCAGTACTAGGCGATTCTTCATGAACCAGGCTTCCAGTAACTGAAAGTAATTTTCCAGTAGATGCCTAATGGAGGAGACATTTTTACAGGACCTGTAAAGTACGGCATCATCTGCATAGAGCTGCACTGATGCCCCACTTCAGTTCAGTGGCAGTTCATTTATGAAGATGGAGAATAACAGAGGCCCATGGATAGAGCCCTGGGGGACCCATCAGTGATGGGAGACAAGGAGGAACAGGCACCGGCCCATTTGACACATTGAGAATGATTAGTTAAGTAGTTTGAGGTCCAAGAGAGAGAGTTGCAGTCAAGGCCTAGCCGTTGAAATTTAGATATCAGGAGTGAGTGGTTTACCAGATCAAAGGCCTTTGTGAGGTCAATGAATATGGTCCCTATGGCCCTGCCTTGATCCATGGCATGAAATATATCTGAGGTCACCCTCAAGAGAGCTGACTCTGTCCCATGTGCCTTTCAAAAACCATGTTGATGGATGCTGAGGGCACAGGTTTGTTCAAGAAAGGAGTATAACTGGTTGTATAAGATTTTTTCCCTGAATTTTTGCAATAGGGCACAGTATGGATATGGGTCTATAATTTTCAACAAGGTTGATAGTACCACTTTTGAGCACTGGGACTACAATAGCTGTCTTCCATTTGTCAGGAATGGATTGGGTAAAGAAGGATCTATTGATTAACTGTGCAGTCAGGTGAGCTAATGGAGGTGCTCCTAACTTGAGGAATTTTGGTGGTAGGGAGTCAAATCCTGGGGAGCTATCAGGGTTAAAACCCATCAAGAACTTAAGTACCTCTTTCCACGAGTTAAGTTTTAAAGCAGCAGTGTAACGAAAATGGGTTAACATTTGATCTCACCTTTTTTCTTCCTAATCGATGCCAGATGTCTTCCAGCTTATTTTGGAGGTAAAATTTTCCATTTTTATTATCATTTAAGAATTTTATGAAAGTTTTAAAATAATTATTTCTCAAGAAAAAAAGATGGGTGCCTCATTTTTGCATAGAAATAATATTGAGGACCCGAGGAGGGTAATAGTCCATACAAAAATTCAAATGTACAGTACACAGCATAGGAAGCATCCAGAAAACACAAATCAACAGTTCTGCCAACATTTTTCATAACCATAGTAGAAATTTAGCTTTTTGGAATAACTTTTTTCATTGCACTGCTGCTTTGAATGGAGCTCTTACAAAAAGAATAAAAACAATCAAAAATTAACTGACCTTGAGAAAAGACCAATTAATGCTTAAACAAGGCACATAAATTCAAGCAAAGAAGAAGACTTGATTGAATTCTGCATCTCACGAAATGTATAATAGGCAGGTGGACAAACAAACTGAGAGGGTCATGGCAAGGGTAAAAGGCAATTATTTCTTCAGCGATAGGCCAGACAAGCTCTTGGCCTATCACCTTAAGTGCAAACAAAGTTATATTAGCATCTACGATATTAAAAGATAGTCATGCTAACATAAATTATGAACCAATAAAGATTAATAATATATTTATGGAATATTATCAAAATCTATATTGTCCTAAGAGAGTCTCTTCTGAAGTAGAAATAGCTGAATTTCTTCAAATATTGTTCCAGCGCTCTAACCATTAAGCTACAGGCCCACTGGTTACAGCGTCCGAAGAACTTCCTATTTCACAGTCACACATTCCTTTCTCTCTAGTGTTGCTTAATCTGCAACCAGAAACCAATTTAGAAATTCCACTACTTCTCAGTGCAGTTTAACCCCTGCAAGGTATATAGTTTTTTAAACCAAGGATGGAAATGAGAAAGGAAAATGTGGGCGCACCGGGATTTGAACTCCGGACCTCTGGTATGCCATTCCAGCTCTCTAACCATTAAGCTACAGGCCCACTGGTTACAGCATCCGAAGAACTTCCTATTTCACAGTCACACATTCCTTTCTCTCTAGTGTTGCTTAATCTGCAACCAGAAACCAAGTAGTGTAGTGGGCCTGTAGCTTAATGGTTAGAGTGCTGGAACGGCATACCAGAGGTCCGGAGTTCAAATCCCGGTGCGCCCACATTTTCCTTTCTCATTTCCATCCTTGGTTTAAAAAACTATATACCTTGCAGGGGTTAAACTGCACTGAGAAGTAGTGGAATTTTTAAATTGGCTTCTGGTTGCAGATTGCCAAACACTAGAGAGAAAGGAATGTGTGATCTGAAATAGGAAGTTCTTCGGACGCTGTAAACCAGTGTGCCTGTAGCTTAATGGTTAGAGCGCCTGAACGGCATACCAGAGGTCCGAGTTCAAACCCCGGTGCGCCCACATTTTCCTTTCTCATTTCCATCCTTGGTTTAAAAAACTATATACCTTGCAGGGGTTAAACTGCACTGAGAAGTAGTGGATTTTCAAATATTGTAGATTTCATCCTTCAAGAAGAAGATGTTAACTTTTGAAATAAGGAGCTCACCACTAAAAAAGTAGGAGAGCTGATAGGGGAGTTAACAAATGGTAAATCTCCTCATTTTGATGGGCTCATAAATGAATTCTATAAAAGTTTATCAGGACTTATTGCCCCTAAGCTTTTAGCATTATTTATCACACTACAGCAGGGTTGTGCCCCCCAACCCCAACCCCACTCATCATTTAATGAAGTTGTAATCTCATTACTTCTGAAAAGGATAAAATCCGATTTATGTAGTTCTTACTGTCCAATTTCTTGCTCAGTTCTGACTGTAAAATTCTGACAAAGAGATTCAATAAGGTAATACATAAAATTATACATGAGGATCAAACAGGATTTATTAAAGGTAGAAGACTTTCTACAAATATAAGATGAATGCTTAACATCACTGAGCAAGCATCAGGGATGGCACAGCCCTTCTAGCATTAGACATCAAAAAGGTGTTTGATAGGGTGAATGGGGATTTCTTAAAGTGGTTTAACAAACATTTGGCTTTAAGGACCAATTTCTAGCCAGGGTACATTTGATATTCAATAGTCTGTCAGCTAGAGTTAAAATGAGTCAGATATTCTCAAAACCAGTAAAATTATTAGGAGGTACCAGACAAGGTTGTCCCCTATTAAGCCACTGGCAGTTAATATTAGAGGCATTCAAGAATTAGTAGGCATCAAGATTAATAATACATATCATACTATTGCCCTGTAAGCAGACAATATCCTTTTTCATATGAAAGATGCTTGAAATTCAATAACTAAGATTTTAGATATTATAAATATTTTTATTAATATCTCAGGGTATGAAATAAATCTGCAAAAGAGTGAGGCAATTTTGCTGGCACAAGGTATGGATGAAAATAATATAATTCCTGATGCAGGTATATTTAAGGATAAAGTCAAATATTTAGGGGTGCAAATCCACAAGGATCTAAAGCAATTGTTTCAACTTAATTATGTACCTTTTTTGGAAAGATTCTATTCTGTTCTTAATAGATGGGCATCTCATCCTCTAATGGGGAGGATGAATATTGCAAAAACGAATGTTTTTCCCTATATTCTTTTCTTGTTTCAATCCCTTCCCATCATGGTCGAGAGGAAGATATTCCTAGATTTGGATAAAGATTTTAGGACGTTTTTATGGGCAAGAAATAGTCTAAAGGAGAAGTTGCACCTTCCCCCAGAATCTGGAGCTTTAGCCATTTCTAACTTGTTCTTGTATTACATTGCAATGCAGTTCAATTCTGTAGCCTTTTGACTGAAGGATTTGGACCCACCCTTGCCACAGCTCTCTCTAGAAGCTCATTTACTTCCAGATAAGAATATAATCTCAGTTTTGGAATTTGACTTTGATAAGGCTAGCACTGCTCATCATATTCTAAGAACACTGCAATAAACTGGCAAAAACCAAATAAATTATGAGTTTTTTGGTGCAGTATTTCCAAACTCTCAGTATTGTAGTATAATTCACATATTACTTTAACTTAGTTACCGAAATCCTGGTTACAAGATAATTTTTTTTCCAATTGTTTAACCAGATGAGACACACTAAGCTGAAAGCTTTTTACAGGTACAACCTGGGAGCACAGGAAAGTTAAGTGACTTGCTCAGGGTCACACAGTATATGCAAGTGGGGGCTGTGGAATTCAAACCCAGGTCTCCAGATTTGTAGCTCAGAGCCTTAAACCAATGCTCTATAGTGCCTGTCTAATTTCTTATTGTTAAAGGACCTCTTGCGGCACGGGGTCATAATGTCTCATGACAAAATCGTGCTACCAATACAGCACGATTTCTGCCATGAAGCATATGTGTTTTTTCTGTGGGGGTCTCTGCCCCCCACACCCCCATTATGGGGGCTGCACCCCATGAACCCCACCCCCACTAAAGATTCTCAATTCTGGGGGGTCCAACTTGGGGAGCGCACAAAAGTGTGAAAAATTAAAAGATTCTGGGACTAGGAATCAAACCCGGTCCCAGTCACAGTGCCTGGTTTCCTGCTGCTGTGGCTCAGTCCTGTGAGCCACAGCAGCTGCTCGGTGGAACCACTTCCAGCAGGGTTATATCCTCTGCCTGGGAGAGCGCTACTGGTGCAATACCACGTACAGCAGTATACGCGATATTGCGCCAGTAGCGCTTACGGACTACGCTGTAGCCGTTTAGCTATAATGTACGCTGTTAAGCATGCAACATTATGAACTGGTAGGCCTCTTTAACCAAGGAGTGCTCATCATGGGCTCGATTCTCAAAGCCTGAAATTTGGCGCAGGGTGCCTGCACCAAAAAGATTTGATGAAAGTGGCATTTTACACCAAATTTTGTGGCAATCCAGATTTTCTAATGGAGGCTGCATTGAAATCAGAAAGCCTTGAATCGAAGCTGCCCTGCACCACCCCAAGCAAGGTCACAAGGGAGCTTGCATCATGGTGAGGCTGCACTATCCCCTTATTTGGTATTTTAGAAGCCTGCCATGGATGCATGAGGGGGTCTGAGGTTAGAGCAACCATGAGCTGGTCTAAGGGTCCAGCATCACTGACTCAGTGGGAGGTGAGTTTGGGGGTCTACAAGGCTGGGTCTGGGGGAAGAGGGATGAGTGGGGGTGTCATAGTGGGTGATGGGGGTATGGCGGCAGTGGCAGGGTTCAGAGGTGGCACCTGCAGAGGTGCTATGGCCAGTGTGACTGAGCCACTCAGCCCAGATACACCAATGTAGACACAGACAGACCTGTCCTGGACCCCAGGTAGCAACAGCCCTGGCACCTGCCCCAGAAGTGATACAGCCCCCGACATGTAGCAGGTGGCATTGGCTGCAGGTTACGGGGTACAGTCGGTGTACAGGAATGTCCCCTGAGCACCACAACATTTCCCTGCTAAACAGCCCACCAGGTTGAGCCAGGTTGATGCCCACCTACAGTGTTGGGGACTGTGCCCCTTCTGGGACAGGTTGCCAGGTACCAAAAATCATTGGTAAAAAATTTGTGTTTTAATTTCTCAAATTACAGGTCTAGGTTTCCCTTTTAATCCAGGGATTATATTACTACATTTGTTTGATTCCCTAGATCTCTCTGTCAACATTACATGGAATTTATTAAAGTACTGCTAATAAATGCTAAAAAAATGATATTGCAACATTGGAAAAATTGTAACTGCCAAGTTGTAATGCTATCCTAAATCTAGTTATTAACAGCCAAATCAGAGTGAATTTATTATTGCAAGTTAGGCAAAAATGACAAATCTGAGGATTTGTGGAGTCCCTTTCTAAATGTTCTTCATCTAAAACTGCTTTCCGTAATTTTTGCTTCTCTTTTCTTTTCCATATTCCTCTTCTTTTTCTTCAGGTGCTCACTTAAAAGGGTAATGATGAAATCCCTCAGTTCAGATAGAGAGGATTCTTGGGTTAGAGCTCTTTTATTAATATATTGAAAGAAATGTCAGAATCCAAAAGTAAAAAAAAAGCTCTTGAACTCTGGTGGTGAATGACCAGTGGCACTTATGAGCTTTGCTTTGCATCTGAATCCTTTTAGTGCCCTCAGGCAAATGTCTCTGATCCAGAGTTTATTATTCATAGTTCTGAAATAACACATTCAGCAAAAGACTTTGTAATACACTTTTTAGAGTCTTTCTGATCTGCAAACTCAGAGCAGTCCAATACAGCAATCTTCCCATGTTTAGAGTTTGTAGAGTGCATTCACCTCTGCATCAGAGACAGCAGTCAGAAGTACAACAAGCATTTGTCAATGCCGAATGTTGTCATGCTGGCATTGGCTTTGGTAGTGCAGTGTAGACACACATTTTGGGCAGGATGTGAAAAATGACAGCTGTACTGTTCATAAGGAGGTATAAAAAAATGGCAGTGTTGAAAATGTGGCATGTAAATATTGCAAATTTGTGAAGTTACAAGGGTGCGTGGGAAATGCTCAATGCATGCTTGTAACAGTCATTTTATGGACTTTTTGCACAAAATTTTCAGCATGGGCATTTTAGCACCTCTGCTCATGCACAGTGTGACTGTCATTTCCTCAAACTGTACCAAAAAGTGATTTCGCACAGCCACCGCGCTATTCTGCGCCGGACATGTGAAAACATATTTCAGGCAGGATATGTAAAATGACAGCTGTACTGTTCATCAAGAGGTGTGGAAAAATGCCAATGGTGAAAATTCAGAGTGAATATATTACAAATGCACATTACGAGCGTGCGTGCAAACTGTGCAACGCGTGCTTGTAACACAGTAATTTTATGGAGTATCGTCACCAAATTTTCCACATAGGCATTTTAGGACCTCTGCTCATGAACAGTGTCACTGTCATTTTCATAATCTTCCCCAAACACTGATTTCCCACAGCAACCACGCTATTGTGCGCCGGAAGAGTGGAAACACATTTCAGCCAGGATGTGAAAAATGACAGCTGTACTGTTCACAGGGAGGTGTAGAAAAATGACAATGTTGAAAATCTGGTGTGAAAATATTGCAAATTCATGAAGTTACAAGTGTGCATAGCAACTGCGCAATGCACCCTCGTAAAACAGCCATTTTTTGGATTTCTTCATTAGATTTAGAACATAGGCTTTTTGAGAGCCCACCTCATGATCACTGTCACTGTCCTTAGACATCATCCCAAAGGTGATTCCACGCAGTGACTGCGAAATCACCTTTGGGAATGATTAGTGTCGAACAGTGACAGAATTCATGAGGAAGAGTCCCAAAACCCCATGTTGAAAATTTGTGCAAAATTCCAAAATGCCCGAGATATGCATCAAAGTTAAAAAACCTATTTATTACATCAGCAGCTTACCAGCATTTCCTCAGTTCACAGTTGGCTTTGAAGAGTGCAGATGTGTTCCCGTCCACTAAAGATCATCGCACCAGACTCGGAGGTAAGTATGGGGTGAGGGGTGTGGGCAGGCAGGTGCGCGAGTGGGTGGGTGCGGGTGTTGGTAGGAAGACTATGAGGACAGTTTTGTGTTACAGGGTGAAAGAAAAAAAATTGCGGGACAGTTTTTTTTCGGCTGGGGATTTGCACACTGGAGTGGGCTCCCAGCATGCCACCTAACTGTTTGGGGGGAGTTGCTGCAGCCGTTGGGGGATTGGGCACCCTCGTCAGCACACAACACAAGGGGGGGTTAATTTATGCCGAGGGGGATTGGGCACTGAACTAGTGGCCTTGATGGAAGAGGGTTGCCTGGATATTGTGGCAGTCACAGAAACACGGTACACAGAGAACCATGACTGGGATGTCAACATACCAGGATACACAATCTACAGGAGGGACAGGGAGGGTAAAAGAGGAGGAGGAGTAGCTCTCTATGTAAAGGAAGGGATCAAAGCAACAGGACTAAAGAGTAAACAGGGAGCAGATGAGGCACTTTGGGTCACCCTGGAGACAGGAAATGGCACCACAATCCTCATGGGGGTTGTATACAGACCCCCATCTCAGGGGGAGGGAATGGACAAGGAAATGATAGAAGGCTTTCTTAGAATGGCAGAAAAAGGGGAGATATTGTTGATGGGGGACCTGAATATGCCAGATGTTAACTGGAGCACCTTTGCTGCAGGCACATCCAAGAGCAGGGTCATTCTTGATGCCCTACAGGGGGCATGTCTCAGACAGTTAGTATTGGAACCGACTCGGAGGGAGCAATCTTAGACCTGGTACTTTCAAATGGGGATGGAGAAAGAATCTCAGATTTAGAAGTGGGTAGCCATCTGGGAACAAATGACCACCAAACAGTGTGGTTCATGATAAACACAGCCATACAATCAAGCCATACAAAAGCAAGAGTACTAGACTTTAGGAGGGCTGACTTTGGGAAAATGAGAGAGTGCCTCAGAAAACACTAGCAAACAGGCAAGAAGGAGGGTGGAGGAACAATGGGGAGTGATCAAAACAGCCATCACAGAGGCAACAAGCCTTGCGTAAAAAATCAATAAAACACAACGAAGGAAAAACCGCTATGGTTCTCAAAAAGGTGGCAGGGAAGGTTAAGGAGAAAAGGGCAGCATTCAGAAATATAAGGAAACACAGAAGGAGCAGGACAGAGAACTTTATCAGTTAAAGCAGAAAGAGGCTGGGAAGGTAGTCAGAATAGCAAAGGCCCAAACCAAGAAAGGATAGCCAATTCTGTTAAGAAGGGGATAAGACCTTTATAGGTACATTAGGGAGCGAAGAAAGACCAAGGAGGATACTGAAGCTTAATAAAGGAGAGGGAATGTGGGTAGAGGGTGGCAGTGAAAAAGCAGGGTTACTGACTGAATATTTCTGCTCAGTATTCACAAAGGAAGAGGAGGGAGAGTTACCTAAACCAAACAAGAGAAACACTCTGAAGATGTGGGTCGATACCAGTCCATTTACAGAAGAAAGGGTTCTGAAAGAACTAATAAAATTGAAGGTGGACAAAGCAATGGGGCCTGATGGGATTCACCCAAGAATTCTAAAAGAACTAAGGGTAGAACTAATGACATCACTGACTACTCTCTTTAACAAATCATGGGAGGATGGGGTGGTACCCAAGAACTGGAGGAGGGCAGATGTAATTCCTCTTCACAAAAGTGGGAGCAGGACAGAGGCAGGAAACTATAGACCAGTTAATTTGACCTCAGTGGTAGGGAAAATGATGGAATCACTTCTGAAGGAAAGAATTGTTGAGTACCTAGAGGCCATTGGGGCACAGGACCCGAGGCAACATGGATTCACGATGGGAAGGTGCGTGTCAGACGAATCTAATAGATTTCTTTGACTGGGTGACCAAAGTAGTAGATCAGGGAGGGGCTGTGGACACTGCCTACCTAGATTTTAGCAAGGCATTTGATACAGTCCCCACAAAAATTAATACACAAGATAGCCAGCTTGGAATGGGTCCCAAGGTGGTAGCCTGGATAAAAATTGGCTAGACAACAGGACGCAAAGGGTAGTAGTAAATGAAGTACACAGTGAAGAAAGGAGGGTTACTAGTGGGGTACCTCAGGTTCAGTACTGGACTGGTCCTTTTAATGTCTTTATAAGTGACATTGCAGAGGAACTGGAAGGAAAAGTATGTCTCTTGCAGATGACACAAAGATCTGCAACAGGGTTGATACACAGGATGGAGTGGAAAGGATGAGAAGGGACTTGGCAAGGTTGGAGGAATGGTCAAATGTATGGCAGCTCAGATTTAATGCAAAGAAGTGCAAGATAATGCACATGGGAAACAGAAACCCTGGGGAAGCGTACACAATGGGGGGTGAGATACTGACAACAGTAAAAATAGAAAGAGACCTGGGGGTAATTATATCAGATGACCTAAAGGTGGGCAAGCAATGTGAGAAGGCAGTAAGGAAGGCTGGAGGGATACTGGGATGCATAGGAAGAGGCATCAATAGTAGAAAACAGGAAGTTGTTATCCCTCTGTACAGACAGTTGGTGAGACCCCATCTGGAGTACTGTGTGCAGTTCTGGAGACCCCATCTCCACAAAGACATAGACAGAGTGGAGCTGTCCAGAGGAGGGCAACCAAAATGGTGCAGGGTCTGCACCAGAAGACATACGAAGAAAGACTAAAGGAGCTTAATATGTATACTCTTGAGGAAAGAAGGGAGAGAGGGGACATGATAGAAACTTTCAAGTACCTCAAGGGAATTAACAAAGTCCAAGAGGGTAGCATCTTCCAGAAAAAGAGATGTGCAAGAACAAGGGGGCACAATTTGAAGATAGAGGGGGGACGGGGTAATGTGAGGAAGTATTTTTTCACTGAGAGGGTTGTGGATGCATGGAACAGCCTCCCTGAGGAGGTCGTGGAGTCAAGAACAGTGGGGGACTTCAAGAATGCATGGGACAGGCATAAGGCAGTCCTAGAGGCGGGTAAAAGGAAGTAAGCTGTTGATTAACTAGGATCTGCAGCTTATCTGTTAGGTAGGAAAATGGGCAGACTTGGTGGGCCAAGCGGTCCTTATCTGCCGTCAAATTCTATGTTTCTATGTTTATGTTTAACCTGAAATGGTGCTCAGCTTCGTCAGAAATGTCTTTGTAGTAAGTAAGTAGTAGTAGTAGTAGTAGTAGTGTCTTTGTGTCAGAGTTTCTCCTCTGCCTCCCGTCAAAGCCATGCATTACGGTGCAGTTCCACTGTTTCCCAGATCAGTTTGGACATATACAGAAAATCATAGCCCCATCAGTGAAATAGTAAGAGCCCAATTCAGTGAGCAGCTTGAAAACTTTTAATCAAGTTCATAGACCCTTTGCCCAGAGGTAGCCAACACAGTAAATACCACTCTTCTTTCAGAATTACAGACTCTAATTCTGACAATGTGCTTCCGTTCATGTGCAGTTTTTATATCTTTTTACACTGATTTACGTGTTGTTACTACCTGTTTTATAATTCATGTCCCTGACTTTAAACTATATTGTACTTGTGTATTGTACTGCTGACCCTTATGTATTGTGCTCTCATGCACTGTATGCATTTGTTCATGTATTTGTTCTCTCGCCTTTTACTGTATATACCATCTCTCTCTCGCCTTTTACTGTACATGCCATCTACGTGGCCCGGGTCATGCCTAAAAGCGATCCATGGGACCAGAGTACCTACCTGATTACCAAATAAATAAATAAATAAATATAGGTGATGGTTTTAACAGTTCAGCTAAAGTCTTTTTTTCTTAACCTCAGAATGCATGAGCTTGTGTCTATATGGCTAAAATGAGGGAGTCAGAGGGCTTGGTGCATCCTCCCGTCACATATCTTGTGACAGTCACTCAGTGTCCTGTTCACCATTCTTCTTTTCCTGGATTTCCATCTCAGATTCAGCTGCAGCTGAGGCAGTGCTCCTAGAGGCAGTAGTAGGCCTTCATCCACACTTTCCATCACCCAATATGTCGTTCCTTTAACCTTCTCTTCAGTTTTAAAATGATTGTATTGAAAAAATTGTCTACATACAATGTAACATATAAGAAATATAACATAGTTTATTGAACAGATTACGAGGTTGTACATTTTCTTTTTTTTTTCTGAAAACTAACAGATAATTACAATAATGTGGTTAATTATATTTGACCAGTTGACATAGCCAACAACATTGTTGAAGGGGGAAGCATTAGAAAGGATCACATGAGATCAAGTACAAAACAGTGCCTTATACTGATCTATAAAATTGCAACAAAAAAATGTAGTCATTTCATTGCCTGTGAGGCATCAGCTGACCATACATTAAATCTCTATAAAAGCAAAATCAGCTACTGAATCTCATTTTTCTCCCTCAGAATACCTACTTACTAAAGAATATCACTAACTTTCCAAACAGAAAGTTAAAAAAAAAAAAAAAATTTAGTGGCCGCCATATTGAAAATCCTAACTTTTACTATGCTGATACTTAAAAATAATTTAGCATTAATTGCCAACTATATTTTAAGAAACAAACTGCACATTCAGACTTTAAAGCCAATAGCAAAACATATCTAATAACTTAAATACAACCATTTACCTCCCTGAATGCTTAAACTAAACTGTGAGACTGCTTCAAAACAAAACTCACTGATTTGGCCATGCACTAACTCGCCCCATAAAACCCTGCTTCAGGACACACGGTAAAACAACTTATCTGGTCACCAGCACATCAAAGAAATCACACTTACGTTGTTCAAGTGTGCTGTTCCTGAGATACACAGTTCTGCTGCTCTGGTGACAAGTGGGGAGCTCCAATTCTCAATTCATAAAGCAGTAGGCTGCAGAGCGGGTGGGTGGGGGTGGAGTGTGGCACTGCAATTCTTCATTACCTCCATCCACATATAAGAAGTGCTGCTCTTCAACTTCCCGCCCCATTTCTACACTTTGTGAGACTGGGAGAGCAACAACCACAATCTAATTTGGGTGGGTGAGGGGGGTTCCAACTGTGCACAAGGCTCCTGCCATGAGCCATGGCTCCTTTCAGTGAGCTGGAGAGAGTTCATTGACTAAAGACAGGGCCAACACTGCACTTACAAACACTGCTGTTAAAGGGAGGATGACACAGTACGACTACTCAGACCACAACAATTTTAATCAGCTTGCCGCCTCTGCTCCACCATGCTCCTGCTGTTGGGGAGGGAGTGCTAGGCTGCACTGCCTACTTGATCAACACTGCTCACACTTGCAACAGCCGTTAGTACACACTGCTGATGATGGTGTGGGATTAGCGTGGAGTAAACATGCAGCTTCTGCCATTAGGCTCCCCAGCTTCATTTCTAGAGTTCACAGGGCAGGGACAGTAACTCCCCCATATTACTGATAGTTGGGGGGGATCCAAGTGTTTAATGGCTGTTTCTGAACCACCTGGGCCCATTTGTACAGATTATGGAGGCTGGGATAACAAGTCTCCAGCAGTGATCAAGAAAGGCTGCTCCTGTAAACTAACATCTGGTGAGAGATGGACTGATGAGCTACTACAGCCATGGGAGACTGTACTGTGTGGATAGTGCCACCTACTGAAAAGTCATTGTATAAGTATGATAAGCCACTCCAGAGGCATAAGGACACTCAGCCTTTGAAAATCCTTTAATTCCCACCCTGTTGTGGCTTATTACTTACATATTGCAGTTATTTATAAAACAGTTTGGTTAAGATTAACCTTAAAATAACCATAAACCTGTTTCATCCATAGAAACTTTGGAACTAAATCAATATTTGACCAGATGGATAGATAATTGGTTGAAAGGCAGGACACAGAGGGAATGATACAATGGGGACTTATCAAATCTTTGCCTGGTCAGCAGTGGAGTACCACAGGGTTTGGGCCTTGGATCAACACTATTTAACCTATTTTTAACAGATATTAACAATAACATTAGTAACTCCCTCATTAAGTCAGCTGATGATGCTAAACTGGGGGGGTGAGATTGACAGTTATGATAAATATATGACCATGGTTAAAGATCTAAAAAACTTAGAATCTTAGGCAACAGCTAACAAAATGCAATTTAATTAGGATAAATGCATTGTACTGCATTTGGGGAAAGACAACCCCTATATCAGTATACCATGAGCAGCAAAATCCTGAAAGTGGTTGAAAAAGAAAATGCTTTTAGTATACTAGTGAACAATAAACAAACCACAACTGACCATTGTAAACAATATCCACAACAGCCAATAGGATAATTAACTGTGTCAAAAGAACTTTCATAAATAGGACTGAGCAATTCATCTTGCCCTTATATAGGACTTATATCCGTCCCCATCTCGATTACGGTTCACCATTTTGGAGTCCCTTTTTGAAAAAGGACATTGAGGTATTGGAAAGGATCCAATCAAGAACAACAAAAATAACACCTACAGTAAAAAACCTATGTTACCCTAAAAGATTGAGAAGTACAGACCTGGTTAGCCTTGAGGACAGGAGAAAACGGGGGGGATTTACTGCAATTATATAAGTTCCTACAGTGCCCTGAGCCGAAAGTTCAGTGTGGAATTCAGTTTAATAAACACTCACCTAGCCTAAGAAGCAATAATCAGCAGCAACTAGTTCCCAAGGCAAACACCAACAGATGAAATAATTGCTACAGTATATGGTAAATATAACAAATACTTGGAATAGACTCCCACAGCATGTGGTGGAAGCAGAAACTTTCAATCAATTTAAATCCAGGCTAGATATCTATCTTGGATGGTCTGTTAAGGCCACCTGATGTTCTCACCAGGGTGTGGGAGACATTCTAGATGGGCACAAGCCTACCTATGTCTAAACTCACTGAGTAACAAAGTAAAATGGTCTCAAATGTTATGAAACCTTGCTAAGTTGCAGTTGGCCAGATGAGTCAGTTGCTCATACTCTGCTAGTTTTGCAAGGAGGAGAGCCAATAAGCTAGATTTGAGAGTATCAGATCTCCATCTGAGGTGTATCTGATGCCATGGGGATACGCCTGGTTTTTCTTTCAAGGAACAGATAACTCACTGAGGAGGCCTCCCAGTAGCCAGAAGATGGGGTCTTGTGGGAGTGACTGACCTGCCACTATACTGCAAAATGCAAACACCTGAGATCAGAAGCTGTGAAGGACTGGGCACTTTCACAGAACATGAGAGAGATTTTCAGTTTGATTATGGCATTTCCAACAAGCACCACATGACATAAGGCTCATGTTTTGTAAGACTTCTGGTGTGTGGTGCCATTTATGAAGAATATTTTCTGGATAAGTTAGCACTGCATATCTCTGAAAATCAAGCGGGCCCCTCTCAACACTGTGACCCAGACATTGCCTGGTATGGGTACCTGTAGCTCAACCTCCCAATACAGCTTGCTGCTTCCACAGGAAAGGGCAATAGGGTTGCAGAAGAAAAGAGCAAATTCTACCCCTCAATCCTGTGAGATTCTTCATCCAACAGGTAATGTGTTGTGATAGGTTCAAAGAGCCAGGCTGTGTCGAGGGTGCCGTATGCTGTCCAGTTGCATGTCCTAGCTGGAGATTTCTCCAGACATCAGTGTGGGGCAGGTCATATTGGTGCATTAGGTTCTGGAAGGAATCCAAGGTCTCAGTGGAGGGCCGATAGAAAATTCTCCATTGTTAAGGTTCCTTTAGATAGAAGCTGGCCCATTGGTTCAGCAGTATCGCTACTCCTTATAACGCTAACATCCCCAGATTGGAAGCAATTGCAGGTTGTTGGGGGGTTGGCAGGGAAGGAGGATTGTGCATCCAAAAGGATGCTCTCCTCCTCAGGGGAGGGAGGGATGTGCACTCTGCTGCACTACTGCTACCTAGGTGACCATAGATGGCAGTACAAGTAGAGCAATGAAGGGATGGTGGGTGCTTCCTGACTGTGATGCAAGTACACATGCACACTTTTGTCACTGCAGTCCACACCCACAAAGCACCGGGGGGGGAGGGAGAACACAGGAAAAGACTGCTGGCTGAGGCAGTATAATGTGGTGTCCTCCCACAACTCCTGCACCACCTGTTGTGCTTCCCTGTTTACCACATCCAGGCTAAACACCTCCCAAGGTTCGGGGAACCTTGTGGAGCTCCGCTATGGGGGAAAGCTGTAAGGGCTTCCTTTCAATAGAGAGGGGAGGGTTATTCCAAACCAGCTCCCAAAGATTGAGATGATGTTGTTCCCATTTCCGATACTTAGTCATGGTTAGCCAGGCCTCTTTTGCAAAAAAAAAAAGTTAAAAAAAGAGGTTACTAGGGAAGAATGTTTTTGTATCCGTTAATCAGGCATCATCCAAGGCATGCCAACCAATGGACTTTCCTCGAGTGAAAGCCATATTTGGGCCTTTGTCAATGGGGGGGGCTGAGAGAATATAAATGATGTCTTATCCCAGCAGCACGGTGGTAGGCACATAACAATGGTACACCCATCCTCCTAGCCTTCCTGGTGCTCTCAGTTTCTGCAGGCTAAATCTAGGTTTCAGACCCTCCCATAAGGAGATAAGTAATGTTCCTAATTGTTGGAACTTGTCTTGTCTGATTGAAACTGGTAAGATATTGAGACAGAATAGGATTTTTGAAAATTGCATAATTTTGTATGTTGCTATTTTATCACTAAAAGTCAGATTGAACTTTCCCCCCTGCAAAAGTCTGTTTCTACGTAAGGACTACTAACTTGGTTAGATCATCTGGTAAGTGACTGCCTAGATATGAGATAGAAGTGGGTTCCCAGCGAAGTCCCAAATGTTGAATTGGACCCGAAGTTCAGTTTTATTCTAGTTTACCTGAAGACCAGATATCTGAATAAATTCTGTCAGAAGGGACAGAAATGCTGGTACTGAAGTGGACGGATTGGACACTGCAACCAGCAAGTTATCTGCATATGCTAGGGTTTTAAGTTGGGTGCCCTCACATGTGATACCCTCTACCTCTTTAGGCTGTCTTATTCACTGAAGGTGAGGCTCCCTGGCTATAAGAAACAGTGAGGGGATGAGGGCAGGCGTGTCTGGTGTCCCTTTCTAGCTGAATTATTGAGGAAACTGAAGTGTTTGAGAGGATGCATGCTGAGGGGTTATCATACAAAAGCCATACCCAATTAGTAAAACATAGGTCCTACACCCATGGTTTGCATTAACTAGAAGAGATAGTCCCACTCAACTGAGTAGAATGCTTTTTAGTGCCTATACTTATGAGGAGTGCCAGAGTCCAGTGCCTGGATGCTGCTCAGATGACATCTATTGCCACCTTATATTGCCCATTGCTGTCCTACCCTTTATAAACCTTGATTGGTGAGTGTCAGTGAGATGAGGGATGACCCTCTGTAGCCTGAGTGCTAGGACTTCTGCTAATATTTTAGTGTCCACATTTAGCAGAGAGATATGTCAGTAATTAGAGATTGTTTGTGGGTCTTTCCTTGGCTTAGGAAGAATAATAATTAGTGCTTCTGACATTGAGAGGAGGTATCACTCCTGTTTGGTTTGTGTTTGATAGTGTGGACAGCAGAGGGTATGCCAGGCTTGGTAGAAAGGTCTGGTACAACTCATCCAGGAGACGATCTGGCCCTGGGGTTTTCCTTCTAGGGAGGGCATGAATTGCCACCTGCAGCTCCTGAAGAGAAAGTGGGATTCCAGTTCCACCATTTGTTCATTGGAGAGTTTTGACAATGACCCCTCTTGCACAAAGTTGCACAGATTTGTTTAGTTTTAGAGATATATATATCTGTGTAAAAAAAGTTTAAATGCATTATTAATTTCCTTGGGTGCACTTGTAATTACCCTCGAGGGTAAACAGATGGAGAAATGTGCCTAGCTGCCTGTTGCACCTTTGTGCAATATGCTAGAAGGTGTCCCACCTTCTCACCAGGCTTCTAGTACTTGTGGGAAGTTCTCAAAACTGCCCTCTGTGCTGCGGAAGAGGAGAGAGAATTGATATGGTATCTGAGTTGCAGCACTTCCCAGTGGAGTTAGAATCACGTGCCAGCTGGGCATTGTACTCCTCTTTTTGCTTTTGGGTCTTTTTAAAGTCTGCAATTTCTTGCAGAAGTTGTTTCTTAAGGTAGGAGGTGTAACTGGTTATTTTTACCTCTTGAGCAAGCCTTAAGGGTATCTCACAGCATGGCTCTCATAATTTCTGGGGTATCGTTGATCTCTAGAAAGGCATCTAATTCAGCAATCAGCCACTGCTGATATCCTTCTCGGAATAGTAGATAGGTGTCCATGCACCATCGTGGGGGACCTTGAGCGGGTAAGTCTATTCCCAGATCAAAAAGGACACAGATATGATCAGAAATAATGGCAGACACTATTGAGAGCTGTCACTTTTCAGGCATCTGGCTTTTAGGGTATTAGCGAAAAGTTTATTGTACTGCTTGTATGGTATGGTATGGAGTGAAATGTGAAATCCCTCCAAGTGGGGTTCAGGTTTTTTCATGGGTCCACCAGGTTATACTCTTCAGCCAAAGCATGGAGAAAACTCCATGATTTAGTAAGAGATGGGCTGTTGCAGTGTAGTTTGTCTATTACTGGGTCTCCAACTTGTTTGTTTTGTTTATTTAAAATCTGGTGACTTCATGGGCCAATATTCCTTTTTAATGGGCAACCAGCCAAATTCTTACTATGAAAACATTTACACTGACAGTTTACAAGAAGATCATTTTTTTAGTGCAAGTCTAAAACAGGATACAGAAGTATTAACTCTGGTTATTGAAACTGGTAATGAGTAGTAAAATGAAGACAGTTTATAAAATGTAGTTTTCTGACCTGAAGAAGTCCTCATTTTTGGTATAGAAAACTGACAATGCATAAATGACCAGGTTGAAACATAATTAATAAGATTTTTGAAAACAGAATGAAATAAGATGGGAACACAACCCATGATCACGTTAGTGAGAATACCGATCTGTATTAGTTATCTCTAATCTAACGGAAGCTAGCCCATTTGACTGTAAAGTACACAATGGTGAGCACAACATTGTAATTATGTTGTGAATCTTGCCATCTAATTATAGAGGGTCCTCACCCTGGACAGCAGTCCCTCTCCAGCCAAATACTAAAACAAAATGCAGTAATCAGTTATTGGCAGGAACAATCTCAAGCAATTAATCAATCTTTAATTTATACTGGAAAGTATGTGAGCAAAATTCCCCGTTTTCACAAATGTCCAGTTGTACAGGTAATTTTACAAATCAGATACAGAGTATAAAAACCAAAAAATAAAGAGATTAACACATCATACAGAGCATAAAGGTAAAGTACAATATATACACTACATTAACATACTTTATTACAGCATGAGTACTATACATACATGGAGAACATCTGACAATAGCATCCTTGTTGAAGGTGTGAATAATGAATTTAATCTGTATAAACCTCCCAATCTTTGATGACTTGTTTTTACCGTAAAAGTTATGTGCGGTTCACAGGAGACGGAGCTGTCCAGGGTGCGGCCAAGATATTTAAAATCCTTTACTTACTCAATCTCTACTCCATTTAGAGTGCTTAAAGAAAAAGCCATGAAACAGGCCACCTCTTTCTATGGTTATAGAGAACCACTGATTTGTTTTTTTAGCATTCAAAAGCAGTTTGTTTTGAAGAAGCCACTTCTGCAAATTTGCAAAGCCAGATGATAATAGTTCTTTCAAGCTGGAAGGCTGGACCCACTTGTGAGAATCACTGTCCCATCAGCATAAGGAAACATCTTGGTATTGCTACAAGTAGAAGGTAACATGTTCAAAACTAATCTAAATAAAAGGGGACCCGGGACTGATTGCTGGGGAATATCCAGTGCAACAGGGGATGAGGAAGAAAGATAACCCAAGATTTTTGTCCATAAAAGGTAATCCTGACACCAGCTCACTACGTCAACAGACAGGACATATCTGTAAAGGGCAGCCAATAGCAAATCATGGTTCACTAGATCGAAGGCCTTGGTAAGGTCCACAAAGACAGCCACTAAAAATTGCTCTTATCAAGGGCCTCGTGAACCACCCACATAAATCCCACCAAGACCATCGCCATGCTGTGACCAGGCCAGGATCTGTGCTGAGCTAGTGTCAGAACCTCATGTCTGAGCAAGTACTCCAGTATCTGCTCAAAGAAAATTTGCTTGAGTACCTAGGATAGAGGCGCCAATAAAGAAATAAGATGGAAATTTCGCACATTGGATGAATCTCCAGATTATGAATGGGAACAACAACACTTTTCCAAACTATCAGAAATTGACCAGAACAGAGTGAAAAATTTAAAATTTTACTTAAGGGAAAACAAAAGATGCTGACAGTGATCCTCACGAGCCTAAAGACCAGCTCATCCACTCCAACCGAGAGCCACAGATGTAATTTCACAAGATAAGACAAACCCTCCCCAGGGGTCAGTATCCTGAAATAAAACTTTGGATGCATGTACATTAGGGGAATGGGTGGGGGTTCATTAGAACCACCCTTTGAAGGTCCACCATCATCACTAAGAATATAATTTGTAAAATCAGTGAAAAAATTATTAAATTCCATGGTTATGGTTTGGGCCTCATTCAGTATCCTAGCTGGTGTGCTTAACATTTGGGGGACTAGTTTGTATTTCTTGCCTAGCAATTCTATAATTAGGTCCCAAGTGGCTGCAACATTCTTTCCAGCAAAATGTTTTGGTTTTTTTCAATGAAAAACTGCTGTTTTGATTTTTTTAAATCGGAGACTTACAGTTATTGTGAGCTTGTTTATATACTGCAAGGGTTGCCATGCCCTGGGCCCTTCTAAATGCCTTCCATTTAATATCTCTAACTCTCATTAACTGCAACAGCTCTAGGGTTACCCATTCCTGTTTATTTCCCCTGATCCTTAAACTTTTCATAGGAAAAAATTAATTGCAGACTGTGTTAAAGCAACAGCAAAATGAGCTTAATACTTCATTCACATCTGTTAGATGGATGTCCCCCCATTATCAACCAGTCCCCTGAGTGTAAGGCATTAGACAGTTCCTGGGCAACTTCCAGGATAAAGCTAGTAACCCTCTCTTTGTAGTAATAAATTCTGATGGTCTCCTTCCCTTTTGACACATTTACAGTACACATTTCCAAGCCCATACACCTGAAGTCTTTGGGGTCTGAATTATGTTTCACTTTAAAGTGTCTCCCAGCTGCATTGTCCATTCTACTATTAAGAATGTACTTGATGTGTTCCTGTATACGCTCTTTTAATGAACATACTGTCCTGCCTACATAGCCCTTTGTATTACTACAAAGAGAGGGTTACTGGAGTTACAGATTGAATACCCTGAATCCACATGGATTAAATTAAATACTCGGCTTGAAATCATAGCTGTAACTTTTACACTAACCCTTCCTCCCCATAATTATCCAGATGTCCCGATTACAACATATTGGGACCATTTTCCCTTCCTCTAAACTCTTCAACGGGCACCTTAACAGGTTCCCAAGTTTGGGAAAGTGGAGTAGTTGCATAGTGTATGTACAGAAATGTTTTCCTCTTTAAGGAAAGTAACTTGTATTGTGTTTTGTTTTTCCCTTTCAGGGCTTATGCCTGCTAGCTAGAAGCTTGAATCACAAAGTATGTTCTCCCAGAGGTGGATAAGCAAGTGGATCCCCAGGAATGCCCTGGACAGCAATGGGAAATCACTAGAATAATCACCTGGAACTACTGCTTGTGTAATGAAGTGCCCTAAACACTGTGGTGTTACACTGAATTTAAAGGCAGCTGTAAATCAGGCACGTGACCCAGCTTTGTATTGACGATCACAGTTTTTTTTTTCTAAAATAAGAATGTGCTTTTGTATTATCATTATGAGAAATGTCATTAATTATTTATTGTGCCTTTATTTATTTTCTAAGTCTGCTTAATTTTAAAAGAAAAAGGTTTTTTTCATGATTTCAATTCTCAAATATCATTTGACTCAGAATGATGATGTCACAGCTAATGGACTATAAATTGTATTGTATTGGTCTCTGTGGTCAGCTCCCTGATGAAGCCTCATTTGCGGGTGAAGTGCTAGGGTGGACAATGACTACCTTCACTGAGGTGACTGGCTAGCAGCCATTCATGACAATAGCCTAATAAAACTTTGAACTTGAATTTTTTGCATCATTGTGATTCTTTTCGGACTGCAACTGTCCTGGACTGGTTAAGTTGTATCACCCATTGGCCTGACCTGCCATTTTGTTTTTCTGAGAGTAGTCTGCCTCTGCCGTGCTGCTGAGAGGCCCAAACTTGGCTGAAGTACCATCGTAATAGGGCATCAAACTCTCAGTTCCAGCCTATTATTGGCATTCTTTGCACTGTCTCTACATATGTGAACCTTGTTTTTCTCAGTCAATGTCTACCATGCTCACTCCTTGCTTACTCCCTCCCAAAAAATGAGATATTTTGATTCTCTGTATGCAAATGCCTATCATTACCATATCTGTCACTAAGAACTGACCTTTCACACTCCTCAGAGATTTCATGTGCTTCTTAGTCTTTTTCAGTTCCGACTGGAATTTTAAATTGTTCACCCATTTGGTGGGTTACTCCATCATGTTACCTTCTGTAAATCATAGTACATGCACTCTCCACTCTAAGAGATCACATTGATCTTAATCACAGATGATGAGCAACCTATCTGTACACTCTTTCTCGGCATTGGGTTTTCCACTTCCAAACTACAGTTGGTAGCACGCAGTTCTAAGAGCTGCCTCACCTGCAGAAGTGCTGAACATCTTTTCACTTAGCCATGGGCTGACACTCTATGATAACCCTCTCTGAGTGCCAGCAAGAACCCAGGGTGTGTGGTATAGCCTGGGTGTACCCTCCATGTCTAGGGGTGTGCTGTTGACATCTGCTAGCCGTCACACCACATATCCCAAACTTTATATATGTCCTCACTTTCTTTGCTATTTGTTCTGAAGTGATCTTTACCTTAGTTAACCTTGTGGGTGCAGCAATAAATGCTCCGAAAGAAATCAAAGTTGTTGTCATGTTGACTAATATATTTAGTTACACTGCTAGGAACATGGCTCCAAAACATTCTCCCTGTCAACACTATTAAGGCGGGGTAGATTCTGACCCCAAACATACGTGAGAACATCAGAGTCCCTTTCACAAAAGACTGCGCCCTCTTCATACACTTTCATGGAGCCCATGACTCTGGTTATTCCTTACAATTTTGAAACACAGACCCCGTTACTCAACAGCAAATAAATTCCAGTCAAAGTTTTGTTGGAGGGTTTATATCTGGAGCGTGTGTGTTCAGAAATTTTGATTGTGCGTTAATTCCACTATCGTGGGGAATGTTGTTGTTCAGGTTATTGACATCACAAGTTACCAGAAAACAGTCTTAAGTTACATTCATATCTTTGATGACATTAAGAAAATTGTATCTGTTGTGTCACTGATATATGACAGTAAACCTTGTACAAAGTCCTTTAGTGTTTTAATTGGAGCAAAATGCCACATCCAATAGGGAGGCAATTTCAGTTTGTACGGTGTCCATGGAATTAGAAGATAATTGCCTATAAAACTAGTGCTGAGTGGAAACTGAGAATTCCGAATTTGGGGAAATTTTGAAAAATTTGCAACATTTTCTGACCTTCTGACTTTCGCAAAATCTGAATCCTCCAAATGTGTTTGGCGAATTTTCATCCTATTCCATGAAATGCTCTTCTTGAATTATATAATAATTCACATGAACTGCAGAATGGCAGTTCTATGGAATTCTAATCATCAGTTTGAAGAACTGTGCTGAATCTAGAAATCATTTTTCCAAGTAGAAGTTGTTTTTAAGTATTGGTTCAAATTCTGCTATTCTGCCATCTATATGGACCTTTTAGTAACCCCAGTAGGTGTTTCTGATTTACGCTCTGGTGTGAAGTGCCTTTTCAGAACCATGTGATGTACTTTATGTCCCACTCAGCCACAGAGTTCTATAGCAGAACATGGATGCATTGTGCCAACAATGGAAGAGCTGAAAAGGGACATAAACTACATTACACAGTTCTAAAATAGTTCTTACCAGCAGCAGACAAATCAGAAACATCTACTAAGATAACTGAAAAGCCTGTATAGATAGAAAAATAACATAATTTGAAGCAGTATTTAAAAAAACAGCTTCTACTGGTAAACACTACTTCTAGAATCAGTGCAGTTCTCCTTTAATACATCAGTCCACAATACAATAATTTCACAATTTAGTGATCAGTTCTGTGGAATATCTTTCCACAGTTTATTACATTAATCTGCAATTCATAATTTATTCCACTGTTCTAAGTTGGAATTTGACAAAAGTTGTCAAAGTAAATTCTGAAATTTCACAGATGTGAAATTCTGACTTTCATGGTGATTCCTCTGGTGTAATTTTATTTTTGCACAGCACTATATAAAAGTAATGTTTTGGGGGGTGGTTTGTGCCTCTGTGCCCACCTTCACCCATCTCCTTTGAGCCACTAATGCCACCTCTTCTACCCCCTAGACTCATCCCCGCATCTCCACCAACCACTAAAATCCTCCTGTAGCCTTCCATTCCCCAGGGCAGGCTTGTCCTTACCAGGGGCCTTTTCTGTCAGTCATAGAGGGCAAAGACACCTGGTGCTTCCCACCTTCCTTAAGGTTTCCAGCTTGTCCCTGCTGGAGGCCTCCCCACTGGCTAGAGGAGGAATAAATGAGATGGGCAGAGGATGAGGGGTGACGTGATGCTGGCACACTGGGAATCAGTTGGCACATGAGGGATTACACAGCCACCATCCAATGTGCCTTAGTGTAGCAGTTTCCCCTCCTTTGCCCTCCCGCCTGCAAGGGCAAACACACCACGGCCAACTTGGGGAGTGGGAGCCTAATGACGGAGATTCAATCATGCTATCAGCACCACCACTTCTCCACTAGAAGCCACTGCAGAGCGATGCAGAATCCACCACCCCTGGGAGGAGAGTGCTCATCGGATGCTCTGGATCCTCCCTGCTGGCCTCCACTCCTGACACCCTGGGCTCAGGGTGCGAACCCCGGTCGGCAGCATAACAGAGTGATCCTCCATCACTTGGTGCCACAGAGATGGATAAACTCGTCATTTTTAAGTTGTCTTCTTGATTTCTGTGTTGTAGTCCCTAATGTCCAGTGGATGTGGCATTTGGAAATTAATGGATAAGTAAGAACAAGTATTAATTTTTAAAATCAACTATAGACGTACTAGCCAAAATCAATAAATATCTGGCCAAACCTCTGGGGAGACCAAACGGCTCCAAAATGGGGTCAGCAACAGAACCACTCAGTTAGTTTGTTGATTTTCTATCAGGAAAAATGACCATCAGTCAGGGTGGGACAAATAGGGTAGCCAGGTGGCCAATGGCTACTTAAAAAATTGGTTTGGCTACCAGATTTTGAAAGTTATTGGCCAACTTGGCTACTTGCCTACAAAGTAATTTTTGAGCCCTTAAAAAGAATGGCCACTACAAATATTAGTTTGGCTATCAGATTTTGAAAGCTAGTGGCCAAACTGACCACCAGCTCACAAACTGATTTGTCCCACCCTGCCATCAGTACCCTGCAGTGACCGCACTGTACTGCTAATTTGCTGCTATCCCATGCACAGCTGTCAGTCACCTAAAGAGGGTCCTGGAGTATTCTGTTATGAAAAATCCCAGAGCATAACCACTGAAACTATTAAAAACCTTCACTATCTCTTTAGTTTTCTACATCTCAAGGATGGAGTTACATTTCAAAGATTGTTTTTTATTTATTTGGTATTCCCCATGTTAAGTAACTTGAGAAAAATCAGAGTAATCCAGTCATCATTTAAACATTATGTGATTCAGTCATACACCACCGAAGGCATTTGTAACCATATACTGTAGGTGAGGCATCTTTTGTGTCACTCTTCTAGTCATAAGTGAGGCTTTTAGAGAAACTGAACACTGCTTTATAGCCTCTGCATAGTAAATATGATTACAGAAGTAAACTTTATTCTGTTTGATTTATATGGCGTTACAGTCAAGTAAATAATATTTTATAAGCACAGCTCCTCTTAGGAGAACCTAATCCAGGAAGTTTGTAAATCATGATATCATGACATCTCTCTGTAAACTTTAGTACTGAATAATGTGGGAAAGGTAAATGTTAGGCCTTCCCCTTCTGTCGGCATAAAAATCTCTTCTAAAAAATGTTGAGTCCCGTTTATGAAATGCAGTATTTAACTATTTAGAAACAAGTAATTTTTTTAAATATTTTGTTGCAAATGGTGTTCCCTAGATCCCACAGTCACTATCACACTGTGATCCAATGACAAGAACATGAAACTGTAATACCAAACACTGGTCCTGCAGGTGGTACACTCACGTCTAGGGCGTGTTCTAGTCCCACACCTGGAACTTAACCAGTACCAAGCAATGAATTTTGGATCCACAACCAAGGTAAATACCCTTGCTGGTGCCTTTGACTTACACCTATTAGATGGTTCATAATTGAAAATTGTCAAATCTAGAGATCCACCTTGATCCTGAGCTCCACCTTGATCCCAAGCTATCCCTCAGCTCTCACCTGGATAGTCTTACTATTCAACTACAGTAAATGGAAAACTTGGGATCCTTTATAGAGTTAAGCAGTCCAGTTGGCCAGTGTAAACCACAGCCTTCTCCTCCTCCTGGATTGTGGCATCGTTTTTTTTTACCTCCTTGTCTGACAAGGAAATGTCTAGGCTCAAGTCTCTATAATTCTATTCCTAGTCCTATTCAACATCTTCATTAGTGACCTCGCAGATGGACTAGAGGGTAAGGCTTGTCTGTTTGCAGATGACACCAAGATCTGCAACAGAGTAGATGATCCAGATGGGGTGGGCAGAATGGGAAGAGATCTGGATAAACTAGCAGAATGGTCAGAAGAGTGGCAACTGGGATTTAATGCAAAGTGCAAAATCATGCACATAGGAAGAGAAACCCTGAAGCCACTTATAGGCTGGGAGGGAGTTGCTAGCAGTCACAAAGGAAGAAAGAGACTTGGGCATCATCATCACTGATGACCTGAAATCATCAAGCAGACCTCTAAAGCAGTAGGTAAGGCTAGGGGGTGTTAGGGTGTATTAGTAGGGGTATCACAAGTAGTAAGAGGAGGTAATAATCCTCTGTACAAGACATGGTTAGGCCCCATCTGGAGTACTACGTGCAGTATTGGAGGCCACACCTTCAAAAGGACATTAACCAAATTGAGGCAGTCCAGAGAAGGGCACCAAAATGGTGCAGGACTGCATCAGAAGACATATGAGGACAGATTAACGGAGCTCAATATGTATACCCTTGAGCAAAGGAGGAGAGAGGTGATATGATCGAGGCATTCAAACACCTTAAGGGCATAAACAAGGTGAAAGAGTCTAACATGTTTAAATATAAGAAAAATAGCAGGACAAGAGGACACAGCATGAGATTAGAGGGAGGCCGATTAAGAGGAATGTGAGGAAATTCTTTTTCACAGAAAGGGTGGTAGATGCATGGAATGGCTTACCACAAGAAGTGGTGGCTATGAATACAGTGCAGGGCTTCAAACATGCATGGGATAGGCATAATGGAGCAATACAAATGACTATGAATAGATAGGTCACTGACAAAGGCCAATGGCACATTTATAAGGTAGAAAAAGAAATGGGCAGACTGGATGGGCCTTGCGGTCCTTATCTGCCATCAACTTCTATGTTTCTATGTTTCTATGTAATTGTACAGGGTGTTTTTACCTTGCTGATGCAGACAGAAGGTTGTACCATTGTTTAAGCTGTAAGGATCTCAGATGGCTATCTCTAGAAGCCAGGCTCCACTACTTGCTTGGCTATACAACTTGTAAAATCGTTGCTCCTATAGTGTCCCCCTTAAGTTCATCAAAACTGTTCTGTTTCCTAAAAAGGTTTCAGGCAGTCAGATCAGCATCAGCTAGAGGTGTTTTATAGGTACATCAGTGAAAGGAGAAAGGGGTGGGATTGTAAGGCTTAAGGGGGTCGAAGGGGAGTGTGTGGAAGGGGCCTTGGAAAAAGCAACAATCCTGAACAAATATTTTTGTTCAGTATTCACAGAAGAGGGGGAAGGTGAGGGACCACAATTAAGTGTCAGGAGTAATAAGGGAAAGGAGGTGGACACCAGTCCATTTACAGGGTAAAGAGTTCTAAAGGAACTCACAAAACTGAAGGTGGACAAGGCAATGGGACTAGACGGGATACATCCTAGAATATTAAAGGAGGTTATGGAGGTTCTGGCAGCCCTGTTCAAGAAACTGCTAGAAACAGGAGTGGTTCCAAAGAACTGGAGGAGCACATATGTAGTCTCTCTACACAAAAGTGGAAGCAAGGGAGGAGGCTGGAAACTATAGGCCAGTCAGCCTGATCTCAGTGGTGGGGAAAATAATGGAATTTCTGCCAAAAGAAAGGATTGTGGAACATCTTGAATCCAGTGGCGCACAGGATCTGAGGCAGCATGGATTCACAGTGGGAAAGTCATGTCAAACCAATCTGATAGATTTCTTTGACTGGGTGACCAGGGAAGTGGATCGTGGGGGAGCAGTGGATGTGGCCTACCTGGATTTCAACAAGGCCTTCGACACCGTTCCACATAAGAGGCTTGTAAACAAGCTAGGCAGCCTGGGAATGGGTTCCAAGGTGGCAAACTCAGTTAGAAACGTGTTGGAGGATAGAACACAGAGGGTGGTGCTAAATGGAGCTCAGTCTGAAGAAAGGAAGGTGACCAGCGGGTTGCCACAGGGATCAGTTCTGGGGCCAGTCCTATTCAATGTCTTCATAAGCAACTTTGCAGAGGGGCTAGAAGGAAAGGTATACCTCTTTGCAGATGACACTAAGATCTGCAACGGGGGTATACACTCTAGAAGGGTTGGAAAAAATGAGGCGGGAACCTAGGTAAACCTGAGGAATGGTCAAAAGTGTGGCAGCTAAGATTCAATGCAAAAAAGTACAAAATCATGCATTTGGGGCACAGGAACCCTGGGGAAGCTTACATGATGGGAGAGAGAGACACTGACAGTCACCAAACAGGAAAGGGTCTGGGGTAATCATATCAGATGACCTAAAGATGGTCAAACAACGTGCCAAGGCTGTGAGAAGAGGCAGTGGGGTATTTGGGTGCATAGGGAGAGGGATCATTGGCAGAAGAAAAGAGATGGTGATGCCTCTGTACAAATCATTAGTGAGACCTCATCTGAAGTACTGTGTCCAGTTCTGCAGGCTGCATAGACAGGATAGAAACAGTTCAGAGAAAGGCAACAAAAATTGTGCAGGACCTGCACCAAAAGTCATGAGGAGAGCCTAAAGGGTCTCAATATGCATACCCTGGAGGAGAGGCGAGAGAGATGGGGGGATATGATAGAGGCCCTCAAATATCCCAAGAGTATAAATAAGGTACAGGAGGGTAGCATCTTTCAGAAAAAGATATTCTAGAACAAGAGGGCATGACAAGAGGCTGAAAGGGGTTAGACTAAGGGGTAACATGAGGAAATATTACTTCACTGAACTGGTATTGGATGCATGGAATGGCCTCCTGCGGAGGTGGTGAGGACAAATTCAGTAGGGGAATTAAAAGATGCATGTGATAGGCACAGGGGAACCCTAGCAACAGGTAAGAAAACAACACTGGAGACCAAGTAGGGTCTGGGGTTTCTGCAGCAGATAGAGAAAATGGGCAGACTGGGTGGAACAAGCAGTCCTTATCTGTGTTTCTATGTTTCTGTGTTATTGTAGACTAGATTCCCCAGTTCAGAACCACAGTGGACCATTATTCCTTTGATTATATAATCTCCAAACTCCAGAACACCTTACTGTCGTACCTGAGGGAGGCAAAATTGATTTGGTCCTTTAAACATTTGTACAAACACTGTCTTCTTGCCTTTTGAAAATGTAGCTGTTTCGCCTGATCTAAACTGAAATTGCTAATTCACTAATTACTAGCTGTACCTCTGTATTGTTCATGTAATGACTATATCATTCCCTTAATAGGGCTTCATCCCAGAGGGTTCCACCCAGTTACCAAAGTCTAAATAAATAAATAACACCCCAAAATGGCACTGTAGTATAGCAGTAGGGGCTGATCTGCTGTTTTAGTGTCGGACAGAACAAGTGCGCAAGCACTTTCGTTCATTCTGAAGGCAGCCAGCTGTGGAGGAGGGTGGGTTGTGCCAGGTCGTCTTCCTTTGTAAAAATTGGGTGTTGGGGGGGAAAAGAGAGGGGAACAGGGTTCTACTAGGGTGTGGGGAGAGGTGTAATTTGTAATCTTGAATGTAATGCTGTAAGCGCTTCTGAAAACTACAAAGATGTTGTCTGGCCAGGAAGGTGGGTGGGTTGTGCCGGTCGCCTTCTTCAGTTAAAATTGAGTCCTGGAGGTGGGGGATGAGTGTACTGCAATGTGTGATATGTCAACCTATATGCGAGGTATATGTACAAAACTGTTAAAATCAGATGTCAAAGGGGGGGTCAACTTATTCGCGAGCTCTACTTTCATACACATATATATGGTACCTAATATCATTGCACAACCCCAGGAACCTCTAGAATGCTTGCATTTAATCTTGAAGATGTGTTGCATTCCTTTTCACAACAACTAGTTTGCATTTGCTATAAAGATGCAGTAACACAGAAACGTTGAAACAGATTTTGTTGGCAGAAAAAAAATCCGCCTTGGCCCATCCAGCTTGCCCAGATGGTCCCTGCCTACTATGTCTCCACAGATCCTAACTGGTCTTCAGTGACCCTCCCTGCTTATTTACTAATATTTTACTATGTCTATGTAACCACCCAGTCCCCCTGGGGTTACAAGAATCCCATCAGGTTAGTCCTAGGAAGGTAGAGAGCTCGTTAGGAGCTCTGGGGAGATGACATCATTGTTTACTCAGCTTGCCTGTGCAGAGAATGGATTATGTCATTTAGAATTCTCACAGCAGCATACGCCACTTTGGAACCAGCTGCTCTGGAGAGTTTTATAGAATGTTCTGATGGTAGTGCAGTCAGTTTTGAAGTGAGAGGTCTAACAGAGAGGAGCTCTAACGTGAAGTTCCCGCTGGTCAGTCCAGTGGCTGACTGGGTGAAGGACCCTGGTCGTTTTTTCCCACTCTAGTTTGGAGAACGGCAGCAGTGCCAACTGAAGTGGTGGTGACCTGTCTGAATAGACTGTGTTTCAGTGGTGCCAGAGGGCAATCCCCTGAAGATCCCAATGTGATTCAGCTGCCAAGAGAAAGTATGTGCAGTTTGGATCTGTGAAAGGCTACCTGGAAGGAGAAAGGTTTTTCCTTCAAGTTCTCTGTGTCTGTAAAAGAAAGCAAGCAAACTATAAGTACAGATTCATGGGACTGTGTTTTTGGGGGTTGGTCTGAGGTGTATGTGCCCACAAAGGTTTTATGTGATAACAGCGAGTCCGTAAGACCACCGATCACGTAAAGCGATGCAACAACTCTCCGATGTCAAAAGGGCGAACCGCACAACACCGACCATTGCAAATAGCGACACTCACTGAAGTCATAAGAAAAAGAAAAGCAACTTTTGTATCCTGGGGGGCATGCCTCCTGCACCCCCCAAAATAATTATTGTTAACTCCAGAGGAAGCACGCTTAGGAGAAAATAGAAACTCCACCTGGAAGCAAAATACCTTCCTGCACTGGGATCTGAACCCGGCACCACGGGCAGTGGCTCAAGCCACTACACCACATGGCCAGCTTGGCAAGACATGGCTAAATTCATATCTTTATCCCCTTTCTCATGAGTGTAGCGCGTATCCCTCAGCGCTACACTTGCTACAACCATACGGTGCTCTTTCTCTTCACTCACTCTACATGGGAGTGGTATTATTGAGTCGGTCATATTGAGCCGCTCAATAATACTCACCCATATAGGGTGTTACCGCCCACAGATAAAGCTAGAGTGCACCTGTCAGTACCCCTGTTTCACCACAACAATGTGCTGAATGTTTAAAGTTAAAGTTTCGGAAGCCCTTTAGCATTTTGTGGGAAATGAAGGATCCAGTTTTGGTGTAACCCAGAAAGAAGAGCAGAGACTGAGCATGGGGTAGGATTGGACATGCCCCAGTTTGATTCCCTGTTCAGGGCTGATTCACATATGGGCACCAGTGTAAACGAGGAATGTTAACAGATGTCATTGCTCCAGGATAAATGTTTTTCTTAAAGTGTGTAGCAACTCCCACAAGAATTACACTTTGCTAGGAAGTTGGAAATGTATGTACTAAAGTGTGTGGCAACTCCCACGAGATAATATACTTTTGTTGGAAGAAAAGTCCAGGTATTCCTAGTACAGAGGGATGGACAGTTTGACTTGTGTGTGGTAAAACGTTGTGTGAAATTTCTCTAACAAGTGGTGTTCTGGAAGAAAAAGTCTGTTTCTGTGCCTGTACAGTACCAAATCTTGAAGGCCCACCCTGTCTGCAATTTGCCATCTTTTTGTCAGAATAAAGCCATACTTCACAATCCCAATTTCTGTGTGCACATTAGATCTCTGCTTCCAGTGTAGATTGTTATTGGAGCCCCTGTTACAATAGTTTTAGACCTAACATGTGCCTGGCACCTCTCCCCAGAATCTAGAATAAACACAAATTTTATTTTGTACCTTAAACCCCTGACCCCTTTAGACTGCCGAACCGGTAATCACCTCAATGCTAGAGGTTATGCCTTTTTGTTTATGCCATCTGGTGGCCTGTTTGCCCTCTTTGTGGCATGGATGGGGGGATCCCAGTTGCCAGACGCTGCTGGTAACTGGGGCATGGGTTGCATCTATCCCATGCATGCTTGAAGACTCTTACTGTTTTTCCTTCTACCACTTCTGCTGGGTCTGTTCAAGGCTTCCACCACTCTTTCAGTGAAGCAGTACTTATTCACATCCTCTTAAACTCTCACCCTTTCCAACTTCACTGCATGACTCTGGTCCTGGTGCTTTTTCTCATTTGAAAGAGACTCCCCTCCTATACTTTGTTCACCCCTGTGAGGTACTTCTAGGTCTATCACGTCCCCCTTCACTCTCCTCTCTTCTAGAGTGTGCATGTTGAGATCCCTTAGTCTCTCTTTTCAGGGCTTTTAATGCAACCCTTGGGCCATTTTAGTTGCCCTTCTCTGGACTGCCTGCACCCTATGTCCTTTCTGAGGCATGGCCTCCAGAACTGGAGACAATACTGCAAGTGGGGTCTCACCAGCCAGCGATACAGTGGTAACACCACTTCCTTCCTCTTGCTGGTGATACCTCTTCCTCTGCATCCCACTGACCTTACCCACTGCTTTATCACATGGCTGCGCTACTTTGAGGTCATCAGGTATGATAACCCCAAGGTCCCTTTCCTGCTTACTAGCTGTCAGTACCTCCTTCCATCCTGCACTAAGCACCTGGGTTCCTATGCCCTAGTTGCATAATTTTGTACTTGTTTGGCATTGAACCTCAGCTGCCATGTTCTTCAATCAACCAGTCAATCAAAGTTTTATTTATCTAGCACTATTCCAAGAGATCATAGCGCTTTACATCCTAATACAGAATAAAATACATAATACAAACATAAACAGATAAAATCACAATATAGTAGATTCTTAATTAACTATTAAATCATAATACACTGTGCTTAAACTTAAAATTCCTCAGGGAATGCCTGGCTGAAAAGGAACTTTTTTTTTACAGTTTATTAATTTAAAAAGGAACTTTTTAATTCGGCTTTAAAGCTGTAGATGGTCTGGCATTCTCTAATCTGATGAGGTAAAGAGTTCCACAGAGTCAGGGCCACAAAAGCAAATGTGCAGGCCCCAGATGTCTTTAAATGGGCCCTGGGAACTTCTAGCAATCCTTCATTGTCGGAGTGGAGTGGGCGGGGGTGTAAGGGTCCTTGACCTCTCTTTGAGTTTCCTAAGGTCCCTATGCATTCTTTCTACCCACTGCTGAGTAGCCACCCTATTACAGATCATTTTTGATCGGCAAGAAATTTCATCACAGTTTGTTATCTAGAAATGTATTATTGATATCCTAAGATTCCTCTGTGTACTATTTTATTTCCTCATTTTTTTATTTATTATTATTAATTTTAAAATACAAACAATACATTGGAAAAGTACATTCTCAGTTCCTGCAAAGAATATTAATCACGTAAGAAATATCACAACAGATACATCACTCATCATCCGGCATCACCCACATAAGAGGGCATTGCCTTATGGTAATCTAAAAAAAGTAGCTACATACATTTTCACAGCTTATGTGAACCGTGACCATGGACATGAAGGCAAACTATCTATAATACAAATATCTCCATAGTGACTTAGCACTAGATGAATCAAAATGATATTTAAAGTCCACAGCCCTCAAATAAATGATACCCGTTCCTTATAACAATGAGACTGCACTACAGTACATGTAGAATGTCCAGTGTTAATACAAAATAAAATGATTGCAAACTGATTGCATTCCAGAAAAAGCTGCTTCTGAACACTTGGGAACAGTTGTAGCTGATTAGACTACTCATGGCACTGCCAGAAAAATTTAGCTCCATCTTTAGTCGAACATGGATAGCAGGTCATGTAAGAAATTTTCTCTATATCTCCCCACCATGTGATGGCCACCATCTTGTTGCCTGTGAAACTAGAAAGAAATATACCAACCTTAAGGAAAGAAGGAGAGAATACCCAAATAATTATACCCACTGTAATAAAAAGTTACCAGCATCACCTCTCCAGTATCTGTGTCCAATGGTACGTAGTTTACAAAAAGCAAGAGGTACTTCACACTGCAACCCAACACTGCACAGATCCTTAACTGTATAGTAACAATTTAACAACAGTCAAATGTCTGCAGAGAAAACAAGAACTGAAATATAAGCAGTAAATGTAATAATTGCCCAAAATGTTTACTGTCCCTTCAGCCATGCTCATCCTCTTCAGATTCTTCTGCCTGTTATGAGAGGGCTTTGGATGCAAAGTCTGCTTTGAACTTTTCTGTCTGATGGTTCACATCCCTCGGATCATTGTATAAGAAAGTTTTTCCAGCATATGAAAGCCTCACCTTTTCTGGGAGTTGATGGGAGTGAGCTGCTCCCAATTCTCTTAATCCTGCTCAGATGGCATTGAAGACGCACCTCCTCTGCCCTGTTGCATAAATGATCTCAGGTAAACAGAAGATGTGGGTCCCATCTGCCAGTGCCAACTGCCCCCCCCCCTTGTGTTTTTGTTGCATTCAAGATAAGGTCCCTTAATGAAGGCCCAGTTGTCACCACCATGAGTGTCCGCAGCATGTCAGGATTGCGTGACCATTTTCTTACTGTAACCTAATACACATTATACAACAAATCCATCATCTGGAGCCCCAAAAGATCCAGTAACAACTTGGAAACAAAAGCAATGGGGTCTACATTCTCTAACTAAGACAACATCTCCAGGAGCCAGATGTTGTTGCACCAAATACCATTCTCTAGGTGTTCCAGGCAGAGACACAACAGTTTATTCTCTTGGACATGATCAGTTAATGCTGCCAACATTTTTGTGCAGTTTCAGAAGCAGATTTAGCATCATTCTCCTCCACCTCCAACTTAGTCTCCTCTACAGTTACTCTGCTGTTGTAAACTTCTGTTTTTTTTATCCATGTCCTGCACTGTTTGTTACAGGTCTCAGACAGCTTTAAGCACTTTTCCCAGAGTGGGATCAGTTTCAGTGCTTTCGGATGGCCCCACGCCATCTTTGCCTCTGAGACGCTGCCCGATTGGCCTACCTTTTGCTGCGTCTTTTGGTTTCACCATCATCCATTTTAAAAAGTTAACCTACCTGCTCAAAAAGTATCTACCCCAGTCTGTGACTCAAGCAAAAATGCAAACAGTTTCTAGATTAAGCAGATTTACAAGTTCAAATAATGAAAATTTACTCCAGAGCTCTGCCGCGTGTATCTCCCCCAGTCTGTAGCTAAGCCACACCCCTCTTTACTCAGATATTTTTAAAAAGCATTTCTCAGTAATTTTGTAATTTATGACTCAAGTCAATAAAGATAACTGCTAGTGTTAATTTAGAAGAGTCTCCTGTGCTGAAATTAGAATGCATTGGGATGATTCTAACATACATCTAAGGGTAATTAGCATAATATCCCACCAAAATGTTTAATTTATTCACAGTGGGTGAGGCAAGTGAACAGGAGCAGTTAAACCACAGATCTTGTCTCATATATGAAATAGAATGAAAAGGAAAATTGATATAGTGATGCTTTTGCCAGAAGTACAGTATGACTTTAAAAACATATGAAGAAATATTTTGCCACTAACATATACTGCTGCTTTAAATTTTCCTCTATAAATATTTCGATTACCACTAGTCTTCCTTGCTTGGAGAAAACAATGTAGAGAAACAAATACAACAAATACCTTTATATCTGTTATACTGCTCAGCTGTTTTCACTTTTGACCTGAGGAAGAGAGATTCACCTCTCGAAAGCTAGTCTTAAAAATAATTTTGTTAGTCCAATAAAAGGTATCACCTGCAACATATTTGTTGTATTTTTTTTTCTCTACCTTGTTGACTAGACTAACACGGCTACCACATTTCTCTTTTTTTGCTTGGAGAATAAATTTTGTGTAACTATTGTTAGGTGTTTTTACACATATATTCCTGTGTATACTCATTCACCCTACATATAGTTTCACATTTTGCCTGCACTAACTGTTTAAAATGTGCACCTTATGTTTACAGACCTGGGTTTGAATCCCACAGCTTCCACTTGCATACTGTGTGACCCTGAGCAAGTCACTTAACCTCCTTGTGCTCCCAGGTCGCTCCTGTAAAAAAGCTTTCAGCTTAGTGTGCTATACCTGGTTAAATAAATAAAAATAATAAAAAAAAATGTCCTACTGATTCTGTATTACTCCCATGTCCCCTTCCTCCAGGACATATCTGGAAACGAGTTGCTTGCTTTTCAGTATGCTCTTTTGGTAAAGAAATCTGTAAATAAATAAATAAGCAAGCTTGCCAACCTCACTACACAAGCAGAATAAAAAGTAGTCATACGTGAACACTACTGTATAATACAATATAGCCCTAACAAAAAAGTCCCCTCTTTAATGCTTTGACAAGTCCATGGATATTTTGTAGGACATATCTTTGGTCACAATTGTGCCTTCCAAAACACATTCTTAATTTAACTGAAAACTTCACACCAACATGAAAATTGTAGTCAGTCATAATAAAACATAACACTGTCCATAATATATCACGGGCAGGGAGATAACTAAAGCATGTAAATGACAGCAGAAAGAGGAACAGTTAACAAACCATCTGACAGAACCATTATATGAAGTGTTTGTTTATCAAAAGAAGGATGCGTAAGAGAGTACATTTTATCCAATATTTTCATAATCTGTTCTCCATGCAGCTCATATCTAAACTGTAGCTGCAGCAATAGCTCCATCTAATGGTCGGTTAGTGCTACTGCACTCAGAGAAATTACATCTGAAGTCTTCCACCAGCTGAGCTAGGAACCATTTGACTAGCTCGGATGATAAAGCCCTAAGCTCTTTTGTAACAAGGCTTTCCCAGATCCAGTCTCAGACCTTCTCTTTCTCTGTAGTGTGTTCTAAATTATGATCTTCATTTTGAATGCTCCCCCTGAAAGATGCAATAGCTCATCCGTAGGAGTTCATCCAAGACAGTAATGTTTTGTGTATTATGTGATTGTTTTATGTCCAGTGACGGGTGCTCAGCTGAAATAAAAGATGATGTTCTAATGACACTTTGTGACACTGACTAAGAAAATATTGAGGCACTGGTTTAGAAGGTAAGGTAGATCCAGGGCTGGACTTGGGGTATGTGGTGCCCCAGGCAAATTTGCAAATGGCACCCCCATAAAAATACATTTTAAAGCATTTCTCTACCCACACACCTGCCCCCTTCCTGGACCTGACTGGAGAGTGGCTGTCCTGCCGGCAAGGCACACGTATCAGACAGTGAATTTAATTGTAAAATGTGGAACACA
The DNA here is from genome assembly GCA_016271365.2 of Neoceratodus forsteri. Taxonomy (NCBI): domain Eukaryota; kingdom Metazoa; phylum Chordata; order Ceratodontiformes; family Ceratodontidae; genus Neoceratodus; species Neoceratodus forsteri. The sequence continues at coordinate 21,929,785 of CM028135.1, read as the reverse complement.
CATACATCCCCACCCCAACATCTCTGCACAAGTAAACCCAAATAATAACTTGTAACGCTGCCATTTATTAATAAACGGGGATGTGGCGCAGTTTAAAAATAGACCCAACTGCTCAACTAAATCAAATATAATTCTATCCCTGATGTTGCAACCCCATGAGCATATCTTTCAACCTGTTGTCATGGAGATGAGGGACACGGGCATTGACAATAAGGGACAGTGAGGGACACTCAGGGCTTCAGTTAACTCCATTTTGGGGGGTATTTAACTTCCAAAAATAAGGCAAAAACTTCCAAAATAAAGAGGGAGGGAGTCATTGACTTCCAGATGTAAAACCAAAAATCAGATGACTTCCAAAATTGCAGGCATGGAAGTCAGAAATGACGGATTGTTCTGAAAGAAATTGTATTTTATCAATAATATATTATATTAACATCTATTTGTCCTTCCTAGAATATTGACTTCTGAAAGTAGGATTCTGGAAGTATTTTGACTTCAAAAAAATTGGAATTACTTCCAGATTTTCACTCCTGGAAGTTTTAGACTTCCACTGAAAATAAATTAACTGAACCCCTGGGGACACTAGCTATCAGAATGAGGGACACGGGCATTGACAATAAGGGACAGTGAGGGACACTAACTATCAGAATGAGAGACACATCCTCCAACATGGAGCTACATCCTCTGAACACTGTGGAAACCACTTTGTTCTTTACTTCTACAAAGTTTATTTATGGTTTGGCATCTTAGAATATTATGAATGTCTGCTTTAAAGGCTGAATTTATAGTACTTTCTCTGTGTGGGCAGCACTTTTTCCCTGAGGGACAGATGAGGAACGGAGCATTTTTTAGCGGTAAAATGAGGGATATCCCTCACAAGGAGGGACAGTTAAGATGCACCCTATGCCCTCAGATGATACCAGTCCTGCCACATCTACATTTTACAACCTGATGGCATTAGCCTGTCTGACTGCAGCCACGTGTTTGTTGTGCTTCAGACTTAACCATATCATTAGGCAGCACTGTGGCATCGGGAAGGGATCGAATCCTTCCCTCTCTGGAGACTCCCCTTGTTACCTACAAACCACATACAGTCCACTTCCTCCCCACCGGGAATACGTAATACTTTTAAAAACATGCAGCATTACACAAAGACTTTCCCAAACCTGGCAGGCAGCAGCAGCTCCACATCCTCCCACCAGCCATGTTGCTTCAATCTAGCCTCTCTCTGTGAGCACTCATGCTCAGTGATCCAACCCCCAGGCAGGCCACCACCCAATGACTGTTGTCATTCTGCCCTCCCTTCCATCCAGTGCTATGATCTCACCTGGCTACAGCCGGCTGCTGTGACTTCCTTCATTCTCCACTGTGGACACCCAATCGGAGACAAATGGTCTAGACTTCTCAGCCCCAGCCCAACTGGCCAGCTCTCCCTGTCTTCGGTCCTGATGCTGGTGTTGGATGGCCCTGTTGGTCTGCTTCGTGCTGTGCTTGGTCTGACAGCAGGACCTAGCCATTACTGCCACGCAGTGCTGCAGACTGCCATTGATGAGACGAGTCACTGTTTATCATGCGAGACCTGCCAACAGTTTTGGGCATTGTGGGCACCGCAGTTCTGTTCTGTGTCCTCTGGGAGTCTCCCAGGCTGCACTGCTATATGCCCAGCACTGGGTCTGAGTCCTCCTTCACTTCTTGCATTGCTGTTACCTGTGCAAGTTGCTGTGGTGTGATGCAACCAATGAATGGCCATCAAAACTTTTTTTTATTAAACAGCAAAGTATTTTCTGCACCCACTGTTGATGGGCACCCTAGGCAGCCACATAGTTCACTTACCCTTAAGGTCAGCCCTGTGTAGATCACAATAGGTGTGCTCACAGACATGTTACACAACAGTGGCACCAATTCGCTATATTTCATCAATCACTTTTCACTTGTTACAAAGCGACAGTATATAGATATCATACATTAAATAAAAAGGTTTTCAACTTTTGTTCAAAAAGACCCACAGAGTTTGCTGTTCTGACATTCAAAGGCAATGTATTCCAAATGGAAGGATCGAGGGGACTGAATATTTGATGCTTAGTTCTACGATTACCAGCTTTTGGAATTGAAAGCAGATGGACATCGATAAAGTGCAGCCGCAATACATGTTGTGGCACTTAATCGATGCCAGGTCATACAAACAAATAAGACAATTGACCTGCAGAACCTTAAATATAAAAACAAGTTTTTTTTAAAATTAACCTGTTATCAAGTCTAAACTAGAGATGGGCACAAACCTCAGTGCTGAAGTCGAGCTGTCCCAGACTCGTGGCTCGGTTTCAATAAAACACTGCCAGTTCGGCTCACATTTCCGATTCTGTTATCACTTTATTTCCCTCTCCCCAGCCTGCAAGCCTGTTCCTGCAGGCTTGCCAGTCACTGTAAGTCATGTAACAGGCTTTTGAGGTTGAAGGGAGAGGGGAAAGGGTGTTCCTGCTGGTGCCAAATCCCCCAGTCTGAGATGCACAAACCAGTGTAAATGCAGACCATGCAGCAGCTTGGTGCACTTCAGGAGGAGGCTGTCCTGCAGAGCAGCGCAGTGGGATGAGAGAGGCAGTGTGGGTCCAAAGGGATTGTGACCAGTGGGTGACTAGACAACTTAGCAACTGAGGGAGAGGGACTGGGGGAGACACAAAAATAAAATCAATGAAAAAATAAAGTTTGAGAAGAGCAGACAGAAAGTGAAAATGAAAGTGAAAGTGGGAGAGGGGGATGGGGGGGCAGCATGCATGACTAGTGATCATATCAGTGGAGGTCAGGTCAGGGGACTGGGGGTGTTTGCTGAAGGAGGACACAAACCTAATCAAAAAAATGAAAAAAAGTTTGTCAGAGCAGACAGAACAGAAAGTGAAGGTAGGGACTGGGGGTGGGACAGCAGCATGAGTGACTCTAGAGATTATAGGGGTGGGGGTCAGGAGACTGGGGTGTGTGCGCTGAAGATGTCACACAATCAGTGCAAGAAAGGAATAAAAAAATAAGTCATAAGAGACAAGTGAGACAGTACTCGTTAGGGGCTGGGGAGGTGGTCTAAAAGGACGGGGATGGGGGCTGCAGTGTGTGTCCTGAAGGAGGACACACAATCGCTGTAGGAAAAAAAAGATTATCAGAGAAAGAAAAGAAATATAAAAAAAGAAATAAATACTATGACAAGTGAGACAGAGGTTGGAGGTTGGGAAGGTGGACTTAAAAGAGTAGAGTGGGGAACTGCATTGAGCGTGCTGAAAGAGTAACAATCACTGCAAGAAAAGCAAGATTATTACATAAAAAATAACAAATAAAGCTAAGAAAAGTGAAATATATAATATTTGAATCCTGCCTATGCCAGGCAAATCTGAATACTTTGCAAAACCAAATTCAAACTTGCCCTGGATATGTCAAAATCAAATCCAAATGCACCCCGTCAGAAAGACTTGAGATTGTTTCCTAACATGGGTCTCCCACAAGGCAACATCAGCAGTTGCCCGAGTCACTGGGAGACTTCACAAATTATGTTTTTCAAAGAAATGCCTTTTCTTTTGTTTTCAGTTTTCTTTTCTCCCATTTTTTTCAATTTTCTCCTGTCCCCCACCCTGACAATCAAGGCTGCCACAGCCGTATGTGGATATCAAGTTCAAGTCACGTTCACATTTATTTCATCAGAAAAGCTCCATTGAGCAAGCTCATTTACAAGGAGGTCCTGCCACAGGCAAAACACAAGCAACAGATACATACAAAGCATAAATCAGAGCGAATACAAATACAGAATGGCGTACACTGCAGAAAAAGTTGTACAGGAAGATACCCAAGTGGCATAGAAAGCATGGCGAAAAAGATAGAATTAGCCATAAACAGCAAAAATACAAATATATTGCAAGACAGTCAATTTCCAGCCAGCAAATGGTGTAGTGGTAGAAAAAGTGCACAGTAGTGGATACAGAGATTCCCTCCATAGCTGGTAAAGTGCTTTGACCCAGTCGTAATTGGCGGACAAAAGAATCCAGGGGCCCAGCTAGTTAGTGTAACAGTGACAATCCTCCGTAACGGAATTGCTTACAAGGGATTTGACAACATTCAGAGAGGCGTAGTTGGAGAGCCTGAGGATGTTTTGGAGTTTATTCTGTGCAGAAGATAAAGTGCAACTGATTGTGGTTTTTCCAAAATCGGGTGTGAAATTTGGGAATGTCCTGTAAGGTTATGGAATTTTTCCTAAGTGAGTATTAACTAAGGGATCGGTGAAATAGGGAAGAAATCTAGGAGGGAAGTTTATTTAGCATGGCTTTGTACACCCAGGTACAGCTATGCATCCTCCTTCTGGTGACAAGTGACGTCTATCCCACCGCTGAATATAATGAGCAATGATGTGTTCTTAGAGGGGCATTTAAGATAAAACGTAGAGCCCAATTGTAAAATATGTCTAATTTGTGAAGGTAAGATGTTAGGCTGTTGGAGTACAGAATGTCTACATAATCTGGTAAAGGGAGAAATGTGGATTGGACTAACCGTTTCCTGACTTCTGTAGGAAATAGGGATTTATTTCTAAAGAAAAATCCTAATCTAACTCTCAGTTTTTTCATTAGTGTTTCAGTATGAATGGTAAAGGAAAGATGATCGTCTAACCACATCCCAAGATACCTAAATTTTTGTACAATCGCTAGTGAATCTCCTAGCAATGTTAATATAGGTAAATTGTGCTCCGTTGTCGATGGAGATGTAGATAAGGTGGGAGTGAAGTACATTACCTTGGTCTTATTTGCATTTAGCAGGAGTTTTGAACTAAGGAGATTAAGTTGTAATTGGTTGAATTCAGTTTGGAGTATGGCACCGACTTTGTTTAATGACGGTTTAGATGTAAAGGACAGTATCATTTGCAAAAAAATGCAGTTCTGCTGTAAGAATGTTACTGCTTAAGGAATTAATATACTGTAGACTGAAAAGAGGAGGGGACCTAATATGAATCCCTGAGCATGGGTGTAGCCAGGCATACCCCAAGTACTCCATGGTGTGCAATTTTATTCAAGGGGGTAGCAAATAGGCTCTGAATTGCTTCCCTTTTCCATGAAAACTAACAAGAAAATGTTGAACCCTTCTGTAATTGTATTCATAGGAGTCGAAACTTGAAGGACTGGTCACTAATACTGTCTTTGCATCCCAAGGACAATACAACTTTGCAGGCTCTGGGCTGGTATGTGAGTGTCTTAGGGAGCAATGCATGGCAACAACCACTGTCATGAGATACAAAAGTTGTACTTATTGTGCCAAATGAGGCAACAAACATGGTCCTGGTATACATTTGTATATTGTCTGGCTACACCCCTGGGGGGAGCTAGCACACCCTAACGGGGGGGTTAGCAATGAGTCCACTTGGTGTGCAGATCTGAAATCTTTCGCTACACCCATGTCCCTGAGGCACACCTCTCAGGAGCGGTAAAGGAGAAGACAGTAGACCATCTGCTTTAATACATTGGACTCTCTCAGATAGGTAGCTTGCAAATCAGCTAACATAAGTGATTCAGTCCACGTTCCTTAAGTTTAAACAACAGTAGGTTATGCTTTACTGTGTCAAATGCCTTACTTAGGTCTAGAAACACAGCTCTGGTAAAATGTTTGTGGTCGAGGGCAGTGAGCCAGTCACCTGTCACTTTAGCCAGGGCTGAAAATATACTATGTTCCTGTCGGAAGCCTAATTGGAGCGGATTGAAAAGTTCAATTTTTCTAGGTAATCCCTTAGTTGTGCATTGATAAATTTTTCAAGAAGTTTAGAGAGTACGGGTATTGAATAATTGAAATGGGCCTATAGTTATTCAGGTCACAAGTGTTACCCGATTTGAACAGAGCAAAGAAGTGGGCTGTTTTCCATAGGGTGGGGACAGAGTGAAGTAATTGACATGTTAAATAAATGAATTATAGGGGCAGTAAGGAAGTACAAGCTGGCTTGAAGGAAAAAGGGGTCTATCCTGTCCGCACCAGCACTCTTATTGGTATCTAACCTTACTAACATGTCTTTGACTTGTTTAAAAGTTATCGGGGATAGGCTGAGAGAGTTCAAGATTTGTGGGCTGGCTGGGGCACCCTCCAGCAAGGAGTCCTTCGCTAGTTTTGCAGCCGGAGAGGAGTCAAATGCAAGTCCAGCTGTGGCAAAATGTGAGTTCAGTTTTTCGAGGATTGTTGCTTTGTCTGAAATTATACTTCCTTGGGACATAATATTTGATGGGATTGATGGAGGTGGTCTATGTCCTTCGGCAGATTTATATCAGGATATAGTGTATGTATTTACAAAATTGTGCATACAAGTTGTGTTTTCTCCCTCTTTCTATTTCTGTTCTCTCGTTATGAAATTATATTTTGTGTTCCATAGGAAGTACACTGTATAGATAAAGTGCTCCTACTACCCTTCCTCAAGCTGTGAGGCTGGGTGTCTGGCTGCCTTCACAATGAATGTCAATGTCACTCTGTACTGGTCAGCGGGGAGCAGGGGTGCCAGGAAGCCCAATGCTCTCCCCCTGCTTTACTTTCAGAGATGTGTCAGGTCCACAGCCATGGGTGGGATTTAAGGGATCATACTGACATTCTGGTGTCTCAGGTGACACTGCAATGCACTGGCACAATAAAGTGGGCAAGCTCGAATTTTTGACCTAGAGCCAAGTCAGAGCTAAGCCATGGGTCTGGCTTGGTGAAAGTAGGAACTGAACTGTGGCTGCGGCAGGCTGTCCTCTAGCTGTGTGAAAAGTTTTTCTGAATAAACTGCCTAATGGGGACATGTTTGTTGGCCACTGAGAGGAAACTATTTATGAAGAAATTAAAGGCAGAGACTATGCTGGGGACTTCCTCGATCGAGCACCAATGTACCTCAGTTAATGTGGAGAGGAAGGAGTCAGTGGCAAATATGAAGAAGTATCGGGCCCAGAAAATTCTAGGCAGAGGTCTGGGAGACGTGTTTTTTCAAATACAGAAAATTGGGGCATGGTCATTGAGGGAGCCAAGGAGGGTATGTTTACCTGTTTTATGGTTATGATAGGTGGGTTCCGTGATAATTTGGGTGAGCTGGGCTTCAATCAATGACTTCTGTGGGAAATAGGGATTTATTTCTAAAGACAAATCCTAATCTAACTCTCAGTTTTTTCATTAGTGTTTCATTATGAATGGTAAAGGAAAGATGATTGACTTCTGGGCTTCAATCAATGACTTCTGTAGGAAATAGGGATTTATTTCTAATCATAGTCAATCATAGCAACACTCATGAAACCATCCTGGTTATTCCACTAGGGCTATATAATAAGGGCAACTTCTACAGGGTGTGGTCCAGCTTGCTTGCTTCCTTCCCCTCACCGTTCGCTCTCGTGGACTTTACTCGCAGAGCCCTAGAGCCATGTTTTGGTGGCCTTCTCACCCCCCCTGCTCAAACTTCAGCCATTCAGGGGATGTTTGCAGCCAATGGGAAAGCAGACCCTCTATCCCTGCGGAGGAGCCACTTAGAACTACACCCGTGAGCCTCTCCAGCCAGTTGCTGCTGTTGCCTAACATCTTGCCTTCACAAATTGGACATACTTTACAATTGGGCTCTACATTTAATCTTAAATGCCCCTCTAAGAACACATCATTGCTCATTATATTCAGCGGTGGGATAGACGTTACTTGTCACCAGAAGGAGGATGCATAGCTGTACCTGGGTGTACAAAGCCATGCTAAATAAACTCCCCTTCTAGATTTCTTCCCTATTTCACCAATCCCTTAGTTGATACTCACTTAGAAAAAATTCCATAACCTTACAAGACATTCCCAAATTTCACACCTGATTTTGGAAAAACCACGATCAGTTACACTTCATCTTCTGCATAGAATAAACTCCAAAACATCCTCAGGCTCTACAATAACCTTAATAACCCCAACCCCCAACTCCGGAATCCAGTTAATATTAAAGTCTCCAAGGAATATTAATTCCCCAAGGTGTAAATCAGCTTGCATCTTACTTAGGAATCAATTGCCACTGATGCAACTTTGGGGTTGAGTTATAAACGCAGCCCATGTGGAGGGGCTTGGTATCACCCAGGAGCAGCTCTAGTATTATAGCTTCACATTCTGAGTTAACAAGAGCAGGACTAGGTACCAGAGAGGCCTTTAGGGTAGATGTGACATATATGAGAACACTTCCACCTTTTTTATGGGGCCTGTCCTGTTGGAAGACAGTAAACCCTGGAAGTCCCACATTCTGGAGAAGCACAGGAGGCTTGAGCCAGGTCTCGGATATAGCAGTCATATCTGGGGTATGTAAGTCAGCGCACCCCTCCAGTTCATGGAGTTGAGGCCTAAGAGTATTGATATTCATCTGAACTATTTTAGCCGTCTAGTTTTCTCCCAACACATATCAGTAGGGGAGCAAACTCTAAACTTTACTGTGGGAGGGCCTAGGTTTAGTTCAACATCCCCAGACAAGAGCAGCAGGAGGGATTAAAGTACCACATAAAAGGTTTGGGGTTTAGTAGTATGTGAATGCCAGCTCATTTTTGTAGGAAGGTGCACACCCTGTAGAAGTTGCCCTTATTATATAGCCCTAGTGGAATAACCAGGATGGTTTCATGATTGTTGCTATGATTGACTTGTAACTGGAATTGAGGCCATGTATCCAACTTCTGACCCTGGGTATAATCAGGACTGGGGAGGACTCAGTCAGAGCCTAGTACAATCAGGATGCAGAAAACAGCAGCTCCAATACTGTTCTTAGCCATCTTGGCTACTTGACCCTCATGGGTGGTGGGGGGTGAGTTGCCTTCTATTATTTATAGGAAGAACCTAAGGGGTTTGGTGCAGGTCTAAGCAACAGGGATGCAGGCTACTTCAAACGACTAAGGGAAACTGTATCGCCTCGATAGTACGGTAGGCTGGGATAGCCAGAACATCTACAATAGAGGGGAAAGTTTGAAAGGTGGTATAATGGTTAATTTGTCAATTACTGTACCCTGACCAGGCCGCCATCATTCTCCCATCTTGTGGCATGTGCATTAACTACAATGGTAAATTTCCAGACTACATTATTACATTGGTAGTAGTTAGGTACACAAAGCCAGCACCAGAGATACTATTCCATGTCAGGCAGTAATGAGAATTGTTACATATCCTACAACCAACCTACCTAGGTTATACTGGCAAATTCATAGGAATATTAACATACATCAGGAGCTCAAACAGGTATAGGATTTAGGCAGCTTTCAATGTTAATCAGTTACTCACACTGAACTGTGGCAGTTTATGCACCTCCAATGAGATTGTTCATCATGACACCCAGAGTTATTTTATGCCCAAGCGGGCAGCATACTTGGCCACCAGCTGCCTCCTACCATTGACTCCTACAGGCAGACTCTCACTTCAGTGTCCTCTGTGTTGGTGCTTCACAAGAGGGCCGCAGCATGGAAGGGCCACTTGACCTCAAGCCCCATTGTGGGAGGATCCTTATGGTTCAGAAGGTGCAGTTTTAGTTCAGAATGCCTCCCCACTTGGCTGAAGTTTGAGTGTGTGGGGGGGGGGGAGCAACCACCAAAACAGAGCTCTAGGGCTCTGTGAACGAATTCCAGGAAGGCAACTGGTGGGGGGGGCAAGCAAACTAGATCATGGTTTCCTCATGACTCCTGGCATCCTTGCATAATGGCAGTTGCAACAACTGGCTGGAGAGGCTCACGGGTGTAGTTCTAAGTGGCTCCTCTGCAGGGATAGAGGGTCTGCTTTCCCATTGGCTGCAAACATCCCCCAATGGCTGAAGTTTGAACAGGGGGGGTGAGATGGCTGCCAAAACATGGCTCTAGGGCTCTGCGAGTGAAGTCCATGAGAGCGATCGGTGAAGGGGAGGAAGCAAGTAAGCTGGACCACAGCTTCCATATGACTCCTGGTGTCCTCGAGTAACGGCAGCTGCAGCGTCTGGTTGGAAAGGCTCATAGGTGCAGTTATAAATGGCTCCTCAGCAAGAATAGAGGGGCTACTTTCCCACTGGCAGCCTTGTAGCTCTAGAGGCATGGTTTTGGCCCCAATTGCCCCCCCCCCCCACAAGTTGGCTGAAGTTTGGGGGAGGGAGTGTCCTGTCAAAATCTACTTTTTAAAGTCCCATACTGTTACTGTATTTGCCCCTGCATCATTCTCTACCTCTACATCCAATGTCACTCTTCTGTTATCACTGGAACCCAGTGGTTCCTGGACTACTATATTTTAAATCATCTCAGTGTTGTTAAGTACCAGATCCAGCATGGCCCCTTCCCTTGTCGGATCCTGGGCTTGTTGAACTAGAAATGTCTCCTGGCAAGTACCCACCAGGAATTGATTCCTAGTGCTTACCACGATCTAAACTTTCCAGTTCACATCCGGATTATTAAATTCCCCTACTACCACCACCTTTCCTCAACTTGCTGCCTTCATTAACATCTCCCTAAGTTTCTTTTACACCCCTTGATCCTGAGCTGGTGGTCAGTAGATCACCTCATTCCTAATTTTCTTCCAATTCTCCCAGCACCCACAAGGTTTTCACAGTTCTCTGGACTCCAATGCACCATCTATTTCAGTTGCCTTTATCCCATCTCTTGCATACTGCACATTGCTATCCCCATGCCATTTGCTCTGTCTTTCCTAAGTAATGAATAACATATCATCATAATCATGTCCCATCTGTGCTTTGAGGTTGACCACATATCTGTGACAGCCATCACATTGTGTCTCCTATCTGCAACCATCACCTGAAGTTCTGGCATTTTGTTGCCAAGACTCCTTCTGTTGGCGTACATCATTTTCCAGTGTCTGCCCCTCCCCCCCTTCTTGTACCTGTAGCAAACCATCCAATTAATGCAGTATTAACCAGCCAGCCCAGTGGCACTGAGGGTTGAGGTGCTGGATGCCACACCTCGTGCCACACTGGTGATCCGGTTCGTGGGAATGGCCTTCGGTTGTCGGGGGGTCAGCAAGGGCAGGAAAGGATTGAGTGTCTGAAGCACCGCTCTCCTGGGGGTGGGTGGGTTGCATCTCTCGCTGTGAAAGTGGCTCCTGGTGGAGACTGGGGGCAGTGCAACAGATGGGATACATGCAAGTGGGTTGGAGACAGTGAAGGATGGCTTGTGGATGGGTGCGGAAGCACATCCATCACGTGCTGGCCATCATAGCACATACATGCCTCCAGGGCATGAAATGCATGGAAAAACCCTGGCACCCATGAAGGTGAAGGTAGGGATAAGGACATCCCCCATGCTCACAGTGAGGTCCTACTTGGCTGGTCGCTGTCTCTCTCCTCCAGCCTGGCTGCCCTTCTAGATTGCAGATAGAGCTCTGGAGGAGTACATGGTGGTCCCACCCTGAGGGGTTCAGAGCTTGGGAGCAGGGTGGTTGGTAGATATGGGGGAAGCTCCAGGGAGCAGCAGACCAGTTCAGGTAGACCTCAGGCTTGGTGGGACATGGACACCCCAATACCTCCACTGGGGAAAGGTCTATGGGACCATTGAGGCGGAGGAGTAAAAGGAACTGAAAAAAAGTACAGTAGTAACCACTACAAAAAAACTGTCTGAACCCACACTGTAGAAATGTCTTACTGTATAGTTCCAAAACTCCTGATTTTTGTACTTTACAACCTGAATTACCCTGTGGGCATCTATGAACTGAATAGATATTCTGTTACCAGGAATCCTGCAAGTGAAAATGTGTGATCACCTTGCAGTGTTTATGGACAGTAGAATTATTTACTGCCCAAATACCAACAGTTTGGGCTCCAAGTTGTCACTCCTTCCATGGGTAATACACCCTGAGTACTGGAGGAAGGGGGCTATTGTGGAACAATAATTTGTAACGAAAAATGGGTCAGGGGGCTAGAGATGGCATCAGGAGCAAAAAGGATGGGGGGAAACATGGGTAAGAGCTCAGCGTATCTCAAAATCATCACCAAAGTAATTGATTAGTGCAGCCTGAGGTTATGACCAACACATAATGCCAGGCGCAAGCAGGCAGCAATGTAACATGGAGGTTGGGGAAGGAAGGGGGGTGTTAGCATGATGATCTTCTTGCCACACATTAATTCTGTATCCCTTATCAGATTACTGCATTAACAGCCATTTTGACTCTGAGCATGTTTCTCCTTGTAAAAGCTCTTTGGAATATGGACAAAACATATTGTTTCAGAGTGCATGGCATTCGTCCCACTAATGAGCAAAACAACTTACACAGCTCATTCAAGGCTTTGTCACTAGCAAGTTATCTGGTTTTACTTGCATGTGGTAGGACTACCATCTGAAGCATATGCTACATTGGCTCTGCAACATTTTGTTGTATGTAGATTTTTCAGAGTTTATAGATTAGCACATGGTTTAAATATTACTAGGGGGCAGCACCACCCTAGCAAATTGCCACTAATTCATCAATTTGTGCCCATCTTCACACAAAAAAGGTTACTTAAAGTATTTGTTTTGCAGGAGTCTCTTTTGTTGAACTATTTGTTTTACTCTTTAAACCAATTTTTACTACTCACATCACAATTCCTTTGCCTTTTCTGAATTATAAAGTATTTTAACATACAGTTTATATGAAAGGGGCTATTTTTTTTCCAATTTAATATACTTTATTTGACTTTTAGAAAGTAGTGTACAGCAACTTAACAGTACATATCACAGGATGACAACAGCCCCCCCCCCCTTTGTGCACAGCCATTAGATACATTCAAGTCACATAGGGAAGCCGTAAGCCATGTTTTAGTTAGGCCAGATAGTTGACAAGACAAGCATTATAATGATTAGGCCTAGTTGGATAACAGAACCGTATTCTAAAATACACCCCCCTCAAACCCCCTGGAGCCTCTACTAAATTAATTTCTCGCTAGAATTGCCCTGAGTTTTCTTCGGGTGCAAGCCTGGCAGGCAAAGATTAGAACACACACTCTCTGTCGATTCTCCATTAGAGATGAATAGGGGGAATCTCCATCCCTATCAAGTGTTGGAAATCAAATGGGTGCAATTCATAATGGGTAGGAGGGCCATCAGAGGACTCCACCTGTTATTGAAGGCCTCCAGATGGTTCTGCCAGGAGGCTATGTGCCTTTCGAGTTCCAAAGCCTGGAGAATTTCCACATGCCATTCCCTTAGAGATGGACTGGATTGGTCAAGCTAGAGATGAGTGACAACAAGTTTGGCTACAGCTAAAATCAGAGACAGAAAGGCTTTCCGACAATCAGTCATGTCACTGGGAAAATAGCCAACCAAATAGACTCACTGATTGAAAAAAGAGTCCAGGCCTAACATGGGGTCCAGCGCCCTCCTGATGGATTGCCAAAAGGGACCCACTAGGGTGCAGTCCAAGAGAATACGTTTTAAGGTGCCCTTTGACTGCCCACACCTAATACATAGCAGGGATTCCAAGTTACCCAACCTGTGCAATCTAGAGGGGAAAAATACAAGTTATGTAAAATCCGGTATTGTAGAAACCACAGCTGGTCCTGTTTAAGATATTTATATAGGTGATCCAAAGTTGTCGCCACTCCCTATCATCCATTTTAAGATCTAACTCCTATTTCCAATAGAAGCAGACACCCCATGGTCTGTTGGGGTCATGAGACTGTAGCATATCACAAAACCTCAAGATCGGGTGAGGTTGGGTGGCGGTGTCTATGAGGTCGCGAAGGAGAGGATTGGATCAATTTTGCCAAAGGGGAAGGGGCCAAGAAGGAATACATTGTGCCCTGCAATTGCAGGTGTTTCAAAAAGTGGTATGTGGGAATAGAGATGTTGGCCTGCAGTATGTTCGCAGGACTGACTTTGCCCTGCGAGATCAAGGATGAAATGGGTGTTCTACCTAGAGCCGGACAGAAATTCAAAGTGATAGCTCGATTAGCTATTTTGAAATGCATGTTGTCGACAAGAGGTTGAGAAAAGTATTTGTGCAAAGAGAGGTTCAGATGAGAGCAGATTTGACATAGGGCTTTGAGAGACCACCAGACCAGTGAATTTCGAAGGGAGTATGGGAGCTCTGAGGTTTTGATGTAAATTAAACTACCCAGGTCAATGCCTCTCAATCGGCATTGGTACCTTTCCAAGAGAATCCATTGGGGAATGTAGTCATTCAGGGAGCCTTTAGAGTCTGCACTCCACTTGAAATATTTTCAACAGTGTATTGCACAATAATAAAGGAAGAAGTTGGGAAGATGCAATCCCCACAAGTCTTTCTGGTGGGTAAACCTAGTGTATGTCCTCCTGGCTGCCTTACCATTCCAGTGAAATCCTAAAATAGTGGATTGCAAGCACAGAAACCAACACTTTGGGAGAAAAGGGCTCACCATATTCATAGGGTAAAGCATTCTAGGCAAGACGTTCATCTTTATCACATTCACCCGTCCCCACACTAAGAGCGGTAAGGACTTCTATCTTTGAAGGTCAGCCTGGATGGCACGGCAAATGGGATTCAGATTAAGGTTGACCAAAGACATTAGAGAATGGGAGATTTTAATTCCCAGATAGGTAAGGACCTTGGGCTCCCAGATGAGATCTAAATTCTTGATCCAGAGCTTCCTAACATGTATGTTAAGAGGCATGACTTTAGATTTTTCCAAGTTGAACTTGTACCCTGCCACCTGAGAGAATTTATTAATAATAGCCACTGCAGCTGGTATAGAAGTGTGAGGGTTTTCCAAGTGCAACAGGAGATCATTAGCATAGGTCAACAGTTTATAACTGGCATTACCAAATTGTATACCTCTTACCTCTGGGCTGAGCTACAGGGAGTGAATGAGGGGTTCCAGGTATAGGTTGAAGAGAAATGGTGAGGGGGGCAACATTGCCTGGTTCCCCAAGCCAGAGACAAGGGGCTTGAGAAAACTCCATTACAGCGGACTCTGGCTGTGGGGTGATGATAGAAGATTCTAAGCCAGTCACAAAATTGTGCAGGAAAGTCATTTCTTTGCAATGTGGCAAACATGAAAGGCCAAGAAACTCGATCAAAGGCCTTTGCTGCATCGAGTGAGACCAGAACCGAAGGAGTTGTCCTTTCTCCTGCAACTGAAATAAGGTGAAGGACCTTTCACATATCATCTGAAGATAACCGCCCTGCCACAAAGCCCACTTGGGTGGGACTGAGGAAACCTTGTCAGACTTTAAGCAAGCGATTGGCCAGAACTTTGGCAAGGATTTTCAGATCGGAAATTAGAAGTGAAATAGGATGGTAGTTTCCTGGTATCAGATGTGATCTACCAGGTTTAGGTAGGACAGTTATCCATGCCTGTGTAAACAAGCAGTTTGACAGATCAGATGAGCATATGGAGTTGTATAAATTTGTGAGCAAAGGGACCAGGTCTTCTTTGAAGACAGCATAGAAGGCATTATTACACCTATCAGGGTGCAGGACCTTTTCCTTAGGAAGCTGCTCTACTACTCTTCTCACTTCTTCAGGAGAGATGGGAGCTTGCAAGGATTCCTGTTGTGGTTTGGAGAGTGACGGTAGAGTTACAGAGTCAAGGTATTTGGTTATTAGGTCTTCATCATGGGTCTCCCATTCTGGGGTGTGCAGGTATTTATGTGTAACCCCCCTGTTACCCGGGGTTACTAGAATCCCAGTAAGACCTAGCGGTAGGCAGGGAAGGCAGCTTGTGAAACTCCAGTTAAATCGATTTCACATTGTCTCACTCTGTTCTCAGTCTCAGCTGAGACTGAGGGATGACATCACTTTAGAACTGTTGCAGCTGCATAAGCCACACTGGAATGTTGCAGTTGGAGGTTAGAGTAGAATGCTGGGAAATTTGAAGCCAGTTCTGGTTCAGTCTGAGAGAGAGTCTGTAGTGCAGCAGAAGTGCTCTGCTGAGGGCAGGCCCTCAGAGCTTTAAGCTCTATTTCAGAACTACTTTTGTTTTAGGTGTATGTTTCCACCTGAAGAGGAACACAGGAACTGATAATTGAAGTGGTGAAGACCACTCTTAATGGTTCAGAGCCCCATCCCTGCGGGGATGGGGGGAAAGTGTCAGCCTGTTTTCCAGGGGCAACCACCCTGGGTCCGGCTAAGGAAAAGAAGCTGCTTGTTTGAGTTGTACTGAGGCACCAGAAGCTCTGGATGGAAGATTCCTTATGGAGGAAATGCCTGTGGGGCACCTGCAACCAAAGGGTGAGTTCACTCTGCAAAAGGGCCAAGTGTTTTCACCTGAACAGAATGAAACTAAAGGGACTGTTACTGTGGGGTCAGGAAAAGACAGCCAAGTACAGTTGGAAGATGTGGGCATTGGACTGCTTAACTCTGTGTGGGTTCTACAGTAATGGATAAAGCCACTTATAAGTATGTTCAAGTCCAGCACAAATGGGAAGAAAGAATGTGGGGATCGGACTGCTTAACTCTGTGGGGGGTCTAGAGTAATGGACAATGCCACTTATTTTAAGTGTGTTCAAGTCCAGCACAAATGGGAAGCAAGACCATAGACTGAATGTGAAATACATTTAGCAAGAATCTACACAGCCAAGTGTTAAAGGATGAGGTGTTTACAGTCCAGAGAAATGGCCGGGTATGAATTGTGGGAGCGAGAGGTGGGAGACCCCCTCATCAGTAGTAACCAAATTCACCTCTACGGATTTGCTCTGAGACACCTGTTGCTTTCCCTCAGCTACTTGGCCAGTGCCTGAGGAAAGTACCCAGATGTGGGATTAAAGAGGAAGATTCCCTGACGGAGCTGAGGTGCTCTTAGGTGGTTTAGGGAGCCACCAATAAATGTTGCCATGATATATGGAAGGTGTCCAAGTGGCTGGCAAGAGAGCCAAGCCAGGGAAAACCCAGAGCCGTGTACAGGTTCGGGCTGTGTAACCCAAAGCAGCATGCAAGTCTGGGCTTTGTGCCTAGTGTGTTCAGAGCCTGAGGGCTAAAGTGATGAGGATGTGTTCTGGTCTCTTTTAATCTGCATTACCAGGAGTATAGCCCCGTGGGGGTCCATCTATGCTTTGTTTATTCTTTTGGATGTGAATAAAAGCCACACTTTAGAATCCCACTTCTGGTATTGGACATTACAGTTATTGCTTCCTGTGTTCAGAGTTACTTGGGTGCCCCTGTGCAGAGTAGCCAAACCTAGCCTTTGTGCCGAGTGACCTATTCCTCCCTGAACCCAGCCCACCTGGTATTGCTGTCAGATAGAAATGGTATACCTGGGTGGGGGTTACATATAAAATTAGTAAAATGACTCCGCTACATCTCGAGAATGGGTCAAGATATCTCCCCCTAAGGCAGGCTGAAGACTCTGGATCAGGCCTTGGCTATCAGGCTGCTTGAGCTCCAAGGCCAAGATCCTACCAGCTCTTTCACCCGACTTTAAGTAGTGGAATTGAACTCTCTGCATGGTGAAATTGGCCTGTTTGGCTAAAAGCCCAAATTATTGGGCCCTGAGGGTGTGTAGTTGAGTCTACGTATCCTGGTTGGCTGAAGCTGAGAGACGGTGTTCCAGATCCAGGACCTGGGTGAGCAGTCACTGTATTTGTTCAGCTCTCTGCCTTTTCAACTTGGTGGACAGCCTGATACATTCTCTTCTCACTGCGCATTTTGCCAGCTCCCCAGAGTATGTCTATGGCTTCCATAGTGCCCTCATTTTCCCAGAAAATTTTTTTTATGAAGTCAGAGATGGTTGTAACACATTGTGAGTTTCTCATATAGGTAGAGTTAAATCACCAAGCCCTATCTCTGTCTTCTAAACCCCCTAACATGTGTTCCAATGAGACCAGCGCATGGTCAGAAATCACTGTGGGCAAGATATTGCAAGCTAGAAGTCCAGAAAGACTAGAGGTGGTAATCAGAAAATAATCAATGCATGAACAGGACTTGTGCGGAGGGGAGAAGAAGGTGTATTGCCTGTCGGAAGGGTTTAGTATATGCCTCAGATCCTAGATGGCCCAGCGAATCCATGAGCTCCCTCAGTCCCTGTTGAGCCAGGGAAAGTCCTTTCCAGCCTGGGACGGTTTTATCTAGATCTAGGTGGCATACTAAGTTCCATTCCACTCCAAGAATAATAGGGATGTGTGGGAAAGCCAGTAACTGGATCAAGAGAATAGAGAAAAACTCAGGAGAGTCTATGTTAGGACCATAGCTCCCTCCCAGAAGTATTTCTGTTAAGCCTAAGCAACTTTGTAGCAACAGGTATTGGCCCTCCAGGACTCTACACACTTTGAGTAGTTGAAATGGGGTGCCTCTGAGGATTAATATGCCTACCTCCCCCTTTTATTACTAATGGCCGCACCAAATGCTTGACCAGCCCATTCCCTATGGAAATATTGTATGTCATCATGTTTGAGGTGGGTTTCTTGCAAAATCACCACATCTGGTTTATACTTCTTAAGATGGCTTAAGACCATGTATCTTTTGCGCTTTTCATTCGCCCCTTTAATATTCCAAGAGATAAATTTATATGCAGTCCCCATAATTGTCCTTTATTGTTAGTGATGCCCGAGTCTCTCCCTGATTAAATGCAAAAGTGTAGAGGTCTCCAGCCCCCCTGTCCCTCCAAAACCCTCCCTCCAATCCCTCCCCGATATTGAGGTTGCGATTTGTACCCTCCATGAATACAGTTTTCATTATCCAGCCCTCTCGCTCCCTCCCACCCACCCCCAACCAAGAACCAACATAATGGCAAACCAATTACGGTTCCTATATCCATACTCAGAACACTCTTTACCTCTGGCCCTCTAGGCCGCAGCTCCAACAGTACTCTGCCCATGATGAACAACATCACCCAAGCGGACCCCAACTCCTCTCACAGCTTGAATTGATTCCTTTGAAAGAAAGATCTATGCTTTAACTGTTTTTTAAATGCCTAATAATAACATGCTACAAAGCAGAAAAAGGAAAAAAGAATGCAGAAACAGACCTGAACACCCCCCCCCCCGACAGAAGCAGGGACAAAAACTGAAGGGGGAGAACATCATCTTATACAGCAAAGTGCAATGCTTTTCCCAGAACACCTGGGCTTGAAAGGGTGCCATGCAGGACAGTCAGAGGACAGGGCAAAATGCCCCCTGGGACTATCCATCCCTCCCCTCTTCAGGGGAAAAACAGGGTACACAGGACCCACTAAAGTAAGGCCAGTGGAGGCCGCAGCCACCGTAGGACACCTCCATTTGGTGCTATGGTTAGATTAGACCACTGGGTGGAAAGGAGATGGTTACTCCCCGGGTCCCAACTTAAGCGGACAATAGGTTCAGTGGCTCGGAGCTGCCGCTGCTGAAAAGATTAATTACCTTTGCGTCATGTGGCAAAGTTCCCCCTAGCCCATTGTGGTGCCTGGCTTGCTATACAGTTGGAGAATGAGTCTCTGCTTTCTTTGTAGGGATGGGAGGAAGGTGGAGGTGACCGACCTCCTAACCCCTCACACCTTAGCTTTCTAGACTCGGCTCAGCACCTGAACCTCTGCAGAAGGGATTGCGAAGCTTCCACTCCCCCTTTACCCCCCATGGTCTACTTAGAAACCAGTCAATGGAAGTGTTCACCGCACCCAGTGCACTACACACAGGAGACTGTAGTATAGGACTTCTGGTAGTTGAAAGAGATGCCCGGGGTACTACGATCAGGAGAGAAGGGGGAGATCCCACCACAGTTCTCAACAGCTACCCTGGCCCCACAATGAACAGATCATGGCCCTACCTTGATCCCTCTAAGAGGAGGATGGCTAACCCACAGGGGTGCAGTGGTCAGATGTCAGAGCTTTGATCTTTTTGTACTGCATGTCCCACCCCCTTGTCCATCACCAGCATTGTGGCCCTCTAAGTTCAATAAAAGAAAGTCCAGGATCCCTCTATTACTTGCAGTCCCGTATCTCGGGCACAGACAGAACCCAGTTAGTGCTTTGAACAAAGCCTTTGCGAGTGCGATAGGGCCGTCCTAAGGTCACTATTTAAAACAAAACTACAGCGAAGTGTCCACATGTCAGCAATTCACTAACACAAAGCCATAACATCTTAAAAAGTCACAGACAAGTTGAATCCACTACACCATAGCAGAAAGCATTCATTCTGGGGCTTGAAAAAGTTCAGGAAACAGATTAGGTAGTTCCTGCTTGGCTTGGTCTTCTGCTTCAAAGGTTTTCATCATCTCTGGATAATTCGCTTGCAAACGGGCAGGGCACAACATTTTAAAACAGATCCTCACAGCCAACAGCTTGGAAATCACAGGGTTGAATTCTGCTAATTTTAGTCTCACCGAACCAGGTAGATCCTGGGTTAATCTGATCCTATTACCACCCCCACCATAGTAATTCTTTAGTGTCTTTAAGTTTTGCTTGAATATGGACTTTGTCCAGCAAATTCAGCTATTTGAAGATCAGAGGATGAGGAGGTGAGTTTGTAGGGGATGTAGGCCTCAGTGCCCTGTGTGCTCATTCAGTGGTATAGCTCGGGCCATTGGGAAAAGGTCCTGCTATCTTTTCACAGAGCTTCTGCATGAACAGAATCAGGTTGTGCCCCTCCAATCACCTCCAGGAATCTGATTAGGAACAAATTGTTTTGCCTGCTATGGCCCTCTTGTCCTCAAGTTTGGAGTTTCCTGTGGGTGGCTGCTGCATCAGACTCCTAACAGGCCCTCCAGTCCTCCAGAGAGCTGGTTCTCGCCTCAACATCTCCGACTCTGCAGGTAAGCATTTTGGAGGCTTTTTGGAGTGTGGAGAGTTGACTGGTAATACTGAGGAGAGCCTCTTTAATTGGGGATAATTCTTGAAGAAATTTCTCTTTGGATAATGGAGTGAGCACCAGGGCTGGCTTAGCGATGGCCATAGTTTGCATTTTGGATTTTTTGGCTGCTTTGGCTTTCTCCAGCATAGGTGGCGAAGTGTGAGCAGGGCTCGCAGGCCGTATCTCTGCCTCCATTTGTAGCTTCAATCCTCCTCAAAATTACAGCTCTAGGGTGGGCGAGAGCAGCAGACAACTTCACAAATACAATACAGCGATGATATTGTTTGTTAAGAGATCTGAACTAGTAAGAAATTAACCGATTTTTCGAGCTGAGGTAGGGCACCGAGAGAAACATGACCTACCTGCTTAAATGCATCATGTGACTCCATGAAAGGCACTATTTAAAAACCACATACAATTCCTTTCCTTTCTTTTCCTTCCCTTTTGGCATCAAGAAAAGCCTATGTGTCCCCATTGAATATGCAATATTATAAAATCATCTGTTATTTTTTCTTTAGATGTAACTAGGTGACTAGGAAAGTTGCTGTTGCTACCTCTGCCTTGTGGGCTCAAACGTGGTTTAGGGGTCTGGGTCGTTAAACGCCTTATTATCTTAAATGGTGTGCTGCCTTCATCCAAAAAAGGTTATTCGTTGGCCCGCTGTCAGTGCAGTACAACCCCTTGGGATACAATACATTTGTACATCCCTACAGAATCACCCCATCCATGAAATCACACAGTGTAATAACAACTTGTACATATTTGCTCATAAGATGAGTAGGATACAACTTAATACCAGTCTGTTCTATATCAACAACCTACATGGGTATAGGAATATCTCGTCAGAGGGCGAGTAGTGGGGCATGCTAAAGGGAGCAAGAGCACTGGGGAGTTGGGAGGGAAAGGGCAGAAAAGAAAGGTTCTAGTTGAAAACTGCATTACAATAAGAGCACAGTCAAAACCTGCGTAGGGACAAGAGCATGGCACATAACAGCACTGGGCAAAACCACTGGCTGTAGAGACAACACTGGGATTAGGGGTGCACAAATGTCCTTGGGTGGGCAGACTTCATTCTTCCAATTGAACTCCACACTGCAAGCAAGTCGGTTGGGAGGGAGACAGAAATTCAGGTGGGTGGACATGGCTTCACCCCCCCACACCCGCACCCCCTATGTGAAGTAATTCGCAAAGGCGAATTTTGCAACTTCTCCGGTGAAGTAAAACTGTCTGCGGGGAAAGTGCATGTATCAAATCAACAGCACAACATATCAACAGCACAACATATCCACAGCCCAACACCTATTCCTCACATGATATGCGGGGGGGGGTGAAGCTCTCTGCAACCCCAAAACTTAAATATACTAACTCCAAGTTGCACTAATCACTTAATGAGCTCTATACCAGCCACATGCTTAATTGTATGCCGGGCTGTTTATACTCCCACTGTTCTGGCTTTACGATCTTTGACACATGATTATTGATCCATGGTTTTGACCCGCTACCCCGTGAAAGTACCAGCCAGAGACCACCAGTACATGGGGCATCTTGCCAGAGCCTGGGGACCCAGAAAAGTGGAGGGAACAACAAGGAAGAGGTAAGGGATAGGTATGCAGGGGATGGGAGAGAGTGGTCTTACAGTTTACTAACTTCAATATGTCTCTTGCCTTGCTAGATAGACATTAATGAGGACACATAATTTTTTTTTATCTTTCCCCCTCGGAGGGTTGGAGGAGGGTCAGAAAATATGGTTAAGTTTCAGTTGGTTTGCATCTGTACCCTCTCCCGAGGCAAGGCTGAAAATAGGCAGTGTTGCCTAGCCCTCCTTTCCTGGTCAACAAAAACTACATAAGTAATGTGGAGTAGAGTATTAACCCATCACTCCTCTGCCCACTCGTACTAGGAGCACTATCCTATTTGCAGGAGTACCAGTGCTAAACCCTTAGTAAGTAAAAGCAAGTATTTTATTTCTTCAGTCACCTTTCCCTCAGGCTCAGGGTGTCTTACAAAACTACAATAAACAAATATACAGCAGTAATTTCAACCCCCAAACTCTATCTAAAATGTTATAACAATTCAAATATTGAACTGTCCCAAATAAAAATCATTATAATTGTCAACTAGTACAGAAAAACAAATTCAGTGAAGGCCAGCATTAAAATATGGGATTTTAATCCTCTTTTGAATTGCTCCACCAACTGAACCTCTCTTATCTGATAAGGTAGGGAGTTACAAAATAATGGAGCCACCAATAACAAACTCTGGTCAGAGCTGATGCGGCTGCCCAGAGCAACTGTGGTGCTTTTGTGTGGTGAGAGGGAGTAACACCATAGTAAGAGCTCTCATTGCACTAGAGTCTACCATGTTGATGATGACTCCAACTGATCCGCACTTTTGCGATACTCATGCATGCACAGTCTGTGGAGGGGCAGTCACTTCCGTATTTGCTGAAAGTAGTGCACTGGTGGGGGCTGAGCATCACAGAGGGGAGCTGCATCCACAGAGGGCTGGAAGAGGAGACACCACACACCACAAGCGACTTCAGCGCTGTGAACAGGAGACTGCATCACTGTAGGAGAACATGGACATCAGTTCTGCTTTTCTCCTACAGTGATGTGATCTCAAAACAACTGCAGGGCTCTGCCCATGCAGCCATAAAAAGGTACAGTTCCCAGGCTGTGTAAAACAATCTGGGAACTGTTAGGAAACCGGAAGAGTGGAGGGGTAGCCAGGAGCATATGACTAGAAGAGCTCTTTCAAGTAGTTTGGGACATATCTGGTAGGGCTTTGTATGTTAACAACCCTATCTTGAAGCAAATGCCCATCTCAAGCATGCAACACCAGGGTGATATGCTCAGAGGGAGATACTCCTGCAGTCAACAGTGTTTCAAATAAAACAATACTTCAAACTTAAACCTTAAACCCGAAGGCCATGCAATTGTGAAAATGGTGAAACCTCAAACTGAGGTTTTTGTAACTCCTGGCCCAATGGCCAAATGCAATTAGATCATTTGCAACCTATTTTACAAAGATTCCCAGTTGCAGGGAAGGCCCTGGAAGTACGTACAGTTCTGGTGCTATCAAGTCTTCCTTATGACACATGGTTCTTCTTCCACAAGTCCTTCTCAGCTGACTGGTTGGTCTCTCTAGTCTCATTGGTGGCATGGGTCTCAGGTGTCCCTTCAATGCTGTCGGGTGCTCCTGGATTCAGCAGTGTTGGTGAACTTCTTCATTTGAATGGCAGATGAGTCAAGGAACCTAGGGCTCACATGTCCAATACACCACATCCTGACCTCAGGTCCCTGGTGTGTAAAAATAACCCATCTTAGCTGTGGCACTGTGGTCAGCTGACTGTCCAAACTGACTATGGTCACAGTTTGCTCCAGCACAGCTTCAGCACAGCAGTCTCTGGTCCAGCTACAGGCTCTTAGCTGTTGCTTCTGTGCTGGGTTTTCACATCTTTATCTCCTTTTCTAGGGGCAGTCCCTGGATAGTTTGATACCTTTTACTGGACCAGTAGATGTCTTGTGTACAGACGTTATACTACACAAACTTTTGGGGCCCAAAAAGTCCTTTTGCCAGGTGCAATAGCAAACTAAGCAGAAGAAGCTGATGTTATATTACAGTGAGATGCATTGTTTCGAAATAATTTATGACGAGATGGTGAAAAAAGTTAAAGGAAGGATGAGTAGACAATGTACAGGAACAGGTCTATAGCTGTGAAGGGATGCTTTACAGGAAATGCTAAGATATTCCTAAAAGATCCTGAATTGGTGCATTGAAGTGTTAATGTAAAAGGTTTCCTGTCAAAAACGTGGAACATAAAAATTAATTGACAAACACAAAGTGCAAAGAAGGTTACAGAACTAAAAAGAAAAAACTATCTGAATAAAGTAACATTTAGCATTACTGGCATTAGACATTTTCCCTAATGTGTCAAAAATCCAATGTCCCAATTTAGTCTATGATGGTTCAAGTTAAAGGGCTCCGTTTTCAAAGGCTTGGGACTGGCGCAAGGGGATTGCATCATGGAAAAAGGGCACATGTTGCACCTTGTGCCTCATCTTGTGCCAGTCCCGATTTTCAGAAGACCACTGTGGCACCTGGGGGACTGCCTGCACTGGCTATCCTTGTGCCATCTCTGCAATGGACACAACGGTGCAGGACAGTGGAGTGGGGTTTGCGCCAGGGCAGCACTGCAGTATCCCTGTAAGGAGCTGGTATAATGGCCTGTATGCCACTCCATGTGCCCTGCCATGGTATACAGTGGACATACCCCCATTGTGGCCCCTGCCAATGGGCATCTGCCACCCTTCTGCACCCAGCCAAGTGCCTCTTAGTGGGGGGGCACCATTTATGTGATCCAGAGACCCCCTCCACAAGTTGTGGTATTGACCCCCACCACCACCTGCCATGGATGGAGCCGTGGTCAGTCACCACCCCTTACACCCTCCAATCATCCCCAGCACACCCTCTACAGACCCTGCTGGCAGCTGGTGGGCCCCCTCTACAGCTACCAATGCTGCCAACATGGCCACAGTCTGTGGCATTCCCTGCCTGTACGCCAGGTGTTCAGCACATAGGATGACTTACGACAAACTCAGAGGCTGGGATATTCAAAGCAGTTGCACATGGCACAACTGAGTTGCACTGGCACAAGTACAGAAATGCACCAAGGAGTGATATTCAGTGAGAGCCATTGTGCAGCACAAGTCCCATTGAGCCAGTGCTCAACCCTAATGAATGCATGCACAACAGCAGGGGGGTGCCTATTAATATGCAGCACAGTGCGATATTCAACTGCTGAACCATGGTGCAAGTGCGGAGCAAGTCCCAGATGCACCGAGCAGACTTGAGCCTATAAATACAGGGCACAAGCACACGACAGTACTTGTACCAGGGGTGAGAGAGAGGGAGAGAGAGAGAGAGAGAGAGGGAACGAGAAGGTGGAGGGACAAAACCAATAAGAGCAATGGAGACAAAGCTTGAGAGGGACAGGGTGACCTGCACAGACAGCCACAGGAATGTGGGACAGAGGTGGCAGTGGAGAGTGAGCCAGGGGAAGAGGGAGTGAGAGGGAGAGGCAGTCAAGGTGCCATGCTCCGCACCAGGGTGGCATACAGCCCACAGCAGCCAACCGCCCAGAGGGAGATAGGACAGCAGGGGCCATGGCCAGTGCACCCTTTCTAATGGAGGCTGTAATGAGGGGTGTGAGGAGACAGGAGGGAAAGGGACGTGGCCATGGAAGGCCCATCAGCGGTATGCCCGGAACAGCTGGTACTGTGCCCACACCACCTTCGAGAACTACAATGATATGGAGATTGTGGGCTGGTATCACCTGAACCAGGTTACTCTGAGGCAGCTCTGTGAGCTGTGCAGTGAGGAGATGCAGGCACCCACTAGATGGAGCCACGCTATGTCAGTGGAGATGAAGGTAACAGCTGTCATGTGCCTGCTCACCACGAGCACCTTCCAGAGACCAACAGAGGACACAGAAAGCATAATCCAGTCATCCACATCCCACCTCCTCACACAATTCCTCAACGTCCTGCTGCCACATGCTTTGGAAAGTATCCATTTCCCCAGCACACAGGCAGAGCATACATCAACCATGCAGGACTTTCACAGGGTAGTATGCATGCCTGGTATGCTTGGGGTCATTGACTGCACCCACGTGGGCATCCCCATGCCACCTGGCCCTGAGGGTGTGGCATACAGGAAGGGGTTCCCTAGTGTCAACTGCCAGGTGGTGTGCGATGCCAAGGGGCGCATCACCAATGTCTGTGTCACACACCCTGAGAGTGCACGTCATGCATTCATCTGGCACAGCACTGCGCTGTGCCACAGGTTTGAATGTGGGGATATCCCCACGGGCC
The DNA here is from genome assembly GCA_016271365.2 of Neoceratodus forsteri. Classification (NCBI taxonomy): domain Eukaryota; kingdom Metazoa; phylum Chordata; order Ceratodontiformes; family Ceratodontidae; genus Neoceratodus; species Neoceratodus forsteri. The sequence continues at coordinate 21,903,270 of CM028135.1, read as the reverse complement.
ACCTAGAGGGTGAGTATGGGATGGGCAAGGGGGCTGGGCAGAGCATGAGAAGGGGGAAGGCAGGGAGGGTGTGCTAGTGAGGGCACCAGGGATGGGCACGGGGCACAGCAACAGAGGACACAGGGCTAACCATGTCATTCTCCACACAGGTTACAGTGGATATCCACTCAGGCCCTGGCTGCTCACCCCCTACTGGTGCCAGTCGTCCCCAGCTGAAGAACAGTATAATGAGGCACATGCCAGCATGCGGAATATCATCGAGCATGTATTTGGGATGCTGAAGGCATGTTTCCATTGCCTAGATAGATCTGGCGGTGCCCTACAATACAGACCCTCGAAAGTCTGTGGCCTATTCCTGGCCTGTTGCATACTGCACAACATGGCCATTGATCATGGGATAGCTGTCAAGGCTGAGGAGGGGGACAGTAGTGGGGACAACGAGGGCAATGAGCCAGAGGGTGATGGACCGACCCCCCTCGGGTGGCGGGACCCCTGGCTCCAGCAGATGGCACACCAGCACAAGGACACCATCACATGGGAGCACTATGGTGCAGGCAGGTAGGTTACGTTACACCCACGCACTGGCCACACACACAGGCACAGCACACAGGCAGGGGCATGCATGGCAATGGGCATGCACACACAGAGGCGTGGAGCAGGGGTGGGGGTGACAGTGTCACACAGCAGCAAACAGCAGGGAATGGCAACACACACACGTGCCCAGGCACTGGCATGTGGTGGGGATCAGATGCAGTGCACCAGTGCACAGGCACAACCAGTGCAGATCTGCTCTCATCACGCCCACACCACATGGGCCAGTGGCCAGGCAGGCATGGACACAGGCAGCATGTGGCGCAACACACAGGTGCTACACCTGTGGTATGCACACACACATACACACACTGCCCATGAATACACATGGCAACGGCAGCAGACTGCTGCCAGGGCGGCACGCACATCAGGTCCGCCACACAGAACCATGGCCACTGCGGCCATGAGGGCAGCCATGCCAGGGCCAATCACCAGCTACAGGCTGCACATCAGCCACAGGGGGTGTCTGCAACAGCCCCCAAGGGGTTGAACTGTGGGACCATGACCAGGTACATGCAGGGGTGTATAGGCACCCAAACAGGCCTGCCCCAGGTGTGCCTGGGATGCCAACAGCAGAGCCTGGCATTGACAGGAAGGGTGTCACTCAATGCCGGTTCATGGAGTGGACAGTGCACTACGCGGTGTGTGAGGTGACCAGTCATGCTCTGTGGCAGCCAGTGGTGCAAGGCCACTCCTGATTGCATTTTCAATGCAATCTTGGGATGTGGTCGTGTCCTCCTGCAAGCACTGAATAGCCTCCAGGAGCTGCGCAGTGCCTTTCTCACACTGCTCAGCCACCTGGTGCACCTCCGTGTGCAGTGCATGCACCCCAGCTACCAGCAGCACCTGTTGCTCCATGGAGGCCCACAGCAATCAGGTGTGCTCTGACAATGGATCGGTGGCCAGGGGAACCTGGGTGGGGCGCCGACCCACCAGTAGTGTATGGCCACGCTGCACAGCCCCCCACTCAGTTTGATGCTGCACAGTGGGATCCCCCATGGGATTGGTCCCTATCGGGTGCCCCGGTGGTGGGCACCACGTCCAGTTGCCCTCTGTCCCCTGCTGCCTGCCACTGCTGCCCCTCCGGCCCCTGTATGCTGCCCAGCACCTGCGCGACCACACCACCACTACCACATGGCACTGCCATGGTGGTGTACATGGCAGCATCTGCAGTGGTGGTGGGCAGCTGTCCCACCACTGGCAGGCCACTGGCCCCACTGGCCGTGGTGGTACTTAGTATGGGCGTCTCCCTCACAACACCTCCTATGCTGTCCAGGATCATGGTCATGTCATCATTGGTGTCAGGCCCTTCCCCAGTCTGTGTCTCCGCACAGAGGATGCCATGCCTGGCATCCTGCCAAAACACAGCCAGGACCTTATCCGATCCCATGCCCAGGACATCCAGCTGGACAGCGGTGGTGTGCTGCAGCTGATCAGGCCTCCAAATGCCCGTGGAGTTGGATGGCTGGTCCTCTGGGGCTGGGCCCACCTCCACGGCTGCTGCTGGTGCCCCCTTCTCTTTGCTGGTGCTGAAAGAGGAAACAGATGTGTCAGTGATGCATGTCCCCCCAGTCCCCCCAAGCCCCCATCCCCCCTGTGACTGCTTGCTGTGTGTGCCCATCATATGTACCATGCAGTGATAGGCTTCCACCTGTCTGGAACCCTCCTCCTGGTACACCCTCGACAGTGCTGCAGCGCATGGTGGCTGCCACCAGCTGCTCCTGTGCCGTGAGCTGTGGTACATCAGCAGCCCCCCCCTCCAGTGGCTGTCTGGGCTGCACATACGGCCACCACCTTCTCCTTAATGCAGCATTTATCAGTGCCCACCTTCTTCTTGCACTCCTGCACAGACTGCTGGTGGCTGCTTTGCTGGTTGACACACGCTGCCACCTCCTCCCAGGCTGCAGCCCTGGCCCTGTGGTGTGCCTGTGGCACGACTAAACAGTGGCTCCCTGTCCAGGTAGGCCTTGAACAGGGCATCGGCTACTGCCTTGGTAAAATTGGGCCTGCATTTGTGAGCAGGTCCACGCTCTTCAGCCTATTCACGTTCCAACATTGTGCTACCTGTGGACATGGACATGTGTGTCAGTGTCAGCATCAGCCTACTCCGCCCCCTCTGCTGTGCTAGCTGGGCTCAGCAGCATGTGCAACTTACCTCAGATGGTTGCAATACTGGTCCATGGCCTGTGCCAATCCACGACGCTTTAGTAGTGCAACACATGCAAATAAGCATTGGCGCAACGGTAATAACATGCTAATTTCCACAGTGTGCCCCGCATTGGCTGATGAGCTCATTAGCATGTGGCAGCTGAATATCACGGATTTGCTCTGTGTGCAATGAGATTGCTCCAGAGCAAATCGTGGCACAATGTGCACACAAGTGCACTGTGTGGGACCACAGTGCGCATGCCCAGGACAGTGTGCTGCTGCCTATTGCGCACTGTACGCACAGTGCGCAGTAGGGCCCATGGTGCACGGTGCACCATGGCTGCCATTGCGCATGTGCACACTATGCAGCAGCTGATCCCTGACCCTTGCTGTGACCGCTGCCCTTGGCTGACTGCCGTACCTGTGACTCTGTCAGGCCATGCCCATGCCACGCATCTCCATGACTGCATGATAGCCTCTCACATCGCATGTCCTCTCGGCCCGTGCATCTGGCGCATGCACTGTCCACATGCGCATCATGCTGCTATTTTTCTCCGCAGATCATACAGACCAGTGATGGTGTAGCGACAGTGATGCAGTGCATGGGCAGCCAACTGGACGCAGGTAGAGCTAGCAAACCTAGTGGTCTGTGTCCAGCCACATGCACCCCATCTCTTTGGGCAGGCGGTACTGCAGCAGCCCCAGGTGGCCATGTGGCAGGTGATTGCCGCCACCCTTTCTCAGTGCACAGGGGTGGCCAGGAGTGGCAAACACTGTCGCTACAGATACAGGGACCTGCTGTGGAGGGACCCTGAGCACCTCCGGAAGCTGGAGGCACACGTCCAGTGTGGGGCTGTGCCACATCCAGGTGAGTTGGCCCATCATGCATGTGTGCCCTGGTGCTGTACTGTGGTGTTGGCTAGGCTGCCTGGCATGCCCTGCAGGGCAGTGCACTGCCATCATGCATGTGTGCCCTGGTGCTGTACTGTGGTGTTGGCTAGGCTGCCTGGCATGCCCTACAGGGCAGTGCGCTGCCATCATGCATGTGTGCTCTGGTGCTGTACTGTGGTGTTGGCTAGGCTGCCTGGCATGCCCTGCAGGGCAGTGTGCTGCCATCATGCATGTGTGCCCTGGTGCTGCACTGTGGTGTTGGCTAGGCTGCCTGGTGTGCCCCACAGGGCAGTGTGCTGCCATCATGCATGTGTGCCCCGGTGCTGCACTGTGGTGTTGGCTAGGTTGCCTGGTGTGTCCTGCAGGGTGGAGTACTACCACTGTGCGCAGCATGCTGTGGCTTCATTCTCTGCCACTTGCATTGTGCTGCCACCTTGTGGGTCATGTCGGGTAGGGGGCAGGGGCTTGCCTTGTGCATAGGGATGGGGGTGGTGGGCAGCTGCTGTGCTTGGTTACTGTGTATCTGTTTCTGTTCCATTCCCAGGACCTGAGGACAGGCGTCGGGCAATGCTGGTGGGTCACCAGGCCACGGTAGCCCAGGGAGGAGGTGGAGGAGGAGCAGTACCAGTGCTAGTGGGGCCACAGAGGGCAGGTAGGCACTGACATTGTTCTGCACAGCGTCAATAGGGGGTGGCAGGGGTGTGTGTGCAGGCATGGCTGCTTGTGCCATGTGCCGTGACAGCTGTCTGTGTCACACTGTGGGAGGTGCTCGCCACTGTGGCGCATCCATCGATCAAGTGTGCCTGCTGCTGGTGGGGTGGGTGTCCACACCATCACCACTGATGTTGCTGTGGTGCAGGTGGGGCACTATGCCATGTCACAGTCGGATGGCCACTGTGCGGCATGGACCACCGCTGTGCACTAATGTGGTGTGCCGCCTTGCCAGCAGGCGTTGGCCCACAACCCTGTGGGTGGCCTATATGGGCCCTCCAGGAGTGTGTGTTCCCCTTGCTTGGTCAGCACTCTGGTTGGGCTGTGTTTCTTGAGAAGTTGCACTGATCACCTGTTCTGTCCCTTGTCCTAGGTGTCTGCAGAAAACAACGGCTGCCACTGTATTGCAGGCTCCTATGGCAGCTCATTCTTGTGACCTCAACCATGATGGAGGCCATCTTCCAGGTTCAGAGGCAGCTCCTAGGGCTCTGGAGGCAACTGCAGCAGCAGGGGGTAGATGAACATGGGCGCTGCTAGCCCTGTATATTGTTCCCCTGTATCCACAGCCATGCCTCCCCCTCCAGTTCCCCATCCCATTGTACAGTCCCTGTTCCCTGTCTCCTTCCCTACTATCCTATCCTTTGCCATCCTCTTGTTACTGTAAATAGTTGTTACCAATACATTTCTATTTTGCCCTACCTGCCTGTGGATGTGTCTGCTTTGCAGCTGGCATGAGGAGCCATGCTACACTGATGTGGTGTGGTGTGTGTCTGTTTGGTGTACCTGTGTCAGTGTGTGGGTCATGCATCATGGTGTCCTGCCCCTTGGACAGTGGCTGTGCCTTGGGGTGGCCATGGGGTGGCTGTCCGGGATGTGTGGCATGTGTGTGCTTGACAGCATGGTCCTGGGTGTGGCTTGCTGGGGTCTGGGTGGGTGGAGGCACAGCATGCAGTGGGGGGGACTCGATTGGTGGCCCTCCATTGGCCATTGGTGCCACTTGTTGCCTGCTTTGTGTGCCACAGTTGTGTTCTGGGGTGGGGGTGTCTGGATGCCTGTGTGTGATCTGCTGGTGGCGGCCACCTGTGGCCTGCCACTGTGCATCCCTGGCACTTTCTCTGGGTGTCTTCCTCTATTGTGGCCCGTACCTTTACACTGTTGCTGTGCTCCCACCATTGCTTGGGGCTAGTCTTTGTGCACCATGGCGCATATCCGGTTGTGCCATGACACATCTCTGGTTGCGCTATGGGGCAGGTCTGGTTGTGCCTTGGCACATGTCTGGTTGCACCTTGGCCATACGCAGTCTTTGAATATCGCACTCATTGTGCCATGGGGCATTGGATTTGTGCTGCGCTGGACTTGCACTGGCCTTCAGCACATTTCTAAATATCTGGCCCAAGGTGTTTGGCACCAGGACCCTGGTTTTTATGGATACGGGTGCAAGATCCCTGGTTGACCCGAGTTTGCCACAGTCAGGCCATCAGCACAAGATGCCCCGGTCTAACAGGGCTTTGAAAATTGAGCCCAAATTGTTTCATATATATAAATTCCCATGTCCTTCTCTCCTGTGTGTTTTGAAAGTTCCTGCTTAAAGCCTGTTTGCACTGCCACACTTACACCACAGCAACCCACATGCTAAGGTTGCTGTGGTGCAAGTGTGGCAGTGTGGATGCTTACCCGATCATGGTAAGTCATTCACTTCACCTGTCCCTGAGCCACAGCAAAGTAGGGGATATGTCCAGGAGTGAGCTGTGTAAGCAACCATGTAAACAGAATGCACCGTTCACTCAGCACTTCCCAGAACTGATTTTATTATTCCCTTCAAATCGCTGACAGTAATGTCGGGACAGCTGTGTTTGTTTCAGCATGCAGGGCAGCTGTAGCATTTAAAACAAACAGCCACTGTACTTGAAACATGAAACAAACAGCAGTGTCATATGACTGGGACTGAAACAAAGCAAATACCAGTGCAGAGAGGGGGTCTTGATAAGGGTGCATGATTTGGACATTGGACGCAAGCACATGCCCCCTTTTTACACTTCATGGCCCCCTCAGCAGAATTTGCATCGGCACTGAGAGGGGTTACGTAAATGTGCCAGTGATACAGATCAGGAAACTGAAGCAGGACCAGAGCAGACTGCAAGTAAGAGCACAGCGCCATGTAAACACGGCTTTAGTATTAGGACTAGAGCTGGCCAAAAACTGTAAGTTCTGTATTTGAAAAATGTCACAAAATGTCAAAAAGTTCATGAACTTTTCTGAAATTCTGACTTCAGCGAAATCCAAATCTTCTAAATGTGCTTGGCTAATTTTTGCCCCATTTCATGGCATTTTCTGGTTGAAATGCATTAATCCGTAAGATGTGTAATCATTCCACACTTCATTGATCGGCTCTGCGGAATTTATTTCTGCAGTTTAAATAGCAGCTGATGCTTTCAGGAGTACTTTACCAAAACACAATATTTAGACACAGCCCAGCTTGAATTTCCCATTAGTTCTGTATTCCACACCCCCATTATTTATTACTGAGGTCATCTACATGAAAACAGAATCTTTGCTCCTGAAGAGTTAATCTGTTCCTGTTGCTGTCTCCCTACCTGAGGTCGTAATGCACTGCCTGTGACATCACAGTTACTCCCATGGCAACAGACTGTGATGTCACAGCAGAGGATCATGACTTGAAGTAGGGAGTCAGACACAGAGGCAGATAAATCCTGAGGGATAAAGATAATGTATTCTTGCAAATATTCTTAGGAATAAATACTGGGGAGAAGGAATCTTTAGAATATTTATGAAATGGAAGCTAAACTGTACCTGATTATTATGTTTTTTAAAGTTTTCTTAAGGCGTCAGTAGCTTTTTAATACAGTAAACTACAATTCATATATTCATTCTGCCATTCTAAGTTGGAATTTCTGCAAATGTTGCCAAAGTGCATTCTGGAATTTTGAGAAACAAAATTCTGACTTTAGTGAAAATTCCACTGGCTGAATTTTATTTTCACACAGTCATAATTAGGGTAGATAGGTCTAAGAGGGAGTGGTCTGCTTGGGAAATATGCAGTCCTACCGGTGTGTTGATAACCGGGTTTATTACCGTAATAATGACCATAATAATATGGTTCATCGTTTGCAATGCTTGCCTTGTTTCCCCTGCAGTATATAGCATCCATTTGTGCACTTTTTGCATAAATTAGGTAAACTACACTGCTTGATTGACATGTGTAGGAACAATTTATTTTGTTGCACTGTTCTGTTCTCTTTTAATGGTGGTCTGGGTACATATGTGGGTGCAGGTCTTGCATCTTGTATTGTTGCATGGTGCTGTTCCTCTCATTCAACAGTTATTTTGATCTACTGGGAGTTTATGACAAATTATTATGTTAGGAAGGTTAGACGGCTGTTTGTGCACAATGAAAGGTAGTACAAGGAAAATGACTCAAAGTTTTTCATCTTCATTCAGCATGGGTTGCAGTTCTTTAATCCTTTGCTAAAGATGTATTAGAATGAAGCTGTATGTGACAACTAGTAATATGTGATGAAGTTGATTGTTTAGCCAGTATTCCGGTAGATTTTTTTGTAGAATGTGTGCAGCATATTTCATTTCTCTTGTCTACTTGTCTTTGGGAGTAGCTCTGCTGGATCAAGGAATTACAGAGTTAGGTGAGCAGTCTGTTTCTCGTTATCTTATCTGAGCATATCCGATGATATCGAATCACCTGGCGGTAGATGACAGCTTTTTTTCTGTGCCTTGGGGGGGCTGGAATTGTGCAGGTATTGGTGTCTGTCAATGGGTTTTCTGTAAACTGCAGTTTGTATATGTCCAGTATTAGTGATTCTGACTGTGGCATCCAGGAAATGTATGCTGCAATGGAGTATTCAACAACGAGTTTTACAGGGGAGTGAAAGTTGCTGAAATACTGATGGAACTTTTTAAGGGAGTATTCACCTTCTGTACAAATGATTATATCGTTGGAAGTTGTGTTTGAGAAAATCTTCTAGATTGGCTATGAAATGGTTGGCATATTCTGGTGCCCGTTGCTGTCCCTTTGATCTGTAAAAAGTGCCTGCAATTAAATGTGAAGTTGAGTGTTAGAATGAAGTTTATTAAGGGGCTGATGATGGTTTCTGGATTATCTCTTGTGGATGTGCTGTCCAGTAAAAATTTCTGAGGTGCTGCTTTGCCATCCTCATGTGAGATATAAGTGTAGAGGGCTTCGATATTCTAGACATTAGGCACCAACATTTCTAAAGGCAGGAATTATGTCTCTCCATCTGATAGTTAATTTATAACAGACACACAGTCTGTTGCAGCACAACTCTCAGCAGCCATCAACAGATCTGTTCCTTACCCTAGCCACAGTCAGACTGAAATCAGGTTTCTCTTGATGATCTTCTTTTTTGGCTGTGCAAATCTGAAGTCTACCTCCTGTTTCTCACTAAGAAAGCCTCAGGCAGGCCTCCAAAAGCTGGGGTTCCATACAACAAGTCTGCTCTGAGCTGTCCTCTTTCCCAAAGCTGCACACTGCCTTGGTCCTGACACAGCCGCTTCTCTTCTCTTCCCTTCTCTTCTCTTCTCTTCCCTTCCCTTCCCTTCCCTTCCCTTCCCTTCTCTTCTCTTCTCTTCTCTTCTCTTCTCTTCTCTTCTCTTCGTCAGTTCACCATTACATCTGTCAACCATCCTGGCCTGGGATAGACCAGTAACTCTGCCTCCAACAGGTCTCTGCAGCTCCTTTTGTGAGTCTGACCCCCTGATTGACTGCCTACCAGTGTCAGATGTCTAAGATGGTTACGGCCGTGCAGTCCAGGAGCAATAGTCCCAAATGTTTATTAAACAGGGCTCCTGCACTTTTAATGATTCATCTTTGTCCCCTGTGTTGCTGGTGTAGTTGCACTTTGTATCTGATCAGGCAGGACAGTGTAGTGGGAGAGTCCCTGCTCCACTAGGAGCACTAGTCATGCAGTTTCATTGGTGACAGTCAGAGTCTGTGATGTACAGCTGGGAATCTATGATCCAAGTGGGCATAGAAGGCAACAAAGAGAACATGCTCCCTCACTGCTGCAGCACCACTTCTCCAGTCCCCACCATGAATGGGGTCCTCAGGGGCCACAAAATGCTAAAGAAGGTGTCATTAGTGTGGCTGGGCTCCTCTGAGCCAAAGGCAAGTCTGCACACTTTAAAAGGTTACATTCTCTCACATCTGAATATCTGACATCTACGCCAAGTTGTTACCACAGAGTCCATTTGGAAAGCAACAGTATCAACAGTCTATCTAGGCAAATTGTTTCCTGTCTAAAACAGACATATAATACATTCTGTCTAGACAAATGCAGCTATCTAGCAAATTATTTTTCATCCCAGTAGCAATTTTCAAACTTATGTTTTCCTGCTAACTACATCTACCACTGTATGTGATATGGACTGGGCATGACAAAAGACAATATGGAGCAATGATCTGAGTGTGAAGTAAATGCCTCTGGTGTACTACATGCATGGGTAGGTCGGTGGAGGCACTCAGTGAGCCATAGGTGAGTTTCAGCAGTGGTTTAATGACTCTCTTAGAACAATAGAGTGGAACAGTCACTTCTTCCTCAGAATTCAGATACAAGGTACCTGTCTCCTCAACCAGCAATGAAGCATTCTTGGTCAAAATGGGTTCCACCTCATCCTCCAGCTCCTGAACAGTTCCATCTTCCTCTTTGTACAAGCATATCTTTGAGTACTGGTCTTGTATACAAGGGCACAAATGGAGATGCATTGTGGTCCAAATGTGATTCTGCAAGATCAGACTCCTATAGAGGTACAATTTCTGTGATTCCATTCACATTCTGCAGCAGTTTGGAGAAACTCATACTTGCATATTATCTCACATGTTTGACTTGGAATCTGATCTGTCCTGATCTCCCTCTTGAGCATAATATGTTGGCATAACAGTTACTGTTTGCCTTTACCTTGTATCCCATCTGTGCATGTCAGCTCTTGTTACTGGAGATTTTAAAGGTTCCAGGCTTCCAGTCTTTAGTTGGGGGTGGGGTGGAGGCAATTCCAGTGGATGGTCCTTGTTCCATGTGGGCATGTGTTCCAATCAGAACCAGCATATGGTAATACATTCCAGGCTTCAGGTTTACCAATGCCAAAGTTCCCACTGGGTCTCTGATTCCCACTGTTTTTGTAGGGAAAGCTATCCATGTTGTTTTTTTTTATATTTAAATATTTTTAGTAGGTTTATCAGATCAAGCAGCACAAATGAATAATACAAATGGTGCAAAACAAAAATACAGAGCAAACTGGGAAAAATAGATAGTAATACAAATAAAACACTGAGTATCCTATAACAAGATTACAAATTCTTCAACACGTATAAATAAAGAAAACCTGAATTTGAGCAAACTGCATCCCAACAAAAGGAAAAATAAGTGAAAGAAAAATAGCATAATAGAGCCCACAGAAAAAGGAAATGGCAAAGGAAACCTCGTAGTAACTTTAACAACTCAAGCAGGATAGTAAAACCATGGCATCATCAGCATATCATCCTGTCTCTTATTATGTGGAGTGCACAACTGGAGTTCAGGGACAGGCTTACCAACTGTTTGTCACTTACGCTGAAGGTGTGCCTGGCAGACTTACAGCAAAGTGGATGACTGGCAGGTGGATAACATCCTGTGTTGACCTCTGCCTCAGATTGGCTGGTAGGGATATTCCTGTAGGGCTTAGGGTTCATTCCAGCAGACATACCACTGCCTCTGTGGTTGCTTCCAGGAACATCACTATCTAGGAAATCTGCAAAGCTGCTACCTGGAAGTCAGCACACATCTTCAATAACCACTACCTACCAACCTTGAGTCTCACTGGGATGCTGGTTTTGTGCCCTCTGTTCTCCAGTCTCTTTTCACCAAATGGGGTGTGCACTTCACCCCCTCCTTACAGAGAAATGCTAGTAGTCTATCAGAGTGTGGATAATGAACTACCTGTATATCCAGAAAAATAGGTTACTCAACTGCAACCATAATTCTAGGAGTGGTATATGGTTCACATCCACACAACTCATCCAGCCTCCCCTGACAAGTAGCACATAGATCCCTGCTTCCAACATGCAAGATATGACATCACTGGGTGGAATTAAGGGATATACCGCCCAGGTGATGGGAGGAGCTTAGCTTAAAGATTTTCGACAAATCAGACTGCTCCAGTAGAATTGCCAGTGTGGATGTGAAGTATGTTCCACTTCTAGAACTATGGTTATGGATGAGTAACCTATTTTTATTAGACTTGGTGTGGGTTGTGGTGGGACATCACTATGCATGGGGTGCATAGAAAGGCATGAGGCCACAGGTTGACTGCCTTTCACACCCAAGAAGTAGGACCCTCCAGATCTGTCAAGACTTGGGCTGTCTGGTCAACCCAGCCAAGTCAGAGCTGGTTCCCTCTCAGGTGATCAAGTTCACTGGGGCAGAACATGACTCCCTGCAGGCCAAGGCCTGCCCCTGTCAAGACTGGTATTGGATCTTACCTCCTTTGCCCAATCATTTCTAGTTGGGTGCTTGCTCCCAGTCTTTGATTTCCTAAAGCTGCTGGGGCTTATAATGGCTTCTACCAGTGAGGTCTAGTGGGCTGGCTGGAGGATATGCCCCCTGCAGTGGGAGTTGGGCCTACAGTGGTCCTAATACATAGGTCACCTGAACCATCCAGTCTTGGTGACCTAGCCAGTGTGGGATGCCATCTGGTGGTGGTTGTACCCCCATCATCTGGAGAAAGGAATCCCATTTGTCTGCCCAAAACCATCTGTCACTCTCACAATGGCCATGTCTCTGGTGGGGTAGGAAGCTCATCCAGGAGACCACAGGACACATGGCTTCTGGTCACCCAGGGAGACCTAGTACCACATTAATCTGCTGGAAATCCATGCAGTATGCCTGTCTCTGAAGGAATTTGCTCCGTTGATTCGGGGTCAAGTCACTCAGCTACAGAAGGACACCACAACCACCATTTTCTACGTGAATGGGAAAGGTGGGACACACTCCTTTCCCTTGTATCAGGAGGCTCTCTGCACCAGGACCCTCATGCGTAGCATTCAAGGGGATCTCCTGGTGACCCATGTCACAGGAGAAAACAACCAGCTGATGGACACTCTCAGCCAGGTCATAGGGACATTGCATAACTGATCTCTGAATCAGGAGGTGATGGATTGCCTGTTTTCCCAGTGAAGCACCCCTCTGGTGGATCTGTTTGCCTCATGGAAAAACAGAAAACTGAGGCTGTTCTGTGCCTACTCCCATCAGTCAACATCACTCCAGGGGGATGCTTTCTCAAGGCCCTGGACCCTAGTCCTTTTGAAAGCTTCCCTCCCTCCCTTCCTGTTGGTTTATAAGGTAGTGATCAAGGCCAGGAAGGACAAGCCACAGATGATGCTCATAGCACCAGACTGGCCCAGATCCTGCATCTGAACTTTCAGACCCTGCACCTGTCAGCCTGGTTCCTGAGCAGATAGAATTCCAGGCTTTGGGCCTATGGCAGATATGTTCCATGTGGTGGAGGCATCCAAAAAGGAGTCAACTCAGAAATGGTATGCTTTTAAGTGGAAGAGATTTTCACTCTGGTGCCAGGGGAATGGGCTTGATCTCTTGTCTGCCTAGTCCAACCATTCTCGACTACCTCTGTCACAACTGGGACTGTGAGCCATGACCTTCAAGGTGCACCTGGCAGCCATATCTACATACTGGTTGTGGACTGGTATGCAGATGGTGGTGCAGGAGAAAGTGGTCAGATGCTTTTTAAAAGGCCTGGATCACCTTTTCCCTCCCATGCATGGATCATCACCTCCATGTGACTTGTTGCTTGTGTTGGCTATGCTCATGGGCAAGCCATTCAAGCCAATGCACAACTTGTCACACTTGTCATGGAAGACTGCTTTCTTGGTTCCCATAATACCAGTCAAAAGGATCAGTGAGCTCCTGGTGCTGTTGGTGGAGTTTCCCAATATGGTCTTCCATAAACACAAGGTGGTCCTTTGCCCAAATGGGAAATTCCTCCCAGAGATCATGTTGGAGTTTCACCTTGACCATGTGATTCACCTTCCAGTGTTTTTCAACAATCCAACCTTGGACACTGATCCCAGTTTCCATACTTTCAGCCTGCAGAGAGTACTCTCTTATTATAGGAAGCATACTGCAGGAGTTTGTGGAAAGACTCAACCAGTTGCTTGTCACCTACGTTGAAGCCACGCTTGGCAGACCAGCAGCTAAGCAGATGATTGCCAGGTGGATCACATCCTGCATCAACCTCTGCTATAGGTTGGCTGGTAGGGAGTCTACCAAGGGGCTGAAGGCTCATTCCACCAAAGATACCATTGCCTCGGTGGCTGCTTCCAGAGGTATTCCCATTGAGGAAACATGCAGGGCTTCAACCTGCGCAAAAGTTCACACCTTCATCTCCCATTTCAGCATCAATGTAATGAGTCTTTGGGATGCTGCTTTTGTGGCCTAAGTCCTCCAGTCTCTGTTTGCCAAACAGTAGTGCGCACCCAGCCCCTTCCTCTCAGAGGACTGCTAGTAGTCTGCCAGAGTGTGGATAGTAAACGGTATCCATGACATTAGAAATACAGGTTACTTACCTGAAACTATAAATCTGTTAATAGTTTACAGTTCAAATCCATACAACCCACCTGACCTCCTCTGGCAAGTAGCAGTCAGTTCCCTGCTTTCAGCAATTAAAATATCTGTTGTCACAACGTGGAGACAGAGAATATACCAACTGGGTGGTGGGATGAGTTTAACTTGAAGATTCCAGATTACTCAGCTGTCTCCAGCAGAATCCCATATATCCCACACCCCGTTGTGTATTATTCCTATTATGCATCAAATTGTTTATTAATTAAAAATTACAAATTGAGGCTTTTAGATATTTTTCCAGTGTTTCTTTTCTTTGAGCAGGGATATGTTTAAAAAAAAGAGTGTTGCTGTTGTCATGTTGGGCAGTAGGTGGTGCTGTGGTGAGCATACTTTCTACGCTGTGGACTGACTGATCAATTCTCCCCGCGAGTGAGAAAGATACCGGTGAAAGGAAGTTAAGTTATCTGAATCTGCCTTTTAATGGTGGAAGAGAGGCAAATGTACAGCAGTATCAGTTCTGCCTTGTTCCCTTCTCACAGCCTTAGTTCACGTCTGGCTTTAGTGACAGAAGAAGTTTTGACTAGGGATGGCAGCAGGCAGGGTAGTGACCGCACTGGAAAAAGTGAGTAGTGCAAGAGTGAAGTGAAGGTTTATTTAATCAGCACGGTGTTGTACATTCAGCGTGTGTGCCGTGGAATGGCAGCAAAGATTACTTTTTGGCTGTTTTACAGCTTCCGGACTAGCTGCATATCATCTTTCATTTGACCTTTGAGAGTGAGCTTTGGGAATTTGGGCTGCATAGTGATTTAAAATGTAAAACTGTGGTAGGTGGCTGAGATAGAGAGTCAGCAAGATGCTTTGCTGTGAAACCATGCGTGGTGATTTCCCGTGTGTTAATGGGTGTAAAGGGGCTTTGGCTGGAAGGACTCTTTTTACCATCGGTAACACCACTGGTAAAGAATATAGTGATCAAGTTTTTAAAATTTTTTTCTGATCATTGCATAACATAAATTTCACAATGGTCTAATTGAGCAATTTATATAAATCAGGGTGCACAGCCTCAATATAGTTGTGACTTCATTGATTAATGAAGCTGTTTCACCTATTGCATAGAAAAGTATCACAATGCATGTGTCCATTATGTTTTCTTCTGCCAAGCCCTCGTAAAGATGACAACTGCATAATTTGTGTAAGAATGTATTGTTCCATTATATGGTATGTACAGGGCATATTCATGCAAGTTGATCTGCCTTTTGTAAATAGTAAGTGACATGTAATGGCTTTGAAAGGTTCTGTGGTAAAGTAGTTAATGTATTTTTAGACTAAGTGCTGTGCGTATTGTTAGAACTGAGGTACCCTCCCAAACCTACGTCTATTTTGGTATTATCTGTTTGAAAGCGGCAATCATACCAAAAAAGGCAAAAGTTCAAATATCAAAAGGTAAAACTACGTAGACGTTACAGATTTCCAGCAGTTACCAAGCTTTGTATGAATGCTCTGTGCAGCACCTGGTTAGTTAGGTGTTACAAATGACCTGGATCATGGAAACAGCCATTAAGGACCACCTTTACAGTAGTGCTGGGAGAATCAGACTCCTCTGATGTTCTGGGTACTAGTTCTAGTTTAGAACTTTTAAAAAAGTTCTAGAGTTCTCATCTTCTTTAGAACTCAAAACCTTTTTTTAAGGTTGCTTTGCAAAGCTGACTTCTGATTATTTCTATGCAGGGTAATGAGGCCTGAAATGGAAATCGCGCATTATCCTGCTACCACCGCTTCCTGACACAGCACACATCTGCGTCATACCCAAGCACATACAAGGCAATCCTGCAGTACAGAGTGATTTGAAGGGCTTCACCAGTGGTTTGGAGGGGCAGCGGGCAACTTTCCCCTCAGCCTCTCCGAGGACCAGTACTTTAACCGTGTATGCTGAAGCATGCTTTGGACACTCACATTCCTTGCTGCAGCTGCATGGCTGCTCTTCTCCCTTCCACCCGATCCATATCTTTGACGGCTGCGTGGTTACTCCAGCTGTGTCTCTGCCATTCACTTTCCCCATTGCTGCTCCTTTATCCTGCAGTCTGTGCTCTGGTTCCTTTCCCCTGTTGCAGTTGTTTGCTCTACTGGCTCCTGCCTGTACTGGTCCCATTTAGTTCTCCTCCTGCCTTGTCATGGTCTGTCTGGCTACTTGTTGTTAATCATTTAGTGCCCTTTCGGCTTTCTTGCATTTTTTCCAGTCATTTGCTCTTTCTTTCACTCGCCCCTAGTGGCCAACCAATGGCTTTCCCTGGATATTTCTCTAACAACACAGAATTTGTCAGCAGATAAGGACTGCTTGGCCCACTTAGTCTGCCCAGTTTGTCCCTGCTTATAATGTCACCTCAGACCCTACCTAATCTCTGGCTACTCACCCCCGCTTTTCTACTAAGATTCCTTTGTGCCTGTCCCATGCATGCTTGAAGCCCACCACTGTTTTTGTTCCCACCACCTCCTCCACTGGCAGACTGTTCCAGGTGTCCACCATTCTTTCAGTGAAGAAGCACTTCCGTAGGGGAAGAGTACACAATGGGGGAGAGGGGGGTGAGATAATAACAACAACAAAAATCAAAAAAGACCTAGGAGTAATTATATCAGATGACGTAAAGGTGGGCAAGCAATGTGAGAAGGCAGTAAGGAGGGCTGGGGGGATACTGGGATGCACAGGGAGAGGAAGCAACAGTAGAAAGCAGGAAGTTTTTATTCCACTGTACAGACAGTTGTTGAGACCCCATCTAGAGTACTGTGTGCAATTCTGGAGACCCCATCTCCGCAAAGACACAGACAGAGTGGAGGCTGTTCAGAGAAGAGCAACCAAAATGGTGCAGGGTCTGCACCAGAAGATATACGAGGAGAGACTAAGGTAGCTTAATATGTATACCTTTGAGGAAAGGAGGGGAGAGTGGGGACATGATAGAAACTTTCAAGTATCTCAAGGGAATTAACAAAGTACAAGAGGGTAGTAGCTTTCAGAAAAAGAGATGTGCAAGAACAAGGGGGCACAATTTGAAGATAGAGGGGGGACGGCTCAGAGGTAAACTTAGAAAGTATTTTTTTCACAGAGAGGGTTTGGATGCATGGAACAGCATCCTGAGGAGGTCGTGGAGTCAGGAACAGTGGGAGAATTCAAGAATGCATGGGACAGACATAAGGCAGTTCAAGTGGAGGGTAGGAGAAAGTAAGCTGTTGATTAACTAGGATCTGCAGCTTATCCATCAGGTAGGGAAATGGGCAGAATGGGTGGGCCAAGCGGTGGCAGGGTAGTGAGCGGTCCTTATCTGTTGTCAAATTCTATGTTTCTATGTTTCCTGACATCCCTCCAAAACCTCCCCCTTTCAGCTTCATTGCATGCTCTCTTGTCCTTGAGCACGTTCTCCTCTGAAAAATACTCCCCTCCTGTACCTTGTTAATCCTCACGAGAAACTTACAGGTCTCTATCTTACCCCCTCTCCCTCCTGCCTTAAAGGGTGTACATACTGAGATTCCCTCAGTCTCTCCTCATAAGGCGTTTGATCTACCCCAGCACCATTTTATTTATATTTTATCTTGTTTGCCCCTTGTTTATGAAATCACTGTTTTACTTTGTGTGAATTGTGTAACGCTAACTAACCTCCATTCTACGTGGATTTGTTCTGTATTTTCTGTATTTCTTTTTATGACGTCAGTGTCGCATATTGTGTGTATTGTATAGCACTGATTACTTTTGTACATGGCTTTGTATTATATACTTTGTATTCCTTTATCCTCTGTACCATCCCCGGGTCACCCCTGAAAAAGGGACTGCATGGTCTCAGTTGGCTTACCCGGTTACCAAAATTCAAATAAATACATAAATAATAAATATATTTTAGTTGTCCTCCTCTAGAGAGCTTCTACTCTGTCTATGTCCTTCCTGAGATATGGTCTCCAGAACTGGGCACAGTACACTAGGTGGGGCTCACTATCAACCAATACAGTGGCAACACCACCTCTCTCTTTCTGTTGATTATTCCCAACTCGGTGCACCCCAGCATCTGACCGGTCCTGCTTACTGCCTTTTCTCACTGCCCTGCCACCTTGAGGTCATTAGGTAAGATAACCCCAAGATCTATTTCCTACTTTGTGACCTTCGATACCTCCCACTATTTTATACACCATCCCTGGGTTTCTGTGCCCTAGGTGCATGATTTTGCCCTTTTTTGTATTGAAACCCAGCTGCCATACCATTGATCACTCCTCGAGTTATCCTCAGGTCTCTACTCATTTTCTCTACCCGATTCTGTAGTATCTACCCCATTTTTGTTTCATCTGCAAAGAGGCATACCATCCCTTCCAGCTCTTCTGCAGTGTCATTTATGAATACATTGAAGAGGACTGGTCCCAGCACTGAGCCCTGGGGTGTCCTGCTGATCTCTCTCCGCTCATTAGAGTGAGTGCCATTTACCACCACCCTCCATCTCTTATCCATCAACCAATTCCTTACCCAGTTCACCATCTTGGATCCCACCACTAACCTGCCCAGTTTCCTTATAAGCCTCATATGTAGAATATTGTTAAAGGCCTTGCTAAAGTTTAAGTAGGCCACATCCACCACTCCACCCTGATCTGTTTCCCTGGTCACTCAATCAAAGAAATGGAATCAGGTTCATCTGACATGACCTTCATCTTGTGAATCCATGTAGCCCCGGGTCTTGTAACCCACTGGACTCAAGCTACTCCACTAACTTTTCTTTTAATAGTGTTTCCATTAGCTTCCCCACCACTGACATTAAACTGACTGGCGCATGGCTGAAAGTTCCAAACAGAACAAACCCTGCACTCAGTGGAGAGTAGTGCGCTTGAGAAGGGGAGCAAACCTAAGCACTATAAACAGTTTCCAAGTGACAGCGCAACAGCAAATAAAGCACTTCTCAAAGTTTGGATAAATATTTTGAGTGAAGAATTTCCACCATTTGTTCTGTATATTGCAGCAATTCCAAACGACAATCTCACCCTCAATCTGGAGCCCCTAGTGCCTCTGCAAAGAGCCTAGAGTTCCAAGCCTCCTCCCTGCTGCCACTCTTATGGAACGGGACTACATCTGCCCTCCTCTAGTGCTCTGGAACCACTCCTGTTTACAGTGTTTTGTTTAATAGGGCTGTCAGAGGTGCAGCCTGTGCTTCACTGAGCTCCCTCAGCACACTTGGATGTATTCTTTCTAGCCCCATAGCCTTGACTACTTTTAGATTTGCAAGTCCTCTTAGGACTCTTTCCTCTGTGAATGGACTTACGTCCATATCCCTCCCCACAGTGTTCCTGCTGCTTCTATGTGGTCCATCCCCCATCCCTCCACTGTGAAGACTGAGCAGAAGTACCTCTTCAGGATATATGTGTAAGCCCCCTTTGGGAGCTTACTAGTTAAGGGCCTTTTAATTCTGGGCTGTCCAGTGTTCAGATCCGCCTGCTGGTGGGTGGAGCTGGGGCTTGCAGTCCCCTTTAAAAGGGGTGGTTTGGCATGTTTTGGAGGTTTGAGGGGGCCTGGGAGTGAGAGGTAGGGCTCCCAGGCTGAAGACAGTAAAAGTTTGGCTGCAGGGCCAAGGTTTGGGGCCAAGATGGAGGGATTGTCATGCCGGTCCACCCCCTGTCCATTTCCTCCTCAGCGGGGCAGCAGTAGCAGTTGGACATGGGACCATTTTGGGCTATAGTGTTGAGATCCTCAGAGTAGGAGTTGGGAGCTGGGGCCCGGGCTGAAATTGTTGTGGCCTACCTTGTGATCCCGGCACCAGGGTAGACCTTGAGTGGCATCCCAAATTGCATCTGCTGGTTGCAACAGGTCCGGTGCGGTGCAGTGGTGAGAGTCTGCATCATGGGGGGACAGTGGTGGCAGCCCATCTCTGGTACCCCCATTTGAAGCCTGTGCCCAGTGATGCAGAGTTAGAGCCATCAGAAGAGTTGCATCATGTGTCTATCCCTAGGCTTCTGGGCCTGTAAATATGGGACTAAGTGTGGGGAAATTCTGTTGTGGGGTCACCATTCCCTGGAATGAGTTGGGATCAGGACGCCCAGGCCAGTGTTCTGAGAGCACCTCACACATTCGCAGTGAAGCACTATTGAGGATTGTGAAGTTATGTGCAGGAGGGAGGCCATAGTATTTACAGGGAACCTATGCTGCGGCTACCATCAGAAGGGAAGTCCTGCCTCCCAAGGAAAGAGTTGAAGCATTTGCGCCATGAAGATCTTCAGGTCTGCACTGAACTGTTATGCCCCAGCTGCTCCATGGAGTTGTGATCTGCCTTATTATTTATTTATTTGAATTTTGGTAACCGGGTAGGTCCACTGAGACAATAGCAATCCCTTTTTGCAGGGATGACCCAGGAGAGTTTTTTTTTAATTCTTTAACTGCGCCTGGACAGTGGACTTATTTCCTAAAACGCTGTAGTTACTAATCAGTTTGCCCCCTAGTTCCCTGGAGAGGACACTCTGCACTCGGCTGCCCCATTGAACTCTCTGAACCAGCCGACTAGACCTCCTGAAGTCGCCTTATTGTTGGCACCATCATTACCTAGGTATTAACTTTTATTCTTCAAACTGTGGTTGCTATGTTGGTGGAGTGCCCCATCTCTGTTTGCTTAACATCAGGAATACCCCTGGATGTGGGGGGGGGGTCTTGCATATGTTTTTTCTTGATCCTCTTCTGTGCAACCTCCCCCTACCCTTCTTATCCTAAAGAAAGTCTTGGCCCCGTTAGCTACCCATTTGGCTATCCTTCCCCCTGTCTGCACCTTTGCACTCCTTATTACCTTCCTTGCTTCTTCTGCATTCCCTGATACACCTTCCTATCCTCTTCCCTCTGTGTCTTTTTTACCTTCTGAATGCTACTCTCTTAGCTGTTACCTTTGCAACCATCTTCCTTGAGAACCACAGTAGTCTCTTTTTCCTGCTGTTTTTGCTCACTTCCTTTGCACAAAGGTTTGTTGCCTTCATTATGCCTTCCATTAGTTTACCCCAGTATTTCTTCACACCACCCTGGCAATCCCCCCCCCCCCCACAACTAGGTTGTCTCTGAGGCATTCACTCATTTTTTTTAATGAAAATAAGTTTAACAACAACGTATAATATTACAAATACAGATCAACCACTAACAGATCTTAAATGAAGCAACAGTTGATTCACCCCTAGGATACATAAGAGAGGAAAAACAATGTCAATCGGAAGCAGCACCACTTAATAATCCATCTTTGACTACTATGGCATGGTACTACCACATTAACACCTTAAAAAAGGTATCTGGTGCCAAGCTTCACCCCGGCCTCACAAGAATTGCCCTCACCCCCACACACCATCTGCCCTCCCTCATTAATCACTCAAGGTAGCTACCACTGGTGTATCGGGTGCGGTCTGTCTTGGAGGCAAAATCTCTCCCAGTTTGTGCACCGCGTCAAGGAGTTAAGATTCTCCCCATCATAGTTAAAACATAAGGCAATGTACATTGCCTCTAAAATGTCTAGCTGTTTCTCTAAAGCTATCCATTCAGTTATAGTAAGGACAATATATGTCATCCAATCTCTAGTAATTACTTTAAAGGTTGCAGCCACAAAAATTCTGAAAAAATATATACGCTGAGGAGACCTTAGCCCGCGAGGGAGAATACCCCAAAATAGATTCTCAAAGCTCTGTGTGGCCTTCAATTATAGGATCTCTGAAATTAAGGAGGCAAGGTCAAACCAAAAGGGATCTAATCTGGGGCAGGACCAGAACACATGAAAATGATCCCCACCCCTCCGTCCACTACATTCCTCTAGCATGCATCTGAGTTTCCTACAGCAAAATGTTGAGTGACTGAAAGGCTCTTGAATAACTGAACTAGCACGTTCCATCTGAATTCTCTTCACTAGGGAGAGTGTGTCATTTTATGAGCCTCTGTCCTTGCTAATTGTTGAACTTTAGGGTCTATATCTCCTGCTTCCTCCATACCTCACCTATCACAAACAGGGTGACCCCCTTGATCTGTTTTAGTTTGTAAACAAAACAGAGGTGCGAGATTTGGTGGGAGTCTATTTTGGTTTTTCTCTCATTCAAGAGAAATTGCTCCAAGAGTGTGTGTGCTCTATGAAAATCTCTGCTATGGATGGGGCAGAGATTGGAGATAGCTCTGCAGCTGTAAAAAGCGATAAAGGTAAGATAAAGGCAAACAAAACTTGGTCTGCAATTGTTCAAAACTGAGGAGTGTCCTGTAATTATACAGTTCCCCTACACACTAAATGTCTTTTTCAAGCCATTGCTGAAAGAAAATCTGAAAGACTCACAAATGGTGTAAGTTGCCACATCCATCCCGCTCCCCCTACTGGACTTCTAAACGTACCCTAGCATTGTAGGGAATGTAGAGTCCATGGGTTCATGGGTCTTAACAACCTTAACTGTGCCAGAGGAAGCATAAAGGTCACATACAATGGGAAACCCCATCCATTCCTCCTCCCCCTCCAATCATCTGGTATCTATTTTATGTCTAAACATCACTAGTACTGGTGGGACCTGGGCAGGAACATAATAATCCTTAAAATTCAGCAGAGATAAAACACTGTTTGCTTTGCTTCTCTGTAAGAGATCTCTTTAATTCTGGGATGCTTGTTAGGGGTTGATATCGGGGGCATGTGAAAAATATATAAGAGTCTAGATAGGACATTCATTCTGATGGACTCCACCCAAGCTCCCAAGGAGAGGGGTAAAGAGTCCCAGCTTGAAAATTCTTTTTGAATCTCAACTAGAATAACTTTAGAATTCTTTTTCATATAGTTGGGACAAATCTTTTCGAATATTAATGCTCAAATATCAGAACCCTACAGCTGCCCAGCTTAATGGGAAGGGACCGTCCACCTAGGGGTTATAGCTACCATTTAGGAGCAAAGGTTTTGTTTTAACAAAGTTAATTTCAAAGTCCCAGATTGCTCTGAACTCTTCAAGAGTCTGCAGTAAGGGAGGAAGAGAGGACCTAGGGTTCTGTATAAATAGTAAAGTATCATCAGCATATAATGCTGTTTTGTGAGTGATAGGCCAACCTGAATCTCTTGTATCAGCTTATTAGTCCTTCCATGAGTGGCCAATGGCTCCAGCCCTAAAGCAAAGAGTAGAGGCGACAAGGGGCACCCCTGCCTCGTTCCACAATGCAGCTGAAAAGGGAGAAAAAATTACCCCATTGACCCTCACACTAGCAGCTGACCCCCCTATAAAAAGCCAGTAAGTTTCAGATAAACCCACACACGTTGGGTTAAAACAGTAGATCTAGGAAATTAACTGCCATTATGAATGACATTTTGGGGGATGGGAATGAAGATTCAAAAAAATATATATTTTCCGGGGAGCACCATTTTCAAATTCACCTGGGGGCACCACATACCCTAAGGCCAGCCTTACTGTAGTGCTAAGACTGTGCATAGTAGCCTAATCTGCGTTAGATCATGCTGATGTATGAGGAGGTGGAACTGACTTCTTGCGCAACAGCGTATAATGGCTACAGGATTATGGTCAAGGAATTAATGGCTGCCAAGCTGCTTGACAACACCGTGATATCAGTTCCTCCTATCTAGGTATGTAGAAGATAGTCATAGATTGCTAGCTTCTGGTGTTCCTGCAGAAGAGTTTCTGTTTACTGTAGATGTCGGGGGTCACACTGCTATGATACTGCAACACTTCATGTCCTATTCCACACAGTTGTGCCCCTGTTTACAGGAACAAGAAGGGGTCAGTTTGAAATGTATTCTAAAAAAGGGCAGTACAGGTCTTCACAGGTACCAGGTGAAATGGCGGGGGGGGGAGTGAGTGTGTAGGACAGGCTAGGGACCACACAGATATGTGCTTAAGATGGAGAGTGCATGACAACGTCCCTCCGGTGGAGATAAAAGCCCTAATGAACCAATTTCAGACATGTCGTTTTGTGATGTGTCAGTCTTTGTTGCTTGACTGGCCCAACTCCACTTTCCCCATCACATCAGGGATTGTGTTGCTATTTCTGATGGTTCAGCTTCACTTTCCCCTTGCCAACAGGAGCCGGGACTGGCACAGGCATTTGTGCTATGTGTTTATTTTACTCATGATTATACAATATCAAGACAATTTCCTGGACTCTGATTGGTCAGTATGTCCCTGGCACAGTGAGGTTATCCCGGCACAACCTCACCGTATTGATTTGGATGACCATTTTTGCTCCTAGCTACATTATGCAGTGATGAGTGCAGGGAGGATAGTTCAAAGAAACTGACAAAACTGTATTATATTGCCACACTGAAAATCTACTAAAAACATGTTTCAATTTTTATTTTATTTTGCCTAACAATGAGCCATTGTATAATAGCAATAATGCACTCTAGGGTGTGGGTTGTGCTGGGATAACCTCATTTCTGGGACATTGGATGCACTCAGCCTGTGGCCTCATGCCCAACCACCCAGGCATGTGGTTATCCCAGCACAACCCACACCCTGGAGTGCCTTATTGCTTAATTGACATACAGTCAGATGACCTGATAGCTACAGCAAGGATGTCTACCCCACCTCAATTTCCAACAAATAATTTCTACAAGACAGTCCTGTTGTTTAGAGGGTCATTGGGCTCTTCATATAGAAATGCTAAGGGAATGTGAAGAATTGGTTAGGGCTGAAGAGAGGAGGACTGAGTTAGTTTGCATCACTGTAGTATGTAACTGCATGTGCAACCTATTTAATCTTTGGCTTATACTCTCTCTGTCTCTGCTACGGTGACTACCCTGCTGGGGTGCCATAACGATGCAGATAACCATGACTGCAGCTTCAGTGGCACTGAGTGGGTGTTTGAATTGTCACTGTGGCAATGGCTCCGGGACTGAAAAGAAAGACCCTGATAAAGCCAAATCCCCAGTGCAGGCTTCAGTAGCCTGGATCAGGTTTTTTAAGATTGCAGAGGTGGCAGTGTCAGTTGTCCTCATCGGCCCTCTTGGTCACATGACTGAGCAGTTTAGGGGATGGGTAAATCACGGGGTCTATACACACTAAGAGGGGAGGCGACCATGTTCATATCTACTGCTGCCATCAGAGAAACCCTAAATATGAGCGCTGGGTATGCTCAGTGGCAAGCATCTCACCCATCATGAGCCCTAAGTAGGAGTGGATTGTGCCAGTAATGGGAAAAGGAGCAACCAGCTCCCCTGGGGAGAGGCATACGGTGTGGCTTGTCAAGCTGAATGGTGTGGAGTGGGAAGAATCTACATAAGAAACTTCAGCTAAGAAATCATATGAGGTGTTAATTTTGCAAGTGTGCACAAAATTAGTTTGCAAACTTAAACTTTATTTGTTTTCCAGTTGCCATAGACACCCAGTCCCTCACTTACATTATGTTGGGAGGAAGGGAGATAAATACAGACTCACTAACTGGAAAAAATAGTTAAAACAAATAGTCAAGGTCAGTTATCTTTACGGCCATCAGTACTGAACAAAAACAGGTATAACAGAGTCAAGAGAAAAACAAAACAAGTGTTTCAGTTGTAGCCAAGGGCAGCAGTCTCTACTATGGGCAGCACTACTGACAGAACAAAAAGAGTAATAAGGCAGAAAAAAAGGGGAAAAAAACAGCCAGGGGCAACAGAGCACTGACCACAGCTACAGTATGTCCACCTATTGTCCATTCAGTATCTGTAGCAAGTCAGTGGGGAGAGGAAATGCGATAGTTTGCTGGGTTGTTTATTGGTACCAGCCAGCCTGTGGGGGCCCAAAGCACCTATGATGTCTTTGTGTGCTGTATACTGCATTTTGAAGGGAAGGGAGTGGTGGACTTGAAGGGTGAATGGGGGCTGGAGGAGACTGGAGATGAGGGTAGAGGTGGCTCCAGCTAGGAGACAGACATTCATTGGGTGGGGATCCAGATGACTTGGGGAAGGGTAGGCTTAGCTGCTATAGTACCTGTAATTCAAATTGTGGAGAGCCAATCAGATACAGTCCCTATTAATCCCCTAGCAGCAGTTGTAAAAAACATAATAGGAACTAAAAACATTGGTAAAAGGAGGGGCCACCCTCAGGCCATGTTAGACAGATCAGTAAGAAAATGTGAAATCACTTACCCAGTACATTAAAAATTGACTTCTTTATTCAGATACAAGCTTATTTATCACCGAAGGATCAAGGGTTCATTCACCAGATTTTATCTAATTTGTCTGTTATTGGAATTCACTGAGATTATTCCTCTCTGCAAATCAATAGGGGCCAACCCCATTGAAGAAGTGACATAGGCTGAGAAACAGCGGTCTTTAATTGGCAAGTGAGATTGTCTCAGAATAAAGAAGTCCATTTTTTTCTGTACTGGGTGAGTGAGTGAGTGACTTCTAAAATTTCTGCTGATTCTAGGTAAATTGTAAAGAAAAGTATCTGACTTGAAATGAAGTTCTACCTCCACAGAACTGATGAAGACAATATTTGTTCAAAAGCTAGCCTCACAGATATGATTCCAGTAAAAGGTGTTACATACGGTGCAATATTTTATCCTGCATCTGTTTTGGCGAATAGCTAAGGGATCATGCTGAATGCGATCAGGGCCGCAGTAATGGGGGAGTAAGTGGGGAAGTTGTTGGGGACCCCGAGCTCAGGAGGGGCCCTCCTGAGGAGCTGGCATTACCTCTGTCATTAGCTGGTTTGGGAAACGGGGGCCCATTCCAAGTGACGTGTCTGGGGCCCCAGGATTCGTAGCT
Source organism: Neoceratodus forsteri (assembly GCA_016271365.2). Classification (NCBI taxonomy): domain Eukaryota; kingdom Metazoa; phylum Chordata; order Ceratodontiformes; family Ceratodontidae; genus Neoceratodus; species Neoceratodus forsteri. The sequence continues at coordinate 21,876,626 of CM028135.1, read as the reverse complement.
GCAGCCCTGAATGCGATGCTTTCGATTGTTGGGGCATACGTTGGTAAACCTGATGCATGCTGTGTAAAATGGTTTGGGGTGGATAAGAAATTAATCATTCTTGCCGAATATGTTGCTTATATCAACATGGGGGGACAACAAGGGGGTGACATGGTTGGGGGGACAACAGAATGGCCATGCTGCAGGTGGCTTGTTTTACTATGACTGACCACTTCATGCATGTGTCCTCAAAAAGTCCAGTTGCAATGGTGCTGTCCAGTGGTACCCCTCTCCCACACACTCATTTCACCCTAACATCTAACAATACACCCACCCTCCCATCAGACAGAACTAAACACTCCCTACTGTCTAGCACTAGCCTCTCCCTCACTCTGTCCCCAGCCAATTGCTCCTTGGTCCTCTGACCCAAAGGGTATCCTGTGACGATAGCGACTGAAAATCAGTGCCTGCTAAAACAGCGACTCATTTTCAGCGATATCATCAAGGGCTACCCTGCAAGGGTAGCACCCCTACAGTAAAAGCGACTGTAGGAAAGAGCGACCGGAAGGAGGGTAGCAAAGGGAAGGGAAGGGATAGGAGAAGGGTCTGTAGGGGACTGCTATGCCTGCTCCAGCCGAGCTAGCCCTGTGGTGTGGTGGTGAGGGTGGCTAGCTCTGGCTGAGCAGGTACAGGGTTTGGGACTGGGGACCGGGAGGGTTACAATATTGCTGCTGCCTGCAGGTGCAGCACTTGATTTTTCTCACAAATGTGGGCTGTGCCCCTTCCCCAACATGCACCCTCCTGGAGTTAGTAATCTTTATTCAGGGCCATGAGCAAAAACACATTTTCTTTTGCTAGATGTCATGTCTCTGGCAAGTGTATATCACCGATTTGCTTTTCGGAGATATACACTCACCATAATAGCGATCACTGTTTTGCAATCGCTATTATGACATGGGACCGAATCACTGGTGTGTTGACTGGCTTTTGGAGTCTGTGCAATGTTCATAATAAATGTCCTTATTTTGGCAATTTAATGCTTTAAGTTTACTTATTTGCTGGATCCTAGTGTATGCTGAGTTTCTTGTTTGTTCTGTTGCTCCCTGGTGTGCACTGGTACATCTCTACCTCTCGTGCCACCAACTGGTTGCTCCCTGGTGTTCTGTAAAACCCCCTCCCTTTCCCCAGCCTGAACCTATCACTCCCTACAGTCAAGTGATGCCCTGCTCTCCAATGCTGAGCAATCATGCTCTATTGTCCAATTAAACATCGCTGGACAAGCTACAGTACTGTTTTTGTCAGCCAACTCAAGCTTCTTTTACAATGTGTTTCCTGAGGAATATCCCCAACTGAGGTGTAACATCTCATTTTCAGTGAGGTCCTGCTCTTTCCTGACTTACAACTTTGAGGACTGTAGTACAGGGAGATTCCTGCATTGGAGATGGTAGGGGATGCCTGTCTTTACATGACTGCCCAGCCCCTCACCCCAAAATGACAATCATCTCAAAAAAGTATTTACTGACTCACTTTTTTCTTTAATTTATGATTTTCACTTACTCACTTTTTTTTTTATTTCTGATTTTCAAAAGGGGGGTGCTTGGTTATCAGATTCCAGCTAAAATGGAAATTAAGCACAGCAACCAGATGACAAGGTGAACCCTATGGTTGAGTACCTATGCTAACATTAAAAAAACTTTAAGTTGAACAGGTCAGGAGGAAGCTTGCTATTAGTGGTTGCCACACATCTCCCTATATTTAAACAAATCCAGACAACAAATTCAGCCCTTTCTCATTCACAAAGCTTCTATTACATTTCTTAGTGGTTCCTTGGTTTATATGGGTGTTACCAGTGTATGACATAGACCAGTAATCAAACAGAATCCACTCCACCCCATCACCATTACGATCCTTTCAAAAGTCGTTCCTTACTCACGTTTTCTTTATTCATATTTTCAGAGGGAGCTACTTTGTTGTCAGATTTCACCTGAGATGTACGTTAAGCCTAAGACCACACAACAAGGTGAATCCCATGGTTGGATACCTACTCTAAGATTAAAAACTGTAACTTGCCTGAACTGACTTCTTGTTCACATTTAAATATTCACATCTCAGTAACAGTATGCATTCTACCATACCCACAGTAGCAGGATTCTTTCTGCAGTATCCTCAGTAACGGTATTCTTTTTACAATTCCCTCAGTGACAGTATTCTGTACGTTAATGCTGATAGCATGACCTCTCTTACAGTTCAGTTCAAGTTTAGTACAGTTCAGGACTCTCACAGTTGTAAGAATGGCCTCACGTGCATTCTTATGGTATGAGAGTCGCAAACTGAAGGTGAGCGGTTCTGATACCCTAAGAATGTGAGACCACTGTTGCAACTGTAAGACTGATCTCGGTGGTGGCATTAATATATTATTATATGATGGCAAGAAAATTTCCAGGGCTGTGATTGGTCAATGTATGCCTGAGACAGTGCTGTTATTACACAATAACTTCACTGTATTGATTTTTTGGATGATTATTTGGAGATACTCTTAAGAAACAGAGATAAATTGCTACACTAAAAATCTACCAGAACTTTTTTTAAATATTTTTTTTATTTTGTATAACATCGAGCCATTATATAATTGCAATAAGGCACTCCAAGGTGTGTGTTACTGTGTAATAATGTCACTCTTGGGGTGGTGGAAGCCTCGTGCTTCAACCCACCCTAGGAGTGACATTATTACATGATAAGACACACCTTGTCATGCCTTATTGCTTAATTGATTGAGCTTAATCAATAATACATTCATTTTTTTTTCGGCTTTATCTGAATGCACCCATTTCCAGGGTAGCTGCGCATGAGGAGAGTAACGCTCGGATTGCTCAGGAGCGTTCCCTTGATCAGTAATTTCTGACATGCTCCCAATTATGAATTCTTCTACCACACCCTCAGTAGGTGCAGGCAAATGTAACTAACCTTCGCTACATGTAGCGCTACACATGGTGTCACCAGTTTATGTTGTCCTTCTCATAGCATCACACATTTGAAGACTACATGAAATGACATTTGATACAGTACTCCCCTGCAAAGACAGAGAAGTGATACTTATCTTGCAAAGTTGAGTGACGTGTTTCTTCACAGACTTGGCACAGAGAGAGAGATCACTGGCAAAATTAACTACCCCCCCACCCCCCACCATTTGTGTAACCCCCTCCTCTCTTCTGTTATTTCGGGGTCCCAATGTTAAAATTGCAATAGGGGGCACAGAACAAAGACCTTCCAGAACATTGCTCGGCAGCTTTAGTAGAATGCAAGACCTTACCTGGTGGGTAGACTCTCAAGCACATACAGGCCTTCTCTTACCTGGATGTTACCGTTTGGACCGCCACTGCAATCTCTGCCCAGGCTTGAGTGGAAGGAGGAGATGGAAACCTTCTTCAAAGGGAGCAATCAAGTTAGTTCATTCAAATTATCCAGCACACGCGATGTAAAAGAACATATAAGAACATTTAATTTGATAGAATTTAAAATGCATAAATAAGTATATGGAGCAGTTCCATGGGGCAGAGAGATACGAGAGATACGGGCTAGAGGGCATACATAAAGGTATGGAAGCACTAGGCAGCCAGAATATCAAACAGACCTAGAAATATAGACCAGAACAGGCTCCACGCATGGTTTCAAAAGCCGTAAAGTAGACTCCCTCTACCTAAAAGTTTTAATTGGAATCCTACTGTACTCTGTGAATGTCTTACTCCCCACCTCGGAAACCAAACGAGCAACCGGGGAGTTCTGTGGCTTAAATACCTCAATGTGGCTGCCCTGTACACCTTTCCAAAACCCACAGGTGAACACAGATTTCATACTCCTTACTGGGACTGAGCTGAGAATTACAGAAATGGAAAAGGCAAATGGCTTCCTCCTGCAGTTACATCTTTCCCCTACATTCCTTATGGGTCTAACACGGGTCCTGCCCCAGACACAGGCACAGTAGGCCCAATAACCCAAATCCCAGAATGCTGACTAGCCGGCTTATCTTGACAGTGTGCCACACAGGGAAAATTACCTCCTTGGAGCTGTCACCTCCAAAGGGTCCTTCCACCACCATGGCAGCCCCACTGTCATACCTTTCCAAAAGATTGGTACCAGGACTCCTGAGTCTCCAGATGTCATCAAGGTTCTTCTGCCTCCTGATGTCCTTCACACTTTAAGCCACCAGGACCCTGACCTCAACGATAGCCAACTTCTGCCACCCTCCCCAACAGAGATGCCCAGCATGTAGTCCAGGCTGGCACCTGCCGGGCCGGGGGGGTGTTTAAGGCCCCAGCCACACTTGCCCTCACTAACCCATCAGATCTCTCTCCATCTCTCCAAGCCACCCTCTTCTTATATATAGGCAGGAAACACCCCCACCCAAGGGGCAGCACAAGGAAAAAACCAAGATGACCTAAGGTATCATATCATATCATATCAAGTCTTTATTTAACCAGGCGTTAGTTGATTATTGATATTTCATGTCCTTTTGTACAAATGATTTGATATGTATTTGTATATGTTTTCTTGCTCTTGACACAACACAAATTGTTGTGTTATCTATGTAACCTTTTGTACTGTACCTGATTGACGTGGAACCTTTGTACAAGAGCCTCTGACTCAAAGGTAGTAATTCCTAGAACAATAAACTAAACTAAACTAAACTAAACACCCAGTCAGTTGTTCCACTCCACAATTCATACACCATTCTGGGGGAGCACAACTCCCCTATGGATGCACCCACAGATGAGATTAAGAAGGCTGAGGACACCTGTCACAATGGAGGCCCACAGGAAGGAGGCAGAGGAAACCACAAGGAAAGGAAGCAGCTCCTGATGGGGGACTCAATTATTAGGGGGATAGAACTGGGGGAGCAGGGAAAACTGGAGTAAGGTGCCTGCCTGGTGCCATGGCTTGGAGGGACAGGAAGCGCATCCTCAGGATCATGAGAACAGCTGCATGGGAGTCTGAGCTGGATGTCATTGTCCACCTAGGGACAAATGACTTGGCTCAACATGAGATTAGAGCAGTGCAGAAGGAGTTTGTAGAACTGGGGAGGGGCCTAAGACAAGTAGCACACACAGTATCCTTCTCAGAGGTGCTGCCTGTCAGTGGCATGAGTGAGGCAAGGATACTTTGCACCATGCAGTTTAATGAATGGTTGAAAAAATGGTGTGGAGCACAGGGGTTTGGCTTCATTGGGGACTGGGGTTCCACCTGGAGGGACACCAGCCTATACTGGCAGGATGGTCTGCATCTGTCTAGGAAGGGAACAAGTCTTTTGAGCAATCAGTTTAAATGCTTCATTGGCAAGCTTTTAAACTAGTCAAGGGGGGAGGCACTGATAAGCAGCAGGAAAATCCAAGCCTCTCCTACAAAACAGGTAAAAGACCAGGGTAGAAAGGTCAGTGGGGATGCTGCAACTGAAGGTAAAGCCATCAAAAATGGAAAGCAATGAGTACCAATGCCCGTAGTCTGAGTAACAAGCTTCCTGAATTAGTGGCCTTGATGGAGGAGGAACATCTGGATATTATGGCAGTCACAGAAACATGGTTCACACAAAACCATGACTGGGATGTAAACATACCAGGATACACTATCTACAGGAGGGACAGAGAGGGTAATAGAGGAGGAGGAGTAGCTCTTTACATAAGGGAAGAAATCAAAGCAGCAGAACAAAAGGGAAAACAGGGAGGAGAAGAAAACACTGTGGGTAAATTTGGAGACCGGCAATGGCACCACAATCCGCACAGGGGTTGTATACAGACCCCCTTCTCAGGGGGAGGAAATGGACTAGGAAATGATAGAAAGTATACTTAGTAAGGCAGAAAAAGGGGAGATATTGCTGATGGGTGATCTGAATATGCCAAATGTTAACTGGAGTGCAGTTGCAGCAGCCACTTCGCAGAGTGGGGTTATACTAGATGCCCTACAGGGGGCATGCCTTAGACAACTAGTATTGGAGCCCACTCGAGAGGGAGCAATCTTAGACCTGGTTCTCTCAAATGGAGATGAAGAGAGGATAACAGATGTAGAAGTGGGTAGCCATCTGGGAACTAGCGACCATCAAACAGTATGGTTCACAATAAACATAGCAATAGAGTCAAGCCATACAAAGGCAAAGGTACTGGACTTTAGGAGGGCTGACTTTGCCAAAATGGGTGAGTGCCTAAGGAATGCACTAGCAAATGGGCAGGAAGGAGGGGTGGAAGAACAATGGGGAATAATAAAAACTGCCATCACAGAGGTAACAAGCCTTTGTGTGAAGCAAATAAACAAAACTAAACGATGTAAGAAACCACTATGGTTCTCGAAGGAAGTGGCATTGAAGGTTCAAGAGAAAAAGAAAGCTTTCAGGAAGTACAAGGAATCACAGAAGGAGCAGGACAGACAACTGTATCAGTTAAAGCAAAAGGAAGCTGGGAAGGCAGTCAGAACAGCAAAGGCCCAAACTGAGGAAAAGATAGCCAACTCAGTTAAGAAGGGGGATAAAACATTTTATAGATACAACAGGGAGCAAAGGAAGACCAAGGGAGGGATAGTGAGGCTTAATAAAGGGGCAGGGGGAGGATGGGCAGAGGGTGACTGTGAAAAGGCAGAGATACTAAACAAATATTGTTGCTCAGTATTTACAAAGGAAGAGGGGGAGGTACCTAAAACAAACAGTAGAAACACTCTGGATACAGAAGTTGATACCAGCCCATTTACAGAAGAAAGGGTTCTGAAAGAACTCTTAAAACTGAAAGGTGGACAAAGCAATGGGCCTGATGGGATTCATCCCAGAATTCTAAAAGAACTAAGGTGGAATTAGTGACACCACTGACTACCCTGTTTAACAAATCATGGGAGGATGGGGTGGTACCCAAGGACTGGAGGAGGGCAGATGTGATTCCCCTTCACAAAAGTGGGAGCAAGGCAGAAGCAGGAAACTACAGACCTGTTAGTTTAACCTCAGTGGTGGAGAAATGATGGAATCACTTCTGAAGGAAAGAATTGTCGAATATCAAGAGGCCAGAGGGGCACAGGACCCAAGACAGCATGGATTCACAGCGGGAAGGTCATGCCAGACAAATCTGATAGATTTCTTTGACTGGGTGACCAAAGTAGTAGATCAGGGAAGGGCTGTGGACATGGCCTACCTAGACTTTAGCAAGGCATTTGACACAGTCCCACACAAAAGATTCATATACAAGTTAGCTAGCCTGGGAGTGGGTCCCAAGATGACAGCCTGGGTAAAAATTGGCTGGAGAATAGGACACAGAGAGTAATAGTAAATGGAGTCCACTCTGAAGAAGAGGGGTTACTAGTGGGTCACCGAGGGTCTAGATTGACTAGTCCTCTTCAATGTCTTTATAAGCGACATTGCAGAGGGACTGGAAGGAAAAGTATCTCTTTGCAGATGACACAAAGATCTGCAACAGAGTTGATGCTCAAGGTGGGGTGGAAAGGATGAAAAGGGACTTGGCAAGGTTAGAGGAATGGTCAAATGTATGGCAGCTTAAATTCAATGCTAAGAAGTGCAAGGTAATGCACCTGGGAAACAAAACCCAGGGAAGAGTACACAATGGGGGTGAGATACTAACAACAACAAAATGGAAAGGGACCTGGGGTAGTCATATCAGATGACCTAAAGGTGGGCAAGCAATGTGAGAGGGCAGCAAGAAGGGTTGGGGGGATACTGGGATGCATAGGGAGAGGCATCACCAGTAGAAAACAGGAAGTTAGTATCCCTCTGTACAGACAGCTGGTCAGACCCCATCTGGAGTACTGTGTGCAGTTCTGGAGACCCAGTCTTCGCAAAGACATAAACAGGATGGAAGCTGTCCAGAGGAGGGCAACTAACATAGTGCAGGGTCTGCACCAGAAGACATATGAAGAGAGACTTAAGGAGCTTAATATGTATAGCCTCGAGGAAAGGAGGGAGAGGGGGGACATGATAGAAACTTTCAAGTACCTCAAGGGAATCAACAAAGTCCAAGAGGGTAGCATCTTTCAAAAAAAGAGGTGTGCAAGAACAAGGGGGCACAATTTGAAGATAGAGGGGGTGGCTCAGAGGTAATTTAAGGAAGTATTTTTTCACAGAGAGGGTTGTGGATGCATGGAACAGCCTTCCGGAGGAGGTAGTGAAGTCAAAAACAGTGGTGGAATTCAAGCATGCATGGGACAGTCATAAGGCAATTCTAGGGAGTGGGGGTAGAAAGAAGTAGGCTGCTGGTTAACTAGGATCTGCAGCTTATTCAGTAGGCAGGGAAATGGGCAGACTGGGTGGGCCAAGCGGTCTTTATCTGCCATCAAATTCTATGTTTCTATGTAACCATACACAGAAAAGCTGTGTTTCCATTGAGGAGTTCTGAGGATATCGTAAAGGCCCTGACAGCGACATTCAAGAAGTTCCTGATGTCATCAGAACACTGAGATGAAAACATAGCCAAGCTGTGCATGGTTGCACTTGTTTTATTCTGTGTAGCATATGGTTTAAAACTTAAAATAAAAAATATGCTGCTTTTTCCCCAAAAATAAGTCTTAGTTTTAATTTTTTTATTATTTGTAACAAAAGAGAGACCCACTCTCAGCTAGCTGCTGAGAACTCACCTGGGAGAGGAGTGGGTCTCTGTTTTTTCAAAATACTGAAACATAAGAATGTTTGTTTTGTCTGGAGATGGTTTGAGTTTTTTGTGTAGGAGAAATTAATATAAAATGGCAGGTAGCATAAGTTTCCATTCTAATTAAAAAAACCCTCTGTCAAACAGAAAAATGCACCATCTAGAAAACAAGACTCTCCAAGACCAAAATGATGAAATAGTTTACCTTTAATTTCATGTGCAGAAAATGCTATTTAAAATACAAACAGACAAGAGCGATATGTGCAACACAGTAACAGGCACAGGATGTCACCGTGATGTCATCACCAGGAAAAATGTCTGACGTTTCACCTGTCAAACACCGAGCTTCATCAGATGCAAGTAATCTGCACCATACACCCTTCTTATCAAGCAACACCTTAAAGTGGCAGTGCATTAGTGGTTATAACTGTCGTATCCATGCTAGCAAAAAACAATGTTAGAACTGTATATGATATAGGTCATACAAGGACCAGGCATAAAAATAATCTAGGTTACAATATGACAGAATGAGCTTCAAGAAAATGTGAGCAGGTGTCAAATTATTTAGTAGCAAAAATCCTTCCTGGAATATGAATTTAATTCCACTGTCATACTTTCCTCCAAACACAAGCATCTTTCAGTAATAGAAATGTTGTTAATCTGTACCACATAAAAAAATAAGCTTATGTTTCTGTAAGTATTTACAGGAACACAATTCTGTCCTTATCTGTACTTCAGCAAGACCTTCGACTCCATGCCACGTGGGAGACTGCTTAGTATGCTGCAGGACCTGGGAGCTGTGGTGAAGCTGGTGGGGTGGGTCAAGACCTGGGTGCAAGACAGCAACCCAAGGTTGTTTGGGGGGTGGGAACTCTCAGAGCCTAGGCCTGTAAGCAGTGGAGTCCTACAGTGCTCAGTGCTTGGACCAGTGTTGTTTAATATCTTTACCGGTGACAAAGTGGACAGAATCTAATGTACAACTGGCCTATTTGCAGATGGCACTAACCTCTATGGGAGAGTGGACACAGAAGAGGGGAGACAGAAGCTCAGGGAGGACCTAGCTGGGCTCGAGAAGTGTTTGGGCATCTGGCAGCTGGGGTTCACACCAAGAAGTGCAAAGTCATGCACCAGGGAGCTAAGAGCCCAGGGGCCACTTATTGGTTGGGAGGGGTACCAGTGTCCAGTTCGGAGGAGGAAAAAGACCTACAGGTAATCATCACAAGAGGCCTGAGGCATTCTGTGCATTACCATAAATCAGCAGCCAAAGCCAACAGGGTGCTGAGACACATTGCCAGTAGAGATGGGGTGAAGTTTAAATTCTTAGGCGAATTTGCCACAAAGCAGATGAAATTCACCTCTGTGGAGCTTTGCAAAGTTTTCCACATCTTCAGAAACGTTGAAATGGCGAAGTTCTGCTGTGAAGTGTGGAATTTCATCCATGATCAGTGGAATTTCACCTGCAAAGTGTGGAATTTCGGCAAAATTCTGCAATTCACGAGTGAAATTTCATACTTCGTAGGTGGAATTCTGCACTTTGTGGTGGAACTTCGTCATGTGGAATTTGTGAAATTCCATGGAATTCACTGGTTAGTCTGCCAATCGAAGTTTGCCAGCTCCGCCAACTCTAATTGCCAGAGGAATCATCTCCAGGAAAGGGGAAGGCATTCTGCCATTGTACAGGTCCTTGGTGAGATTGCACTTGGAGTACTGTGTGCAGTTCTGGTGCCCATATTTGAAAAAGGACATCACATTACTGGAAGGGGTGCAGCATAGGGCAACTAAGGTGATCCAGGGCCTGCGAGACAAACCCTATGAGGGAAGGCTGCTGAAGTTCAATATGTATTCCCTGGAAGACAAACGAAAGAGAGGGACATGATTGAAACCTTCAAGTACCTTAAAGGTATAACTAAGGTTAAAGTAGATGGCATTTTCAATCTCAGGGGGAATGGGTCCACTAGGGGGTACAGTCTAAAACTAGTTGGGGGAAGATTCAAGAGGGAAATGAGACAGCACTTTTTCACAAAAAGAATGGTGTGTGCCCAAGTGGACCGAACTGTCAGAAGAGGTGGTATCATCGAAAACGGTGGACAGCTTTAAAAGGGGTTTGGGGCAGATGAAATGGAGAGTCACAACAGGTGGGAAGGTGGGTAAGGGGATGAGAGAGGGAGGGAGGAAGGGAGGAAGACTCCATGTGGGAAAGGGAGCAGCTCCAATAAATTCGTCTGAGAGTTGCACACTCAAGCAGACTAGATAGACCGTAATGACTTTCTTCTGCTGCCATTGTTGTATGTTTGTAAGTTTGTAAACAAATGTACACATTTAAACTGGGAGCCAGGGGCTACCTAACAGGCATGCGGGAGTAATGAATGAACAGTATTTCGCAAATATCACGCCGTATTCGTTATTCGAAACATGTTGGTCTGGAGCACAGTGTCGGCCATGTCTACAATGTAGTATGTGGGGACCCCTTGGGCACCCTCCCTCTTGTCCAGAAACCATTTCAATGCCTCTAAACCTTCTCGATGTGGAATATTTGTGTAAAGAACATCAACGTATAATGTGACAAAGAGACACTCACTGGTGAATGTTAAATTTTCAACTAGGTTTACAATCTCCATGGTATCCCTGATGTATGACTTGAGATTCTTTACTGGGGTTCTAAGAAACTATCCACAAAATTTGAGAATGGTTCAGTGACCCATCTGATGCCTGAAATTATTGGGCAACCCAGTTGGTCATGTAAGTTTTTGTTGATTTTTGGTAGAGTTGGAGACAAAGATGAGAAAACAGAATGAACATTAGTAAAAAAAAGCCCTACATGTGAGATCTGGCTACAACCCAACCCAAGGAAACAGTCCAGTCATAGAGACCTTTACTAAGTTAATAGAAAAGGACAATAAGGCCAGGATTCACAAAAAAGCACAAAGTGCCATGAAAAGTTCACGCAGCACCCTGCAGTTTCGCTGGTGGGCAATCAGACTATTCACAGTCGGATAGTGTGTTGCGGAAGCACAAGTTCATGAAATTCATGAAATCCATGGATCAAAGCGAAGAAATTTGCTGAAAGTGCAGAATTTTGCACACAAAACTCACACTTTGTGGTGAAATTCTGCACTTCACAGCAAAAACGTCGCGTTTTGGGTGAAGTCAAAGTTTTCCAGGTCCAGGGAAGCTTCGCAAAGCTCTGCAAAGTGCAAATTTTTGGCACTTCACGCGAACTTCACCAGCAGAGTTTTACTTTGCCACATCTCTGCCTGAGAGGAACAATGGGGGGGGGGCATGATCTACTTCCTTTAGCTCTATCATTTGGTTTCCTGGGTACCCCTGTGTTGCTTTACCATCATGTGGTTTCCAGGGTACCCCTGTGATGCTTTGCCATAGTGCACCACTTATGTCTGTCCCCAGTGGCTTCCTGGGTTAAGTGCCATCCAGAAGGGGGCAATCCCATTGTCCATCTCTTCTGATCTGCCCTGCCGCATGAGGAACTTGCCCCCTTGGGAGGCTAAGCTACTGGGAGATAGTGTGGGGGCATCATGGCAGCTGCCCAGCAAGCATTAGTACTCCACCAAGCATGGCCTTCCATCCCATCTGACTCTGACTGCACTTGTCATAATGTCCCTCTAGTAGTTAAACACCTTCTGCAGCTCAGCTTGGGATGAGAGACTGGGTGGGTTTGCCCTTCAATAGCTGGGCACACTGTGCCAGTGTCTCAGTCCCTGTGCTATCCCTGTTGCATCAGGAGGTCCCCCTTAGGGTCCTGGTATTCCTTATCCTGTGACCTGGCACTAGCCAGAAATACAGGCCGTACAAAGACTACTGTGCTGACTCTGCTGAGCAGTACACATGGAGTGTTCTAGGAAGCTAGAACGCAGATCGTATGCCACCCTGAACCCTGTCCCTCTGGTCCGGCACAGGTAGCCTTACTATGACTGCGGGGAATGCTGCCATCATCGGGCACTGTCACAGGGTGCTGTAAGACCATTTGTCTTTCTGGAACCTTCTTCTCTTTCTCCTGCTTCAAGTCCACTGCAGCAGCACCTTCTGTATCTATCCTGTCTCTATTGACTTTGCTTTATTTTCCCTTTCCTAGACAGGCCACCTGGGAAAGCTCTCTGTACTATCCCTGTGATTCTTTATGGTTTCAGGAAGAAAAATGTCTTCATGCCCCCCCCACTTTTATGGAATACTCGTAATAGTGAACTGACTAAGTCAGTTCTTGCTGCAGAATGTATTATAAGAGAATGCAGCTGGCAACAGCAATGTAACTGCTGTTCTTTCCTTACTCATTAAAGGACAAATAAACAAGGAATTAGGGGGGTGAATGAAACTGGAAACGCTCCTGTGTATGTGTAGAATAAGGGCTACTGATTTTCATGATGCCAGTATTTACCTGTAAATCAGCAATTTTTCATGGTTTCATCAGTAATGAAAAGTTCCCCAAATGTAAACAAAAAGCGATCGTCTCCGATTCCGTGCCACAACTCGGCTCACAAAATGGCGTGGACATGCGGACGCGATGATATCATCGCGGCGACACCGCTCCACTTCTTCTGTTGAAACCTATGGGCACTGTTTTTAAATGTTTTATATTGGCTCTGTATGTGGCTCTCGTCATATGTATCGATACTTAGCTTATGCATCAGCAGAGTAAGAATGGCAATGAAGTATTGAACTTCATGCCAACCCCACCTCCAACCTGCAAAGACAGACAGGCATTGGGGTATGTGTTTGGGTTGTCACCCATAACGTTCGTGCCATTTCACCTCACCCTATCCTGCAGACACTGACAAGTGTGGAGGTGTGCCTTGGGGTGTTCGGCTTTACATTCACCCCACTCCATAATAACATACACTGAAATGGGTGCAATTTAGGAGAATGGGGTGAACTCTGGGGCCGAAGAGTCCAAGGCACACCTCGATGCTGTCACTGGCTGCAGGGTGGCGGGGTGGGGGGTGGAGCAGCATGAGCATTACAGTCAGCAACCCAAAGGCACACCCCTGATGCCTGTCATTCCGTACAGGGTGGGACATTATGGTTAGAAACCCTAACACCCCAGGCATTTGTTGGTATTTGCACTACAAATTTTCATCATGGCCTTTTTATGACCCCCACCTCATGAAAGCATTTGAGACCTCTACTCATGAACAATGGCACTGTGATTTTGTCAATGTGTCCCGAACTTTGAGTTCCCACAGCGACCGTGCCATTGTGCGCCAAATGTACAAAAACATAGATCAGGCAGGATGTGAAGAATGACAGCTGCACCATTCATAGGGAGGTGTGAAGAGATGGCAATGTTGAAAATCTGTAGTGAAAATATTAAAAATGCTTGAACTTCCGAGCGTACGTGGAAACTGCACAATGCATGCATGTAACACAGTCATTTAGTGGAATTATTTCACCAAATTTTCAACATAGGCATTTTGTGACCTCTGCTCATAAACACTCTCACTATGATCTTCTTAATCTGTACCGAACATTGATTTCCCACAGCAACCGTGCTATTCTGCACCAGATGTGTAAATGCATATTTCGGGCAGGATGCGAAAAATGACAGCTGTACTGTTCATAAGGAGGTCTGAAAAATGCCAATGTTGAAAATCTGAAGTGAAACTACTACAACTTTGTGAAGTTGTGAGGGTGCGTGGAAACTGCATAACACACGCTTGTAACACAGTTATTTTATGGACATTTATCATCAAATTTTCAACATAGGCATTTTAGGACCTCTGCTTATGAACAGAGTCACTCTGATTTTACATATGAACATACAAAACTGCCAGCAGAACAGACCAATTGGTCTATCTAAGTCTGCCTGAGTATGTAGCTAGCACCCTGGATTGCAACTGCCCCAGCCTCCTATCCCCTCAGTTCCTCCCCCGCTTATCCCAGCCCCTGCCCCTGACTCTTCCTCTTGCTTTATCCCACTCCTTAAAACTATTGACTGTCCTACATGTTATCACCCCCTCTGGCAGCACATTCCAACTAGACACCACCCTCTCAGTGAAGTAGTGCCTCCTCATTTCCCTCTTGAAACGTACCCCCTTTCAACCTTAGTCTGTGCCCCCTCATCTCTCTTCCACTCATCAGTTTAAACACCCCCTCGGTGTTAGATTTATTTACCCCCTCAGGTATTTAAATGCTTCAATCATACCCCCCATCCCTCCTCTCGTCCAGTGTGTACATGTTCAGCTCCTTCAGCCTAACTTCATATTCCTTTCCTTACATCCCCTTTAACATTTTTGTTGCTCTCCTTTGCACCCCCCTCCAGTAACTTTATGTCTCTTCTCAGGTATGGCCTCCAGTATTGCACACAGTACTCCAGGCGTGGTTTGACCAATGATCTGTAGAGAGACAGGATCACACCCCTGTGTCTAGATGAGAATCCCCTTGCGATGCACCCCAGCATCCTGTTTGCCTTCGCTGCTGCTCTCCTGCACTGGGCCAAGTTGTTCATGCTCTCTGTTACCAACACCCCTAGGTCCTTCTCCTCCTCTGTGATCCCCAACCTCACCCCCCCAACCAATAGTCTGTCTTCTGGTTCTTAGCCCCAAAGTGCATCACCTTACACTTCTTTGCATTGAATCCTAGCTGCCAGTCCACTGACCATGTCTTTAGTTTGGTTAGTACCCCTGCAGTTTTTCCCATCTGTCCTCTTTGTCCACCACTGCCCCCAATTTGGTATCATCTGCGAACAGACTAACCCTGCTCCCCAATCTGTGTGCTATTTTGGAGATTAAGAGCCCAAAGAGCACCGGGCCCAGCACTGACCCCTGTGGCACCCCGCTTGTCACTTCTCTAGGTGCCGAGAACCCCCCCCACCACCACCCTCTGCACCCTCCCTGTAACCAGTTCTCTATCCATTTAGTCACCTTTTTCCCACCCCCACTGCTTTCAGCTTCTCCCCCCAGTCTCCCATGAGGCACTGTATCAAAGGCCTTACTGAAGTCCAAGTACAGGACATGTAACGCATGGCCCCTGTCCAACTCCCTTGTCACCCACCCATAATACTGTACTAGGCTGGTTTGACAAGACCTCCCTGAGATGAACCTGTGTTGCCAGCCATCTTGGAGGCCATTACTCTATAGGAATGATGCCAGCCTCTGCTTCAGTATTGCCTCTATAAGCTTACCCACTATGGATGTGAGACTGACCATCCAATAATTTCCTGGCTCCTCCGTAGGCCCACTCTTGTGTATGGGCACCACATGGGTCATCCTTCAGTCCTGGGGCACACACCCCATTTCCAGGGAAGTGTTGAACAGATCTCCCCGTGGCTCAGCCTACAGTTCTGCCATCTCCCTCAGCAGCCTGGGGTGGATGCCATTGGAACCTTGTGCCTTGCCCACCCTTACTGCTTTCAGCTCCTCTAGCACCCTACTCCCTGTGATCACTTTGTCTGTCACCTCCTCCCCCCTTTTCCCCACCCCCCAGCCCATGCTGGTAGTGGACCATCCCTCTCTTTAGTGAAAATGGAGCAGAAGTACTCATTTAGAATTTCCACTTGCACCTTCCCCCTTTTCCACCCAATCCGCTCCCCACTTTATCCTCACAACATGTTCCTTGCACTTCCTCTTTTCCCTGACATACCTAAAAAAGTCATTTCCCCCTCCCTTTATGCCTTGTGCTAACCTTAATTCCCTGGAGGTCTTAGCTTTTTTCCCCTCCTGGCCACCTCCCTTGACCAACTCCCATAAGCCTCCTGGTAACACCTGGTGGCTCTTAATTTAGTTTAGTCTGAGTTTTCATGCTTACCCCCACTTTTTTGCTCGTTTGTTTTCTGTTCAAACGTTCAGTTCTTCTGCATGCTAGCTATGTCGTTAAGTGCTGCGCCG
Organism: Neoceratodus forsteri; assembly: GCA_016271365.2. NCBI lineage: Eukaryota > Metazoa > Chordata > Ceratodontiformes > Ceratodontidae > Neoceratodus > Neoceratodus forsteri. The sequence continues at coordinate 21,860,188 of CM028135.1, read as the reverse complement.
TGGGAATCCACAAAAATGGGTGAGAGACAATAAGGAAGTAGCCCCAAGAAAAAACTCTTGGTGACATAGACATAGACGAATGAAACTGTGAAAAACGAAGAGGGAAAATCTCAGTTGTGTTTTCACAGAGTAAGAAATTTTAACCCCACACCAAGCAGCTCAAATGCATTATAAGGTAGGCTGCATACTACCTAAACAGCAGATAAGCCTTTTGGCAGTACTGAACATGTGTTTGCTTTGTGAGCAGCACTATGTTAATGCACAATTTTATATATGTAATTACAGGGTCAAATTAAGGCCAAAAATTAGTGCAAACTAAGAACCTTATGGTCAGAAAAGATAAGAAAGGATGTATTTGCAGTAATTCTTATTAGATGGTATGTATGAGCAACAAGAATTCAAATGAACTGAGTGAAATATAAATGAAAAAAATATATGAACTACTAATATGGAATATAAATATGTTTCACAGAATCTATAAAGAGAAAATAAGAAATAATAACCCGTGAACAAGAGCTTTTTAGAGCAAAACATAGGGGGGAAGAAATAAAATTAAAAAGAAAGAAAGAAAAAATACTGGATTGAAGAGTATTTACTTCAAAAGGGCCCCCAATACTATCCATATACTGATCCCAATCATGGTACTCTGTGGCCCAAGCCTCTGTCACTGCAGCGGTGTCCACTTCCCCTCTGAAAGGAGTGCCTGAAGCTCTGCAGTTTTGTTCCTCAGGCTTCTTGCATTGACAGAGACCACCTTCCACCCATACCTCTCCTTCTCCTCGCTTTTCTCCTTGGCCTGTGTCCCTTCTCCTGGTAGTCCATACCCTTTCTCCTCGTTAGTCTTACCAGGTGGTGGTGCCTTCTGTATTACACTCAGACCACTCTGCCCGCCCCTCCCAGAGATACTATGCCTCCACCTTTACCTATCTCTAGGGGGGGTGAGCTCTTTAGGCTCCCCTGTCCGGACCTTTTTACCAACCTCAGTCTTTTGGCCACCCCCCCCCCCACATTAGTTTAAATCCACCTTAGTAGAGATATACCCCTCTAATCCCACCTTTAATACTCCCCTCGCCTCCCTGCTCAAGTGTCGCCTGTCCCCCGCATGCAAGTCACTATTCCCCCAGACTCTACCACAGTGAGTCACTAACCCATAATTTTTAGTGTGGCATCATTCCCTCAGCCACCTATTGAACTCCTTGATCCTACCCTTCCTCCCAATGCTGCACATGGTACCGGGAGTACCTCCAACAATGCCACTGACTCCCCCACCCCTCACACTGCCTACTCAACTCCTAGAACCTCCCCCCTCTCTACTTCCACAGTCTCCCCCGCCAAGTCGTTGGTACCCATATGCAACACTAAATGAGGTTTCTTCCTCTCCCTCACTGCACATTTGAGCAGTGCCTGCCCTGCCCCTCCTGCAGTCAACCCAGGGATAGCTAAAACCCAAATACAGCTGTGCCTTCCCTTCCACCCCATCTCACCCCTTTCGGTATCGAATCCCCCAGGATGAGTACCTCCCCGTCCCTAACCCCCTTTCCCTTCTAATGCCCCTTTCACCACCCCAGTATTCATTCTTCCCTACCCCTTACCCCCACCAGCTGCACCTTCTGTGACTTCTGTATCTACACCCCCTACTTTTGCCACCCTTTTCTCTGCCTTATTCATCCCATCCCCCTTGAACCCCTTCCCAGCCTGACTACTTCCTACTGGGCTTCCCATGTCAACCTCTCCTCCTCCTCCCCTGCTGATTTCCAACCCCTCTTCTAGCCCGTTGTTGTCGATTTAGAGCCCCCATTCCCTTCTAACCCAATAGTGATGCCCCTCCCATCCTTCCCCCTTCCCGTAGCCTTCTGTCCTCCAGTCACCCCTGCTTCCTTACTAGTCCCCCTACTACCCTTTTGTCCTCGCTAGCTCTTCCGCCACCTGTTGCCATCCCTCTCGTGCCTGCTTGGTCTCCCCCTTGGTATGTTCCTGCCCCTCTCTCTCTCTCCCATAGCAGAGGCTCGAATCTATTCCTAGTCGATACCCCTCCTATATCTCTTCCCCTATTGGTTCCCCTCCTACTTGTTCCCCTCCTTGCCCCTCGGTGCAACCCTGTTCCTCCTACCCGCAGCCATCTGCTCTCTCCTGGTACTCCTCAGTCTCTCTTCCTCCCCCATCAGCAGGCCCCCACCTTGGGCACCCCTCCTTCTCCTCTCTTTTCTGCTAGTGTCTCTGATACTGGGGTCGGTTTCAGTCCCTAGTTGTTCTTCCCCTGTCCCCCACCTTGCCATCCCCTATTTCCCCCCAGCCAGGATGCCTACCATACTCATTTGCCCTGCCACTTAGACTCCTCTCTAACCTCTACAGTTCCTCCCTCAAACTAGCCAGTTGTCTACGACCATGCACCCCCCATCCTCCAATCCCAGTCCAGGATCATGGCGGACCCACATCCTGTACACCCCACCACCCTTAGAAAGATGCCCGCCCTGCTGACATGCAACACCTGCCCCATTTTGGCCCCCATCTTATGTTATGGGCTCTTACTCCTGGTTTCTGTACCCTACTACAACTGTTAGGGCCCAATTTACTCAAATTCCTGTTCCCCCCACACTAGTCCCCGTACTGCCCCCTTACTGACCGGGTAATTCAGTCTCAAATCTCATCCGTTAGATACTGTATTACTGTAGCAATCCTAAAACCTTCTTGTCTGTTTTTCACCCTTCAGCTACCATGCTTTTTGTTCTCAGCCCTCATGGTTTCACTTAGCCCAGTTAGAAATCCTATTGCACTCCAAGTATTACTCTGCTCAGTTAGAGAAATAAACAGAACAAATAAATATGTATTATTACAGCAATGCTTTTTTTTTTTTAACAACTCTATTTATCCTCCTTGCGGAGCAGACCACTGCAATCTCTGGCGCCAGCACCCACACCCCCCCGGCCCGGTCTGGCACCCCCACAGAGCCGGTCATTTTTGCTCATGCTGCTCTGTGGCAGGATCCTCTTGGGAACTGGGGGGTGGGGCCATCAGCCGCTAGATCATCGCTCTGCCATTTTAAGCCTGTTTTTTTGCCCCTTGCGGAGTGCGGGCATGCAATGATGTCTGGGCACAAAATGCCAATGTCTGCTGTACTCCGCCTGCCTTGCTGCCATCACTCTGGTGGTAACCCTCCGGTCATCACCCGGGGCCATCACAGAGTGGTGTTTCCCTGGATCCCTCCCCGGGATAGGTCAGAAGTCCTATGGACACTCGATCCTATCCCTCCCCTGCCAACCCCTGGTGGTTCGGGCTCACATCCGAACCCAGGTCACCAGCATGGCGTGAGGTGTGGCATCTAGAGCCTCAACCCTCAGCGCCACCGAGCCCGCCTTATTACAGCAATCCTAACAGTATAGCTCAGTACTTAGCTCAGTTAGATAAATAAACAGAATAACGAAATCTGTATTATTACAGCAATCCTAAAAGTATCCAGTCATTGCTTTGTCTCCAACCCAGAGACCCTGCTGTAATATAGGACCACACAGGACCCTGGGCGGTTGGATGGGCAACTCTAAAGTCCCTACTGAGCTCCGTTGAGCTCGCTCACTCCCCTTCTCTCACTCGCTCATTCTGTTTCTCCCGGCACTGCAGGCTGCCCTTTTATGCTGGGCTCCTGCCTGCATTGGTGCCTTTTTCTGCCCACAAAGATATCCACAGCAGTCCCGACAGAGCTCCGTTGAGCTTGCTCACTTCCCCTCTCTCACTTGCTCATTCTGTTTCTCCTGGCACTACAGACTGCCCTTTTGTACTGGGCTCCCAGCCTGCATTGGTGCCTTTTTCTGCCCACAAAGAAGTCTGCAGCAGTCCTGACAGAGCTCCATTGAGCTCGCTCACCCCCTCCACTCACTCGTTCTGTTTCTCCCGGCGCTACAGGCTGCCCTTTTGTACTGAACTCCTGCCCGTGTTGGAGCTTTTTCCTGCCCACAAAGAAATCCACAACAGTCCCAACAGAGCTCTGTTGAGCTCGCTCACTCCCTCTCTCTCTCACTCGCTTGTTCTTAATCTGTCCCAAACACTGATTTCTCACTGCGACCGCACTATTCTGCGCCGGAAGTGCGAAAAAACATTTTGACCAGGATGTGAAAAATGACAGCTGTACTGTTCATAAGGAGGTGTGAAAAAATGCCAGTGTTGAAAATCTGACATGAAAATATTACAAATTTGCCAAAAGTTACAAGGGTGCGTGGAGACTGCTCAACGCACACTTGTAACACAGTCATTTTATGGACTTCATCACCAAATTTTTGACATAGGCATTTTAGGACCTCTGTTCATGAACAGTGTCACTGTCATTTTTTTAATCTGTCCTGAAAACTGATTTCCCACATCGACCGCGCTATTCTGCGCCAGAAGAGCAAAAACTCATTTTGCTCAGGATGTGTACAATGACAGCTGTACTGTTCATAAGGAGGTGTGTAAAAATGCCAATGTTGAAAATCTGGAGTTAAAATATTACAAATTCGCGAAGTTAGGAGCGTGCGTGGAAACTGCACAACACACACTCGTAAAACAGTCATTTTTTTGGATTTTCTTCACCAAATTTGCAACATAGGCTTTTTGAGAGTCCACCCCATGAACAGTGGCACTGTTATTTCATTAATTGGTCCCAAAAGGTGATTCCGCACAGTGACTGCAAAAATCACCTTTTGGGACTGACTAACGCCATGACAGTGACTGAATTCATGAGGAGGGATCCCAATAACCCCATGTTGAAAATTTGGTGCCAAAATTCCCAAAAATGCCCAAGATATGCACCAAAGTTCAAAAAACCCTATTTATGCCATTCTACAGCTTACCAGCATTTCTTCAGTTCGCGGTTGGCTTTGAAGAGTGCAGACGTGTTCCCAGTCCACCGAATATCATCGCACCAGGCTCCAGAGGTAAGTATGGGGTGGGGGTTGTAAGCAGGCGGGGTATGCAGAGGATGGGCGTGGGTTGGGGAAGGGGCACCAGACATGTCGAGGGACCGTTTTCTCAGTTTACAGGTACAAAAAAAAAAAAAAGACAATACGGGTTGGTTTTCTTCTTTTGCAGGTGTGTTTGGTACACTGGAGTGGGTTCCCAGTGTGCCACCTGCATTTGTGGAGAGGGGGACCAAAGCCGACGGGGAATTAGGCACCCCCTTGGCACAGAAACGGGTGGGGGGCATGATGCCGAGGGGGATTGGGCACCCCTTCAGAATACAACAGAAATTGGGCGGTGGGCACATTATGCCGATGGTGAGTGGGCTCCCCCATCAGCAAATTGAACTGGGAAGGGGAGGACTGAAGCTGACAGGGACTGGGCCCCCCGTCAGCAAAGAAAGACTGTTTGGGTGGGGTGCATGATCCTGAGAGGGAATTGGGCACCCCCTCAGCACACAACAAAAATTGGGAGGGTGGGGACATTATGCTGATGGGGAGTGGGCTCCTCCATCAGCAAATGAAGTCGGTTGGGGCCATGCCGACAGGGGGACTCGGCACCCCCCCGTCGGCTTTCATGGGGCTCTGAGGTGGCCGCATAGAGTAGCCATGTTCCTGGTAATGTTACACCAGGCAAGGTACCGCCCTGCAATGATGGGTCATTCCCTCTTTGCAGCAGAATTGCTGACACTGCAATGACGAGGCAGCCCCTCATTGCAGCGGCCAAATCATTTCAAGTTGGTGACACTTCTGTAGAACCAGTGTCATCAGGACACTGGGCCTGCATTGGGTGCACACTGCCAAGCCCACAAATGCAGTGCTGGCATCAGCTGCCACATTGCTGCACCTCCACAACCCACTTCTCTCCTAAGCTGCTGCATAATGTTTCTTGTGCATGTGCGCAAGCAAACATAATAAGCTGCCGCATAATGTTTCTTGCACATGCGTGCACGCAAACATAAAAATGACAGGCTAATGCCTCATAACATTCGGGCAAATGGCTTCCTCACCACTACTAGTCATATGCCCTCTGACTCTGACTTTCTGCCCAAACTGGGCCAGTACATTCCATCAGTGTATACACTTACAGTTTCTCTTTCTATTCTATCTATGTAGTCTTTTCTCTTCTCTCTCTCTCTCTCTCTCTCTCTCTCTCTCTGTCTCTTAGTGCTACCAGCACTCCTCTTGGGTTTACCCTAGGGCCTAGTTTGCTTAGGGTTATGATAAAGAGCCTAGATTATTAGGAAGCAGAGGCAGTCACATTCCTTATTTGGTGATGTAGTCCATGGGTTTAGCCTGAGTTTTTCTGTTGTTCTAGTAATAACCAAGCTTATTGTGTAGCATAAACATAGCCTCCATGCGGGTGATTTAGGTACATGAAAACAACTCTGTTACATACTCATCTTTTGAAGTGAGGAGGTATTTGGGCAGCCCGTTATTGCTTGGCTTTGAATTGCTTAGCAAACCTTTATATGGTTATACCCAGTCTCTATCACCCTTCCATTAGGGTGACCAGGTCCCTCAACCATTTCCTCAGTGGTGGGACCCTCGTGTCTGGGAGCTCCATTTGGTCATATGACTGCAACTTTGTGACACCCACCTTGGTTTAGCCCTCCATGTGGACTAGAATTCAAGCATTCCTCCTTAGTCATACTCTCCTCGCAGGAGGCTAACTGTCCTTTCTTAAGGGAGCCAGACCTCCTTTTTCCAAGGGTAGAGCCTTCAACTTAAGGTCCCTTTAGGCATAACCTATCAACTCAGTGATACCTTCAAGGATGATTACCCCATTAGTAGGATGGAGCAAGTTCAGAAATCATCTAAGGTTTGCCACTTCCGTCCTCTTCCTTTGATTGTTCCCTAACTCAAGCTGTAGTTGAGTTGTTATGTTTTCCTACATCTTATTTTTGATCTGGCTTTGTATTTATTTATTCAGTTTTTGATAAACGGGTAGGTGCACTAGACACAAAAGTGACTATTTTCAGGCATGACCCGGGAGGTTTCAACATAGCGAGGAAACAGATACACGGCAATACAATGTAAGACTATAACAGATAGGTATACTGTAGAAATGGATAACAGTTTGACAATTGCAGTAACAGGGAAACATTAGGATATTATACATATCAAAAGTGTAGTATGTACCCATGATCACAGTTAGAGTATAGACAATTCGAAGTGCAGAAGTGCCAAAAATTACAATTCTAGCTTCGACTACGTCATACAAAACTAGCTATATAAAATATTGTAAGAGAGAGGGACTGAGGAGGCAGGGAGGTTGGAACAGTAGGACATCGCATGGAGAGAGAGAGAGTGAGAGAAAGTGGGGGGGGGATGGGAAAGGATGCAGGGTAGAAAGGGGGTGGGAAGCAGATAGACGTAGGATGCATAAATACAATAGGAAACCACAGAGCAGTAATAGCGCAAGGAGGCATGACCTAGGGTGGGTTGAAACAGGTGCACTGTGCACACCCAGCAAGAAGGGAGCAATGTCTCTTTTTAAATGTGGCATGACTAGGGACCAGGCGTAGGTCAAGGGGCAACGAGTTCCAGTAACTGGGGGCTACAAAGGAAAATCCTGATTTGCTTTTGGATGTTTTACATCTGGGAATGTGCAGCAAGGAAAGGTCTGCAGATTGGAGGCCGTAGGAGGTGGACTGAGGGGTTAGCACAGAGGCGAGAGAGCTAGCCGTATTGGACCTCAGTATACCATCCAGAAGGACCCCAAGAGAAAGGAGCTGGTGGACAGTTGGAGAGGGCCAGTTTAGGCCTGTCTATAGCAGGCAGTGATGTTTTAACGGCATGTCAAATGCCCAGCTGTAAACTTGGGATTTAATAGTATGCATCATACCTGGAGGGATGGCAGCCTAAAGCCTTGAATCCCTAGAGACTCCCTCCACAGTGAGGTTGGCCTCTTTTTTTATACCAAAGGTCATAAAATAGCTACTTAATTTCTATTTCCACAAGTTACGTTGGGATCTCAGATGATGACCTATTCATATGTTTCTTAATCTGATATGTTCATGTCTATAGACTTCCTTCTCTTCTTAGTGGAAGTGATGTTCTGACTGTTCTGTCCATGCCTCGGTTCTGACTTATAGGATCTTCCATAAGGAGTAGTCAGCCGAAGGGACCCATGGTCTTGTGGCATCTGTAGGGATGGAACCCTCCTCAAGAGGGTTCCTGCGCCTTCAGCACCCTGAAATGGTGGTAGTACTCTTTGGAGACAGAGAACATAAAAGGCCAAATGTTATTTTACAACAGCTTATAAACTGGGCTGGTAAAATCCTGCATTCTGATTGGTTGTTAACTGTGCATTAGAAATGTTTAATGCATGGCTGAAAACAAGTGCTATCAACTTGGATTTAGCACACAAAAATAATTAATGTGCATACGTTGGAATGTTAAATATGTTTGGAATTTTAGCAACCATCATTTTTTTAACCTTTAATCTGAGTAACCTCACAGACACAAAACCAGTGCCCGGCACAATTCTACTCGTCCCCTACTGCTTTTCAATAACTGTAAATGGACTTTGCCTGCCTCGATTGTTACATCGTGATGATTTTATTTACAGTGTGTTTACAATTTGTCATCATGTAGATTCCACCCTATTCATTTGTTGCCATCAAACCCGTCTACTGCAACTGATGCTCACTGGCTTGCCTGTCTCCTGCCTTTTGCTCTTCTGATACCTATATGGGACAAATTATGTGCTTTTTTTTGCAATTCCTTCATTCCTTTCCATGTGGTATGAGTGCACCAAGTCTCACAGCCATTATGATACCTCCTCCTTTTTTTAAAGCAATGTGGGCAACATCACATTACTCACACTTTCTGACAGAGGTGAGCTTCCATCTGAACAATTCGTTGCTCGTGCTTCTCCTCTCTCACTCACAGCTTGCTTCCTTATCTCTTGCCGGTTTTCTGTCGCACTCCCTCACACAAAACCAAACCCAAAGTAAGAAACAAAAATTAATAAATAAACAAACCAAGCTGCTGCCCAAATGAGCATTGGCTCACAACTTACTCATTCATCTGTTGTCTTAGGCTATCCTGCTGGGTCATCTCTATTTTCTTCCCCCATGGAAAAGCTATATAAGTAAAAATGAAAACACATAGCTGGCCCGCCAGCATAGGGGTAGTACTGCTGCTTGCGGTGCTGATTACCTGAGTTCAGGAGTGAACTCTGGCTGTGAGAGGGCCGGCTGGATAAGGAGGGACCTTCTGGCAGACTGCTCTCTTCCTTCTCTCGTCCTCCAGAGAGCGAGTGGCACAGAGCCTGGTGTTGGCCTGGCCCTTATCAGTGGCTGGGGGTAGGGCTCATGAACCACAGCAGAGCAGCGGCAGGTCTCCGACATGCCGCGTACAGAAGCGTGCTTGGTGCCATTACTGATGCCACTGCATGCACACTCCATCATGCCAGTGGGAAGGGAGAAAGAAACCAAGAAAACTCCCTGGCTGGCAGGATGACTTCCAACCACCCACTGGCCTCCACACTCGATGACAAGGCACTGCCACAAAACTGCATTCATTCAGCTGTGGGAGTTGGAAACCTTGACACCCCCTCCAGGGCAGTAAACCCTGGAAGAACACACAGACAGGGTAAGTCCTGGAGATGTCAGGGTGACACGGCTGGGGTGGTAGGTATGAAGGGGGCCACATGGTGCTCAGGGGATAAATAGCACTTACTGCAAAAAAAAAATTAAAAACTGATTACAAACAGCTACTTTGTGTGATTATGTGTGCTTCTGGACAAGGAAGGTGGAAACGTCTATGGGGGTGGGGTGAGACCACACAGACCTACTATAATGATATCACAAAAACTACAGCTATGGAGGCCACAACAGGACAAATAAATTCAAAAAAAAATGCACAAGCACATGAACCACAGGAACTATTTTATGTAAAATTAAGGCAACGATCTTACTTTTGTATGATTTAACCCTCCTAATTTTTAATTTTAATGTTTACGTGCATGTAAAACAAAAAGCCCCATTTTATAAGCACAGTAAGATACTCCAGGAATGTGCATTAGACAGTTCTAACACACGGCTAGGGGCTGAAGGCAGTCGGCCTGTGGCCTTGTACTTTATTACACCCCGACTGTGCATTTGAACTGTTTAATACTCACCCCATCATGTCTTATATTTTACTTGTCAATAACACAGTCCAACCAAGTTACTAACAACAATTACTTTACCAACAGTACTAAGATGCTGACAGAACTCAGCAACCTCATCCAGTCTAAGTTGCAGAAGCACTACACTAAGTTGCAAAAGCAAACACCTGCAGTAATTGGTCCACACCTAGTTGCCCTCTAAAATAGTGAATTATAAGGATGTAAACCTTGGGTTCAGTGAGGCAGTGGGCTACTCATGTCACCTTCCCCTATAAGACCTACTTAAGCACATATAACCCAAGTGTCCTTTGTACACTCATTTCTTTACATCCACCATCCTTCCACATCCACTGAGATCCCACCTCTCTCCTTCTGGACTCTTCTCTAAGGTACAGTTAGCCAATGTAGCCCACAACCCTGCTGATGCTCCAGGGGTGGAACCTTTTCCCTATGCCACAGGTGTCCTGAAAAGGTGGCAGTCACCTGCAGGGACAGAGAGCATAAAAGGCAAAATGTATGTAACAACGGTTCACTATTACCACAGTCAAACCATCTTGCTAGCAACAACCACCTTACCAAGAGCACCCTGCTTCTGATAGTACTCAGCGTCCTCTGGTGCCAGAGGATCTGGTGACTGTGGTCCACACTTTCATCATCTCAAGACTCGACTATTGTAATGCTCTGTACCTAGGGCTGCCTGGAGCACTGGTGTGCGTCCTACAGCTGCTTCAAATGCTGCAGCCAGGCTGATAATAAGGACCTTGTGTTTGGATTTTATTATCAGCAAAACAAAATGGTTGTATTAAATGCACGCTGAAAATAGAAAATAGGGTTAAAAATCTACGTTTTGACCTTAGGTCTTCTTCAGGAAATATCTAAAGGTTTGCAGCATTTGCACTGGCTACCTATTAAGTGATGCACCCCCTTCAACATTAAGTGATTAACCTACAAGACCCTGCACATTTTGGGTCCCAGCTATCTTCATGATCTCTTGTTCTGGTACACTCTGGGTCCCTCTGTCTTTTCCACCAAAGTGTTGCTGTCGGCCACCCTGAGACCTTGTTTAAAGCAACCCAGTCAGGAGACAGGGCTTCTTCAGTGGGGGCCCCAGCTATTTGGAACCCCTTTGTGTTCCATCCTATAAGTTCCTCCTCAGTGGAGACATTCAAGAAGGGGCTTGAGTATTACCTGTGTTGTACAAGCCTACAGTACAGACTAACATATTTATTCTATTTATGTTTGTGTTGTCTTTTGTTTTACAAAGAAGACTAGCATGGCCTGCACAACAATGACATGCAAATTCATGAAGCGGTCCATATTTTTTCACATACACACACACCACGTTGCACCTGGAAGTGAGTCTCATCTTAGTGTGCCTCTCTCATTTATTAAATTTTAAATAAATGTTTTTTTTGTGATGCTTTTGTTGTACGATGTTCTAAGACCCTGGGAATAGGGGATGATGTTACACAAATACTACACTTCATTTATCTTGTACAAGCAAACAACTGCAGTAGTTACTCCATGCTTAGTTGCCCACAGACCCACTAAAGTATACTTAGGTTATGAAATATAAGCTAAATTATGTCTGCATGCTATATTTTGCAAAACTGGTTATGTGGTTTTGCAGGCTATATATATATATATATATATATATATATATATATATATATATATACAGATGCAGTGAATGTACAGCATGCTTCTCATACCAACACATAAGCAACAAAATAGCTGCAGGTCCAGTACAGCATTCCTCTACATACCTCATGCTAATGTGCTACTAAAAAACTTAGAGCTCATTTTAACTCAGAACAGGTTCTTCTCATACACCTCCCAGTCAGCGTCAGTGTCTAACCTCTGTACCTTGAGCAAACACTTTCAGTGAGCACTGCCTGATCTTTGATTGACAGCTAGTGCTAGCCAATGGAATACTGCATGCTCCCCAACCTTTAGATGTATGTGATGAAACCAGCGATGGTATGAAAGAATTGGGAGGGATGCTCCCAAACAAGCAATTTTGCTTTTAAACAGCCAGAGTTATTTCTGATTTGGTATTTAACAGACACAGACTTGGTTGGTTTCTTTCTTTGCTTCAAGTTGGGATGATAAAGAATAATTGTTGGTTACCAACACAGAAAAAAAAGAAAAAATCAAAAGTTCTTTGTGTACAGCAGTGCCTGAATCCAAATTATTGGTAAAAACCCGAACTAACCTCAGTCTTGCCTATGGCACCAATTAGCAAAAGGAGCTCCGATTGTGAAACTACTAGAGGAATAGATCTGAATTGTTATTGAGACAGACAAGGTTTTCCACCTTAACCAGAGAAGGTTTTTGGCAAACTGCAACCATAAACAGGGTTCTTGCAAAGATGGTATGAACTGAGAAATACTAAAGAGAGAGAGAGAGAAGTTTTATCTGCAGCGGATTTTGTTTTTTAAAGAAAAGTTATTAAACAAATACAAGAGCTTTATTTTATCCTGTTGCATATATTCAGAAGGAGAGATGGAGCGAGTTCAGAAATATATGCAGTCGGGTACGGAGGCAATTACAAATGTGTTTGCTGCAATTTTAGCGGTGATCAGCGTGAAGCTATACATGACCTTTGAGTTTTTCTGCCCATGCCTGCCTGGCTACAACATGACATATGGGATGGGGTTCATGTTCATTCCACCTGTGGTGTTCCTCTTCATCGGGCTCATGATCAACAAATATTGCATCCTGGCAATTGAGGAGACTGTCAGACCCGTTGGTGGGAGGATGAAGAACCCAACTATTGTGAAGTAAGGTTGTTTACAAACTTGTCAAGTTGGTCAGTCCAGTGGTTTAGCATCAGTACCTAGTGCTGTGACATAGGAGACTTGGGTTTGTTTCCAAGCAAGACATTTCCAGCTCAGGCCAATGGAATCTAGTGTACATTGTGGAGTTGATAGATTTGGGTTTCAGGATGGGTGCTGCCCCTATCCAGCTGTAACCATGACATCAGCTGAGGAGGTGGAGACTTACGGGTTTCCCAACGGCAGAAGAGGGTACTGTTGCAGCAGCTGCCATGTTTGGAAGGGAATGTTTAGGGACCACATTTCTAGTAAGAGTGTGCATCACAAGTATTTAATGAACCAAATACAGTGCACTACTTAAGCAATAATGACGCTACAAGTGGGAATTTCCTGGAGCTTTATGCTTGGATAGAGGGCTAACAGCCCAAGGCACAGCTGAGGGCACTTAGCCTCATTCCAGGTGTTAATCCCTAAAAATGCCCACCTGTGTGAGTATGATTGTGATTATAAATAAAAAAGCTACACCCTAAATTGGGTGTTTTGTACAGAAATCGTGCCTGTATTCCTCTGCTGGCTTGCCGTGCCCTGGTCCAGAAAATGATCCTACCTATTTTGACTACAGTGATGTGGTCTACAGTGCTGCTCTTAAATCTTCCTTAGTTAGGCTGGACTCTCTATTCCACTCTTTCTGCTGTTTTGCTCTTCACAATCCTCCCCGTATCCATCATTGCACCCTTTACTAATCTCTCCCTCTTCCTTCCCTAGCTGACAGGTGCCGTATCCACTGTGCCAACTTCACTGCAAAATTCTGGTTTCATTCCTTCCCTCCGTGTCTCTCCTTCTCCATTTCTCTGAAACCGTCTTCTTCTCACTCACTCAGAAACCATGACCAATGTACTTTTACCATCCCACCCAGGACTACCTTGGTTGGTCAGATTGCATTCACACACTGTTTCTCAAAAATTTGGAACACCCTCCCTTTTGGCAGCCATCATGCTGCCTCCCCCATATCCTCAGCTCCCTCTTCAAGGACCACTTTCCCCTTTCCTGTAGTTGGTTCCATGTCATAATAGCGATTGCTATTATGGTGACTGTATATTGCCGAAAAGCAGATCGGCAATATACACATACCGCCGAATGCACATCTGGCAAATACATATTGTTTATGCGGGGGACTGTACCCCCCCCCGGCACCTCCCCTCATGGATTTTGGATTACCAACTCCAGGGGGGGTGCATGTCGGGGAGGGAGCAACACTTGGGAATGCATAAAAAAAAGCTGCAAGTAGTGGCAAAAGCATCTTCCCGGTCCAGCCCTGAACCCAGTACCTTCTGTACCAGAACCGGCCACCTTCACCACCACACCACATGGCTGACTTGGCTGCAGCAGGCACACTATCCTGTGACAACCATCTTCTCTATCCCTCCCCTTCTGGTCACATCCTTCACTGTGCTGTCGCTACCCTTGCAGGGTAGCCCAACATGATAACGCTGAAAATGAGACGCTGTTTTAACAGTCGGCCATTTTCAGTCACTATCATCACTAGATTCCCCAGTAGCTGTGCTTAATTGCTTAATTTTACCCTTACCAGACTTGCCTCTGCACTCATTTGCAGTTAGTACCTATCCTATACCTGTCCTATATTAAACTTTTGTTCCTATTTAGTGTTGCCGTTTATTGTAATGTATTGTTATTTTATTTTTGCTCATACTGTGCAAGTTTGTATTCTATATTCCATTATGCAGTGTCTTGATTTTTGCTGCTGTACCTGCTGTGCATCTTTTTACCCTCTCCCCCAGGACGGATGCATCTGAAAGTGAGCACATCTGCTTAGTATGCCTTCCTGGTGAAACTTTTAAATAAATAATAAATAAATAAATCTAATTGCACTAAAAAAATGGCTTTTTAAACAAAAATTGGCAACATGCTAATATCAACTGCTTTAGAATAGTCTTGTTTTCAGTGGGGGCCTGGGCTTGATTCACAAAGGGTGATGCAGGGTAGCCCTGCATTGAACCTGTTTTTTTGTGCAGCTGCACCAAACACTTCACTGCAAACTGAGCTTGATTCAAGGAGATCTGGCACATTTGTGACACTTTTCCTGATTAATGGCAGCTGGCACCAAATATTTGGCACAAGCACCATAAAAAGCATACCTGAGATTATTTATCGTTTATTGAATAGAATCAGAATTACAGTCCTTTGAGTCATAGGCTCTTTTGCAAAAGTTCCATGTCAACCAAAAAAAAAAAAAAAAGGAAAAGGTACACATGCATAACTAATATCATGTAATACAAAGCCATATAGCACAGGGGAAAAAACATTGGTGGGTTACATCAGCAGGGAACTTAAAAAAGGTTTCTGGGTCAAAGTTATGTAAATATGACAAGACACAGTTTCGGAGGGTCTTGAATGGACTCAGAGCCATATTATATATATAGTGGAATTGAGGTGGCTGGGAGAGACAAATGTGGTAGACAGATGAGAAACATATCCTTTATCTGCGGGCTTCCTTACTATATTAGAGCAAGTACCTGATTACAATGGTATGCCATCACCGCAGTGACTCCGGCACCATGAAGACCATCACAGTGACATGAATCGGGCAAAACCCGCCCATTGCTGTAATGGTCTGTGCAGTGACAGGGACAGCCTTGCTGGGTGTTTGGCCCCGAGTCCAGCTCCAACTCGGAGCAGGAATCTTAGAGACCGGGAGAGTGGGGCAGAGACTCTCGCAGAGGGGTTCAGGGGCATAGCTCCGACAGCGCACCAGCATCCCCGAGACTACACTGCCGACAGTCAGCATGGTAGCTGTCGCTGTAGGGGATGTCGGTGCAAGCGCTGTCAAAGCGCTATGGTAAAACTGATTACAATATGGCTCCTACTGAGAGTCTGAAAGGGAGGTGGAATCATTAAGGGAGGTGGAAATTTATTTACAGTCACAGGTTGCAGTGTCAAGGAGGATGAGGGTCTTGAGACCTGTTTTAAATTGGCCAAGACTAGGGGCCAGGGAGATGGAGGCTTGTAGGATGTTTAGCCACAGGGGAGCACAATATCAGAAGGGCCTTTGCCCAAGTGATGTTCTACAGTGAGGGACTAGGAGGGTGGAGTTGGCAAAGTGGCTAAGGGCCCTCCTGTGTGGGACTATGTGGATAAGTGAGTGGAGACCGAATGGTGCTTGCTTGTGTTGTATCTTTTTTGCAAGGAGGCAGGTGTGGTACTTAAGCCTGCCATGGGAAAGAAAAAGCTGGTCTAACTTGTGGCAATCGGCACATGGGATCAAGAATCCTGATCACCAGCCGGGAAAGGATGCAAGCCCCATGCCCCATATGTTTGGTGTACCCGGGGCATGTGGCATTTTCGGAACATTTGTGAACTGGGTCTCTTTTGTTTAGCCATTTTTAACAATGCATTCATGCATGATAGGCTAGCCAAGCTCACATGTCACATCTCATTTTCAGTGGAATCCATGTTTCACCCATTTTTACATTGCATTTACCCAGGGTCCAGATGAAGTATGCTATTTTCAGTGTGGTTCTACTTTTAGTCATTGTTATGCAGCATTTACTCAGGATATCATGATATCTAGTGACGCTAGCAGTTGTAAATGAGTGACTGTCAAAACAGAGAGCAGAGACTCGTTTACAGTGCTATCGTTTTGGACTACCGTGTAAGGATAGTGAGAGGATGCGAATATGATAGTAGGGATGAGCGAGGGAGGGTGACAGGAAGAGGAGGTATAGGGAGGTGAAGTGGAGGGCTAGGTGAGTGGGTTTGTGTGGGGTAATATGCCATGTTGCCACCGAGCTAGCCATGTGATGTGGCGGTGTGGGTGGCTAGCTGCGGTGCAGCAGGTTCGGGGCTGGGGACCAGGAAAAGTTTTTACGGCCACTACAATTTTATTTTACTATATTCAAATTGTCTCCCCCTTCCCAACATGCACCCCCCCCCCCGAGTTGGTTATCTTTATTCAGGGGTTGCGGGGGGCAGAGCCCCCCTCACTTCATAAACAGTATTTTAACTTACTGGATATCTGGTTGCCTATTAGTGTATATTGCCGATTTGCTTTACCGCGATGTACACTTGTCATAACAGCGATCACTTTGCGATCGCTGTTATGACGTGGAACCAGATATCACAGCTAAGATGCAATATCTTATTGTCAGCGTAGTTCTGCTTCCACGTTATTGCACACTGTATTTACCCTAGGTAGCTCAGCAGAGATACAAACCCAGTTTCTTAGTGTGCTGTTACTTTTACCTATTTGTATACTGCATTTACCACGGATAGTCCATGACAGAAAAGATGTGATATCTTATCGTAGTGTGGTCCTGCTTTCACATATATTTAGTAAACACCCAGGGAGAAGTAGGAACAGGAAAGAGGGTTAGGACAGGGAAAGCAGGATATACCCTAGCTAGGCAGGTCTATAGGTAAGGTCAGTGCAATGCAGAAAAAAGGTAGAAATCTACAAAGGGATAGTAAGAGAAAGAAAGGGAAAGCAGGGTAAACCCTACCTTGGGTAGTTTGAAAAACAAGATCAGGGGAAGCAGAGAAGTGGGGCAGGAGTACCATGGAAGCAGGAACAGGGAAGACGGGTCATCTAAACTAGCATATGTACTAAGTGAGGGCAGAGGAAGGGTAGTGATCACTGAAGTGGTGCAGCATAATGATTGTGGCTCCGTAGACCCAAACACACAAGACAAACATAGGGATTGAAAATGTTTCACTAAAGAGACAGAGCAGTAGTTGCTAAGTGCAGAGGAAGGACATGCATGGTCTGTTGCTGCAAACTGATGTATTGAAGAAAGGATATGCCATTGCTTAAGGTTATCCCATGTTTTAAGTAAACATCACACAGAAATTGTGTGTTGAACCTGAAGTTCTGTGTCTGGTCCATCTGTTATCCCACAACCCCTCCACAGGCATGCAAATGAGCCGATTAGCATCTTACATACCCAGTGGGCTCATTTGCATGCTTCTGTAGGTCTGAATATGGCCCATTGGAGCTCTGCTGTTATCCTGTTTTGAGCAATGCTGTCTCCAGTGGGAAACTTTGTCTCAGTGGGTTTTATCCCAGATTCTGAGACAGATCTATACATACATACATACATACATCAACAGACAGACAGATGGACAGGTAGGCATCCAGGCAGACAGACCTATCACTCATTAATAAATTAATGAATCTCTGAACAACAGTTACTATCAATCTATTTTTAATCCTTTTCCTCTAAAAACTAGGAGCATGGTTTCTTCCACTATCCAACGTACTCTGCTTGCTCCTATGACGTGGATCATTCTCAGCCTGCTGGATGGGAAGTGCATCATCTGTGCTTTTAGTGAGTCCATTGATCCAGAGAGGTTTGGGGAGTTTGCCAACAAAACAGACACGGAGCTTAAGTTGCTGCTTGCCAAAGTGCCCTGCAAGAACTATGACCTGCAAATGAACAATGGTACCAGAAAGGCAGTGTCCCGATATCTCAGGTGTTTGTCACAGGTAACACTTTCCTAACACTCCCAATTTTGCAAAGCAATACTGCAATGGTTGAAATATTAGTACACAAGCTATATGGCCAGACAGATCCAATTTTCCGTTGTTATAACACTCTGGACATAGGAATCTGGCCTTCTACCTATAGTCAAGGTGCCCTGTTCTCTGCTGCACTGTAGACAGAATTGCTGTGGCAGGGACTCTGAACTTATGTGGAACAGTTAGGTCAAGTTCTACAACAAGTTTTAAAGTTCTGGGGCACATTAATAAATCAATAATACAGAGCCAGCACTACAGGTTTAGGGGACCCAGCATGGAGTTAGAAACATAGACTTTGACGACAGATAAGGATCACTTGGCCCACCTAGTCTGCCCATTTCCCTACCTACTGGATAAGCTGCAGATCCTAGTTAACCAACAGCCTATTTCTTCCTATCCCCCCTCAAGAACTGCCTTATGTCTGTCCCATGCATTCTTGAATTCTCCCACAGTTTTAGACCCCACAGCTTTCTCAGAAAGGCAGTTCCATGCATCCACCACCCTCTCTGTGAAGAAATACTTCCTCATGTTGCCCTTGAGCTGTTCCCCCCATTACCTTCAAATTGTGTCCCCTTGTTCTTGCACATCTCTTTTTCTGAAAGATGCTACCCTCTTGGACTTTGTTGATTCCACTGAGGTACTTAAACATTTCTATCATGTCCCCCCCCTCCCTCCTTTCCTCAATGGAATAGATATTAAGCTCCTTTAGTCTCTCCTCATGTGGCTTCTATTTCAGAGCCTGCACCATTTTAGTTGCCCTCCTCTGGACTGTCTCCATCCTGTCTATGTCCTCGCAGAGACGGGGTCTAACTCCTACCACATAAACGTAACTTACATAAGTTCCCTTAAGCATCCAGTTTTGTACTTTTCAGCAGCTGCTCTAGCTCTCTGTATTTATCTAAATCTATGAATATTTATGAATTTATATATTTATTTATAAATTTTTATATTTATGAATAGCGTCTATATGCTGAGAGAAGCCAAGGTCCCTTTCAAGTTAGATGGCAAGATATTTAAAGGAGGGTACATCAACAATTGTACCCCCATCAAGGGTGTGGAATGTGGGGGAGGGAGGATAGCCCAGAAAGCCTCTGCCTGATGTTGAAGCACGTGGAAAAAGTTTTTTTGGAATTTAGTGGTAATTGATTTGAATGGAACCAGTTCTGGATAGCGTGAAAATCAAGCTGAAGCCTGGATGATAACTCCAAAGAAGAAGACCCAGATGCAAACAGGACCATGTCATCTGCATAAATATGGATGGAAGCAGAAAAATAGGCTGAGGCTGATTTCTCCTCCCCATCCCACACTTACCTAATGGCAGCAAAATTCTCTCCTCCCCCAACCAACATAATGTCAGCGATGCTCTTCCCTCTTCTCTTTCCCCCAACCTAATGTCAGCAATGCTCTCTCCTCCCATCCCCCTAATGGTAGTGCAACCTACCCCAAACCGTAGACCTAATGGCAGCAAGATTCACTCTCCTCTCCCTTATGTGATCCTGCTCCCCCACCAACAACTTTGCCTGATCCCAGTTTTCAAAAACCAGTATAGCCCATCCCCGCCCATCATTGCCCTACCACACACCCCCGTGAAAGAAAGGGATTCTATTTGCAATGCTCACCAAACAATTTCATCACACAACACTGACATACTGGGGTTAGCCATCAGACCATGGAAGTGTAAGAGACAGGGCCATCAGTTACACATAGCCAAAATTTGATTCATTCACTAAAGTGAGTCCCAGCCTCACCTTTATTTGATTACTTTGACTACTGTGTTGAAAGGTCGCGCTATGCATGCTTTTTAACTTTAAAGCTACATTAGTGTTCTTTGGATAAGATTGACTTGTCTCTCAGCAACATTTTTTTTTTATCATTTAATACTTTTTTCCACGTTCGTCGGAGGTGACCCCCGTGATCTCCAGCTGCCTTTGCCTGCACCCCCGACCCTGTTGTGCATGCGGGTCACACAAACCTACAGAACCAGGGATGGGCTGACATCACGCTGTGTCATGGACAGGCACCTCTCTCAGGTCAGGGGGTGCGGGGCATGGCCATGAGTCACTGAAATCACCCCTCGATGTTTCCTCCATTAGCTTTCCCCTCAGAGTGCGGACGTGCAACGACGTCCGGGCACTACGTACCAACGTCCACCGCACTCTGCCCCATGCTGTCACCGATCTGGTAGTGCCTCCAATCATCACCAGGGGCTGCTACAGAGTGGTGAAACCCCGGATCCCTCCCCGGGATGGGACAGCAGTCCTCCGGATGCTCAATCCTATCCCTCCCCTACCTACCCCTGATGAGCCGGGCTCGCATCCAAACCCGGGTCGCCAGCGTGGTGCGAGGTGTGGCATCCAGCACCTCAACCCTCAGCACCACCAGGCTGACCTCTCAGCAACATTTTTAGTTGAGATGCAGTGAGCTTGAAACATATCCCTCATACACTCTTCCATTTTGTACCAATACCAATATAACATTCTCCCGAAGCAACTTATAAACATTTAAAAATGTATCATCTGCAGAGTCACTGTGATTTTTTTTCTGTTTCTCTGTTTGTTTCTCTCTTCCCTTAGTTTCCACATTGTACATAATCTTTAGCTTTGGTTCTCTTTTCTTACATAGGCTTCCTCTTTTTAATTTCTTCTGTCTATCCAGCTAGTCTCTCAATTTTTTACTGCCCCAACAATTTTGTGTATTTAGCTGTCCTTTTACCTTCTTTTTCTTTAATTCAAATTTTTTATGTTGTCTTGCGTGTGTGCAAGCAACATGTTGTGGTAGTAGGAGAAATGCAGAGGTGTGTCAGTGTTGGCGAATGCAGGGCATGCTTTAGTAGGTGCGTCCCTCATTCACCAATTAGCCAGCATGCTAGTGCTGACACAAGTTTATGCAAAGTGCCACCAACTTGAAACAAACATTCCACTGCAATCAGAGACAAGCCTGGCATGCAGTGGCACAGATGACATGCCTCCCTACGTGCCTTTGCTGGTGAAACATTTCAATAAACATGGCGACGGGTCCTGCCGCCACTATAGAATCCCAAAATAAGGCTGACATTGGGGGTGCCATCCCCATGTCGGCATGTCCGCTACCCCCCACCACATTGTGTGGCACACTCTGAGCCCACCGCAGTGTGCTGCCGCTAAGAGAACGCCGACTGCATCAGCATGCTCCCCCCCAGCTCATTCCCATTTTGTGGCACACTGGGAGCCCACCCCAGTGTTGCCAACATCAAGCCCCTCCCAAAAGTCATGGGGCACACTGGGAGCCCACCCCAGTGTGCTCAACATTTGTTTTAATTCACTTGTAAAGAAAGAAAATGGTCTTGCGAGGTTCCAGTTGTTTTTTTTGTGTACCTGAAAAAAGAGAATGGTCCATTGTCCGTGGGGCCTCCCCTACCCTCCCCAAACCCACACCCACCATCTGCACACCCTACCTCCCTACACCCTCCTCACCCCATACTTACCTCCGCAGGTCCAGCTCTGCGATCTTCGGTGGAGCAGAAACACGTCTGGACTCTTCAAAGCCGAACTGCAAAATGAAGACATGCCGGTAAGCCAGACCAGAGGGTGTAGACAGAATGAGAAGGGACCTGCAGAAACCTGAAGAATGGTCAGGGGTTTGGCAGATGAAATTCAATGCAAAGAAGTGCAAGATAATGCATATGGGGCACAAAAACCCTGGCACAATATATCAGTTGGGGGGTGAGGATATAGCATGCACCAAGCAGGAAAGGGATCTTGGGGTTGTCATCTCTGATGACCTCAAGGTAGGGAAACAGTGTGACAAGGCAGCAGGTAAAGCAAATAGGATGCTGGGATATATAGGCAGGGGCATCACCAGCAGGAAAAGGGAGGTCATAATTCCACTATACAAGACACTAGTGAGGCCCCACCTGGAGTACAGTGTACAGTTCTGGAGACCATACCTATGTAAGGACATAGACAGGGTAGAGAAGGTTCAGAGGAGGGCAACAAAGATGGTGCATGGATTGCATCACAAGTCCTATGAAGACAGGTTGAAGGAACTGAACATGTACTCCCTGGTGGAGAGGAGGGAGAGAGGGGATATGATAGAGACATACAAGTATCTTACAGGGAGGAACAGGGTGCAGGAAAACACTATTTTTAAGCGAAAAAGATGTTCCAGGACTAGAGGGCATGGGATGAAGTTGGAGGGAGGACGATTCAGAGGAAACATGAGAAAGAATTTCTTCACAGAACGGGTGGTGGACAAGTGGAACACCCTGCCAGAGGAAGTGGTGGGGGCTGAAACAATCATGGGATTTAAGAATGCATGGGATAGACATAAAGGAATTCTGGAGGTCAGGGGTAAGGGGCAACAGACTTCTAGGAAAACAAACTGAACTTACAAGCTCAAATGGGCAGACTGGGTGGGCCATAGGCCCTTATCTGCCGACACTGTCTATGTATCTATGTAGCTGTATAATGGCATAAATGGGGAGTTTCAACTCAGGTGGATATCTTAGCCATTTTTTTGAATTTTGGCTCCAGATTTTCAACATGGGGTTCTTGGGATGCCACCTCATTAACACATGCACTGTCATCTTGTTATTCTGTCCCAAAAGGTCATTTTGCAGTCACTGCACAGACTCACCTTTCGGGGCTGATTAATGAAATGACAGTGCCACTGTTCATTAAGTGGGGTCCCAAAAAGCCTACGTTGCAAATTTGGTGAAAAAATTCCAAAAAATGACTGCTACGAGCATGCATTGCGCAGTTTCCATGCACGCTTGTAACTTTGACAATTTTTAATATTTTCATTCCACATTTTCAACATTGTCATTTTTTCCCACCTCCTTATGAACAGCACAGCTGTCGTTTTTCACATCCTGACTGAAATGTGCTTTCACACATGTGACGCACAATGACAGTCGCTGTAGGGAAATCAACATTTGGGACAGATTAACAAAATCACAGTGACGCTGTTCATGAACAGAGGTCCCAAAATGTCTATATTGAAAATTTGGTAAAAACATCCCCAAAATGATTGCGTTACAGGCATGCATTGCACAGTTTCTATGCAAGCTTGTGACTTCACCAATTATTCAATGCTCGAATCACTTAGATGCTTCCTCAGGGGGCTGAGGAAGAATTTAAGTGATTCGAAGTTCCGGGGAGTTTGTCTCGTTCTATGTCACCCTTGGCTGTCCACAATTGCACTAATACAATCTGCACCCAGCATTAAGCTATCCACTTGGATTTTGATTATTTTTTCAGTTTATTGCATGGTGATTCTCCTGGATGTTTCACCAATGCCAGCTGCTTGCTGGCCAGTGTCAAGCAGGCTAGAAACCTAAGCCCAGTATGCACTATGCCACTGGTCTGCTGCAGAGAGAGAGAGAGAGAGGTGGGTGGTGAGACTTGGAGTGAGACGGGAGAGTCGGAGACTAAAAAAAAGGTGCTCAAAGTCACTTGACTTTTGTTTTACTCTAGTATGTGTGTGGTAGAAAAAGGGAAGAAAATCTGGCTTGTCAGGGAGGACAACTGACAGCTGTTCATGAGAGAGACAGCAGACAGACAACAACGGAGAGTGCATATTAATTAAAGCCTATAGCTGCTGCAGAGTGCAGCAGAGAGAGACAACAACTGAGAGTGCATATTAATTAAAGCCTATAGCTGCTGCAGAGTGCAGCAGAGAGAGAGAGAAAGAGAGAGACTGGGAGGGAGCTGGGAGAATGAATGGAGGTAGAAAGGAGAGATTACAGCAGCTGTAAAAAAAAAAAATAATAAACTACATGTACTTGGCAATGACAGCTGGCAACTTGGCACCAGGCATGGGGCAAAACAATCTGTCTATATGTTTACTCTGCTGAGGCTGTTCTTGAGTGAGAGAGAGAGAGAGAGAGAGAGTGAGTGCAAGCCCTTCAACTCCACAAAAAAACTGCCATTGCTCTTAACATTTGTGTCTCAATCTGAGAGTGTTAGTATTACAAAAAATAATAATTAAGACAAGTGTAGTAGTGCTCGTGTGACTGTGTGGAGGTCTGGATGGAGGAACAAAGGGATTCTCTGAATACCTAATTTGCCTTCTTGCTTATACCATAGTCCTTGCCACGTTGCCACCGAGTTCGGGTCAAGAAGGGACAGGGGAGGCGGAAGACAGTTGAAGTCAGACAGGCATGTATTTAGTACTTTATTAAAATAGTTCTGTAACAAGCAAAATTGCTGGGAGGGGGAAGTGGGACCTAGTCTCATTATCTGAGATTACCTTTTTCTTACCTTGCAGGCATTAATAAAAAAAAATAAATTGTATGCTATCATGTAGTCAGAACTGACCAGCACATTTGCGTCAATAAGCTCTCAGTTTTAATTTCCTGAAATGCTATTTACATATGATTCATTCACTTAAGTGCCTTGACTATAGGTAGAAGGCCAGATTCCTATGTTCAAAGTGCTATAACAACTGAAAGTGGGATCTGTCTGGCCATAAAGCCTCTAAAGATTATGTTTACACATTGTATATTTCACCAATCATTGTGTCATTTTATGCAATTTTATGGCAGATTTTCAATTTTCCTCACATTTTATAAAATGTTCTGATTAGAATCAGAACTAATCAGAACTTTGGCCTGGATTCTAATCCTGATAATAAGGGCCAGGATCTTTTTGGGTCCTCACAAACCTAGTGCCTAATAATTCTGGGTCTGATGGCCTGGAACCCAAGCTTTTGAAACTGCAAGTCCCCTCCAAAGTGTTCCCCATGACACAAATCCTAAACCTCTCTCTCTCTTTCTCTGCTGGTATTGTCTCTGATGTTTGAAAGGTTGCCAGGGTTACCCCTGTTTTTAAAACGGGTGATCCCAAACTTATAGAAAACTAGCGCCCTATAGCAATACTCTCATTCCTTCTAAAGGTCCTTGAGAGAATCGTATCATCCCAGCTCACTAACCATATTTCCAAATACAGTCTCTTGTACGCTGTCCAGCATGGTTTCAGGAAAACCACAGCACCTCCACGGCCTTGGCCAAACTAACCAATGACATCAGCCTTGCCATGGATACTGGCTTTTTAACAGGCGGTCTTTATTGACCTCACAAAGACATTTGACCTGGTGAACCACTTGCTCCTCTGAAACAAAATAACCTTCCTTGGTGTTTCACTCACCCCCCCCCACCATTGCCTGGTTTACAAACTACCAAACTGGTAGACTAGAAAACAACAAGTTGGACTGCACTTGGCTACCTCCAACCTTACTGACATAACTGTTGGTGTCCCGCAAGGACCAATCCTGGGCCCACTTCTTTTTTTATATCTTCCACATATAGTCATACAAACATATGAACATACGAAGAAGCCAGCAGAAGAAGGTCATTTGGTCTATCAAGTCTGCTTGTACTGCAGGGTCAACAGCATGAGCTAATGTCCCTGCCCTCCCTCCCCACTCCTCCCATCCTCCCTACCCATGATCCTTACCTTCCCCCATGCCTATCCCAGCCTCTCTTAAAGCTGCCCACTGTCTTCAATGAGATGACCTCTTCCGGCAGTGCATTCCAAGTGTCCACCACCCTCTCTGTGAAGAAGTTCTTCCTGATCTCCCTCCTAAACCTCCCACCCTCCAGTTTAAGACGATGCCCCCTCATGTTATGGTTGCCACTCAGCTTAAAGAGACTCTCCTTATCAACCTTATTTATCCCTTTCAAGTACTTGAAGGTCCCAATCATGTCCCCTCTCTCTCTCTCTCTCTCTCTCTCTCTGTCTTTCAGGGAGTACATGTTCAGTGCCCTAAACCTCTCCTCATAGGCTCAGATATTGGCACCCATTATAGCTCCCTGCTGTATGCAGATGACCTTGTCCTCTATTACAGTGTAACTGCTTTCCCTGAAATCTGGCAAACCCTCTTGGACACTTTTGCTCTTATCCAGTCTTGGGTATCAACCAACAAGCTAATTCTGAATAGCAAAAAGACAAAGGCCATGCTCTTTTGCTGAAAACCAAAACTCTGTGTGACCTCCCCCGATCTTTCTCTTACCTGTATGGACGGTTCGCTGCTAGTGGAGCTGAGCAGTTTCAAGTACCTGGGTATTTTGCTAAACCCCTCCCTTGACTTCTCCTCTCGCGTCTCCTTGATTTGCAAATCTGTAAATATTAAGCTAGGCTTGTCCTTTAGAGTAAAACACTGCTTATCCCCTGCTGCTCAACTGTCCATAGCTCAGGGAGAACTCCGCTTAGACTTACCTACTGTCCTCTGGCATTCCTGGGTGCTAGTAAAACTGTCCTATCTAAATGGAATGTTACATTATAGGTAAATGTTGTCCTGAGAAGTCTCTTAGCTAATCAAGATGGTCATCTTGAGACGTCTTTGCATTTGAGCACTGTGAAATGAAGCTGAGCAGCTATGGAACTCAAAAATGTCTTGCGATGACACTCTTGTTAGCCAAGAGGCATCTCAGAGGCACAATTTAAACTTTTTTAAGTGTTTCTTTTTCTAGTTGTGTTATTTTAAGCCTCTCTGTTTCCACACGTTCCACTTGTTTATCAGACCAGACTATCAGCAGTGTCAGAGGTGAAGTGGCTCCCCCCCCACTGAAGCGCTTATCTTGGTACACTATCAGCCCCAATCACCAGTTTTCAAAGGATTTCATTTGGTTTTAGTGCAGTTCGGTGCCATAGTTCTGTTTGTATTCACTTTGGTACATTTCAAATAAAGGAGGGAAAACCTAAAGGAGCTGTCAGACTCAAGACTGCAACACTAATGTGTGGGAAACCGTGGGGAAGGGGACACATCTTTCACATTACATCATCACTTTCCACTAACGTGATGGGGAAAAAAGTACATGTTTCTGAATCTAGTTTCTTTTACAGTTTAGTTGCTGGTCTTGGTCTCTGCTGAATTTGGTATGTGCTTTCATATTTCATAACTTGTTAAAGGTGAGTTTCTGACTAAATTGTGTATAGTTGTCATGTTTTACAGCTGCTAGTGGTCTGTAACTGAATACTATTCTGTTTTCTATGATCTACCACTAGCAAATATGTTGTGGTCTTGGTAATACAATTGTGTCAGACAACAATTGGTTAGCAGAATAAAAAAAGAATGTGGAATGCTGCAGGTGGTGACACTACAGCGTATGAAGGTCTCTACACTGTAGAACAGGTTTTCATGAGCTGCCGTCTCATACATTCACTTGTTTGGCACTAAAAAAAGAAATGCTTTATTAACAACAATGTAAGTCATTTTGCCTTGCCCAGACTCACGCAGCACTGCCTTCTTTATACTGGCCTGGGCTTGACCTCCCCTGCTGGTCTATGTTCTTTTGCTCTGGGCTCTTGTTGACCAACTCCTAAGGTCAGGCTCCCCATCTTCCCTAGCCACCTACCTGCGGTGCTCATCTCCCACCTACTCATTGAGATCGATGGACTTTCAACCTCTCGTCAAGCACAGATGTTCCACAGATCTTGAAAAACTGGTCTCTGTGATCTATGCCCCAACTTTCTGGAACTTTCTGGCACTCCCTCTGCCCAACTTTGCCCCACTCTCCCAGTCACTAGAGTTTCTGCAAGGCACTAAAGGGCTCTCTTTGTGTGACTGGCTCTTGTTCTTGTCCCTTTTATGGTTAGATAACTCTGCCTAGTTTTTGACCTAGAACTGCACACTTTCTGCTTCATAGTCATGTTAAATTCACTGCTAATTTAATTCTGATTCACCTGCCTACATAGGTCATAGTTAATATGCACATTTTTATCATGTTTTTCATAGCAAGCAATAGTCACTGATACTATGACAAGGATTATGTTTCTTAAACTGTGCATCATTTTTACCAATGATATATATGTCATATATGCTGCTTATAATGTATGGTTAGGGCTTATTATGAATAGAAAGCCGTGGCTTTCAAAATCTTGTTGTAGGACAGTTCAAAGGTCAAAAAAAGTTGCTGTACTATCGTTCTGACTTCATATAGATAGTACAACAACTTTCTATCCTTGAACTGTTTCCTAATTGGCTGAAACATCGCACTTTCAAAAAGTATGAGTCAACATGGTGGCGCCGCTTAGCGAGTAGTTGGGAGAGCACGTAAAAAGACTGTTTGGCCACGGACTCTGTCATACTCAGCTCCGTGTTTCCAAATATTCGGTTTGTCTTTTTTGTTTTTTAAAAACACTGCCTCAATTAATCTTAGTGATCGGTAGCACAGCAGGACAACAGTGAGAATGGAGACATTCAGATCGTCAGCAGAGCGGCATGGCAGCGAGGACTGGGTGGATGCACAGTGTGAACACAAGAAGGTATGAAACTGTACTACAATCCTTAAACGTTGTTAATTTGACCGGTCACATTTTTGGGGGGAACCATATACTATATAAAATAATAGATAGGGAACTGTGCTCTAACAATACCGTGTGTTTCCATCTCTGGTGGTTGATGACATCATGGGGACCTCTCAAGCTTTGCTCTCGAGGTCTATGATGTCATCAACCCCCTCGATGGAAACACAGTCTTGTTGTGCACAGTTCCCTATCCCTTATTCTATATATACTGTATAGTAGAGCATTGTTCTGTATAGAAATCCATCCTTTTCAAAATGCTGTTGTACCACAGTTCAGAGGTCATGGAATGTGATTGTACCCTTCTGTGGTAGAACAGTGTTCTAGAACCTCTAGAGACTGCAAAGGCAGTTTCATTCTGAAAGAGAAAAAAAACACAATGCACACATCTCACATAATACTACACTCTATAAAAATACAGGATGAGCAACTTTATGCATAACCAGCATGTTCTGCCACCTCGGGGTTCTGATTCCTACTGACCTCTCGAGGTCAGAGGGAATCAGAACCCCTTTGCGGGAGAACACACTGGTTGTGCATAGTTGCCCATCCAGTATTCTCTGTATCGTGATTACCAGTGATGTTCCTGCTGTTAATGTTTTTTTTGTGCTCTGTCACCTTGCTTTCTGTATTATTGTTTTCACTTATTGTGGCCTCCCACTGTTGTTTTAGTCGATACTGCTTGTCTTGTTTGACGGTGATGTAAGTCTGTAATTCTCCCAGGTCCTGTCTAAATATAGGCACATGTACACCCAGTGTCTCTTACCTGGTATCAAAAACAAATAAATAAAGAGACTGTGCTTTCTAATCCATCAACCACTTTTGTTCTTCTGCTTCGCATTTTCTCAACGATGTCAAAATATCTTTCCTCGCACATAATCCTTATAAATTAGTACATATCCATAAAGTATATTAATTCATCTATGCTAATGAACCTAGAGTCTTTTCAGCAATAAATCACTTCAATATTTATACTGGGACCAAAACTGCACACTGTATTCAAAGTGAGCCTGATAAAAGATCTGTATAAGGGCATTATAATTTCTCTTGACCTGCATATTGCCTACGCTTTTTTACCTTCCCCCTACTATCCCCTCATGTCCCTAATCTTTGGAACTCCTTCCCCTATCAGCTCTTCCTAAATTTTTCCCTAAATTTTTATTATTATGCTGTATGTTTGTATGTATGTATGTGTATGTATGAGTATGTATGTGCATGTATGTATGTATGTGTATATGTTTATATATATGTATATATATATATATATATATATACTTATATATATATATATATATATATATATATATATTAGAGGCAAAACTCCTGTAATGCATTAGTTAGGGTTGTTCCACAGCTTAAAAGTAAGGAAATTCGCTGTTAGGGTTGAAAACCCTAACTCCTCACCCCCCAGCACCACACACACACAGACACACACATTCAAGTATGGGGAGGACCAAGTCAACACAACCAATGACAGACATCCAGCAGCAGGTGACAGAAATAACAAACAATTGTCTAAATGTACTACGAGACATCCCCACCCACCTGACCAGGTACTCCATGCTCAGTGGAGATCAACAGCAAAACTGAGGCCATGTACACCAAACGTACACATCCCTGATTGCAGCTGCACACAACATACCACACTTAGTAGTTGCATGGCCTTACCTACCGATGCCCCACACCAGACCACACCACATGTGGTGGGCCACCTGAGCAACAGAGTTCAGCAAAACCAAGGAGTTGTACAGGTATAGTATCTCTGATTATAACAAGGGTTTGAGAAATGCAGCTTTCTAATTGACTGTAAACATTGTAACAGCCTATGTTTAGTTTTTATTAACATACATGTAGAGCCTAACCATAGATGAACATGGTTTAATGTTGCTTAAAAACAGTTTTATTATGATAGCAATAAGCCACTCCCAGGTATTATGTTAATGGTCAGTTTATCACTGTCTAGCGACATGTGGCACTCGGATATGCCTCATTCAACATTAAACCCCTACAGGGTGATTAACAGACCATTTAACATAACTGTTGGTCATGCCTTATTGCTTAATTGTCTTTATGAGTAGATACTCTCCCTCTGCTAGGCACTGCAGCAGCTTTGCAACACAATGTCCCACCCAGTTACACCATACACTGTCTAGTTGCTGGAGAATGGCTGTGAATATGAACTCATGAAGATGAACAGTGTAACTTGATCATTACCATCTATCAAACCCTAGTGGATTATAACTGACAGACTCAGTGATAGAAGATAACCCTGCTGTCCTAGTACATTTACCCCATTATGAGTTAAATCAATACTAAAAGACATTCTGTTTATATCTACACCATACCTACTTGATTCCTGTTGTAGCAGAATTAACATAGTTATCACTTTGATAGCATCAGTGACAGAAGTGTGGCAAACCCAAACAGTAGGCATACAGCCTGAGTATGAAACAACTGTTAAAAAATCATACTGTGTCCATAAGGGCATAGATCACTCATTGCAACAATAGCAAATGTATTACTATTTGAATAAGTTAGTCATCAAAGATGCAATGAGATTGTCTTTATCAGGTACAACATACTCAGTAAGTGCCTACAGGAAAATCTATCCTATATACATGTCCGATACAGGTACATCATTGTTGGCTCAGTAGTGCTATGATATTGTAGTTGCTTGGCCTGATCCATGCAATTACAATCTTTCTTACAAAGAATACTTACTGTATCTTTAATATTGAAACACACTGAAGGTCTATGTATGTACATAAGCAGTACACCTTCATCAGTAAGAATGCATGTGATACTGGCAGTACCAATTTCATAGCGTCGAACAGGCAATGCTTTTCCATACGTTTACATCAGCCTCTCTATGTTGAGTAAACCATTGCAGTAAATGTACTACTATGTAAATCACCTACTAAATGTATCACTACTTTTATCTTGAGCATGCTAGTGTCTTGTAGTTAATTTATGTGCTTCTCTTAATTAATGTATACTCAGTAGTGTTAAAACCTTTCTACAACTGTCATCATGCACCTTCAGCATTTATATTGAATAACGGCACAGTACCAGTTGTGGTGTGGTGTGGGGCATCGGTAGGTAAGGCCATGCAACTACTAAGTGTGGTATGTTGTGTGCAGCTGCAATCAGGGATGTGTACGTTTGGTGTACATGGGCTCAGTTTTGCTGTTGATCTCCACTGAGCATGCAGTACCTGGTCAGGTGGGTGGGGATGTCTCGTAGTACATTTAGACAATTGTTTGTTATTTCTGTCACCTGCTGCTGGATGTCTGTCATTGGTTGTGTTGACTTGGTCCTCCCCATACTTGAATGTGTGTGTGTGTCTGTGTGTGTGCTGGGGTGAATCGGAGTTAGGATTTTCAACCCCTAACAGCAAATTTCCTCACTTTTGTCGCTGTGGAACAACCCTAACTAATGCATTAAATGGAGTTTTTGCCTCTAATTTCCTTCTTTGAGAATGGTAACAAGAAATAGTGAATGTATTGCAGCAGTGGAGCACGGGCCCTTTGGGCTCCAGCTCCCACCACATGATGTCTTGTGGCATAGTAACAGGAGCAGCAATGCAAACAGAAATGCTAACAGTGGCACACATGGTAACACAAGCGCGAATGAGAACAGAAAGGGTAACGCACACGGTGGTGTAGACAGGAACGGTCTGCCACGTGATGTGTTACCACATAGTAACATGGTGCCTGCAAATGGAAATGTCAATGGGCATGGTGATGCAAAGTGAAACAGAAAGAGAAACAGTACTGTAGACGCAAATGGCAAAAAATAACAGAAAAGCAAGCACAAATGAAAACGCAAAGGATAACGCACATAGGGCCCCGCGCTCCCAGCACATAATGTGGCAGCTGGAGCGCGGGACCCAAAGGGCCCACACTCCCACCACATGATGTCTTGTGGCATAGTAACAGGAACAGCAATGCAAACAGAAGCGCTAACAGTGGCGCACAAGGTAATGCAAGCATGAATGAGAACAGAAAGGATAACAAACACAGCGTAGACGGGAACAGTGTGCCACGTGATGTCTTGTCACATAGTAACATGGTGCCTGTAAATCGAAATGGCAATGGGCATGGTGACGCAAAGTGAAACAGAAAGAGAAACAGTACGGTACACACAAATGGCAAAAAAGTAACAGAAACACAAGCGCAAATGAAAACATAAAGGATGACGACGGGTGGCGACGCCAACGTAAGTGAAACGGGTACGGAACTCAGCAAGCGGAAAGGGCAATGGTAACAGTAATGCTGTTATAGGCTGGTTTTCCCAAAAAGCTGAATAGAGAAAGACAGTGAGTACAAAGAATGTATGCATAATAATGGGTATCGGAGCAGAAAATGAGGACTTGGAATACTAAATAAGTTATATCTCAGGAACCGTATGACGAGAAAAAAATTTAAAAGTCGTATGATTTATGACTGTCCTGGTTAGTTTTGTACTTAGCCCTGATTAGGGGCTAAGAAATTTTCTGATCAAAACTCCGTATCTCGCACTGTCTAGATAGGGCCCTGAAAAGGCGCAGCTAACGCCGTAATGTTATCCTATGGAAAAAAGAGAAGTTCGAGCACCATAACTTTGCCTCCCTGTAATATTTTTCACCAAACCACTGAAAGGCACATCTGTGAGCTGTTGGCTGTCTTCCCTCCAAATTTCAGGAAAAAAGACCAAACTGTTATTTTGCAGCAGGGATCCAAAGGATTTCTGTAATGCGTCGGGCGCCGTAATGTTATCCTATGGGAAAAACCGTCAACTTTGGAGTGCCATAACTTTGCCTCTGTGTAATATTTTTTCAATACAACACTGAAAGGCACATCTGTGAGATGTCGGCTCCGTTCTCTCCAAATTTCAGCTCAAAACTCCCAGCGGTTCTTTTGCAGCGCAGTGCCAAAGAATTGCTGTCATTTTCCCACAGACTAGAAAACTACTCGTCACAATTTCTAAAGCCTTTAAAAAATTTGTGTTACTTTTCGTGAGCACGAAAGTAATTTTGGAAGTATTTTTCCAGAAATTTGAAAAACATATTCTGGGGTGTTTTACCACAAAATAAAGACATGGCAAGCATCCTCAGGGCCTCACCTAGGTGAATACAAAAAAATAGGTTGCTAGAGGGTCCCAACTTTAAATGCCAACCATTTTTCTGATCACCAACTGAAAACAAATGGCTGATTTGCGAAAGTAGCAGGCCTATTTCATAAAAGTAAAAATGCATTTGTGAAAGTGTTGAACTTTTTGTTAACTTTTCCCATTGACTTATAATGGAAACTGTTTTGAATAACTTTTGAACCGTCTATTTTTTTCATGAAATCTTTGAAAGGCACATTGGGGACCCCGCCGCACGCTCCCTGAAGATTTCTTGGCCGTGGTCACAAGAAACCGTATCGCACCTGTAGGTGCGACCATAGAATTCCAGAAAAGCGTAAACATGCGCACAGATCACACTTAATAACTCCGCAGCCGTATATCTAACCAGTACAAAACTTGGCAGATCCCAAGGCCTATGGTTCTTGATCATAAATTCCAAATTTCAGGCAAATCCATCAAACGGTTGCAAAGTTATTAAGGTGCAAAGTTTTGGGGTTTAACATAGAAATGGCTCTTCTACCATAATATATATATAAAATCTCTCCCTCTCTCTCTCTCTCTCTATATATATATATATATATATAATACTCAATTTGATATTACGATCAGTTAGGGTTCTTCCAGACGACAAAAAGGAATTTCGATGTTAGTTGAAACCCTTTTAGCTCTCATTTCCTCAACCTGCATCGGGAGTGCTAGTCAGCGGTCTCAACTTTCACCCCATCCCATGTGTTAACAAGCTGAGGTGCTGAAGCATAGGAAATGAGGTGAGAGTTAGACTGACGACCCAACGCAGACCCTGATGCCGTGGGGGCAGGGTGGGATGTAAGGGGGGTTTTCAACCCTAACATTGAATTTCCTCACTTTTGTCGCTGTGGAAAAACCCTAACTGATGCATTAAATGGAGTTTTTTGCCATGATTTCCTTTTTTTTTGAGAATGAGGACTATAAATACTGAATGGGATGTGGTTGTGGGAGTGCGAGGGCCTGCTCCCACCACATGATTTTTTGTGACATAGTAATGGTAACGGCAACAGAAACAAAAGCGCAAATGGTAACAGACATGATGACGCAAACGTAAATGGTAATGCAAATGGTAATAGAAATGCAAGTGCAAAGTGACGCCAAAGCAAACAGTAACACAAACGGAGACGCAAATGCAAGTGCATACGGAAAAGCAACTGTTAACGTGCACAGTCACAATACCACAATTGGAAATACAAATTGTTATGGTAACAGCAACAATAATGCCAAAGGAAACAGAAACGCAAATGCAGGCACGTACAGAAACACAAACCATAACATGCACAGGCACGGTAATGCAATTGTAAACACAAATGGTAATGGTAACAGCAACAATAGCAACAACAACGCCAAAGGAAACAGAAATGCAAACACAAACGCAAGCGCATACGGAAATGCAAACCGTAACTTGCATGGCCATGGTACCGCAATTCAAGATGCAAAAGGTAATGGTAACAACAACAATAATGGCAAAGGAAACAGAAACACAAACGCAAATGCTAGCGCATACAGAAATGCAAACCATAATGCGCATGGTCACAGTAACGTAATTGGAAATGCAAATGGTAACGGTAACAGCAACGATAATGCCAAACAAAAGAAAAATGCAAATGGAAGGGCGGCCGCAAGTGCAAATGAAAATGCGCATGGTGACACAACTCAAAACACAAACAGAAACAGTAGTGGAAACACAAGTGCTAACAGTAATGCAAACGCAAGCGCAAACAAAAAAACGCAAAGGGTAATGCACACGGTGGCGTACATGGGAACAGTAACGCAAATGGGTACGGAAACACAAGTGGAAACTAATTGTAACAGTAACGAAAGCACACACCCTTTTTCTCCCCAAAAGCTGCATGGAGAAACACAGTGAATACAAAGAATGTATGCATAATAATGGGCATCGGAGCAGAAAATGAGGACTTGGAATACTAAATTGCTTATATCTTAGGAACCGTACGACATAGAAAAAAAATGTAAATTTTATATGATTTGTGACTTTCCTGGCTAGTTTTTTAATTACCATTTTTCTGACGAAAAGTCCGTATCTCAAACCGTTTCCGAGATACGGGCCCTGAAAGGCGCGGCGGATGCCGCAATGTTAGTCTATGGGAAAAAGTGTCAACTTCGGAGCACCATAACTTTCAATCCATGAATTTTTTTGTCACCAAACCACCAAAAGGCACATCTGTAGGATGTTGGCTTTCTTCCCTCCAAATTTCAGCCCAAAAGACCAAACCAGTGATTTGCAGCAGGGTGGCAAAGAATTCCTGTTATTTTCCCCATAGTGTCGAATAGTAGTGTCGCAAATCACGACACTTTCACAAAAAAAATCACAAAAGTGTCACAGGTGTGACACTACTTTGTGACACTACTTTCCCCAAAAATTTCAAAAACATATTTCTGGGGTGTTTCACCCCAAAATAAAGACATGCCTAGCATCCTCAGGGCTCGACTAGGTAAACACAAAAAGAATTGTGTCCCTAGGGGGTCCCAATTTTAAATGCCAAGCATTTCTGTGGTCAGTAACTGAAAAGAAATGTCTGACTTATGACACTACAGGGGTCATTTGCGACACTGTCAAACGTTTTGTTAACTTTTCCCATTGACTATAATGGGAAAATTGTTTTTTGAATAACTTTTGAACCGTTCAATATTTTTTCACAAAATCTTCAAAAGGCACATCAGGGACACTGGCTGAATGTTCTCTGAAGTCTTTGGACCAGTTGAGCAAAGTGTACAACCTGTAGGTGCAAGCAAAGAATGCACAAAAAAAGTGTAAATGTGCTCCGGAATGTCACTTAATAACTCCGCAATCGTATATCTGACCGGTACAAAACTTGCAAGATCCTAAGATCTATGCTACTGCTCTGTGCCTGCCAAATTTCAAGCAAATCTGTTGGATGGTGGTAACGTTATTAAGGTGCAAAATTTCACACTTTAACCTTAAATGGGTACTCAACTTTAATTCTAGCTGCACTACTGCAGTAGCTATATATATATATATATATATATATATATATATATATATATATATATACATACACACATATATACATTTACATGTTTTTTACGCATCAATGTTGTTTTATTTTTACATCTTGGTTTTATGTTTAATTATCATTTTTGAATTTGAATTTCTCCTCATGTTTTCAATTTTGTATCTTGTATGATTTAGTTTTATTCTCAATTCATTGTATTTTGCATCATGCAATGCATATTATCTCCCATCTCCCCTTTTCCCCAGTACGCACCTGGAAATGAGCTATTTGTTGGCTCAGTATGCCTTTTCTGGTAGAACGTTTTCAAACAAATAAAATATCGAGGCGTGGCATGATTGTATTTGCCTTAGTAGCTGTTGCCATGCACTGCTGCTCCCATTTAAAGTTCCTGCTGATTAGTAATCCTACGTCTGCTTCCTACTTTGTCTCACTAATCTCCGTGCCATTTAGATAGTACTTTTACTTGCATGGCCTTCTTTCCCAGATGCATCACTTTTATTTTCTCAACACTGAATTTCACTTGCCATTTCTCTGCCCACTTCTCAGGCCTGCCTACATCCTTCTGCACGTCATCTATTTCCTGCTTAAGCAATAAGGCACAACAGGATGTGGGTTATTGGGGGGTTTACCCACGCCTTGTGTGGTGTGTCATGAGGCGCAGCTGAGTGACTTAACCACACAAGAAGTGGGCAAATCCCCCAATAACCCACAACCTGGAGTGCCTTATTGCGATTATACAGTGGGCCCATTTGTCAAATACATTTTAAATGTGTTTAATTATGTTTTTCTATAGATGTCATTCCTCAGCCATGGGTTATTGCAGGATATACTCACAGTCATGTGTTGTGTTTTAACCAATGAGGTTACAGGATTTTCTCATCCCATTGTATAATGTTCTACAACTGCTTTTCCCAACTTAGTATCATTGGTAAACATGGGCATTCAGTAGTTGTTAGCCACTTCCAGGTTATAAATAGATTGAACAATGTAAGTACTGGGCTGGAACCTGTTGGACCCCACTGGTCACTTGTTTCCATATTGATAAGTTTCACACATCTTCAAAAATATAATATTTGTTTGGCATTATCTTCACCTACAGAATCCATACTCCACTGAGTCCAAGGTTTTTTTAGCCTTTTTTTATGTAAGCGTTCTACAACTCTGTTTTCCTGTGATTTTGTCAAGTAGCTTTTTGAATACTGATATCAAACAGATTAGTCCATCGTTCCCTGGTTCAGCCATGGAGATGTTTTTGCTTTACCTTGCCTTGTTGAATATAATTACCAATGGTGTATAGCTACTTAGTTAGCTCCTTCCTGATTTTGGGATGCCTTCCATCAGGCCCATTACCTTGTTAACATTTATCATCTCTGCGTTTGTTTTTCTCCTTCAGGAGTTTCGTATATGCCCTGAAGTTTGTTCTTCTGTCCTCATACCAAGATATATTGTGTTGTTCAATATCACACGGTCCCATTCCTCCATGAATACTACTGCAAAATAACCATTCAGGCATTGTGCCTTCTGCCCATCCTCTGTAATTATGTTTTCCAGATACTGTAGTGGCCCAGCAGTTCTTTGTGTTGTTCTCCTCCATTTACATATCTAAAGAATTTGTTGTTGCTCGATCTGGCCTTGAATTCTATCTGTCCATCTACCGATTGTTTTTCCCTGCTGATTCTGTGTTTGCTCTCAGTGAGTTTGTCTCTGTAGTTAATATCTGTTTTCACATGTTTCTTGCAATTTACTCTTCCTCTGTGCATCTGTTTCCTCCTGTAATGCTTCAAGTGCATCGGTGACCATCCACTTTGGTCAGCATCTTTTGTTGTCATTTGTTCACCTCTACAGTACTGTAAACATTTTTGTTCACAGCAGTTCTTGTTTTTAAGGTTACTCCATTTTTACTGCACAATACACTGCTGCCCATGGATCTGATTTTCCAAGGTACCTGTGCTGTTAAATGCCTTATATTTTCAAACTTTACCTTGTGCATGAACATCCTGTATCTCATTCTGTTATGTTCTTACCTGTTCCTTCAGTTGGTGATTCTAACAATAATATGGTTACTGTTGTAATGGGAATAGCCGTCTACCATCATGTGTATATAATTTTGATATAAATATATGTTTTTGAATTCTGCTTGTGAAACATGGCAGCCAGCACAGGGCATCATAGGACACTGGATTTTTAAAAGAAAAAAATGTGCTGGCCTTGCTTGCTGTCACAGCTAACTTGTAAAACCTGACTTCCTGGGACTATAATAAAACCAGGTTATAAAACAATCCACTGCTTTGAACCCAGGCAGTTTGTTGTAAAATATTGCATTTTACAACAAATCAGGAGGGAAGCAAGTTCTGATAGATACCTGTGAAAATTCACCCAGCTAAGGGAAGTGTTTTTAGGATGTTCTGCTGAGAGATCAAAGAGGAATGCTGCCTTAATTTATGCTTTGATGCAGAGACTGTCTGCTATAATTTGATATTGCTATCTTTGAAGATTTCAAAAAAAAACAGTAAGATGAAATCATTTTGATTATACCTGGTCATGTTACAAATTAATTACAGGATTAAGAGCGACTTCATGTGCTGTGACATCACAAGGAGGGTGGGACTTTAACTGATATTGCCAAGCTGGCTGAAGGGACTGAGACACTCTTGTGTTTTGAACTTGGAAGGGACACTTTTGTTCCAGGACTCAGAGAGGCATTTCTACCAAAATAGGTAATATCAGCACCACTATTTATCAACTGAAACTGGGGTAGGATTAGTTATTCAGTACGAAGTGGTTTCAATCAATCAAGTCTTTATTTATCCAGGTGAACACCATTGAGCAGGCTCATTTACAAGGTGGACCTACGTTACACAAGGTCAAGAATAACACTTATATGTACAGATAATAAATAGACATAATTATATAGAAATAGAAAAAAAAATACACAAAGCAATAACAAGTATTTCAGGTTTAGGGTTAACAAGGTTAGGGAGGATGGTATGAGAAGGGGAATTAAAACATTCTGAAACATCCAGCATATTAAAACATTTTCAAACAGCAAAGCATATCATTGGTCAGAACATATACAAACTTAAGGGGCAGATATGGAGGGGAGGGGTACAGGACTGCAGCTGTTCTAGGAGGGGTGCTACAGTAGAAGGGCTGGTAACATATATGTTAGGAGTCTGAGGGTAAGAAAGGTAGTGGATTAGCAGAAAAAAAGGGGGGGTTATAGGTGGAGACAATCAATGGGCCAGGTTAGGTGGAGAAGTAGTGGACAGGTAAGCAGTAGGCACCCTAGCACGCTAAGCATGCTGGAAACAGTTGCATAGCTCCTTAACAGCCTTGGCGTACAAGGTCTCAAAGGTGGGAAGACTAACAGGGAGACTCAGTTTCATTGATTTCTGTAGTTTGTTCCAAAGTGAGGGCAACACAAAGCCTACAGCCAATCTCCCAAAGCATGTATTGACCCTAGATATCTTCAGTAGAAGCAGAGAATAACTTCTCAGTGCATAGTTGCCTATCACATATAATGGCAAACAGTCGGAAATGTATTGGGGTAGTTTGTTGGTAATAGCTCTGTAAGTCCGGAGAACTGCATTTCTATTCCTTCTGTATTGAAGGGAGGTCCACTCCACAGCTACATATAAGGAGCAGTGGTGGGTGGTGATAGGTAGGCCAGTTATGAATCTCAAGGCTCTGTAGTATAAGGTGTCCAGTTTAGTAAGACAGGAGGCATTACCCCAACTATAAATGAAATCAGCATAATCAATTAGGGATAGAAAGATGGATTGAACTAACTGCACCTTGGCATCTTTGGTCAGGAGGCGGTTTATTCTAAAGAAGAGACCAAGCCTCTGCCTCAACTTTTTCAGCAGATCCTCGACATGCTCCATGAAGGAGAGTCTGTGGTCTAGCCAGACCCCTAGGTACTTGAATTTCATAACAAATTCCAACCTCTCTCCTGGTAAAGTTTTTATGGGAGGTAAGGAGCCAGAGATAGCAGGGTTCACCGAATGAGTAGCTGGAGAGAACAGCATAGCTTTTGTTTTTTTGGCATTGAGTAAGAGTTTTTTATTCAGGAGCTGATTCTGCAACAAGTTGAATTCTGTTTGTAAATCTCCACAGGCGGCTTCTGGAGTTGGGCGGCATAGGTACAACACTGTATCATCAGCGAAAAGGTGAATATTGGCCTCCTTGATGCCAACATCAATATTGTTTATATAAATGGCAAACAATAGAGGCCCCAAGATGGATCCCTGTGGAACGCCTCTTTTTAGTGGTTTGAGTGGAGAGAGCTCCCCTTCGGCCTTGACCTGCTGAAGCCTATCTGTAAGGTAATTATTGAACCAGCACAGAGAGGTCAGGTCCAGACCTATCACTTTTAGGGTGGAAAGAAGGAGGCAGTGGTCGACAGTGTCAAAGGCCTTGCTAAGGTCCAGGAACATGGCACATACACATTTTTTGTTTTCCAGCTCTCGTTGCCAGTCATCAGTCGCTTTGGCCGGAGCCATAATGGTACTGTGCTTGGCTCTGAAACCAGACTGCATAGGACAGGGTGGGGGTTTGTCCGTGCCCTGTGTTGCATCCTGTGTGGCGCATGCCTCCATGCACCACAGTGGGGAGCTATGCTGTCTGTTGGGGCCAATGCTGGGACAGGGTGTGTGCATGGGTGGGTGTGCGGGGTGCTGTCCTGCTGGTGGCAGTGTCCAGGGCAGGTCTTGTCGCATGCGGGGTCCCTCGGGTACTGACGCAGGGTCGACCTCTCTGCAGTGCCATGGGGGGGCCAAGCAGGAGGGCATTGTGTATGCAGTTGTTGCGTCAGTGGCTGGTGTCACCCACTGCAGGGTGCTCACAGTGGGGCTGCCTTGCATGGCTTCATGGTGCATAGGGTTGCATTGTCATGGTGTTGGTGGTGGCAAGCATTTGGTGCCATGCACTGTTGGGTGCTGCTTCTGGGCCGGGTGTCTGGGAATCGCTGTACAGGGCGTGCTCTGCATTGGTGGGGTGGGGTGGCACTGGGGGAGCCAGCCCTCCTTGTGTTGTGGTCACTGCTTGCCTGGGGGGTATGCTGGGGCACCGTGCCCCGGCTGTTGATTCAGTGCTGGTGTTCATAGGCTGGTGGTCCTTCCAGCTCACCTCTGGTTGTGCAGTTCATGGGGTGCCTGGGTGGGGGTGGGTCTGTCTGGCCTGCTGCATACTCCTCCGCCTGTGGCTTCCATGGGTGGTGCACAGCTGCATCCTGTCCCTGCGCGTCACTGGTTGTGCTACTGCGCATCAGCCCTGCTCCACTGCACATCCCTGGTTGTGCTACTGCGCATCAGCCCTACTCCACTGCACATTTCTGGTTGCGCCATGGTGCAGTTGGTGCGATATTCAGCTGTGTTGCACAAGCGCACCTTGGCCTGCGCTTTGTTTGAATATTGTGTGTGTTGCGCAGGGTGCACTTCACTTGCGCCTGCTCCTGCGCATTTTTTTTTGCCCAGCCTGAATATCCCGCCCCATAAGTTTTTTGTTGTTGTTGTTGTTATGTTATATTCTTGCTCCTAACTTTCACCAGATCTACAGTGCTTATTCTAAGCCAGATTTAGCAGACATCTTTTTTTCTTGGGCAAACAAACACAATTAAAACATTTACAAAATACTCAAAGGTTGGTAGAGCTGGACATTTTTAATACCAAATGAAACTGTAAGATGACTGGAACCTTTCATAATAAAAAAATGGTGGGGTCATAGTTTTTGCCCAGTTTCATTGCACTGTTGCTTTATTAATACTGTAATACTTTAATTAACTGAAAGGTACCGTATGGGAGAGGCAGTTTCAGTGTGTAGCCCTTTGAAAAGAATACACAGAGAGACAAAATAATGCTCACATCCCAGTGTTTCCCAACCACTCAAAAACATTCCAAAGCCCCCACCTAGTGAAAAGCATCATGGTTAGTACCAGTACGTAATTCTCATATAGTGTAGATGGACAAGGCTTCATCGGAGAATGGGAAATGGTTTTGTGACAACAACACAGGAAAGAGGTAATGATAAGGGTGAGGATACACATTCTAAAGGGGGAGGTAGAAAGAAAAGAGAGAGAGGGAGGAGAGAGAGAGGGAGGAGAGAGAAAGAACGTAAACACTAAAGTAAACTAGCACGAAGGATTCATGAGCATATCAGTTTCAGCTTACTAGATCCTGTGCAGTGTAACATGGGTGCGAAGGTATCTACTGTATTCATTCTCCGTTTGCATCAAACAGAATTCTGGGTGCCCCAAGGTGGCCCTTCTTCTACAGCCTTCACAATACTAATGACATCATAATAACCCTGGGCAACGCTAACACCAGCAGTTGAAAACAAACAGAAAGAGGCAAATCATTACACAAACAGCTGATTTAAAAAGTTATTAGTAAACTGATGTTGCATAAACCATATATACAATGGTCTGACTCAAAATACACAGTTTATCATTACTTGGGAAGGGGCAGGACTTTCATAACTATTTATTTATTTGAATTTTGGTAACCAGGTAAGCACATGGAGACAAAAAGTCCCTTTTTCAGGGGCAGCCTGAGGGACAGTACAAGGCGAGATACAGAGAATACAAAATAAAACAAGCTAAGTGTGCAAAGACACTTGTACAATAGAACGTGAAGTACAATGTATGTACAAAAAGGCATATATAAATAATACAAGACATATACATTATATACAAATAATACAGTGAGTACAGATGCTGCAAAACAAGTGATGCAGATAAATACAAGTTGCTTAGGCAAGGTTATACAAATATACATAATTACATAAATGCAGAAAGTTGTCCATACAGTGCAGAATTGTCAGCAAGTGATTCAAGCAGAACAGGGGACTAGGGTGAGCAAGTACACAGTTAACAAAGTACGATAAAAGTGCAACCAGAGTAACCCCAGAACAACTCACAGGAGGGGTTGCAAGGCTGAATGATGAAGGGAGCGGGGAAGGGAGCAGGACGAGGTAATGGAGGGGGAAGAAGTGAGTTGGATGGTAGGGGTGGGAAACTATTAGTTATAGGTGCAGACTTGAGGAGAAGATAGATGAGATTTAAGAGAATTATTGATGGAGTAAAGAGAGGTACAGATCAGAACAGTATAGGGTAGTGCATTCCAGAGGAAGGGCCCAGAAAAGGAGAAGACATGCCGGCCCACTGCTAGGCGGGGTTTCAGGATGGAGAGTAGAAGTAGGTTAGTTAACCTTAAGGACCTAGTAGAGGTTTTACATTGGATAATGTGTAACAGGCAGGGAGTAGTGAAGGTATGGACGAGCTTGTAGGTCAGGCAAAGGTAGGGTATCAAAGTCTGGCTTCAAAGGATGGCCAGCCAAGAAAATCAAGGATAGAACAGTGGTATGTCCTGGCATTAGCACCTAGGATGAAGCAAGCAACCCTGTAGTACGCTTGCTTAAGTTTGGCAAGATGGGAGACTTGAGCAGAGTGGAGAATAGGGGTACCATAGGTGATGAGCGGGAGCAATGAGGAGGATGCTATGGCAAGTCGGGAGGGGAATGTAAAGTAGGGTAAGAGGTGGTGTGCAGCAGCCCGAGCCTTTGGTAGATGGTCTTGACCATGGTTGAAACATGTGAGTCAAAGGATAGGTGGGAGTCCAGTGTGACACCAAGATATTTAAAAGATTGAAACTAATCTGGGGGTCCTCTCGAGAGGAATTGATCACCAAGGGAGGTGGGGGGGTAGACTTAGGGGTCCGGTGGTAGAAGAGTATCAGTTTCGTTTTCTTAGTGTTGAGCACCTAGAGTTTATTGAGAAACCAAGCTTCAAGAAGATGAAAGTCCTGTTGGAAGTGTAGATTCAGCACGGTAGGGTCTAACGAATTAACTAACACAAGACTTTGCCACTCATGACTGACAGCGGGGAGGTTGAAGAGAGAAGTGAGAATGTTTTGTTTCACAGAAAGGGTGATGGAGCCATGAAGCAACCTACCAGCTGATGTGATTGGCATCAAAACTATCAATGGTTTCAAATATGTGGCTGGGACAGAGTATTGGGGCTTAGTGGTTGCTCAGGGTGGTAGCGGTAGGGCAGGGAGCAAGGGGTGGATAATGTGGGTTAGAACCCTGCATGGACAATACTGTAGGTCCTGGGTTTGTTAGAGTCTTATGGGCAGACAGGATGGACCAGTGGTCCTTTTCAACTGTCATTGGCTATGATTCTATTGTATGTT
The DNA here is from genome assembly GCA_016271365.2 of Neoceratodus forsteri. NCBI lineage: Eukaryota > Metazoa > Chordata > Ceratodontiformes > Ceratodontidae > Neoceratodus > Neoceratodus forsteri. The sequence goes on along the minus strand of CM028135.1, from coordinate 21,815,227 downwards.
CTGCCCCCTTCACACTTGAAGATAAAGCGAACATTTTGAGTCAGCCTTTGAATATCCTCTGTTTATCTTACCATTTATCTTTCCACCAGTGTTGTGAAAATTAAAACAGAATATATTTAAAATCATATTCAAATGCTTAACCTTTGTTTGTTGTTTCACCATTAATCCGCAGGCAGTTGGCTGGAGCATTCTGTTATTCTTAATATTATTAGCAGCTGTGGCCCGCTCCCTCAAGCCCCTATTCAGCAACTCCGTGGCAGCTATGCAGAGCAACTACTGGACTCGTTACACTGACTTTGAGGAGAAATTCTTTGACAAGGCTTGCTGCATCCACAACTACAACTTTGCCCGGAAGAAAATCTTCCAGTACTTTGGAAGCATGCAGAATGGGATCATGTTGTGTGACTTTACTAAAAAGAAAAAGAAGGACAAGGATGAGGAGGAGGATGATGAGGACCATCTGGATTGGATAATGCGCCCTGAACAACTGGACCAAGTCCTGGATGCCTGGCACAGTTACAGGCCACCCCTGGATTTAATACGAGCCATGCGGTTGCACTATGAAGGAGAAAAACTGACTGTGTCTTGGGAACCCCCCCCCAAACCATCAACAACAGTATGTGCTCTTCCCAAAACAATGAAGTCTACCAACAAACTGGTTTTTAATTAATGTGAGGGGAGTTGTAGTATAGCTGTGGAATCAATACCCAAAGAAAAAGCAAAACAGTACTGAAATTGACACGAAACAGCAGTTATGATGCTGTTGTTTCTCAGAGCAATTCTGTCACCCCTGTTATCTTTTAAGAAGATTTGGGGATTACAAAAATGTCACTTGAGTTATTAAAATGTAACCTACTGGCTGAAGGGACTCAAGAACTTTGTACATTACACTTCCTGTACTCTGTAGTCTGTGTGCTGGAAAAGAAAGAAATCAGTCTGATATTCAAGGAGAATTAATAGCTCTTAAAAAAATGATGTGCTTTAAACCAAAATAAAAAGATCAAATAAAGATATTGCCCTATGCAGTTAAAAGAAGCAACTCAAGCTTTTCAAATGGAGACAGTGGGCCCAATTCCAAGACAAATGTCGCAACTCGCCGGCACTTGCGAGTTGCAACATATGCCGATACGCCAGGGACCCTGCCGCAGATTCCAGAACAGGCAGGGTCCTCAGCGACTACATCCTGCAACTTGTGGCACCTCCAGTTGCGCACCAAAAGAAGGGTGCACCTGAACTGGGTGCTGCAAGCCAGAGACACGCCCATCGACAGGGTCATCCACCCCCCTGCCCCAAGCCCTGAAACAAGCCTGCAAGCCCCGGTGGGCCATGCAGGGGGGAGTTGGCAGCAGTACACCAGCAATGGGGGGGGTGGCCCCACACCACAGTACTGGGATTTGAGCCAGAGGAACCACGATATTGCCAGGGATCTGGATCAGGTGGGGAGGGTCCTACTATGCAACTGGGAGGGGTGTTAGGTATGCCACAGCAGTGTGCAGGGTTGGGGTTGGGCGGGGGCATTAGGTTCGGGCACGGCAGCCAGTGGAGTATAGGTATGCCAGCACATAGCTGGTCTAACTGTACGTTGCTGGAGGTCTACGCCAGGTCCTTCTGGAATGGCATTTTTTGGGTTACAGCAGCAGCCCTTTCGGAATAGGGTGCATATGCTGCCATAACCCCCCTTCCACCTTGCCGCTGGACACAAGGGTGGCATAGGTTCACCTGGGCGCAGGCAGTCCGTGACTTGTCACAGGCCACCACTAGAAATTCTGAATGTCGGAACCCATGGTGCAAAGTGCTACTTGTGCCATTTGTTTTGGCACAAGTCACTTTGCGCCATGCGCATCCATTTCAGAATTAGGCCCAGTGAGTTTGTTCCAAATTAACAATATGGAGGAAAATATTTCAAGTGCTGCCACCTATTGGCTGCCCTTATTTTCATGCTCAGCAAAGCAGTAGCCTTAGAAGACTGTGACACACTACAGGACTGTAATGACCTGCACTGTATTGGACCTAATCTACTGAGAAAATATAGGTTAATATTTCAAGTAGCAATACATTGAAAAGAAGTTTTTAAGATAATATAGTCAGCATTTACTTTAGCACAAATAAAAATATCAGTGTTCCCTTGTATTTCATTCCCAAAGTGAGATATGTGGTTTTGAAGTTTTTAAATGTTTTTTCTCTGGCCATGCTCAGTATGATAAAACTAAACCTCTGGTGGGATGCTGGAGTGCCTCTGGTACCCATATTTATTGGCTACGTTGTTGAAATCAGTTTAAAATAAACACCAGAAATCAACAAAAATGTAGACAAAAGATCCACCAGCAAACAGGAATTTTCTTTAGGTCATTTTTTTTTCCTATATAGCTTTTTGGTCCTCGTCATCTCCTCAAGCCAACTGACAATGGTGACACATAGGTATTTTACTGGTTTTCTCCCCTGACCCCCCTGAGGCCCTGGCACACAGCCATGCGAGCGTGTGGAGGCATGCTATGCACCCCGTGGTGCCAGCTCAGCCCTTTCCACCTCCTGTAACTGTTTTTGCTGCCCCCTCTCCGGGGGTCTCTGCCTACGCTACCCACTGGACTTCCACATAAGAACTACAGCGGAACTACGGGGGGGAGCCAACCACCCTCCCCACCCTCGGGAGAGGAGACCTGCCCATTGGTGTGATCGATCCTGCTCTGCCCTCTACCCCCCCACACTGGCACTGCAATGACCTGAGGTCGCTCCTGAACCCGAGTCGCTGGCATAGCACGAGGTGTGGCGTCCAGTGCCTCAACCCTCAGTGCCACTGGGCCAGCATCTTCAGGTCATTTTTAACTCACAAGTTCCATATTTTTAACCACCACATGGCTCTCTATCAATGTTTTGCTAGCCAAGCTGCCAGCTTTATCAAGGGACTGTGGTCTTCTGTTTTTTATTTATTTATTCAAATCTTGGATTTGATAACACCTTTGAGCCAGAAGCTCTTTTACGAAAGTTCCATGTCAGCAATAAAAAACAGGAACATGAGAGACATATAAGATGACACAATTGATGACACATATTGTAAGGGTATACAGAGTCAAAGTAGAATACAGTTATTATAGCAAATCTACAATAAATGCAGGTTACATACAAAGCAGGTTACTTAACATGTTTATGAGCTTTACACAGAGGGGTAGGACAGTGTGAGAGTCAGTCAGAGAAGACACTGTCAAACAGTGGGGGCATTAAAAAAATAAGCTTCTGGTGTGATACCATATAGCACTTTTTAGTAGGTAAACAGCAGGTGCTAGAATTACCGAGTTCCCTTTCACCTATCAAATGTATTTACATTACAGTCAGTATGTTTTAAATATCTTTCAATGGTGTCATCATTAGTGAAATAGATATTTGATACCTGCAAGCAGGTTAATGGTTTTCAAAAAACGTATCAGTTCCACGCATCCTCTGGCTATAGAACTCTCCCACATCATGGTATAAGGAATGCATTTGGATGGCGTGCTTGGGCCTCATGCTTATGCATTCTGCACTTTGCAGACGCGTCGATATCAGACGCCCTGTCATCTGTGCGTGACGTCATTGGGTGGTGCCTAATGCATTCTACCGAGTGCTGTGCACAGTGAGCTGCAGTAGCAGATTACTGCAAACTCCCAGCCCAAAGAAGATGATTACCACCATTATAAAAGTCCATCTAAATTCCCTCATACTGACTATATACCAAGTCATCTTATGTCTACATGGTTTCATGGGGATTTTTTTTTAATCCAAAAATTAGCAATCATCACTGTGCTTTGTAGGAGTTCAGAAGAATACGGCGGAGGTCAGGAATCCAAAATAACTATGCTGGATTACTGACCTCTGCCTTGTGTTTCTGACCTCCCACAAAGCACACTGAATTAGAGTGTATTAGGCCCCACCAGATGACATCAGATGCTGACTACTGGGTATCTAACATCAGTGTGCCTGCACGGTGCAGAATACAAAAGCATGCCATTCAGATACACTTCCTGATGGCATGCAGTGGCAGTGTTCTCTTGCTAGAGGACGCCTGGAACTGATAACTTTGAAAACCTTTAACCCGCTTGGCAGCTAAGAAATATCTATTTCGCTAATGATGATACCATTGAAAGATATTTAAAACACACTGACTGTAGCGTAAATACATTTGTTAGGTGAAGGGGAGCTGGGTAAGTTTAGCTCTTAGTATTTGCCTACTACAACGTGTTAAATATTCTTTTAAAACCTAGGACACAGTCCCTTGATAGAGCTGGTGCCTTGGCTAGCAAAACACTGGGAGAGAGTCATGTGGTGCTTAAAAACAAGGTACAAAAAGAAAGTATTTTTCGGAGAAAAAGTGTTCAAGGACAAGGGGACATGCTATGAAGCTGGAGGGGGGCAAACTCAGGCCCAGCCACTGAATGCTTGACCTGCAGGGTGAGCGTGTACTCCCTGCCACCCTGCTGCAGGGAATAAGCCACAAGAGGAAGGCCAGATAAGTACTAAGGCAGGCAGGGGTGATGGGGCTGAGAAGACTCATACCATTTTTACAGTTTTGCTTCCCCTGACTATGATCTCCACATCAATTCCTGGCACTTACCTCAACCCTAATTACTGCCCCATACCTCCTACTACTACTAGCCATAGCCCCTGTCTGAATACCCCACCACTTGTCCTGTTAGGTTTTATTAACCTCTATCCTTGGATTATTGTATATATGTTTATATTACTGTATCTGTTTAAATACAAGTGTTTTGTATAAATCTGCTACTGTACCAACCATTGAACCTTGACCTTATCAGGTCCATCTTGTAAATGAGCTTTGCTCAATGATGTCCGCCTGAATAAATAAAGATTTTGATTGATTGATTGATTGATTGACTGGCATGATAGGGGGCCATGCCAGTGCGGGAGAGATGTCTGGTGAGTTGTTGTATTCTTGTATACAATAAAGCTGAGTTCAAACAAAAAAAAAAGATTCCTTTGTTCCTGTCCCATGGATTCTTGACCCAAACCACTGTTTTTGCACCCACCACCTCCACTAGCAGGCTGTTCCAGGAATCCACCATTCTTTCTGTGAAGAAGTACTTCCTCATATCTCTCCTGAATCTACCCCTCCCTCCAGTTTCCTAGCATATCCCCTTGTTCTTGAGCACCTTTTTCTGAAAAATACTCACTTTTTGTACCTTATTTACCCCCTTGAGGTATTTAACGGTCTATCATATCTCCCCTCTACCTCCTCTTTTCAGTTGGTGTACCTATTAAGTTCCTTTAGTCCATTCTCATAGGGCTTTTGAAGCAGACCTTGCACCATTCTGGTTGCCCTTTATAACATATACTGTACAATATGTTTGATCATTCATAGTATTGTCTTTTTTCATATCTGTGTATTAATGTTTATAATACTGTACATGTTGTGCTACCCAAAATCCCCTTATGATAATGGACCGAACCTGCAAAATTAATCGATTCTAAAGTAACATATTTTGATAACTGTTAGCATAAGCTAGTGTAATATTTAAAACTCTTTAGGCAACTTAGGTCATCTTTGACTATTCATGTCACTGTTTTTTTTGTACGTATTGCTTATAGTTTTTAATATTATTTGTGGTCAGAAATTATCACAAACAGCTTTGCTTTTAGTATTAGATCAATGGTGAGACTCTCCTCAGGTGATATACCTTTAAGACACATTGTAAAAAGCACATCAAAGAACTGAGTCGGTACCTTTGAGAAACCATCACAGCCTGTGATAAAAGCAAGTGCTTCAGCTAGGACTTGAACACAGGCCACTTAGGTTCCAGTTGCCTTGGTGGCGCAACTGGTTAGCTGAGGCACTTACTTCTTTGTTTGTATGTGTTCCAGGGTGTGCATTGGAGAAAGAGTAATGTGTGCTCCAGGACAGCACAGGTTCCAGTTGCCTTGGTGGCACAGCTGATTACCACGACTGGAATGGTATTCCAGGTGGCCTGGGATCATGCCCCAGCTGAGGCATTTACTTCTTTCTCTCCTCTGTTTGTATGTGTTCCATAAATATGCACAACCATGTGATTGAAAAAAATGTAGTAATTATTTGTGCAGCACCAGGTTGTGCATTGGAGAAAGAGAAATTTGGGCTCCGGAACAGCCCAGGTTCCAGTTGCCTTGGTGGCGCAGCTGGTTTGTGTGACCAGTATTCCGGGTGACCAGGGTTCAAGTCCCAGCAAAAGCACTTACTTTTTTCTCTTCTCTGTTTGCAGAGTGGGTTCCTGACTCAGGGCATCACTGAACCAACAACAGCTGAGGCATTTTTTGATCTGGTGCTCACAAATGAGGAGCGTGTACAGGAAATAACAGTCAGGGAGCCTCTGGGTGGAAGTGAACATTGCACAGTGTGGTTCCAGTTGGATAAGAGCAGGAAAACATCCTGACTAAGACCAAAATTTTGGATTTCAGGAAGGTGGACTTCAGGAAAATGGGTGAAGTGCTAAGAAGCCATCTGGCAGACATCAGAGCAGATACAGGGGTGGTCCAAAGGTGATCCATCATTAAGAAAGGAATACTGGTTGCCACAGATGAGTGTGTTAGGCTGGGGGGTTGCCAGGGCAGTAAGAGAAAAGAGGTTGGCCTATAAAAAATTCAGGAAGACCAAAAGAGAGGTGGAAAGGGAAAACTACCTAAGGTTGGCTAGTGAGGCAAGTAAGGAAGTCCTGCGAGCAAAGGCACAGAAGCAGCTGCAGGTAGCTGAAGGAATTAAGAAGGAGAAGAAGGCTTTCTTTCATTATATAAGTGAGAAAAGGGACAAGAAGGAAGGGATTGTTATGCTTAAGAAAGAGGTGGAGTGGGTTGGAGGATAATGGGGGAAAAGCGGAGCTACCAAATGAATACTTTTGTTCCCTCTTCATCAGGGGGAAAGACAGACCAGTGCCTTCAGGAGGGAAAAGACAAGCAGGGGGGGAGGGGAACACAGATGTAGTGATAGAGAAGGATAGAGTGAGGGAAGGGCTGCTGGCATTGAAGGTGGACAAATCACCAGGTCCGGACAGATTACATCCAAGGGTACTAAAGGAACTGGCTGAGGAGCTGGCAGGGCAAATGGCAGACCTATTTAATAGTTCACTAGAGTCAGGCATGGTACCACAGGACTGGAGAACAGCACATGTAGTGCCCCTCCACAAAAGCGGTCCCAAGAATGAACCAGGGAATTACAGACCAGTCATTCTGACTTCCATTGTGGGCAAGCTCATGGAGACCATACTAAAGGAAATGTTGGTGGAATATCTAGAGGAGCATGGTCTCCAGGATGTGAGGCAGCATGGGTTCATGGGGCGGGGGGGGGATTGTGTCAAAAAAATCTGACTGACTTCTTTGACTGTGTCACTAATACAGTAGACAGGGGCCAAGTGGTAGACATCCTCTATCTTGATTTCAGCAAGGCCTTTGACTCTGTGCCCCACAAAAGGTTGATCAGGAAGTTGGTGGATCTTGGGGTTGGGGAAAAGATGGCCAGATGGGTGGAAAACTGACTGAGAGACAGAACCTAGAGGGTATTTGTGGGGCGGAGCTAACTGGCACCAGAGAGGTAACCAGTAGGGTCCCACAGGGCTCAGTGCCGGGGCCGGTGTTGTTCAATGTCTTCATCAATGATATTGGGGGTGGCATTAAGGGCAAAATGTGCCTATTCACAAATGACACCAAGCTCTGTGGGAGAGTGGACACAGCTGAAGGGATACAGGACCTACAGAAAGAGCTGGAAAAGCTGGGGAGGTTGGCCAGGATCTGGCAGCTTGGCTTCAATGCCAACAAATGCAAAGTAATGCATATCGGAGCCAAGAATCTCAGGACAGAGTACTACTTGGGTGGTCTGAGTATCTGCATCAGAGGAGGAGAAGGACCTGGGAGTGATGATCACTAGTGACCTGAAGCACTGCACACAGTGCAAGAAAGCAGCAGCAAAGGCAAACAAGATTCTGGGATGCATATCTAGGGGGATCAGTAGTAGGAGAGAGGAGGTTATACTGCCCTTGTACAGGTCACTGGTAAGGCCGCATATAGAGTATGGAGTTCAGTACTGGTGCCCACACCTCAAAAAGAACATTAACCTGCTGGAGAAGGTCCAGAGGAGGGCTACAGAGATGATAGCGGGTCAGCACGGTAAGGCATGCAAGGAGAGGTTGAGGGCACTGAATATGTACTCCGTGGAAGACAGGAGAGAGAGAGAGAGAGAGAGAGAGAGAGACAGGGGACATGATTGGGACCTTTAAGTACTTGAAATGGATAAATAAGGTTGAGAAGGAGAATCTCTTTAAACTGAGTGGCAACCATAACACAAGGGGTCACGGTCTTAAGCTAGAGTGTGGGAGGTTTAGGAGGGAGGTCAGGATGCACTTCTTCAGAGAAAGGGTGGTGGACACTTGAAATGCGCTGCCAAAAGAGGTAATCTCATTGAAGACAGTGGGTAGCTTTAAGAGAGGCTGTGATAGGCATAGGGGGAAGGATCATGGGTAGGGAGGATGGGAGGAGTGGGGAGGGAGGGAGGACATGGACATTAGCTCAAGCTGTGGACCCTGCAATACGAGCAGACTTGATAGACCAAATGGCCTTCTTCTGCTGGCTTTTTCATATGTTCGAATGTATGTTGGTATAAATATCCACACTGCACATGTGATTGAAAAATATGAATTATATGTTTAGTTATACGAACATACGAAATTTGCCAGCAGATAAAGGCCTAGAGGTCTATCAAGTCTGCTTGAATGTGCAGCTAGCACCCCTTATTCTGCAGCTGCCCCTCCCTTCCACCCTTCCCCTTCATTAACCCTCCCCCTTGTCCTGTCCCATCCTCATTTGAAGCAGTCCACTGTTCTACTGCATACCACTTCAGCAGGTAACGCATTCCACCCAGCCACCACCCTCTCTGTAAAAAAGTGTCTCCTCATTTCCCTCCTGAACCTTCCTCGCTCCAATCTCATATCATGGCCCTGGTGGCCCTCCTCCTTACTTTGAACAGCCCTCTGTACCCGTCTTGTTTATTCCTTTCATGTATTTAAAGGTTTCAATCATGTCACCCCTGTCTCTCCTCTCCCTCTCCAGTGAGTACATGTTCAACTCCTTCAACCTCCTCTCGTATGATAAGTCCCCAGCCCTTGATCATCTTTTGTCGCCAGGCCTGCACCCTCCAGTAACTTAATGTCCTTCTCAGATACGGGACACCAGTACTGCACGCAGTACCCAGGTGTGGTCTAACTAATGACCATACAGTGGCAGAATCACCTCTCCCTCCTCGGGATATACCCTTGCAATACAACCCAGCATTCCATTGGCCTTTGCAGCTGCCTTCCCTACATTGTGCCGAGTTGTTCATTGACCCTGTAATGAGCACACCCAGATCCTTCTCCTCCTCTTCTTCTGTCTGGGCTAGCTGCACTCCCCCTAGCTGGTAACTCCTCCTTGGGTTCTTCATCCCAAAATGCAGCACCTTGCACTTTTTGGCATTAAAGCCCAGTTGCCAGGTGTCTGACCAGGTTTCAAGCTTTGCCAGATCATCCTGCAACCCCTGCCATCCCCCTAGGTCATCCACCACTGTGCCTACCTTGGTATCATCAGCAAACAGACTGATCTTGCTCTTGATGTCCCATGATATGTCTGCAATGAATATCCCAAACAAGGCTGGTCCCAACACGAGCCCTGTGGAACACCGCTCGTCACTGCCTTTGGGTGTGAGAGCTCCCCACCCACCACCACCCTCTGTTGCCTTCCCTGCAGCCAGCTTCCTACCCATCTCACCAGCTTTGCACCGCCCTGTGCCTACTAACTTCCTTCCCAGCCTTCCATGTGGCACTGAGTCGAATGCCTTACTGAAGTCCAGATACAGGACATCCACTGCATGGCCCCTGTCCAGTTGCCTAGTTACCCAGTCATAGAACTCGACCAGGTTGGTTTAGCAGGATCTGCCACATATGAAGCCATGCTGTCTGCTGTCTTGTAGTCCTTTGGCCTCTAGGAGGACCACCAGCCTCTCCTTCAAGATAGTCTCCATTAGCTTACCCACGATGGATGTGAGGCTCACTGGTCTGTAGTTTCCCGGTTCATCCTTGGGGCCACTGTTGTGGAGGGGCACCACATGAGCCATCCTCCAGTCCTGAGGTACACACCCCAAATGTAGTGAGGCATTAAATAGGTCTGCCAAAGGTCCTGCAAGGACCTCTGCCAGCTCCTTCAGTACCCTGGGGTGGATGCCATCTGGGCCTGGCGCCTTGTCCACCCTCAGTGCCTTCAAACCCTCTTGAACTCTGATCTCCATGATTTCCCTATCTGTCACCACTTCCCACCCTGCTTCTGCCATTTCTCCCACCTTGGGTGTCACCCCACTCTTCTCTTTAGTAAATACTGAGCAGAAGTACTCATTTAGTGCTTCTGCCTTATCGCACCCTGCTTCCACCCATCCCCCCTCCTTCCTAATCCTTACTATGTGGTCCTTACAGCTTTTTTCTCCCTGATGTACTTAAAGAAGTCCTTCTCCCCCTTCTTAATGCCTTGTTCCAGCCTGAGTTCTGTAGATGCTTTGGCTCCCCTTACTGCCCTTGTCACCTCCTTCGATTCTGTCAAGTACTCCTCCCTGTCCTCCCCTCCTCCCTGTTTTCTTGTACTTCCTAAAGGCAGCTCTTTTCCTCCTTACCTTTTCCATGACCTCCTTGTTCAACCAGATCAGTTTCTTAGCCCTAGCCTTCTTGCTCTGGGTTTTGCAGCAGGTTTTGGTTGCCTCCACTATCCCCAGCTTTATGAGCTCCCACCTCTGGTTAGTGTCCATACTAGATTGAATTCTCGCCAGGTACCCTTTTACCACTTCCCCCATCCTCCCAAAGTCGGCCCTCCTGAAGTCCAGCACTATTGTGCCAGATTCCACTCCTTCCTTGCCCATATCCAATGTGAGCCATACTGAGTGGTGGTCACTCCCTGACAGCGGTTCCTCCACTGTAAGTTCTCTCACAAAGTCCCCATTTGCCAGCACAAGGTCAAGGGTATTCCTAACCTGGCTGGTTCACTGACCATTGCAGCAGGAAGCTGTCCTGGAAGGCATCCAGCAGTACCTGCTCCTTCTGTTCCTGGTTGTTGGGGTGCTCCAGTCCACTCCTGGCATGTTGAAGTCCCCCACAATCACCATACTACCCTTCTCGCAGGTCCTCCTGATCTGTCCCACTAGTTCCCTGTCTAACTCCTCTGTCTGAGATGGTGGCCTGTACACCACTCCCATTCTAAGAATCCTATTCTTGGAATCCTGGATTTGCATCCAAAGTGACTCCGTACTACCCTCCTCCCCTTCCTCCCTTACACACTTCAGTCCTTCCTTCACATATAGTGCCATAACCTCATAGAAGTCCAATGAACTGCAAATCCTAAGGTTATATGAATAATTCTATAACTACTTGTGATAAGCCTATGTGAAGGGGGCAGAGCTGTAGACGGATACTCACTGAACTGAAGACCTTAGATTTGGAACATAGTTTCCTGTAGGAGGTAATGCTTAAGATGATAGCCTCTCTTACATAATGTTTTGCCAGTTTGTCTCTTCATTTTATCAACATTTTGTATATTATTTATATGTAATAACCTTGGCTTTGGCTGTGTGTTCAGCATGCATGGATACCGCTTGGTGTCTGCATGTACAGTAGCAGCCACAGACACTGCCAGCTATTTCCCAAAATTTCTGTGATATTTCCAGAAATGTCTCCTGCTTTCTGCATTCCCACAGTAGGGGCAGCAGAGAGAAACTCTTCAGAAATTTCACGAAATATCTGGAAATAGCTTGCAATGTCTGTGTCTACTACTGTACAGGTAGGCACTGTAGAACAGTGACCAAAACACGTCACTGTGCCACGGGCTCTTGTGATGGCCATATAGTAAGACTCCTCACACTATGTGCAATGTGGCCTGTCCAATGCGCAACTCTGTATACCATCCCTTTAAGGGACAGTCACATGGGAGCATTAGGGTAAAGGACATGCGCTCCATCATGCATCACATCTCTGCCAGCATAGGGTACATGAAAAGTACAAGATCTAAACCAGCACCACTGCAACCCACCCATTTCCTACCTAAATCCCTGTTCATTGGGGTTATGAATACTGTGATGGTGCAGGGGTTGCTGGAGGATGGATGACCCTCCCAGGGTAAGTCCACATGGGTATTGGCTTCAGTACCCTGTTATTTGGTTTACCATCATACGTATTCCCTAATGGCCACCTCATCATGTTGTTGTAGGGCAACATCAGGCATGTTAGCAGAATTGAACTGCAAAGGAGGAGGCCCAGGACTATATGAATGTAGAGCCCCTAATGTGACCCTGACATGGACTATGCCGGAAGTGTCCCTGGCAGAAGGAAGATGGGGACCAGGGCCAAAAGGAGAATCATAATCTGTAGGGAGCCACCATCTGGAGGTGCTACAGTAGCAGGAGTGACAGAAGTTGGGATTCCAGTTTATTCCCATTAGGCTCCAAGGCAGTGCACAGGATGTGACACATCCCTGTTAAAGGGACAAATACCACGGGCCATTACAGATTAGTCCAGGAAGCCATATAGTCCACAGCATGGCAGTATGTAGGTCATAGCTATGGAGTTATAAACAGATCGGCATAAATAGCAAAGAGGGTTAATGCACTGGCCTACAAATCAGTAGACTGCAGGTTCAGTTCACCTCAGAGGCACAAACCATGTTGTCTAGGAGGGTCATCCATCCTCCAACTACCCTTTTTAATAAACCATGGGAAGATGGTCTGGTACCTGAGGATTGGAGGAGGGCAGATGTGATTCCTCTTCACAAAAGTGGGAGCAAGACAGAGGCAGGAAACTATAGACTTGTCAGTTTGACCTCAGTGGTAAGGAAAATGATAGAATCACTTCTGAAGGAAAGAATTGTTGAGTACCTAGAGGCCAGTGGGGCACAGGACCCAAGGCAGCATGGATTCACAGCAGGAAGATCATGTCAGACAAATCTAATTGATTTCTTTGACTGGGTGACAAAAGTAGTAGACCAGGGAGGGGCTGTGGACATGGTCTACCTAGACTTTAGCAAGGCATTTGACACAGTTCTGTACAAAAGATTAATAAACAAATTAGCCAACCTGGGAGTGGGTCCCAGGGTGATAGTCTGGGTAAAACACTTGCTGGACAACAGGACACAGAGGGCAATAGTAAATGGAGTCCACAGTGAAGAAAGGAGGGTTACTAGTGGGGTACCACAGGGTTCAGTACTGGGGCCGATCATTTTTTAATGTCTTTATAAGTGACATTGCAGAGGGACTGGAAGGAAAAGCATGCCTCTTTGCAGATAACACAAAGATCTGCAACAGGGTTGATAGGTGGGGTGGAAAGGATGAAAAGGGACTTGGCAAGGTTGGAGGAATGGTCAAATGTATGGCAGCTTAGATTCAATGCAAAGAAGTGCAAAGTATTGCACCTAGGAAACAAAAACCTAGGGGAAGAGTACACAATGGGAGGTGAGATACTGACAACAACAAAAATGGAAAGGGACCTGGGGTAGTCATATCAGATGACCTAAAGGTGGGCCAGCAATGTGAGAAGGCAGTAAGGAGGGCTGGGGGGATACTGAGATGCATAGGGAGAGGCATCACCAGTAGAAAACAGGAAGTTGTTGGCCCTCTGTAAAGACAGCTGATAAGACCACATCTGGAGTACTGTGTACAGTTCTGGAGACCCCATCTCTGCAAAGACATAGGCAGGGTGGAGGTTGTCAAGAGGAGGGCAACCAAAATGGTGCAGGGTCTGCACTAGAAGACATATGAAGAAAGATTAAAGGAGCTTAAGATGTATAGCCTCAAGGAAAGGAGAGAGAGGGGGGACATGATAGAAACTTTCAAATACATCAAGGGAATCAACAAAGTCCAAGAGGGTAGCACCTTTCAGAAAAAGAGATGTGCAAGAACAAGGGGGCACAATTTGAAGATAGAGGGGACACGGCTCAGAGGTAATGTGAGTAAGTATTTCTTCACAGAGAGGGTTATAGATGCATGGAACAGCCTTCCTGAGGAGGTCATAGAGTCAAAAACAGTGGGGGAATTAAAGAATGCATGGGACAGACATAAGGCAATTCTAGTGGGGGGTAGGAAGAAGTAGGCTGTTGGTTAACTAGGATCTGCAGCTTATCCGTTAGGTAGAGAAATGAGCTGACTAGGTGGGCCAAGTGGTCCTTATCTGCCATCAAATTCTATGTTTCTATGTAATGTAATGTCAGCTGCAGTAAACATTTTCTAACTAGCTGCAGTAGCACCATAGCTGCTTAGACTGAGACTTACAAATGGTCCAAACTTTTCCTAGAAAATCCAAGTGGCAGTTATGACAGGACCAGTGCTCCCGTTCTTCTGTGCTATCCCTTCCTCTAGTTTGTCCTGTTTCCTAAGCTACTCTTTCTATTATAAATCACTAATGTGATTTCAGCCAATCAGCAAGAAGAGCCACTCTACCTCTTATCCTGTGTACAGTATGCTCTTGTGTGGAAATGTTTGGAAGAAGCACTCCTCTTCAGCACTAGAGGGGAGGCTGGCATAACAAGCTAAAAATAAAGAGGCTATAAATTAATAATAAATCATTCCAGCTAAACCTGAGTGATTTATAATAATTAATAGGGCCTCTGAGGGGTGTCTCTTATAGGAGGCAGAACCACTCAGCTTTGACTCACAGTCCTCTCACCCAAAACTCACACTTGGGTCTCTCATACCATGAGTAATGCCCCTTGGAGGCCCTACTAATTTATAGCTGCAGGCTAAAATGGGGCCACTCTCAGTCCTGCAGCACTCCTACCCTCCACCTTCCCCTCTTGCTGCGCCTGCCCTCTTGACCTTGTCTACACTTCTCCTTTTGTATTCTGTTCCTTTCTTATATTTTATTTTTGCTTCACTGTCTTTTCCCTCCCCCACAAAGGTGAACAGACCTGCTAGGGTCTGTGATAGTCCATAGAGGAGCCGGTGTTAAACTTAAAAGGAAATTTCCTGATGGGGAGACAGAACCTTGTGAAAGACTATTAAGTCTGCCAAGCACTGCAGCAGACAGCACTTTGTTGGTGTCCCCTTCCCTGTAGCCTGAAGGTAGGCAGGTAGGGATCCACAGTGGGGATGGGGACTTAGACCAGGCACCACCCCTGGAGAAGGAACTACAGGGGCTGCCCGCTGGGTGTGGACCACCTGGAGTAGGTGGAGTGTAAGGGGTCAAACAGAGCTGATAGCCAGCAGCTCCCCCTCATTCCTGCTCACCTGCTTCAGCTAGTAATAGAATCCAGCAGTCAGAATTGGGTCAATGTATCCAATAGGCACTTTAACCATGTGTCTCACCTGGCTCCCTTTCTAACCTGTTAGTCAGGTGTGGCATATTTAATGGTACTCGGAGCATCAGGTTACAGCTACAAGAACATGTGGTAGTCACATTATGGTAGAAGTAGCTTCTATGTCAACAAACTCTGGTCAGAGTCAACATGGCTGCTTCAGAGCAGTGAGTCCCAAGTGAAAAGCACTCAGAGCTCCCACTGCAGCTGATACCGTACTTGTGCTGCGCTCAAGATGGGTGCCATGACAGAAGTGTGCATGCATGATACTCGTGCATGTACAATGACCTCATGGCAGCCATCTTGGACGTGGTGGCCTCTTTCGTTTCACCCGCAATTGTGGAAGTGATGGGTGAAAACAAAATAGGGGTGGTGTCATGTGGCCTGTGGTGGGAAGGGATGTCAAAAAACCAACACTGTGAACATAACTGCAGTACTGTGGAAGCATGCCGGCGAGGTACTTCCACAGTCCCTTCTCTCTCCTACTTCATAGAAATATGATAGCATGGTTCCATCCATGCAGCCGTAACAAATAAAGTTTGTCAAGGTCTTTACTGCAGCTTAACCATGAGCCTCAACAGAAGTTATTAGGGTGACTGGAACAAAATAATCACTGCATCTAAGATTAAAATGAAGTAAATTAAGTTAAAACAACAATAAGGAGGGTAGTTTAACACGTGAATGCCAGGTTCGGGGGAATGCTGATTAGGTTCTATGTAATAATCATGAAAATTAAATCATGAGGAGCACTTCGGTGAATGCAAAATGCCAAAGCTCAAATAGCCCTGGTGCAGAATAGCGAGTGTCACAATAGCGACTCTGCACACTTGCGGGGGGCTTCACCCCCAGCACCTCCCATAAACTAATATAAAAAACTCTGAGACTGCACTGTTCACAAACACTGTGCACTATCTAATCACTATTGTGACACTCACTATTAAAGCACATTTGCTATTCCCACAGGCACTCAAACTGAGTCGCTCAATTTGAGTCGCCCATATTACGGGACACCACTGATTAGACCTAGACAATCGCTTGGCCAGACAGCCAGCAATACACAACAGAAAAAACAAAGGGAGAAGCTTGTTTGTTTATTTATTGTAGGAATAACCATTGAGCATAAGCTCATTTACAGTGGTGACCTAATTACAAAATACAGATAAAATACAACATACATACAATACAATTAATCATCTATAACAATCATAGACATGTACATGAGATGACAAGTGTTTTAATATAAAAACAGATGGGGGTGAAATGTGCTAAAAGTGTTGCTGGGTGACAGTGGGAGACTTACTGGTAAGCTGGACAGCCACAACAAGGCTCTCCTCCCGTGCACGTGGGTTAGAATCACATTCACTAACCATTTCTCCCTGGTAGGGGAAGTAGCTTTGTCATTTCTGCTCCTGAACCATGCCCAGTAAGAACAAGACATCCACCATGAAAGCAGCAGTGACTGCTGCCTCTTTGGAGCAGCTGAGGGCAATGTACACCAAGAATGGCAGGGAGAGGCTGAAGCCCCAGAGAAGTGCAAGTAGCCAGTGAAAGAGCCTGCAGCACCTCCGGCTAAGGTACTCCTGGAAAACACAGGGAGGTAAGTCCAATCGATGGGCTTCTGTACTGTAAGATGATGAGCTTAAGGCCATGGCCTTTCAGGTCTTTGGGTGCCAAGCCAAGAAAAGGGGCTAAGAGACTGGTCCCAAGGGAGACAGCTTTAGATGTGGAAGAAGTGGGGGTGACTCCCCTCCACACTATAGGACCCGGCTCTAGTAGTTCCCACCACAAACCAACCTGGCCCTTCCCACCACAGATGAGGAGAAGCAGGACAAGCTGATGGATCTCATGGTCAGTTTCGCAGTCTCAGTCCAGAACCAGCAGCAATGGAGAGGTATGAGCCAGGCATCCACAAGTGTGGCCAGTTATACTGTCACAGCACAGACATCTCCCATGGCTTCCCCTCCTTTCTAAACAAAATCAAGCCATAATCAGCATGCTAAGCAAAATCAAGCCATAATCAGCATGCTAAAAACAAATGCGAATACCTCATGAACCATAAGTGCTACACATTAAGTATGAATGGCAAAGTTTTTCAGTACAAAATTACATTTCCAATGGTGCTATGCAATTAATTACAAGCAATTTATTTTTTTCTACATTAGTCAACATAGCGAAAAAAGTGTTTTTTTGCATTAGAAAAGTCAACATAAACCATTTTTGGTAGGAAAATATTTAACATATGAACACCAAATTAAGTATCCATACATTAGATGTAAGTACAAAAGTAATTTTGTACTAAAAAGCAATTTTCCACTGGCCTGGAGGCGCTGAGGGCTAAGATGATGGATGCCTTACCTTGCACTACGCCAACGACCCATGTTCAGGAATGAGCATGGGCCACCGGGGATCAGCAGGGGAGGAGAAGGATCAAGTGTTTGATGGACTGCTCTCGTTATCCGGGAGGGGGTCACCAGTGGTTGGCATCTGACGGGCCCTAGCGGCGGCTGGGGGGGCGGTGCGCCGATGCTACAGAAAGGGGAGGAGTTGGGGCAGACACTTGGAGGGACGCATGCTGATGCACATGCACTCTCTCTGCAGTCATCATTGCATGCCTTACCTCAGGAGAAAAATGGAAAAGGTCCTGGCAATGCAGCATGATACTAGCCCCTGTGGGCGCCGCCCCAAGATGGTACCTCCCTGGCTGGATCCATTTCGGGTGGGTTGAGATGCTCCCCACCACCCTTCCATGAAGGGTAAGTCATGGGAGCATAAGGGAGGGGGCCTGTTCCCTGGGGGGTGGTGCTGGGAAGACAGCAGATGGTAGTAGGAGTGCTGACTAGGATAAGGGGAGAAATACCACTATAAAAAAAGGCAATTTTTCTACTATAAAATATGTATTTTTTCCCATTTTATTCAAGATTCTTAGGTGAGGCTTGAGGCACAAATGTCAGCCGCACACACCATCCCATAAACAAATGTGAATAACTACTAAAGTATACCTGATACACACAAAGTATCATGGTAAAGCTGTTTAGCACAAAATTACCTTTCTAATGGTGCTATGCAATCAATTCTAATCAATTTAGTTCACAAGTAACACAGAGAAATGGTGCTGATGATGTGAGAAGTGTACAGGGCACACAGAAAGTCTTTTTCTGCAGACTGAAGTCATCGTGGGAGACAAAGGGGATGGTTTGGCTGCCACCTACAGGCATTTCTAGGAAGAATGAGTTAATGAGAATATTCATTCTAAAATGCACGCTACTGAATCTACATTTTAAGGCAGTGCATGTCCCTAGCATTGAGAATGGTATTGCTGATGCTTTTTCTCATTCAAAGTGGCAGAGGTTCAGGGAGTTGGTGCCAGTCATGGACCAGAATCCATGAACCATCCCACCCTTTCTGTGGAAGGCGGTGACAGTGACACCTGGGAGTGGCTAGGTAACACCATTGCTCCCCAGACTAGAGCAGCCTGCCACCAGACCATGGAACATTAGCATGCCATTAGAGTGGATATGGGATAGCCAAACAGCTGGCCCATCCATACAGATCAAATATGCAGCTATCTCATGGAGTTCAGATGACGGGGTTGTCTTTAGAGGTTGCAGGGCAGCACCTGGCAAGCCTGTCATGGTTTTCCAAGGTGTTGGGTTTTACAGACAAGACTTGCCCATTCAAGTTCTGGAAGGATCTATAAGAGTGGAGTAAAGGACAACCCAAACGGCCAGATCATAAGTGTCCAATCATGCTGGCCATTCTGGAGCAATTACAGAATGCCTTTCCAGTGATCTGCTTGTCTGCTTATGAGGCTACGGTCTTTGGGATGGCCTTTATATTGACATTTTGTGAGGCATTCCAGGTGTCAGAGCTGGTGCAAGTGACACAAGCCAGCACCACAGTGAGCCTGGGGGAGACGGACGTTGCAGTGACCTCGGAAGGAGTCTTTGTGCAGCTGCAGTGGAGCAGGACAGATCAAGCGGGCATTGGCTGTTGGTATGCAGTGAAAGTCCCAGCAGGAGCATCATGGGATACAGCTTCAATGGTGTCCAATTACATAGCCCACTGCCCAGTCAAGACCTTCCTGTGGCATGCAGATAGCAAGCTGGTAACAGCATATTAGTTCAGGAATGTATTGTGCTTGTACTCCTGGCTCTGGAGTGCAAGTACCTTTTGTGTGTTGAATGTATTGAGCTTAGCAGTGCATCAGACAGGCTTAAAGGAATAAGAGTATAACACCTGTTCTTTCAAAATTGGGGCAGCAACAACCAACAGGACCCAGGGGCTCTCTGACAGAGCGATCCAAGCCATGGGATGGTGGAGATCCCAAGCATTTCTACATTATGTACGCCCTCACTTGCTTTAACTTTGTTTTGTTGTTTCCAGGTTCTCTTGATGATTCCAAAAAAGTCTGGATCTGCAGGCACTCCTTCATTGATTGGGTAGCACAGCAAGTGAGACATCAACCCTGGGGGAAGAACCTATCAATCCCAAGGTGGAAGGCACAGATTTGCTGGATGAGCAAGAGATGTATGTGCTGAGAGGAACTTCTCCCCTGACTGGTGACAACAAGGATGTTTACTGGAAATCCTTCTGATCCATCTGAGCGAGAACGACCTCGGACTTCAGAAACCCATGGACCTGCTCTTGAGGCTGAAGGAGGATTTCTGATCCATTCAAGCATAGTGGCCCAACAGCAGGCTTATCTGGTCTCACATCATCCAGAGGCTACACTGGTGGCATGCAAATGACTCTAAAGCCATGGAAAAAACATGCATATGCATTAATCATCAGATGTGGCCATTTATGAACTCTTTTGGGGGAATTGTAGTTAGACACTAAGACATTGACATCTCCTGCCTGGGACTTTATACCAGAGATGGTGTGCATTTGCAAGACACTGGCTGGGGCTTGTTGTTAGATTCTTTTTATCAGGTCTTAGAGCACAGTTTAAAGTGAACTGCTTTGGGGGTCAGATGACATCTACTGTATACTGAGGTAGCTTGGGAGTCTCTCATATCAATGGTACAAGGGGAAAAGGGGAATGAGTCAAATTCTTCTGAAGGGCTCATCTCCTCTGGTCAGCATGAGATCTGTGAGACTGCAAGACCTAAACCCCATTTGGGGGGGGGGTGCAGTCCAATCTCATTAGGCTTCCCTGCAGGAGGGGGGGTAGTGACACCAAATGGGGGTGGTTGTTTGCTCCCTCAAGGAGATAGCCAACAAATTCCTAGGGCTTGGGTAACAACCCAGGAGGTATATCATTTCCTCGACCCACACAATGGGGAACCCCTTCACAGTAAGGCAGTGGGTCAGAGTTAAGCTTCAAGATCTCCCAGCTGCGCATGCCAGATCAACTATGTAATATCTACTAATACACGGTTGCAGACATTTCTCTAAGTGAGTGTGTGTGTGCATGTGTTTGTTCTTCAAGGGGGAGGATATGGGGACTACTAAGACAAATGGTTTGTATTTTTAAAGCACTGTTGGCTTTACTTGAATCCTCCCTAACTGTTTTGCTAACAACAGAAGGAAGTGAATGACACATGAAGGCTACTTTGCCATGTATATACTCATTGGGGTAGAAGCAAAGTAACCTCCCCCTTTTCTTGACTAGACCATAACCAACATGTGGGGGGGGTGGAGATGTGGCCAGCAGGGATAAACTGCAAAAGATGACCCTTCAGGATCCTTCCCCAAATTCCGCTAACAGTAGAAGGAAATGGATGACACGTTAGGGCTACTTTACCATTTATTTTCTTTGTTGAGTCTCCACTCATTAGGATGGAAAAAAGTCCCCCTCCTCACCTGACTGGATCATAACCAACATGCTGGGTGGGTGGACAGTTGGGATAAATTGAAAAGTTGACCCTCCAGGATCCTTCCAAACTTCAGCTGACCAGGCTAATATAAATTGCAATTAAAGGAAAACTACACCCAAAACTTAAAAAAATATATGCTGTGCAGAGTGTTTTAATTTGTATGTGAAGTTCTAGTGTTTCCTTCCCTCTGATTGGTATTAGGAGTTTTTCCTAAATTAGCCTGCTAGCTTTAGGGTAGTTTTACGACCACTGGAGATCTCCATATCAAAGAGCTTTATTGCATGTCTTTGTCCTACAATGCACCTTGTTTCATGTAAAGGTGATGTAGCAGAGCCCATCAATCCAGCAGAAAGCATTGCATTATAATTAGTTCACAACAATAGAGATGGCTATATTTTAAAATCTGTAGAATTCAGCTTGGTGACCACCCTCATCCTAAAGGTTTTACTGTCCTGAAAAACTTTGCTGCTGGTAATTTTGTGCAGCTTGTAAAGCTTCAAGATATTTAGTTTGTTTGGCATGTTGTGCTGAATGTTGGGTCTCTCTTACATCACAGTCACATGAGACAAGATGCACTGTGGGAACAAGAAATACAATTACACTATTAGGTATGAAGATCCCCAGGGGTCGTAAAACTAGCATAAAGCTAGCAGACTAATTTTGGAAAAACTCCTAATACCAGTCAGAGGGAAGGAAACACTAGAACTTCACATACAAATTAAAACACTCTGCACAACATATATTTTTTCAAGTTTTGGGTGTAGTTTTCCTTTAAAAGTAACAGTGGTAGATACAAACAAATACATGGAGAGTGTTTTCTACCCTGTCATGTTGCCCACTCACCACACGGTGGTGCACACTATAGCTACTGAGGGCCTCATCAACATGTACCTTACAGGCTCTACCACAAGGATTGCTAATAACACAGATGTACCATGCAACCCCACCCAATCAAGGACGCTCTATCGCCAGCAGCACACCTTGATCACTGGCCACCCCACTGCCAACATCTCATGCTTATTGCCGAACCCAGGTTACCAGAATAGGAGCACAACACACTACCTGTTTGGCCATCGGGCATCCCGAACAATGGGGTTTAGAAGCTTGCTTTTGAGTCATTATGTTTGAATCATATGCAACCTCCCACACCCAAAAAGTTTAGAGGTTGAGATAGTGACCCAAACCAGGTGCTCACTCATATGTAAAAGAGAAGGATGGACATCATTTTGCTAGTGGCTGTAAATACTGCAAAGCTGAGGTAAACATGCTTTTATTGTCCACTTCAAATACTTAGATGGTTTGTACTGTAGTTTAGTTCCAGGTGTGTTTGATCTGTATTTGAATGGAGCTTGAATGTTGCATTCATTAATTTTTTTTGTAACTTTTATTGAATGGCTGTACTCCCTCAGTACATACAGTTGAGGTGTGGTGCTAGTAACTAGCCACTGTCTCAGAATTCTAAAGGTAACCAAAGAAACCCGTACAGTGCGGTACATTACCGGGCATTATCTTAACTCTGAAGCTTGTGGGGGGGGGGGGGGGGGGGTGATAGCAAATGTTATTTGAATTGATGTGAGCAGCAAGATACAGTAGGAAATGCATTGCTGACTAAAACTGAGACAGCTGAATCTGATTTGTTAGCATGTGCTATGCTACACCCAAGCACCTCATCACGGAAGATACAGATGTCCAAAAGGAAGGCATCACAGTAAACCGACTGTTTGTTCCTGTAGATTCTGTGCACCATTCCCCAAGGCATGCAACAGGGACTATACAGAACTGACCACTGCAATTGTTCTACTATCACAGAAATGAAATGATTATGTCCGCAGCATCTACTGAATGACGGGAAACTTGCCCAGCAAAGCTCTACAGCACCACCAAGCCAGCAGAGTAAACTACTGTAGCTCTTGGATCAGCATTCTGGTTCGAGTTCTGTAGAAAGTAATCTCATTCTGTATGTGAGTGTTGCTTCAAGAGGTAAGTGAGATCATAAGCTCATATCCATTAAAGTTAAATATATATATATATATATATATGTATTTTTGAGATTGACTTAAGGGGTCTATAAACCTTTCATGTCTTTACTATTAATTAGATATTTGGGCATGTGCACAATTAGATTAAGTTTGGTACTCTACTATTGGTAGACACTATTGGTGGACAAGTGGAACACCCTGCCAGAGGAAGTGGTGGGGGCTGAAACAATCATGGGAGTTAAGAATGCATGGGATAGACATGAAGGAATTCTGGAGGTCAGGGGTAAGGGGCAACAGACTTCTAGGAAAACATAAACTGAACTTACAAGCTCAAATGGGCAGACTGGGTGGGCCATAGGCCCTTATCTGCCGACACTGTCTATGTATCTATGTATTATTGATGTGTTTACTTTGAAAATCATCTTGTTTTGTTCCTTTTTTGTAGCTGTCTATTGCTGATGCTGAGTTTCCTCCAACTAATTTTCATGTCTTTTTTTTTTTTTTTACTTTTGATTTTTTGGCACACTATTTCACTGCTGCATATAGCAGCACTATCTATGAACATACCACATCACATGGAAACAAACGTTTGTCAATGCTGAATGTTCACTTGCTGTATAACAGAGCCTTGAAAAGCCCCTGATATTGATGGAACAACTCTGAAAAACCTAATACCTAGACATAATTTAGCATATATTTCATAGTTTTGTTGTGACAGTTACTGTTATTTGTTTATTACTAAGAACGTTTTGCATGGAAACCGGATCACTGCCCTATTTGCACTGTCTGCTTGTCTTCTTCTGCAGTCACAGTTCTGTTTGTGCCATCCCAATCTGTTGCTGTGGAGATGATTATGATGTCATAAACAGGGCATTGTGATGTCATGTGTAGACAAGCAGTCAATGCTAATAAAGTCCAAGGGACAGTAATCTTGTTTTAATGTCACTTCCCTCAGTAATATAGAACAAGTTCTGGTCAGAGTCAACACGGCTGCTTCAGAGCAGTGAGTCCAATTGAAAAGCACTCTGAGCTCCCGCCGCAGCTGACGCCATGCTTGCACCGTGCACAAGACGGCTGCTGTGCTAGAAGTGCACATGCGTGACATTCCCACATGTGCAATGACCTCTTGACAGCTATCTTGTGCATGGTGACCTCTTAAATTTTACCCACAATTGCAGAAGTGACAGGT
Source organism: Neoceratodus forsteri (assembly GCA_016271365.2). Lineage (NCBI taxonomy): Eukaryota > Metazoa > Chordata > Ceratodontiformes > Ceratodontidae > Neoceratodus > Neoceratodus forsteri. Next base: position 21,790,940 of record CM028135.1, on the reverse strand, counting down.
GGAAACAAAATAGTGCCCCCATTGGGGGGGAGGGTGCAACCCGCGGAGTGGAAGTGTGGCGGAAAACCAATGTTGTGGATATGACCACAGCACTGTGGAAACACACCAGAGAGGTACCCAGTCACATGTTTCCACAGTCCCTTCTCTCTCATACTTCATAGCAATACGACAGCATGGCTCCACCCATGCACCTGTAAAAAGGGAAAAATTGCAAAAACATAGTTCTGGCTGAATGGTACAGAGGGTAAAAGCACAGAACTGTAAAAGGGACACAAACAATGTTGTCTAAGAAAATCAGCGCTTCAGTATGCCTGTAGCCAGCCAGGTGGCATGGAGGGCAGAGGCACTGGATGCCTCACCTCCCACCACACCGGCGACCTGGGTTTGGGAAAGGACTAAGATCACTTGGGGGCTGGCGGGGAAAGGATGATTTAGTGTCTATCAACAGATCTCCTCCTTCGGGGTTGGGGACAGTGTGTACTACTGCATGGCTGCCACCTAGTGGAGGGTAGGTGGCACAGTAGCGGTCAACAGAACCGAAAGTCAGAGGTGGGCATTGAAAGCGTGCATCATCTTCATGGTCTATGTGTATGCTATTGCATGCTGCCTACTCTGACCCAAGGGGAGTAATAGGCAGAAAAGAACCCCTTGTCTGCAGAATGATGCTGCGAACCTGAAGGCACTATGTCACCACCATCCATGGCACCCACTCACACAACGAGGTAAGAAGTAGATGGAGTAAATCCTGGAGGTGAGGTGAAGAGGCTGGGGGTTGACAGCAGATGGGAGCCGAAGGGGAGGGGCAGGAGGATTCAGTTCATATGAAAAAAAAAGGATTGCAAAAATATTTGAATGATAAACTGAATTGTATCTAACTTTCACATTTTTCAAAGTTATCCAGCTGGCATCAGAGGCTATTTAAAGGGAACATAAACAATATGTAATGTAAGTCAACTAATGCTGATGTTTTCTGTTCATTATTGACATGATGTTAACACATTTGAAACTATTATATTTGCATTCTGAATGCTGTTTTTTTCTAGAGGGGTGCAAAACCGGGGAGGTTTTGGTTTTGCCAAATCACCCCTGGTTTGGGTTCTGGTTTTGGATTCATGGCCACTTTTTCATTTAGAGTTTGAAAGCTGATGTCTGGGACTGGCATGTTGTACCCCCACACACACACACACACAATCTCCTCTTGTTGTGGTTTTGGTGTGTGTGTGTTTTAATGTTTTTGGTAACTGGGTAAGGCCCACTAGGCACAGGCATCTATTTCAGGCACAACCTAGGAGCACTGTGGTGGTTAAGTCAGTGACTTGTTAAGAGTTACACAGTATGCAAGTGGAGGATGTAGAAATCAAACCCAGGTCAGCTGGATGTACCAAGCTCCTTACTCTAACCTCTTAGATATACTGCACACAGTATACAAGTGGAGGTTGTGGGACTCAAACCAAGGTCTGCTGGATGCACCAAGCTCCTTACTCTAACCTCTCAGCTATACTGCACACAGTATACAAGTGGTGGTTGTGGGAATCAAACCAAGGTCTGCTGGACGTACCAAGCTCCTTATCCTAACCTCTCAGCTATACTGCACACAGTATACAAGTGGAGGTTGTAGAGTTAAACCCAGGTCTACTGGATGTACAGATTTCCTTCACAGCTCATTAAACCTTATACTGCCAGCCCTTTTTTGCTCAGTTTATTTGCTTTTTTTTTTTACTTATTTTATTTATGTCCTCAGCTGGGGGGGGTTGTACCTTTGGTTCCCCCATCCAGCCAACCCTCACGACCCCTGCCCTGGCTGCAGCCAGAGCTCACCTCCCAACCGCAGCCCTTCCCAGGTCACTTTGCAGCGGAAACTTACCACCACCGCAGAGACCTGGAGGGCGGGCACAGGAGGGAACTAACATGGGCATGTCCATGGATGTGTCATCAGGGCAGCCGTCATGCCACCGAAGGTTTTTTCCTTGTAGTGAGAGCCTCACTGGTACTGGTGTGCAATGGCATCAATGATACTGCAATGCATGCTTCCGTACATTGTACATCGGATGCCACTAACGCCATTCCCTGCTGTTGGCCACAAAACTGCACAGCCCCAGCCACCACTAGGAGCTGGCATCTCAGCAGTCATCCCCACCCACCCTCCCAGAGGAGGGAGAGCTCACCCTGGGATGCTCGATCCTTCTCTCCTCCCAGCCAACCCCCAGTGACTCATGCCTGCTCTCAAATATGGGTCACCAGTGTAGCGAGAGTTGTAGCGTCCAGCGCCTCAACCCTCAGTGCCACTGGGCTGGCAGTTTATTTGCCTTTTTAATTCATAGTATGTTATTATTTTTGACTGCAGAGTTTGTCTGTAATGTCTGGCACATGCCCCCCCCCCCACACACACAGTCTCCAACCCATCCAACTCCTCATAGTCAAGTACATTTTTTCTTAGTTTTCCCTCTTCTGTTTTTCTCCTCTTGTTTTCCTCCTCCCTCTCCCTGATTTTCCCTGAGAACTAGAAGCAAAGCCAAAATTGGAATGGCAAGGTTCCTGCTTCCACAAGGCATAGAACAGCACCAACATAAATGAGCCCCACGACTAGTGGAGATGCAGTTGACGCAAAGATCAGAGCTGCACTGCTATATATGCTCTGGTTTGTGCATGTGCAAATCAAAGTACCTATGCTGTGCATGGACTCCTCTCGGCACCCTTTGACCTCTTCTAGCTTGTCTTAAGCCCGGAAAAGACAGAAACAGCAAGGGAAGACTGAGGGACAGTGAGAGGCAAAGAATTGCAAGACTGTTGGGGTGATCAAGTCCTAGGTCTCACGGGAAAATGTGATTGCGCAACCAGACAGACGAGACAGGAAAATAAAGAACAGAACAGATCCCTGCATTCAAACTCTCCATAACATCTGAGACAGGGTCCTATTCAATCCTATCACAGAGAGGTATTAAAAAAAGAAGAACACAGAGCTGAGATCTGAGCTGAGCCAGCAAGGTTCAGCTTGGGTCTCATGGAAACCAAGCCGGATGTGTTTGGGATGGCTCAGTTTCACCCCTACAGGCTTCGGCACACCTCTAATTTTTATCCCCCAACTCTTTTTAATGCTTTCAAATAGGCACTTCCTGTCTATAAGAACACACACATGAGCACAAGTGCTCGGACACACACACACACACACAGTGTGAAACTTGATGTTTATCTTCAAAGCCTGATAATGTCTGCTAGCTGGCTAATGGTAGAAAAACAGTGTGACTGGTAGGGTTTTTATCCTCAGACTACAAAAACTTCACATCTATCAGCCAGCTGTACATTGCCATCGTAAGCCTGCCTCCTGCACTTCTACATCCACTGACTTATACAGTACGCACCTATACAGCCCCCTACACTAATAATATGTATGTCTTGTGCACACACACAAACAAACATAGAAAGTATCTAGAAAAGAAGATAATAATACAGTTCTTCATTTTTTTTTCCTTTAAGCCCTACAGGATGAGTCATTTACACTCAGTGTGTGTGTGTGTGTGTGTGTGTGTAGGTGTGGATTACTATATTACAACAAATAAAATGCAACCCTTAGTGTACAGGAGCCAGCGTAATAATAATACTAACCTACCTGTAATTGATAGCAGAGCCATACATTTAGTAAGCTGTAGTTCCAATTATATCTTTAACCTTTTCAAATGTCAAATCAGTTCCAGAACTCAGTGACATCAGTTAAGTGGAACCTTGCAGTTAACATTTCACTGGCTGCTTCCCCTTAACAGATGACCCCAGTTTCTGGAACAGACAGCTAATTAGAACAAGAGTCGGCTACAGCCTACAGTGGCTGCTCTGGCTTGGCATTCGCCTAATGTTTAAAAGTACTCCATTTGTTGTTTGCTGTAATACATTGCAACTGTATGTGTAGAAACAGAGAAATTGCTGGCAGAAAAGAACCGCTTTGCTCACCCAGTCTGCCCAGATTTTCCCTGCCTACTCTGTCTCTGCAGACCCTGACTGATCACTATGAATCCTTCCCCCAACTGCCTATTTACCAGAATTCCTCTTATGCCTGTCCCATGCATGTTTGAAGCTCCTACTGCTTTCACTGCCACCATCTTTGCTGGCAGACTGTTCCAGGTGTCCACCACTCTTTCAGTGAAGTAGTTCCTCACATCCCTCCTAAACATCCCCCTTTCCACCTTCATTCTGTGCCCTCCTGTCCTGGTGCACGTTCTCATTTGAAATTGACTCCTCTCCTGTACCCTGTTCACCCACTTGAGATATTTGTAAGTCTTTATCATGGCCTCCTCCTTCTCTCTTTTAGGGTTACATGTTGAGATCCCTCAGTCAATTCTCACAGGGCTTTTGATGCAACCCCTACATCATTTTTGTTGCCCTCCTCTGGGCTGTCTCCACCCTGTCTATGATCTTTCTGAGATATGTCCTCCAGTACAGGACGCATTAGTCCAAGTTGGGTCTCACTAGTGACCAATACAGTGGTAACACCACCTCACTTATCCTGGTGGTGATACCTCTCCCTAAGCACCCCAGCAGCCTGCCGACCCTGCCCACTGCCTTGTCATACTGAGGTAATCAAACATGATAACTCTCAAGGTCTCATTCCTGATTAGTGATCATCAGTACCTCATCCCATTTTATACTCATCTGGGTTTTTATGCCCTTGGTGCATGATTTTGCACTACTTGGCATTGAACCCCAATTGCCATGCCTTCAATCACTCCTCGAGTTTTCTAAGGTCCTTACTCATTCTCTCTACCACCTTCTGTGTATGCACTCTATTACAGATTTTGGTGTCATCTGCAAAAAGTCATACCTTCCCTTGCAGTTCTTCTGCAATGTCACTTATGAAGGTATTGAAGAAGACAGGTCCCAGTACTGAGCCTTACAGCACCTGGCTGTCACTCTCCCCTCATTAGAGTGAGTGCCATTTACCACCACCTTCTGTCACCTATTTTATTCAGTTTACCACTTTGGATCCCACCCCTAGACTGCCCATTTTATGTATCAGTCTCCTATGTGGCATAGTGTTGAAGGCCTTGCTGAAGTCCAAATGGGGCATGTCCACTGTCTTTCCTTGATCTATTTTCCTGATCACCCAGTCAAAGAAATAAATCGGATTCATCTAGCATGATCTCCCCCCCTCCCATAAATCAGTGCTGATTTGGGTCTTATAACCAACTGGGTTCAAGATACTCCACTAGTTTTTAATTCAACAGAGTTCCTAATAATTTCCCCACCACTAGTGCGAGGCTCACAAGCCTACAGTTGCTAGCTTCCTCCCTGCTGACGTCTGCTCTCCTCCAATCCTCCGTAACCAGTCCTGTTTCCAGTGAATTATTAAATAAGACCACCAGCGGTGCAGCAAGCACCTCTCTGCGTTCCCTGAATACCATAAGGTGTATCCCATCTGGTCCCTGGCCTTGTCCACTTTCAGATTTGCAAGTCCCTTCAGGACTCTTTCCTCTGAAAATGGACTTGTATTCAACCCCCACCACCATGTTCCTGCTGCTCCTTTGTGGTCCATCCCTCTCTCTCTCTCTCTCTCTCTCGCTCTCTCTCTCTCCACTGTGAAGACTAAGAAGAAGTACCTGTTCAGGATGTCTACGTTTCCTGATCCTCTTCTGTGCAATCTCTGTCTGCCGTCCTCCTCATCCTCATTATCCCTCTCCTTGCATTCCTCTTCTAGCTCATGGTATGTAGCCGAAGACAGTCTTGCCCCCTTTTGGTGCCCCTTTGGCTATCCTTTTCTCTGTTTGTGACTTTGCTCCCTTCACAGTATTACCTGCTTCCCTCTGTTTTATCTGGTACACCTCTCTATCCTCATCCCTCTGTGTTTCTTTGGATCTCCTGAATGCCACCCTTTTTCCTTCACCGTCATGGCTACTTCCCAAGGTACTATAATGGTCTTTGTATGTTGGCTTGTGCGCATGCGCAGACAACATATTGGGGTAGTAGCAGTTTCAGAGGTGTGTCAATGTTGTGGCAAATGCAGGGCACGCTTTAGTAGGTGCATCCCTCATTCCCCAATAAGCCAGCATGCTAGCGCTGACACAAGTATATGCAAAGTGCCACCAACTTGAAAGAAATGTGCCACTGTGATCCAAGACAAGCTCCTCATGCAGCAGCACAGATGACACGCCTCCCCTTTGTGCCTTTCCTAGTGAAACATTTCAGTAAACACAGTAGTGGCTCCTGCCACACAATGCCCAAAGAAGGCCGACATTGGGGGTGCAATCCCCATGTTGGCATGTCTGCCACCCCCCTGCACTGTATAGCACACTGGGAGCCCACCCCAGTGTGCTGCTGCTCTGAGAAGGCCGACCACGTCGGCATGTTCCTGCCCCTCCCCACCCCCATTGTGTGGCACATTGGAAGCCAACCCCAGTGTGGTCAACATCACACCCCCAAAAGTCATGGGGCACACTGGGAACCCACCCCCAGTGTGCCCAACATTTGTTTGATTTCACCTGTAAAGAAAGAAAATGGTCCTGCAAGGTCTGGTTTGTTTTTTTGGTACCTGAAACAAAGAAAACAGTCCATTGTCCACAGCGCCTCCCCAACCTGCACCCACCCTCTGCGTACCCCATCTCCCCATACCCCCCTCATCCCATACTTACCTCTGTGATCTTCAGTGGAGCGGTAATGTGTCTGCACTCTTCAAGGCCAACTGCGAACTGAAGAAATGCCAATAAGCTGTATAATGGCATAAATGGGGGGGTTCAACTTAGGTGGATAACTCAGCCATTTTTCTGAATTTCAGCTCCACATTTTCGACATGGAGTTCTTGGGACCACACCTCATGAACACATGTACTGTCATCTTGTTATTCTGTCCTGAAAGGTCATTTCGTGGTCATTGTGTGGAATCACCTTTTGGGACAGATTAATGAAACAGCAGTGCCACTGATCATGAGGTGGGATCCCAAAAAGCCTATGTTGCAAATTTGGTGAAAAAATTCAAAAAAATTACTTTATTATAAATGTGCGTTACTCAGTTTCCACCCATGCTCGTAAGTTCAACAATTTTTCATATTTTCACTCCATATTTTTTTGAACAATGTCATTTTTTTACACCTCCTTATGAACAGTACAGCTGTTATTTTTCACATCCTGCCCGAAATGTATTTTTGCACATGTGGCACACAATGGCGCGGTCACTGTGGAAAATCAATGTTCGGGTCAGAGTAACAAGATTACAGTGCCACTGTTCATGAGCAGAGGTCCCTAAATGTTTATGTTGAAAATTTGGTTAAAAATCCCCAATATAATTAGCGTTACGGGTGTGCATTAGCAATTTCTATGCACGCTTGTGACTTCACCAATTTTTCATATTTTTACTCCAGATTTTCAACATTGCCATTTTTTTACACCTCCTCATGAACAGTACAGCTGTCATTTTTCACATCTTGCCCAAAATGTTTTCGCACCTGTGGCACCAAATGGCGCAATCACTGTGCAAAGTCACCTTTTGGCTAACAAATTGATAGTACCACTGTTCATGAGGTGGGGTCACAAAAAGTCCATGTTGAAAATCTGGAGTGAAAATACCAACAAACGCCCTGGGCATTAAGGTTTCCAACCATAATGCCCCACCATGTAGAGACTGACAAGCGTCAGGGGTGTGACTTGGAATTGTTGGCTGTAATGCTCACACCATTCCACCCCCACCCCCACCCTGCAGCCAGTGACAGGCATTGAGGTGTGCCTTGGACTCTTCAGCCCCAAAGTTCACCCCCAATCTCCTATACTGCACCAATCTCAGCGAATTTCCTTATGGAATGGGGTGAGCGTAAGGCCCGAAGACCCCAAGGCACAATGCAACAGTTGTCAGTTTCTGCAGGGTAGGGTGAGGTGAAATGGCATAAGCATTATAGCTGATGACCCAGAGGCACACCCCAATGCCTGTCAATCTCTGCAGGGTGGGGGATGTGGTTGGCATCAGTTCAATACTTCACTGCCATTCCCATTATGCATCTCTCTAACTCCTGCACTACCAATGCCAATGCCAGCAAGGCAACATTCAGCATTGACAAATGCTTGTTTCCACCTGTTTTTGCTCACTTTCTTCATGCAGAGACTGGTTGCCTTCACTATGCCTTCCCTTAATTTTCTCCACTGTTCCTATACCCTTCCCCAGCAATCTTCTCCTGTTAGGCTGCTTCGGAAGCAGTTTCTCATTTCTTTAAAAGTAACATTTGTAAGTACCTTATATCTGGAATCAGCTTAACCCTTTTCCCCTCCCACATTTGTAAGTTTCTGCTGTACGATTTTCACTTTCCTCTGAAAGAAGGGATTTCATATTATCTTTACAAACATTTTCGAGCATTTAACATATGGTATTACCCAAATATCTGTCTATATATGTTATTCTAATTTGATAAACAATGGATCCGAGAGGTGGTACTCGGGTCCCTTTGAGGCTATGCCCCAAGGATTTGTTGTACTAACCAAACTGTACCTAGAAATGTTTTGAACAGCTGACCATATATTTATCTATCAATAGTTAAGACTTATTTAATTATTTCTTTATTCATTCCTTCATTCATTCATTTATTTCTTTCTTTATTTTATATGCTTCACCAGGAAAGTCATACTGAGCTGCTAACAGTTGGTTTCCAGATTCATCCTGAAGGAGAGAGGAAGTAGAGATAAATCAAGAGACGGAAAAACTAAACAGTAATAACATTACATTACACAAATACAAGTCATATACTGCAATACTGTATGTCAGAGGAGCATAACCATAAACACTGAAGTCAAATCAGTACAACAGATACATGTAGTAGATAAAACTGAGTTATGACAGGCAGAAGGAAACTACTCCTATAGGTTTAGCCTGGGGATAAGGGGAGCAAAATGGTTATGGGAAAACTATTTGGAAGAAGGAAGACAAAAGGCAAAGGGTCATGGACAGTTGCAAGTGGGAGTAGAAAAGTCGTGAAGTAGAAACTTGAGGGAGAAAGCAGAAGAGGCAGAGTGGATTGACAGGAGCAGGGAAGACCAGAGTTTAGGAAAGTGATATGAGAAAGCAATTGACCAACAGTACATTTCCTAGAAGGAATAGAGAGGAAATGGGAAATATTACTATGGAGAGGGTAAGATGAAGAAAGGGAGAGGATAGTAGGGATGCAAGGTATGAGGGAAGGAAACAAAACTGGAATTTGGATATAAAGAAGGCACAATGGGAAAGGTGCCTGGCATCGAGAGAGGGGAGTGAAAGAGTAGAGTAGAGTGAGCCGTGGTGGGGATGAAAGCAGCAGGCTAAAGCAAAATGACAAAACAAGTCAGAACTTCAGAGACTGTTTTGTGATTTGCACCTGATTTCATTTTTTTAAATCAGGAATTTGATGGGGAAGTGCATAGAATCTAATTCCATATTATTATACAAGTCTATTGTCTGCCCCACTGTGTGGATTTACAGCATTGTACAGGTTTGGCTGAGGGTACTGGGCTCAGGGTGCTGAGCTGGGATGGACACAAAGCTGCCTGTCAAAAATCTGGATCCATCTTTCAGTGGATTCCTGATCCATGGGAACATGGAATTAGGGGAACAGGCAGTTTGGCTAGGACTACCTTATCCCTGTTGCATAAAGAATAGCTTTTTTGTAATAATTGGTTAGCTGTTGCTTCATTTCTACACTCCATACCATTGGGGAGAGCTAAAGATGTGAGTGTGTGTAACGCTATGTTGTGTGTTTGTGTGTGCAGGGGGGCTGTAGGTGTAGTAGAGAATTTGAACATTCTGAAAATGTGCTCTGGGTCAGGAACTTAAAGGCAGGAGTCAACCCTGTACACCTTGTGTGCCCTCCTGAGGCCAAACCCAGTCATATCTGGCTTTGGGCATGACATGTAGAGTGGCCCTACCCCCAGCATTTCTCCTGACCTGATCACCTGCAGAGTCCCTCTAGTGGAGCAGGACCAGTTGAGAAGACACTGTACAAGGGAGGAATGGTTGCTGAATATGGTGGAGTCATCTGTATTTTCACACTGGGTGCTCCCGGAGCACATAGAAGCCCTATACACCTATGTAGGGCTGCATAGGGCTTTGTGGACAGAGTCCTGTGAAAAAAATATAGTAATTTTTCCATACAGTGCTGCTCCTGGGAACCAAGCTATTGGGAGTGTCATAGCAAAGTCTTGTTATCTTGATAGGATTATAATGGGGTTTGTCAGAAGCAGAGCAACCTTATTTCAGAAGAAGCAGTATTAGAGAAAGTTACATGGACTGGACCACCATAGTAAGTTTTTAGTCTTGCTTAGAGCACTTTCATATTTTGTTTAAATATTTTGCTGTAAATGAATATTTTTTATTCCTTATATCCTGTACCCTGTTTAAGGACATAATCTTTTCCTTGGTATATTGACTAACTATGCCCAGTAGTGAAAGTATTGCAGGCTACAGAGGCTTTGGAGGGGGTTACCCACCCTCCTCCTAGCTGAGTAGTGTCAGGAGGCTGTCTGTGCTTCCAGATGGCCAGAATGCATTCCAGATATCACCTCCCCTTCCCCCACATTGGCAGGGAGTATGGGGGATTGTAAATGGTAGGGGGAAGTCAGAGACAATGGTTATGGTCAGCCCCAAAGGGAAAGGGGCCAGCCAAGGGAGGAGCATGGAGGCTACATAAGCAAGGGAGCAGCATCCTTCTTCCTTTACAGCTCCCGTCTCGAATCCTGGCAGAATCCCCCACTGCTCAATCCTTGAACAAATGGGGGGGAAGCATAGGGAGGGTTCTACCAGCCCCAATAGGAGGGTTGTCTTAGGGTTTGGCGAAGAACTTTCAAGGTTTTCCTTCATGGAAGGTTTTTACCTCTTTTTTCACCTTTTTCTGGAAGAGTGGTCATAAGTGACAGTCATTTGTAAATGGGCACTGCAGCACATGAGTCTTCATCAAGGGCATAATAGGGGAGTGTGAGACCTGTGCCTGGTCCAGAAGATACCCCTGAGGTTAGCAAAGGGTGGGGGATCAAGGTTAGGAGGCCTACACCCAGCCCTGATGTGTCTCAGAGACCCCCTTTTGTGAAAATCTAGACGTAAACAGACTCAACCATCCAGGGGGCAAGTTTACTTTCTCTGCTGAGATTCCCTCTCCTGCTGGAGCAGAGTGCTGTCCCTCCAGTCCTTAGACCCTGGTCACTTTTTGGTCTGTGGGACAGTGCGAGACTCATTCACATGTGTATCATGCCTTTTTTAACAGCGTACGCTGTTGGAACGCGCAGGTCACGCTTGATATTGTAATGAACATGCAGTATGGCTGTGGCCATTTAATTCAGATGGAGTGTACCGTGGTTCTTGGCAGGAGGAGGAGGAGAACAATGGGGGGACCTAACAGCCAATGCCTGCAATGTCTAGCAAAAGTAAATTATGAGGAGACAAGGGTAAAACTCATTTCTTGCAATAGCATTTGTAGAAATCCACACATTTTATTGCTCTACCATTACAAAAAATGGAATGAGTTAGGTCCCCTTTAGAATCTTGTCACTGAATTTCTTATGTATGACTCACCCAAAATCTGATCTTGTTTTCAAAAGATAAGAGGAACTGGAAAGTTTACGACACACCACGTGGAGTATGGTAATCCGTATCATGGATACCACATTACCTAGAGGAAACAAATGCCAAAAGAATTTGACATTGCCTCTTTAAGATTAGTGATTTTGTCATAACTGCCTGCTCTTTTACGGACAGGTGCTAAAAAGCTGTGAAATCTTATCACTGTGTTTCCTGTTCTACTGGCCATGCTAACAGGAGAGGTGGGTGAGAAATACACAAACACATACATCATTTGATTTTGAATAGGCAGGTTATCATCTGGAAGTCAATCTGAGCCGGTGGTGTTTGCATGACATTTGCGTTGAAGCAAACTGTGCTGGTGACCAGAGAAAAAAACAATGTGGTCACGATGGAAGAAGGAACTATATCTAGTTCACTGGGAAGGTTTTATTGCCCTAGCAGGGTCCTGTCCAAGGCTCTGAGTTTCTGCTAAAAGAGAAAGGGCATTTCAGTGAAAGATAACAGCTGAGAGCAACAGGGAATTAAGATACAAGTTCACTTCCAAAGGTCACAGTTGAAAGCAGTGGGCAAGTGTCAGGTATTTCACTGAGTGAATGAAGATTTTTCAGGACTTGAGGAAACCTGTATTATTTTGCCATTAAGTTATGTATGAAAAGAATCTCTCAGCACCTGATTCTGCATGATTATAGGAATCTGTATTTTAGAATTTGAATCTTTAAAGTCGTACAATAGATCTCATATTTTTGCTTAAAAACTGGAATTTGGAGAGGGCTACTCACAAAATTCTTTTTGCAACTATCTCACAGCTGTAAGTGTGACAGCAATTCAAAGAATTTAAACCCAGCCCCACAGACGAAAACTACGACTGAGCAAAACTGTCTCCTTCTAAGAGCAAGCTTGAAACATCTAAAACAAAACGACGTCCCAATCTTCAGATTATTTTCGACCCATCAAGCAGCAGCATGGAACGGTTTCGGATGATCTTCCAGTATTTCCAGTCCAATTCTGAGTCAGTGATGAACGGAATCTGTGGGCTCTTGGCCCTGGGCAGTGTGAAGATCTACACCTCCTTTGACTTCAACTGCCCGTGCATGCCCAGTTACAACATGGCGTATGGGATGGGCATCATGTTCATACCACCCATGATCCTATTTCTCTTGGGACTCATCGTTAACAAGCAGTCCCTCATAATATTGGAGGAACTAAAGAGACCACCTGGCCACAGAAAAAAGGATTCATCTGTTCTCAGGTCAGAAACAAAAGCTACTTTGGCTTTGTTAATGTTTTTATATGAATGAATGAATGAATGAATGAATGAATGAATGAATGAATGAATGTTTCATTATTCAGTGTAGTCTTGTATACACACATACCTACATTGCTTGGTATTCATGAAGTACATAGTATTTTAGCATAATTTACCCCATCAGGCACAAAATATTTATACACTGCTCTGTTTTACCAGATTCACTGTCGAACAGCCCCCATTAAGAGTGCCCAAAAAAGGACCTGCCCTTTCAAACCTTTTCTGTCTTTTCCCGATTTTCCAGTTCTTGCCTTAGTTAAAAGAGGGACACTGATTTGAAAGATTTCAAGTGAAGTATGAGGAATTTTGTCACCACTTTCAAGGTAACCATTTACCATGTTCTAGTCTTAATTTTCAGTAAAAGGAAAAAAGCTTGTCCTCTTCTAGTAACTTGACCCCCTTTGGCAGCACAGGTGACCCTTGTTATTAGAGGTGTATACCTTTAAGAGAAGGCTCTGAGGGCTGTATTGATAATCAGAGAGAATGTGCCTTACCTCAACTCAACATGAGCTTTTGAAAATTGAGGATAGAGTCGGATTTGGTATATAGGTTACATTAAAAGTGGTGACTAGCTTGTGCACGTTTCAGCTGAAATCTATAGACTACAGCAGAGCCAGCCAGGATACAGTTCAGCAGTATGCTGCCAGGAACAGTGCAATTCAATGACAACTAAGCCCTTTTGTCGTGAAGTATTTTATGACATGACATTATTGCAAGGGATTGTGTTTCCATCCTGTCTGGCTGCACTGTAAATACCTCTCTTTGAACAAAGACAACAGATTGAAATGGGAAAAGAGGAAGTTTGCATGTGCAAGTCCTTTTGGGAAAGCACTTTGGGAGGTGGACTGGAGTTTGCATTTAGTGCACTGCATTTCTAGACACCAAGAAGTGGCTCACCCTAATAAAGATTAATTATTATTAAATGTATTAGGACAAATAAATGATTTTGGGCAGAACATGCTGCCTTGCATTTTGTTTACATAGTTATGTTTGTTTTATCTCACTTTATTTTACACTTGCAGTTTTATGCTACTCCTAAAGCCAGGACTGAATCAGCAATGCAGTAAAACCATAAGAGTGCAAAAACACAAAAAGAAAACAGTTACAATGGGGCAGAAGAGGGAACAACTGTGCTGGAGGAGAAGAAGGGGTGTGTGGGAGAAGGGGATGGGATAATGTGACACTGGGACACCAGGGAGCATGGAACAGGGAAACGATGGTGGGATCTTAGTGCTGGGAGACTCTATACTAAAAGGGGTCTGATGGGGGAGGCAAGTGGGAGAAGCATAGTCGCACATTGCTGGAGGCCATGCCAGGTATGATGGTGGAAAGGGTGGGTCAGTCTGTTCTGAAGTATGCTAGGAGGGATAGGGTGAAACCTCACATAGTTATGCATTTGGGAACAAATGACCTGGTGGGAAGTATGGTAGAGGTAGTTCAGAAGAGGGCTAAGGAGCTGGGACTGATATGTGAAGAGGCAGAAGGATCAGTAGCTTTCTTAGATATACTTTCAGTGCCCAGGGCAAGCACTGCAGGGAAGCTGAGGATAGATTAATTTAACACATGGCTAAGAACTTACTGTCAGGTCAAAGGGTATGGGCTGGTGGGGGAGTGGGGAAGGACCTGGAAGAATGATGATCTCTACGCTAAGGATAGGCTTCACTTAGGTGAGGAGGGAAGGAGTATATTGAAACAGAATTGGAAGAATATATAGTAAAAGAAGGGAATTTAAACCAGCAGCGGGGGGTGGCATGTGGGCAGGAGGCATGCAGAATCCACTGAAAGGGAAGCCGAAAGAGCGGTAACCCACATACCAGCAACAAGGGACTAAGGGAGAGTACTAGAGGGGAAGACAGCAAGGGAGAGCAGGTAGGGAGTAGGGGGAAGGAAAAGCAGTGGAAGGTGGTTGCCTTGAATGCAGGGAGCCTGGGGAACAAAACAGCACACTTACAGGCTCTCATGACAGAAGGGGAGGTGGACATGGTGGCCATCACTGGAACACGGGCCATCCCTTACCATGACTGGGACCTGGCGGTACCAGGGTATAGGTTATTTCAGAGGGATAGCATAAAAGGGAAGGGGTGGTGCTGTATGTGAGAGATGGGCTGAAGTGTGTCCAGGAGGAGGGGTAGGAGGGCAATACAGATTAGATTAGAGAGTGTGGGACTGTGGAGAGTTTTAAGACCAGTTAAAAAACTAATTTATTCAAACAGGCTTTTAATACTTGAAGTATTAGGAATTTAGAGGATTTTAAATTGAAGCTGTTGTGTTATGTTTTATGTGATTTTATTGAGTTGTTTTTAAGATGTTGTATGTCAAGTGCTTTGATATTTGAACTGCGCTATATAAATAAAAATATTATTATTATTATTATGGTTGCAGTTCTAAGATTTCAAAAATAGGACTCTCAGGATGGAGGTAGGGTACAAGTCATTCTCACAGATGGTGGAGCTAGACAAGGAACTTGCAGGACTGAACAGAGCGACCTGCGGGAGGGGTAGCATGGTGAGTGTGGGGGACTTCAACCTGCCAGGAGTGGATTGGAGTACCCCAGCCACCATGAATTGAAGCAAGCAGGTACTTCTGGATGCCTTTCAGGATAGCTTCCTGCTGAAAACGGTCAGTGAGCCAACCAAGCTTGGGAACATCCTAGACCTTGTGCTGGCAAATGTGGAGTTTGTGAGGGAGCTGGGGGTAGAGAAACCACTAGCAGGGAGTGACCACCACTCAGTGTGGTTCACAATAAACATAGGCAAGGAGGGAGTGGAAACAGGTACAACATGTTAGACTTCAGGAGGGCTGACTTCAAGAGAATGGGGGAAGTAGTAAAGGAGTATCTGGCCAGAATACATCACATTATGGACATAAACCGGAGGTGGGAGGTCATCAAACTAGGGCTAGAGGAGGCAACCAGAACCTGTATCAGGGTCCAGAGCAAGTGGGCTAGGGCAAGGGGACCCAGCTGGGTGAGCAAGGGGGTCATAGAGAAAGTAAGGAAGAAAAGAGCTGGTTTAGGAGGTTTAAAAAAATATGGGTTGGGGGGAGGACAGAGAGGTTTACCTGAGTCGAAGGAGGTGACGAGGGCAGTAATGGCAGCCAAGGCATCTAGCGAACTCAGGCTGGCACAAGGCACTAAAGAAGGCGAGGACTTCTTCAGGTATATCAGGGAGAAAAGAAGTTGTAAGGACCAGATCATAAGGATTAAGAGGGATGGGGTGGGTGGAAATGGGGGCAGAACAGGCAGAAGCGCTTAATACAAAATCACACATGCCCCCACAATGCAAAGCATCATGGGCTGCATATGCAAATCACCACAGAATGTTATGCTGGTCCAACTTTAAGCAGAATTGCATGGTGCCAAAAGGCCTCTCACACAGTTTGCAAAGGGTGCTAACAGAAGCGCTTAATGACTACTTCTCCTCTGTATTCGCTAAGTAGAAGGGAGGGGCAGTACCCAAGGGGCGGTGGGATGGCAGGCATGGAGGGGAGGAGGAGGAGGTGACAGATAGGAGAATCACAGTGGAAAGAGTTCTGGAGACCTTGAGGGTGCTGAGGGTGGACAAGGCTCCAGAGCCAGATGGCATACACCCCAGGGTGCTGAGGGAGCTGGCAGAAATCCTGGCAGAGCCATTGACAGACATGTTCAATGCCTCCATGGACTCAAGGAGTGTACCTCAAGACTGGAGGATGGCTCATGTGGTGCCCCTTTATAAGAGTGGCCTCAAGGATGAACCAGGGAACTACAGACCGGTAAGCCTCACATCCATTGTGGGTAAGCAGATGGAGACAATCCTGAAGAAGAGGCTGGTTTCCCTTCTGGAAGCTAATGGTCTGCTGGACAATAGACAGTATGGATTTGTTGCAGGCAGGTCCTGTTAGAACAATCTGGTGGAGTACTATGACTGGGTAACTAGGCAGTTAGATAATGGCCATGCAGTGGATGTTCTGTACCTGGACTTTAGTAAAGCATTTGATTCGGTGCCACATGGGGGGTTAGGAAGTAAGTTTGAAGGCACTGGGGTGGGAGAGAAGATGGTGGGAATGGGTTGTGAACTGGCTACAAGGGAGGCAGCAGAGGGTGGTGGTGGGAGGAGAGCTCTCAGCTCCAAGGGCGGTGACTAGCAGGGTGCCACAGGGATCTGTGCTGGGGCTGGTGCTTTTCGGGATATTTATAGCAGACATCTCGACCTCTTCCTCCCTCCCTCCCATATTTCCTACTCTAATTACAAAAGTCCAAAACTACTGTACACTATTTAATCATTGCCCTCCTCCTTCTTTGATCAGGGAATATCCACCCCAACCCTGGTCCTACTTCTTCTCCTACCCGGACTCCTTACCCAGAAAACATGTCTCCAAACCTCACTTCCACTACAGCCCTTCCTAATGGGTTGAAGCTCCTCCACCTGAACATCTGCAGCCTGCTACTTAAAATTGACCTCCTGTAAACTTTCATGATTTCACACAACCCTGACATCCTAATTATTACCGAGACATGGCTCAAAAAAAGCATCCCTAACAATGCCATTGCTATCCCTGGGTATTCCCTTTCCAGACAAGATTGATCGGGTCGCAAAGGGGAAGTGGCCATGTATATCCTGTCCTCACTGCAGTTTACTACCACCCTAGCTACCTCCATCCCAACTACCTATGAAGCCCTTGTCACCTGCATTACTCTTCCTTTCTCAATCCCAATCTTTGTGGCTGGCATCTATTGCCGCCCAAGCATTCAACCCTCGGTCACGCCTGAATTCTTAGCCAATATCACTTCCCTCTCGCAGTCTGGTGAACTGTTCATAATGAGTGATGTGAATCTAAATTGGTTGTCTCCCAAGTTAAACAAACTATGCAATGACATCACTGCTCTAAACCTTACTCAACTTATACTTGAGCCCACATGCCCTAATCCCAAAACACCAAACCACTCCCTGCTTGACTGGGCATTCACAACCCACCCGCACCGTGTCATTAAATCTGGTCTTCTCCCTGATGCCCTTAGTGATCACAACCCCATTTTCATTGTACGTGAGGTCCATTGCCCCAAACCTCCCCCTAAAATCATACAACTCTAGTCCTTTAAATCCTTAGACCTTACCCCACTCAGCTCTGCACTTGCTTCCATCGACTGGGCCCCCCTCTCCACTGCCATTTCTGTCGACCAAGCCCTTGACTATTTTAAGGATAAATTGATTGCCACCTGGAATGCCTTTGCTCCTTTAAGAAGAACCAGAGTCCGTGTGCTTCACCTCCCTTGGATCACCCCCAAACGTCTGGCCTGCTTCAGGGAGCATGATCGGGCCTAGAGAAAACACAAATCTACTAAACATCCAAACGACTACACCAAGTACAGAATGCTACGTAATTCATGCACTAAAGCTACTAGAATGGCTTAAATCAATTATTTAAAACTCCTCATTCCTGACTAACATTAACTCTTCATCTAAATTCTGGAGGGTAGTTCATGCCCTACTCACTCCCTCTCCCCCCCCCCCCAATTCTCAAAATAAATAACTCCCTAGTTTCCGACCCTGGCTCCGTGACCAATGAATTTAATGCCTACTACACCTCATGTGCCACATCTCTTCTAAATTCCCTCTCCCCCCTTGTCACCTACTAATTTCAGCCCTTCACCTCAGCCAGTGCCTCCCTTCCCCCTTTTTCCTTTACTACTGTCTCCTCTGACGAAGCTCTTAGTGCCCTCCTATCCCTGAACCCCTCTAAAGGCTCCTTACCGGATGAGCTCGATCCTAAACTTCTCTACCTTTCTGCTCCTGCCTATCCTATTTCCCTAATCCTTAACCTCTCCTTTATTTCTGCCCAAGTACCCTCATCCTGGAAACAAGCTGTAGTCCTTCCTCTCCCCAAGGGTGGTGACACATCCACTTCTGGCAACAATCGCCTCATTTCCCGCCCTCCTACCCTTGCTAAACTTCAAGAACATTTAGTTCTCTCTCAACTATCACCCTTCCTCTCCAATTCCTCCTTCTTCACCCCCTTCCAATCTGTTTTTTGGAAGAACCACTAAACAACCACCTCCCTCCTCAGGCTGACTGACTGTCCTTTCAGGGATGGATGATGGCCTGATCACTTCGTCCATCTTTGTTGACCTAGCCAAAGCTTTCGACACTGTTTACCATCCCCTGCTTCTTGATTCCCTCTCCTCAACTGGCCTTGCTCCATCAGCCACCAACAGGTTTAAATTCTACTTCATTGGCAGGACTCAATTGGTGAGAATCCTTGATTCCATCTCCCTTCCCCTCCACTCCCCATCAACACTGGTGTCCCAAATGGCTCAGTGCTTGGTCTCTTGCTCTTCTCCATTTTCCTTAATGATCTTCCCACAGCCTGCTCATCCTCATCTATCCACATGTACGCTGACGATACCGTCTTATACAGTTCTGGCAAAAACCCTGCTGCTGTGGAAACCAGCTTACAACATGACTTCAACCAAGTTCAGCTCTGGTTTGCTTCTCACCAGCTTTTTCTAAATGCTAAGAAGACAGTCTCAATGACCTTTGACACCAGGCAGAGAGTCTCTAGGCTCCCGGCCCTACCCACCTTCCACACCCTTGATGGGACCATCCTGGAGGACACCTCCTCATTTAGATATCTGGGGGTTTGGCTGGACCAGCACCTCAACTTCTCTGTGCATATTGAAGCTATCCTGAAGAAACTGTCCCCCAAGCTTGGTGCTCTGTACAGGAATCATAGTTGCATCCTGCTGACTGCGAGGCATGAAATTGTTCAGAAGATGATACTCCCCATCTTTGACTGCTGTGACACAGTCTATGGTACTGCTCCCAAATCTTCCATGACCAAGTTGGACACTCTCTTTAACTCCTTCTGCCGCTTTGCTCTCGACTCCCCTTCCCGCTCCCACCACTGTGAACTCTATCACTCTCTAACCTTCCTTCCACTATCTCACAGACGCATCACACACTGTGCCAAACTAACCTCCAAATTCTGGTTCGGAGTGCTCCTCCTATCTCTCATCCTCTCTCTCCACTCCACCTCCCCTCACCCACTCTCTCAAATCTAATGACGCCAGCACCTTGATGGTCCCTTGCCGCTCCACCCTCATCGGTCAGACTGGTTTTGCCCATCACTTCCCGAAAATCTGGAATTCCTTCCCCACTGAAATATGATGTTCCTCTTTCAACTACCCCATTACCGCTACACAATTACCTCTCCCTCAGCTGTTCCTGGTTTAACCCTCCTTAATACCTATCCCCAGTTTCTGCTTTCCTACCTGACTGTCCCCAGCATGGTTCTCAACATCCTGAAGGGGGAATCAGGAAATGGCTAACCCTTCTCCTCATATACAGTTCTTGCCTCTCCCTCTCTCTTCTCTGCCTGCCCTTCTGGGTCACCCTTGTGCACAACCTACCCCATTCTTTTTATTCCAACAGCACTTGCGTCCTACCTCAAGCCTGCTTCTGGTACACTCATGCACTATGCTGGTTCTGTTGCATTATTACTGTTTTGTACGTTTATATGTTCTTTTGTATGATTTTGGACATGTACTGTAATTTACCCAATGTTCCACTACTGTTTATTGTACAATACCTTGTGTTCCAACTGCTACATAATCTTACAATGTTATATTGTTTGTACTACCCACATACTATTGTAACTGATCATCCTTCACAACCCTTGTTGTTCATTGTGCACTCCATGTGAAACATTTCAATAAATAAAATAAATAAATAAATAAAAAGAGCAAGATAAGCCTGTTTGCAGATGACACCAAGATGAGAGCAGTAGTCAATGTCATGGGAGGTTGGCAGGGGTTGCAAGATGATCTGTCAAAACTGGAGATCTGGTCAGACAGTTGGCAGCTGGGGTTCAATGCCAAAAAGTGCAAGGTGCTACATTTTGGTGCAAAAAACCCAAGGAGGATCTACCAGTTGGGGGGGGGGGTTCTGGGGGTGGTCATTACGAGCTCAATGAATAACTCAGCACAATGCAGGAAGGCAGCTGTAAAGGCCAATAAAATGCTGGGTTGTATTGCCAGGGGCATATCCTCCAGGAGAGTGGAGGTGATCCTGCCATTATGTAGGTCACTGGTTAGGCCACACCTGGAGTACAGCATGCAGTACTGGCACCCATACCTGAAAAAGGACATTAGGTTACTGGGGGGGTACAGCATTGGGCAACAAAGATGGTCCAGGGGCTCAGGGACATACCCTATGAGAGTAGGTTGAGGAAGTTGAACATGTACTCACTGAGGAAAGGAGGGACAAGGAGATATGATTGAAACTTTCAAGTACATGAGAAGAATAAATAAGGCAGGCATGGAAGGGCTTTTCAAGTTATGGGAGGGGAAGGACACTCGAGGCCGTGACCTAAGATTGGAGGGGGGAAGGTTCAGGCAGGAAATGAGAAGACACTTTATCACTGAAAGAGTGGTGTCTAGGTGGAACGCATTTCCTGCAGAAGTGGTATCCTGTAGAACAGTGGGCTGCTTCAAAAGAGGATGGGATAGGGTAAGTGGAAGGGTCACGAGAGGAGGGGAGTGGAGGAAGGGGCAGCTGCTGTTTAAGGGTGCTAGCTGCAAAATCTAGCAGACTCGATAGATCATAAGGCCTTTATCTGCCGACAAATTTGTATCTTCGTATGTTTCTCACTATAGAAACATAGAAACATAGAATTTGAAGGCAGATAAGGACCGTTTGGCCCACCTAGTCTGCCCATTTTCCTACCTAACAGATAAGCTGCAGATCCTAGTTAACCAACAGCTTACTTCCTCCTACCCCCCACTAGGAGTGCCTTATGTCTGTCCCATGCATTCTTGAATTCCCCCACTGTTCTTGACTCCACGACCTCCTCAGGGAGGCTGTTCCATGCATCCACAACCCTCTCTGTGAAAAAATACTTCATCACATTACCTCTGAGCCATGCCTCCTCTATCTTCAAATTGTGCCCCCTTGTTCTTGCACATCTCTTTTACTGAAAGATGCTACCCTCTTGGACTTTGTTGATTCCCTTGAGGTACTTGAAAATTTCTATCATGTCCCCCCTCTCCCTCCTTTCCTCAAGGGTATACATATTAATATTTTTCAAAAGTTATTTTTTCAAAATGTTAAAATCTGAAGCCTCTTACCCTTTAAATGTGCACTAATGGCATATGTGGGCAATAAGTGAGAAAATAAAAGGATCAAAGTACTTTTATTAAAAATGTATATTAAGTATCCCTAATGTAACTCCCATGGTAGGCTCCTCCTGCGTGTCCCCAAAGGAATACTCATTCATAAATGAGTTCATATTTTTCCAAGGCACACACTTTTAATTAAAAAAATCAGTCTATCATGTACCCTGAACTGGCCAGTGTTAATAGTTGTGCGCTCCCATAAACTCCCTGCTAAGTCCATGTTTCAGCATACCCTCAAAAAAGGACTGCACAGGCAATTCCAGGAATACCTTCTTACTTGTGATTGGTCTCCTATTGACTCTGCTACCTGTGTTGACACTGCCCTAGCTTACTTCATCTCTACCTTCAACTCAGCCTATGATATTTTTGCCCCTTTCTCCACGCATATTATTAAAGGCGCCAGTAACGCTTGGATCACCCCTGCACTCCTAAATCTCATGACCACACGTGATAACCTTTGGCATAAAGCCCTGACATCAGGTGTCCCTGGGGACAGGCAACATTACAGGTCTGCAAGAAACATGCGTGTCTGTGAGATTCGCTTGGTGAAGTTTGCCCACATTAAATCTAATTTCTCCTGTTCCTGGTGGTGATGGGAGAAAATTCTGGTCTAACATAAAGGAACTTACTAGAAAACCTAACACCACCTCTCATTAATGTTAAATATTAATGGTGTCACTTCCCAAGACCCACAGCTCATTGCTGACACCTTTAACTCTGCATTTACTGATCTTAGAGCTGTTCTTCCCCCAGACTTCTTCAATAACAACACTGGCCTCTCATTAACTTCTGCCTTCTTGCATACCCCCCCCCCCCACACCATTTCCACTTCAGGACAATCTTGCTAAGGAAATCAAAATCCCACCTTGTTTGTATACTGGAGAAATCCAGATTTAGTGGAGAGTCACTTGACCTAAAGCTACTCGATCTGGCACTAGACACAGTTGTATCCCCTCTAACTAAAATTTTAAATCTCTCCCTCTGCCTCGGCCAATTTCCAACACAGTAGAAGGCGGCAGTGGTAACTCCAGTGCACAAGAGCTGTGACAGAACCATTCACAGTAACTACCACCCCATCTCAATCCTCCCCCATATTTCCAAAGCCCTTGAACAGATAGTATCAGACCAGCTATCTGACTATCTCTCCCAAGTACAATCTATAATGCAATCAGCAGCATGATTTCAGGAAGGGATGCAGTATCACCACCACCCTCCTGGAGTTTACTGATTTTACGCACAAAGCTGTGGACCGTGGTCATTTATTAGGGTCTGTGTACATACAGTAGACCTTACAAAAGCATTTGGCACAGTCAATCATGCTCTCCTTATAACATCCCTCAAGGCGCTGGGCCACCTCCTGGTTCTCCAACTACCTTAGTAGGAGATCCCAGAGAATGAAAATCCTTGATACGCTCTCCTCCAGTAAACCAGTTCACTCTGGAGTCCCGCAAGGGTCTATTCTCGGCCCACTCCTGTTCAGTCTCTTCCTTAACACCTTTCACCTTGCCTGCTCTGGTAACCTGCTTCTTTACGTGGACGACGCCGTTCTATTTTCTAGCCACTCTGATCCCTTCCCTCAGGAAAATAGTCTGCAAAAGGACTTTGCTGGAATTGAAACGTGGTTCACTCTCCATAAACTTATCATAAATTACAAAAAGACCAAATACAGAAATAGATTAGTTGCCATATTGATCCTCGTAAGAACAGATCCAGAAGCAAATGGTTTGATACCTTTTATTGGACCAACATAGAGGTTACAAAAAGAAAACAATGTCTAAGCTTTCGGACCAACCAAGTCCTTCCTCAGAGACGTATAACAATTGTTCAGAGAGTCACATTCTATTAACACCCAAATCATACATAAACAGGCATTTGTTAATGCTGAACGTTTGATGCACTGGAAGATGTCCGCCTCTGCACCTAGTATATGCCCTTGAGGTATTTGAATGTGTCTATCATGTTCTCTTGCTCCCTCCTTTCCTCCAGTGAGTACATATTGAGGTCCTTTAATCTCTCCTGGTATGTTATGTGTTGCAAGCCATGTACCATCTTGGCTGCCTTTCTGTGGATCACCTCCACCCTGTTAATGTCTTTGCACAGTTGCGGCCTCCAGAATTGCACACAGTACTGTAGGTGAGGCTTCACTAGTGCATTATACAGTGGCATCACCACCTCATGCCTTCTGCTAGTGATACCTCTGCCTTTGCACTACAGCATGCCACTGGCCCTCCTTGCAACATTTGTGCTCTGTTTTGACACCTTTAGGTCATCAGAACTGATAACACCTAGGTCCCTTTCTTCCTTAGTGATCGTCAGCACCTCCTCCCCATCCTGTAACTCTCCCCAGGGGCATTATTTGCGCTACTTTGCATTGAACATCAGTTGCCACTCCTCAGAACATTTTTCAAGCCTCTCCATGTCCCTGCTCATTTTCTCCACCCTTTCTGGAGTATTCACTCTGTTACAAATGTTGGTGTCATCTGCAAACAGGCAGACAGACATTTTCTAATAGCCCTTCTGCATTGTCTGTAATGAAGACATTGAACAGGACTGATCCCTGAGGTATCCCGCTGGTCACCACCCTCTCTCCGTCAGTCAGTTTCTAACCCAGTTTATCAGCTTGTGCCCTGTGGCCAGACTGATCATCTTGTTAATCAGCCTTCTATGATGGTCGGTGTCAAAGGCTTTCCTGAAATCAAGGTAGGCGACATCCACTGCCCCTCCCTTATTTACTTCCTTACTGAAGCATTAGGGTTTCCAACCCTAACGCCAATCCCCACCCTGCAGAGACTGACAAGCATTGGGGGTGACTTTGGGTCATCGGCCATAATGCTCATGCCATTCTACCTCACCCACCCTGCAGACACTGACAGACATCATGGTGTGCCTTGGGGACTTCGGCCCTTATGCTCACCCCATTCCATAAGGAAATAAGATGAGATTGGTGCAGTATAGGAGAATTGGGTGAATGTTAGGGCTGGAAACCCCAAGGCACACCTTGATGCCTGTCACTGGTTGCAGGGTGGGGGTGGGGATGGAAAGGCGTCAGCATTACGGTCGACAACCCCAAGTCACACCCCCAATGGTTGTCAGTCTCTACAGGGTGGTGGTGGGGCGTTACAGTTGGAAACCCTAATGCCCCGGGCATTTGTTGGTATTTTCACTCCAAATTTTCAACATGGGCTTTTTGGGACCCCACCTCATGAACAGTGGCACTATCATTTTGTTACTCAATCCTGAAAGGTGATTTTGTGCAGCAACTGTGCCATTTGGTGCTACAGGTACAAAAACACATTTCAGGCAGAATGTGAAAAATGACAGCTATACTGTTCATGAGGTGGTGTGAAAAACTGGCAATACTGAAAATTTGGAGTGAAAATATAAAAAATGTGCCAAAGTTACGTGCATGCATAGCAAAATTTCAATGACCTCAGGTAACTCGGGCATTTTTGAATATTTTTGTACCAAATTTTCAACATGGCCTTTTTGGGACCCTGCCTCATGAACAGTGACACTTTGATTTCATTAATCCATCCTAAAGTTGATTTTGTACAGCGACCATACCATTCTGCGACACAGGTGCAAAACACGTTTTGGACAGGATGTGAAAAATGACAGCTATACTGTTCATAAGGATCTATGAAATAATGGCAATGTTGAAAATCTGGAGTGAAAATATTAAAAATTGGTGAATTTATGAGTGTGCATGCAAACTGCGCAATGCACACTCATAATCTAGTCATTTGTTTGGAATTGTTTTCACCAAATTTGTAACATGGGCTTTTTGGACTCCACTTCACGAACAGTGGCACTGTCATTTCATTACTCGGTCCCGAATGATGATTCCGCGCAGGGACCACGAAATCACCTTTTGGGACTGAGTAATGAAATGACAGTGACAGTGTTCATGGGGTGGGGAACCCCATGTTGAAAATTTGGGGCCAAAATTCTTAAAAATGGCTGAGATATCAACATAAGTTGACCCCCCCCCATTGGCTATCATTATATGGTGCTTACCTTTGATTCTTCAGTTTGCCAGTCGGCTTTGAAGAGTACAGACATGTCAGTCCGGAGAAGATGACAGCACCAACCTCTGGAGGTAAGTATGTGGTAAAGGGGGGTGCAGGAGTGGGTGCTCAGTGGGAGGTGGGGATGGGGAGGGGTGACTTGGGAGATGACTAGGGACTGTTTTCTTTTTGCAGGTAAAAAAAATATGTGGGGATGGTTTTCTTTATTTATAGGTAAAAAAAATAAATACTTTTGGGCACACTGGGGTGGGCTCCCAGTGTGCCACATGAGTTAGGGGAAGGGGATACATGCTGCCAACAGGGGGATTGGGCACCCCCGTCAGCAAAGAAAGTGGGCTTGGGGGGCATCTGACACCAGGAGTGGGAATCCCGGTATTGGAAAGATAAATAAATATAAAAAAACAATTATCTGGGCACACTGGAGTGGGCTCCCAGTGTGCCACATCATGAGGAAGGAATACATGCTGACTTGGGGACTGGGCCCCGCCCGAAGTCAGCAAAAAGACTTTGGAGGCACAAACCAGTTCGATGCAGGATTCTGCATTGAAGAAAAAATGTCAGGGTACAGTTTTCTTTTTTCACAGGTTTATTTTTTTAATAGCACATTTTGGCACACTGGGGTGGGCTCCCAGTGTGCCACATTAATGGGGGGGATACATGCTGACACAGGGATTGGGCACCCTGATGTCAACTTTAACAGAAAGCCACACTGCATCTAATATTGAGGTGGGGGGACAGAGAACCGAGCACTGGGAGAGAAAGCCGCACCACAGCTAATGTTTAAACTTTTGGGGTGGGGGTCAGAGGGAGCAAAGATGGGCTGTAACTGCGGCCATGCGCATTAGTGTGCACTCTAATGCACATGGCTGGAGTTCAGGCTACAGAAGGAAATGAAGTGCTCCTATTGGTGTGGTTCATTTCCTTTAAGTCCAGGACATGCCACGTCAGCAAAGCTGAATTGCTGCCATGAGCAGAGTGTCTGGTTATTGGTGTGCACTGCCAAACCCATTGCAGTTTCAGCTGTAATTGGCTTGGCAGTGACACACCTCTCATTTTCCATTATTGTCCCAAGATGTTTGGTGTGTAAGCGCATCAAATGCAAAAAAACAGACAAAACTCTCAGAAAAAGACCAAAGTCATGCAGTTCGCTAACCCCCTGAATAAAAATAAAGGCCAGCCTCTAAGTATTCTCAATAGCCCCTGCCATCCACTCAAGTAAGTCAGTAGCTTGAAATACCTCGGTATTACCCTGGATGCCTCCCTTTCCCACCTTGAGCATGTCAATCTGGTCTGTAAAGCTGTCAATACAAGAATAGGTCTACTTTATAGGCACAGATCATGTTTGACTCCTGATGCGCTCTGACTGGCTGTTACCAGTTCAGTCCGTTCCATTGTTGACTATGGGATAAAAATTTATGGCTCCACGACTGACACCACACTAGACAGGCTCAAGATCACACTTAATAAAGCTTGTTGTCTAGTAGTTGGTGGGAAAAGGCTCACTCACAGCTGCGTTCTCTGTAACCAAGCTAACTGACTGAATTTTATGGGGAGACTACACTACCACACCTGTCTGCTGGCTCATAAGTTAACCCTTGGTCACACTCAGCTTTTTGCACAGCATCTTCTCACTGTCGCCCCTGCTCCCCATTATGCATAGCTCCACTAAGGCCTCCCTCCTTGTCTTGTATGGTAGGACATCTCAGGGGCAGCGAGCCTTTATGTATAGGGCTCTGCTCTGGTTAAATAGTCTGCTTTCTGAGGATCTTTCTGAAATGAAGATAGGCAACTTTAAACTTAAACTCCATCAGCTCCTCCTATCATCAAACAACTGTGACTGCTCCTAGCACCCCTACCTTCCTCTCCTCTTGACTATACCTCCCTCTGACCTGTTCCCCCACCTGCCCTTCCCTGCTTGCTCCTGCCTTCCTTATTCACTGCTCTTCCAATCCACTCTCTTCCTATCCTTTCCTCCCCTTCTCTCCATTCCCCTCCCTGTCTTCTGTGCACTACTGTTCCCCTTGTCCCCCCTATAAATGGCTACTTCCTTACCACTAGGTTTGACAACGTTACCTGGACTGCCACTCCCCTGATACCTGTGCATCCAAGGCCTACATTCTCTCTATTGCAATAATATGCTCTTAATTCCTCCAGTCCATGCTAATTTTAATACTTTCATGTTTAAACTTACTGCTTGCTCTCAGCGTACTTGAATTATCTTGTTATTATTCTATTCAAGTTTGGTATATTTTCTACCCTCCCTTACAGGCACTTAGTAGTTTTGGGTCGCGGTGGTGTAGGGTGGACACGATGCACCCCCACAACCAACAACACAGGTGCTGCCCCCTGGCGGCATGGCCTGCCAAACTCTGTGCACCGAGGACAGTTGGATATGACTAGTGATGGTGAAGGAGCACCTACCTGGCCATGGCACGGCTCCCCGCCAGGCATGCACCTGCAGTCGCCCCAGGAAGTCGGGGTCACACCGCTGGAGGTCCCTGTAGTGGTGGCAACACTGCTTCCCAGTTTGACTGCTCCCAGTGGCCTCCTCAAGGCCTTCAGTGACCTCCTACCACACCTCAGTGTGAGGCCTCAGGAGGGGCACCTGCCCAAACAGGGCACCTGCATGGGGCTCCACAAGAGCCACCAGGTTCGCAAGCTGAATGGCACTCCACACAGGGGCTCTGGTGCGTGGCATCATACAGCCTCTGCTGAGCTCAAAATGGCATCCGGTAGTGCATGTGTCCTACGTGCTGAGGCAGCGCGGTACTGCGCTGCCAGTCACAGTCACACTGGCACCAGACTGCACAATGGGGGGGCAGCCATGCAGCCACATGGCACCTAGAGGGCAAAGGACAGCTGCAGGGTCAAGGGTCTGTCCACGCACGGAGCGCCACTGCGCTATTGGGAGGCCCTGTATGGTGCGCGGTAGGGTGCATGTGTGTGATGACATGCAGTGGCCTACAGTGCAAAGGCGCACCATGGCACGTGTGCCCCTTTGGACATACTGCATAAGAGTGCCACAGGCACAGTAGTGGCTGTGCACTGTACTGCCTCCCATGCACAGTGCATATGCTGCACCGCTAGCATATGTGTCAGCACTGCGCGCATGCGTGGTGTGGGGCCGATTGCGCACGTCACAGTGGTGCGCCACAACTTGAGCATGCTCAACACCATTGCGCAAGGTGCATCCACATGATATTCAGCCAGGTCATACAAATCAGCTCATGAGACATTCCACAGCGCATCCACTGCACTTGCATCTCATTACAGTTGCACATGCCCTCATTTGCATGCAATGCGCTATAAAAGCGACATGGAAATGCACAAGCCTTGGATCGGTATTGCAGCCTTTGGAGGTAGGTGCCATGCTGTGGAGATGTGGGGACAGTGGTCTGGGAGGGCTGTATGGGACTGTACAGTCCATGGTAGCACCTGTCCATCTCCCCAGGCACAAGCATGACCAAACGTGAGGAGGATGAGGAGCAGGGGAGGGTGCAGAAGCGGAGGCCCAACTTCACCAGGGTGGAAACGGATGCTCTGTTTGAGGCCTACCTCGATAGGGAACCACTGCTCAGTGGACAGCGGGGCACACCACAGGCCTGTGCGGCGGCGTGGGGTGAGGAGGCACGTATGGTCAATCAGCAGGGTAGCCACCAGCATTCCATGCAGGAGTGCAAGAAGATGGTTGGCACAGACAGGAGGAGGATAAAGGACAAGGTGGCTGCCATCAGGGCAGCATGTGCAGCCACTGGTGGGGGCCAACAGGACGTGTCTTGCCTGATGCCACTGGAGTAGCAGGTGGCAGGCAGCATGCGGTGTTGTGCCATTGAGGGTGTTCCCAGCAGAGGCTTCCAGATGGGCGGCAGCCCATCACTACATGGTAGGACCGGTGCTGCCAGTGTGTGGGAGGTGGGGGGGTGGGCTCCAGGGTCAGGCGGAACCACTAATGGTACTGTGTTCCTTTACAGCTCCTAGGGGCAGCCCTGGAACTGGTGGAGAGACCATCCACCTTCATAGGTGTCCGAGGGACCGACCGTCTGCAGCCCTGCACAGCTCCGCACCCGCACCACAGTCCGGACTGATGCCTGTGGTGCGGGTGCGGATGAGGCCCTGGCTGTGTTCCAGCGTGACGGCAGTCACGGTGTCCTGTGTGTTGAGACACAGATCAGGGCCAACTCCAGTACCGATGATGATGTGACGCACGTCCTGGACAGCGATATTGGTGGGTCATGGGGGATCCCACGAATGGCATCCTGGGCAGCGCTGGCGTGGTTGCCTGCTCAACAGCCCTTGTCCTGGCCATGTCTGTGGAATCCAGTGGAGTGGCACTGGTGTGCAGACGTGGTAGTAGGGTTGGTGGAGCCGCTGCAGCCACGCTGGTGGTGCCCGGCGATCGGCAGCTGGAGGGGCAGCGGCAGCAGCTGGACTGTGTTGATGTGGGGATGGGGGCAGGGGGTGGCAGCAGTGCACTGCATGAGGACGTACCCCAGGAAGGCACCACCGTGTGGCACCCACCGTCATGAGGCGCTGTGCTGCAGGGTCAGGAACATCATGGGGGCCAGCATGTTGGCCATGCAGATGACCCCTTGGACGACCACAGACGTCTACTCCAGGCCTCTGTGGATCAGCAGGTGCGGTTCATGGTAGTGGTGGATGCACTCCATGCAGAGCTGCACCAGGCAGAGGAGCGGTGCAGCAGGGACTATGCCCTGCTCCTGGCAGAGTTCGCTCAACAGTGGGTGAATGTGACCACAGCCATCGACAGACACACCACTGTGATGGCGACTTTCGTGACTACACTGGCTGACCGGCTGTGTGCCCAGCCACCGCACACCCCGCAGAGTGCAATATCCACCCCCCGTTCTCTGCATCGGGTGACCCCTGCCATGTTGACGCCGGGTTCGGCTGTGGGCATACCAAGCATGCCTGGTGCAGGCATGTTTGGTGGCCTGCGGACACCTGCGTGGACACGGTCATGTGCACACAGCATCACCCCTGGGGGACCATCAGTGCCACCCCATGAGGCCACTGGTCAGCCTGTTATGGCTGGCAGGTCTCGGTGGGGCCGCCCACACATCCGTGGTGGCTGCGCTACTGTGCTGCATGCATGACTGACCCTTCCCCCTCCATGACCACTGTCTGCCACTGCCCAGTGTGCTCTGTGGTGTTCTGTGTGTGATGCATGGGTGTGGTGTCCTGTCCTGCAGTCACACAGTCCCTGTGCACACCCTCCCGGCTGCTGGCCACTGTGGTGTGTGCATGATGATGCCAGCATAGCGCTGTCTGCCATTGTGCAGCAGTGCTCAGCGTCTGAGGCACACACAGTGCAGGCCACTGGGTGTGGTTGTGTTGAGTCCTGTGTGGGTGTGGGGGGGCCTGTGGGGGTGGATGTGCATGTGGCCCTGTGGGCATGGGTTGGCGTGTGTGTGCACCTGTGTGTGCATGCCGCATGCAGCCCTGCTGTTCCCTGACTTTGTGTGCAAGCTCCCACCCATTCCCACGCCCCTACCACCGACCTTCCCTGGTGTCCGCCCCTGCCTGTCTGTCAGCTGTGCCCTTGCTCCTGGTGCTTGCATGTGGCCCTGTTGACCTATCTGTGTGGTCCAAAGTGCTCCTCTGCAATGGTGTCCCAGTGCTGCTGGGCCATCCGGGCCAGTCGGGGATCCCTTCACCCAGGGGGTGGCTGCCCAACACCAGCTGGACTGTCGTCCTCATCGTCCCCACCGCTGTCCCCCTCCTCGACCTCAACAGCTATCCCACAGTCGGTGGCCATGTTGTGCAGGATACAGCAGGCCAGGAATAGCCCGCAGGCCTTTGTGGTGCTGTACTGTAGGGCACCGCCTGATGTGTGCAGGCAACAGAACCGTGCCTTCAGCAGCTGAACACCCGCTCAATGATATTCCGTGTTGTGATGTGTGCGCCTTATTGTACTGTTGCTGCACTGGGGTCGAGGGCTGCCAGTATGGTGTGAGTAGCCAGGGCTGAAGCGGGTACCCACTGTCACCTGTGTGTAAAGAGGTATCGTTAGCATGGTGGTCTGTGACACTGTGCCACTGGCCTTCTAGGCCATTCCCCATGGCACCCCTGCCCATGCCCCACCCCTCATCTGCACCCATCATCCGGCGTGCACTGCATACTCACCTACCAGATGGCCAGTGGGGATGTCCCCACTCTCAAACCTATGGCACAGTACAGGCTGGCGCCAGATGAAGGCATCGTGTGCTCCCAAGGGTGCGTGGCACAGACATTGATTATGCGCCCCCTGGGATCGCACACCGCCTAGCAGTTGACACTCGCGTATCCCTTGTGGTTAATATATGCCGCCCCCTCCAGGCCAGGTGGCATGCGGATGCCAACATCGGTGCAGTCTATGGCCCCAAGCACACCAGGCAATCATGCTACCCTGTGGAACGCCTGCATGTTTGCTGTGCGCTCCACCTGTATGCTTGGGAAACAGATGTACTCTGCAGCATATGGCAGCAGTGCGCTGAGGAAATGTGTGAGTAGGCGTGACGCGGCCAACTGGGTTATGCCTGTCGTGTCCCCTGTTGGTCTCTGGAAGGTGCCCATAGCGAGGAGGCACATGACAGCTGTGATCTTTGTCTCCACGGACAGCGCATGGCTCCGTTATGTGGGTGCCTGCATCTCCTCACTGCACAGCTCACAGAGCCGCCTTAGAATAGCCCAGTTCAGGTGGTACCAGCCCACGATCTCGATGTTACGGTACAGCCTGTTCTGGGCATTCCACCCATGGGCCCTTCCACGGCCGCGCCTCCCTGCTGCCTGCCTCCTCACACCCCTCATTACTGCCTCTGGAAGGTGGCACTGGCCATGTCCCTAGTTGGTGTTCCCTCTACTGGGCGGCTGTCTACCTGGTCCCCCCTGGCTGTGTGCTGCTGGTAGTGCCCCTGCACCGGGTGCACCCCTGGCACTTCACCACTGTGTGCCCTGCCTCTGCTCCACTGCCTCTTCCTCTGTGGCACGCTCAGGCCTCACACACACACACACACACACACACACACACACACACACACACATATCACACCACACTCACCACCCACCCACACACACACTCACAGCACGCTCCAGTGGCCCCCCGTCCACCCTTGGCTCACCTGCCCCTGCTTCTTTGCTTGGCTCCCTGCAGCTCTGTCTCCACACTCCCCTGCTATAGCTCCTCTGTAGCACAACAATTCTCCCCTCACTTGCTCCCTTTTATATTCGCTCATATCCACTATTGCGCAACTTCCACTTGCTCCGCTATTGCGCACGTCGCCTGCTGTTGAATATTGCACTGTGCACATTATTTCTGGTTCTGCCCCCTGCATTTGAGCATGCATTCATTGCTGTTGCACTGCGGTGCATTAGGTTTTGTACTGCGCATCCGATGCCGCTGGATATCGCACTTTGGCGCATGTCCGCTCTTGCGCGGGTGCATCCCTATTGCGCATGGTTCAACTTCTCTGAATATCCCACCCTTTAAGTACATATTAACGATTAACACTGTACTGATTTCCAGATTATTGAACCTGCTCTGGTTTAAGAATGAGGTCCATAAGTGCTGTGTGGAATGTGGAATCCTGCCAGCAGAATTAGTGCAGAAAGACAAGTCTGATGGCAGAATTCCCACCGGAATTTCACTGCTCCTTCTGCAGAATTCTGCCATCTGTGATCCATGGAATTACATGGAAAACCATGTTACAACCATTTCTGTGGAAAATATAGAGATTTGTGGAAGTTAATTCCATAGACAAGTAGCGGAAAACCCAGTCTGCGTTAGTCCACTGTGAAATTCTGCTGTTCAGATTTCAACAATATTCAGCAGAATTTCACAAATTCCTCAAAATTCTGTTCCAGCAAAATATGAAAATTCTGCACACCACTAGGAAGGTACAGAGTAACATAGTAACTGAAGGTTAGAAGGGACTCAAGGTCCATCAAGTCCCCCACCCCGCTTTAGGGATGAAATAAGTGTGCTGTGTAAACATGTACTGATTTATATTAAGTCCCTACCCACCCTTTTACACAGGGTAATGAGTGATTCCCTTGGTAAGCAGAAGTTTATCCAGGCTTTCCTAAAAGGCAGGTACTGTCTTCTTGACCACTGTGTTTTTGCTGATAGGCTGTTTTATAGTTTCCCAAACCTCTAGTAGAAAAATTGCCTCTGAGCGTCACCCCTGAATTAACCACCCCTGGGCTTTCTCAACAGTGACCATGCTAAGGGCCTCTGGCCTCTCCTCATAGCTTTACTCCTATGTTACTGATCATTTTGCTGGCCGTGTGCTGCCCCCTCTTGTCTACCTCAATGTCCTTTCTGTATTAGGACTACAAAAGTAGCACTCCAGGTGGAGCCTGATTAGGGTCTTGTGCCTGACTTGTTTTTTTGTCATTTTGTTCCTCATGTTCCTTCTGATGTTTGAGCCTTCATATGTTTCCTTTATGCAACTAATTCTGGGTTACCTCTGAAAAAGGAGTTTTGTTCATAGGGGCTTACCTGTTACCAAACACCAATAAATAATCAATAACTCAATCAATCAGAAAAAAATAAACAAATAGAAAGGATTATGTACTCTGCTTTGCTTTGATGCTCCCCAGCACTTTCTGCTAGCCCTTTTAATAGCATCCATGCACAGCTTTTCCTGCTTCAGCCCCTCACCTGTAATTACCCTTCAGTCATTTTCCTCCTCAACTGCAGCAAGAGGAGACCCTTACAGTGAGTGTGCCTCTATTTTTCCTCCCCAAGTGTAATGCTGGACAATCTGAATAAGGCTGAGGATAGAACGATTTGACAGTTTGACTCATACATGTACTCGAAGAGGAAGTGAGTTAAATATAATTCTCTAGGAGTCAGCTTGATCATCCAGTTTGTTCAGATCTTCCTGAAGATTGTCCCCATCTTCAAGGGAGTCCACCACTCTGGCTTGCTTAGTGTCATCCACGAACTTAAGCAGCCTGCTGGAGACCCCAGACCCCAGCTTCCAGACCCCAGCACTGATCACTGAGTGGTGCTGCTGAGTGCTCCTCTCTGCTCTGTGTGGTGCTTGTCCACCACCGCCTACTGCTTCCTGCCCAGTCAATTAGCAATCAACCTTGTGTATGCCTCAGGTATACCAAACTGGGTTACTTTTCCCAGAAGCTTGTCATGTGCTATAGCATGGAATGCCTTGCTGAAATCCAGACAGACTACATCCACAGCCCCGCCCCTTTCAACCTCCCTGGTAAGCCGCTGGGAAAAAGAGTGAGCTGGTTGATTTGGCATGATCTGTCCCTCATATGTGCCATGCTAAGAGGGAGCAAGAACAGTGACCTCTGCAAGTGCTTCATGATTCTGTCCTTGATAATGGCTTCCCCGGAACTTGCCCAGCACTGATGTCAGGTTTACTGGCCTGTAGTTGCCAGGGTCCTGCCTTGCACCTCCTTGAGGATGGGGAACACACTGGCCACTTTCCAGACTCTTGGCACCACACCTGTCTGAACAGATTCATGAAATATCATTTTAAGTGATTGCACCAATTGTTCTTTAGCTCCCTGTGATCCTGGGGTGTATCTCATCCACATCTTGGGACTTACCCGGTTTGCTATTAACCAAGTATTCATCTGTCAGGGAAGATGTGATGCCCAATGGCTTAATCGCAGCTATGATGTTACGGACTTTCCCAATGAGCCTTTCCTCCCCACAAGGGGTCCTTTTGTGAACACAGAGGTGACATATGCATCAGATATCTCAGCCATCATATCTGACTCTCACACAGGATCTCCTACTTCATCTTCTTTCTCCCATTTTTGTACTGGAAGAAGGCTTTGGCTCTCTGCCACTCCTGATACTATCCTGGCCTCCAGCCCTTACATAGCTATCTCAGTTTGTGTTTTTCAGTCCCTCAGTGCTGTGCTATTGTCCTCTCAGATCTAGAAGCATTCTGTCTTTTTCCAGTGATCATATAACCTCTTTTTTCAGAATCAGTTGTCAAAGATCCCTATTGAGCTGGGGGGGCCGCTTTTGGCCCTTTTCCTTAATTGCTTATAGCAAACCTCTGTAACTGCTTCAAGCACATTCTTCAAAGAACACCACATGTGTTTTGTATACCAATCTCAAACAGTCAGTGTCAGTGGCTCAGTAGGCAGCACACTCGCCTCTGAGGCCAGGAGATCAGAGGGCTGTGGGTTCAGTTCCCACATCTGGCACTTCGGTTAATATCCCAGTACTGACACTAGTGCAGCATGAGAAGGGTGCTGCACTTCTGAGGTGCTGTGTTTTGGATGAGACGTTAAACTGAGGTCCCATCTGCCTGGATTGGTGGTAGTTCAGGTGGATGTTAAAGATCCCATAGCACTTCTCAAAAAGAGTAGGAGAATTTCCCCCATGCCCTGGCCAAATTTCCCTCATTCACTAAAAATATCACCAACAGCTTAATCTGGTTCAAGGTCAGTTGGCATTCATCTGTATCCCCCTGCCCTGGGTCGTGCCTGAAAATAGGCAGGGTTTATCTAGTGCACTAACCCGGTCAACAAAAACTAAATAAATAAATAAAATAAAACAACCACTTCAGAGCTTTGGACACAAAGTCGTTTATCATGGTAAAGTTTACCTTTCTAAAGTTTCTGGTCCTAGTGTCTGAGGTATTTCTAGTTTTCTCTGGTTCCTAGACTTTTGTAATGAAGATTATCCAATACCCACTGATGAGAACAAGGTCATGGGTGACCTCAAATGTTGTATCCCGATCATCAATCTGCTCCATGGAGCAGTCCTTGATGGTGAACAGGAATTAAGTTCCAACCCTGACTTTAGCCTTCTTAAGATAACAGTCAATCCCTTGGAAATTGAAGTTCCCCAGGATAGAAACATAGAAACATGATCAAATAAGACCACCACTAGTATTCTACTGTGAACTTTTGAATGTATAGAATCCTATTGTGAATTTTTGTAGTTGTATTGGCACTCTATACCTTATTGGTGCCCAGGTCATTCCTGAAAAAGGTGTCCCTGTGTCGCTAACAAACTTACCGATTTAAGAAAATGTAAATAATTAGTCACTGCATTCAATCTGGCGTCATGCTCCACTGAGCTGTTGGGTGTCAGACAGGTCCAGGACACGTTGCTTTTTGTTTAGACACAACAAGGTTGGACCTGGGTTTGTTGATCTATATGGACACTGTGCTGCAGACCCTCTCAGTTAACAGACTAATGGGCAAAATCTTTTGCCATGTGATTAAATTCCATAAATATACCAGCAAGACCATGCATCAGCGCTGTAGTACAGTGCTAGGGGTTGCCACATTGGTGGAAGTGCACTGCCAAACTTCAGATCAGCCGTTAAACTGTGGTCACTTCTGCCCATATCTGCCAGCAGTAGAGCCGTGCAAATGTTTTAAATTCTGCTTCCACTGGAATGCTGTGAAATTTCAGTGGAAGCAAAATTCCCAGATTCTGAAAGTGGAATGTTAGCAGTGGAATCATGTTCTGTAGTTTATGTAAATTACAGATTCATTTTTGCAAACCACAAAACATTATTGCATTTATACATGATCCATTTCTCCCACTCTTCTTCCATTTCTAGTCCCACCCCTATGTACTCATCCCCTAATGCTGCATTCTGGCTTTCTTTGCCTTTGTTCTTATAGTGACGGCCACTGACTGCCCAGTTATTTCTCCTCAGCATGCAGTTCACATCAGTTCCAGTTTTCTTTGGGGGGGACTCCCATTGCTCCCCAGAGCCTATATTGGTACCCTGCTTTGCAGCTTCATCAATCTCCTTTGCAGCAATGTTCTCTCCCTTGATTTTTCCTCAACCTATTATTTTTGTACCTTTTTTGACACTGTTAATGTATCAGATTCATTTTATTCCCATTTGCCCTATGACATAGTATGGCTGGTAACGCTGCGGACTTTTGTTTATTTTACTTTTAGTATTTACTGTCTAGTTTTGTTGACTCCCACACCTCTGTAATCCCCTTTCCCTAGGTCCCACTTGCATACTTCCAAAAGAGCCTTGTCTCAGTGTGCTTTTCCAGTTATCCATTTTGTAAATGAATAAATATAAACTCTGCCAGGTAGGAGCCACTGAAAAAGAAAGGCCTCATCCAGAGAACAACATGCTACTTCTGAAAGAGACAGATATGTAAAAGGAAAGGTTAAGCACGAGGGAAGTACGCATCTGTATGAATTGTTAGGTATGTGGATGTGTGGGGCTCTCACTGCCACTGTCTTTATCTTTAACTGCCTTTTGTAAAACTAGATTTAAAACTAAGAGCTGGACTTTTCAGTTTATTTTAATGCACCTTTTGCACTTCATAGGTAAACAAGTTCAGTCCCATTTTCTTTTGGATCCTCCAGGTAGAAGTTACAGGTCTGTTAGCCCAGAGCAGTCAAGTCTAGCTACTATATTTCTATGTTATGTGTTACTATGAGGTTTCTCACAGTGAGGGAGTCTACAAGTAGTAGGCACTATGTTATGTATGCAATAAGACATGACAGGGTGTTGGTAATTTTGCCACAACAGCACACCCCAGGGGCATAGCAAGGCACAAGACTGCAGGCTGAATGCCTTCCTCCCTAGGACGTGCAGTTGTAGTACAACTATCAACACCCTTGAGTGTCTTGCTGTACTTATAAAATAGGTAAGTAGGTAACTAAAAAATATAAACAATTATGCAGTTTAGAAAAATGAAAAATATATGTTTAATTTTAATGTAAAATAGTTCATCTGAAACATGTTTAAATTGAATTTAAGAGAGTTCCTTAGCCATGGGAAACTACTGGGGGATTGGCAGGTTTGTTACCACTGTGCTAGTTATTTGCATAACAAAAATGACTGTTGCTAAAACCTGAACATTTCTAAATGGTCGTTAGCATATTTATTTCATCTGCACAGTATTCAGATGAGCAGCACCTGTTTCTTACTGTTGGTTGTGGTCTCACCATGCACGACTATTTTACTATTGTATTCAAGTCTTACTACAAACTTAAAGGGTAGAAAAATGCCGTGATGACTACATTTTCAGCTGTGTCTACCATGATTGTGTCTAAATGATTATGAAAATATCTGCTTATACAATGTATCACTAACCTGTAATTTGAAGTATCGAGACCTTCATGCTTTTTTACAAGCTCAATGAAAATCTGAGTATGTCTTGTCATCTGCAACACCTCCTAGTCCACAGTGAGCCTCTGGTGGATGACAGTGGCACAGAAGAAACAATTACTCACCTTAGTAATGTTGTTTCTTCTAATGGAGTCTTGCTATATTATGACATATGCAGTGAGTCCCAACCTTCGAACTGCTCCGGAGGTGAAAGAGTTAACATTCCATGCCAGGCATGGAACTTTGAGCTCGAGCTTGGTTGAAAACTCTATCTGTTGTTCTTCAAACTCAAACTGTCAGATCTTTACGAGCAAAACTCACTAAGACTCTGTGTGGAAGCTGTAAACCTACACTAGCCAACTGGCTACTAATTATATAAACACATTTTTGGTGCCAAACAAAGACTCAAGTCAGAGACCCAAAAATGACAAACACAACACAGATCACCCCAAAAGGAGGGGTGAAAACAAGGTGGGCATCTGTGTGCTAACACTGCCCTGCCCACCCACATCCCCAAAAGTAAGGTTCTGAGAGGGGCAGGTAGGGGGAGGTCATAATTTAGCAAGACTCCATTAGAAAAACAACATTACTAGGTTAGTAATTTTTCTTCAAACAACATGAAGTCTTGCTATATTATGACATATGCAGACTACACAGCAGTACCTCCATGGAGGAGGACAGAACCTACTTGGAAATAGGCTCTGAAGCACAGCTGTGCAAATCAAGCATCACTCCTAGCCTGGATGTCCAGGAGTAATGCTTGGTAAAAGTGTGAACTGTTTTCCAGGTAGCTACTTACATATCTCAGATAGGATGTCCCTGGCAGCAGAGACGCAGCTGTACCTCTGTAGAGTGAGCCCTCAGGCCTGAGGGAGGAACTTTATCCAGTTTTTCATAGCAGAATTGGATACAAGAGACGATCCACCTGGCAATGGATCTTTTAGTGGCAGGTTTCCCTTTGCCAACCTCACCATAAGTGAGGAACAGTTGGAGGGAGTCAAACCTGTGACCCTTGGTATGATCTATGTAGTAGCTAAGGGATCTTTTGACATCCAAACTGTGCAACCTCCTCTCACCAGAGGAGGAATGGTCAGTGAAGTACACAGGAGAACATATGTAGATTGATTGGTGAAATCTGAGACCACCTTAGGCAAGAACTTTCTGTTAGTCCTGAGGACTATTCTGTGAAAAGAGATAAAATCAGGCTCCACTGACAATGCTTGTAACTCACTTATGCCTGGCAGAAGTGATGGCTACCAAAACACAGTTTTACAAGTCAAGTACTTAAGCTCTGCTGAAGACAAGGGCTCAAAGGGTGTAAGCTGGGCAATGCAAATATTAAGATCCCAGGCAGGGCAGGATCCTGAATGGGGGTTGGTGTAGCAACCCTTTGAAAACTTGGAGAAAACAGGATGGGCTGAAAGAGAAGAGGGCTTACCTGCTGATAAGAAAGCAGACATGGCTGCCAGGTGCACCTTTAGGGTAGCTGGTCTCAGCCCCAAAGTATTTAGATGGACCATATAGTCCAGGACCGTGGGTAAACCAGCAGATTCTGGGGGAATATGCTTTGCAGAGCACCATATGGAAAATCTCTTCCATTTGGAATTATAAGTAGCCCTAGTGGAAGGCTTCCTTGAAGCCTTCAGGATATCCAAAACACCTTGGGAGAGGTGTAGGCCAGCAACTCTAACTCTTCAAGAGCCAGGCCTTGAGGTTGAGAGATTTGAGGTCTGGTACTCAAACTCTCCCTGAGCACAGGATAACAGATTGTGATTCCTGGGAAGACACAGGGAAGGTGGACTACTAAGGACATAAGGAGTGGGTACCAGGGCTGTCTGGCCCAGTCTGGAGCAATCAGGATCATCTTGCAGGGTTGAGATCTGATTTTGACTAGCACTTTGAACAGGAGAGGGAAGGGGGAAGACATAGAGAAACTTCCCCTCCCAACTGAGAAGGAAGGCATCCAGGGGGACTGAGCCCAACACTGGGGGCCTGCAACAAAAAAGGGGAAGTTGGTGATTGTCTGGGGCTGCAAAAAGATCTATCTGGGGTGTGCCCCATCTGGCAAATACCACCTCCAGTACTAGGGGATCCAGAGCCCATTCGTGATGGCCCTGGGAAATCCTGCTGAGAGCATCTGCCAGGATATTGTCCTTGCCTGGGAGGTGAACTGCTACAAGGGAGGTGTTCAGGGAGTAAGCCAGAGACCACAACTTCATTGCTTCAGTGCACAAGGCCGTAGACCGAGTGCCCCCTTGCTGGTTGATGTACCACATTGTGGTGGTATTGTCTGTTCTGACCTGAATAACTTTGTTCTGAACAGATTTGGAAAAAACTTGAAGTGCTAGAAAAACTGCTCTGAGATCCAACAGATTGATGTGGAGCAGAGATTCCTGAGGGGACCACAATCCCTGGGTAGTGAGGTCGCCCATGTGAGCTCCTCACCCCAATAGGGATGCATCTGTAGTAAGGATTAAGGAGTGAGACTGAGGGGTGAAGGGGACTCCCTATCTCAAATTGCCCTGGTCCTGCCACCACTGAAGGGCCTGGATCAGGGTTTGAGTCACTGGAATTAATTTGGTTAGAGGGTCCCTCCTTTGAGACCAAAAGGCTCTCAAATGGAACTGGATGTCCCTCATCTGAAATCTGGCTCACTGCACTACTACTGTCGAAGCAGCCATGTGTCCCAGGAGCTGGAGAAAATGCCTTGCTGGTCGAGAGACCTGCAGGGTGAAGGAGGAAGCCAGAGAAATCAGGGTCCTTGCTCTTTCCAGAGGAAGGAAGGCTCTGGCTTCTTTTGTGTTCAGTTCTGCACCTATGAAGGTGAGAAGCTGAACAGGTTCTAGGACTGACTTTGGAAGATTGAGAAGGAAACCTAGAGAAGTCAGCAGTTGCTGAGTTACTTGAAGATGTAACCTGACTTGGTCTGGAGACTGGCCTA
This sequence comes from Neoceratodus forsteri, assembly GCA_016271365.2. Taxonomy (NCBI): domain Eukaryota; kingdom Metazoa; phylum Chordata; order Ceratodontiformes; family Ceratodontidae; genus Neoceratodus; species Neoceratodus forsteri. The sequence continues at coordinate 21,748,927 of CM028135.1, read as the reverse complement.
CTATGAGCCAGTCATCCAGGTAAGGAAAGATGGCAATTTTTTGCCTTCTTAAATGGGCAACTGCTACTGCCAGGCATTTTGTGAATACCCTTGGGGCAGATGTGAGGCCGAAGGGCACTGCTCTGAACTGGTAATGGCCTGAGGGCAGTTCGAATCTGAGGTACTTCGATGGGGAGCTTCTGATGAGAACATGAAAATAGGCATCCTTGAGATCCAGGGACACTAGCCAGTCCCCTGGCCTTAGAGAGGGTAAAATATTTCCCAGAGTCACCATTTTGAATTTTGGTTTTAAAAGGTGCTTGTTTAGATACCTGAGATCCAGGATGGGCCGCCATTCTCCTGTCTTTTTTAGGGTAAGGAAGTACCTGGAGTACAACCCTTGCCCTGGTGTAGGGTGGAACCCTTTCCACAGCTCTGAGAGCCAGGAGGGTAGAGACTTCTGCTTCTAGGTCAAAAGCCTCCGAAGGATTTGCAGGTGGAAAGGATCTGGTTCTCATCTTTGAAATTTCTTGAAGCTGAGAACCAGGCCCTGGCTTACTACTTCCAGGACCCACCTGTCTGATGTTAGAGACTCCCAGTCCTGGACAAAGTAAGCCAGCCTGCCCCCTACAGGTAGAGGAGAATCGGCCCTGGACACCTCATCAGGGTGCCTGCTTGGCAGGGGCTTTAGGCTGAGGGGTGGAAGCAGCTCTGCTTACACCCCGTCTGCCTCTCCCTCTAAAGAACCCCCTCTGTGCATAGGCTGAAGAGGAGGCCTGGGCTTGTTAAAAAGGCCTATGAAAAGGCCTGCCCCTGCCCCTGGGAGGCTGCCTTTGGGGAGTGACCTGCCTTTCCTTGGCATGTGCACTCCTATAGGTGGTCCTATATTCATCCATTTTCTTCATGTAATTCTCTGTTTGCTCCCCAAACAGAGAGTTACCCACAACAGGGAAATCCATGGCCTTAGTCTGGGTATCCTGTGACAGGCTAGTACATCTGAGCCAGCCATTCTACTGAGAGCCACAGATGTAGCCATGACTCTAGATGATACATCATTAGAGTCCACTGCAGCATGGAATTGCACCTTAGATGCCTCAATACCATCAGCGCCACCTGCTCCAGCTCCTTGCCAGCTGGCCAGGGACCTGCTTTTACAGAGCCAAAACAGTATCCCATCTGGATTTTTGTATCTAGCCACATAAGCCATATAATTTGCCTGTCTGAATCCCAAGGATGCTGCCATGTACTGTTTCTTTGCCATAGCATCTATCTTTCTGGAGTCCTTGTCAGGGGGTTGAGAGGCTAAGGGAATATTTGCCTTGTCACAGGCTGCAGCCTGCACAACCCCCACATGGCTGCATTGTTGTGTAAGGAACTCCGTATCAGAGCCTGATAATGCATACCTTTTGTCCATTCTTTTATCAACAGGAGGTATAGTGTGAGGAGCTTTTAACATTTTTACTGTCTGTTTCCAAAAAGATTTATGCAGAGGAATAGACAGTCTCCTAGACTCTGGGATATCCATCATTTCTACATAATCAGGCTCTTCTTGATCATCCACAGCTTCCTCCATAGGAAGCTGGAGGGTTTCAGCTACTTTCTTATAAAACATAAAATGAGAAGGGGACTCAGAAAGCCTAGGGGGAGACATTCCTGAAGGTCTGTCTGGAGAGATGTCCGGTTCAATGGGCACATACAGACTTTCAAATCCACATTCACTCTCCTCATACTCCTCTTCCCCCTCCTCTGGTTCATAAAATTCCTCTAAATCATACTCTTGAACTGGTGGAACCGACTGAACCGAATGCTTACCTGATGGTGCCGGTTCGGTCAGAACCGGGGAGAGTGACTGAACAATTTTTATTGCTTTAGCTATTTCCTCAGCGGTTGGAGAGGGAAGTTTTGTCTCCACACCAGCTGATTTTCTAGTTCTCTTTGCTGGAACCGACTCCTCAGAGTCAGCTCTCCTTTTGCCCGAGGAAGTATCACCCTGGTCAGAGGGCACTCCCTCCAGTTCGGTTTCAACCGAACTGGGCTGGCCATCCGGTTCAGCGGACTTTTTGGCCTCCCTTTCCCTGAGCCTACCAACTCTTTTATCCAGGGTAGCTGCAGGAAAACTCTTACAAATCTGGCAGTCTGCATTGAGGTGGTCAAACCCCAGACAATAAACACATGTGGTGTGGGGGTCAGCCTTGGCAAAGGCTTCCCCACAGACAACACAGTGTTGAAACCCAGTGGGCCCAGTTTTTCTTTTGGGTTTCTCAGACATAGTGCCAGCCTAACCAAAAACTTGCCCGTTTATGGCAATCCGCCAAGCAAGACTCCCTTATCAGTTCCCAACCGTGTCACGGGTCGTGGAAAAAAACGTAATGAAATCGGTTTTTTTTAGAACCGATAAGAACCGGGAACCGCAATTCTAAAAGATAGCAAATGTAATAGAAACAACCTGATCGGTTCAAACCGAACTGATGAAACCGTTTACAAGTTCCACACAGAAAGTAAATGTAAAACCTATCTAGTACTTTCAAATACCACAGATAGAGCTTGAACCGACCGGTTGTGGTTTAAATTCGGTTAAAAAACCAAAAACTTTATACTTTAACCGACAAAATGAACCGAGCAGAAGGAGAAATCTCCGGAGCGACTGTTCAGTGAGGCGGAGTAAAGAATCTGACAGTTTGAGTTTGAAGAACAGATAGAGTTTTCAACCGAGCTCGAGCTCAAAGTTCCATGCCTGGCATGGAATGTTAACTCTTTCACCTCCGGAGCAGTTCGAAGGTTGGGCATATGTCATACTATAGCAAGACTTCATGTTGTTTGAAAATCTTGAAGGCGTTGCTGTACATCTGCTCAGCACAAGTTGGCTTATCCTTATTTGATGACTTTGTCAAAAATCTTGTGTAGTCTCTGTAACATGGTTTATGGTATCAGACATCCACTGACACACTATCTTGTCCTTGTATGTGAATGACAATGCTTTGATTGTCTTTAAACTCTGCAGCTCTTTTTAGCTTTCCTGCCTCTATGGTTTCTGCCTGGACTAGTTGATCCTTCTGGCGTTAAGGGGCCACAGTGATGTATTGGTCCCTTTTCTTGCATATGATGCAGATGGCAGGAAGGACAGGTCCAGATGCATGGACAGGAAGGACAGATCTTGACCGAAGTTTCTTCCTGGGGCTGGGCAAAGGTGTGGAACTGGTGCTAGAAGAGGTAGATTTCCATCATCCTGTTTCCCCTGTAATATTGATTGCTGAGCATAGCATTTTCTTGCACTCTCTATGCACTTTTTGTGTATAAAACACCTATAGCAGGTGGGGAGAAACCCTGCGTCACTGAGGATGTCATCAAATTCTTTTGACAGGTGCTGTTGAAATGATTCAGCAATGTATTGATCATCAGCGTGCAAGTCCAACCAAGCTTTAGCACATTCCCGGTACTTATCCCACCTGACACGCGTAAATGGTTAAGTGGACTCCTTCTTGATTGAGTCTAAATGAATATAACAATGCAAACCAGTTATAAAACTGGATTTCTTGTGAATCTTAGATGATTGACAAGGGCTTTTCTGGTCTTCGTCACCATTCTTGAGCGTGGCCATATTGGTTTTGCGTGAATACACGTGTTGACCGGTCAAATCCAAAGCCTCCAAGCTTCACTACTGTCCTTTTTTATGTGCTACAAGTGGCTGGCTCAGTCCTGGGTTAACTTTCCAATACTTGCACACTGGATGCTAAAAAATAAAAAAAAAACAAGGTTTAAGAAACAACATTTAAATCATGAAAAAACTCATCTTACGGAGACCAAATTAATGTCATTTCCTGAAAATCTGCGTTGACAATGTAATTGATATGCTTGCAATATCCCATAAATGTTGAGTGCTGTTGCTAGGAAAATGAGGTGGTTGCTAGGGACAAGCACCTTTTATTGTGTTCCTACCCTGTCTCCTTTTTGTTTGAAATTAAATTTATATCATCATTTGAGACATCAAAACCTCCCTGAATGATGGTTGTGTAAAGACTTGGGGCAGGATTCACAAAGAAAGCCAAAATTCCCACAGCTGCAGAAAAAAGGCCTGCAGCACTGTGGAAAAACAGTTGCGTGATATTCATAAAGAAATTTTGAGCAGGTGCGGAATTTCTTAAAATCCCTGCAGCTGCAGAAATTCAGCAGCTGCGGAAATTGTGCACGTGCTGAAAATCCGCAACTGCGGATGCACAGCTGCAGAAATAGCTTAGGAGGCACAGCAGCAGTGAACTTAATTAGCTAGAACAGCAGACTTTAACAGGGCTGCCATAGAATGAAGCTGAAAGCATCCACAAAGAGACCAGCAACCAGTCCCTCAACTGGGACCACTGCAGTACCACAGGTACCAGCAATACCATGGCACCACAGTGGCCAACTGTCACTGCTGATCCTCCCTCCCTGGGGTGTTCCTGTTGCCTGCAGAGGTAGCACTCACTGCAGGCTGGCCAGGCTCTGCTGCCTGTGGGGCTCCGTTATGGGCTGCACTGTGTCTGGTGGTTGTTGCCTGTTGCCATATCATGGCAATGTGTGCTTTCATTGCTGCTACAACAGCCACTGTTATACTATCTGGGATGCTCTTACCTGTGCTTCACCTCTACCTTAATTGATTCCAATTGCTGGGGCACTACTGCAGTTTGCCGAGGGAGAGTTACACCTCATTCCACTGTGTGTAACATTTTTTCCGCAGCTGCAGAAAAAAAACGGTTGTGAATAGCCTTTCAGGGGCTGTGCCTTACTTATCTCACACCTTCTTTTCCTCAGGGACTTCCGCAGCTGCACTTTTTTCCACAGTTCTTAGTGTTGTTTTCCACAGCTGCAGAGTGTTTCGTGAATAGCATTCAGTGCAAATTCCCCTTTGTTTTCATAACTACGGCAGTTTTGGGGACTTAGGGAAGGTTTTGCACCTTCAGAAAGCTTTGTGAATCCAGCCTTTTATGTGCAATTTTTTTATAGTGCTGCCACTAAGGAAAACATTCTGTTTGCCATGAAAACACATGCTACTATGAATATTTAGGAAGGAATTAATTTAAAATATCATGCATTTATCATCCAGATACTTTGCATGGAGTTAAAATGGAACATATTTATAGCTATAGTGAACCAGGAGTATTGCTGATGATAGATAAATTAGAGCGGTGGGATAATGTTTTGCCCCACCAATTTTACCAAAATAGAGATATGACTGTTTATCTCTCATTATTTGTTTGCATAATCAATGAGGAAAATGTTGATGTATAATAAGCACTAGATGGGTAAGACTTCTGGCCTCTATAAACAATTTCATGCATAATTCAAAGATAAAATGCAAGAATGTTTTGTGCATTTTAAACACATGTCCCACCATGTATCATGTATAAGCTGCATGATGCTTCCACTAATCATTTCAATACATTTTTGGATCTATTGCAATCATTTTGAGCCATCTTGGGCCCAGAGTACTGTTGAAATTATAGCCAAAAATTATTTAATGGGTATGGTGTCAAAACTGGTTGACAGTCAGGTAACTTTGGATGTGCCATGACAGAAAACTGCAGGGTTTCTTGTACAGAATGTTTAACACAAGGTCTGTCAGGTTATTGGCTACAAAAAAATGTATAGAATAAGTAGTGCCCCTCTTGCTGGAACGAAATGACACAATAATGGGCCTCACCATGTGGCATAACAAGAGTGTGCCCAATGTTGCCAGGACATCACTGCACATCTGCTCTAGAAGGGGACCAGCAACAAGAAGAAAACCTCCTGTGGTCATGCCTCACAATGCCAGGCCCCTCAGCCTCAGTCTCTGCTGGAAGTAACTCAGGAATGATCAGCTGGGTCACCCTGGTGATCTTAGTCTCTCCTCCCTCTTGCTACCATGGGGGGGCACCATGGGAGGGGCAAGCCACAGACAATCTGGTCCATGCAGGTAGGTCCTATGGGAATATTGGTTGGGGTCAAGGGGCTGATTTAGGGTACATCTCCACTGCCCAATAGCGGAATAAAGAAAGTTAGGGGGGAAAAAAGCACAGCACAGAAACAAGTTTTATTATGTTGATTCAATATTAAATGTGTTGCTCCAACATTAACATTGTATAAACGTTTTAACATTAATAATAGAACAACTTGTTTAACTAGAAAAAGTCTAACTCATTTGAAAAGGTTATGTAATGAGAGTCCCGTGAGAAAACAGTTTTGGCTTTGTGCTCCACTGAGCAAGGTGATTTTTATAGCTTGGTAATGCAGTAAAGAGGCAGTTCTTAACTTAACGTCTTGAATTTTGGCAAAAAAAGAAGGCAAGCAACTTTAGAAGGATAATCAAAATCAGATGAGACAGAAGTCTCAGTTTTTATGTTCACCCTAGCACTTGCACAAAGAGAATACCATAGAAGTAGAACGTTTCACTGTAAAAATAATTTCACTATCTTCACTGGACAGTCTTGTTCAGTGAAATTATTTTTACAGTGAAGTTTACTTGGCAACGTGAGCAAAAGCGTCATTTTTTTAAAGGGGTATTCCATTTCCCTTTTCTGCCAGTTAAAAGAACGGTAAAACCCTTTGTACACTATACTCAGCATTTAGATTGTCAATTCAGAGGTGTTGAGAGATGGGTTAAATAAAAATTGCTCCTCGGCGAGATGGCAAAAGGCACAACGTGGCATGACAAATCAGCCACCACCACAGAAATCCACAATCAGAGTACTCTTTTAACTGGCCACACAGCGGTACTTTAGATAGCTTTACAGGGTTCCAAAGTCTGACTCATGGCAAGAGAAGGTGAAGAGATTAAGGGATTACCGTAGTTTGGACCTCCTTGTCCTGTTCCTTACCTGCAGTTACCTACGCTACATACACGACTGAGCTCATAGATTGGACTCGCTAATCGTGACCACGTGGTAGGAGCCTGATACTTACTGGTTACCGGCAATACTGTTTTACCTGCAAATATTAAATCTCCTGCTTGTTAGTAATGTCTCTTCTCGTCGCAGAGGGGTGGCGTGGGTGACCTGAGTTTAGAGGGCCCCCCCCCGCATCCATTGGGTCTGCTGCATCGTTTGAGTTGAGGTGCCGACTCACTTAACCGAGCACCAGTGGGCCTCTTCAGAAAGTCTACAGTTCTTGAATCCTGGCCAGGAATTAAGGATCCTGACTGCAAGTTGAAGCAATCGGCCCCTGCCGCTGCAGGTGTCCCGACCACGAGGTGTCGAAGCCGAAATTCAAACTTGCCTCGGGGGATCAGCTTTTTGAATTTTGGCACCGACTTCCAACTCCAGGACTCTTGCCTGTAATTGGCTCCTGCCGCAGTGATGCGCTAGCTCTCCATGTTGAAAAGCGAGAGCGCATCCAGTGGCTACAAACTCTGAATCTGTCTCTTCTCATCACAGAGGGGTGGCGTGGATGACCTGAGCTTGGAGGAACCCCCCCAGCTTCCATTGGATCTGCTGCATCGTTTGAGTTGAGGTGCTGGCTCGCTTAACCGAGCACCGCCGGGCCTCCTCAGAAAGTCTACAGTCCTGAAATCCTAGCCAAGAATTAAGGATCCTGCCTGCAAGTTGAAGCAATCAGTCCCTGCCACTGCAGGTGTCCCAACCGCGAGGTGCCGTAGCCAAAATTTGAACTTGCTTCGGGGGATTCAAAATTTTCCGCCCACCCGCCCCATTCCCTCCTCCCGTTAAATACTCAATAGCTCCTCCCCTCACTGACCGTGGTGCTTATTAGCTGGATAGGCGTGGCTGAAAAATCCTTTTTCTGCTTTGACTTTTATTCTAAACTGGCTCCTATCAGCTGGATGGGTGCGGCTGAATAACCTTTTCTGCCTTGACTTTATTCAAAAGTTTTGATTACACTGTCTGCTTGGGGGTTTGTTGCGTATTTCTCCCTGGTCACTGAACGTTGCTTACTCCTGCCTACTTTCCAAATGATGTTGTTCAGAGTGTTGCTGGTCTATCAACAGTAAAATAAAGTTCTCTGCGTTCTGGGGATCACATACCTATCTGTTCTGTCACTCTCTGGGGAGAGCGTTTTTGACAATAATTTTCAGAGTCACTGTTTGCCTGTCTAAGTTAAATGCTTACACTCTTGTTGACTCTGTCCCATTGGCAGTACTAGAGCACTGTGTGCACTGACCAGCCTCCCCATGGGCTATCCCTCTGGTCCTTTACTGTCATCTGATGAAGTGGGTGTCACTGGTTACTGCTGAGCTCTACCTTGGAATGGAGACTCCTGAGCCTACCAGGGAAGGCGTCATGCCCTCCTCAGCTAGTGCTGTCCTCCTCATTGGTCTCCTCTCTGGCCTGTTCCTCTCCCTAATGGTCACTGATCCCTCCCAGTTGGCTGGGAACCACTGGGCTATGTCTGCCCCCTACATGGTGTTGGACTTCACCTTCTCTAACCTCCTAGCCTGTGACAGACTACCCCCCTGCCCTACCTGCTGCCTTGATTTCAGATGCCTCCTGTGTCCTACCTTGGTATGAAGAAGTCCTGCCCACAGGCCCTCAGCCAGAGGTATCCCATTCAGATGGTATCTTATCTGGCTCTTCCTGGTGATACTGGCCCTGGCCAGTGATATTGAGCTAAATACTGGTCCTGCCTATCAGGCTTCCTTACCCCTGCAGGATGGAAGTTGGGTAAGGGGATAAAACTTGCTAACCTTAACATCCTCAGCCTCCTGCCCAACCTGGATGAACTCACTGCCTGGGCTGCACACTATAAGCCTGACATTCTTGGCATTACAGAGACCTGGCTGAAACCCTCAACTCCTGACTCGGCCTGTGCACTCCCTGGCTTTGAGTTTATTAGACGGGATCGTCCGGGTAACAAGCGGGGAGGTGGTATTCTAATTTATTATAAGAGTCATCTTAAAGTGTCTATGGTAGCTCATCAGCAGATCTCTATGTCTTCATGTGAGCTGCTGCACACTATGCTGTTATTTGGGAATACAAAGAAGCGGCATGTTGTATGCACATACAATCCCCCCAAGGGTGGTCTGCCTGGGCTTGTCCACCTCCTGGATGCTGTTGGTCCTAATGTTGGGAACAATGAACTACTGATCCTGGGTGATGTGAACTTAAACTGGAATGGAGGTAATTCTAAGCAGTTTGAGCCTCTACTTGCAAGTCTAGCCCTGACACAGCTCCTCCAGGAGCCCACTAGATTGTCGGCAACGAGTGTCACTAGCTCCCTACTGGACTGGGTCCTGTCAAATCATCCAGAGAGGATCAGCTCTGCTGGAACCCTGCCTGACTCCATCTCAGATCACACCCCAGTATTTTGTGTGTGGAAAATCCCCTCCCCAAAAATTTCCCACAAAATCATTCATGTTAGAGACTTCTCTAGGTTTGATCTGGGGTCATTTCAGGAGGATCTGAGGTTCACTGACTGGTCTGGGTGCTTAGTGCCCATGACCTCTCTACTGCTGTCACCCAGTTTCTCACTGTCTGTGGTGACCTGCAGGACTAACATGCCCCCCTTATCAGGCAGAGGGTAAGGGGGTCCGCCACAAAATGGTTGCGCGGGAGCCTCTTAGCCCTCATGTGGGCTAGAGATAAGTGCTGGACTCACTTCAAAGGCATGCTAGATCTGATCATCTTCCAACAGTACAGGAAGCTCAGAAATGAGTGCAAAAAAGCCATCAGGTCAGCAAAAAGTGAATACTGTAAATCTGCTCTGCTTAACTCTGCTATGGACCCACAAAGGCTCTGGAGGAACATAAAAAACCTAGTCAGTGGCTCCTCTAATTCTGAGGTATCCGATATGATCATTGGTGGTTCTACTTGTAATAATCCACTTATGATCGCAAATGCTTTTAATTCCCACGTTTTGGATTATCAGCGTACACCTCCCCTTTCCCTGCTGGAGTGAATACCAGTGGCCCCTCGGCCTCCGCTATGCAGGAGGTTCACCCTTCCCCCTCCCATCCGCTATTCCATCTCAGGGCTGTATCTGTTGTGGAGATGCAGAGACTTCTCTCTGGTCTCTCCCTGCACTTCAGTGTTAGCCATGATAATCTGGAGCCCAAGCTTCTGAAGCTAGGTGCCCCCCACATTGCCTTCCCGGTGGCACATATCTTCAACCTGTCCCTCACCACTGGTGTTATCCCTGACATTTGGAAAGTGGATAAGACTGTCCCTGTTCCGAAGCAGGGCAACCCCAAAGTCCTGAACAACTACCGGCTGATCACCATACTATCGGCTATTAGCAAACTCCTTGAGAAAGTTGTGATTGAACAACTCACAGAGTACATTCAGGCCCATATGTTGCTGTCCCCAGCACAGCACAGCTTTCGAAAAGGGTATAGCACATCCACGGCCCTTGTCTCTGTCTCATCCTGCATTAGGGTGGCCATGGACCAGGGTGAACTCTCTGGAGCCATTTTCATTGACCTATCCAAGGCCTTTGACCTTGTGGACCATGAATTACTTTGCACACAGATGCGGTCCCTTGGCCTGTCCCCTCCTGCCCTGAATTGGCTTGAAAATTACCTTCAGGGCAGAGTGCAGCTGACCAAATTCAACAAGGTCCTCTCTGCTCCCACTCTGGTAACCTCTGGTGTCCCCCAAGGATCCATTCTGGGGCCCCTCCTCTTCTCAGTATTTGTTAACAATGTCCCGCCCACTGTAACCAACTGTAGTGCTACCCTCTATGCAGATGATCTGGTAATTCTGGCACACTCCCAGGACATTGGGACTCTCACCCTACAGTTGATTGAGGACTTTAAGAATATTCAGTCCTGGGTAACATCTCACAAGCTGGTCCTTAACTTAAAAAAAATCAGGCCATGCTGTTTGGGTCATCGGCTAAGATCAAGGCCTCCCCTGCCCATCTGTGTGTCAGGAGCATGGATAGTGCTCCCCCTCCAAACCACTGCTTCCATTAAATACCTTGGAGTGACACTTGACCCCCAACTTGACCTGGGGAGCCACATCCTAAACATCTGCAGAGCCGTTAACTGTAAACTGAGTCTTGCCTACAGGGCAAAGAAAAATATGATGTCTGCTGCTCGCCTGGCACTAGCCAGAGGTGTGCTGCTCCCTTCACTTGGCTACAGCCTTCTCCTGTTTTCCTATACCTCCAAAGTCCACCTCACTCAGTGGGACATGACCTACAATAATATCTGTCACTTCACCCTGGCTGCCCCTCGACTACCTCATCACTGTGAATTATATGACAAACTTGGCTGGCTTTCCCCAGCAAATTACTTGAACTTTTGGATGGGCTGTTTTGTGGGTAAGGTGATCAGAACTGGCACCCCTCTGGGGTTGGCACAGCTTCTCATGCCTGCTGACCCCTCCTCCTACTCCCTCAGGTCTCAGGGTCTCGGGGTGCTCAAAGTTCATTTCACTCGAACCCTTATGGGGGATAGAAACTTTGCTACAAGTGCTCCTAGGCTATGGAACTCCCTTTCTGTCCATGTTTGTTCCTCCCCCTCCTACCTGAGCCTCCGGAATTCCCTGTGGGAGCACTTGAAGCTGACCTCCGTGTGTGGGTGTCCTAAGCCACCTTAATCATGGTCTCTGTAGTTGACTTACACTGTGATACATGCGATCTGCTTGATCTGTACACTTAGGAACTAATTGTTTCTGTGGCTCTGTTAATGCTCACTCGTACACTGTGATCACTGCCCTTGCTATTGAATGACCTGGACTATTTATTTTGTATGTATGTATATGTGTGTATGTATGTGTGTGTATATATATATATATATATATATATATATATATATATATATATATCACCTATTACTGTTTACTAGACCATATATGTTAGCCTGTTCTTTTGTGTCCCTATACATAGCTTATCTCATTGTTATGAACTTTGTTTGATCCTGTATCTTCATTGCACTCTCCCGGGTCGTACCTGAAAATAGGCATATAACTTGTCTAGTGCCCCTACCTGGTCAACAAAAGCTAAATAAATAAATAAATAAAGTGAGTTCATACTTTATTAAAGTAAACAGTGAGGAAAGTAAAGTCTGAATTAGAGACATGGCGGTGCGATCAGCTGTTTTTAAAGAGATAAGTCTGCAAAACTTTATGGGTGCGATCAGGTGACATGATCGAACAGCGCGATATAAACTTTACGTGCATACTTCTAGTTCTACAGTATATTGGCATGATAGTGGATATTGACAGGAGTGTCACTATCAGTCAAATACAGGGCAGTCTGTAAGGGATTCAGCAGTGTCGGACCAAGCATCAGCCAGACTGATCATGATGTTCTTCTGGTCTTGCTGGGTGGAAACTTTGTGTAGTTCAAAGAAAAGAGTGCAGAAATTATAGGGCAGATCTTTTCTTTGATCTGCATAACGCTGCCCAGCAAGCAGAGCCAATCAGTGTCATGATCAGCCTGTTGTTGTCCTCCCCTAATGTAAAAACAATCCCTCCCACCCATTCCTTCTTAATTTTATGACACTGTGGTGTGCAATCCCCACTGCTAGCTAATACCCCCCCACCCATTTTCACTGTGCAACACAGGGGAGCCCACCCCAGGTGCTGCCAAACATAACACCATCAGTTGGGTGCCCGATCCCCAGAATCAGTACCTGAAATAAAGAAAACCATCCCTCAGTCTCTCTCACCCCTTTCTTCTTAACTTTCTGACACCATGGTGCCCAATACCCAGTGCTGGCAAGTACCCCCAATCCCACCCATTTTCACTGTGCATCACTGGGGAGCCCACCCCCAGTGCTATCAAACATAACATTGACACTGGGGTGCCCAATCCCCAGTGTAGGTACCTGGAAATAAAGAAAACGATCCCTCAGTCCCTCCCACCCCTTTCTTCTTAATTTTCTGACACTGTGGTGCCCAATACCCAGTGCTGGCAAGTACCCCCAATCCCATCCATTTTCACTGTGCATCATTACGGAGCTCGCCCCCAGTGCTATCAAACTTAACATTGACACTGGGGTGCCCAATCCCAAGTGTAGGTACCTGAAATAAAGAAAACCATCCCTTGTAGTCTTTTTTATTTTTATACACCCTGTAAAAAATAAAAAACATTCACTGATGTCTGTTGCTGCCAACTGCACACCACCGCGATTACCCCCCCACTCAGCATCCATCATCCCACACCCCCACCCCTTACTTACCTATCACAGGTCCAATACCATAATCCTCTCTGGACCAAAGAGATGTCTTCACTGTTCAAGGCCAGACCGGGAACTGAGGAAATCAGGTATGTGGTGTAATGTATTTCAATGGGTTTTAACCTTGTCCTAATAACCTGGTCATTTTCTAATATTTTTTCCTCAGATTTTCAACATGGCTTTTTTGGGACCCACCCCATGAACAAAGATGATGAAAATATGCAAATTCATCCCAAAAGGTAATTTCATGGCCGCTGAGTGAAATTATCTTTAGGGCAGTATTTGAACATTTTTTTCTGCCTTTGAGTCATTGAGGCACAGATCAGGAAGCATAGGCAAACCAGGAGCAGTTTCAAATTTTGCAAATAGCTTTTTATTTTACTCAATAACAGCAAAATAAAAATAAAAAATGATTCAGTTTAACTATTTACAAAGGCAATGCAAACAGAGAAAAGAAGTCCTTCTGAGTGTTTCATCTCTTAATTCCAAGTTTTAGTCTCTCAGTCTCTCACTGTCCTTGTCTCTCTAGCAAAAGCATTGCTGCTCTTTTTATAAGTCTTTGGGAACTCATTAAGAGAGTCTGCTTCTCACAGAATGTTCTTGTAAGTTTATAGAATGTTCTTGTTAGTTTCTTGCAGGTGCAACAAAAAGAACACGGTGACCCAGAACTGACCTCTTGTTTACAACTCTGCAAAGGGATCAAAAACTGCATCTCAGGTTAACCCCTTGAGTTCCAAATAGCTTTACAATGATTTCAACATTATAACTACTGTATATACAGTTTTAAACAAAGTGATCCCAGTATCAGTGACATTTCCTCATAAAGATTCACATATATTTTTATACCCACAGATATGCAAGGGGGAAGAAAATACAGAATTAGCAAGGGAAGGCAAAGAGATAACGAGAGGTGGAGTACTGCAAAACCGCCGGAGTGATCAGCTCCCAGGTCTCACATGAAAACATGGTTGCAGAACCAGACAGACAAGAGACAGAAAAGGAGAGGATAGAACAGACCCTTGAGTTTAAATTATTTAAGCATAACAAATGGGACAGGGCCTTATTCAACCCGTCACACCTGTTCATGAGGTGGACTTTTACACAGATTATGTTGAACATTTGGGGTAAAATATTAAAAGACAACAAAGTTATGAGCTTACCTTGAACTTTTTAAATGCACACTCATAAGTTTGGTAATTTTCAATATTTGGCCCCCAAATTTTCAACATAGCCTTTTTTCACTCCACCTCATGATTGTGACAGCTGCCATTTTTCAAATCCTGGCCAGACTCTGTTTTCACACTTGTGGTACAAAATCATCTTTTGGACATGATTTGAAAAATTTTATTAGCCTTGTTCATTAGGTGGAGTCATAAGAAGACTATGTTGAAAATTTTGGGTAAAAATATTAAAAAACAACGAAGTTATGAGTGTACATTGAAATATTTCAATGCATGCTCATAACAGTGGTAATTTTCTATATTTTAATCACAGATTTTTGACACAGAAATTTTTTTACATGACTTCATGAATGTGACAGCTGTCATTTTTTCAAATTCTGGCCAAACTGTGTTTTCACACTTGTAGCATGAAATTATATTTCGGCCACTGTTGTATAAATTACACCTGTCATGACTCATGTTCAGAAGGACTGGCCATAAAAAGTCTATTTTGAAAATTTGGGGTCAAAATGTGAAAAAACAACTAAGCTATGAAGAAATGTTAAATTGTTCTAACCTTTACTCATAACTTTATTTTTGCAGATTTTGCCATTAATGTTAACACATATGCCTTGTTTAACCTCTCCCCCCCCAACATGACAGGTGTCATTTTTCAAATTCCCTCTGAAACTATCACATTTCAGATTGGATTTAAAAAATTCCACCTGTCTAGGTCATTACATCAGGTCATAAAAGACTGTTGGAAATTTTGGGGTTAAAATGAAGAAGACCACTGAAAATTAGATATTGCCTCTCAGTTGGCTTATCCTGAGTAAATACAATCTAAAAATGTGTAAAAGTGGGACACTATTGAAAATTAGATATCGTTGCCAGCAGAGGAATGAGGGGACCTCTGGCCGCATCTACGGCATAGGCGACCTACGGGGACATTCATGCAACTGCATCAGCAGCTGCTGTGGAGAGCTGGACAGCTGCAATTGGCAGAGCTTGTGTGGGGATTTGCATGGCCACATCAGTGGATTTTGGACCTGGGGGAGACCGCATTGGTGGTCGAAGAAGATGCATGCGCCCCTTCAGCCAACTGGGGCAATCAGCTCGAGTTTTCAAATCTGCGACCAGACTTTAGAAGCCAGTTCCTGGCCACAAGTGAGAGAGCTGCCGGCAGAGGAAGGGGGCAACTTCTGCCCACATCAGTGGCACAGGTGACCTACGGGGACATTCATGCGACCACATCAGTGGCTGCTGCAGAGACCTGGATAGCCGCAATTGGCAGCGTTTGTGTGGGGAGTTGTACAGCCACATTGGTGGCTTTTGAACCTGGGGAAAGCACATCAGCAGTCAAAGAGAATGTGCGTGCACCCCTCAGCCAATTGGGGCAATTGGCACAAGTTTTCAAATCTGCAGCCAGGCTTTAAAGGCCGGTTCCTGGCTGCAAGTGAGGGTGAGGTTTTTGTCCCACCACCCTCCCTGGCCCTGACCACTATTAAATATGGATGGGGGTGGAGCTTGCTGCTTGGAGGTATAAGATGTACAAGGGAGCCTGGCCAAAGAGGGCTAGTCTTGTGCTACAACTTTACATAAAAAGGGTAAATCACTTAAAACTTGACAGAGCACACTTGGGGCCTGGCCTGTGCTCCTGTGACTTAACTCATGGTACCTGCTGCAAACTGCCAGGGTTTGACGAATCAACTTTTTCTTTGATGTTCTCTTTGATGTAATCTGTCAGGCTAAAGTCGTATTGGTTGCTTTATTGTATTGTTCTTCTTAGGGTGGCTTAGGGCCACTTTGAGCTGCTTTGAAGGTATATCAGAGCAGCTTTAGTTTATGGGAGATATTGGGGGCTGAGCTCCAGGGCAAACTATGTGCAGGCTTAAAATGACTTGGATAGCATAATTGTTGCACTGCTTTTTGGAAAGATTTGCATTGGCTTGGTACGACCAGCTACCTGGGGCAGGGGGCTCACTGGGCTTCAGGTGGCACCCCAGTGAAAACTAGCACAATATGGCTGCAATCAGTTGGGGAAGAGTGAGGGGAACTTGTTTTGGGGGATGAGCATTTTGGGGCACCTGACAGAGGCAGCTGGCCTGCCAGAGGTCACTGTCTGATGGGGGAGACATTGGGATCAGGATGGGGGAAGCAGGCTGGTAAGTTGCAGTGGCTGTGGAGCTGTAGTGGCCATGAGTACCTTGTGGAGACTTGGGCATTGTCCTATATGTGTTAGGCTAATGGGTTTGGAAGCTGAGTTGTGCAGGCTCAGGGGTGAACTGGAAAGGTGGGTGAGGAGCATGACTGCAAGGGATGGGAGGCACACTCCTCCAGACACTTGGGGGGGAAGGGGATGAATAATGTCAGTACAAAAGGATGGGAAGCCAACAGACCTCAACCCAGGCCTGACCAGCCCTGGGGCAGAAGCAGGGGGTCTCAAGGAGGCCGAGGGCTGATGAGGGTGAAGGGGCGCAGAGAGTGGAAACTACTGGCAGTCAGGCAACAGGGCCTCCAAGGGCCAGGGCAAGGAGGCTCACCTCACAGGAGGGGATCCCTGGTAACCAATTGTCTGGGGAGATTTTGGTCTCAAACAGGTATTTGCCATTGGTAGGCACCATGGAGGAGGGACCCTCAGAGAACACGGGGAGAGCAGACAGCAGTGCAAGGAGGTGAATTAGGATGAAGGTGAGGGGGGTTGGAGGCAAGGGCCACTGGGAAAACAGAAGAACCGGGGATAGTACAGGAAGGGAAACTGCTGGTAAGGAGGGAGCTTGGACCCCTGGGGAAAAAGGGACCAGCAGGGAGTCAGTATGGGGGAGTGCAGAAAGCAGGACAATGTGGGGGCAAATATTAGAGCCCCTAAAGATCAGGACAGGCCTCAAGTACATGGGAATGCTGTGGGGACAGACCAAATTGGGAAAGTGGTGAGGCAGGTGTCGGGGGGGAGCTTGGAACCCAGTGGAAAGGGACCAGCAGGGAGCCAGTGTGGAGGAGTGCATAAAGCAAGATGATATGCGGGTAGAGACTAGGGCCCCTGTGGGTCAGGAGGGGCCACAAGTGCACGGGAATGCTGTGGAGCCAGATCAAATTGGGGAAGCGACAAGGCAGGTTTCATGGGGAGTAAGGTCAGGTAAGAGACATAGGTGGAAAGGAAGGGAGCAAGGCAACAGTTGGTGATCAAATTGTTGCAGGGACTACAGATAACATTAAGGTTGTGGGGGGGTGAAGATGGGGGTAGGCTGAAGGGTAGGGAGGAAGTCAGAGTGCTACTGCTGGGGGACTACATGATCAGGGGCATCAAGTGGAAGGGGATGGGTGGGGGGATAAGCTGCGCTGTCAAGGTCAAGAGGATATCTGGTCTGACTGTGCACATGGCTAAACATTTGGTATATGCTCTGGTGAAGGAATGTAGTGGATCCCCTGACATATTAGTGCACCTGGGCACAAACAACATAGAGGGAAATAGTGTGCTGGAGATACAGGCAAGGTTCTGGGAGCTAGCTAGGTGTGTCATGCTATGGGGTGCTCAGTCTCCTTCTTGGAAATCCTATCCATGCCTAGGGCCAGCGTGGGTAACAAGCAGAAAATCAGAGAGGTTAATGAATGGCTCGATTCATGGTGTATGGCTAGGGGTATGGGCTGGTGGGGGGACTGGGGTGCAACTTGGGAGGGCAAGGGGCTCTAGGCTGGGGATAGGCGTCACCTAAATTTGATTTTGAAACTGAAACTGTCCAAGTTCATCAAAGTTAGGTGGGGTTTAAACTTGTGAGGGGTGAGGTCTGGGGCTTGACGCGGATACTAACAGGTGAGACATGGGAGGCCTTAGCCAACTCCTTCCTGAGGGGGTGGGGGTGCCAAATAGGAGCACCTGACTGTACGCAAGGGAGAGGGAGCAGGCAGGAACCTGTTGGTTCTTAGGTTGGGGGGTTGGAAGAAGAAAAGAGGCGGGGTTGTAAAATGGTCCTAATGAACGCCAGGAGCGTAGGGAACAAGATGCCTGAGCTTCATGTGATGCTAGCAGAGTGGGGGGCGGATGTGGTGGTAGTCACTGAAACTTGGGCCATTCTTTGGCATGACTGGGACTTAAACCTGGATGGGTACTCTGTGTTCAGGAAGGACAGGGCTATTCCCAGCGGGGTGGGGTAGCAATCATTGTTGGGAATGGCATCGACATATGCAGGCTGGAGGTGGAAGAGGGAAGCGTAGAGGCACAGTAGGTTACCCTGCAGGTACTGGGGGATAAGAGGGTGAATTTGGGGGCTGTTTACAGGCCAACAGTGCAGGCAGATGATCAAAAGGAAGGCCTGGTGACAAATCTCAGGGACCACCGTGGCCCGGGGGGTAGAACGGTGGTGCTCGGTGACCTTAACATGCCGGGGGCGGATTGGGAAACTATGGTATCTTCATCAATCAGGGAGCAGCGCCTGCTGGACATCTTCCAGGATGCATTCCTTTCCCAACTGTTGGCTGACCCAATGAGGGATGGTTGTATCCTGAATGTGGTCCTGTCGGACTGTGATATGGTTAGGACCCTTGAGGTGGAGGACCCATTGGCAAGGAGTAATCATGCCATGGTCTGGTTTTCCATAGTCCTCAGGGGTGGAGTAAATCACACAAAACAGTGGCAGTTGACTTCAGGGGTGCAGATTTCAAGGTCATGGGAAGGATCCTTATGGGGCATTTGGAGGGGGCTCAGACCAGACATGGACACGAAAAGCAGCTGGGGAATTATTAAAAGAGGAGTCCTGGAAGCTATCAAGGTCTGCACTAGGGTCCAATACAAATGTGGGATGGCCAGAAAGCCTTGCTGGTGGACTCGGGAGGTCCAGGAAGTGGTGAGTGAGAAGAGGGCAGCTTTTAGATGATACAAGTGATTGTGAGCTGTTATGGACAGGGGGGAGTATGACATGTTATCCAAAAAGGTAACCAGGGTGGTGAGATCGAACAAGGCAAGGATGAAACAGAGGTTGGCACAGGGGATCAGGAGAAGTGAAAAGGGGTAACTGGGTGGTTTTGGAAGGTGGTGGTCAGCGGTGAGGTTTCATCTCCTAGGAGGGTCATCAGTGGGGTACCACAAGGGTCGGTGCTGACTCCACTCCTGTTTTACGCTTACATCACAGACATCAGAACTGGTATAAGGAGTGAGATGAGTCCTTTGCCGATGACTTGAAGCTGGGGGCAGTGGTGGATGGGGAGGAGAGCCCTGCAAGGGGATCTGGAAACTCTGGAGTGTTGGTCTCACACCTGGAGACTGAGTTTTAATGCAAAGAAATACAGGGCTCTCCACTTGGGGCTTAGGAACATATCTCAAGAGTACTTTCTGGGAGGGGAGAAACTGCAGGTTTCAGGAGGGGAAAGGGATCTTAGGGTGGTTGTAGATGTCAAAATGAATAACTCTGAACAGTGTAGGACGGCTGTAGCCAAGGCAAATAGAATGCCAGGGGGATTACTTCGAGAAGGCAGGAGGTGTTACTCCCTCTGTATAACAGCCTGGTTAGACCACACCTTGAATACTGTGTGCAGTTTTGGTGGCCATACTTGAAAAAATACACTGCACTCCTTGAGAGGGTCTAGATGATGGTGACCAGGATGATACAGGGTCTGGGGGAAAGATCCTATGAGGAGAGACTGGAGGAGCTCCACTTGTACTCCCTGGAGGAGAGAAGGGATAGTGGGGATATGATTGAGGTCATTCAATACCTAAAGGGGGTAAATAGGGTAAGCATAGACAGGGTGTTCCACCTGAGAGAGGCGGGGGCCACCAGGGGGCACTCTATGAGGTTGGTTGGTGGGAGACTCAGGGCAGAGACTAGGAGACACTACTTCACAGAGAGGGTGGTGGAACCTTGGAATACACTGCCTGAAGAACTGGTGGCTGTAACTACTGTGGAGGGTTTCAAGACAGGTGTAGGGGGAAGGTGAAACTGAGTAATACCAGGCCTGGAGGTGCACCCCTGATGGTGGATGGGGTTGGGGGAGTTAAGGGGAAGGGGGGTAGCAACGGTGCCCTGACCAGGTGCTGACTCTCGAGCAGACTCGATAGACCATTGGGCTTACTCTGCTGGCATCTCAGTATGCTAGTATGTATGTTGGTATGCATCTTCTCTGGTCTATCCTGGGTAAATATACAGTAAAAATATGTACAAGAAAGTTCCAGTACAACAGCAAGGCAAACAGCAAACATTTGGCATTGACAAATTCTTGTTTTCTGCTGTTGAGCAGGCTTGTTTCCAATTGCGAGCAACTGTATTAAGCAAGTGTGAACCAATTTCACAGCTGCTGAAGTGAAACTGATTAGCCTTTCACCATGTACTTCAGAACAGCTGACTGGAACATGATTTAATCTCTGTTACTCACATTCTGTGTAACTGAATGTGTGTAATGGAGACTTTGATGGTTGTAATGACACATTACCAATAAATTATGCAGTGAATAATAATACATCCTGGTGTATTTTATTATCAAACTGCTATGCAATTGTTTTTAAATTATCTTTTTGTAATCATTGTATGTTCATAGAATCATAGTATCATAGAAATCTGATGGTAGAAAAGAACCCCACTGGCCCATCGAGTCTGACCCTTATTATTATATTGTATCACCGTGTTATCATTTTGTATGTAATTTCACAGGTTGAGCCTGAAAATAGGCATTGCATTGTCTATGGCACTTAACGTAACTATGCCAGCATGGCTGTGTTTCCGTAAAGGTGTTCTAGTGATATTACAGAGACCTCGAGAACAAAGCATGAGAGGTCCTTGATGTCATTAGAACTCTAAGATGAAAACAAAGTTGAGTTGTGTGTATTTTCCCTCCATACTTACACTGGCAGTATAAGTGGATAGGTGGTGGAAAGAGATTTTTAGTCAGAGTTTGTGGCACTTTGAGACTTGTCCTTAAGTTCATAACAGGTAGTGTGAGGAAACTAGCTCTGGAAAATAATCTTGAGTGTGGATAGATTAAGAAAGCCCTGTGAATCAGGTGTGTAACTGAGTGGTGGAACTGCCAGAGGCTTAGTGACTTCTGACAAGAGCACTATAAAGTACTCCCTTGCCTAGCGGGTACCATCACACTCATGTCCCAGTGAGCGAGCGGAACAGTGCAAGGGTGCGGCATCTGCCTTAGACATCTAAAGGCATCCACTAATAGTCAGCAGTCTGCAGGAGACTATGCAGAAGGAACACCAGACAAAGGTTTACTGAAACAGTCAGCTGAAGAGTAGTCTGTTAACATCTAGTGGGTAAGGAGTAGAAGACACCTGGATAAGGTAGGTAGGGGGAAGAGGATGAAAAATGGAACTTAGAAGACCCTTTATCTAGGGTAGAGTAATTGATAAGGTTCAGTCAAGCGGGTGAGAAGTAGTAGATACCCAGAGCAAGTTAGGCACAGGTAGGTGGATAACAAAAGGGAAAACAAGGGACACCCTATCTAGTGTAGGATATCAAATAAATTTCAGACAAGTAAAGGGAGAGGTAGGAATTCAATGGGAATAGAAAGTGGGCAGTAAGGTACAGGGAGGATTCAATCAACAAGCAGTAAGTTAACAGAAGGAAAGAGCATGAGAGTGGTACACTAAAATGGGTGTGAAGCCGTAGTCTTTCAGGACACTTTCTGGAATCTGAGGTGCTGCCCCATTGTACTCACCTCTCTGGCTTGAGGACAGAGATGTCTGGATTCCATTCCATACTGGTAAGGGAGTAGAAAAATGTTTACCTCACCTTGGGGCCATCAAGTCTGCCACCTCTTTACCAGAGGATGCCAGGGCAGAGTAGTTGGACTAGGGTGGCCTCTGGGAGGCTGGGGAGTAGGAAGGGTACACATGTCTCAACCTGTACCACTGCAGAATTCCTTCACCACACTGGTGGGACAAGGCAGCTGGAAGGAGGCACCCCAGCAGTGGGAGGGAGGAAGTGAAGGTCCTCTGAAGGAGAGGCCCCAAGTAGGGAGGAACAGCCCCCTAGCTGAGGAGGAAGCAGCTGCTGGTGGGGGACTCTATTTATTTAGTTTTTTTATTGACCAGACAAGCACACTAGACAAATATATTAAAATGAAATAAATACAATAACCCCACTAATAAAAACATTACTATTATAACAACTTACTGTTATCTTATAAATAAATAAATAGCATCAGAGTTGGAATGAGTAGAATCACATGCAGAAGATTATTCCTAGGGCTCTGCAGAGAACAAACAAATTTTCCCAAATACTACAAATGGTGGACCATCCAAATATTCAGAACCGAATAACAAATGGCTCCCTATTTGTGAGATATTCGTATTCAGGAAATAAACTACAAAATAAAACCCTTTCCCCATCCCCAGCAGGCCAGAGCTAGTCTCCTGGCCACCCTTCCTCCACATCTGCAATAATCAGACATATCCAGTCCACCTCCCCACTTGTCCTATGTCCAAGATCCTGCAACATGTAATCTCTCATTCAAAGCATTCCGTAACGTTATACAAAAGAAGTGACATAGCTACTGTGTTACAACAGCATTCTGACATCACTATTGTGGTTCAACAGCATCTGGAAGTGAATGGACTTCCATATGCAACACTGAACCATATTCTTCATAGAGGATAATGTATGGGTAGCCACGCACAACAGGCCTGTGTTGGCATCAATAGGTTTCCCTGGAAACCTCTCAAGCTCGAGTGAATCTTGAGAGTTTTGTTGTTACCATGGAAACCCTGGGATACCTACACAGGCTTGACTATAAATGGCTGCCCCTACATATATAGAATAATGTATGGGCAACCATACACAACAAGGCTGGGTTTCCATCAGGGGGTTGAGATGACAGTATATGGACCTCGAGAGCAGAGCTCAGGAGGTCTATGTTGTCATCTCAGCCCCAAGATGGAAACATATGCCGACAACAAGGCTATTTTTCAATTGTGAGGTTTCCATGGTAATGAGACCTCCTGAGCTGCACTCTTGAGGGCTCTTGTCACCGCAGAAACCTCTCAATTGAAGAATAGTCTTGTTGTGTTTGATTGCTCATACACAGTCTTCTACATTGTACATGTTACAGCACAACAGTATTTTGGTGTCACTACTGCAGCACAACAAGCATATTCCAGGCATAGATTTTCATGCATAGCAGTATTCCACCATACCCTATACTGATATTAGTGTCGATATGGCTGTTTGTTGCCTTTTATTACCCACAAGCCCAACTGCATTTCCATGGCTGTATCAACTGTGTGTCGGGTTACCTTTTGTGACTTTGATTTTTTTCCCCACTTGCAAACTACCAAAACTTCAAATTTGTAAGTCATTCCAGTTCATTGGGAGTCTAAATATTCTCAAGGTCCAAATCTTAAAGGTGAGTATTCTAAAGAAAACTCATTTTAATTTAGTATAAAAATTACGAGTAAAAATACTCTTTTGGATAAAAAATAAATCACTTCTGAATTCCAAGCCTGCTCAGTTGAAAGGTAAACTCTTTTTTTTCATTCTTTTTGGGAGTAAAATACTTCCACCCCTTTTATTTTGGATGTATGTTTATTTATTTCTTAAAGTCAACTAACTCAAATTGGAGTTAATAACTTACATTCCCATGTTTGTTTAATAAGCTAGATGTCACCTTGATCGGTTTTCTGTATTTTACAGATACATGTTCTTCGCCATGACACAGAGAGCCATGGTTGCACCAGTGATCTGGATTCTTATAGCTCTGTTGGATGGAAAATGTGTTGTCTGTGCTTTCAGTGGATCAGTTGAGCCACAGAAGTTTGGGGGTTTGGCTAATCTCACGGGGCCCGAGCTGCAGCTTCTGCTGGCCAAGGTGCCGTGCAAGGACGATGAGCTTGTGAGAGACAGTCCCTACAGAAAGGCAGTGTCTAGGTATCTCAGATGTTGGTCACAGGTAACTGTTTTATATATACTGTAAATATCCTGTATATTAGGTCTGTGCAGAATGTTGAATTTCCGATGGAACAGAATTCTCTGGAATTTTAGAAAATTCCACTGATTTCCATCGTTTGTGGAATCTCAACGTTCTGCATGTGAAATCCTTTTTGTGGAATAATAATCCACAGTTCACATTAACTGCAGATTCTTTTTCTGCAATCAGCAGAAAATTGTTCTGCAGTTTAAATAATCTGCAGAAAATTATTCTGCAGTTTTCACAGAAATGCTTTTCGAAATTCCGCAGAATTTAAAAAGAAATTCTGCAAAGCATTTTTTCAGAAATGGAATTGCCATTCCACAGCAATTCCGATGGCAAAATTTTATATTCCTCACAACCCTACTGTGTGTGTATGCGTATTATAGGGGGAAAATTCAGTAGGCACTTTAATGTTAAACCCCAAATTTTGTACTTTAATACCTTCGCAACCGTTCAATGGATTTGCATCACAATTTGCATGCATGGTCTGGTAGGGTAGATCTCTGGATGCGCTGAGTTTTGTTACAGTCAGATGGGCATATTCTGAGCTCCAGAGAGTGCAATAAGTGTTTTTTGGGGAGTGTTTTGCTGTTTTTCAAAGCTGGTTTTCTTTAAACTAGCCTACAGCCCAGACGGTCTAGAATTTTGGTTTGAAATTTTAAGAATAGACACGGGCTGGGCCATAGATGTGCCTTTTGTTGGTTTGGCAAAAAAATAATCTGTTTCAAAGTTATTTCATTTATTTAATTTTTAAATTATTGCTATGAGCATGCTCAGTAAGCACTTCAAGATAGCTGTATGAAATGAAAAAGGATTCTTTTTTCATATTGGAATAATCCTTATTCATTTGCCACTATGTTTCCATTTAAAAAAAAATAATTCAAAAGACACAAAAATGACATCCTTGAGAGAGACCAATACATCTATCTGGCTCATCGGGACCCTATCAGGTGGATTCTGCACTTAAGTGCTGTAAAAATAACCCCGAATTGTGTTTTGTGCTGTCTGAAACAAAAAAGGAATAATTTTTCTTTTGGGACCAATCCTTTTTCGTGAGTGGAAGAATCCAATATTTTGTCCCTGGTATCTTCTGGTGCCTCCCCACCCACCAGTCACCATCCCATAATCATTTCTTTTTTTCCTTGGTGTCTAGTGACATCCCCCTCCCTCTGATCCATCCTCTGATCCATCCCCATAATCATTTATTTCCCAAGTGTCCAGTGGCACTCCCCCACCCTCCAATCTCATCCTTGTAATCATTTATTTCCCTGGTGTCTAGTGGCACACACCAGCCTCCAATCCCATCCCCATAATCATTTAGTCCTTCCCTGGTATCTAGTGATGCCCCCTCAACCATGGATTGCCGTCCCCGTATGGTTTATTATTTCCCTGGTGTCCAGTGGCATTCTCCCACCCTCCAGTCACTGTACTGCCACTAATAAAGAAAACAGTCCCTTGAAGTCTTTTTTTACCTGTAAAAAAATGGTCACTCACCAATCTGACCACCCCACACCACCCTCCCACTGAACACCCACCATCCTGACCCCCCCACACACACACACATACCGTCACTCACCTGAACAGGTCCAAGGGTGAATATTCGCTCTCTGAGTGAAGACACGTCTTGCTGCTTGAAATGCTGACCACTTCTGTGCAGTAGAGAGTAAAATAAGTGCAGTTCAATGTATTTCAATGGGGGTTTCATGTTTGTGGCATAACTGTACCATTTTTACAAATTTGATCTTAAATTTTCAGCATGGCCTTTTTGGAAATCCACTTCATTAACAATGTCAGTGGAATTATGCAAATCCAGTCCAAAAGGTGAATTCATGGTTGCTTGGTGAAATTACCTTTTGGGCAGGATTTAAAAGTTTTCACCATCCTGTTCATGAGGCGAGGTCATAAGAAGGCTATGTTGAAAATGTGGGGTCAACATATGCAAAAATGGCAAAATGATGTGCATCCATTGAAATTTTCCTACGCTCGCTCAAAATTTCAATAATTTAAAATATTTTAACTCCAAATCTTCAATTTAGCAATTATTTTACACCACCTCATGAATTTTTCCAGTGCTCTAGTGCTCTTTCCTCATCGGTAGTGCACCTTGCTCCCCCTTGCAGATATAACTGGGAGATTTCAAGTATTAAGGGGGTCATGGATGGTTCCAACACAATGGACCCTGAAATGTGTACACATCTTGTAATGCATGGGATCCTACTGCAGTTGCTCCTACTCCAGATGGGTGCCCTGGTTCAGAAACATCCAGCCCCCTCCCAATGCCATAGCAATCCTATAGCACATTTTGTAAAGCCAGCACAGTGGGAGACCTGCAGCTCAGTGCTCATCCCCGCCTGCCCCCTGCAGGATCCCTCCTGGCCCTTGGCTAACAAGGGGCCCTCTATCCCAGTCATATGGCTACTTTCTAGCCTCCAATTTGGGGTGGGTACAGTGCCTATTGAGGACTTCTTCCTGAGCTTGTGGAGGTCAAAATCTAGGCATCAATTCTCTAGAAAACTCATCCTTATCTTACTACTGCTGTCAGGAAACATCCACCCTAACCCAGGCCCACAGACAATCCATACCCAGACCCGTACACCCAATGGGCAACTAAGGATTGTGTCTCTGAACATTGGTAGCCTCCTAGCCAAACTTACTCAGTTTGAGGCATGGGTTGCTCAAACTCAACCTAATGTCATTGCATTGACTGAGACATGGCTCTCTGCACATACTTCTGACTCAGTAGTATCCATACCAGATTACAATCTATACAGGATGGACCGCTGCACAAAAAGGGGTGGTGGATGCCTAATCTATGTACGCAGCCACCTGCAGTGCTACTGAGTTGAACTGACTGATACCAGCAAGAACTGTGAATGCCTAGCTATAAAACTCATGATAGGAAAGGGGCTCAAAGGCCTAATTATTATGGCAGTCAATATCCCACCCAGTTGGCAGCAGGTGGGGCTAGAAGCCTTTGCTGGCTACTATACCCAGGCAAACCAAAATAAGGAAACCATTGTTCTGGGAGATTTTAACTCCAGCTGGCTTGTCAGCTCCAGCACTGCTTACAGAGACCTAGTCTCGAGACTCTACCTAACGCAGATGGTCAAGAGCAGCACCTGAACAAACTACTGAACAGGAACCAGCAATCTGATTGACTGTGTACTAACAACACACCTTGAAAGGCTAAAAAATGTCAAGGTACCCCCTGACACCCTCAGTGACCACTCACCAGTCCAATGTGTGTGGTCAACTAAACAGGCCAAGCCTTCTCCAAGAATGGTGAGGAACAGAGTAATTAAGAACAGCTTAGTGGGTGGCTTCAGGGATCACCTTAAATGGGTAGACTGGAACTTTCTTGACCCATGCCTGTCTGTTGACACCACCCTGCAGTTCTTCATCAATCACTTCAGCATGGCTGCAGACAAGTTCACCCCATACCGCAAGAAGATGATCAATGGAGGTAACATGGACTGGTCACTCCCTGACTCACTGGCATGATGGGCAATTGGATCTCCTCTGGCACCAAGCCCGGGAAACAGGGACTCCAATGGATGCCCAAAACTATAAAGCAGCCCAGAAAAAGTGCACTTAGGCAGTCCACCAGGCCAAGGCCATGTACCACAAAAACTGGCAGTCACAATGCTGGTGGGATGGGAAGAAATTCTGGGCCACACTTAAAAACCTCATCAGAACCAGTGATAGGTCCCCACCATCTATGCTTTACCTCAATGATGAGGTCATCCTTGATGAAGCCACAATGGCCAACGTCTTTAATAAGGCCTTTATGGACTACAGCACAGTCCTCCTCCCTAGACCAGCTTCTCATCATGGTGATACACAAACCACAGACCATTCACCCACTAACAGCACTAAGACTTGTCCAACCTTTTACTTTCACCAGGTAACCATCAAGGAAACAAGAAAATACCTCATCAGAATTCTGGGAAAAACAAGGCTAGGTGGAGATGATATAGATATGAAACTGATATCTATCACCATGTCTGAGGTCATCATTCCCATCACTAAGCTGTTCAACTTGCCCCTCCACCTGGCCACTTTTCTTTCTATCTGGAAAACCGCTCTGGTCACTCCCATGCATAAAGGAGGTTATCAGTCCCTAGTATCTAATTACAGACCCATTTCTATCTTATCACCACTCTCTAAAGTGCTGGAAAAAATCATTGCTGATCAAATATTGGACCATCTGCATAAATATAACTTTCTCTCCCCTCAACAACATGGACTCCACAAGTTGCATAGCACCAACACTGCACTAGTGGACTTCACTGGTTACGTACATGAGGCTCTTGACCAGGGCCACCTGGTTGGGGCAATCTTTATAGACCTGACCAAGGCCTTTGACCTTGTGGGTCATCAGCTAATGCTCCACAGGCTAAATTGCCTAGGGTTGTCCCCCACTGTGGTCGGTTGGTTTTCAAGTTACCTGTCTGGGCAATCTTAGAAAGTAAAAATCAGCAGTGCAATCTCTGACTCTTGTGATGTCACTGTTGGAGTCCCCCAGGGTTCTATATTGGGCCCACTTCTGTTCAGCCTCTTTGTAAACAACCTCCTGGACACCTGCCCCACTTCTAGGACCCTGCTACATGCAGATGACACAGTCATTTTCTCCTGAAGCACCTGCCAAGAAGCTCTCACTGGGGAGTTGCAGTACAGCTTTGACATCCTACAGAATTGGTTCAGTGATAGCATGCTAGTGCTTAACAGCAAAAGAACTAAGGTAATGCTCTTCGCCGGGCATCAAAAGAGGAAATCTGCTTCACCACTCTCAATTACCTGTAACCCTAACACCACCTTGGAAAAGGTGTCATCATTCCACTACCTTGGAATCACACTAGATGAGTCACTCTCATTCGATGAACACATCCACAATATCACCACTGCAGCCAACAGGAAACTAGGGGACCTTTATAGGCTCCTATTCTGCCTCACACCTGAGGCCAGGCTACTGACAGTTACTGGAACAGTACTACCCTTCCTGGACTAGGGAAACATGATGTATGGTGCAGTCTCAGATATGAGCCTACTCAGAATCCATGCAACCCTCAATAAAGCCTGCAGATTTGTCTTAGGTGCAGATCGCCTAACACATTCATGCAACCTATACATTAGGACTAAATGGCTTCCCCTCCTGGATCACATCAAGCTTCACTCCTGCTTTTTAAGGAAGAAGACCCTCCCTGGACTTGCTTCCCTCCATACAAGCTTTATTCCTCCCCACATCCTCCGAACATGCTACAAGAAGCGTCACTAAACAAGTCCTAGCAGTCCTGTTCAGCAGAACTGCTCTGGGGAAACAAGCCTTCAAAGTCAGGGCTCCTCCTGGTTAAATGAGCTCCCCCCACTCCACCACAAGCCTCCTTCACCTTGGCCCCTGTAAGTCTGCACTTCAGAATACTATTTTCCCTCCAGAACACTGCTACTGTCACACCTGTCCCTGATGATAATAGCCCCCGGCACTCCTCGGCAATGCCCTTAACCACCCTTTACCACTTACTGAACCATGAGGTTCTCTCCATCTGCCCCATCTGCCTGTTTTACCTGCCTTGTACCCCTCTGCTCCCATTTGCCTTCCTGAGGTACCCTCAACTGCCTCCACTATACCATCCTTCACCCCTTTCTCCTGCTAGTCCTGTCTCCATCCAGAGCCTGTATATGATGCTACTGTTTAGGATATTGACACACATGTATTGCCTCCATCTTAGTCACTCATGTTAAACTTTGTAGACTGATGCACTCATGTTACATTTTGTAGACTGATGCACTTTATTACTGATGCTGCTATGGGAACTGTATCCCCTTGTACTCTGCACCTGTGCAATGATTATGTTATGTTTTGCCTATGATTATCTTATGCTATGCTTTGTTTATATTTCCCTACTAGTGATTACAGTATGTTATTATTTGTAGTTATCTGACAATGCCTCCTGGCTGCCACTGTCTTACCTACTCCTTTTTATGCTCCCTTGCCCATGTTCTGATGAGGATCCTTTGTAAATGAGCTTTAAGTTCAAAGGTTGTTAATTCCAATTACTTAAATAAATAAATAATATCCTAATTTGTCTGTGGGAGTGTAGGGCCCTCAGGCCCTGCACTCCCATCCCTCAATAGATGCATATATGTATATAGCTGTGGAAGCACAGGGCCCTCCGGGTCTTGCATTTCCATTTATATGACAACAGTGACCAAATTGTCAGCATAGCCATCTTATTACCCTGCCACATATAACCAGTACAGAAAATGTTTGAATCCCCGTCAAAATGTATTTCTGTGCAACTCCAATGCCATTCCGTACCACAGGTGTAAAAACACATTTCTGGCAGGATTTGAAAAATGACAGCTGTGACATACATGAGGTCAGGTAATAAGAAGGATATGTTGAAAATCTGGGGTTAAAACATTTAAAATTGCCAAAGTTATAACTGGGCATAGGGAAATTCCCAATGAATGGTCATAACTTTGGCATTTGTTTCATATTTTGACACCAAATTTTGAACATAGTCTTCTTATGACCCCACCTTATAAACTCCATAGGTGAAAATGTTCAAATCCATGCCAAAACACCATTCCTTGCCATGGGTTTGAAAACATGTTTCAGACAGGAGGTGAAAAATAATAGATGTACTGTTCATGAGGTGGTGTGAAAAAATGACTATGTTGAAAATTTGGACTCAGAATATTGGAAATTACCAAAGTTATGTGCATCCATAAAAAATCTTCAATGAACTCTCATAACTTGGCCATTTTTAGGATAGTTTTCTCCACGTTTTCAACATGGTCTTTTTGGGATCCCACCTCATGAACGCCTGTGGTGAAATTTTGTTATTCGGTCCGAAAGGTGATTTCATGCAGCGACCACAAAAGAACCTTCTGGGGTGATTAACAAAATGACAGTGCTAGTGTTCATGAGGTGGGGTCCCAAAATGGCCATGTTGAAAATTTGATGAACAAATTCCGAAAAATAGAAAAGTTATGAACATAAGTTCATAACGTTGTTGAAATACATTATATGGTATTTACCTTGATTCCTCAGTTCAGTTTGGCTTTCAAGAGTGCAGATGTGTCTCACTCCACTGAAGATGACAGCTTACAACCTCCAATGGGAAGTATAGGGTAAGGGGGGTGTAGAGTCATGGGTGCTCAGTGGGAAGATCAGGATGAGGGAGTGGGATGGCAGGGATGATGAGGGACTGTTTCCTTTTTTTCAGGTTTAAAAAAACATCAGGAGACATTTTCTTTTCAGAGATCGAATTATTTTGGGACACTGGGGGTGGGCTCACCAGTGTCCACACTGCTGGAGGGGTCTTGTAAATGCTGACATAGGGATTAGACCCCCCGATGTTGACAAGTATTATAAACACAATGGACTGCGGGGGGCATCTGACACCAGGAGTGGACTATCAGATTATACTAATAAGAAATACATTAATTAATAAAATAAATAATTATAACTATGGAGACTGGAGGATGGTGGGGTGCCACTAGACACCAGGGATAGGGGACACTGATCGGTGGGTGGGGTGCCACTAGACACCAGGAAAAACTGCAGTTCACAGCTGAAACTACAGCTGGCAGCACGAGTTCCAGCTGCAGATGCAGAAGTCAAGAAAATCCCGCTGTTCTCATACAGAGAATGCAAGAAAAGTGGTCCTCTCGCTAGGCTGGGTACCCAGGAATTTGGATGCCCAGAAAAAGTGTTTCATGCCATAATTAAAAAAACAAACATCAGAATATAGCTTAATGGGTTCTGTTTAGCTAGGCTCTGATGTTTGTTTTTCAAAAGCCATTCATTTGTATGGGTTTTATTAGTTTTCTTTCTCTTGCTAACTGAAAAAACAAAATGGTGGATGCCCAAAAAAGCATTTCCCACCAGTGACACAGGATGGCCTATGTGTGCAAAGACATTAGTCTCCTACAAAACAGGATGAGCCTTTTGTGAAAAGGCATTATGCTCCTGCAACACAGGATGACCCTGGAAAGGAATTTGCCCCTGCAACACTGAATTAATTTAGATGTGGGACCTCTATTTTTTCACATAGGAAGTCATGGGAAACTTTGAAATTTAATAGGTTTGGAATGAATTCATATTTGTTACAAAAACTTCAAAAGGCACATCTGTGAGGCAAAGGCTTTCTACCCTAAACATTTCAGACCACAACTTAAAGAGCCATTGTCACGTCTGGTAAAACTTTAGAAAACCCAATATTTAGGCACAATTCAGGTTGCATGTTATGTATCTTTCATAGATTTTTCTTACCTCTTATTTATTACTGAGGAACTTTTCACAAAAACAGGATTTTCATCCCTGAGAGTTTGTTTGCCCCTACAGCTTATTCCCAAGTTGAGGTCCTAATCCTCTATTATGGCATCACAGTCTTTTGTCAAGGGAGTAATTGTGATGTCACAAGCAGAGCATTATGCTATCAGGTAGGGAATAACCAAAAGGAGCTGATGAACTCCCAAGGAACAAAGATCCTGCTTTCATGGATATGACCTCAGTAATAAATAACTGATAGAACTGCAGAGCTAATATCAAATATAAGCTGAATTGTATCTAAATATTATGTTTTTCAAAGTTCTCCTGGAGGTGTCGGCTGCTGTTTAAAACAGTTTCTCAGATACAGGCAGACAAAGAAACAACAAAAAACATGCACATTTAAGGATATTTCAGACTCCATATCTCAGACACCACACAAGCAATTCAAACTACATTTGGCACATCCACAGACCAATCACTCAATATTACACATGCAACATTTCATGCAAATCAGTTGAACCATTGCAAAGTTATTAAAGTACAAAAATGTTCCTTTCACATAGAAGTGAGCACGCAACCCTAACTATAGCGGCCTACTGTGCCACTATATATATATATATATATATATATATATATATATATATATATATATATATATATAGTTGACAACATCAAGGAAGACTCTGCCCCCATTTGCCTTAGTGGTGAGGCAGGGTGTTAGGGTTTGAAACTCTAACATCACATTTCCCTACTTTTGTTGGTTTAATCTGTACCCTAACTATTACATTATCACATTTTTGCAAAGAATATATATATATATATATATATGTATATATTCTTTGCAAAAAACACTGATGTCACTAGTTAGGGTTAAACCGCAAAAGTAGGAAATAATATTTATCTGTTTCAACCACAATATCCCACCCCACCCTGTAGGCTGCAACATGAAAAAACATTACGGTTTCACCGCTCTTCCCTCTTGGCAAATCAGGTGTGGGGCTTGCCGTGGGGCTGTCAACCGTAATGGTCACCCCATTCTCATATACTATACTCATCTCAGCTTAGTTACTGATTGAGTGGGGTGCGAGTTAGGGCTGACAAATCCAAGGCACACCCCATGCCTGATTAGCGAAGATTGAAGAGAGGTAAAACCTTAATGGTTTTTCATGTTGCTGCCTGCAGGGTGGTGGTGGGGTTTTAGAGTTGGAAAACTTAATGCCACATTTCCCTACGTTTGTTGCTTCAACCCTCAATAATGCATTAACAAAGTTTTTTTAAAGGATTTCCTTACTTTTTGAGATAGTATAATTGTATCCTCATTTGTCTGTGGGAGCACAAGGCCTTACGGGCCCTGTGCTCCCATCCCTCCTTAGATGCACGCATAGAACAGGAACAAAATTGTCAGGATAGCCTTCTAATTACCCACCTCATGAATCCTGTAATAAAAATTTTGAAATCCCATCAATGCGTGATTCTGCACCAATGCAACACAATTGTGCACCACAGGTGTGAAAACATAGAATCCAAATGTAATCCACCAGTTGGGAGAAGCAATGGGAAAGAAGCTTTTTGTAAGCTAGTGGAAAAGGATATCATAGGATTGTTCTGAACCAAGGATGACCTAATACCAAATCATCAAAACCTAAATAAACAGGAAAGAATGGCATTGGAAAATCTTAAAGAGTACAAGTCAATAGTAATTAAGCCAGTCGATAAGGAAGGGGCTATAGTAATACAAGATTGGGAACAGTGCAAGCAAATGTGTCTAAAACTAACTAACAACCAGCAGAATTATGAAATGCTAGCTAATGACCTCACTAGCACCATTAAGGGAGGAACAGATAGTTTGCTAGAACAATATGTCACAATGGGATGGGTATATCCTTCGGAAGTGAACATGTTGGCTAAAGAATTTCTGAGAATACCAATGTTCTATTGTATCACCAAGATACGCAAAAATATCTCAGATCCACCAGGAAGGCCCATAGTCTCCAGAATAGACTCAGTGCTTGAACTTATTTCTAAATACATCAACTACCGCTAATAGGGAAAACAGAAGCATCCGTTAGAGACTCAACAGATATGATTTAAAAACTTAGGGACATATCATCACAAGAGTACAGACAGGAGCATATTTGGTAACACCCGATGTGGCAGATCTGTACACATCGATACCCTGTCAAGAAGGAATTGAATATCTAGGGAAAATCCTAGATAAAAGGAGGAGAGAGGCTAAGCCCAAGAACAGGATTTTACAGAAAACAAGAAATAATGCCCAATAAGAATTACTTTGAGTTCAATGGCAAATATTACCAGCAAAACAAGGGAATGACCATGGGTAGCACTATGGCCCCTGCATACTCTAATGCCTATATGCATAATTTTGGAACCATGCATATATTTTATGTCAATAATAATGTATTCCATGAAAAGAGCTATACATGGTTATGATGTATTGATATTTTTCATCATATGGTTTGGAACAGAGGAATAATTGAAGGAATTTCATACACAAACTAATGAGAAGGATGCAAATTAAAAATTATTTTTACACTATGACAAAGGACAGGTTCCTTATTTAGATTTATCAGTGATACTGACTGATGGTAAGATAGAAACAACATTATATCATAAAAATACCCACAGAAACATGATTCTGCATGGGAACAAAGGCTTTTGACATGGTTAACCATGCTCTCCTTACCTCCAAGCTTAGCCTCCTTGGTTGTTCTCAGAATGTCACAAGCTGGTTCACTAACTACCTTACCAATTGCTCACAATTCATGTGTATTGGTCAAACTTGCTCCCCCACCCTGCCTGTCTCTGTGGGGGTCCCTCAAGGCTCAATCCTGGGTCCCCTCCTTTTCTCCTTATTTGTTAATGTGCTTCCCTTCAACTGCCTCAACTGTCACTCTCTCCTGTATGCCGATGACCTTGTCCTCTTCCACAGTGACAAATCCATGGCCGCAATCTCCTCAGTTCTCTCACACAACTATGATGTGACCCACAGCTGGTTCTCAAAAAAACTCTTGTTAGTAAATGCCAAACAAAATGAAATCCATGCTGTTTGGATCTAAGCCCTTTCTGGCCAAAACTAAAAACCATGTCCCCTTACACATTCTCACCCCAGATGGCCCAGCCCTGGAGGATGTCAACACCTACAAATACTTAGGAGTACTGCTCGACCCCTCCCTCACTTTCAGTGAGCATACTGACATGTCTTCCCCAGCCGTCTGGTCATTATTTGCCAATATATAGTTACCACAGTTATTTACTAATTGGAACTTGAATCAATTTTCCTTGAAGGAGGTTCGTACAGCTCCACAATTTAGCAAACCCTTAGTTATGAAAATTAGGAAATGGAAAATACAATCTCAGCAGATTGTGCATGTACCTAGAAAACAGATTTATATAAATATACAAACCCAAGCCTTTAGTATCTGCCCAGAATACAAAGGGATTTCAGATGCACATCACCAAAAGGTTTCTCTTACATTAGAGGACAACAGAACCCCCCCCCCAGATGTGGAATACACTATGGCTCTGTTGCCATGGTCATCTGGAAGTTAAAGGGAAATGCTAAGCATAAAAGTCACTCTGAGAGAATGTGTCCTAGGCGGTTATGTACTAACAAAGAAGACACTATGGAGCATTTTTTTAATACAGTGTCCATTTGTTAAATCATTTTGGGTCTTACTGGTCCAGAAGTCACCCTGGGGTGAAATGGAGCCTGGAACATGGAGTTCCATGTCTAGTCCCCATACCCAAGAGCACCTTCTGTTATGATGGGCAAGTATTTGGGACGGCTCTGGAGCCTTGTCCAACTTGGGTGGTGTTGTGCAATGCCAGATCTATTAAAAACAAGTCTGCTGTTATTGTTTACTTTGTTAGAACAGCTGATCTGGCTTGCATCACCGAGACCTGGTTGGATGGAAATGCTGGCCCCATTTTGGAGGCAGCAGTTCCAGCCAGGTACTTGGTGATTCACTGCCCGAGATTGGATCACGGGGGGGGTAGTGGTCTGTTTCAAGACCAGGTTGAGGCTCAAGAGTGTACCAATTGATGAGTGTGAATCCTTTGAGTGTACTGTAGTAGCTGGTGTGGGTTGCAGGATAGCCCTCATCTACCTTCCACCAGGGGATGAGAGGCGATTCCTGCAGGAAGTGGAAGACTTCATCACCGATATGGGCACTGGAGTCACCCAGATTGATGGTTCTGGGCAACTTTAATGCTTGGGTTGATGACAAACTCTCGTCTTTTGGTCAACACTTCCTCCAGCTGATGATATCGTTGGGAATCATACAGATTGTTTCTTCAGCTACTCATAATCATGGTCACTCTCTGGATTTGGTTTTCCTCCTGGGGATTGAGACCTCTGATTTGGTGGTGGAACCTGTCAGTTGGTCTGATCATTACACTGTGGGCTTCAATTTTTGTGCTCCCCTTCGTAGGTCTGCCCCTGTGGAGATGGTTCGATACCGCCCTTTACAGGATGGATGTGTGCCCTGAAGACCTGATGGCAGTGCTGAACCTCTCAGAGTTTCCTGTTGCCAGCATGAGTCCAGTCAATGGTTCTGGCCTATAATCAGGCCATTTCCTCAGCTCTTGACTCAATTGCTCCCATCTGTGTTCATCCCCTCCCTCTCCGCCCTCGGGCCCCATGGTTTGATGGGTCCTTGAGGGAGTTGCGACATGTGGGACGATGGTTAGAATGTCCTTGGTGGAAATCTGCTCTAGTTGACTGCCTTAGTTTGGAGGGGCATCATCAGCTCTACCAATCAGAGATCTCCCATAAGAAGGCAGAATTCCCATCCAGGGAGATCGCTGTCACCCAGAATTGACCGGCTCACCTTTTCAGAACTGCGGACAGGCTGTGCAACCCAGCCTGTCTTCAGCTCCGTCTAGCTTTTTCACAAAATGAGTGTGATGAGATCGCTCAATTCTTTGCGAATAAGGTGGCTGACATCAGATCAGAGATCCACCAGACATACTCTATGGGGGTTGCTGTTGTTCGGCATTCAGTCACGGTACCTCTGATCTCCTGGAGATGCTTTGACCCACCAAAGTTTGAGGATGTTATGCGGATTATCCAGGGATATGTGCTGTAGTTTAGATCCAAGTCCAACCTCCCTGATTTTGGGTTGTGTTGAGATAGTGGGCCCATTTCTGTCTCAAATAATCTGGTGCTCCCTAGAATTGGGTGAGTTTCCTAGCTCCCTGAATGAAGTGGTGGTGACTTCCTTTTTTAAGAAAGCTTCTTTGGACCCAGACATTTTTGTCAACTACAGACCTATCTCTAACCTTCCCTTTAATGGGAAGGTTACTGAGAAGGTAGTGGCAAACCAGCTTGAGGACCA
The DNA here is from genome assembly GCA_016271365.2 of Neoceratodus forsteri. Classification (NCBI taxonomy): domain Eukaryota; kingdom Metazoa; phylum Chordata; order Ceratodontiformes; family Ceratodontidae; genus Neoceratodus; species Neoceratodus forsteri. The sequence goes on along the minus strand of CM028135.1, from coordinate 21,711,166 downwards.
TTTGACCATCCATAGTATCTACAAACCTCTATAGTCTGTTTTTTGTGAGAGGCATAGTACTGATACTGCTCTGGTTTGGGTGCTCAGTGATCTCCTGATGGTGAGAGATCAGAGAAACCATTCTATCTTGGTTCTCCTTGATCTCTCCTCAGCTTTTGACACAGTAGACCATGGGGTTTTGCTCGAGCGCCTGAGGTCTATCTGTGGACTGTCGGGTACAGTACTCAGATGGTTTACATCATTCCTATCTGGGAGAACACAGAGAGTTATATCGGGGAATTTTTCCTCTGACTCTTTCTCTCTGCAGTGTGGGGTTCCCCAGGGCTCGGTGCTTTCCCCCATGTTGTTTGCAGTGTATATGCTGCCTCTCGGAGACATTGTCAGATGGTATGGGCTGAGGTTTCACTGCTATGCTGATGATACCCAGCTCTACCTGTCTTTTGCTCCTGACCAGGCTAGTACTTTCTCGGTATTTAATGGCTGCTTCACTGAAATCCATGATTGGATGAATTCGAACTGGTTAAAGTTGAACATTGGTAAGACTGAGGTTATGATTGTGGACCCTGGTAGCAGGATAGAGGGGTTGAAGTCTGATCAGCCTCCTGGTTTATTTCTGGGGGATGATCAGATCCTTACCTCAGAACAGGTGCGTAACCTGGGAGTGGTACTTGATGATGGGCTGACCCTTCCTTATCAGGTGTCAGCAGTCGTTAAGTCTACATTTTACCATCTTAGGAACATTGCCAGGGTGAAGCACCTTGTTCCGTCTGGTGATTTACCTGTGTTGGTCCACGCCTTTGTGACCTCTCTCCTTGACTACTGCAACTCCCTGTACCTGGGGCTTTCTGGGGTTGATATCTGCTGCTTGCAGCTAGTGCAGAATGTTGTGGCTAGGTTGTTGACAGGGGTATCAAGAAAGACACACATTGCCCCTGTTTTGCACAATCTGCGCTGGCTGCCTATACAGTGGTAGATCACCTTTAAAGGAGGTCTTTTGACCTTCAGAGCCCTGCATAGACTCGGCCCCGACTACTTGAAAGAGCTTCTGATTCCCTACAGCCCCATACGACAGCTACGTTCGGCTGATGAAGGGTTGCTGGAGGTTCCGAGGGTTATTTTAAAATCTTCTGGGGCTCAGGCTTTTATGTTTATAGCCCCAACCCTCTGGAAATCTATGCCTCACCAGCTTCAGAAATGCATGACCGTGGAGATTCTCAAGCGGAAACTTAAGACCCATCTGTGGAGTCAAGCTTTTATGGCTTGAGGTTGTTGTTATTACTCTGATTTTATAAACGTATTTTTCTGATTTTATTGTTCATTTGTACAGCACCTTGGTGCTTGAAAGGTGCTTAATAAATGAAGTTTTATTATTTATTAATTCTAGGTGGGGGAATGTGACATGAAGAATTATTAGAGGGGTTTCATTACAGTTCACGGAACTAGAATCAAGTATGGTTAGGTTGATATTTATGTGTTTTAAGTTTATTCTGTGGCAAACAAGATGTAAACTATTATTTCAGCAATTAGATCTTGCCCCTTTACATGACATTCAAATACTAGAAACTGAATTGAAGTTGCAATATTTATATGAAACATCTCACAGTCCACAGATTCTATAGAGAAAGAGATGGAGACGCATTCGTTTCTTATAATATCTGTTAGTTGATTGTAGCACCTTGATGTATTAGTGGTAGTATTGCTAGATAGATTGTGTATCATATATTGTACAGCACTGTTTTCATACCACTGTATATAATGTTTTGTTTGATTTTGTGTTATGTCTTTTAATAAAAAAAATCCCCTACTCTTTGGTAGAGGGTGCTACTGCTGATGAATCATCTGTCATGGCAGACAAGCATTCAGAGTGAGATGAGTAGAGGTGGCTGGTGTACCTGCAGGTGAGCTGATCTCCCTCCCTGCAGGTCCAGTAATGAGACTGGTGTAACCCCCCTACAAATGAGGGTTCCCAAAAAGTCTTCCTTGAGCTTGCCTAAATGCTCGCTGCCAGGCTTTTGTCCTGCATTTTAGCAGTTTAAATGTGATTACCAGAGCCTGTATAGCCTCTGTGTACTGTCTCTTTAAGAGCTGCCTATTTGCAGTTATAAGTAACCTGGGAGGGAGCTCTGTTGAAAGATGTAACTATTTGCTGAAAATCATTTACGGTGATAATGATAATGTAGTTTGTCTAACCTGCTTTCTTTGTAGCAAGGACTGTTTTGTTTGTCTCCACTATCTTGGTCCTGAACTGCAAATTGGACCAATCAGTTCTGGTGGGACCCAAAATGTAGCCAGACTACAGGAGCTGTCTAAATTCAAAATCTGTAGAAACTGTAGTTTGGGGGGGTTGCGCCTTTTTTGCAACTGAAGGGGAAGCTCTTGCTTTCACTGACACCCAGATCAGCCAACCAAATCTTTTGGATCTTGGGGAAGTCCCAGACTGTTTGCAGTTTTCAGTTAGTTCTGAGCTGGGAAGTGAAATGAGAGGAGCTGAAGTGATTCTGAGCAGCAATCTTGAGTGGATTTGCATGGGAGAACTGTAAAAAGGCTGAGTTTTTAGCTTACATGTCTGCCTGCTGCTCCTGAGAGGGAGAGAAGAGAATTATTGTGGACTAAATCCAAGTTTGTGTGACTAAAGTAAGCTACTGAAGTGGGCCAGGCTCAACCTGAAGAAGTCTGAAAATTTTGCTGAATGCGATCAGTCTGTCAGGAGTTACAGCTACCCCAAAGCTCCCGGTGTGTGCAGAGACTTTGCGATTGTGACTGGGGAGCTCTTTGCCTGGTACAGCAGAATTCCCTTACATGTAAATGTGTTATGAGCTGCTAGTGGGTCATGAGTTAGTTCTCCACTGTGTGAACTGTGTTCTGCTTGCTGGAAGCTGTATCTAGCCCAAAATGGACTGCATCCGAATTTGTCTCCATGCGATCTCAGCCTTGCCAGACTGGCCCAGCCAGACTACCCACTGCACAGAGAATCCATCGATGACAGACCTGCCTGGGAATCAGCCCCCCTGCTCCATGCTTGAATAAGAACGATGCCTCTGCGACTCATGTGGGCCCTGCTTCTCCTGGCATTCCAGATCAACCACCTGCAGTCTCGATTTTCGTCCAGCCTGTGTCCAGTCTTGGGTATCGTGAGCAGGGTAGCTCCCTGCAACAACAGCTTAATCTGAGTGTGTCATCTGATTGTCTTGTTGTTTCATTTCCTTTACAAACTGAGCCCTCTGGCTCTGGATTACAAACATTGTATACTGTGAATGTTGTGTTTTCCATCACAGGGCCCCAACCAGCTGCAACCCCAGGCAACGGTCCTGGTTAGCCCATCTCTTCTCCACCTGGGTACCCAGAGGTGGACTGTGTTGGGGGACTCAAAGCACATGCATAACTGCTTGACTGATATAATCTTTAAGCTAATTAACCTGATTTTGCCCCTCCCTTGTTCAAGTCCCCTGAATAAATCAGATCTAACTTTTTCTGCATGTAATCTGACTGTGGTTCCAGTTTGTGCTCAAAGTACTGTACTGTTGCTATTTGCTGTACATAACATTGTTTTACAGGGGGTCCCCAGGGTCAAGCCAAAGGAACCAGTCCTGGTGGTAAGTGCTAACAGTTTGGGCACTCGTGTGGTACGCCAGGGGTATTATGAAAGTGACTATTGTATAGTGTTCAGGCAACTAGAGGGGAAAGAGGGGGAGTTACAGTGTCCTGGAGGGCTGTGCCCAGGTTAGCTTGACCACTACCATCCCTGACCTCCGGGTGGAGGCACCCATTTCAGAACTCAGGCTCCTTAACCTGCTATTAGCCAAGTGGGCAGGGGTAGTAGCCCTTGGGATAGCACCACCTAGGGATTACACTGACATACCTGAACAAGCTGTTATGCTGGGAGAACTGTCAGCAGCTTCGCAGCTTCTGTTGTCAGTGTACAAGAGGAACAAAGTCAGCAAGTGGATGTTGCTTGGCTAAGGAACGTAATTGCCCAGAAGAGGTTGTGACTCCTGGAATTATTAAAGGAATCAACAAATGATACAACTGAAGGAACGATGTCAGAAAAAAATTCAGGAGAGGCTGAACTGACAGAGGGATCGCTAGTTTCTAATGATGGGCCAGACCATGTAGACATCTGTGATGCAGCAACATCAAAGATGCCAGCTGCTGCTGAGCCAACTCCCACTGATGCGCCCCAGCATGATATTCAAAAGGGAAAAGTGCATGGCACAAGTCCTGATGCACCGGCGCGCATCAGTAATGTATGCAGGCGCAGGTGGGGGGCATGCCATGCATACTCTGCACAGCCCGATGTCAGCCTGGGATGTGCAGGGCGTGCATGCGCAACCCCTACCTGTGCCAGCACAAAGCTGATCCAAAAAAAAGGAACATCTGATGGCCACCCACAGGTGAGCTGCCACATTGCAGGGCGCAACATGGCAGCTGCCACCTGTGGGTGGCCACCCAAGCTCCAGCTGCACCTGGTGGAACCTCCATGCCCTATCATGGGCATTTGTAAAAAAAATAAAATCTGTCCAATATCCCTGGTGGTCCAGTGGACCGCTATCTGCACGATCGCGGGCATTAATTAAAAAAAAGAATTCCATCCAATATCTGTTGTGGTCCAGTGGACCGCTGTCTGCCCAATCGTGGGCATCTGTATGTAAAGATAGAAATAAGTCCAATATCCCTGGTGGTCCAGTGGACTGCTGCCTGCCCGATTGCAGGCAAAGTAATAAAATACTATCCCCAAACTCCATGGTGGTCCAGTGGACCGCTGTCTGGCCGATTGTGGGCATTTGTAATATATGAAGAAATATACCCCCAAACTCCCTGGTGGTCCAGTGGACCACTGCCTGCCCGATCGCAGGCTAAGTAAAATAATTCTATCCCCAAACTCCCTGGTGGTCCAGTGGACCACTGTCTGCCCGATTGTGGGCATTTGTAATGAAAGAAATAAATAAGTCCAATATCCCTGGTGGTCCAGTGGACCACTATCTGCCCGATCGCGGGCATCTGTATATAAAGATAGAAATAAGTCCAATATCCCTGGTGGTCCAGTAGACCGCTGCCTGCCCGATTGTGGGCTAAGTAATAAAATACTATCCCCAAACTCCCTAGTGGTCCAGTGGACTGCTGTCTGGCCGATCGTGGGCATTTGTAATATATGAAGAAATATATCCCCAAACTCCCTGGTGGTCCTGTGGACCACTGCCTGCCCGATCGTGGGCTAAGTAAAATAATTCTATCCCCAAACTCCCTGTCTGCCCGATCGCGGGCATTTGTAATGAAAGAAATAAATAAGTCCAATATCCCTGGTGGTCCAGTGGACCACTATCTGCACAATCACGGGCATCTGTATATAAAGATAGAAATAAGTCCAATATCCCTAGTGGTCCAGTAGACCACTATCTGCATGATCGCAGGCATTAGTTAAAAAAAAGAATTCCATCCAATATCCTTGGTGGTCCAGTGGACTGCTGTGTGCCTGATCACGGGCATCTGTATAAAACAGTAGAATTCTGTCCCATATCCCTGGTGGTCCAGTGGAATCATTCACATATCTGGAATGTGTAGTACGGTATGGGCTGCATGCCCATTGGCTCACGCTGTGAACAAGTGGGAGTACAGCCCTACCGATGGTGTCAGTTGGTGGGCGGTGAGGTGGCAGGTGGGTGGGGTGCTGCCACCCGCCAGCTGACTGGGTAGGAGCGGGACAGTGGGCTCAGTGGGTGGGTGGGGAGGGGGGTACCCTAGACCACCAGGGATATTGGAATTATTTTTTCTTCAGACATATGCCCGCAATCGGGCAGACAGTGGTCCACTGAACCACCAGGGATATTGGGACTTTTAATTTTTTTATACATATGCCCACGATCAGGTAGACAGCAGTCCACTGGACCACCAGGGATATTGGAAATAGTTATTTTATTTAATACAAATGCCCGCGATCGGGCAGTCAGCGGTTTACTGGACCACCAGGGATATTGGACAGAATAGTTATTTTTTTAATACAAATGCCCATGATCGGGCAATCAGCGGTCCACTGGACCACCAGGGATATTGGACAGAATAGTTATTTTTTTTAATACAAATGCCTGCGATCGGGCTGCAGGGGGCATTGGTCCCCGACAGCTGCTGCCTGGTAGGGCGCCAGGCGCAAGTCATCAGGGATCGGCACACCTGCACACAATTGGGGCCATAATGACATGCAAATGGCCCCATGTGTGCCTTGCATACATTATGGCCCCATTTGCATGTCAAGTTTTGAATATCACAGTTGCTGTGCATAGCGCAATGGAACTTGCACTAGCACATCCCCCTGCTCCACTCTAGCCACTTGCACTGGTGCAGTGCCACTGCACCATGCACACTGCAGGTGGCCAGGGTGCGATATTCAGCTATGCTGTGCCATGGCGCAGCTCCGTTGAATATCGTCCAGTCCACACCCCTACGCAGCCAAGTTGAGCTGCGCCCAAGCTTGCACCACAGTCTGGCGCAGTTTGAATATCTGGGCCTGAAAGTATAAAATGAAAATATATTTTGTATCAACAGTGAAAAACAATTTACCCCATGAATAAGCTCTTATATGAACGACACATAGGGGAAATAAACCAGAAGCAAGTTAATGTACTGTAAGTGTGGAACACGTTCTTGAATGGCTCCTATATCTCGTTTTTGAATTTCTCAACATTGTTAAGCACCTCGGAGAGCCTAAGAAGAGGAAGAAAAGAACCGTTACCCACCTGTTGCTATTTTTAAATAGTTTGAGCAGGATTTGAAAAATAACAGCAGTCATGTTCATGAGGTGGTGTAAAAAGATGATTATGTTGAAAACTTGGTGTCAAAATATTTAAAATTTCCAAACTTACTAGCTAGCGGAGCAAAATCTCAACATATGGGCATAACTGCCATTTCTGTATATTTTTTCTCCAAGATTTACAGCATAGCATTCTTACGACCCCACCACACGAACAAGGCTGGTAAAAATGTTCAAATCCCGCCTGAAAGGTGATTTTGCCAAGTGACCACCAAATCACCTTTCGGGCTTGATTTGTAAAATTCCACCGACATTGGTCATGAGGTGGGTCCCAAAAAGGCCACGTTGAAAATTTGAGATCAACATCTGCAAACTTGACAAAGTTGTGCATCAAAGTTCAAAATCCCATTGAAATATATTGAACCACATTTACCTTAGTTTCTCATACTGAAGTTGTTCATTCCAGCAGCAAGACGCTTCTTTGATCGGAGAGTGTTTGGGGAGTGTGAGGAGGGTGTGAGGTGATGAGTACTTAGTGGGAGGTTGGGCTGGAGGGTCAGAATAATGAGGGACTGGGTTTTTTTACGGGTTAAAAATTTTGAAAAATACATCGAAAAGATTTTCTCTTTTACAGGGTATTAAAAGAGAGGGACGGCAATCGGGGGGAGGTGCCAGTAGGCACCAGGGAAATCTATATGAATAACAGCTTTATTGCTGATAAAAGAGAGTGTGTTGGAACATAGTACAACACCACCTTGCCCCGGCGCTTCAGGTGTAAACCCTTTTGTTAGGGGGTGTGGCAACTAAAGTCATGTGCAGAAATATATACAGTGACATCGTACATAAACATGAATTTCTCATTAATATTAATTCAATAACAAAACACTGCATCTAAATCAAAAAGGAAAATGTAAAGAAAGGAAAAATTCATAAATCAACTGTAATTATGAATGACACAAAATATTATATGGAGAGTGAATGCCTCATGATGGTTGCCTTTAATTTTTTGACCTTTTTTATATTGTGTTAGCTGTTTGTAAATTGTTATTTTTTAATAATTGCTTCATTCTCTGTTTAACATGTGTATCCCTCTTCTGTTTCTCTTTTGAAGGGTATTTCTTCTCTTTGTTTGTCTTTTTGAAATGTAGTTTACTGAGCTGAACGCATAGAATGGTAGGCTGCCATTGTCTCCTCTTCTGGCTTTGTCACCTTGACATCTTTTCTAGAAAACTCAATTTAATGATTTAACATATGTCTAGGTGTATTTAGACTCTGAGATTATAATAGCTTTTTTGTCATTCATAAATACAGTTGATTTATGGATTTTTCTTTCTTTACCTTTTCCTTTTTGATTTAGATGCAACATTTTGTTATTTAATTAATATTATTGAGAAATTCACATTCATGTATGATGTCGCTGTACATATTTCTGCACATGACTTCAGTTGCCACACACTCGGACAAAGGGTTTACACCCGAAGCACCGAGGCAAGGTGGTGTTGTACTGTGTTCCAATATACTCTCCTTTATCAACAATAAAGCTGTTATTCTGAATTTCCTAAGTGACAATGTTTTCTTTGTACTCTGGAGTGCAAACTTGCTTGGAAGTGAGTTATTCGTTTTGGGCTAGATACCCCTCAGTTTGCACCCACCTGTTTGAGTTTTCGCTGTCTGGTTTATGGATTTAAATATATATGAATGATAGGGACAGCAATTGAAGGGAGGTGCCACTAAACACTGGGAAAATATATTTTAATTACAGAGATGGTGATTGGAGCAGGGGGTGCCACTAGACGCCAGGGAAAGAGTGGCAACATATGGGGACAGCGATCGGCAGGATGGCAGCAAAAGAAAAAGGTATTTTCCCTCATGAAAAAGCATAGGGCTCATACTAAAAAGGATTCTTTTTTGTTTCTAGTGAGCCATGAGAAAAGATTTATATTATAGAAAAAAAAACATTTCAAGAGCATTTCTCCAAAAGTGAAGTGAAGAATTCAGCTAACGGGGTCCTGATACATAAGACACATGTGCTAGTGACTCTCCAGAATGTCATTTTTGTGGCTTTTGAAATTTTTTTTCTAGAGAAAAACAGAAAACAAGATGGTGGCAAATGTGAAAGGATTTTCCCTCGTACCATACAGCTATTTTGAAGTGCTTACTGAGCATGCGCAAAACCAATTTTTCAAAATTTTAAAATTCAATAACTTTGGAACGGATACATATTTTTTACCAAACATGCAAAAAAGCACATCTGTGGGCCATCCCCTTTCTCTGCTAAAAATTTCAGACCTAAATTCCAAACCGTGTGAGTCCTACAGGTGTAGGTAAAAACACAGCAAAACCAATGAGAAAAACACACCTGAAAATTCACTTTTTGCATTATCCAGAACTCTGAATTTGCACAGCCAACCAGAAAAAAAATTGCCACATCCATAGCTCTACAACATGACACTGCACATGCAAAATTTCCTGCAAATCCATTGAATGGTTGTGAAGTTATTAAACTGTAAAAATGGGAGATTAACATTAAACTGCCTACTCATCCCTAACTATTGTGGCAGTACAACGCCACTATAATTCATTGCAAAAAACGTTGTTAATGTACTAGTTAGGGTTAAAGCAACATAAGCAGTGAAATGTGGCATTAGTTTCCAACCCTAACGCCCAACCCCAACCCTGCAGGCAGCAACTGAAAAATCATTATGGTTTCACCTCTCCTGCCTCTTCACAAACCAAGCATGGGTTGTGCCCGTTTTCAGGGGCACCCAGGAGCATTGGAGAGGTTAAGTGACTTGCTCAGAGTCACGCAGTGTGCAAGTGCCGGTGAAGGTTATGGGGATCTCACCCAGGTCTGTCTGCTGGATATATCAAGCTCATTCACAGCTTGTTACTCTACCTCTTGGCTATACTGTCAATACTGGAGTGGCAATTGGTGGGGGGGGGGACCACTAGTCACCAGGGATATGTATGTTGTTCTGACCAGGCTGGCAATGATGGGGTGAGGAAGACTACTAGCACCAGGGAATCTTATTCTATTTTAATTGGGCCAGTGAGCAGAGCGGGACAACTATGCACCAGGGAAACTTTATTCCTTATACTCAGGCCAGAGATCATCGACAGGAAGGATCACCCATTACCAGGAACACAGGGGGGTAGAGAAGGATGCTAAACTCCATTTCAGCCAATGTAAATGGCCCACAATGGGAATGCAAATGGTCACATAGCGCCTTGCATGCCCAATGAACTAATTTTCATGACTACTTTTGTGGATTAAACATAGTGCATCTGCGCTATTCTGTGGAGCCATACTTCAGGCTGCATGCTGAGGCAGCACTTGAGGGGTGGAGGTAGTGGTACTAGGGTTAGCACTGACTCATCTTGGCCCTATTCACAGTCGGATAGTGCAAATGCATTATCCAACTGTGAATAGCAACCTTTGACACCTGAACAATCGCAAAGTGTAATGCAAACTTTTGTGCTGCACTTTGCAATTTTTTGTGAATCTGACCCCAGTACAACTTTGTTAAACAGCGCTATTTAGTCCTAAAAGTTAAATCCTATTGAAAACAAAGTTTTTAACTATCTATCTATCTATCTACAGCATCTATAATTCCCTTACCTGTACTGCAGAGTATATCTTCTTCACTAGTTTCTTGTGTTATTTTCATAGTTGTTTTATTTTGTATATTAAAAGACAAAGAACCTCTGTTCGCAAACACTGAGGCAAGGGTTACCCCAAAGGGCATTTGGTTGGGAAGCCAAGTTTCAAGAAAATACAAAATCACACATGCCCACACAATGCAAATTATCATGGGCTGCATATGCAAATCACCACAGAATGTTATGCTGGTTCAACTTTAAGCAGAAACTTTCTGCTTCAAGTTGAACCAGCATAACATTCTGTGGTGATTTGCATATGTAGCCCATGATGCTTTGTATTGTGTGGGCATGTGTGATTTTGTATTTACTTTGTATATTGCTGTGTTTATTTCTTTTGTATGTAGAGATGGGCCAAAGTTTTAATTTGCTGGTGAATTTGCCACAAAGTGGCCAAAATTCACCTCTGCGTAATTCCTAGAAGTTTTCCTGAATTTGAGAAACTTTGAAATGTTGAAAATCTGCTGTGAAGTATGGAATTTCACCCATGAACTGCAGAACTGCGACCATAAATTGGGGATTTTTTTCAAAATTCTCCAATCTGTGGGTGAAATTTGTCACTTTGTTGCAGAATTTTGCACTTAGCGGGAGAACTGCGCAATGCAGAATTTTGCAATTCTGCAAAATTCATGAATTGATCTTCGGAGCGAAGTGTATCAGCTTCGCCCATCTCTGTTTGTATGCTGTACAACCCTGGACCTCCTTGTAAATGAGCTTGCTCAACAGAGCTTTTTCCTGGTGAAATAAACAAACAGTCACCTTCCAACATCAGAACTGGATGCTAGGAGGGAAGAGGGTGGGATCAGGGTGCTGCCATGGTGGGGGAACAGAGGAACTTTTGATGAGCTATTTGTTTAGCACAAGCACGCTGTATTCTTAAAAGGAGAGGGCGGCCTGCTGCTGAGGGTAGGCAGTACAAAAAAACTGCACGTGCTAGACAGAGGAGTGTAGGATCAGTATGCTAAGGAAGATGAGGATAGGGGTTTCATTATTTACTGGGTTTAAGCTGGTGGAGGAGAGTGAAGCATAGGGAAATAAGTCAGAGTGAGGAGAGTTTTTTTTTTTAATTAATATTTTATTCCACATTATTCATTCAATGTCACAGGGGTTGGAAAGAAGAGGGGGCTATGAGTAAGTAAGTAAGTAATGATTTATTTAGTTAGGCATCCAATCCCAGGGGCTCTTGGCACCATACAGTAGAAATAGATTTAACAGGGTCATAAATCAATCACAATTAAAACAATCAGCAGAAAATAAAGTTATGTGAAAATATTAAATAAAATTAAAACAGTTTAAAAACATCTACAGGATAGGCTAGGCTAAAAAGATGAGTCTTTAGGCACCTCCTAAATGTCTCCACCGTAGTGGCCTCCCTCAAAGGTTTTGGGAGTGAGTTCTGGAGGACTGGGCCAGTCACCCCAAATGAATGGTCACCCAAGGTTTTCAGCCCTGTCCTCAGAACCACCAGGAGGTCCTGGGTGGTGGAATCCAGGGAGCGAGGCAGGACAGCAGGAGTAAGGAAGTCTGACAGGTAGCCAGGACCCGATCCATGTAGGGCCTTATAGGTGAGCAAGCCCACCTTGAAGAGAACCTGCCACCTGACCGGCAGCCAGTACAGACACCACAGGACCATGGTCACATGACAGGACCTAGACAGGCTTGTCAGCAGCCTGGCCGCTGCATTCTGCACTAGCTGCAGTTGGTAGAGGTTCCCTTTACTGACCCTGAGGTACAGAGCATTACAATAGTCAAGTCTTGATGTCACAGAGGCATGCACCAGTGATGACAGGTCTTCAGGTGGAATTAGGGGTTTAATCTGGGTGATGTTCCTCCGATGGTAAAAAACACTTTTGATGACAGCCAACACTTGAGCTTCAAATGTCAGCTTGTCCTCGAGGACCACACCCAGATTTTCCATCCTAGAGGATGCCATCAACAGTGTCGACCCCAGGACTAAACCTGTTGTCATCCTGGAGGCATCCCCATCATGCCTGTGACCCGGCTTGATCACTAGTACCTCCATCTTATCTGGGTTACGTCTCAGCCAATTAGAGTTCATCCAGTCCTGGATTTCGGCAAGGCATTTATTCAACACTTCAATGGCACAACTTGTCCCTGGTGCAAAGGATGTGTACAGATGAGTGTCATCTGCATAGCAGTGAAAACCTAAATGGTATTGTCTAATGATCCTTCCCAGGGGCAGCATGTATACCGAGAACAGCATTGGTGATAGGATCAAACCTCGAGGAACTCCACAGGTCAGAGGCAAATTCCCCATCACTACTTTCTGCCTTCTGCCCAACAGAAAGGACTCAAATCAGTTGATGACAATACCAGTGAGTCCACAGTACTCTCTAAAGTGATCCAACAACATAATGTGGTCCACGGTATCAAATACTGATGACAGATCGAGGAGAATGAGAACTGACCATTCCCCTCGATCTCTTGCCTTGAGGATGTGATTATGAACCAGGACTAGTGCCGTATCTGTGCTGTGCCTCATCCTAACCCTGAACTGCAATGGCTCATAGATGTTACAGGTCTCCAGGTGTTCCTTGAGTTGCAGAGCCACTATTTTCTCAATAACTTTCCCAAAGAATGGAAGGTTGGGGATTGGTCTAGAATTCGTCAGGACATCAGGGTCGAGGTATTTTTTTTTCAGAAGGGGCTTCACCAGCACCTCCTTCAAGGTGTCGGGAATGATCCCCTCTGAAAGTGAACACCCGACTATCTTGGTGAACACTGGACTGCAAGCCTCAATGCAGCCCACTAGGAGATGTGTTGGGCCAGAATCCAGTTCACAACAAGTGGGCCTCAGCTTCAAAATCACCTTAGAGACCTCAGCCACTTCCACTGGTTGAAACTCTACCCAGACACTAGGAGTGCCCCTTCTCCACCCAGACCCCACCCTGCGGGTCTGATCCAGACCCACTGGCGAGATCCTGGCCTGAATAGAGGATGCCTGTCAGAGAAGAACAGAGGGTTCCATGTAATAATCGCAACTTCAAAATCACAAATTGCATTATAGCACCTGAATAATAGTGAGCGCCAGTAGTATGACCAAACATTTTAGTGCTGCACAATTTCACTGCGTCTTAAAAACAGTGATCAGCAGCTAACAGATTCCAACCCCTCCACTGCAAAAAACTTCTACAAAGCGTACTCACCCCTTGCTTGCTCCAGCCCATATCACTCCAGCTACTTCCTTGTTCCCACAATGCAGCATTACATGGCCAGAACATGTGTAATGTAAAGAATAGGGCATTGCTCTATCATGTGCCCTGTGTAACTGTAATGCTGCATGTTGTTCAACCCACCAGTTTCAAATGAAACAATCAGTGGCATTTAAAATCATGATTGATCCAACTGGTATAAACTGAGCAACTGTTGATGTTCTTTCCCACTTGCCTTACTCTCAATCTGCCAGTATGGAGATCGAGCTTATCACAAGCCAAAAAGGTAGGCCACTTGCTGTATTTGCTGATTATATCTACAGAAAAGATAAAGGTGATGAGGTCTTCTGGAGATGTGCTGACGCCCATAAATTCCGTTGCCTCGCTAGACTGCATACTGTTGGCTACACAGTGTCAGCACAGATAAAAGAATATACTCATGTTTCAGATGCTGGGGATGTTGGGGTTACCAAGATAATGGCTGACATATGAGAGCAGGCAAGAACAAGTGTGGAAACCACTACACAAGTTGTTGTGCAGTGTACCACATCTGCCCCTGATACATTGACAGGCCACTTGCCTAGAGTTCTGCTGATAAAAAGAACAGTTCAGCGCATTAGGCAAGTGGAATGTGGTTTTCCAGCCACCCCTACCTCAGTAGAGGAACTTGAAATTCCATCGGATTTCACGTTAACCACAGCTGGAATGCCATTCCTGGTATATGATCGTGGGAAAGAAGAGGACAGATTTTTGATGTTTGCCACTGACTCAAATCTAAAAATGCTGCAGGAATGTGCAGATTGGATGCTTGATGGAACCTTTTAAGTCTTGCCCTTCATTGTTTGATGAGCTTTACACTATTCATTGCATGAAGTCAGGACATGTAGTAATTGTACTGTATGTGTTCATGTGCTCTCAAAAAACCACAGCCTATGCCAGGGTTTACTCACAGCTCCAGTAATTGTGCACCTCCTTAAATCCTAATACAGCTACTGAAAAAATTATTTTCAGCTGTAGACAGATGGGATGAAGAAGTCTGTCCACAGTCCAAAAGAGGTGAACTGGTCTGTTTTTCCCTGCCACAGTCTCCTTGGGCAGGAACTCTACCTTCTTATGGTTGATTGCTCTATGATAATCAGCACAGTGATTCCTCAAAGCCAGTCTATCCTCCTCTAGCTGGGTCCTACACAAGCAATACTCCAACCTCCGATCCATGGTCTTCGTCACCTTGAGAGCCCTGTCAAACCACGGGGGTCTCAGGCGAGAGGACTTGGGTCATATACAGACTGGTGCAATGGCATCGAGCACCTCAGAAACAGCCCTGTTATAGGCTGCCATCGACTCACCTGAGACAGCCACACTAACAATACCAACACCGGAAAAATCAACTACCAGCATCAGTCCCTCTGGGGACAATCCCCTTAACAGGCGATAGCTGAT
The DNA here is from genome assembly GCA_016271365.2 of Neoceratodus forsteri. Lineage (NCBI taxonomy): Eukaryota > Metazoa > Chordata > Ceratodontiformes > Ceratodontidae > Neoceratodus > Neoceratodus forsteri. The sequence continues at coordinate 21,696,154 of CM028135.1, read as the reverse complement.
CATCTCAACAGGGGATGGACCATCGGGGGGAGACCAGAATAAGAATTTCACTGTACAGTGATCAGACCAAATAACCCAATCAATCTCAAGGTTGGTGACCTTGAAACCCAGTGAGAATACTAAGTCCAAGGTGTGGCCATGGTGGTGTGTCACAAAGGCAATTGCCTGTGCAAGGCCCAGCAATGTCATCAGCTGGACAAGGTCAGAACCAAATTGCGAGAATTCATCATCAACCCAGGCATTGAAGTCCCCCAGAATAAGCCATCTGGGTGACTTCATCATGGTGCTGGAGGGTGAGGAAAAGGGGAAATGTGAGGGTGCTGAGGGTGGGAAGCTTGCTTTCTTTATTTTTTTTATTTTATCTTTTTATTTAAGCTGTTTGCTGAATAATAGTTCCTGAATATGAATAATCCCCTATTTGAGGGCTTTTGAATATTTGACTGCCCTACTATTCATAGTATTCAGGAAATACTATTCAGCCCTTGCATAGCCCTACTTGCTACAAGACCATCAATAAATATCATTCAGTTAGAAGGAAAGCAACAGCCTTATATATTTTCATACAGAATATGTCATCAGCAGTGTTCTGATATTTGTTACTACGACGGACTGGAACATTTGTGTGAAGCAAAGAACTTGTATTTTGTCAAACTAGAATTGAGAAAGCTAGACTGTTCTGGTACAACATTCTTCTGCATATGTATCTCATCTGGTTCATGACAAACATTTAATGTGTGTGTTTGTTTAAAAGCCCTTAGGCTTCAAGGAGTGTGCTGAAGTAATTACTTCTATTTTTACAAGGGTAGGAGGTTACTGAAACATGTGTACTAATGATAATCCCTTAAAGGATGGACTGTGATGTCTAAATGACTTATGCTAAAGGGGAACCGTCAGTACAAAAAGCTCCATACCCAAACGTGGGGCTGGTCCCAATATACACTTTGTCTACAAAAACATTTTTGTTCCTTATTGTTTACCGTAGCTTAGTAGATTGTATCAGTTTAATTTTGCTTACTTCCAGACTGACATTTTCTGCAACTACCAGTACAAATCCCAGAATCCCTTGCAGCTGACATCAATGCAGAAGCTCTGATCTTTCATTTGCTTGTCCTTCTGTCCTCCTGGGGGTAAGTACAGTAACAGAGGATGGTACTTAGCACTCGCAGAACAGTGGGAGCACAAAACATCTGACTGGAGCTTATAAAGCCCTAATATGTGCTGCAGGCTATTGAATCACCCGCTGCAGCAGTCCTGCTCTGACATCCGCTGGGATTTGTAGTAACAGATGATGTCAGCCTGGAAGTAAGCAAAATTAGTCTGATACAATCTATTACACTACAGTGAGCAGTAAGTAAAACAAAAAGTTTTGCACACAAAGTGCAAATTGGGAGCAGCCCCACACTTGGGTGTAGGGCTCTTGGTGCTGATTGTTCAACTTTAACACCCAGTTCTGTGCCCTGAATTTTGACTGGGCAATAATAATTAATGCTGCAACTTATAATCATCTTGTACCATCTGATAGTTCAGCCCACCACAATAGATATTATTACTTAGGTATTTAAAAAGCAAATACCTGTAGTAGGAAAGGACTCTGGATGAATTGCAGGTGTACAGTATGTGGAGGTATTTTTGTTTGATGCTTAGGTGGAAGGTAGTAAGACTTTAGATAATGTGTAGGTGTGGAGGAACATTGGGCCCTATTAATGAAGGTGTGGATTGCCTATGCACTGTGTATCTGTGCACTTAGGCAACTCTATGTGGGAACCCCCAGAGGCATTCACTACAGTCACACTAGCCCCTTGCACACAGGATCCCACAGTCGCCCATGCAGCTATGTGCCATGGGCAGTCCGGGGGCATGCCAGGGGGAGAACCCGCACTCTGTGCCATTTATTAAGATGAGGAGTTCTGGGCCTGGGGAGCACAAGTTATATGAGGGGGGACCCTGCCATAACTTTCATGTGCTCCCAACAGACACCCACTGGCCACGGCAGTAATAAGACCCCATCCACACTGCTGCCCCCAACACACTGGGCTTTCAGGGAGGGCTAGGGGCAGCTATTTGGACATTCATCCATCGGAATCAGCTTGATGGGGTCCATTCCTTCCCAGAATCCCCTGCACTTGCACAGCAGGGGATCCACTTTGGGACCCACTACAGGTATCTGATTGGATGCCTGCCTGAGTTCTGCGATATGTCCCCCCTGCAGCTGCATGCCTGGTGGGGTGGGGTTTCAGCCAGGTGCCATGCGGGTGCTTGCAGTTGTGAATACTGTGCACCATGCATCTGTCCAAGGCTGCATAGCTACATGGGCTGGGTACATGCATATCATGTGTACCATACACCCCATTGTGAATAGGCCTCATTGGTAATATGTTTACTGCTTGACACTTACAGTGGTGTCCTCAGAGACAGTGAATTGCTTTTTGCATTACACAGTGAGTTAAGTAAGTGTTGGAAAAACTGCTGCCTCAGAGTTCTAACTCAGTTTTGCATTGCATTGGGAAAGAGCAGCAAATGCATGACATTTGTGTTGCAAAAACAAATAAGAAAGGTTGATATAGAACTGGCTGTGTTTCAAGACGATGAGGCTCTTGAGCCAAACTGAAATATCCCAGGATTTCATTTTTACCAGTGGTGGAAATGGGAGGGGGTACTGGGGAAACTCCGTTCCAGGAGTACAATTAAGAGCCTAACCCAGTCTACAGACCCTGTCAGGTATAATAGATCCTACACAAAAGGTAGTGGGTTCCCCCAGTGAATTTTGTCACTATCCAGCACTGATTTTTACCCACTTTTTTCATGAATAAATTTTTTCCCATAAGTACCACATCTGTGTAACAGACATTTAGCTGCAACAGTCAATGCTGTGTATGCTCCTCACTACCTCAACCTCTTACCCCTACTCCCCCTCCCCAGTGGCAGGGGCCAGACTCTCTGTTAAGAGTACCAATGGGTGTTGTAGCCAGGTGAGTTGGAGAGCAAGAGAGTACAGGCACCTTTATCCATGGTGGTAGACATTTGTTCCCCACATTTTTTTACAATACCACCCCACCCCAGAACCATGCAGTGCCCGCTGCAGTTGTATTCAGGTGTACACTTTTGACCCTGTTGAGAGAAAGCAAGCTACCTTGTCCAATGCTGGGGGTCTCTGGCAGTGTTGGAATTACACTTTATGAGTAAAGAGCTAGAAGGGGCCCATGAAGGTGCTATCTTTAAAGTGGGCCCCTCCCCTTCCCATTATAAGTCAATGGCAGTGATATGTGAGCTACTGGGGCTCACTTCGGAGCTACAGGAACTGAGCCCTGGCAACTCCCCCCCCCTCCGTAATTCCAGCACTGGTACACCAGAGCCTGACACCAACCCAGTCTGGCCAAGATGTGCTGCCATCAGCAGTGCAAGCTCAGCCTGGATCTCTCCAGAGCCAACTGCCCGATCTCACTACTGAATTCAGGTCACTGCCTCAGTAGCATGCTAAGCTATGGACCACGGGGTGTTCCTAGTTTATTTTTGACATTTTAGAATCAATGCATATTTAAAAGTTTCACTAGATTTAAAGTGATTCTCAGTATGATATGAATACCTCTGTCCTTATTTGCTCACTCAGATGTTATAGATTACATAGAAACATAGAAAAATAGACTTTGACGGCAGATAAGGACTGCTTGGGCCACCTAGTCTGCCCATTTCCCTACCTAGAGGATAAGCTGCAGATCCTATTTAACCAACAGCGTATTTCTTCCTACCCTCCACAAAAATTGCCTTATGTCTGTCCCATGCATTCTTGAATTTTCCCACAGTTTTAGACCTCACAACCTCCTCAGGAAGGCTGTTCCATGCGTCCACCACCCTCTCTGTGAAAAAATACTTCCTCACATTGCCCCTGAGCCATCCCCCCCATCTTCAAATTGTGTCCCCTTGTTCTTGCACATCTCTTTTTCTGAAAGATGCTACTCTCTTGGACCTTGTTGATTCCACTGAGGTACTTAAACATTTCTATCATGTCCCCCCTCTCCCTCCTTTCCTCAAGGGTATACATATTAAGCTCCTTTAGCCTCTCCTCATATGGCTTCTCTTGCAGATCCTGCACCATTTTAGTTGCCCTCCTCTGAACTGCCTCCATCCTGTCTATGTCCTTGCGGAGATGGGGTCTCCAGAACTGGACGCAGTACTCTAGATGGGGTCTCACCAACTGTCTGTACAGAGGGATAACAACTTCCTGTTTTCTGCTGGTGATGCCTCTCCCTATGCATCCCAGTATCGCCCCAGCCCTCCCTACTGCCTTCTCACATTGCTTGCCAGCCTTAAGGTCATCTGATACCCCCAGGTTCCTTTCCATTTTTGTTGTTGTTACTACCTCCCCCCCATTGTGTAATCTTCCCCTGGATTTTTGTTTCCCAGGTGCATTACTTTGCACTTCTTTGCATTGAATCCAAGCTGCCATACTTCTGATCATTCCTCCAACCTTGCCAAGTCCCTTCTCATCCTTTCCACGCCTCCTTGTGTATCAACCCTGTTGCAGATCTTTGTGTCATCTGCAAAGAGGCATACTTTTCCTTCCAGCCCTCTGCAATGTCACTTATAAAGACATTAAAAAGGACTGGACCCAGTACTGAACCCTGCGGTACCCCACTAGTAACCCCTCTTTCTTCTGAGTGGACTCCATTTACAATTACCTTCTGTGACCTGTTATTCAGCCAATGTTTTACCCAGGCTACCACCCTGGGACCCACTCCAAGGCTGGTTAATTTGACTACTAATATTTTGTGTGGGACTGTGTCAAATGCCTTGCTAAAGTCTAGGTAGGCCATGTCTACAGCCCCTCCCTGGTCTACTACTTTGGTTACCCAGTCAAATAAATCAATTAGATTCATCTGACATGACCTTCCCGCTGTGAACCCATGCTGCCTTGGGTCCTGTGCCCCACTGGCCTCTAGGTACTCAACAATTTTTCCTTCAGAAGTGATTCCATCACTTCCCTACCACAGAGGTCAAACTGACAGGTCTGTAGTTTCCTGCCTCTGTCTTGGCTCCCACTTCGTGAAGGGGAATCACATCAGCCTTCTTCCAGTCCTCAGGTACCACACCATCCTCCCATGATTTGTTATAAAGGGTATTCAGTGGTGTCACTAGTTCTCTGCTTAATTCTTTTAGAATTCTGGGGTGAATTCCATCTGGCCCCATTGCTTTGTCCACCTTCAGTTTTAGGAGTTCTTTCAGAACCCTTTCTTCTGCAGAAAGGACTGGATCGGCCCTCTCCAGAGTGCTTCTGTTAATTGGATAAGGCACCTCCTCCTCCTCCTCTTTGTGAATACTGAACAGAAGTATTCATTCAGTATCCCTGCTTTTTCACTGTCACTCTCTGCCCACCCACCATCCATTCTATTCAGCCTCACTATCCCTCCCTTTGTCTTTCTGCACTCCCTGATATACCTATAAAAGGTTTTATCCCCCTTCTTAACTGAGTTGGCTATCTTTTCCTCAGTTTGGGCCTTTGCTATTCTGACTACCCTCCCTGCTTCCTTCTGCCTTAACTGGTACAGTTCTCTGTCCTGCTCCTTCTGTGTTTCCTTATACTTCCTAAATGTTATCTTTTTCTCCCTAACCTTCACAGCCACTTCTTTTGAGAACCATAGTGGCTTTTTCTTTCATTTTGATTTGTTTATTTGCTTTACACAAAGGCTTGTTGCCTCTGTGATGGCAGTTTTGATATTTCCCCATTGTTGCTCCACCCCTCCTTCTAGCCTGTTTGCTAGTTATTTTCTAAGGCACTCTCCCATCTTGCCAAAGCCAGCCCTCCTGAAGTCCAGAACCCTCACTTTTGTATGGCTTGACTCTGTAGCTGAGTTTATCATGAACCACACTGTTTGGTGGTCACTTGTTCCCAAATGGCTACCCACTTCTAGATCTGAGATCCTCTCACTGTCCCCATTTAAGAGTATGAGGTCTAAGATTGCTCCCTCATGAGTAGGTTCCAAAACTAGCTGTCTGAGGCATGCCACCTGAAGGGCATCAAGAATGGCCCTACTTTGGGATGTGTCAGCAGCAAAGGTACTCCAGTTAACATCTGGCATATCAGAGAAAGGGGAGATACTGTTGATAGGGGAATCAACAGTATCTCCCCTTTCTCTGTCATCCAAAGTATGCCTTCTATCATATCAAATGTGGAAGTTCTGCACTCTTTTGGAATTAGCATGTTTGTTGCATGCAATTACATTGCAGTTGCCATGCAGTTACAGCGTAGTTACACTGTAACTACAGTGTAGTTAACTGACACTTGAAACAGTGTAACCGCAAAATTCCCAGCTTGCATTGCGAGAGACCAAGTGATGACAGGGCCATAACAAAAACAAACTAATCTGGAGGTGCAAATGTTTCAACTGGTGGAAATTCATCCAAACCCAGGGGCAAGGGCTGGTTAAGAATTGTAATACATTTATATTTTATTCTAAGGCAGGCACATCAAGAGCTATTCCTAACTAGTGTGATGGCCCTCTACGTGTTGAATAACGGAGGCACAAATTGCCATCCATCTCAAAAAGGTAACTGTGCAAAATTAGTTAACAGCACTGGGATTGCTGTTACATCCTACCCTATTGTTCTTTTCAGTTATGCAATGGGGAAACAAATAGATCAGAATTTTCGGAACAGATACCATAACTGGATACAAAATTCCCCTCTGCAATTGATAGCAGATGGACACCACTGGACTGGTGTCCAAGAGTTAAGACTTCCATGCCTGCATATTTTGGATGCACACCTCACAAAGTTCAACTACAGTGTGTTTGTCATGCATCTGTTTTGTGATGTTTTGCATCCAAAACTGGATGCAAGTTGTCTCAAAGCTCGTCCAGCTGCCACTAAATCTTCTGAGGTCAGAAAATCAAGTGCAGAGGCATCCTATGGCACTGGCAATGTATACATCTGGTGGATACACCCCCATTAGAGGGTGTTTGAAAACTGGCCTCTTCATACTGTCTCCCCAAGCACGCACTGAGCTTTTCTTCATAAAATACCAATGCCGTACATACCTCTCAAGTATTTTTGAACTTCAGAAACTCCCCTGTGTTTTCCTGAAATATTTCCTTTTGTCGCCCCTAAATTTGGTATTTCTGTCACTGAGGACTATGGATGTGAGGAATAAAATGATGCCAGAAATGTTGGTTACATTTAGTTCTTCATTAAATGATTTTACATTAAGCCGTGTATTATTGACAGCTTCTTGGGTTCATATTGTTTCTTTAAGATCTGTGCCTAATTTGGGTAATTTTTCCCTGATTTTCTGAAAAAGTTTCTCTGATCTGTGAGTCAGGGCTGAAAAGAATAATGACCTACACTGTGGATAGCAGTATGCAAATCACTGGGGGGGGGAATGGCTAACAAGGATTCAGCAGGCCTAAAATGGCCTAAAAGTCTAGTCAAATGGATTAACAACTGGTTGCAAAGCAGGGTCCAGTGGGTATGAATAAACAATTATTTGTCAAATGAGGAAATTGTTGGTAGTGGGGTCCCCCAGGGCTCTGTTTTGGGCCAGACGCTATTTGGAATTTTCATCAGTGATACGAATAACAACGTGGAAAAACAAATAGTAAAATTTGCTGATGACACTAAGTTGGGAGGTGAAGCGGATACTTTCAATAAGCATCTATCCCTCGTTAATGACCTTGGTAAAATAGAGGTTTGGGCAGCAAAAAATGGAACAACCTTTAATATTAGCAAATGAGCTGTTATGCATTATGATAAAAGTAACCCCAACTACATATTGAATAACAATGGTATTAAAGCTTCCCTATTAGAACAAGATCTTGGAATTCTTATGAATAATAAACTCTCTTCTACCAACCACTCAGTGACAAGAAAAGTGTGGGAAATGATCAAAAGAATTAATCGAACCTTTATTTGTAAAACCGAGAAATGCATTATCCCATTATACAGAAGCTATGTTAGGCCCCTTCTTGATTATGAGTCCCCTGCCTGGTCATCTTACTTAATTAGGGATGTTGAGCAACTAGAGGGAGTACAAAGATCAATTATTAAATTGATTCCCAGATTAAAAAGGGGATGAGCAGTCAGGGTGCTTCGAAGGAAGGAGGAGGGGGGAACTAGAGGGCATGGGTGGAAGCTGGAGGGGGGAAGATTCAGGGGAGAAAGGAGGAGGTGCTACTTCACTGAGTAGGTGGTGGAGCCATGGAATGCACTGCCCAGGGGGCTGGTGGAGGCAGAGACAGTGGAGGGGTTCAAGAGGGGGTGGGACAGGTACAGGGGAAGGGTTCTGGAAGCAAAATCCAATGCAGCGAGACTATCCGGAACTGGGAAGGGAGAAGCCAGAGAAGGTGAGGGGGGCAGCAAGGTCAGCTCCCAGGGTGAGGGCTGACCAAACGAGCAGATGCGAAAGACCATTAGGCCTATTCTGCTGGCATTTCAGTATGTTAGTATGTTAGTATTAAAAAGTATGACCTACCATGAGAGGTTACTTGAAACAGATCTATATCCCTTGCAGTATAGATGACAGAGGGGTGACTTACTATTATTATATAAAATACTGAAATCTCCTGACTTAAGTACCCCATGTCGTCTGCAGTTCTGTACTAACAGAGATAATCTAAGATCAAATAAAAAGAAGCTGGTGGTCCTGAGGACAAAAACAAATAAAAGGGACATTTGTTTTACAGTAAGGGCTGTCAAGGCATGGAATAGACTGCCGCAAGAGGTGATGGATCTTAGTAACGTTAACAGCTTTAAAAATGTACTGGATTGTATTACTCAAAACACAGAATGGTATAAACTGACCCACACATGTGGGAGACGATCTTTTTTTTGTATATTCTTTTTACTCATCCTATCACTGGTTCCTTAGATCTCTCTCCAGCACTGCCCGAGTCCAACCCACAGTCCCGCTTGGTCTGAGACCTCCCACTCCTTACCTCTGACATTATCCTGGTTGCTCCATGGTCACAGACTACTCAGCTCTGAGCCCCCCGGGTAAGGGCCACCATAACTCCAGTTGCCGCTGGGGGAACTTAGGCCTCGGAGACTAAATGGGAGAGTCTGTCTGTGATCATGGGTGAGTCGGATAGGCAGGCCTTCACCTACCCAGGTGCCAGAACTTTTTGCATTTTGCTTGGTCCCTGGGAGCGCAGACATGCAATGATGTCCAACGTGTTACAGGCACACTCCCGCACCCACCTATAGGATGTCCGCCGAAGCTCCCATACCCCCCCCATTTCGGTCTCCACAACGTTACCCTCATCTACCGACAGAGGTTGCCCAAGTTGCAACATACTGTATCTCCCCGCCCCCAGGACAGGAGAGCAGTCCTATGGATGCTTGATCCTCTCCTGTCCCTGCCTCTCCCCAGTGGCCCGAGGTCATTCCCCAACCTGGGTCGCCAGCGTGATGAGAGGTGTGGCATCCAGCAGCTCAACCCTCAGTGCCACTGGGCCAGCTATGTGAGGGACAATCTTGATAGGCAAAAATGCCTCCTTTTGTCCTACTAAGCTAGTAAACCTAGTAAACAGGTTCCTACACTTAACTCACTCCCTCCATCATATCTCTCAACCATCCCAGATTACAAAAAACAGTGCCTCATATTATGCCACGGAAAGGTTTTTATACTTCATTAAACATCAGGGGCCTGGTTTTCAAATGACTCCAAATGGCACAAGCCCCAGCGTGCTGAACATATGGTGCATGGGGCTTGCAACATTCTCCTGTCTGGCGATTGGGATTCTCGACCTCATGCGCCAATTGCTGCAAGTCGGACCAACTTTTTCTGGTCTAATTTATGGCAATCCCAGGTACAATTTTTACAGGGCTTGCACCAAAGGTTTGGTGCAAGCTGCCATAAATTGCGTAAAATGTTGCCACTGCACCCAATCTACTAAAATCAGGCACAGTTGCGGCAAAGGAGTTTGGCACAGCTGCACCACAAAATGGGCTTGAGACTGGGCTTAACAAAGCCCTGTGTCGCCCTTTGGATATCTGGCCCCTGATTTTTTAAGCTGCAGTACCTGCAAGTCAGCAAAAATCTTATCATATTGTTTTGTTTTTTTTAATTATCTATTTTGCTCCCCTACATGCTCCAGAGCTGCCTCTCCTTCTGGCCGCCATAACCCACAGACATTCCCCTACTATCTCCCCCTCGGCCACCTACCTCAGATCTGCAGCCTTCCACGGGGTAGCCCGGTGTAACCCTTCACTGGGTGGGTCTCCCTCCTCAGAGGGGCAAGGCACCGGCATAAGGAGACCAGCACACTATTCATTTTTTGGTCCCGGGTACTGCTGAGGCATTTCATGGCTTCCGGGGAGTTTTCAGAGGCGCCGGGCGGTAGCCATCATCAGCTGGTCTTCGGAGGCGGTTTCCAGTTTTCTAGTTCCCCATCATGCCACTGTAGTGTCTCCAGTCTCCACCGGGGCGTTTCAGCGAGGCCATCTCCAGTCCCACCCCAGGATAAGAGAGCAGTCCATCGGAATGCTCAATCCTATCCTTTCCCTGCCGACCCCTAGCGACCTGAGTACATTCCCGAACCCGGGTCACCAGCTTGGGTCGAGGTAAGGTGCCAGCACCTCAATAATCTATGCCACTGGGCCAGCTATCATATTTTTTTTAGTAAAACTGTATTTCTGAAATCCTTACACTTATCATCAATGTAGTTGTAATTTCTTCAGATATTCTTAAATCAGCTTTTATTACTAATTTTGTAATTACTACCTCAAGTCAAAAAAGATGTCTACAACCGCCAATTTTTTAAAAAATCTCTTCCATTGAGGATACTTTTTAATCTCACATGCTAGATTCATACCATGCATGTATTAGTGCGGTGCTAGTGCATGTTTCTGATGGTAAACAACACAGCACTCCGAGAGGTTTCTTTTATTCATGGTGGGTGCAAAAAGAAAACAGGAACAATTAAAACTGATGGCATGTTACAGCTGGAAACGAGCCCTTACTGGGCTCTGCTTAGAATAAGGTAAAATAGGTTTCAAATAAACACAAAAACAAAAAACTTCAAGAGCACACAAGTATCCTAGTTCAGGAATGAAATTAAATGAAAAGAGAAATCGATATAGTGTTCTTTTTGCCAGACATATAGTACATTAGTACTAAAACAAGCTGTATGGTGAAATATTTTTCCACTAACAGATACTTCTGCTTTAAAGCAAGAATTCATATTAACTCATGTAGTTTAAAAAACGCCAGCCCTGGTGCTTATGGAAGTATTCACTGCATCAGTGATTCGGAACCTCTGTCACTAAGATTTGATTATATGTCCCACATTTTGCTGATTTTTCACACATTTTGAGGGAATGTGCTCCATATGTAACCAATAAGACACAAGGGTGTGTGCGTTAGACAGTTCTAATGCATGGCTAGGGGGTGTAGTGAGGCACCAGCCATCCATCTCACTGGCCTCTTTCTCGTGCACCATGTGCACCACTGCAGGAAACAAAGAGAAACCATTAGGATAATAATTCCCTCACTTATTTTTTATAGCAGCCTGATGTCCCCCTGCCCACCCTTTTTCACTTCCTCCCCAGATCCCCTGCGTTGTTCTCTAAAGGCCTGGAACATTCTCCCCAAACCTTTGTATGCCCTCAGTGTTGCCCTGCTCCCACAACCCCCCCACTGCCCCAAATACCCTACTCAAAAGGGTTGCCCACTGGTTCCTGCCCCGCTGCTCCTGTCCCAATAAGACCAGAAACTCGTCAGTGGGTGATTTCTACCACACTTAGAACAAGCATGCTTGAGTCAGCAGTTGGGCCAAATACATCGTGCCCTGTTGAATCCCCAACAAAATCTCTGGGGGGGTCTCCCCCTCACTATGTCCCCCTCCATTTCCCACATGCCCCATGATGGTCTTGAACCACAAGTCAGCATGCCTTGTGTCCCATCTTACATCCCCATGAAAAGCCACCCTCTGTCTAATCTTTGCATCATATTGTAACCAGCAAGTGCCTCCCTTTTGCATATATGCATTATGCACCATGGGCCCTATTTACAAAAGATGCAGATGGGATGTGCACCACATAACCCCAGGGGATTGCCCACCTGCACCTGACTGCACACACTGCACCCCCCATGCGCTATTCATGTCCCCGCTATTCCCCTCCTATGTGGCCGGCACACCAGCTGAACAAGCAGCTCCGCATGAGAGGTGTCTGCACTCTGCGCCATTCACGAAGGCATGGGTGTCTTGTGCAGGGGGGGTGATGGTTACACCTTCTGGAAGGCAGCCATAAGTGGTACGCGCCCCCCGGATGCTGCCGCTGGTTGCAGCAGGGATGGCGGGAGTCAACGGACCGCTCATTGTGGCCGACCCTGTTGTTGTGGCACAATGGGAGGGTGGAGGACTGTCATCTGGGGGTTCCCCCATTCCTTAGTGCTGTGGGCACATTTGTGCCTGTAGATATCATAGCGCTCAATGGGTGCAAGGGATCCAGCGAGGGTCCTAGGATGGGGAGCCAATTGGCTGCCTGCCCAGGTCTGCAGCTCCACATCTGCCCACCCCCAGGAACTTGAGCACCGGGGGGGCGGGGCCATGTAAGGGAGACGGACAGGGACTGGTGTTTGTGAATGCGGTCCCTGAACAAATCTCCCATGGATACAGAGCTGCACGGGGGGGGATATGTGCCATTTGCAAGTGCCCCCTCCCACGTTAGTGAATAGGGCCCCATAAGCGAGTATGCCAAAAGAGGCGTAGCTAACTCCAGGCACATCTCTTGTACTATGGCACTGTTATATGCAAGTCCTTTTAGTCGAGCCTCAATAGTCTTTCCCATGTAGTTCCTTTCTTACTCTGTCCTGCCTAGCAATACCAAGGCCGCCACCATGTCAGGTTTAGCCAACCTTTCTTTTGCTTCCTATATTTTTGTTGCTTCCTTATCCACCAGGGCTAATATGTCTATATATTCCACTTTCCATATCTTCTTCTGCAGCGCTAATGAAATGTGATCCCCTATCCTCACACCTGGGTACCCAGTCTCTGCCTCTATGCTTTTTACACCCTCCCTGTATTCCAGAATCCCTCCTTGATTCCCTCTCTTATCCCCCTTTATTTCCCCAATCACTTTTTCCAGCTCTCCTAATCCATTCTCCTCCATGGACCCTATCAAGTGCTCTATGTATTCTTTTATACTCCCTTCCAGTGAAATATCTATCATACTCGGTCTTGCCGGAGGTTGGTGGGTTGCGAGGGAGGCTGAGGTTGAGGCTCTTCCAGGACAGGGAATCTTGCAGTGTTTGGTTTCTTTGCCCCATCACCATGGGGTTTGTCCCCCCCTTTTTGCTTTCTGACCTTAAAGGTAGGAGAGGGGGTCTCCAGAACCTCTTCCACCGCATCTAGCATCTCCTGAGCTCTTTCCACTAGCTCCATAACCTTTTTCACTGCCTCTGCCTTGGAAGGGGTGTTCTTCTTGGGAGCCATGTTAACCTGCCAACAGCACAGATATCAAATGAGAAAACAATGTGCCTGCTGGCCCCATAGGCCTCAGCTGTCTCGCTTCCTGTTACCTTATTGTGCATTTCTTCCCTTTTATTTTTTGGTCCCCCGACCTACTCACCATTCCTATTCACCTTCTTTTTTTTTCTTTGTATGACTTCTGCCTTACCATACATGCCTTAACCAATTATTCCGTTAAACAAGTAAACAAAAAAGTAAATACATAAATACCAATAAAAGTCTGTTTCCAGTGCACACAAGATTTTCCAGGTCACAATCTAAAGATCTGGAGAGATTAGGTCCTTCTAAACCGTCTCTCGTATTGGCCTTTGATCATCCATATATTTTTTTTAGCTATGCCCTAAACGGCAAGAGAATTCCCCCCACCTTATACCAAACACTGCCTGCTAATGTCCCCCCTTCAGCCACCACTGCCTGTAGTCCCCTTTCCCATTTCTGAATGCAAACCCGGAAAATCATGCAGAGACTTTCATGCTTATATTATCCTCATACATTTAATGCTCCCTTCTGCTTCTCTTCCGTGTCACCCCCAAAATATTGGAAACACCATGCAACCTTCCTAAAATGGCAGCCACCACGTGGCCACCCCCTTCAACCTAAAATGGCAGCTGCTACCATGCAGCCAGACCTCCCCACTTGCCTGTAGGCCTCCTTCTCCCCAGTATCCCCTTCTTGTGGCAGCCCTTTTCTGCTCTATTCCTTTATTTCCTTGTCTTCTGTGTTTTTTGGTTTTTGTTTTTATGAAACAAAACCCTCCCTTCATGATCACAGTTGTCTTCTCCTGCTTGCGGCAAGCTGCCCAGCTTTTACCCACCCACGTAAACCTCCCTTTCTTTTTGCCTTTTTATTTTTCTGCTTGCTACTGCCAATTTTCTCAGCAATTTCAGACCCTGTCTCTTCTACTCCGATAATTTTTTTTTTATTTAGACATCTTTCTGGCCAAGGCACTAACAGCCCCTCACTCGCCCAGATGCTACTTCTCGCTCAACCCCCACAAACATCTATCAGCTGCACATCTGCCTGGCTTTATTAACTCCCCGGTATGAAACCATAATGCTGCATTTGAACAACGACTGACATCTGAGACTAATGAACATAACATTAATTCATAGTCCTTTTGGCCTTTGACCCAACCCATGATCATGGCCCTTTGCAATGAAGCATCCCTGGGAATCACAAATGTACTTTAAATTACCATCCTGTTGCCCTACTCCTGTACCCCGCTAACATGCACTACTGCTTCCTCCAATCCATAATCATACCATTAATGCAGGCACCATCTTCCCGCTGTTGAAACCTTTCAAATTAAAACCAGCATAGTGCTGACCCTTTAACCTTTCCATTTCACTTCATAGTTTGTTTTGTTCTCCTCGCCTACGTTTAGTGATTCCCAAACCTCTGTCTCACCACAATGAAAAGCAGCAAATCTTCCAGCCAACTGATGTGCTTAACCAATGCAAAAATTAATGGTTTACAAAAGTGAGGGGGAACTGCTCTGTGCAGCCATTTAAGTACCCCCTCCCTCACCCCTCTCTCTCTCCTGCCACTCCTCCAATCCCGTTCTCCCACTTCTCCCCACATCCCTCCCTTTTACCTGTCCGTCACCTTGCTCCTTCCCCCTTGGGAGTGATGACATCCTCTCTCATCTTTGTTTCTCCTTTCCTGCTTCCCTCTCTCCACCCCTGCCCTTCCCCCTTTGTCTTGCCTGACACCCAGGGTCAGGTGACCTGGGACAAATGGGGCTGCCTCTGAGTCAGGCGACCCACCTTATTGATATTAGAGATAATGAAAGGGGTACAAAGAACTATAAAAACATGCTTGGCTGAGGCCCTTGGAACCCAGTGCTGCTAACACAGCACAACAGCATTGGAAAAAGATCTGTGACATTGCTGACCTGTTTAGATCAGGCACCGCTGTACCAATGCACCTCAATTCCCTTATTTGCATTTAAAAAAAACAAAATCCTGATTACTGACTAAATAGTAACATTACAGTGGCTCAATAGGAAGAAAGTTTTTCTTTTCCTACTTTTTACCTTTTTTTAAAAAAAAATATTTACTGATTTTAAAGTATCTATCTCATAACCACAATAATGCACTCCAGGCTGTGTTTTGTGCTGGGGTAAATGCACTTTTCATGTGGTTGAAGCATTCAGTCATTGGCCTCATGCTTTAAGCTATCTGAAGTGTGCTGCTATCCTGGCACAAAGTATGCCATGTCCTGTCCTATTGCTTTAGCCTGGAAAGTAGTTTAACAAGAGAGCTAGGGTCTTATTTTTAGTGTGCCAGAAATCAAGCACATACAGCAGTTTATGGTGTGCAGTGAGGGTCTAGTTGTGCTCCCGAAACTCCTGCCAAATGCGTGCATGTGATTTGTTGGAAAGGGTCTATTTTATGACCCTTTTCCCACTTTTTGGAAACTTTTGTCCATTTTTCTGCACATGTGCATGCATAGTATCACCGGGCGTAGCATGTTTGCGGAAAGGAGAATTGGCACCTCTGTAGAGAAGCTGAAATTAGAATTTATTTTCCGGTCAGTGGTGCATGATGATTTTTATTCCCAAAACAGTGGGTTGTGCATGGAACTTTTAGTCCCTGGCATGTTCCCCAGACCTTTGAATATTGAGCACTTCATGTTACAAGACTGGAGAGTCATCAGAAAGGAAAAAGCAAGGGAACACGGGTATATCCATGATAAAAACTGTAATGGAGCTATACCTGTCAAAGGCATACTGTCCCAATGTATTATATTGCTGCAGTGCAACTGAACTTCAGTGCTAGGCTACTCAGATTTTGCAACTTGTCTTATTATGCCATTCATAAAATGCCCCCCATGTACCATTGAAATGTAATAATTTATTTACTTTTGTTTTCATAATAACAGGGTATCGGGTGGAGTATTCTACTATTCCTGATTCTTATAGCAGTTATAGCTCGCTCACTCAAGCCATGCTTCGATCATGCAGCATTCCTGCAGACCCGCTACTGGAGTAATTACCTTGACCTTGAGCAGAAGATCTTTGATGAGACCTGCTGTGAGCATGCCCGTGATTTCGCCCGCAAGTGCATCATCCAGTTCTTTGAGAGCATGCAGGAAGAGATCAAGAAGAGCCACGAAACGAAGGAAGGGGAAGACGATCACTTGCACGGGGTAACAAAACGGGAGCAGATGAACCAGCTTCTGAAGTCCTGGTACCGCAGCAAGCCTGCCCTGGACGTGACTCAAACTGTCCAGCGACAGCAGGGCAGGGCTCAGGTGACAATATCCTGGGATGGCACCCAGAACAAAAGCTGGTATGTCTCTCAGGAGACAGGAACTTCCAAACAATCCAACGTTTAAGAATAAGCACGATGACCGGCCCTGAATGACTCTTAATGGGAAGTAATTGCATTGTCAGTCAATGTTACATTTCAGAGATGTTTTCTAGGTTTGGGGTATTTTATTTTTACAGCTAGGAAGATAGTAAAGTAAATGCCAGGTGTGTTATTATAGGATTACATACTGTTTAATTTATTGCAATTTGAATGCAGTAGTACTGCATCATTACTAGTTATTATGGGTTTCTGCTTTCAGTTTAATCCATAAATGTGTACTCAGCTTATATTAATGTGCCAACACTGCCTATTGTACCTGTAACTCTATCACTTCCTGCTGGTGACTCTTCATCTGTAACTCTTCTGTAGCCCTTACTTACTCTCACAGTAGAGCTGCTGTTAATTCTAGACATCACCTTAAGTGGTCTGTAATGTTTCAGGCAGTGAGGTTCCATTTCAGAAATCTATCTGCAGTAGTGAAGGTGGGGATGGTGGAGAGCCAATGACTCAGAGATGCGTGAAAGTATAACACCAGGGTGTAGAATAGATGCATTTGCCGCCACAATTTAGTGGTATGTCAGCGTCTTATTGCAATGACCCGTGGGATACCAGAGTTCATGTGTGTGCCACAGAGATGCACATGAAGGTCAGCTGTGCTTAAGGGAGACATGCAAATGAGGGACTTAGCCCCTGGGGAGGGAGGGAGGAAGGAGGGAGGGGAAAGGGGGACACCTGTGAGGAGACTAGGGTTTATGCACATCCCAAACTGAGGTCAGGGGAGTAATGAAAGGGAGGTGCTCAGCTCCTGCAGAGGGAGTGAGGGTGTGGGTCACTTGACTGCCCAGGGTTCATGTATGTGCCTTGAAATCCCATACAGAGCTCAGCTAGGGTATTCTGAGATATAGAGGTGAGGGCTCAGCTCCAGGCCATTCATCTGTTGCACCCTGCCTGCTGGCCAGTTGCAGAGTGGAACTGATGTCAGCTGTGAAGATAGACACTTGCCACCCCTTCTGGATGAAGGGAGCAGCTGCAGCAACCCTGAACATTAAAACTAGGGGGACGGAGGGGCCAAAATGGTAAAGGTATACACATAATAATAATAATAATAAAATAATAGTTCCATTTGCCAAATCTACCTAATAATCATCACTTGTCAGAAAAAAGTATATGTAACTAGCAAATTGTCCTTTCAGATTTGAGTGCCTATCCCATGTAATTTTCATCTGTGCCTCTGGTGTCTAAGTGCAGGTGACATTCCATTCCTTTTTTTTATCATCTTTATTTCTACATCTTTTCAAGTCAGACCATGACCCATAAGGGATCAGACAAGACATATATCCAGAAAAGGAACAGAGATACAAAAAGGTATAATTTACATAAAAATACACATATTCCATCAGATATCAAAAGGAAAAATATTTTTTAAAGCAGCAGTGCAATGAAAATGTTTCTCTTAAAAGTTAGTTTCAGCTACAACTTTTTTTTAATAAAAACACTATCATACGTGTCAAATCTAGTTTTCTGTGTGCCTTCTATGCAACGTACTGTGAGTTTTTTTTTTTTTTCTCAATCTTAACTCTTGCCAGGTGTACAATGCTATTTCTAAGCCAAATGTGGATGCCATCTTTTTTCTTGAGAAAAATCTAAATTACAACATTTTACTAAAACTTTTGTATAACTAGATAGACGACTGGAATCTTTTATAGTGAAAAAAGAGGACCTAGGTCAAAAGAGCAAGTAGATAACAGCGCAGTCAAAATCCACGCAGGGAACACAGCAGGAGAATTAACAGCGTTGGGCAACAATTGCGAGGGTAGAGACAGCGCAGTGACCAGTGGTGGGTGAATGCCATGGGGTGGGCAGGTTGTAGAATGCTAGTGGGAGGTGTGCAGCACTAGAAAGGGAGGCACATTTGGGTGGGAGAAACAAGTTCAGGTGGCTGGAAAAAAGAAATGCAGACACTCCACAAGGAATGTAACTGGGGTGGGGGAATGAGGTGTGTTGGACAATTTTAGGTGGGGGCTTCACTCTCCACACCCTCTATACTATAAATAAACATCCTCCATGACTGCACCAATTTCCACACAATGAGAAAATTACTAAGGAGGAATAGTTGGTGAAAAAAAAAAATAATGTAAGATTTCTACTCTAGGCTCGAACCGTGGTCAGACATATCACAGGCACTCACAGCGTTTTCCTCTGTCCACTACACCACAGTGCTAGGATGTTGACACTGCACACACTCACTTACTTATCCTGCTCAGCACAACGGAAAACAGCTACAGGTGGAGTGCTATAATGTCCACATAGCTGTTTTCACGAATGCTGTTTTCTCTGTGAGGTTTTTACCATGCTCTTATTGAAACAAGCTACTGATCTGCTACCGAAAAAAGATAAGGTCAAATTATTTGCCCAATTTCATTGCATTGCTGCTTTAAATATAAATAAATATTGATATACCAAATCTTATATTTTTAAGTGGCGGCAGTAGAATGTTATGCATTTCATTCCGGGTTGTATAATTTTGATCACAAGTATAATTAATGAACAGTTTTTCACAGCTTATGTATTTTTCATATTGTTGTGCCATTTATGGAGAGTCAAGGCTTGATAACATGGACTATTCCAAGGTTCTAAAAGTAACTTTTTTGATATCATAGTCATTAGAGCCAGTAAACTGTGTTGTTGTTGTGTGCTAAGGCTCAGTTTAAAGAAGTCATTCAGTATGAAAATTTCAAAGGACATGGTTAATTCTATTTCTAAAAAAATAGATGCTTCTTTTTTTTTTTTTTTTTGCATTTACCCATAATTGTTCTATCTTAGGGCATGACCACACTTGATGGTGTAATGTACCTATTTGAAAACATTTCCTCCAACATGAAGGGGTGTCTTTAAAGGCCATTTTTTTATATAAGCGATACGGTGGTGAAGTATACGTTTGATATTAGTTTAGCTTGTATGGATTTTTTTTCTAGCAGATTTATAATACTTGTTTAAATAACACCAAATCTGCTGACACTTGGGTTCACATATAAAGGGTACACCTTCTTTCTGCCAGCAATGCTGTATTTTGGCTTTATAGTTAATAGCTTTGTGTTCATTCAGAATAAGTATTGCTTTATATATTTTACCATCTTTTTTTAAAATGTCTCAGTATATAAGGGCCAACATTTTCAAAGGATATGCATGGCACAAAGTGGAGCTGCACCGCACATTCCAGAAAATTAACAGAACCGCAATATTCAAAAGTGAGAGATGTGTTGTGCATCTCCAGATGCGCCAGCATGCATCTATAATGTATGCAGCACATGTAGAGGGGGTGTTCCCATGAATGTACTGTGCACTCCTATATTCAGCCAAAATGTGTGGTGCATCTGCAGTGCATTTCAGAGATGAGTCGCCCAATGTTAGGCATGGGAAAAGCATACCTAAATGGCCATCCATCCACAGGCAGGCCGCAGAACTGCAGGCAAGCTGTCCAAAGACAGCCCTTGGAGGTGCACCAGAACATGCTCCACCCACACACGGCAGTCATGCCAAGCTGGATGAACCCTGAGCCACAGGGGCTGTGTCACCACCGGCACTGTCCAGGGAGTAACACCTCACACCACACCCTGGATGTAGACACTCAGCAGCCTCATGCCAGTGCTGTCATGTGACTCTGGGTGCACCAGTGGGGCAGACATCCATGCTGCAGCATATATACCAGGGGCCATGGCCAGCACCCATGTGGACTGCAGGGTGCCAACCAGTGGTGGCATGCACCCAGGATGGCATCTGAGGCAACAGTTCCCATGTTGTCTGGTGATATAAGTTGCTGCATAGCACAGGCCAGGAACTGTCTAGTGGCACACACCCATGATGGTACCTCATGGATGCACACATGTGGGGACCCACCCACCTGGGTACACAGTCACTGTCTGCACACTGCCATTCCCTTGCAGTGCCCACCAGGTACCTCCCATACTGAGGGGTGTGGGGCACTTCAGGTGATTGTATGCAGGATATGGAGCTGTGTATCACATGCATGTGGTAGCCCGAGCAGCCTGTGTCACCCTGTGCCCACCCTTGTTGCATGTCCAGGTAGCCCCTGCGGCCACTGTCCAGGTGGGCCCCCATACCCCTGTCCAACCCTGTACATGGCTATGGGGTGTAGCACTGTACCCAGGTCAATGCAGTCCACTCTTCCACACACAAACATTCCATCACACCTGCCTGCTAGGCTGCAGTTCCTCCTGTACACCTTTGTGGAGTGATGGGGCAGCCCTGCAAAGCTGGAACTGAGCATGCCCTGGGTATGCAAATGGCCTGAATACATTACAGTAATGAGATGCAAATGTGAGAGATGGGCTTGGAATATGCAATGAGGTCATTTGCATATCCCAGCTGAATATTGCAACTTTGTGCACTGCGCAAGTGGCTTAGCATCGTGTATTTCCCCATGCACTGCATATGGCTCAGGTCACCTGCTGCACCATGCATCTTTGGGATATTCAGCCAGACATGCATGAGTACATAACATGGTGCATCTTCTAAATATATCATTTGTTTGGGCCTGCACATCTCAGTTACATGGTGCGGGCACTTGTGTGATTTTGCAGGGAACTTTGAATATGGGGGCCAAAGTATTTATATAACATTTATTATGCCACTCTCTAATACTGTTAATAGAAATTTTCCTGAAAAAACTCATTATAATATCTATTAACATGAGCATGTTCCATCCATTCAAAGTGTTGTGCAGAAAATTTTCAAAGCCGTCCTTCGGATGAGACGTTAAACCGAGGTCCCATCCGCCTGGATTGGTGGTAGTTCAGGTGGATGTTAAAGATCCCATGGCACTTATTGTAAAGAGTAGGGGAATTTTCCCAGTGTCCTGGCCAAAATTTCCCTCATTCACTAAAAATATCACCAACAGTTTCATCTGGTTCAAGGTCAGTTGGTATTCATCTGTATCCCCCTCCCCTGGGTAGTGCCTGAAAATAGGCAGGATTTGTCTAGTGTACTTACCCAGTCAACAAAAACTACAAAAAAAAAAGATTTGTTCCAATGTAAGTAAGCCATCATAATCTATTATATCTTTCCAAACAAAACAAAAAAAAATGCTTTGTTGAGCATAGTTTTTACTGGTAAATTCATTTATTTTGTTAGCCTTACCAAGTCCAAATCAGTTGGTAAAAATGTACATAATGGTTAAACTATATTTGAATTTTTAATCTAGAAAAAAAACATGGTTATATCCTTAATAATAAAAAGGTCACCTTTGGTAAACTTTTCAGGAAAAAATATAGTGCTTGTATGGGAAAATTAATTTTTTTGCTTCTGTAATAATGTATTCCAAAACGGCATAAGACAATAATTCTGTTTTGAGATATTAATTAAACACTTCCAAAATTGTATTACCTTAGATGTTTGATGATACATAGTGAGGTCTGAACAGCCCATACCACCCTTTTCTCTTGACATTGTTCAACCTTTTCATGCAATTCATGGAGTCCCTCTGTATAAATTTTGAAAACATTTCCCAAAAACTGTTAAGAAACTCTTAAGAGACAGATGCCAAATTGGATTGATATAAAAACATGTGGCATTGCCATCATCTTTAGGGTTGCAACCCTTTCTCAGAGTGAGAATGTCAAATTTTACTAATTATCCAGAAATGTTTTAATTTTATTTTTAATTTTCTGGGCATTTAACTTCACAGTATTTAAATAATTTTTTGTTAAGGTCATTCCCAGATATTTAATTGAGTTTTGTTATATAATATCCTTGTAAGTTCTTTAGTGTTTTCTGCTAGTGGTGTTACTGGTAATATTACAGTTTTTGTTTTATTAATGATATATCCTGATAGGTTTGCATATTTCTCTGTTTCTATGAATACTGCTGGGAGAGACATTGCTTAACAACATTATATCACCAGCATAAGCATTTATTTTGATAATTTCTGTTCCCATAACCAGACCAGATGCATTTCTGTTAAGTCATATGTTTTGTAACAGTGGTTCTAAAGATAAATATGACTGGTAAAAGTGGGCATTACTGTCTAACTCCTTTTGTCATTAAAAACAATAATGGTGGTGTTGTTATCTGATTAATTTTAAATATGGCTGTTGGTTCTTTATAAAAAAAAAAAAAAGCCTTTACTATGTTTATACATTGTTGTGGTAAAGACAAATAACTGAAGCAGGCCATCATACATTTTTAATTTAGTACATCAAAGGCCTTAGAGGCATCTAATACAATAGCTAAATACTGTTCCTTGGATGCTGAATAGTATTCTATTAATAAATGAACTTTCTGTAGGCCTTTGAAAATAGCATGCCCTCCTACAAACCCTGTTTGATTGTGATGGATTATTGCTGATACACAATTCTCAGTTCTTTTCACCAGTAATTTTGGTACGATCTTATAATCTGTATTCAATAATGCAATAGGTCTATAATTTTCTGGTCTTCTAGGACATTCACCTTCTTTATGTAAGAGAAATACTAAAGTTTGTTGCATAGGGTGTGGTATCTGGGCATTTTTTATTATTTCTTCAAGTATTTTTAAGAACTATGGGGGTAAAACTTCACTAAAAAACTAATTCCAGTGAGAGTCCATCACCACCTGGTGGTTTATCTTTCGGCAAACCTTTCATAATGTCAGTTATTTCCTGTAACTTATAAGGTTCATATTATATATCAAATTTAGGAATCTGAACATTTAAAATATATTATTTTATTTCTTGTGGTCATTTGAGGTAATTTTTTTTATTAGTATTTTTGTAATAATCCAGGAAAATGTAACCTATTTTTTTTATCAAACTACCTGAAATAGCTATCATGTCTTCAATAGTATTTCTAGTCTTACTTTTCAGCCTATTTGATAGCGGAACTTGGTCAAAACAGTGCGGTGCAAAAGAGTGGCACCAGGAGTTCAATCGGTGGTTGTAACACAATTTCTGTAGAAAGTGGTAATGTTAAATACAGAATTAATTTCAGGAGGAATTTCCCTAATAAATTCTATATTAAACAGTAGAACATTCTCCACCATAGAGTTTTATTCATTAATTTATGTGGAGTACAGCAGAGGACTTAGAGCACGATGTCTGTGCACAACCTCAGACTCCACATAAATTAATTATTCCAACTCCACTGGGGATGACTCTTTGAAGACTTTGTGCAGATTTCATTCAGAGAAGTCCCCCCAAATGGAATTCTGTAATGAAAGTTTTGATTCTTTACAGACACCGTAGAACAATCACTGGTTCAAGTTCATTGTTGCTCTTTTTGTCTGCGTAGTTTTGACCGCCTACCTTTGATAGCAATTTTCTTGATTTATCACCATTTTCATATACTTGAGTTTTAACAATACACATGTCTTTCTCTATTTGTATATGAATATATTGTTGCAGTAATATAATATTTTTCTATTTTCTTTTTGACAAGATCACTCTCTCCCAGCTGTATATGTGTGTTTAACTGTTTGATCTATTTTTTCAATCTATTAATTGCATTTTCCTGTTTTCTTCTATGCTTAATTTTATAAGATATAATATATGCTTTTATTGTAGCTTTAAAGACATCCCAAATTTCTGTGACCGTTTGTGTACATCATAGTTGAAATGCCAGAATTCTGTATCATTGTATGTATATGATCTACAAAATTTTGACATCAGAGTAGAGATTTGTAAAAAATCTCCATTGTGGTTTTCTTAATTTTTCCCTGTTTGGAATAAAGGAAGCCTGAATCACTGCATGATCTGAAATATGAATTAATTTTATATCTATAGTTAAAGAGTGTTTATAGAGTTTGAGCATAATATATAATCCATTCTTCATGATGTGCCTGTTGGACAGGAACAAATGTATACGGTCTGGTACTGGGTGTGCTAAGCACCACACCTCTATTAATTGATTGTTCTGAAGAAAATTGCTATACATTTTGGAAATATGTTAATCATTTGTATTAACTTTGAAGGTTTTTATCCAAAACAAGCTCTAGACAAACATTTAAATCACCTCCACCTATTATTATTCCATTGCCCATTTGAATTAAACCCTGAGCGTCTTCATTAAAAAATTGTTGATGCGCAAAAAAAGGTGCATATAATGAAAATAAAATATCTTCCACTCCTAATATCTGACATTTTACTATTATTAACCTACCTTCTTGATCTTTGTATTGTAAAATGAGTTTAAAATCTAGTTTTTCATTCACTAAAATGGCAACATCTCTACTATTAGATGAACCTATTAAGAAATAGACTTATTTTACCCAATTAATTTTTTTAGTTAAACTATTTATTTGTTTGTTCTCTAATTGGGTTTCTTGCAAAAACAAAATATCAATATTAAACTGGTTTGTACGTTATGACTCTTTTTCTATTTATGGGAGAATGCATTTGCCATGAATAGTCCATGCATTTGCCATGAATATTCCACTCCACTATAAAAGGGGTCATATTAGTCATAGCTCATTTAAATATATTTAGGCTTCTAACATAAAATATCCCCATAAATATTTTAGTTGTTAAGCCTAATGATTCTTTGCATAAATTTTGTCTAAGCTCTTACTTGCCACTGTGTTTACCCTTCCCCTAAGTGTTAAATAAAATTCAAGGTCATCTACAGTATCCATCTACTGGATACTAAACTGTTCTGGCTCTCCCTTTCAGTTGATGCAGAGAAAGAAGGCATCTCAACCCCCCTTCCAAATGTATATTTACCATAACCAATATTTCAAATGTTAGCTTATATTTGCCCCACTAAGGCTGTTAAACACCACAGGCTGTTGGTTGTCTCTCTTCCACATCCAACAGTAGATTTTGAATAAATTCCACTGGCAGTGTTTTATCCCCCCCCCCCAACAGCAATCTTTTAAAAAAGAAACAACCATTATTTCAGTTGATTTTTAGTTAAAGGCAGTCCAGTATTTAACCTGCAAATAAGATCTAAGGCATACATATATGTAAATCAGATGTGACTTGCTCAGGTGTGTCATATATCAATATTTATCCATTTAAAAAAACTCTAAGTTTGTAGGATGCACAAAGGTAGTACTTAGATGTGTTTTTTTAAATAATTGTTCTCAAATTTGAAAATGTTTTCCTAGCTTGTGTGATTTCATATGGTAAGTCATGAAGTATTGTGATAGTTGCACCATCCATCCTGATTCTCCTTTTTTCTATAAACAGCTTGCATAATATAGTCTTTGTGTGTGCTCCTTACAAACTTTGCAAGTATTACTCTGGGTGGGAGTCCATCTTCCTCTCTTTTTTGGAGTGATCTATGAGCTCTATCCAACTTCATAATTTTAGCATCTGGTGAAGAGTACATAAAAATAGAGAGAACATTCTACAATGTTTGAGTGACAAGTGTTTTCTGATCCTACTGGTCAGGTATTCCCACTATCCAGATATTTTCCCTTCTGGTTCTCGATTCATAATCCACTATTTTATTTTTTAACTCTAACATGCCTCATTATTGCTCTTTATTTATCATGTGAGATATTGTCATATTGTCTTCTAA
This sequence comes from Neoceratodus forsteri, assembly GCA_016271365.2. Taxonomy (NCBI): domain Eukaryota; kingdom Metazoa; phylum Chordata; order Ceratodontiformes; family Ceratodontidae; genus Neoceratodus; species Neoceratodus forsteri. Next base: position 21,669,868 of record CM028135.1, on the reverse strand, counting down.
TTGTGCAATTCTCTTTTCTGCTTCATTCATTTATTCTCCATAGCATGTTTTTCACTGTGACAGCTATTTGTGTGTTTTTTTAATTCAGTGTTTGTAGCTCCTCCTTGATTACTGTCATAAGTGCAATTGCTCTCTTAAGAGCCTTAATTTAATTTAATAGCAATTTTCCCCATTCTGGTCTTGAGTTCTCCTCCTCTTGTGAATCTTTTGTATTTTTATATTGTTCCTTATTTGGCTTTTGACTAGTAGTACTAATTTCCTCATCTGAATCAAACTCTGATTCAGGACCTGTATTGTATTCACCTAGCTCTGAATTTTCTGATGGTTCATTCTCCTCCCTTTCATCCCCTGTTGAGGTTATAAATGGCATTGGAGCTAATAATTTATTGTCTTTTGTTTGAAAATGCTTCAGTGATAATTTTTGCAAGGCAGTTATGCAAGATCTCTTCCTCAATAGCTTGTTCTTTATTGGTTTTGTACTGTTTGTTTTTCATAAGTCTGGCTTTAGGTGTTTTTAGTGTTTGAAAAATCTCAAAAAACATTGTACTTTCAGATTCTTGGGTTATATTGCCATTGGCAGATATAGTGGCCTACTGCCTTTTTTGGAGCTCTGTGTTGTTTTGGGCCCGGTCCGGTTGCCCTTCCTTTTATTTATTCATTGAAATGTTTCACCAGGAAGACATGCTGAGCAACAAGTTGCTCATCTCCCGGTATGGCCTTTTGATTATGACTATCAGTGTTCTGGTTCACCTGTCTCTCTAAAACCTCCACTTCTTCAACATTTTCAAAACTCTGAAAAATCCTTGCTTCTGCTGCCTTTACCAAGACTAGAACCTGTATCTGCTGCTGAAGATTTGATCGCATTTGTTTGGTCTGGCATCTTCCCGAACTCCATTGCTCGCATGCTCAGCTTGCTCCATGCCATTTTTCCTAACGAAGGTGTTTCTATTTTTCTCTGAGCGTTGCCCAACTCAACATTAGTGACTCCCATTCTCCAGTCATATTTACTGCCAATACCTGCTGCTCTACGCATTTGGGGTTCAGCATCTCCAGTGTTTGAAGAAGACTCAGTGGAGGCTTTAATATTGTGTATGGAGGTTGTTAAGGTACAGTTTCATTTTGTTTTATAACCACCTTCTGTGTGTGCTTTTGAGAAGTTGTTGCGTTGTTATTCTCTTTCTCCTCTTTTTTCCTAAATAAATCAACCACCAAGGATTTTACTGTTGCAGGGTATGGCGCTATTCTTTTTGACTTTTGTCCTCTGCTATCTTTTGGGCATGTCGTACTAGTGGGAGGGAGAACCACAGCCCAAAATGAAGCATGTGCTCCCTGAATAGCTACAGTCCTTACATAATGAGTGGTTATAGAGCCTTTTTAATCAGGTAGTTGGGGTAAACTGGATATACTGAAACTTATTTGCTCCTTAAGTGAGCATTACATTTGGTTTCTTGAGGCAAAAACTGATCTTTTATTCTTCCATTCAACTACAATGGAAAAAACTGGGCTAGAGTGTCCCTACAGTAGCTCACTCCTCTCTCTTCTCTCCTTACTGATGCCATCTTTTCAAATGATAGGCTATTCCTGTGGGGTCAAAGTGTGGGGTACTCGTGGGTACAATGTTTCCCACTTTTTAAAATCAAGTCATACATCTAATATGTGACATTATGCTGCTCTCTTGCATACTACCACCACTTTTCTGTTGGACACTTCAACCCCATAGTTGGCACGCACAGTGTATGAGTAGCTTATCTTTTCTTCACTGATTTATGTACTCAGGGCAGTCCATCTGAAACTCAGCATCTCATTTCCAGTCAGATGTACCTTCCTCTTAGTTTTACAGCTGGGAAAGACTGAACCACAGAGAAGCTGAGCTGATAGTCAAGGTCTCACAGTGAGCCAGTTATCTGTGAGGGAATTTGAAGCTGTGGCCTCCTGGCCTCTGTTTCAAAGCTCCATGCTCTCTTTTACCCCTAGAGCACACTGTCTTCAATATGACACAATATCTGTATGAACTGTGGGACTGTTTGAAGTTGATATGTCTCATGCAGCAAGGCGTTACTTCTCAGGGGTCTGAAAGGGTGACAAAATGTGTATGTTGCATCCTCTGGGTTATATCTGTAGAACTCCCTGCACCAATTAGTATTATATTATGGGGTTTCTTCAAATACAGAAAGCAGAACAAACATCTGAGGCCAGTAAAGGCGTGTTTCAATGTGTGTACCAAATGTGAGTTTCTCACGTTTGAGAAAACTTTGTAAAACATGATTTTCTTTCAAGACACAATCCAGTTTAAATTTGATATAGTCTGAATTTGCCATCCTTTAGTTCCTCATTACATCATTAAATTTGCATGGATGCAAGACCCTCGTCCACAGAGTTCATCTGCTTCTGCTGCTTGACTCTTTGCTCCAGTTAAAGTCCTCTGTTTGTGATATCACATTTAGTTGCTGTGGAAATACTTATGCTGTCACAAACACCACTGTGACTTCAGTAAAGGATAAAAATACAGGAGCAAATCAACCATAGGAACTAGGATCCTGTTTCCATGTAAATGAACCCAGTAATAAAGGATACTGGGAGTATTAATAAAGAAATCCATAAAACATAATCTGAACCGTGTCCCAATATTACATTATTCAACGTTTTCTCACAATTGACAATTCACTTTAAAAATTCACTTCAAAAAAAGTCAAATTAAACAATCAGGCATGACAGAATGTGTGTGTACTGGGATAGTGTCATGCTTCCGGTCGATTGGAAGGCAGGAAGGGCAGCATCTTAGGTCCAGTTTTGAGCCACTGAGTGCCAGTCATGTGGCAGGTGGGCCTGGTTCCAGACAACTTCTGACTGGACAGGAAGGTCTCCTGTTAGGGAGAGATATAATGGATGCACTCACGGGAACAACCCTTGGGGTGCCATTCTTAGCTGCAGTTTCATGGGACACAAAAATATGACATAAAGTGTGTTTTACTTCATCGACTCATGAAATTGCTGTATGCAGAATAATACTTACGTGCCAGGGATGAGACCCCTTCTTGGTGCGACCTGGAAATGAAAATTAGGCATTACAACTGTTACGGTGCCCAAACCCATACAAACTGAGTTTGTGCACGGTAACAATTAAGCAATGATACAAACAAGGTATTTATTTATTTATTTAAATGTTTCACCAGGAAAGCACACTGAGCAACAAGTTGCTCGTCTCCTGGTGCGATCTGGGGGGTAGGGGAACATGAGGATAGTTTACAGAGATTTGGTACACAATATAAATTTACAGTAGATTACATTCAAATAATTTGAGCAGACTGTAAAGGAGTAATGAAATAGCAGGATGCTAACAGTTTTGAACTAAATAGATACTACGCCAACACTTTTGGACTAGATTGATACAACACAAAATAACATTTAGGCATACACTAAATGACACATGACTGTGTAGCTAGAAAATGGCTGAATAGAATTGTTGTAGTTTGGTCTAGGGAAGTTAGTGAGGAGTAAACACAGGCAGAACAGGTTGGCTAAGGCATAACAGAAGTGCAAGTTAACTACAAGTGCAGTAGAGATTAGGGGTCTGCCATAGCTAGGGCTATGTAAGGGGGAGAAGGGAAGATGAGAGGTAGGTATGTCAGTAGGAAGAGAAATGGGGGGGGTGGAAGGAAATGGAAGGAGGAGGCGAAGGAAGAGGTAGGAGGAGAAACGTCTGCTAGGGCCTAACCCCTCCAGTATGCTGAGGACCCTTCCTGCACAAGGCAGGGGTCAAGCATGATAGGAATGGAGCAGGTTGTGGCAGCGAGAGGTAGAGTATGATAGGAGGGAGGCAGGTTGTAGGCAGCGAGGGGGAATAGGCTTCAGAAGAACAGAAGAGAGGATGAAGGTGAGAGAGAGGCCAAATCCCAGCCCTTCAGGATGTGGAGAAGTGGAGGGAAGGGTTGGGTAAATGGTGTAAGGATGGGGTAGGGAGAGGCCCTTGGTACAACTTTGGATGATTGAGAAATCACAGTAAGAGACAATGGAAGGTCTGAAGGGAGGGAATCGGGGGAAGGGAAGGAATGCTGTTTTTTAGGTGGGTGGGAGGTGGAGCTGCAGCAGTGGCATTGCATGGGTACTGAAGAGGGGTAGGGTTTGTCAGGGGCTTAGAGGGGGGAGTTAGGGAGGGTCATAGCAGGAACAGCTAGGTGCAAGGAAGTTTTTGACGGCAGAGCTGATGGAGTAGTAGGAGGATGAGTGACGAATTTGAGGGGGGAGGGAATTTCACATTTTTGGGAGGTGGTGAGAGTAACCAGATTGGCTGATGAGGTCAATGAATTCCATTCACATATCGGGACTGTGTTGTACAGTACGGTCTGCAGGCCCATTGGCCCACGCTGTGGATCAAATGGCGTACAGCCATACTGTACGCTGTCAGTCAGTGGGCGGCCGGGTGGCTTGCGAGTGGGGAGCTGCCACCCGCCACTGACTGGGGGGCAAGGTGGTGGGTCTGAGTGGTGGGTGGGGAGGGGCACCGCTGGACCATGAGGGATTACTAATTTGACAAAGCCCCCGGTCGGGTCCACTGGACCACCAGGGATACATTTCATTTTTACTGAGCCACGATCGGGCAGGGGAGCAGGTCCACTGGACCACCAGGGAGTAGATTTATTTTATTAAGCCCGTGATCGGGCGAGGGGGTAGGGTCCACTAGACCACCAGGAATACTTAATATTTACAAAGCCCACGATCAGGCTCGGTTCGGTCCACTGGACCACCAGGGATACATTTATTTTCACTAAGCCCGTGATCAGGCTGGGGGAGCAAGTCCGTTGGGCCACCAGGGATTTTACAGTATTACAAAGCCCATGATCGGGCATTGGGGCACGTTGCCGCCAAGGGGCAGGGAGTGTTGGTCCCTGACGGCTGCAGCCTGGCAGGGTGCCAGGCACAGGTCGCCGGGGATCGGTGTACCTGTATGCAAATGGGGCCATAATGACATGCAAATGGACCCATTTGTGCCTTGCATTCATAATGGCCCCATTTGCATACCCACCGCTGAATATTGTGGTTCCTGTACCTAGCGCAACCGCACTTGCGCATCCCCCTGCTCCTTTCTTGCCACTTGCGCTGGCACAGTGCCACTGCGCCATGCACAATGCGGGCAGCCACGGTGCCATATTCAATGGTGCTGAGCCATGGTGCAGCACCATTGAATATCGCCCAGACCATGCCCTGGCACATCCCAGTTATGCTGCGCCCAGGCTTGCACCCCTGCCTGGCACAGTCTGAATATCCGTCCCTAAGACTTTTTCATTGTCTGTGCATGATGCAGTGCCATGCACAGGCAGGCATGAACATGTGCACCACAGAAACCCATGCCCCTCCAACCAAACCTATCCATTTGGCCCACTTGTAGGCAGAGCTAGACATTTCTCTTAGTCACTAACTGATGAGAATGATCGCTTGCTCCCCTGAGTCCAGCCTCTGCCATGATTGGCCTTACCCCAGGCTAATCTGCACATGTTTTAATATTCCGCATGAACTTTTCACTTTCCAGTCCCTGTACTCCTCTTGCATGACATAGGTAAGTCTTACAATGGCATCTGCACTTAAAGCACAAAATCTCTAGCCCCTGGGTGGTTGCACCTTCACAAGCCGCCCTCTCCGAACCATTCGCCTGGATTCTTCTCCAGCAAAACACCGCTAAAGCCGCCAACCAATTGAATTGAGAGCACCTTCTGGCCCTTGCTCCCGATTGGCTTCTGCAGTTCTCTTTGGCAATCCTTCCAATTCCAGCAAAAATCGAATGGTCTGCTAAAATAGCTGCAACCGCTCCCTTCCCTGACCGATTTGATCTTTCCCCCAGCTTACAGTGTAATTATCAGGAGTATGAGTGATTACGCTCCTCTTTGAATCTTTGCCTGAGACTGGGCCTAGGTGCCCTAGCATATTCTTACCTTCCCTGCCTTGCGACCTTCCTTTGGCCCGATGGTCCATTGGACACGGATAGCCAGTGCTAGCACCTAGTCTGGACAATTGTGTGGTAGGTGCTGTCCCATCTGTTGCTTCAGTACCTTGCTCACACCTTCTACCAGCAAGTCGCAATACAGTCGCCTCCCAGTCCCAATGTAAGCGCTCCCTGGGGCTGCCGTGATAGTGCCTGGCAGGCTGTCTGCGCCCTTCAGACATAACCATACCTGTTTTACTCCCTTGTGAACTGTGTCAAGAGAAAAGCTGTTATCACTTATTTTGTCTGACTGTTATGATAGCAATACCTGGGTCTAGCTTGTGTTCTTTTTTAAGAGAATTATTGTTACAATATCAATCTCTGTATCTCTGTGGACTTGCCTGTTCCCACTATTCATACTGTTCACTTGTCTTATTGATGATCCCAAACTAACTGCTATGCTATGTACATCTGTGTATCCTGATTTGCACTTCTTCTGTGTTTTATTCCTACTGTAAATATAGCTGTTTGTAATAAAATCTGGACTTAACCAGGTTCATCTTGTAAATGAGCTTGCTCAACGATGTTTGCCTGGATAAATAAAGATTTGATTGATTGATTGATTGATTGATTGATTTTGCTATTCAGCCCTTTGACATCTTCCTGGTAGTCCAGTGCCCCCCCCCCCGCTTGAATTCCTCCTAACTGATCCCCCTCCCTATCCTGGTCCACACAAAGAAAGACATCCTCAGGCTTGGTCCCTTGCCAGTCTCTCTCCTGAACCTGCCAGACTGTTGTGAAGTCCCTACCCCCGCCTGTAAATGTTTTACAGGCAGAGTGAGGGGGATCTCAGAAGTGCTACTGACTTGGCAGAGGTCACCATGTTTGGTTTTTTAAACTCTGTTTATTGCTGGCTTACCAGGGAACTCTCTCAGGCATACCCCTGCACCTCTGCTGTTCTGCTGCCCTGTCTAAAGTCCAGTCTCTGGGAAATCAGGGACAGATACCCCGTTCCAGCTTGATCCGACAGACCCCTCAGCTCTGTACCCCTGAGATGGGGCCGCCATCCACCCTGGAGTTCTTTCTATAATCTAATGCACTGAGTCAGGGCTGGATGAGAGATTGGGAGAGCCGGAGACTGAATCCGACGTTGGGCATGAGGCGCAGGGATTTAAGGAGCTTCTGCCGCCTCTCCCTGGAGCCGGAGGGGTTTCTACTGTAGGTGTTTTCCCCAGAGCGTGAACATGCAATGACATCTGCACACGTAGGTGCTGATGTCCACCACCGCTCCACCCCTTAACTGCATTGCTCCATGTAGGGCTCCCAATCTCCATCCGGGGCCACTAAGGAGCAATGGATGAAACATCCTCAGCCCTCCTCAGTGGCCCGAGTCCATTCCCAAACTTGGGTCACCAGCGTAGCATGAGGTGTGGCATCCAGTACCTCAACCCTCAGCACCACCGGGCTGGCACCATGATTTTTAACGTGGTACTGTCTGCCGTTAGCCTGGTGAACTCATACCCTTTCAGTGCAACAGCTCACTGTAATGTGTACTGGCACAAAAGCTGAGTATGACCCCCTCTGAGCAAATCTTGTGGGGTGGGGGTCTCAGGCACGAGGCTGGTGATAAATCATGGTGCAATTATTTACTGCCAGTCTCTTGCACCTGAAAATTGGGCCCTACATTTTACACATACAGTTGCAGCATGTGGATGACTGGGTCCACAATCGCACACCCAGGTTGAGAATCTTCTAGACAACAGGACTGAAGAAGAGCCTGGTCCACCAGATAAGGACTGAAAAAATAATAGAAAGTAAACAAGATCTGCCTGATGCCAACACTACTTGTCTTAACTTTTTTATGTTATCTTTGTTTATTTTGTAGCAGCCTGTTCTGTCTCATCAGTCTCACTGTCGTAATTGTAGTTATATGAGGACCACATCCAACATTGATTTGACAGATTTTTTTGTATATAGTGCCACAGAGAGGGCTTTAATGCAGGGGCACTGCTTTTCAGTACTGCTCCCTACACTGTACACAGTGGTTCAGGTCCGCCCAACACCAGGCAATTAGTTTCATCCCCAGCACCAAACTCACTTATAGCCCCACCTCCATAGCACCATTTTTTTATTTTCTCATGGTCCGGGTCATACACTGGACCCATCAGGTAGTTTGGGGGACCGGGCCAGATTTTTGTTTTATTCCCTGAGGGCCCAGGTTGGGCATCAGACCTGTCAGGGAGGGAGGGAGTGAGGGGAAGAGATTTTTTTTTCTTCCCCGACAAAATGAGTTTGAGCATGCATAGCAGTGTTGTCCTATGTGCATGTTGGAGCAAGTGCAGAGCTGAGACTAAGCAAAGAGAGAAGGAAAGAGTAAAGTGGGGAAGTGGAGCCATGATCACAGGCTTGGGGTTACAGCCTTGGAAGTGTATGCCATCAGTCCCCCTTCAGCCAAGTCTCCCACACTAGTGCACTGCAGGCTGGAGTAGGTGAAGATGGCCGAACAGGCTGGTAGCAGCAGCAGTGCAGTAGCAGCAGCCCCAGGTCTGCAGTGCAGTGTTTAAACCCTTACTGTGAACTGAGTGGACAGGCATGGAGAAAGCAGTGTTTTACTACCCTGCCTACTCCATCTTCCACTCACCACTTTGCTGCTGCTCCTCCCGATCTGTGTCAGTGGCTCAGTAGGTAGCACACTCGCCTCTGAGGCTGGGAGATCAGAGGGCTGTGGGTTCAGTTCCCACATCTGGCACTTGGGTTAATATCCCAGTACTGACACTGTAGTGCAGCATGAGAGGGGTGCTGCACTTCTGAGGTGCCGTCTTTCGGATGAGACGTTAAACCGAGGTCCCATCTGCCTGGATTGGTGGTAGTTCAGGTGGATGTTAAAGATCCCATGGTACTTATCGAAAAGAGCAGGGGAACTTCCCCAGTGTCCTGGCCAAATTTCCCTCATTCACTAAAAATACCACCAACAGCTTAATCTGGTTCAAGGTTGGTTGGTATTCATCTGTATCCCCTTCCCCCGGGTCGTGCCTGAAAATAGGCAGGATTTGTTTAGTGCACTCACCCGGTCAACAAAAACAAAATAAATAAATCTCCATTTGGCTTAATACACGGGCTAGGTTGGGCATGGGACACATCAGGTAGTTAGAGGAAGGGGGACATATTTTTCTATTTTGCTATTGGGCCTGGTTGGGCACTAGACAGATAAGATAGTCGGAGGGAGAGACAGACACATTTTTTGAGTTCCCCAGCAGGTGGTATTGGGCACTGGACCTGTCAGGTTTTTGGGGAGTGTCAGATTGTTTTTTTATTCCCTGACATCCTGGGTTGAACACTGAACCTGTCATGTTGTTGGTGGAGATGATAGTTTTGTTTTGTTTGTTTTTTTATTCCCTGAAATCCAGGTTGTGCACCAGATCTGTCAGGTTGTTGGGAGAGGGTGACAGTTTTTATTTATTCCCTGATAGGCCATGTTGGGCACTGGATCTGTCAGGCAGTCTGGGAGAGGTGGAGAGATTTTTTAAATTCCTTTACAGACTGCACTGGGCACTGGATCAGTCACGTTTTTGGGAGTAAGCAGATATGTTTTTATTCCCTGACAGGCTGAGATGCATAACAGACCGATTAGGTAGTTTGAGAGAAGGAAATACTTTTTATTTCCTGATGGGCTGAGTTTAGTACCAGACCAGTCAGGTAGCTGGAGTGGGGACGGGGACACATTTTTTAGTTTTATTTTCCTGACAGGTTAGATTGGGTACTGGATCTGTCAGGTTGCTGGGGAAGGGGGACATACTTATTTTATTCCCTGAAAGAATGGCTTGGTTATGAGACCCGTAAGGTAGTTGGGGAACGGGGACAGATTTGTTTTTATTCCCTGATGGCCGAGCCCTGTCACTGAACCATCAGACAGTTGTGAAGGGGGACAGTTTTTTTTTATTCCCTGTTGGGCACAAGAAAATATTTTCTATTCTACATTCTCTGCCCTACCAGTATGGAACTCCTTTGCCTTGTAAAACACTTCGGGATACAGTATGTATGAAAGCCATTATTTAAAACATAATTCCATTATATTCTACAGACCTGTCATAGTTGGGAAGAGAGGGACAGATTTCTTGTCCCTGACAGGTTGGGTTGGACACCGAATCCATCAGGCAGTTGGTGGATGAGGTCAGATTTTTTTTTTGTATAACATTTTTATTAGCAGATATAAAGTTCATACACAGTTTCGTCACATATAGCAGCATGAGATACTTGTTACCTTGCCAAATAAATTCTGTAAGACACGTCTCCATTTTTTTATGTCTCCCACAGTGGGGCAGTAAGGTAAGATCTGCATACGATACAATATTCTGAGCAGGACGTTCATTTTGATAAGGTTTATTCTCCCTATCCATGAACCTGGCGGTGCCCTCCATCGCTTGGAGAGAGTCTGAAGAAGGCGTTTGTAGTTCAGGTCGTACAGACTGCCCAAATCTTTACCCACTTTTATCTCTAGGCATGTGAATGCCCCATGCACAATGTTTAACCCCCAGGAATTTCTTCTGCTTCCTTCATTACCATCAAGGAACGTTACCTCTGATTTATTTAAATTCAATTTATAACCAGAAAATTTAGCAAGTTGCTCCACTATCTGCAACATAGCTGGGACTGGCTTTAGTGGGTTTGTAAGAAACAATAAAATATTGTCTGCATATAATGTTATCATGTGTTGGACCCCATTTTTACCTTTAACCCCCCAAATCGATGGTTCATTCTATATTTTGATAGCTAAAGGTTGTATTGCTAAGGTGAATAATGGGGAAAGAGAGGACAACCCTGTCTGGTTCCCCTTCCAAGCCCAAACCCTCCCGATGTCATTCCGTTTACCAGTAGCTTGGCTAATGGATTTTTATAGAAGGCCCCCACCAGTTGCAAAAACTCACTTCCCAGACCAAATCTCTCCAAGGCTGTCATCATATATTTCCATTCTATTCTATCAAATCCTTTTTTGGCATCCAAGGACAGGACACAAGCCCTCCCAGGATGTCAAGAACCCCACTACACTACATTCAGCAGTCTTCTCATGTTATGGTAGGACTGCCTGTCCCACACAAATCCCATCTAATCTGGATGGACTATCAAGGAAAGCACTAGTTCCAATCTCATGGCTAGCACTTTTGTCATAATTTTGCAATTGTAGTTTAGGAGAGATATCGGTCTATAGGATGTGCACTCTACTATATCGTTCCCTGGCTTGGGAATCACTGTGATGATGGCCTCACAGCACGTTCCAGGGAGTCTCCTCTCTCCCCTTGTCTTCTCCATTACATCTCTAAGCGGTTCAACAAGGGCTTCCCTCAGTTCCTTATAATATTCTGACCCAAACCCATCAGGACCCATTGCTTTACCCCTCTTTAACCACCCTATGGCAAGGTCTATTTCTCCTGTTGTTATTTTTGCTCCTAACTTTTGTTCCTGTGCCAGATTGAGCTGGTCATCAGACCGATCAGGTAGCTGGTGGATGGGGCCAGATTTTTCTTATTCTATTGGGGCAGTTAGGCACAGGAAATTATAGTCTAGTCTACATTCCCTATATTACCAGTATGGAACTCCTTTGTCGTGTAAAACACTATGGGATACCATGTATATGAAAGTCATTATATAAAACAACATTCTATTATATTCTGCAGTCTCCGCACTTCCAACATCTACCTCCTGTGCTTTGTAAAGCACACCTGTCATAGCTGGGGAGTAAGTAACAGATCTTTGGCCCCTAACAAGCTCAGCTGGGCACTGAATCTATCAGGTAGTTGGGGGGAGGGGACACATTTCTTTTTTATTGCCTTGGGGGGGAAGTATGATAAATTGATGATGCCCACACCTGTCATTGTTTTCCAAAAGACTTTGCTTCTGCTGGGAGCTGTCAACCAGTGGTGATGTGGCCTGGGGGTAGGTGCTGCACTGCTAAGCATGTTGAATAATAGCATGCATGGTAATGTGAAACTTCTGTAGGTGTCAGGGAGAGTGCAGAGCTGAGATTGTGTGTACCAGAGCAGGAAAGACAGCAAAAGAGGGAGAGTCTGGCAGTGGAAACGGAATCATGTTCACTTTTGACAATAGTCTTGGAGGTGCATACTGTCAGTCTCCCTCAGTCCAGTCTCCCATGCTAGTGCACTGTAAGTGACAGAGAGGCTCAAACTCAGTGGCAGCAGCAGCAGTATGGCCACAAAGGGGTCCATATTTTTTATTCCCTGACAGCTTTGGGTGGGTACTGGATCTGTAAGGATGTTGGGGAGAACTGATTGTTTTTATTCCCTCATCGGCTGGACTGGTCCTTAGACTCATTAGGTAGTAGAGGGAAAGAGGCGAGAATGTATTTTGTTTTTGTTATTCCATGACAGGCTGGGTTGGGCCCCAGACCTGCCAGATATAGAGTTACCACCTATCCTGATTTTCACAGGACAGTCCTGATTTGGCCAGCTGTGTCCTGCAAAAAAACATGAAAAATACTACATATCCTGATTTTATAGTTGAAAAAATATTTTCTAACTTTCCACTAATTGTTACAGAAAACTACAATACCTTAACTAAAATACCTTAAAATGATAAGAAACAATAGAAGCAACTGAAAAACTATAACACTTAGTCTTAATTCTGATTATATAGAGAAAACAAGTCTGTTGCATTGGTCATGGTGACATACTGTCCTGTGAAAAATCATGTTTCAGTAAGAAATGTCCCACTTTGGGCTTCTTAAAAGGTAGTAACCCTAGTCAGATAGTCAGTAGAGGGGAGGGGGGGCATATTGTCTTTAATTCCCTTTTGGGCCAGGTTGGACATCAGAAATATTATTCTATTGTACATTCCCTGTACTGCCAATTTGTAACTCCTGTACCTTGTAAAACATGTTAGGATACAGTGAGTATGAAAGTCATGATTTCAGGCTAAACTCTTGTCTTCTACAGTTCATACACAATCAGGTAGTTGGGAGAGGGGGACAGTTTTTTATTCCGTTAGGCCAGATTGGCCACTAGAAATTCTACTCTATCCTACAGTTCCTGCATTATCAATGTGGAACTTCTGTGCCTTGTTAAACACTTCAGGACACAGTGTATATGAAAGTCATTATATAAAACAAAATTTGATTATATTCTACAGTCCCTGTGTTACCAGAATCAAACTCCTCTGCTTTGCAAAGCACCAGACTCATCATAATTCAGGGAAAGGGAGAGATTTTTTCCCCCCTGACTGGCTAGGTTGTGCATCGCGTACATTAGGTAGTTGGTGGGAAGGGGGAAAGGTTTTTATACCCTGGTAGGAAGTATGGTAAATTGATGAGGCACACGCCCACCATTTTTTTCAAAAGACTTTGCTTCTGATGGGCACTATCAGCCAATAGTGTTGGCCCAGGAGCAGATGCTGCACAGCTCAGCATGTTGAGTAGGAGCAGGCATGGCAGTGTGAACCCTATGTGTCAGGGAGGGGGCAGAGCTAAGATTGTATACCAGAGAAGGAAAGACGACAAGAGAGAGAGTGGCAGCAGCACAGGCGGGAATCACATGAATTTTGGATTACGGTCTCAGAAGTGCATACTGTCAGTCTCCCTTGTTCCAGTCTCCCATGCTAGTGCGCTGCAGGCTGGAAGTGACTGAGAGGTCAGAATCACTGGTAGCACCAGCAGCATGGCAGGAGAGGGGTACATATGTTTTTTTTTTCCTTTTTATTACATGACAGGTTGAGTTGGGTACTGGACCCGTCAAGTTGTTGGGGAAGGGAGACAGACTTTTTTATTCCCAGATTGGACAGGTTGGTCCCTGGACTCGCTAGGTAGTTGGGGGAAAGAGGAGGGACAGCTTTTTTTTTAATTCCTTGACAGGCTGGTTAAGAATCAGACCCATCAAATAGCTTGTAAAGGGGGCCAGATTTTCTTTCAGTCTCTGCTGGGCCATGTTGGTCATCAGACATTTTGGTCAATTTTGTACTCCCTGTGTTGCCAGTACATAACTCTTGTGCATTGTAAAACACTTTAGGATACAGTGAGTATGAAAGTTAGGATTTCAAACTAAAATCTTGTATTTAACAGTCCATGCTCTACCAGAATCTAACTTCTGTGCTTTGTAAAGCATCAGACCTGTCAGGTAGATTGGGGAGGACAGATTTTATATCATCTTTGATAAACTGGGTTGGGCAGCAGATCATCTTGCAAAGGCAGTTTTCAGTGTAATACTATTGTAAGCATGCATGTAATTTCATAGGCTAGAAATAACATCTCCTTGTAAGTAAGAATGACAAAAAGATTAAAACTGTTTCTGTGTTGGTTGTGTTGTTTTTCAGATTGCTTCTCCCTCAGCCCCTCTTGCTCCAACAACTAATCCTACCTACCCACCCTTGTTTTGTCTCAAGCCACGCTACTTGAAGTGACTGAAAACTCAGCTTTTTTTGTCATTATACCAAGAGGCTGGGAGAGAGAATTCCTAGTTCCTGCAAGCACCAAATGGTGCCACAGTTCTATTTTTTGTTCTTTTGAATTGCAATAATTAAGTAGCATAAAAACCGTTTTAAATAGGCTATTGCATTTTTTTCCCCCAGAAAATCAAGGTTAACATTCCATTCACAAAGCTGTGTAGGCTGAGTTTATAAGTACTTCTTTTCTGAGTTCATTCAGTCATTCTTGTCATCACAGTGGGAGGGTGGCTACCCCAAGCAATCCGAGGACTTCTTCAATGTTATCACCTAGATCAGCTGCAGATACACAAGACAGTGGCCACTTGATCAACGGGTTCTCATGCACGCTTCCCTTCTGCAGCCAACAGAAAATTTAGCAAAGCATTACAGACAACTGCAAGGAGCAATAGCAAGGCACAACTCACTCACTGACAACTGCAAAACGGTGTATCCCATTCCTCCAATGCATTTCAGTTAGACAGCAGCAAAACACTCCTGACTATGATCCCAGTAGGAACTAGTCTGCTATGCAGACAATTCCTAAAAACTGTATAAGAGATAAAGGTAACTAACTGTACGGCCATTCTCCAGGTTTCTCTGGGACCACAGTAAAGTGACCTCATCACTAAGTTGCAGGAATCGACTCTGAATGGACTGACAGTAAGCCCACTATCTGACTACGCTCCATCCCCAGTGCAACCCTAGCTCCTCGGGTTTTCAACAGGAGTCTTAGGGAACAGTTTATTTTATCCACAATGCCACACTTTATTTTGGTGCAGTACCTAGTTTACGTACCAATCTTTCTGCCAATGTATTGTGCTTGCATGTTGTATGTCTGTTTTCTTGTGTGGACATTCCCCTTGATCACACCTGGAAATAAACCTTGGCTCACGGTGCCCTTCTGGTTACCAGTTTTCAAATAAATAAATAAACAATGGGGCAGGCTGGTTATGGGGGGTTGAGTACCGTTTCAGCCTGTTTCCATCACTGTTCATGGAGAGAGTGGACATGTTCAAATCCTGAAATGAAACTATTACTTTACTGGGTTTCATCACCAGCACTGTTTTGTCCTGATCCTCATTGCACGTCTCGCAAAAAAAAAAAAGACTTCCATCATGATCAAGGTACCCGAGGTAGACAGGATTCCTGAGCAAAAAATATATAGATGTGAAAAAAAAAACCTCCATTTGGGAGATCACTCCTGGCGAAAAAGCAGAAGAAGGAGGAGAAGGAGGAGAAGGAGGAGTAGAAAGAAAAGTACTTCTACACAAGCTCCTGACACTTCGTTTCCACTGTCATTGAGCCTGCAAGGGGCCAGTTGCCTACTGCCACCAGCCACCCACCCCCCCCAAAAAAAACACGAAGAAGCCTAGCAAGGCTTGCAGAGAGACCCTTTGTAAGATCAGAGTCTAAAATACTTGTTGAGCACTGGTTATATAGAATAGCTACAGGATAACATAGAGAATAATGGCTGAGTAAGAGGTTATAACAAGAATTTTACACCCCTCCCAGAGGTGTGGGATGCCACATAAACACTGAGAGCGAAGCTTGAGGGTTTTTTAAAGGCATCCCATGCCAAGTGGGGGGGTGTCAAATTTGAGTTTTACACACCTACCCAGCCTTTATCTTACATAATTGCTGCGGAGTGTTTTTTAGCCACAGCAATTCTATTAAATAAAAACACATTCCTGTTCCGGCGCGGTCCTGACTGTGTGTAGCATTGTCTGTAGCTCCTGAAACCTTTTTCTTTTTTTTTTCAAGTTCAAGTAAGGTTGTTTAACAAGAAAAAGTTTAATCATCATGACAGCTCTGTTTCCTTTTTGGTTTTTAAAGACTTACCACTGAGAGTGAGTGGCAGTTGGGGTGGCGATGTGGTCTTCAGTGGGAAGACAGCCGGCTGGCATACGCACGGAGCGAGAGAAACCCGCCGCGTGTTTGCCATTATAACTGGCTGGTTATAACAGCAGATTATAACTGGGTTTCCCCTATGGGAAAAATGCTCCCTGGTAATTATAATATAAATATATTTGAAAGCATGCATTGCTGTCAGGAATAGACAGATCCAGTTAAAATAAAAAGACCCCACCCCTAGAAACTGTTTGGCTCCAAAATACACAATCAAAAATAAGCTAGGCAACTCTAGTAGGCTGAAAAATGAACTAATAAGCAATTGGAATCTAAGTAGCAAGTCAGGAAAATGTAGATATGTGCACCATACTAGGTTCAACAAGAGGTTTGAAAAAAGGAACATTTCAAACCCTGGTGGGGTTCTGCTCAAACCTGTGGAAGCTTTGTTCGCCTGTCTCTAATAGGTGTTCTCTAAACATTTGTCAGAGTTAAGCAAGGGTATCCAGCTACTTTAGTTCAATGGTGGAACTTTCATTGGAACTTCACAGAGTCTGCTGTACAAATAAGGATTCGAATGACAGTCAGTACAGAGGATCCTGGCTGCACTGCTCAACAATTTAAAGTGCACATAGAATACACTGGAAGCTAGCTAAGTCAGTTTGGTTGAATTTGGTCAGCGCAGTGTGAGAATGATGTAGCAGTTCTTTGGAATGCGTGACCTCTCTCCTCCAGCAGCAGCTATTCGAATGAAAATGTCATTTTTTGCTTAATCAATCAATTAGATTTATTTGTAAAAAGCACCTTTCTCAAAATCAAGGAGCTTGTACAGCACAATAATTAACTACATAAATACAATTACTGAACAAATTAAAACAATAAATACCATAACAATTTTAAAAATCAGAATTCGTCGAATTAAATAAGAAGGTTTTAAGCTCACCTTTAATACTTTCGACAGTCGGGCAATCTCGCACCCGACGAGATAGAGAATTCCACAGGCTCAGGGCCATAAAACTAAATGTCCTGGCCCCAGATGTCTTTAAACGGACCCTGGGAATCTCTAGCAATCCCTTGCTGGTGGGTCGGAGGGGAGCGAGAGGAACAGTAGGGATGAAAGAGATCTTGCAGGTAACTAGGTCCCTGGTCTTAAAGACTGAAGTTTAATTCCACAGCTTCTGAGAATGATGGCATGACTGGGAAAGTTTTTAACTCCAAAATGTACAATACATGTGGGTTAGTGGAGTAGGTATGCCACTCCTATGAGGTAGGGTCTCCAGACAGACTGGATCAACCACAGGGCATTTTCTGCTTGTAAAAGTCTCTGTTTCTATGCTTCTTAATCCACTCTGAAAAAGTACCCAATTCTCAATTGTTTTTTGTCTCCTTCCATTCCTGCAGGAGTGTCACCCTTTCAGGCCCCACACTGTGCCACTTCTCTGTCTGCCACACTCACTTTCGTCAGCATCATCCACCTTCAGTTCCCAATGCATCCCTCTAATGCCTGGGTCAGTTTTATCTCTCCCAGAGGGACCCTCTACCTCCCATGTGGTGTAGGAGGTTAATTCCAATTTTTAATGTATACTTCTGCAGCAACCAGATTATTCATATATTTGATGTACAAAAAAGCTAAATTGCAGTCATGCTATTGTGTTAAAATTACAGAGCGGTAGCTATGTTTCAAAATCTGGAACGCTACTTTTTTTGATGCCATTTTATGTACTTTTCCTATGAAGAGAATAATCAGGAATGGGACAATGACAAATGATTCTGAGGTCATGGAATAGTCTGATTAGGTTTGAAATGTTTTGAGAATCTGTCTTGCCTTATGAGAAGCTTTTAGTTGTGTTTTTCTTTGCTAAGGCATAACACAACTATGTGAAACTTTACTTCAACCCCTGCTTAAAACATTTCAGAACTGAACTAAATATATTTAGTGTCAGCTAAGTAATTGGCTCCTGACACATTCATACCAAAGATAGAACATAACTATGAGGAAAATGATAGTAATCTTGCTCACTGGGTCTGCCCTCCAACCATTCTCCTTTCTCAACATCTTCTTTCTAGGACATCTTTCTCATTCTCCTGCAGGAAAACTGGCATTCCACAGGTGCTGTTGACCCCACAGTGTGACCACTTCACTACTGGGTAGGCAATCCTTCACTTCCCATGTGGCTAACTGTAGTGTATTCCACACAGAGAGCCATAGGGATAATGGCACAACCCACCTCTGGCTAACAGGAGCCCTCACAGCTGAGTCTTCCACCTTTGTGCACCACAGGCCATAAATAGCATGTCTGCCAGTGTAGAGAATTTTTCTCCATACCAGTGGGTTGCAGCTTTGGGCTTAGTCTCTGGGTTATCTTCAGCCCTTTGAAAATCCAGCCACAGGTGTATTGCCAAAATGGGGCAGTCTACTCTTGGTGAGGGAAGGGGTGGGCTGCTGGACATTTAATCACCCCTTTCTGGCTTTGAAGTTAGTTGCTCCCGCTCTCTACCAGCGCAAGGCAGGGTGCAGGCATGGTGACCCCCCTCCTCTGGGGAGCATGGGAAACAAAGTGGAAAAAGATGTGACTAAAAAGGAATATTTAAAAAGCAGTATCACTTTAAATTAAGTAACCTAAATAGTATTTAATAAACATATAGTAGACAAGTTATTTAAGCAATAAGATATGACAGGGCGTGCATTGCGATAAGATAACAGCACACCTAGGGGTGTTGTGAAGCACAAGGCACTACCAAATGCCTTCAACCACCTGAAAAGTGCTGTTATCCTACCACTAAGCACACCCTGGAGTGCCTTTTTGCGATCATAAAATCGGTTCAAGATTGGACAGGGGTTAAAAAATGCACAGAAGTAAAAGAAAGTAAAACATTTTATTGTCTTTTTTTTAATTTATTCACCATGACAAAAAGTCCCATCCCATCCCAGCATTTGCACACCACCTCAGTTTCAAATATCATACACAGTACAATATATTTTTTAAATTAGCTCTTTAACCTCTGTTTTCCCCAACTGACCCCCATTTACCTGTTTCCTCACCTTTCCTCCTTCTTCTTTATATTATTTCTCCCTTTTCCCCTCAGTGTTTCTTTTCTATCTTTGTTACATTCACTAGATGGAATATTTAATCTGGATGGAATACAAGAATGCAAAATCTCTGCTCAGTCCTACTGTCAGAATTATCACCCAGGGCTTCTGTTTTATGTATAGCAGGTTAAACAGCTAAGATCTCCATGGTAAGCAGGAAAAGAAAGAGGGGTATTTTTTATGGTCATCAAGAAAACACCAAAAATTAGCAAGAGTTGGCTAGAGTCAACAGCAGCTGTCCGGTGCATAAGCTAGATGTGCAATTTTTTGTGTGTGTGTTACTGTGATGTAATTATGTGCTAATTTATAAGGCTTTGAGAGGCAGTACATGTGCTATAATGCACATAGTACATATCAGTTTTCTGCAATACTCTACATACATCACAATAATAACAACAAAAATAAAGGTTTGCACATCAGGCTACTGCAGAAACAGCTAGTTGGTACTTTGCTCAGACAAACATGTACAAACTCAGGTTGCCACCTGTCAGGTATTTCACCTGGTAATCAGGTTTTCCGGGTCCCTATCCAGTAATCTAGTTTTGCTCAGTGTTTGTCAGTTTTTGAGCCATTTTCAGTGCTTTCGTACTTTTGAAACAGATTTTGTCATATCATTCATTGTTTCAGCTGCATGTCCAGGTTACAAACAAGTTTTGTTGTCAATATAGCCCTTTGTTTGTGAAAGCGGTCAACCTGGGAGGTGTAAAGTATGGCCATTAACACCATTAGCACTTACTTAATCTAATCTCTTCATTCTACATCTTAAAGTCACATAGTAGCAAAGCCTGCCAAAAAGCCTTCCCCCAACGTTTTGCAACAGTAAAAGATGCAGTTGTCTTCCACTTTCATTTGCTGGTAACCTTTTTCATCTTAGCACAATTTAGGCATTTTTAAAAATGTTTTAAATTACCCCCCCCCCCAAAAAAAAAGTGTGGTTACTTCTTTGGCTTTTTAAATAGTAATGTGGATATAAAAAAAAAAATACTGTACTCCTGGGATAACAGCACTTGCGGCAAGTAGAATGGCACAAGTAGCAACTTACGCCAGCAGTTGTGACATGTGCAATTCTATAATGTGGCGTGTGACATGTCTCAGGCCACTTGCAATGAAGAGCAGTTGCGCCATAAACCCCCTGCGACATGGCGCTAGGGGTTTATGGCAGCTGTTGTGTCCAGTTCCAGTAGAGCAGCAACAAAGTCCCAAATGTTAGGATTCTACAAGAACCCCCGGAGGAGAACCGGCAACGTAAGTCACACCAGCATTTAGATTGTGTAACTGTACGTACGTCCTCCGAGAGTCCTGTAGAACCACCAGCAGCCCAGCATCCAGTACATGTGCCCTCCTCCCATGTCAAGTACATCTCTGTAGTTGCCTCAATGGCATCTCACACCCCCACCCCGATCCCCCATACTGCATATGCCCCCTGTACCCCCAAACAGTGAAAGCCCCATAGGACTGCCCACATACCCCATGACCCCAAACCTCCCACTGCTAGAGGCCCACAGGGTGGCACTGTCAACCCCCCCACCCATGCCCAGACCCCAAGACAGTGCCACAAATGGAACTGTGTAATATCCCTGGTAGTCTAGTGGGCCCCCCACCCAGCCATGCCACTCCACCCAGCACCCCCCACCCATCCCCAGCTGGTGACTGGCACAACCCTCCTCTCACCACCACAGCCAGCTGCTGACTGAGATCCTCCTGAGTGCTTACTGTAGTGGCAGGCTCAGAAATAATACTGATTAATTTCTGGCGCGTCTGTACAGCTACTTGCTCAGAAGGAGCTCAGTCAGCAACTGCCGATGTGAGGTGCCAGTCTCTAACTGGGATGGAAGTGAGTGTAGTTGGCTGGGTGGGGGCTGGGGAGCCACTAGACTACCAGGTACTAATTTCCATCTGTTGTGCACACACATAGGACTGCATGTACTGTACATACTGTACAGTACACCAGTCACAGGGGGATCAGGATAGGTGTTGGGGGACCCTTGGTGGCATGACAGTAGGTGGGGGCCTCTAGCCCTGTGAGGCTCTGCTGGGGATCGGGCAGGGGGGGCACTTGCGACATGTGATTTACCTGTTGTGGCTTGCGACTTTCTCACTAGGTGCGCCCTTTGTTCGGCATACCTGGCTGTATGTCGCAAGTCACAGGACTTAGCTACAGGGACCCTGCCCTTCTAGAAAAGGGTGCAGAAGCAACGTTGCAGTGGTGTGTGGCGCAAGTCACGTTTGGCGGCGACTTGCACCAAGCTTCTAGGTTTGGGCCCATAAAGTACACATAATAATAATAATAATAGTAATAATAATTCTTTATTTATAAGGCACCTTTCAACAGATCAAGGCACTTAACAATAAAATAAGCAATACATAAAACATTGAGCATCATACTTATAAAATTCAAATAGCAGACAACATAAAATCAAACATAGGCTTGGCACCATAAGTGTGTTTTAAGGGCCTGTTTAAATCCCTCCATGGTCATGCACTCCCGTAACTGATGTGGTAGAGAATTTCAAAGGGCAGGGGCCGCATACATAAATGCCCGGGCCCCAGAAGATTTTAAAGAAACCCTTGGAATCTCTAGCAACCACTCATCAGCCAAGCGGAGCGATCACCTGGGGTAGTAAGGAACCAGGAGCTCTTTCAGGAAGTCCAGGCCCTGTCCATGTAGGGCTTTATAAGTCAGAAGTCTGACTTTAAAGGTGATCCACCACTGCACCGGCAGCCAGTGCAGTTCGCGCAGTACCGGAGAGATACATAGACGAGACCGGGGCATCCCCGTCAATAACCAGGCTGCAGCATTCTGTACCAGCTGCAAGTGGTGGATATCCACCTCAGGTAACCCTAGATAAAGAGAGTTGCAGCAATCCAGATGTGAGGTCACAAAGGTGTGGACCAACATAGGGAGATCACTGGATGGAACTAGGTGCTTTGCCCTGGAGATGTTCCTTAAATGGTAGAAAGAGAATTTGATGACTGCTGACACCTGTGATCGCAGTGTCAGACCCTCATCAGAAATCACCCTTAGGTTTCACACCTGTTCAGAGGTAAGGAGCTGGAAGCCCCCAAGAAAAAGTCCCAAAGACAGACCTTCCCCCAACCCTTCTACCTGGCACCCAGGGTCCACAACCAACACCTCAGTTTTTTCTGAGTTCAACCTCAGCCAACTCAAATTCATCCAACTCTGGATTTCAGCAAGGCAGTTGTTAAATACCGAGACAGGTCTATCCTGGTCAGGTGCAAAAGAAAGGTAGAGCTGTGTATCATCAGCATAGCAGTGAAACTTCAGCCTATACCTTCTTACAATGTCTCCGAGGGGGAGCATGTACACTGCGAACAACATGGGGGACAACACTAAACCCTGAGGTGCCCCACATGACAGAGAGACTGGGCCAGAGGAATAAATCCCTGACACCACCCTCTGAGTTCTGCCAGTGAGGAAGGATGTAAACCATCTGAGAACTGTACCTGACAGGCCACAGATGAACTTCAGGTGATCGAGAAGAACTCCATGGTCCACAGTGCCAAATGCTGATGAGAGATCTAGAAGAACCAAGATGGAACAGTTTTTCCAATCCCTCACCATCAGGAGATCATTGAGCACCCAAACCAGCACCATCTCAGTACTATCCCTCTTTTGAAAACTGGATTGGAGAGGTTCATAGATGTCATGAATGGTCAAATGATTCTCCAGTTGTAGGACCACCACTTTCTCAATCACCTTCCCAAAAAGGAGAGGTTAGAGATTGGTCTGTAGTTAGCAAGGCAGTCTGGGTCCAAAGAAGCTTTCTTCAGGAGAGGTGTCATCACCGCCTCCTTCAGGGAGCTAGGAAACTCACCTGTCTCCAAGAAGCACCAGACTATTCATGCTAGGAACAAGCCAATGATATTGCTACAACCCATAATTAGGGTAGTTGGTCCCGGATCCGAACTACAGCACATAGGGTGCATACCCTGGACAATACACATGACCACTATGAACTCTGGCCAGCTGAAGGAACTCCAGGAGAACTGAGGGGCAGTGACCATGCACCAATCCAGAGCATTTACCATAGAGTGTGTTGGTTGGAGCTCCACCCTGATGTTGGCCACCTTAGCTGCAAAAAATCAAGCAAACTCCTCATACTCTACTTGCGAAAAGGATCTTCAAGTCTGCAGGCAGACTGGGTTGCACAGTCTGTCTGCAGTTCAAAAGAGCTGAGCTGGTCAATTTTGAGTGGCCACAATCTCCTTGTACAGGAACTCTGGCTTCTTACAGGTGATTGCAGATTGATAGACTCGATAATGTTCCATCAACCTAAGGCGCTCAGCATCCAGGGCAGATTTCCACCAACAACACTGTAACCTACGTCCTAGTTGCTGCATCTCCCTCAAGGTCCCATCAAACCAAGGGGACCGAGGGTGAAGGGAGAAAGGATAAACAGGATAGAAGCAATGACAT
Source organism: Neoceratodus forsteri (assembly GCA_016271365.2). Classification (NCBI taxonomy): domain Eukaryota; kingdom Metazoa; phylum Chordata; order Ceratodontiformes; family Ceratodontidae; genus Neoceratodus; species Neoceratodus forsteri. Next base: position 21,646,150 of record CM028135.1, on the reverse strand, counting down.
CCAGAGACACAGAGATGGCCGTATTATAGGCCATGACTAAGGCCTCTGGGTCATTGTTGGCCCCTGGAATCACCGAAAGGTCAAGTACCACCACCAGGATGTCAGAGCTTACATCTCATAAAGGGTGGTACCTGACCATCTCTACAGGGGTAGGCCTATGTAGGGGGGCATAAAAACTGAACCCCACGGTGTAGTGATCGGACCATCCAACAGGTTCCACCTAAAATCAAAGGCTTCAATTCCCAGGAGGAAGACTAGGTCAAGAGAGTGACTGTGTTTGTGGGTAGCAGCATTAACAATCTGTGTAAGGCCCAGAGATGTCATCAACTGGAGGAAGTGTTGTCCAAATTGTAGAGTTCATCATCAATCCAGGCATTAAAGTCACCCAGGATCATCAGCCTGGCTGACTCAAACGCCATGTCAATCATGAAATCCGCTACTTCCTGAAGGAAATTCTTCTCATCTCTCGGTGGACAGTAGAGGAGAGTGATTCTACAAACTACAACTGCTACAGCAGTACTCTCAAATGACCCAGACTCCTCAACTGGTACATTCGTGAGGCCCAGTTCAGTCTTCAAGCAGACCGCAACCCCCCCCATGATCCAATCTTGAGTGATGTATCACCGAGCACCCAGCTGGAGTTGCAGCCTCCAATATAGGGCCAGAGTTCTCATCCAGCCAGGTCTTGGTGATGCACGCCAGATCCGCTGACCCAAAAAGATCTACAATGATTGCAGTCTTGTTTTTAATGGACCTGGTGTTATATAACACTGCTCGAGTTGGATGGGCTTCTGGGGCCACCTGAAATACTAGGAAACAAACAATTTCTTTATTATATAACATTATATATCAAGTGTGTGGATGAGAGCACGGCGCCATGCACGGACACGTGTGCAGAGACATGCTCATCTCGGTGTGCGTGTCAAGTGTGTCCAGCGGGAATGGCGGAACAAAGGAAAGGGTTTTTGAGCAACAGTGCTGGTAGATAGCTTATAGTGAGTAGAGTGACCATAGTTAATACATATCTGGGAAAAAAAAGGATAATTACACTGAGACCACATTATCATTCATGTTACACACTGGGTACAATTTAATAATCTGTGGAATCTGCAAACATGTACTTTGTATTATATCAAAAGCTGATGGTTTGTCTCAGATTTCTGAATGTTCAGATTGCTCTGATTTGAGGTCCTTGAAAGATGAAATAGTAAGTTTAACTACAGAATTGAGAAATACGAAAGAATTAAGAGAGTTAGAATGTTTTGTGGATAACATGGTCTGAGGGCTTTCACCTCCTATATCAAATGAGTCAGCTGTACCTCAGGTTGAGCAAATAACTATAGATGCTTCTAGAGTTGTTAAATCAGTTTTAGCTCCCTCTTTGACAGAAAAGGCTGTTTCGAATCAATGTTTGCTTAATCCATTATCACAAGCTGTGCATCCTTCTGCTGTATCTAACAAAAGACCTAGAGAGATACAGAAGATAGTTGGGAAAGTATTCTCAAAAGAAAATTTAAAGAGGGCAGAACAGCAGCCTGTATTTCAAACAGTAATTTTTTTCAACAAAACTCAATAGAAGTCAGTAACAGATTTACTCCATTAACCCCACCCCTTCTGAATTCACTCCACTTAATGAGGTTTCAGAGTCTACACTTCCTACATTGATTATTGGGGACTCTATTATAAAATATGCCAGCAAAATGTTTCATAACGATGATTTGAAAATTCATTGTTTCCCGAGAGCAAAAATTGAGGATATTTCTGCCAAAGTCGATGAATTAATTTCACAACCATCTAATGTTATTTTTCATAGAGGGACAAATAATGTAGGCTATGAGTATGAAAAAGATATCTGTTCTGATGTTATTGAGCTTTGGAAGTACACTACATCAAAAAATTGTAAAGTATTTATCTCTAATATACTTCCTAATCCACGTGCAAAAGTGGAAAAAAAATCATACTATTGAAATAAGCAATGCTAGATTATATAACTGGTGCACAAAGGAAAACATCCAGTTCATTGATTGTTGGGAGACCTTTGTAACAAATAGGAATTTATTTGCTAAGGATGGACTACATTTGAATCGAAATGGGATAAGTGAACTATGCAAACATTTCCAGCTTTCAGTACAATCTTTGCATTTAAACTAATAGAAGGGGGGTGGAATTTGTGGTACTGATAGAAATCAATCAAACAGTATAAGGAAGAATATTGATTCCCTGGGTTTTCAAATGTTTAATGCACAAAGTCTAGGACCTAAATTCAATGAATTAACTGTTAGGATTTTATCAGAGTGTCCCGATGTTGTTTGTATTACTGAAACATGGTGGCCAAATGATCCAGCGTGGGTTACTACTATCCCAGGTTTTTCATTATTTCATCTAGGTAGTGAACATAGTAAAGGGGGGGTGCTTTGTTTGTTAATTCAGAACTGAATACAACTGATATCTCTGGTAAAATTAAAACTAAGAATAGTACTGTGGAGTCAATCTGGGTAAGAATTAGATTCAATAGTAACAATTTTATTTTAGGACTCTGTTATAGAGCCCCTAATTCCACTAAACATGTATTACATGAAATTATGACAGAGATGGTTGTGGCAACAGATTTGAGAGATATTATAATAATGGGGGATCTGAATCTGAATGATATTGACTGGGTAAATACAAAAGCTACTCATAAATTATCAAAAGAATTTTTAAAAACATGTGCTGAATTAAATCTCTCCCAATTTGTTGTTTCCCCCACTAGAGGTTCAAATATACTTGATGTGGTCCTGGGTAGTGAACCATTAGAAATATCTAATTGTTTAGTCTCTATTCCATTAGGAAACAGTGACCATAATGCAGTAACATTTAATCTTCAGTTTCGACACTTGGTTTCTGAAAATATCACTGAAGTTTATTTATATCATAAAGCAGATAGTAAAGCATTGATGGATTATTTAGCTAATATTAAGTGGATCGAACTATTAACATCTGAAGATGTCAATGAAATGTGGTATGTTTTTAAATCAACAATATTGGAAGCAGCATCAAAGTTTATCCCTAAAGTTAAAAAAAAGAAATTAAGGAAACGTCCAAAGTGGTTATCCTACAGAATAATTAGAATGCTTAAAAAGAAAAAGAAATTGTTCAGAAAATATAAAACAAGTAAATGTATTACTTCCTTTGCCTCTTTCAAAAAAATGCAAAAAAATTGCAAAAGAGAGATTAAACAAGCAAAGAGAAACATACAAAAAACTATTGCTTTGCAGGTTCAAAAAGGTAGTAATAAAATATTATATAGTTACATAAACTCAATAAAGAAACAAGAAAGTAAAGTAGGTCCTTTAAAAATAGATGAAAGAGTAACTGATGATAAAATAGAAATGGCTAATATATTTAATACACATTTTTACAAATCATTTAATATATGATACCAGATATTGAGGCACAGCCCAGAGCTGTAGAAAAATATATGGATATTATTTTGAATAATATAAAAAATAAATTAGACTCCATAAAAAAAGAGTTCCCCTCCAGGCCCAGATGGTATATCTGGAAATATGATATTTTTGATGAAAGACCATTTTATTCTTCCTTTAAAAATTATATTTGAAAAAAGTTTAAACTCTGGTGTAGTACCATCTGAATGGAAAGATGCATATATTACACCCCTATTTAAAAAAGGTGATAAGAGTTTGGTAGAAAATTACCGCCCTATTAGCTTAACACCAATTCTTTGTAAGGTACTTGAGAGAATAATTAAGGATGAACTTTCTTTGATTGTACCTTCTATTGATTCTAATCAAGATGGATTTATTAAAGGACAGTCGGTTGTCACTAATCTAGTCAGTTTTTATGACTATGTTCATGACAGACTTGATGATGGAATTCCATGTGATGTGATATTGTTAGATTTTAAAAAGGCTTTTGACTCAGTACCACATTGGGCAATCATTCACAAATTAATTGAACATAATATTAATCCATTATTTGTTAATTGGATTATGGACTGGATAAAGTATAGAAGACAAAGTATGTCAAGTGATGGATTTAGGTCCTCCTGGAATCCTTTGTTAAGTGGTGTCCTTCAAGGTTGAGTTCTGGCTCCATTTGTATTTCAGATCTTTATAGCTGATTCATCATGCAATATTGAAAGTAATATCACTAAATATGCAGATGATTGCAAAATTGTGAATGTGGCAAGATATTCTAATGATTGTGAAGTTATTCAAAAGGATTTAGATATCCTGGAATTTTGGTCACTCCGGTGGAACCTAAAGTTTAACACTTCTAAATGTACAGTTTTACATTTTAGAAAGAAAAATGCAAATCATCAGTATTATTTATATAATGAGACTATTATAGATAAATAGAATGAAAGAGATCTTGGAATTATTGTGGCTCTAAATCTTAACTTTGACTTACAAATCACTAATAGCGCAAATAATGCCAATACAATGTGGTGGTCAATCAAGAGGAATATTATATCTAGGAACCCCAAAGTCCTTTTTCCTCTTTTTTGTACCTATGTTCATCCCCATTTTGGCTATGGGTCCCAACTTTGCCCCCCCCCACCTGTGCAAGGATGTAAATAGGATTGAAAGGGTACAAAGAAGAATTACAAAGCCCTTCTTTTTAGATAAATCCCTATCCTACTAAGGTAGACTTCAAAAACTAAATTTAATGTCTTTGGAGCAGAAGAAGCTTAGGGGTGACTTATTGTTTACTTGGAATATTGTTAATGATGTCAACCTATTTATTGAATGTGGATTGGAGTTTAAGCAACTAAATGTTAATACTAGAGGCCATCCACTTCAGTTAGGGAGACGTAAATTTAGAACGAAGAAGAGAGCATCCTACTTTTCTCAGAGAGTGGTGAAACCATGGAATAGTTTGCCTTTGAACGTAGTTATCAGCACAAATAACAATACATTTAAAAATAGACTTGATAGGTATTTGTTGTCATCCTCAAATGCCTCAAACCATATGTAAGTTCAGGGGCTTTATTGGGTCTGTTGGCCTTTTGCACCCTGCAAATTCCTAGTATGGTTCCTAGTACTGTAATATGCTATTTACAGTATTTTGCTTATGCCCCCCCCCCCGATCTTATCTGTAAATGAGATTTATTTTATCTCTGTGTGTTTATCTGGTAAACTAATGTCAATAAATAAATAAGAACTTAGGAAAGTAACTTTAACAGGTACAGTATGTTAACATTGTTGTTGAACTGCTGTTTTAGGTGTTGTCCTTTGCTGACTTAACAAATGGCTTTGGAGGAGGAGCAATGCAGCATCAGTCATGAAAATGGGTGGGGCTAGGGGCAGAGTTTAGGATCCAGTTTTTGCCTCATCCAAAGGTGGCAACCCTAGCAAACTGACACACACAGTAATGCACACACACAGACCTACACAGACACACAATGAAACACACATACACACACACAGGCAGAAGCATGGTATTTCAGGGCAGAAACAAGATAAAGAGATGCCCCCCCAGCTTTGGTTTGGAAACATAAAATCCAGTTTCAAGCACACTCAGCCTGACAGACTCATATCTTTATATTGCTGCTCAAACAGGCTGCAAAGTGTGAATGAGTGCTATTCACTCAAGGACAAGCACGAGTGGGAGGAGACACACTGGCAGCGTGAGAGAATCCTGTTAACTCTCAAGCTGCAGCCTGTCAGAGACACAAAGTAAAGACAATATAGTATGTGCCACAGTGCAAGATTTATTACATTTATTTAGTTTTTTTTTTTAGTTTTTAGAACTGTGTGAGATCAGCTAACACCTTATAGGGGGCCAAGAATGATTGATTAATGACAGGCTGGTAGCAGGAGTGAATTATGTTCACTCTCATGCTGCAGCCTGTCAGAGACACCTAAGAAAACTGTTGCATTATTTCTGTGTGACAACACTGGCAATGCCCTGTCATTAAGTTAACTAATATCATGATTCACTTTGCACTATAGGTGTAGCAACACTCACAAAGCGTGAAATCTGACAGTCAAATGGCCTGAGTGAATCAAGCTCAACTGCATTTTGCAGCCTGCCCGAACAGCAGTATAAAGATGTGCTGGCATGGCTCAGGGCTGTGGCATAGGTGTGGAGTGCTGGTGGCACGAGAGTGCTGGTGCCTCTAATTGTCCAGGCTTTGGGCCAGCAACGAACAGGGACAGCAGCATTTTCCGTATCTCCTGAATTCAATTAATTCTTTGCAATTTTTATTGTTTTTTCTCCTTAAAAAGGGTAACTCTAGCAGGAAGATACTACTTACCTCTATAGGCATTACTGTCTAAATTCAGTCGTGCCTGTTCTAAATTTAAATTGGCAAGCCTGTTTTTTCCCTCACAAATGGCATCGTTGGTGAAGGTCTGTGTTTGGGTCACTCTGCCACCTCTACATTTATAAAATAAGTCTGTGAGACTATTAAAAAACCTTTAATTGCTGTATTTTATATGCTTTCATAGCCTGCCACCTAAAGTACATTTGGAGAATAGTTTCATTTTCTGACAGTCAGCTTGCTTTCAAACATGGCTGGGATGGAGTGCAGGGCTTAATGGTTGCTCTGGAAGGTAACGGTAGGGCTGGGAGCATGGGGGTGGGAAGTGTGGGTAAGAACCCTGTATGGACAATAGGTCCTGGGTTTGTTAGGGCTTATGTGAAGACAAGAGGAGGCAGTATAGTGCAGTGGTTTAAGGCTCTGAGCTGCAAACCTAGTGATCTGGGTTTGAATCCCACAGCCTCCACTTGCATACTGTGTGACCCTGAACAAGTCACTTAACTTCCTTGTGCTCCTAGGTTGCACCTGTAAACAAGCTTCAGCTTAGAGTGTCTTTCCTGGTTTAAAAAAAAAAGATGGACAAATAGTCTTTTTTTGCCATCATTGTCTATGTTTCCATGTGTAAAGATCTGAATTTTAAAGAGAAACAAAAGTAATCATCACTCTATGAGATCAACTCACTGTAAAAGTTTGAATAAGTTAGGCAAATTGGCCAACTTTATCAAGTAAAAGCTCTAGTCACTCTATCATTCTAACTGAGCTTGAAACTGGATTTTCTGAATGCCCTCAGTTCCCACCCCTATGCACTCCCACTCTGAATGACCTGACGTCTTGCACATGGACAAGCATGCCTAACCCTGGTCGGGAATGAGTACACAGCTGAATGGGAGTCATGCTCACCCATGAGCCCAAGCCATTTACTGGAACTTACATCAGACAGACTGGTTCTACATGATAATTGCAAGCGCCGAATGGTAACTCGCATTATCGCGACGTCAGGGCAGCGAAGACAATTTCGCCACCCTGACAACCTCAGCGCACAGAGGAACGACATCAGGGACTCGGTCCTTTTGCTTTCTGTGGGGGAGGCTGCATCCCCCTACTCAAGGATTCTCAACTCCAGGGGGGTGCATGTTGGGGGGTGAAAGCAAAAAAAAACAAGTTTCGGGCCAGGTGCAACAAAACTGCAGTAGCGTCCGGACCCAGACCCGAACCTGGAACCCCAGGCACTGCAAGCAGAGTCTAACCCCCGATGCCATGGTGCAGCTCGGCAGCCGACCTCAGCGCCACCCCCTACATCCCCTCCGCCCCCTCCCAGGCCACACTCATCATGCTCACTCCCCCACGTAAGGTACATACAGCAACTTCCTGTTGCTACAGTCACCCACCCTACCACATCCGTCGCCCCCCCCCCTCACCATTCAGGCTTTCGCCCATATCGTGTCACTGTTTCGGACGGTGCCTTAATTCAGACGCCAATGTCACAGACTACCAATAGACTCAGGCTTCATAGCCCAGTGAAGACCAGAGAAAAAAAATCAGCACTTCTTTTCCATGTCTGCCATGACCTTAGAGCACTGTGAGCTGGCAACAGACTATGAAAAGGAACCACACAAAGACAGGTATTTAAAAAACAGACTTTATTAACAAAATTAAAACCACTGGTTAATTGGTGTTGAAACTAGTGAAAGCCGAGGGGCTAGGATGTGCAGCAGTTTTTTTTTTCAGCCTACTGGCTGGGGGGTTCATTCAGGAAGTGGTAGGATGTGCAGCAAGCAGGACTGCTATTGTTTTAACTGGCTGGCATGAAGGTATTTTTTTTTTCTGGTGCTTGCTTCTGGGCACTATATTTTGATGAACAGTTTTGTGCCGTGGAATGCTTCAGACACCCAAAGTTTTCTGATAAAAAGTGGATAAACAATAAAGATGGAATGTTGCTGCATGTTAGTTCTTTATTTACTGTGATGAGGTCTTCATACAGTAATCGCAGTAGTAACAATGGTTAATATGCCTCTTCTGGATTCTGACGTCTCGTTATAACAACTCCAAGAAGTCTGTCCTATGTCAGGCAGCCTTAAAAACTAAAGTACTGTAGTGCTTCATTTTACAATGTATGTATGTATTTGCATGTGTGTGAAAGGAGGAGTATGAGGGCAAATACTGTAACATATAATTATTAATTTTAGACTTAGCTGAAGTTTTTTTTCTTAGTGGGTAAAGGTGACAGCCATGTTTGTGATGGAAAACTGTGGCTGACAAGGCTCATTGATTTCATGAGGGTGAAAAGGCTGATGGCCAGGAACTTTTATGAAGTGTGATTTTGTACTGTGATAACATCATTGTTCAGAATGGTCTCTAACCAATCAGAGGTCACCAAAATTCCACGTCATTTCACAATTAAGCAATAAGACATGACAGAGTACATATTGCAGTAGGTTATGAGCACACCTTGGGTAAGGATAGGAGGAGGATATTTATTTATTTTATTTAGTTTTTGTTGACCGGGAAAGGAGGCTAGACAATTCTGCCTATAAGAAGCAGTATAGCGTAGTGGTTAAGTGTACTGAGCTGCAAACCTGGAGACCTGAGTTTGAATCCCACAGCCCCCACTTGCATACTGTGTGATCCTGAGCAAGTCACTTAACTTCCCCAGGTCGCACCTGGAAACAAGCTCTGGCTTAGTGTGCCTTTCCTGGTTAAACAATTTCCACTTCTCCCTTTCCCCATTTTCAGTCTCGTCCCAGGAGAGGGGGGAGATACAAATGGTAACCAACTGAAACTGAGCCAGATTAAGCTGTTGGTGATATTTTTAGTGAATGGGGGAAATTTGGCCAGGACACTGGGGAAATTTCCCTACTCTTTTCGAGAAGTGCCATGGGATCTTTAACGTCAACCTGAGCAACTGACAGGACCTTGGTTTAACGTCTCATCTGAAAGACGGCACCTCAGGAGTGCAGTATCCCCCTCATGATGCACTACAGTGTCAGTACTGGGATTTTACCCTAAGTACCTGATGTGGAGCTTGAACCCACAACCTTCTGCTCTTCTGGCCTCAGAGGCAAGTGTGTAATCTCCTGAGCCACTGACACTGCACTTTCATGGTAAACAAAGAAACATTAGTAATTAAAAACTAAGTAATGTAGTACTTCATTTCATAATTATGTATGTGTCTAAGAAGAGGACTATGAGGCAAATAACATGTAATTATTGTTATTTTTTAATTTAAGGCAATTTTACTTTTAGTGACTAGCTGAAGGCTTTTAGTGAGTAAAGGTGGCGATCATATTTGTGATGGAAATCTGTGGCTGGCAAGGCTCACTGATTTTGTTTTTTATTATATAAGTTTTTGTTTGATTAAAAATAAACAATAAACAGTATTCCATGCACAGAGTCATATGCCTAAGTGCATTACTTTGTACTTATTGGCATACCTCTCAACCTCTTTCCTCATAAATCAGGGACAAAACTTAAAAAAATCAGGGACAAAAATCCAAAATCAGGGACACATCTTCAAAATTGATACTATTCATTCAGGAAGCTGACAGAATAAGGGGATTAGTGTAAAATGCATTTTCTGAAGAAGAACAAGCCTGTAATTCTAATGTTTGACATTATTTTGTGCCTACAGTCTCCACTATTCTGTCACAAAAACACAAATTTTACGAGGGACAGAGAAAAATTCTGAGACAAAATCAGGGACAGTTGAGAGGTATGCTTCTTGGCATAGAATCTTCAAGCAGCAGTACAAGGAACTAGCAAAAAAACATTGTCGCCCCTGTTTTCACACTTACCACTAGTTCGCTTTGGGTATTGTACATCCACGGGCGTCGTACATATCTAAAGACAGTATTTTGTTTTATTTGCACATAAATTAATTTAAAAGACACGCATCTTTTATTCAGTCAGACTATCTCTCGCTCAGCGCTGTGCCCGTCTTTCATGAGTGAGTGGATGTTTGTGACTGCACCTGAAATGCCTCGAGACAGCAGAGCTCATTCATGCAACTGTCATTCAACTTTGTCATGAACGAGCGTATCTCGAGATTGATCACCGTGAAGCTGTAGTTGTCCTTTTTTATTGCGTTTATGTATGTTCTTGCCTTTTTTTGATGAGTTGGAAGGGTCATAATTTGTATCTGACTTTTCTGTCACTTAATTTTTTTGTTAATACAAATATTCAGCCGTATGTTTATTACAGCATTGTTCTGATGTATTATCAAAAGATACGCTACTGCTCAATTACATTAGTTACCAATTTTAAGTTTGTTCTAGTGGGGCTTCAAGGCATTAGAAGTATTTATTCTTGAACAGTATGGTGCTTGAACTGTTTGTTGGGGTTAACAGGTTGATATTTCATCTTCTATTGGCAGTATTTATATTCAATTAACTCCTGAACCCCCCAACTCACATTTCTCCCCCTCAAAAAAATAATCGAGAAACACACTGGACCAGATATTCAAAAGGGTTGTGCATGGCGCAACGGTATTGCACCATGCACAACCACTGATTCGCTTGGTGCAATATTTAAAGGGAAAAGTCTCGCCGCTAAATTCCGATGCACCGGGTGCATCAGTACGTATGTAGGCACAGGTGGGGCGTGCCTGCATACAAACTGCACAGCCCGATATTCAGCCCGGGCCATGCAGAGTTATGCAGGTGCAACCCCTACCTGCGCCTGCACAAAGTTACGCCTAAAAAAAAGGAACAAGTCAAGGGCCACCCGCAGGTGAGCTGTCACACTGCAGGGTGCAACACAGCAGCTTCCACCTGTGGGTGGCCATCACCTGTTCCCACCACACCTGGTGGCACCCCCCCATGCCCCGATCGCGGGCATCAGACATCCCCCCCGAAGTCCAATATCCATGGTGGTCCAGTGGACCGTGATTAGCCTGATCATGGGCATAACTGTATCCTCCCCCCAATTAGCCCAGTTGAGGGCATAACTATATCCCCCCAGTCCAATATCCCTGGTGGTCCAGTGGACCGCACAGAGCCCGATCACAGGTGGCATTCTTCACCCCTCACAAGTCTGAAATCCCTGGTGATCTAGTGGACCTCCACCCCACCCACCTACTGAGCCCCACCACCCCGCTCCCCCCGTCAGCCGGTGGGCTGCAGCACCCCACCTGCCTGCCGCCCCGCCACCCGCTGACTGACAGCTCGTGGCTGCACGCCCATTGGTTCAGAGCATGAGCCAATGGGCGTGCAGCCCATACTGTACTAGTCAGTCCAGATATGTGAATGAATTCATTGAAGCCTCATTTGTAGCAGGGTTACCATGTCCAAATATTCTCCTTGTCGTCTTGCCCAATCCCGCTGCTCTGCTCTTCTAATCTATCTCTTCACCCCAATCAGGCTTAAGAAAAAGACAAACCAAGCAGAGACCATTCCCACTGCTCTTCAAGTTCATCTCCCCACCTGATCAATATGCAACAAAATTTATTCCCCACCACAATAGCTGAATGATTTAATGTAAATTTTAAACCAAAATAGTGAAGGTTGGAGCAAAGGGGATCACATTCAACAATTAATGGGGTAAGCCCCGTCACCAATCTTCTGCAAATTTTTGTTTTAACTACATCGAAACTCCAAAATCTACCCACTTTATGCACGGTCGAAAGGGGAGATCCAAATCCACAAACTAACTCTTGCTGTGGAGACGGTTAGTGCATACTGCCTAGTTTTTGTTTTCTTTTGTTTCATTTTAGAACTAGAGTATCAAGGATAAAACTTAATCACTGTAATGCAAGTGGAGAAACTATTTTATTTAAAAATGTATTTTTAACTATTTTTTCACTAACCATTTTTAAAAAAATTTTTTTTTCACAGTGCTCATTTTTTATGTAATATTTTCCAGGGTGGCGGTGAGGAGATACTAGACCTTCCAGGGGTTAAGACCCTCGCCTCCAAGCGTCGGGCCTCAATACACCCCTGGGCGGTCTGGTATTTCCCAATACCACCCACCCTGTTGGGTATTATTGCTTACATAGACCCCTTACAAAATATTTGTACAAGTGCAAAATTCACATTTGCGTATGTAACCCCCCCTGCCAATGGGGTTCCTAAAAATGCCCGCCTGGGCTTACCTTAACCCTTCTGCTTTGTCCTTCTCCTGCTGTCTCCTGGGCTTCACCTGAGCTGTACAGTGGAAATATTGTAAAACTGTGTTTAGAAGTGCACATTCTGAATGTTAAGTGACCGGCAGCAGTTGTTTACATTTTTTTTGTCCCACTCCCCCCACCCCGAGATCGCGAGCACAGTGTGGCAGGTGAGAGGCAGGCTCACAGTGGAAATATTGCAAAACTGGCAGCACATTATGAATGTGAAATGACTGGCAGCAGTGGTTTAATTTTTTTTTTTGTCACAGTCGGAGTAGTGAAAATACAGTGTGAGACTTTCACTTCCTGGTTCACTTGAGGGACAGACAGACGGTGTCAGACCAACAGTGTGTGCAGTGATAGGCACAGACACACACAGTCCTCTGTTCTATTCCCCAGACAATCTCTGTTAGACGACAACAGACAGAGCACAGTACAGTATGTGCATCAAGTTCAGACAGCTCCTTGATTCTGTTGTATAGGCCTGTTTACCATGAATCTCTGTGTCTGGAACTATTTTTGCTGTAGGAGAACACAGAAAAGTGTGGTATTGCAACCATAAACAGTGGAGGAACACAAAATAGTTCCCACTTTTCTGACCACTTATTCCACTGGTTTTTGTCCATTTCTCTCCACATGTGGCCCATGTTATAAGTGCAATAACCCACTCTAGGGTGTGCTGTTACTGGGGATTAATCAAAGCCCCAGGTGCTGTAAGGACACTCAGCCTGCGGCCTCATGCCTCACAACGCACCCAGGGTGTTGATAAATCCCCAATAACTGCACACCCTGTCATGGGCTATTGCTTGCTTAGTTCATCTTGAACCTTAAACATGACATCGACTAGCACACCTTTATCCGTGGTTTGTAGTGTTTTCAAAACTGCTTGAAGCCAGTAATTCCTTGGTTTTGTATACCATTTGCAAAAAAAATAACATGTGATAGCTCTTCTAACTCAGAATTAGTGCAGTCACGTTATCTTTCTGTTATTATAGTCGATTTCAAGTACCTGGCCTTCAATACTTCACTTTGGAATAATTTCAATCTGTATTTCTGTGTAGAACTTCCATTTGACTGGATTTGTAAGTACATCCAGATAGTATCTGTAATCATGTCTGGTCCCATTGTGTACCAGCCATGATGACATTTTTAAGTTGGATATTTTGACCAAATCATTTGATTTATATATATTGATGATTCTACTTGAAATGTACTTATTATACTTCGGATTGATTTAGATCCCCCTACTTACGTAGTTCATTAGAAATGCCAGACCATGCAAGCCAAGAAGATGATCCATTTTTACTAGGATTACTAGGAAGATAGGACATAAAGAGGCTCAACGGCCCATCTAGAATGTCTGCCACACAAGTGGGGAAATTATATCAATAGTTGTTTAGTGTAGTATATTTCATCCAGTGTATTTTTAAAGTTATCCAGCCCTTCCGTAGCCACAATATGTTGTGCCAGTCTATTTCAAGCTTTATGGTTCGGAGAGTATAGAAATTTCCCCTTTTGTTGGTTGAGACTTTATGAAGTACTTATTTTTTGTTATGGGGTCTTAGATTCGACCTTGCATTACTGTACTCAGTTGCACAAATTCCCATTAGTTCAGGGGACTGCAGTAATTTAAAAAGGAGGAGCAAGTCACCCTCTCTGTCACCTTGCTTGCAGTGAATGTAAACCTGTGGCTTGAAGTCTCTCTCGGTATGTTTTATTTTTTAGCCTTGGAAGAAGTTTTGCTACTGACCTCTGCACTCCCTCCAGTAGTATTATATCGTTTACAAGAAACAGTGACCATACCTGAGAACCATAATCCAGTAAGGGTCGGACGTAGCTATTGTAAATAGGAATAATAAGTTGTTCAGTTTTACTTGTAAATGCCATTTTAATTCTATGGACCATACCTTTAGCTTTTTTGGTGATGAACAGACAGTGGTCAGATGATGTTAGCTTGTTATTCATTAATATACCTAAATCTTTTTCATGATTAGATGTTCTAAGGATATTATGATTTAGGATATAAGAGTAATTAGGATTTTTGTATCTAAAGTGCATTACCACACACTTATTAGTATTTAGGGTCATACCATTCCTTGCTGCCCAATTTTCAATTTTACTCAAATCCCTTATTAGAGAAAAATGTTTGCCAAGCATGTTGACTGTGCCCCCAAGCTTAGAATCATCTGCAAGCTTAATTACGATGTTTTCAATATCATTATTCATGTCACTGACATAAAGACCGAACAAAGAGGGCCCCAAGACAGAGCCCTGGGGTACTCCACTACTAAAAGCACACTGACGTGAAACTGAACCTTTTACATGTACACTTTGAGATCTATTATGCAGCCAGCTATGTATCCATTTAACAATTTGTTTAATCCTAAATCCAAAAGTTTTAATACTAGCTTATTATGGGGGACCTTATTGAATGCTTTCGCAAAGTCAAGTAAAATAACATCAGATGGAATGCCTCCATCTAATTTCTTACTAATTGGATTATAAAAGGCTAGTAAGTTGGTCACACATGATATCTCTTTCTTAAAGCCATGCTGGCTTAGGTCACCATGTCCTGTTTGTTCGATTTCTGTTTCTAACCTGTTATAATTAGATGCTCCATTATAGCGATGTTCTTCAACCATTATACCAATGTTCTTCAACCATTTTGATTTTCTGCAACCCATCGAATTCCAAGTAAATTTTTCAGCTAAGCATTTTTGTGGCATTATATGACTATCCATCCTCATCACCCTTAACCAGTAGTTGACTTTTTTAATATTTACAGTATCAGTGCTTTTGGACTGAACATTCCAAGTTTTGCTCTTAACAGTGCAGCCGGTACAGAGAATCCCAATTCCAAGGCTGATTTATATGCGTTATTTAGTGGAATTTCCAATGTGTCTGTTTTCTCTGACTCCCAGATTTCACTTTGGTAGACTAATTGTGAAAATTATTTAGCTTTTATGGCTGTCCATAGGGGTTTTATGGTATTGCCACCATACTTGTAATTTAACTTCATCAAAGATCCAGCCATTTACTTACATTGTATCCTAACGCTATTAACATGATTAAACCAGTTCCCATTTCCAGAGAGGGTTAAACTCAAGCATACATACTCATCTACTGTTTTAAGTCTTTCATCACCTATTTTCCATTCTAATTTTTGATTTTTGGACCCGTCTAGTACTTGACTCTTTGATTCATTAATCCTAAATTCATGTTCCTCTGCATACTTCCTCAGAACATTAAGTTTGTATTGTAATCCTGAATGTGTAAGTGAAATGAGTGCCAGATCTTCGGCAAATGCTAGTGCCAGACAACAGAAGTTTCTGATTCATGCAGAGTCTGAATACTTTGTGTAAATTGTACTAATAGGTTATTTATATAAATATTAAACAGTAGGGGTGCAAGCATGCACCCCTGTCTGACTCATTTGTTAGTACAGAAGAAGGCAATAAATTGGGCCTGTTGTCCCAATCCTATTTGGGCCCAAGTTTCAGTATATAGTTCTCTAATAATGCTTATCAAAACTGGATCAATTCCCCATTCCCACATGATTTGCCAGAGGGCAGCCTGAGAAATGGTATCGAAGTCCAAACTAAAATCAATAAAAGTGACATACAATTTCTGTCTTCTTAATAAAACATATTTTTCATAAAGATGTAATAATATGAATGTGTTATCAGTTGTACTGTAGCATTAATGAAAACCTGCTTGTAATTCTGAGAGCCCACAAAGATGGTTAATTTGTTCAATTAGTCTGTTGAGGATTATTTTTGGGAACATTTTTCCAGTTATATCCAAAAGTGAGATTGGTCTATACATTTTAGGGTCTTTTTTGTTGCCTTTCTTAAGGATTGAAATTATAGTGGCACCTTTCCATTCAGAGGGAATTGGTCTATTAATTATTAAAGTGCGGTAGTAAAACTTTGGTCCACAAGGATGGTGCATCTAGATAAACTTCAGGTGGAATTAAGTCAGGGCCTGGTGCTTTTTTCCCTCTTTAAAGGTGCTATCAGGAGATAAAGTTTGTTTAAGGAAAGAATTTTAAAATTGAATCTATTAATTGTATCTTCCCATTTTGGTATTTCTTCTGCAGTTTTTGGATCATAGAAAATATTGGTATAATGAGTAATCCACGTATCAACTGGAATGTAAGTGTCCAATGAAGATTTACTTTTGTTTGTGCCCTCAGCTACCATTAACCAATAGGACTGCTGATCTCTGTTGTCAATAATGTCAAGCACACACTGCTACTGTTTTAGCTGAAAAGCTCTCTGTTTTCCTTTAAGAAGTTTTTATATTCTTCTCTTACCTTATTTAACTCTAAATTTATTCTTATCACTGGAGTTCATAATATATCTTATTAACTTGGAAAGCCCTTTTTTTGCCTTGTAGCACTCAAGGTCAAACCATGAGGAAGTGATTTTAGGCCTAGAAGTTTCCTTGTGTGGTTTGTATAAGATATTACGAATCTCATTAAAGCATTCAAATAGCAGGTCCTGTCAGGTTATGGGGTGACTCATCGAATGAGTGGAATTCAAGATGAGCATATTCTGTAAAAGACCAATAATGATTCTTTCCCAGTCTAGGTCCCATTTGATTTTATTTACATTTTTGATTTCCATATTTTGTAGTGGATTACGGGAAGTTGTTACTGGATCCACATGCAAATGATCATACTAAGTAAGTACAATAGGGAAGTGATCGTTTTCACTTCTAACTTGAACATGACATGAATCCCAATAGAAAGAACGTATTGTCCAAAACATGTCAGGCACAGGTTACTGTTGGTTGCGTTTTAAATAAATGTAAGTTTTTTTGCTACTAATTTTTGGCATCCCAGTCTAGGTTTGTGTGTGCAGGAAACCTTGTGCTTCAGTGCTATTTGGTGAGTTTCCTTGCACCACTTCCTTGTGAACACTCCATGGGACGTTTGGAGCTGGCAATTTGGTCACTGTTGTCCTATAAACGGAAGTGCAGGTCCTTCCACAGTGGCATACACATTCAAATCTAGCACTGCGCTCCCACAGGCAAATAAGGCTTTGATTACACTATCTCAAAAAGTAAGGAAATTCCTTGCAAAAAACTATGTTAGTGCATCAGTTAGGGTTGATATTAAACTGTGAAAAGGATGGCAATATGACATTAGGGTTTTCAACCCTAACCCCAACCCTGCACACATCAACATGCATCAGGGGTGTGCCTTGGGGTTGTTAGCCACAATGCTCACCTCATTCTCCTGTACTGCACCCATCTCAGCTTATTTACTTATGGAATGGGGTCAGCGTTATAGCTGGTGACCCCAAGGCACACACCAGACACCTGTTGGTGTGTGCAGGGTGGGGGGGGTTAGGGTTGGAAACCCCAATGTTGTATTTCCTTCCTTTTTACAGTTTTGATGCATTAACCTAGTTTTTTTGCAAAGGACAGATAGATAGATAGATAGATAGATAGATAGATAGATAGATAGATAGATAGATAGATAGATAGATAGATAGATGGATGTGAGATACAAACAAGGCACATAAATGAGTCCTGTGTAGGATGAAACATGTGTCTGTGTCTTCTGTTCTCTGCCTTTGCAGATTGTATGAGAGGCCCTTTGGCACCATGCATTCCTGCTTAAAGCAGAACCAGCCTAAATGTTCAGGGTGATTTGCAGATAGCTAGGTAGATAGATAGACAGACAGACATATAGTTATCCCATGATGCTTTGCATTATGGGGGTATATGCAATTTTGTATAACTGACATTGGCCAATGCTTGTTTAGACAAGGGTTCAAAATTGCACACAGCTCTCCAGGTGTGTCATAAAGAGCAGCTGACACCATTAAGAGAACTTTAACAAAACATAATATTTAGTCACAGCCTGGCTTAGATTTCACATTGGCTATGTATTCCTCCTCCCCATTATTTATTACTGAGGTCATCTGCATGAAAACAAGATCTTTGGTCCTGAAGAGTTTTATCTAGTCCAGTTGCTTTCTCCTTACCTGAGGTCATAAGGACTGTCTGTGACATCACAGTTGCTCCCATGGCAACAGATTGTGATGTCACAACAGAGGATTATGACATGAAGTAAGGAGTTGGCTGTAGAGGCAGATGAACTCTAAGGGAGAAAGATCATGCCTTCATGCAAATTTCCTTAGTAATAAATAATGGGAGGAGAAATCTATAGAATATATATGGAATGCAAGCTGAATCACACCTAAATATTATGTTTTTAAAAGTTTTATTTGAGGCGTCAGCAGCTCTTTCTGTACAGTGCTAATATCACCTTTTGGTTTCGACTCGTGAAACCCAGCCCCGTACATCCCAGCATCCTGTTAGATTTCCCAAATGCCATACTACATTGGGAAGAGGATTTCAGACTGTTGTTTATTATTACCCATAGGCCCCTTTCCTCTGTTGAACATTGTACTACAACTTCACTGATGTTATATACTTGCTGTTAATTTTTGCTACCAGTGTACATCACTTTACATTTTTAGCATTTCATTTTCAACTGTTGTATTCTGGAACACTGTTACAGCTTGTCTACATGCCTTTTCATGCTGTTGATTCCCTCATCATTGTTTACCCACTGAAGAGTTTTGTGTCATCTGTGAACAGACTTACTTTACCTTGTACCCCATACCAATGTCACTGATATGCATACTAAAGAACATCAACCCCAGGACCAAACCCTGCGGCACCCCATTTGTATCCTTCCTGACATCAGAGAATTTATAATTCAGGACCCCTTTCTGGGTTCTGCCTGAAAACCAGTTGTCAATCCACCAAGTTAGTCCCCTACCTAGTACTGTTTCCCTCATATTCTGACATAAAAAATAGTTGTGTTGCCGTATTGGTCCTTGTGACAAAAGATCCAGGAAAAAAAGGTGATTTGATAAGTTTTATTGAACCAACATAGATGTTACAAAAAGAAAACAGCACCTGTTTTCTTTTGTAATATCTATGTTGGTCTAATAAAAGGTATCTTTTAAAGGTATCTATTTTTCTGGACCTCACATTCTGAATAAGTCTCCTGTGAGGCATTGAATCAAAGGTCTTACTGGTGTCTGAATGCGTGCTGTTTCAGTCCTATCCACTATTTGTGATATTGAGTTGAAGAAGTCAATCAAGTTTATTTGACATGACCCACCCCTTGTTAAACCATGCTGATTTCTGTAAGACTTCTGGGAAGTCTACTATCTGATCGTCAACAATTTATTCCAGTAGGTTGTGCACTGCTGACATCACACTCACTGATCTGTAGTTACCTGGGTGTTTCCTATGATCACTCTTATGCAGGGGACCATATTTGCTATGTTAAAATCACCAGGCAATGCCATGTGGTCAGTGATTTAATAAATGGGTCAAACAAGGGAGCTGTATTGACTGACCCATCTCCCTCAGCACCCTCGGATGCAGCCCATCTGGCCCTCGGGACCTGGTCATGTTAACGTCTTGTAGACCTGTCAGAACTCTTTTCATAATTACACTCTCTACTTTGGCATCTGTTTTTGATTTTAGGAAAGAGGCAGTCCAGTATCTCTTTCCTAGAATTAAAAAACAGATACCAGAGTAGGGAGTATAACCTATGAACAAAGAACTGAAGTAAGTATGTGATATGTTTGCCTTTTTTCATCCTCCTCTCTGCTTGTCTCATTCCCTCTTCATTCTCTCTGTGCTGCTGACACATTACTTGGCTGTGGCCCACTGGGCTGTATGGGTAAATAAACAGTAAAACAGAATATTAGTGTTTTAAAACCTGTTGCTACCATGACATCACTAGTAGAGAGCTACGGTAATTCTGACAGTCAACAACAATAGCTTAAACCCATTTTTAGATCTGCATCTCTAGATCCAGCACAAACAGATGGAGTCTTATTTGGCTCACCCATATAATATTAAAAAAAATATCCTCATCCCCAGAGCTTTTGCTGACTTGGTTATTTGATCCAAGAGACCTTTCAAATGATTTGTATGCCTGACTGACCAAAGGAAATCCTGAAAAGGGAGGGGGTAATTTGACTGAGATTCAAATTTACCATTTTGTTTGGTGGTGAGTTTTTGTTTAATTTTGCATGTTTATTCCTGTGCTTCCTTATGTGTTCCCAGGTATAGGTGAGCAGATGTGGATGCCCATCTCACACTATGATCAGCAGGTTATTGTAAATCACAGATACACTGATATGCTGGTATTAGAGACACTGTTGAAATAGGAAAGGGTCCTAGGGTAGTCTTAGGTCTCATTTAGCCACTTTGCATCCTTCTGTTTTGAGATCTTTGCCCCTGTAAGCTTTAGCTCATGTTGGTTCTTTTATTCTCATTTCTTAGCTGACACGTGACAACACACAATCTAACTCAATCTACCCCACTATTTATCTCAATATTTTAAACACCTGAAATCATATCCCCCCTCACCTGCTCTTCTATTGCTCCATTATTGATGCCACTGTCTTCTGAATTGTTTCCAATTCCACTATGTTCATCTCATAAGGGGATGCCTAGAACTCTTTTGTGAACCAGATAATCTGACCCCATTCACTCAGATTTAGCTACTGCACGCAAAAGAAACCTGTAAGTTAAAACCAAGCACTGTGAAAAATATTTTAAAGAATGATTATATTCTCATTGTGCCGCTGACTTAAGTTATCAATCAGCTTCTACTGTATGCTTGAAAACAAAAAAAGACTTGGGTGAAGTATTACTTCACTGAAAGAGTGGTAGATGTCTGTAATAGATCACCAGCGGAAGTGGTGGAGGTGAAAACAGTTGGGGGCTTCAAACATGTGTGGGATAAGAGAATATTAGTGAATAGGCAGGGAGAAGGGAGGGAGGGTCACCAAAGACCAGGTAGAGTCTGTGGAGGCAGATTAGGCTGGGACCATCTGGACAGACTGGGTAGGCCAAATGGTCTATTTCTTCTGACACATTCTATGTTTCTATGAGCTTCTAATACTTTATAAGATTTAATGCTAGAAGATGTAAGATTAAGCATTTTCTCTTCTTGTTTCCCACATTTTCTCCCAGTCTCCCACTCCTACAGTTACATAGAAACATAGAAAATGTCAGCAGATAAGGGCTGCTAGGCCTATCCAGTCTGCCCATAGGCACTATACACCACTGACCCTATGTGATCAATGGCTTTTCATCACTCTCTCCCTTCTCAAGCTTTCCTTGTGCCTGTCCCAGGCATGCTTAAACCACTCCACTGTGCTTGCCCCCACTACCTTTTGCGGCAGACTATTCCAGGCGTCGACTTCCCTTTCTGTGTTGAAAAATCTCCTCACATTACCCCTTAATCTACCCCCTTCCAGTTTCATATTGTGTCCTCTTGTTCTAGTACTTTTTCTACATAGGAAAAGGTCCCCCACCTGTACCTTGTTTATGCCCTTGAGGTACTTGAAAGTTTCAATCATGCCCTCCACTGTCTCCTCTCCTCCAGTGAGTACATATTGAGGTCCCTTAGTCTCTCCTCATATATTTTGTGGTGCAAGCCCTGCACCATCTTTGTTGCCCTTCTCTGGATAGTCTCCACCTTATCTAGGTCCTTGCATAGATGTGGCCTCCAGAACTGTATGCAGTATTCCAGGTGAGGCCTTACAATGTTTTATACAATGGCATCACCACCTCCCACCTCCTGCTAGTGATAACCCTGCCTATGCACCCCAGCATGCCACTGGCCCTCCTTGCTGCCTTTCTGCACTGCTTTGACACCTTAGGGTCATCAAAGATGATAACCCTTAGGTCTCTTTTCTATTTGGTGACAGTCAGTTCCCCCCCCCCAAAACTGTAGCTCTCCCCAGGGTTCCCTCTACCCAGGTGCATTATTTTGCACTTCTTTGCACTGAACCTCAGTTGCCACTTCTCCAACCATCTTTCAAGCTTCTCCAGGTCCCTTTTCATTTTCTGCACCCCTTCTGGAATATCCACCCTGTAGATCTTGGTGTCATCTGCAAACATGCAGCCCTTTCTTTCTAGTCCCTCTACAATGTCACTAATGAAGACATCGAACAGGACTGGACCTAGTACTGATACTTGTGGTACTCCAATGATCAACCCCTCTTCCAAGATTGTACTCCATTTACCACCACCCTCTGTCTCCTGTCTGTTAACCAATTCCTAACCCAGTTCACCACTCGTCTCCCATGCTCAGATCACCCATCTTGTTTATTAACCTTCTATGTGGAATGGTGTTGAAGGCTTTGCTGAAATCTAGGTAGGCAATGTCTCCAACCCCTCCCTGATTTATTTCCCTAGTCGCCCAATCAAAAAATGTATTAGATTTGTTTGACATGACCTTTCTGCTGTGAATCCATGCTGCCTTAGATCCTGAGCACTTCTGGATTCCACATGTGCCACTATCCATTCTTTCAGCAGTGTCTCCATACAGTTAAAGTCACTGTATGGATTAGCACATGTTTGCACAGAATACACTACCTTTGTTGTTGGCTGTTTTTCTAAGCCCTGCTTATAGGGGGAGGGCAGAGATGATAGAGGTGCCATCCCTCCTGACATAAAATTATGATGTTTGTATGTTACTTTCTTTGGAAGGCACTTTAGCCTAGTGGTTAGAGTGAAGTGCTGTGAATCCAAGGACCCAAGTTTGAATACTGCAACTGTCACTTACTGTGTGTCTTTGAGCAAGTTACGTAACCTCTCTCTAGACTTGGTGCTCCTTAAATTTTCCTGTGTGTTGAAAATGGTAGCACCATTCTCTCTTCTCTCTGTCCTGGATTGTAAAGCATATTGGGATACAGTTTGCAAAAAAAGTACAATATAAAACCACACAATTTCCTTTCCTGCCTCCCACTGGTAGGGCAGATGAACAGCTGTTTTTGAAGCCAGTGCCATTGCTTGTCTCACCAGCAGGGCGGCAGGATGTTGTAGTGTATTGGGTGGGGTTTCAAAAGCAGGAGGAACAAGGCAATACTGCCTCTCTATACATCACTGGAGAGGTCCCATCTGGAATACTGTGCCTAGTTCTGGAATCTCCAGCTGAGTGAAGACATAGGCTGGAGACAAGGTAGCAGAGGGTAACAAAAATGACAGTCAGCAGAGCAGATCCTAGGAGGACTGGATTAGGGAACTGACCATGTGGTCACGGGGGGCCACAAGGAGAGCAAAGCTCATGACGGAGACTTTCGAGTTTCTAAAAGGAATGAACAAGGTCAACTGTGAGAAACTATTCAGCAGGAAAACTGAGTCACAAACACACGGACATGAGTGGAAGGTGGTCGGCGGAGTTTCGAGAGGGATGTGAGAAAGTATTATTTTACAGAGAGTGTGATTGAGCCATGAAATAGTCTACAAGCAGAGGTATTGGGTACCAAAATCATTAATGGTTTCAAGAATGGCCATGATAGAGTTAATATCTTAATAGTTACTCAGGGTGGTAGTGGAAAGGCATGGGGCGGGGGGGGGGAGAAGTGAGGTTAAAAAAAGTCTAGATAGTAGGTCCTGGGGTAGGATATGGTAAAACAGGGCAGACTGGATGGACCAATAGTCGTCTTCTGCTGACATTGTCTATATTTCCATGTGACTGGCAGGTGGACTTCATGTTACATGTGGAAGACAAACTCCTCACCTCCCTGATGCGCTCCACCTTCACTCAGTCCCCGAGCAGGATCCTGCAGACTTGCCTTCATCAGACACTGCATTCTGGACTGTCAAAAAAATGTTGTTTTACAGACAGCCCGTCTGTCAAGTATTTGATAAAGTCTAGCTAGATAGATTCTGTTATTTGTTTTATCTGTGCTACTCTGTTCTGCTGCATAGTTTTGTAAGGCAACCTGAGTCATCGGAAAAGCAGAGTATAAATCAATTAGATTTAATTGAAATAAATTTAAAAATCACTCAATCAATACATTTTTCAAAGTTACAAGTTGATTTTGTAACGGATAGATTTTGTACGCATATATTATTTATGTTTGCATTTGTGTATAGAATATTTAATATAAACAACATTTTATTCTCACATTTTTACATAGAATATTCACTAATGTAATACAGTCAACAGTTTATTTATTTTAACATACACTTATTTTTATTTGAGTTCATTTTTTGCTTCCTCATTTATTTGCATAGCTCTAATTTTGTTGGATGTGTTCTGTTAGTTATTTTAGCTGTGTTGTTGTATTCTACTGCATAGGTTTGTGTAAGTTGCCATGAGCTATGGGACTAGGTGGAATGTAAATCAAAATAAATAACAATAACAGTATCATGAGGAGGGTTCGATGGTTAGAAGTGCAATGTCATGCACATCGGAGGAAAGAACCTGAGGGCCGAGTACAATCGGTGGGGAGGGGCAATGACACTGTATCAGAAGAGGAATGAACTTTAGGATAGCCATTATCAACAATATAAAGCAGGCATGCAATGTAGAAAGGCAGCAGCCAAGGCTAATGGAATGTTGGGCTATACTGTTAGCAGGTTCACAAGCATAAAGGAGGAAGTGATGGAGTACTGTGTGCAATACTGGAACCCCTTTTCCATACCCAGTGGAACTCTAACAAGAAGTCTGCTTTCAGAGCTGGAAATGGAAAGAATTTCTTGAGGGCACCCATCACCTGTGATCTAGCATCGAACATATGTGACAGGAGTCTGGGGAGATGTTTCTTCATTATATGTTGCATTTTAACACTTTATTAGTCAGCTTTATGCCTTTAAGGGTATGTATTATGTATGGAAGCAGTCATTCCTCATTTGCACCTAGAACTACTGAGTCCAACTTTTAATTTCACTCCTGGGACTGAAGGTTCCCTCCATTTCCACTACTGTCTGCTTTAAACTTCATTAAGCAGCCTTAAAAATGTGACAGAGATGGTATTGGAGCTAGTGGTTCAATCACAGACTTGGGAACCAGCAAGTTCAGGTACAAATCCCACCACATCAACTTACTCACTATTATTCCAAGCACGCTGCATTAGCTAAATGTAAGGGCAAGGTTAATGAGATATCAGGAATAAGTACGGTGTTTTGTAACAGGTTATACTGGGGTTTGTTCTGCTTCTATTAAGAAGCGGATGCTGAAGTGCACTTTTCTAAAAAAACTATTACACTCACTTTTTTTGATCCTTTCTTCATCCGACTGCCCCTGATTTCTGTGGAAGGCATTGTACATAACACTGTGTATCTAGTTTGGTCTATTCTGAAGGAGAAATGTGTCACCCATGTTAGTTCCAGTCTGTGATTTAGATAAAAAAAATGTTGCAGGTGCTACCTTTTATTGGACTAACAAAACTGTTTTTGAGACTAGCTTTCAAGAGTTAAATAAAAGGTATCACCCACCTGTAAAATACTTGCTATTTTTGGTTCATCTGTTTTGCTGAAAAGCAGTGTAATTACTTGTATTATAGTCTTGGATCGATACGGTTACTTAATTATAGGGATCTGTCATGCTGTGGTCACAGTTCTAACTGACCAACCTAAGTTGTAAAGTATAGAGTTGGAGTCACTATCAGCATAATGACTGACTGCCTGTCTTATTCTCGCTACCATGTGTCATTTCTCTTAGTATAGTAGACACTATGGAGGTAATAAGAACTGTTTCTGCTATGTCAGATCTACATTAATTGATGCTAGAATTGTTCTCCACTCAACAGCATTCTTCCAGCTGCAGAGGTGGCACAGAAAATGGTCACAACCATAGATTCATGAATGAAGTAGATCTGGGTGGAGGAAGAAGAGGGGGATGGGGCAGAGAGAGAGTGAGACACAGAGCAGCGGGGATCTCATGCATTCCAATGAGGTGATAAACTTCCACTGTGGAAGTAGAAGGTAATATACATCAATTGCTGTTCCTGTCTGCCCTGCTCCCATTCCTCTTGTTAGCAGTATGTTTCAATGTGCTGCACAGCTATCAATAGACAGTGATAAAAGACAAGTTTTGAAATATACTCTAAACTATTGGAGAGTATTATTGTGTAATTGATTTAAATACATTTTAAAAAAATCTTACCTCTGTTTCTGAATATGAGGGTGCCATGTTAATTAGATCTTTTTTTTCTTTCAGCCCTTTGGTTCAGTTTTGTACAATACACCATACTCATACATATTATGTTGTCAGTCCACATCACTTACTGCTCTTTATACATTTGGAAATGTCACTACATTGCACATTTACTCTACATTTTGTTTGTATATCTTTTGCCTATTCTTTGTTATCACTACACAGTTTTAGTGTTCTTAAACTAGAACCATGCTTCATGTGATCTGAGCAAAGGAAAGCACAGACGTACAGTAAATTGGGAAGGGGGAATAGGATGGAATTATTCCTACAACTCCAGCAAACACTATCAGTATACTGAGAAATCATCCGTAAGAAACAGAAACTAGAAAAATAGCATTTGAAAAATCTTGTAGCTATGTTCTGTTGTCCATTGTCCAACCCTCGGAAATGACTCAATGTCCACACTTCTTATGGATGGCAAGGTTTATTACACTGAAATTCAACCATAGTGATACATTACAAACATTCATTTATTTATAGTTTGTCTCATCCAACATGTCCATATTTTCACATTATTTTAAGTACAACTTTAGTCCCATGCTCTTCTTCCTTTTCTTCTTGTTTTCAAGGGTCCGGATGCCAACTCCAACCCCCCCATACCATCACCACCTTCCTTTAGCTATCTCAATTTTTTAGATCCCCGACCCCTAGTACTCCTAAATTCCCCCTCTCCATCCCCCTTTTACTCATGTCTGGATACCACTGATCCTGGCCCGTGTTGCCTACCCATCTCCCCCATCCTGCCTCTCCTTTTTCCCACTAAGCCCTCCCCTTCCCCTCTCATTCCCCCTTTCCATTAGCCCACCTCCAGCTCAGGCTGGAAGGTGGGATTCCCCCTTGTGGGCTAGCTTCAGCCTTTCTTCTCCCATTTCCCAACCAGCTCTATCTGCAGCAGTAGGAAAAACCCATGCCAGCCTCGGAAAGGTGAACCCTGTCTGGGCAATAAGCCTCAGGTCTATCAAAGGTTATCGCCTTGTGTCAGACATATAACTCCCCCATTTCCTGAAGCAGGTCTGTGACCCTCCTATTCAGCCTCTTCCTGGCTGTCTCAATTGCTCGTATATCATTAGCAAATCTCCAGACCCTTCTCGAAATTATCTCTGACCATACAATCTCCACCCCATGGCTACCACCCTTTTATCATTTCAAACTTGGCTTTAATAGCCTGGAACAAGGCCCCCCATAGGGTTTCCCCAAAATCATTGCCACCCAGGTGTATCACCAGGATATCCAGCCTGTCCCAAGTAAGCTTTAAGTCTTCAATTAGCAGCAAGAGTTGGGCCCATTTCATGCCCTGAAGCCTCTTCCAGCAGACTTGTGTCATCTCTAGGCCTCTCTGCAGTTGCCTCCCTCCCGGAGTGCTAGCTGCATATCTTTCGGCCAGTAAACAAATGAATGCCCCAATATCCAGATGTTCCTCCTGTGCCCTCCTGTCACATAACAAGAGAAAACAATCAAAATTAGAACAGGTCATTTTCTGACATACCTTTTGTAGCAAGATGATCTCCAGCTACCTACTGTCTTGATGTCCTCCTCTGACACCCCTTTCTTTTGCTGCTCCTGAAGTTGCCCCTATTCTGAAAGAATAGGAGACAAAATCCCCTGGGTTCAAGCCCTATGAAGGCCAAACATTTCTTCAACACACCCCCTACTTGGTAGGCTGTGACCAGCCACCCATTTTCATGCTTGAATCAATGTCTTGCCCCTGCTGCTTTGATGTCCTTGTATTTCTCTATGGCCTTCGCCATGCACCCACTGTTCCCTTCCTCTCGACATATCACCACTCTTATTCCTCAGCCCATTTGGTCCATCTTGGACCTTCTGAGCCAGATTGCCACACTCTTGCCTAGGAATGATACCTTCAACTCGAGCAGTCCACCTTCCGCGTCCACCAGATACACACTGCCCTGAGAGCTGATTCTAACCTAACCAAGATAATCTCTGTGATTGGCTTCCTGGCATCCACCTGAGACCCTTGACCCTTCTGCCAACCCAACATTATGTGCCTAACCCTCCCCAGCCTTGTTGGGTTCCAGTCATCCCAACGAGCCACATACCCAACCTATGCCCACCAGTTGTACCCCCATGGTGGGAAAGGCTATACCTTTCTCCCACCTATCTACCATAAACCTCTTTACCTGCTCTTCTGAAAGGAACATACATACCTCCATGCTCTGCTGCCCCAAAACTCCTGGAACCTCCCACGCTCCCTCATAAGCCTTCAGAGTGCTCAGCACACAGGAGTTGCACTACAGCATTTGAGCTCTTGCCACCCAATCTCCCATAACTGCTCCAGGACCTTTGTTTCCACCTCCACTGCTCCGGGGGCCAACTCTCAGATCCTTCCCATCTGCAGACAGGAAAGACTGTCAACAATTTCATTATTCACCCCCTCCATATGCTTGGCTTCAAAAGTCAGGTTGAGCTGCAGTCCTGCTAATACCAGCTACTGCATTACCTGGGTGACCGTGTCCATGGACTCCCATCTCTTAATAATGACCTCAGCCACCACCCCATTACTGGACCAGAACACCAGCTTCTTATTTCTCATCCCATCACCCCAAATCTCCATGGCCACTCAGATGGGAAAGATCTCCAGGGAGGTGATATCCTTCAAAAGACCTTTGGACCTCCACCTCTCCAGCCAGGCTGCTGACATCCATTTACCCTTGAAGTAGGCCCCCATATCCAATGCCCCTGAGATCTCAGTATAAAGTTCCAAGTCCGCATTGTCAACCCAATCCTCCTGCCAGAATGACACCCCATTGAAATCATACAAAAAGGTTTCCCAGATGTCTAAGTCCTGTTTTATGCCTCTGTTGCTAGCCACCCAATGATAAGGTAATTTAGCTGTCCCTGTAGCCCTGGCCAGTCTTCTAGTGAATGCCCTCCCTAACCCTATTGCCCTGTAAGCAAAATTGAGGTGCCCCAGCTGCTGTTGGACTAATGCTAGCAGTACCCTCCATCTCCCCTTGACCTGTTCCAGCAAACCCCTTTGCTTTTCAGCCTTGCTGGCTGGCAACCAAAAACACTCCCCCTCCATGTGTACCTCGATTCACTGGAATTCTAAAGTCCTGGCAGAGCCCTTGGTTTTGTCTGCTGCCAGCGGGAAACCTATCTCTCAACACATGCCCTGAAAGTCCACTAACATCTCCTCAACCTCCTTCTTGCCTTGGCCGATCAGCAGGAAATCATCTAGATAATGTACCACCCACCAGTGCTCATATCTGTGCCCAAACACCCACTGTACCCATGAGCTAAACACCTCAAATGTGGAGCATGTGATCGAGCAGTCCATGGGCATGGCCTTGTCAAGGTACAATCCCCTGTCAAATTGGAAACCCAGCAAGTCCCAATCCTCTGGCCTCACTGTCAACAGCCGGAAGGCAGGCTCAGTGTCTGTCTTTTCCAACTATATCCCCCTCAACACCCTGATCAGACTGACTGCCCAGTCCAATGATGCATATGATACTGTGGGCATCTCCTCCAGAATGCCATCATTGACTAATACCCCTCCGGTAGAACAGGTGGTGTACCAGGTGGTACTTCCCCACCTGCTTCTTAGGTGCTGTCCCTGAAGGAGATATGCAGAAATCCCTACCAGGAGGATCTTGAAAAGGTCCCTCCACCCTGCCTGCCTCCAACTCCTTCTGAATCTTTTTCTGCACAATCTGTTCCTTCCACTTTATAGACCCCAAATTCTTCACCCTCATCCCCTTCCTAACTCCTTGGAAAGCCAAGGAGAAACTTGTAAGAACCCCTCCCACAGCAGCCAACCCCCTTTTTGGTCTGGGTAGTTGGCCATCCAGTCCCGTGCCAGTGCTGTCCTTATGGGTGTCTCCACCAGTGGAAAGCCATACCTGCTGATACGTCTTGCTGCCCAGGCCCCCACTTCAATTCCAACCATAGTTGGAGTTCTAGCCTCTCCTCTTACTGAAACCCCTGCCTCTCTCTCTCCATAGCCCCCTGGGCCCTTACCCTCCCTTACCCCCTCTGAAAGGACTGATCACTATACTGTTACCCGGTCCCACTGTCCCCTCTGAGCTTGCATTTCGACACCGGGTGCTGCCCCACACACTTCAAGCAAACATGTCTGAATCTGCAATTGGCCCAAGTGCATGCTGCTTTGTTGAAACCCCAGCATGTCTTGGCCACCAGGGCTGAGGTTGCCTTCTTCTATCCACCCATTGGGGAAAAATGAAGGGTGAAGGGGCAGATTAGCAGGATTAAAGCAGGGGAGGGATGGGCAGAAGACCCGGGGGAGCATACTGAGGTGCTAAATTAGTATTTCACCTCAGTTTTCACCAAAGAAAATGGGGGGGCTGCATCATACATGGTAGGAGATGGTGAAACTGAGGAGGGAGGGGACCCTTACCAATCGGCGGATCTGGGGAGAGGGGGGCCATCTCTGCCAGGTAGGGGGAAGGCAAAGCAGGGGGACAAGGTAGTGGAGGTGGAGGTGGAAATCATGGCAGAGAGACAGAGAAAGCACCGCGGCCGGATAAATTACATCCCGGAGTGCTGAAGGATCTGGCGGGTGTCCTGGCAAAACCCCTGGTGGAGCTTTCCAGCATCTCTCTTAGGACAGGGTGGGTGCCCCAGGATTGGAAGGTGGCGCATATAGTGCCTATCCACAAGGGGGGATCAAGGGAGGTGGCAAGGAACTACAGGCCCATCAGCCTGACATCGGTGGTGGGCAAGGTGATGGAGAGCATTGTCAAGGAGAGGCTGAGGGGACCTGGAAAAGTTGGGGTGCCTGAACAATAGACAGCATGGATTCATCCCAGGGAAATCATGTCAGACAAAACTTGTGGAGCTCTATGACTAGGTGACAAGTGCCTTGAACCTGGGTAGACCGGTGGACATCCTTTTTCTTGACTTCAGCAGCAAGGTGTTTGACCCTGTTCCTCATGGGGGCCTGTTGGATAAGCTGGGAGAAATGGGGGTGGGGAACCAGATGATCAGATTGATAGGAAATTGGCTCCAGGACTGGACCCAGAGAGTCGTGGTCGGTGGGATAGTCTCGTCTTCAAGGAGGGTCATTTGTGGGGTCCCTCAGGGATCAGTCCTTGGGCCCCTCCTGTTCAATGCCTATCTCTCTGACATAAGGAAGGTTATCAGGAGTGGGATGAGTCTGTTTGCAGATGACGCAAAACTGGGGTCGGTGGTGGATGGGGAGGAGGGGAGGGTGGCCCTACAGGGGGATCTGGAAGCTCTGGAAAGGTGGTCTAGAAAGTGGAAGCTGAGGCTTAATGCAGGGAAATGCAAGGTACTGCACCTGGGAGCCAGAAACCCGGGCCAAGTGTACACCCTGGGGGGGAGGAATGCTATAAGTCTCAATGGCTGAGAGGGACCTGGGGGTGGTGGTGGGTGTCAAGATGAACAACTCTGAGACTTGTAGGAGGGCAGCGGCCAAGGCCAACAGGATGCTGGGATGCATCACTAGGGGGATCACCTCCAGAAGGAGTGAAGTGATACTCCTTCTGTATAACTGCTTGGTAAGGCCGTAGCTCAAGTACTGCATACAGTTTTGGAGGACACACTTAAAGAGGGACATCGAACTCCTAGAGATGGTCCAGAGGAGGGCAATTAAAATGATCTAGGGCTTGGGGGACAGGACCTATGGGGAGAGGCTCGAAGAGCTAAATATGTACACATTGGAAGAGAGAAGGGACCGGGGGGGGGACATGATAGAAGTCTTCAGGTACATGAAGGGGGTAAATAGGGGAGGAGCAGTCAGGGTTCTCTGAAGGAAGGAGCGGGGGGCAACTAGATGGCATGGGTAGAAGCTGGAGGGGGGGAGATTCAGGGGAGAAAGGAGGAGGTGCTACTTCACTGAGAGGGTGGTGGAGCCATGGAATGCACTGCCCAGGGGGCTGGTGGAGGCAGAGATGGTAGAGGTGCTCAAGAGCGGGTGGGACAGATACAGGGGAAGGGTTCTGGAAGCAAAGTCCTGTGCAGCGAGAATATCCGGGACTGGGAAGGGAGAAGCCGGGTTGGGGGCAGCAAGGTCAGCTCCCAGGGTGGGGGCTGACCAAACGAGCAGACATGAAAGACCTTTAGGCCTATTCTGCTGCCATTTTAGTATGTTAGTATACTGGCACTGCCTGGTGCTGTTACTGTGTAGAAAAGAACCAAAATAATGAGGACCAGAGAAATTTCAGTCAAGTAGTATTCAGTGTTGTCCTCACCCATGTGTGTAAGGACCTGGTGAAAACCACCTTATTGCCCGTTTGTCCTTGCAGGTCCATGTGCCCTCTTGCGACCTGACCTGTAGGCCACAGCTGATGGCACACTGCATGGCTAACCCAAGCTGGGTTATCAATAAAGAACCCTGACGCCAAGCTACACACCACGCCAACTTCCGGGTGAGCAGTCTTTTGAGGGAGCTCTGGCCAACAGGCAAAACCACTGCCTGCATTCCGCTCCTATTTCCCACACACTGCTCAGTCATTTTGCATGGTGTGACATCCTAGGGCCCTGCCCACATTTCTTTCCATTTGCATCCAGTGCCCCCATGTGGTTGGCCCATGCTCGGCTGACCCATGGCTCCAACCATGACCAAAACTCTCGGTCATCACTTTGAAATACAAAAACTACTAATGCTCAAATCAAGTCATGGAAATCAAGCCGTTAGGCCCTAACCACTGTCTGATTCCATGTATTGCTACTCTGTCCTAAAGCTCGGTGTGACAGACTGGGGCCCCGCCTCCATTTCCTTCCTTCCCCATCCAAATTGCTCCCATGTTGGGCCGGCCTGCTGGCACTGAGGGTTGAGGCATTGGATGCCACAGCTCTTGCCATGCTGGTGACCCGGGTTCGGGAATGAACTCAGGCCACCAGGGACTGGCAGGGGAGAGGAAGGATTGAGTGTCTCATGACTGCTCTCCTTCCTCTGGGGAGGGTAGGGGGAAATCCTTTGTGCTTCAGTGACAACTGGCGGAGGCCAGCCACACTACAGTTGCACGCATAGCAAGGGAGGAAGCATGGCGGGCATCAGCACAGATGTGCTCTGATGCCTTTTGCACATCCAGCTCTCCAGAGGAAAAGTAATGCAGAAAATAGTGAGGCAATCTTGGTGGCTGATGGCCGTGCCCTGCACCCACAGTCACGAGAGGTGCCCTCACCAGGGTGCGGAGCAATGAAAGGCTGGCCCTGTGTGTATGGGGCATATAAATCCATGTGCCAGACCTGGTCCAGGGGTGTGGGTGCCGGTGGCCAGAGATCACTAGGGGTCTGCTCCGCAGGGGGTGAAATAAATAGAAATATGATAAAAAAAACAAATTGCCCCCATGCAGTTGGCCCATGGTCAGCCGGCCCATGGCTCAGCCCACGACCGACACTCATGGTCATCAAATAAGGTAAAACAGAAAGTCTGATGACTTCACATACGGTTGCCCACCACAGTACCCCACAAACCCACAACTGGTACCGACCCCTACATTTCTTGCAGGCCATGGGCCAAACACCTAACTGGGCTGCTCTGGCCCCATTCGCCACACCATGCCCCATGGGGTATCCAGACCCTATCCAAACTCCAGTCATGCTCCAACCAGCCCATCCAGCTGGTAAAACAACAGCCAACTGACCACCAAGCAGCTGCCTGATCCCCAGCTACAACCAGACAAACCAAGGAAATCTTTGCTCAGATCTCTCCCCAAGCGCACACAGACATCTTTACCATGCCATTG
Organism: Neoceratodus forsteri; assembly: GCA_016271365.2. NCBI lineage: Eukaryota > Metazoa > Chordata > Ceratodontiformes > Ceratodontidae > Neoceratodus > Neoceratodus forsteri. The sequence goes on along the minus strand of CM028135.1, from coordinate 21,612,092 downwards.
GCTAGGCCTACACAGATAGTGGCATGACAGATAAAACCACACAAATACCAGGTGGACTTCTGCCCCAGCGAGCCACTCAAACCGCTTCTCAGTTCCACGGCTAGCACCACTCACTGCAGCCACAACCACCCACTTTTCCACCTGTTCCTAATGCAGCTGGCTTCTCTCAAAACAAACTAATTACCAGTACCTCACATACAGAGAAAAGAGACCAGGATACCGCTAAATGAAAGGCACAGTACAAGAACTACATGGCTCTGGCCCACTTCCAGCATCTCGGCCTAGCCAATGCAACCTTCACCCAGTACCCCACCTTACCTAAGCGTATTCCCCTTGCCAGATGATGTGCTAGGACCAATTCAGACAAAAATCCTAGCAGGAAGAAGGGGAACTCAGGGTTGCAGAGCCTTAAGTAGTCCCTAAGGACCCCAAGAAGGACCCCACTTAGCTCCTCCCCTCTGCCAATCCTGTTCTACCTGAGGGTGCCCGTCACCTCCATCCAGGTGGTGTCATCCTTACATCATTAGGCTCCTCCCTTACCTTATTTGTTGCTTCCCTCCCCCGGCTAATCCTGACTCATCCTATGCTTGTCATTTCCTTAGAGCTGACAACTGGCAACTCAAGTTGCCTTTTATTGGCAACCCCATTAATAAAAACATGAGACTCGAGCCTGTCTAAGGAAAGGAATACCCAGATCAGCAGAGTAAGGCAGCGGTGTAAATTTACCGATATTGCATGAGTCTATGGGCAAAGGCAAATACAATTGGGACTAGTCAGGAAAGAAAATAACAAGTACATCAAAGGACCACAACCAGCAGACAGATTTCCGTAAATCCAACAAAAATACTTCCAACTCCAGACTTAACCCATCAACAGTACAACTTCCAAAATCCACAAATAGCAGTTTTGGAGGTGGGTGACATCATAGTCTCTTGGGATTTGTTGTATTGCGTGAAAATGTCTGAAGGAAAAAAAATCTCACGTGCATGACACCTTCCACACTTAAATATGGATGAAAGATGTTTCAGATATTATGAGCCAACTGCACACTTTAAAACACTGTGGTACAGTCCAAATGTTAAGAGAAAACATTCATTACACAGTGGGCATAATAGTTTGAAGGCTTTTGAAAATCTCTTTCAAATGAGACATTGGGCTCATCTGCAGCTGGAAGCACTTCAGAGACACGTACAGCTGAGTCAGTTTAATGTTAAGAGGGCATCGCAGTCATTTGTGGAACATTGTGATGTCATCAAGGAACAAGCTGTGCTTGACTCATTGTAGTTAGGCGGAGTTTAATCCTGGTTGTGATATCACAATATTCTAAAAATGGCTGCGGTGTAGTATTAATATTAAATAGACTCAGTCATCTCTATCTCTGGAGTGCTTCCAGCTGCAGGTGAGTCCACTACTTCCTTTGATGGCAACTGGGCCATGAATGTGTCCCTTTAAGAACATGGCTTAAAATATAAAGGGCTGGATTTTCAAAAAGTCTAGACATGCAGTTTGTAGCAGTATGTCTGCCGCAGCTGTGCCACTTTAAATACTTAAGAATATTTGTGCCCAGTTTTAAAATACTCAGCACAAAAATGATGCATGCATCAGAATTTAAACACACATATAATTTTTGAACAGCATCTTGCAGTAATAGAGACCAGACGTTCGAGCATCTTTTTCGAAATCTTACAGCATATTTGCATCCCAATTGCGGCACAGGTCTTTGAAAATCCAGTCCATTATCTTTTCATCTTTTTTTGGAGCTGCTGCTATATGGGACATCATTTTTGTGGGCATGGGAGTATCTGTGTGGGGGGGGATGAGGTAAACAGTATGTTTATATGTGTATCATACTATTTATGACACCACCACTGCCTCACACAGATCATAGTCAATAAAGGTGAATTGCTGCATCTATTTATTGTGGAAGCTATGGTTCCACATTTTGAGCCCATCATTTTTGTGTGTGTGGTGGTAGCTTGGGTGGTGGGGGCAGAGGCAAAAAGTACCTTTAGTAGATCCATTTCTAATTCAAATATTTGTCCTATATCTCCAGGATCCACGACGGGTCATCGACAAAATATTTGTCGACGGACCTGACAGTGAAACTGGCAGGTCGACTGCATTTTGCAGTTGGCTGTCAGTTTCCACAACACACTAGTTTTCTTTGGGGTGCTTAGCCACCTGCACCCTCCCATTCAGTATTCTCAACTCTGAGTCAGAGCTGATTGGGGGGTGCAGGATCCCCGACAGACAGTGTAGGATTCCAGTAGGTTCCCTACAGCAACGTGGCACTGTTGTCACTGTAGGGGACTCCACTGTTGAAATGTCGATGTCGTGGCTGCATACCATATTTCCATTGCTTGATTTATGTGCCATATATTTGAATTGTTTGATTAAATACACTTTAAACTCTGTAATGAGTACCGTATGTAAACTATGCAATGCCTTGTATGATGTCTCTTGTATCTAGCATTGTCTACTGTATATCTGAAACATGTTTGCTTGTCATCTGAAGTTTGCCTTAGCTGGACACAGGTACACCCTGGGAGGGGAGGCGCTGGAGGTCTCAACAGGGGAAAAAGACCTAGGGGTCATGGTGGATGCATGTATGAATAACTCTGAGCAGTGCAGGAGAGCGGCTAGCAAGGCAAACAGGATGTTGGGATGCATCGTAAGGAGGATCACTTCTAGGAGCAGGGAAGTGATTCTGCTGCTGTACAATGGACTGGTTAGACCACACCTTGAGTACTGTGTACAGTACTGGAGACCACACTTGAAGAGAGACATACAGCTCCTGGAGAGGGTACAGAGGAGGGCAACTAAGATGACACGAGGACTAGGGATTTGACGATGAGGACAGACTTGAGCTCTGCCTGTTTTCATTGGAGGAGAGGAGAGATGGGGGACATGATTGAGGTCTTCAAGCACCTCAAGGGAATAAATAGGGTAAACATGGAGGTATCTTTAGACTAAAGCAGGGAGGTATCACCAGAGGGCATGGTTTGAAGTTGGAAGGTGGAAGGGTGAGGGGAAAAAAGAGGAGGAGGTTTTTCACTGAGAGGATGGTGGACCCTTGGAATGCACTGCCTGGCGAGCTGGTTCAGAGATCCACAGTGGAGGGCTTCAAGAGAGGGTGGGACAGACACAGAAAGTGGATGTACCAGATGATGGCCTGGCCCAGGGGGTGGGGATGGATGACAGGGGTTTCTGGAACACAAGGTGGGGAGGGGCTCGACACCCAACTAGGGATCTAAGGTTCAAGCAGACTCGATAGACCGTAAGACCTAATCTGCTAGCAATTAGTATGTTAGTATGTTAGGACACCATTGTAAACAAGCTCACGTCAATGTTTTATTTATCCTGAATAAAACTGATTGATTGATTAGGTTTTCATCTTTTTGGGTGTGCTGCTGCCTATACTTTGTTATACTAGCACAACCACCTTGCACAGAAATCACAGTGCATAAAGGTGAATTGCTGCAATTATTCTTTATAGGGGCTACTCATGTCTGTGTGAAAGGAGGTATTGTAGCTGGAGGGTGGAGGCAGGAGCAAACAGTATTGTACACTTCTTATATCCAGGGCCCACACACTGCCCTGATAACCATCATGCATCTCAAATTCCCTCCTGCATGGACTCAGAAGTTGAGGCAACACAGTCAGTGACCATCATGGGTGGAAAGAACATAATGTAATTCAACAACAGCTACAGTGATACACTGAACTTCCTTTTAACCTTGATTGCACTCACAGTATAGAACAGGTCCAACCAGACACTTCAGTTAGTGGAAGTGCTTGCATGTATAAATACATGCCTCAGAGGCAACCGTGTAGTGGCTCAGGTGGAAAAACCAGAGGAGGAGCCAAGTGTTCTACTTGATCACCAATCAATCAATCAAACTTTATTTAAACAGGCATTCACATCATTGAGCAAGCTCATTTGCAAGATGGTCCGGGACACAAAGTACAAATTCATTACAATAAGCAATGTCAAGCCATAACAAAAATATACAGGGATCAGGCAAAAATCTTAAACTACAGCTGCAACAAATAACAAGACATAATTAATTATTGATTGTGTACATGCACAACCATGCTCTAGTGGTAGGTTTGGGGACTACTGCAGAAAGGGGAAGGGAGGAGGTTGTAGGAAGGCGGGAGGAAAGGGAGGCAGGAGACAGTGGAGACAATGGGATGGGAGACACATAAGGGAAAAGGGGGCAAACCTACTAAGATGTAAACCCCCTGGAAGATTTCTGCAGGGGGAAGAGGAGTCAGGGTGGAGGGAAGTTATGCTAGGAGGAAGCCTGCCACAGAGGGAATAGACATCCAACGGGGTCCAAGAGCTGAGAGTATTCCGTCTATATGTCCATGTTACCTAAAACAATCACATATCACTTTCAGGCACTGATAAAGCCTCTATCTGAATACATGGAGACTGGGCAGGAAGGAGCATTTAAGTACTTTCTGAGTGTTATTCCAGAGTGATGGGAGGAAATAGCTGATAGCAGTATAGCCAAGGCATGTCTTCATCCTCAGTAGGTTGAGGAGGACAAGGGTGGAATTTCGGAGTCCATAAGTGCCCACAGACCATTCAAACAGGTTACCAATGTAGAGTGGGAGCTTGTTTGAGAGTGCCCTGTAAGAGCCACATGAGAGCATTTCTTTGTCTCTTCGTGGAGAGGGATGGCCAATCAATTGCCTGGTAAAGCAGGCAGTGATGAGTCCGCAAGGGCATGTCAAGTATGAATCTCAAGGCACAATGGTAAAGTATATCAAGTTTTTGGAGCACATTCTAGGGGTAGTGACTGTATAGAAAATCAGCATAGTCAAGCAAGGGCAAAAAGGTAGTTTGGACCAGCCACTTTCTAGCTTAGAAAGTGAGAAGGCGTCTTATGAGGTAGAATATGTCAAGTCATTGTCTTAGTCTTTTGAAAGTTCACTTTGGTGAACACTAAAGCTAAGCTTGTTGTCCAACCAGACTCCCAGATATTTGAAATTATCGACTATTTCCAGGGATTCGCCAAGGAGGGTGAAGATCTGGGGGATACTAGGTGTCCCCAAAATGGATGGGGGATGCGGAGAGATGATCATGGCTTTTGTTTTTTTGGCATTCAGCAAGAGTTTAAGGCTCAGTAGATTATGCTGGAGCGTGACAAATTCTAGCTGTAACTCCTTGTGTGCAAAATCTAGGGAGGGGTTAGTTGTATAAAGGACTGTATCATCTGAGAAGAGATGAACATTGCCAACAAGAAGGCCCAAGTCAATGCTATTAATATAAATAGCGAAAAGGATAGGCCCCAAAATGGATCCTTGTGGTACACCTCGGGGCAGGGTTTCAAGTGGGGACAGTTCCCCCTGTGCTTTGATTTGTTGCCTTCAATTTGTGAGGTAACAGTGAAACCATTTAACTGCAGCGTGGGATAAGCCAATGCAACCCAACATATCAAGCAGGATGGAGTGATCATCCATGTCGAAGGCTTTGCTGAGAACTAGAAAAAGTGCGTAGATATGCTCTCTCCTGTTCAGAGCAGTTAGCCAGTCATTGGACACTTTAACTAGAGCCAACACAGTGCTGTGCTTTGGCCTGAACCCCAATTGGGCAGGGTTAAGGATATTTTCACAATCCAAATACTCCCTGAGTTGTGAGTTGACAATTTTCTCGAGTAGTTTGTACAGTACAGTGAGAAGCGAGATAGACCTGTAATTATTCAAGTTGGTGGGGTCACCCAATTTGAACAAGGGGATAATATGCGCGATTTTCCAACTAGGTGGTAATTCCCCATGGATAAGTGAACAATTGAACAGATGAGCAATTGGTGCTGTCAGATAATAGTATCCTGCTTTTAAGAAGAAGGGTTCTAATGAGTCAGCACCAGCACTCTTTTTAGTGTCCAATGAGTGTCATAACCAACAGTATACTACATTATTAAAAACATGGTGAAAAATGGGCATAGAGGGCTAGGGGTCACAATGTATTGTCCATTGAGAGTGCTGAACACCAAGAGTCAAGCCAAGATCCCACATAGAACCTTGTGAACAGATGGGTTACAGTTATGACCTGCATGATTAACCAGTAGTAAACAGAAATCACCAGCCCATCTATTGACCCTCAAGTGGCACAGCACAGGGCTTCATTTCCATTGAATTGCACTGTCTATGGCAACATACCCCAGCACTCTGCAGTAATACTGCCAGGTACTACATTACATCCCAGCTGGCATCACTACACATGCTGCTTAGTGTTCCATCAGGGGTCACAGGGCCCATAACTGAATTCTGTATACCTGAGACTATAGTATCCAACACAGGATGTATTATAAACAACATGATTACAGTACAGTAAGCAGCAGTCACCAGTGTCCACCTACAGTACTTGCTCCCCAAACATCACAATGCACCAGTCATCTCGTTTTTTTCTTTTACTGCTTTTTTACTATTACTCAACCACCTTGCCCCAAGATCCAACCAATGGGGGAGGGAGGAGAAATGGAAGGGTGGGACTTTTATAGTACTTATAGCAGATGTATAAGAGGTGGCAAAACAAAATAAATTGTCTTTATTTATTTATTGAAATGTTTCACCAAGAAAGGCACACTGAACAACAAGTTGCTCATCTCACGGTGCATTCTGAGGGAAAGGGTATTGGAAATACATACATGCATGCAACAGTAAACATTCTTGCAACAGTTTTGGCAGTGGTGAATATCATATAACAGAAAGAACATATTAAGTGCAGCATGTGAGTACAATTGTTTACAGAGGTCACAATGGACAGGTCAAGTGCATTACATTAGGATAACACCTTAAATTCATAATGATGGTACCATTTAGCCTAAAAAGAAGGGGCGGATAGGGAGTAACAGCAGAGGTGGAAAGGTAGCAAGGCCAGGAAGAGAGCAGATGAATAGAAATCAAGGTTATAGATATATTGATAGTTGTAGATTGATAAGAATCTAAAGACATAGTTATATTGGTAGTTACAGATAACCCGAAGGAATGGACAGGTAGGGATCTCTGCAGAGAAAGAAAGTAGTGGGGCTGGAAGGGAGCTGTAATTCAGAATACTTACTTAATATATTGATAGAGGTTGGGGAGCAGGTCAGGAATACTAGGTAGGTTAATTGCAGGTACAACTCACAGAGAGGAAATTATGTAGGGCTGAAGTTATAAAGGAGTGGGAGGAGGAGTGGCGAATCTGGTGAGGAAGTGAATTCCACAGTTTTTGGAAGTGATATGAGAAAGCAGCCTGGCCTACAGTGGTAGACAGGCAAGGGACAACCAAGGAATGGGAGTCGTAAGATCTAAATGAGTGGGCAGAGGGAGGGAGGACTGATAGAGAGGAAGTGAGATAGAATGGGAGTGATCCAAACCAGAATTTAGAGACACATTTAGCACAATAATAAAGGCATATATTTTCTAGTGAGAGAAATGCCAGGGAGTGGTAGAGTTGACAGTGGTGGGTGAGAGGAGGAGAATCCAGAGCAAAGTGACAGAAGGAGTTGAAGAGGGCATCCAATCTGGCTAAGGAGATCTTGGGAGTAGTACTATAGGCTACATCACAGTAGTTGAAAATAGGAAGGATCATCTTCTGGACAAATTTGTACCTAGCCGGGAGAGCGAGAGGGAGGCAGTTCCGGTTCCTGTATAGAGCACCGAGCTTGGGGCGCAGCTCTTTCAGGATGGCATCCACATGACCAGAGAAGGTGAGATGTTGGTCAAACCAAACACCCAGATATCTGAATGAGGAGGTGTCCTCAAGGACTGTTCCATCAAGGGTATTGAATTGTATCCAGTTAAAGCTCTGCATGACCACACACTGCCTGGTGCTGTTTGTCAGCCATGCATGTGCTCTGCTAATGCAGTCATAAAGTGAACAGCAGGTGAACACCTACTGGTAACGATTAGAATAGCAAGTCTGCCACAGCAATAATGCAGCAGAAGCACCTTTTTGAAGTAAACAGCACCTTACAATTCTTAGGATCATCACCAGATGGCAATTGGCAGAATCAACCATGTCACAGGCTTTGTCTGTACTTTCCAGATTTTCATGAGGGGCCAGTCTTCGAAGGGGATTTATAACTCTGCCAAATTTCATCACATGCAACACATTGTGGAGGGTTTTTGGGTAATTTCTATGCTCTGCTCTCCATCTTCTTTTCAAGGGAGTGGCCAAAAACAGGCCCATCATGCTTTTATATAAAGAAGTAAAACAGACAATGCCAAAAAGGCCAAAGTATGTTTCCGCAATTATTCATGAGGTAGGGTCATAAAAAGCACATGTTACTATTTGGTTTTGAAATCTTAAAAAACCACAGTTATAAAGACAGTCTTCTTTCATGAGACTATATTTCTATTTTGTAAGCCAGCAGTCTTATTTTGTGAGAAAGAAGATTTCTTGGCAAACAAAATTTTACAATCTTGTTTCTAGAGCCCACCTTCTTGTTTCATGAGATTTTCATGACCTCACAAAACAAGGTGCATTCTCACAAAAGAAGAATGTGAAAAAAAAAACTAAGACCAAAATCTTGTTTTGTAAAAAGGCATTCTGTTTCATGAGATTTTTGTGAGCTAAGAAGATGACATCTCACAAAAGAAGAATGTGAAAACTAAGTCAAAAATCCTCTTTTCTGAGGTAAAATTCTTCTTTTGTATGGCTCTATTTCTCTTTTATGAGTCTCATGAAAGAAGAAAACAGGCTCACGAAACAAGACTTGATAAGGATTTTTGGGATGTTCCAAAAATACATTTCTTGGTATTTTTTTGAAAAACTAAATCCAGAATTGAGCTAAACATGTCCTGTTTGGCTATATTCATGTGTTTGTGTGTTTTCAGGGCATGATTTTTATGGGTTTTGAAAGCATTGTTTTTTTGTTTTCTTTTAAACAGAAGCAAGATGGTTGCCATATGAGAAATTTTTTCTCCCAAAAGAGGAATTTGGTCTCATGAAACAAGAATCCTCCTTTGTATAGCCAAATTCTTCTTTTGTATCAAGCTTGTGTCAAAAAGACCCTACTGAACATACGCAGAGCCAACATTTAAAAATCCTTTTAACTTGGGAATGGATTAATATTTTTTTACCAAACCAATGAAATGCATCATTCTAGGGCAAGCCCTTTCTACCCTGAAAAGTTTACAACCAAATAGCAAACCATTTGGGCCATAGGTGAGAGCAAAAATGAACAACAAAAAAATATTTTCCTAGATTTGCACTAACCAGATCTCAGCATGTGCACATCCGACTGGAATGAAACTTACCAGATCAACAGACCATGCCCCCCCAGACCATGTATGCAAAATGTCATGCAATCCTGTTGAAGAGGGTTGAAGCTATTATGGTACAGAGTTAGTTTTTTTTTTTGTTTTTTTGTTTTTTAGTTGGTCATTTTTCTCACCTTGGCCCCCAGTCTGCCATTGTGTCCAGGCATCCGATTCATCTGGCCACCATCCAGAGCATCCCAGCTCCTACTTGGACACCTGCTGCTCTACCCCTGTGGCTTGCCCCCCATGGCGGGGTGGTGGAGAGCCCTCACCTGCTGTCTCCTAACCAGGACCAGATCCAGTATTCTGCAGTGGTGCCCTCAGAGTCAGGCATCCCGCCGAACGGCAATCAAGCCACCACAACCGGTCACCATTTTTCCCTGTTCTGAATCCCCTCATAAGTAGGGGTGTGCAATGATGCCAATGGAAGGAACGAACACACTTCCACGCATGCTCCCTCCTGGAGCCATGCCCCAGCTCACCCCTTGCATTACCCATGCCACTATACCACCGCCAGTCTCTGCTAGGGGCCACAAGTGCACTGACAACCATGAACCCCCCCACCCCAGAGAGGGCAAGCAGTCCACTGGATGCTCAATCCCTCTTCTCCCCTGCCAAACCCAGATCACCTGGGTTCACTCCTGAACCCGGGTCACTGGTGTGGTGCGAGGTGTGGTGTCCAGCGCCTCAACTCTTAGTGCCACCAGGTTGGCCAGCAAAGTTAGGGGTTTAACATTAGACACCCTACTGAACTCTAACTATAATAGCACTACTGCACCACTATAATTTAGTGGGCATTACTCTATGTTTCAGGGCACAGCTTACATGGTAGTTATAAGGTAACAACTGTATAATAACATGGTAACTATTGGTATCATCATGTAACAGAAATGTAATTAGTTTGTAGTTTTATGGTAACTGCTATTACTGTACAGTTTCATAATTAAGCAATAATGCACTTCAGGATGTGTGTAATGCTGGGATAACATCACAGCTGGGGTGGTTGGGCAAGATGCTGCATGTCAGGTGCGTACAACACCCCAGAAATGACATTATTCCAGCATGACACACACCCTGGAGTGCATAATTGCTATTATATAATGGCCCATTTGTAATAAAAAAAATAAAAAAATCACGTTTTAAGTTAGTTTTTCCTTCATTTTTGTTCTGTGTAGGAACATATTTTGGAAAAAAGACAGCAGTTACTATTTTGCCCAGTAGATGGTGCTGCCAATACAGACTTCCTGTCTGTGCCAGTATGTTAGATCATGTCTGCTGTTGTTATTATTTAAGTGTGTAACAAATTCAGCCTTTTGTGTGAAGTTAGCTGAGGTGTGAGCGGATGGCAAGGACTGCGGCAGCTGAGGTGATTAGCGAGATCAGCTACTATGGCTCTGTTCTGTGGGATGAAAGACATTATAGGTATAGGCTTCAGTTTCTTAGGAGCAGGTCAGGCACTGAGGATATGTGGCAGTGAAAAAAGAAAAAAACTGATTACATTTTCATGCGAGGTTTTCTCCTGGGAAGTGGACCACGTGACTGGCAGTTATGGTCTCCACAGTTAACTGAAGCCTCTGGGTTCACGGAACAAAATGAACATGAAAATTTAAATGTATTCTTTATGCTGCAATATCTGTTATTGAATTTAATACTGTCAATGTGAACAGGAGTATGGTCGAACAGCAGAGGACTGTTGTAAAGCTTCTTGGGAGTGCGGTGATGAGTGGGTCACATACCATAAGTGAGAGTGGGAAAGCGAGTCACATCTTCCAGAAGAGGCTCAGTGATTTTTTTGTTGTTGCTGAGGTCATTTGCTTCTGGACCTTCATACAATGATGTTACACTGAGATAGCATCACTGGTGAAGGTGGGCACTGAACAATCAGAACCCAGCATTTTTGTGTCATTGTATAATAACGGTTTCTATAGTTACATGAAATACCAGCCAAGTTAGAGTGCTTGTATCATACGATTACATTTATTTATTTATTTATTTATATAAAGTCTTGGAATTACAACCCTTTGAGTCAGGGACTCATTTACAAAGGCTCCACATCATACACTGAATGTGGACAAATACAGAGTATGATAAGTACAGTGACTAAGTACAGAGACAAAATGGATAATACATACACAGAGCAAACACCGAAGGTGTGTAACTGTGAATCATAAATTAGAATCAGAGTAAATTTAGCAATGGAACTCAGCCATTGCTAGAGGAGTTTATCTGAAATCACAGTTAGAGCTGGACATAATCTGAGTATGTAGCTCAGATTTAAAAGGCCCCAGCCTGGGACTAGATAGGGCAGTATTAGGAAGGGAGTTCATCCAGAGTGGTGCCCTGTAGCAAAAGGACCTTTGGATGGCAGTGGTCTTTGCAAAAGGGATGCAAAAGGCAGTGGTGACAGAATGTCTTGTGGTCCTCATTGGCAAGCACGTCTGGATGAGCGAGAGACAGCCAGGGGGAGCTTGTACTAGTTTAATTTTTTTGGCCAATAAGCAGGTCTGATAGAGTAGGTGCCCCTGAAAGTTTAGCCATGATGATTGCTGGTAGAGGTCACAGTAATGTGTGAGGCGATCGCAGCCTATGACCAGTCGGCAGGCTTTGTTAAGGGCATGCTTAATGCTGGTCAGGGCAGTGTCGGAGGCAGTGCCATATATGACTATGCCATAGTCTACCAGGGAAAGGATGGAGTTAGAGATGGCTAAACGGAAGGCATCAGGAGGGAGACAGGGTCCATATTTATACAGGAGACCGATTCAAATGTTTATTGCAGAGCAAGTCGATGCTATATGCTCATGGAAGGTAAGGGCCGAGTCTAGGGTGACCCCCTAGATATTTAAAACTGGCAACTGATTCTAGCGTGATACCCTGGGAATTCAGTATGGATAGTGTGGTCGTGTTGTGTTTATGTTGAGGGTGGGCGAATAGCATGACCTTCATTTTTTTGTAGTTGAGAACAAGTTTGTGGGAGGAGAACCATGATTCTATTCCTGTGAAGGAGCCCTGCAAAGATTGTTGGAGCTGGGTAGGGTCTGGGTGCCTGCTAAAGATCACAGCATCGCCGGCATAAAGGAGCAGGCACCCAGAGGAGGCCAGAAGGAGGGAGTTTAGGTATAGGGAGAAAAGGAGCAGGTCAAGGATGGACCTTTGTGGGACACCTGACCGGACTGAGAGGCTAGTAGAAAGGGTTCTATTTATTTTTACTTACTGGGTATGGCCATGGAGATAGTTGGAGAACCAGTCAGCTGTCTCTTCGGATACACCAACAGAGAGGAGGGGGTTAATCAGCATACTGTGATTGACAGTATCAAAAGCCTTGGACAGATCAATATAGACAGATCCTGCCAGGGCTTCCTGGACAAGGGCACCATGGATAAAGGAGGTAAACTCAAGCAGGGCAGTAGTTGTGCTGTGCCCTTTCCTAAAGCCATGCTGCTGCTGGCATAGTAGAAGGTGCAAGTCTAAATAGTTAGTAAGTTGATCTGCAGCTATTTTTGTCCAGTGCTCTAGAGAGGGGAGGAAGTATGGAAATGGGCCCATAATTACTACTAGAGGAACAGTCTCCATTTTTATGAACTGGAGTGATAATCACCCTTTTCCATAGTGTAGGGAACTGCCCTAGGCACAGGGACATGTTGAGTATTTTTGTTAGGGGTGCTAGGACTGCATCCAGGGTTAAGGAGAGCAGTTTTACATCCAGAGAGTCACCACTCTGCCTTGTCTTTCCAAGGAACTTGACGAGATATGTGCGAGCAACACTAGGGGAGATCATTTTGAAGTAAAAAGGAGGAGCGCTGGGGGGGTGGCGGGAACTGTACAGTAGATGCAGAAAAGAAGTCAGGAGGGAGGATAGAGCTGAGGTCAGAGAAAGATGCACTGAAGGCATTAAGCTATCTTACTAGGGTCTTGGGTGGAAACACCATCGATGTCAAGTATGGAGGGAGGAGGGAAGGGAGATTTGCCACTAAGCTCCTTCATATTTTCCCAGAATCTCTTCCCATTTCTCCAGGTGGCAGTAAGGTTGGACTGATAGAAAGCTGCCTTAGCCTGGCGGATAGCCCAGGTGCATGAGTTACAGGCAGCATGATACAGCTGGCGATCAGAGGGGGGCGACCAGACTCAAGGGCACGGTGCCATAGGTTATCACGGGCCTTCATTTGGTCAAGCAAGGACCGATTTACCCAGGGGGAGGATTTAGTTTTTTTCAGTCTGCTTAAAAAAGGGGACAAAGATATCACAGGCAGCTTGGAATGAGCTGATGAAAAAGGACAGGGCGGCATCCACAAACGACAGATGATCTAGTGGAAACCAGTTGAGGTTGAGGAGGTGGTTTTGAAGATGTGCCAGGGACCTCTTCTTTAGCTGACAATACATGGCGATCCTCGGGGGGGGGCTTCTAACTATTCAACCAGTGGCAGGTAATGGGTGTGATCACTGAGTGAGTCTGGGAGGACCTGGACATCCTGTAAGCACTCAGGATGGTTCGTGAAGATGAGATCAATGAGAGAATTAGTGCCCCCTGTACATGAATCTACCTACTTACTAGACATAAATGACATGGCTACATGGTAATGACACTAGCTGCCTTGTTATTATACAGGTACAACCAGATCACTACCATGCAAATTATGTCCTGAAAGATAGAGTAATATAATTTATTGTAATTTGTAACTATATTGTATAAATAGTTTTGCTGTTGTTCAAGCTTCCTTGGAGCCCAGGTCATAACTGTAAATGGGGCCTTTGAGTTCCAGGAAACTTATCCTGTAAAAATAAACAAATTTGGTGTCCAAAGTTTTACACGTAACACTGCTAATTAATCAAATTGCATTTATCTTGCAAACAGACCGTTTTGTTTAAAGAAAATCGTTCCCAGTCAGACAAATTATAAAAAATGTAGAAAACTAGAATCAAAATGATTATAGAAGCATGCTTTTTAAAAAAGATTCCTCTTATAATACTTTCCCACGTCACAACACAGAACAACAAAATGTTACAAATTCCACAAAATAATTATCAATTGTAGTGAGATAGAAATAATGTGACCTAGTGGGAATTGAACCCAGGTCCCTGGAATACCATCCAGGTGCTCTAACCACTGAGCTACAAGCTCATGTGGTTGTATCTGGGGTTCCCAGACATATTTCTTTTCTCTGGTATTGCATATCCTGCAACTAGCAATAATCAAGATGACAATAATAAGTTTTCTGGTGCAGTATTAGCCACTGCTAAGAAATTAAAATCACAAATTGTAGTGATTAAGAAATAATGAGACCTTCGGGGAATTAAACCCAGGCCCTAGGAATACCAGCCCTGTGCTCTAACTACTAAGCTACAAGCTCACATGTTTGGACTTAGCACTCCTACGGGATGGTATTTCGGGGGCATTGGTTCAATTCAAATGTTTTCTTTCTCACTGCAATTTGTGATTCAATTGTTAATAAGTGGTTAATTCTGCACCATAAACATCTGTCAACTTTTTTTTCCCATATAGATTTTTATCCCAGTTTTCTGAGATTTCAAGAATTTTATGAAATGTCATTTTGATTTTAATGGTCTGTTTTAATTGTATTTTTGAGGATCTTGTTGTTAAGATTGTGCAGCACCTCGGTACCTGAAAGGTGCTTAATAAATAAAGTTTTATTTATTATTATTATTTATTATTTTCGGAAACTGGCAGACAGGGCTCCACCCCCCCAGGGCTCGCATCCAGCCTGGTCTGCATCCCAGTCACTGGGATCTCAACTGGGACCATCATGGATCCAGCTCCATTTTCTCCCTGCCCCTGTTGTGGGTGCATGATGAATGCATAGAGATGCATGCACACTGTGTTTCCGCAGCACCCTCCCTTTGTACCACCCGTCATCTGACACTGCCACCGGACCGCCACCTGGTGGCAGTCATATGGCAGGGGCGACAATATCCCTCCCCAGGAGTGGAAGGCTGCCTCACGACTGCTCGATCCCACTCCCACCTTCCCCCCAGCCAACCCCTGATGACCCAGGCCCATTCATCAACCCAGGTCACTGGCATGGCGTGAGATGTGGTGTCCAGCACCTCAACCATCAGCACCAGAGAGCTGACCATCTAACTGCTATCTTAATTGTTCCTAGTTGCAAGGATTGCAATGCCAGAGAAAGGAAGTGTGTCCAGGAACTCCATGACCAACCATGTGAGCCTACAGATCAGTGGTTACAGAACCAGGATGGTATTCTGGGGACCTGGGTTCAATTCCCAGTAGGTCACATTATTTCTTTCTCACTACAATTTGTGATTTAAATAGCTTAACAGTGGCTAATTTTTTTTTTTATTAGTCTTTGGTAACCGGGTAAGGCCCACTAAGCACAAATGCCAGTTTTCAGGGGCGACCTGGGAGCACTGGGCGGTTAAGTGACTTGCTCAGAGTCACACAGTATGCAAGTGGAGGTTGTGAGAATCTAACCCAGGTCTGGTCTGCTGGATGTACCAAGCTCGTTCACAGCTTGTTACTCCAATCTCTAGGCTATACTGCCGACTAATATTGTATCAAAAAACATCCAATTGTCAGCAAAATAATTCTGAAATGGTTCCTTGAGCTAGAAGTTCAGTTTATTCATTTGCAATGATTTCTGACTGGAGACAAATCAGTTTAAAGAATATTCTGATGCCAAGAGAAACATCATTTGGTTAATTAGTAATAAAATTATATACAGTATCCATCTTCAAACAAAAGGTCTGGTGCCATATTGGTGGAATACTCCTTTTATCTAATATGCTAGGCTCAAGTTTCCCTCCTGGCTCCAAGCTGATATAGAACTGAAACACTACTAATTCACAAAAATGTTATTTTGTTTCTGCTGGTATCAACAGTGTTCCGAAACTGATTTGCAAACTCACTGTCAAAACCTGTGCTCTCTAGGGGGAGTAATTTTTTTTAGCAGTAGAAATTTTGGGGACCAGTAGCATTTGTGGAACAATTTACCTCTTCCAGAATCCTGGAGCAGGTTGTGGGCTACAAGAAGGCTCCAGGCTATATTACAAGTGCAATTGCCATAGTGTTTCACCAGATCTGTTAGAGGAGTAAGAGAAATCATGAAGTCTAATAGCTACACTATTATAAAATGGCTTGGGAAATTGAAGCAACTTGATTGGTCAACAGGATTCCAAAGCTGTGTAATTATTCTAGTATAATTATGCACTTTGATTCCGCATGGCCTAATTATTACCTTTTTTTACCCCTCAGAGTCCCCCTCAGCTTCCAGTACTCTTCCCCATGCCCAATGGTGCAGTCAATTGCCATTTCAGACTGGCAAGATGCCGTTCCAGAGCACTGATCACCTCACAGCCGCTAGAGGCAGGATGGCATACATCTTGCAGCCCTGGCAGTGTTTCAACTGTACTTCTATCTTCCCTGGTAACCTGCACTATTAGAAACAGTTCCTGCAGCTGGAAACAATTTAGACGGCAAGGAATTGTTGGTGTGGTATTCATCACCGCTGAGCATTGTTTCTGGGGGCCATCTGGGGGAGCACAGTCTTTACCTTCCTTCGATGCCTCTAATAAGGCTGTAGGCTGAGCCCTCCACTGGCCTGCCCTTATTGGGAAGGATATTGAGAGGTTATGGGAAGAAAATCTTCAAGCAGCCTAGAACAGTTGAAGTCAGTCAGCCCGCCATCACTCCACAGCTCCACAGAATCCACCCTCAACTCATTAGCTTGTGCAGGCTCTGACTGGTCAAATCAAATGTGTCATTAAGTATGGGGATACATTCAGACATCCCCCTGCAAGTGAGAAACTGTGGGTTACTACAGAGCCAGGGAGGGGTGTAACAATGGCTGGCAGACAGGGGATAAGACATACTGGTAGCACCTTGAGCAGGATTTGGGCCTTGGCATGATGAATGCTCCTGCCATTGCTCTCCCTATCACCTATAGTACCTTCTAAGCCTGTCCTTCCCTCTGATATATGAAAACAGGCTTCAGTCACCCCCCCTTCCCAAAAGTGGTGACCCCTGCTCCCCTGGAAACTACTGCCCTATCTCCCTCCTCTCCACTAAACTCCAAGAATACCTTGTTCTCTCCCACCTCTCCCCTTTCCTTGATTCCTCCTCCTTCTTCATGGTCTACCAGTCTGGTCTTAGGAAGTCCCATCTACCTGTACCTCTCTCCTGTTATTCAATAACTCAGTCCTACCTAGTATAGATCAGGGCTAGGTCACCTGAGCCATTTTTGTTGACTTGGCCAAAGCCTTCAACACTGTTGTCCATCCAAGCTACAACAGTATCAGTTGAAGCTATCCATGTCTTTTAATTAAGGTTAGGTATGCTCCTAGAGGAAAAAGGATAATTAATTATGCAAATTTGATTTGGTAAGGAAAAAACATAATGGACCACAGGTCTTCTTATTTTCATATGTACGTAAGTCTATTCCCCATGTTTGCCCTTCATCCCTTGCCTCTAAGGGTATGGAGTATAATTTATTCAACCACAGTAAGAGAGGGTCCCATTCCAGTCCTAATAGGTGGTACTCAACCACTAGTACAAAGTCAAAGAAATTATCGAAAGGTGTGGTACTCACAGAAACATAGAAAATGTCAGCAGAAAAAAAGCATTAATTCTGCCCTTCCCAGCCTATCTAACAGACCCCGTGTCAGACCCAATTTTCTCCCCAACTAATTACCAACCTGCTTCACTATATGACATGACACATTCAATCCTGGATACAAATGTGAACACAATACTATCTTGTCTTGCTCTTGCCCATAGAAACTAAATGTTGAGTAGGTCCTCGTTAGAGCACTGCAACCAGCGCTGTCTGAGGATGTCTGTGAATCCTGAATAAAGATGATGAGCTGTATTCTTATTTGTATCCTGGAGAAAATGTGTCCTGCTACAGAGCAACAGTTTGGCGAGTTCCATGCTTAAGATTTTTTCAGTATAATGCCTTCCTTTGCTTGTCCCTAACCTCTCAGAACACCATCAGCAGCTGGTGGCATCCACTGTTAACGCCATTCTGCCTGGTGTGTCATATCCTATTTGATTGATTACACGGCAGTCATTTCAAAGTGGTGGTTTAGAGGTGGATTTTTCCTAATTCCTTTCTTAGCCCTGTTACTTGAGGACTGTATGTTGATTTTCTTCTTTTATTGTCTGTATTTTAGCCATGTTATTTAAATATTTATTCATAGGTTACTGGGAGCAGTTGCATTTTTCCCCTCCCAGAAGTAACTTCCAAAATTTTGCCGAAATTTTACCAAGACTCTAAATGCAGTCTCCTCAGTGATGGATTTGCACTAACTGCCTACATCTAGTTCAGTGTGCTGTGCCTCTCAGTACTGCATTTCAGTACATTATTCAGAGGGATTTGTCCCCACAAAATCCAAACAAAAATATGAAAAATCATGCTTGGATTCAGCAGTTACATATCGAGAACGTCCCCTTCAATAGTCTTCAAATCCAAAATATCAGCCAGTCAGCCAGTGCAGTGGTAGTACTAATGCTTATGATACCAACGACCTGAGACTGGCAATGAATCTGGGTCTTCTGAGGGCTGGCTGGGGGGGGGGAGGTTGTTTGAGCATTCCATGGATGCTCGCCTCCTCTGGGGAGAAAGGACACACACCACCTGGGTGACCACAGGTGGTGGTGTAGCTGGAGCCATGGACTGAGGGAGGGGGATATCAGTAGCATGACGCGATGCATCAGCAAGGCCTTACCAATGCCTGGTGTGGGACAAAAAGTGCAGAAAAAAACACCCCAACTGCAGCACGATGCCATCCGCCCCACGCTGCCAACTCTGACTGGGTTCTTCCTCAGAAACTGACATTAAACTTTGTCTGGGGGAGCAAAGGCCAGCCCCCCTAGTAGCCCTTCCCATGAGGGGTTATTTGGGGGATACTGCAAGTGAAATTAAGTCACAGAGATGGTTGGCAACAGGACTGGATGGATCAACGGGACCGATGAGTGCCAACTGGGCTAGAAAGCAACAAAGTCTAGTAAACAAAAAACAAATCCAAAATATGGGCTTGTGTCCTGTCTGTGTCTGTACATGCTGTGCCCCTTGCAATGTAACATGTGAATGATAAATAGTCAGTGCACGAGCATATGGGAACAACGGAATGACTGAAAATGGTATCTGTAGTCTTGGTCATCATTTTGTGGTGCTAAACAGCATTTGAGCTGTATTGGTTAGAATTTATTGTATTGTATTCTTAGGGAAAGCACTTTGGGCACTTGGAAAGATGCTGTATTAAAGTACAAAAGAGTGTTCTTAACAGAACAACCACGAATATCTTCTGACCATTTCCAAAATTAATCTTTTTATGATATTATATAATACTTGCAATTATATTTCAAAAGCTCTAGTGTTTGAACTGTTAAGCATGGAAACTTAAGATTTAAAAAAAAAAATGAAAGTCTGGAGTCTGACAAGTGTGAACAGACCTCCATAACACAGTTCTCAAGTGTCATGTCTATACTAGCACGACTGTAAATTGTAATTTCATGTACGAATTGCAGTGAATTTGTACACACTTTGCAATTTGCCATAATTACGCAAATTTTAATACATGAATTGTTGCAATTCACCATTTTGTGGTTAATGTTTGACGTGAAGTGTGTCAATTTGTGCCAAAAATTCACCACAAAAGGCAAATTGTGAGTTTACATAGTAAAATTCATGCAATTGTGTGAATTTTACTATGTGAATTGACACAATTCATGGTGAGCTCCACAAATTGTGGATTTTTTTTAATTTTGCATGAAGCTAGTTTATACATGTTGACATAATATGTTGTTAAAAAAACAGGCTTTTAAAAATCTAGTGAACCATTTTACATTTCTAAAATATCAATATATGATAGCTGAAGCGATATTTTATATCAATAACTCAACTGAGCTGATTCCAAACTTTCATTAGAATGATCCCATCTTAATGAAATTATCTTTTGAAAGGTTTAACTCTGGAACACTTAGGGCTTAAATTGAAAGCTTGGAATTCATCTGTTAAGAATCAGTTCTGCTGAGACCATTTGTATAAACTGATACTATAAATGACAAGATGGTTTAAAAAAAAATTGTTATCAATTTTTTTTCTGAATTTTGGTAAATATTACACATTATGAGGCACTAACCACAAGTTATGTTATAATAATGGTCTAATTCAAAGTTAGCTAACGTTATTTATTACTGCCTATTATTGACTGTTTAGTGTTGCATTTGTTCTCATTCTAGGCTGGCAAATTGCTATATGTGACTGCTGTTGTCTACTACATGTCATTATATTTAACCTAATTTTGTTCTAGTTTGTTTCTGTTAGTCTTATCAGCTCTACTGTACCTGTAATTTCACCCTGCCTTGCTTTACCTGTAATGTCTGAGTAACTGTAATGTTGTTTCTTTTGTACTCTTCCAGGTCATAGAAACACAGAAACATAGACTTCGATGGCAGATAAGGACCGCTTGGCCCACCTAGTCTGCCCATTTCCCTACCTACAGGATATGCAGCAGATCCTAGCTAACCAACAGCCTATTTCTTCCTAACCTCCAACAAAAATTGCCTTATGTTTGTCCCACGCATTCTTGAATTCTCCCATAGTTTTAGACCCCACAACCTCCTCAGGAAGGCTGTTCCATGTGTCCACCACCCTCTCTGTGAAAAAATACTTCCTCACATTGCCCATGAACCACCCCCCCCCATTTTCAAATTGTGTCCCCTTCCTCTTGCACATCTCTTTTTTCTGAAAGATGCTACCCTCTTGGACTTAGTTGATTCCACTGAGGTACTTAAAGTTTCTATCATGTCTCCCCTCCCTTTCCTCAATGGTATACATATTAAGCTCCTTTAGCCTCTCCTCATATGGCTTTTCTTGCAGACCCTGCACCATTTTAGTTGCCCTCCTCTGGACTGCCTCTATCCTGTCTATGTCCTTGCAGAGATGGGGTCTCCAGAACTGGACACAGTACTCCAGATGGGGTCCCACCAACTGTCTGTACAGAGGGATAACAATTTCCTGTTTTCTGCTGGTGATGCCTCTCCCTATACATCCCAGTATCCCCCAGCCCTCCCTACTGCCTTCTCACATTGCTTGCTAACCTTAAGGTCATCTGATATGATTACCCCCCGGTCACTTTCCATTTTTATTGTTAGTACCCCCCCCAACCCATTGCGTAATCTTCCCCTGGGTTTTTGTTTCCCAGGTGCAATATTTTGCACTTATTTGCATTGAATCCAAGCTGCCATACTTCTGACCATTCCTCCAACCTTGGCAAGTGCCTTCTCATCCTTTCCACGCCTCCTT
Source organism: Neoceratodus forsteri (assembly GCA_016271365.2). Lineage (NCBI taxonomy): Eukaryota > Metazoa > Chordata > Ceratodontiformes > Ceratodontidae > Neoceratodus > Neoceratodus forsteri. The sequence goes on along the minus strand of CM028135.1, from coordinate 21,590,553 downwards.
GTGCATCAACCCTGTTGCAGATCTTTGTGTCATCTCCAAAGAGGCATACTTTTCCTTCCAGTCCCTCTGCAATGTCACTTATAAAGATATTAAAAAGGACTGGACCCAGTACTGAACCCTGTGGTGCCCCACTAGTAACCACTCTTTCTTCAGAGTGGACTCCATTTAAAATTACCTTCTGTGTCCTGTTGTCCAGCCAATTTTTTACCCAGGCTACCACCCTGGGACCTACGCCTAGGCTGGTTCATTTGACTGTTAATCTTTTGTGTGAGACTGTGTCAAATGCCTTGCTAAAGTCTAGGTATGCCATGTCCACAGCCCCTCCCTGGTCTACTTCTTTGGTCACCTAGTCAAAGAAATCATTCAGATTCATCTGACATGACTTTCCCACCGTGAACCCATGCTACCTTGGGTCCTGTGCCCCACTGGCCTCTAGGTACTCAACAATTCTTTCCTTCAGAAGTGATTCCATCACTTTCCCTACCACAAAGGTCAAACTGATAGGTCTGTAGTTTCCTGCCCCTGTCTTTCTCCCACTTTGGTGAAGGAGAATAACATCCACCTTCCTCCAGTCCTCAGGTACCACACCATCGTCCCATGATTTGTTAAAAAGGGTAGTCAGTGGATTCACTAGTTCTCCCCTTAATTCTTTTAGAATTCTGGGGTGAATTCCATCAGGCCCCATTGCTTTGTCTACCTTCAGTTTTAAGAGTTCTTTCAGAACCCTTTCTTCTGTGAAAGGACTGGGATCAACCCCCCTATCCAGAGTGCTTCTGTTAGTTGGATTAGGCACTTCCCCTAATGGCATACCTGAAAATATGCATTCATTTGTCTAATGTACCCACCTGGTTAACAAAAGCCAAATAAATGTAATTAGAAATGGTGTAATTTACAACTTAACATTCATTTATTTATAACTAGGATTGTAATACCTTCGAACCAGAAGTTCTTTTACAAGGGTTCTGCATCAAGAACAAACAGTGTGGGGAATGCAGTTCAGGATAACATAAACAAACATAAGTGATACCAAGAACAACAAGGGTACTTGTATATACAACTATTTACAATTCATCATGAGTGAGGAGAAACAAAAGATCATGAAAGATAACAGTTAAGGAGTTCAGGCAAAATGAAGTCAAAGTTTAAAGCAAGAATAATAAAATATACATAAGTGGTGACATGGGTGATACTGAGTACAACAATGGTATATGCAGATACAACTGTTTACAGATCAGCACAAGTGAGGATAAGAAAAAGAACAAGGAGGATGACATTAAGGAGTGCAGGCAAAATATGTCAAAGCAGAAGGCAAGGTAGAAACCAGCAGGGATGGTAGGGGGAGAGCTGCCAAACGATTTAATCTAACAGGGCAAAATATAAGAGGAAGGTGAGAGAGAAAAAAGGGGGGTCTGGAGGAGAGGGAGAGAATAATAGAAATTGAAAGATGGGGTGAGGCAGTCAAAAGGTGACTTTGTCCTGAATGGTGTAGGTATTAAGGGGTTGGGTGGGAGAGGTGAGGAGATGCAAAATAAAATAAAATAAAATAAAATGGGGAAGGACTCTGGGCAGAGGCCCTACCCTGAAAATGTGAGGTGGGCTTTTGCAGGGTGGTAAAAGCGAACATGGAGCAGGGACCGTTGGTTAGAGAGGGCAGTCCTAACTGTTTAGTAAAGAGAGATGCTGACATAGTTTATTTTTAAAGGGGGCAAGGATAGGGTAGCTATTGATCTCAGGAGGGAGGGAGGTTGTTGAGCCAGGAAGGAGCTCAGAACCTAAAAGATTGCTTCCCCATGAGCAGTACAACAGTAGGGGACCAGGTGTTTTAACATGGATATTCTGAGTGTGTTGCACAGGTTTTGTGCTGGCAGCAGAAGGGGCAGGGTGCTTGGTGGGGTTTGGCCAAGGCAAATTTTTTTAGCATATTTATTTATTTATTTCATGTGCAGATTAACACCTTTGAGCCATCATGCTCTTTTACGAGGGTTCCATGTCAGATGAAACAAACAGACAAACAATTTCCAAGGTTACATTTCATAAGAGGAAGAGACAAGAATACAGTGGTACTTTGATGGACGTTGCTGATGCTAATTGCTGATAACAGAATACTGACAAGCTGTACATGTAGGCAAGTAGTCTTAGCATTTCCTAAGTTGTACAGGTACAAGTAATGCTTTTGATAAATGGTTCAACATGTACTGTTAAGTCTTAAAAGAAGCCCTCAGGTAGTGAAGCGTGAAGTTAGGGAGGAGTGACCTGAGGGGGCTTTGTCATATGTTGGAAAAGGGGTGAAGGGTGGAGCAGGAGAGGGCGGCAGCCACCTAGAGGCTTTGTCAAGGAGGTGCTGAAGCACAGGAGAAGTGTGGGGGTGGGATGACGGGTATATCCTGGCCATCTGCGACTAGTAGTTGTAGCCACACTGGTTGTCTTCTGCCAAAACGGTTAACAGGTCTCTTTTAAAGGGGCCTATTTTTGTGTGTTCCAGTGTGGTGGAAGGGAGTTCGTTAAGCCAAGTGGGGCCGCAGTAGGAGAGTGACCGCTGAGCAAAGCATGTTCTTTTGAATGGGGCATGGAGCACTCCCTTTGCCGTTCCTCTGGTGACCTTTGTCGAGGGGTGTCGCTGGAACAGTGCAGTAGTAGAATCGGGCGTGAGACCTAGTAGGGCTTTTTTCCCCATTGTGCAAGCCTGATACCTTGTCCTGAGGTGGAGCTGGAGCCACCCTGTAGAGGAGTACAGGGTGCAAGTATGGGTACGCTGGTTGGCACTGAGGACCAGGTGACAGGCCCTGTTGACTAGTAGTTTAACTCTATTTAAGGCTGAGTCCATGGCAGCACCGTAAATGACTAGTTCATAGTCGATAATAGACAGGATAGAGCTTTGAGTAACTAGTTTAAGAGCCTCATGTGTCATGGCTTGCCTGTGCCTATATAGGATGCCTGGCTTACTATTGCCAGTCTTGACTACGTGGTCAATATGGTGCACAAAGGAGAGTGTGTCATCAATATGCACTCCAAGGTATTTGAAGGTGTGGACTTGCTCGATGCTATCCCCTTTCTGGCTAAGGATAGTCAGGGGTTCAACATCCCTTTTGGAATATGGCATGGTTAGGTGCATTGTTTTAGCTTTTTTATAGTTCAGTAGGAGTTGGTTTTGGGAGAACCACGCCTCTAGCAAGGCAAAGCTGCACTGTAGGTTTTTAGAGATTTCACAGGCATAGCTGCCGGGGACTGATATCACTGCATCATCTGCATACAGCAGCATTTTAGCAGGACAGGCTTTGGGAAGGGAATTTATGAAGAGATTGAAGAGAATTGCCCTAGGATTGAGCCCTGTGGGACCCTAGTGTTATCTTTCTGGGATCAGAGGTAACACCCCCTATCCTAACACTCTGCATCCTGTGTGATAGGTAGCTGTTGAACCAGGAGATGGTATCTACTGACAGACCCAGGGTCCATGGGTGTCTTAGCAGGATTTGGTGGTTGACAGTGTCGAAAGCTTTTGTGAGGTCAATAAATATGGACCCCATTGTTTTTCCTGAATGAAGGGCTTTGTATGCGTGGGCGGTAAAGTCGATAAGGGCGGTGATGGTGCTGTGCTTTTGATGAAAACCATGTTGCTAAGGGCAAAGCAGATTGTACTTGTTTAGATAGTCGGTGAGCTGTTCAGAGATGACCATTTCCAATGCTTTAGAGAGAGGTGGAAGTATTGAGATAGGGTGGTAGTTCCCCATAACAATTCTGTCCCTACTCTTAAACATAGGGGTGACCAGGGCAGTTTTCTACCTGTCTGGGAAGATTCCAGTTTGCAAGGAGGTGTTAAACAGTATGGTTAATGGGGTGGCAAGTTCTTCCAGGGTGAGCGCTAGCAGTTTCATGTCTAGTAAGTCACTACCAATCCTGGTTTTCTTTAGAATCCTTTTGACATATTTCACTGTCTGTTGCCTCGTGATTTGCCTGAAGTAGAAAGGTGGTTGTCCATTTCCACGTGATGGTAGTGGGTTAGTATATATGGGATCCATGGCTGGCGAAGACTGGAGAAATTCCAGGGGGAGTACAGAGCTTAGGTGCATGAAAGCCTTGTTAAAGGCATTAGCCAGGTCTAGAGGTTGCTGTAAAGTGCCATCTGCTGTGACTATTGTATCTGGTGGGGATCTGTATTCTTTACCAGATAGGGACCTAACTTTTTTCCAAAACTCTCTGCCATTTCCCCAGGATTTTTCCAGCTGTTGTTTGTGATAGGAAGCCTTGGCCTGCCTCACTATCCTGGTGCAATTATTCCTAGTCATTTTATAGGCCGTGATGTCAGTTTGCCTGCCTGTCTGTCTGGCAATATGCCAGAGATTGACTCATTGTTTAATCTGGGCAATGAGTGGTCCTGTGAGCCAGGGGTTAATGGCCCCTTTTATTTTGACAGTTTTGACTGGAGCAAATAGGTCATAAGCATTGCTGAATACAGTTATGAAGTAGTTTAGAGCTTTACTGGCATCTTTTCAGTTATCTAAGGGGGACCAGTCTGCATTCTCCAGGTATTTTTTGAAGTTGCTCAATTGCCCCTTCTTGAGGTACTGGTTTTTAGTGACCTGCGGGGGGGGGGTCAATAGGGCCCCTGTTTGTCCAGGTGCAGACTACTGGCGAGTGATCACTTAAGGTGTCGGGCAGGTCAGAGATGCTTTTGATATGCTCGGGGTTGGTTGCAAGAAGCCAGTCAATAAGTGTGCTTGTGCTGGTGTGGTAGTTCTGCCTTGTAGCCTGCGTGACCATCTACGTAAGATAGAGGCTATGGATTTTGTCCCTAGTGTTTACAGTGTCTTGTGCTAGCCAGTTTGTGTTAAAGTCCCCTATGATGATCTGCTCCCAGTCTTTGTCTAGCTTGTTATAGTGGTTAAAGAATAGGTCAAGCCCTAAGGCTTGTTTTCCGGGGGTGGGGTTATGTAGACAGTAGTCAAGGACATTGTTTTACCTTGCCGGCCAATTGATAGCTTGATTGTAAGAATTTGGGCATCTTTTGTGTTAACACTATTTGTCATAATCTGGCCACTTATTTTGCTACAGAGATAGACCAGACACCCACCCCCTCTCTTGTTTAATCTATCTTGCCGGAAGGTGGTGTAGCCCTCAAGCGAGATGCAGGAGTTGGAAGTTTTTCTGAGAGCCACATTTCTGTGATGATGTCTGGTTGATGGACTGCAACCCAAGCTTGGAATTGGGGAAGTTTTGGCAGAAGACTCCCTATACTGATTGATGCAATTTTTAGGCATCTATTCGACAGGGGGGTTATTACTTCCATAGGGTCCATGGTTAGAGTGTACGTTTCCTGAGATCAGTAGTAGGATGGTGACTATCCTCGAGAGGGAGTGTCTCCTCCATTTGTTTCTGATCCTGGACTGACTCTGATTTGTGATTCTGTGATTTTGAGAGTGTTTTTTTGAGGTATAAGAGCACATAAGGGCTCTGGCGACCTCTGGTGTTGCCTGAGGCCGCTGTGTCATTTTGGAGTGAGACATAGACCTCCAGAGGCACCTGGATATAATTATCTGTTGCTCCACTGCCCCGTATTTGTAATGCCAGGCACAATTAAGTGGAAGCAAGTCTCCAGACATGGGTTTGGGAGTTGTGCTGTCTGTGATTCCGGCCAGATGGGGAAGGGCTACTAGACCCAGTAGAAAAATGTGCCAAGAAAAGTTTTTTTGCAGCAGATTTAAAATACATCATGGCTTTTTTGCTGCCTCTTAAGGAGAGGGAGAGATTCTCTTAGCTCTCAGCAGGTGATGTGAGGGCTGCCTCTAGTGGTGATTTTATATAGGCTGCAGATGGAGAACTTGGTTGATTGGTTAAAAAGCTTTCCATTCCCTCTATAAAAGGTAAAAGGGGGCATCCACCAAGGGTGGTGGCGGGGGCGGTGGGGAGCTGATGAGCAGCATCAGCAGGGCTAGACACTTTTGCTCAGCCGGCTTGCATATGGCCTTGCTCTGCTGATCGTGCCAAGTCCTTACCTTGCAGGCAAGTCTGGTAAGTGACCCGACCCTTGAGAGTCAACCAGTTCATTTGTGCATAGAGATCACAAGTATGGGTATACCTGGGGGCACCAGAGACAAGCCTACACCCCTTTTTGAGAGCCACAGTGATTATTTTCAATGCGGAGCCAATGGCAGCTCCACAGATAATCAGTCCATAATGGATGATGGAAACAATAGGCTGGAAAAAGCAAGCCTGAGGACTTCAGGGGTGAGGCAGCGTTGATGTCTATAAAGAGTGCTGATCCATGAGTTGATAGTTTTAGATATAAGTTTAATATGTGTGGAGTAGCACAGGGAATTATCTAGGGTTATACCTAGATGCTTGACTTGTTCGAGGAGGAGATTTTGGTTGTTTAACATGGTTAGGCAGGTAGATTTGTGCTGGTTATGGGGGCTTGAGAAAAGCATCACTTTTGTTTTTTTTTATAATTCATCAGCAATTTATGATCTCCAAATCACCATTCAGTTGTAGCAAAACTTATTTGGAGATCTTTGGTGAGCAGGGTGGGGTTGGTTTGGGTGAAAAAGAGGACAGCATCATCTGCATACAGAATGATGTTGTTTGGGCAGGCTTTAGGGAGTGAATTGAGGAAAAGGCTGAACAACAGGGGTCCAAGGATGGAGCTTTGGGGAACACTGCAGCTAACAGGGCGGCAGCTAGATAGGGTGTCATTAAGTTTGACTAGTGTCCTACCATCAAGGTAGCTGGAGAAACAATTGGTGACCTCCTTGGAGAGGCTGATGGTCTGGAGTGAGTGGAGTAGGAGTGTGTGGCTCACAGTATCAAAGGCCTTGGTAAGGTTGATGTAAATCGACCCCACCAGTTGACCACGATCAAGTGCACAGTACAGCAAGTCTCTGTACTCAAGTAAGGCAGTAGTCATGCTGTGTCCCTTTTTAAAACCATGTTGCTCCCTGCATTGGATGTTGCATTTGTCAAGATATTCAGACAGTTGGTGACAATATGCTCAATTGCCTTGGGGGTGGAGGATAGAGATGGGATGATAGTTAGAGGACTGTGCTCTGTCACCACTTTTATGGACAGGCATGACGAGGGCTGATTTCCAGACCTGTGTGAATTGTTCATGTGAAAAGGAGAGGTTGAGAAGAGTGGTAAGGGTCTTAAGGACCAAGTCAAGTGTCAGGTTTGGGAGTTAAGGGTCTAAAGTGCCACTACTGAACCTAGTTTTGCCCAGGACCCTTTGTAGATACTTCTTTACATCCTTCATGGAAATAGAAGGGGGGGGCTATGGGGAGGAGGGAGCTAAGGGCACTGACGGGACTATCAGACTTCTTATGGTAGTCAGGGGGAGTATGCTGGTAGCGTTGGTGAAGGCATTATTGTTTGAGGGTGTCCGCAATTAGTACAGGGCCCTGTGTGAGAACTCCATTGACATTAAGCATGTTAGGGGGTGATTTAGAAGACTTTTCTGTGAGGTCTTTGATGTTTTCCCAGAAACGTTTCCCATTGCCCCAGGAGTCTGTGAGTTGTTGCTTAAAATGTTCCCTTTTGGCTTGACGTATCTTCGTGTACAGGCATTTCCTGCTGCCTTGTAATGTTGCGTATCTAAAGGTCTTCCTGAGTCATGAGCAAGGTGCCAGAGATTATCCCTGTCACTCGTCATTTTGATTAGGCAGGTGGTGATCCAGGATTTTGTAATCCCCTTAGCCTTTCGTTTGTGAAGTGGGGCAAAGATGTCACAGCCTTTGTTAAATTGGTGGATGAAATAGTCAAGGGCAGCATCTACATTATGGGCAGGGTCTAAGGGGGACCAGTCAATATGCCCAAGGTAGTGTTGGAGTTGCCCTTTCTTCAACACGTGCTGGGTGAAAATCTTGGTAGGAGCCTTGGAAGCTTTGTTGGTCCAGTAGCAGGTAACCGGGGAGTGCTTGCTAAAAAAAATCAGTTAAAACCTCGGTATGGGTTATCCTATCAGGGTGGGTAGTAATGAAGAGGTCAAGGAGTGAGTTGTTGACAGTTATGTAATTGATCCTAGTAGGGGTGCTAACAAGTTGAATAAGGTTAACAGCTGCAGTGGCGTCTTGAAGGGGGTCAGCTTTGGGGGCCAGTGAGTTGGTGTTGAAGTCACTGAGAACTACAACTTTGGTGTTAGGAGACAGGTTGGCTAGGTAACTAAGGGCCAGGTTAAAATCTGTGGTGTGTTCCCGGGGAGGGAGATATATATGAACAGTATAGTTGTGGATTTACCATTGTGGCCTAGTATGACCTTGACAGCTAAGATTTGTGACTTATTTGCATGTGTCGGGTGAGGTAGGGCTTGCCCAATATACATGTCTTTTAAGTAGAGTGCACAACACCCACCTTTTTTATCTACCCTGTCTTGCCTAAAAAGTGTATAACCTGTTAGCGAAATGGTGGAGTCAGGAACCTTTGGAGACAGCCAGGTTTCATTAATGGCTAGCTCGTCAGGGTTGTGCTGCATAACCTAAACTCAAAGATCATCTATCTTTGGTAGGATGCTCCGGATGTTCATGGTGGCAAGTTAACGTTCATTCATCTTATTCCCTTAAAAACGGCGTTGTAAACTTTTAAGACTTCCCTCTAGCATTACCTAGTCTTCCTTGCTTTTGCATGAAGATAATAAAATATCTATCTACCTGTCTAGCTGCTTATCACGGAGTCAAACAAACAAACTGAACAGACAAAGAAACGAGTGCCTTAGTTGTGCCACCAAGGCAGCTGGAAACGTGGGACTCCCTCGAGCACCTTATGCTTCTCTAATGCACAATCTGGTATCCCAGGTGGCCTGGGTTCAAATCCCAGCTAAGGCACTTATTTCTTTCTCTATCCTGTTTGTTTGGATTCTTTATACAGTACATGCTTACCACACTGTTGTGAATGTGTAGTGTAATTATCTGTGCAGCACCTGGCTGTGCATTAGTGAAACTTTGCATCATGCTGTTGTGTTGATACTTGCTCGTGCTTTGCTTCCTTGTACTAACGATTGTTATGTCACTGTATTGCGCTAATAATATGACTGTAACCTTCTGAGTAATGCCTGAAAATGGGTAAATATTTGTCTAGTGTACTTACCTGATAACCAAAAAAATAAAAAGTAAGATGATTGTGGGAGTCCTAGATTTCCAGTTGTCTTGGTGGTGTAGCTGGTAGCGCAACAGAACGGTATTACTTGTGGCCTGGGATTAAATCCTAGCTAAGGCATTTGTTTCACACTCAGTTCTGTTTGTTTCAGTTGTATCCACACAGTGGTAGTTACAAAGAAAGTTAACTCGGAACTGTGGTATACCACAGTTGCAGTAAAAATTTACCACAGTAAAATGCGATTGCAGTGAGAAAATGCACTGAATCACGTGCATTTTTTTTACAGCACCTGTGTTATACCATGGTAAATTTTTACTTCGACTCTGTTATACTGCAATGTCAATTTAACTTTTTTGCAAATGCCCATCACACCCTCGTGAATAAAAACGTAATTAGCATTGAGTCCACATGCTCAATTGTATAACATTTGTATCCTCAGTGGACTGGAAAGAAAAGTTGGTTTTATACAGCGCCTTTCATGAACAGCTGCATTAGTCATAATCAGGTACAGGGAGGTTAAGGAAAGATCAGGAAGATTAATGAGAAACAGAAGAAGTGAGGGTAACAGATATGGTTGAGGTCACGCAGTAAGTAAGTGGCAGTGGTAGGATTCAAACCAGCTGTAGGCCTCCAGGTTCACAGCTCTGTATTTTAACTACAAGGCTACATTGTTTCTCTTGCAAAACTATGTTAAGGTGAGGCACTGAAGTGCTAAATATTTAACAGTTGCACAGCAATCAACCAGGAATTAAGAATTTCAGGTTACACGAGCACAAAGTATGCTTTCCTCCCCCTAAGGCATAGTCTCCTAATCATTCTATTGTTAGACATTTAATGCTGTGTAATCTTGTACAACACAGCAGAACATCCATCTACAAAGACGATTTTTCTAGAGTGCAAAAATAAAAGAAAGTGTTATATAGTAAATCATGCTCTGGAAGTGATAGGGAGTTACACAACCAAAAACGATCCTGAGATAACTTGAGGTCAATTGGTAGGGAGGCTGCCAAATATCTGTAGGAGACAAAAATTAAGCTTCTGTTATGAAACTCACTCTTTATCAGACAGAATATAGAGGATTGAGGAAAAGGGGTATATCCTAATAAGTGCACAAGGGTTTGGGGGAAGGGAGGGTACAAAGAAGGAATGTCAAGTATAGCACAGGATAATGGGGATGCCGAGGGTAATGTTAAATGGATGAGGATAGTGCAGGAAGCAGGGGATGACCAGAAGGGTAGAGGTGGTGGGGTATAGGAATTGAAGCCACAAGGGGGTATGAAAAGGAAGGTATATAAGAGTGTGATGGGCAGTAGGGGACAGAGAGTGGTGGAAGTAAGGATGATGGGAAGGAGTGGTCATAACACAGAGTGTGATGAGTGATGGGAAAGACCGAGAAGGGGTGTGATGTAATATACCAAAACAAAAGAACATAGTGTACAAAGTGAGGGAAAAGATGAGAAGGAAGTGAGTGAGAGAAAGAAAATAATGGAGGTATTAAGGTAAAAAGCAACAGGAGAAGTAGAAAACTGTGCAGAAACTGAAACAGTGAGTTTGGAGTGCTGGCTTCACTGAAATGCAGGCATTTATCAAACACGCTGGGGTGGAGAATGACCAGGTTGTAAATTAGTGGTCCCTCCAAACATTTGTAGCTCTGATTGTCTCCTTTTCTCCCAATAATTAGACTTGGTCATGTATGACCATGTCAATGGGAGAGTGGTGAGAGGTACTATATGATTCTGTATCATAACAACGAATATAGAACTGTGACAACCTATACAGCGGAGTGCAAATCACCGGAAAGCAAATTCGGCAATTAGCACTACACCAAGCACCAACACCGCGACCACTCCATAACTCCAATATGGGGGTGATACATACATTTATTATTTATGTGGGGGGTGTAGCCCCCCCACACCCTCCTTTTCAGAGGGGGCAAGCCCCTCACACACACCCCATACTAATATAATCAACTCGGGGGGCAGATACTGGGGACATGAGAATACACAGGAGGGGGGCCACATTAAGCAGGGGGGATACCGCAGCTGGCGTGACACAGGGAACCAGAGAATGGGGAAAAAATTCCAACACCACTACATAAAAATTGTACCTGCAGGCAGTCCCAAACCCGGGACCACTAGCACTGTAAAGCGGTATCTGTATCCATCACTCCAGATGGCCAGCTCAACAGCATCAGGCTGCACTCCTCTACTTATTCCACAGCAGCATACACACCCCCATCATTCACCAATGCTATTCCATCCCTCCACCCTTGCTATACCTTCACTGTTGCTACTCCAATGGGTGCACAAATTGGGTAACTCACATCTGAGTCACTCAGTTTACTTCACCTATATCATAGGATATCATACTATATTAGTGGGACACTGGCTTTGTGTAGTCTTTGATCCAGTTCCACAAATCTGCTCTTCTATCTGCAGCTGATTTCTGTGATGCAATGGGTTTCACAATATTTATGAGTAATGCAGTATGCCAGGTTGGAGGAAGTACAGATAAATTCATATGGGATATTATAGGCATTAATTGGGGTTAATGCCATCTTCCTTGATATGTTCCCCTGGGTGAAGCATCTTGAAAAGGAGCACCGGATGGTATCTTAGATCAGCTGACATTAAGATACTGTTCTCATGTGTCCTGTATGTTACTGTATCTTTGGAAAGCAGTCTAAGGGAAAATGGCAAATGTTGCATCTCAGAATATCAACATTTTACAAAATGATACAGTTTTCTAAAGGGCGGCAGTGTGTTATGTGAAGAACAGGGGGAAGGGGTTTGAGGGTTTGGATGAGACTAGCTGTGGGACCTTGGACAAGTTGTTTCTATGATGCACTGATGAACAGCCAGGAATATTTACTGGGTGAGCCCATGTCCTGAAAAAGTCACACATCTGTGACTGTATACCTGGAAGTCTACTGCAACAATTTATAAATTGTGCAGTCTGAGGAAAAGGGAAAATGAGATGGCTCATTTCATGTAGGTTGGCTGGAATGATGCGTAGAATAGGAGAATGGGTAAAGATGGGATTCAGTATACAGTACTGAATACAGATGTTTTTTGCTGGTTGCCAATCATAGCAACAGATTTTTTCAGAAGACGAGGACCTTTAGGCCCATCTAGTCTGTCTCTTCTCCCTGCCTATTCCGTTACCACTAACCCTATTTGGTCATAGGTGTCACCCCCCCCCCACCCCATTCCTCTACCTAATATGCCCCTGTGTCTATCCCATGCATGCTTGAAGCTCCTCACTGTCTTTGCCCCCTCTACCTCCTCTGGCAGGATGTTCCAATGATCCACCCCCTTTTCTGTGATGAAGTATTTCCACAAGTCTCTCCTAAACTTCCCCCTTTTATCTTGATTGCATGTCCCCTTGTTCTAGTGCCTTCTTTTCTCTGAAACAGATCCACCACTTGCACCTTGTTCACTCCTATGAGGTACTTGTAGGTTTCAGTCATAACCACTCTTGCTCTCCTCTGCATCTGATATAACGGTGAGTAGCTAGTAATGACAAGCTCTCTCGTGTGACCTCCCATATGGAATTACGGGCTTGGTGGAAAATTGTTGACAGACTGAAAGAGGCAACCTACAGTCCCAATACAGGTGTCTGTGTACCTGGGGGGGTTAGATGGGAGTTGTATCTCTATACAGTTTGAAAATACATTTCTTGATATAACCTACAAACAGGTTGTTATAACTAAGCTCTATCTTTTTGACCATCACTGTACTGCTCATCTGATGATGTTAACCATCAGCAGTATGGTACTTGAAAATCATAAGCAATTTAGCAACGGTAGGTGGATAAACCTTTGGAGTGGTTGGCTCCTTCTGTATTTATTGATTGAGGAAGTGTGACAGGAGAGTGAAGCCCTCTTCAATGGCAATGTAAAGAGTACTAACATCCATTGTAAAATGTACTTCTGTCTCTGATTGAAGCAGTATCGAAGATTTCAAGGTCAAGTCCAAAGTTGCTTTTTGCAATGGGATCCCTTAATAGTGCTAGTTGTTGGAAATGTAATAGCAATGATGCAGACCTCTCACATATGCCCTGGAAATGTCCTAAAGTTAAAGACCTTTGGTCAGCAGTACTTAAGGTGTGTAATTTGGTTACAGGAGCTGGTATCCCTTCATCCCCACAGATCTTTATTTTAGGGATCATAATTCCAGAACACCTAGATCTAGGCAGATTTCAAAAGATATGGGTATGTCATGCATCACTGAGAGTGAAGCGACTTATTCTGTGATATGGGAAAAGAGCCCAATGTCCCCTCTGTACAGGAATGGTGAACACAGGTGGAGTTTACCTCCAACAATGAAAGGATAGATACACTACCTTCTACAGGATAAGGTTAAAATATTTAATAGCCTTTGGTCACCCTTTATTGCACTTCAAGCATTGTAGGTTATGCATAAAATTTCTTGAACTGTTCCAGCCCATTGGTGCAGTAGTAGCACTACTGCTTGTGATGCCGTCAACTCGGGTTTGGGAACCAGCCTGGAGAGACAGAGGGCCGGCCAGGGGGAGGAGGCTGAGCATCCACAGGACAGCTCGCCTTCTCTGAGAGGGAGGGGGGTCTCAGCTCAATACCTAACTGGTCTCTGGTAGAAGCTGGAGGAACAGCAAGTAGAGAGCATTAGGAAGGGGTTGGGCAAGATGGACATTGGTGCACAGCGCCTTGATGTCAGAGCACATGCCTTGCCCTAAGAACAAGGGAAAAATCAGCGCCTGATCTCCAGGATGATGGAGCACCACACAGGGACCCTGATGGCTCATGCCTGCCTGATACCCGGGGGGGGGGGTCCGATGAAACTAGAAGTGCCTCAGGGTGTCTGTGCCCTACCTCGTACCCACCTGGGGGGTATATACAAGGCTTCATAGGGACTTGCTGGGGATCAGGTAGGTCGTGATGCAGGGATACTGTAATGTGTGTCTCCTGAAGGAGCGGAGATCGGGCATAGGGGAGGAGTATAAATAGAAATTTAAAAAAAAAAAGAATTTCTTGAACTGCTGGGGGCCTGTTGTAATTTGTAGTAAATCTGAGTGAACAACTCTTTCAATTGTGTTCAGATTTAATTTCCACACTGTAAATCTGTGTTGTTTTACATAATTCAGTCAAGGTAGTTGTCACGTTCTAGCTAATATGTAAACTTATTGTAGCAAATGGTAAAGTGCACGTTGTGCATGTTATTTATTACTTGAACTGTTAATTATGCTTGTAAACTGTGAATTTCTTTCTGTTATGTTTGAAATATCAATAAAAACTATTACAGTAAAAAAAAGATTTCAAGATCATAATTTGTATCCTTTATATAGGTCAATACTGTGGGGCATTCAAATACAGTATGGGTAATAGGCACTAGAGTAAGCGATCTGCTATTCAAGTTTCAGGTTTGGGTTGATTCATTTGGCTTAAAAGCTTTTATGACATCAATACAGAAATTGATATAAGTACATAAACAGACAAAATTAACACTAATTGGGCAGACCTCTATAAAGAAAAAAACGGAAACACAAAGCTATGTAGTGCAAATAAACATGGAGAGATAGGTGTTACATATTATATACAAAGATAGGAGCTAGTACAGTAGCTATATTTCTTTAAACTTGATTTCCATCATTATTGCTATGATATAACAAAATGACAGGTACAGAGCAATTCAGAGAATACATGAACTTGATTATTCAAGCTTTGGTAATATGAAGCAGAATTATATAATAATGATTACATACAGAAATTTAACAAGAGTTAGCTATTAGCAAAGATCAGGGCAACTGGCCCTGAGATGGAACCTGATAAGTCATGGGTTTGAGTCTGGCTACCTACTGTATACTCCCCATGGTAGGAGCAGGTAATCTCAAAAGTTAAAAAAAAAGAAACATTTTATGAAGACCTACTATTCAGTAGCCACTGTCAGTTGTTGCATATTTTTTCCACATTTTTTTTTTGCCAGGTAAATAATTTAGCTACTAAGTAAAAAGCTCACTCTAGGCTTGAGGGAATTGAGTTGTTATGGGTATAAGCTTCAAGAACTGGATATGAAAAGGGAATTGTATTCAAGGGTCACCTGTTACATGACAGGAATCTGGGTACTGCAACAGCCACGAGGGGATCAGCCGTAGACATGTGAGCCATACGGTTTGCATACAATAAGCTGTGGAGAGAGCATGGAGGAGCCTGGACGCCCAGTGACCACAGGCACAAGGATAGTCCTGCCTATATTTATTAACTGTGCTAAAGAGATTTTTGGGGTCCCTCCTAGACAAGTTTTCACTGGGGTATCTGCTGAGTGTGTTCAGTAAATGTATTCCACTGCCTGGACCCTCAAGACATACAATATGTGTGTGCTCTACTTCATTGCCCATAGACGTTTTACTGTGTTACTCTTGTTTCCCGAAAGACACCACCACTGATCCCAGAATGCAGGAAGAAGTCACTTGAGTAGCAGCACCATGTCAGAGAGAGAGAGAGAGAGAGAATGCTGAAACACTACAGATGAACCTGAGCCATTCACCTAAAGGTAAAGCCACACTATTTTCCATGACTTACTCATGCCTTATTGGTGGTGGTGGTGGGTGGGGTGGTTACACTGCAATTCAAACTCAAGACTTACATTGGAGGTGAGCATCCAAAGCAGAAGATCATGATATAGCTTTGTGAGTATAAAACCAGAACAATGATAAAACAATGCTATCACAAGTTCACTGACATTCCACAGTTAAAAGGTGAAAGGAATTCTGTGGGGGGCTGTAATTTTAGTGAATGCATTGCTACAAACTTGTTGCAGTACTGTTTTTGCTGATCAGTTTCAACACTCTAACTAGTTGCACTATTATCATCTTGTATGAAATATAACATAGAAATATAGAATTTGACGGCAGATAAGGACTGCTTGGGCCACCCAGTCTGCCCGTTTCCCTACCTAACGGATAAGCTGCAGATCCTAGTTAACCAACAGCTTACTTCCTCCTACCCCCCACTAGAATTGCCTTATGTCTGTACCGTGCATTCTTGAATTCCCCCACTGTTTTTGACTCTATGACCTCCTCAATAAGGCTGTTCCATGTATCTACAACCCTCTCTGTGAAGAAATACTTCCTCACATTACCTCTGAGCCATCTTCCTTCTATCTTCAAATGGTGCCCCCTTGTTTTTGCACATCTCTTTTTCTGAAAGATGCTACCCTCTTGGACTTTGTTGATTCCTTTGAGGTATTAGAAAGTTTCCATCATGTCCCCCCTTTCCTCAAGGCTATACATCTTTAGTTCCTTTAGTCTTTCTTCATATGTCTTTTGATGCAAACCCTGCATCATTTTGGTTGCCCTCCTCTGGACTGCCTCCACCCTGTCTATGTCTTAGCGGAGATGGGGTCTCCAGAACTGAACACAGTACTCCAGATGTGGTCTTACAAACTGTTTGTACAGAGGGCCAACAACTTCCTGTTTTCTACTGGTGATGCCTCTCCCTGTGCATCCCAGTATCCCCCAGCCCTCCTTACTGCCTTCTCACATTGCTGGCCCACCTTTAGATCATCTGATATGACTACCCCCAGGTCCCTTTCCATTTTTGTTGTTGTCAGTATCTCACCCCCCATTGTGTACTCTTCCCCTGGGTTTTTGTTTCCCAGGTGCATTACCTTGCACTTCTTAGCATTGAATCTAAGCTGCCATACCTTTGACCATTCCTCCAACCTTGCCAAGTCCCTTTTCATCCTTTCCACCCCACCTTGTGCATCAACCCTGTTGCAAATCTTTGTGTCATCTGCAAAGAGACCTACTTTCCTTTCCAGTCCCTCTGCAATGTCACTTATAAAGACATTAAAAAGGACTGGCCACAGTACTGAACTCTGCGGTACCCCATTGCTCAACCTGCAGTATTGCAATATGTTACTGTAACTTGGCTTAAATTGCTCTGTTAATTTCGCCCTGGCAGTGTTACTATGTGCTGCTGTAACCTGGTTAATTTGCCACTGCTCCTGACTGCTCCATTTCCAGTCTCTATGTTGCCACAATGACCAATCTGGCCTCTCTGTAATATCGGCCAATCACCTATTTACTGATGTACCCATATCCTGTAACCTTAAGTGAGTATTTGTATGTACTGCTGTATCTACCATGTTCCTCACAAACCTGTATGTTAATTCCTTGTAACCTACATTCTGTAACATGAATGTCTGCATTGTATTGTCCTCTTTGTGACGAGGTACCTTTGAAAATGAGCCCTTGGCTCAAAGGTTGTAAACTGATGTACAAATAAATAAATAAATAAATAAAGTAACCCTCCTTTCTTCACTGTGGACTCCATTTACTATTACTCACTGTGTCCTGTTGTCCAACCAGTGTTTTACCAGGCTGCCACCCTGGGACCCACTCCCAGGCTGCCTAATTTGTTTATTAATCTTTTGTGTGGGACTGTGTCAAATGCCTTGCTAAAGTCTAGGCAGACCATGTTCACAGCCCCTCCCTACTCTACTGCTTTGGTCATCCAGTCAAAGAAATCAATTAGCTTTGTCTGACATGACTTTCCCACAGTGAATCCATGCTGCCTTGGGTCCTGTGCCCCACTGACCTCTAGGTACTCAACAATTCTTTCCTTCAGAAGTGATTCCATCATTTTCTCTACCACTGAGGCCAAACTGACAGGCCTGTAGTTTCCTGCCTCTGTCTTGCTCCCACTTTTGTGAAGGAGAATCACATCCACCCTCCTCCAGTCCTCAGGTACCACACCATCCTCCCATGATTTATTAAAAAGGGTAGTCAGTGGTGTCACTAGTTCTTCCCTTGGTTCTTTTAGAATTCTGGGGTGAATTCCATCAGGCCCCATTGCTTTATCCACCTTCAGTTGTAAGAGTTCTTTCAGAACCCTTTCTTCTGTGAAAGGACTAATATCAACCCCCCTTTCCAGAGTGCTTTTATTGACTGGATAAGGTATTTCTCCCCGCTTTTCCATTGTGAATACTAAGCAGAAGTATTCATTCAGTATCCCTGCTTTTTCACTTTCGTTCTCTGCCCAACCACCTTCCTCTTTGTTCAGCCTCAGTATCCCTGCTGTAGCCTTTCTTTGCTCCCTAATGTACCTATAAAAGGTGTTATCCCCCTTCTTAAACGAGTTAGATGTCTTTTCCTCAGTTTGGGCCTTTGCTATTCTGTCTGCCTTACCAGCTTCCTTCTGCTTTAACTGGTACAGTTCTCTGTCCTGCTCCTTCTGTGTTTCCTTATACTTCCTGAATGCTGTCTTTTTCTCCCTTACCTTCTCTACCACTTCTTTTGAGAACCGTAGTGGTGTTTTCTTTTATTTTGATTTGTTTATTTGCTTCACACAAAGGCTTGTTGCCTCTGTGATGGCATTTTTGGTATTTCCTCATTGTTGTTCCACCCCACCTTCTTGCCTGTTTGCTAGTGTTTTTCTGAAGCACTCTCCTATTTTGACAAAATCGGCCCTCCTGAAGTCCAGTACTTTCACTTTTGTGTGGCTTGACTCTACAGCTAAGTTTATCGTGAACCACACTGTTTGGTGGTTGCTTGTTCCCTGATGGCTACCCACTTCAAGATCAGAGATCCTCTCTCCATCCTCATTTGAGAGTACCAGGTCTAAGATTGCTCTCTCTCCCGAGTGGGTTCCAAAACTAGCTGTCTGAGGCATGCCCCCTGCAGGGCATTGAGCATGGCCCTGCTCTTGGATGTGGTTGCAGCAAAGGTGCTCCAGTCAACATCTGGCATATTCAGGTCCCCTATCAGCAGTATCTCCCCCTTTCTCTGCCATCCCAAGGATGCCTTCTACCATTTCTTTGTCCATTTCCTCCCCCTGAGATGGGGGTCTGTATACAACCCCTGTGCGGATTGTGGAGCCATTTCCAGTCTCCAGGGTGACCCACAGTGCCTCCTCTCCTCCTTGTTTACCCTTTAGTTCTGTTACTTTGATTCCTTCTCTTACATAGAGAGCCACTCCTCCTCCTCTTCCTCTTCTTCCCTCCCTGTCCCTCCTGTAGATTGTGTACCCTGGTATGTTGACATCCCAGTCATGGTTCTCTGCGTACCATGTTTTTGTGACTGCCACAATATCCAGGCATCCCTCTTCCATCAAGGCCACCATTTCAGGGAGCTTTTTCCCTAGACTATGGGCATTGGTACTCACTACCCTCCATTTTTTATGGCTTTATTTCTTTTTGCCCCATCCCTGTCCCTACTGCCTTTGTCTTTTTTCTCCATTTACCCCTGCCCTTCTCCCTATCGACTGCTCTATCTTGGTGTTTACCTCACTAATTACCCTGATTTTTTTGGGGGGGCTAGGATTTCCCTTTTCCTCTTCAGTGCCTCCCCCCTTGACTAGTTTAAATGATTGCCATTGAAGCATTTAAACCTATCACATAGGATCCTGGTTCCCCTCCAGGATAGATGCAGACCATCGCACCTGTATAGGCCTGCATCCCTCCAGGTGGAGTCCCAGTCCCTAGTGAAGCCAAATCCCCCAGTCCCCAATGAAGCCAAATCCCTGAGCTCTGCACCAGCTTTTCAACCAGTCATTGAAAGCCCATTGCACTTCTTTTATTCTATGACAGTGACGAAAATTAGAGCAGCCTGCAAAGATTTTCTTTTTTTAATGTGGTGAGAGATTCCACCAACTACAGGCCAGTTTTTAAATTATGCTATAAATGTAAGAAGGCATGATACCTGGTCCAGATATACATAAACGGGTTCCTGGGGGTAAGCTGCATACTCCACTGTATGGCTTTGATGTTCTCAGTGTTATAAGAGTACAGAAAGACAACTCAGAAGTATGCAGCAATACAAACTTCGGTGCCATGGAAACTATTCAGGTCAGCTTCTCTTGTTCAGCTTGTCCATGAAAATGTACTACATAAAACCAGTTTCCAAGACAGTAGTTTCCTTTGTTATGATAGTGTAACCCCTAGATGGCGCTATCCCAGGGGCTACTACCCCTGCCTGATTTGCCACTAACAGGTTGAGGGGCCTGGATCCAATGGCGGGTGCCTCCACCCAGAGGTCAGGGTTTGCAATAGTTAAACTAACTTGGTCACAGCCCTCTGGGACACTGCAACCCCCCTTTCTTCCCACTAGTGGCCCACACAATATATCAGAATTACCTTCACAGTATACACTTACCCCCAGGTCTGGTTCTGGCACTGGGACCTCCTGTAAAATGAGATACAGTGCAACAATCACAGTACAGTACTTTAACATAGACAAATACCTCAGGCAGTATAACTTTGCTGAAACAAGCAGCTCTGATTTATTTAGGGGGATATAACAAGGACAGGGGAAATCAGGTTAATTAGCTTATCACTCTAATAATCTACCTATGGCTCTGTGCACAGGCCTATCCCTATCAATTACTGTCCCTAGGTACCCAAGCCCTAGTGGCTAGTCCAAACCGTGGCAGCTGGTAGGGGCCCTTCACACAGAGAAAAGGAGATTAAACAGTCAGCAGTACAGTAATTCCATTTGGATTTAATGTGGCAATTCAACAGGGAGCGACCCTGAATTAGTACTCACGACCTCCAAATAAGATAGGGTCCTTCAATGTCAGCAGGGCTCACTTGAGGTACACAAACCTCTTCACACATCCATATAAAAGAAAGCACTATACCAGGCAGGCTGCATCTGTATCCCGATCGCAATTACTGCACAATACCCGGGAGAACACACAGCAGATTCAGTTCCTGACAGACCGAGTGCAATTTTCAGCAATTCTTCCAGTCTTCTACAGGGTGAGCCTGTTTTCTACTCTTCAGAGATCCTTTGATTCTTTTCACAGGACGGATTCAGTCCTAACAAGCTGCAGACCGGAACTCTGGGCCTTACACACGTTTTTTGACTAAAACTGCACACTGAAAAGCACAGGGCTCCTTCCTTCACTGCCAAAGCTCAACTGAAACTCCAACCGACAAAATCGGCACTTCCTTTGAGTTCCTCCCAGTTCTTGACTGGATTGGCTGTCACCACAATAGACTGCTGCTGTTGGTCCAAGAAGGCACTGAAGTCTAAACTACATCTCCCAGAGTCACTGCCCATACAATCCTCTTGTGGCTGGCTCAGATTATGAGTCCAAGTTCTGATTCGGCCCAAGGCACCATTTTAGAGCTAGCTTACCCCACACTGATTGGTCCAGTTCAGCAGTTCAAAACTAGAATGGGGAACTAGCAGACACAGTTCTGACTGCAAAGAAAGCAGGTTAGACAAACTGTAATTTCATTATTACTCTAAATAATTTCTGGCAAACAGTTACATCTTTCAGACAGGTTCCCTTGCACTCCTAGTGACTGCAAAATGAAGTGAATTGGCAGCAGCTCGAGTGGTACTCAGAGAAGCACACAGTCCCCATACAAACTAATTATGTCTGCAAGCAGACAGCTCTTAAAGAGACAGTACCAGAGGCTCTAAAAACACTCACTGATAAATGGCTTAAATGCCAAACACCATTCAGGCTTGGAGCATTCAAGCAAGCTCCTGGAAGTCTTTTGGGAACCCCCATTTGCAGGGGGGTTACAATAGCATGTTAGAAATGCTACAGGCATCACCATCTTATACAAATAAAAAATGTACTCTCTTTCTTTTTCTAGTTATGTGTGACAGAATTAAACCATGATGCAATACACAAAATAGAACTGTCAGGGTCAGTTTAGTAAGTATTGAGGAAAATCCTGTAGAATTTTATTTCTTATGAGTACATAATCTCTTTTGCTTTCTGTTAATAAAGCTGTCACTGATATTTATAAAATTACTGACTGGAATTCTGCATTCTGACTGGTTGATTGTTTCCTCCAGCTGTGACATTACTGGAGAACAATAGCCCAGTTGCCTGCGTCACCATCAACAGCAACCATGTCTGTTTATATGGTGCTATACAGTGCCTTATGTACCCAAAGCAGTTCAAAGCAAGGCAGAGTAACATGATGATGTCAATGCATCAAATCAATGAAGCATAGAAGCAGAAATCTGTTGCTCAGTCAAACGTTATGCAACAGAAGTGTCTTCAGTTTTAATTGGTGACTAAGAGAGTAGTGCAGCTATAAATCTAGGGCTACAAAGAATTTCAAGATGGAGCCATAGATCAAGAAAGCTTGGTCGCCAGAAAAGAGAACACAATGACACTGAGATAGTGAGGAGGCCCAGATTGTATTTGTAGAGCCATCGTAAGTCACCGGGGGAACTACCCTGAAGGCAACCTCCTGGTTCACAGGGAGTAGGAGGCATGATTAATTGCTGAAAAGTATGCAAATCATGGACGTACATTTTTATGGTATCTATGTGGGTGTAGAAACAGATTCCAATTTAGCCACATGCCAAGGTACTTGAAATTCGGAACTTATTCAAGATGGAGCCATTCACAGTCACGAGGACTGGGGTTTGATGGACCCTACCTAGTCTCAACTTACTGCCAAAGATCATGGAGGCTGTTTTTGTTTTGGGAGGGGGGCAGTAAGCTAGAGCTGATGTAAGGGGACCAAGAACTTTATATTAAGAAAGTCATGTTGCAGTGACCATTCCAGGCTATGGACTAAGCCACTAGAGGCATAAAGTTCTATGTCGTACACATACATATGAGCAGAACCAGCCAACTGAGAGATCAGAGAGATCTACACCTGCAAGTTTCTCAAGTAGGAGTGCATAGATTTCATAGAAATTTGTCAAATTTGCTGAGGATACCAAGATAGGGACACTTGTAAAGAATGAGAAAGCCTCAAGCCAGTTCCAGAATGACCTTCACAACCCAGAATCCTGGGCTAGAGAACATAAATTAAGATTTAATGAAGAGAAGTGCAAGGTTATGTACTTCGATATTAAAAAACAGATTATCCAGATATACCATAAATGGAAAAGAACTTCAGGATGCAAACCAAGAAAGAGATCTTGGAATCATTGTCAACAATAAATTAACTTTTGACAATCACATAAGAAATGTTGCAAAGAAGGGTAGTAGGTTGCTGGGTTGCATCTTTAGACCCATATGAAGCAGAGAGACAGCAATCATTATGCCATTATATGGCACTTTGGTGAGGCCCCAGCTGGAATACTGTGCTCTCTTTTGCTCACCACAACACAAAAGTAGTGCACATCTGTTGGAAAGGGTTCAAAGAAGAGTCACAAAAAGAATAAGCACCTTAAGAACTCTGCCATCTGAAGAGAGTTTACACACACTACACCTTCACTCACAAGAATACAGATGATTAAGGGGAGAGTTATGTCTAATATAGAAAAGCAGTCAAGCATAAAGACCTTTGGAAATGTGCGGGTTTTGGAAAGAAACTAAACAAATGAGACACCAGAACACATAAGCAACAATTAAAGGGAGAGCTGTATAAAACAAACAGAAAAGAGAGTGGATTAACCTGTGGGTGGTGACTGTTTGGAACACACTCCCAGAAACAGTGGTGAATAGTACTTGGAGGTTTTTAAGAAAACACTTGAGATATATACAGTGTGTATATATATATATATATATATATATATATATATATATATATATAGACAATGCACACACTAGAATATCCCACTAATAGGTGGCGAGTCTCAATGACTAACACTGTTCGACTCATAACCGTTCTGTGAAATCTATGAAAAAAATGCAACTGGATTAATCATGTTCAAATCCACTTTAGAACTCATAAATAAATGGTAGACTTTTTGATTAGATTTAACCTATTTCCCCATAATGCTTGAAAAAGTAAACTATACATTCTTGTTTCCATGTTTTCTAGTGGAGGATATAAATAGCTGATATATATAAAATGGGCAAAGTAAGGTGTTAATTAGAAATAGCCTTTTCTATTGCTTCCACACTGGTATCTTAGCTTCTCCTTTATTAATTTATTTGAAAATTAATTATTTGCAAAAAAAAAAAAACTTTGTTAATGCATCAGTTAGGGTTAAAGCAACAAAAGTTTGGCAATGTGGTGTTAAGGTTTCCAACCCTAATGCCCCACCCCACACACCCCTAAACGCACCAATAAGTATCGAAGGTGTGCCTTGGGGTTATCAGCCCTAACGCTTACCTCATTCCAAGAGTAAATAAGCTGAGATGGGTATAGTATAAGAGAATGGGATGAGCATTAAGGCTGACAACCCCAAGTCGCACCCTCGATGCCTGTTGGTATGTAGAGGGTGAAGTTGGGGTTGGGGTGTTAGGATTGGAAACCCTACCACCGCATTTCTAAACTTTTGTTGATTTAAACCCTAACTGATGTAGTAACAAAGTTATTTTGCAAAGAATGTCCTTTCTTTTTGAGCAAGTGGAGAGCTTACAATTATATCTTTATTTCCCTCCGGAAGCACAGGGCCCCTTGGCCCAGTGCTTCCATCAGTCCATAGTGGTATCCATATACACAAGTGGGACCACAGGGTCCACCAGGCCCTGCAATCTCATCCATGTATCATTTTTCAGATAGAGTAGTTGTATCCTTATTTGCCCATGGGAGCGCAGGGCCCTCTGTGCCCAGCATTCCTATCCCATAGAGTACAACATAAAAAAAATACCTCACATTACATTGTTATCCTATAGAAAACACAACAAAATTGGAAGGCTGTGTAACATGACATCAAATTAATGTATTTTCTTGAAACCACCAAAAGGCACATCAGTGGCACATGCCCTTTGTACCCTGGGAATTTCCGGGCAAAATTGCAAACCATTTCTTTGCTATGAAGTGACAAAGAAACAGCTATATAAAATTTCCTTTTTTGCAAATTGCAAAAAAGAATCCTTGTCAGAGTTTTCTTTTTTGTAATTTGCAGAAAAATATTCCTTTTTCGCAAATTGCGAAAAAAGATCTTATTTTGCAAATCCTTTTTCATGACTTGCAGTAAAAGAAAATCCTTTTTCACAAATTGTGAAAAATGATCCTGTTTCACTGTAAAAGTTTTCCATGGTTTACAGCAAAGGAGTTCCATGGATAAAATAAACACATTTCTCCACATTTAAAAATGAAACTGACCTCAGAATGTGATTCCTTGTGCCTGATTAGGTAAACACAACTACTGGTGTTTACCAAAGCCCTCTATAACTTTAGAAATTTAAGTTTGTTTGCCTTGCTAACCCAAAACAAGATGGCGGGAGCACAAACTAGGGCCCAGATATACAAAAGGGTTGCACATGGCGCAACAGTGTTACACCATGCGCAACCCTCTGATGCACCCCCGTGCGATATTCAAAAGGGAAAAGTGCACGGCACAAATCCCGATGAGCCAGGAGCGCATCAGTAATGTATGCAGGCGCAGGTAGGGGGGGCGTGCCCATGCATACCCTGCAAAGCCCGATATTCAGCCCAGGATGTGCAGAGCCATGCATGCGCAACCCCTACCTGCGCCAGCACAAAGTTGATCCAAAAAAATAGGAACAACTGATGGCCACCCACAGGTGAGCTGCCACATTGCAGGGCACAACACGGCAGCTGCCATCTTTAGGTGGCCACCCGAGCTCTGGCTGCACCTGGCGGCCCCCCCATGCCCGATCATGGACATTTGTAAAACAAAAATAAGACATCTGTCCAATATCCCTGGTGGTCCAGTGGACTGCTGTGTGCCCGATCGCGTGCATTTGTAATACAAAATGATTAATCTGTCCAATATCACTGGTGGTCCAGTGGACCGCTGCCTGCCTGATTGCGGGCTCAGTAATAAAATTATATCCTCAAAATCCCTGTTGGTCCAGTGACCTGCTGCGGATCATGTGGGCTTTGTAATAAAATTATCCTCATTGTCCTGGTGGTCCAGTGGACCCCCCACCCCACCTTCCCCTGAATCCTCCGCTCCGGGCCCCAGCCGCGGCAGGTGGCAGCACCTCACTCTGCCTGCCGCCTGCTGCCCGCCCATCGCCGACATCATCGGTGCTGGCGCCCATTGGTCCACAGCATTATTCAATCGGGCAGCAGCCCATTATTACATTAAGACATTCCAGATATGAATGGGATCCCATTCACATATCTGGAATGTGTAGTACGGTATGGCTGCATGCCCATTGGCTTATGCTGTGGACCATCGGCATACAGCCCCACTGACAGTGTCATGGTGGGCGGTGGGGCGGGGGGCACCAGGCGGATGGGTGCTGCCGCTGACCAGGGGGAGCGGGCAGTGGGATTCAGTGGGTGGTGGGGTGGGGGTCCACTGGACTACCAGGAATATTGGGGATATAATTTTATTACTGAGCCTGAGCTCGGGTGGCAGGGTCACTGGACCACCAGGGATACTGGACAGATTAATCATTTTCTATTACAAATGCCCGCGATTGGGCAGACAGCGGTCCACTGGCCCACCAGGGATATTGGACAGATTTATTTATTACAAATGCCCACAATC
Organism: Neoceratodus forsteri; assembly: GCA_016271365.2. NCBI lineage: Eukaryota > Metazoa > Chordata > Ceratodontiformes > Ceratodontidae > Neoceratodus > Neoceratodus forsteri. The sequence goes on along the minus strand of CM028135.1, from coordinate 21,564,153 downwards.
AGGCAGACAGTGGTCCATTGGACCACCAGGGATTTGTGTTTTCCATTTTTTTTACTGCAGCCTGCGATCGGGCTGTGGAGCACATTGCCGGCTGCAGGGGGCATCAGTCCCCGATGGCTGCTGCCTGGCAGGGCACCAGGTGTAAGTGGTTGGGGATCGGTGCACCTGCATGCAAATGGAGCCATAATGACATGCAAATGGCCCCATTTGAGCCTTGTATACATTATGGCCTCATTTGCATGTCAAGTTTTGAATATCATGGTTGCTGTGCATAGCGCAATGGAACTTGCACTAGCGCATCCCCATACTCCACTCTGGTCACTGGCACTGGTGCAGTGCCACTGCGCCATGCACACTGCCGGTGGCCAGGGTGCAATATTCAACAATGCTGTGCCATGGCGCAGCTCCATTGAATATCGCCCAGTCCACACCCCTGTGCAGCCAAGTTGTGCTGCACCCAAGCTTGCGCCACAGCCTGGCGCAGTTTGAATATCTGGGCCTAGGATTCTGTATTTGCTGAACAGGATTCCATGTTTGCAAATGAGGAATCTGCATTAGTGATCAAGCATCCTATTTCAAGCCTCACTTTTTTTTTTTATTATTATTTTATGTCCTTAGCCTGGGGTGGTTGTGCCTTTGGTGCCCCCCTTCCAGCCAGCCTTCACAGCTGCTGCCCCAGTCATGGCCAGAGCTCACACCTCCCTGCCACAGCCCTTCCAGGCTGCATCACAGCAGGTACTTACCCCACCACTGTGGAGACCTGGAGGGCAGGTCCAGGAGGGAGCTAACTTGGGCATGTCCGAGGCGGTGCCAGCGGGGCAGCCTTCATGCTGCTGAGGGATTTTTTCCATTTTCTCCCCTGCAAGGAGGAGCATACAATGACACCAGTGGAGGGAGAGTGCACGTGTTTGCATGTGCTCCTCCAGGTGTCTGCCCCATCTCCGCCCCTCTTCTGCAGCATTGGTGCACTGCTCCCCAGTCTCCATTGGGGGCCAGTCAAGGGCCGACCACTGATGTCCCCCCTCCCCAGAGCAGGAGAGCAGTCCTTTGGATGCTCAATCCTTCTTCAACCCTGCCAACCCCCAGCAGCCCATGCTTATTCCTGAACATGGGTCGCCAGAGAAGCACGAGGTAAGGCATCCGGTGCCTCAGCCCTCAGCACCACCGGGCCTGCTCTAAGTCTCACATCTTACTTTTCCAGTAGAAAATAATGGGAAACTTTAAAGCACCAGTGCAACAACATTGGGCAAAAAAATATGACCCAACTTTTTTTCACTATAACAGATTCCAGGCATCTTTTCATTTTATTTGGTGGTAAAATGTTCTAGTTCCACCAAAATGTGAGTATTTTATAAATGTTTTAAATGATTTATTCCTCAAGAAAAATGATGGTCACTACATTTCACTTAGAAATACCACTGTAGACCTGGCAAGGGCTGGGACAGAGAAATAAAATGGTGCACAGCATAGCAGGTACCTAGAAAAGTAGATTGAACAGGTAGGCTAATATTTTTATTAAACGTATTTCAAAGTAACCTTTTGGAAAAACATTTTTCATTGTGCTGCTGCTTTAAAATTTGGTAACTTTGGAACAGTTTAATATTTTTTTTTCATCAAACCTTTAAAAGGCACCACTGTGACCCAAGACCTTCAATATATACCCTAAAAATTTCAGACCAAAATTCCACAAGGTTTTTGTGCAACTAGATGACAAAGAATTTGACAAAAAGTGGTAATTTACACATTTTCTGACACTCCATATGTCCGCACCCATATATTGAACTAGAAGAAAACATATCACATTAAGAGAGCTGTAGTCCCTGAAGGTGCATGTCAAATTTCATGTGAATCACTTAAACAGTTGCAAAGTTATTAAAGCGCGCAAAATTTTCAGTTTAACACTGAAGCAAGGATTTAGTCCTAACTATAGGGGTGCAACCGCACCCTGTAATCACAGGGAGAGGTACACTTAGCCAAGGCTCATTTCTAGGTGCGACCCCAGGGGAAGGGAACAGGAAATACAATAATAAAAGTATACACAGTATTAATGATTGTTAAAAATGAAGTACTGTATAAATATAGTACAATTTAACAAAGTACGAGTGCATATAAAAAGTAAACAAAGCTAAAAATAAACAGATACAGAAAAGGAAAGAAGGAGACTGATATAGGTTGAGGCTTTAGATAATTGTATTTCTCAGTTTACACAACTCATATCTCTTTATTTATTTATTTAAGAGATTTACCAGGAAGGCATGCTGAGCAGCGTACCGCTCGATTCCAGATGCGCCCTGGGGGTAGGGAGTTTACAATGGTACAGCAGTACAGAAGAAACAAAAACATACATAAAGTGTTTGGTACATAATGGATGAGGCAGTCATAATACAAATAGAGTAGGTACATGTTCATTAGCATTTTACTAACATTAGATGCAGACCGAAAATCAAAAACCAGACTGGTGATAACAGCTGGTAGGTAGGAGTTGAGATGGGGTTCAACGGGGGAACAGAAGCAGTTTGTAGAGAAGTGCGTTTTAAGAAGGGCATTCCGTTGAGGAGTACTTGTGGTGTGTCTGATATCCGCTGCCAGGGAGTTCCATAATTTGGGCAGCCTGAAGCTAAAAGCAGCCTGGCCAGACCGGGTGGATCTGTGTGGAATGTACAGAAGCCTAGAGTCTATGTTTCTGAGATCGTAGGCAGGTGGGGAGAGGGCTGTTAGTGAGGATGACAGGTAGGAGGGGAGCGTCATCAGATATTACACCCAAAATTTGCACCTGAGCAGCGATAGTTAGTCTATCCAATATTGACATTACAGTGCCTCTACTGGTTCCATATCCTGCATGAAAAGAGATGGGGAATTTCCCCAGTATTGTGGCAAAATGTCCTTCTCTCATTAAACTATGACCAACAGATGTATCTGTTTCAATTTCAGTTGGTTTGAATCTGTATCATCCAGCACCCTCACCCCCACCACACTGGAAGAGACTGGAAAAAGAAAGTATTTTCCAGCCTTCTTGCCGGGTCAATAAAAACAAAATAAATATTCAGAAATAAATACTGTTCAGCATTAACACTAATTTGGAAATAATGTTGTTCTACTATCAAGTAACTGTTCATAAAAAAATAATAAGCAAAGTGACTAGAAGAGAAACCCTTACCATTCCCTGGTAGATTATCGAAAACAAGAAAGAGAAACAAAGAGAGAAAACACTGTAAATCCCATTCTGAATTCAGTAACAGAATTTATTTTATTTAATTTTTGTTGACCAGAAAAGGAGGTCTGGGCAATTCTGCTTATTTTCAGCCTCTTGCTGAAGGGTGGGGGGTTACGGTCGGAAACCAAAATCAAACCAGATTAAGCTGCTGGTGGCACTTTTAGTGAATGGGGAAATTTGGTCAGGATACCAGGAAAATTCATCTACTCCTATTGATACTTAAGTATCATGGGATCTTTAGTGTCTACCTGAACAACCACTAGAACAGTCAAACAGGACCTCAGCTGAACCTGTCATCCAAAACACAGCACTTCAGTAGTACAGCACCACCTTCATGCTGCACTCCAAAGCCAGTACTGTGATTTCACCCCAAACTCTTAGTGTGGGGCTGGAACCCATAACCTTCTGGTCTTCCAGTCTCAGAGGCTGGTGAGTGTGCAACCTACTGATCCACTGACACTGACAATTTAGACAATTTAGACTGCCCAAGCTCTAACTGTGTGATCTATAAAATGATTACGATGGTTTTCATAGGCATTCCTAGCGCTGATGTCAAACTGCTTTCATACTACAGCTGGGAAGTACATCTTGTTGCAATGAATAAAAGAAGTGGCTGGCAGCGAGGTTCTGAATTAGAATAAAGTGCATTTTTTCTCTATATTTTTTTCAATCGCATTGTTCTCTGGGACAACACCTCTGCGGTAACGAGCTTTACCATCCTACATAGTGATTGAATGGCACATAAGTAACTTATGACTGGGAATGGGGCAAGGCAGTTCAATTGGTAAGTACGAAGAGTGGAAATGTGGTCCTAAAATAATGTACGAGGGAGGAGATAAAAATACTTCTATGCAGGTATGACTGTGGCCTGTACAGTTTACTACTATATAATTTTACTTTGCATGGTATAGTATTTGTCTGTTCTTCTGCATTGTACACAGTATTCTGGAGCCATCTGTCATGGTTCAAAAGCACACACCCTTCTACTGATTAACCTTTATCCTATCACACACAGTTTCGGTTGCAAATAATATAGGCATCCACTGTTCTGAAATAAAGGAACAAAAAACATTTTCGGCAGCTCCTGAAAGGGCTCTGTATGACATAACTCTTGCTACCACCCCTCGTGTTAAGCAATTCTGTGCATTGATGTGGTATTATAGGTATGATGTTTTACTGAAAACAAAAGCATGTGTTTTTTTTTTCAATTCCCACTCTTTCCTTCCCCAGCATCTGCCTACTTTTGTTTTGTTTTGTTCTGTTTTGACCAGATAAACACACTAGACAAGTATATGTCTATTTTCTGGTACAAGCCATCAGATTACAAAGGTGAGGGTAGGCATTAATATACAGTTTTAGCTTTACAAAATACAATAAAAAAGTAAATACTGGAACTGATTGTGTGAACAAACACAAAACAAGTGATTAGAGAAGGTCAAAATCAAAACTCAAGTCCGGTACAGAGTATATATCCAAGAATGGTCCAAATTAGTGGTTTATCTCCTGAATGACTTTCCAATATCCAGCGTGGAAAAGGCAGGGGCTACGGACGATGTAGTGATGTCATTATGACATAAGTGGTTGGGACTATATGCTGATATGCCTCTAAGGCATTTTTCCTTGATTTTCCTGCCTCCAACCTCCACATGAATGGAGTAGCCCAGCACATCGTGCCTGTGGGGGGGGGGGGAGGAAGGATGCATGTGATTATCCCCCAATGTCCAGTGCTGCTCCTGACCCACTGATGGAGGAACCTATGCAATGGGAAGGCTGCCTCCCTACCCCTTGAGTCTGAGAACACTGCTTCCACAGCTCTCCCAAGATTCCTACGGTGAACAACTGGGAGCCAGGATAATGACGGAAACCTGGTTTTCTGGCATGACAGCCCAGCACAAACATAGGAATATACAACTTAGCTAGCATAAGATGGCTGTTTGGTCTATCTGCCATAGTCTGTTCAGTTGTGGAGCCCCTAAAGCAAAAACAGCAGTGGGCCCCACCGCCTGCCAACCTTGACCCTCCCCTTCCCCCATGCCACCATCTCCTGAACTCTCCACCATCTTCTGCTTGACTACCTTATGTAAACCCCCTGTTCCCTGGGGTTACTAGAATCCCATCAGTGTCAATGTTAGGTAGGGAAGGCAGCGGGTTAATATCTAGTCTGTTTACTTGGTCTCAGCTGACAGCAGAGAGGTGATGTCATTTAGCAGTCTTGCAGCAGCATAAGCCACAATAGCAAGCTGTGAGTGGGGGAGTTTTAGAATTTTCAGTTAAGTCTTCAGTGGTCTGCAGTAGTCTGTCAGTGTGAGCAGTTGCAGAAGTCAAGAGCTGCAATGTGGGCTCTGAGGAGAACCTTCTCTTTCCCACCCTGGTGCTGAGAACCATCTGCCTGCCTTATAGAAGTGGTGGAAACCGTCTAGCAGGAATTCCTGATTTTCTCATCCCCGGTGGGATGAGGAGGACTGAAGAATGGATCAGAGGGGCAATCCCGTTTTGAACCAGGACAACTGAAGCTGCCTTTTGTGTACAACCTTGAATAAATCTGACTTTGGGCATTTCCAGGAGAAATGTACCTGCCTTGTTTTCTTTGGGGTGTTTTCTCTGACAAAGGGACCTATGCACCCAGTTCTGTTTGAGACTGTTCTCAAAATGTTTTCTTAAAGTTGGCTGACAAATAGTGGAGTCCCCGGTGTGACTTAGCACATTGTACAGAATTTTATCCTTACACTCCTATGTTGTGTTTTCTAACGCTGAGTGTGCCAAACATTCCAAGATGCATAGTTCTACTGTTTGCTTACTGTTGAGGTGTAGCTCTGAAAGAATGGCTGGGTATGGACATAGAAACAAGAGGTGGACAACCCCCATCTGGAGTGACCAGTTCAGCACTTTGGGTTCTGTAAGGACGCCTGTTTATTCAGGCCATTTGGCCAATGCCTGAAGATAAGGTTTACCCCGTGGTGTGGGTTCTGCTAGTTTTGAGCAACAGTGTGCTCCATTGTGGCCAGTGCCACATTTTCAGATGTTAAAGATTATGCCATATAGGAATATGTTCTAAGTTGTGGCCAGTGCCACTAGAAGATGAAATTGTGTGCTCCATTGTGACCATTGCCACTAGAAGATGTGTGTTTTCAGCTTTGGCAGTGCTGCTGAAAAGAGTTCCAAATCCCATGGTATATGGGAAGTTAAAGTTTCTGTTTTCTACAGATATTGTTCTGCATTTGTCTTGTGCCACAAAGTGTAAACCCTTGGGGTCCATCTTTGCTTTTGTGTACCAACTGTTTGGAATAAAGCCATGCTCTAGAATCTGGCACGGGGTCAAAATGTCGCATGGCAGAATGCCATGCGACTTAATCGCATTGCACGATTTCTAGATTTATTTTGTTCTGTGGGAGGCTTCATCCCCCACACCCCCTGTTATGGGTGGCTGTGCCTCCCAGACCCCCCACTTAGGATTCTAACTCCGGGGGGGGGTCCAACATGGAGAGCGCACAGGTCCAGGGTTTGACATAATGCCGTACGCTATTAAGCATACAACATTATGACCCGGTATGCTAGAATCCCAACCTGCTATGGACACTCTAGTGAATGCTTCCTTTGTGGAATTACTGGGTACCCCTCCAGAAGTGCAAACCTAGCATAGTCCTTGGCAAAGTTTCTCACAGCAGGACCTGAGTTTAGTAATGGTCATTTTTGCTGTCATGTAAATACTGTGTAATGCTTTGTACCCCAACCCCTCTCTTTTCCCCTAGACAGAAATAGTATGGGAGGTGCGCTTACCAGTTAAACAAGTGGCTGGCAGGGGTTACACTCAGATGGGAGCTCATTCCACATTGACATCGCTCGATCTGTAAAGAAATGTCTCCTGACCTCCTTCTTGAACCTTACGCCCACTAATTTGTAACCATGCTCCCTTCTCTCTCTCTGGGGAAGCGCATTCAGAGAAAAAAACATTTGGATCTCATGTGCTTTAGTGGGGTAACAATTGCATCTGACTAACTGGTAGCTGAAAATCTTTAATAAGGGAAGCACAGGTGGGTTTATTTTTTTTTATACAAAGGATGGGCTGCTACTGTGATTCATCATACGTTCATTGTGTGATTCAAGCCCCACGGCTGTTCTCTGAGTGTCTCTCTGGTAGTTTTTTGGCACTGCTTTTTGCAGTCTCCTCTTATGTCCACTGCCATGGTTTCAAACATCAACAAACATGAGGGAATATGCTTAGGGTTCAAGAGCACCAATTGGGCTCCAAATCAAAGAAAGTCAATGTGGCCCTACGTCCTGTAATGCAGCAGGCATAATAAATCAAATTTACTGTTGTAGCAGTTAAGGAAGGGAAGAGGTTGTATTTTCCATCTGTGGATCTGGCAGTCCAGTCCCTTCCATTTCCCTTTGTGGATCTCCACTCTAATGCTCAGATGCTTCATGATGTAAAGTCTGGAGAGTGCTGCAGTGCTGAAAAGAATGGGTGCTTTCTTTTGTGACATAGATTTGCTATTATCTTATAGGGCCATGAGTCTGAAAGGTTTCAGCATGGCTCAGTTGATAGCACATCTAACTCTGAGCCAGAAGGTCATAGGTTCTTGTCCTACAACAGGAATGGGCTCATACCATTATTGCTGGCAACAGATTACATGGATGCTGTACTGCTGGGGTGTGCTGTCCTTTGGATGAGATGTTAAACAGAGCCCTGTCTGCCTTTTTTGGTGGTTGCTCAGGCAGATGTTAAAGACCCCTTGGTACTTCTCAAAAAGAACTCCGAAAGAGCTGCTCCAGGGGCTGCCCACCTTCCTGACCAGCTTTCTTTACCTTTGCCGACACCCCATCGCTGAGTTTGCCCCCTGCACCGTGAGCACACATGCCTAAACTTGCAGCTCAGACATGAGCAGGATGCCCTGTTGAAAGCCCAGCAGGTTTTTACTGCACGGACGGGTGAAACCTGCCTCACTTGCTCCGCCGCCTGCCCTGCTGCTGAGCCTAACAGTGTCCACACCCACAACTCCACATGGGTGCAATCCCCTCTTAGGTCTCCTTTAGCTGCCATTCTCTTCCAGAAAGCCTTGTCATATTTTAGCCATCCGAAACCCAGCTTCGCCTTGTGTGCATCCCTAATGATCACCATGTACATCAATAAGGGGATTGCCAGGTCTGGCTGCTTCTCCAGCATCAAAGCACTATAAATCAAGAAACCCACTTGCCATGTGCCAATGCTCTTCCCTTTCAGCCGAGCTTCCTCTGCTTTGTGCCCCACCACTGCCAGTGCTACCATCATCTCAGATTTGCCCACTGATTCCTGCTGCTCATATATTTTGGCTGTCTCTTCATCTACCAGCCTGAATATATCCACGTACTCACCCTTCCAGATTTTTTCCTTAATGGAGGCTGGCACATGGTCACCCAACGTGAAACCAGATGGTCCATTATGTGGCTTCCTAGCCCCACCCCCATTGCCCGTCCCGTTCTTGTCCTGCTTGCCCTTTTCTTTGATGGCCAGCAGGGCCTGTTCCATCTTTGATACCCCCTCTTCCCTCATATCCCCTAGTAAGCCCTCGATATATTCTTTCAAATCTGATTCATTGTTCATACCCACCTCCTTACCCCCCGCCCGGTTGGGGTCCTGCCGGGACCAGGATAGGTGCCACCAGCGGGTTGGTGGTCACCCTCTTTGGCCTTTTGTTTCTTGCTCCATCACCATCCTTCTCTTTCTGCTTCTTCTGGGCCTCTTCTTCTGCCTCCCTCTTCTTCGCTTCTTCGAGCAAATCAGTCATCTGCTTCATTAACTTCGCTGCATCAGACAACATGGAAGCACCAGACACTGCAGGTCGTCTGGGTGGCATCCTTTCCGCTGTAGCTAAGGCTGGACAAGAAGGGACACCATCATACCTCAACATACCTTAGTCATTAGTACTCCTTCCCACCCCCATGCCCCCCCGCTATGTCACTTCATCTCTTTATGTCCTGGGCCCCCAGCCACAGGGAGGCAGGCATACCCCTTGCACCTGGACTGAGTTAGGTCACTGACCTGTAGTCCCCAACCTTCAATTGCATTACAAAACTTAATAACTGCTGCGCTCTTTCCCAGCCACCAAATGACTACAAGAAACAATGCTTTAAAATCTGATTTAGTTGCATTACTTCACCTTGTGAGGACCCCCTAGCACCTCGGCAGTGCCTTCTGCCTTGCCTCCATCTGCACCCATTGCTCTGGGCCCCCCCTCCACACTGTGCCTCTGCTGCGATGCCATGTGGCATGGCATTTTCATGCTACTTCCTCTTTTTTTTTATGCCTCCCTCCAATTTTTTTCCCCCTCTGACACCAAGCCGCTGTTCCTGTGAGAGACAGATTCTGCTCAATTCGCACCCAGCCTTGCCATGAATGGGCTGACCTGCACCACTATCAACCCGGCAGTAAAGCTGAGACAAGAAACAACCCCTATGCATACATTTTTTTTTTAATCGCTGACTCGGCCACCCGCTAACTGGACAACATATCGGGCCTCGCTTCCTTATAGGCCACATCAATCATTACACAGCAAGGCAGGAAATAATCCAGAGACTAAAGGACTAACCACAGAAAGAAACCACTACGGGGAGGGTGGGCGCCTGCTCGACTAAGGCCGCTATCTCTAGCTGGCCCCGATGGCCCAGGACCGAGTGTCCATCACTCCTCCCCAAGACAAAACCCCCACACCAGTGGGGAAAATAAAGGCAAATGCCCTTCACTTCCAAACAGCCACTGCGTGGCCACACACCTTGACTAGCCATTTCCCTCCTCGCCCTGATGCTATAAGCATCCCTGTGCTTCCCCTCTTTGGGGAATCATCCACCTCTGCCACCTTCCTCCATGTTAAGCTAGGCCCCGAGCTCCCAGTCAACTGGCCACCCCCCCATGCTGTTGGAGAGAAAACTTCATTTTCAACCTGCAGTCCTTTAGGAAGCACCAGCTGGGAAACCTGTTCACACAACCTCCAGTGCTCCTTCATCCCACGCTGTTGTAGCTGAGGAGAACACCCCCCATCACTGCCGTGCACACCCTACTGCCTCCACGTGGCCACCCACTACGTTCAGGCCTCTCCAAGACCCCGACTGGCTTCAGGTGTACTAAACCTTGAAACGAGCTGAAAAACCTAGTGCTCGCCCTCTCCTCCACTATGTATGTACATGCCCGTAACCCCCACTCACTCACAACGGCAGCTGCAAGACCATGCTATCTGACTCACCCCCCCCTCATACTCTGACTGGCCTCAGGCATCCTTTTCCATGCTGTGACTGTGGGAGAATTCAAGAATGCATGGGACAAACATAAGGCAATTCTTGTGGGGGGTAGGAAGAAATAGACTGTTGGTTAACTAGGATCTGCGGCCTATCCTTCAGGTAGGGAAATGGGCAGACTAGATGGGCCTAGTGGTCCTTATCTGCAGTCAAAGTCTATGTTTCTATGTGACCTGCCGCCCCAGCACTCTCCTACCCAAGCTAATGCTTTACAACAAAACTGACTGAGCTTCACGCAGGACCCCCGACTGGCCTCGGGCATCCATTCTTTCACTGCACAGGCTAAAACTAGCATTCTCCTGCCACAAATAATGCATACCACAATGCCTGCTAGCCCTGCCACAGTTGCTAATGTTTTCTCACTGGATAACGCATTTGCGCTCTATCGCCTGACCAAATGTATGCCACACTATGTCAGCACAGCATATCTGCATTGTAAACAACGGTACCTACTACTGTCCAAACAATGGGCCTCAGCCTCTGTGCCTTACCTCAAATCACCAACGAATGTGCTGTAGGAAAATATTACAGCAAGAAAGGGGCTCCCAAAGGGTTGCTTGGCTTTACACACCCCCCAGAGACCCCTCCCCTGGTCCTTGTTGGCTCCTCCCCCTGGCCAATTACCATCGAGCACCCTCACCCCTTCTGTTATGTTGTCATGACATACCAGGTCCTCCCTTTTCCTGCAACCCTCCCCCTTCTCTCCCTGTCTCCCCCTCCCTTCCCGGTCTTCTTCCTGGTTGGGTCCTAGGACAACCTGGCCTGCCTTTTTGGGCAAGCCTAAATGTCTTGATAATAAAAAAAAAAAATACGGGTTCTGTTAGGTTATCAGGCAGACAGCTCCTTGCCACAAGGTGCCTGCCCATAGGATGTCATTTGCTCTTTAACCTACATGTAGAGCATAATCAGATGCTGAACAAGGTACACCACTATTTAAAATTCCAATTTTTATTATAACAGCAATGAGGCACTCCATGCATTATAATAATTGTCAGTCAATCACCCTCTGGAGGCATGAGGCAAACAGCTACACCTTGTACTGCATTACGATCCTAGACTGGGATTAACAGAGCATTTTCATTATGCTAGGTTAACCCATATTGCTTAATTATAAAACAGTGGCTGGAAATGCGGTGTTCCCAGACTGATCTGGCATTTTCCCTATAACCCCAGTGCAATTTTTTTCCTGGGTTTTCATGTAGATTAAATTATCTCCTAAGGAAGCTGAATTGCTTGGTCTTCCTATATAACCAATACAAGTCTGTGAAACAGTTTCCCTGTAGATGACTCAATTACCCTGCAAAATACTAGAATCCGTGTAGATCCTGGAACCCTGAACATTCTAACTGGATGACTTCACTGTGCGATGTTTATGTTAATAGCAGGTAACCTTCATGTACAATAGAACAATTATGTTAGCTATAACAACATTCATTGAAAGCAGATTAAGTCATTTCGTGCTTTAGTGAACTCAGGTCACTTAACCTCCCAGTGCTCCAGTCCACCCAATTGCAGACATGGGTAGAAGTAGGACCCCACTGAAAATGAGATGTTGTACCTCAGTTGGGCTATCCTCAGTAAATAAATTGTAAAAAAGACAGAAGCTGTCTTGGACAGAATTGGGAAGTGAAGAAGAGGGGGGGTAGGATGAGCTCTGATTGCATAAGAAGCTTACAGAAACAAGGACCGCCTTCACTACACTGTCATTTTAACTCCACTGATTGTTCAGCAGGATAATTCTCACAGCAACCTGTATAGCTTTAGAAAATGTTGTATAACAAGAACAGGACACAACCAGTCTTAGCTGGTTTCTAGTACTTTGTTATAGAAATGGACAAACTGGTTTGCAAACTCTGTTTGGTTCTGAGGTCTTACATTTGATTTTGAGGTGTGGGGTTTATTTCAACATCAACCAAATTATTTATTGTAAATCTGACTAAATAAATTAGTAATTCTGACTGGAAAGTAGAGAACTAGGGCCCATACTTCTCAATGCTAGTGACATTTTTGGCAATGTCATACTGATCAATAGCATAACCATAAGAGACACAGCAACTGTACAAATAAATATATTATAGATTAAGGGAGAGTTTCGGGCCAATCGGAGCACTCTTTCCCCTGCACCATAAACACTCTTACACTATAAGAAATGTCTCATGTGGAGGTGGCCTGGAAACAGGCTACTTTGTAAGAGGGTTTTATATATATATATATATATATTGTGTGTGTGTATATATATATAGGGGATACATGATGGGCAGTAGTGAGATATGGGAAATATTCTCACTCCTGCAGAGTGAGCTCTGTATTCTCACGAGTGCCGAAGGCACGAGTGAGAATGCACAGCTCACTCTGCAGGAGTGAGAATATTTCCCATGTCTCACGATCTGCACATCATGTGTGCTATTTATACAAATGGGGTGAGAGCGTATGAAGGGTCATGTTTTGCTGTATCTTTTTCCCCTGTATCTATGTGCTTTTCTTTTTTTTGAGTTTTAGTCTTTAGTAACTAATTTTTAGTAGGCAGGTGTGTTTTTAGGAGTACTGGGAAGTTAAGTGATTTGTTCAGATTTACACAGTATGCAAGTGGAGGCTGTGAGAATCAAACCTAGGTCTGGTCTGCTGACTGTATCAAGCTTGTTCAGAGCTCATTACTCCAAGGTCTAGGTTATACTGAAAGCAGTGTTTGTCTGTGGTCTGAGAGTGTGGGAGTGTTCTCAATGGGCTGTGATTGTTAGAAGCACTATGGAACACAGGTGATTGTGTTTGGCTGTGCTAATTGTGTTAGTTGCAGCTTGCAGTGAGAAAGAAACTGCTTTAGTTTCATTTGAAGTCAGGTTGCTTTTATGTTGAAGGCAACACAGAAATGGGCTAAGAGTGTTGACCACTTTGGAACACAGGTAAGTGTGGTTTGCTATGCTATTTGTGTTATTTGCAGCTTGCAGTGAGAAAAGAAACTGCTTTGTAAATGAGTTTCATTTGAAGCTGAGTTTACCACAGAAATGAGTTAGAAGTTTGGAAACTTTGGAACACAGGTAAGTGTGTTTTTCTATGCTATATGTGTTAGTTGCAGCTTGCAGTGAGAAAGAAACTGCTTTGTAAATGAGTTTCATTTGAATTTAGGTTTTTTTTGAAGCTGAGTTTACAACAGAAATGGGTTAGGAGTTTTGGAAACTTTGGAACACAGGTAAGTGTGTTTTCAATGCTATATGTGTTAGTTGCAGCTTGCAGTGAGAAAGAAACTGCTTTGTAAATGAGTTTCATTTGAATTTAGGTTTTTTTTTGAAGCTGAGTTTACCACAGAAATGGGTTAGGAGTTTGGAACACAGGTAAGTGTGTTTTTCTATGCTATATGTGTTAGTTGCAGCTTGCAGTGAGAAAGAAACTGCTTTGTAAATGTTTCATTTGAATTCAGGTTGCTTTATGCTGAGATTAGCACAGAAATGGCATAGGAGTGTTGGAAACTTTGGGATACAGGTAAGTGTTTTGCAATGCTAACTGAGTGATTTGCAGGCTTCAGTGAGACACACAAACTGATTTTTGAAGCACTTTCATCTGGAATGCTAGCTTGAGTGAATGAGTGAGTCACATCAGCAGAATATATCTCACTCCACTGATGTCATCAGCATTTATCTCACCGCAGCAGGATATATCTCACTCCACTGATGTCATCAGCATTTATCTCACCGCAGTGAGCATTTATTTCACTGCAGTGAGAATATCTCAATTTATTGCACTGGAATAGCTCTCACCCCCATTGTATAATATATATATATATATATATATATATATATATATATATATATATATATTCTATGCAAAACTGTGTTAATGCATCATTTAGGGTTGAAGTGCAAAAGTCAGGAAATGAGACCTTTAGGGTTGGCCCCTACCCCCATACCATGTACCCCATCCTCCACAGACTGACAGATGCCGGGGTGTGTCATTGTGGTTGTGAAGCTCAACTCTCACCCCATTCCATGTGTAATAGATAGATAGTTTTGCTCAGTATTTACTGAAGAGAAGGTAGGGCAGGGCCCACAGCTCAGCACCATGGACACAGGGGGGAGGGAGGAAGGTGAGCACTACTCCCTTCACAAAAGAAAGGGTCCTACAAGAGCTCGCTAAGCTCAGAGTGGATAAGGTAATGGGACCTGATGGCATACATCCCAGGGTACTTAAGGAGCTAAGGGTGGACCTAGCAGAGCCATTAGCAGAACTGTTTAGTGAGTCTCTGAGCACAGAAAAGGTCCCAGAAGACTGGGGAAGGGCTCATGTGATCCCACTCCACAAGAGTGGTAGCAGGGAGGAGGCAGGGAACTACAGACCAATCAGTCTTACCTCAGTAGTGAGCAAGATTATGGAGGCACTCCTTAAGAAAAGGATAATGCAACACCTGGAATCCATGGGGCACAGGATCCAAGATAGCATGGGTTTACAAAAGGAAGGTCCTGTCAAACTAATCTCATAGATTTCTTTGACTGGGTAACCAGAGTGGTGGACCAAGGGGGAGCAGTTGATGTCACCTACCTTGACTTCAGAAAAGCTTTCGACACTGTTCCACATAGAAGATTGATAAATAAGCTGGGAAGGCTCGGGGTGGGTCAGAAGTTGGTCAACTTGGTGGCAAACTGGTTGACAGACAAAAAACAGAGTGTGGTGGTAAATGGTATACAGTCAGAAGAGATGCAAGTCACAAGTGGGGTACCTCAGGGATCAGTCCTGGGGCCAGTCCTCTTCAATATCTTCATTAGTGACATTGCAGATGGACTAGAGGGTAAGGCTTGTCTGTTTGCAGATGACACCAAGAACTGCAACAGAGTAGATGATCCAAATGGGGTGGGCAGAATGAGAAGATATCTGGATAAACGAGCAAAACTGTCAGAAGACTGGCAACTGGGATTCAAAGCAAAGAAGTACACGATCATGCACATAGGTAAAAGAAATCCTGAAGCCACCTACAGGCTTGGAGGGGAGTTATAGGCAGTCACAAGGGAAGAAAGAGACTTGGGCATCATCATCACCAATAATCTGAAATCATCCAAGCAGACCTCTAAAGCAGTAGGTAAGGCTAGTGGGATGTTAGGGAGTATTAGTAGGGGTATCACAAGTTCTAAGAGGGAGGTAATAATCCCTCTTTACAAGACACTGGTGAGGCCCCATCTGGAGTATTGCATGCAGTACTGGAGGCCACACCTTCATAAGGTAACTAACCAAACCGAGGCAGTCCAGGGAAGGGCAACCAAAATGGTGCAGGGACTGCATCAGAAAACATATGAGGACAGATTAATGGAGCGCAATATGTATACCTTTGAGCAAAGGAGGGAGAGAGATGATATGATCGAGACATTCAAACACCTTAAGGGCGTTAAGAAGGTGAAAGAGTCTAACGTTTAAATATAAGAAAAATAGTAGGACAGGAGGACACAGCATGAGATTAGAGGGAGGTTGATTAAGGGGGAATGTGAGGAAATTCTTTTTCACAGAAAGGGTGGTGGATGCATGGAATGGCCTTCCTCAGGAAGTGGTGGCTATGAATACAGTGTAGGGCTTCAAACAGACATGGGATAGGCAAAAGGGAGCAATACAGATGAGTATGAATAGATAGGCCACTGACAGAGCAAAGGCCAATGGCACATTTATAAGGTAGAAAAAGAAATGGGCTGACTGGATGGGCCTTGCGGTCCTTATCTGCCATCAACTTCTATGTTTCTATGTAAGCATGTTGACATGCCACAGTAAAGAAGAATGGGGTAAGATTTAGGTTTCACAACCCCAATGACACACCCTGTCTGTCAGATCAAACATGATTTTTGACTATAAGGGGACATCTGGTCTTCCCCAAGGACATCTGGTCATGAAAATCTGGCTATCTGGTTGTCCAATGGCAAAATGAGCCTACAATCAAAAACGATCTCGGAATCAAAGAATTTGCAGGCTCGAGATCAAAGATAGTTGGCGAGCCTCAATCAGAGAATTTCAAACCATAAAACTAAATTTTTTTGAGAGAAGTACAGGAAACCAGAGGCATGGCTCAATACAGGGAAGCCTCCTGAGCAACATCCATCATAGTTTTACTTCAGAAGCCACCCCTGAGCTGAAATATTTGTTTTTTTTCCGACCGCAAACTGAAAACAAGATGGCGACCATCACGAATGATAAATTTCTCATGACCAAAGATTCTTTGATCATGAGTCTGCAAATTCTTTGATTGTGAGGAGTGACCAGATGGCCAAAACCCCATTCTTCTTTCATAAAATAACCATATAAATTTTCCCTTAGACTTATAATGGGAACTAAAACTTTAATAACTTTTGAATGGATTCATATTTTTTTACCAAACAAAAAGTGGCATGTTCCTTGACCCAGGCTCTTTCTACGTGTCAAGTTTTGGACCAGTAGACCACACAACAGCCACACAGCACCACGGACAAAATCAAAAAAACTGCCCAAAAAACTGGCAAAAAGTGCATTTTTGAGCATTTTGCTGTGCAAAAACCGTAAGTCCAACTGAAACACAACTTAGCAAATCAAGAGACCTACCATGCCCCACTGTGCATATTAAATTTTCTGCAAATCTGTTAAACGGGTCCAAAGTTATTAACGTGCATAATTTCAGATTTAACATAGAAGTGCCTACTTAACCCTAAATATAGGGGGTGACCGTGCCCTCTAATATATATATATATATATATATATATATATATATATATATCGCTCGAGAGAGAGAGAACTGCAACAAGGCATGACCAGTGGTAAGATTAACAGTCTGTTAATCACCCCCTAGGAGTGTAATGTGGCACAATGTGCAGCCAAGTGCCACATTGCCCAAGGGGGGTGATTAACTAACTGTTAATCTAACTCCCGGGAATGCCTTATTGTTATTATAAAAATTATTCCTAATGAAAAATTTTAAAAATTAACTTTTTGAATCTTTTTCTCACACAGAGGAAGGTTTTTAATAAAATAGTTATTTCACCAACAGTTTAAAAATGCTGGCTCAGAATTAGAATGTATCATTCCAGTCATTCAGCGATGCTTGAAGATGCAATACTGGCAGGAAGAATTAATGTGCCATTGTGATCAGGCTGTACATGACAGTGTATTAATGTAAGGCTATTGTCGATCAGACTGCAACATTTCTGAGACCCTTTTTATAACATTTGTTCAACCTCCAGTAACAACATATTAATATTGCTGCACAGAACCCTCTGTATATTCGTAAGGTATCCGAATAGCTCACCTTTGGTTCTTAGTTCCCCAACCCTGAAAATACATTAGGCAGGAAGGGAAAGGGGAAATTGTTTAACCAGGAAAGGCACACTAAGCCAAAGCTTGTTTCCAGATGTGACATGGGAGCACAAGGAAGTTAAGTGACTTGCTTAGGGTCACACAGTATGCATGTGGGGGCAGTGGGATTCAAACCCGGGTCTCTGGGTTTGCCGCTTAGTGCTCTTAACTACTATGCTATACTGCCTTCTAGTGGGTTGACCCTTACAACCATAAGATTGACTCTTGCAACCATATGAGTGGTCTGTGTAGCAGTGATGACATACATTATACATCAAGTTGAAGATTTCATTTTTTTGAAAACTGAAGTTTGAATTTGAAACCAAAATGGTTTGCTTTGCACAAAATTAGAAAAACTGCTGTGTGGGAAATTCACTATGTCAGCTGAACTTCAACTGTAAAATGTTTAAAACTACTTGCGTGAGACATCCTCTTATATACAGTGGCCCAGATATTCAAAAGGGTTGCGCCATGCGCAAGTCCAAAACTGCGCCATTTTGCGATATTCAGAAGGAGGCAGTTGCGCCACCGAAAACATGCTGAGCAACAGCGCAATGAAAATGAAGGCATGCGCAACTGAAGGGGGTGGATCCATGCATAAAGAGTGCAATGCGATATTCAAAGACTTGCGCAATGTGCAATAGCGGCACAGTCGGAAATTGCGCACTAGCGGAAATGAGCCAAAATAAAAAGGCTCAAGGAAGCAGCGCAAGAACACTACCAGGCTGCCAAGTGGGGGAGAGAGAGAGAGAGACAGAGACAGACAGACAGACAGCAAAGGGCAGGCAGGGAAAGTGTGGCCCATAGTCTGTAAAGGCCAGGGGGGTGCCCGTGCAGTGGAAGTGCAGTCAGGACAGTGGGGGTAACACAGCAACACCAGCCGGGGGGGTCAGAAGCCAGGGAGATGGACAGTGCCAGTTTCCACATGGAAGCTGTAATGAGGGGGGTGAGAATGCGTGCTGCAGGGGGACGTGGCCGTGGAAGGGCCCGTCGGCGGTATGCCTCTGACAGGCAGTACCGTGCCTGCATCAGCTTTGAGCTGTACACAGAAGTAGAGATCGTGGGCCGGTACCGCCTGAACAGGGCAATACTGAGACGGCTCTGTGAGCTGTGCAGTGATGTGATGCAGGCACCCTCATGACGGAGTCACGCTCTGTCGGTGGAGACCAAGGTGACAGCCTGCATGTGCCTGCTCGCCACGGGCACCTTCCAGAGGCCGACAGGGGACACCACAGGCATCACACAGTCGGCCACGTCACGCATCCTCACCCAATTCCTCAGCACACTGCTGCCACATGCTGCGGAGTACATCCATATCCCCAGCACCGCGGCAGAGCGTACAGCAAACATGCAGGATTTCCACAGGGTAGCATGTATGCCTGGTGTGCTAGGGGCCATAGACTGCACCCATGTGGCCATTCGCACGCCACCTGGCCCCGATGGCCAAGCATATCGGAACAGAAAGGGATTCCCTAGTGTCAACTGCCAGGTGGTGTGTGATGCCACTGGGCGCATAATCAATGTCTGTGCCACACACCCTGGCAGAGCACATGATGCCTTCATATGGTATCAGTCTGCACTGTGCCATCAATTCGAGAGTGGGGACATCCCCACAGGACATCTAGTGGGTGAGTACACATGTATGGAATACAAACTCGGGTCAAGGGTGGGAATGCCACAGGTGCCATGGTAGTGGCACACAGGGAGATGGCCAATATGGACCTGAACATGACACTGATCTCCACTATCTCCACACAGGTGACTGCAGATACCCACTCCGTCCCTGGCTGCTCACACCGTACCGGCGCCCCATGACCCCAGCGCAGCTATGCTATAATGAGGCACATGCCGCAACATGCAACATCCTAGAGCGGGTGTTTGGGATGCTCAAGGCACGCTTCCACTGCCTAGACACCTCTGGCAGTGCCCTACAGTACAGCCCCCAAAAGGTCTGTGGGATATTCCTGGCCTGTTGCATCCTGCACAACATGGCCAAAGACCATGGGATAGCCATACAGGTCGAACAGGGGGACAGCGATGGGGACGCCAGTGGCGCCGGTGATGATGGTGATGAGCAGCCCCCCCTAGGACGGAGGGACCCCGACTGATCCAGCAGGCCCAGCTGCACCGGGACACCATCACAGAGGAGCACTATGCACAACACAGGTAAGTCAAGGGGACATGTGCAACCAACACTGTCCATGCACAAACCACAGGCACACAGGGGAACAGGGGAACACACAAGGGGTGCATGACGGTCAGGGGAGTGGAAGGGTCCAGGCATACCAACACACCATCAGGGAGGGGTGAGCACTCATATGGACACACACATACACACACACACACCAGGCACAGAGCGTACATGGGCAGATGCACAGCACTGCAGAACCGACATTGCTAACACACAGCACCACCGACCACCCCCACCACCTGTACTGTCCAAGTACGTGTGTCAGAACCTGGGCACCCTTGCACCTTGGTGTACAGTGCAATGCCGGCATCATCATGCACACGCACCTATGGACAGCAGTTGGGAGGGTGTGCAGGTGGTCCGTGTGTCGGCGTTGTGAGCAGAGCACCCAGCAGTGCACTGCCCACCATGACACACATTGCACACATGGCAGCACCAGACAGGGCCTGCACTGGGAGACAGCTCAGTCATGTAGCACTATCCCACGGCCACCGTGGATGTGTGGGCGGCCCCGCCGTGACCTAACAGCACGGGCAGGTTGAGCAGGGGCCACATGGGGTGGCACTCTTGCACCACCAGGGGTCCCACTGTGTGAACGCGACCCCGCACAGGGGTCTGCAGCATGCCGAACAAACCGGCACCAGGGGTGCTCGGGATGCCCACAGCAGAACCCGGCGTCGACAGGCCTGGTGTCGCATGACGCCGGGAACGGGGAGTGGAGAGTGCACTGTGCGGGGTGTGCGGTACAGGGGCACCTGACTGTGTGCCCAATGCGTCCATGACAGAGATCACTGCCTGGGTCAGCCTGTCAATGGCGGCGGTCACATCCGTCCGCGATCGATCGGACCAGCTCGGCTCGGTCCCGAGCACACCCCTGCTGTGCCACCCACGGCACAGACAGTGCCTCCACGGACCTTGCAACCCGCCTCTGCAGCTGTACTGATTCCTGCAGCAGGTGGGTGTGCTCATCCAATGGGTACTGTGCCCCAACGGCATCCTGACCCCCAGGGTGTGGACGGTCCTGATGCACAACACCCCTTGAGGGTGGGCGCTGTTCGCCAGGACCAGGAATGGGCAGATCAAAGGGTGGTGGACATGTGCCACTGCTTGACACTGTACCCCCAGACCTGGTGTGCGACTGCTGCTGCTGCCCCTCCAACCGCTGTGCCCCCAGGTCCACCCGTTCCACCGCTGTGCTGGCAACAGTGCCAGACACCTGCACAGCCACCGGTGGTGCCCAACCGGTGCTGACAGGCACAGCCTGGGACCGTGCCAGCATGCTGGTACACATGTTTGAACCAGAAAGGCCCAGGGGCACGTGCTGGCCTGCCGTGTGTCTGTCATGGGACACAGAACCATCACTGCCCATTGCAGGCCTTCTATCATCAATGGTGCAGGTACCTGCTACTGCCATGGTCACAGCATGCTGGCATGCTTGCATACCAGACTGCTGAGACACAGGCTGTGCACCCCCCGCACCCGTATCACTGACACCAGAGTTAGCGCCCAGCGCATGCTGCTGCAGTGCCTGCTGGCTGGTGGTGGAGGTGGATGGACCTCCTCCATGTCCAGCAGGTCAGCATCACTGTCTGGACCCACCACCACCATCTCCTGAAGACGAGCAGGATCTGTAACAGAAAGAGAGTACATGTGAGTGCATGTGAACAACCGCCCCCCCCAAACACCACCACCATGTCATACCGTGCAGTGATGGGCTTCCACCTGTCTGGAATCCTCCACCTGGTATGCCCTCAATGGCGCTCAGCTGCATGGCTGTGACCAGTGTCTCCTCAGTTGGGGTCAACTCCAACACCACTGGCGGGCCCCCGCCAGTGCCAGCACGTGCCGCCCTGAAGGCTGCCACCTTCTCCTTCAATCTCCTGCGGTCTGTCCCCATCTTTTTTTTGCATTCCTGCACGGAGCGCTGGTGGCTTCCGTGCAGGTTAACGGCCCGAGCTACCCCCTCCCATGCAGCCGCATGGGACTGAGGGGTGCCCCTCCGTCCACTCAGTATTGGCTCATCATCCAGGTAGGCCTGGAAGAGGGCCTCTGTCTCTGCTGCTGTAAAGTTGGGCCTCCTCCTACGCCCACCATCCTCACCCTCACCTTGGCTCTGCTCAGTCATGGCGATCTGTATGGGGAAGTGGACACCTGTCACTGTGCAGTCTACAGCATTTCCCCATGACCATTGTCCTGAACATCACACAGCATGCAACTCACCTCTCACCTGCAGTAACTGAATCTGGCCAGCGCAGCCCAATGTCGCACATTTATAGCGCAACACATGCAAATTAGGAGTGGAGCAACTTTAATGACATGCAAATCGCGCCACTGCGCCCTTGAATGGCTGATCAGATGATTTGCATGTGTCGGCTGAATATCGTGAATCTGCGCTTTGCACAATACAGAAGAGTCGGCTGAGCCAATGGCGCAGATCTGTGCCTGTGTGGTACACTGCATTGCGCATGCCCAGATAGCTTACGCATGCGTCTATCATGCTGCTGATGTGCTGAGCACGATCGGCAATTCAGGCCATGGCCACCATTGTGCCAGTGGCGCTACAGCAATGGGCACTATATGGCGCTGTGGCACTACTGCGCCATACTCCACTGTGGCACTGGTTCACAGCTGGTCTGTCACACAGGATGCCTATACGTCAGATGGCACTGTGCATATCCTTGCGTCATTGCCCATGACCTTGTGTATGACCTTTGCTCCCTGGCACTGTTCACCTGCCATGTGTATGTCCCTATTGCGCTGTCTGGTGACAGCGCATGTGAAGTGACGGCGCTGTTCGAACAGCGCAATTGGAGCCTGTGGTGGTCTATTGTGCAACATCTCCACCTGGGGTTACGGCGCAGCGGAGCGCCATATTGCCTGCTGTAAAGTTGGGACCATGGCTCGCAGAAGAGCGGTGCAGTGGAGCCCAGTTGAAGTGGCCAACTTGGTGGCCCTGGTGGAGCCCCACTATGGGGCACTTTATGGTGAGGCGCCCCTCACCATAGCCCGGACCCAGGTGTGGCAGCAAGTGGCCACTGACCTGGTGGGGGTCACTGGATGGTGCCGGTCAGCTGAGCAGTGCCGGCACCGGTACAGTGACCTCCGCCGAGGGATCCTGATCTGCTGGATCTGCTGCGGTCACGCGTCAGGTGGGGCGTGGTGCCTAGGCCAGGTGGGTGTGCCATATGCACCTGTATTATCTGTAGGTGTGTGTGTGTTTTGGTGGCTGTGCATAGGTGATGGCTCGGCCATGGTTGGCTGTGTCAGTGTGTGCAGCTGTGAGATGACTGGGTATGGCTGTGTGGGAAGGCACTGTCACTGGGGCAGGGGGCAGTCTGCTTTTGAGTCACACTGATGTTTGTCTCAACATATGTCTCCCACAGGCCGGGATGTGAGGATGCGGGGCAACGATGAAGAGGGCCATGCCAGGGACCCGTTGCCAGCAGGGGTTGGAGCCCACCAGCAGCAGCAGTGCCAGCAACAGCGCCAGTTGGAGCTGCTTGAGCAGTGTGAGTATCATGACTTCATAGATGCTATTGCATGCTGGGGGGGGCCAGTAACCATGCACAATACAAACATGCAGGAAAGGGGAGGTCATAATTCCACTATACAAGACACTAGTGAGGTCCCACCTGCAGCACAGTGTACATTTCTGGAGACCATACCTACGTAAGGACGTAGAGTGGGCAGAGAAGGTTCAGAGGAGGGCAACACGGATGGTGCATGGCTTGCATCACAACTCCTAGGGAGACAGGTTGAAGGAACTGAACCTGTACTCCCTGGAGGAGAGGAGGGAGAGAGGGGATATGATTGAGACATACAAGTATCTTACAGGGTGGAACAGGGTGCAGGGAAACACTATTTTGAAGTGCAAAAGATGTTCCAGGACTACAGGGCATGGGATGCAGTTGGAGGGAGGACGATTCAGAGGAAACGTAAGCAAGACTTTCTTCACAGAATGGGTGGTGTACAAGTGGGACACCCTGCCAGAGGGAGTGGTGGGGGCTGACACACTCACAGGATTTCAGACTGCACGGGATAGACATAATGGAATTCTTGAGGTCAGGGGTAAGGGGCAACAGACTTCTAGGTAAACAAAGTAACTTACAGGCTGAAATGGACAGACTGTGTGGGCCATAGGCCCTTATCTGCTGACACTGGCTATGTATCTATGTCTGTAGACACGACACAGGTGACATGCATCACTGTCCAGTTTCACAGCACGTCTGTGTATGCATCACTGGTGGTCCATGCATGCACTGGGCACATAGCTGTGTAACTGGCATCGCACCACGTTGCCATGTCACTTGCCAGCCTTGTTTGTGCTGTGATGGACTTGGGCAGTATGTGTGTGCAGTGGTGCGCATAGCTGGTGCCGCCTGTTTGTGATGGCCATGTGCATGTTCACTGTGGGTGGGTGCATGCCATCACAGGTGTGGGACATTGGGCTATATGGCTTGCAGGTTGGGTGGTGTTCAGGGTTGTGGTCAGTCACAGCCATTGACTGTGTTCCCATTTTCCTAGGCCTCAAGGTTCTCCAGAGGATGGCGAGGGATGTCAGGGCCATCCAACAGCTTGTGGGACAGAACAGTGACATCCTGCAATATATTCACCGCCATGGCATGCGGAAGAGGTGGCAGAGACCTGCAGGACACTGGCAGGAGGACGGGTGGCCAGCTGGCCCATGACATCTCTACCCTTCCCACTTCTCCCATCCCTACCACCCTGCCTTCCCTCTCCAAGTTTGTCATCCCTACCCCTTGACCAACCCTACCTTGTACCCATCCCCCCCCTTGTAAATAGTTGTACTTGTTTTGATAATGTTTGTTGTCGTGGAATACATTTTTATATTTTTATACGAATAATGTGTTGGTCTGTGATTTGCAGCTGCCTATGGGTGCTCAGTTGCAGGGGTGTACATGCCATCTGGGCTGGTATGGTCCTGGGTATGTGTGTGTGTGTGTGTGTGCATGGGGAGGTATCTCCAGCATGGCAGTGACTTTCGGTTGGTCTTGCCGTCTGCTGCCACCCACTGCTGGGTGCACAGGGTGTGTCTGGCTTGTAGGCTTCTGTGCTGCACGGGGTTGACGTGTGCTGGGGGGGATGCATGGTTTCCTGCAGTGCCAGTCACTGAACATAGGTGGTGTCTTGGGGTCACAGTGCAGGGTGTGCTGTGCGTACGGGGGGCTGATGTGCACTGTGGTTGTCAACCCCCTGTGTGTGGCACTCTCAGCCTGCCAGTGGTTGTGCTGGGGTGTCATGGCTCTGCTATGCTTTGTTGGCTTGTCCCCATGGGCACGTGGATCATCCGTCCCACCCCAGTGATGCTGTGCTTGGGTGTGCAGGTGTGGTGTGGGTTCTGCAGTGTGTTCCTGTGCCCATGTGTGGCATGGCTGGCGGCGGGCCCCAGCCTGCCTCCCTGGATGTGCAGTTCCATTGCTCTGGGGCTCTGCTTGTGCTATGGCACCTCTGGAATGCTCAGCTGGTTGTCTTGCTGCGCCCATAGCGCAACATTTCGCTCAGCTTCTCCTTCCTGGTTGCGCTATGGCACAGTATGTGCGATATTCAGACATTGGTTGCTTGCGCAATTTGTTCTGCTTCATGTTTGAATATTGCACCTGTTGGCGCATTGCTAAACTGGTTTGCGTTTGCTCCTGCTGTTGCGCTCATTTTGAGCGCAGTTTGAATATCTGGGCCAGTATTAATATGTATAGTTGGGGGCATTTCTTACAGCTTAAGAATGTTATCTTACTGTTTGAGCAAGAGGACCACAGAGAAAAGCTGAGTGGTTCTGTCAGCTCAAACAGTATGAGATACCGAAACGTATGTTGTTAAAAACACCCGAACTATAAATATTAATATATTGTGAAGCAGTCAAACATTTCTTTTAAAAGAAACACACTTTGAAAGGCAATGTGATGTTTTAAAAATATGTTTATTTTTTATTACTAGGAAGAAGCGGACAAAGGGGGCGTAAAGCCCATCTAGATTGTCCCCCACACACATGTGAGTATCATTAAACCATTTTACCATTGGCGTAGAACATTCTATCCAGTGTGTTCTTAAATTCCAGGAAGCTAAGTGCTTCAACTCCTTCCCTGGGTAGCCTGTTCCAGGCTTTTATAGTCCTTACTGTAAAATAATTATCTCTTTTTCTTGATGAGAGCCCTAGGCACAACTAGTTTTCTATCATGGGATCTAAGGTTATCTCTGGTATTACTGTACAGTATGTGACACCACATTGCTCCCTAAGCTCAGGTGATTCTATTATTTCGTGTGGCATCAAAAGGTCCCCCTTCTGTCTTCTTGATTTTAAGGAAAATAGGCCATTTTTTTTCAGTCCCCTCTCTGTCTTCTTGATTTTAAGGAAACCAGGCCATTTTTTTTTTCAAGCTGTCCTGATAAGAGAGTCCTTTTAAATGTGGGATCAACTTAGTCACTGATCGTTGTACTCCTTCAATCATATCGATGTCTTTATCGAGGTACTGTGACCAATCTGGGGATCCATAGTTGACTAATGGTCTAATATAACTTTTGTACAGGGGGATGATACACTTCTCAGATCTACATACAAATGTATATTTTATTCTTTTTATGATGCCTCTTGCTTTAAAGGACACATGCCTACAATGATCGGCGGGGGTTATTTTAATTTTCTACACACCTTCCGGTTATAGGGTATTATGGTATGGTCTATAGATTCACCAGCATTTCATGCCACCAATGCAATTTGAAGACACGCAATGGTGGTGATTGCAGGAGCTGATATGAATAGTTTTTGTTTTTCTTTTGAAGTTTTTTGCTTATTTTAGGCATGCTTCAGTGACAAACTTGAGATCCTGTTTTAAGTCTGGTGAGCCTAGCCATGGCGTTGTGAGTGACATCCTCTTAGAGATGACAGAAGGAGTCAGCGCAGCTCGAATGAGATGAGTGGTCAGCGTGAGATGGCGCCTGTACACTGCGTAAGAGGTACTGCAGTTCTAACTGCGGATTGGTGGAAGAACTTTGTCTTATAATGGCTATGTGAGTACCTGGAATGTTTGGAAGTAAATAATCATGATTGGCTAAGAAGGATGTCATGATTTATAATAAAGAGTAGAGCAAAGGTCAAATACGGAATGGGGGATATTGAGCTAAGCATGGTAGTGTGTTCTAGTCATATGATAGAGGGTTGTGGTAAATTGCAACAAGGTCCAGGGGAGGTAGGTGGGGCAGTACAGACCAGCATGTATACAACTCAGCACCAGACAGTTTATTAGCCTTGGCCATGCTTAGTTGCAGACTACAGTCAACAGGTTGTAAGCCCATTGCTACTTTATTGTATTGTATTTCATGCTGTGCTGTAAGCTAGTTCAGCACCTAGTTTATACCTTTGTATACTTCATGTATACTTCAGTTTTCTCGTTATCCTTCTCTCTCTCATTTTTACTTTTGCTCACCTCCTCCTCCCACCCTGGTAAGTCACTCCCCCCATAGGCTTCAGGGTCTCTGCCTTGTCACGTCTCACCCTGGTAACATGGGCCTCCCTGCTGTCTATTCTTATTAGCACTTCAGACAATAGAACTGATGCTTTAACTTGCTCTGGCAACCTAGATAAGTGTTTTCATAGCTTACCTAATTTTAGTTCTGACACTCACTGCATTTCCTGAAACATCCTGTATTGCTAACTGCCTTATTTTCTTAACTGGGTCAATTGACCTTGTCCTGGTTATACTACTGTGTGATACCCTGATCCCAGAGCAACTGTCTATATCTGCAAAAGTGCATAACTTTACTGACTGAACCCATTCTAGCATTTTCTGCTCAGTATTTTGTACTCCTCGTTTGATAAATTTACTGGCTGTAACATTGCTTTACTGTAAACTGAAAATTTGATGATTATGTATACTGTATGTAACCACTGTATTTTGAATTTGTACATATGTGATTGCTATGACATGGAACCTTTGTGAAAGAGCCTTTGGCTCAAAGGTACTTTCCTAGATAATTAATAAATAAATATCGTCTAGAGTGTTTTGCATTTTACAGTGTGCTGGCGCGGCAGGGCCTGTTTGTCTGCATTAGTTACACTGTTAAAATCCATTTCCCCCATCACCGCCCCTTTTATTTTTCAGTCTGTTTTGTCAGTAACTTCCAATAGCTGTTAATCTCTGACTCCTCCAGCCAATTGTGCCAGTCGCTGGTAGTATGACTGGTTGGCTCAGGTTACTCACCAACCAGAAGCCTTAATTGTTCAGTTGTATCTCAGGCTCCATCACACCCATACCCCTGGCCTAGGTGAGGCCCAGTTCCAGACCCTCTTATCCCCAGCTGTTATTCTGTCCTTTGGCCCACTCTGTGTTGGTGAAAGCAAGCCCTGTCATCACCGGAATTACTATTAGCAGTGGTTGTGGGCCTCACAGTACCTCCTTATGTCCATCCTTAGCACGTTCTGGCTCCAGGTTGACTGTGACAGTGCCACTAATGAGCCTGAGTGTTCTGCCTTCTTTTTAATCAAGTTATTTATTCTAGACAACACACTAACTTCTGAAAGTCCCACCAAACCACAGGGGAGGCCCTCTCAGCTGCTTTCTGATGTTGAAAATGAAATTAGCAAAAATGATTCACAGCACGAAGTCTGAAGGAACTGTAGTCAACACCGTGGTCATGATAGTGATTGCTAGTTACTGCCTTCAACATGCTGTCCTCTAGAAGGGATAACTGCTAGAGAGGCTTTATGGAAACTGGTATAGCTGCAGCACATAGGAAGGGCCTGAATATACAGCTAATACTGAATGACTAGTAAGTGACTTTACTATACTCACGTTAAATGTAATACAGTGCAGTTCAATATTACAAACTCACTTTCTTTTTCAGGTTGGATTATGAGCTATCAGTCAAGATGATCAAGACGATTACCATGGAACACGGACTTGAACAACTGACTTAACTAGATTTCAAAAGACAATTAATGCTTATCTTATGTTACCTGGTTAATGTCGTCAAAAAAAAAAAGTTTGCTTTGTTGCAGTGAGAGTAGTCTCTTTCTTCTCCTTTTTCAGAATGATAGTGAATGTGTACAAAACGACCACTCCAAACCACATGATCTTAAAATAGAACGCCATGCTTTGACTTGAAATATTTTTTTTTAACTTTTACTTGAGCAGGTGTATCAGTTTTTTTCAAAGCATAACCACCAGCACCAAGGGCAGTGAGGAGCAGAAACCCTAAACAATGCTAAAACAAGGCAAGCAGAAGTATAATATGAGTAGTTCTTACCACGTCTGTACAGTGTAATGGCAATGTTTGGTTGTACATTTCATATCGCTGTGATGCTATTTTCATGCATTAATAGCCTCCCACAAGCATGTTGGTGATAATAATATAGTCTTATTCTGCAAAATGTTCTAATATATCCTGACATTTATGCATTTAGCTTTTATAGCTTTTATATTTTATAGAAGACTATTGCACAAACTGGGGAATATGGGTGTGGGCAGGACAGTAGTGCAGTGGGTAGGTAACTGGCTGGGCAGCAGGACACAGAGGGTGGTGGTAAATGGCTGTCACTCCACAGAGGGAAGAGTGACCAGTGGGGTACCTCAGGGATCAGTGCTGAGACCTGTACTATTCAATATCTTCATCAGTGACATTGCGCAGGACCTAGAAAGCAGAATTTCACTGTTCGCTGATGACACAAAGCTCTGTAACAAGTAGACACACCAGAGGTAGACAGAATGAGAAGGGACCTGCAGAAACTTGAAGAATGGTCAGGGGTTTGGCAGTTGAAATTCAATGCAAAGAAGTGCAAGATAATGCATATGGGGCACAAAAATCCTGGCACAATATATCAGTTGGGGGGTGAGGATATAGCATGCACCAAGCAGGAAAGGGATCTTGGGGTTATCATCTCTGATGACCTCAAGGTGGGAAACAGTGTGACAAGACAGCAGGTAAAGCAAATAGGATGCTGGGATGTATAGGCAGGGACATCACCAGCAGGAAAAGGAGGTCATAATTCCACTATACAAGACACTAGTGAGGCCGCACCTGGAGTACACTGTGCAGTTCTGGAGACCTTACCTACATAAGGACATAGACAGGGTAGAGAAGGTTCAGAGGAGGGCAACAAAGATGGTGCATGGATTGCATCACAAGTCCTATGAGGACAGGTTGAAGGCACTGAACATGTACTCCCTGGAGGAGAGGAGGGAGAGAGGGGATATGGTAGAGACATACAAGTATCTTACAGGGAGGAACAGGGTGCAGGAATACACTATTTTTAAGTGAAAAAGATGTTCCAGGACTAGAGGGCATGGGATGAAGTTGGAGGGAGGATGATTCAGAGGAAACGTGAGGAAGAATTTCTTCACAGAACGGTGGTGGACAAGTGGAACACCCTGCCAGAGGAAGTGGTGGGGCTGAAACAATCACGGATTTAAGAATGCATGGGATAGACATAAAGGAATTCTGGAGGTCAGGGGTAAGGGGCAACAGACTTCCTGGAAAACATAAACTGAACTTATAAACTTAAATGGGCAGACTGGGTGGGCCATAGGCCCTTATCTGCCGACACTGTCTATGTATCTATGTATTTACTGAGTAAGCACACAAAACAGAAATGCCTATTTCAAGAATGACCCAGGAGGTTTACAAAGAACCAAACAAAGTAATAGACATCTATAGTACAAAAAGCATATAAATTACATACAGGATAAACAGGAATAAATGGTATGTAGGACATCTTGTCACTGACTACCACTGAAAATTAGCTTTTTTTCTCAATGATTTATTCTTGGACAAAGAAATGAATGTAACTGCAGTATGCCATCATAATTTATTTATTTATTTATTTATTGAAAAGTTGGTAACCAGGAAAGGCACACTACCCAAGGCTCATTTCCAGGTGCGACCGGGGGAAGAGGGGGTTACAAATACAGACAGAGGGCAGAGATATCAATCCAGACATTAATACAAAAGGGAAATATAAGTAACAAGGCAGCAACAGTCAATAAACTACAACAGGAGTTATAGTGCTTAAAACTATAAGTCATCACAGGGCTACAGTAGTGAAACAGTAGAGGAGTAAACAGTGTCTAGGAACTGTCGAGTGTCAGTAGGGTGGGGGGGTTAGGAAGGTTGAGGAGGGGAGATTAGACAGTTAGAGGGGCAAGAGCAAGGTGGTACTGGAGTGAGCTGTAGCTGGCACTGGAAAGCAGGGAGGGAAGTGGATGAGCAAATTTGAGAGGAGAGATTATTCCAGTGGAAGGGGAAGTGGTATGAGAAAGCTGATAGTTGCCAGCCCAGTGGTGCTAAGGGCTGAGGCACTGGACACCTTACCTTGTGCTACACTGGCGACCAATGTTCAGGAACGAGCACTGGCTGCCAGGGGTCAACACGGGAGGTGAAGGATTGAGCATCCGACAGACTGCTCTCCTTCTCCAGAGAGTGGGGTCTTCAATAGTTGGCACTCATTCACCCCCTGGCAGAGGCTGGGGGACAGGGCACCGTGCTGTAATATGTGGAGGAGTTGGGGCAGACGCTTGGAGGAAGCGTGTGCAGATGCATGCGCACTCCCTTCTGCTGGCATCATTGCACACCCCAGCTCTAGGGAGAACATCAGATAAAGGAGTTGCTACAGCACAATGGTGAGGGGCATATTGCAGGCTCCGCTCCCTGCCACTGGATCCAAACTTTGGTGGGGGTTTAGGCCCTGGGAGTTTCAGGTCAGCACCAGATGGTGGAGGCTAGGGGACAGGGCTGGCAGTGCCCTCCGGAGAACAGCTGGCGCAGGAGCAGAAAGTAATACCTAAAAAAAAAAAAAAAAAGAACGCTGATAGTCCAGATGCAGTGTGTGGATGACAAAGAGAGAAAGAATGGGAGTCTCTGGAGTGCAGTGGGTAGGAAGATAGGTTAGCAGGTGACAGAAGGGAGGAGAGATAGGTGAGAAGGGCCCTGAACCAGTATTTGACATCAAGGGTCAGACTGTGCTGCAGACATCAGTTGAGAGGAGGAGAATTGGAGAAAGAGGAGTAGAGAGAGCAGTGGTAAGTGTGGAAGGGGGAGTTTGTGGCAAAGCGACAGAAAGAGTTTAGGAGGGTATCAAGCCTGGTGAGGGACACAGTGGGGGCAGTGCTATAGACTATATCAGCATAGTCAAATACTGGTAGGATCATTTTGGTGATTAGTTGGTGGCATATTGGAAGGGACAGGCAGTCTTTGTTTTGATATAGGATCCCGATCTTAGGGCAGAGCTTGGAGCAGATGGCGTCAGTGTGAGTGGTGTAGCCAAGGTGGCTATCCAGCCAGACCCCTAGATATTTGGATGCAGGTACTACCTCAAGAGGGAGGCTATCAGGAATTGAGAACACAGGGAGACTCTGAAAACTTGCCAACTTTCATCTGGTGCTGAAAACCATGGAGACCTTTTTTCTATTGTTGAATTTGAGCTGGTTTGCTTGAAATCAACTCAGGACACTGTTAAAATTGTATTGAAGGGGGCTTGCATGTCTGCAGAAGATAGTCCAGAGGCACAGCTTATGATATCTTCTGCATACATGTGGTTATGAGAGCTGGTGTAGACAGAGGGGAGATAATTTATGAAGAGGGAGAATAAGATAGGCCAGTATCTATCCAATCATTGTCTATCCATTAACATTTACTTAAACACTTACTGTACATCAGGGTTTTAGAGAAAATCTAAAGCTACCATGAATGATCTGAGGCTCTAACCCAAAATGGTTTGGCAGTATCCCTGAGCGCAGTTTATCATAAATAAAGTACCATTGTCCAGGTGCCTCTTAGGCATGCTTGGTATATAGCCTGCATAGATATTTATTCAAGGGAATAAATAGGGTAAACATGGAGGGGATCTTTAGACTAAAGCAGGGAGGTATCACCAGAGGGCATGGTTTGAAGGTGGAAGGGTGAGGGGGGAAAAGAGGAGGAGGTTTTTCACTGAGAGGGTGGTGGCCCTTTGGAATGCACTGCCTGGCGAGCTGGTTCAGAGATCCACAGTGGAGGGCTTCAAGAGAGGGTGGGACAGACAGAAAGCGGATGTACCAGATGCTGGCCTGGCCCAGGGGGGTGAGGATGGATGACAGGGGTTTTTGGAACACAAGGGGGGGAGGGCCTCGGCACCCAACTAGGGATCTGAGGTTTGAGCAGACTTGATAGACCATAAGGCCTAATCTGCTGGCAATTAGTATGTTAGTATATAGTACAGATAAGTCTCCACATCATGTGAAAAAACTGCATTAATGCAACAGTTAGGGTACAGATTAAACTGACAAAAGTGGGGAAATGGGATGTTAGGGTTTCAAACTCTAAACCCCTGCCCCAGCCTTAATGCTCATCCCATTCTATACATTCATGAAACATGAACACTTGTCTCCATCACATCTCAGCTTTTTTTGTTACTGCAATGGGGCGAGACTTAGTGTTGACAACTCCAAGGAAGACTTAGCTCCTTCTTTGTCTCAGGGCTGGGGCAGGGATGTTTGGGTTTGAAACCTTAATATCCTGTTTCCTTACATTTATCGGTTTAGTTTGAACCCTAACAGTTTTTTTTTTTGCAAACAATATATATATCAAGAGAGAGAAAGAGAAGATAATGATGGCAAAGTGTGGGATGCAAGGGATACCTCAGTGGTAGGGAAAATGATGGAATAACTTCTGAAGGAAATAATTGTTACGCTCTAGAGGCCAGTGATGCACAGGACCCAAGGAAGCATGGGTTCACAGCAGGAAGGCCATGTCAGACGAATCTAATATATTTCTTTGATTGGGTGACCAAAGTAGTAAACCAGGAAGGGGCTGTGGACATGGCCTACCTAGATTGTAGCAAGGCATTTGACACAGTCCCACACAAAAGATTAATAGTCAAATTAACCAGCCTGGGAGTGGGTCCCAGGGTGGTAGCCTGGTTAAAAAACTGGCTGAACAACAGGATACAGAGGGTAATAGTAAATGGAGTTTACTCTGAAGAAAGGAGGGTTACTAGTGGTGGTACCGCAGGGTTCAGTACTGGGATTGGCCCTCTTTAGTGTCTTTATAAGTGACATTGCAGAGGGACTGGAAGGAAAAGTATGTCTCTTTGCAGATGACACAAAGATCTGCAACAGGGTTGATACAGAAGGTGGGGTGGAGAGGATGCAAAGGGACTGGGCAAGGTTGGAGGAATGGTCAAATGTATGGCAGCTTAAATTCGATGCAAAGAAGTGCAAAGTAATGGACATGGGAAACAAAAATACAGGGGAAGAGTACACAATGGGGGGTGAGATAATAACAACAACAGAAATGGAAAGGGACCTGGGGTAGTCATATCAGATGACCTTAAGGTCGGCAAGCAATGTGAGAAGGCAGTAAGGAGGGCTGGTGGGATACTGGGATGCATAAGGAGAGGCATCACCAGTAGTAAACAGGAAGTTGTTATCCCTCTGTACAGACAGTTGGTGAGACCCCATCTGGAGTTCTGTGTCCAGTTCTGGAGACCCCATGTCCGCAAGGACATAGACAGGATGGAGGCTGTCCAGAGGAGGGCAACTAAAATGGTGCTGGGTCTGCACCAGAAGACATACGAAGAGAGACGAGGAGAGGGGGGACATGATAGAAACTTTGAAGTACATCAAAGGAATCAATAGAGTCCAAGATGGTAGCATCTTTCAGAAAAAGAGATGTGCAAGAACAAGGGGGCACAATTTGAAGATAGAGGGGGAATGGTCAAAGGTAATGTAAGGAAGTATTTTTTCACTGAGAAGGTTGTGGATACATGGAACAGCCTTCCTGAGGAGGTAGTGGACTCAAAAACAGTGGGGGGAATTCAAGAATGCATGGGACATATATAAGGCAATTCTAGTGGGGGGTAGGAGGAAGTAGACTGTTGGTTAACTAGGATCTGCAGCTTATCCTGTAGGTAGGGAATGGGCAGACTATGTGGGCCAAGCGGTCCTTATCTGCTGTCAAATTCTATGTTTCTATGAAATAATACCATCAGGAGACTGAAGAAGCCTTAAAACCACACGCAGAAAGGACGATGTAATTATTTCATGAGTATGCCAGATTTGCCATCTTTGATTTTATATAACATTTTACCACAGTGATGGGGGGTACTGGTAGGGTGGGTGTTAAATGTTTTATTAAGGTGCTTGTTACTTGTGTTATTGGGGTGGTTTATAGTGTGCAATAATGTAATGACATTAATATAGTGGTAGTCTGTGTGTATATATATCTATGTATATACACACACACATGCACACATATATACATATATAGACATAGATAGATAGATTAGATAGATAGATAGATAGATTCTTTGAAAAAACTTCATTGATGCAGTAGTTAGGGCTGAAGTAACAAAAGCAGGGAAATGTGGCATTAGAGTTTCCAACTCTAACACTCCACCCCCACCCTGCACACACCAACAGGCGTGGGGTGTGTCTTGGGGTTGTCAACCCTAATTCTCACCCCATTCCATGAGTAAGTAAGCTGAGATGGGTACAGTATATGAGAATGAGGTGAGTGTTAGGGTTGACAACACCAAGGCATTCCCCACGCCTGTTGTTGCCTGCAGGATGAGGGTGGGGTGTTAGGGTTTGAAACCCTATCTTTACTGCAGGCAGGACACCATTGGAGGGTGGGGGCGCCACTAGACACCAGGGAAACAATAAATTTAGACAAGGATGGTAATCAGAGAGTGGAGGGTGCCACTAGGCACCAGGGAAATGATTCACAATGGGGGGGCTGCAATCAGTGGGTGAGGGGTGCTACTAAACACCAGGGAAATAATAAAATATGGATGGAGATGGAAACTGGAGGGTGGAATTGCCACTAGACACCAGGGAAAAGATTGGTAATTGTACGGATGTCGATCGGAGGGTGGTGGGAACCACTAGATGCCAGGGAAATAATACATAATAAAGGGGCAGTGATTGGTGGGTTGGGGGGCGTCACTAGATACCAAGGAAATAATAAATATAAATGGGGATGGGGATGTGCAGGTGAGAGGTGCTACTACACAACAGGGAAACAAGATGGGATAACTGAGTATGATCAGAACTCTAAATTATAAAATGTAATAACTTTGGAATAAATTAATATTTTTTACACCAGACCAGCAAACGGCACATCTGTGGGGCACCCCCTTTCTACTCTGAAAATATCAAACCAAAATTCCAAACCAACTCAGCGCTAGGTGTCTTTAAAACAGGAACAGCAAAAAAACACCCAGGACCGGATATTCAGAAGGGTTGCGCATGGCACAACAGTGTTGTGCCATGCACAACCCACTGATACGCCCCGGCAGGATATTCAAACGGGGATTGTACCTAGCACAAATCCCGATGTGCCAGGAGCGCATCAATAATGTATGCAGTGCAGGTGGGGGTGTGCCCATGCATACTCCACACATCCGGTATTCAGCCGGGATGTGCTGAGCCCATCATGCCTCAGCCTCTACTTGTGCTGCACACAGGTGAGCCAAAAAAGGAACAATGGCTGGCCACCCACAGGTGAGCTGCCATATTGCAGGGCACAACACAGCAGCTACCACCTGTGGGTAGCCACCCGAGTTCCGGCTGCAGCTTCGTGGCGGTACCCCCCATGCCCAATCACAGGCATACATAGAAGAATAGACACGTCCTATATCCCTGGTGGTCCAGTGGACCGCTCGCAGCCCGATCGCATGCCTAAGTATAAAATGAAACACGTCCTATATCCCTGGTGGTCCAGTGGACCACTCACAGTCTGATCACGGGCTTAAGTATAAAATGAAACATGTCCTATATCCCTGGTGGTCCAGTGGACTGCTCGCAGCCCGATCGTGGGCTTAAGTATAAAATGAAACACGTCCTATATCCCTGGTGGTCCAGCGAAGTAATGCCACCCAAAACAACCCTGGTGGACTAGCGGTACCCCTCCCACCCGCCCACCGAGCCCCATTGCCCCGCCTCCCTGGTCAGCGGTGGTGGCAGCTCCACCCGCCGCCACCCCACCACCCATCGACTGACACAGTACGGTAGGGCTGTACACCTGATTGATCCACAGCATGAGCCAATGGGCATGCAGCCCGTACCGTACTACACAGTCCAGATATGTGAATGGATCCACACCTGCCACACCTCACGCCACACCGGCGACCCGGGTTCGGGAAGAGGAGTGCATTTGATTTAGCATAATTCAACTTAAAATCTGCCATAGTCTCATACTGATTAAGGATCTGCCAAACCGCAGGAATAGATTTGTCTGGGGAAAGAAGAGTTAGTAGGACATCATCGGCAAACATTGTAACTTTGTATTGTTGTTGGCCAAGCGGAACACCCTCTACCTCAGCTGAAGCCCTGAGGGCAAGTGCCAATGGCTCCATATATAGGGCAAATAGAAGGGGGGAAGGGGACAGCCCTGCCCGGTGCCCCAGGACAGAGAAAAGGGTGAAGAAATGCCTTCATTAACCCTCACGTATGCCTTCCATGAGGCATATAAGTTTCCCAGCCACCCCAACATAGAGTCCGGAAAATGAAACCTTGACAGGGCATCCCATAAAAAAGACCAGGACACTGGTCTGGGTTAGAAATCATATGAGTAAAAACTGAGGGATCTTAGCATGTACAGCCTGGAGACAATGAGGGTGAGGGTGGACATGATTGAAACATACAAACATCTCCATGAAATTAATTAAGCAATAAGGCATGACCAGGGGTTAGATTAAAAGTCTAATAATCACCCTCTAGGGGTGTAATGTAGCACAAAGTGCAGCCGAGTGACATGTTGCCCCTAGGGGGTGATTGACTGTTACTCTAACTCCTGGGACTGAGTTATTGCTTTTATAAAACTGATTTCAGAAGAAAAGTGTTAGAAGTGTACCTTTTTAACATTTTCCTCATTTAGAAGGGGAAAGGCGATTTTTAATAAAATAGTTCATCCACCAACTGTTTAAGAATGCTGGTTCAGAATCAAAAGCATCATCCCAGTCATTCAACAGTGCTAGAGAATGGAATTCCGCCAGGAAGAATCCATGTTCTGTGGTGATCAGGCTGTACATGGCGGTGTAACAGAGATTAATGGAAGGCTATTGGAAATGCTGACAGCCAATCAGAATGGAGCATTTCTGAGACCCGTTTTGTAATAAGGTGGAATACAATGAGTCATTCACCCTAAGTACAAAACACAAACATAAGGGAGAATCCACTAAAGCTCACTGCGGGTAGGTTCAGGAGGGATGTCTGTAAGTACTTTTTCATGGCAAGAGGGAGGGACAAGTGGAACAGACTGCCAGTGGAGGTAGTCTGTGCCAAAATAGTGAGCGGATTCAAACACTGGTGGGAAAGACGCAAAGGCCTAATAAGAGCAGGGGACATTATAAATGGGAAGCTTAAAAGGAAGGACAGTAGTCACTAGGGCCATTGCATAAGTAACAGGTAGGTTTGGGCAGAGAGGATGGACCAGAAGTAAGCCTTTTTCTGCCTGCACATTCTAAGTTTCTATGCTGGTGACGTGCACCAACCTCTCCTTTCTTAATTTTTTTCCCCATCATTTCTGTTGTTTATATACAATGGTCTCTGAAATGGGGAACTGGTCTTTCCAGTTCTGAGTGTGGGTGGGAATCAAGCTGCTTCTTTCATCAGTTTTTTTATGCCACTTTGTATTAGCAAAGTAATTTGATTCGTCTAGTGTTTCCCGATTATGCCCTCTTTTTGTTTCAGCTTCCCACATGTGCTACTGCCTGCGTAGATCTGTGAGGTCACCCTTGAATACCATACACTTGCAAAACATGGTTCAGATTTCAGTAGTGCAGATTGAACACAAACCTCTGAGGAGATAAATAAATCTTTACTGTCAGAGCTCATGACTTGCAGCTTGACTTGCTTTGATTTGACTTATTTATTTAAACTCTGGATGGTCCATGATCTAGCCAGCCCATTTGCATGGTCGTCCAGAACATAAATGACAGCACAATATTAAATGAATAAATCATACAATACAAATACAAAAGACATCACATCTTCACAATAACAATTACCATCAGAACTGACTAGGGTCCATTTTTCAGGGGCAACCCGGATTTAATTACATTAGGGGATAAGGAAACAGACATTTTTTCAATCATACAAAATACTTTGGTTTACTAACATCAATGACATTTATTACATACATTCTAAGTGTAACCCCTAGGTGGCGCTATCCAAGGGACTACTACCCCTGCCTGCTTGGCTAGCAGCAGGTTAAGGGGCCTAGGTTCAGTGACAGGTGCCTCCACCCAAAGGTCAGGGTTGGTATAGGTCTGATTAACCAGGCCGCAGCCCTCTGGGACACTGACTCCCCTTGTCTCCTGCTAGTGGCCCACACAGTATGCAATGGTTACCTTTCCCACACCCCAATAGGTTTTACACATACACCTATATTTAGCACTTACCCCCAGGACTGATTCCTTCAGCTTGATTCTGAGGACCCCCTGTAAAATAAGGTGATGCAAGACAAAAACAACTGTGCAATACCTTAGGCATAAACAGACTCCATAGTCAATGTAGATTGCAGAAAAAGAAGTAGATCTGATTAATTCAGGGGGACTATAACAAGGATGGGGGCAATCAGGTTAATTGACTTAAACACACCATAAATATCACAGTTGTACATGCAGTCAGTGTCCCGATCAGTCACACTCTCTGGGTACATAAATATATAGATACATAGACAGTGTTGGCAGATAAGAGCCTATGGCCCACCCAGTCTGCCCATTTAAGCTTGTAAGTTCAGTTTATGTTTTATTTATTTATTTGTAAAAATCAGTTTACAACCTTTGAGCCAGAGGCTCGTTTCCAAAGGTACTTCGTCACATAAAGACATACATAGTGTTTTTGGTTACATAGCATAGGTTTTCAAAACAATAGGCGTTCAACAGAGGCGCCACGTCACACTGTGGTAAGACAAATACATTTAGGTTACAGGGTACATGTAATTGAGAACAGGTGTTACACAAGTTGGTATCAATAGTGAGCAATCTAATAGGTAAACACTGAAACAGCTGGCACTGGCCAGGGTAGACATATGCACGGTGTACAGGGAAGTGATGGTGGGGATGGCTAGGTGGAGAGCCGCCCGGAGGGCATTGTCATGAGAAGTAGAGGAGGAGGCTACTTTCAGAGACAGGAGCAGTTACGAGTGTTGACGATGTGGTTTTGAAGGGTGGTTTTGAACTTGGAGATGGTGGTGGCATTGGTGATGGGGCAGGAGAGAGTTAAACCAGGTTGGGGCTCTATAGCAGAAGAACCTCTGGCCACGGCTGGTTCTTGATCTGGGGACCATTACAGTGGTCTTGTTGGATGACCGTGTTGCAATAGTGGGAGGGCTCTGGTGGATGGATGCCGTTACCCCAGGAGGGGAGAGCCCGAGTAGGGTTTTTTTTGTGAGGAGACAGGTTTGGTATCGGAGCCGTTCATCCAGGGTAAGAAGTTTAGCCTCGACGTACAGCTGACAGGTGTGTGTGAGCCTGGGGACACCAGTAATCAATCTGCAGGCTTTATTCAGGGTTAAGTGAATTTTTTTGAGCGCAGTGGTGTCGGCAGCCCCATAGACTGGTAGACCATAGTCTACAAGGGACAGAACGGATGATGTAACAGTGAGCCGGAGAGCATTTGGGGGAAGGCAGGTTCTATGGCGGAAGAGGATGCCAAGCCGTGTGTTAGTGGCGGATGTTAGGGCATCGATGTGGTTGTGAAATGTGAGGGCTGAGTCGAAGGTAACCCCAAGGCATTTGTAGGAGCAGACTTGTTCCAGTGGCTGATTGGTACTTGGAAGGATATAGAGTGGGTGGTTGCTAGCTTTGTTTTGGGGGTGGGAAAAGAGCATAGCTTTGGTCTTTTTAAGATTGATGACGAGTCTGCGCCCCTTAAACCACGCTCGCACTGTTGAAAGACTGCTGTAGGGTGTCTTGGAGGGAAACGGGATTGCAGTGGGTGGCAAAAAGGATAGCGTCATCTGCATACAGTACAATTTTGCCAGGGCATGCACTGGGCAGGGTGTTCAGATAGAGCGAGAAGAGAAGGGGGCCCAGGATGGAGCCTTGGGGGACCCCAGAGTGAATGGGACGGGTATCGGAGAGTGTGCTATTGATTTTTACACACTGAGATCGAGTGTCAAGATAGCTAGTGCACCATCCTAGGGGGCCAGCTGAGAGACCAGTGTGGCAGAGAGCATTCAGCAGAAGAGGATGGGAGACGGTGTCGAAAGCCTTTGAGAGGTCGATGAACACTGCACCAGCTAGGGAGCTGGTATCCAAGGAGGAGTGTAGGAAGTTGGAGAATTCAATAAGGGCAGTGCTGGTACTGTGACCAGCATGGAAGCCATGCTGCTCTGGGCATAGACTGTTATGCTTAGCCAGATAATCAGTGATTTGAATGGCCACCACTTTCTCCAGGGCTTTAGAGATGGGGGGGGAGGATGGAGATTGGCCGGTAGTTGTTGGCCGACGACCTGTCGCCCCCTTTATGAATTGGTGTGATAATGGCTGTTTTCCAAGCTGTAGGGAATTGTCCCAGGCAGAGTGACTGATTAATTAGGCTGGTGAGTGGGGCAAGGACTTCATCTAGTACCAGCCTGAGGATACTGGGGTCCAGTGAGTCACTGCCGGGACTGTTGCCATTCAGCGCTTTGATTAGGATGGGTCTGGCTTCCCGGGTGGAAATCTTGCGCAGGTGGAAGCTGGGGTGCTGGAGGACAGGGGGACGTTGGTTGGGGGGAGGATCAAAGAAATTACTAGGGAGGACTGAGCTAAGGTCAGTGAAAGCAGTGTTGAACCAGTTAGCTATGGTGGCAGGCTCGGTGGTGGTAGTGCCATTTCTAGTGAGCTGGGATGGGGCAGGGGAGCGAGCTTTTCCATTAAGTTGCTTAATATTATCCCAGAAAGTCCGGGCCGAGCCCCAGGAGGAGGTAAGGGAGGCCTGGTAATGGTCGGCCTTGGCTTTCCTGATGGCCCATGAGCACTTATTCCGGGCTGCATGGTAAGCCTGCCTATCAGACAGATGACCCGTTTCAGTGGCAAGGTGCCAGAGGTTATCCCTATTTCTTAGTAATTGTAGAAGGGCAGGGCTAACCCAGGGTGCATTCTGCTTTTTGGACCGGATTTTGGTGAAGTGTGCAAAGAGATCACAGGCCATGTTGAAGGTGTGAGTGAAGAAGGCGAGGGCAGTGTCAATGTCTGTTGCATGACGAATGGGGGACCAGTTTATCTGGGTGAGGAATACTTTAGGTTTTTTCAGCCCACCAGGGCGGAGGCGCCTGCAGAGGGTGGTCTGGGCTTTGGGTTTGGGATTGGGGACTGCCCAATGAAATAGGACAGGGGAGTGGTCACTTAGGGAGTCTGGGAGGATGTGGATGTTTTGGATTTTATGGGGTCAGTTAGTTATAATAACATCCAGAAGGGTGCTGGTACCTCTCTTAGGGTTTATTCTTGTGGGCTGGGTGACGAGTTGCATCAGGTCTTGGGTGGCAAATGAGTCTCTGATCACGGATGAGGAGGTGCTGAGCTAATTTACATTAAGGTCCCCAACTAGGATTTGTTCCGCCTTATGGTGGAGGGTGGCCAGGTAGTCAGTTAAAGATACCAGGGCCGGGTGCTGGTTCTTTGGGGGAACGTAGGCTGTGGTGAGATACAGAGGGCTCTGGAGGGTCCGGGGTGAGTTTGAGGGTAAGAGCCTGGGCCCCATTTACAAGGGCAAGGGTGGGGAGTGCGTGTCCAAGTATTGTGTCCCTAGTGTAGATTGCACAGCCTCCCCCTCGTTTGCCTACTCGGTCCTCCCAGTATAAGGTATAGCCTGGGAGGGAAACAAATGAGTCAGGGGTGGATTTGGACAGCCAGGTTTCAACCAGGGCTATGATGTCTGGTTGATGAGCCGTGGCCCAGCACTGGAGGGCATCAGATTGTTTCAGCAGGCTGCATATGTTCATGGAGGCTATTTGGAGACCAGTGGGCGAGTGGGTGGGTGGGTGGGAGGGGCAGGGCCTGGGTTGGGATGTATGTTCCTGTTAGGAGTAGAAGGAGGAGAAATGAAAATTATGTACCTACCGTAATTCTTGATCTTCTTGGACGAGTCTCCACCACTCATTCACACTATTGGGTATAGCGCCGGAGGCACTAGGACCCATCGGGAGCAAACTTTTTGCTGGAGGGTCGGCGCGGCAATGACTCTCTCAGCGTCGACCCTCCAACCGCCTAGTACCTTTTTACCAAGGAGGTGCAGCGCAACTAAACTAAAGATAACCTAACTTAGGCCCGGACATAAGATAGTCCGGGCGACCCGTGTAAGAAGGGTCAACAAAGAAGTCTTCACGGCCTAAAGATTTGAGGGAGTGAAGACCAACACAGTGGTGAGCTCGGGGGATGGAGGGGAGGTGAATGGGTGGTGGAGACTAGGTCCAAGAAGATCCAAGAGTCACAGTGAGTCGTAATTTTCATATCTTCCTGGACATAGTCTCACTCATTCACACACTATTGAGAGTACCGAGCTAATAATCCCCGGAGGAGGCGGCAGGATAGACCAAGAGCTCACGTTTCTAGGACAGGAGTCCATTAAGTATAGTTCTGC
The DNA here is from genome assembly GCA_016271365.2 of Neoceratodus forsteri. Lineage (NCBI taxonomy): Eukaryota > Metazoa > Chordata > Ceratodontiformes > Ceratodontidae > Neoceratodus > Neoceratodus forsteri. The sequence continues at coordinate 21,520,634 of CM028135.1, read as the reverse complement.
CAAAGGTGGAATGTCGCCTGGCATGAACATCCAGTGCATAATGTAGCAGTATGCACTGAGCTCCAGGTGACGGCATTGCAGATGTCTGCAATAGGCACATTCGCAATTTCGCTAGGGATGCGCGACCGCTCTGGTAGAGTGAGCGAGACCCTACCTTCCAATTTAACCTGTGCCATGGAATAGCAGTGTCGAAGACATGCCACTAGCCATGAGATACATCTGATAGCGACAGGCTGACCCAGCCGGGTCTCACTGAAGGAAGCGAAAAGTTGTTGGGCCTTTGAAAATTCTTGGTTCTATCGAGATAGAAACGCCAAGCCCTCTTAACATCCAAAGAATGAAGACAACGTTCTCCTTCATTTTGGAAGTTCGCAAAGTAAGAGGGAAGGACCAAAGGTTGGTTTAGATGAAATTCTGACACAACCTTGGGAAGAAATTTAGGATGAGTACGAAGAACTACTTTGTCCTTATGGAACACAGTATACGGAGGGTCTGTGACCAGGGCATGCATCTCAGAGACCCTACGGGCTGAGGTAATGGCCACTAGGAAGGCAGTCTTCCAGGTGAGAAATTTTAGCTCACAGGTAGCCAGAGGTTCGAAAGGTTTCCGAGTGAGCATGTCTAGCACAAGGTTAATGTCCCAGGCTGCAACTGGACGTCTTATAGGAGGTCTGGTATGCAGAATTCCTTTAAGAAATCTCTTTACCATAGGTAACTGAGCCAGAGACAAAGAAGAGACCGGCTCATGATAGGCTGAAATGGCACTAAGGTGAACTTTGACTGTAGAGTACTGAAGACCTGAATTTGAGAGGTCCAAAAGGTACTCTAAAACCTTGTCTGGTGGACAGGAAAAGGGATTCAAAGAGGACTTTGCACACCAGAGTGAAAAACGCTTCCACTTAGATGTGTAAGTTTTCCGAGTGGCTGGCTTCCGAGCAGCCAGAAGAATGTCTGAAATTCTTCGAGAGACGTTGAACCAGTTCACTTCTACCTCTTCAGGAGCCAAGCGTGAAGGTGAAGCGATCTCAGGTTGGGATGGACCACGGGACCCTGAGTCAACAGGTTCACCTGCAAGGGGAGTGGTCTCGGAGGAACTGCCAACATATTGTTGAGTAGTGGAAACCAGAGTTGTCGAGGCCAAAAGGGAGCAATGAGAATCATCTTGGTCCCCTGAGACTCGAACTTGAGGAGTACTCTCTGAATTAGAGGAAGGGGGGGAAAGGCGTATAGAAAGCGTTTTGTCCACTGCAGCCTGAACGCATCCTGACAGAAAATGCCAGGCCCTGGAATTCTGGAGCAGAAGAGAGGCAGTTTTTCATTGAGTGGGGATGCAAAAAGGTCCAGGTCTGGAGTTCCCAACTCTTCAAATAGAGACTGAACTATGACCGAGTCGAGAGACCACTCGTGAGGATCTGCTTCTGTTCTGCTGAGACGGTCTGCCACGTCGTTTTGTACGCCTGGCAGGTAAACCGCTTGAATTAGAGCTTGTGTTCCAGGCACCATTCCTACACCCTCATCGCTTCCCTGCATAAGGGGTAAGAGTGAGCACCGCCCTGCTTGTTGATGTAGTACATCACTGCTTTGTTGTCCGTTTGAAGGAGAATGGTCTTGTGACAGAGAATGTCCTTCAACGCTCGGACCGCATAAAGGACGGCTCTCATCTCTAGGACATTTGTGTGAAGCTGGGACTCAGTTGAGTCCACACCCCTTGGAGTGTGGAGAGCGCACAGTGAGCTCCCACCCCATTAGCGATGTGTCCGTGGTAATGGAGATCTGATGATCCAGAGGAGCAAGGAAATCCTCCAGGAGATTGCTTTCTGAGACCACCAGGTGAGAGACCTCTGTAAGGGTTCTGTCACCTTGATGGGATAAGAATCATGGTGAGTGGTTGAGACCACTGGGTACTGAGCATCCATTGAGTGGTTCTCATGTGCAGCCATGCTACGGGTACAGTGAACACTGAGGATGCCATGAGGCTCAACATACGCTGCATTGAGAGAGCTGTAACTGATCTGTTCTCTCCAATGTAACGAGCCATCTGAAGGATATCGCCCTTCTGTCCTCTGGAAGGAAAGCTTTGACAAGAGGTGTCCAGAAGAGTCCCTATGAAAAGGAGTCTGTGGGAGGCTGCAACTGAGACTTTTGAGGTTCAGCAGAACTCCCATGGGCGTAGAAGGTGAGGCCATCTGTGCAGCGTCAGGTCCCTTGTCTGGAAGGGCTTGCTAGGAGCCAGTCATCCAGGTAGGGAAACACCTGGATACCGAGTTTCCTGAGATGCGCTGCAAGAACTGCACAACACTTTGTAAAGACTTGCAGCACTGAGGATAGCCCAAAGGGCAGGACTCTGAACTGATAGTGTTGACCCAGAGCCACAAACCTCAGGAATTTGTGATGCCTCGGGTGAATAGGAATGTGCTGGTAAGCATCCTGCATGTCCAGGGAGGCTAGCCAGTCGTGTTGATGAAGCAAGGGCAACAGGGTTCCCAGAGAAATCATTTTGAATTTCTCCTTGGGGAGAAATTTGTTTAGCTCTGAGGTCTAGAATGGGCGCATACCCCAGACTTCTTTGGAACCAGAAAGTAGTGGGAGTAGAACCCCGTGTTTCGCTGATGCAGAGGCACCACTTCTACTGCTCTGTTGTTTAGAAGGCCCTGAATCTCTGCGGCGAGAAGGTCTGACTGAAGGGTTGACAGCCTGGGCTGTCGTTTGGGAGGACGATCTGGAGGGGTCTCCAGAAAATTGAGAGAATACCCCTCGCGAATTATCCGAAGGACCCATTTGTCTGAGGCTATGGACTTCCACTGGCTGTAGAAGTGCATCAGACGACCTCCAACCGGAGAGAAAAAGTCCACCTCGGGCAGTTGAGATGGGACTTGGGCCAGCAACTCATACGGCAGAGCTGGGCACTTTGGGCCCTTGCGCTTTCTGTTGCACCTTCTTTTGAGGTTGGGCAGGTTGGTTCTTATGGAAACTTCCTTTGCCTCTGCCCCGAAAGGACTGACGATTATGAAATTGCCGTCTACCGACATGCCCTCGAGAAGGGGCAGGAGGGGGTAGAGCCAGCTTAATGGCTGACCTAGTCTTTTGTGTAGCTTCTAGAGCTTGCTCTACCTGAGGACCGAAAAGATAAGAGCCGCCAAAGGGCAACGCTATCACCTGTTGCCGCGCATCATTCATGAAACCCGAAGTACGCAGCCAGGAGTGACGGCGAGTACAAATACCAGCAGCTGCTGAACGAGAAGCAGTGTCGAAAGCATCCATGGCTGCTTTGACCTGCTGGTTATTAGATTCAATACCTCTGGTAATGGTTTGAAGAAGCTCTGGCTTTGAGTCCGAGTCCGGAAGAGCCTCAACCATTTGCTTGATAGAATGCCACAGGATATACTCATACTGGGAAAAATAACCCTGGTAACTGCCAATATGCATACTTAGAGTGGCCGCAGCAAAGACTCTCTTACCTAATGTATCTATCTTATGAGACTCTTTGTTGATAGGTTGAGCTGTAGTAGTTTGAGGAAGAACTACCTTGTCATTTTCTGCCAGGACTACAATAGGATCCGCAAAGGCTTGGGATGCCAAGATAGGACGATCTTTGGGAGCTGAGTATTTCCTATCAATGGATTTAACCACTGAAGGGGTAAGAGCAGGATTATTCCATACCATTTGAGACAGCGTCTCGAAGGAAGGTTGAAGGAGTCAAATCCGTAGGGATCTCCGAAGCATGAAGATATTGGAGTCTTAACAGCTTCCCAGGATCAATGTCTGTAGTCTGGAAAGAAAGAGTGGAGCTCAGATTCTTCAACAAAGACTTAAAGGACAGGTCCTCTACCACAGGCTCTGTAGCAATAAAAGATCCTGTTTCGTCCACTTCATCACCCAGCCGAAGGTCTGGGTCAGGCTCAACATCATCTCCTGACAGTCCAGGAGGGACTGTATGGACAAGAAAGGGATGAAAGCTAGAAGAGGAAGGAGGGAAGAGACAAAAGGGGAGTCCCTGAGAGCCTCCGGCACCGAGGAGGCGCACGGTGCCGAGAACGACGCCGAGGAACCGCACAGCGCTGAAAATGGCGGCAAGAAGCCACACGGCGCCACGGCAGTGCACGGCACCGCAGATGGTGCCGCATGGGACCGCAGGCGACGCCGAGGATGGCGCCGAAGGAACTCCCAGAGACCGAAAAACAGGCTTTGAAGGAAAGGAGACAGGAGATAAGGGCATCGGTGTCGCCCCCTGCACCGCAGCCATGTGAGGGGAGGAACACCTAAGCACAGGGTCGACGGCACCGAAGAAGGTGCCGCACAACCAGGAAAGTCCAACCGCTCTACCCCATCGCCCAGAGAGCTCGAGAGCCCACGAGCGACTGAGCCAGGTAGCCGAACCAACCTCCGAGCCCATTGCTCCAAAAGAGAGGCCCACTGATGAAACTGCTCATCTGAAGACCTACCTGCTGGCGGGGTAGGACTCCGATGTCGAGGGCATCGGCCATCAGAAGCCGCTGCCGGCGACTCGGGGAGAGACCAGCAACCTCTCGATAACCCGAGCAGCCTACGCCGCAGACGTATCAGAGGGCTGCACCTCGAGTGATGCCTTCTCTTTTTAGACCTGCAGATAGAAGAAGAGCTCGAGGCCGAACGGTGCAGAGAATGCGACCGTTTGGCTTTATGCTTCCGCAGGGACCGCCCATCCCCCCGGGCAGTCCAATGTCAGTCCCCCCTGCCTCCCTTTGCTTCTCCTGGTACTGTCAGACCCCCCTTCTGGAGAAGGCGGCGGACCGGACCCAGCCCGACTGACTGAACAGCTTTCATACGAAGTCTCCCTACCGTCACCTGACCTGCTCATGATCGACTCCCGTCAAAGTAGGCCGAGACATCTTTATCGTTTTAATTTAAAAATAAGAATAACTCTAAGCAATACTGAATCGTGATAATACTATTAAAATAATAAAAACTGAAAACTATGCTGCAGTTTGAAGTTTGACTCCCGACAGGCAGCGGCGCGTCGTCACTGAAGCGCACTCAACGGCGGGAAAAAAGGAACTGAGGCGGTTGGAGGGTCGGCGCCGAGAGAGAGTCGTGTCAGCGAGCTGGGCTCAGGGCACCATCTTCTGGCGCGCTGACCCTCCAGCAAAAAGTTTGCTCCCGATGGGTCCTAGTGCCTCCGGCGCTATACCCAATAGTGTGAATGAGTGGTGGAGACTTATGTCCAGGAAGATCTGCTCTGGTCAGAGGGTGTCAGATGGAGAGTTTACACCGGGAGCGATAGGATGAGGAAGGGGGTTTTGTAGCACAGGGGGTGGGTAGGGCAGCACAGGCAGAGAAGGCTTGCATGATCAGATGTGCAAGGGAGCTGGGAGGGAGGAAAGGTAATGTCTGGATGGGGGGTGAGGTGGAGAGGAGCATATGGGGTATGTGGAGGAGGAGGGAGGGGGAGGAGCAGTGGTAACGGAGGAGGGGAAGACAGGAGGGTAGGTAGGAACACTGGAGTAGTGAGGCCGAGGGTTAACAGGTACAATAGGGTTGGTGGAATGCAAAAGAAGGAGGAGGAGAGGAGAGAGGCTGGTGAGCAGGGGGTGCACATGCATAGTTGGTAAGGGTGAGGGAGCTGAAGTAAAGAAAGAATGGGGGAACTAGGATGCTAGAGGGGAGATAGTAGTGAGAGGTCACCTCTAAACCTAGTTACTGCTTTGGTATAGTGGCAGGGCTGGTGCCTGAGGTGCACAGGGTACTAGGTTCAAGTCTTGCCCAGGGTAGCAGGAATGTTTTCCTAGAAGTCTGTTGCCCCTTATCCCTGACCTCCAGAATTCCTTTATGTCTATCCCATGCATTCCTAAATCCCGTGATTGTTTCAGCCCCCACCACTTCCTCTGGCAGGGTGTTCCACTTGTCCACCACCCACTCTGTGAAGAAATTCTTCCTCACGTTTCCTCTGAATCATCCTCCCTCCAACTTCATCCCGTGCCCTCTAGTCCTGGAACATCTTTTTCGCTTAAAAATAGTGTATTCCTGCACCATGTTGCTCCCTGTAAGATACTTGTATGTCTCTATCATATCCCCTCTCTCCCTCCTCTCCTCTCCTCCAGGGAATACATGTTCAGTTCCTTCAACCTGTCCTCATAGGACTTGTGATGCAATCCATGTACAGTACCATCTTTGTTGCCCTCCTCTGAACCTTCTCTACCCTGTCTATGTCCTTACGTAGGTAAGGTCTCCAGAACTGTACACTGTATTCCAGGTGGGGCCTCACTAGTGTCTTGTATAGTGGAATTATGACCTCCCTTTTCCTGCTGGTGATGCCCCTGCCTATGCATCCCAGCATCCTATTTGCTTTACCTGCTGCCTTGTCACACTGTTTCCCTACTTTGAGGTCATCAGAGATGATAACCTCAAGATCTCTTTCCTGCTTTGTGCATGCTATATCCTCACCCCCCAACTGATATATTGTGCCAGGGTTTTTGTGCCCCATATGCATTATCTTGCACTTCTTTGCATTGAATTTCAACTGCCAAACCCCTGACCATTCTTCAAGTTTCTGCAGGTCCCTTCTCATTCTGTCTACACCCTCTGGTGTGTCTACTCTGTTACAGAGCTTTGTGTCATCAGCGAACAGTGAAATTCTGCCTTCTAGGTCCTGCACAATGTCACTGATGAAGATGTTGAATAGGACCAGTCCCAGCACTGATTCCTGTGGTACCCCACTGGTCACGTTCCTCTGTGGAGTGACAGCCATTTACCACCACCCTCTGTGTCCTGCCGCCCAGCCAGTTACCTACCCACCACACTACTGTCCTGCCCACACCATATTCCCCAGCTTGTGTAATAGTCTTCTATGTGGCACAGTGTCAAAGGCCTTGCTGAAGTCCAGATAGGCCATGTCCACTGCCCTCCCCTGATCCACCTCCCTAGTCACCCAGTCAAAAAATTCAACCAGGTTGGTCTGACATGACCTCCCCCTGGTGAAACCAGGCTGCCTTGGGTCCTGTAGTCTACTGACAACCAGATGTTCCACCAAGCTCTCCTTCAGTAGTGCTTCCATGATCTTTCCCACTACCGAGGTGAGCTGACTGGTCTGTAGTTCCCTGCTTCCTCTTTGTTCCCACTTTTGTATAAGGGGACTACATCTGCTGTCCTCCAGTCTTTGGTTACCTCCCCTGTTTCCAGTGATCGGCTAAACAGGATAGCCAGAGGTTCAGCCATCACCTCTCTTAGTTCTTCAAGGACCCTGAGGTACACCCCATCTGGCCCCATTGCTTTATCAACTCTTATTACTTCCAGTTCCTTCAGGACCCTTTCTCATGTAAAGTGACTTGTGTCCATTTCTGCACCATTCTCACCCCTTGTACTCCCTTCAGACCCATTACCCTCCTCTTCCTCAGTAAAGACTGAGCAGAAATACCTGTTCAATATGTCAGCTTTACTGTTGTCATCCTTCACGCGGCCCCCATCCTCCCCCTTCAGTCTCACTATCCCTCCCTTTGCCTTTCTTTTTCACTTATGTACCTGTAAAGGTTTTGTCCTCTACCCACTGATTTTGCAATGTGTTCTTCTGTCTGAGCTTTGGCTTCCTTACTGACCTCCCTGTCTCCCTTGCTTCTCCTGGTACTTCTCCCTATCCCTTCTGCCTGTGTCTTTTTGTATTGCCTGAATGCAATCCTTTTGGCTTTCACTTCTTTGCTACCTCTTTGGAAACCATCATAGTCCCCTCTTCCTTTTCCTCTTCTAACCTGCTTAATGCATAATTCTGCTGCTCTTGTAATCCCCACTTTAAATACTGCCCACTGTTCCTCAACCCCTGATTCCTGCTCCATTCCCCTTAATGCCTCTTTCAAGTATCTCCCCATTTTCCCAAAGTCTGCCCCCCTAAAATCCAGGATACGTGTTTTTGTGTGGTTTGGTTCTGCTCTTTCTGTGATTTCAAACCACAATGACTGGTGGTGACTGTTTCCCAGGTGCTCCCCCACTGTTACTCCCATCACACTGTCCCTGTTTGTGAGCACAAGGTCCAGTATTGTCTTCTGCCGAGTTGGTTCCATGACCAGTTGCTTGAGGAAGGCACCCTGAAGGGAGTCCAGGATAAATCTGCTCCTTGTTGATGCTGCTGCTGGGATGCTCCGTCTGCCATCCTTTGGATGGCTAGCATCAGCTCCCTATCTGTTTCTTCCTCCTGGGCTGGTGGACTATAGACCACACCTGGCGGATGGCTGGCCCCATTTTCCTTTCCAGCTTAACTCACTGTATCTCTCCCCCATTTTGTTCCTCCTGGATCTCTGTGGCCCTTATGTCATTTTTCACATACAGTGCCACTTCTCTTCCCTTCCTGCCTGCTCTGTCTCTTCTGAATATGTTGTAGCCAGGTATGGCCATCTCCCAGTTGTGGTTATCATTACACCAGGTTTCAGTGATGGCCACAATGTCCAGGTCTGACTGCACCATGACAGCCTCCAGATCTTCCATCTTGTTGCTAAGGCTCCTGGCATTGGCACACATGACTTTCCATGATTTGACCTCCCTAGACTGTTTCACTGTTCTACTCCAGCCCCTTCCTTGGTTGTCCTTTATCCCTGGTTCTCCTTGCTGTCTGCCCTTCTGCTGAATTTGGCCCCTTTTCTGCCTATCCACCTCTTGGGTGCTAATCTCCGTCTTTTGTACACTGCTTTGTAGAGATAGCCACTCCTCCGGTTCACTGGTTCCACTGCTAGCTGTGGGGGGTGAGCAAGTAGGTACCCTCTTTGCTGGCCTGCCACCCCCCCCTTTGCTAGTTTAAATGTTTGTCAATGTAGCATTTAAACTTATCATTGAGTGCTTGGATTCCCCTCCAGGATGGGTGCAGGCCGTCAGGCTTGAACAAACCTCCATCCCTCCAGGTGGGTCCCCAGTCACTAATGAATCAAACCTTCCTCACAGCACCAGTTCTTCAACCGTGAGTTAAAGTTCCTGGTGCATGCACCCTATGCTCTCCTTGCCTTTCACAGGTAGTACTTCTGAAAGTGACAGAAGTAGCTACTTGCTTGAGACCCTTCCCCAGTTTCCAAACTCTTCCTGAACTTCCTTTGGCTTCCCATTTGCCAGGTCATTAGTACCCAGGTGGATAATGACATCCAGTTCACCCTCCCGTCTTGCCTTCCCAGTAATCCCCAGGATCTTTCTTCCATCCCTCCATGCCGTGGCACCTGGTAGGCACCTCACCTCCCTGTCCTCCCCCTCCTGTGTTCCTACCTGGATCCCTCTTATGTTGGAGTCCCCCACCAGGATTTGCTTCTTCCTCCTCTGGGGTCCTCTGCTCTCCCCGCTGAGGTCACCTCCTTGGCTAACCTCCACATCCTTTCCTTCCACTTCTCTGGGTACCTCTATTTGGTTGTCCTCATTTGCCAGTGTGGCATATGAGTTCTTGAGTGGAATAGGATCTGGGATGTGCCTCTACCTGACCGCTCTAACCCTCTCTGAGCCCACTGTCCTCCAAGTGCTCTTCGTTCTCAGCATCCTTTGAGGCAGTTGCATTGGACTGGGTGGTCTCTGGATAGGGGTGATGGTACTCCTGACTCAGTTTACTTCCGCTCTGAGTCTGGCTACCTCATCCCACAGTCCAGAGAGATGCATGCAGATAGGGCAGCACCTCAGTGTCCAGAAGGTCTTCCTGAATATGGCTGCCCCAAAGCCACTGCATTGCACCACTCACATTATACTGCAATTATACTGCTATTCCACTACTTGTCTGCTACTGAAGCTCTCCTAGTTCCCTTTTTATTAATTTACTGTCCTAAAAATCCTGCCACTGATCCTCAGATACTTTTCTTTTTAAAAAAAGAAAATAAACTAATAAATTAATAAATGAGTCAAAACACTTGTCATGCTGAGGGTGGGCTTCTTCACCCTTATGCCCCTCCTACTCCACAGCCCTTACTATCCCCTGTGTTTAGCTCCTGTCAATCAGATTTAACAGAGCATATAATTAAGAGTTGGGGGAAGGGGGGCAAAAATTTGCAGCAATTAAAGACAGCAAAGAAATACACCACCACTACGTTTTAAATTTTCAACAGCCCAAAAACAATTCTAAGTGAAGACAACAAAGAAAGTACAGTGTCATTAAAAGCCCACAATCTTAGTTTAAAGGAAAAATAGCAATTACCAGTTACTGTAAAGCACTGAATTGAATATGTTTCCTTCCCCTTCTGGCTTCTTCTGACCCAGGATGGAAAAGGGGGCTAGCAAGGACCATTGCCCAGGGTAGGCCAGCGTTGCAGCTGGTAGGAGCCCTGTTAGGAAGAAAATGAACATGCGTATCCACTGATTGTAATCCAGAGCCAGAGGGCTCAGTTCGTGAAAACAGCACAACAAATTAATCAGATGACACACTTGTGATTTAAAAGATATGTTGCAGGGAGCTACCCTGTTTGTTACTCACGATACCCAATGTTGAGAACAGGATGGATGGTGGTTGTTCTGTATTGCCAGAAGGAGCAGGGTAGGGAGGCAAGGCCCTCATGGCAGGGCCCAACTGCATTTGATAGCAGGCGGATTCAATCCGATGCAAGCTGGGTATAGCTTCCAGCCTTCAACACACAACTCAGCTCGAGGGAGAAAACAGGTTGTGACCCCCACTCCAGTTCACAGCACATTTATATGTAAAGAAAGTTTACTGTACCAAGCAGGCTGCTCCTCGATCCCGATCGCTTTTAGCAAAATCTTCGGTCTTCTTCAGGTGAGCCTGGTATCCCTCCAGTAGCTTACTTCGTAACACACTAAGCGGATCACTGTCTGACTATTTTTCTCTCTCTTTCTGTCTCTCAGTAAGATGACAACAGGCCAAGTTTTGGGCCTCCCACAGTTCTCCCACATGAACTACTGTGCAACACGGCCACTCGATTATGCGAGCTCTTTCCTCTCCAACTTCCAACTAGAATCTGGCTTGCCAGCAGACAGCTCAGGGGATTTTCTTTAGATCCAAAAGGTTCGGTTGGGCAGTTTAGCTGTCAATCACAGTAAGAGCTCCCCCTCCTGTTGCAAAAAGGTGCCAACAGTCTAAAACTACAAATCCCAACTGGTAATCCATACAGTCCCATTCCAGCAGGCTCCATTCTAGAGTCCCCCAGTACTGATTGGTCCAGTTCGGCAGTTCAGGACCAAAATGGTGGACCTAAACTGAACAGTCCTTGCTGCAAAGAAGACAAGTTAGAACAAACACTATATCTTTACCACTCTAAATGTTTATTAGCAGTTAGTTGCATCTCTTAACAGGGCTCCCCCTGCGCCACTAGCGATGGCAGAAACGGAGAGAGGATTCAGCAGCCCGAGCGGGATTCGGGCATATAAACACACAGTCCCCTCATAAAGATTAATTATGACTGCAAGCAGGCAGCACTTAAAGAGACAGTACATGGAGGCTTTAAAGGCACTGACTGGTAACAACGTCTAAATGGTTTAAATGCCGAACACCTACCAGGCGGTGAGCAATTAGGCAAGCTCTTGGAAGACTTTTCAGGAACCCCCATTTGTAGGGGGTTATATAGGTTTCATACAACAGGTGCAGAGCTAATCTATAGTACAAGAGCCCATTGTAAGAGCCTTCTTGAAAATGGCAAGATATTTTGCATTGAAAATTGGACCAGCCAGAAAATGATAGTATTAAGGCAACTCTTATAAAAAGGAGTGCTGCCTTTTGCTACTGTGCATAAAGGGAATAAACAACTGATTATGTTAACCAGACTTGGTATTAGCTGTTGGATTCTGCAATGGAAAAATTAAACAAATGGATGGTGGAACCAAACCCAATAGTACTTTCTTTCACCAATATACCAAGAAAATCTGTGCTCAAAAGAAAACCAGTTAAGGGAGTTATAGAGTGTGCAATGGTGTGCAGTGGGAGGTAGCTGGGCTGAAAAATGAGCAATTTTGTTGCAAAGGGTTCTCACTCTGGATAGTGCTCCCTCATTGGTCGAATGATAGAACAAAAGACCTTAATCCAAAACTGGCAACAGAAAACAATGGGCCTGAACTTTCTTGTTGTTGGCATAAGCAGAGAATTGAGTTTAATCGTGTGTATGACCTTTACCATGGTTGCAATAAGATAGAGCACTCTCCAGAATAAGTACTAAATACTTAAGTGATGCAACCTACGTTATTGCAGTACCATCTAATGTAAAGAGAAGGAAGATGATACGTTATGTTTCATTTGGTGACTTAAAAAATGCATTGACTTTGTTTTTGTCGAATTTAAAACAGCCTATAATACGAAAGCCATTTCTGAATCTTATTAAAATCAGTTTTAAGTGGCAACTGTAAATCCAAGATTTTGGGACCAGTGGGAAAAATGACCTCATCATCAGTGTATAGTAAGATATTCAGCTTGCTGCATGTTGATGATAGGAGATTTAAGAACAAACTAAAGATCAATGGACCAAGGACCAGTCCTTGAGGTACTACTATATTAGGCAGAAACAAAGGAGAAACAGAACTGGTGATTTTAGTACACAGAGTCCTACCCATTAAATAATTTCCAAACCATTAAACATCATCTTCCAGAACTAGCTGTCCCAGAATAGACAGCAAAATGTGATGGTTAACAAGATCGAAGGTCTTGATGAGTCCTCAGAGATGGCCACAGCAAAATTACCCTTATTAAGGGGCTAGTGGACCGTTTGAGTGAACCCAACCAAGGCCGTTCACTGTACTGTGTCTGGGACAAAAACTGTGTTGAGACGATGTTAAAATGTCCTATTTGACAAAGTGCTCCATCAACTGATCAAACATAATGCACTCAAACACTTTAGTAAGCCGGGGGGGGGGGCAAGCAAAGAGATGGGCCAGTAATTTGGGGATTTGGATCTATCTCCAGATTTAACAGGGACAACCACTGCCCTTTTCCATTACGTTGAAAACATCCCAAACACAGGGAAATATTGAACATTTTGGTAAGTGGTACGGTAGCGATATCTGCGGCAATTTTAATGAATCTGTAATCCAGACCATTTGGCCCTATCAAGGGCTTAGGACTCAGTTTCATTACATAATCAGCAACCTCGTTTGCGGTAAGTAATCTGAAATAGAATTTTAGCCCTGATTTTGAGAAATTAGGGAAGGAAGATATAAAAATCCTCCAAATGCGTAATGTCTCCTGTAGGCATAAATTTGACTAATGTATGCAGAGGAGAGAAAGATGGAAGTGGCTCAGCTGGGACTTGAATCCTGGCCACCCAGAACACTGTAATGGTTGCACTGTCAGCTGTGCCACCAAGGCAACTGGAAACTGTGCCATCCCAGAGCACATTATTCTTTTTCCAGTGTACAACCTGGTGCTGCACAGATAATTACATTTTCAATCATAAGAGTGCAGTGTGCATATTTATAGAACACATACAAACAGAAGAGAGAAAGAATTAAGTGCCTCAGCTGGTACTTGAACCTAGGCTGCCAAGAATATCATTCTAGTAATGGTTGCACTATCAGCTGCACCTAACTGGAAACGGGGCCATTCAGGAGCACATTACTCTTTCTCCAGTGCACAACCTGGTGCTGCCCAGACAATTACATTTTCAATCACAAAGTGTGGTGTACATATTGATGGAACGCATACAAACAGAGGAGATAAAGAAGTAAGTGCCTCAGCTGGGACTTAAACCCAGGCCACTCGGAATACCACTCCAGTTGTGCTACCAGCTGCACTACCAAGGCAACTGGAAACTGGGCCCTCCTGCAACACATTACTCTTTCTCCAATACACAACCTCAAGCTGCACAGATAATTATGTTTTCAATCACACAACTGCAGTGCACAGGTTTATAGAACACATACAAACAGCTGAGGCATTTATTTTGGTGAATCAGGGCAGACTCAAACATTAGATGTCAACTGTTTATAGTCCCAAACCTGACTGTCTCTTTTAGGCACTGCCAGACCTTAAGACCCTTCAGCTGCCCCCTCATGACACATCATCCAGTATGTCACTCTGAAATCACAGGTTCAACATTCTTTGTGTCTTGAGCGCTGGGTTGAAAAAACAGTCTGATCTGGTCTGGACTTCAGACAAATACATCCACTTTTTTGTCCCAAGACCTGATCCCAGCAGGAATGTTTGGCTTAGCTAGCTACTTCCTGGTATCAAAAGATGCTTTCTAAGCTCAACCATACATTTTCCATGGGTTGTACTGTGACAATGGACAGCACACATACTAAATTGCTTTCAGAGCCAGTGGGTCTGCTCTGAAAGGAATCTTGATTTTTTTTAGCAGTGTCAGCTTTGTCATTGTAGAAGCTACATTCCAACTGATACTCATGCAGAAAGAACTGCATACAAATAAAAAAGAAAGTACAGTGACAGTTGTACATAGCAAATTGTTACAATCAGTAAAGGATATGGGGATGGGGGCAGTTCCCTCTGCAAAAACAGTGGGAACTGCGAACTCCATCAGACTAGATAGACTGTAAGGACTTTACAGTATCTGCTGGCACATTTGTATGTATATTTGTATTCTCACCCAAATCAGGAACCAAATCTAAAACTCACCCAAATCAGGAACCAAAACTAAAACTCACCCAAATCAGGAGCCAAAACTAAACAAGCACAAAGGAAATCCCAAAAACTTCTGATCATAGGAGACTCCATGATTCAGGGAGTTGATACCCATCTCCAGCCAGGGGTGATGGTCAGATGTCTCCCAGGTACGTCAGCATGGAGAGACACTGACCGCATTGCTAAAATTGTTCACAAGGCAGGAGAAAACATTGATGTCCTAGTACACATAGGGACTAATGATCCCGCCAGCCGTCAGTTGTGGAGACCAAAGAACCTGATCAGGCTGGGTGACAAACTATCATCTATTTCGTCCGCATCTCCTTCTCTGAGATCCTGCCAGTCTGGGAGAGGGAGCAGATGGACGGAAGGTCAGAGAAGGGGAGATAGGGGAGCTAAACATGTGGCTCAAGGACTGGTGCCAGGAAAAAGGACACAGATTTGTAGGGAACTGGCAACAGTTCTGGGAGCGAAAGTTCTTTAAATTTGATGGACTGCATCTGACTAAAGAGGGAGTCAGTGCATTGGGGCAGAAGTTTGACGTCTTTGCAGAATATTTAAACTAGCAAATGGGGAGAGGGGTGCAGCACCCCATACGTCGAATGGGAAGAACACCCCTCCCCCCTCAGCTAGTGGTCAAACAGGAATTCAGCATGTTTGCCATTCATTTGCATCACCAGGTAAGAAAAAAGGTTTGTCTCCCCATACGATGCACAGGGGTAATGCCAAACTTCACCCAACAACTAACACACCAAAATCTGGCCAATGGAAAATCATGTACAAAATGCTCACAGCCTGGGAAATAAGATCCCAGACCTGCAGGCAATAATGTCAGATGCTAAACTGGACATAGTAGCAATTAGTGAGGCGTGGTTTACCAGTAACCACACTTGGGAGACTTCAGTACCTGGCTAGTATTGTTCAGAAGAGACGAGGTGCAAAAGGGGAGGAGTGGCCCTGTATGTTAATGAAAATATCAAAGCTATAGAAATTCAGAATACACATAAGGAGCCAGAAGAACTGTGGGTCACCCTGGAAACAGGAAATGGGACAGCCATAAGAACTGGGGTTGTCTACAGGCCCCAGACCAGAGGGAGGACACAGACACATTACTGTTAGAAGATATACAAAACATGACAGCTAAAGGGAGGTTCTGATAATGGGAGACTTCAACATGCCAGATACAGATTGGTCAATACCAGCAGGAACATCTGCCAGAACTAGACTCATAGTGGATTCCCTGCAGGGAGGGCCTCAAACAACTGGTACAGCAACCCACAAGAGACAGGGCTATCCTAGATCTAGTACTGACCAACAAAGAAGGATCACAGATCTCCAGGTAGAAGGTCACCTGGGGGCCAGTGGCCATCACATGGTATGGTTCAGTTTGGCTACTACATCTAAATCATCCCATTCAAGGCAAAAATATGGGACTTCAGAGGCTGACTTTGATAAGATGGCCTACAGAGTTAAGCTAGCCCTGGCAAAAATAAACACAGGTGAGGGGTACAGGCAAAGTGGGCAAGCATTAAGGATGCAATACTTGAAGCAACATCCCATTGTGTTAGACAGAAAGGAAGTAAAAGAAGAAGGAAACCACTTTGGTTCTCAAAGACAGTAGCAGAAAGGTCAGAGCCAAAAGGCTGGCCTTCAGGAAATATAAGGAACACAGCGGGATGAAGATAGGAGGCATACCAAACTGCCCTAAGGAAGCAGGTAAGGCAGTAAGGCAGGCAAAGTCCCAAACTAAGGAAACACTAGCACTAACAGTAAAAGAAGGTGACAAGACTTTCTATAGATACATTAGTGAAAGGAGAAAGTCAGAGGGTATTGCTAAGCTTAATGGAGAAAAGGAGCATGTGAGGAGGAGGACCTGTAAAGGCATCTATCCTAAATAGATACTTTTGCTCAGTATTCTAGGAAGAAAAGGTAGGACAGGGCCCACAGCTCAGCATCATGGACACAGGGGAGGGAGGTGGCCTTCTCCTTCACAAAGAAAGGTCCTACAAGAGCTTGCTAAGCTCAGGTGGATAAGCAATGGGACCTGATGGCATACATCCCAGGGTACTTAAGGAGCTAAAGGAGGAACTAGCAGAGCCATTAGCAGAATTGTTTAGTGAGTCTCTGAGCACAGGAGAGATCCCAGAAGACTGGAGAAGGGCTCATGTGATCCCGCTCCACAAGAGTGGTAGCAGGGAGGAGGCGGGGAACTACAGACAGGTCAGTCTTACCTCAGTAGTGGGCAAGATTATGGAGGCACTCCTTAAGGAAAGGATAGTGCAACACCTGGAATCCATAGGGGCACAGGATCCAAGACAGCATGGGTTTACAAAGGAAGGTCCCACAACTAATCTCATAGATTTCTTTGACTGGGTAACCGAGTGGTGGACCAAGAGGAGCAGTTGATGTCGCCTACCTTGACTTCAGCAAAGCTTTTGACACTGTTCCACATAGAAGATTGATAAATAAGCTGGGTAGGCTCGGGGTGGGTCAGAAGTTGGTCAACTGGGTGGCAAACTGGTTGACGAGCAGAAAACAGAGTGGTGGTCCAAATGGTATACAGTCAGAAGAGATGCAAGTCACAAGTGGGGTACCTCGGGATCAGTCCTGGGGCCAGTCCTCTTCAACATCTTCATTAGTGACCTTGCAGATGGACTAGAGGTAAGGCTTGTCTGTTTGCAGATGACACCAAGATCTGCAACAGAGTAGATGATCCAGATGGGGTGGGCAGAATGAGAAGAGATCTGGATAAACTAGCAGAATGGTCAGAAAGAGTGGCAACTGGGATTTAATGCAAAGAAGTGCAAAATCATGCACATAGGGAAGAGAAACCCTGAAGCCACCTATAGGCTGGGAGGGGAGTTGCTTGTAGTCACAAAGGAAGAAAGAGACTTGGGCATCATCATCACTGATGACCTAAAATCATCCAAGCAGACCTCTAAAGCAGTAGGTAAGGCTAGGGGGGTGTTAGGGTTATTAGTAGGGGTATCACAAGTCGTAAGAGGGAGGTAAGTCCCAGTCTTACCGTCCAGTGGAGAGGTCCCCTCTTCATTTCCTCTGATCCCCCCAACCCCTGGATCTAAGTCTCCCGGGGCAGGTCCACCAACAACTCCGGTGACCTTTCTGAAATCTCGACAGGAAACCAGGGAATGAAGGGAGCACCGAAGACAGGCTGAAGGACCCGGTACTGGGTGTGGAGGCCAGCCACTGAACCCACCATCACCTACCGAGGGCCAGGGCCATTTTTCCTGTTTACCCCCCCCCCCAGGAGCACGGACGTGCAATGCAGGCAAACTGCTGACATCCGCCGTGGCTCCACCCCATACAGTGCTGGTTCCTGTAGGACCCCTGATCTCCATCAGGGGCTGCTAAAAAGCCAAGCAAAACCTGCAACCCACCTCCAGAGAGGAGAGGAGAGCAGTCCTCCAGACATTCAATCCTCTCCCTCCCCTGCCGACCCCCGGTGACCTGAGTCAATTCCCAAATCCTGGTTTCCAGTGTGGGGCATGAGGTGTAGCGTCCAGCGCCTCAGCGCCACTGGGCCGGCTCGCTCTCTCCTTCATGGCAGACTCCATGTTGGTGCCTGCTATTAATCCTTCATTGGCTTCGATGCTGCAATCTGGAGGCCTTGACTGTAAATACTGAACAGAAATAACCATTCAGTAAATTTGTCTTGCTGTTCTCGTCCTCCACCCACCCCTCCACCTTCTTTAGTCTGACCTCTCCTTCCTTGGCTTTGCGCTGCTCTCATATATAGCAAAATAACACTTTGTAACCATCCTTAACCTCTCCACTAGCCTCAGCTCAGCCTCCACATTTGCTGTCATACTACCCTGTTTGCCACAGTCTTTTTTTCTTGATATGCCTCCCTGTCCTTTTTGCTTGACTTATGTTCTCTTTTTTTTTTCAAACAAAACCTTTTTGATTTCTTTGACAACAGTGCAATCATAAATAACACAGTATGGGCATTTATATATTACAGAACAAGTAATTCTACAACTAACACGTCTATGAATAGCCACAATGTCTCTGGATTTCTGAAATCAGTGTTTACCACATTATATGTTCCAAAGACTATCTAAATAGTACACTATCACATTACTAATATTACTGTATCATTGTAAAGTACCTTACCCATCACATGTGCATTCCAAGCACGTTGAGCATCTTATTTTCTTTAGACCTTTGCCAACCATTTAAAGAAAGGATTCCATGTAGCGCCATATTTACCCAGTGATCATGTATTCAAGTGACTAATCCTTTCATTAGTGGCAAGATTTTTAAGATGCTTGGACTACTCATCCATGCTAGAGGTGCAACCATCTTTCCAGTGTCTAAGAATCAGACATTTATGACCTAAGGCAGCTGGCATGAGCCATTTTTTTTAAGTGAGTTGAGCATGGGTATATTATAGGTGTCACGTACCAATATGAACATTTCTGCTTTGAAAGGCAGAGTTACACCTAAGATCTGACAGCATACTGTCCAAATAACTATCATAGAGGTTTAACATGTTGACAGCTCCATAACATATGTAGGAGGCCAGCATTAGGGAATCCAAATCTCCAACAGTTACCATCTGGAGACAGGCCAACCTTATGTAATTTTTCTGGGGTGTAGTACTAGCTGTGTAAGATTTTAAATTGTATTAGGCAGCCCTGCATATCCTTACTTGTTTTATAGATGTTTTGCCACATAGTGTCCCACGATTTCTCAGAGATCTCGTGCCCTAACCTATCTTCCCATATTCTTTCGGTTTTACTAGTTAGATCAGGACCTACTTCAGTAGATCATTTGTTTTTTCTTAGTAATTTTTTTCTCCCCCTAGGCAGCCAGTCAGTCTTACCTTCGCATCTTAGCATCCTCAGTGGTCTCTGGCCACCATCCCAAAGACCTTCCCAGCTTCTATTTGGGTCCCGCAGCTTCATTCCCATGGCTTGCCCCCCATGGTAGGGAAATAGAGAGGCCCTCCACTTGCTCATCCACCAGGACTGGATCCAATGTTGCTGCACTCCCCTCAGAGCTGAAAGCCTCGTCCATGGAGACAGCCATCATGCCACTGTGACTGGTGCCCATTTTCCCTGTTCAGATTTTTGCCCCCTATGTGTGAGGCATGCAATGACGCCAAGGGACAGGAGCGCACATGCTTCTGCATGCACTCCTTCCCAGTGTCTGCCCCAGCATGTCACCCCATACTGCCTATGCACTGCATCACCCCCAGCCTCCACGAAGGGCTGCTAGTGCACCAATGGATGCACATCACACCTCCCTGGAGAAGGAGAGCAGTCCTACAGATGCTCAATACCTCTCTGCCCCAGCCGATCCCCTAGGACCCGGGTCCACTCCCAAACCTAGGCCTCCTGCATGGCACAAGGTGTGGCATCCAGCGCCTCAACCCTCAGTGCCTCCAGGCCGGCTACCAGTAGATCATTTGTACAGTTTGCTAGCCCTTCCCTTGCCCTTCACCATTAAGATCAGGTTATTCAATTCTTTTGAAGAGTGACTAGACAAGACAATGTCCAGAACACTTTGTAAAGCTTCCCTCATCTGTAGGAATGAATGAAATTCAGTATATGGTAGTTTGTACATAGTCCTAAGTTCAGCAAAGGATCTAAGGATCCCACTATTATGGTCTACTAGGTTTTGTACAGTTAGAATACCCCTACTGTCCCATAATATATTATTTATACCATTACCCTCTGTAGCAATCATGGAGTTTCTCCATAAGGGGGTAAACTCTAAAGGGAAAAGGGTAATGTTAGAGATCTGCCAAGCACTTTTATGTTCCCAGCAGCTACTTTCAAATATGGGTGTGATGCTATTTCGTTCAGAAAAATCCCTGTCATGATATGGTGTAGTGTATATGAGTTTACTAAAGCCGCTTCATATTGTACTCACATAGGAGAATTTCTATCATGTTGGAATCAATTACATATCTGCTTATATAAGAAAGCTTGACAATATCTCTTGAACTCTGGAAGGTCCATGCCTCCTGACTTGACAGTGCTTTTTGAGTTTCCCCATACCTATCCTCGCCTTTTTCCCATCCCACAAAAACCTTCTGATGGATGAATCCATGTCTTTTGAACCAGGTAGATTTTATGTCCATAGGGATGTTTTGTAGTAAATAGACTATTTTGGGTGCCATCATCATTTTAAGGGCGTTAACCTTGACCCATAGTGTTAAGTTAAGTTACCCACATTTATTTAAACTGATGTCCATCTCTTCCAATAAGGGTTTTATGTTGTCAGCTACCAAGTTCTCTAGTTTGTGTGAAATATGGATGCCCCAATAGGTGCTGTCCCACCATTTTAATATTAGGAACATAATGATTTAGGATTATCCTGATTACCCCTTAGTGGTAGTATTTCAGATTTAGACCAGTTAATAGACAATCCAGAAATGAATTTGAATTCTTCCTACAAAATCATAGTAAATTGTAAGGATTTATGGGGTTCAACAAAGTTAATAGCATGTCATCTGCATATGCCACTACTTTGTGTTCAAGTTTATCAAATGAGATACCAGAAATTAGAGTATCTTGTCCTATGAGACGCAATAAAAAGCTCCAATGTTAGTACAAATA
Organism: Neoceratodus forsteri; assembly: GCA_016271365.2. NCBI lineage: Eukaryota > Metazoa > Chordata > Ceratodontiformes > Ceratodontidae > Neoceratodus > Neoceratodus forsteri. The sequence continues at coordinate 21,499,547 of CM028135.1, read as the reverse complement.
ATAAATGAGGGATTGGGCATCCCTGCCTGGTTCCTCTTTCTAGTGAATATTTTTCCAAGAGGATTTTGTTTGTACACAATTTGGCATTTGGGACCTTGTACAGAATGACTACTCTAGAGACAAAATCATCCCCCAGTATGAAGGCATGTAATAACTCACATAGGTAGTGCAATTCAATGGAATCAAAGGCCTTATGGGCATCTAAGGATAACAAAATCGCTGCATCCTGAGATTTTGAGGCCTGCCATATACTGGATAAGATTCTCTTAATATTCTCATACCCATCTCTACCCTGGATAAATACCACCTGGCCTCTATGGCTATGTTTTCTTAGGATATTCTGCAGCCTTGTGGCAAACAATTTGAATCCAGATTGTGTAGTCCCCATTTAGTAGTGAAAGTGGGCAATAACTAGCCAGATCCTAAGGGTCTTTGCCTTTCTTCAGCAGAACTGTACTTATAGCCTCCGACATGGATGGTTACATAACTTTGCGTTCTTCCATTTCTACAGAAATGTTTTGTAATATAGAGGACACTTCTTCTCTAAGAATGGAATATATTTCAGCACATAAGCCATCAGAACTGGGAGATTTAGCTTTAGAGAAGGTCTTGATGACTTCCCTAATCTCCTCGACTGAAATATCTTTAGATAAGGTTTGCTGCTCAGAATCAGAAATTTTTGGTAAGGTGACTTTGGATAAAAACAATTTAATTTTGTCCAGATCCTTATTACAGTTACTTGCATATATCTTTTTGTAAAATTATAAAAATACCTTATTTATATCTTTGTTACCAGTAAGGATGTTATTAGCTCTGTTTCTGATATTACTTGTGAAATTTCTGTTTTGTATTTGCTTAAGTCTATATGATAGAAGCCTGCCTGCCTTTTCTTCAGACTCCGAATATGATTGCCGTGTCCTGAATGGGCATATTCTGTTTTTTCCGCATGCATCTTATTTGTTTCATATCTTAGCAAAATTAATTTCCTTAGAAAACTATCATCCAACCTCTTGCTTTGTTTATGTAGTCTCTACAGCTCTCGCAGCACTTCCTGCCTTCTATGTAAAGACTTCTGTCTCTCTTTCTTCTTGTGCAATGTAAAAACTTAAAATCCGCCCCCTTATGTATGCCTTAAAGGCTTCCCAAACCATGGTGTATGAGGTCTCCCCATTGTGGTTTATATAGTAAACCCATGCCTGTACCACTAGGTAAGACATACATTTAAACTGTAACCAAATGTTTTCTGTATGACTGAAGTATTGCAGAGTATGTTGATGTAAGAGTATTTGTAATCATATAATGTGTAAAGCAATAGACTTAAAAATTAAACCTATGACCAATGTGCCCTCTCATAGATAGATAACATTTTAGCTGAAACAGTCTGTCTGATACTGTGAAACCTAGATGGCAGGGTCTCTTCCAATGCCAGTGATCTACAGACCCTTGTCGCAACCCAAGTAGCCTACTAAGGTACCTCTGTATGGGAACCATCGGAAGCATTAGATTCAAGCAAGTAATGTTTCTGTCAAACCCATTTGGTGCCTAGTGAGAGGATATCTATTGGCTGCATGGCTACCTTCTAGTCTTTGAAAGAACTCCATCAGAGAGCAGAATCATAACTTCCTAAAAGGAGAATAATTTTACTACAGTAGTAGCAGGAAAGAGAAAACTGATGGGATGAAGAGAAAAAACCCTTTGCAAAAGTTCAGAAAATTCCACACCTATGAAGCCCTATATCATACATTCTCATTTAACTTATGCATATCATGCAACTATATAGTCACAAATATATTGTGGTCTATACACATTAGAGTAAGTACCTCTGAACCAGGCTCCAGGAATCATGCAGCATTGTCTAGCTTCCACAAAGAGTGAGAGCAGTCCAATTGTAGAGGAAAGTAACCAATCGACCTAGCATTTAAAAAGGAAAAAAAACAACATCAAGTCAGGGCAACGGCGCTGGAAACTTCTGCAGGTACTCCATTTTGACTGGGCTCCACATGACTAACATCCAAGATGAGTTCCCATTGGGCAGTAGTGCACTCCATGCTGATTGTCTGACTATTGGCTTCCACCCCAGACAGGAAATTAGGGTTGCAGGCCATTAGAGAGAAACGGGTGTTGTAGGCAGAAGCTCCAGCAGAAATGCTTTTACTCGAAGGGCCCTTGGGAAGGAACATCGAACCCCTGCGGCACTCCCTGGTGAGTCCCTTACACTTCCTGCTAATCACTGTTCAATCCTTGTGTTGTGGAAGATCTGGTAAACTTGCTTTAACTCTAGGGCTCTGAATGACAGGCACCGAATCTGGGGGATTGCAAGGTTCAAGGGAGGTTGCCATGGGTACAGCATGAGCTGCGTTGGTAACAGAATGCTGCTGAGATTCAAATGGCTGGCAGTTTTGAATATTTGGTTTCAGCTTCTTATTTATAAACTCCCAAGAAGACCCAGTCTCTTTAAAAGTGTGAGTTCCTCCACTGACTGTGATAAGCAGAGTGGCAAGATATTTTATTTTGTATGGTACTCTGAGCTTTTGAAAACTTCCCCTTATCTCTGTGAAGGTTTTTCTGTGTGCTACAACCTCTGCAGAATAATTCTGGAAAATGAAGACCCGGTGCCCTTCCCACATTAAAATTCTCCCTTCTCTGGCTAGCTTCAGGATTTCTGATTGGCCTGGGGGGCACCTTGTTTAGGCTTAGGGGCTAATGACCTATGCACCCTTCAATTTTTAGGGGCCATCTCCAGGAATATTGTAACAAATTAAAAATTTATTCTTGTAAAAACAATGCCATGCTGGCCCCCTCTAACCCCTCTGGTATGCCCACAAGTCTCAAATTATTTTGTCTGCCACTCTTCTCCAAATCATCTATTTTCTGCCACAGCATGGAGATTTCAGTGTGATAGAAATCTGTGTAACTGTCAAGTTTGGTTACTGTGTCCTCTGCCACTCGAGACTCAGCCTCTGACAACCTATTATTAAACAGTTCAAAGCTATTATTTATGGCATTCACAGTAGTTTTTAACCCATTTATCTTGTTTTTGATCACGTCCTGGTTAAAGGTGATTGCATGCAGTATGGCTCATATCTCACAAATGTCAGGTTGCTGGGCATGATTGCTGGCTTCAGAGTGATATTTTCAGTCGTTGAATTCAGGTGTCTCATCTCTATTTGAATTTGAAGGCATCTCTGTGTTTTTTAATTATATTACTGGTTCTGGTCAGAGTTCCACCGTGAAACTTGACAGAATTGCTTCTTGTATATAGCGGAACCAATTGGTATACTTTTTAAAAGCTGTCAATGGGTTTGACCAGGTGTGGGGAGTAAGTAGCACTACTCGAGGTTCCCCTGACTGTAACTAAGCCACCATCCTGCTCTGCGGCTAGTGCACAACCCATCTGATGTATTTTCCATCTAATAAACACCTTTATTCTTTTCCTTCACTTCTTCTGCTGCCCCTTTTGAAAATCACCGTGGTTTCTTCCCCCTTTCACCTTCCTTACCATCTTTGCACATAGCCCTGCCACCACCAGTGCTCCCTTTTTAATGAGATCCCATTTACTGGCTGCTCCTACTTCCACTGTCACATCCTGCACTTGATCCCTGAAAAGATTATGGGGAAACATTGTGATACAGTTAAGGAGTTACTTAACAGTAGTACCCATAAGTCTTAAGAGGGAGAAAAGGGTTATTTGGGTAAACAAAAGGGTCTCTACACTGGGCAAAACATTAAAGCAATAGAAAGTTGAAGACAAAACACAATAAAATAAATGCCGTTTTATGCAGTGTCCACTGAATTGGATACTTTTGGTCCCCAGTGTTTTCCAAAGGTCTGTGTAGTACCTGACCAGTTTTCAGTCAGCCCAGAAAAGCTGTGGGTAGATTGCAAGCCATCAACCCAAGGAAAGCCATAGGTTAGGATCTTATACCTTGTTGGATACGTAAAGAAGGTACGAATAGAAGGCAATGGGCCTAAAGATCAGCAATGTACTGAGGAGATATACAGGTGGCATGAGTATTGTACTTTGACTCCGTGACACAGTCTGTGTGGACTTGCCCAGGACTGCATCACATGCTGTAAATAAATATGATGTTGACAATAAAAATTAAATTATCACAAGCTATAACTCAGTGCACCTTTTTCTCCCTTTTTAAACTAATATTTTATTTATATTTATTGGTAACAAAATCAATACATTATTATGAGCACTACAAAGACGTGTTCCAATATTATCTGTAGAGAAAAAAGTCTGAGTAATACTTGGGGTGAATTGTTAAAATGGTGAATCCCCACCACCACACCATAGACTTAAAAATTAAACCTATGACCAATGTGCCCTCTCATTTTCTAAATGAATTAATAAGGCCCTTTATATGCCCATGTATATACCTTTTTAGTAGCAATAGAAATCACCTTTTGTGCCCTGACAGTGATATCAGTACTCTACATCATAAATTCTATGCCATCAGCCCCTGTTAAGCTAGTTGTTTCATACAGGGTGAGGTAAATTCTTCAGAATAAGAGTACCCCATGTCTGATAAAGCAAAGAAAATTTTTGTTTCAAATTGTTAGTCTTGCAAAGTATTAAAAGTTTGGGGGTGGGTAGGCTCCACTTGGAATATAGTGTGCAGTTCTGGTCCCCATATCTGAGAAAATATTTATTTCTTTATTTGAATTTTGTTAACCAGGTAAGCTCACTGAGACCATGCAGTCCCCTTTTTAGGGGCGATCTGGGGGAGGGTACATAGGAAAAATAGTTTACAAACATATAAAGAGTGACAGTAATATACAGAATCATGAATTAACCTAAGATCTAAATGTCACAAGGTTTTATTTTATTTATTTATTTTTTTGTTGACCAGGTAAATGCACTAGACAAATTCTGCCTATTTTCAGGCACGACCGGGGGAGGGGGACACAGATGAATTCTGACTGACCTTGAACCAGATTAAGCTGTTGGTGGTATTTTTGGTGAATGGAGGGAAATTTGGTCAGGGCACCAGGGAAATTCCCCTACTGTGCAGTAGGGGTCCCCATTCAATGGAGGAAGATGGCCAGTTCAATACAGGCTTTGAGAGAGACAGAGCAGGAGGTGGAGGATACTGACTTGGAAAAAAACATGGAGAGAGAAATCGGAGATCCTGCAGATGGCAGGAATTCAGAAGGAGAGGAAGATGATATGTTTGAATTGGTGCCAGCCACAGATGTATCTGAAGAGCTCCTAGAGGGGGATATGTCCGAGGAGCCAGACAGTGATGGTGGGACATTATGTCAAACATGAAACTGATAAAAATGGAGCATCGGCTTACCTGGAGCAAATTGTATTGGAAAAAAGAGAAATTGTACAGAGGCAGCTGGAGGAGGAGGATGAGAGGTGAATGGAAGAGAGGAGACATGAATGCAGGAAGCGCGAGGATCAGGAACCAAGTACTAGTAGAAACGACAATGGACAACAACAGGAAGCGCTCAGGAGGAGTATTGATTTGGACGGACGCAAGCAGCTCTCGACTATGGAAGTGATGGTGAGAGCTTTCGGGGTATCAGAGGACACCAGTGAGGGAGGAGAGTGGAAACCTGGGCCGGCGTTATGTGGCATGGGTTGGAAACAACAGTACGATGGGACTTGGGAGCCTGAGGAGGAGTGGATTTCTGGAAGGAGTGGTGGTAAAGTATAGATGCAAACTGTATTGGGGGCAACAGAACAAACTGAAGAGAGGAGTCATATGAGTGAACAACAGGGTTCACAGGATACTGTAGGGAAAGACATACAAAAAAGAGAGATAAGGACTGGAGAAGGGGAAACAGGGGTAGGAAATGAAAGTATGCAGCACAAAACAGTAAACAAGGGAAAAGAAGGGGAAAGAGTGATAGAATCCCCTACTGAAATACAAGAAAAGTCAGGAGGGAGAGGGATCAGATCCTTTTCAGAAGTAGTGAGGGGAAGGGGAAGGAGAAATAAGCAAGGAAGCAGGAATTTTACTTCAGGGAATAGGGGCAGTGCTGGGTCCCTACCCCCCAGACCAAGTTATACAGAAGCTCCACCAAGGCATTTTGCAGTCAGATTAAGGTATAAAGGAGGGCTGGAGAACTTTCCAGACAGATACCATGTGGGAAAGGTTTTGTTAAAAGAATCCATGAAGTTTATTGCTACAGAAATGTATGCTTTAATCCATGTATCTGGGAAGCATGTATTTGACATAGGCTTCAGGACAATGAGAGGGTGGGAAAGATTTTGGCAGAAATATAGTTTATTAAAATGTTCTCCACTGTGGACTCCTTTTTTGGCAGTGCCCCTTACAAAACCAGTAATTAAGTTCATTACTGTCATGTTTAGGAATGAGTGTGTGCATGTGGGGGATATTCAACAATGGTTGAATTCAAAATGTGAGATGTTAGGACCCCCAGAAGCTATTATAGGCTCAGAATTCTTATGGACAGGAGGGTGGAAATTCAAGGTGAGACTGCACCAAAGTGAAGTAAGTATTGAGCACATACCCAATAGTTTCTATTTGGGACAGGACAGGACAGAGGGGTGTTTTTTTAACCCAGGCCAGCCTAAGGTATGTTATAGATGTGGGTCAAGAAGTCACTTGTCAAATGTATGTGATAGCATCAGGTGTGGGTTGTGTGGGGAAATAGGGCATAGTAACTCACAATGTTTTTTTTTTTTTACTTTCTCTTTATGCCCCCTTCCTCACTGCACTGGGCTCCTTTCTTCAGGGATCTCCTAAGCTGTGGGTTCCTGTAGTCCTGGCCCAGGTATCTCCCTCTGGGTGCTTGGCTAGCCTTCCCCATCCTGCCACAGTTTACCCCCCCAGGCGGGGACGAGGGGAACCCTCTCCCCTTTAGTCCCCCTCTCACACCTAGAGACTGTGTCAGAAGGCCTCATGAGCCCCATCTATGGAGCCTGGTTATGGGTTTTCTTGGGACAGCCGGGTCCCATCTACAGGAGCCCAGTGCAGGGTTCTTTCCGTTTTTCTGGTCCCGGCCCTCCGGATGTCTGTATGCAAGGGGAGGCCAAGGAGTGACGCACGTCATGACATGGTAACGCTCCAGCTCCTGGCAGATGTCTGCCCCTCCCCTCATATGTTGTCTCGCTGCACCTCCACCCGTGGTCACCCAGGTGGCAGTAACGCAGCGGGACTCACATCCCACCCCAACCGGAGGAGAAGGAGAGCAGCCCCTGGGCACTCAATCCTCCTCCTCCTGGCTGGCCCTCCAGCTGCCTGAGTCCATTCCTGAACCCGGGTCACTGGCACTGGGCAAGCGAAGTTCCCATTGCTGTAGGCTGGGCGGTCATCCCAGTAACTGCAGCAATGTTGAATCATGTAAGATGCAATTTATGTGAGGAATATGGTCATCAGGTGTATCAGGATTGTCTGTGGGTAGCTAGGAATAATTCACGTAGCATGGACCCAGAGGATTTAATAAACAAAGCACAGCAAAAGGGGACAAAATGGAAAGATAAGGAATCAAATGCAGAAGAAAGAAAATATATTCCCCCCACTCCAAGCCACTAACCCCACCCAGTTGAACCCCAGTAAGGAGGCACAAAGCCCTTTAGGCCTGGAAATGGGGGAGGGCATACAAGAAGAAGAAGAGAAGGGTAGTGCAGAACCCCAGGGAGAGATAATAAAAGAGGGGGACAATACATATATTAAAAGAATTGGTATGGAAGAAGGACAAATGGGGCAGGAAGAAAAGATGGGACAGGATTCTCCTCCCACTACTTCAGAGCATGAACAAGAAAATTCTCAGGGGAAATATAATAAAATGATTTTGAGAAGTGAAAAGGAGAGTCATCCTGAAATAACTTTGAGTAACGCTTATGACATTTTGGAGGTACAACAAATAGAGGACAGTAGAAGGGGGGAAGAATCTGATGTCCCAGTAGAAACCAGAATGGAGGGGCAAGGAAGAAGAGAGGACAGGGTGGAAGAGTGGGATACTTCAAAGAAGAAGAAAAAGAAAAGAAGAAACATAACATGAGAGAGGAAATGGGGAAAAAGAGAAAAATAAAAGAAAGAGGAGGAGGAGGAGGGAAGGAGGACTTCATAATAAATTGAACTATGGTGTTGTTTTCAATAGCATCTGTGAATGTGAATAGCATTCTGAATGGGAGGAAAAGGGGGCAAGTGTGGAATGAGTTAAGGGAATTGGCCTGTGAAGTGATTTTGATACAGGAAACTTGGTTAAACTCTATAGAATCAGACAAGCTAGCCCAAAGGGAGTGGATGGGGTACCTGCATATTTTTCCTTTGAAGGGGAAAGGGCGGATAGGGTTGGTATTTTGTTTTCTGGGACAGGGTTAAAATTTCAGAAGCAGATTGATATCACCCCAGGAAGGGCCTTGATAGTGGATGGATTATGGTATGGTGACCCAAGTAGGTTCATTGTTATGTATGCTTCACATATTAAGCTTGAAAGAGTATAGCTATTTGAACTAATACAGCCATATTTATGTACTGCGAGGAATATTTATTTGGGGGGGATTTCAATTGCACGTTAGATGTAATTGATAGAAGAAGAGCAGGAAAGAAAGTGTATTGCGATTCATTTGCCCTTGAGAAAGTAATAAAACAGGCAGAGTTAAAGAATGTATTTAGTAAAGAAGGATATGAATGTCAATTTACAAATAAATGTGGAACATGTTTTCCAAAAATTTATTATGTCTTTTTATCAGATAGGGTAGAGATAGTGAAGGTTAAGGTGTGCCCTAATGTTTTTTCTGACCATTTAAGTATAAAAAGTATAATAAGCATGGAGTCTAGCATTGTGCAGCCGAAAGTACAATGGAAAATGAACACGGCAGCTTTAAGGGAGGAAATAGTCAAAATACAAGTAACGGATATTTTTGTAAGTAGTTCTTTAGTAATTGGGTTATATGAGGATTTGGCAGTATGGTGGTGTGAAATGAAGAAGGAGTTAAGCACTTGTTTTAAAAATTATGGGAAAAGGATGGCGAATGACCATTTTTTTCAATATTTCAAGTTAAGAAATAAGCTATTTAAGGTATACAAAGCCCCTTTTGTAAGTAGGATGAATGTGTCAAGACAGATTGAGAAATTGCAACAGGAAATGAAAGCAATATAATATAATAGAGCAAAATCTATAGCAAATGAATTAAACTGTGGTACCCAGAAGAGACCATATTCAGATCCCTGTGAGGCTTTAAAGAAAAAAAAAACAGATCCAGATTTACGTCTTTAAGGCATAATAATGTGAATATTATTACTAAATCCACAGAGTTAAATGAAATGGTAGAAAAACAGCAGAATTATTAGAGGATAATAAAAGTAAACAGGAAAAGGAAATAATGGAATATCTGCAGGACTGGCAGATACCTGCCTTAAAGGAGACTAACAAAGATCTACTAAAAAAAGAGATAGAAGAAAGAGAGGTGTACGAGGTGATAAAGAATTTAAAAGGAGGGAGGTGGTACCAGGAGAAGATGGAATCCTAAACAAGTTTTACAGAGAATTCCCAGAGACTATGCAACAAGGGTATTTAATTATATGTTGCAGGAGCAAAACATTCCAGTAAAGTTTACAACAGGAATGGTAATATTTCAGTATATAAATGGAGACAGGAAAAAGCTGACGAATTGGAGACCAGTAAGTCTCGTGAACTCTGATATTAAAATATCAGTGCAAGTTCTACAGAAAAGATTAAGGGAGGTGGCAAGGGTTTTGATTGAGCCAACACAAACATGTGCTATTCCAGGGCAAAATATACAGGAGAACCTTATTATAAATAGGGACATAATTGAGCACTGCCAACAAGAAAAGAAGGAGGCATGTATTTTAACTATAGACCAGAGGAAATCATTTGATCTAGTGAATCATAATTTCCTACTAAAAGTATTGAAGGAATATGGGATTCCAAAAAAGTTTTGTAGGTGGGTGGGTCTGTTATATAAAAATGCAGTTCTTAAGACAGAAATAGGAGGAGTTCAGGGTAGAGAGATAAAATTAAAAAGAGGGGTGAGACAGGGGTGTCCCCTGAGCCCTGTGTTATATACATTTGTGTTGGGTCCATTAATCATGAAGATTAATGGTGATCAAGAAATAGAAGGAATAAAAGGAAGGCAAGTGATTGATGATGTTAAAATAATGGCTTATATTTAGCTTCACAGGAAGGGATTGAGAAGGTAATGATTCAGATAGAAAAATATTCAAAGGTATCTGGGGCAGAAATGAATGTAGAAAAGAGTAAGGGTTTATGGATAGGGACGGTTGATAAGGGGGAAGGAAGATGTAGGAACATAAGAATCATGACTGATAGTAGAAATATTTTGGGAATAAAATATGGGGAGGGGGATATGGGGATGGAACATTGGAAAGAAGTAATAGAACAGGGAGAAAAAAGTGGCTAGATGGAAAACCTGGAAAATGTCCAAATATAAAAGAATATTTGTGATTAAACAGTTTTTGTTACCTTATTTTTTTATATGTTGCAGGAGTTTTCCCTCTTCCAGTAACTTTAGAATCTAGAATATTAGGGATTTTTTTCAGCTGTTGTGGGGTAGCAGGCTTAACCCTGTTAAGAGAGAGAGAACATATAAGCTAGTAAAACAAGGTAGGTTAGGAATGATAAACCCGATAGTATGTTTTCATATGATCTTTTGGTATACAAATATTGGGGTAATGTTGAAGGGTGAAGAGACTATGTTTGAGAAGTGGAGGAAATATATTAGGTAACTGGTGGGATGAATGGAGGGAAGGTGTTCCAAAAATACTTAAAAGGAAGGAAATACCAAAATATTATGAGGGTACTTTGAAAAAAATTATGAAATGGGGAATAACAAGAGAAATAATGTCAAGTTTGCCAAGAAAAATAATGTACAGAAAAACAGTGATAGAAACTGGAGTAGGTGAGACAGAGTTTAAAGGAAGTATAATGAGAGAAAATAAGTATGTGTACAAAATGTTAAACAATACAAGAGGACCAAAAAAAGAAGGATTTACAATGGATAATGGCACATGGGAGGGTAGGGGTAAGGGGGAAACACAAACGTAAGGCAGTGGAAGAAAGGAACTGTTTATATTTAGGATGTGGGTGCGATCTGGAAACCCAGGAGCATTTTTTACTTCAGTGTAGTTATGCAGTAGGCTTATGGATTTTTTTGTCAGAAAAGTGGAAGCTGCCATGGTTGAAAAAGATTTCTTATAAAAATGTAGTGCTGGGAATTTTTCCCGAGCTATTGGAAAGGTATCATTGGGCAACTGTACATATTCTTTTTGCATAAATAAAGTATTACCTGTGGCAAGGGAGATGTCAATTTCTGCTACAGCAGAAAAAAATTTCTTATGAGGGAATTGAGAGAATGTGTAGTAGCAAATTTAAAGAAGTGTATAATAATGATTGCAAATACCATCTGAGGAAGAAAGTGGAAATGTGGTGGAAAAGTTTAACCTACTTTGTGAAATATGAATAAATTTTAAATTTAGGAAAGTGGCAGATGTCTTGACTGAAGCAGAAAAAAAGAGGAATACGTGAGAGGTATGCAGGGGACAGTATAACCCCGGGGGGACATAAGGGAAGGGGGCCTCGGTGGTTGAAGAAGGAAAGGGAGGGGGAACAAAATAATGTGAGATTGAAAATACTGGGGTTGCTAGATTTGACGAATTGGTGTAAAGAATTATTAATATGTGTACTTAGCTGTAGTAATCAAGTATGTTATTTGCTGTAGGTTTATCTATGTGTCTGCTGTACAATATGTATGATGATTTGTTGTGTTTCTTGAAATAAAAACTCCCCTACTATCCAGTAGGGGAGACTCTGGCCATCTTAGAAGGCTGCCAAGGTGGCTGACCAGGAGGCTGAGAGGAAGGAGGAGAATCTGGAGCCGAGGGAAACTGAAATCCCTGCAGTAATAATGGAAGAAGAAGTGATAGAAATGGAAGCTATGGAAATATCTATTGGGAAATTAACCAGGGAAGCATGGCAGAAAAGGTAATCAATGTCCCAATAAATATGGAGGAGTTATGTGAGTACCTGGTGATGCAGTCGTCAGAACAGAGTGAAGGAGACCTAAAGAGTGCAGAGGTTTCTGAAACAGAAAATGCAATTGATCAGGAAGAACAAGCACTCATACCAGAAAGCGCTGTTAGAGAAACGGCTGCATGGCTTGTGATCTGACAGAAGGAAGGAAACTGACAAACAGGCCCAACTGAGACAGAGTAACGTACTATCGTCAAAAGAGAAGCTGACAAGCTGGGCGACTGCAGTCGAGGAAGCCGAGAAAGCCCAGAAAGGCATTGAATGTGGACAGAGAAAGCGGCAAGAAGTAGAAAAAAACAAAAAAGAGCTAATAATGACTGGGTATAGTCAAACAAGGGATTCTAACGGTCAGCACGATGCAACGATACCGAAGGACCAAGGGTGGTCTGTAGACAAATCCCTACAGGGGTCTGGATGGGAGAGAAGCAAAGCAACAGGTCAGTGGGTTTCGGGGACATGCCTCAAAAGCCTATTAAGTCCCAATAAAATTGTTACAAATTATTTAGAAGAAGTAAATAGTGAAAATCAGGAAAAACCCCTAGAATTACTAGTTGAACTTCAATTAACTCAGAATCCAAGCTTAAAATGTAAAAATATAAAAGCTGGGCCTTCAACATCTAGGCTGAATGGGAAGAGGAATACCACTCAAGATGTATCAAGTAATCCTGTGCAAAGACCTTTAAATATAGTAAATGACGCAGCCCCTAAGTCATATTCTTCTCTATTTAAGCTATCAATATATAAGAGGCATAATGCAGTACGACTGCCTTATGTGGGGGGAATGCCTGAACCCCTAGATCAAAGTGTTTGTGCGAAAAACTACTTAAGGACTCCATGACATTTTTTTTTTTCAAATGAAATATATGCTCTCCTACATATACCAGGAGAAACAACCTTTGATATCAGTTTTAAAACACCATATGGGCTAGAGAGGTTCTGGATAAAATACAACACTTTGAAAAAATCTACATCATGGACACCATTTATCGCAATCCCTCTGACCAGGCCTGCACAAAAAACAGTAACAGTACTATTTCGCAAAGAAGGTGTCAGCGTCAATGATTTGGTATACTGGTTGAAACAAAAATGTACCGTAATAGAAGATCCAGAAACAATATTAGACACGGAAAACATTTGGACAGTGGGTTGGAAGGTAAAGGTGATGTTGAGAACAGCAGACACTGGAGTGGCACACCTGCCGAACTCTTTCTTTTTGGGAAGGGATGGGGTATACTGTTTTATCCTGGACAGCCAAAAATGTGCTATAAATGCAGTTCTGTGAATCAATTAAGCAGTATTTGTGACCAGCAAAGATGTACAGTATGTGGGGAATTAGGGCATGTAGGTGCACAGTATTTGAATGAATGTAAATGCAATTTGTGTAATGAAGTGGGACACACTTTTCAAAACTGTAAGTGGCCAGCACATAATGTAGATGAAGAAGCAGATGGGGAGGAGCAAAGGCTTTTAATCACTTTAATGAAAAAAATAAAAAGAGAAGTCAGAGAAGAAAGGAAACAGGCCCACTAGAAACAGTGCAGAGATAACCCTCAATTCCACGACCCCAGGTACCCCCTTCCCCCGCTCTCCCCAATGAAGAGACACAGTCTCAAGTCCAGGAAGTTTCTGCTGCAGTGGAAGGTCAGGCAACTCAGAGTAACAAAGACAATGTGTCTGATGCAGAACATAGGGAGGAAGCTACAAATGTCATAGAAAGGTCAGAGAAAGATCCAGAAACAATGTCTCCTCCACTTGCACCCACTCAGGACCTCCCCCACACACACACATGCAACTTCCCTTCAGGGAAAGAAGGAGGATTTGAAAGAGTGAAATCAAGAGATACAAAGATTTTAACAAGGTCAGCCACAAAAGCTGTGACCTTGGAAAATAAATATGAGATTCTGCAGTCTGGGGACTCAGAAGAGGATTTGGATGATTCCTCAATAGCATCATCAGTCCCTGAAGGAACTACGGACACGGATAAATATATGGAGCCTAAACGGCCTCAGAAGAGGAAAGCAAAAATGAAAATAAACACAAAGAAGTGAATAGAAGGAAAGGGAGATATAAATAAAATCACAATGTATGAACCTTTTTCATTTTCTTCAATGAATGTTAATAGCATAAAGAGAGTGGGGAAAAAGGGAAATGGTATTCTCCTGCTTGGTCTGCTTGCAATTGGGGGTGTTTTTTCTCCAGGATACTCGGCTGCACACAATTAAAGAAAGTGAGGAGGCAACTAAAGATTGGTACAGTGGCTCCTCCTTCTGGTCACTTGGACAAGAAGCATGTGCAGGGCTAGGTATTATTTTTAAATTACCTGAAGTTAAAAATATTAAAATTATTTGAACTAGTACAGAGAAGAGTTCTGATCCCAGATGTAATAATACAAAGCATCCCACACCGATTGATTAATATTTATGCCCCACAAGCCAAAGCTGGTAGGTGTGATCAATGAAAACAAATCAAACCTTTTTTGTATACAGAACAACTAGTAATATTGGCAGGGGACTTTGATTGCCCAACCTCTGCTAAAACATCAAAGCAGTACTGCTATTCAAATTTCCTAGCTCAAATTATAACAGCAAAGTTAAAAGATTCATACCTCACATATGCCAAAAAAGGAGACACCCACGTTTCATAAAGGGCACCTGGGGTCAGGGATTGATTATATTTTGTGTCTGAAAATCTGCCAATACTTTGCGCAGAGAACATTCCAACAGAATTTTCAGACCACAACATAGTTAAAATGAAAACAAGATCTTCTGGGGTTTTTAAAAAAGGGACTGGGTTCTGAAAATGGAATGTATTGCTAATAGAAGATTTATACATCTTACAAACTTTAAAATCATTCATACTGGCAAGAAAACCTGTGTTTATCATGTTTGACTCTGCAGTAAGATGGTGGGAGGACACGAAGCATGACTTACAAAAACTATGTAAGCAACTAAGTCGAAATCAAAGTAAAAAGCAATACTTTACTTATTTACAAAATAGGACAAATTTACAACAGTTATTGTCTTTTTCTTGTGAGACTGGTCAAAACATGATGGCACAAATTGCTGCCTTAAAACAAAAAAATGAGGGAATATCATGATGGGAAAGTGAAAGCCATATACCATCAGCAATGGTATGGGACTATGGGTAAAACTGAGGTAGTACGCCCTTTTGAGACTTGTATAAAAAAGGCAAATGCCAAAGAAGTATTAAAGCTTAGAGATAAGTGGGGGAAGAATGTGATTCTCAGTGGGAAGTGGCACAGGTAGTAACTGACTACGCCACAGGCAGGTATGGTCCTTTGGAAACGTATCAGGAAGGACGCAGCAATTTTTGAAAACTAGAAATTCCTGAGATAGATATAGTTAAATTAGAAAAATGAACAGAACCAATTACAGAAGGGGAACTACGGGAGGCCTTCTCATCAATGGCTAATAATAAAACACCAGGCCCTGATGGAATACCTAATGAATTAATAAAAATAATAGAAGATTTATGCTGTGAGATGCAAGTAACATTTAATCAAATCTTAACCTCAAATGAGATATCTTTACATATAAATAGGGGGGTATTAACATACATTTACAAAAAAGGGGATAGACTTAACCTAAATAATTGGAAACCTATTAGTCTCCTAAACTCAGATTTTAAAATTTTAACTAGAATTCTTGCTAAAAAGTTAATGACAGTAGCAGATACGGTAATATCTGTGGCTCAGACATATGTGGTGCCGGGGAGACATATACAAAATCAACTAATATTAATAAGAGAATTAATTGAACTGGGCAAGATAGGAGAGGTTGATGGTTATTTAATCTCTCTTGATCAGAAAAAGGCTTTTGATCAAGTGAGTCATTCATTCCTATGGGAAGTGTTAAAACACTACCTTATCCCAGGATGAATTATAGAATGGATCAAGTCATTTATAAGACTGTCACAACAGTACCTGTGGTCAATGAGTGGAAGGGCTCTATGATTAACATACAGAGGGGGGTAAGACAGGGCTGCCCATTAAACCCTGTATTATATGATTTTTTTTATAGATCCCTTGTTAAGGAAAATAAATGAAAATAGAAGAATAGCACCAATAATGATAAAAGGGCATCAGTTCCCATTTAAAGTTATTGCATTTGTGGCTGACTTGAATGTGCTGGTAGGGACTTACACAGCAGCGCAGGAAGTGTTAGAAATATATTATGAGTTTGAAATTTATTCAGGGTCTGAATTAAATGTTAATAAATGTATAGGCAAATAATCATCTAATAAATGAAACAGAACTACTAGGACAGATACAGATTAAGCCAGACCCTTTAAACATCCTGGGAATTGTCTTTGGTCCAGGGAACCTGGATGAAATAAACTGGGAACAAAAACTGGAAATAGGGAGAAATAGAGTGGCACAGTGGAATAGTAGTAGTAGTAGTAAAAGATTTGTTTTTATTCAGGATAAGTTCTTTCTTCACATCTTAGGCCAAAGCCTTTTTTCAAGATAGTCCTAACAATAGGACTTTAAAATTGTTCAAATACAAACACAATACAAACATCTCTTTCAGTCTCTAGGACCTTACAAACATGTAATAAATATACTTGTATTCCAACAAGACTTATGCAACTCATTTCACAACATGAAATACCAATTAAAAAATCCAAGAGATTTCTTATTCATCCATTACATATACATCTTTCAATTCCTCTGTCAGAAACTTGGTAATCAGAGATGGTTTATAGCCTGATTTATTTTTTATATCATTTAACAATTGACTGCTTGAGGCATATTCAGCTTTAAATGTAATGTCAGTAAAATTATTTTTTACCCTAGGTTTATAGGGAGTTGCCCCATTATCTCTTAGTTTATATTTATGCTAAACATTTTTCTCCTGTATTTTATCCCTAAGATATTTTGGTTCTCCTGTCATTTGTAATCTATGTGTTTGTAGAGCCCTTATAATTTTTCTCCTATTTTCAAGTGTTAACCAGTCCAGTGTCAAATGCAAATTACAATGGTGGGTTTTATAATTACATTATAAAATAAATCTGGCTAAATTATTATAAGTAACCTCAAACTTTCTTAAAAGAAAGCCTGAGGTCTTTCCATATATATATATATATATATATATATATATATATATATATATATATATATATATATGACTGCCATAATCTATTGTAGGAATTAATAACTGATTTACTATTGAGTTCCACATACTTATATCTGTACAAAACCTATTTCTTCAAAAAGCCCCAAATTTTCTATTTATTTTACCCACCAATTCTTCTCTATGTATATCAAATTCCAGTCCCTGGTCAACCCAAACTCCTAAGTATTTATAATAAGAAACTTCCTGTAGTATTTCCTGTCTTAATGTTCCTATATTCAAATCCTGTTTATGATTTATGTTATCCTTCTGTATTGAAAGAGAAGAGTTTTGGTTTTTTTACTGTTTAATACTAATTTTGAATTTACTAACCATTTTTCCAACCCTGTAAAATCTTCCTGAAGTCCCTTTTCTATCTCATTAATATTTGTACCACACATTAATAAAACTGTATCATCCGCCTATGATTTAATTTTGGTGCTAATAACTACTTTTACCAAATCATTGACGTAAATCAAAAAAAGAGGCAGATGCAAAATGGACCCCTGTGGTACCCCTCTTACAAGTTTAAGCTGTTTTGAGGTTACATCATCGAGTTGAACCAATTGTGTTCTTTCGAATAAGTAGGAAGAAAACCATCCCAGGGTTTCAGAATCTAGGCTCAATCACTCCAACCTCTGGAGCAAAACTCTGTGGTCCACAGTGTCGAAGGCTTTGGATAGGTCCACGAACACTGTGCCCTCCTCCTCCCCCCAGCTGAGAGGAAACAAGATCTATTAGGTCGGTGAGCGCAGTGTCCGTGGAATGTCCTTTTCAGAAACCTGATTGTGAATCAGAAAGTAAGTGGTATTTCTCCAAATAACCACTCAACTGGTTTTGTACAAGTTTTTCCATTACCTTTGACACTGTGGACAACAGGGCTATCGGCCTATAGTTTGAAGGGTCAGTTGGAGCATCCCTTTTAAAAATTGGGACTGCCTTTGTTTTCTTCCAACTGGAAGGAAACTTCCTTCTGTCAAACTCCAATTAAATAGCTTGGTCAATAAAGGGACCAAAATTTCCACACCATCCTTTAAAAACCTGCTTTCTATATTGTCTAACCCATATGCTTTATTAACTTTTAATTTATTTAATTCTTTCTGAAATTCATTACAACTAATCTTCCTAAATCTAAATTTTGGAATTTCTAGAGTAGTATCAAATGGAAAATCAGGTAAAAGATTATTTTCTGGAATATCTACACTAGATAATTCAGTAAAATATGCATTCAGAATATCTGCAGAATTTATCTTACACTGCAATATACCATTTTGTTGAATTTGTACAGGGGGTTTACTTTTAACTGTTTTTTCCAAGGATTGTATCAAGGACCAATATTTCTAGGGATCAACTGTATCAGCAATTTTTGTTTTATAGTATTGCTTTTTTGTGTTCTTTACCCTAGTACTCATTCTGTTACAATATGTTTCATACTCTGCCCAATCAGCTCTACTAAAAGATTTATTAGCCTTCTTCCATAATCGATGTTTTATCCTTATTTCTTTTGTTAATTTTTCTGTCATCCATGAGGGTTATTTTACCCTTGCTATGATTGTTTTAAAGGGAGCAACCCTTTTACAAGCCTCTAAAAACATTCTTGTAAACTCTTTCACAGCTAAATCCAAGTCAGGAATAAGGAAAATCCTATACCACTCTAGGCTTGCCAATGTATGTAAAAATAATTCTTTACAGTAATTTTTAAAAGACTTCTTTCTTATTTTTCTTGGGACTTCTGATTTTATTCCTTTACCTTCAACTTGTCAGTGTCAGTGTCTCAGTAGGTAGCACACTCGCCTCTGAGGCTGGGAGATCAGAGGACTGTGGGTTCAGTTCCCACATCTGGCACTTAGGTTAATATCCCAAGATTGACACTGTAGTGCAGCATGAGAGGGGTGCTGCACTTCTGAGGTGCCATCTTTCAGATGAGATGTTAAACCAAGGTGCCATCTGCCTGGACTGGTGGTAGTTCAGGTGGATGTTAAAGATCCCATGGCACTTATTGAAAAGAGTAGGGGAATTTCCACGGTGTCCTGGCCAAATTTCTCTTATTCACTAAAAATACCACCAACAGCTTAATCTGCTTCAAGGTCAGTTGGAATTCATCTGTATCCCCTTCCCCCGGGTCATGCCTGAAAATAGGCAGGATTTGTCTAGTGCACTTACCCAGTCAACAAAAACTAAAATAAAAAAATAAAAAAACTTTTAATTCACAATTACCTGCAATTGAACAGTGATCTCCCAAAACAGGTTGTTTTACCCAAACCTTTTGAACTTTTATACGTTCTGTTACAAAACATAAATCTAATACATTTCCTTTACTATTCAAATCTGTCTTTCTGGTGGGTGTCATCATAACCTTGGTCAGGCCAAGGGGACTCAAACTGTGCATCAGTGCATTGCCCCTCAGTCCACCCCAGGCTGCGTTGAAATCCCCAACAGAAGCAAATCATAACCTATTGTTGATTTCTGTATACATTGTGCCAAATGCCTAAATTCCTCTAGCCTCACTTTTGGGGGTGAGTAAATCACACCTATAACAATATTGTACTTTAATAGTTGAACCAACAGTATTTCCATTCGATTTTTGTCCCTGAATAAACTACCCTAAAACTTCCCAAATTCCAATTTGTGTACAATAACCCCCCACCTCTCTTTCCCTCTGTTCTGTGCAGAAAAAAAAACTCTATTTCAATTTCATTTGATTGAACCTGTGGAGTTAACCATGATTCCGTTATGGCTATAATGTTAGGGAGTTCATCTACAATCCATAATTTTAAAATATCCATTTTAGTTTTTAAACTTCTCGCATTATTAAGAATAACTTTGATTTTATCCAATGAGCAGGGACCCGGGTTCAATTCTACATCCCCACTCAAAGCAAGTCATTATCAGTCTCAAAGAGGGAGTTTGTAGGGATAAAGATGGGGAGAGAGAAGCTTTAAATTTGACACTAAACTGATTCCAGTTTTGAGTAAACTGGTTTCTACCATTTCTACTTCATGGCCTTAATTGGTAATAATCCCATTTGTACATAGTTCTTAATGATATGGCAGTTAACCCTACTTTACCAAACTTTTCCTGAGGGCTGGATTTCTGTAAAGATGCTAACAGACTAAGCAAACATAATTGTAACACTTGTATCCCCTTCATCTTTTACTATTTCTTTGCTTTACACAGTTCCTAATTATAAAATCCCACCAGTTATTTCTAACTTCTTTTACAAAACGGCTTCTTTATTTACCTTTATTCTCTTTTCTCTTTCTACTACCCAAGTTTCTTTATTCCCCAAACCTATTAAACAAATTTTCTGTGACCAAGTGGCACTCGCGCCACTCACGCTGCTCGCGCCACGGCACTCGTGCCTTGTAGCCCGATGCTGTTTTAAACCTACCAGGTACTCCTCTCCTCACTTCATACAGCTCACAGACTGGGGGATTTAATTAAGCAGCAGCAAGTGTTAACGTGCAATAGTTCAAGTTATTAGACGTCTTCAGCGAGCACAAATGTCACGCAGTCATTCAGTCTCTCAATAGCAGCACAGCACTGTTCTCCTGCTTGCCGTTTTCAGCTCTCACCTGTTGGCAGTTGTTACTCAACGAAAGCAGTCAGTGCAGCCTTGTAGCGCAATGCTGTTTTAAACTTACCAGGTGCTCCTCCCCTCACTTCATACAGCTCACAGACTGGGGAGTTTAATTAAGCAACAGCAAGCAGGAAGAATAGGTGGAAATACAGCAAGAAGAAAAGGATTTACATGATTAAGACCTACTTATTACCATTATTCCTCTACATTAGTTATATATTCCCCCCTACCCCCAAAAAATATAAAGAGACCTCACTATTGAGTATTTTTTCTCAAGCTTGCTAGTGGAAGCAGGCTATACCCAGTAAAAAGAAATATACTGTACTTGCCCATTAAGGAAGGGGGGCTTAGCATGCCATATCTAATCTTTTTTTATACTGCAATTTAAGACCAATTCTTCTAAAACAAATATATGGATGGGAGTGGATGATAGAAGAGAAATATGATATGTGGTTGAAGGCATGGGAAACACAATCATTTAAGATGATGAAAACATCTGTTGTGATATCAGAATACATGAGAGGTATGTTTCTAAGACTAAAACAATGGGAAAATATCTACGCAACAAGTAATTACAGTACCCAGGAAACAGTTATACAATACTTTAGTATCTGTTCTCTGTGAGGAAACGGTGATCTTTGAGAAATGTCCTGTTAATTATAGAGAACATTTAATAAAATTATTAAATAATAAAATAATCCTAGATTGTATGTGGGACTTACACTGGGCTAGCATGCCATGAGAGAATTAATGTTAAGGTGAACCAAAAGCATAAAAAGGCACAGGAAAGGATCTGCAGTAGATTGCAATGCATAAAGCGGGAGGAAACTATACATCATTTGCTCTTTACCTGCTCTTTCATTATAGGTTTTTGGGATTTCCTAGCATCTCAGTGGAAAGAGAAGATGTTTAGTACAAAACAATATGAAAATATAATGTATGGAGTTTTTAATAAGGACTGGAAGAAATGGAATATTAGTTCATTACAAGTTCTTCTGATTATCTTTAAATGGAATATTTGGCTTATGATGTGTGTATTTACACTTCAACAAAAAGAATTAAGTCATTTGGAATTATATAATAACATTTTTCAGGAAGCTCAACAATTATATAAGGAAGAGAGAAAAATGATTGTAACAAGGGAATTGCTAGAACTGTGGAAGGGGTTACCGTGGATCACAAACTCAGATGTTCCGATTACATAAATTAGAAGGGAACAATGAGTATGGCTAGATAGAGATGGGAAAGTCTAGAAAGGAAAACTTTATATTATTATTTCCCTACTTTCTTGAGGAGAAGTGGGGGGTAGATTTTGTGGGTTTCTTGAAATATTGAAGAATATATTAAGGAGAGTATGATATTAAGGGGATACCAAATATGTTTGAACTATATGAATATAGTAATACATATGGTTTATTATGCAAATTTTCATTTATGATCTTGAATGATGACATATTATTTGATATGTACATTACTTTTATGTCTTAATAAAAAGTTATTTAACATCCACCTGAATGGCAGATGGGACCTCAGTTTAACATCTCATCTGAAAGACAGCACCTCCCTCATGCTGCACTACAGTGTCAGTATTGAGATTTAACCCAAGTGTCTGGTGTGGGGATAGAACCCACAGCTTTCTGATCTCCTGGCCTTAGAGGCGAGTGTGCTGCCTGCTGAGCCACTGACATTGCTTTAGGCTGTGAACTAAACAGGGCAATAATAGATAGAGAAAGTCTATTGTACACTATATTATCTATAACATTAATTCTCAGAGCAATACAATTGCAATACAGGTGAGGGTTAGAGAATTAGGCTTTGAAGCTATAGGAGAAACATGGATGCAAGCAGAAGCCTGCAAATCTGATGAGGCAGGTACAGGTTCCTAAAGTGGCTAGGTAGCTGTGCAGTGCAGATTTGAAATGAGGGAGGGTAGAGCAGGATAGGATATATGGGGGGAGTGAGTTCCAAGCAGAGGAGATGGCATAAGCAAAGGAACTTCTGCCTGCTGACTGGCGAGTATTAGATAAGTCAAGCAGTGGAAGAGAGGTAGAGCGGAGTGACCTCCTGAACTGTTTCCATGCTATAATGTCAGGTAGGTTTGGTGGAGTGTAGAGATGTGTGAGCTTATAGGCAAGGCATAGCGAGTAGTACTGTAGTGTGTGTTCAAACTGCAACCAGCCCAAAGGTGCTAGAACAGTGCAATGGTGTTGGTATGGGGCTACTCCAAGGGCAAAGCACCTGAACCTATGGTATAGTTGTTTCAGTTTTTTTGTAGAATCGGCCTTGGAGCCCAAATGATAGCAGAGGCAGGAGTAAGGCTGTAGCAATTTTTTGACAAGATGCAGTGATTAACAGGAGGTGAAGATGGTACAGCAGACCAATCTTTTGGTGTAGGGTTTTGGTGATGATCTTATGGACATGGGCCTCAAAGGAGTGATTAGGATCAAGCAGGATGCCTAGGTATTTGAAGGAATACACCATTTCAAGGGGTTCCTCATTACTGGAGTGGATGGAGAGTTCCAGGTTAAGAGAGGTTTTATAGGAGAGGGGGTGGAAGTGCATAGATTTGGTTTTTTTCGTGTTTAGTAGTAGGTTATTTTCAAAGAACCATGCTTCTAGAAGGCGGAAGTCTGATTTCAAGTTCTGGTTGAGCCATTGGGTGTCAGCTGAGGAATGGTATAATATGGCATTGTCTGCAAAAAATTGAACAGAAGCACCACCGCAGAATTTCGGCAGTTTGTTAATGAATAACGAGAAGAATAGAGGGCCTAGTATAGATCCCTGGGGGACTCCGTGGTTAATCTATTTGAAAGGGAATTGACAGTTGGCCCATTTGACACTTTGGGTGCAACCAAGTAAGTAGTTTCAGAGCCAAGAAGTGGAAGGTAGGTCAAGGCCCAGGGATTCTAGTTTTGTTTATTAACAGAGCGTGGTTCACCAGGTCGAACACCTTGGTGAGGTCAACAAAGACAGCCCCGGTGGCTAGTCCAATATCAAAGGCATTGTAAATGTCTGAGATGACTTTGATGAGTGCAGAGAGAGCACTGTGATTTTTGCAAAAACCGTGCTGGCAGGGTAACAGGAGTTAGTATTGTTTGAGGTAGTCTTGTAGTTGGTTATATAGAATTCTTTCTTGAACTTTGGCAAGGTGGCAGAGAATTGAGATTGGCCTGTAATTTTCAACAGGTGTGGAGAACACCCCTTTATGGATTAGGGTTACTAGGGCTGTTTTCCATTTTGAAGGTACAATACCTTCGAGAAAGGATCTGTTAATCAGGTTTCTAACCAGTATTGTAAGCGCTGGTACACCCCACTTTAAGAATTTAGGCTCAAGTGTGTCATGACCTGGAGAGCCATATTCCTTAAGATTTTGGAGAAGTTTGAGCACCTCCTTGCAGGTAGCTAATTTGCTATGGAATTGCGGCAACGTTGTCCTAGGAAGATTTGTCTCTGGAGAGGATTTGTTGTCTTGGGTTGTGGTGAAATGAGATCCATAGTTTCCAAGGTCAGTAAAGAAATTGTTAAAACCTTCAGTTATTGATGCTGGGTCTGATTTGTCCTTAATAGAAATCGAATCTGGGCAGGTGGAGGTTTTGCCTTTGAGGAGGGAATTTATTTTGGTCCAAAATTCTTTGGGGTTACTGAGATTTTCTGCTTGGATTGAACGATAGTAGGACCTCTTAGCTTTTGTAATTTTAGACTTGCAAGAGTTTCTTAGTTGTCTATATGCATGCCAGTCTGAGGGTGGTCCAGTCTTCTTATATGTTTTCCATGCTACATCACATGTGGACATGTGGTTCCTTATTTCTTTTGTCAGTCAAGGGGCTACTGCACCTTTGGATCTGCAACGCGTAAGTGGCACATGAATGTTAATTATGGCAGTGACAGTGTCGATTAGGTGTTCTAGGGCTAGGTCAACTGTAGGCAGGGTACTATGGGGTTCTAATTTACATTGTAGAGTGAGTTGAGGAATGATGCAGCATTGAAAGAGGACATATTTCGATAGTCAACAATTTGGGGAGGAGGGTTTGGGGACTTATTTCTCCAGCTACAGTAGACTGGTGAATGGCTGCTGATATTGTTGGGTAGTACTCCTGAGGCAATTATTCTTTGAGTACAGTTAGACAGAATCCAGTCTAAGAGGGAATGGTTACCTGTTCTATTGTTCCTTCTTGTGGTTTCAGTGATGTGTTTGGTAAGATTAATGTCGGCCAGGGTAGAGATGGTTGTGCTTTTACTGCTGGTCAACCAATCAATGTTGAAATCCCCACACAGAATTAGTTCTTGGTCACCTCAAGCGCATCAGATATGATTACCCCAGGTTCTTTTCCCATCTGATGACCGTCAATACCTCTGCTCCTATTTTGTACTCTGTCTCTGGGTTTATGTGGCCTAAGTGCATAATTTTGCACTTTTTTGCACTGAAACCTAGCTGCCACGCCCATGACCATTCCTCAAGTTTTCTCAGGTCTCTGCACATTCTTTCCACCATCCCCTCAGAGTTATTTTAATCTAAACAGCTTAATCTGGTTCAAGGTCAGTTGGCATTCATCTGTATCCTCTTCCCCCGGGTCGTGCCTGAAAATAGGCAGGATTTGTCTAGTGCACTTACCCGGTCAACAAAAACTAAATAAATAAAATAATTTTCAACAGTTAAAAATAATGTCTTTGATGTTACATACACTCAGGTGAGAGAAAGGGACAGCCTATTTTAGAAATGCATATGATTACGATCACTTGATCTGTAGCGCTCTCAAACTTCATTGCTTTCTACTAAGATTCCCTTATACCTACCCATTACTTCTTGAATCTTACCACTGTTTTTGCCCTGACCACCTCCACTGGAAGATTATTCCAGGCATCCCTGTCTCTTTCCATGAAGATGTACTGCACATCTCTCTTGAATTTATCCCTTCCAGCTTCATTACACGTTCCCTTGTGATCTGTATCATATGCATTGCTATAATAGGCTGCCCCTTTCTCTCGCCAGTTTATTTATTTAAGTCAAATGTTATGCACCAGGCTAATTTTAAAGAGATATGTTTTCTCCTTTTAATAGGTGTCCCAGGGAAAGAAAACATGTAAAGTTGCATTACATCATTACAATACAAAATCTCACAGTGGTATTAGGTTTCATACCTCAGATAGTAGGATAGGGTTCTTCTCAGAAAGAGAGAGAGAGAGAGAGATAGGAAAAGAAAGCTGACATACTATGGGCCCTATTCACTGTGCCTAATCACTTCATATCCAAGGAGTGCAAGTAACCCTATGCACGAACGCCATGCAGTGGGAGTCCTTTGGCATGCACCATCATTGCGCAAGCCAGATGTACACCAGATTCCCTGGCCATGTAGACAGCTATGCACCACTTGGCAGCCAGGAATGTGCCTGCACTCTGCACAATTCATAAAGACGTGGAATTGCTCTGAGTGCTGCACACAGGAGTGCATGAGTTATGGTAGGGGGACACTACCATAACTGTGATACACATCCAGCCTCGCATATACAAAGCCCCATGACTGGCACAGCCCTATCCCGATCATTACCTGCCACCATGGCAGAGATGCCTGAGAACCACAATACAATACAGTGGCAACAATCCCATTGCAGATAGAGACAGTCACACACCCCCAGTAGCCTTATGGTCAATTGCTAGCTGGGCAGTCATACCAAATGGACGAACAGCACGTAGCCGCTGCAAACTAGGCACATACCACAGATATGCAGCCCTAACAGGTTGGCACCCTGTCAAAAACAGAATGCAGAGCTGTAGCAAAAGATGGGATGGACATCAACTTAAGGTGCCATATGACTAGTGGCAGCACCACAGTACCCATGCCCCTCCTCCATGTACTGCAGACAATTGTAAAGACCCCCACCACACCCCCATGCCATCCACCCAACCATCCCATTCTGTTGCACACATATAGGTGCAGTTTTGTACAACTATCACCATCAGCACTGCATGCCAACAGTCACTACCCCCATAACAGTACGTAACAGTGTCATGAGGGAAGTGGCCTCCATGAATACGGGGGACCTGAGTTGGACCCCCTGGGCAAAAGCATGGCACACATACCATAACAGCATGCAGTTGCCTGGGAACACATACTGGTCATTGTGGTACTGAGCTTGGTCACTCGTTCCATAGTTGGGCTAATTATAAGTGTACTGCCCCAGCATAGCTCAACTCATGTAGGTAGTTGTACAAACATGGTTCATCTCATTTTTGTAAACATCTCCTGATGCTAACACAGTATGTTCCATAAAAGTGAGTACAAGTTGCAGCTCTTAGAACTGCCTTTTGTTCAGTCAGTTACCCTTAGAGCTCATCTACCCTTTCTGAGTAACTGAACTGCCCCCCCTCACCAGTGGTAGCAGACAGAACAGTATCACGACCATTCCACCGTTTGTCACATGCCCCCCATTCAGCTCATTTGCACCCATACAGCACTTAGCACACTAACATATGGTCACCCTGTACACAGTGCTGTTCTGAGCTGCACTTGCCCATCACAACTGCTGGCAGTGCAGCGCTCAGGTACCGACGGTGTCCCTTTGATTCCGCAGGGTCTAATGCCACCCAAGGCTCCCCCACATGCCCACATAAGGGATCAACTCAGGGATCCAGGGCAGGCATCCAACTGGATGCCTGCTTGGGTCCCACATTCCACTCCCTGCAAAACCCCGATCCAGCAATGCGCAGCTGGTCACCGGGGGGAAGCATGGACAGGTGGCTGGCAATAGTGAATACCAGCTGCTGCGCACACCTGTCCATGGGTGTGGAGCTGCGCAAGCGGGGTATGCACCTTTGGTGCGTACTTTACTCTACTTTGCTTTACTTAAGTGCATAGGGCCCGTGGTATGTATATTTACTTATTTACTTATTAAAATGTTTCATCAGGAAATCCCAGTTGATAATGGTATCCCAGGGATAGGCAACAAAGGGCAAGATATATGAGTTTACATGTATAACAGCATTCATAGTTTTAAGAAAAACTACAATTAACAAAGAGCGCACTCCCCTCCAGTAGCTAAGGACCTGATTAGCATTTCTATAGTACAAAAAAAATTTGTCAAAGTATCTTGTAATAGTTTAAATGAACTTGTAATGAGTGTTATGAAACTTTCAGTTTAAAAGACTGCCAACCACCATCTCACGGGCAGTCATTCACTCCCTTGCCTGTAAGAAGCTAACGTGCCCTCCGGACTCTGGCATTGGACGGCAGGGCTAATTAGCATATGGGGGAAGGAGCAAACAGCAAGCAACTACCCATGAGATAGCATTGGGTAGACCTGTAAACTGGAAGTTAAAGCATACTCTTTACAAGTTCATTTAAATTATTAAATGGTGCTTTGAAACATTGTATCTTCTTTGAGGATATCTCTTGGATCAGGCCACACTTATGGAACTACAGTCACCAGGCACTAGGACCACACAGAAACTTTTTCGCTAACAGTCTACTAGGGGAAGCCCACAATGTCATCAGCCGATGTCGTCCTTCCTGTATAAACATGGGTGGCCCCGCGCCCTCCTCAGTTCTTTTCCCACCGTCGACCATCGCACGTCGAACTCCACGGAGACACCGCCACTTCAGTCAACCACCAAATTTTCGATTTCTGTTGCTCTTTATTTTTTAACCCTAATTCATTAATCTCTTTATTTTTTTAAATTATTGTTGCCTTTTTTTGTGCCGCCCAACCCTGAGAAACTGTTCAGATACTACAATCGTGGTAAGAAGAGCTACAATAAAGATGACCACAATAGCATCTGCTGTCTCAACACGGACCACGACATTAAGGCCTGTGACCTCTGCTGTGGATTCAGCAAGTCTACTGAGTGGTGCCATCAGAAGGCCCTAGAGTCCCCCTCCTGGAACAGAAGATTGCCAGAATGGAGAAGGAGCTTCAGGCAAGAAGCTCCTCTGCATCACCAGTTCCATCCACAAACTCCCAATCTCCAAGGCCCGGGAGAAATTGGATGATAAACACAAGCATCTGGAGAGGGATAGGAATAAGGAGAAATTCCCCACGGTGTGCTTTCAGTCACTGCTTCGAGCGCCGGCTGCTTCTGGGTCATCGGCCACCTCTGCAGTGACTCCCCCACTGCCCACGCCCTTTCTTCCACAGGCCAGCCCTGGCAGTGCTTCCCACGCTTCCCTCTCTGGCCAGTGATGGCTCATCAACATTGAGCCTTCTGACATCCCCATTGATGTTCTAACCCCTGCTGTTCAAAGACCTTCTTGCTCAGGGGTAACAGACAGGAAGTTCTGCCAGACCAGCTCCAGCCGACACTGTCCTATTAACACTGATATTTCTGCCTCCCCTGCCGACGCCTTTGGCCATTTTGTCGATACCTTTGGCCATTTTTCTCAATGCTGGGGATTGAGCCTCCCAATTGATGCCTCAGGCCATCATGTCGATGCCAGGGTCTCAGCCCTTCTCGTCGTTGTTTCAGGCCATACCGCCAATGTCGGGGAACTAGCCGCCCCCCAACAGTGCTGCAAGGTGCTCCAGTAATGCTGATCACCATCGACGTCCAGACTTTGCTCTCCTCCTTTTGGGAGTTCATGCACAGCCTTGCTCCTCCTCTGGGCTCATCAATGCTGGGGCCTACTAGGCCAGCTTCTGCAATGACACCTTCCTCATCAACATGCCCAGCTCGCTCTCAGTTGTTGATGTCTTCTGTGCCCTATTCAGAGCCAGTTGATGAGTACCATCCTGACCTCCTCCTGCATGAGGAGGAGGAGGAGGAGGAAGAAGAGGGGGGGCTAGGAGCCCCTCCAGTTCTACCTCCACTGTTTCCTCATGGGGCTAGGACCCGATGACTCCTCCTCCATCTCAGTGATGAAGCAACTGCAAACAGCTATGCGGTTTGATGTTGAGGAGCAGCATGTTACCAGGAGAAATCTGGCAGAAGAGCTGGAATTGCCAAATTCCGTCAACCTAAGTTCTGCACGCTTTACAGGATCAAAGTTCATATCCCGTTCCACACATGGCAGTAGATTATTGTAAACATTGTCCTTCCTGCATTTGAAAATGGAGATGAGGTGCACAGTGCTGCCCATAAATCTATCCCTAGACCCTATAACCAGACTGGAACCTCCTTTTCCACTTCTGTCATGTTCTCCTCAGCTGCCAGGTCTGCACTCTTCACCTCATTACTGCTTCATCTACTCCTCTGTCTCTTACTCCCCTGTCATCCCTTTATCACATGGAGAGATTCTCTTTCTCTCTCTCTCTTGTTTGGTTCTGTTCCCTGCTGTTTCAGCTCCCCCCATTCTGTGACTGTCCCCTTCACTCCTTGCCTCTCTCCCTCCTCCTCCTCACTTTGATCTGCCAACTCCAGTGCTCTCTCCTTATCTCACAGTAATACCATGGCAGAGTAGTTGCCTTCTCCTATCTGCTATCGCAACTTTGATGTAGTCTCTTCAGCCACTCCATTTTCTTCCCTTCCATTCTGCCCTGAAAGCTCTTCTCTATGACTACACCTTTCACACCTGCTCATGCACCTAACCTCTCCTCTCACCTTCCATCTGCTCTTTGGGTCCTCCCTACCAGCTCCCACATTCCTGCTCCTTATTCTTTTCCCTCTGCTTGCTACTTATTCCATCCATTGTTTTTTTCCTTCCCTCCTATTTACCCCCCCCAGCTCTGTCACCCAGCATCCCAGGAACTTACCTTCCCATCCTGGTGCTTCCCCCATGGCTTACCTCCCATGGCGTGGATCAGTGACTTCTGCTTGCCATCAAATGGATCCAGTTCCAGGAGAGGGCCCTGTAGCTGGTACGGAGCCTGTGAGGGGTCGGTCTGTCATCCTGTACTGCACCCAGCCATGTTTCTGCACCAGTTTCTCCCTAGGGGAATGGGCATGCAATGTCATCCATATGTACCTACACACGGTCCCACGCATTGGATGTCATTGGTTGCTGTTCCCCCATTTCCTTAAGCTGTGGTCCATGACTGCCTGTACCCCCGGCCACTGATACAGGCCAGACATGTGCTGGACACCATATCCCTCCATAGGGGAGGAGAACAGTGCACTGGGTGTTTGCTCCTCCTTTCCCCAGCCAACCCCCAGTGATTGGAATCTATTCCTGAAACCAGGTCACCAATGTGGTGGCAGATGAGTCATAATACCTCAGCCTTCCATGCCAGTGGGCCAGCAACCCAGTGTTTAATCTTTGCGCTGTGGCTGTATTCTTGAATATGAGTTTAACTAAGCACATGATGCAGGTCTTATTACCTGATGTGCACTATTCCCTAGTTTATTCACATGTCCATTGTTTAGTTACCTTTTACTACTACAATTATCACACTTTATTATAATGTTTTAATTATATTGTATTTTTTTTTCATCTTTTGTTTATACTCCTCAGCAAACGACTCTCCCTATTATCGGCCCTCCCCAGCATCCACCAGTTTTACTCACCTCTCAACTCAGAAGTGTCTAGTTGTCCAGACACAGGGCCCAAGGGAGACTGGTACACTCCTGACAGTCACCACCGTTTTTCCAGTTTTCTGCCCTCCTCATTGCTGGGGTGCGACATGTCAGCAACATACGTGGAGGCGTACGCACACTGCGGAGTCCCACAGCACCCTCCCTTCACTGGAGTCCCTGACCATTCTGCCCTCAGGCCTCCACCTGGGGGCAGTCATTCAGCAAGACTGCCAACCCACCCTCCCCAGGAGAGGAGAGCTGTCCTCCAGACGCTCAATCTTCTCCCTCCCCAGCCGACCCACTTATACTGTGAACACGGGTCACCAGCATGGCAGCAGGTAAGGCAGTGATGCCTCAGCCTTCCACGCCACTGGGCTGGCTATATTGTACTGTTTTGAATTATGTAATTGCTTCTTTTCTCCACCCTTTCCCCATCCACCAGAATACCTCCGGAAATCAGCTTTTCTCAGCCTTTCCTACTAAAAGATTTTAAATAAAGAAATGTCTTTGCGTCCTTTTGTTTTCTTTTTAAGATATGCTGACATTAATATGCACCCTGGAGAGTGGGTTTCATGGGACTGTTCTATTGATAGAGGAATGTTGCCCATCCATGACACAGCCGAGATACAGACTCACTCACCAGCGATATTTTTTTCCTCAAAGCAGACCCTGCTTACTTTTTACTTTAGTCCCATTGGGAAGACCCTGATGGCTGCTGGGCTTTCTGACCACAATCAGAACGTTAAAGGGGAAGAAGTGCTGCTGATCAGTCTCAGTCAGCTGGCTTGTTCTTGGGATGGGAGTCAGGATCAGGACCAGATTACTAAGGAGGGAGAGTTGGCAGTGGGCAATGGAAGTCAGTGCATGATGGGTTGCTAGGGAGGGGGGGTCTTTTTTGTGTCATGCAATCAGGTGGACAATTATTTTTTTTTAAGCCAAACACTCAGTGCCATGGAGACCCCAGCAGGCAGCAGCTTAAGATAAGGGAGTGTTGGGGTGGACACAAGGGTAGGGGGATAGGGAGGTCTCTTTTCTGGTCTTATATTCAGTCCTATTCTGTGTACCAGGTGGGGGCAGGTATTTATGTGCAGTCAGATGCAGATCTGAAACTTTAATTTCTAATTCCAGTTCCAGTTCTAATGCTTTAACTGGGGTCAGAACAGAATCAGACGATCCAGTAATCCAACAGATGCACAACGGAATGGAATCATCTGATTCCAACCAACCCTACTGCAAACTGAAAAATATGAGAGTGCCTGTTTATCAAAAGTAAGCTACTTGAGGTACCTGACAACTCTACAGTCTTGGTGCAGAGCTCATATAAAACATTCTATGCATTTCACACATTCCACTCCCCCTTCCCTACTGGAAAAGACTTACGGGTCAGTTCTGAGAGGTTCAATCTGTGATTTGCTCAAAGATTTGCATCCCAAATATAAGCGCTGTCACTGTTTCCATTCTACATGCAAATACTGTTTCGAGAAGAGCCAGTGCTCATGTTTGTAAAACACCAGGTAGCCAAGGCCTTGCGGATAAAGTGAAAACGGATTGAGAAAAAATGAAGCTGGTCATGCCTTTAAGTAAAACTAACAGTACTGACCCCAAAATGTGACCACACTAGCCACTCAAATTTATTTATTTAGTAAGTTTTTTTTCCACAAAATGCCATCCCCCAGCTTCGCTGGCAGCAGTGTAACAAAAGGGCTTTTATGTTTGGTTCATGAGACTGAGTTCTAGTAATCCTCCAGCAGTGCCAGTCCAGGGCAATTTATAGGAATGTATAAAACTGTCTCACTCTGCCTTTTCACACGAAGTGTCCATTTATTTCAACCGATCAAAACAATTATAAATCACTTACGAAATTTTGGTCAATCAGTGCACAGACCCACAGGACAGTTTATCCTGCATATAACGATCATGTCTTGCAGCAATGTTGAAGAGAAGCATCCACTTCAGAAGCTGGGTGAAGAGTGTTGTTTCATTTTTAAAAATTGAATAAATGTGATGTAAAATGTTTTATAAGCAAGCAATAATACCCAACAGGGTGGGCAGTATTGGGCTATACTGGACCACTCCAGTGGAGTAATGAGGCCCAACGCCGAAGGGGGAGGGCCTTACAGCCGCTGGGTATTATTGTGCTTAGAAAATGGGCTACATGTGGCATTTTTACATGGGCTTAAAAAAATTTAATAAAAATAAAAAAAGTAAAATTAAATGCAAGTAATTTTTTATAAGTAGTCCCTCTACTGGTAATCCTGCCAGTAGAGGTCACTGTAGTGTGTAACATTTGTTTTTGTTTTTTAAAACTGTTATCTCAGTGGTTGTCTTCAAGCCTACCCACTTTGTTTTCTTTGTTTTAGTCCCCCCAGCCCTGTTACCTCCATGCTCTGCTTTTACTGTATTTAATGAGGACTGTATTGGGGTTGGGCAGTGAGGCTGCCTGAAAGAGAGAGAATCACCAGGTTACTTTTTTTTTGGGGGGGGGCTATGCGGAAGCTTCTTTTTTTCAGCAACAGAAAAGCATGCATGAAGTGAGGGGAGAATGGGACATTAGCTGTGGAAGAAACACCTGGGCGGGAGACTAGTGCTACAAGAGAAAGTGGCACATTGAAGATTCCCATGGTTTAAATGTTTAAATTGCTTACTGGGAGCACATCAGCAAGCAAAGGGAAATGATCTGGACCAGGAGTGTGCCGAAAGTACAATGAACACAAAATGCCTTCTGGGCTGCCAGTGGGGTGAATTTAACTAACGGACTGAAACATTCTGCGTAATTGTTCTGGTGGCTACTGTTTGGGGTGTGGGACAGAGATGAGCAGTGTTTTCTTGAGTTTGTCTCCCACTGATGGAGACATTGCCAGCTTGTGGTATTTAAGCAAACGGGTAGCTGGCTGAATGAGGAGGGACTGAGTAGCAGTCAGTGCTAACAACGCTCTGTACCACTGTGAAATGGTAACATTTTTAAAAAGTCATTGTTTCTTTTCTGTGCCTTAGTGACACTTTGTTATTACAGGAAGTAATTTTGAGGAATTCTGCAGGGAGTCCTTGTCTCGCTCAGTAAGCAAGAGAAAACAATGGCAGAAAAGGTGGGCACAATGATAGGGTCATGACAGGTTCACAAGGTTGGGACTTGTTTTTAGTAGGGCTCTACTTGTGCTTAATGTACGCCCCCCACACACACACACCTCCCCCTCCCACCTCTGCCATGGCTCTCATGGATGTTTTATTGGGAAAATGTTATCAGAAAGAAAGCAAACAAATTGATTAGAAAATAGGAGTGCCAATAAGTGATTACAGCTTACCAGTTAAGGACACAGTAAGACTGAGGTTTTACTAATGGTCTTGCCGGTGGCTCGCTACCACCTGCGGTTACATGGCTCATAAAAATACCACTGTTCTCCCTGTTGGCAAGCGGAGCAGTGGCAGGTGGGTGGATAGTGAACAGAACTTTTAAACCATATACTATAATAAATAAAATATGGGTGATCACATACAACTAACCTTGTGTTTCCATCTTGAGGTCCATAAGATGTTATCTCAACCCCTCAATAGAAACATAGGCTTGTTGTGTATGGTCACCCATATTCCTTATTTTATTCCTAGTTTACTTAATCTCTCCTCCGTGGCTCCCTACTGACACTGACGCTTGTTTTTTCTATTTTCATACTAAGGGCTGGAATAATGAAAAAAATACTGCATTGTAAATGCATACTACTTCAGGTAACATGTGCTATTTCATACCTCCTGATTCAGGAAACAGCCTCAGAAGGTAGCGGCAGCAATTAGCAGGGACACAACAGGACTCAAGCTAAACACTGTGGAAGTAGCACATGCTAACTGCAGGGGTCCAGCAGCCGAAGGATAGCAGGGCAGGACACCATTGCCACTGAGGAAAAAAAAAAAACCAGCAAAAATACAGGCACAGTAACAAAACATGCACACATGGTGCAGTTCATAACAGACGCAGACAATGCAGCACACAGAAGTGGTGCAAAGGGAGCCACCATCACTAGCATGGCCATGATTAGCATGCCAGCCACACCCCCAGAACACTGTGGCGCAGCATTCAGGAAGCAAATAGTACCGCGATCCCGCTGTGCTAAATAAGGGGGTTCTCAAGTACCCCTTAAATAGCACAGCAGTACTACTTCACTAGGATGCAATAGTGCTATAAATTAGCAATTGTACAGGCTGCCCACACACTGGCAGCATTCCACAAGGAGAAGGAAAGGGATGCAGAGGTATATTTCATTTGTTTTATTCAGAAATTATTCACCCAGCATAGCCCAGCTGAGATGTAACATACTGGTTACAGTGTGTCCTGCCTCAACCTGCCTGTACAACTGGATGGTTTGGAGCACTGGGAGGTTAAATGACTTGCCCAAGGTCACACAGAGATTATTTGGCTCTAGTAGGGTTTGAACCTGTGTTCCTCTGTTTCCAAGTCAAGAGGTCAAGAGATTACACAAGATACTATAGCCCTGGGAGTCCAGGAAAGAGACTGATCAATGCATACTAGATGATTGTGCTTTTAAAGGCAGATAGCATGTGCTCTCTGCCCATTCTTGAATCACATGTTGCTTGCACTACTCTAGGCTCCTGTATAGCAGTGTCTGTGATATCATTTTCTGCAGCCCCAATAACAAGCTAAAGACCTCATGAATATTACCATGCCATTTGCAAAACTGCACTATGTGATTCTTGAACACAACTGCTGCGCCAGTTACCAGTGCTCTTGTTGCTTCTTCAATCTTGGGGTGCTGCAGAAATGGTAGTGGTATCTTTACTGTGTGCTATTTTCACATTCGTGAATCTAGCCCTATGTCTCTTACTCCACTAACCTGCAAATTATTATTTTAAAGTTCTGAAGATCAAAGACATTTATGTCTCCCCTCCTTCACATTGTATTGACACATAAAACTGTATTGCAATGATCTGTTCATGTTGATCTACCTCCAAGCTTTCATTTTAAAACAGAAGTAAGTTTCTAGCCCTAACAGTTCTGAAGTTATATGTTTTGAAAGGTAATTTATTTAAATTGGGCTAATTTTAGGATCCATTAGGGCTAGGAACTTCAGCTAAGTTTATGAGTTGATATATCATGTTACTATGCTACCATTTCCAAACCTCGATAATAAAAACATTAAATGGTTGAAAACATTTTAAAAATCCTGTTCATTTTACCAATGTTACAACAGAATACATAACAATATATAAATTGCAGCACAGATCAACTATAGCAAAACAAAAAGGAGTCTGGGAGGTACTAGTGATTGTTCCTTTAAACAACAAACAGTCCTTCCCTAGTGTTATATAGTGCCAACAAGAGACAGCTCTGATACAGCGGCACGGCTTTTCAGTAACAACCCCTACACCGTATACAGTGATTCACCACCCCCCCACACACACACACCAGACAATTACAGTTTTTCTACCACCACCCCTAGCACAAGACCCTCTTTTGCCCCTGCCTTACACGTATGTTCAATCCCCTCCCAGTACATTCAGACACACTTTTAGGCCCGCCCTCCACACCATACACATGTTCAACTTCTTCAACACCAGGCACAACTACAGCTTCCCCCCCGCATCACCAGACCCACTTATAGACCCCAAACGCTAGCTATGCAGATTCATCCCCTTCCACTAGCTTCTGGCAAATGTTTTATTGCCCCTTCCCTCACCGTACACACAGCTTCAACCCACCTAACCAGACACAATTACAGTTTCGCTTCCCCGGCACCAAACCCACTTTTGTATCCCACCAAGCACTGTGTACACACAGATTAAACAAGCAACTATCCCTCTCCTTCAGACAACTTTTTAGTCCCCCAACCCCATATACACAAGTTATGCTCTACAAGCCATTGTCACTACCCCAAGTCCCAGAACCAGTTTAACCCCCCCACATGCGCTGACCACACAGATTAAAAACCCTTCTTTCCCAAGTTTTGGACACCTTCCATGCTCCCCCCAGTGGTGGTGTCCTGCTAGTACACATTTTTAGATTGTTTTTACCCAGAATAGGTCAGCTGAGAGGCAATATGTAATTTTCAGTGGGCTCCCACATTCTGACCCCAAATTGCCAACATCTTTTTGTGACCTGACATTATAATGAAGACAGGTTGAATTTTTTAAATGCCATTCAAAAGGTAATTTTGCAGTTCAACCGCAAAAGCAAGTTTCAGAGAGGATTTGAAAAATGACACTTGTCATGTTCAGGAGGTGGGGTAACACAAGGGATATGCTGAACACTGGGGCCAAAATCTGCAAAAATAAGGTAACGAGTAAACAATGGAACAAGTCAACATTTCTTCATAACTTGTTTTCACATTTTGTCCCCAAATTTTCAACATAGTCTTTTTCGTGACCACTCCTAATGAACATGAAAGCTGCCTTTTATAAAATAGTGTCTGGAACATCATTTTACACTACTAGTGCGAAAACACATTTTGGCTAGGGGTTGAAAAACGACAGCTGTCATATTCATGAGGTGGTGTGAAAAAATGGCTATGTTGAAAATTTGGAGTTAAAATATTGAAAATTACCAAAGTTATGCATGTGCTTTGAAAAGTTTCAACGTACACTCATAACATTGTTTTTTTTTTAATATTTTTACCCTACATTTTCAACATAGCCTTCTTATGACCCCATTGCAAGAATAAAGACAAAGAAAATTTTCAAATCCTGCCAAAAAGGTGATTTTGCGCAGAGACCGCTAAATCACCTTTCAGGGTGGAGTTTCATAATTTCACTGCCATTGTTCATGAGGCGGGTCCCAAAAAGGCCAAGCAGAAAATTTTGGGGGAAAATATTTAAAAATGACCAAGTTATAAGGACAAGTTCAAAACCTATTCAAATACTTTGAACTATATACTGGATTTCCTGAGCTCCTGGTCTGACATTGAAGAGTGAAGGTGTGTCTCTGGTCCAGAGAGAATTATGGCATTGAACCCCCAGTAGGTAAGTAAGTGATGAGAGGCGGGTGCTGAGGGAGGGCCGGGTGGGGAGAAGATACTGACAACTGTGGGCCAGCAGTGGCAATAGACATCGATCAACAGTTTTCCTTTTTAAAAGGTGAATAAAAACCAGAAAAGACTATGAAAGATGTTTGTCTTTTTTTCAGGTACTGACATAGAGATTGGGCACTCTAGTGTCAGTGTAATGTTTGGCGACTCCAGGGCGGGCTCCGTGGTATCACACAGTGAAAATGGGTGGGGTGAGGGTACCAGCCGGCAGGGTGGGAGGGATTAAGAGATGGTTTTCTTTATTCCAGGTATTGAAACTGGGTACTGGGCACCCCAGTGTTGGTGTTGTCTTTGGCGGCACCAGGGGTGGGCTCCCCAGTGTCACACAGTGAAAATGGGCAGGATGGGGGGGTACTATCCAGCACCAGGAACTGGACACCCTGGTGTCAGAAAATGAAAAAGGAAGGGGTGGGAAGGATTGTTTTTATGTAGGGGGCAACAGCAAGCTGATCATGACATGGATCAGCCCTGCTTGCTGGGCGGCATTATACAGATCAAAGGAGAGTGACGCCCTATGATTCTCTGAACTACATAAAGTTTCTGCCCAGCAAGACCAGAAGAGTGTCATGATCAGTCTGGCTGATGATTGGTCTGGCACTGTCAGGCCCCTTGCAGACTGCCCTACATTGCACTGACAGTGACACACCTCTCAGAATCCACTATCATACCAATACATTCCCTTTACACAAGCACAAGGGTAAACATAAAAAGTTATGATCATCTGTTCCCTGGTCTTGATGTGCTTGCAAGTCTAAGCAGAAATAATACCTGGCATTTAGCAGATCACTCTCCCTGTCCTTGACCGGCGGTGTAGTGCAAGATCCAGATCCTGCAGCAGCAGGCAGACTAAACCAAGAAGGTGGCTACAGTGGAAGGCAGAAAACAGGGTCCATGGGCAGGCAATGTGGGGTTGCCAAAGCCAGATTGTGGTGGGAGGGATGCCAGAGAAGCTGGTGCTAGGGAGAGAGGAGGAGGAGCACATAAATCTGTGTGGATGGAATGGGGAAATGTTATAGGGAAGGGAAGTTGCTCAGAACAGGCAATTTGCTCTAGTACTTAGAACAGAGCTGTCAGGATACCGTGGACATGGGAGTCAGTGTTGGGGAAGGCAGATAACTGAGGGGGCAGAGGATGTTTGTGGAAAGCAAGTCATGTGATGGTGGGACAGGAAGCTGAATAGCAAAGGTGGAGGCAGGGGAGCTGGCAATGGAGGAGCAGATGATGAGGAGAGTGGGCAGGAGGTGTGTGAGGGAACAAAAGTTATGGGGCATGTAAGTGGAGTCAGTGAAGCTGGCAATGGAAGAAGGGGCCTGAGTAATGTACTGTATGTGTTTGCATCTTTATACTTTATCAGGTTAATGCATTAGCAACATTTTGGCTTTGATTAAAGCTTGCTGAGCTTCACTGACTCTGTCACAAAACAGTAGCTATATCTCACTTGCCTGAGGCCTTTGGCTTCACTGACAAGAATTAAACTTACACAAGGTGGGGCACTTTGCCTGTTTGCTGCTGGCTGTGGGAGTGGAAACTTAGAGCAAATGTATTGGACACTCTAGAAATCAGTTTCCACAGAGCTAGCAGTCAACAGATACAAGTAAAAGGAGAGAGAGAGAGAGAAACATATTTCCTAAAAAATCTCTAATGAAAGATATTTAAAGCCTCTGCTTGTTGTCTGTAAGGAAGCTGAGAGAAGGACAAAGGCTTTTAATAAAAGAGAGAACTGGAGACCGGAGGGCTTTCATGCATGAGTGAGTACAGCAACTTGCACAGACAAAACCAGATATAAGGGTTGCTCTAATGAACATAAATCTGAAGGTGGCTGCTAAAGAAGAAAGGAAAGATGAAGGGGTCTGTAAAAAAAGAAGGAAAAGAATGAGGACTAATAGTGCAAATAGTTATCCGTAGAAGGACGTTCATGAAGACGATTATAAAAAGACTCAAATAAAACAGCTGAGCAGCTACAGGGGACTCTAGCTGGTATTTTGTTTTCAAGTGTAGGA
Organism: Neoceratodus forsteri; assembly: GCA_016271365.2. Taxonomy (NCBI): domain Eukaryota; kingdom Metazoa; phylum Chordata; order Ceratodontiformes; family Ceratodontidae; genus Neoceratodus; species Neoceratodus forsteri. The sequence continues at coordinate 21,459,366 of CM028135.1, read as the reverse complement.
ATACAAACCATAAAAAGCTAACAAGATGGATAAATTTCGTATGATTTTCCAGTTCCTGCAGTCCAATCAGGAATCGTTTATGAATGGCATCTGTGGGATCATGGCACTAGCCAGTGCCCACCTCTACTCAGCCTTTGACTTTAATTGCCCCTGTCTGCCAGACTACAACCTGATATATGGCATGGGAATTCTGTTTGTGCCCCCAATAGTACTGTTTTTATTAGGGTTTGTCATGAACAATAATGTATCGATGTTGGCGGAGGAGTGGAAGAGGCCCACTGGAATGAGACAGAAAGACCCGGCGGTTTTACGTTACATGTTCTGCTCGATGGCACAGCGGGCAATGATTGCCCCAGCAGTCTGGATCTCGGTGACTCTATTGGATGGTAAATGTTTTATCTGTTCCTTCAGTACTGACATACCACTGGAGAAGCTGGGAAACTCAACAGAACATGGGCTGTCGGAGAAGGAGCTGAAAAGAATACTGGCCAGAATACCCTGTAAGGATATCTTTAATGGGCAAGACATTGTGTCTAGAGAAGTTGCTGCAAGGTACCTGCGTTGTATCTCCCAGGTAAGGGCAAATGCATTTTAGTAACTTTTATGCAGGCAGACCCAACAGGTGTATGCTAGAAGCACAGAAAATCTGCATTCTAATTTAAACAGAAGATTCAGTCTTTGCCATATAGTGTATGGTTTGGGCTTATTCTCTACACAAAACAGTGGCTTTTGAAAGCTTGTTGTAGGACAGTTCAGAGGACCAAAAAGTTGTTGTACTATCATTCTAACATCACATCAATAATACAACAACTTTTCAGCCTTGAGCTACCATCTGATTGGATGAAACAGGGCTGATTCAAAAAATCATTTTAAAATGGCGGCGCTTAGCGAGTAGTCAGGCGAGCAGTTCTTTGACACAGTTTGTACACGGACTGCCATGGTCAGCTCCATGTGTCCAAACTACCAATTTGCAGTTGTTTTTCTTTTTTTTTTTGTTAATTACTGGCACGGCTAAGGGGTCAGAGCAGAGCAGAACTGCAGCAAGGAGAACTGGTATCTTCGGGGATGGGACTGCATCGAGGAGGACCCGAATCTTACGGGATGGGAGTGGAGAGAGCGAGAATGAAGCGAGGAGTGATGCGGAAATGTGAACACAAGGTATGAACCTTGTGAAATTAAACTTTGCACATTTTGGGAAACCACATGCTATATAAAAGAGTGGATTGGTGACCATCCACAACTAAGGCTGTTTCCATCTCGGAAGTTGATGACATCAGCGAGACCTCTCGAGCTTTGCTCTTGAGGTCTCTATGATGTCATCAATTCCCTCAATGGAAACACAGGCTTGCTGTGTATGGTCACTCATCCACTGTTGTATATATCTTTCACTGTCCTGTTTAGTTATGGCAGCAACTATTTACAGTCAACCTTCTGAATTTGCTGTACGTCATTTCAATTATATCTAGACGGCAGAGTTGTTTTTGGATGACTGATTTGAGCCAGCAGGGTCAGGAGACTCAGAGAAACATCACAAACAGCCCAGCTTTTACTATCAAACTATAGGTGTCTGTGTGGATCAGGTGGTAGTGTATACAAATCAGGGACAGAAGTTCATGGGTTCCAGTCCCCAGCTGGGACTGGTCTCATGCTGTAAATGCTGACACACAAGTATAGCGCTAGGGGGATGCTGTGCTATAATTTGGATGAGACATTAAACTGACATCCTGGCTACCCTTTTCTAGCGGTTGTTCTGGTGGCCACACCTCTTGGGAAGAGTAGAGGAATTTGTGTATACCAACTATATTTACTGCTTGGATTTCACTCTCATAGCCATGATACATCACATGCATGTTACCCTGTAACCTTAATATTTTATGTCATGCAACTTTGACTTATTGCCCAAGTCAGTGGAAAGTGCTGTAACAGTTTGAATCCCTCCAGAACTTGAGACTAAAGGTTGATACGAACTCACAAAAACAGACAAGAGGGTTACCTTGTCTGTTACACTGTTCACAAGACTGTGCTCAGAGGTTGGTACTTTGGGAGTAGAGGGCCTGACCTGCTGAGTGGGTTTGTGACACCCATTATGTGCCACCTTGATGGCCCGGGACATGCCTGACAACCATCCCTGAAATCGGTGCACCCACCTGGCTAACAAATTAATTAATTTCCTTGGTATCCTGCCACATTTCTCTCATTCATTAAAATACCACCAACAGATTACTCTGGTTGTATTTCAGAGGGTTTGCCCCGATGAGGCTAAAAATAGACAAAATTGCCTAGTCCTCCTTTCCCAGACAACAAAAATAAAATAAATAAATATAACAATATAAAAACTGCCGGGGGTCCATAGTTGCACATTGTGCTACAAGGCAAGAGCAGATCCAGGTCAGTAGTGCCAGAGTGACAGACTGATGAAGTGTTGCCCCTGGCAGCACATTCTTACGCAGGGAGGCAGGGGCACCATGTTCTGCTGCCACAGTGGCCATCTGCAAAGAGACAGGACGCTCGCTGTCTCTCATGGAGGGGGGTGCAGTTGTGTATGTGTGAGCCCCAAGGGGCCCAGTGGGCTTACGCGGTCATCAAAATTCAATAAATAAATAAATAAATAAAATAAATAGTAGGGTGTGTGCGTCATCCCAGTGGTAGTGGAAGAGAAAGGGACAACCCAGAAGAAAATGACTGCCTCCAAGAGGACAGCACTGGCACTCTTGGACCATGTAAAACCTCTCTGGGCCAATGCCAGATCCTGTCCCAGAAGGAAGTGATGCCTCTCCAGCAAGCTCAGGCTGTGGGGGGGGTATGATGGACCAAAGGACCACATACTAAATAATCCAGGTTGGAAGGTAGTTGGGTGGTGATGGGGGGCCTCTGGCAGGAGAGGAAAACACCTATTCAAAAACTTTTCAAAAATACATCAATAACTACAGATTATGAATTTATTATGAAAAATATCACTAGTGCACATATTGACATAGAAACATAGAAACATAGATTGTTGACAGGGGACTTTAATCTGCCAGATGTAGATTGGAGCCTCCCAGCTAAAGCCTTAACTAGAAGTAGGGACATCCTGGAATACCTGTAAGGGGTGTTTCTCAGGCAACTAATCAGAGAGCACACTTGTGATGAGACAATATTGAACCTAGCACTCACAAACAGGGACAGTGTTGCAGACACCAAGGTGGGAGGTCACCTGGGGACAAGTGATCACTGTACAGTGTGGTTCAATGTAAGGATGGCAGTGGAAGCAAACCACGCAATAACAATGGTCCCAGACTTCAAGAGGGCAGATTTAAAAAAAATGGGTGAATGCCTCTGAGGCAACCTAGCCAGTGGGGGGATGGCCTGGGTGGGGTGAAGGAACAATGGGCCAAGTTAAGGGATGGCATAGTGAAGGGAACAAACCTCTATGCAAAAGAAGTGAGTAAAAAGAGGAGAAAAATGGGCTGTGGTTCTCAAGGGAAGTGGCTGAAAAGGTTAAGGCTAAAAGGGTGGCATTCAGGAGGTACAAGAGATATAGAGAGACAAAAACAGGGAGGTGTACCAAGGGAAGCAGAGGGAAGCAGGGAAAGCATTGAGGAGTGCGAAGGTGCAAACTGAGGAAAGGCTAGCCAAAGGGTTAACTAAAGGGGACAAGTCCTTTTTTAGGTACAGACAAGGAAGACAAGAGGGATTATGATATTAAAAAGAGCAGAGGGAACTGTGCAGAGGAGGATCAAGAAAAAGCAGATATCCTGAACAGATACTTCTGTTCAGTCTTCGTGGTGGAAGAGGAAGGGGGGATTGGCCACATAAAGGCAGCAGGAGCACTAGTGGGAGGGAGGGAGAGAGGGAGGAAGGGAGATGTAAGTCCATTTACAGAGGACAGTGTCCTGAAGAGATTCACACATCTGAAAGTGGACAAAGTTATGGGTCTGGACAGGGTGCACCCAAGGATGTTGAGGGAGCTCTGGGAGATACTGGTTGTGGACAGCCCTATTCAACAACTCACAGTAAACAGGAGAGGTTGCAGAGGACTGGAGAAGGGTAGATGTAGTCTAACTTCATAAAAGAGGCAGTAGGAAGGAGTCTGGCAACTATAGGCCAGTCAGTGGTGGGGAAGTTAATGGAGTCACTGTTAAAGGACAAGGATTGTGGAGTATCTTGAATCCAGTGGGTTACAAGATTTGAGGCAGCATGGATTCTCAAGGGGGAGATCATGTCAGGTGAACCAGATTCATTTCTTCGACTGGGTGACCAGGGAAATAGATCAGGTTGGGGCGTTGGGTGGGGCCTACTTAAACTTCAGCAAGGCCTTCAACACCATACCACATAGGAGGCTCATAAGCAAACTGGTCAGTTTATAGGTGGGTCCTAAACTGAAAAACTGGGCATGAAATTAGTTAATGGATAGCTGGCAGGTGGTGGTGGTAAACAGCACTCACTCAAGGGAAGGGAGAGTGCCCAGTGGGGTCTGCAAGGCCCAGTACTGGGACCAGTCCTCTTTAATGTCTTTATAAGTGACATTGCACAAGAACTTGAATGGAATGTATGTTTCTTTGCAGAGGACACCAAAATGTATTTATTTATTTGAATTTTAGTAACCTAGCAAGCCCACTGAGATGGACTGTCCCTTTTTCAGGGGCAACCTGAGGAAGGGTACAATAGAAGGTATGATACACAATAGGAATACAGCAATAGTAAAGGAATGTATAAAGGCAAGTAAACAGTGATTACAATTATTTGCATAAACATAAATATAAATAGTATAATTTATAAATCACTCAATCACTCGGACAATAACCTAAGATAAAATAAATAGCAACAGATTATATACAATGTTCATAAGGGCAAAAGGGATATGGGAGGGGGACCTCAAGTACAGGAGCAGTACTGGAAGGGGCAGGTTAGGACCACTGGTGGGAGGGCGTTCCAGAGAGAGGGTCCCAAGAAGGAAAAGGCTCTCTGACCAACCGCAAAATGGGGTTTAGGAATAGCTAGCAGTGGGAGGCCAGCCAACCTAAGGGACCTTGTCACAATTTTACATGGAATAAGAGTTTTAAGAAGGGGAGGTGGACAAGTGAACCAGTTTAAAGATCAGACACAAGGTGGAGCAATGCAGTCTAGCTTCAAAGGAAGGCCCACCAAGAGAGGTAAGGACAGAGAAGTGGTGCTCCCTGGAGTTAGTGACAAGAGCGTAGCGTCTAGTCTGGTGGTAAGTTTGTTCTAGTCAGGCAAGGGTGGAGATCTTGGTGGTATGGAGAATAGGAGCTCCATAAGAGATAAGAGGAAGAAGAGAGGAGGATGCTATGGCCAGGCAAGAGGAGGGAGTTAGGTAGGAATGGAGGCGATAAAGAAGGCCTAGTTTCTGATGTAGGGTCCTAACAACACTGGTAACATGAGCATCAAAGTTGAGGTTGGAATCTAAGGCGATACTTAGGTATTTAAATGATTGCACCAGTTCAAGAGGATCACCATGGGAGGAGTTAATCACAAGGGAAGGTGGCCAAGTTAGCTTAGGGGTGTGGTGATAGAAAAGCACAGCCTCAGTTTTCTCATTGTTGAGTACTAGGAGATTGTTGAGCAACCATGCCTCAAGGCTCCGGAAATCCAGTTGTAACTGGTGGTTCAGCCAAGTTGGGTCAGAGGAGGATCTATACAGGATGGCATCATCAGCGTACAGCTGAATTGACGCACCCCCACAGTGCTGAGGTAGTTCATTAATAAACAATGAAAACAGGAGGGGGCCAAGGGTAGACCCCTGGAAGACTCCATCCATTATGGCAGCGAAAGGGGAAGTATGGCCTGCCCATTTCACGCATTGAGTACAGCCAGTGAGATAACTGGAGAACCAGTTTAAAGATAAGGAGTCAAGGCCTAATAAGAGCAGATTTTGTAGTAATAGATTATGATTAACACGGTCAAAGACCTTGGTTAGATCAACAAATATTGCACCAGTAACTAAACCTTTATCCATGGAGTTGAGGATGTCAGAAGTAACCTTGATCAGGGCAGTGAGAGTAATATGGGATTTATGGAAACCATGCTGATAAATGGAGAGAACTATTAAGCTCTAGTTGAGACTGGGGTTGAAAAAGTATGATTTTCTCCTGGATTTTGGCAAGGGGGCAGAGGATGGAAATAGACTGGTAATTCTCAAAAGCAGAGTTAGGGCCACTGTTGTGGATGGGGACTACTATTGTAGCTTTTCACTTACTAGGTACAGTGCCTGAGCAGAAGGACTTATTGAACAGGTCGTGCACAGGGGAAGCAATGGCAGGTGCACCAATTTTTAAGAAGCAGGGCTCCAGGGAGTTGAACCCTGGTGGGCTGTTATCCTTGATGCACCAAAGGAGACATAAGACTTCTTTCCAGGTAGTCAATCTGAGATGGAAGGTAGAGCTATTAATAGTGGTAGGAGGGGTGGGTGGAGGGAGGCCAGATGCAGGAAGGGTGGACTTGTGCTTTGATAAGTCAGTGAAGGCTTTGTTGAACTCGGTGGCAATAGTGGTTAGGTCAGTCATCTCAGTACCGTTGAGGTGCATGATGTTCAGCAGGGCAGAGGATTTTACTTTTTAGAAGGAAGTTAATCTAACCACAGAATTCTTTAGGATTAGAGAGATGGTTAGTTTGCAGGGTTCAGAGGTAGGAGCGTTTAGCTGAGTGTAGCTTGTTTTTGCATAGGTTTCTCAAGTATCTGTATGTCTGCCAGTCAGCAGTCAGGCCAAGAAGTCTTATACGCCTTCTGGAAAGCATCCCGCGTAGCCATGAGACCTCTAAGTTCCTTGGCTGGCCATGGGGCACTGACACCCTTGGATCTGCTTTTGACTAGGGGGCATGGAGGCTGACTATGGAGTTGAAGGTGTTAGTGAAGTATTCTAAGGCAGAGCTGACATCAGGTAGGTGGTTGATCAGAGACCAGTCAGCCTGGAGAGGAAGGCTATGAAGGCTTGAGGGCTGAACTTGGACATATCTGTAGATAACAAGGCTTGGGAGAGAGGTAGGAAAATTCTTCCTGCATACACAGAAGATAGGGGAGTGATCACTCAGCATATAAGGAAGTATACCTATGGCTGTAATGTGGATGCTAGTGAGAACCCAGTCAAGGAGTGTATGGTGACCTGAGTTGTTGCTGTGTCTCACAGGTTCGCTGATGAGTTGTGAGAGATGAAAGTCTGTCAGGGCATTATGGACAGATCCCAAATCGGATCCCAGCCAATTACTGTTGAAGTCACCACAAAGCACTAAGTCTGCAGGTGGGAGACAGGACCAGGATGTAATGAGGGAAGTAAGGGAGGTAGAAGGAGCACTAGGTGGGAGATAAATACAGCCAAAGAGTAACTTCTTCATTTGACCAAGTATTACAGTTACACAGATGGACTACACCATTAAGGCATCACGGGGGGCAGCTCTGATATAGTCAGGGTGGAGGGAGTGTAGAAAAGCATGCCTCCACCATGTTTAGAGGAATGATCACACCTAAAGACGTTGTAGCCGGGGATAGAAATCTCATGAGTGGGAATGGAGAGTTTAAGCCAGGACTCTGTGATGGCCAGCACGTCAGGGTTGTAATGGTGGGTCCAGGCTTCTAGCTCAGGATGTTTGGGTCTCAGACTATGGACATTCATATAGGCAATTAGCAGCCCTTTAGTGTTGCTCCACATGTGATCACATAAGGCAGAAGAGGGACATAGGGGTCCAGTGTTTGTTTCAACATCCCCTGAGAGAAGAAACAGAAAGGTTAGGGGCAAGTAGTTAAATAAATGTTGGTATGGCCTCGGGTAGTGGCACAGCCAGGGACCAAGGCATGGGGTTCCACATCTTGTGAGGAGGGATGGTGTCAGAGTCGCTAGTGCAGCAGTCCACTGTGGGTTGTGTGCAGTGGCAACAACCCTATTACCTTGTGTTCCCATGTGGGTGGGAGGGAAAGTGGCCTCTAGAGGGGAGTTGTGATGGGCTGCAAATGGGTTGTGTGCAGTGGCAATCTCCCTATTATCTTGTATTCCAATGTGGGAGGGAGGAAAAGTGGCCTTTAGTGGGGAGTTGTAATAGGCTGCAAATGGGAAAGTGGTGAGGTAGAAATATGATGACAATAAAGTCACGTGGCCAATTGTGATTATATCTTACAGGTCAGCCAAGGGTTTTGCAATAATTTACAATAGGGAGGACAGTCAAGAGGGGGTGCAGAGAATCGGCAGACACCTGAGAAAACTCAAGCAGTCGTCAAGGGTATGGCAGCTGCGCTCATTACCAAAATTTGCAAATGCACCTAGGGCACAGAAACGCAGAGGTGGAGTATAAAATGGGGGTAGAGGTACTGACGGTTACCAAACAGGAAAGGGACCTTGAAGTAAACATATCTGATGACCTCAAGGTGGCAAGGCAGTGCGACAAGGCACTAGGAAGGGTCTGTGGGATGCTGTAGGTTATAGGGAGGGTGTAGTCAAAGCATAGGTCAGAAAGCATAGGAAGACCAGAAGAAGTTGTAAAATTTGAAAGTAGCGCTTTATTATTATCAATAATAGTAAAATAAAAAATGTTCATTATAACTATTTACAAAGGCAGTACAAAGAGAGAAAACAGAATCCTTCACCTGAGGGTATCTCTAATTTCAAGTTTAAGTCTCAGTCTATCAGTCTCTCTAGCAAAAGCATCACTGCTCTTTTTGTAAGTCTTTGCCTGGGAACTCATTAAGAGACATCCTATTTTTTACAAAATGTTCTTGTCGGTTTCTTTGCAGGTGCATCAGGCCTGAGAGGAGCTCAAACTGCATCTCAGGTTAACCCCCTAAATTCCAAATAGTTTTTTTCGATCATTTCAACAGTATAACTAAATACATTTTCAAACCAAGGGATCCCAGTATTGCATACAGATTCCCATATACTGTAATGGCAGATATGCAAGTGGGGAGAAAATACAGAAACAGCAGGTGAAGGTAGAGAAATAGCGAGAGGTGGAGAATAGCAAGACCGTCAGAGTGATCAGTTCCTGGGTCTCATAAGAACATTTCTTTGTACAACTAGACAAACCAGACCGAAAAGGAGAGAACAGAGCCGATACTTGCATTTAACCCTTTCTGCATAACAAATGGGACAGGACCTTATTCAACTCTGTCATAGAGGTACATTACCAGCAGAAGGAGGGAGGTGTTGTTACCACTGAAGATTGTTCACGAGACCCCACCTGGAGTATGGTGTCTAGTTTTGGAGACCACATCTCAGGAAGGACATAGATGGGGTGGAGGCTGTCCAGAGGAGGGCAACTAAAATGGTGCAGGGGCTGCATCAGAAACCCTATGAAGAAAGATTGACGGACCTCGATATGTACACACTGGAGGAGAAGAGGAAAAGGGGAAACACGATAGGGACCTATAAATACCTCACAATGTTAAACAGGGTACAAGAGGGGAGTATTTTTCAAAGTAGAAGGTGCACAAGAACAAGGGGACATGCACTGAAGCTGGAAAGGGTAAAATTTAGGAGGGATGTGAGGAAGTAATTATTCACTGAAACAGTGGTGGATGCCTGGAACAGTCTTCTAATGGAGGTAGTGGGGGCAAAAACGGTGGTGGACTTCAAGTATGCATGGCATAAGCACAAGGGAATCTTAGTTGGGAAGTAAAAGGTGGGGCGGTAGAGATCAGGTAGGGTGTGCAGTGACAGTATATGCAGGAACAATAACTAGAGATCAGGCAAAGTCTGTGGTGACAGTATAGACAGGTTGCCTTCATTAATCACCCTGCCTGGAGTACACAGCACTTGACTTAACCTCATACTGTTTGGCACCCTGAGGTGGTATCAAGGATTTATTAAAAGACTGAGGGGGAACAAACATTATCAGATAAGCCAGTCACAAATAAAAACTGGGGGCGGGGGGTTCCTAGGAGCCTAGGGGTTAACTGAGTTTCTGGAACTAGGCAGGATATTTTTGGGATCATGTTTTTTTTTTTCTTCGCTCACTACTGGAGACATTGCCAATTTTTCTGTTCCTATTTCTTTACTATTTTGTTTCTTGCAATTACATACACAAATTATTTGCATGCACAAAGCTAGGATAGCCCTCCACTCCTGTACAGAAAAAAGAGGTACAGTATCCCACTGACCCTGGGTTCAATTCTAGAACACTAATAGAATGATGACTCACCCTCCAGTATAATTGTTTAGACATATTTAATTGACATGTGTTCTCATAAGCACAAAATAAATATAAGCCCCCAAAATACCAACTTTTCATGACTGTCTTGTCATTTCTCCAGGGCAACAGTCTGAGTCCGTAAATCATCATGTTCCTAACATAAAGTGGCTCTTACTGTGCTGTGCCAACGCACTAGATCTATATAAAGCTCCCTTTACTTTTGTCTTTTTTTCTTAAAACTGTGTTGTTTAGTAGTTTGATAGCAATCATAACCCCACTTCGCATCTGCTTTTAGCCCTTTAAGTCTGGCGCATATCATGGGGTCATGACAATAAGGCAGCAGCAAGGACAAACAGGAAGCTGGGTTACATAACAAGGGGGTTGACCAGCAGAAGGAAGGAGGTCATATTGCTTCCATACAGATCTATGATGTGACTGCACCTGGAGTAATGTGTGCAGTACTGGAGCCCCTACCACAAGAAGCACGTCAACCAGCTGGAGGTGGTGCAGAGAAGAGCCACAAAGATGAGTTAAGGTCAACAGGTGTTCTTGTATGTGCAAAGGCTGGAGACTCTTAACATGTACTCACTTGACGAAAGAAGAGGGCAAAAAACAAGCCCGATCTGGGTGGCCTTTCTAGGTTCAGCAAAAACAAGAACATGAGGGGGCACAATTGCAAATTTGTGGGAGGAACACTTTGGAAGGGTCATGTACACCAGATGCATGTGTTCTACATCAAGCAGACTCATTAGACCATAATGGCCTTCTTCTGTTGGCAGTTTCATCTGTTTTTATGATTGCTACAGAACTGCTACACAATTAAGAGCCATTTTATGTCAAAAACGTGAGCGTTTATGGGCCCAGACTGTTGCCCTAAAAACGTGGTGAGATCATCATAAAACGTGGGCGTCTTGGGCTTGTATATATTTTATGCGTATAAGAAAAATCTATAAATAAAATATGACTAAAATATACCGGTTACAAGGAGTGGGTCATCATTTCATTGACATACTGGAACTGTACACAGATTTTACCAGCTGAAATGTAACATCTTATTTTTAGAGGGGCCCTGCTTCACCTAATTGTATGGCTAGGTGGACTGGAGCACTTCAGGGCGAAGTGACTTGCACAGACTCGTACAGCCGTGGGTGTGTCTGGTGCAGTCCGAACCTTGACCTCCTGATTCACTGTTCAGAACTCTAACCTCTGGGGCATGCTACTTGCCCAATATAACATTAGACAAATTGTAAAATACAGTAACTACTCACTGGCCTTGTACTTGTCTGTAAGTAGTAAAACTATCCTTCTAAATTATACAAAGGCAAGATTTTTCTTTAATGTTCCTGGAAATATTCCTAATAACACAGTAATACTGGAGTGGGTCAGAAAGGCCACTAGGTAATTCAGGTCTCCACAGCCAATGACACAGTTGCTGTTTGGCCAGCCAGTAGGAGAGGAGACAGCTTGTTGGCCTGCTACCCACCCCCACCACCAGCACACCGATACAAGACGGAGCAGTGAGAATGTCATCTTTAATGACCCAGAAATTTGGAGCCCTCAGTCTCTACCTTAAACCAGCTGCACTCTACATTTTCTTCACCCAGCTACCAGGACTACTTCACAGCTACCTTCTTGATTCTGTAACCATAGCTGTTGGCCCTCTCCCAGCAGTGGGTTCTGATTTCTTTTTTTCAAGGCTCTCAGGCTGTTCTCCAGGTAGCCTTCATCACTGCTGTTAATAGTCTGATAACAAATTTCCTTTTTGCATCTTTGGTTCTGTTGGCGTGTTACTGAGAGTGCAGCTCATGCATTCGCTTCTTTTTTAAAGCATGATGCATTCTCCTGTTTTGGAACTTTAAACTTTGCAGAACTGCCTAAATTTTGTGGGGGGGTCAGGGTACTCATCTGTCTAGCAATCTGACAGAGGTTTGTTCTAATCAGCATGCCCATGCTGATGAAACAGACAACCCTGAGCACAGTAATGGCACAGACAATACAGAATCACATAGGAATAACCCTCAGTCCACTCCTGGGTGGGTTGCAGCCCCCTCTTTCCCTGATAGATTTCTGTGCCCCTTGTCAGACATTCCACCTCTGTTTTGGTTACCTAAGTCACAAGAACCCCATTACTTTCACTCAGACTCATAGGGACCCAGTGGAGCGCAGTGCCCAAGAGTACCGGTACAATCATCCTAGCACCTGCCTTTTTTATGTCTAGCATTTCATCCCACCATTGCCATCAGCCAGGCTCCTCCTTCTGGAAAAGCGCATGTGCCGTGTGGTCGCATGCGTGCACTCGCACGCGCGCCACACACACACACACACACACACACACACACACACACACACAGTGCCCCTGCCCACTGCAGGGATTGATGTAGTGGCAGAACACACTACCACCCTCCCTGAGGCTGGGACAGCCCAGCTCCACCCCTCACCCCACCCCACCCCCGAGTTCACTCCCATAGCTGGGTCACCAGCATGGCAGTGCAACGCTCTGGTGTGAGACCATCAGGTGACACCTCTCACTTGCAGTTAAGAAATTCAGGACATGCATAGTACTCTGTATCAAGGCAAGGATTAATGACTCAAAGGGCTGGCACAGGAAGACTGAAGCCCCAGGGTATGGAGGTCATCATTGCTATTATGAACTAGCAAATCATAAAAACAAAGCAACGGTACCTGTTCTAAAACAGTGACCTTTGTCATCCTACACAGTCTGCTCATAGCACACTCTGATTTGCTAGACTATGTTCTGAGGTGTGTAACTGGTTGAGAATTAGGAGGACATGAGAGCAAATGACTGCGAACCTGAAAATCCGAGTTCAAATCCTAGCTCTGACCACTTTGTTCAAGTGGCGATAGCGGTGGACCAGGAGGACCATGGACCAGCGTGAATAGTGCGGCATAGCTTCATGACATGCTGTGTCATTTGCGCTACTTAGGGTTAGATAGTATGGTCGCATCATTTCTTTTTCAGTTTGTTTGGATTGTGGGGTTCTGCCACCATACCCTATTTTAAATTAAAAAAACACAGGCGTCGTGGGGGCACAACGTCCCCAACTCATCGTACCCATAGCTAACCCTTTGTAATGCAAGGAAGCAACCTTTATTGGAAAAGAAATATATAAAGTCACTATCAATGCAGCACTTTCCTAAACACAATTACTTCTATTTATTTTAGAATTTTAGGACAGTAAAGGCACACTGAGCCTTAACTTGTTGCCATGTGTGCCCTGTGAACACAGGGTGGTTAAGTGACTTGCTTAGGGTCACACAGTATGCAAGTGACAGCTGTAGGTTTCAACCCCAGGTCTGCAGGGTCTCCAGGTTCTGAGCTTTTTGTGTTAGGTTGTACTGCTTTGAAAACCTTTGACCTACTTCTTACCAAACTCTATCAAATGTTGATGATCTTGAAAACTGTACACCACTATCACTACATAGAAACATAGAATCTGATGGCAGATAAGGACAGCTTGGCCCACCTAGTCTGCCCATTTCCCTACCTAAAGGATAAGCTGCAGTTCCTAGTTAACCAACAGCCTACTTCTTCCTGCCTCCCACTAGAATTACCTTATGTCAGTCCCATGCATTCTTAAATTTCCCCACTGTTTTTGACTCTATGACCTCCTCAGGAAGGCTGTTCCATGCATCTACAACCATCTCTGTGAAGAAATACTTCCTCACATTACCTCTGAGCCGTCCCCCTCTATCTTCAAATTGTGCCCCCTTGTTCTTGCACATCTCTTTTTCTGAAAGGTGCTACTCTCTTGGACTTTGTTGACTCCCTTGAGGTAGTTGAAAGTTTCTAGCATGTCCCCCCTCTCCCTCCTTTCCTCGAGGCTATACATCTTAAGCTCCTTTAGTCTTTCTTCATATGTCTTCTGGTGCAGACCCTGCACCATTTTGGATGCCCTCCTCTGGACAGCCTCCACCCTGTCTATGTCTTTGCGGAGATGGGGTCTCCAGAACTGTACTCAGTACTCCAGATGTGGTCTTATCAACTGTCTGTACAGAGGGCCAACAACTTCCTGTTTTCTACTGGTGATGCCTCTCCCTATGCATTCCAGTATCCCCCCAGCCCTCCTTACTGCCTTCTCACATTGCTGGCCCACCTTTAGGTTGTCTAATATGACTACCCCCAAGGTCTCTTTCCATTTTTGTTGTTGTCAGTATCTCACCCCCCATCGTGTACTCTTGCCCTGGGTTTTTGTTTCCCAGGTGCATTACTTTGCACTTCTTTGCGTTCAATCTAAGCTGCCATCATTTGACCATTTCTCCAACCTTGCCAAGTCCCTTCTCATCCTTTACACCCCACCTTGTGTATCAACCCTGCTGCATATCTTTGTGTTGTCTGCAAAGAGACATACTTTTCCATCCAGTCAATCAACAATGTCTCTTATAAAGACATTAAAAAGGACCAGCCCCAGTACTGAACCCTGCAGTACCCCGCTACAAAACTCCAAGGCTCATATTTTGTTCCACAACGCATTTGCTCATGGAGTTGGTCTTGTTCCATGCTTGGGAAGACAAACACTAAAAGATGCTCCACCACTGGAGGTGCTATTCTAAAGATCCAGAACCACAAATGAAAAAATAGAACCACCCACAACCATACGTAATGCAAAATGTGAATTTATTTGCCAGAAAAAGTGCACACAGGTGCAAATACTTGCAAAATGCCATGAGCTCACAAACAAGTGGGGACACCGACTCCAAGCTCAATTTTCTCCAAACCATTTCACTCACTTGAGCATTGTCCCTGACAACTCCACTTTTTTGCTGGCTCACGCTGTTTTGTGAGTATTGCATTTGTATCCACTTTTTCTGACAAATAAATTCACATGTTGCATTATATGGTTGTGGACCAGGCTGTCGTTTTTATTTGTTACTCGTTCTCTGTTTGACTGATTATCTCCTATCCAGAACCATGAGTCACTCATTGTCAAAGGGCAGTTTGCTTCCTGCTTCCAGTAGTGATATTAAAATGATGTTGTCAGATTATGCTACTTACAAATTGACTTACCCCATTGGATAGCTAGTGGTAGCGAAAATCATCCTGTCCCGTTTTTCATACTTAATGCAGTGCCTGTATTTGAAAATTAATGATTGTATTTTGGCTCTGACAACACTGGCTGGCCCATTCCTTTACTTTCCGATGCAATGAACATGCCCCCACACTATAACATCCAGCAAGGGAGAGTGCGGGGGTGCTATCCAATGGGATATGTCAATTTGTAAACAGCATAATCTGACAAAATTACTTTAACTATACATGGAGCAATCCAAACTGACATTAAATGGCATACAGTACAATATAACAGAATGGGCAAGCCCAAAGGCGCAGAAGCTGAGGAGTGTGACTGATCTCTAGTGCAGAACGGTAGTAGCATCCAAGCAATAGTGTTGGGGAGGGCAGAGAAGCTGAGGAGCTATCTGCTATGCTAAGTGCTACAGTGTCCAGCGGAAGGTGGAAGGTGCATCCATTAAGACACTGTTCACCTTCAGGGTGGGAGGTCTGCTCACCTCATTGCCCGATTGCCCCCTGGTGACCGAGGATGGAAGGTGAAGGTCAAGCGACGATTCACATAAAATGTGAGTCAGAGGCATCGAGGGCTCACTGCATCCTACAGAATCACTTTAGTCCCTCTCAAATACCTCTTAGAGATGTGGAAGAAAAGAAAAAATTCAAAAGAGGTCCTGCTTGTGTAGATGTTATCACCACCCCATCTCCTCCCCAGTGTTAGTGGAGATCTACAGACCTACTTACACTAGTTACAGAGCAGCGTAAAATGCACATAGCATAGAGTCATGCTGCAGTAGTTATGCTACTTGAGGTTAGTTTGCATGGTTATATAGTTTTTTTGCCATTATTTTTTATTAGTATTGGGTGGCTCTGCCCCATACCCCTTTTTTTATGATCGCTTGCGCATGAGCAAGAAACATTTCATCACAGCTTAGGAGAGAAGCAGGGTTTTAGAGGTGCAGCACTGTGGGGGCCAATGGCCCCAGTGCCTTTTGAGGCTTAGCCTGCTTTCCCCAATGTGATGGCATGCTGCTGCTGACACTAGTTCAGCCAGCATGCCACCACCTTAAAATGAATCTACCGCTGCAATGAAGGAGTGACCCGGCATTGCAGGGCAGTACCTTGCTGTCCCTGAATCAGTTCATTTGCCAACAGGGGAGCCTGTCACAAACCCACTCAGCAGGTCAGACCCTCTACTCCCAAAGTGTCAACCTCGGAGCGCGGTCTTGTGAACAGTTTAACAGAACAAGGTAACCCTCTTGTCTGTTTTGTGAGTTCGGATCAACCTTTGGTCTCAAGTCTTGGAGGGATTCAAACTGTGAACCTCTTGCTAGCGTACCCAATGCACAGGCTCAGATATTTCTGTCTTCGGGGGGCCAGATATCTTTGCCTACAGGCACCCAACCAGGTATACAGAGATGAACCCTTAAAAACGTTAATAAAGACCTCAGATTTAAAATGCTTCTCCTTCTAGTTTGGTATCACCATTCAAGCTATGCCTAGTGTCTGCTATAACCATATATACTTTTCTTACAAATGAAAAGAAATCAAAGACAGACCAAATATGCTCTGAAAAGAGTTTTACTAAAATAGATAAAAATATGTAAAACACAAAATACCCGAACTCTTATATCACAAGACATACAAATCTTTTAAAAGAACATGGTTTAAACAGTGCAAATTTCCTACAACAATATTTAGATTTATCTCTCTTTCTAAATACCTGTTTAAAGTGCTCACAGATGTTCCGTTGTTAGAATCTAGATAAAAGTTTCCTGAAAGAAAACAGAATATTCCTTAAAGCAAACTGTATTTGCCAACCCCTTTTTGTGTGAGGTCTCCTAGCTTCTCCTCTGTCAGAATATAAAAAAAAATATATCTAATAAAAAAAAAAGGATGTCTTTTTCAGGAATTAAATTCTGCAATCCTAAGCATGACTGCTTTCCTTCAAATGACATCTCTTTGATCCATGCTGCTTCCTCTCTCACACAGGCTTCACAGGAGCATTTACAACTTTGCACCCTTGTAACAACCTGGGTTTCCCTCCAACATCATAAACAAAATGGATATGATTTCCCTTTTAACAACTACAGCCATCATTAACTCAGATAAACAGGAGATTCCTGATTAAGGCCTTCCATGTAACACATTGTATCTAAAACTGGTGTGTATGTGATCTCACATGCTGTTTCAGCATTTTCTCGTGGCTTTCATCTTTCAGCTGAAACCTTTGGGGGGGGGCAGGGTCACTCCTAAAGCACCAGATTTTCAGCAGAGACAGTCAGTATTACATTTTATATTAAAAAAAATGATACAGCACTCAGAACTGACTGTCCACATCACAATTCCTCCCCACCTAGACTGAACTTGGGGGTTCTATCCCCTACATGGGATGAGCTTCCCAAATCAGTTCACTCCTCATAGACCCTAGACAGCCCATCTGAGTTCTGGTTTTTGGCTACAGCCCTATGTACGATTTTAAGATCATACCCTCGTAAAGCAAGACTCCATCTTAGCAGTCTGCCATTGTTTTTCCCCATCTGCATCAGCCAAACCAGGGGGTTGTGGTCAGTCTGCACCACAAACTGCTGCCCATATAAGTATGGCTCTAATTTCTTTAGGGCCCACACTATGGGAAGACACTCCTTTTCCACCATGGAGTATGCTTGCTCCCTGGGAAGTAGCTTCCTACTCAGGTACACTGCTGGGTGATCTGTCCCTTGGCTGGATGTCTGACTCAGTACTGACCCAATACTCACATCTGAGGCATCCATCTGAACTATACGTTTTTTCTATAGTCAGGACTTGTCAAAACAGGAGCACTGCACAGTGCCTCCTTTAGTCTGGTAAAGGCTTCCTCACAGGCTGAGCCCCAGGTAATTTTCTTTGGCATCCTTTCCTTTGTCAGGTCAGATAGGGGAGCAGCCAGGGCACTGTAATTGGGTACAAATTTCCTGTAGTACCCTGCTGTCCATAGAAAACTCCTGACCTGCTTCTGGGTTTCTGGTCTGGGCCATGCCTGGATCACCTCTATCTTTATTTGGTTAGGACGGAGCTGTCCCTGGCCTACCACATGCCTGAGGTATGCCACTTCTCCCATGGCCACCTGGCACTTCTCGGCTTTGACAGTGAGCCCCACCCTCTGTATCCTGTCCAACACTTCCCTAAGGTGGGATAGGTGTTTCTCCCAGCTGGTACTAAAGATGGCATGTCATCCAGGTATACCATGGTGTACTCCTTAGCACCATTTAACACCTGGTTTACCAACCTTTGGAAAGTGGCCGGGGTGTTCTTCATTCTGAAAGGCATTACTTTAAACTCAAATAAGCCTATCAGAGTGATGAAGGCTGACCTCTCCCTAGCTCTGTCTGTCAGCTCTACCTGCCAATACCCCTTTGTCAGGTCAATGGTTGTAAGGTAGGTCGCCCCTCCCAATTTGTCCAGGAATTCATCCGTCTGGGGCATCGGGTGGGTGTCGGACTTCGTGACTGCATTCAGTCCATGATAGTCTACACAGAAACAAGTCGAGCCATCTGGCTTGGGCACAAGGACTACGGGTGAGGCCCAGGGGCTGTGGGATCTCTGGATTACCCCTAAATCCAGCATCACCTCCACTTCCCTCCTAATGTCCTTTTGGACAGCCTCTGACACCCGATATGCTGTCCGCCATATGGGCATCTGTGTCCCTGTCTCCACATCGTGCATCACTAAGGGGGTTAGTCCAGGCTTGGTGCTAAACAAGGGGGTAAAGTCTGCTAAAACCTCCCTTACTTTCTGGATCTGGGCCGGGGCCAACTGGGGAGACAATTTTACTGCCTCCACAGAGGACTCCCACTTGCTTTCCGCCAGCAAGTCCAGAAGGGGGTCTCCTTTGTCCGTCCCCTCCCCATGACTACACTGCAAACATCATGTCAGCCCTATTTGCAAATGGCTTCATCATGTTGACATGGTACATCCTTTCAGTCTGTCTTCTGTCAGGTAACTCCACAATGTAGTTCATGTCATTTACCTTCCTAACCACTTTGTATGGTCCTGCCCACTCAGCTTGCAGCTTGTCTTTCTGGACCGGAATAAGGACCATGACTTCCTGACCCACCGTGTACGAGCGAGCTCTGGCTCTGCGGTCGTACCACACATTTTGTTTCTCTTGGGCAGCTGCCAGCTTTCTCTGGGCTGTCCCCATAAGCTCCTTCAGCCTTTCCCTAAACCTAAGGATGTAATTCACAATGGGAGTTCCCTGGGTGGTGTGTTTGCCTTCCCAGTCCTCCCGGATCAAGTCTAGGGGCCCAGGTACCTGATGTCCCTATAAGAGTTTGAAGGGGGAAAATCCTGTTGACTCTTGGGGCACCTCCCTGTATGCAAACAACAGGTGGGGAAGGTATTTCTCCCAGTCCCTCCCATGCTGTTCAGCAAACACCCGGAGCATTGACTTTAGGGTACCATTGAATCATTCCACAAGTCCATTGGCTTGTGGGTGATACAGTGTCATGCATCTCTGCACCACCCCACACTTCTCCCATAAACATTTCATCAGGTCCGACATGAAGGAACCCCCTCTATCGGTGATTACATCCTGCGGAAACCCAACACGGGAGAAAATCCCAAGTAAGGCATCTGCCACTTTGTCTGTCCTCAGTGAGGTTAGGGTGACTGCCTCTGGGTACTAGGTGGCATAATCCACCACAGTCAGGATAAATCTCTTCCCTGAGGAGCTGGGGGTATTTAAAGGCCCCACAATATCCATTCTCACCCTCTGGAATGGCTCCTTCACTATGGGCAATGGAATCAGGGCAGCTTGGGTTTTCTTGCCCGCCTTCTCTATTTCCTGGCACTGGTGACAAGACCTGCAATACTCCTTCACCTGCTGGGTGAAGTTAGGGCAGTAGAAATTCTGGGCTAACCACTGCATAGTGTGCACAATTCCCAGATGACCAGACAAGGGAATGTCATGTGCAATTTTCAGCAACTGCTCACAATACCCCTGGGGAATGACAAGCTGCCTGACTAGCATCCCTCCCTCTGCCTGTACTGCCTGAGTATACATAAGTCCATTTTCCCAATAAACCTTATGTCTGATGTCACCTCCCTGTGATCTGTCAGAGTCTGCCCAAGCCCTCACCTTCTCTAAACTAGGGTCACTTCTCTGAGCAGCTGCAAACCCCTCACACATTCCCAAGGCATGGGACAGGTCCCCTTCAGTCACTAAACTAGAGTCCCTAGCACTAGCATCAGGGCCCTCAGGATCACTGTCAGTCCCAACCCTCTGACAAGGGGTCACCCCTCCCTCTTCAGACTAACCCTCTGTAGCTGTATGGTTACTTGCTATTGGGGAAATTTCTCCCCCTTTTTATCAATCTCCATATCAGGAGACACAGGCTGGGGAACCAGCCTCCAAGTGGTTTCCACAATGGCCTCCGTGGGGTTCCGGGAACTACAATTTTCCCTTGCCACTTGGCTATGGATAACTGCACATACCATCTCGTGTTGGAGATTGTTACCCAGGATCACATCCACTGCTAATGTTTTGGCTACAGCCAGCTGTTGCACAGTTCCCCGTTTCACCCCAGTCTAGAAGAACACTAGCGAGGGGCAATGTTTTCTCTCTGCCCGCAAAGTCCTGTACAGTGATGTATTTATTGGGTATAAGCTGACCAGGCTGGACTATATCCTCCTTTACTATCATCAGGGATGCCCCGCCCCTGTGTCCCTTAACCCTTGCATCTGCACACCATTTACCATGACTGGGTGCATGTGCTCCCTCATGTTCACTGGCATGCTTCCAGGGACACACAAACAACCCACTTCTTTTCTAGCACCCTGTTGTGTATTATTGCTTGCCTTTTGGGGACACTGTCTGGTAATATGCCAGCGACACTGAAGGATTAAGGCCAGATCGCGTTGCTGCGCAGCTTTCAGAAACTACTCGGTAATGTGTCTCTTGAAGCTGCATGAGTGACTGATACCAGCCGGTGACAGAATGAAACTGCATGCGCTCTCTACACAATTCTACAGGCAAGTTTAACTCATCAGAAATCATAAATCAGCATAGCGGAGCAACTCGGCAAAGTATCTCTGAGAGACATAAATCACAAAGAGTGGTGAAATAATTATTGCTGAAACTATTACTGAGCACAGAATAACCACTAAGGACCCGGGGTGTGGGGGGCAAGCGCCTTACAGAGCACCACATATAATAAATACCACAATATTTGTTTGTTTTGTTCAGGTGCTCCGCCCCCACACAATTTTGTGTCCTTTCAGTAACTTATACTTATTAATGTAGTGAATTGTTTATTTTTCTGTGGGGTGCCCGCCCCCCCCACACACCCCGGGTCCTTTCAGTAACTTACTTATTAATGTAGTGAACTGGCGTTTATTTCTTCTGTTGGGGCGTTCTGCTCTGTTTATTTACTCACTGTTCTACTATTTACCATTGCATCGCATGACTGAGTGGCGTCGCTTTAGACACCAGCCTCCTACCATAATGCCTTCTGGTTTTCATGTGCAACTGGCCTTAATCCTTCAGTATCACCATATGCCCAGTTTCTTTACACAACCAACATTCATTTCTTCTCTCAGAGAAATCTTTTCTCTGAAACCTGGGGCTAACTGGTTTCGGTGGAGGCAGTGAGGGTTTTAGCTGCCCTGAAGGCGCACTTTTCCCTTTCTGCACTGCCACGCCCACCCCATTAACTCTCAGAGCAGGTCTGCTCTTGGCATAGCAGTCTGAGAGAGTTCAGCAGCCTCTTGCACTGTTTTGGGATCTCGGTCCTCTAGCCAGGTTTTTAGCTCTGCTGGGCATGCCCAATAAAACTGTTCTAATAAAATCACATTTTCAATTTTATCAACAGAGTTTGCCTCAATCCCTTCCCACCAATGTTTTAAAAACTGACATTGTTTTGTGACTAGCTCCTCGTAGCTCATATCAGGGCTTCTCCTGAGCTTACAGAATTTAGCTCTGTATGATTCAGCAGTTAATTCAAACCTTTTTAACAGTGCAGTTTTTAGTTTGTTGTAATTACTACTGTCCTCATTGTCCATTTGACCCACTGCATCCCCCCGAATACAAATTTTTTCAAAAGAGTTTAAAAAGGCATCCATATCCTCCCCCTCCTTAAATTCGGCTATTAATTTGGAGTTCGATCTGTAACTCAGTCCTGCAGTCCCAGTTAAACCCAAGCTACTTACTTGCTCCGGTGCCACTGGTCGGAGTCGTATCTTCTCCAGTTCATGTTGCCTTTGGTGCTCTTGCTCCTCATGGTCTGTGTCTCGGTGTCCTTGTTCTCTCTTCCCCTCTGCAGCTCACTGGTGCTCATGCTCCTCATGGTCTGCCTCCCTCTGTTGTCACTCTGCCTCTCTGCGTTCTCGCTCTGCCTTTTGGCGTTCTCGCTGTCTCTCTTCTCCTGGAATTCCAGCTCCACCCTGCACAACTCAATTTGCAGCCTGAGTACCTCTGGATTCAGGATACTGGTGACCTTCCCCTGCTGCTGTGGCCCTTCACTGACAGTGGCCCTGCTGTCCTCCTCACCGGATCTGGACACAGCACTGGCCGCTAGTCCTGCCACACTCGAGGTCTGGTCCCTTTCAGTCATGGTCTGTGACTTGCTGCTCTGGATATCTGCTACCATCAGGGCCTCTATGAGGTTCTGCTTTTTGGCTGTCACCTCAAACGGGACTCCTTTGTCCCCTCACAACTGCTTCAAGTAATCTACATTGTGCCTGCTGTAGTCGGAAGCCATCTTCTTCCCTGACTATAGCTACTCTGACTTGCACTTTAGCAAAAAAATAAATAAAATGGGTAGGAACTTGACTGTACACCAAGTGTTATATAGTTCTGTTTCCTTTTAAAATAAAACTCTGCCTTTTTTCTTTCTTTGCAAGAGCTTACGGTCTCAAGCTGACACAGAACAATAAAGCTTGTGATACCAAAATTATGCCACCGCTGCCAACCAAGCTGTCACAAACCCACTCAGCAGGTCAGGCCTCCACTCCCAAAGTGCCAACCTTGGAGCACAGTCCTGTGAACAGTTTAACAGAACAAGGTAACCCTCTTGCTTGTTTTGTGAGTTCAGATCAACCTTTGGTCTCAAGTCTTGGAGGGATTCAAACTGTGAGCCTCTTGCTAGCATACCCAATGCACAGGCTCAGATATTTCTGTCTTCAGGGGGCCAGATATCTTTGCCTATGGGCACCCAACCAGGTATACAGAGATGAACCCTTAAAAACTTTAATAAAGACCTCAGATTTAAAACGCTTCTCTTTCCAGGTTGGTATCACCATTCAAACTACGCCTAGTGTGTGCTATAACCATATATACTTTTCTTACGAATGAAAAGCAATCAAAGACAGACCAAATATGCTCTAAAAAGAGTTTTACTAAAATAGATAAAAATATGTAAAACACAAAATACCCGAACTCTTTTATCACAAGACATACAAATCTTTTAAAAGAACACAGTTTAAACAGTGCAAATTTCCTACAACAATATTTAGATTTATCTCTCTTTCTAAATACCTGTTTAAAGTGCTCACAGATGTTCCGTTGTCAGAGTCTAGATAAAAGTGTCTTGAAGGAAAACAGAATATTCCTTAAAGCAAACTGTATTTGCCAACCCCTTTTTGTGTGAGGTCACCTAGCTCCTCCTCTGTCAGAATATATAAAAAAAAATATCTAATAAAAAAAAGGATGTCATTTTCAAGAATTAAATTCTGCAATCCTCAGCATGACTCCTTTCCTTCAAATGACATCTCTTTGATCCATGCCGCATCCTCTCTCAAACAGGCTTCACAGGAGCATTTATAACTTTGTATCCCCGTGTAACAACCTGGGTTTCCCTCCAACATCATAAAAAAAATTGATATGATTTCCCTTTTAACAACTACAGCCATCATTAACTCAGACAAACAGGAGATTCCTGATTAAGGCCTTCTGTGTAACACACTGTATCTAAAACCGGTGTGTGTGTGATCTCACATGCTGTTTCAGCATTTTCTCATGGCTTTCATCTTTCAGCTGAAACCTGGGGGGGGAGTGAGGTCACTCCTAAAGCACCAGATTTTCAGCAGAGACAGTCAGTATTACATTTTATATTAAAAAAAGATACAGCACTCAGAACTGGCTGTACCCATCACAACTCTCCGTCAGCATACTGTAACCACCTGCCCCATTTATTTTGTGCTGAGGGGGTGCCAAATCCCCCTCGGCATCATGCACCCACCCAACAGTCTTTCTTTGCTGAGGGGGCCCCAATCCCTGTTGGCTTCAGTCCCCCCTTTCCAGTTCAATTTGCCAATGGGGGTGCCCACTCCCCATTGGCATATGCCCCTCCAATTTGTTGTGTGCTGAGGGGTGTACTCAATCCCCCTCTGCTCTCTCCCCCTTCAGTATGTGCCGATGGGGTGCTCAATCCCCATCAGCTACAGCCCCCCCAAAAAAACCTCCGTGGCATGCTGGGAGCTCACCCAGCATGCCAAATGTCCCTGTAAAAAAAGTCCATGGCGTTTCTTTTTTTTTTTAAACCTGTAAAAATAGAAAAGGTCCCTCGCTGGAGTCTGGAGGCCCCTCCCCAACCTGTGCCCACCCTCTGCACACCCTGATTCCCCCCCACACACTCCTCACCCCATACTTACCTCCAGAGCCCAGCTCGATGATCTTCAGTGGACCAGGAACACGTCTGCACTCTTCAAAGCCGACCACGAACTTAAGAAATGCCAGTAAGCTGTATAATGGCATAAATAGGGTTTTCTCAACTTTGGTGCATATCTCAGGCATTTTTGTGAATTTTGGCACCAAATTTTCAATATGGGGTTATTGGGACCCATCCTCATGAATTCAGTCACTGTTGTGGTGTTATTCAATCCTGAATGGTGATTTCGTGGTCACTGCTCGGAATCACCTTTCAGGACCGAGTAACCAAAGAACAGTGCCAGTGTTAATGAGGTAGGCTCTCAAAAAGCCTATGTTGCAAATCTGGTGGAAAAAATCATCAAAATGACAGTTTTATGAGCATGCATTGCGCAGTTTCCATGTATGCACGTACCTTTGCGAATTTGTAATATTTTCACTCCAGATTTTCAACATTGTCATTTTTCCATACTTCCTTATGAACAGTACAGCTGTCATTTTTCATATCCTGCCTGAGATATGCATTTGCACATCTGGCACACAATGGTGTGGTCGCTGTGGGAAATTAATGTTTTGGACAGATTAAGAAAATCATAGTGACAGTGTTCATGAGCAGAGGTCACAAAATGCCTATATTGAAAATTTGGTGAAATAATTCCACTAAATGACTGCAGTACAAGCTTGTGTTGTGCAGTTTCCATGTACGCTCAGAACTTTGAGCATTTATAATATTTTCACTACAAATTTTCAACACTGCTATCTCTTCACAACTCCCTATGGATGGTACAGCTGTCATTCTTCACATACTGCCTGATCTGTGTTTTCGCACATCTGGCGCAGAATGGCACAGTCACTGTGGGAACTCAAAGTTCAGGACACATTAACAAAATCACACTGCCACTGTTCATGAGAAGAGGTCCCAAATGCTTTCATGAGGTGGGAGTCACAAAAACACCATATTGAAAATTTGTAGCGCAAATACCAACACACGCCCAGGGCGTTAGGGTTTCTAACCATAACGTCACACCCCATACAGACTGACAGGCATCAGAGGTGTAACTTTAGATCACCGGCTGTAATGTTCATGCCATCCCATCCCCACCCTGAAGACAGTGACAGGCACTGAGGTGTGCCTTGCACTCTTGAGCCCCAGACTTCACCCCATTCTCTTGTACTGCACCCATTTCAGTGTATGTCCTTATGAAATGGGGTGACTGTGAAGCCGAACACCCCAAGGCACACCTCAGCACTTGTCGGTGTCTACAGGATAGGGTGAGGTGAAATACCATGAGCATTATGGGCAACGACCCACAGGCACACCCCACTGCCTGTCCATCTCTGCGGGGTGAAGGTAGGATTACCGTGAGTTCAATACTTCACTGCCACGCCTATTCTGCATCTGTCTAACTGCTGCACGTCCAATGCTAATATCAGCAAGCAAACATTCAGCATTGACAAATGCCTGTTTTAGATTTAAGATGAGTAGTGAGACCCCCCCAATTCAAATAAATTGATTTAAAAAACCTACACGGCCATATCAACTAAGCTGGAGTAGTGTAACTAGTGGAAGTGGGTCTGTAGATCTCCATCACCACCACCGAATTCTCATCAGGGTCTACATAGTGCAGTCCCTCCTACTTTCTGCCTACTGGATTTGTAGTTCTAGTCTGGCTGAGTCATCAGCTACATCCCACCTTGGGCATGGGGTGTTAAACTATAGCCCCATTTACACTGACCAAGCTGTTACACACCGATGTGGCTCACACTGGTGTGAGTCTGCACCTGGTCGTTTATGAAGCCAGTGATGTACACCACTTAAGGACATTGGCTTCCACACCAGCATCACACCAGTGTCTCGGAAACTGTATTGTGGGACTCATCCTGTAAGGAGCTCCCTGTTCGCCGTGATGCTAAATTACCCCCAGGCAGTGAGGTAAAAGGTGACCACCATTTTCACAGCACTTGCAACCACCTACACTAGTTCAGCTCTTCTGTGAGGGAGAAGAGCAGAGGAGCTACACAGGTTTGATGCTTGCAAAGTTTACAGATGCAAATCACGTACACCAGTGTAGAAGTGGCCAGTGTAAACGGGGCTTGTAGAACTGCTTAGTATGGAGTATGCTGGAGACTGCATTAGGAAATGGTCTACGAAATTCCTGAGCTCTGATTGGCTGGTAGCACCAGTAAGGTGGGTGTCTATCAGACAACAGAGCCCAGGTGTTAAAAGTACCAGCCCAAGTGCCCATCACCCCTTGAATATCCCTGTACTCATCCTCCTCATTGGCCCAAAGCATCTGTATGAATTTGAAATGGACGCCATTTTTTTCTCTCTCTTAGAGAGAGATACTGCCCCCCCAAGCGAGAAGCCCCCCCACACTCAGTCCTTAAACCAGTCCATACAACTAGCCACAACTCCAGCCTCAGTACCATAATGTTTTTTTCTAATTTTTGTAACAGCAAAATAACCTTTTTCCTCCATCTGAACTTCACAAAAATTGTTGTGCCCAGCCTGCTTCATCATTAACAGAAGCACCAGGGAATGCTTTTATCCCTTAGTGACAGCCCCCCAGCACACACTGTCAGTCCCAAAGCAGATACTGCCCAATTTTAAAAATCACAGCACTGTACATGAAGCACAAATAAAATAACCGCTTTATATTTTTCGCGTCTCCATTTGAGATTGCAACTCCGAATGGTTCAGTCACATGCACTATCTGACACCACCGATTCCTGATCGACTTCCGTTCAGTCACTCACACATACACATACCCCCCGATTCCCAATCGATCTATAAAAACAGAGAACTACAAACAGGATCAACTCCCTACAACTCCCACTCCCATCTCCAGTGGGAAGTAAAACTAAATCAACTGGCGTTTATAATGACTCCACTTGAGACCGCTCATTACTACACAATGCTTCATGTCACACCAGATTCCAAAATGTCTCCACGCCATCATCTCACCACAGGGTCATCCAGTATCTTAACTGCATATTCAGACACATCCTTTCTAATAAAAATAAACAAAAAAAAAGTTACTCAAGCAGAATTCCTGTATACTTTTGGAGTTGGCTTTCAAACATGCAAACAGGAGCTTTAGCCACGCTCCCTGACCACTCTGCCTCTCATAGCCTTAGACTGTCACAAATTACACACTAGCAAGGTCCTTTGTTCTTTTTTTTCCACAAATCATGGAGTCTCCAATAGGACAAAATTCAAATAACCACATCATTAAACTACAGGCTGAGGAACTACTTTATTACAAAACTGTTACAAAAGTTATTTTAAACCATTTTTACTAACACTTTTTTATTAAACCTGTTTTTTCTTTACAGTGCCCATTTTCTAAGCTCAATAGTACCCTACAGGGTGGGCAGTATTGAGGAATACTGGACCTTCCAGGGGCTATAAGGCCCTCTGCCTGTGGCACCGGGACTCATTACACCCCAGGGTGGTGCAGTATTCCCCAATACTGCTCACCCGGTCGGGTATTATTGTTACATAGATGGGCTTCTCAAATGGGCAGAGGAAAATGTTCAATAAAAGAAGTCCCATCTCGTAAGCACAAAAATATTTAAACAGTCATTTGCTATTACACTTTTTCCAGTTGTCTATTAACCAGTATACGTATCTATCAAATGAATATGAATTCATAATGTATGCTATTTTCTGTTTTGAAATGCACTTCATGTACTGTTCTGTGTTGTATATCTTTCTTTCTATATGCAAATAAAATATATTAGAAAATAGTTAATAAAAAATATATTTGTCACTCACAAACAAAAAAAAGACAACGGGCTTGCTTTTCAAAGTGTGGCACAGTTCTTACATCAAGCCCTGCACCATAATACTTAGGTTCTGGTGGTGCGCCGAACCCCTTCGCCACAACTGTGCCCGATTCTCGAATCTTGGGCACAATTTTAACAGTTTCTACATTTTGCAGCTGCTTGCACCAAATATCTGGTGCAAGTTCCGTAAAAGCAGCCCCCAGGAATGCCACGAGTTAGACCAGAAAAAGCTGGTCTAACTGGTGGCACCTGGCGCATGGGATTGGAACTCCCGATCGTTGGCTGGGTGATTGCCACAAGCCCTGTGCACCATATCTTCAGTGCACCTGGGGCTTGCGGCAATCGGGCGCCTTGAAAATTAAGCCCAATGAGTCCTGAGAATAATATATTCAGATATTACAGCCAACCCTCATCTGTTGGTACTCTCAGTTCAGATTCTTAGGTAGTAAAATCAAATGTAATATTACAGTAAAAACTCAGCTGAGGTTGTCACAGTAAGTATTCACTCCTGTTGTCATCATTGAGGGATCTAGAGGTGGTGGTGGATGCTAAAATGAACAACTCTGAGACTTGGGGAAGGGCAGCGGCCAAGGAAAATAGGATGCTGGGATGCATCGTTAGGGGGGGATTACTTCCAGAAGGAGGGATGTGATCCTACTTCTGCATAACTGCCTGGTTAGGCTGCACCTTGAGTACTGTGTGCAGTTCTGGAGGCCGCACCTCATATAGGACATTGCACTCCCGGAGAGGGCCCAGAAGAGGGCAACCAAAATGATCTGGGGCATGGGGGAAAGGACCTATAGGGAGAGGCTTGAGGAGCTCAACATGTACACCCTGGAGGAGAGGAGGGACGGGGGGACATGATAGAGGTCTTAAAGTACGTAATGGGGATCAATAAGGGGGGCTCAGATGGGTTGTTCCAAATATAAAAGGGGGGGGCAACCAGAGGACATGTGTGGAAGCTGGAGGTGGGAGACTCAAGGGGTAGAGGAGGAGGAGTTACTTCACTAAGAGGGTAGTGGAACCATGGAATGCGCTGCCCAGGGGACTGGTGGAGGCTGATACTGTGGAGGGGTTCAAGAGGCGCTGGGACAGGTATAGAGGGAGGGTGACGTTGAGAAAGTCCCATACTGGGAAAATACCCTAGAAAGGGGATGGGGAAGCCCAAGTGGGTGGGGTGAGCAAAATGGGCACCCAGTATGGGTGCTGACTATCGAGCAGACACAAAAGACCATAAGGCCTATTATGCTGGCATTTTAGTATGCTAGTATGTCCTTTTAAGCAGAGTTAATATATGATGACAGATGTGGTTAATACAGTAATTAAAGTGATAGGTTTTAAAATAATGTTTAAAACCACAATAAATTTGAATCCTGTTAAAAGCCAGAGCTTGCAGAACAACCGAAAGCTGAAGTGATTTTTCTTTTGTGTGTTCTTGTTGAATTCCACTCATTTTTTGTGGTCATTACCACTGCAAAGAAAGCTTGGCTCTTGACTGTCAATACCATGCCAACTAGTTTGATGAGTTAATCACAGTCAGGTGCAATCACATGGTATTCTCTAGAAATGCACAAGCAGCATAAAGACAACATGGCTTAACCCATGATGTTCCCTGGAGAAATATACTACCTTAATGCGAAATCAACATTCCAGTTACAATATTCATGTTGAATCTAGTCATTTGTTCCACTGAATTGTGTGGTATTGCATGATCCTACTCCCCATAGTTCCACTGAGTGGCATCCATGTGCCACCAAGCAGAAATGGGTGGAATGCAATCCACAAGTGGAAACTGGCAGAGTTCTTTATTCCATTGGTGGAGACAGGTAGAATATTGCATTCCACTTACAGAATTGTGCTGTTTTGCCAGATTTCTGCGGCTCTGGAAGTCTGCAGATTCCACAGAGCTTTTTGATTTTCTGCAGAACTCTGGTGGAAGTTGTAATTTAGAATTCTGAAGTGCTTTAGTAGCAGCCAAAACTTGACTATTAGTCGTCTTAAAAAGCTAGTGTACTGTCTGGAATTAATAGTAACTTTTAGAAGAAGTTAGCTGTCAGTTCTTATATTGGAAGTACTTTTTTTGTTTCTGTTTTTCTAATTAGAAGATTTTCTACCTGATACTACTAGGTGTCTTGTGTGGACCAGCACTCTACCTGGAGGCTCACGCAGCTCTGTTTCTCCCTATAAATCATCAGCACTGTTTCCCTACTGACTGTGACATTACTAGTAGCAAAGACAAAGTAATCTCCTGCTGCTTGATCAGTATCTTGTAGCAGATGTTGCCAATCAAGCAGCAGGGCTTGTAATTTAACAGTGAGTGAAGTCACATGCTGATGATGTAGTGGAATGAATTGAATTATATACATCTGCATACTGGTAAAACACTTTTTTTTTCACTTCACACTTAACACTCTTTGGTAGAAAATCATTTAATGAGCACACAGTGTGACAGGGTTGAATAAAACCTTGTCCCTTTTGCTATGCAGAAAGAGTGAAAAGCAAGGTTCTGTTCTATCCTCTCCTTTTCTGTTTCTTGTCTGTCTGATTGTGCAGTCAAGTTTTCTCATGAGGCCTAGAAACTGATCAGTCTGATGGCCTCATGATTCCAACCCCCACACCCTGCTGTGTCACTGCCTTCACTTGCTCTTTCTTGCTGTTTGTACAGTTTCTTCCCTGTTGCTTATCTGTGGTTATAAAATACATGTGAATCTTTGTGCGAAACTGGGACTCCCCTGGTTTGAAAATGTATATAATTATATTGTTGAAATGATTGTAAAAAGCTTTTTGGAATTCAGGGGGTTAACCTTGAGATGCAGTTTGACGTCCACAAACTTTTTTGTAGAGTTGTCAATAGAAGATTAGTTCTGGGACACAGTGTTCTATTTTGCTGCAGATGCAAGGAAAGAAACTGACAAAGTTCTAATACATTTTGTGAGAAATGGGAGGTATCTTAACAAGCTCAGGATGTAGAAATTAATTGTCAGGCAAAGACTTCTTATAAAAAAAAGCACTCTTTTGTTAGAGAGAGAGAAAGAGAGAGATTGACTGAAATTTAGAATTAGAGAGAACCTCAGATGTACTAGACAGTCCCAAATATGTGAATGAAGTCATTCACATATTTGGGACTGTCTAGTACAGCATGCCCTGCAAGCCCAATGGTCCACACTGGGGACCAATGGGCTTACAGCCCATACTGTACCTGTCATTCAGCAGGCTGCCAGGCAATATGTGGGCAGGTTGCTGCCACCCACTGATGACGGAGGGGAGAGGGGTGGGCAAGGGGTTCTGTGTGGCTGGGAGGGGTGGGAGGTGCCACTGGATCACCAGGGATATTTCTGATGGCGATGTACCATGATCATGGTGATGGGCAGGGGAGACCAGTGGACCACCCAGAGATGGTCTTCTTATACATGTATGAGGGAATCAGGGGAGACAGGAGGAAAGGAGGACCACTTGACCACTGGGGATGGATATTGTTTACATGTATTGGGTGATCAGGGACTCAGAAGGGAGGGGGGACCACTAGACTACCAGGAATAATCTGTTATACATTTACCATGATCTTGGTGATGGGAGGGGGGCCCCACTAGACCACCAGGGATGGATGTCATTTACATTTATCAGGCGATCGGGGATTCGGGTGGAAGGGGGGTACCACTTACCACTAGGCTGCCAGGGTGATATGTGTGTGCTTGAGGACAGTGTTCTGGGTGGGCAGCTGGCCACCCATAGCTGGCAGCTGCTGTGTTGTGCCCTGCACTGCAGCGGCCCACCTGTGGGTGGCCGGTATTTGTTCCCACTCCTCCCGGGCTCAACTTTGAGCCCTCCTTTGTGGAGTACTGCAGGGTTGCACCAGCATATGCGCCACACATCCTGGGCTGAATATCGGGATGTGTCACATATGCATGGGCATGCCCCCTGCATCTGTGCCACATACAATTACATTGCACCCCGGCGCATCAGGATTTGCACTGTACCTGGCAATCCTTTCAATATCACACCGGAACCCAATGCGGGGTTGCGCCGGTGCAACTCTGTTGCACCAGGTGCACACCCCTTTGAATATTCGGGCCATAGTGCCTGCTTTTTTGGCACAACTCGCTCTTTAACTGGAAATGGTGGCATGTGCATAGTGTATTGTATCCCTTCTGCACTGTTTCTAATGTTTGTTTTGAAATAGTTATCTTGTTTTTCTCTTCCTTTTTAGAGTCCTTTGTTGACACTGCCTTTTTCAACCTGATATTCTTTTGTGCGGATTGTCAGTCAGTTTCAGAGCCAAGCAAAATCAGTTGAGTGGAAGACCACAGCGAAAGTTTCAATTACCATGAATGTCATTGGATAACAGAACCAGTAGGTACACTTAAAAAAAATGAATATCTGGCTGAAAAAGGCAGAGTCAGCAAGGTAACCTAAAGAAACAAAAAAAACTATTATTTATTTATTTTATGTCTAGGATTACAATATTTCAAGCTGTACATAAGAAAATGTACTGTAGGGAGGTTTACAGACTACACATGTGCCCCAATGTCAATTTTCACTTATTAGAGCTGTCATTTTGAAATGGAAATTGTGGAGACAATTATGGTATTGCCAGGGTCATAATGTCAAAAATCATGGAAATTATAGTCAAAATCAGGAAAAGGCATGGATCCATTCTGGGTTAACCAAATTAACTTTATTTTGACATATTCTTTATGCAAATACATTAGCAAAGATTTAAATGTTTTTAAAATGTAATTTATAGGCTTCCTCTCTAGCAGGAGGCAGCACACTGTGATGCTATCTCAGAGAGCAGGGACCGCGTGATAGCCCCAGTAATCTCACACTGCATCTGACTGGGGACCAAATGCATTGCACTGGTGATTATGGGTGTTTCATTTGCAAATACTGCACCAGAACTTATGACATTTCCATGAAACATGCTACAAATCATGATGTAGGCATGTAAAAATGCCAACAATCATGACGTTGTCATGGAAAATGGCAAACAAAAAGCATGGAGTTTTCATAAGAATGGCAAAGATCACAGAATCCATGACTCCCATACCAAAGATACAACCTTAACATTAATACAGGAAACAAAGAATATCCCACATTTGCATTCTGTGGAAGCTAACGTGACTCAGCGCACTACTCCGATAAAGATGAAAGAGGATTTTATTATAACTTCCATATAACATGTGTATTATTTGAGTGCCATAGAGTTACGCACAGGTACCAAAGCCCCGATCAGGAGTACAAAATGGCATTTGGAGGTTAGTGGTCACTGACGGGGCCTTTGGTACCTGTATGTAGCTGCATGGCATTAAAATAATATACACATACACCTTATATGGAAGTTATAATAAAATTCTGTTTTATCTTTATTGGAGTAGTGCCCTGAGCCACTTTACCTTGCCAGGGATGTAATTGCGGAGTATTTCTTACTTTTCTTGATTTATCACTACCCCTACACACTGCATATACTTGGGGTGATTCTCTTTTTTGTTTGGCTTATTATTAATAGAAAGACAAGCTTAGTTTTCCTGTAATTTAACAACCAGCACAACATGCAGCCATCATCTGCCCCACTGAGTAGGGTTAAAGGAGCATTTGGTACAGAAACCTGTCAGCCAGAAAGGGATAGTGTTGAAGTTCCCCATCCCTGCTGCACACACCATACAGGGATCTCCCTTCTCCCTTCACTCTGTAGAAAACATTAGGAGTGACTAGCAGTGAGGCTACAGCCCGCCAGCTGCTCAGCTCGAATAGAACTGCTTTGCTTAAGGTGACCGTGGCCGATCAAACTCAGAAAAAAATGCAAATGCACTGGCTCTATACAAAATTGAAACACTCACCTTAGTCCCACCGCGGAAGAAAAAAATAAGCAGCACCTTAGGATTTGCAGATATTCGAAAATATATACTGCATATAATGCAAAGGAAAAGGGGTAAGCCTTGGAGTAAGCGGTTGATATCACTGACAAGTCTCTTACTGCCAAGCAGGAGAGCAGGGAGCTCGTCCTGGAAGGCAGCAACTTCCAACTGGATCCACTCCTTCGGGGGTAGGTGGGAGGCTTGAGTGTGTGTGACTGATCTGTAGTGCAGAAGGGTAGCAGTACCCAAGCAATGGTGTTGGTGAGGGCAGCATGTTTTATGTATGTAAGCATGTATTTATGCATGTATGAATGTATTTATGCATGTATGCATGTATTTATGTATTTAAAACTGGTGACCAGGATAGGTACACAGAGCCAATGTTCGTTTCGAGGTGTGACCTGGGGGAGGGAATACAATAGGGAGTGAAACAACAAAAACAAAGTGACAACAATAGGTGCTTGAACATGCATAATAAAATCACAGTACTTAAGTAATGGATTTCAGAGAAAGACAAAAACAAAGTAAAATGTGTATATGTGTGTTGGTTATCGGGTAGCCAGACTGAGAGCTAAAGGAGTGTGCCGCCAAAGTAGGGCAAGACAGTTGTACAGAACCAGTGAGGAACCCTGAGATATGTCAGAGGGATACTCTACTAGCTCCTGCTGTACAGTATTTACATGCCAGGTGTGGACCTGAAACACAGGGAAAGCACTACAAGCCACGGAAGGTTTGGTTCCATCCCTGACCCCCATGGCCCAGTTCTGGCACATGCATTTCTCACAGGTGGTGGCAACCTGGGGAGGCTCCTTCGCACGGGGGAAGTTGTAGACTATTGGTTGGTGGCAAAATGAGGTTTGGAACCTAGACTAACTGCGGATAGGCAAGAGGGAGAAAAAAACATACATTTGAAGAAATTCAACAGAAACAAGACTAGGAAAAGTAAAATAGTTTTACAAGGTTTTCTATTATCCTCATCCCCAACAGCACTACTTCCAGCCTTAGATTAATTCAAATCATTTACAGATGTTTTGTATCATGCTGTAAAATGCTGTGGTTAATTTAAGGGCACAAAAACATCATATACAGTATGATGGACTGGACTGGAGAAGGGCAGATGTGATTCCCTTTCACAAAAGTGGGAGCAAGGCAGAAGCAGAAAACTACAGACCTGTTAGTTTAACCTCAGTGGTAGGGAAAATGATGGAATCACTTCTGAAGGAAAGAATTGTTGAGTATCTAGAGGCCAGAGGGGCTCAGGACCCAAGGCAGCATGGATTCACAGCGGAAAGTCATGCCAGACAAATCTGATAGATTTCTTTGACTGGGTGACCAAAGTAGTAGATCAGGGAGGGGCTGTGGACATGGCCTACCTAGACTTTAGCAAGGCATTTGACACAGTCCCACACAAAAGATTAATATATAAGTTAGCCAGCCTGGGAGTGGGTCCCAAGATGACAGCCTGGGTAAAGAATTGGCTCTAGAATAGGACACAGAGAGTAATAGTAAATGGAGTCCACTCTGAAGAAAGGGGGGTTACTAGTGGGGTACCGCAGGGTTCAGTATTAGGACCGGTCCTCTTCAATGTCTTTATAAGCGATATTGCAGAGGGACTGGAAGGAAAAGTATGTCTCTTTGCAGATGACACAAAGATCTGCAACAGAGTTGATGCACAAAGTGGGGTGGAAAGGATGAGAAGGGACTTGGCAAGGTTAGAGGAATGGTCAAATGTATGGCAGCTTAGATTCAATGCTAAGAAGTGCAAGGTAATGCACCTGGGAAACAAAACCCAGGGAAGAGACACAGTAGGGGTGAGATACTAACAACAACAAAAATGGAAAGGGACCTGGGGTAGTCATATCAGATGACCTAAAGGTGGGAAAGCAATGTGAGAGGGCAGCAAGGAGGGTTGGGGGATACTGGGATGCATAGGAGAGGCATCACCAGCAGAAAACAGGAAGTTGTTATCCTCTGTACAGACAGTTGGTGAGACCCCATTTGGAGTACTGCGTGCAGTTCTGGAGACCCAATCTCCATGAGGACATAGACAGGATGGAGGCTGTCCAGAGGAGGGCAACTAAAATGGTGCAGGGTCTGCACGGAAGACATATGAAGAGAGAGACTTAAGGGCTGAATATGTATAGCCTCGAGGAAAGGACAGAGAGGGGGACATGATAGAAACTTTCAAGTATCTCAAGGGAATCAACAAGTCCAAGAGGGTAGCATCTTTCAAAAAAGAGGTGTGCAAGAACAAGGGTGCACAATTTGAAGATAGAAGGGGGCAGCTCAGAGGTAATTTAAGGGAAGTATTTTTTCTGACAGAGAGGGTTGTGGATGCATGGAATGGCCTTCCGGAGGAGGTTGTGGAGTCAAAAACAGTGGTGGAATTCAAGCATGCATGGGACAGTCATAAGGCAATTCTAGGGGTTGGGGGTAGGAAGAAGTAGGCTGCTAGTTAACTAGGATCTGCAGCTTATCCAATAGGTAGGGAAATGGGCAGACTGGGTGGGCTAAGCGGTCCTTATCTGCCGTCAAAATCTATGTATCTATGTATGACACAGAACCACTAACAGTGGAAATCCAGATATTCTATATCCACACAAACACATGGAACTAGCAACAGGGGGTTCAGATGTGCACCCTCTGATCTGCACACTCATTTTAATGGTGGTAGCCTATGGCTAGAACAATTCACCTCACAAACAAGAAACTTTCTAAATAATTATAAAGTCAGTTCTGGTCTACTAATATAAAACAAATAATGGGGTAAACCAACAAGTTAACAATTTACCTAGTCATTTTTAGTGAATACCTCAGCACCATTAGGTCATTGATCCAGATTTTAAGTTTATTAAATCTGGACGCACAGCCTTTACGTTTCAAACAAAAAGGAATGAGTTTATGAATTTGCATATACCATTGCCACAATGACGGAAATATCGCAAAGACCATTACAGCGACTAAACCAGCAGTTTGCTGTAATGGTCTGCGGTATTGCCGACACTGCTGTCTCCGGGTGTTCGCCTTTCCCTGAAAACAACTCTGACTTGGAGTTGAGAATCAATAATATGGGGGTGCGGGGCAGTGAAGCCCCCCACAAAAAATACTTGCTTCCCCTAATGGCACAATGCTGACTGTCAGTGTTCTACCATCGCTGTAATGCCAATCGACAAAATTCATGTTGATGTGGCTTGGTGGAACCATTAGTTTGTGTACACAGGTCTTGGGTGGTAAATCATTAATTCCACATGTTAAAACACAGTACTGTTCTCTGATGACATTTTGGGCACTCTCTCTCCATAGTGGAGGCCTAAGAGTTTGGTACAGGCATTGATCAGTCCTTACAATCCACTTGGGACCATGACTCGCAGCTTCAGGGATGAATGCCAGAAGTCCGGAGTGGGGTTTGAACTCTGTCTCTGTCTCTGACTCTGACTCTGTCTCTGTCTCTGTCTCTGTCTCTCTCTCTCTGTCCCTTCCCTCCCTCTCTCCACACCTCAATTTCTGTTAAACCCTTGAGGTCACCAGTCCTGTAACAGGTTGCAGCTTGCAGGTCCCAGCTTCAGTGATGAATGCACAGCTGTCTGTACTGGGAGTCAAACGTAGCTGAGACTCTCTAAGGCGTCTTTTGCTTCCAGTGAGATTGTAGTTCTTCAGAGGGGAAACTGGCATTCATGTTAACCTCTGGGCACATATCTAAATACAGCTGTTACTCAACATCTTTCAAACCCTTAAGGTTTCTCTGTACTTTCAGGGATCTTTTCTACTTTCTAGGATCTTTTGGGACCTTCAGGGATCTTTTGAACCTTAGGGAGTGAGGAGCACATCTCCAGACATTAGGTCCCTATGCGAAACTCTGTATCCCAATACACTGTTTCAGAGATGAGCAGCTGTATGGCCCTATCTCCTGCACCTTTTATATGGCAATAATAGTACCTGGTACCACTCTCTGCCTCTCACGGTTTCGAATTTACTCAATCCCTAAGTGTATGGCACCCGATTTACTGACGTTTTCTGTCACATTTTTCCTACCCATAGCAAATCTACACATTGCACAGGTCTCTTTGCTAACAACTATCCAAGTCCTGAACAAAGCAATCCCAGTAATTCCCAGTTATAACTAGAATACTGGTCTCCCAGGCTTTGGAGAGATACCTACACATTTATATTACAGTTTACTATGGTCACAGGTTCAAACCTCAGACCTCTATAATGTCTCTGGATTCAGATGATTAGGATCAAAAAGTAGCCATACATATGAACCCCCTAAAAGGGAAAACTCCCCTATAGGCCTATCATTTGCCAATTGATGTTCTCCATATACTGCAGACTAGTAAGCAACTAGAGACCGGACCCAAAGGGAAACATTTACTATGCTCCAGACACACAACCCATTCAGCCACCAATAAGCCTGGTAAGTCATCCCCAGCCAGTCACCAGTGCAGCGAGAACAGGTGTCTGCGCTCTGCTGTGCACTCTGAACCCCCCCCCCCCAAGTCCTCAGGTTCCCAACCACTAACAAAAAGAACCCTCTAATATTTCTCAACTCCTGTATTTACACACCCTTTAGCTATAAAACCCCAGCTGGGGTGTGAACAACCCATTTCCTTTTGGGGCTCTTTTTTACATGTTTTAGGACA
The DNA here is from genome assembly GCA_016271365.2 of Neoceratodus forsteri. Lineage (NCBI taxonomy): Eukaryota > Metazoa > Chordata > Ceratodontiformes > Ceratodontidae > Neoceratodus > Neoceratodus forsteri. The sequence continues at coordinate 21,420,315 of CM028135.1, read as the reverse complement.
TTTTGAATCACAAGACAATAAAGAAGGTATTAACTCCTATTTGATCAGACAATGCACCATATTTTATTATCCTTTCCCACCTTCTAACATCTTATATCCACAACTCCAGGTGAGCACTGAGGTCAACAACTCCAAACACAATTGCATTCATCCTAAAGGCAAAAACTGAACAAACCCGGATATTGCAGATGAACTGACAGGGTCTGACAGTGCTCTGAAACATGAGATGTAATCTAGAGATGAGAAAATACCTGTTCTGAAGTGTACACATGTGCTAAAATACTTACCACCATTTGTGGTCCTGACGAAGTAGCATATGAACCATGAAACATCACTATAAATGTTACAAGGTAGAAACGAATAACAAAATACATTATTGATCAAATAACAGTTGTTACCTACTTCATTGCCTTTTGCTATGACAATTTGTCTCCCACAGCAGGATTCTCCGAAAGCATATAAGAAGCCTAAAACCTATGGTTCTGGTCCACCTGGTCCACCTGTTTTTTGCAACTTGCACAAGTCATCTTGTACCAGCTAGCTCTTGATGAGAGACTTTTGCTTTGCTGCAGAACATCTGAGCACTACTTTGCTGAAAGGAGGTTATACTTATTAATGTTTATTAAGCCCTAAGGGCTCCATTTTGGGACCCCTCCTCTTCAGCCCATTCTTAAACTCACTACCGGGCAGCTGCCCAGAACAAATAATTCTCTACGCCAACAATGCTGTGATCCTCATCTCGGACCATGATCCAATCCAATTACAAAATAAACTTCAGCGGGCCTTTTCCTCCATCGAATCCTGGTTCCTAAATCATAAACTGCTTCTCAATCAGAAAAAAAACAAGTCTATGGTCTTCTGCAGCCCCCACAGCAAAAACAAACAACTCCACCTCTCCATTGCAACTGAACAAGGAGCCATCCTAGAGCAAACACAATCATTCAAGTACCCCGGCATCACCCTTGATCCCCACCTCTCATACGCTGTCCATATCAGCAATGTTGCAAAGTCTGCCAATGCGAGGTTAGGCATATTATTCCTGCACAGGAAACATCTAACCCCAGAAGCACTGTCAGTGGCCATCCAAAGCTCCATTGTCAGCATCATAGACTATGGTCTTATCATATATGAGTCTGCAACTACCACTGCTCTCAAACGTATCATGACCTCCCTGAATAAGGCCTGTCATCTCATCACTGGCTCACATCGCCATACCCACACATGTGACCTTTATTCCCAATCTGGATGGCTTCAACTGGACAAACGCATAAAATACCAAACCTGCATCACGGCCAAGAAAATTATAATGGGGCTTGCCCCACCCGGTGTCTGTGCCCTCCTTAAGCCTAGACATAGGAACGTCACTACAAGGAGATCCAATTCCCATCTACTACATATTCCACGATGTTGCATGACCCAAGGACAAAGATCATTCACCTATCGGGCATCCAACTGGCTCAACTCTCTTGGCAGCTGCATAGCGACCGCTCCAATACTCGGCCTCTTCAAGTCAAAGCTGCACCTCTCACTGCTTGTATCCTGCAATTGCCCATCTTAACATTTCCATCATTCCAGCTGTATATGCCCCAGCACCCAACACTTACAATCAGTCTTTGCACCCCTAGCATCTTACCTGTCATATTCCCTCGACAAGGCCCCCCGGCTGCACTCTGTCTCCGCCTCGCCCCACCTCCCTGTAATTCCACTCCTGCCCCCACCCCAACCACCTCCCATACTCCCCTACCCCTGCACCTCCTTCTCCCCCCCCTCTCAATCTCCTACCCTCACCACCACCCCTTCCCTTGTCTTGCTCATAGCTCAAGTCTTTATACTGGTCATTACATGTCTGTAAGTCAATGACAATATGTTTGTAACTAAAAATGATGACTGTTGTACACACTGAAGTGGAACCTTTGTAAAAGAGCCTCCACTCAAAGGCATTGTAATCCTAGATTGAAATAAATAAATAAATAAATAAATAAAATAATTGGCATCTTATTACATGGCAATGGCTTGTTTACTATATGCTAACTCATATTTAGACCTCTTACTTTGATCACCTGATAAACCATGGTCTTCTTGGATATCTCCCTCCATTGAGCCAATCATGGAACTGTACGCCATCAGCACCAGAATCACCTGGAAACCACATCGACATGCATCATATACACCTGTACAACGAGGGTTGCCCCATCATGCCGCAGTTCTTTCTCCTGCCGTCACCTGTTCACCAGTCCACAACTGCTGAAGAACGCCATCAAACTTTGCAAAAAACTTATTTACCAATGCTTCTTTTATTTTTTGTTCTCAGTTTAATTAAAAAACACACTGCGGACAAATTACTGTTGCAGTAAAGTAAAGATTTATATGAATGATGCTCAGGATGCGTGCATCTGCTGCTTAGGCATCCATCACGATGTGAAGGCCTTCAACCTTTGCCAAGGTGTAACCAGGCTACATGGAGACATCATAAAAAGGCCTTAGAAGTTTATGTTGAAACTTAAGGCAATAAAGGACAAACAGTGAGTGTCACAGACCAACTCTCCTTAGTCAACCACTCTTTCTCCCCACAGCTCTCCATGCAGATGCCTGTTTCAGACTGTGCTTGAAACATTTCAAAGGCTCCTGCCCATGGTTTCGCCACTGGCACCTAGCTCATGGTCATCACCTCATCCATCGCTGTCAACTTCATTAACACTGTAAGTGATGCCTGTGCAGGTTACTTAACCTAGACTGGGGCTTCCTATGTCAATCCCTGGAACATCAGTGTTGCCTTCTGCACTGCCTCCTCCTGCTGTTCACCCACTGCCTATTTCTGTTGACAAGGAGGAAGAACTAGAATATAATCCAGATATGATGTAGGAGGAATCCGAGGAGAAGGTGGACGGGATGACCTCCCCCCCAAACCGATGTGGTGGGCTCCAGCTCAACTTTATCTTCCTTTTAGTGAGGACAGTGTCCATTATACACCTAGGTCCCCCCCAGGATGCCTCTTTTCAGGCTTTCCTCAGACAGTTAAAGGCTAAACTGAACTTTGTTGCTAAGGAAGTAGATTCCTCCAATAAGGCCCTCTATGAGTCAGTAGCAGTTTCAGCACTGCCTTTGGCTATTGCTCCTGCTATCCATTCAGCTTTGGAGGATGCCACTATGGCTACTTAGCACAGGCTCAGTGCTTTGCCTGCCATGCCTTGTAAGACAGATGAACAGTATCCTGTACCTTTAGACGAGCCTTATCATTGCATAAATTTTCTAAAGGAATATGATTTAATTTGCCTCCAGGAGACATAGCAAGCCAAAGAAGTTGCTATTAATCTGAACGGTTAGTAAGCCTTCCAGGTCCCTGGATGTAAATATAAGAAATTGGGGAGATTCTCTGGCGGATTCGTAATGCTGGTCAAACTAGGTGTTTTTTATAAGGTTGAATTTCTGAAAAATTCAGTAAACTATTTGACTATTGGACTTAAATGAGGTTCACTGGAAATGATCATGATAAATTGCTATGCCCTTCCGGAGAACTCAAATTATTTCTCTGAGAGCTGTTGGCAGGCAATCGTAGACCATCTCAAGGAGGTCCAACAAATGTTTCCGTATACAGAAACATTGTTGGTGGGTGATCCTAATGCCTGAATTGGCCTAGTCGATGGCCTTATAGATAACTCTTTTTTTACATATGATCAAACGGAGGATTTACCTGATAGACAGTCCAGAGATAAAGTGACTAATAAAAGTAGGAAATCATTACTAGAAATAGCCAAAGAAAACAACATGTACCCTCTAAACGGGAGATTAGAAGGAGATAAAGAAGGGAATTATACCTATGTCTCAGCAAGGGGTGCCTCTGTAAGTGACCTGGCGTTTTGGACTGGTCAACTCTGCTATTGGAAAAAATGTGAAACTCTAATAAGAGCGGAGAGTGACCATTATCCTTTAACCGTGGAAACTCAAATAGGAAGTGTAATTAAGCAAAATATAGAGCCATTTCCATTTATTGAAATAAGAGCTGCACATAAAATCATCTGGAGGCAAAATTCTCAGAGTAATATTCTGCCAATTATTCACAGATCTGTCCTGACACAGTCCTATGAGAATATGAAGGGGCTGGATCTGGGACAAATGTTGGTTGAATTAAATGTACTCTTTCCTGAAATTAAAAATGCCTTGGAAGTGCCAACGGATATGAATAGGATTGTACATAGTGATTCATGGTTTGATAGAAATTGTAAAAAGGTTAAGGCAGAGCTGAGGAAATTATATAGATTATATAACAAAGGTAGCAGTCAGGTTAGTCTCAAGAAACTGAATGAAAAAAGAACTTATTATGACTTCAAAGAGAAGTTTTCATACAGCCAAGTGGGAGAACATGCTTGAGGCAGTACAAAGAAAAGATAATAGAGCATTTTGGAGCCTAGTGGCTAAGGGTTTTAATCAATATAAAGTCAATATTGACAGGTTTATCTCTGAGGGGGCATGGGTAGCTCACTTTAAAGGAATTTATTGTGACCCTGAGGTGGAGCATTTTCAAATGCCTGGACAGGACCCCGTAAACCAAGTCCCTCTACAGCCGCATAGTGTGAAAATAGAAATACATTTCCCCAATGTCCCTGGCAGTCTAGTGGCCCCCCACCCAGCAGTGCCAGTCCACCCACTCCTCCTCCTCCTCCTCCTCCCCAACCCATCCCCAGCTGGTGATTGGCACAGCTCACATTTCACCTCCATGGCCAGCCACCGACTGAGCGCCACATGAGCGCTTACTGTACATATGTGCTATGAATGAAATTCATTCATCGAGCATATATGTACCGTAAGTGCTCATGTGGTGCTCAGTCGTCAGCTGGCAATGGAGGTGAGAGGTGGGCTGTGCCAGTCACCGGCTGAGGATGGGTGGAGGGAGGTGCGGGTGGAGGGCACTGCTGGTTGGGGGGTGGGGTCCACTAGACTGCCAGGGACATTGGGGAATTGTATTTCTATGTTTGCACTATGTGGCTGTGGAGGGACTTGGTTTATGGGTCGGGGAACGTGTCCGTTGGGGGGATAAGCTGCCCTGCAGGGCATCACAGTTCAGGGGATCAGGGGCTGGTGGGCACAGCTGCCCTGTGGAGCATATCAGTTTGGGGGATCAGAGGTGCGGGAGACACTGCAGCCCTGTGGGGCTATACTGTGTGGGTGTTCTTGGCATGGGGGGGAGAGCACATGCATTGGGTGCCAGCCCTGTGGCAGATTTGCACAACCCCCGGAGGGCGTAAGTACACACACACCAGCTATATGCTGGTGTAACTGTACTTTGATGGATGTCCTCCGGGAGTTGTTCTAGAATGGCAGATCAGGGACTTTGTTGCTGCTCTTCCAGAATAGGGCGCAACAGATGCCATAAACCCCCTAGCACTATGTCGCAGGGGGTTTAGGCCATATCTGGTGATGTATGAGCACTTTGCCGCAACTGCTGGCATAACTTGCTACTTGCATCATTCTTTTTGGTGCAAGTGCGGTTACGCCAGTCATAGCCTTTATAGACTCATGGACCATGTCTTTACCAAAAACTTTGCAGCAGTTGCAGCCACCCTCCATAGGGAGGGCCTTAATATTTTTCCATACCTAGATGATTGGCTTCTGAAGGTCCTGTAACAGGAGGCCATCATTTGCACATAATTCCATACCCAACAGCTCTGCAAACAGTTTGGCATTCTGGTGAATGTGCCAAAGTCAGTGCTCACTGTGTGCCAGCATTTCCAATACATAGGAGTGGTTCTAGACATAGTGAGGGCTGGATTTTTCTTCCCTTGGACCATGCTAGGGTGTTGGTTGCCCAGGTTTAGCTGGTCTCTTCCAGTGAATATGTCTCAGCCAGATGTTTCCTATGATTAATAGGTCTCATGGCTGCTGCTATTCTGACTGTCCCACTGGTGTGTCTGTATATGAGGATACCACAATGGTTCCTCCATGCCCAGTGCACTCAGCATTCAGCTGAACTGGAGTGTCTTATACAGGTGACTCCTCCACTTCACCACTCCCTGCTCTGGTGGTTAGACCACTCCAAATTGGAAATGGGGTCCCCCTTTCTCCATCCATCTCTTCTTCGAGTGTTAATGATGGACACCTCCTGTTCCTTCTTATTCAGGGTGTTTAGATCCTTCCCACCTCCCTCGGTTCTTTAGTATTGCTTGGTTAGAGGGAGATATCCTCAAAGAAGATAGAATAGTTACTTACCACAACAGCAGATCTTCAAGAGAACGTCCTTAATTGAGCCACTCCCCTTATTTATTTATTTATTTATTTATTTATTTATTTACGAGATTTACCAGATAGGCATACAAAGCGGTAAACTGCTCGTTTCCAGATGCAACCTGGGATTTGCATAAATAAATACATAGATCACACATACAATGCAATATAACGGATGTAAATGGTACATAAATTCATAGAATCAACACATACAAATGTAGTATAACAAATGCAAAAGCAATGGGGCAAAAGACAGGTAACACCCGAGTACATAAGGGAGAAGACGACAGTGATAAAACAGCAGGTCCGGAGAGGAACAGGCTGGGCCAGGCTTTTTGTTAGGTAGTCCTAGTTGAATAGCAGAGCAGCATGGATTGAGTAGCTGGGCAGTAGCTGCAGGTTATGGCCCCAGTACATACCAGACAGAGACATTTGAGAAAACAACGTTACAGATAGCAGAATTAATTTTGAAAAGTGGACCTGTTTAAGGTACATTACGATGCCTTGTGAAAACTGATCTGGGCTGCAGGTTGCAGTTACATGTGTCGGAGAAGTGATCCTGTAGGAGAGTTTTTTGGGACCTTTGGGTAGAGGACAGCCTGATTTCGGCTGGAGGTCATTCAGAGTTTGGGCAATCTGTATATGACCAGATTGCCCTTTATCGTGCACATAAAAGGGTTGTAAGAGTTTAGAATTGGCCGTGCAGAGGAAGGCGGATGGATGTTGCCAGGGCAGAGCTGAGATAGGGAGGGAGGGAGTTAGACCAGTACTTTGCTACGAGATTTACGCAGTGAAGCTGGTGCCTAGAGTGCAGCGAGGGTAGAGCAAGTGCGCTATACAGGTAGCAGTGGTGGGTGGAGGGTGGGCATTCCAGGATGAGCCGACAGAAGGCATGAAAAAGGGGGTCGAGGTTGGCCAGGGTGGATAGAGGGGCTCCGCTGTAGACCGCATCTCCATAGTCGAAAATTGGGAGAATCGTTTTGTGCACTATTTCCCGCCTGACCGAGGTGGATAGGCAACCTTTGTTACGGTAAAGTGCACCTAGCTTTGGGTGAAGTTTTTTCTGAAGGTGGTCAATATGGACGGAGAAATCTAAGTGGCGATTGAGCCACACTCCCAGGTAACGAAAGGAGTTGCAGGAATCCAGGAAGGTGCCATCCAGTGTGTAGAAGGTGGGTGCAGCATCTAGACGGGAGAGTCTGGACTGGGTACCGAAGGTTATGGATACGTTTTTTTTAGCATTTAGGACAAGTTGGTCTGAGTTTAGCCAGGATTGAATGGCATGGAGATCCTGTTGTAAGGCAGAGTTTAGAGACTCACTTTCGGGGCCGGAGGCATATAGAACGGTATCATCAGCATACATTTGTATGGCTGAGTTTTGGCAGGACAGTGGGAGGTCATTTAAAAATATAGAAAAGAGAAGAGAGCCAAGGACGGACCCCTGGGTGACCCCCATGGTGACCGAGAGCATGGGGGATACGTGTGAGCCAATCTTTACTGCTTATTTCCTGTCTGATAAGTAGGCTTGGAACCAGCTAATGGCTAATTCAGATAGCCCAGCGGCATGCAGTTTTGCGATGAGTTTGGGGTGGGAGACGGTATCAAAAGCCTTGGCCAAGTCAATGAATATGGCCAGGTAAGGAAGCCTCGTCCATGCCAACAGCAATATCGTTAGTGAGTCTTAGTAGTGCAGTGGTGGTGAGTGTGATTCCTGAAACCAGACTGGAAGGAGTGAAGAAGGAGGGCGCCAAGGAATTGTGTTAGTTGGAGAGAGGGCTAGGTGTTCCTGGAGCTTGGCCAGAATAGGAAAGAGAGGATAGGCGGTAGTTTCAGGTTCTGATGGGTTACCACCCTTTGACAACGGAATGACTACCGCTTCCTTCCAGGCAGTTGGGATTTGGGCAGTGAAGAAAGAGCAGTTTAGGAGGGTGGTTAGGGGTTCCGCGATGGCCGGGGCAGATAGGTACAGGAGTTTGGCATCCAGACCTAACGGGCATTTACCTTTGTTTGGGTCAAGAGAACGTAGGGCAGCTAAGACTTCTGTTGTGGAGACTGGGTGGAAGGAGAACTTTGAGGCAGGGGGTGGAGTCAAGACTGGGGCTGGGAGTTTTGGAGTGGTTGGAGTGGGGTGTAGGTTTGATAAGAGAGAAGTTGCGCTGTGGGTGAAAAAGGTGTTGAAAGTTGTGGCAACCTCGCTTGACTCGGATACAGTTCTGCCTTGAATGTTTAGGGAAGGTGGGGTGCCTGGATAGAGGGAGTGAGCAAGGATTTAATAGCTTTCCAGAATTTGGATGGATGACTAAGATTATTGGAGAGGGCTGCATGGAAGTAGTTCCTTTTTGCCTGCCTTGTGGCCTTGGTGCAGTTATTACGGAGTGTGCGGTAATACTGTAGGGATGCAGAGGTACCTGAATGCCTGTGTTTTTTCCAGGCCTGGTCTCTTGCTCGGTATCTGGAGATAATGTCGGCAGAGACCCATGGGAGATGGGTTTCCCTTACCCTTTTGCTTCTCAATGGGGCATGATAGTCCCATATGGCGAGAAACAGATTCCGGAACGTCTCGAAGGCAAGGTCAATGGTAGGTGCCAGTCGGATGATCGACCAGTCCGTAGAGGTGAGGTCATTTAGTAGGGAGTTGAGGCAGAGAGAGCTGAAAGATCTTGTGTGGAGAGTTTTAGGTGGCTGGTGTAGAGAGGGCCGATACACTTTCCTGAACATGTAGATCATATGGCGGTCGCTCAGTGTATCGGGGAGAAGCCCTGCTTTAATAATACTATGGGGATGCATTGTCAGGGCCCAGTCCAGGAGGGAGTGGTTTGGGGATTTTGGGTTCAGGCGGGTGGGTTGCTCAATCTGTTGAGAGAGGTTAAGGGTTTTAATCTTCCTGCATAGATTAGAGCAGCTTTTATCTAACCAGTTGTGATTAAAGTCACCAAGGATGTAGTGTTCGCCGGCAGTGGCTAAGTCTTTTAGTGAGGTTAGGTGGTCAATGATGTCAGTTGCAAGGGCTGCCGGGGCACAGTATATCCCCGCCACAAACACCGGTGAGGTGTAAGGCAGGACAAGTTTGATCATTGTGGATTCCATGAGGGGGGTGTGGTCTGGGAGCTGGATTGAGGAATACTGGAGCACATTTGATATATACGTGGCAATAGCACCACCTTTCTTTTTACCTAATCTGTCCTGTCATACCACTGTGTAGCCAGGCAAGGCAATTTCAGAGTCACTTTGAGAGGGTTTTAGCCATGTTTCGGATATAACGCAAATATCCGGCTTGAGGGTATGGACGTGACTTGCAGCCCAGAACGTTGTTTAATAAGCTGCGTATATTTAGGTGAATTAGACTAAGTCCCTTGGGCAGTTTGTGGGGGGTCAAAGTTGGGGGCCAGGGTTGGGTTCAACATCGCCCGCCAGTAGAAGCAGCATGGTGAGGAATTGGAGGGCTGACTGCCATTTATTTCTTATTTTATGCCTGTGGTTGCTGGGGATGTTGGTGTAGCAAGGGAGTGACTGCATTAGGCTATTTAGGGCAGCAATGCGAGGGGTGAAAGATGGGGGGGACGACAGAGGGGTGTGAAGGCCAGCCAGGATTCAGGTTGTGAGCCTGGTGCACTATGGGGGTGTATGGGGGAAGAAGGGGGTAGGGAGAAGGATAGAGTTTAGTAGAATAGTGTCGTTTTGGGGCTGTATGGATGGAGGTAGTGATGTAGGAAGGAAAGCAAAGGTTGACCAAGCTATTAGGTAGAGGAGCATGATTACAGGATTAAAACAGTAGTAATTTACTGAAGTTTTCTGCATTTGCTTAACTAGCTTTAGACTATGGGCTACTAATTTATGCAGCAGCTAATGAATGTACTATGTCTAAACTTTGGGTCATATATAATAATATTTGTAGGTTCATGACCAATCTCTCAAGATCTACACATCACTGTATTTTCTACACAACTATTGGTTGTCTCCTCCTTAAGACTGATACAGGTCATCAGATAGACATGCTGGGCAGGGCCAGAAGCATACATTGCAATCGTTTCACCTTGTTATGATGAAGACATTTACACCTGTTGTCAGGGCTGCTTTGGTTTGTCCATTTGAGGCGGACCACCCTTAAAGTGGTGAGCATCAACCCTGTTTTGCTGGTCGCGGCCATATCTGTTGGACTCAGAACTACAGGAACTACTTGGTGATCACCTCATTCTCTCCACTAGCTCCCTCCAGCAAAACCCAAGCTGGCTGAAGTCTGAAGAAAAAAAAATATAAAGGTCTTGAAACCTTGCAAAACATTTCTCTGGTTTCCTTAATAAAAGGATTTACCCACAATCTGTATAGCAGACTCTACAGTGGCCAACACAGTAAGTACACAGACCTGATCTTATCCTGAAAATTACACGGCAAAAAGCATCAGCTTCAACGGGCAGAGACCCATCATTTCTCTCTCTGTCTCACTCCGAGTGCAATTCTTCAAAAGTCCTGAGTCTTCCAAAAAGGTTCTCTAAGGGCATCATTTCACAAGGTCTCACTTCTACTCAGAAAGAATGCGGACTAGCAGGATTTTATTAGAGGAAATACCACAGTCTTCTTCTGGCTCTTTTAGGTTTTACTACGTAGGACAGGTACTATTTTCTTTCACTTCAGGGTCCTGTACTGTAAGAAAAGAGATTACAGGTTCAAATCCCACTACAGCCACTGACTCAGGCAGGACCATGATTAACTCACTTGACTTCCCTGTGCTTCAGTCATCCCAGCTGTAAAGCTGCTTTGAAGCAGAAAGATCACTGAGAATGAGACATTGCAGCTCAGTTGAGCTATAGTGGTTACATGCATTGTAAACAAAATAAAATTAAGCAAACAGTGTAACATTAATTAAAAAGCACTCTATAAGAAATGCATGGAGGTCGCACCACCCATCTTCAGACTAGCCAAATGGTACAATATAACAGCACTGCCGAGGTGGGCCCCAAACTCCTGTGTCTCCAGCTGCAATTGCAAGGATAGGATATTTATTTATACAGCATCTTTGCAGGGCTCAAAGAAGTTTACAAATCAAATACATTGTACAGTATATCATATAAAATAACAGAAATGGATACAGATATAAATTCAGCTCAACATATAACCTTAAAACCATCACCCTCAAGGAGAGGAGGGAGAGGGGGGACATGATAGAAACTTTCAAGCACCTTAAGGGAATCAGGAAAGTCCAAGAGAGTAGCATATTTCAGAAAAAGAGATGTGCAAGAACAAGGGAGCACAGTCTGAAGATAGAAGGGGGACGGCTCAGAGGTAAAGTGAGGAAGTATTGTTTCATGGAGAGGGTTGTGGATACATGGAACAGCCTTCCTGAGGAGGTAGTGGAGTCAAAAACAGTGGGAGAATTCAAGAATGCATGGGACAGACATAAGGCAATTCTAGTGGGGGGGTGGTAGGAGGAAATAGGCTGTTGGTTAACAAGGATCTGCAGCTTATCCGTTAGGTAGGGAAATGGGCAGACTAGGTGGGCCAAGCGGTCCTTATCTGCCGTCAAATTCTATGTTTCTATGTTTCTATCAGAACTGTCAGTCCCCTGAAAAGGCCTGTCTTCCTCGCCAGGGCTTTAACTGAAAATGACTATAAATATAATGCACAATCGTATGCAGTTAAGTGTTATTATAGATGGAACTTTATTGAATCAGTTTTCCTTTTTTCACAGCAGTTTAAAGGTTGGAAAGAGTTGCTGTACTATGGGGGCAGTCACTGGGAGGAGGGACCACTACACTGCCAGTGACCTCTCTGTTTACCGCCCAGCATAGGTGCTGGTGGGGTGATCTACGCCCACGCAAATCAGCCCGTAATGGGCATGCAGGTGACCACTTAGCACCTTGCATGGCCAATGAGCTCATTTGCATTCGTGGGTTGCATATGGCCCGCAGGAGTCCTGGCACTATCCCATTTGGGGCAGTGCTATCTCATGTGAGCCGTATACATCCTTGGTCCATGTCAGTGCAGTGCACATTCACTTAGCACTGCACCAACTTGGGCCAATATAGTACACTCCATTAGCGTGCCCTAACTGGCTGAATATCACTCAGAGGCAGGCCATGAACTGTCCCAAACTCAGCACAACAGGCTTCACTGTGCTTGCATCTGGTTCTGATTGTGGGGGCCTTACAGCTTACTAAGCCTCGGAACATGGGGCCTATAAACAACAAGAGCACAAGAGGTGACCCACAAAAACACAGCGGAACATAACAATATGCACAAAGGGGTAAATTGTTTAACCAGGAAAGGCACACTAAGCCAAAGTTTGTTTCCAGGTGAGACCTGGGAACACAGGGAAGTTAAATGACTTGCCTAGGGTCGCACAGTACATAACTGGGGGCTGTGGGATTCAAACCCAGGTCTTCAGGTTTGCAGCTCAGAGCCCTAAACCACTGTGCTATTCTGCCTCCAAGCATGTATAGAATCAAGTAGTTGGCTTTTATTTGATGTTCTTACCATCTCCATGCAGCAATATTGTGACGGCAGGTCTGACAGAAACTGCAGAGGTACTTCACATGATGGAACAAGTGTGAAGCATCTTTAATTCAAATCACCAAGCTGCCAGCCACCATTTTCTTACACTGGGTTTACTGTGGGTCTAGTATCCACCAGGGGATCACTGTGGAGTCAGGTCCCAGCTCCGGGACCTTCCCCCTTCCACCTTGCTGACTCTCAGAAAATAAAAGGTCCCGGGGGCACCAGTCACTTTGGCACATGTCACTTTGTCTCAATGCTCCCCTCTTCTAGGTGGGGAATTAGCTCCCACTAGGAACTCACAGAACCCACACTGGGGTGTTTTAGCATCATGTACCAATGGGTTTGCTCTTCCACAAACACTGAGCATATAGCCCTGACATAGGCAGCGGTCTGCATTCAGGAAAAACTCCCCTTAAAGCCTAACCCTCAATCAAGGTGCACTCTGGAGGTGGCTATCCATCAACACACTCATACTTCACAGACTTAAAATGTCTGTATTATTCTGTTGAGCTTGGGTCCCCATATATATCTTGTTAGGGAACTGAATAGCTACTGGATTCAACCCCCCCCCCAACTCACTCATAAAAGAAGATCTGAAATTTCCAGAACCTGGGTGTTACAAGAATAGTTACTACTAGGAGTAGTTACTAAGTTCATAAAGAACAGAGATACGAAAAGCTAGCAAACTTTGTTTCACAAATTGATTCATTAGCTTTGTCAACTTTGTAAAGTGCAAAGTGCTGACTTCGCAAAGTTTTGGCAGGCAAAGTGGCACTTTCTTAAGCAAAGTCATGCAAATTCCCCAGCGAAGGTGCAGCTTCACCATAGCTTCACCTGAGTTTGCTGAAAAAGTGGCAGCTTTGCCAGAAAAATTTCTTGTGACGTGGCGACAAGGGTACTTTGCAAAGTACTTTGTAAAGGTGACTATCATAACTTCGCTGGCGAAGTAAGACTTTGCAACACCTCTAATAATGGAATTGCATGCTTGGACCTTTCTGACACCATTGTGACAGTGTCTGAAGCTAACACTCAACTGAGTACTTACATACCCCTTCTAAAGCACGGTGTGGTCTTCACCTCCAGCGTGGGATTATACAGGGTACAGCTACCACCACTTTACCTATACTATAGGCACTCTCCATCCTCCAGGAGAAACTTGGGTTTTTAGGGCAGAGAGAGATGTGGGCAGTGCCTCTCCCTCTGGAGATCTCTTCAGAAGACAAATTTCAATGTCCTGTAGCCCAGCACATGTGCTCCTGCACACAGTAACTCATACCTGGTGCCAGTGTCTCTCACTGACAAAGGGGGCCAGGGGAAGTCTAGGAATTATCCCGGAGGTGCCAAAACAACCTATATTCACTTATTTTGGGGGAACCCATGAGGATCCTGGGGGTTACTGAGTCATGCATCACTTGCATGCTCTCACAATGTTCAGGATGCACCGTACTGAGCTTAAAATCAGCACTGCTATGTCGACTTCACAGTATCTTTTGCCTTTACACATTGTAAATTTTTCATTTTGTTGCTTATTAGCGTTTGTATTATTTTCATGTCTGTAGTTCTGTACCTTTTCCTCTCCCCCCCCCCTCAAGGATACATCTAGAAATGAGCAGTTACCAGCTCAGTATGTCTTTCCTAATAAGGCACAACCCTACCTTGAAATAAATAAATAACCAAATACATAAATACAACAATAAATAAATAAATGTCCCGTGGCACTGTTGCTGCCTGTAGCTTTTCCCGTTGAGCCACGGCGGCTGCTCATCAGCCCCTCCTCCCAGAAGAGGTCTTATCCTCTGCCTGGGAACAGTGAGAGGGTGCACTACCGCTCATATAGTCTTTTGTAGTTTTGCAACCTCTCACTCTTCCCAACTGCTCTTTTCCTGTTGTACAGTTTTAATGTGCATTATAGAGCATATGACAAAGGGACCCGGTAGGATGTTCCACAGTGCCAAAGGCCTTGCTGAAGTTCAAACAGACAGCAGTACATCTATGGCCCTGCCATTGTCCGGGCTCTCTGTTCCCCACATAGAAGAGGTGATCTGGGTAATGGGGTATGATTGTGCCCTCATAAAGTCATGCTGAGTGGGGGCAAGAATCTTGACTTCAACCAAGTTTTCCATTCTGTCCACACACAAATTGCAAAAGGTTTGGATAACCTGGTTAGCTTCTCACTTGAAACAGGTGCTGAAGTTTTGTCTTCTCTGTTAACCTTTTTATTTAATTTATCTTTATCTTTGTAATTTTTTGCTTTACCTATTTTTTTAATAAGGTGATCTGCTGTATCAAGCTGCTTAGGAGATAACTTTTGCTTCTCTCTCCAAGCTGTACTATAGGCTATGATATTTATCTGGAGTTTGCCATAGGATACCCAGCATTGTGATTTACTAGCCCAATTAGATATCCTTTAATTGGATCATAGATGTGCTTTAAAATGGGTACACACAGTTGGCCCAGTGGTGTTGAGGGTTGAGGCGCTGGACACCACACCTTGCTCCATGCTGGCGACCCGGGTTCGGGAATGGACTCGGGTCTGCAGAGGCGGAGAGGGATTGAGCGTCTATGGACTGCTCTCCCTCTCTGGGGAAGGGGGGCTCCCAGCTGTGGGTGCTTTAGCGACCTCTGGCAGAGGCTGGGGGCAGTGCACTAGCACTGCAGAGTAGGGGTGAGCTTGGGGCATGGCGCCGGGGGGGGGAGTGCGTGTGGACGGGTGCGTGCACCCTCCATTGGCGTCATTGCACACCCCAGCCCATGTCAAGCTGAAAAAGGGAAAAAGTATGGTGATCGGTCATGGTGGCTTGATGGTTGTCTGAGGGACTGCCTGGCCTTGGGGGCACCACCACCCAATACTGGATCCTGTGTCAGTGGGGAGTGAGGGGGACTCCCTGCCACCCCACCGTGGGGGTAGATGGTGGTGGGGGCTTCACTGAGGGCAAGACCAGATGGTGGCTGGAGACAGATGGATGCCGGGACATGAAACATGCAGAACGATGAGGCAACAGGTAAAAAGTACTAACTAAAAAAAAAAAAAAAAAAAAATAGGTACACATGTGTATATAGATAATAATAACTTTATTTTTAAGGCGCCTTTCAAAGTATCAAGATGCCTAACAAATTTAAAAGAACATATCAGACATCCAGATCATTAAAATGGTATAAACAAATAACCCAACTATAAAATAATTTATTCACCAAAAGCTTGAACCCACAAGTGTGTTTTTAAGGCTTGCTTAAATCCCTCCACAGTCATGCAATCCCCTAACCGACGGGGTACAGAATTTCAGAGGGTTGGGACCACATGCATAAATGCACAGGCCCCAGAAGATTTCAAACACACCCTCTGAAACTCTAGCAACCCCTCGTCAGCTGAGCGGAGCAATCATCCAGGGCAGTAGGGAACCAGGCGCTCTTTCAGGTAATCACAAGCACGACCCCTAGCCCTAATGACTTAGGCAGTTCTTTTCTGTTTTTTAACTTAAAGCAGCAGTGAAGCGAAATTGGGCAACAATTTAGCCCTAACTTATTTTCACGTTTAAAAATTCCAGGCATTGTCCCCTTGTATTTGATGATAACACGCTCTATTTAAAAAAATGTGCATATCTTAGAAATGTTTTTATTTTTTTTCCTCAAGAAAAATGAGAGCCACCAGATTTGGCTTAGAAATACTATTGTAGATTGGTACTAGCTGTGATTAAGGAAAAAAAAAATAAAAACAGCAGCACAGGTGGTACCTAGAAAATGAGATTTGATAGGCGTGCTCATATTTATGTTAATTGTAGCTGAAACTAGTTTTTGGGGAAAACATGTTTTCACTGCAGTGTTGCTTTAAATACTGCATAACTCAATGAAAACTGTAAGTAGTAAACACTTAATACCACTGGAGTGGTGTTTGTTGACTGGTTATCTTGCCAAATTTGATGGCTCTTTATGTTCTCATGTCATAATGGTTGCAAGCCTAGCCCTAAAATGAGCTGCCCCACTGCTGTGAGGTGCCACTGCTGAACTGATAGAACTCGATAATTACATAATTAAAACCCAGATGATCTGTAGTGTACTCCATTCCAAGGAATTCTTCATCTTGGCAGTAATAGCAGTGTATTATGAGCAGCACCTGTTCTCTCTTGCTGTTTTCAGGTTGACACAGTGTTCACATACACACCTGTGAAACTGATACAAAAAAATTGAATTTGAGTCAAAAAACATACGAACATATGAAATTTGCCAGCAGATAAAGGCCTAGAGGTCTATCAAGTCTGCTCGAATGCGCAGCTAGTACCCCTTATTCTGCAGCTGCCCCTCCCTTCCACCCTTCCCCTTCATTAACCCCCCCTTGTCCTGTCCCATCCCCTTTTGAAGCAGTCCACTGTTCTACTGCATACCACTTCTGCAGGTAACGCATTCCACCCAGCCACCACCCTCTCTGTAAAAAGTGTCTCCTCATCTCCCTCCTGAACCTTCCTCCCTCCAGTATCATATCATGTCCCCTGGTGGCCCTCCCCTCCCTTACTTTAAACAGCCCCTCTGTACCTGTCTTGTTTATTCCTTTCATGTATTTAAAGGTTTCAATCATGTCACGCCTGTCCCTCCTCTCCTCCAGTGAGTACATATTCAACTCCTTCAACCTCCTCTCGTATGATAAGTCCCCCAGCCCCTTAATCATCTTTGTCGCCCTGCGCTGCACCCCCTCCAGTAACTTAATGTCCCTCTTCAGATACAGGCGCCAGTACTGCACGCAGTACTCCAGGTGTGGTCTAACTAATGACCTATACAGTGGCAGAATCACCTCCTCCCTCCTCGAGGATATACCCCTTGCAATACAACCCAGCATTTTGTTGGCCTTTGCAGCTGCCTTCCTACATTATGCCAAGTTGTTCATTGACCCTGTAATCAGCACACCCAGTTCCTTCTCCTCCTCTGTCTGGGCTAGCTGCACTCCCCCCAGCTGGTAACTCCTCCTTGGGTTCTTTATCCCAAAATGCAGCACCTTGCACTTTTTGGCATTAAACCCCAGTTGCCAGGTGTCTGACCAGGTTTCAGGCTTTGCCAGATCATCCTGCAACCCCTGCCATCCCCCTAGGTCATCCATCACCGCGCCTACCTTGGTATCATCAGCAAACAGACTGATCTTGCTCTTGATGTCCCATGATATGTCTGCAATGAATATCCCAAACAACACTGGTCCCAACACCGAGCCCTGTGGAACACCGCTCGTCACTGCCCTTGGGTGTGAGAGCTCCCCACCCACCACCACCCTCTGTTGCCTTCCCTGAAGCCAGTTTCCTACCCATCTCACCAGCTTTGCACCTGCCCCTGTGCCTACTAACTTCCTTCCCAGCCTTCCATGCGGCACCGAGTCGAATGCCTTACTGAAGTCCAGATACAGGACATCCACTGCATGGCCCCTGTCCAGTTGCCTAGTTACCCAGTCATAGAGCTCCACCAGGTTGGTTTGGCAGGATCTGCCATGTGAAACCATGCTGTCTGCTGTCCTGTAGTCCTTTGGCCTCTAGGAGGGGCCACAGCCTCTCCTTCAGGATAGTCTCCATTAGCTTACCCACGATGGATGTGAGGCTCACTGGTCTGTAGTTTCGGTTCATCCTTGGGACCACTCCGTGGAGGGCACCACATGAGCCATCCTCCAGTCCTGAGGTACACACCCGAATGTAGTGAGGCATTAAATAGGTCTGCCAAAGGTCCTGCAAGGACCTCTGCCAGCTCCTTCAGTACCCTGGGTGGATGCCATCTGGGCCTGGCGCCTTGTCCACCTCAGTGCCTTCAAACCCTCTCGAACTCTGCCCTCCATGATTTCCACATCTATCACCACTTCCCCCGCTTCTGCCATTTCTCCCCCTTGGCTGTCACCCCCCTCTTCCCTTTAGTAAACAGTGAGCAGAAGTACTCATTTAGTGCTTCTGCCTTATCGCACCCTGCTTCCATCCAACCCCCCTCCTTCCTAATCCTTACTATGTGGTCCTTACAGCTCCTTTTCTCCCTGATGTACTTAAAGAAGTCCTTGTCCCCCTTCTTAATGCCTTGTGCCAGCCTGAGTTCCGTAGATGCTTTGGCTCCCCTTACTGCCCTTGTCACCTCCTTCGATTCTGTCAAGTACTCCTCCCTGTCCCCCGTTTTCTTGTAGATACATCTTACACAAGTCATTGTCAGTACCTACAGTACATTGGTCAGGGTACTGGACACAGACAAGCATAATACACACTCTCTCTCAGTATAACTACTGTTAAGCTGCCTGCTTCTCATTTATCTATGTATTTTTACTCCGGGTCGCGCCTGGAATCGAGCCTTGGCTCAGCGTGCCTCTCCCAGTTACCAACTTCAATAACTAAATAAGTATAAGGCAAATATTTTGTTGATCCAGTTCACTCTCCCACTAAAACTGTATGGTAGAATTATGCCTTGTATTCCACAAAGTGAAGGAGCACATGAATTACTAGCTCTGGCAGACAATAAATGATGACTCTGTGTATTGGCAGTATATCAGCCTTGCAGCATGTCAGCCATACAGGGACAGAAACGCATTCAGAAACTTAAAAATAGTCTAATTAACAAAGTATTAGAGATGCGGGTTCAGCTATTCAATGGCACGTGCTGTGACAGCTTCTGTCCTGGAGACTGATATATTCATTTGGATGGCGGACTGGCACTTTCAGAATCAATTATGGTCAGCATAGGTGCAGCACTAAGTGAGGCTACAGCAACCCGTTATGGACTTTGGTTGTATATAACAGACAGGAAGAAAAAAATTACTCACCTTAGTAATGTTATTTCTTCTAATGGAGTCTTGCTATATTATGACATATGCAGTATAACCCCAGGTTAGAACTGCTCCGGAGGTGAAAGAGTTAACTTCCATGCAGGGCATGGAATCTTGAGCGCGAGCTCGGTTAAACACTCTGTCTGTTGAAGCTCAAACTTAAACTGTCAGATCTTTACGAGCAAAAACTCACTAAGGTTCTGTGTGGAAGCCGTAAACCTACACTAGCCACTGGCTACTAACTACAAAAACACCTTTTTGTTCTTGATCCCAAAGCAAAAACTCAAGTCGGGGGATTCAAGAAGGAAAAATTCAAGCATAACACCTAAGCACCCAGAAGGGTGAAATAAAGTGGGCATCAAAGAAGTGCCAACATTGCACTGCTCACCCACATCCCAAAATCAGAGGTTCTGAGAGGGGCATGCTGGGGGGGGGGAGGTCATAATATAGCAAGACTCCATTAGAAGAAACAACATTACTAAGGTGAGTAATTTTTTCTTCAAACAACATGAAGTCTTGCTATATTATGACATATGCAGACTACACAGCAGTACCTCCATGGAGGAGGGACAGAACCTACTTGGAAAATAGGCTCTGAAGCACAGCTGTGCCAAATCGAGCATCACTCCTAGCCTGGATATCCAGGGAGTAATGCTTAGTAAAAGTGTGAAATGTTTTCTAGGTAGCTGCTTGACATATCTCTAGGATAGGAATGTCCCTGGCAGCAGCCAGAGCAGCTTGTACCTCTGGTAGAGTGAGCCCTCAGGCCTGAGGAGGAACCTTACCAGTTTTTAGTAACAGAATTGGATACAAGAGACAATCCACCTGGCAATGGATCTTTTAGTGCCAGGTTTCCCTTTACCAGCCTCACCATAAGTGAGGAACAATTGGAGGAATTCAAACTTGTGACCCTTGGTACGTTCTATATAGTAACCAAGGGCTCTTTTGACATCTAAACTGTGTAATCTCCTCTCACCAGAGGAGGAATGGTCAGTGAAGTACACAGGAAGAGACATGGATTGATTAAGGTGAAAGTCTGAAACCACCTTGGGCAAAACTTCCTGTTAGTCCTGAGGACTACCTTATCCCTATGAAAGGAGATAAAATCAGGCTCCACTGACAAGGCCTGTAACTCCTTATGCGCCTGGCAGAGGTGATGGCTACCAAAACACAGTTTTTCAAGTCCAAGTACTTCAGCTCTGCTGAAGACAATAGCTCAAAAGGGGTTGCATAAGCTGAGCGATACAAATATTAAGATCCCAAGCAGGGCAGGATCCTGAGCACGGGTTGGTGTGAAGCAACCCTTTAAAAACTTGGAGAACACAGGGTGAGCTGATAAAGAAGAGGGCTTACCTGCTGACAAGAAGACAGACACAGCTGCCAAGTGCACCTTTAGGGTAGCTGGCCTCAGCCCAAAGGAATTCAAATGCACAAATAATCCAGGATCGTGGGCACACCAGCAGATTCTGGGGAAATATGTTTACCAGCACACCATATGGAAAATCTCTTCCATTTTGAATTATAGGTAGTCCTGGTGGAAGGCTTCCTAGAGGCCTTCAAGATATCCAATACACCTTGAGAGAGGTGTAGGTCAGCAAACTCTAACTCTTCAAGAGCCAAGCCTTGAGATTGAGAGATTTGAGGTTCGGATACCAAACTCTCCCCTGGGCACAGGTTAACAGGTTGTGATTCCTGGGAAGACATAGTGGAGGGTGGACTGCTAAGGACATGAGGAGTGGGTACCAGGGTTGCCTGGCCCAATCTGGAGCAATCAGGATCATCTTGCAGGATTGAGATCTGATTCTGACTAGCACTTTGAAAAGAAGGGGAAGGGGGGAAACGCATAGAGAAACTTCCCTTCCCAACAGAGAAGGAAGGCATCCAGAGGGACTGAGCCCAACACTGGGGGTCTGCAGCAAAAAAGTGGAAGTTGGTGATTGTCTGGGGCTGCAAAGAGATCTATTTGCGGAGTGCCCCACCTGGCAAATATTACCTCTAGTACCAGGGGATCCAGTGCCCATTCGTGATGGCCCTGGGAAATCCTGCTGAGAGCATCCGCTAGGACATTATCCTTGCCTTGGAGGTGAACTGCCGTAAGGGAGGCATTCAGAGAATAAGCCAGAGACCACAACTTCATTGCTTCGGTGCACAAGGCCGTAGACCGAGTGCCCCCTTGCTTGTTGATGTACCACATTGTGGTGGTATTGTCTGTTCTGACCTGAACCACCTTGTTCTGGACAGAAGTGGAAAAAACATGGAGTGCTAGAAAAACTGCTCTGAGCTCCAGCAAATTGATGTGGAGCAGAGATTCTTGAGGGGACCACAGCCCTTGGGTGAAAAGGTCGCCCCTGTGAGCTCCCCACCCCAAGAGAGATGCATCTGTAGTAAGGGTCAAGGAATGAGACTGGGAGTGAAGGAACCCCTGTCTCAGATTGTTCTGATCCTGCCACCACTGAAGGGCCTGGATCAGGGTTGAGTCACTGGAATCAATTTGGTTAAGGGGTCTGTCCTTTGAGACCAAAAGGCTCTCAAATGGAACTGAATGTCCCTCATCTGAAGTCTCGCTCCCTGCACCACTGCTGTAGAAGCAGCCATGTGCCCCAGGAGCTGTAGAAAATGCCTTGCTGGTCGAGAGACATGCATGGTGAAAGAGGAGGCCAGAGACACCAGGGTCCTTGCTCTTTCCAGAGGAAGGAAGGCTCTGGCTTCTTTTGTGTTCAGTTCTGCGCCTATAAAGGTGAGAAGCTGAACAGGTTCCAGAACTGACTTTGGAAGATTGAGAAGGAAACCTAGAGATGTAAGCAGCTGCTGGGTTACTTGTAAATGTAGTTTGACCTGTTCTGGAGACTGGCCTACAATGACCCAGTCGTCCAGATAAGAAAAGATGGCAATCTTTTGCCTTCTTAAATGAGCAACTGCTACTGCCAGGCATTTTGTGAACATCCTTGGGGCCGAGGTGAGGCCGAAGGGCATTGCTCTGAACTGGTAATGGCCTGAGGGAAGTTCGAATCTGAGGTACTTTCGATGGAAGCTTCTGATGAGAACATGGAAGTAGGCATCCTTGAGGTCCAGGGAGGCTAGCCAGTCCCTGGCCTTAGAGAGGTAAATAATCCTAGGGTCACCATTTTGAACTTTGGTTTTAAAAGGTGCTTGTTTAGATACCTGAGATCCAGAATGGGCCACCATTCTCCTGTCTTTGGGGGTAAGGAAGTACCTAGAGTACAACCCTTTGCCCTGGTGTATCGTAGAACCCTTTCCATGGCTCTGAGAGCCAGGAGGCGAAACTTCTGCTTCCAGGGCAAGTGCCTCTGATGGGTTTGCAGGTGGAAAAGATCTGGCTCTCATCTTCGGAAATTTTTTGAAGCTGAGAACCAGTCCCTGGCTTACTACTTCCAGGACCCATTTGTCTGACGTTAAAGACTTCCAGTCCTGGACAAAGTAAGCCAGCCTGCCCCCTACCGGTAGTGGAGAATAGGCCCTGGCTACCCCATCAGGGAGCCTGTTTTGCAGGGGCTTTGGGTTGAGGGGTAGAAGCAGGCTTACTAGAGCCCTTCTGCCCTTCCTCTAAAGGACCCCTCTGGGCATAAGCAGAAGAGGAGGCCTGGCTTGGTAAAACGGCCTATGAAAAGGCCTGCCCCTGCCCCTGACATGCTGCCTTTGAGGAGTGACTTGCCTTTCTTTAGCCTGTGCACTCCTATAGGTGGTCCTATACTCATCCATTTTCTTCATATAATTCTCTGTCTGCTCCCAAACAGAGAATTTCCCACAACAGGAAAATCCATAGCCTTAGACTGGGTATCCTGTGACAGGGCAGTACATCTGAGCCAGGCCATTCTGCGAAGAGACACAGATGTAGCCATAACTCTAGATGAAACATCATTAGAGTCTACAGCAGCATGAAATTGCACCTTGGATGCCTCAATCCCGTCCGCAGCCACCTGCTCCAGCTCCCTGGCAAGCTGTTCAGGTGCCTGTTTTGCTAGGGCCAGGACAGTATCCCACCTGTATTTCTGGTACCTAGCTGCGTAATTTTTCTTTTGGGTTTCTCAGACATAATGCCAGCCTAATCAAACTTGCCCGTTAATGGCAATCCACCAAGCAAGACTCTCTTATCGGTTCCCAATCGTGTCACGGGTCGTGGAAAAAACCGTAATAAAATCCGTTTTTTAGAACCGATAAGAACCGGGAACCGCACTCTAAAGGGCTAGAAAGTAATTTTTAAACCCCTCTGATCGGTTCAAACCGAACCGAAAAAGACGTTTACAAGTTCCACACAGAAGAAAATTAATAAATAAGCCTATCTATTACTTACAATACCACAGACAGAGCTTGAACCAACGATTGCAGTTAAATTTCGGTAAAATAAACCGAGAATTACACTTTAAAACTGACAAACAAACCGAGCAGCAGGAGGAATCTCCGGAGCGACTGTTCAGTGAGTCGGAGTAAAGAATCTGACAGTTTAAGTTTGAGCTTCAACAGACAGAGTGTTTAACCGAGCTCGCGCTCAAGATTCCATGCCCTGCATGGAAGTTAACTCTTTCACCTCCGGAGCAGTTCTAACCTGGGGTTATACTGCATATGTCATAATATAGCAAGACTTCATGTTGTTTGAAATATCACTTCCCAGAACCGATGACGCTCAGACAACTGTGGGCTATATTCAGTCATAACACTGAGATGAGCCAATTGACCATGCAAGGCACTAAGGGGCCATTTGCATGCCCATTATGGGCTAGTTTGCATGCTGACCAGCAGCCCCATTATGCATAACTTGACCACTCACCCAGCACACACACCTGCATCAATGCAGATGCACACACTGTTACAACATCCTGCACACATACCTGCATCAGTGCAGATGCACAGACTGGTACAACATCCTGCACACATACCTGCATCAGTGCAGATGCACAGACTGGTACAACATCCTGCACACACCCCTGCATCAGTGCAGATGCACAGACTGGTACAACATCCTGCACACACACCTGCATCAGTGCAGATGCACACACTGGTACAACATCCTGCACACATCCCTGCATCAGTGCAGATGCACAGACTGGTAAAACATCCTGCACATATCCCTGCATCAGTGCAGATGCACACACTGGTACAACATCCTCCACATATCCCTGCATCAGTGCAGATGCACACACTGGTACAACATCTTGCACACATCCCTGCATCAGTGCAGATGCACACACTGGTACAACATCCTGCACACACCCCTGTTGTTGTTGCAGGTATACCAGCCAACTCAGCATCCTGAACACACACCTGTGTCATGGTAGATTTGCCCATCACTTGAATATGTCCAACTCCTTCCTCACGGACTGCCAAGCCCTATCAGTTCTGTGAGCCATTCTCTCTCATCTAGCCAGCCATTGACTATGATTTTGACCTCAGTGAGGTATGCTGACACTTATCCATCTAATATTTGTACCTACATTGAAAATAGTGTGCATGTGAGGAACCTGCTCAATCTCATGTAGTCACATGTAATCTCCTATAATATTGCTGAACCTGTTGATGTGCACCATTGGAATTTGTGATCCCTGGTTTAGTGAGGGAGACCTTACAAAAGTCATATTTTAAAGTAACAAAGAAGAAAAAAAAAGCAATATTCAAACTATGGTCTGCAGTAATGACATCATAAATGGTGCTGAACCTGAAAAATAAACATGCAGTTAGATAGGTAGATACGTTTCCTTTATACTTTTCCCAGTCTACTCCACTTCATGCCCCCTGCTACTACTAGGGGGACACAGACTATACCACTAGCCCCCAAATTGGAGGGGCTACAAATACTTATCAGAACCCCTGGGTGTAAGTGACATATGTTTATATGCTCATAGCTGCCAAAAGGAACACTTTAAGGCTATTTTTTAAAGCTGGCTGGCAGGGAATCATTGTTTAACCAGGAATAGCACACTAAGCCAATCCTTGTTTCCAGATGTGACCTGGGAGCACAAGGAAGTTAAATGACTTGCTCAGGATCACACAGTATGCACCTAGGCGGTTGTGGGATTCAAACCCAGGTCTCCAGATCTGCAGCTCAGAGCCTTAACCCCCCTGCACTATACTGCCTCCTATTGGCAAAATAAAATAGAATAGCTCTGTTGTGATCACCCTGCTCTGTCTAGCTGCCATCATGCCAAAGAAGGGAATAAGCAGAAGAGTGCAGTGATACTAGTTCTGTGACCTTCCATCTAGATAGCCAGGGGAACAACCAGCTGAAAAGTTTATGCAAATATGGTAAGCTCTTAGGGCGCCATACATTTGCATGAGGTGAATTATTTGCTTTTGCTGATTGGCTGGGTTAAAGAAATTGTGTGCTTTACCTGGCGCAAGCTAACTCTTGAAACAGAAAAGGGACTCAGCACTCCATGCAATGCAAAAATCTCACAATGCACAGAGCATCTGGTGTTTTGCCATAACTTAATCAGATATCTCGGTGAAATACAGTATAGCCAGTGTAGCCCAAGGAGGCTACCCACGAACAGCAATGTTTCGCGCTCAAAACAAATACTTCATCAAGCTGAAGTGCACCCCCTACAGTGTCTCCTTATATGCACTCACAATCTGTGATACCGTGTAATTAAAAACAGTGTGGAAATGCCCCAACCACAATACAAGCCATTTAGACAATAAACACAGCAATGACATTACATTTAACATAACTCATTAGATCATATTAATCATGTTACTGTTTGCAATTAATAAATACAGTTCAAGGAAAGAGTATGTTATCCAACATCAAGTAACTTTAAGGAAACCATACAATTTATCAAATGATGGTTCTTAAATTACATATTGAATGTCTGTAAACAGTTCATTCATAATTAAAACTGTACTGTGCAAAAAAGCCATTTTTTAACATGTATATTTGTGCATGGCTGACTCCAGGACATGACTTCCCACCATTTGCTCATTTACTCTATTTAACCTCTAGTAAAATTTTTATATTACAGTAAAAATGAATGCAGCAAACTGATTGGTATTGGAGGGGATTGGGGGGTTGGCAATGGAGGGGGGGTAGAAAGAAAGGATTGTAAAGGATAAAAACGGGGGTATTGGATCGTGCCTACAATATACAGATGTACTCTTAATGTCTCATAACAATTTGGCCAGCTATATTTGGTCATTTAACCATGGCCATTCCAATGCCCCAGTTTATAAATCCAAAAAGCCTCACATCTAGCTAATAAAGTTTCTATCTCTCTCCCTCGAGGTCCTAACATAACCTGCTCAATACCCGTGAACAAGGGCTTAGGCATAAACTCTGCCCCCCCTGCCCCCGTGCATATAGAACATGTGCTGTCAAAAGAAGCTAGAGCAGTTTTGAGGTTTCTCAGGTCTAAAGCTAAATTGGGGGGGGACCACAAATTATGCCTTTCTACTGCCCTCCAATAACATTGTTGTACCTACAACAAAATTTTAAAACTGTCATAATTAACAATATCCTTAACGACCTAGGACTGGAAATATCTAATAACCTGGACAAGCTCTTGGAAATAAATCTCAACCCTCTTTTCAAAAATTACAACAGCATTTTGAGAAAGGGGATCAACTGAGTCTCTCCCTCCGGGAGAAGATTTATGCAATATGATATCAGCTCCCAAAATGTTTTATGTTCTTTAGAACATACCAAGTCAATTCAATCTTTATTACTTTAAAAGGCATCTTTCTTACAACCAAGGAACCTGTACATAAATTATCATTCTCCAATAAAAATATTTAAAACCATAAATTTAAAACAATAATCAAATTAATCTAGAACATAACTTTGGTGACACTATATTAATCTTCCTCTATAAATGCCAGGCTAAAAAGGTACATTTTAAATTATTTTCTAAAGCTTTGGATAGTCAGGTAGTCCCTTATCCGACAAGGTAGAGAATTCCACAGGGTTGGGGCTATGTAAGCAAAAAAACAGGCCCCAGATGTTGGTGATCGCACCCTGAGAATCTCTAGCAATCTCTTGTTGATGGATCAAAGTGGTCTTGAGGGCCAGTAGGGAGAAAGGAGATCTTGCAGGTAGCAGAGGTCCCTGGTCATGTAGGGCTTTATAGGTCAGCATACCGACCTTGAAGGTGATACGCCATCACACTGGCAGCCAATGCAGTCTGTGGAGCACAGACATTATATGACTGGTCCTAGACGTACCAGTCAATAGCCTGGCAGCCACATTCTGCACCAGCTGCAGGCGATGGATATCAACCCCTGGGAGCCCTAGGTACAGGGTGTTGCAGTAGTCAAGGCGAGTGGTCACAAAGGTGTGGACCAACGTAGGAAGATCATCAGAAGGAACCAAGTGTTTCACCTGGGCAATATTCCTTAGATGGTAAAAAGAGGTCTTGACAATGGCTGACACCTGTGATTTCAAGGTCAAGCCTTCATCAAAAATAATACCCAGGTTCCGCACTCGGCCTGAGGTGGTTAGCTGGATACCCCTAAGCTAAAGACCAGAGGGTTGTCCTGTCAATACACCCACCCTCCTCTGGAAGAGCTGAGCTGGTCAATTCTGTGAAGCATCAATCTCTTTGGACAGGAATTCTGCCTTCTTATGGGTGATTGTTGATTGATAGACATCATAATGATCCATCAATCTAAGCTTGCCAACCTTCAGGCCCAACTTCCGCCAAGCCCTCTCTTTCCTTCGACCCATTCTCCTCAACTCCTTCAAGGCCCCATCAAACCATGGGGACCTTGGGCAAAGGGTGAGTGGTTGAACACAAGCAGGAGCAATGGAATCCAGGGCACCCATTACCGCCCTGTTATAGGCAAGCACGAGGTCCCCCAGAGCCAAGCATTCACTTGATAAGCCTGATTGGTCCAGTACCACCATTAGGCCATCTGGGGTCAACCATCTCAAAGGGTGGTACTGGACCATCTCAGTAGGGGCAGGCCCTTTGGGGGGAGCCCAAAAACTGAACCTTACGGTGTGATGGTCAGACCAACTGACTGGTTCCACCACCAAGTCAACGATCTCTATCCCTGGGAGGAACACTAAATCCAATGAATGACCACCAATGTGCGTTGTGGAGGAAACAGCCTGTGTGAGGCCCAGCGTAGTCATAATCTGGAGGAGATCTTGCCCAAAGTGCAAGAGTTCATCGTCCACCCAGGCATTGAAATCCCCCAGAATTAACCATCTGGGGGATCCCAAAACCATATTGACAATGAAATCGGCAATCTCCTGTAGGAATTCTTTCCTATCTCTTGGTGGACAGTAGATGAGCAGAATCCTACACCCCACACCCCCACCCACGATATAGTCAAAGGATTTAATGGACCCCGCTAAGACATCCACAAGGCCCAGTTCAGTGTTAAAACAAATGGCTACACCCCTCCCCTATGATCCACCCTCGGGTGGTGTATCACCGTGTACACTGCTGGAATAGCTGAAGCCAATATAGGGCCAGCATTGTCATCCAGCCAGGTCTTGGTGATGCATGCCAGGTCAAATGCCCCAACAAGATCTGCTATTATAGCAGTCTTTTTATTGATAGACCTGGCATTGCACAACACCACACGAGTAGGATAAGCCATCGAGGAAAATCACACAACCTGTCTGCACACAGCAGAGCCCTTGGGTATGGAAACCAAACAGGGAGAACCCCTATGCTGGTCCCATTTCATCCCAGGGCATCTCTGTGTCCCTACTACCTCAGTATGACCACCCCCCTTTCCATTCCCCCATCAGGCCCAGTTCTCCCTCGCCTCTTTCTTCTCCTGATTATCCCCAAGGTCCGACAATTCCTATAGGCCTCTGGAGATAATAGGGGACTGTCAAAAGGGCAGGGATCCCTAAGCCTGATGGGGGAATACCACCTGACCGTCATTATACCTTCCCAATGCATCACAGACAGCAGTAGCTATCACCCACAAACCAACCAACCAAGACAATAAACAACAATTCACGCTCTAACACTCACTCACAAATAAAACACTTACAAATTCTCAATGACAGATTAATAACAATCCCCTCCCAAATAACTTAATAAACAACCAACATATTTACGGCAGCAGCAGACAAATAATGAGCAAGTAATGCAGTAGTTTAAAATCTCAAAAGTTTA
Organism: Neoceratodus forsteri; assembly: GCA_016271365.2. Lineage (NCBI taxonomy): Eukaryota > Metazoa > Chordata > Ceratodontiformes > Ceratodontidae > Neoceratodus > Neoceratodus forsteri. Next base: position 21,390,750 of record CM028135.1, on the reverse strand, counting down.
GCAAAGTGAGCCTAAGGAGCTCCCACCGCTTCAGATATTATGTACAAACAATATTTCAGATGATATCGCTCACATATCTCTAAAATTAACAGGGTTACATAAAGTTTTGGTCGGTAACTAGGCACTCTCACTGCCAAATAATCTTCTAGGTGATACCTCTCACGTATCCCTGTGAAGAAATTGCAGAGTTATTTTAAAAGGTTAAACAGTCACAGGGCACTCTCACTACCCATAGAACATAATCCAGCCCAAAATAAAGAAATAGAGAAACAGAGGGGATCAAACCACGCAGTACACCAGTCCAGATTCTTCTTTACAGGCTTCCAGTTTCCAGATCTCCAGCCCAGGCACCAGGAACAGATGTCTTCTAGGCCACAGGGTCCCACCAGTTTTCCGGAGATGACCGCCCCTCAGATTTACCAGCAGCGCACTACCACAGCTCCCATGGGAGTAACAGAAATGATGGGCTAACCGGCGAGCAAGCCCCATTCCTGACCCCCATGTGGGTCGCAAATCAAGCGGTCACCCCAAAACCCAGTAGGTCCATGCAATTCCAGCCAGTCCAATAATGGTAAAGCTCCCAGTTTAAAAAAAAACGGCATAAATTCATTCACAGAAGCACTCCAACTGGGAACAAAGCAGTCCAGTACCCAAACCAGTCAAAAAATGCACGCCTGACCCTGCTCCCAGATCAAAAGTTCAGCTGCAAAGTTCAGTCAGACCAGGATCCAGTCCTTCACCATTCTCCCCAAGGCACGCAGCTCCCTCAGTCCTCCAAACAATACAGCCGCACCAGCTCCGACAAGGCCATAAAGGTAAGAGCCTTGATTATTCCACCTCAGTACTTTGGGCCAGATTCAGCAGAAATTACTCTGTTTAAAACCACAGAGTCACAACAGTTCAGATATAGTGACTCCGGAGCTCCAAACTACAAATTTATCTGCCGTCTAACTCCAAAGGACGGCCTAACAATAACTATCTCACTACAGATGCCCTCTCTCACTAGCACTAAACAAACGCTGAAACTACTGCGAAAACCAAAATGCTAGGATACTAAAATAAAATGACAAAGTAGAATAAAATAACAAACTCTATGCTCTGCTCTGTTCTGCTGTCTAGGGGTCAGCCCAATGTGACCGCCATCTTGAATCTGCTGCACCAGCACACTACTCATTCATTACTCATTCATTACAGAATTCAAAAAACATGTCAAGATCATTGTAGAGGAACATAAATAAACTGATGAGAAATTTCCTATGGGGAGACAAATCACTTAGACTGTTATTAAGTACAAAGCCAGAAAAATGTGGATTTGCATTGCCATGGTGGAAAACATACAGTGAATACATTATGATAATCTATGTTGCATTTAAGCAACTCCAAATAACCTGATGCATCCTTGTGGTTGTCCATTGAAAAACGGTTAGTGTTGCTGCAAATATTATCAGACTGTCATTACTTTTCAATCCCAAGTCATCCCAGAAGCAATCCATATATACTGAGCACTGAGAAAATCCTCAATGCAACCACTGAAAATTGAAATCTCAGCAATCTTCTGGGCCTTAAACAGCCAATTTGGTATAACCCATTTATATGTGATAGTAACAGACCACTACTGAATCCAGGATGGAGTAAAATCGGGGTTAGAATGTTAGGAGATATTTTAGATTCTCAAACAAATACACTCCCTCCCTTTGAAACTCTTAAAACACCATTTAAGTCGCATAGATTTCAGTGCTGCAACTACCGTCAGCTCCGGAATGCCCATGATAAAGGAGTTTTTAAAAAGAATGCGACGCAGGGGGCTGTGAAGAGTGCAGTCAGCGAACCATAGTAGCAGGCTTATGGAAAGGATCAAGTTCAGTATATAAACTAATCACTGACAACAATAATATTATAACACTATCAGCAAAAGGGAAATGGGAAAAGAAATATCAGTCAAAGAATGGCCCACGGTATGGAGCAATGCTATTAGAGCAAGCAGAGAAGTACAAGGCGAATTGTTACAGTTCAGAATTCTACATTATTTCTATCAGTGGTAAAAAAAATCAGTGTTAGGGCTCATGCTTGGATCAACCAGCAGCCTCTTCAAAGCTGGGCAGCCCACAAAAAACATTAGAAGTGCGAATAAAGGGGGTCTCCAGGTACTTTTTAAGCGTACTAACCTGGCTCAGAAAACCCTGTCCTTCCGAGGACCAAGATGGTTTAATGAACTACCCATTGCCCTCATAGAAAGCACCAAGCTCAGCCTTTACAAACAAGGGCTGCGCTCACACCTGACACGTAATATGGTCTGTGAATGCTTTATCTAGCACATGACCGGAATAGTCCCTGTCCTCCTCTCCCCACCACCCTAGTTCCACCCCTTCCACTGCCTTAGCCTCACCCCCACCCGCTCCCCTCCCTTCTATCTCAGCTCCTCCTCCCTTCCCCTGTCCTCCTCAAACACCCCCATCGCCTTCCCCATTCATCCAGCCCTCTCCTGCCTCCTCTAGCCCACCCCAGCTCGTCCACCCTTACTGTCCCCGGACTTTGCTCCTCTGTCCCTCCACTCACCTCTCTCTCTCCTCCTCTACTCACCCCTCCTTTCTCTCCCCTCCCCCAAGGATTTGTCTCAGAGTCTACTGGGATGCAGCTCGAACCCGTTCAGAAATGGGCCAAGTATCCCCTTATGGAGATACTGGACTGAAGGAACTCCCCTATGGAGGCCTTTCCATTGGCCGAAGTCATTGTGGGCCTGGCCCTGGAGTTATGGCAGCGACCAGCATCTTGTCCCATGCCTTCGGCCAGGATGGCTCGCAAGTACGTGGTCTCACCGCTCATTCTCCGTTTCTCGAGCACCCTTCGGGCGGAGGGGTTAGTGACCACAGCGCTTCGGCGTTCTGGGAATGCTAGGGACGTGGACAAACCGCCCGGAAGGAATCCAAAAAGTTAGATCTGGCATCATGGGGTGGAGCCAAGGGTTTTACCACCCGGGTGGGTGGGAGGAGCCAGCTTGAAGACCTTCTGGCAAGATTTAAAGCGGCAAGGAACCTGCCAGACAGTGTGGATGAACAACATATACCACTCCTAGAACTCCTGTTACAGGTGAGTAACCTATATATGTTGCTGTCTAGACTACAATTTTTCTGATGTCGGAAGACAAAAGAAAATAGTACCTGTACAAAAACAAGTCTAGGCCCAAGTTTATTCAGAAGGGTTTCAACATGTACATCTCGAGAACATGTTTGATCCGTCCACAACCCAAGGTTCTTATGTGAAGCAGGGAACATTTTGTAGCACACTGCATCAGATAAAGCAATCCACAAAACAGAAGAGTGGTCCCAGGTTCAGGAGTCAGCCCATGCTCCCTATGCTCGAGCAGTCTGTGGTGGGGACTGTTGTAGGTTATAGTCCCAGGTTCTGGAGTCAGCCCATGCTCCCTATGCTCGAGCAGTCTGTGGTGGGAACTGTTGTAGGTTATAGTCCCAGGTTCTGGACTCAGCCCATGCTCCCTATGCTTGAGCAGTCTGTGGTGGGGACTGGTGTAGGTTATAGTCCCAGGTTCTGGAGTCAGCCCATGCTCCCTATGCTCGAGCAGTCTGTGATGGGGACTGTTGTAGGTTATAGTCCCAGGTTCTGGAGTCAGCCCATGCTCCCTATGCTCGAGCAGTCTGTGGTGGGGACTGTTGTAGGTTATAGTCCTAGGTTCTGGAGTCAGCCCATGCTCCCTATGCTCGAGCAGTCTGTGGTGGGGACTGGTGTAGGTTATAGTCCCAGGTTCTGGAGTCAGCCCATGCTCCCTATGCTCGAGCAGTCTGTGGTGGGACTGTTGTAGGTTATAGTCCCAGGTTCTGGAGTCAGCCCATGCTCCCTATGCTCGAGCAGTCTGTGGTGGAACTGCTGTAGGTTATAGTCCCAGGTTCTGGAGTCAGCCCATGCTCCCTATGCTCGAGCAGTCTGTGGTGGGGACTGGTGTAGGTTATAGTCCCAGGTTCTGGAGTCAGCCCATGCTCCCTATGCTCGAGTAGTTCGTGGTGGGGACTGGTGTAGGTTATAGTCCCAGGTTCAGGAGTCAGCCCATGCTTCCTATGCTCGAGTAGTTCGTGGTGGGGACTATTGTAGGTTACAGTCCCTGGTTCTGAAGTCAGCCCATGCTCCCTGTGCTTGAGCAGTCCATGGTGGGTCTGCTAGTCAGAACCATTTTAGAACTTTATGATGTAGTTTATGTCCCGGTTCTACGCTTCTATTTTTGGCACAATGCATTTCTGTTCTACTACAGAACTCTAAGGTTGTTTGGGATATAAATTACATCATACAGTTCTAAAATGGTACTTACCACCAGACTATAAAGCAGAAACTTCCACTGAGGTTACTAAAAAGCCTGTATAGATGGAACAATAACAGCATTTTAACCAGTACTTAAAAACAGCTTCTACTGGGAAAAAAATTACTTACAGGTTGAGCGCAGTTCTCCTTTAATGTGAACAGGGAATTATTTCACCCTTTACTGTAGTCCCATTGTTTCTGTTCAAACAGTTTTAAAACCGTCTGGCTTCCTGCATTGGTACAACTATTCACTTATTCAGTAAAAGATCTTTCTGAATAGGAATCAGCTTTTAAAATGAATTTTTGGATTCTGTGGACTACATCCGAAGGGACAGTGGACCCACATTTTTCAGCACTTGAATTTTTCAATATCTCTCTCCCAAAACATTGCATTCACATACTGTACACACGTCATATATTTTTAATGGCCATAGCAATTCATTTTTAACTGGACCATGGTAATTGGAATTCTGTACTCTGTGGCACTTTGTATTTTTAAACTGCCTTAGCATACTGATTATTGATAAGAATCCTTTGGTAATTGTTATAATTATCTGATACTGCATCTTTTTATCACTGAAATTTGAGAAACTGCATGTTTGAAAATCACTGGCCCTAATGATGACCCATCTAAACTGCCCCAAGCTTCATGTTTAGAAGAAAGTACAAGGCTTGGGAGAAACTGGAGAAATTCTTGTTTAACTTCTTACTCAAGTGCTGCAAACTCCCAAAATGATCTAGTAAACTAGAACCTCTCAAACTCGAGCAGGGTCTTAATGCACATAATTCCTCTACACAGTATATAGCAACATAGAAATTGGTAGTCAGGGCTGGCAGTATAGCCTAGAAGTTAGAGTAATGAGGTATGAAGGAGTGTGGTACATCCAACAGACCTGGGTTTGATTCCCACAACCTCCACTTGCACACTGTGTGACTGAGTGAGTCACTTAACCTCCCCAGTGCTCCTGCTTTGTCCCTGAAAACAGGCACTTGTGCCTAGTGGGCCTTACCTTCTTACCAAAGAATGAAAAAAAGACAAAATAAGGCCAAGTGCCCATTGTGTTTGCCTCTGAATCCAGACAACTGCAGCTTATAATAGTATGTGAAATACCAGAAACTTCTGGGACCACTCCCTTCACCCAGTAAATTTAAATGCTGTACCCAGTAATGTTATTCTTCATGAGGAACTGATCCAATTTGAGTTCAGAATATTCAACATCGCCCATTTGCACAAGTTCCTTTTGGAGCTTGTTCCATAGGTTTACCACTCTCTGGGTAACAAAATGCTTCCTCACGTTAACCTTAACTGTACTCCACTTAAGCGTGCCCTCTAGTTCTACTGCCCTGAACAAACAGAACATATTTCCCCTGATCTACTCTGTCAAATCTCTTTACTGTTTTAAAAGCTGAAATCACATCTCTTGTTAGCATCGTCTTCTAAAGAAAACATACCTACAGCAGCTTGTCTAAACGTTACCAAAACTTAACCTCGCCACTCCCTTAAGCATTTGAATTTCTGTCAGCTGTACCTGTTGATTTCTGCATTATCTGTTCTATACAGAGGCAATCAGAACTGTTCACAGTACTGCAGGTGTGGACTTACCAGTGCCCTACAAAGGGGTAATCTCGTTTAGTTTTCACAGCACGTTATCTCCCCTTTTAGTGTAGACTGGCATTCGATTTGCCTTCCCTGCTTCTGCTGCACATTGCTGTGGCACCTTCAGCTTGCCATCAGTTTATAACCACCATGTCTTTTTCATGGTGTATTGCTGCTAGTAGATTTCTACAGCATTTAAACGTTCCTTCGGACCTAAGTTCTTCTGGCCTTAGTGAAGGACCTTACATTTATCAACACCTACGGTCTTTACTCAGGGGATGGATTGATGGATGGACGGACAGATGGACAGACGGATGGATGGAAAACATAATGTTTAAACTATGCTTTGAAGACTGACTGGCAGTTGCAAAAGTTGCTCAAGCAGCAACATGGAGCTGTGGAGAGCTGAAGGAAACCATAATAAAAGAGTTTGAATTTATTTATTAGGAAACACTTTTGTGCTAAAAGCCCATTTTCAAAAGTTCCACATCATTATACAGACAACATGCACTATAACAACCAACAAAAATTACAAAATGTACAATACAAATACTGAGCACAATTACATTTGTTAATAGTGGCAGAATAGTTTAATTTATGGTTTAATACGTAGTAGTAGCATAGTATAGCTGTTTTTAATTTATGGTTTAATAACTAGTAGTAGTACAGTGTGACAGTTTGGAGGCCATGTAGCCAGGAATTAAAGCATGGAGCTGTGAATCTGGAGACCCAGCGGGCCTGGCTTTGAAACTCATAACTACCACTTACACACTCTGTGGCTCTGAGCAAGTCACGTAACTTCTTTGTGCTTCCAGGGCACCCTCAAATAAGCTTCTGCTCAGTGTGCCTTTCCCAGCCAAAAACTCTAAAATGAATTAAAAACAAACACAGTGTAAGACCCTAGCCAAATAGTTAGTTGTGGCCACTCATCAATTTGCAGGTCAGTGCTGGACATTTTGCAAACAAGGTACAAGCTTTCAACATCTGCAAACAGGTTGCACATGCTGCCACTTCAGATTTCCGACTAAAGGATCCTCAAACAACTAAGGGTCACACATTCAAAACTTTGTGGCATGTATCATTGTGCACTACAGAGTGGGACAAGATGTTCCATAAAGCCATAGCTTTGATGCATTTAATTGCCCGCTGCTGCAAATTACGAAGTGTTGGACAATATGACAGGTGAGTTATGCATGCCTCCAGATGTGAGAGGGGACTGGATGGGCATCTGGCCTTACATTAATCACCAACAACGCCAATTTTTTAAATGCTCTAAAGGATATGAGATAAGCGTTTGAGAGTTGCCCTTTTCCACAGACCCCAAGATATTGGTTATGTGTCCTTTTTCCCAATCTTTAATTACTCATGAGAGTAGGATTACTATAGACTTTTGATTGCAAACCCAGTGTCCATTCTTACTCTGCCTCTAGTGCCACCTCACCGACTCCATGTAGGAATTGGTTTTGACAAAGCTGTGAGAGGCAAAGAGCAGTGGGGGTATATTTCAGCCTGTTTCACACCCAGACCCCTATGTTATAGCCCATTTTTATTCAAAAGGCCTTGAGGGACAGGCACCAGCCTTATATATACAGCAAACACAAATTGCACATGTCGCAATAACGCAATGCATCATGGAAAGCATATGCAAATGCCCATGAATTAATTTGGACTGGTTCAACTTTAAGCAGAACTGCATGGTGCCTGTGTTTGTGTCTGTGTCTGCTGTTCTCAGCATTTCAGATTGTATTGTGAAGCCTTCTGGCACCATACAATTCCGCTTAAAGTTAAGCCAGTCCAAATTAATTCATGGGATTTACGTATGCTTCCCATGATGCTTTGCATTATTGGGGTATGTGCAATTTGTTTTCTTAAAAATGTGGCTGTATGGCCAATATCCTCTGCGATAACCCTTGCCCCAGTGCATTTGCTCTGGGGTTCTTTTGGTTATATATACAGCACTGATTTTAACTAAATAATTCTTCCTAAATGTAAGTTTGTTATTCAATACAGTTAGAAAATGCAATGTTGGGATGCACTGGGAGTGGGTATAGAGCACACCATGAGAGGTGATCCTCCCCTATACTAGATCATGGTTATATACGCCCGGAGTACTGTGTCCATTTGTGAAACTGTAGTGTAGAAAAGGCTTTGGAAAGGTCAAGAGGGTTCAGCATATGGCTACCAAGCTATGATGAATGGCTGGATTTACTCAAATCATTTAACCTTGAGAAGAGATGCCTGAGGAGGATCATGATCATAGCAACACAAAGGTCACAAGGTAATTTTATTAAAAGAGCGAAATAGTCCAGCACCAGCTGCAAACAACTGTGAGGTCATCAAGAAGGGACACTGTTCTGTTATGTAATAACCCTCTCCTACCAGTGGGGGGTGGGGCAGGGGGTTGTTCACCTTAACATGTCTGTCCCAAGGCCGGCAGTCTTGGTGCCAATGTCCTGTGGGGTACTGGGGTGGGAGGAACTTAGAGTATATCAATAGGTCAGTCTGGAACAGTCTGAGGCAGAATAGAAAGTCCTGGACTGAAGTTCATTCAGGGACAAGCAGAAGCAGTCTGACTGCCGGAGATCGGAGGAAAGCTATTAAGTTCCATCGCTATGAAACTGAGATTCCAGATTTAATCTGAGATCCCAGTTTCATAGTGATAGCACATAATAGTACGTTATGTAGTGGGACCATAGAGAAGAAGGGAGAACCGTGATGGGTTTCTCCTCAAGGGAAGCACCCTGATGGCTGGCTGGCCTGAGGATGAATCCTTCAAAGACATGGAGGGTGAATCTTGTTGGGGCATGACCATGTGAAGCCTGTGCCAGGCAAAGGGCACATGAAAACACCAAGAGAAGTGCCTGGAACAGAGGTAGTGAGGGCAATGTAGCAGATGCTGTGACTGAAAGTAGAACTTGTGCTGTCCTAAGGAGCGGGACCCCAGGTTATGTGATGCCTATGACTGGGTCAAGGCTAATGCCTCAGTGGCACATGAGGGTGGCCTGGCACACTGCTAGAGTGGCCAATGTGTTGGTTGCTAGCCATGCATGCCATGGCACTCACACGGAGAGAGCTACAAGCAGGTAACTGAGAGTGAAGCATAAGCATTGTAGGGACCCTGTTGCTTCACCTTATGATTTGAACTTTAAATCCTGAACAGACGTGAACAGCTATGTGTCCTTTAAGGTATATTTGACCAAATAAATATCTTTATGATCAGCAGCCTATAAGAAATTTGAAAGAGTCCAGACCTCCCTGATAAAAAGAGGAAACACACTGTATGCTTGCTAAGAGACAGCGGGGTTCCTGAGAAATAGGTGAACATACATTAAATAAACCGTCACAGAGTGTTGCATGCATAGAGGCTCAGACACCTGCTGTGGTATGGAAATCATGAAAGGGATGCCAGCATTACGCAAACAAGTGTACTGTGGTAACAGGGAGTGGTACATTTCAATGACTTACATTGCACTGTAAAATGAACAAAGTCTGTTTCTACATTATGACCATTATTTATAGGGGTTTTTTTTGCCATAAAGAGTTTCTCCCATGGTTGATGCAGGCGAGCTGTTCAGCCCTGTCTCTGCCTCCCTCACAGATAGCTACCTCCCCAAGACTCACCTTGCCTGTATTTCCCCCACTGATTGACCCCATGGAAGGGCTAGGAAGGAGAGGGCTGTCCTCCCCCCACCCAATCCCTTTCATCCAGAAGCGAGATCGGTGGTCTAGGTGGTTATGTGGGGGATGGGGGTTGGCAGGCGGGGTTTCATTAAGCCAGCAACAACCCTTTTCTATGTTCTCCCTCTGTTTCCCCCAGCCATGGCAGCAAATGCATGTGGAGGCACACAAATGCTATGGAACTGCGGCCCCTCCCTTCTATGCCACTCATAATTCTGGCACTACTATCCGTACTCTACCAGGTGGCAGCCAAGAACTGAGACAGCATGCCTCCCTACCCCAGGAGAGGAGAGCTGTCCGGCGGATACTCAATCCTCTCTCTCCACGGCTGATCCCCAACAACCTGAGCTTGTTCCTGAACCCCCATCACCAGCATGGTAGAAGATAAGGCGTATAGTGTCTCAGCCCTCTGCGTCACTGGGCTGGCTGTCTAGCACGATCATTATATAAGCATGCACAGTTTTTAACTAGTAAAAAGCTATGTCTGCTCAACTTCTGACTTTGAGTGGTTACTGGTACAAGGTCATGGGTCCTAACCAGGGAGGAACACTCAGATGCCTGTACACCAGAATAAATAAATATACCATTGAATGGGACCCTTCTCACTGAGTACTGACGCACCCAAGACAGGGAAGGTCCCGGGTGCTTTCCCAGAGCAGGGCCCCATACCCTGAGAGGGCAGGCTACAGTTACCTTTACTGTTATTCCCTGAAATTGTCACATGGGCAGGGGAAGCTATGGGAAAATAACACCCCTTCCCCCAAGCACCATAAATGGGCACTTCCCCTACATCAGTCACAGGCTTACCTGATTTCTGTCTGCTGTATGCTTTGGTCAAGGGACATCTAATTGACTCTTTCTCTGCCATCACCACCATCATCACTCCCAACCTTATCTGTCTTTCCTGTTTCACGGTCTCTGTGCCTCGTTCTTCTGGCCTTCAACCTGTTCCCTGGCAGTTGACTCAATGTATATTGCAATCCAGTCTCCTCTTTCTAGGCTTTGCTGACCGACTGAGCTACAGGGACAGTATTTCTGCATTTACAATGTTTTCAACAATGTCATCCAAGAAGATCAATGTGGTTGGATCTGTCATTTAATGTGATAAATTATTAATTTAGCAGGTAACATGTAATTCGAGGAATGCTTGCAAGCTCTTTTGTGTTTGCCTGTATTTGGAGTAAAGGTGGGGAATGGTAAGTATCTCTCTCGTTCTCTAACCTCTGTGTAGGTAAACACCCAGGGCCAGGATATTTAAAACCGTAGCACATGCACTCTCTTTATTTGCTACAGGAAGTTGTCAAACACATTCTTTTGGGGAACTGAATGACTCAGTGGATTCTTGACTGAGCTTCTTAAATGAAAACAATGCTGAATTTGTATGTCATTTTCCCCTGTAAAAGTCAATTTTAAAATACTGCCCTATTCTGTAACTATTAAACCTACATGCTTTCAGTTATCCTAATGGGTGTCTCTGATTCACACGCAGGTGGCAAGCACCATTTTAGAACTGTGTGATGTAGTTTATGTCCCCTTGCTCAGCTCTTCCATTGCTGGCACAATGCATCCATGTTCTATTATAGAACTCAATGGCTGAGAGGGACATAAAGGACATCATACAGTACTGAAATGGCACTTAACATCAGAGTGCAAATCAGAAACACCTAGTGTGTGTGTTAGGGAACGATAACAAATTGGAACCAGTACTTAAAAAACAGCTGCTCCTGGGGGAAATACTTTACAGGTTCAGTGCAGTTCTCCTTTAAGGATTATTACCCTAGTGAAATGCAGCTGTAGGGCGCTCACCCTTGCTGTACCTGTCCTGTGGATAAGCAGACTACTTCAGGTTCCAATGCTGTCAATCCAGCACCTTTCATGGGCACTAAAAAAACAATTCACGCACAGAAAAACAAATCTTTAAACACCTTACTTTGCCAGGAAAATTGCCGTCCAGTCTTCAGGAGCGGCACCACCTGTTGTACACTTACAGTATGTCTGGTGGGCTGTTAAACGGCCTATGTGAAATGGGTTGTGGTGGTCTCAGTCCACATCCCAGTGGGCAGGGATCCACGTCACAAAACCACCAACACAACTGACACTACTGGCACCTTGTTCAACAAGGCCTTTGACTCAGTGGGCTTCAATGCAGAACAAAAAATGTAAAGTGATGCAAACTGGGAAGAGAAACCCAAAGATGCAATGTGAAATGGAGGGAGTGATGCTGGAAAGCACCATGGAGGAAACAGACCTGAGGGTCATATCAGAGAGTCTAAAAACAACAGCACATTGCAATAGAGCTGTGAGCAAGCCAATCAGGATGCTGGGTTGCACAGGGAGAGAGAGATAAGCTGTAGAAGTCAGGAAGGTGATCCTTCCACTGTAAAGGTCACTAGTGCGCCCACACCTGAAATACTGCACAAGGTACGGGAGTCGACACCTGAGGAGAGACTGTAAGCAGTACAGAGCAGGGCAACCAAGACATTCCACAGACTAGGGGGCAAGACATACAGTATGAGGAGAGGCTACAGAGCTTGAAAATGCTGAGAATAGAAGGGAAAGAGGTGACATGTTTGAGACATACAGGTACCTGCATGGGATGAATAGGATGGACACCAGTAAACTACAGGGACAAGAGGGAACTCACCTAAACCCACAGAGGGGAGATTCAAAAGGGGTGTCTATCAGTACTTTTTCAAAGAAAGACTGGTTTACCGTGGGGGGGGGGCATCATGTCCCTCAGAGGAAGCACAAACCGGGTGAAGCGCTGGGATTTATTCAGTGAGCTACTGCCCTAGCATATTATTTGGAGTTAACACTTTTATATCAAGGTTGCCGTTGTATATCTGTCAGCACTGGAGGTGCCAGCACTGAGAGTGAACTCTTATTTGACGAGCATAGCTGTGTCACTTGAAACATAGTCCACTATTTCTAGCATCTTACAAAGCACTTTACTAGGGAATGCTACTTAAATTAAGACATCATGGTGATGTTCTATGTAGACCACAGCACTTTTCCAGTGAATATAGTTCACTGGAAGTTTGGTACATTTTACTATCATGATGCTGTATTTCTGAATTGTTTTTCTGGCAAACCCTGTATCTTGCACTGATATAGTGCCTTTTTTAAGTGCTCAATAAATTATATTTGGCATTGATATGTTCTGCATTGGACTATATGCCACCTCGGGTCCTCTAGCCCTTACAGAGGGAGTACCACAGGGCTCGATCCTTGGCCCACTCCTTTTCTCCATATTTACTAATGACCTAAGCCTCCACTGTGGGGGAAGCTCGGTCATTCAGTACGCGGATGACACTGTCATCTACCGATCCCTGGATAACATTGCAGCTGTAGGTCCCCTTCTCCAAGCTGACCTAGCATCTCTCAAGGCCTAGCTGAGAGCAAATAGAATGGTCCAAAATGCAGGCAAAACTAAGGCGATGCTATTTGGATGCAACACCCTTGGACACAACAGGTCTAAATCTCTGCAACTCACTGCTCTCTCAGGAAATGACATCAAGGTTGTGCCCTCCTTAAAATACTTAGGTCTAACATTGGACCATTACCTTACATTCAAGTACCACGTGGATCAGGTCACCAAGACCATACACCACAAATTTGGTGCTCTGTACTGGCTAGAAGACCAGCTAATCCCTGAGGCCAGAACCTCAATCGCCGCAAGTGTCCTCCTCCCCACCCTGACTTATGCTGCCCCGATCTTACAGGGCATGGCCAAGCAGGAGGTCACCAAGATGCAAATCCTGTACAACAAGGTAGCACAGTTTGCTACCCAGGACCACTCACAAAGGCACCATTGTGACACACTTGCCCAGCTACGCTGGCCCTCGCTGACCTCTTGTCTTCACTACCCCCTGCTCTGCTTGACCTTCAAGCTACTCAGCCCTTCAGCTCCACCCAGCATCGCTGGCACTATCACACTCAAACATAACCCCAGGAGCCTACGGACATCTGGACGTACACTGCTTGAAGTTCCCAGAGTCAGGACTAACGCTGACGGCAGGTAGTTCTCCTACTCAGCCCCCTACCTGTGGAACAAACTCCCACCCCTAGTGCAGGAAGCCTCCTCACTGATGAACTTCCGCACCGGACTCAAAGCCTATATATCTGAAACTAGCACTTGTCATTGCCATGGCTCATGATCCCCCACTTGCTTCTATCCTCCTAATATCCAGATCCTCCAAGCAACTTATCAGGTTCCACGGTGCTTCCCTCTAGGCATAGTATCACAGCTAACTTACCACTGAACCATGCCAGTAGTAAACAATGAGCTTACCATGTAAAATTACATTTCTTCTGCACCTTTTGTTAATTCTACTGTCAACATATTTGTAAGGACTAATGCATGATGATAACCATGGCTATAACCTGCTCACACACCTGAAACTACTCTGTAACCCAAGTCTTTCTCTGTATGAAAATATGTATTGTTATCCCGGGTTGCCCCTGAAAAAGGGAGCTTCGGGGCTCAGTGGGCCTACCCGGTCACCAAATTTTAAATAAATAGATAAAATAATATACTGGCAAAACTGAGACCTCTCTTTGAGTATGTTCACTTTGTAATTGTGTAATAATTGTGTGAGACCCCAGGTGGCCATGCCCTCTTTTTGGCCTATTAGCCAGTGGGCTAATCCCACTGCCCCCACTGTATGTGACTCTGACTTGAGTCATCATAGATCCCCCTCCCTGCAAAAAAAATATATATAGCCACCTGTCACAGGCTGGTCCTCTGCCAGAACTCAGTTTGGACGGCTGTCATTTTTTAGAACCCTTCAGAAGCCTGAAAGAGTTACCTTGGAGTGTTTCCACCATGCAGCATGACTCTCACTCTAAGTATCTCTAGGTCTGAATCACATTAAAGCCACTGTTCAAACAGTACAGTGCTCTTCCCAAATGGAAACTGCCCCTCCTTGTCATAGCTGAGAGCCCTTCACTTTAGAAATAATAACTATAGCCTGTCTCTTTAGAAATGGATCACAGACTTGCCAGTGTACCCCTGGTTGCCTGTATTTAAAATGACTCAGTAACACAAACATGAAATATATAAAAATAAACATTTAATACACCATGATATGTACATATATTGGAAGATAATACATAGTAAAGACTATGGGAATGTAGTATTTCTACAGATGAAAAATAAACACATTTTAAAAAGATGGAGATCACACAGAAAACCCATTTCATGCTATCTAGGTTCTAAGTAGAGTAGAAGACACTTACCTCCAACTGTGAACTGATGAGTTATGACAGACTCAAACCCATAATATTGTTAGTTCAGAATTCCAAACATAATTACCTTCTCATAGTAAACATACAACAGAAATACATTCGACTGGCAGACCCATGACACCTGCATCACCATACATGCCTCTCTGACATCACATCCTGGACCATTCCTTTGGTCCCTGGGGACCACCCTTTTCCAGAGCAGGTCCAAACTAGTTTTGCGTATCGGGGACTGGCCCTTTTGTTATACTAACTTGCTACTCAGCAGGAAACCATCTCACTCTATCTTGGCCCTGCTTGCATTCAAAACATGTCTTTTTAATGAAAAGGACTCGGCCCTTTGAAGTTCAACCAAATTAAAAGCCTTTTACTGGACAGGACAAAGACTGCTTACACAAAGGCCCCGCCTAGCTCCAAGACATGGCCTACAGAGGAATGTAATTTTCAGTTTTCACCAGATCGCCCACCTCAGCTAAAACACTTTATAGAGGCATAGATGATAATAAAATTAAACACACACACACACACACACACACACACATATGAAAAAAATACAAGTCACTCCACCCTTTACCACACATAGACACTTTTCTCCTCCCTCTTCTAGCATTGTGTGATCAGTGAGTGCAGTATTTCCATTAGTTCATGCAGGTTAAAAGCAGAATGTCCACACACTTATTTTGTATAAAAAATATATGTAATGTATTTTTCAATTGGAGAAGGTTAAGGGCTTAACTTGTGCCAGGTGTGGCAGTGTTTCAGAGCTGGAAAACAATTTTAAGTGATTTATGGGGAGGGGGCTCACATGGTCTCAAAATAGGGCTATCCTTCTATTTCTTCCTCCTTATGATGTCCACAGGCAGTAAGCAGAGTACTAGAGTACCGAAAGTTTCGTACATTGACTTTAAGTTCCTTTACTTCCTCCTCATGTTGGTCCCTTTGTTCCTGAGTGTCAGACCTCATTTTGCTTTTTTTTTGCCTAATTTTTGTGTTTTTATTTTTTTATGGAATTTGTTTTACTTCCCAGTCACCAAAGCTGCACTCTCAACTGGGCTACTTTCCAGCCCCACTACAAGCTCCTCTAGCACTCACCTCCCTGGCTGCCCCTCTCAAGATGACAAGACCACTATAAAGATATATCTCCCCCTGAAGGGTGACTCCATGGTTAGAGACCAGGCAGTCACTGTAATCGGGCTCAGAAGGACTGTTATCATCATGCCATTCTGGGGATTTTCCTGCTTATTTATTTAGTTTTTGTTGACCAGGAAAGAAGCCTAGGCAATCCTTCCATTTTTTAGCCTTGTCCTGGGGGATGGGGAGATACAGATGGAAACCCAATTGAAATGCAATCATGTTAACCTGCTGGCGATGTTTATGGGGGGAAATGTGGCCAGAACACCAGGAAAATTGTTCTGCTCTGTTCAAGAAGTGCCACGAGATCTTTAACATCCACTTGAACAACCATCAGAACAGGCAAACAGGACCTCAATGAAACATCTCATCTGAAAGATGGCACCTCAGAAGTGCAGTACCGCCTCCCATGCTGCACTGCAATGTCATTCTTAGGATTTTACTCCAAGTTACTAGTGTGGGTGCAGAAACTGCAACCTTCTGATTTGTCTCCGCTAAGCCCAAGATGCTGCCAGGCAAGGGGCTCCAAGGGCATTTACACAAAGCAGACTTCCATGGAGCTTGTCAGGTGTACTCTCTCCCTTCCATTGTGGTACCTTCACTGCCTCCCCATGAAGCAGGAAATAGCCCTCTGGGGTGCTTGATCCTCATTCAACAGTTGGCCATTTGACATCTTAGGCTCCTCCTTCTTGAACCCAGGTCACCAGCATTTCTAGCAGCTATGCTGTTGCACTAACAGGCCCCCTCCCCGCGAGTTTTGTGTTTTTAATAAACAAAATTGCTGTTTGCTTCTGCTTAACAAAGACAAGACAAATAATTACAAAACCACAGATGCTCCCACAATGCAAAGCATCATGGGTTGCATATGCAAATCACCACAGAATATTATACTGGTTCAAGACAAATAATGTTCAGTAAAGCAAAGAGGACTACCACAAGAAATCCATTAATCTTCGACTCGTATAGACCCAGCAGTTCCTTTGTACACACTTTGAGCCCTAAGAGGTGTCATTTCATTTTACTTTTTTATTTTTTACCAGGAGGTGATGTGGGCACAGCCCTTTATCAGTCACACCTGACAAACAGTATACAAACATTACACAACGAAGCATGACACAAGACATCAATAATAAACTATTGTTCTAATGCACATCATGCCAGGTGCATCTAAATTGTCTAAAATGCAGTTTCTTTAACAAGCATTTAAAATTAATAACATTATGGGCAGAAATATCCAACATTGCCTGATGGTTTAACAAGCTAGGTCCCCAGCAGGAAAAGTACCTCCAATAAATTTAAACTTTTGGTCGCCTTTCTTGAAATAAGACTGAAATGCTCTGCCTAGTAATGTAATTAATAGGTTTAGATACAAAATTTAGAAAAAAAAAACACCTGGAGAGAGTACTGTCAATCCCAAATGCAAACGCAAACAGTTAGATTTAAATGAAGTCCTAATTCTGGATGAAGATTTCTCATTTCCCAAACAAGACTTCAGTGATGGATTCTATACTGAACCAAAACAGCAAAATGAAAAATATTGTTTAAAATTGCTTTGTAGTTGATCATGAACTATTTGGTTTGGTTGGCAAAAAAATAACAGTCCTCTAATCTAATACAGAAGCAATGATTGTTTAGCAATCGTTTCTCTGGCCTCTTGCTAAGGATCTAACATTTCGATATAGAAATCCAGGTTTCTGGTACATCTTTTTATCAATCATTTCCAAATGTCATCTAGTTGGAAAAAGTAAAACTGTTAAAAATGCTTCGGCTATAAACAACAGCAGCTAGGTACATTTAAAAATGGTTTACATTGTTAGAGAGGAGAGCAGTTCTTCAAGGTGTTCTTTTAGGCAAAGGCCTTGTTTAAATTCATCAGGCCTGCTTGTCTTTCTAACTGTGGTGTGCTCGGGAGGTTTTTTTTGCATAAAAAGGTGTCAAATATTGGAAATTTCATTTGGCCGAGTTCCAATCGAATTTTGAAGCTGATTGTAACTGTACTGGAAGAACGAAGAGCAGAAACGCAGCCTGTGAAGTGCAACAAATTTAAAGGCGATATATCATGAGATTGGATGCTAGACACTCTGGGCTCAATTTTCAAATGTGAAACTTTGACACAAGGTGCCTGCACAAAATAGGTATGACGCAAGTGGCACCTTACATCATTCTTTGTGGCAATCTCCATTTTCAAATACCAGCTGCAGCGAAATTGGGATGCTGCGTACCCAACCTGCCATGTGCCACCCTTGTGGCAAAAGCGGTCCTGGGCCAGGTCGCAAAGGGGCTTGCGCCATGGTGGGGCTGCACCATCCCCTTTTTCTGGAATTTGCAAGCTCTGCCATGGATGCTGCAAAGGGCTCATGATAGGCCAGCCAGGAGATGGTCTAAGTGCCCTGTGTCACTGCTTGGCCGAAAGGGGAACAGGGAAAGGGAACTTTGTTTAACCAGGAGTAGCACGCTAAGCTGAAGCTTGTTTCCACATGCATCCTGGAAGCATGAGGAAGTTAAGTGACTTGCTCAGGGTTACACAGTATGCACCTAGGTGGCTGTGGGATTCAAACCAAGTCACCAGATGTGCAGCTCAGAGCCTTAACCCACTGGGCTATATTGCCGGCTGAGTAGCCAGTGAGCAGTGGGTCCAGAAAGGTGGGGAATGGGAGCTGCAGGGGCACTGAGGATATCATAGGGCATGAGGGGGTACAGCGGCAGGTATATGGGGCAGAGGAGGCTGGGTAGTGGGGTTGGCATCATGAGCCTATTATGACATGGCCCCAGGTGGAAGCAGCCCTGGTACTTGCTCCACAGGACTGTGGGTTCTGTGGGGCAGGTGCCAGGGCTGCTTCCATCCAGAACTATGTCATACTGTAATAGGTTTGTGATGCCAACCCCTTCACCTGGTCCCTTCGGCTGTGTTATTAGCCCTATGGCACCTCTGCCAGGTGTCTCCTCTGCTCATATACTTGTCACCATACCCCCCTTCTCGTGCCCTATGGCACTCTTAGTGCCCCCCCAGCCCCCATTCCCCACATTCCATCTAGGGTTCTCCCACCCCAGTGGCTTGTGTAGACTTGCACAGGGCAGGTTTGATGGATCCCTCCATCAAACACCGCAGGTGCACCCAATATATGGTGCAGCCAGGCGATTGTGGCAATTCCTGGGTCTTTGGTGCAGGAACCCCTAATGTTACAAAATTGGGCACAGGGTCCTTGATGCATCCAAAGTTCACTGTAGCCATAGATCACCGCATATTGTGGCAATCTAAGGGAGCTTTGAAAATCAATCCCAGTTACACAGGAGTCACAAAAGCACCCCATCAAGTAAAAGACTTGCCCTTTCTTTACAAGAAGAAGCTCACCAACACCCAGCTGCTTATACTACCCAACAAGTGCTTAGAGATCTATCTCTTAATTTGTAGAAGTTTGCACATTTAATTTCCTTCATAGAAGGTTTGGTGTCTGGCAACAGTCCTGTGAAATTAAGCATTTCCATTTCAATAACATTGCTTGAAAAGTAAGTGCTTAATATGGCAGGGTCATCACCAACCGTGAATAGTTCTACAATCAAAATTACATTTTCAGACCATTACAAGTCAAAAGGTACAACTTGGGGTATCCAAACGACTGTGTGTGGGGTGAGCAAAGAGTTTACAATTGTTATGGCCTTTGAACTCTGTAGAACTGCTTAGCATGTGCATGACAGTTTGGAATGCGCACAACAGTTTGGAATGTGCACAACATAGCGAATAATGTATAGGCAGCCAGTCACAACAAGGCTGAGTTTCCATCGATGGCTTGAGATGACAGAACATGAACCTCGAGATCGAAGCTTGACAGGTCCATGCTGCCATCTCAGCCCCTGAGAGGGAAACCCATCCTGAGCTGTGTGTGGTTGCCCGTAGTATCTTTTACAGTATACATTTTTTCTAAATAGGAGTCACAGAAGCTACTCCACATGTAAAAACAACAGCAACAAGAAAAAAAACTTTCCATTTCTTTGTTCTGTTCTATAATCAAAATGAAACTTACAGACCTACAGAAGTTAAAATGTACAGTTGTAGGTACTGGGTGGTTATATAGCAGCTGGGTGCGGGATGAATGATAAATTTTAAATTGTATGATCTTTGAACTGTGCATAACTGTTCGGAATACGCATAACAACACTGTAGAATGCACATAATGGTTTAGAATGTGCTTAACAAGGATTTTGAGCAGGCTGATTTTTTTATACAGAACAAAGGCGAACTATATACTATTAGGATTTTGAGCAGGCCGATGTTTATATAGAACAATTGCTAACTACAGTGCAGTATATATAGTACTATTTCCTAGCATTGACACTGAAGTATGGATAGCAACAACATCTCTTGTCTCAGATTGCTTTTGACCCCGTACAATGGCCACTTTGTGCGTTTCCCGTGTTGAGTGGTGGACCACTTGAGAAATATGGTCACTCATGGATAACCTTTGCTCAGACACAGACCCTAAATATTTGCAGTTTTTGGCATTGCCCAGTTGGGAGTGATTGCTGCAAATAAAGTGCTCACTAGTACCTAGGAATCTTAGCTTTTGCTGTATGCCAGAGATTGTGGATCTTTAGACATGCTTTCATTTTGGAACAACATTCTTTCCCAAAGCCAATTGTGTGGAGCATCAAGGGTTAATTCATGTGCAGCTTTACTAAATAACTAACTGCCATATCTTTTTTTCATATTTGGGCCATTCAGTCTGGTTATAAAGAAGTGGTTTAGTACAAAACATAAGAACATGTTACGCCGATCCTTTCCCGCTATTATCCTTGATCTGAAAACATTTCATCGGAGTATCCAGCTCCTGTCATATCAGTACTTGTTTCTAGCTGTACTACATTGTTGATCACTGTATTTTAAGGATAGGCCCTCTTGGCATGCCAATATACATGCAGTACTTTTATTTATTTTGATGTATTCTCTGCCTTGATGTTACCTGTTGCTATTCTACCTCTCAATACAGTTATGTATCATGTTGACATACTGCCAACTCTCTGAGACGATGTACCTGTTTATATTCTACCTCGCATTGCCGTTATGTATCCCGTTGACATACTACCAGCCGTATCTTCGTATAGCCATTTGTACCGTTTGCTGTTCCTCCCACCTGTCTGTGGACCAGTTACCCTGACTCTGTATTTTGTATCTGTTTTTTTATGTACTCTGTAACCTCCCAGGTCGCACCTGAAAATAGGCACTTCTTGTCTAGTGTGCTTACCTGGCTAACAAAAGCAAATAAATAAATGTCTGAATGTTATTTTCAGAAACAGTGAATTACAGTAGTCAGAACACCAGCTTGGGAACCAGGTAATCCCAGGTTCGAACCCCACCAGAACCAAAAGCTGTACTTACCTTAATCAATCACTTAACGTCCCAGTACTCCAGGACCCCCAACTCTAGAAGTAGGTAGAAACAGGAGGACTCCCACTGAAAATATCATCTCATCTGGGCTATCTTGGGTAAATAAATTGTAAAACAAAAATTGAAAAAAGATATTGCAAGAAGAATTAACATTTATATACCATATTTCATACACAAAGTATCCCAAAACACTTTACAAGCAATGCTAGACTGGTAGTGAAGTAACTGAATGTGTAGTAGCGGCCATATCGCACATCAGCACCCACACACAGCCTGGACAATTGCATTAACCAGTTTTAGGGGAAGGGGAATATTGGCCAGGACACTGGGAATATCCTCTACTCTTTTCAAAGAATGCCTTGGGTTCTTTTACTTCCACCTGGACACCCACCAGGACAGCACCAGTATGGCTAGAAGGGACCTCGGTTTAACATCTCATCCAAAGGATGGCATACCCCAGCAGTACAGTACCACGCAATACTGCGCCTGAGTGGCAGTGTTTTTAGGTACGAGTCCAATCCAGGCATGGGACGAGAACCCACAACCTTCGGTCCAGAGGTGGATGTGCTACCAACTGAGCCACACTGACACCTTTGACTTTATCGCAGTACTAATTTACTATTTGGCTAGGATAGGCCAAATATTTCTTTATTTATTAAAAAAGTTTTGTAATCTAGTTAAGTAGTCAGAAGTAATTTGTTTTCAGTTGCATTGAGAAGGAGGGTTAGGGACAATGCAGTGTGAATAGGGATTACAATAATTACAGTACATGGCACATATATGTGAACATTTACATTAAAGTCAGATACAGACAATCTTCTTGTTATCTTAGCACTTATCTCTCATGTTTTCTTGGCCAAAAGGACCTCCGCAAAAAAATTAAGCACCTATGTTTTGGCTTAGAGACTTTTTATGGACGTATATATTTCATGTTTTCGTAAGATTGTATTATACGTTTGTGTCTGTTTTAAAATGCCATGATTTTACTTGAATCTGTGCAATAAAGATTTAACACTACAATAAAGTCAGTTGAAACACCTATACACATAGAGATAATCCTAACTGCTATATACTAACATGCAGCATCTCATTTTCAGTGGGGTCCCTTACTCATTGTCACAGTTTTGAGGGACTGCTTTTGGATATTTAGTTAGTCTTATCTAAAACCCTTACAAGCTTGCAACAGGGTCCCTGACACACAAATCCTTCCCATATGACTATGGATTTTATAAATAAAACTGCACTTTTTCTTTTTTTTTTTTTTTTTTTTTTTTTTGTGAGGTGACAATCCTGTGATTTTCCTAGAATGCATAAAAGGCTCACAAGAGATACAAAAAGTATTAAACAGGTTAGGATAAGACCCTTATAAGTCACTTCTGCCTTTGCCAATCAGGAGTCATAATGTCACCTGATTCACCTAGTTTTCTTCTCTGATATAAAATATGACTTCAGTCTGTTCCAGACTAGGTCTCAGAACCCATTACACCGAGAAGAAAAAACATGTTTTGTAGAGTACAGTCTGAAAAGCGTAACTCTCTCTTATATATTAATAGTCATCGTAATAGGCCTCACTGTCCAGTTGTATTATCAGTTAAACCAGAACTAATCTTGTCTGTTCTGGGCTAGGACACCTGTACCTCCTACCTGGAGCAGTATACTGTATGTCAGCCATGATGATTTCTGACTAGCCATGATGATTTCTGACTAGCCGTGCTGCCACTGATTGTCACTGTGTTGCTTTCTGGCATAGTGGTAAGAGCACAGATCTGTGAACCTGGGGCCAGATTTACAAAGAAGGCTGTTCATGTGGAGAAACCTTGCGATCTGCAAGGTTTTTCCACGTGCACCGTATTTTCGATCGCAGAGCCATTTGCAACTGGTTCCATGATTTTTGGCAACTTGCGGCTGTTTTTTTTGTTGTTTTTTTGTTGTGGTGTGTAACTGTGTTAAAATGTTACTCCTGACTGTACCAGGCATAACATCCTCGGCAGGTGTGCCTACCACCCATGCAGCAATTAAGACATGGCACTGGTGCAGAGATCTGTTTTCTGCACCAGCGGCCTGTGGAGTGGGATATACTCATGAAATGGACTGAAAATCCGACCCCTGGAGGCCTGGGTATAAATCCTTTAATGAACACTTACTTACCATGTGACTAAGCAAGTTATTAACCTCCCTGTGTTTAATCACGCTCTAATCCATCTCTGTGCACTTTAAATCTTAGTGCACTGAGAAGTGCTGCAGTGTTCTCTCCGCTCCCTCTCCTGAATTGCAAAGTGCTTCGAAGTGCAGTTTGCATGAAAGCGCCTACAGAATACAGAAGACCAGATTCCTCTCCTGTTCATTGCAAACATGTTGCTGTTTGCCCACTTGTAAGCTGTTTTTTCATTCACCGCTGGCTTGCCATGAGTAGCTGTAATACAGAGCTATGACTAGCTGTGACATGACATCCAGGAACATGTCTGGGTTGCCACAGTGATCTACCATTGGTTGTCCAGTTTTCACCCTTTCCCCTTCCCCGTTCATGCCCTTCGGGACACTAATCACACCAATTTGGGGGATTTAAATGGCCACAGCCATATGTTAATGCAATCTCAATTATTCCTAATACATACTAGACGTGCGTCGAATGGAGTCTCTCCAAGGTTTATGTTCCCACCTCCCTTCCCCTCGCGAAGGAAGAGGAACAGCCTGTCACCTGCCCACCCCCAGCAAAGTGATGATCTGCTGGCTAATTCATAAGATCCAGATCCTCCGGGTGAGAGGCCTAGTGCCATCCATCCTGGGTGCAGCCCTCTGGCTTCCCACCCAGTCTCTGACCCCCAGAGATCACAGACCCCCACGGTGGGAAACCAGCCCTCAGGGGCCCAATGCAGTGGACCCCCCTGCAGGCCTGATGCATCCCAGGGCATTTCCTGGTGACCTTGGCCATTCCATACTGGGCAATGGCCGGGATCACCCCAAGAACACCCATGCGAGAGGCCCCCATTCCATGCTGGGCACTGGAGGCCCCCCGTTTTCCCATTCCTGAGCCAGGCTAACCCAGCTCACCCTTAGGCAACCTTGGAGAAACTCCCTATCTGCTTACAAAGGCTGTGACAGTTTTGACATCACCCCCCAGCTGGCTGAATCAGAGAACTGTTCTGGCTAAGGAAAAAACTCATTTACCAGGAAAACCTAGGGAATTCCTCTGCAACCCCGTGCAGCAGTTCCTCCAGTAGGGGGCAGTGGTCTTGCTCTATGTTTTATGGGTGGTTGGGTGGATTCCTTCCTCAGAAGGTGCAGGAAAAAGAGACCATGGCTACCCCAGCAGCTCTTTAAACTGGCCCTGCACCACTCCTCCCCTGCCTGTGACCACCCTATACCTTCTATCATGGCCACCTAGACTGCCCCCTGATCGCCCCACCACCACCACCACCTGCAGGGTTGGCGACCCCGGTCACCTGTATCACAGGTGACAGGATGGGAGGGGCTTTCCCAATTGGCCCGGGGGGGGCAAACTCTGCCGACCATTTTGCGGACATCTTTCTGGGGAGGGGGGGTATGCACAGATACCAATTCCCCTCATCTCATCAATGCCTCGGGGAAGACCCATTGGTTGTCCAGTTTTCACCTTTCCCCCTCCCCATTCATGCTGTTCGAGACAATAATCACACCAGTTTGGGGGATTTAAATGGCCACAGCCATGTGTTTATTCAATCTCAATTATTTCCAATACAGTCTAGATGTGCACTGAAGGGAATCTTTCCAAGGTTTATGTCCCTCCCTCGCCTCCCCTCGCAAAGAGAGAGGAACCACCCACCACCTGCCACCCTTGGCAAGGTGACGGGCCACTGGTTAATTCATTAGGTCCAGGCCCTCCGGGTGAGATGCCTAGTGCCGTCCATGCTGGGAGTGGCCCTCTGCCTCCCCACTCAGTGTCTGAACCCCAGAGATCACGGACCTCCGCCGTGGGAAACCAGCCTTTAGGGGCCCAATGTGGTGGACCCCCCCCCACAGGCCTGGTGCATCCCAGAGCATTTCCCAGTGATCTGAGCCATTCTATACTGGGTGATGGTTGATGTTCCCCCAAGAACACCCATGTGAGAGGCCCCCATTCCATACTGTGCACTTGAGGCCCCCCTTTTTCCCATTCCCGAGCTGGGCTAACCCAGTGGACCCTTAGACAACCTTGGAGAAACTCCCTACCCAGCACAAACCCAATCTGTGCTCAGATCACAGCACGTCATATCCCTTCCCCTTAACTCCCAGGCTCCATACTCCCCCAAACAGGTCCTTCCCTTGATCCCGGGGCCCCTTCTTCCATCTCTCCTAGTAATGGGGCTAAAGCCATTTGAATGTTCTCACAAAATGAATCAATCCCCTTGTCTGACAAATGATTCCCGTCTGTGTGGTACAGATCCTTTGACTTCAGTGTAATGTGGTCATTTTTCACCACTTCACCAGGCAGTCGGCTCATGAAAGTCCCCATTTCACCATTCAGCTTCATCCATGTCCTGTCCATTCCTTTACTGCTAGTCTTTTCCACCTATTGCTGTCGCTGTATGATGTGGGACCATACTATTCTGGTTGCTGGCATGCTGTGCTGGATGGTGGCCATGTCGTCCTTCATGGTGTGCAGTAATGCGATAGACTTCACTACCTCCAGGTCATTCCCTCCCAAATGGATGATCAGGATATCTGGGCATGGTTCCCTCTGGCACTCTTCCCTCAACCAACCAGTGCAAGTCAACAGGTTCACAACTGAAGCTTAGGACCGGTCCTCCACCCGGGACCACTCACAAGGTGCTGCCCAGTGGATGAAAGTGTGCCCACATATCCACACCCGTTTCTGAGTTCCCCACCGATCTGTTTAATAGAACAAAAATACGTTAGAACATGTGGGGGCAGATATACCTTCTCACCACCTGTGTCTTCCATCTCTCCAAACCCTTAATCTCTGCCTGCGACATTCCTCTGTTAGCTACCCAAGTTGCTGCCCCTATCTGTAAGGAATGTGTCCCATAATCCCCCAGCTCACCTATTGCCACTAACATCTTCTGAAACATCCTGGTAAACTGAAACTGTGTCAATGGTGACCCATCCCTGTGCCTGAAATATGCCCACCCCTCCCTCCATGTCCCCGCCTCATACCTAATCAACACTCTT
The DNA here is from genome assembly GCA_016271365.2 of Neoceratodus forsteri. Taxonomy (NCBI): domain Eukaryota; kingdom Metazoa; phylum Chordata; order Ceratodontiformes; family Ceratodontidae; genus Neoceratodus; species Neoceratodus forsteri. Next base: position 21,364,261 of record CM028135.1, on the reverse strand, counting down.
CTGATCCTCCACACCCGTCCCCCCCAGTCACAGAGAGTCACCTATGTGCCCTGTGCCCATTGGTCAGTTTTAGACCACCGGATCCGCATTAGGGCGCCCTCCCCCGACAACACCACGTCTTCTGCATGTAAGTCCCACCTCACTGAGTCCTGTCTGGAGGCTGCCATGAACTCCGAGACCCTAAAGGCCCCACAATATGCTAATAGGAAGGCCGCCCTGATCAGACGTGCCTCTTACTGGCTTGAGCAAAGTGACAGCAAGACCACCAACATGCATTCCAGAGTTCGAGGCCTCAGTGGTCTCCTGTTATCTGGAACTCTTAGCTGTGACCTACCCCAGCCCTCCACTAACCTCTGGACCCTAACCGCCGAGTGTAGTCTGCCAACTCTAATGCCCTGCTAAACCACCTGATGCCTAATAGGTGGTGGCTCGCCACCCCTACTGAGCTACTTTCCTTTTTAAGAGCCACCACAAACCAGTGCAGCTGCCTCTCCGGGATGGGCCACAACTCCTCCCAGCCACAGGCTTCCTGAATCCTCAGAAACTCCTTTACTCCTCTCTTGTATGATTCCCGTGTGCTGGGTGTCAGGGTCTGGCACATTAACACCCAATCTTTGAGAACCCCAGGTTCCACAAGAACTGGGGAATCACTACTGGGCCATCATCTGCTCCCGGTGCCAGGATCCTGAAATGCTCCCACTGCAAATGAGATAAAGCATCAGCTATACAGTTGCATTCCCCCAGCACGTGCTGGGCCCTAAACTGCATATTATTCAGCAAACGCCATAGCACAAACACCCGGAGCAAGTCCCCAATTGGCCCAACTGCCCCCTGTTGCCAATTGATTAGGTAGACTACCCCCACATTGTCTGACCTGGAAAGAACCCTCTTATCCCTCAGTCTTTTCCCTCCACACTACCAGGGATACCACTATTGGAAAAAAATTCCAAGAATGTAATGTTCTTGGTTAAGTCCTGTTCATCCCATGATTCCGGCCACCTCCCTGCTAATCATGCACCCTGTAAAAATGTAATCGAATCCCTGACCCCCTGAGGCATCAGTAAAGAGCTCCAGATCTGCATTTGACACATCCTCTTCGGACCACGCTGTAACCCCATTAAATTCCTCCAGGAAGGTAGACCAGACCACCAGGTCCTCCATCACTGGACAAGGGGATTCTAATCCTATGATGAGGATGGTGGATCCCCGCAGCAATCTTTGCCAGATGCCGCATGAAGGCCTGCCCCATTGGGATGGTCCTGTATGCAAAGTTAAGATGACCTAGCAGCTGTTGCACCTGCCACAGCATCATCTTCCTTGCTTCTTTAGCCTGAGCCACCAATAATCGCAGAGTATCTATCTTGTCCCTTGGCAACCTACACACCATCTCCCCCAAGTCTATCTCTATTTCCAGGAAGGATAACACCATCACTGGGCCCACCATCTTGTCCTCGGCAAGAGGGGCACCAAGTCTCTGGCACACCCCTTGCAATCCTTCCACAAGTGTCACTCCTCCGGGGCCCAATGACCAAAAAGTCATCCAAGTAATGGACTAGTCCCCCTTCCTGAAACCTCTGTTCCATAACCCACTGTAGGAAGGCGCTAAATTCTCAAAGTAGGCACACGTGATGGAGCACCCCATAGGCATGCATTTGTCTATGCAATAAGCCCCATTCACCTTCAGACCCAGCAGATTGTAGTCATCTGGGTGGACGGGCAGGAGTCGAAAGACGGATTCGATATCCACCTTCACCATCTGAGCCCCCTGACCAAACCTTGCCACTTCACTCACCACTCTGTCAAAAGATACGTAATGAACCGTGGTCAAGGCCAGGTCTATGAAGTCATTGATTGACCCCCCCCCCTTCTGGACCATCCAACACCCACACAGAGTGCTCTTCAGTGCCACCCCCACTGGTGAAACCCAGAGATCGTCCAAGGAGGGATGCTTGAATGGGCCTCCGATCCATCCCAGCCTCCTCTCCTTTTCCAACTCACCCCAAATGACCTGTTGGTTCTGCCTTGCTGATTTCAAATTGGGAGCCTTGAAGCTCCTGCATGGACCCATGTACGGGACCCTAAACCCCTCAGTAAACCCTTCCCACAGTATAAGTGCATCTACCCTGATGGGGTAGCTCTCTAGCCACTCCTGCATTTCATTTGCCCTTATTGGTGTTACCACCTGATCCTAAGGTACCTTTTTTAATGAATCCCCCTTTTTGGCCAGTGTTACTTCCCCCCCAGGGGCATTGGATGAATGGATGAGGCCTTCCACATGCCAAGCACTCATGGGCGAATTGCACTTTGCCTGGGAGCATGCCCCCCTATTAAATCAGTAGCACTGGTTCCCCCCTTTACTTGTCCTACCCTGTTCCTTACTCCCTCCCCCCCAGACCCCCTTCACTAGGAGGCCACAATCCGTGCGTTGCATGTATGCCTTATCTGTGATGACATCCACCCACAGAGGGATGTCCACCTGATCCCACTCGCTCCCAGGGGTTCTTGTGCAGCCGTAACCTGAAAACCTCATTGTAATGTAACCAAGCCGAGCCCCCCCCAGGACCGCATGCACCCTCATGACCCTCGTCCAATGGCTGAGCAGGCCACAGCTGAGCTCTGGCTTCTCTCGACACAGTACATACATGTATATCAAATAGCCTGCTGACCAATTCCCAAAATTCTTCCCCACTTCAGGTTTCTTTTCTTCACCCTTCTCTTTTTTTGTCCCCCTCCTTCTCCTCATCCTCCCTTCTATGCAATAGGCTAAATATGTCAATGAATTCCCGCTTACATATTGCTGCCCTTGTCTTGCCTGACAAATAGGCCCCCACCTCCTCTTCCATTCTGGAGAATGGGTGCTTAGGCACCTTTCCTTTTTCCCCAGTGGCCACCCCTGTACTACCCCCCTTACCAGAGCCTGCCAAAATACAGGCCAGGTTCTTTAAGGCCCCTAGCACCTCGTCAATTTTGGTGCCCCCTTGCCCTGTATTTTTTTTCCTTTTAGTCTTTGGTAACCAGGTAAGGTCCACTAGGAACAAGTGCCTGTTTTCAGGGGTGGCCTGGGAGCACTGGGCGGTTAAGTGATTTGCTCAGAGTCACACAGTATGCAAGTGGAGGTTGTAAGAATCAAACTCGGGTCTAGTCTACTGGATGTATCAAGCTTGTTCACACCTCGTTCCTCTAACCTCTAGGCTATACACCCCGGACCCTTCCTTGGCTTCTTCAGAAATGGGGGCTCATGCTGTGGCCAGGCCCCACTGGATCTGGAAGATCCCTGACTGGGCCACTTGGCCCTGGGGCTGTTTCCCTTGCCTGGAACACCCAGATTACCTGCATTCCCATCTTCCTCAGAGTCAGAAGGGATAACTGGACTCCGTGGCCACTGGCCTTTGCTTCCCATAGTCTCCATTTCTGAATCACTACTTGATTCTGGCCACAGGCAGATTCTATCAAATTTCAGAAGAGTCAGCCGGAGGGCCTTCCCCCTCGGCCATTTCCCTACCCCCAGAGGCTGTGGATCACCCTGATCTTCCTCAGATGATGACCCCGGCCCCTTCCTTGGCTTCCTCAGAAATGGGGGCTCGTGCTATGGCCAGACCCCACTGGACCTGGAAGGCCCCCGACTGGGCCAATTGGCCATGGGGCTCTTATCCTTGCCTGGAACACTCAGTTCACCCCCATACTCCTCAGAGAATGACTCATATTCTCTCCTGGGACTTGGGCAAAGAGGGTCCTGGTCATGGCCGAACCCCCCCATCTGCCTGGCTTCGGCTGCGATTGGTGCCCTCTGGGCCCTGACACCCACCCCTAGCACCCAAGGCTCTCTTTCCTCACCTTCAGTCGACTCATACCATCCCCTGGGCTTCTTAGGTATTGGGCACCTTGACCCCCTTGGTGCTCGCCCCGACCCTCTAGGCTCCCATTCAGCCCCCTCCTGTGATCCCCCTCTGGGTTCTTGGGCTTCCACCCTCCTCTGAGCTGCTCTCGTGGGGGGGGTCAACGGGAGCCCAGCCAGTACCCGCGACCTGTCCCTAATAGCTCTACTTTCCATGTGTCTCATACCTTTAGGCTGTGCTCTCTGTTGAGGATTCTGATTCCTGTGGCCCCTCTTGTGGTCCTCTGGTGTGTTCAGGCATGCCTCCAGCCAAGCCATTTCTCACTTCCCTACTATCCTCTCGAGTTGTGCTAGGAGAGCCTGCCTGCTACTGCTCAGTCTGTCGCCCCAGCCCACCATTCTCCACCTCCCAGTCTCTACCGTCTGAATCAGGGTAAAGTACATCTGTTTATTTTTTGTTTGTTTGTTTTTTTACTGCTACCAGGGCCCCCAAGCCCGGGCTTGGTTTACTGGACCAGAAAACCCAGAGTTAACTGATTAGCTCAAGACTCCCCCCATATCAAATGAGAGCCAATGAATTCAAAACCCTGGTCTCTGGGTTTGCAGCTCTGAGCCCTTAACCATTATGCTATCCTGTCTCCCGAGGAGAAATTGTTTAATCAGAAAAGGCTCGCTCAGCCAGAGCCTGTTACTAGGTGCAACCAGGGAGCCCCAGAAAATTGAGTGACTTGCTCAGGAACACACCGTACACTCAACTGATAAGTGTGCAGCTCAGAGCCCTAACCTACTGTGCTCTGCTGCACAACCCCAAGGCTTTAGCTCTCTGGGACACTTACACACACACACACATTATATATATATATATATATATATATAGTAAATATCTGTCGGGCACCCTTAAAGCCACCACCTCCTTGGGGGCTTATTCCCTCAGGCACTGTGCCAGCCAGTCACCAAATCCAAGGACCTTTTCTGCCTCTAGGCCCCCACTGCTTCCAGCCCAAAATGCTGCTGCCTACAAAACAAACCCTGATGTCTGGGCCCCTCCAACTTCTTCTTTCCTTGTTTGTTTTTTTCAAATATTCCTACTCTGCCCAATATGACTCAGGAGAATTTATTTATTTATTTATTAGCTTTTGTTGACCAGGTAAGCACACTAAACAAGACAATTGCCTATTTTCAGGTATGACCCGGGAGAGTACAAAGAATTACAAAGTCCATACAAAGAACAATGAGAAACAGTAAAGCATTGTACAGCACCAGGTGGCATCACATTACATAATCAGTAAAGAATATAACACAGTTGAGTAGGAAAAAGCATACATTGGATCACATAAGGAGAAGAATGGTGCATCAACAAATTGCCACCCAGGAGTGAGTACATTTCTATACAGACAAGAACCACCGAACAGTGTATCCGACAAAACTCCACCTAGACAGAGAGTATGTGCAATGTGAATATATGATACAAACAGAACCTAAGCAAATGAAAACCACCCTCAGGGCCTGCACAGGATCTGCCAGAAATGCAGGGACATAGTAGCCCGGTGCAGGAACCATGATTGCATTATGGAGGTTTAGGACAACCACATGCGGAGGAAAGCTTCAGGTGAGTCCAGAGGGAGCTCCGGAGGCATGAGTGAGAGGGTGAGGAGTGGGCCTGGGGGGGAAAGGAGTTCCAAATTCTGGGAGCACATACAGCAAAACCCCTATCCCCCATTTGCATACTAGTGGCAGGGACTTTGACAGCAGCAGAGCCCAAAGACCATAGGGAGTAAGAAGAGGCAGCAGGTATGAGGAGCTCAGCCAGTCCTTGGGGAAGGGGGGTGCCAGTTCCAAGAACCTTACCTGTGAAGCTACCCAGGACAAAGCTCCTATGATTAGAAGGGGAGAGCCAGTCAAGCATACTGTACAGGTCACAGAGGTGGGCGAGACGGGGAGCAGCAAATGCAAAACAACAAATATTGTTATAGGCAACATTCCACCTTGCGAGGTGAGCTTTGGAAGTATGTGCATACAGAATGAGCCCATAACAGAGAGTCATAAGAAACACACCTCTGGCCAGCGCCCTGCTGGCAGCAGATGTAAGGTTGTTCTTCGCTCTATAGGCTAGACTGAGCTTACAGTTGACAGCCCTGCACGCATTATGGATATGATGACCAAGGTCCAGCTGGGGGTCAAGTGTCACCCCCAAGTATTTAATGGAATCAGTTGTCATAAGAGGAGAGACATCTATACCAGTGATGCACAGGGGGGTAGGGGAGGACTTAATCTTGGCCGGGGACCCAAACAGCATGGCTTGGGTTTTTTTTTAAGATTGAGGACAAGCCTATTTGCCATAATCCAGGACAGGATATTCCTAAAATCCACATTCAGCTGGTGGTTGATGATCCCAATATCACGGGAATGGGTGAGGATGACCAGGTCATCAGCATATAGAATGGAGCTACAATGGGCAGAAATGGAGGGAAGGTTATTAACAAAGATGGAAAAGAGGAGAGACCCTGCACTGATCCCTGAGGGACACCCAAGGCCACAGGGGAGGCATCAGAGAGGAACTTGCTGAATTTGGTTAATTGATTTCTTCCATGAAGGTAGCTGGAAAACCAACTTAGGATGGGGGGGGACAGGCCGAGGGACCAGAGCCGGGAAATGAGTAATGCATGATTGACTAGGTCAAAGGCCTTAGATAAATCAATGAAAATGGCATCTGAGAGCTTTCCCTGGTCCATAGCTGCCCTGATCCCAGAGGAGACAGTAACAAGTGCTGAGGACATACTGTGCCCTTTCCGAAAGCCGTGCTGCTCAGGAGACAGCAGCTCATGGGCCTCAATGTACTCCATAAGTTGCTCACCAACAATTTTCTCCAGGAGTTTACTGATAGCCAAGAGAATGGCTATGGGCCAATAATTGTCAATGATTTTAGGGTTACCTTGCTTAAGGACTGAGACAATCCTGGCCACCTTCCAGAGGTCAGGAATGACTCCAAGGGCGAGAGACATATTGAAAATATGCGCTACTCAGCATGAGCTGGAGAACCTGACCCCCCCAGGACCTCCCGGTCGACTTTTCCCTGGTACACTGCTCTCACTTTTTTTTTAAACTGAAAAAAGGGGGTGTCTACCTCTCCTAGCAGCCCAGAATCACACTGTGCACCAATGGACCGCTCCCCGGCTGACTTCCCACCGCCGCTTACTGGCCCGACTCTCGCCCGACTCCCGCATGCCACACGGCTCCTTCAGAAATCACACTGGCGTGGTTCTTTCCTCAGAAGGGTGCCAAGAACAGAGACCATGGCTACCTTGGCAGCTCTTTAAACTGGCCCTGCAACACTCCACCCCTGCCTGTGGCCACCCAATCCCTTCTATCATAGCCATCAGGAACGCCCCCTGAGCCCCCCCCCACTGCCTACGGGGTTCCCTGACCCCAGCCACCTGCATCACAGGTGACAGGATGGCAGAGGCTTGCCCGATTGGCCCAGACGGTCCCAACCTCCACCGACCATCTTGTGGTACCTGCCAGGAGGCATTTCTAGAGCAATTATAAAAAAAAGGGTCTGAGAAATGGAGCTTTCTGATTGGCTGTAAATATTCTAACAGCCTTATGTTAATCTTTTATTAACATACATGTAGAGCTTAACCATATGCTGGCCATGGTTTAACACTGTTTAAAAAACATTTTTATTACAATAGCAATAAGGCATTCCCAGGGGTTATGTTAATGGTCAGTTAATCACCCTCTAGGGGCATGTGGCACTCGGCTACGCCTCATGCCACATTACACCCCTAGAGGATGATTAACAGACCGTTAACATAACCCTTGGTCATGCCTTATTGCTTAATTAAGGCCCAACAAGGGATGAGGCCTTGCTGGATGTGGTGCTTACCAACAGTGAGAGAATTCAGAATGCAGCAGTCCTTGATCCACTTGGCTTCAGCAACCACAGGGCAGTAGCATTGGAGGTCCAGGTAAGGACACACACAGAGGCAAAAGGAATAAGGATATGGTACTTTAAAAAAGCAGTCTTTGGTAAAATGAGGGGGAAATAGGATAATAGCAGGAAGGACACAGTGAAGGTAGGGGGTGCAGAAGAAAAGTGGGCAGTATTTTTCTGTAGCGGCCCCTCATTGTTGTAGCAGTTTACATGATTCATTACAACAACCTTGTTCATTACTGGTTTTTAAAAAGAACTTTTTACAGTATTTGCAGAATCAATGTATTTGTAACTGTATTTAAGTATGTTGTAATTGTGCTGTATTTATCATTTGTCTGTTTGTTTCTATATAGTTTGTATTGCATTTTTATGCCTGGGTCAAGCCTGAAAATAAGACCCTTGGCCCAGTGCACTTACCCAGTTAACAAACAAATAAAAATAAGTAAGTAAATAAATACATGTAAAAGGGTGATGACAGAAGCAGCAAATAGTTACATTCCAAAGGTACCCAAGGATAAATGGGATAAGGGGCCAGTGTGGTTCACAGCTGATGTAAAATCAGAAGTAATAACCAAAAGGAGGTCATTTTACAAGTGAAATGGTAGGAAGACAGGGTGAAGTATGTGAAAGCAACATGAGAAACCACCAGGAAGGTGAGGGAGGCCAAAGCAGAGACGGACCTTCAGGTAACAATGCAAAGTTAAAGGGCGTTTAGTGAGATGTAAAAGAACAATGAGGAGAGGGAATAAAAGCACAAGGAGAAGGCAGAGATACTGAGCAATTATTTTTGTTAAGTATTTACTAAGGACTAGGGTGGATCATGTAAGACTGTGGGGTTAGGAAGGGAGGGAGCAAAGATGCTGGGACAAAGGTCCAGATAACAGAGAAAAGGGTGTTGGAAAAGCTAGCAGGGTTGGAAATCAATAAATCTAGGGGACCTGACAGTTTGCAACCAGTGATGCTACATGAGGTAGTAGGGGTTATAGCAGGGTCATTAGCAGACATTTTCAATAGCCCTCTAGCCACAGGGGTGGTCCCTAGGGACTCAAGGACAGCAGATGTGGTTTTGCTACACAAAAGTTGGAAGAGGGGTGAACCAGGGAACTATAGACTAGTCAGCTTGACGCCTATACTGGGGCAGAGTGTGCAATCTCTACTAAGGGAGGAGTTGATGGACTTTGTAGAAGGGAATGGGTTGCAGGACCCCAGATACCATGGGTTCAAGAATAGAAGGTCTTGGCAGATGAATCTGGTCAAGTTCTTAGCTGAGTTACCACAGCAGTAGACAAGGGGCAAGCAACTGACATAGTGTACCTTGATTTCAGGAAGGCTTTTGACTCAGTCCCCCACAGGAGGCTAGTCAAAAAGATTAGGGACCTTGGAATAGAGGAAAATATGGTGAATTGGGTAGAGAGCTGGCCAGGGACATAACACAGAGGGTTGTAGTCAAAGGGGAGTTGTCAGAGGAGAAGGAAGTTACCAGTGGGGTACCTCAGGGGATGCTACTAGGGCCAGTCCTCTTCAATATTTTCATCAGCAACATTGGTGAAGGTATCAAGGGTAAGATCTGCCTCTTTGCAGATGACACAAAGATCTGTGCAAGGGTAGACATGGAAGAAAGGAGAAAGGAGCTAAAGGAGGATCTGGACAGGTTGGAGACCTCATCCAAAATATGGCAGTGAACTTTAATGCTAAAAATGGAAAGTATTGTACACTGAGAAAAGGAACCCAAGGGTGCAATGCAAAATGAGAAGGGTGGTGCAGGACAGCACTTCAGAAGAAAAGAATTTAGGAGTGATGATACTGGAGTCCCTAAAGATGTCTGCACTGTGCAGCAGGGCAGTGAGCCAAGGAAACAGAATGCTTGGATGCATAGGGAGGGGGGTAAGCAGTAGAAGGTGGGAGGTGATCCTCCCCCTGTACAGGTCACTGGTGTGGCCGCACCAGCAGTATTGCACAAGGTACTTGACTGGAGCCTACACCTGAAGAAAGACTACAGCAAGGTGGAGGCAGTACAGCACAGGGCAATTAAGATGGTACATGGCCTTGGGGATCTGACATAGGTGAAGAGTCTGCATGACTTAAACATGTACACCCTGTTGAAATGGAGAGAAAGGGATGACATGATTGAGGCATGAAAGTACCTGCATGGGAAAAATAAAGTGGACACCAAGGAACTTTTCTCCTTGAGTTCAAACACAAGGATGAAAGGGAATTCACTAAAGCTGGCGGGGATTCAAAAAGGATGCCCGTAAGCGCTTCTTCACGGAAAGGGTGGTGGAAAAGTGGAACAAGCTACTAGAAGACATTGTATAGGCCATATCAGTTGGCAGCTTCAAGCAGGGATGGGACAGGCAGGTATATTTAGCTAGAAAAAGGAGGGGGAGGAGTAAAATAGGAGAGGATTGCCACTAGGACAAGGCAGACTAGTTTGGTTGGGTAGATAGACTGAATGGGCCAAGAGCCTTTTTCTGCCTTCAGTGTCTATGCAGCTACAGTATGTACGGTATCTATGTATCAATTCTTGTGCTGCTCTACAGTCCCACTGTTTCTATGTTTAGCATGGGGGATTCCTCTGCAGCTCCCACTAACTTATACATTAATGTTTCCTTAAACTGGTTAACTCTTGCATTATTGACCCCTCTTAGGTCACCTCCTATTTCAACAACTATTTCACTTATTGTGCAATTTGTATCACTGTTTCTCCTCCCATTGTGTATTCCACCCAACCCACCCCCACCATCACACAATAGATCCCCTTGGGAAACAAGTGCAAGCACTGTGTGCCATTCCAGTTAAGCAGATTTTTAAATAAAAAAGAATAATAAACCTCTCACTGATTTCTTAAAAAATCTAGCTTGGATGAAAATTGGGAAGGGATGAAAGATCTTATCAGGTGTGGTGGCAAAATTGTTCAGCTGTACAGTACTAATGTTCATTTTGATGTGTAATGAATTTGTTTTTTTTTTTGTTTAGGCAGTTGGCTGGTTCTTTGTGTTGACAATGACCTTCTTTGCTTTCTTGGTGAGGTCCATCCGTCCTTGCTTCACTCAGGCTGCCTTCCTGAAGACTAAGTACTGGTCCCACTACATCGATATTGAGCGCAAACTCTTTGAGGAGACCTGCACGGAGCATGCCAAGAGCTTTGCCAAGATCTGCATTCAGCAGTTCTTTGAGGGGATGAACAGCGAGATGACGATGGGGCATTCCCACTACCAGGACAATCACAGCAATGAGGACAAAGAGGAGGCAGAGAAACTCTTAGGTGTCACGGACCAAGGAACCATGAACAAGGTGCTAAAGAACTGGCACAGGTGCAAACCACCCCTGAACCTCAACCAAGAACTGCACCATATTGGTAATGGGTGCATCAAACAAAATGAGCAGCTTAATAATCTGAGCTTGCCCAAACGAGAGATAGCAGCTTACTACAGTAAAGTCTGATGGTGTCACAGAGCAACAGTGGCACAAGATGGGTGGAAGTAAAATGCTGCAAAAAAAGTCAGTGCAATCCCAGTTATTTTTTTAGATAAAAAAAAAAAACATTCTTTATTTAAAAAAAAAAGAAATGAAACGAGTATGCTTCAAGGGACAGTGTTTGGCTACTGTGCACCAGAAAAAATATTTATGTAGCAAGGAACCTCAAATATTGAATTTGCTGTGGAGAAATTGTTTAGGTGGATTCTGGAAATGACGCAGCAGCGCATGATCTTTAACCTAGAAAATCTGCTCCATTGCAAAGCCTAAATGACTGTATATAACCTTAAAACCTGCCTGGTTATGGTAATTACTGTACTAGAATGTTCACTCCCAGCACTGTGTGTGCCTCATTATATTGAACGCCCAGCCCTCGAGAAAAAATGTATATTTTTCTCAGTACTCTCTGATGTCAGATCTGGATGACACAGGTTAACATTGTATGCAGTATGTAAATAAGTTTGTTCTCCCAGTAGGCGTCATATCAAATCAACATGTTCGAATTGATGAAATAATTGAAAGATGCGGAATTGACATCCTCAGCATCAGCATATCTTTTTGCCTACTTTTACTGCTCAGGTTGCATTAGGATGCTTTCCATTGATTAAACTGTCTGTCCTGTGGTACTCTGTAAGCGGATTATTAAAGAATTCAGCAAAATTCCAAACTTCCTTCTTCTTAAGACCAGCAGAAAGACAGCCCTTTAACTAAAAACCTTCCACGCAGCGGCCCTAGCCACAAATGGTTACCAGGGCACAGCTGGGGCACAGCAAATTGCAGCCAGGACACTGATATATTGTTACAATGGGGGAAGCTCTCCAGCATATGGGGCACCAACTGGGGCACAGCATTTTTCTACCGGGGCACGTGCCCTGGCGGGCCCTGGTGTAGAGCCACCACTGAACCTTCCACACTCGATTCTCGAATGTTTTGTATCAGATTATGGCTCAATGTGAAGAGAAGATTCTGGATTTTAGAGCATTGTACTGTACACATGCAAGTCACAATGATTTTATTTCCATTAAAGAATTATGACTGTTTGTTTTTTTACAGGAAAAATTCCACATTGGTTCAGTTACTGGTGTTTCCCTCAAAATAAACCTTCGTCGGGGGGAAATATGTGGAACCCAATCTCTTTTTATCTAAAATGGCGCCAGAATGGCTAGTTGTCATGGACACAGTCAACAAGACGACATACGTTTCTGTTTCCATATCATTCTATCACCCTCCTTGATTTAAAGAAACAGTCTCCTAATGGTAAAAAAATAAAATAAAAATGATTGGAAACAGCAATCATTCAGTGTGATTCAGGGTAGATTCATTCATTTTTACTGACTTTTTAAATAATTTAAACCTAGATTTCTATAGTAGTCATGCACTGGCATCAGTCAGTATCAACATTTTAACTTTTATCCAGAGAGAAGGGTCTGGTCCCTGGCAATAAAATGATGTTTTTGAAATAAAACAATTGTGAGAGAAAAGCTGCTAACATGGGCCTCTGATTTCAGAAGCTTAGAGATTTCATGCATTCAGTTTCCCTGATCAAGATCAGTTTGGACCAAAATGTCATAATCTGAGCCAGCATGTACTGTACACGGACAAGAAGACTATTACCTCATGTACTGTACCTGCTTATATTTCTCTTTGACAATGATACAGTATGACTTGTTCAACTATAACTAAATGCATATGTTCTGAGTTATGAATATTGAAGTCATTGGGTAGGATTTTTGAAATACGGCACAATGAACTTGGCCTCAGATGGAGACATGTACTTTAGTGATGCTGATGCGTCAAGTCCATTAAACACATCTGCATTGAATTTTTCAAACATTGGCTGATTTTGCAGCATGTCAGCATTCTTTCCAGCTGCTAGGCCTAATTATAGATGCAAATGGCAAAAATATACAAGCAAGAGGTACCCCTGAATTTGACACAAAGTAGACCACTCTTAGCTGCACTGATGGAAAATCCTGACCATTTGATGCAAGTCCCATTTGTCAGAATGTTTGATGCAGTGAGGACTTGTGTCAAATAAAATGCCTCAGAAATACTGACCATGGACTCTGAATTTCTGATTCCCTTATATATTTATACCTGGGTCTCTGACCACTGCATCACTAGCATTTTAGCACCTTATTGGGCTTGCCCTTCTTGCTTTTGCATATGGATTTTTGTGACAAATTTTCTGGCAAATACTGTGCTACAAACAAACAATTCACTGGCTTCCCTTCCCAACCACTCAGTGGCTAACTTTTTTGCAAACACAAACAGTAGCAACCAAATTGCATGAGACAGTGATTTGAATGCCAGGGCATTAAGTTTGAATTTCAAGAATGGTTACAGGTAAAGCAAAAAGAATAATTCCTGACTAGTACTATGCTAACTTCTGAAGTACTGTAATCCAGAACTGTATCCATTGCACATTTCTTCTCAACTGATTTCTACACCCTCGCGGTCCTGGGGACTTTGAGCGGTATAGACTTTGTTTGGTCACAGGTGGATTGAAAACAAGGCTTGAAACAAAACTAAAAGCAGGGTTATTAGGCAGTCTTCAGTATTTTTATGCCCCCCTGCCAATCACTACTTTTATGTTTCAAGCTGAGATGTTGCAAATGTTTACTTTGCCAGCAAAGTCGCGAAATATGCCTTCATGAATAACTTTACGAATTTTCCACTTTGCCATTTCGCAATGAGTTTTCTTGGGCAAATGCATACACTTTTTCCGATAAAGTCGAATGAAGACATGGCAAAGTTGTAACTGTGGCCAGTGAGTTTGCAACACTTTGCTTGAAAGCTTGCCACGTCACCTGCCAAAAGCTTTGCAGAGTCGATACTTCACATACTTCTCAGATTTGGCAAACTGCAAATTAATTCATGAAGCAGAATTTGCCTAGTTCACACATCTCTAGTTTCAGGTCTTATTTCAATCTCCCAATGACTAAGGTCTGTTGCAAGTGCGTTGGCATTTGCTACCAGTGACACTTCCTACCAACCCCAGTCCTCAAACAAGCAAAAAACATGCGTGTGTGTCATGTGCACTGGAAAAGGGAATCTAGTCTCCACACAGCAGCAACCGAGGCTGACTCAGTAGAGTCTCACATGGTGCACCCTGCATGTTCTGATACTCAGCTGGGCTACCCTGGGTAGATACTGTAACTAGTACAAAACACTGGCCTATTAATATGTTGGTAGCAAAGTCAATATTAAGTTATTCAGCTCAGAACACAAGTTAAATATCATTGATATTCAATGGATCTCTCTGCTCAATATTCTGTTGACACCATTATGGTCTTAGTCTTGTCAAAGTTCTCCTGGACCAGAAGTTTAATTATTCCATAGTTCTCAGTGTTGGATATTCAGTAGGTCCATGGTCCTATCTAGGGCATTAACAGTACATCTCATATTTGTGAGCAAGCTACAGGTAATAATATAACCTCATTTGCCACATAGTTCTTTAATAAAGTCTTTCAGAATTTAAAGAACAGCAATAAGAAGAAGAAGAATCCTTGTATCAAAAAGCATTTTGCCACTCAAAATTGCAACACTGCTAACCTGTCATAAATGAACAACATACATTGTTCTATGGATTTATTAGAAAAAGTATGATATTTTTAATAAAAAAGTTTAAAAAGCTTATTTCACCTCTTGTATATGTTACTTGAAATGTGCATCAGATTACACATGTGAAGGTTTAAGTCAATTATTAAATTATTATACAGAAATGGATGCTGTGGATGTTACATTCATTTTTTATAATTCACTGTTTTTCACCATTATGTCAGCACTGATCTGTTCTACCTGCTGAGTGACCTCCCAATCATGGCATTGTCATAGAGTACCTACCACATAGCCGTGCATCAGTCGACTTGCCTCTAAGGTAGGGCCCTTGGGTACTCTGCACCCCTCATGGGTGACCCACTGGTGACACGGACAACTGGTGATGTAAGGCCAGAGAGTACTGCAGGGTCATCTTGTGCAGTATGCTGGAGATTTTCCTTCCTGTGACACCCACCCCACCCCACTGCAACACATGCACAAAATGACAGTACTGTAAGACATTGTACTGTTGGACCAGTTGCCCCTCTCCCTCCCTCCTACTACTACTGCTGCATCCAGCTATGCTAGTACCTCCTGTAACCTTTCCACTAGGGACTGGCTACTCGCACTCTCTACTGTCTACTATTTGGATGCTCCAGTCTACATCCAGCGGATTGAATGCCCCCATTAATATCTCCCCAAGTTCTGCCATCCTATTTATCTCATCTTGACTTCTAGCTCACAGTCAGTTTCTTCCCTCTGTGCTAGAGATCTGTACACCATTCCAGTCTTGATTACTTTTCCGCTTCTTGCAATTGCCTACACCAGTATTGTCACAGCCCCTTTAGCCCCGCCTGCTTCCAGGACTTATGAAGTAAGGATAGCCTCCTTTCTGTATAATACCACTCTGCCTCCTCTCTTTTCCCCTCTTTCCTGAATAATGTATATCCTGTTACCTGCAATTCCCACTCATGGTTCTGAGTTGCCTTCATCTGAGTCAGAGCCACCATATCCAAATGTGCTTCAGCCATTACAGCCTGAAGGTCACAGGTTTTGTTTCCCAGGCTCCTAGCATTAGCACATATCACTGTCCTTGTTGTACCTGTTGTGCCCCATTTGATGTCTAGCTTTCTTCCGGTAAATGCCCTCAACTTTGTCAGTTTCCTTGCAACATCTTACCTCTACTGTGCTCAACTGCCCCCTGTCTATCTCCTTCCTCCATACATTTTCTCTGCTCCCTGTCAGCGTGGCTCAGTTGGTAACACATCCACCTTTGGGCCAGAAGGTTGTGGGTTCTAGTCCCACACCAGAATTGGGCTCATACCAAAACTCTGGCACCCAAGTACAGTATTAGGAGGTTGCTGTACTGTCAGGGTGTGCTGTCCTTCAGATGAGACATTATATGCCCCTTCTACCCATCCTGGTACTGCCCTGGTGGGTGTCCATGTGGAAATAAAAGAACCCAAGGCACTTTTTGCAAAGAGTAGGGGATTTTCCCAGTGTCCTGGCCAATATTTCCCTTCCCATAAAACTGGTTCATACAATTGTCCAAGACTGTGTAGCAGGAGGGCAGTGTCAGTGCAGCTCAGTTGGTAGCACATCCACCTTTGGACCAGAAAGTCATGGGTTCTCGTCCTACACTGGGATTGGACTTGCACCTAAAACACGGGCATCCAAGTGCAGTATTAGGGGGGTGCTGTGCTGCTAGGGTGTGCCGTCCTTCAGATGAGACATTAAACTGAGGTCCCTTCTACCCATCCTGTTGCTGTTCTGGTGGGTGTCCAGGTGGAAGTAAAAAGAACCCAGAGCACTCTTTGCAAAGAGTAGGAGACATTCCTGGTGTCCTGGCCAACATTCCCCTTCCCATAAAACAGGTTTGTGCAATTGTCCAGGCTGTGTGTGGGTGCTGATGTGCAATATGGCCTCCACTGCACATTCAGTCACTTCACTAGCAGTCTAGCATTGCTTGTAAAGCGCTTTGGGATACAATGTACATGAAAAGTGCTATATTAATGTTGATTTTTGTTCATGTTCCTCTCTCCTTTGAATCCTGTTTGTTCAACAGTATTGTCCCTTCCTTACCCCCTCTAGGCTTGTTCTGCCAATCTGCACTAGTTTTGGGGGGAGGACCACTTGACTATGCTTAATCATATGGAGTTACTTATCCTCAGCTGTGCTACCTCCCCCAACATCTGGTTGAAAGTCCTTTCTAGGAGTTGTGTGAACCTACTCCCCAAGTACCCTGGAGCCCTCCCCATTGGGGTATGGGCCATCCCTCTTGAGCATCTTCCATCCCTAACAGGTGTCACCTAAATCTCTTAGAAACTGAAAACCCTCCCCAACACCAGCTCTTCAACCATGAATTTAATGCGCTGTTTAAAGCTGTTCCGTGAGACTGATGCATGGTTGCATTAGGACCTCAGAGAAGATTACCACACCTGCCCTGTCAGTCCTGCCTAAGACATAAAAGCACTACTTCACCTCCTTTACACCTCTCCTGGTTAGATCATGTGTCCCTATGATATACCATCAAGATCACGATGCAACAGAAACACGATCGAAAAATCGTCCGGTCAAAATAGCGTTTCAGAGTTAGTTTATTTAATACAGCGTGGTTTTGGACCATGTGCTTTTTGGGGTGTCCATCTAGCACTCTTTTTGACTATGTGGGTTTCAACCATGCGATTAACATACGGAACCGTCCCTACAGTTTATACATTCTCATATCTGGCCTCCCCTGTCTGTCCTGGTGAGTTCCAGCACCTTGCTTTGGAAGGTGACTGCCATTACCTCTGGGAAACAATGAATCTCTATCCTGACTTCTAGTGTGAAAGACAGCATCCTAACTATGTCCCTGATAATTAAACCCCTACTACCATGGTCCTTTTTCTTCCCTCTTTTTGGGCTTCCCACTTCTCCTTTGCTTGTG
This sequence comes from Neoceratodus forsteri, assembly GCA_016271365.2. Taxonomy (NCBI): domain Eukaryota; kingdom Metazoa; phylum Chordata; order Ceratodontiformes; family Ceratodontidae; genus Neoceratodus; species Neoceratodus forsteri. Next base: position 21,346,546 of record CM028135.1, on the reverse strand, counting down.
AACAGTGGCGGCAGCGTCCTTTCCAAGAATTCTGGTCCCTTCCCCTTCCTGGTGGGAATGCAGGGGGCTCCCTCCAGCAGTGTCTGAAACCTGTTAAAGGTGGGTACGTTAACACCATTGCTACAATTATAGTATTTGTAAGTTTAATTAAACCTACCACTAGATTAGCACATTGCAACAATGGTGCCAATTGTTAAAAAGGGAGACAGATCTAGAACACAAAATTACAGGCCAGTTAGTCTAACATCAACAGTAGGGAACATTAGGGAGGATCCAATCCTGGATGTGTTAGGCAGCATGACAGAGTACAGGACTCAAGAAAGAAAATCAGCAAGGATTTAGGAAAAATAGATCACATCAGGCCAACTTACTAATGTTCAATGAACAAGCCAGCAAAAATCTCGAGAACAACAAATCCATTGACATAATTTTCATTGCTTACCAAAAGCCTGCATAGAAACATAGAAATTGACGGTGGATAAGGATCACTTGGCCCATCCAGTCTGCCTATTTTCATTGTGATTGCTTTTGCTGCCGACCCTCCTTGGTCTACAGCAGTGTCTCTTCTACCCCCTTCCTTTCCTTTATGATTCCCTTGTGCCTATCCCACGCTTTTGTGAATCCCACCACTGTTTTTGCCTCCACTGCCTCAGCTGGAAGGCAGTTCCAGGCATCCGCCACCCTTCCTATAAAGAAGTATTTCTCACATCTCTTCTGAACCTTCCCCCTCCAGCTTCATATCATGACCCCTTTTTATCTGAAAAATACTTTCCATCTGTACCTTACTCACCCCTGTGAGGTATTTAAAGGTATCGATCATATCCTCCTCTCCATCTTCTCCTCCAGAGTGTACATATTGAGCTCTTTTAGCCTCTACCCATAGGGCTTTTGATGCAGACCTTGTACCATCTTGGTAGCCCTCTTCTGGACTGTCTCTACTCTGTCTATGTTTTTCCTAAGATATGGTCTCCAAAACTGGACACAGTACTCCAGGTGGGGTCTTACCAATGATCTATACAGAGGCAACACCACTTCCCTCTTCCTGCTGGTGATACCCCTACCTATACACCCCAGCATCCCACTAGCTCTCCCAATTGCCTTATCACACTGTCTGGCCACCTTTAGGTCATCCAGTATGATTATCCCCAGGTCTCTTTCCTGCTTGGTCATTACAAGTATCCCTCCCCCAATTTTGTACTCTACTACCAGGTGTCTGTGGCCCAAGTGCAGTATTTTGCATCTTTTTGCATTAAATCTCAGCTGTCAAACTTTTGTTCACTCCTTCAGCCATTTTAAATCTCTTTCCATCATTTGTACCCCCTTCCGAGTGTCCATTCTGTTGCAGATCTTGGTGTCATCCACAAAGAGGCAAACCTTCCCTTCCAGCACCTCTGCTATGTTACTAACAAGGACATTAAAGAGTGCTGGCCCCAGAACTGACCCTGAAGTACCCCACTGGTCACTCTCTTTCTCAGAGTGAACTCCATTAACCACCACCCTCTGCTTCCTATCCCCTAACCAGTTTCTTACCCAGGTTACCACCTTATTACCCACCCCCATGTCACCCAACTTTTTTACCAGTCTCCTATGTGGAACAATGTCAAAGGCTTTTTTGAAGTCTAGGTAGGCCACAGCCACTGCCCCTCTCTGATCTAACTTGGTTACCCAGTCAAAAAAATCTATCACATTTGTTTGGCATGACCTTCCCTCTGTGAAACCATGCTGCCTTGAGTCCTATGGTCTTTTGGATTCCAGGTATTCCAAAAATTCTTTCTTTCAGTAGTGTTTCCATTAATTTCCCTGCCATCAAAGTCAGGCTGACAGGCCTATAATTGCCCACCTCCTCCTTGCTATCACTTTTATGAAGTGGGACTACATCTGTTCCTCTCCAGTCGTCCGGGACCATGCCAGTCTCCAGTGAACTGTTAAACAAGTCTGCCAGGGGTGCAGTCAGTACCTCCCTGAGTTCCTTCCGTACTCTTGGATGCACCCATCTGGCCCCATTTCCTTTGTTCACCCTGAGATAAGAGAGTACTTTCCTGACCCTCTCCTCAGAAAGGACTGGTGTCCACTTCCTTCCCCCAGAAAGCTCTTGGTGCCTTTCCATGGTTCCTCCCCTTCCCCTTCTACGGTGAACACTGAGCAGAAGTATTAGTTTAAAATATCTACCTTTTCTTGGTCCTCCTCCATACAGTCCCCCCCAACCATACAATCCCTCTCTTTGTCTTTCTTTTCTCACTAACATACCTGAAAAATGTCTTGTTCTCTTACTTTCTGAATGCCACTGTTTTTGCCCTTACCTTTTCTGCCACCTCCTTCGAGAACCATAATGGTCTCCTCTCCCTTCTGCTTTTGCTTACTTGTTTGATGTACAGGTTTGTTGCCTTTACTGTGCCTTCTATTAGTCTGGCCCATTTGCCTTCCACCCACCCAGGATACCCCCCCCCCCGGCCTTTGGGAGGAATTCTCCCATCTTTGCAAAGTCAGGACCTTCTGAAATCCAGAACCGTCAACCTTGTGTGGTTGGATTCTGTTGCTGTTCTTATATTCTGAACCACACTGTGCAATGATCACTGGTCCCCAGGTAACTTCCCACTCTGATGTCTGCAACACTGTCCCTGTGTGTAAGCACCAGGTCCAGTATTGCCCCACCCCGACTGGGACAATATTAGACACACCTTTGACAAAGTACCCCAAGGACCATTATTTAATAAACTTAGATATGCAGAAATAAATAACTTACTGGTCAACTGGATTCATGAATCATCACTCAATAAAACACAAGTGGTGGGATATTCAGAAATGCACCAAAGGCATGCGCAACCCGGAGCAGTGCAAGTCAGCTGCACAATGGCGCAGTGACTGCGATATTCAACTGTTGCACACCGCAACATGTGTCAGAACAACACGGCTGAATAACACAGGCACTGCACCATGGCGCAGTGAGAGGTGTGCCAGGGAGCAACCTGAAATGCGCCATAGCGCAACCAGGGATGCGCAAGGGACAGAGGAAGATGCCTTGTACGGTATGGGCTGCCGCCCGTTAGCTCATACTCTGTACCAATGGGCGTGCAGCCTACGAGCTGTCGGTCGGCGGGCGGCAGGCGGCAGGCGGAATGGTGTTGCCGCCCGCTGGCTGTGAAGCGGGGTGATGGGGCTCCCATGGGTGGGTGGGGTGGGGGCTACTAGATCACCAGGGATAACATACTTGGGGGTAAGGATGCCACACATGATCTGGCTTCTTGCGGTCCACTGGACCACCACGGATATTGGACTTTGGGGCAGGGAGGTTTAACTTTATGCCATGATCAGGCTTCTCCGGTCCACTGGACCACCAGGGATATTGGACTTTGGGGAGGAAGTCGATGCCCGTGTCGGGCTGCTGGGGGAAGCGGAACAGTATGCCACGATTGGGCTAAGGGGACATTAACTTTATGCCTGATCGGGCTGCAGGGAGGGGACATCAACTTTATGCCCGTGATCGGGCTGGAGGGACACTTCAGCTCACAATCAGGGCATGGGGGGGTGCAGTCGGGAACGAGTAGAGGGCCACCCACAGGTGGCAGCTGCTGTGTTGCACCCTCCAATGCAGCAGCTCACCTGTGGGTGGCCCTCGACTTGATCCTTTTTTTTTTGGCATAAAGTTGTGCAGGCGCAGGTAGGGGTTGTGCCTGCATGACTCTGCACAGCCCGGCTGAATATCGGGCTGTGCAGTTTATGCATGGTTCCTCCCCCTTCAGTTGCGCATGCCTTCATTATCATTGCGCGGTTGCTCAACATGATTTGGGGGGGGCGCAACTGCCTCCTGCAGAATATCGCAGAATGGCACATTTCGTACTTGCACAGGCGCAACCCTATTTTGCATGGCTCAACTCTTTTGAATATCTGGGCCATTATTTTTAGTTGCTGTTACTTCTGCTTGAAGGATTTCCAAGCTTCAGGCACTCATGTATGAGCCTCCTTATTTGATTTTCCACAAAGACAAGATGTCCTTGCTTACCAACCCTAAGTTTCTTCCAAAAGTGGTGTCTGAGTTTACTTTAAATCAAGCCATCTATCTGCCAGTTTATTTTCCCAAACATGCCAATCCAGGGGAAGCATTGCTCCATACTTTGGATGTACATAGAATACTCAGTTAATATGTTCATCATACAAAGGACTGCAGAAAGTTGTCATAGCTTTCACCTCAGGAAAGCTGGCTTACCAGTTTCTAAACAGTGCCTGTCCAAATGGTTGGCCAACTGTATTACATTCTGCTATAGGAAGTATGGTAAGGAACTTCCTGGTGGTGCGCATGGCCATTCAAACAGAGGCATGGCCACCTCTGTTGCCTGTTTCAAGAATGTGTGAGCTGCAGAAATTTGTGCTGCTGCAACTTGGAGTACTGTCCACATTTTCACTAAACACTACAGTCTGGACATTGCCTCTAGAAGAAAGGCAGGCTTTGGCCTGGCTGTGCTCCAAGGTCTCCTTTTATAAGCCTATAGTTTCCAGCCACCCAGAGTGGTTCTCTGTCAGAACTGCTTGGGACTCATTCCATAGGTGTGGCCTGATGCAAGAGATATCCTTAAGAAGATAGTACAGTTATGTAAGAACTTACCATAAACTTTGAGAGAATCTCTTGCATCAGGCCATGCCATCCCACCCTCAATCCCCCTCTGTCTCAGAACTCTTCACTCCTGTCTCTCTGTCCAAAATGGTTCACCTTCTGCTGTCTACCTTTTTTGGTAGCGTGAACCTACAGCTCCCTCAGTTCCCCAAGGAGTAGGTCCTCTGAGTATGATCTCTGGTGGAGAACTGAGGAGGGTGCAGGGCTGCCCACATTTATATAGCATAGGGCATCAACATCAAACAACGTTGTGGGTGGCCCCTAGTAGACTGCTAGCAAAAATGTTTCTGTGTGGTCCTGGTGCCTGATGGCTATAGTTATATAACTGGTCTGATGCAAGAGATTCTCTTGAAGATCTACTGTTATGGTAAGTTCTTACACTGTACTTTCTTTCTTTTGGGAAATATTTATTTATCACATGACTTTTATATACAGACATTTATCTAAGCACTGTTTGCATGAAAGCACATTACACTTCTGCATAATATTTGCACATTCTCAGCTTTATTGTGAAGGATTCTGTGGTATGTGAAGTTCAAATTACTGCAAGATGCTACAGACTATGACCGAAATGTGCTTAAATGTTTGTGGTCTTATATTTTTGAATAAGCAAAGCAGACTCTTACAAACTGTTGTTTTGAATGTTTGAAGCCTATAGGCTGTGTTATTCAATACATTTTCCAGTGTTTACTTTATTATTAATGCTGCATTTGTAAGTCTGGTTCATAGATATTTCCATCTACCTTTAATGGATACACATCTACCCTGTGGGTGCTGGATTCCAATGGTTGTGGAGGAGTGGAGATTTGCGGCTACCTGAATTTTCAATTTCCCATTTGGGATCCGTGCACTGACTCTGTGTCTCTGGAAGTTGGGATTCCTTGGTCCTCTTGTCTTAGATGGTATTTTTACCACTTGGGAGGGAGTGGTATATCCATTGTGCTCCAGAGTTTTTTTTTTTTTGCTATAATGGCTACTAGTATCAAACATCCAGACTGCCTTTCTATCTCAGAAGAGGCAGGTCTATGAATTATAGACCTCATTGAGGGCTATCAGAATCTGTTTACAGGAAATGATGGGGCTAATAAAGTTAATGATGATCTCAGATACATTGACATTTTAAAAAATAAAGACATATGTTATGTTTTACATGTTACCTCTTTAAGTAAGCACTGGCAAGATAGAAAAATACCATGAGGCCTTACAGATCCAAAAGCCTTCTGCTTTTGGATTGGATGATAAAGAATTTATCGATTAATGGGAAAGGGTCGGTAAGAAGTGTTCTTTTGACTGGATTTTGCTATTAATCAAAAATTCTAAAAAGAGTCTCAAAATAAATTATGAAATCAAAGAACTTGAAGGAAGTGCATATAAACTTATGTCAAACAGCAATCTGAATAATTTTAAGAGCAAGATGGAGAACATGCTTTCAGAATATAAGGAAGTTATCAGGAAGCAAAAACGGGTCAAACATACAAAGGACAATAATGTTTATGATTCAGAAAAGGTGCATTGTTTGCATGATTTTCAAAAATCCCAGATGGCACAACCTACACAAAATGAATATATAAGGGATGAAAATATGATCAATCTTTCTTCAGAAATGGACTCTGATGTAAGTTCTGAAACAAGCAAAACTGATGCCGAGATCTCCCAGCAGGAAGCAGGACCAAGTACATCTACCAGGCCTTTTTTACACCAAAGTCTAAGACTAGAAGTGGGTGGGGGGAGGAAAAGGAGACAAAAAAAAGGCAGGTTCAGATCAAAACAGGGTTTCAACAATTATCATCTGCAGGAACCCAGAAGCTCAATGAAGAAGAAAAATTGGCAATCATTAACCTCAGCAAGGTATCCCTCACAATACCCCAACTATCGCTATTAAACAAAGGGTTGATTTTTGTTCCTAAGGTTAATGTCTTTAACTTGGAAGCTGATAAATTCAAATTTTTCCAACAACAAAGACTGACTGAGTATTTTGCTTTGATACCAACTGATGGCAACTTTCATAGTGATTCTAACTCCTTGGATGTTCGCCGAGAAACAAATAATCTCAAGTTGAAGTCATCATTCGTTCCACCCACAGGACCAAGTGACACCTTCAAAACACATAATCTACGAAATAAATAGGATGATTGAAAAAATCTAAGAAAACAAAAACACATGACTTAAAATTTAACAAAACTGGAGAGAGACACTTGCTGAATTGGAACGTCTTACAAACACCATCATTAAACTTGCAGACAAGTGTACAGCAATAATCTTAGGGCAGACAGGACTACATTAATGAAGCTATGAGGCAATTGAATAATACAGTTCACTTACAGAAAATAAATAAAGATCCTACTTTGGAAATTTAAACTAAGGCAAATGCTTTATTATAAACAACTGTCTAAGAAACCAGATCATTGAAAGAGAATACTGATTTCTTAGGTTTGGTTATCCCAGAAAAACAGTTTTCTACTTGCTCCTCAAAGTTCACAAAAATGCAACAAAGCCTCCGGGACATCTCATAGTGTCCAGTAATGGATCAATATTGGTGCCGTTATCCAAGTATGTGAATGAGTACATTAAGAAATGGGTACCAAAATGACCAGCTTATCTAAAGAACACAGGTGATATTATCCATAAGAAAGAAGGTTTTGTCACTGGTGATTCTGACAGCTTGGTTACAAGAGACATTGGACATTTATACGCAAACATTTCACATGAAAGGGGCCTTATTGCTATTTCCAAGACACTCAGTCAAAACAGACCATGGGGCGGTCCCCCACCTTAGGAATTTATTGTTGAACTGGCATGTTTTGTCCTGGAATCTAATTATTTTTTTTCTTTCAGAGCAGTTGCTATATACAAAAAACTGGTACAGCCATGGGTACCACCTTTGTGCCAAATGTAGTGACTTTGTTTATGGGAGAGTGGGAAAACAGACACATTTATGACTCCTTGGATGTTGGCCGAGAAGCAAATAATCTCAAGCTGAAGTCATCATTCATTCCACCCACCGGAACAAGCGACACCTTCAAAACATATATGGGGTACTAATCTATGAAATAAATAGGAAGAATGAAAAAATCTAACAAAACAAAAAATATATTACTTAAAATGTAACAAAACTGGTCGCTTGGTCCTGTGGGTGGAATGAATGATGACTTCAGCTTTCATTTATGACAGCACCTATACTTCATTTCTTGATGAGATCAAACTATATAGAAGATACATAGATAATATATTCATAATCTGGATGGGATCGGTGACTAGAATTGAGGAGTTTCTGGGGTATATCAATAACAATACCATAAATCTTAAATTTATGCATGAATTCAGCAATACCTCAGTCAATTTTTTGGACCTTACAATTTATAAAGATTTGAACAAATTGAAATGCACAGTGTATAAAAAAAACTCTGACCAGGAACACTATTTGGCATGGAGAAAGCTGCCATCAAGGGCCTCTCATTAAGAACATGGTACCCCTGAAAGTCAATTCATTAGGATTAAACTGAATTGTACAGATGTGTGTGAATGTAACAAACATGCTGAAGATCTTGATGGTAGATTCAGAGTAAGGATGTATTTAGAGAATGTCATCAGGGTAAGTAGATTTGAAGTGGATAGGCTGGATAGAAACAGCATTCTTAGAGAGAAAGTGATACACATTCCAAATGAGTGAATACATAAATTTTCTGTACAATACAATCCTATGGCAAAACAGTTTGGTAATATAATTAAGAAGCTTTGGGGATTACTTCAGGCAGATGATAAATTAAAAGAGACTTTCAGACTTCCCCACAGGATCACTTTTAGAAGAGGAAAACATCTATGGGATTCCTTAGTTCATGTCACCCTGAAACCTACAAGGAATTCCACTTGGATGCCCAGTTTGTCTGTTGGCAATTTTAAATGTGGAAATCATGTTTTTTGTAAGCACACATTCAACATGAGGACTTTTAAACACCCACATGATGATTCTAGAATCTTTGCAATCAAGGGTTTTATTTCTTGTTCTACAGCTGGAGTGATTTATTTTATTTGGTGTCCATGTCGTGCTTCTTATAGAGGTCATAATAAGCTAGTGTTAAAGACAAGAATTGGGGAACATCTTATAGCAATCAGGACAGCCAATCTGACCTATGTGGTGGCAAAACATATCCACAAGACCAACCATTCCTGCTCATGACATTCGTTTTCTGGGCATCAAGAAGGTGGGCTTGGGCATCAGGGGAGAGGACATTTTCAACTATCTGTGTCATCAAGAAATGTTCTGGATTTACACTTTGAAAACATATTTGACCCAAGGACTGAATGATGACCTGTCTGTTTCTTGCTACTTGAAGTAAATGTATTTATTTTTGTGTATATATATATATATATATATATATATATATATATATATATATATATATATGTGTGTGTGTGTGTGTGTGTGTGTGTGTGTGTGTGTGTGTGTATATATATATATACACACACACATATATATATATATATATATAATTGATGCTTTCCATTCTGTTTCAACATCTCATTTTTCTGAACTTATCAGCTCAATGTGTCATTTCTCCAACTCTAAGCTCACCTTTTTTTCTGGTTTTTATTGTTTCCATTTTATTCTTTATTTTGTATTTACATTTACCTATGATAAGCAGCTTGCATGTTAGCAGTTTGTTTTAGATTTTCTAATGTTTATGGATGACACTCTGTATTTTTCACCTCTTTCAACATCCATGGCCATCACTTTCTCCTTTTCAGTTTTTTAACACTTGTTTTTTCCATTTTGCACATGCTCAAGTCACTATATATAAGTACACTAACTCTGGGTATGTTTGTCTGATGAAGGGTTCCTCCCCAAAACATCACTACTTTATGATGCAGCACATCCTTTGCAGCATTCAGGAAGTTCACCAGTTTGCATGAACATGGTTTCAGTGCCTGTGTATTTTCACAAGGGCTGATTTCAGCATTGACTTTATTTGCTATCATTACACTTCTTAAGTGAACATTGGGATATCCAGCAAACTCTCTCTTCACCTGAAATACTTTCACTTCAGCTTACAGCCAGAGAGACTACCACCTCTTGTCACAGTTATGTTTTTGCTGTGTTTTGGCTTTCTTTCTATAAAATGGCTTCAGTGATTCCTATTTGTTGACTCATGAGACATTTACATGTATGGAGGGTCACAGGGGCTATTGGCGAAGTATATTTGGGCAAATTCTGGTTTCAGTGAGCAACGCGGCCCCAGCCATTCTTAAAAAGGATCATTGTGAGACCTGAGTATTGAATGATAACCTGTGGGGTAGGTTGACTCCTAGGTTGGTGGATGCAGATTTGTAAACTTGAGGAGGTATATCCCCTACTAGTCAGAGCTGGTGTCAATCATTAAATCTGCTGCAGTACAACCCCCTACAGCTACTCAGTACTCCCCCCCCCCCCAATTCGGAGGCAGTCATTTCAGACTTTTATGAATACTTCGCAGTTTAGGCAGTAACATTTAATTGAACTTTTACACTGGATGAACCATATGTTCTTTCTTTTGGGAAACATTAATTCATCACATGACTTTTGTATACAGCTACTTATCTAAGCACTGTTTGCACAAAATTATTTTGCACTTCTGCATAATATTTGCACATTCTCAGCTTTATTGTGAAGGATTATATGGAATGTGAAGTTCAAATTACTGCAAGATACTACAGACTATGACTGAACTGCGCATAAATGTTTGTGGTCTTATATTTTTGAATTAGCAAAATGAACTCTATAGAAAACTGTCGTTTTGAATGTTTGAAGCCTATAGGATGTTTTATTGAATACATTTTCCAATGGTGACATCATTCTGAATGCTGCATTTGTGAGTCTGGTTCATAGATATTTCCATCTGCCTTAAACGTTTATGCATCTAGGTGCTGGATTCCACTGGTTGTGGAGGAGTGGAGGCTTGTGGCTACTTGGGTATCTATTTTATTTTCACTGCACACTGTGACACATATAGAAATAAAGTCAATATGGAGTTAATAGCCCATTATAGTTGTACAAAACATTGCATTCACCCAGACCAAATGTTTTTCCTGTCATCATGCGTACATATGATATTGCTTGCACTCATGTTAACAACTTAAACTTTTAAATAGCCACACGTAGTATAAGCTTATCAGTTTTTTACTCTTTCATAAACAAATATCAGTCACTATTTTTTATGTATATCAGTGATTTGAGTAAAAATTGCCCTTTTACCATAATAAGTACCTGATTAAACCTTGAGCAGCCCCACCCCCACTTTTCCCAATCTTCCAGCACCCATGCTCTCCCCACCTACACAGTGGCGGAACTGGCTTTCCTTCATAGCAAATTAGTTTAAAATTCAAATGTGACGGGTGCAGAATCTGCCGCTGGGCTGGATTAGACAGCCAGCATTTTTAAATAACTGGACCAAAGTATAATTGCTCAGCTTACACCCTGCAGTGCAGTAGACTGTTTGAACTTCAATACCACCTAGATCACACAAGGTCTCGTGTCATGTTCATAAAAGAGGCTTGGCAGGGTGGGACTGCAACTCCAGAGGCGTGCACAGAGTTTATAACCAAGGGGAGCCAATAATATAATGAAAGAGTCATAAATGCTAAGGGGGTCTAGGAGCATGCTCCCCCGGAGAAAATTAAAAAAAAAGCAGTGTAAATGGAAGGTATATCCAACAAGTGAGATATCGCATTATATGCTTGTAGAGCAATACTGGACATGGGTATTGGACTTAAATATTGGACAGCAATGGAGGGGAGCCAGAGGATAAGTGCCAGGCATCATCACTGAAGTGGTGGTTAGGGGACTGGGGGATCAGCTGGTACAGGAGCAGGAGGGGGGGGCCAGTGGACAGCAAGGACCTGAACTATTTAGATGTCCTGGGATTGGGAATTTGTGAGAGGGACACTATGGATTCAGGCACTGGTTGTAATGCATATTTTTGATACTGGCGGTGAGATGGTTGGGTACCCCTTAGGCCAGGGAATTAAGTTTAATTGATGTCACTACCAGGATTGGAGGTAGGAGTCCCACTAGAGCCAGGGTACTGTTGACACCAATACCAGGAGCAAGATGGGGGAACACTAGTGCCAGGGTGTTGCTGTCAGTGACCAGCACAGTATCACACACTACATGTTAAGAGTAGGTTTTTTGGTCTGGCCGTGTGATGTGGCAGGCAGATGCACCCCATACCATACCAGCGGCCTGGGTACAGGAACAGACCACTGTCATGTGGGGACCAAACAGGGGAAGGAGAATTGAGCATCTATATGTGGCTCTCCTCCTTTGAGGAGAGGAGACAGCACATGAAGCCACTTGGCTACCACCTAGTAGATGCTAAGTGATGCAGCTGTTACCTCCCAGAGAGCTCAGGGCAGACACTGCATGTGTGTGTGGCATCTTTATGCTACACATCTGTGTCATGACACACAGGCCAACCTCAGGGAGGGGTGAAACTAAGAGGAAACGATCCTCAATCAGCAGGATAACAATGTCAACCTAGCAGGTTCAGCACTATTGCCCATAGCACCCACCCCCCATGGCGGTTACAAAAAGATGTAGTAAGTCCAGGAATGGTGGGTGATGGATCTGGGGGTCAATGTCAGAAGGGGGTGAGTCAGGGGGTACAGGCTGAAAGAAAGAGGACATGGTTGCTCAGGACTACACGAATGGAGCTGCTATGTAAAACCAACAGACACCATAAGCAAAAACATTTTGCAGTGCCCATACAAAACCATGTAAGCACAACTCCAATGCTAGGAGATGATAAAAATGTTTATTTCACAAACAAAAGGGTAACACCCCCTCAACAAACGTCAGTGTTTCACATTGCCCTGATGCTTTTTCAAGACATCTTGGGAGATCGGGGGTGGTGGGGTCTGTCACAACCCCATTCAGCAGGTCAGGCCCTCTGCTCCCATGCTGCCAACCTCCGAGCACAGTATTGTAAACAGGTAACAGAACAGGGTAACCCTCCTGTCTGTTTGTGGGGTCTGAATCACCTTTGGTCTCAAGTTCTGGGGGGATTCAAACTGTGAACCTTATGCTAGCGTACCCAAATGTACAGGCTCAGATAATTCTGCTCTTTGGGGAATGCCAGATATCTTTCACCTAAGGGCACCTAACCAGGTATCCAAAATGAACCCTTAAAACTCTATGAAAAGACCTTAGGTATTCTTACCTTTTTCCAGTTCAGTAACACCATTAAGATTATGAACCGTTGTCAACTTTAACTATCTATACTTCACATGCAAAAGAAAGAACTTCGAAGGCACACCAGGCAGTCTCTTTAAAATAAGAGGTTTACTTAGAAAATGGATAAAAATATGTAAAATGTAAACACAGAACAATATATCACAAAGCATACAATCACTTAAAAGAACAAGGTTAAAGTACAAACATAAACTATTACCACAATACAATTATACTTTTCTAGCTAATGTATTACCGTCTTACAGTGCATATAGTTAAATGTTGTTTTCCATGAGCCCACAAGAAAAGTGTCTCTAAATTCAGCCACAGAATAGTTTAAAACTGTCTTTGAACCTACCTCTTCCATGATGTCACCTAGCTCCTCCTTGAATATTAAAAATTGTACAACCAGGATGTCTTATCACTCAGGAGGTATATTAAATAAGGTGACATCAGCAAAAACTAATTTCCCAATATGACTCTTTGATCTTGAGTCTTTCCTTTGATCTAGTGTGGTTTTCTTCTTTTCTAAGACATCACAGAACTTTTATGACTAACTCTGCCATATCTCACTTAGGTGCCATATAGCTTTTTAACACCAGCTGAAATTAACTGTTCTTCCTCTGAATATGTCATAAAATGGATATTTTAGTTCTTAGCTTCTAAGAAGCACAGCTCATCAACAAGGCCATAAAATGTGACTTCTTGGAAGTTAATCACATTACAGAGCTTTGCTGTTTAACATATATCCTGTCATTTTAACTGAAACCTGGGGGGGGATGTCATCCCAGGGTCACAGCATGTCTCCTGTGAGACAGGTTGCATACCACATTCTATATCACAAATCATAGAGCAATCATAACCAGCTGGCCAAGCATCACAGGGTCCACTAGACAACCAGGGATGACATGTATACTATGCATAGACTACTACAATACAATGTGAACGCACCCTGCCAGGTGCCGCATCAGTCCACCAATGCCCAGCTGTCCCCCCGACACTCACACTGCCATCTCCCATGCCCTGAATACATCCAGTAGACCAGTGTCAGATCCCTCGCACTGGCCCAAGCCACTTAACCCACTTCCTGGCTGGTCTAAGTAGTGCCACTTGCTGCATCCACTGAGGGGCTTGCAAACTTCCAAATAAGGGGATGTTATAGCCCCACCATGGCACATGCCCCCTTTTAACCAGGTGCACCACCATGTTGGGGGCAAGGGTGACACAGGGACATTTTGGGGCAAGGGGTCCCAGGTGAGTCACAGCCCCCAACAGAAAATTGGGATTGGCGCAAACTGTGAAGCGAGGAGCCACTTGCATCACTTCTGATTGATGCAAGCTCCTTGCATCACTCTGGGGGCTTTGATAATTGAGCCCCATGTGTTTTTATAATACTTGCATACAGTTTTCCTTTAAAGTGTTTAGGACTGAGGACTGCCTGACAGCCCAATGAAAGCACCCCATACTTCAACATCGGTGACAGGTACAAAGGTACCTGTGACAAGCCTAATTGTAGATTTAAACATGAGTGCTTGGGATGTGGCTGACACAGCACCCCATTACATAATGCAAAGCAGGAAGACAAGGTCATGGTGGTGTTCAGTCCTTTCAGTGGAAGCACCCCAAGTCTGGCAATGCCCATAAGGGTAGAACAGCTTAGATCATGATTGGAGCACTTCCCAGTCTGAAATTCTGCACAGTCCCTGGCATTAATTTTTTCCAAAGGCTTCAGGATGCCATATGATGGCCCACAGTGCGGCTATGAAGTAGAAAAATTGAAGTCATCCAGGGACAGACTGGAGGTGGTTCAGGTGTGACAGAGAGTTCCTGCCACTCTTGAGGACTGACATTTTCTTAAATCTGTTGCAACAGTTCTTCTATTTCTTAGCCTCATCTATTCTTTATAATTTCTAGTCCATAAGGTTGGCCACCTATGGGCACCCCTTTCCTTTTTTGACTATGCTATAGTGTCCTCTTTAATTTTCCTTTTCCCTCTCAGGTCCTCAAACAGGAAGGTTATTGTTGTGACCTTCGAGCTGATATAAAACAACAGGCTGTGTTCCTCATTGGATTTAGTATGCAATGGCACTACATCATAAAATACTTTAATGTATATACCTTATGTGTATAAAACCTGTAAATGTTGAAAATACCATGGCACTAGGTGTTTTTGATAAAGGTAAAAAAAATTACTATGGGACTGTATGATAAAAATTAAGTTAGTTATGCTATTTAAATGCATGTAAATTGCAGTAAACTGAACAAGTCTGAAATTTCATGGTGATTTGCTTATATCCCATGATGCTTTGCATTGGTATGTGTGATGTTATGTTTCTTTGAAACTTGGCTTAATGTCAATGCCCTTTGGGGTAACCCTTATTTCAGTGCTTCTGCACTGAGGTTCTTAGTCTCTAGCTTGTTTTATATTTTTTGTTTGAGCCCTCACCACCCAAGCAAACAAGACCCATGTAGGGGAGGCTGAATCTCAACTGATAAGTTAGATCAGAGATGAGTGAGTCAGTAGGTGCTGGCTAAGTGTAGAGGAAAGACTTGCATAGTCTGTTACTACAAACTGATGTACTGAAGAAGGGATATGCCATTGTTGAAGGTTATCTCTTGCATTTTGAATAAACATCATACAGAGATTGTGGGTTGAACTTGAAGTTCAGTGTCTGGTCCATCTGTTATCCCACAACCCCTCCACAGACTTGGTGTCAGAAGTGGGATAACTTGCTGAAAGCATCTGGACTGGCTGAAGAGGGACGTTTTCTGGTGGACATCATCTAGGTGGATCGATGCACCAGGAGTTGCCAGAGGAGAACCCAGAGAAGAAAGTCCATGGAGTTCTGACCAGAACCATGGCTGGCAGATGGAGAGAAGCTGTTGCCTGGACTGGACCTGGGAGTTCAAAGGAAGGCCAAGTCTGAAGATGATGATGAGATGCAGGTTGAGGCAGACTGGAAGTGTGAGAGACAACACACTGGAGGTGGAGACCCTGATGAGGATGATCCACTGGATAAGTAGGCAATGGCTGGAGGCAGAACAACTATGCAGAGAGGTGGAACACTGGTGCCAGGTGCTTGAGAGGTTCCTGCCAGAGAGTTTGGATAAAGATTCGGAGGAGGATTTTTCATGGGCTCAGCTGGAGGAGGACCCCCTGACTGAGTAGGATATTCCTTTGTTGCCTGTGTTCCCAGGATGTTACCTGTTGGAGGTCTGAGAGGCAAGTATGGAACTTGAATGTGTGACCGCAGGTAAGACTGTGCCTATTGATATTGTGCTGGGGTTGAAGACTCCAAGCAAGCAAGAAGAAGCCTATGAGGCTGAAGGAATTTTTTCTTGTATTGATACAGCTAACTCTATTAACAGTATTGACTGGGGTATACTGCAGGCTAAAGATGATAATGTTGCCAAAATGTTACAATAGGTTAAGATCAAGGAGGTGATACATGTGTTTTATTTATTTATTAAGTTTTTTATGGAAACCCTACAAAGGAGTAGGTGGGTGGAAAATGGATTGGAACCTGTGTTGGGGTAACACCTAGCGTGTCTACCCTCAGGTGTCTGTATCAGTAGCAAGTGAAATGAATGAATCAAGAGACATAGTGGGTTTATGTAGAGGGTTTGAACCTAGGACTGTGCCCCTACTTAAAACGGACATGTGTGGTGGGGTCGGAGCAGGTAATTACTCACCTCAGAAAAAGTCTTTCTGTGGTACTGGACTTTACAGCCCTCCAGATTTTTGATTAAGAAATATGACAGACTTTCCCTAAAAGGAGCTGGGAAGGTACCGTTAGTCTCTGTTGAGAAATGTGTTAATGCCTCAGGGTAAAGAATGATGATATCCACTATGTTTATGATAGAATGTTTATCGTTAATAGGGACCTTAAGACTGAGCTTCTGAAGATGGCTCGGTGTAAGCTCCATCCCTTCCTGGGACAGGAAGGTGATAATCAGTCTGCAATAACTGCTTCCCTCTTAAGGTGGGGGATATGTGACAGGGAGCTCCTGCCACTCTTGAGGACCAATTTTTTCTTAAATCTGTTGCAACAGTTCTTCTGTTTCTTAGCCTAATCTATTCTTTACAATTTCTAGTCCATAAGGTTGGCCACCTATGGGCACCCCCTTCCCTTTCTTGACTATGTTATAGTGTCCTCTTTAATTTTCCTTTTCCCTCTCAGATCCTCATACAGGGAGGTTATTGTTGTGACCTCTGAGCTGATATAAAACAACAGGCTGTGTTCCTCATTGTTGGATTTAGTATGCAATGGCACTACATCATAAAATACGTTAATGTGTGTACCTTATGTGTATAAAACCTGTAAATGTTGAAAATACCATGGCACTAGATATTTTTGATAAAGGTAAAAAGTTACTAGGGGACTGTATGATAGAAATTAAGTTAGTTGTGCTATTTAAAATGCATGTAAATTGCAGTAAACTGAACAAGTCTGAAATTTCATGGTAATTTGCATATACCCCATGATGCTTTGCATTATGGAAGTATGCGTGATGTTGTGTTTCTTTGAAACTTGGCTTAATGTCAGTGCCCTTTGGGGTAACCCTTGTTTCAGTGCTTCTGCTCTGAGGTTCTTTGTCTTTAGCTTGCTTTCTTTATATTTTTATTTGAGCCCCCACCACCCAAGCAAACAATGCCTGCATAGGGGAGGCTGAATCTCAACTGATAAGTTAGATCAGAGAGTCAGTAGGTGCTGGCTAAGTGTAGAGAAAAGACTTGCATAGTCTGTTGCTACAAACTGCTGTACTGAAGAAGGGATATGCCATTGCTGAGGGTTACCTTCTGTATTTTGAATAAACATCACACAGAGATTGTGTGTTGAACAGGTGTCTGGTCCGTCTGTTATCCCACAACCCCTCCACATCAGGCAAAGCTTCAGATGAAAATAGCATTGGGTAGGATTAGTGACCCTTTTCCCTGCCCTCCTATTCCTGGTTGCTGGATCTCTCCAATCAGACTAGTCCTAAAAAGGCACCTGGAGAGCTCCACATGATCAATTATCTGTTGTACTCGAAAGGGGATTCCATCAACAATTACATAGATCTGAGCTTTACTGTAGTTTACGATGCTTTGTTTGTCAGAGCATTTGAGGCAGTACAAACCTTGGGGGGGGGCATTGATGGCCAAGGCAAACATTAAATCAAACTTTTGGCTGTTGCCATTGTAGCATGGGCCAGGAGTTGCTGGGGATGAAATTTGATGGCTAATACTTTGTGCATAATTGCATGCCTATGGGCTGAGCAGTGGCATGCATGGTTTTCAAGCAGTTCAGTACATTATTGCACTGGGTTGTGGCTGAAAGGGCCAGCAAAATGGGTGGGGGGGGTCATCATCCATTATTTGGAAGATTTCCTGTTTGTCAGTCTGGCATGGACAGCAAACAGCAGACGCCTCTTGGGGATCTTCGAAGAGGTGTGCAGGCAGATCAAGGTCCCCATGGCCCAGAAAAAAATGAAGGTCCCTGGACAATTATGTCATTTTTGGGGATCAAAATAGATTCGCAGGTGGCAGAATGCTGACTCCCTCCAGATAAGACACATGTCCTTAGGAGTCTGCTTAGGAAAGTAAAGGGGGCCAGGAAAATAACTTTGAAGGAACTGCAGCAGCTTCTGGGGCACCTGAATTTTGCCTACACCGTTATTCCGATGAGGAGGATTTCCTCAGGTGCCTGGCTAAGGCAGGTTCAGGGTGTTGGAAACCACACTATATGGTAAGAGTGACTAAAGCACTGAGGGAAGATATATCTATGTGTTATGCTTTCTTGTCTTGTTACAATGGGGTATCCATGTGACCAACAATAGTTACTAATGCAGCTCTGGAGCATTATCAGTGTCCTAGGGTTTGTGGCATACTTTGCAGGGTCTTGGCACATGGGTCAGAGGTCCAGAGCTATGCTCCAGGGGTAACTTACTAAACAAGTCACCCTGCTGGAATTTGTTTTCCACGGGGTAGCACAGTTGGTGTGGGAATGTCAGCTCCAGAATAAGAGAGTATTCTTTTAAACAGACACATACCATATCTGTGGTGCACACCATTAATGGTCAACTAGGGGTAAAAGGTCCACTAGGTGATCTGATGTGGGTATTTGTAGTCAGGTGCCTATTGTTAGACATCCAGTTTAAGGTAGTGCATGCCTCAAGGTTGGATAACAGAACTGCTGATGCATTGTCTCATTTGCAGTGCCAGAGGGTCAGAAAGCTGAGACGCACAGTGGAGAAACATCCGCAGCCATTTCTTTTCTTTCTGTGGAACTGGTGACACCAAGACCTGGCTGTTGATCAGCAGTGCCATCACCTCTAGTATGAAGAAGGCCTACCGGAGTGGAGTCAAGTGCTTCCTGAGGGTCAGGGAAGAACAGTGGTGGCCAGATTCATGGCCAATACTGGAGAACCAGCTCTGCCAATACATTCTGACAGTCAAAAAGGAGAGTGTGATTCTAGGGGCGCTGGGGCAACATTTGGCAAGTATAGTGTGATTCTCTAAAATCCTGGGGCTGGAGGGCAACACCCTTGGGCCACCAGGGTTCACAAGATCTTGGAGAGCTTGATACATGGGATCCCAAAGCCGGTCGAAAGGTGGCAATCAATTAACCTGGCAACCCTGGAACTGGTGGGGGGGGAACTACCACATAGGTACTGGTTACAGTTTGAGGCTCTATTGTTCTGTACAGCTTTTTTGATGGCTTTTTTGGAGCAATTAAGATTTCAGGGCTGATCTAGTCCTAGAAGGGTCCCAACAGTGCAGCTGGGCTACAGGATGAGGATGTGGCAGTAACCTCAAGTACGGTGCTTATGAAACTCTGCCGGAGCAAAACAGACTGCTTGGCATGAGGATGTCGGGGTGTTGCACAACCTTTGCAGGTAACGTGGGACTTAAGGGTCATGATTCAGCAGTACACTACTGTCAGGCTGCCTGCTGGGTCAGTTTTCATTCAGTGAGGATTAGTCTCTGGTTACAGCACACCAGTTTGGGATGGCTGCTGAACACGTGGGACTGAACTCGAAGAAGTTCAACATGCATTTGTTTCAGATGGGGAAGCTACCAATGGGAGGGCCACTGATCTGAAAGACAGGCAGATCCAGGTGCAGGGATGATGGATATCACAGACATTTGAGAGATATGTGTGACCACATTTGTTATAGTAACATTTTCTTTTGTCTCACAAGCAGATCTATACCACAGTTCCAAGTGTATTTGGATGTGGAGTCACTCCTTTGTGCTGAGGATGGCAGAAGAAAACAGACATCAGCCTAGGGGGGAGCTCCACTTGGACACAACAAAGGTGCAAGTGCATTGGTAGGGGCAGTGCAGCATGTAGTGGAGGGATCTGTTCCCTGAATTGGAGACCAAGGTCATAGAAGAGACCTTCCTGAGGTTTCAGTGGTACACCTAGGCAGCAATGACCTAGGATGAGGGAAGGCTGTGTACCTGCTGCTAGAAACAGAAACATAGAAGTTGATGGCAGATAAGCACCGCAAGGCCCATCCAGTCTGCCCATTTCTTTTTCTACCTTATAAATGTGCCATCGGCCTTTGCTCTGTCAATGGTCTATCTATTCATACTCATCTGTATTGCTCCCTTATGCCTATCCCATGCCTGTTTGAAGCCCTGCACTGTACTCATATCCACCACTTCCTGAGGTAGGCCGTTCCATGCATCCACCACCCTTTCTGCGAAAAATAACTTCCTCAAATTACCCCTTAATCAGCCTCCCTCTAATCTCATGCTGTGTCCTCTTGTCCTGCTATTTTTCTTAAATTGAAACATATTAGACTCTTTCACCTTGTTAATGCCCTTAAGGTGTTTGAATGTTTCGATCATATCACCTCTCTCCGGCCTTTGCTCTAGGGTATACATATTGAACTCCATTAATCTGTCCTCATATGTTTTCTGTTGCAGTCCCTGCACCATTTTGGTTGCCCTTCTCTGGACTGCCTCAATTTGGTTAATGTCCTTGTGAAGGTGTGGCCTCCAGTACTGCACGCAGTACTCCAGATGGGGCCTAACCAGTGTCTTGTAAAGAGGGATTATTACCTCCCTCTTCCGACTTGTGATACCCCTACTAATACACCCTAACATCCCCCTAGCCTTACCTACTGCTGTAGTGGTCTGCTTGGATGATTTCAGGTCATCGGTGATGATGATGCCCAAGTCTCTTTCTTCCCTTGTGTCAGCAACTCCCCTCCCAGTCTATAGGTGGCTTCAGGGTTTCTCTTCCCTATGTGCATGATCTTGCACCTTTGTATTAAACCCCAGTTGCCACTCTTCAGACCATTTTGCTAGTTTATCCAGATCTCTTCTCATTCTCCCCACCCCATCTGGATCATCTACTCTGTTGCAGATCTTGGTGTCATCTGCAAACAGACAGACCTCCAGTCCATCTGCAATGTCACTGATGAAGATATTGAAGAGGACTGGCCCCAGGACAGATCCCTGAGGTACCCCACTTGTGACTTGCATCTCTTCTGACTGTATACAGTTTACCACCACTCTCTGTTTTCTGCCCGTCAACCAGTTTGCCACCCATTTGACTAACTTCTGACCCATCTGAGCCTACCCAGCTTATTAATCAATCTTCTATGTGGAACAGTGTCAAAAGCTTTGCTGAAGTCAAGGTAAGCGACATCAACTGCTCCCACTTGGTCCACCACTCTGGTTGCCCAGTCAGAGAAATCTATGAGATTAGTTTGACAGGACCTTCCTTTTGTAAACCCATGCTGTTTGGATCCTGTGCTCCTATGGATACCAGGTGTTGCACTATCCTTTCCTTAAGGAGTGCCTCCATAATCTTGCCCACTACTGAGGTAAGACTGACTGGTCTGTAGTTCCTGCTCAACATGAAAGACGGCCTGTGATCCATGCAGGAGGCTTGGCCAACACCATGGTGTTGTGGTTGCATATTTTTCACAGACATCAATGGTGCTCTGCACTGGATCACTGAACAGTGGATGAAACCTGCAGAAAAGTCAATATGGAGATGTTTGCCTTTATGGAGTCAATGTGGAACTATTGTGAGGTTAGTCAGGTGTCAATTGCTGGCTGGGGTTGGTCTGCAGAACGATGGTGTGGACATGGACTGTGTTGTAAAACTAGAAGTTGGGGGACTCAGACCATTAGACTGCGTGCTTTACTGGAGGATGAGGGGGGAGAAGAACTGTGTGTCTGTGTGTGCATGCAGTCACAGTGAAGGACAGTGGCACATCACTTTGCTTGCCATTCTTGAAGTTGCCAGAAATGGATGGGCGGGTCCTCCTTTTGGACTAGGGATGGGGACTGGGAAGGGATCCATGGGGGGGTTGCTGCTGTGTGCCAAAGCTTGTTTGGTTGGGAGGGGGCTCAGTTGATGAAGTAACATTTCAAAGTTGTCCACCTAGTCCACGTCCAGGCCACCATTCTGCATACCAACCCCAGCCAGCAGCTGACGCTTGTGAGAGCTAACTGACACAACGATGGGTCTGACTGAGCTTAAGGGGACAGATGAGGGATGTTAGGGAAGAGGGAGGGCTTTTTTTCCTGGCCCTCTATAGGCATTTCACTGAGTGGGGTAGGTTGTTAATCAATACTTAGGCAGTGTTTGATGTGAAATTGGGACCCAATACCAATTTTGCACCCAATTAGGGTTTTGGATTTGGATTTTTTTGCCTTTAAATACCAAAATTCATAATACCGAAAAAAGCTCGGAATCTGACTAGTCCAATTCCATTCGGCAGATTCAGAGTAGCCCTCCTCAAGGCATTATTTTGTTCCCCCTTTAGTGTCCTGTGCCATCGCACTAGTGTTCAGGTAGGTCAGGCAGTCACTGAGGAAGTCACGGTTGAAAACACTGTTGTGCTTCTCCTTCTCTTGGTGGTGGCAGGCAGCTGTGGGGCAGAGAATGAACCTCCAGAATGGCACTGGGAGCTGAAGATCCAACCCTTCTCTCCATTGTGTGCTCCCACCTCCAGTCCTGCTTGCAGTCCCAGGAGACCAGAGGGAGCAACCGCATGGCCGGCTGGCTCCAGGGCTCCTTAAGGTAAGACCCCACACTATGGGAGAGGGTACCATTATTTCTTTATTTTACTGTTGCTGTTAGTGACTAGTATAACATTTTATTAAAATGTTCTCTCTTCTTATGTTACAATATTTATATAATTTGTGGAAGTTTTACAATTTTTCATTGAAAAGTATATTATTTAAATTTAATGGTATTTTTTGTTGTTGTTGTTTATTTAGGGCCTTCTGATTCTTTACTGCTAAATAATATGAAATGGTGGATTCAGAGGGTATGTGATCAGTGCTTGGATTGGTTCAAAACTCTATAAACGTTGTGGGGCAGACAGCGCAGGGAAGTTATCTGATTAAAGAGCTAGTATACTGCCTAGAACTAATATTAGATTTTAAAAGCAGCCAACCATTATCTTTTATATCTGAGGTACTCTTTTCCCCTTTGTTTAATTAGAAGATTGTTTACCTGATGTTAGTAGGTGTGATGTGTGGAACAGCTCTTAGCCTGGCAGCAGACATATCTTGCTCTACTACCCCCACACTACATCATCAGCATTGTGACCTCACTGACTGTGACATCACTGCTGCTTAGGAACAGCAAGTGAGTGACTGCCAGGTCATTCACCTGTGATGTCACTGTCAGTGAGCTCATAATGCTGACAATGTGGTGTGGGGCAGTGGGGAAGACCAAGTATGTCAGCTGCCAAACTAAACTGTTCCCCACCTGCTAACATTATCACATAGAAGACTTTCTAATGAGCAAAAGGAAAAAGAAAAATACTTCAGAAATAAAAAAAGTTATATCTGACTACTGTTTAAAATTTTTATTATTTTCCCATCTGCCTGTTTTGGCACCACTAGCTCTTCAAGCAAATAAGTCAATGCAGCAAAGTATACAGCACGGCATCAAGGATACTGGGTTGTATACAGGGAGGGGTTTTGGCAGTAGGAGAAGCAAAGTGATTCTACCACTTTAGAGATCCCTGGTAAGGCTTCACCTTGAGTACCATGCCCAGTTCTGGAGCCCTCCTCTGAGGAAGGACATCGACAGACTAGAGACAATACAGTGAAGGGTCACCAAGATGATCTGGGCCCAGTGGTAATCAGATGAAAACAACCATTAGAAGAACAATTGTTACAAAGTAACTTTTTTTTTTTACAGATTACTGTATTAAAAACCGCTAACAAAATAAACATTTAAAACCTGCAATAAAATAAAAAGTCCTTAGTGTATACATATTTGCATGCTAGAGTGATTGGAGACTAATGAAACAGATAGGGAGGGAGGAGAGGGACAGGGAGGGAAGGAGTACACTAAAATTATCAGAAAGATGGGAGAAAAATGTGGCAAAACTAGGTGAGTTAAAAAAGGAGAGGAAAGGAGGATGACTAAGGGCTGGATCAACAGAAAAGAAGCCAGTTTTCTGCCCCATCTTGTAATATGCTCACTGTGTTATCCGGTTATGGATTCTATATGCACTACCTCACATCGCTGTTTTCTTCTCTTTTGTTTCTCTACAGGCGGGATTCCTATATGTGCCACCAATGTAATGTCCTCACCCCGGCTCGTGGGTGGACACCTTCTGTAAACTAAATTACAGGTCTGAAAGAGTAAGTGCCAGACCCTGGTATCGACCCCTATAGCTCTGG
The DNA here is from genome assembly GCA_016271365.2 of Neoceratodus forsteri. Classification (NCBI taxonomy): domain Eukaryota; kingdom Metazoa; phylum Chordata; order Ceratodontiformes; family Ceratodontidae; genus Neoceratodus; species Neoceratodus forsteri. Next base: position 21,322,081 of record CM028135.1, on the reverse strand, counting down.
TCTGAGAGGCAGTGACCCAAACCATTTTAGCTAAAACAAATATTCCCCGTTAGCCAATCTGTTTGTCTCCTTGGGCCAAATTTTCAAACATTGGTACAAGGACTGTGGTTTCAGATGCAGCATTAGACTTTGGGTCTGCCGAAACATCTAGACCATTTGACACACCTGCACCATATTTTCCAACTTAGCTCTGTTCTGTAGTACTCGAATGTGCTTTGTGGCAGCTTACATCAAATCTAGGTGGAAGCAACTTGGAAGATATGTGCAAGAGGCCCCACTTGTGATGCACATTGCACCAGTGACATATGGTCTAGCAAGATGTGTCTAAGATCAGTAATTGAAAATCCCAATTGTTTGACACAAGTCCCCTTGCACCAAATATCTGACGCAACAGGGACTTGCATCAAATACACTGCTTTGAAAATTAGGCCCCTTGTCTTTGCATGTTGCAACTTCAATCTCAATCTCCACCACTAGATGGCACTCTACATTGTCTGGTTACAGATTATGTATACAGTACATATCCCATGTAAATACAAATATCAGCTGAAACCAAAAATAAAGACAAATTAATTAAGTACCACAGTATATTTACAAAAAAACAACAACTAAACCAAGGTAACATGGAGTCACAGCAGGCAGGTCATGTCAAACAAATCTTACAGATTTTTTGATTGGGTGACAAAGGAAGTGTACCAGGGAGGTGAAGTGGACATCGCCTACCTTCACTTTAATAAGGTCTTCTACACCATCCCACCTAGAAGGCTGGTAAACAAGATGGGTAGTCTGGGCATGGGGCAAAAGGTAATTAACTGGGTTGGAAACTGGCTGACAGACAGGAGGCAGAGGGTGGTACTAAATGGGATCCAATCCTGGCAGGGGGGGTGACCAGTGAGGTTCCTCAGGGATCAGTCCTTGGGCCAGTCCTATTCAACGTCTTTATTAGTGACATTGTAGAAGGTCTGGAAGGAAAAGTCTGCCTGTTTGCAGATGACACCAAGATCTGCAACATGGTAGATACTCCAGAAGGGGTGAAGAAAATGAGGAGAAGACCTGGAGAAGCTTGAAAAATGGTCTGAGGTGTGCCAACTGAGGTTCAGTGCAAAGAAGTGCAAAATAATGCACTTGGGGAGAGGGAACCATGGGGGTGAGCTACAGGATGGGAGGGAGGTGCTGACTATCACTAAGGAAGAAAGGGACCTGGGGGTTATCATTTCTGATGGCCTCAAGGTGACAAAGCAGAGTACTACGGCTGCAGGGAAGGCCAGTGGCATGCTGGGGTGTGTAAGCAGAGGTGTCACTAGCAGAAGGCAGGAGGTGGTGATGCCATTGTACAAAACTCTAGTGAGGCCTCACCTAGAGTACTGTGTGCAGTTTTGGAGGGCACACCTGGGCAAGGACATTCACAGGCTGGAGGCAGTCCAGAGAAGGGTGACCAAGACGGTGCAGTGCTTGCACCACAAAACATATAAGGAGAGATAAAAGGACCTCAGAATATACTCACTGGAGGAAAGGAAGGAGCGGGGAGACATGATAGAAACTTTCAAATACCTATGGGGCATAAACAAGGTGCAGGGGGGAGACATCTTCCAATGCAGAAGGAGTACAAGAATGAGGGGGCATGACATGAAATTGGAAGGGGGCAGATTAAGAGGAAATGTGAGAAAGATTGTCTTCATGGAGAGGGTTGTGGACGCATGAAATGGTCTGCCACAGAAGGTGGTGGGAGCAACCACACTGGGGGTTTATAAACATGTCTGGGACAGGCACAAAGGAACCTTGAGGTGGGGAGGGAGGGAGGGAGTGGTGTAAAGCCACTGACCAGATAGGGTCAGAGGCAGCATACAAGTATAGGGCCTCCGGGCAGACTGGATGGGCCTAGCAGACCTTATCTGCCGACATTTTCTATGTTTCTATGTTTCTAAAGGATCTGTATTCAATAATAAACTGACAAATGCTCCTATTCATAGCTAAATACAGCACTCTGTTTTCAATCCTTAGTTGCCGCAGGCAAGCTGAGGCTGTGGGAATGTGCAGAAATATTTGCAAAAAGCAAGATTTTAGGATACAATGTAGAGTTCCAAATCCCATAACAAGAAACAAAAAAGTCATTCAAACCACTGGAGACACAGGAAAACAATAATTATAATATGACCCAAATTAGGATTGGTAATATAGAAGTTAGAGCAATGAGCTGGGAACGAGCTTGGTACATCCGGCAGGTCTGGGTTTGATACTCAACCCCCCCCCCCCCGATTTGAATATTATGTGACCCTGAGCAAGTCACTTAACCTTCCTGTGCTCCTGAGTCACACCTAGAAATGAGCTTTGGCTCCGTGTGCATTTCCTGGCCAACAATTGTTAAAAAGATTAAAAAAAAAAAAAAGGATACGTTAACAAACTAAAAGCTCATAATTTTAAAAAATGAATGGCAAAATATGTCAGTTCTTTTAGCAGTGGGTCATCCCCAAAAATAAGATGAACAAACTGAATTGCAAAAGTGATCTTGGAAGACGTGTGTGTGTGTGTGTGTGTGTGTGTGTGTGTGTGTGTGTGTGTGTGTGTGTGCCAAACTCAAGAGAAAATATGCTAAAGCCAAAAGACCCAGCTGGTATGGGATGGAGGTGGGCCAGGTGGCACAGTATAAGAGGTCACCCTTTAGGAAGTACAAGCGCACCCAGAAAGAGGAGTACTATACCAGGGAAGAGAAGGCAGGCAGAGCAGTCTGGATGGACAAGGCTGAGAGAGCTGCAACTGTCAGAGGGGGGTGAAAACAGGGGAGAAGTCTTTCTTCCGGTATATCAGGGAGAAGAGGGGGTATGAAGGATGGGATTGTCCGGTTGAGAAGTGAGAAGGGGGTGGGTGGAGGGAACTGACGAGAAAGCAGAAGTACTTAATAAGTACTTCTGTTCAGTAGCGTAGCAAATTCCCAGAGTGCCTGGGTGCAAGGGTATGTTATAGGGCCCCCCTGGTTTTGAATAGACATCAAAATTATTATTTGAGCCCCTCAAACCTCATGGGCCCAGGTGCGACTGCACCACCTGCACCCTTGTCGCTACGCCCCTGCTTCTGTTCAGTCTTACTCTTCACTAAGGAGGAAGGCAGTCCAGTACCTCAGGGGACAAAGGGGGGGGCAATGGGGTGGGTGGTGACATAGACAGGGAGATTGAGGTTGATAGGGTGATTAAGGGCTTAATGTCCCTGAAGATAGACAAATCCCTGGGACCAGATGGCGTACATCTGAAGGTGTTGAGGGAGCTGGCGGATGCGCTGACGGGTCCCTTGGAGGACCTGTTTAACACCTCACTGGAGTTTGGGAAAGCACCCCTGGACTGGAGGGGAGCACATGCAGTGAAGCTCCACAAAAACGGGCTGAGGGAGTACCCTGGTAACTACAGACCAGTCAGTCTGTCCTCAATAGTGGTGAAACTCATGGAAACCATACTGGACAAAAGACTGTTAAGCTTTCTGGAAGAACATGGGCTCCAGGATGAAAGGCACCATGGGTTTGTGTCAGGGTGGACCTGCCAGACTAACCTGATTGATTTCTTTGATAGGGAAACCAGGAGAGTGGACAGGGGAAAAGCAGTGGACATCCTCTATCTGGATTTCAGGAAGGCCTTTGACTCTGTCCCCCACAGGAGAGAGATCAGGAAGCTGGAGGACCATGGGTAGGGGGAAAACTAGTTATGTGGGTTAGAAACTGACTGCAGGACGTAAATCAGAGGGTAGTGTTTGGGGGTCTTGGAGGTTAGGACGGTCACTAGTGGGGTCCCACAGGTCTCAGTGCTCAATCCAGTGTTGTTTAATATCTTAATCAAGTGATACTGCAGATGGGATAAAGGGTAAAATATGCTTGTTTGTAGACAACACAAAGCTCTGTGGAAGAGTAGACATGGAGGAGTGGAGGCAGGACCATAGTGAGGGGCACTAGGTTAGGACCATGAACACAACAGCATGGTCAAAAATCACGACTTCAAAACGGCGCTGTCAATAACAGTGCCCAAGCACAACAGCGACTATAAAAAAGTCTCACCTGGTAAAATAATTGGTAAAAAAAAAAACAGCATCAATGGTAGCGATCCACAACCACGCTGACTGCTACCATGGCTATGAACAAAAACAGTCATTTTAGTTTTTGTAGGGGGCTCCACCTCCCACATACCCTGTTATGGGGGGCTTTTCCCCCTGAACCCCCTGATCTAAATATAATCACTTCTGGGAGGGCAACTCGGGGAGGAGGATGAATTCTTGGAGAGGTGGAGCCCAGCAGGAACACCGGGAGTGGGGGGGCAAAATGTGCTATGAAGGGCCGACACAGGCAGCACAGCAGTCGGGAGAGGGGAGAAATAAACAAACACTTCACACCACAGAAATGGACAAGTAAGAAACAAAAACACATGGCCCAGTACCAGCAACCTTCCACCGATCTCCGCTGCCTGTGCCCTACCCTCCACACCATGGGGGCTGCTCGGCAGAATGTCCCACAGCAGACACGTTCCCCTGTTCCCGCCCTACGGACAACAGCTACAGGGACAGTGATAACATTGCCTGCGCTACGCTATCCCTGTAGTTCAATCAATCAATCAATCAATCAATCAGATCTTTATTTATACAGGGGAACATCATTGAGCAAGGCTCATTTACAAGATTGACCTGATAAGGTCAAGGTTCAATAGTTGATACACAGCAAATACATCATATGCTTTATAAGACAGTTATACATACAGAGAAAAATAATGTTTATAACACAATGATGTACAGTGAATTCACATGTTAAAACTCGGTTAAAGGAAGGTTAAGCTAATATCTATAGTATGTACAGTACATACATATCCCAATGGGGGCCATGACAGACACACAACATAATGAATACTAGGATGGTGAAGGTATTATTGGGTGCCATAAGCTGGGGGTGTCTGACTGGAAGGAATATGCCATATATGATTGGAAGCCAGATTAGTAGGATGACTAATCTAGCTCTAGCGGTAGCAGCTGCATTTTCTCTGTGAAGAAGGCTGTACAATGCTGTTTAAAGGATGCAAATGGAGTGATAATGGACAGTTTTAGGGATTTTTGTAGGGTGTTCCATGCTATAAACATAGAAACATAGACTTTGACGGCAGATAAGGACCGCTAGGCCCATCTAGTCTGCCCATTTCCCTACCTACAGGATAGGCCGCAGATTCTAGTTAACCAACAGCCTATTTCTTCCTACCCCCCACAAGAATTGCCTTATGTCTGTCCCATGCATTCTTGAATTCTCCCACAGTTTTAGACTCCACAACCTCCTCAGGAAGGCTGTTCCATCCATCCACTACCCTCTCTGTGAAATAATACTTCCTCACATTGCCCCTAGACACTCCCTCCTTCTATCTTTTAAATTGTGTCCCCTTGTTCTTGCAAGTCTCTTTTTCTGAAAGATGCTACCCTCTTGGACTTTGTTGATTCCACTGAGGTACTTGAAAGTTTCTATCATGTCCCCCTCTCCCTTCTTTCCTCAAGGGTATACATATTAAGCTCCTTTAGTCTCTCCTCATACGGCTTCTCTTGCAGACCCTGCACCATTTTAGTTGCCCTCCTCTGACTACCTCTATCCTGTCTATGTCCTTGTGAGATGGGGTCTCCAGAACTGGACACAGTACTCAGATGGGGTCTCACCAACTGTCTGTACAGAGGGATAACAACTTCCTGTTTTCTGCTGCTGATGCCTCTCCCTATACATCCCAGTATACCCCAGCCCTCCCTACTGCCTTCTCACATTGCTTGCTAACCTTAAGGTCATCTGATATGATTACCCCAGGTCCCTTTCCTTTTGTTGTTGTTACTACCTCCCCACCCATTGTGTATTCTTCCCCTGGGTTCTTGTTTCCCAGGTGCATTATTTTGCACTTCTTTGCATTGAATCCTAGCTGCCATACTTCTGACCATTCCTCCAACCTTGCCAAGTCCCTTTTCATCCTTTCCACGCCTCCTTGTGTATCAACCCTGTTGCAGATCTTTGTGTCATCTGCAAAAAGGCATACTTTCCTTCCAGTCCCTCTGCAATGTCACTGATGAAGACATTAAAAAGGACTGGACCCAATACTGAACCCTGCGGTACCCCACTAGTAACCCCTCTTTCTTCAGAGTGGACTCCATTTACAATTACCTTCCGTGTTCTGTCATGCAGCCAATGTTTTACCCAGGCTACCACCCTGGGACCCACTCCCAGGCTGGTTAATTTGACTATTAATCTTTTGTGTGGGACTGTGTCAAATGCCTTGCTAAAGTCTAGGTAGGCCATGTCTACAGCCCCTCCCTGGTCTACTACTTTTGTCACCCAGTCAAAGAAATCTATTAGATTCGTTTGACATGACCTTCCCGCTGTGAACCCATGCTGCCTTGGGTCCTGTGCTCCACTGGCCTCTAGGTACTCAACTATTCTTTCCTTCAGAAGTGACTCCATCACTTTCCCTACCACAGAGGTCAGACTGACAGGTCTGTAGTTTGCTGCCTCTGTCTTGGTCCCTCTTAGCTAGAGAATAGCTGATTGCTGCCCTCCCTAGCCTGGTGTTGAATTTGGGCAAATTGAGCAGGATGATGTTGTTGCTTCTTAGGGCATAGGAGCTAGGAGTGGAGGTAGTTGTCTTAGTTTATGTTATTTTGACAGCGCGGTTTTGACCACGCTATTAAGGAGTCTCTGTTTTTACCCAGTATAATAGTGAGGCTCTGGCTAAGCTAGAGAAATTGTCAAGTATTTGGCATCTAGGATTCAACACCAAAAAGTGGAATGCAATGCACTTCAGGGGGAAGAACCTGGAGACCAAGTACTGGATGAGTGGTGTGCAGGTTGCCAGGTCAGAGAAGTAGAAGGACTTGAGAGCAATCATCACAAGTGACCTGAAGCACTGAGCACAATGTAAGAAAGATGCAGCGAAAGAGATTTGTATGCTGAGCTGCATAGCCTGAGTACAACCAGCAGGAAATCAGAGGTCATTCTGCCACTGTACTGATCCCTAATATGGCCACACCTAGAGTACAGTGTGCAGCATTGGTGCCCTTACCTAAAGAAGGACATCAATCTACTGGATACGGTCCAGAGAAGGGAAATCAAAGTGATCCGGGTACAGCAAGGCAGAATATACGAGGGGAGACTCAAAGATTTCAACATGTATTCCCTAGTGATAGAGGGAGAAGGGTGACATGATCGAAACCTTCAAATACCTTAAGTGTTTCAACAGGATGAGCTCTGAGAGTCTCTTCAGCCTTAATGGGAACAGGATCACTAGGAGGCATTGCCTCAAGCTGGTGGGAAGAAATTCAAGAGCGAAATGAGGGAGCACTTTTTCATGGAGAGAGTGGTAGCTTAGTTGAATGAGTTGCCAGAGGAAGTGGTCTCCCTGAAGACAGTGGACAACTTCAAGAGATTGGGACAGAGCAAAGTGGAGAAGTGAATGTAGGTGAGGGGGAGTAGGAGGGTGAGAGGACATCAGCGGGGAGGGAGGAGCAGACAATGGGGGGACAGATCCCTCAGTCGATACTGAGGGGTCTGCAAACTCGAGCAGACATGATAGACTGCAAGTTTTTTTTTCTGCTGGCTCAGTCACATGTTTGTATGAAAATTCTGAAAGTAGCAGAAACTCCCGAAATTACATTCCGACTCCTTTTGTGGGTAAGCCTGATATTAGTATTCCTCCTGTGTCTCTGTATATACCTGTATGCCACACCAGTGGTGAACAGGTTTGGGTAAATCATGTTATTTTGAAATGTTGTTACATTTAGAACTGATGGTGTTTAACCTAGAGCATGTTTTTTTCCATTACAAATCTGGATGGCCAGGTATGCTGCCCATTTGCTAGTCCCAGTGGTGTGTTTGGGCTCCTTGTCCTGCTGTCCGTTGCTAGCCTCATCTTTCAAGTAACTCGGGTGCCAAGCATTGCTGAGCCATACGCAGCCACTCTTCTTCATTACTGTATGAGCAGCTCACTGCCATTGGGGCCTCCGTATCCTATACAGCATATGCCTGCTATCCATGAACGTAACTAGTTCAAAGCTGCTTCCCCTGATTGCTAAGTCTATGCTTTGCGCTGTGTCTAGGCTACTGGGTTATTCTGCATCATGCTTTATTTAAGAGTACATATGTAACCCCCCCCCTCCAAAGTGGTGGGTTTACCTTGGGTCATCTCCCTGGGCACTGTTTTGCCCTCTGCCTGGCTATGATCCAGCCTGGTGCTCTACCTCTTGAACCTGGCTAGTATCCAGTGGTGTAGATGTAAATTCTATGTACAGTATTTCTGTGTCCATGGTTCCTGCGCAAGTGTGCGGGTTAATGCCATCACACTGTAGCTTTAAGAGGATCAGCCCTGTATATAATGTATAGCCTATGATGGGTCCGAGTGAAATGAAGCTCACCACCAGTTGGACAGCACTCCTACAAACTCCACTCTGCAGTTACTTAATCGTGCAGAGGGAGTCCTTTCAAATGCTGTAAATATTGATTTCTAAAACTAGACTGTTGTGTCTAAAATGAACTTTAAAGTTTGAACTGTTTACTTTCTGCACTGTAGCAGCCATGTTTGGTATTTTATTTATTTATTTGAGATTTCGGAATTTACAACCTTTGAGTCAGAGACTCATTTCCAAAGGCTCCACGTCATAGGAAACATATGAGACATACAGGAGAAACAGCAGTGTAGTACAATACATACAAGTGAGATACAGTACATAGGGCATCAGGCGTGTGCAAGGTTTATAACATTTGTTGTATTACAGTGAGCAAAATATTTAGCCCTGCTTTACTTAGACCCTGCTGTTTGAGCCAATGGAACCGAAGGGGTCCTAATGGGGTCCTTTTACTATGGCTGCTGGGAGAAACTGTGAACTATATGCTTGGCACCCATTTTAACCAATCGGAACACTAGGACTGTGATTGACAGCCTGGGCAGTCAACTGTATTATCAGATTCTTTCTCCTTCAGTCTGGAGGGACACTTGAACAGTCAGTCTGGCTCGAGCTTCCAGCTAGGAAGGAGGCTCCATTGTTCAGCTCGGAGAGATCATGGAGAGGCCTGCTTGCCTCTTCCCCATTTGGAAAAGCCTGGTAAAATATTTGGAAGTGCCAAACATTTTAGACAAAGCTTCCAAAGTTGAGAGGGAGCATGATCTCTGCCAGACTGCAATTCCAGCTGAAATGTGTCAGGGCCAGTGGGAACTAGCCACTTTTGAATCATTGTGTGAAAGTCATCTTCGCCTTAGAGACTGCTGATCTGCAGGTGAAGCCCAGAGGACTTCTTGAATTGTCTCATGACCTATTTGCTGAAAGGGGGAGACTTCGAACTTCAGATTCCAGCTTACATGCCTAAGACTGCCAAATCTCAAGCAGGTAAACTGTGTGGCCTATTTAAAATTGTGTCAGAGACTGAATAGCCTATGCAGAGGTCCTGTACAGAAAGGCCTAAGAGACTCTTGCTGCCACTTGAATTGAAACTGATTGAAGATCAGATCAGGGAGTCAGCTCCTACTGCAACGTTAAGCGTGGGTTGCGGCCACCCTAAGGGGAAAGCCTCGAAGTGGGGGTGGGTCATGTTAGTCCTGGTCCTTGTATGCTGGTCCTGTCTAAGAAGGATGAAATCCTGCAGCTGAAAGTCAGAGGATCGAGTCCTGCTCTAGCACCAACCAACCTGACTGCATTCTCAGGATCAAAGGTCACAGTACTGTGAGTAAATTCAGGGCCTGTCTCTGCAACCAGATTAAAGTATTTGCTAATTTGTCTACTAATTACAAGTTGCTGTTTAACTATTGTGAAGGCCACTTGACCTGGGATTTACAATTGCTTGCTGTTTAAAGTTCTGCTCATGATTTCACAGAAAAGGTTAAAAAAGAATTAAATCTAAATTCATTTGTTTAAGGGCCCCAACCAGCTGCAAGGCAGGCCAACCAGCTGCAACATGCCAGGCCTGCAACTGCTAAGTTCTAGGTACCCAGTGACTTTAACTGGACTGTCCAGGGGACTACCTGTGTCATTTTAATGCTTTACCAAACCAAAGGATTGCCATTTAACCTACTTTTGATTTATATCCCCTTACCCTCTTGTATAGGAGATTTTGGACTCCCCTTGGCATTAGGCCACTCTAGGCCTAACGCCGGGGGAGGAGGGGTCCAAAATCTCCTATGCCAAGTTACAATACCTATGTCAACAAGAGGGGCTAACAGCAATACCTTCAAGGTACCATTTCGCAGGACCACCCAAAGGCAAAGGTCATTTGAGTACCAAGCCCCAAAACTGGCTTTACTCACTCCCAAGTGATATGGCAGTGGCTGTTAAAATTGGGCACTTTAAACCACTTCTTCACAATCACCTGACTGCATGCAGTGCCTGTGACTGTAACCTATAATTACTCCACCAACTTACCACTAGGAGTCTATTACACTACCCCAGCACTTCTAGCCCCTCACCTCTGGGTTTTCCAACCCTACATCTCCACCTATCCCCTCCTGCTGTCCTCCACACGTCATCATCCTGTCTCCTCTATTTTCACCACTTCTTACACACCTAACTGCACATACCATAGTGCACTGTGACTGTCCTTAATCCTTATCCCCACTGCCACCTAAAACCTAGCCCCACTCACTCTTTCGCCATCTCCCTAGCCTCCTCATGTCTTTTGACCTTCACACACAACATTCTATACTCTTACGATTCTCCTCCTAACCTTGACAAGGCCTTAAGTGGCTGCTTCCAATTCCCTACCCCTCCTACCCCTACTTTACCTCTCTGCCCTTCTCCTCCTTTATGGGCATTGTTGTAACTGAAATAGAAATTGTAACTGAATGTAACTGTATGTAACTTTGTTAATTGTTTATTGCTTGTTTCACTGTATTGTACACTTCTGTAAGCATTGCTTTTGACGTGGAACCTCTGTAAATGAGCTTCTAGCTCAAACGTTGTTAATCTGAGACTTCAGTAAAGAAAAAATAAATAAAAATAAACCCTCTTGTTCAAATCCCCAAATAAATAATAGCTGTTGTTTGAAGGTTAACACTGTCCACGAGCATATTATTACCAAATGCTAGTCTACTGTGGGAAGCTAAAAGGTACATCGTTGTTGTTGAAAACCATTCCTTACAGGTGTACAGGGTGTGTTCCAGACTCCAGAACCCTGTTGGTAAGTGTGGTCACAATGAGTACACTATTAATACTCACCAATAACTGTACTATTGGATGCAAAGTAAAGTGTTTTATGCTAATCCATGTGTGGGACCACTGGCTGGGGCAGTGGGTAGGTACAGCATCCCAGAAAGTTGTACTAGCTTGTCAGCAGACCCACTTACAAGTCACTCTGGGTGGAGGCACCATGCAAATAGCTCTACTGTTGGTATTGAGCCCCTTTTTGTCATCCAAACCAGAACCCAGACCCCTCAACCTGCGTTCTGGGCAGCAGGCAAGGGTAGCAGCCTGTTGGTAGGTGGCGCCCAGTTTACACGTATTTGATTCCCATCTAGAGTCCCTGTATAATTGCTCTGTGTCCCTAAGTATACATATTTAAATTCCCCATCAAGGGTCCCTGCATGTATGCTTTGTGTTCTTAAAGGTCACTTATTTAACTTCTATTACAAAATGGCAAGAGAAATCCCTGGGCTCTGATTGGTCACTCTGGGGCTAGAGCCGTGATGTTATCCCAGTACAACATCACAGATCTAGTCCCAGTGCACACGTGACCGCATTAAATGTTAGTGAAATTAATCCACAAGCCGTGTCCAAGTTGCCCACACTTGGCATGGCTGCTCTGGGTTCTACCAGTACTTAATTAAATTTTGATAATGAAAATCCCTGCCTGCCAGCATCACAATATAACTCAAAACAGGCTGCAATTACGTGTAACATCACACAATGCATTTCGACAGCCACCACTTCAGTTTTTTTAAAACAAGTCATTTTTCCACAAAGCCATCTCTGCGATCAGCTTCAGACTCAGTGCTACCCACTCCTTTAGGCTTCTGCTGTTCCTGCCCACCATAAACAGACTGAGCACATGTGTTGCAAACCACAGCGTGCTTCAGCTACTCATCCTTAATGCCATGTTATGTCATTATCGCCTTTCTTTTTCTTCTCCCGGTACAAAAGAGATACATAGATACATAGACAGTGTCATCAGATAAGGGCCTATGGCCCACCCAGTCTGCCCATTTGAGCTTGTAAGTTCAGTTTATGTTTTCCTAGAAGTCTGTTGCCCCTTACCCCAGACCTCCAGAATTCCTTTATGTCTATCCCATGCATTCTTAAATCCCATGATTGTTTCAGCCCCCACCACTTCCTCTGGCAGGGTGTTCCACTTGTCCACAACCCATTCTGTGAAGAAATTCTTCCTCATGTTTCCTCTGAATCGTCCTCCCTCCAACTTCATCCCATGCCCTCTAGTCCTGGAACATCTTTTTAGCTTAAAAATAGTGTATTCCTGCACCCTGTTCCTCCCTATAAGATACTTGTATGTCTCTATCATATCCCCTCTCTCCCTCCTCTCCTCCAGGGAGTACATGTTCAGTTCCTTCAACCTGTCTTCATAGGACTTGTGATGCAATCCATGCACCATCTTTGTTGCCTCTTCTGAACCTTCTCTACCCTGTCTATGTCCTTATGTAGGTATGGTCTCCAAAACTGTACACTGTACTCCAGTGAGGCCTCACTAGTGTCTTGTATAGTGGAATTATGACCTCCCTTTTCCTGCTGGTGATGCCCCTGCCTATGCATCCCAGCATCCTATTTGCTTTACCTGCTGCCTTGTCACACTGTTTCCCTACCTTGAGGTCATCAGAGATGATAACCCCAAGATCCCTTTCCTGCTTGGTGCATGCTATATCCTCACCCCCAACTGATCTATTGTGCCAGGGTTTTTGTGCTCCATATGTATTATCTTGCACTTCCTTGCATTGAATTTCAACTGCCAAACCCCTGACCATTCTTCAAGTTTCTGCAGGTCCCTTCTCATTCTGTCTACACCCTCTGGTGTGTCTACTCTGTTACAGAGCTTTGTGTCACCATGAACAGTGAAATTCTGCCTTCTAGGTCCTGCGCAATGTCACTGATGAAGATGTTGAATAGGGCCGGTCCCAGCACTGATCCTGTGGTACCCACTGGTCACTCTTCCCTCTGTGGAGTGACAGCCATTTACCACCACCCTCTGTGTCCTGCCACCCAGCCAGTTACCTACCCACCACACTACTGTCCTGCCCACACCCATATTCCCTAGTTTGTGCAATAGTCTTCTATGTGGCACAGTGTCAAAACCTTGCTGAAGTCCAGATAGGCCATGTCCACTGCCCTCCTGATCCACCTCCCTAGTCACCCAGTCAAAAAATTCAATGAGGTTGGTCTGACATGACCTCCCCCTGGTGAACCCATGCTGCCTTGGGTCCTGTAGTCCATTGACAACCAGATGTTAATTGTACTGGGAAAACCACACACATACTGTCGTCACTGCAATGTCAACAACAAGCGCGGGGAGCAGGCGGGTGTGTGGCCAGCTTTCAGCTTCACGAAAGTAAAAAAGCAACACAGAGAGACAGACAAACAGAGACTGTGGGGGTAGAGAGGCAGAGAGAGAGATACAGGAGAACAGAAAGGCAGGGGACCACAAAAAAAACAACAGTTTTGTACACGATAGAAGGAAGGAAGGTTGAGTGGGCAAAGCCAAAGAACAGAAGCTCCACCAGAAATAATCAGCACTATTTTTTTTTAGTATGCCTACCAAGTGATAATATGACAAAAAAAATGGTTGCAATAAACTTTTTAATTTTTTTTTTTTATATACAAACAAGCCATTTTATAATAGCGATAATGCTGTCCTGGGTGTATGCTGTGCTGGGATAACGTCCCATTAAATGCCCCTAGATACAAGGGTGAGCCTGACCCTTTCACCAGGAAAAGAAACAAAAATAGCAACAATGCCCCTTTGTGACACACCACCAGCAGAATGACTGCTTTTTATTAAAAATGACTAATGTTTTAAACTTGTTTTTAATTTAAAAAAAAATTCTCAACAAACCCATTTTGTAAGTGCAATACACCACTCCAGGCTGGTCTTTATGCTCAAATAATCATCCTTCCATGGACTGTAAGGCCCTCTGCCTACACCATCAGTCTTCATTATGCCCTTCCGCAAGTGATTATCTCAGCAAAAAGCCCACCCTGTTGTGTTTTATTACTTGTCTAAGGCAACATAGTGTTACCAGAGGAAGAATGTTGCTCAAAGCCCAGTCTCTTTGTAAGTTGCTATCAATTTTTCCTATCATAATCAGAGTCTCATTTTGTTCAAAACAACGTTTCTCATTATTTTGTCCAGTAAAGTGAAGATTGTTTTGGAGATAATAGCTGAGCTTGACTAAAAAATATAGAACAAACGAGAGGGTATTCATTTTCTACAACTTGAGTCCTACCAGTTAATGCTAACGAAATTTTCAAGATCTCTTTGGATCTCAGTTAATAATGGGTTAAAGTTAGGATTAATGAAGTGGCAGCTTATCTACCCTCATTTATGACATCATAACTATTTCTACAGTAACAATGTGTGATTCAGCTAGCAGGGAACTGTGATGTCAGGTGTCAAAAACAAGCAGCTAGAGCACGTGACCTTTAAGTTTAGGGGACACTGATCCAGGTTACATATATGTGCGTGTGTGTGTGTGTGTGTGTGTGTGTACTGTATTTAGAATGGAAAAAAACCAGGAAGTATAAATACAAAGAATACATGAAGTAAGCTGTAACGTGCCTGCAAAAATTATGTTTTTCCAAAGTTTGCACTAGAAATGTCAGGGACACTTTAAAAGCAATATCTCTGTTATGCTTAATTAAACCCCCTGACCCGTGTCAGCCCTTCACTGGGGCTTCATATGATGTCATATGCTCCTATAGTTATCCATGTTAGTTTGCATGTCTCTGTGATATTTTTGTGTGCTCTGCCAACATCACAAGCACATGGTGCCAGATTGCTTTTCCGACTGGCTCTGTCTGTGTCAATCAGTCAGCTCACAGCTGGGCTGCAGGAGTCACATGGGCCAGGATCTGTTTACAAACTAGTGGGAGCTATCACACAATCACAGAAGAATGTAGAATGTAGATCAAAAAGACAAAAATCTCTCAGAAGGCATTTTTATACTAATTAGCTGAAGTGACAACCGAGAAGATAAAAGCTGGGTTATAACCTTATTTTTGCTATTCTCTGGGTGTACTTTCTGACTTTAACCATTGGAGCTGCAAGAAATGTTTCTTAACCTGGGAAAGCTACTGCTCTTTCGTGATGAAGAAGCCTGCGAATGAAATCTAAATGATATCAGAGCACATTTCTAGTTGTTTTCTACAAGGTAAGATGCAGTGTGTGTATGTGTGTGTGCGTGTGTGTGTTCGTGCCTGCCTGCATACAAGCACTTGTGTTCGTGTTTGTGCATGCCTGCATGCGTGCGTGCATGCGTGCATGTGTGCATGGGTGTGTCTGTTGGCGTCTGCATGTGTTGCTTAAATTGTGTGCGTGTGACTTACTGGTCTGTGCTGGTAGGATCTTGACTACAACTGGTAGCAGAGTTTAAATCCTTAGTCCCAGATGGAAGTGTTGTGTTAAGCATTAGAAAAGTGCTATTGCTGTGAACTGGATTTTATCTCCGATAGCTAGTGACCCAACCTGTAACCAGCCTTAGATCTCAAACCCAACTGGGTAGTGCACTAGTGTGCCTTAGGGGAGTGGGGGATGACTGTCGTTGCTCACTGACGTAGCCATCAGATGCTGCTGAACTACAGTATATTCAGTTTAATCAGTCACAGCTGAAATAGAGTTTTATCCGACTATAAAAAAGATGATCACTAGCCACTAAAAATCAGAAGGTGGCAATAAAATGTATGATGAAGTGGTCAAGCTTTCGAGTTGACACACTGCAATTACATGAAATGTCCTCTATTACAGGAATTGTGACCACTAAATAGTTTAGTTTAGTGACCACATGACCACCAAATATACAGTAACTGGGTCAATTAATGATCTGATGAATACTTTGAGTGCATCTGCCATGGATTGTATGCCTTTTGATGTATATCTGAGTACTGTGGGTGCATCTGCCGTGGACTGTATACATTTTTATGAATATCTGAGTATTGTGGGTACATCTGCCGTGGATTGTATGCCTTGTGATGAATATCTGAGTACTGTGGGTGCATCTGCCATGGACTGTATACCTTTTGATGATGATCTGATTCCCATTATACACTCGGGTGTTTGTTCGCAGTAGAAGCCCTGGTTCTGCCAAACGCACTCCCAAGAGCCCTGAGAGAGGTCCCCTTTAGTGGAGGTCTTTAAGAGGGGCCTCAGTTATTATCTATTCCAGGAAGCATTTGACAATACCAGAAATATATCCTGTTGACCTCTGTGCACTGTTATCATTAGTAGCTTGTGTCTGCACTGTATATTTTCTGACAGGATTTATGTTTGTTACTGTGATTTAGTCTATGTTGACTAACTGGATGGCACCCTGAGTCTCCTGAGAATTGTTCCCTATTAATTAAAATCTACCACTACTCTTTTATATGACTCCGAGTAGACAGGCATAACCCCCCCACCCAACACACACATACACACAGAGTTTCAGACAGTTTTTGTGAATGACTGTAAGTTATTCTGCACATCTTAATGTATAATATATGATGTTATGCACTTCCATACTATACTTTAGACACATAGATACTGTTGGCAGATATCCAGTCTGGCCATTTATGGTACCTGTGTAAGTGGCCTGTGACCCTACCTGGTCATTGGCTTAAACTTTTACTGCCCATCTCTAATATTCCCTTATTCTTGTCCCATCCACGTTTGAAACCTGCTACCGTACAGGCAGCCACCACCTCCTGGGGCATGCTATTCCATGCATCTACCACCCTTTCAGTAAAAAATAATTTTCTCACATTTCCCCTTATCCGGCCCCCCCCCCCCACCAGTCTCATGGCATGCCATCTTGGCCCTGCACTGCTCTTGAACTGGAAGACATTAGCCCCTTTAACTTTGTTATGCCATTGAGGTATTTGAACGTTTCTATCATATCACCCTGCTCCCTCCTTTGCTCCAGTGTGTACGTATTGAGGTCCCTCACTCTTTCTTCATAAGGCTTGTGATGCAAACCCTTCACCATCTTAGTTGCCCTCCTCTGTACCTTTTCTATTGTCTCAATGTCCTTACGAAGGTGAGGCTTCCAGAACTGGACAGAGTACTCCAGGTGAGGCCTCACCAGGGTTTCGTGCAGTGGAACTATTAGCTCCCTCCTTCAGCTCATGATATCCCTTCCAACACCCAGCTGGCCTTCTCTGCTGCCTTGGCTGCCTGTTTTAATATAAAAATGCCTTTAGCATACGGGATTTGTTGCACATGTTTATGGTGGTGTATTGTGTTTGTATATAAAACCAGTAAGCAGTAATTAAAAAAAAGGAAGATCTGTTTTGTACTCTGAGATGTACATAATGTATATAGGTGTTATCCACTGTGAGTGAACAAAGCCTGAAGAGTAACCATAACCCTCAGACCATGAAAGGAAAGGTGTATTGTGTGCTACCGTTTAAGGATATATGTGAAGTAAAGGAATGATGGGATTGGAATGGGTTAAATGGCAGACTGGTCCACTGGTGCAGCAGCAGAGTGGCCACTTGTGCCTCTGGAAACTTGGGTTCAGGACAAGCTCTGAACAGTGGAGGACCTGCAGTGGAAGGAAATTTGAGCATCCCAGAGGACGCTCATTTCCTTAGGCAGGGATGTTGTATGATTCCTCATAGTTGCTACACAGGGATGAGCTACATGATAGGGAATCAACTCAAAGTTATAAATGCTCCACAGATTCATTGAGATAGACAACCTGTTTGGAGATCCAGCTTGACATAACAAGCTCATCTCCTTGGGCAGGGTGGTTATATGATCTCCACTGTGATAGCGCACCTGGGGGCTGACAGGTGGATCAAGCAATGCAGTGACTGCACAGGGCAGGGAGCCACCTGACTTGCACTGCACATGCCCAATGCGTGCATCTGGAGTGCATTTATGGCAGTGTCTCAGGAGTAGGACCTAAGTGGGGGGGGCCCATCCCCAACAGAATGAGGCCTGGTGGTACACTCGTGCCCTGCACTGACCATTCACACAGCACAAACAGCTCTGGATTTGAACTGCAGACGGGATGTCCATCTCTGAAAGCCCCACCATAGGAAGTGTACCTGGACCTAGATATCGGTACACTACCCCTGCCTTATGGGATCAAAAAAGGTTGAGGGCTCTGGACAGATAACTCCTGTGGGGATTCGTTACCCAAAGATGTTGCGTTAAACTTCAGAAGTAAATTGTGTAGGACCTTCACCCAGAGAAAGATTAAGTAGAACGAAAACTTGCTAGTACTAACCCCTGGGAAAAAACAGCCCACTGTGGTCCCAACGAGCACAGCCCACCTTGCTCCCTCATAGTGCAAACAATGGTTTAACCAAATATGAATCTTAGCACTTTACTAATAATATGCATGTAACATAAGATTTATTTATATAGTTATTTATTTTTTTTTTTTGGTAACAGGGTAAACCCACTGGGAAGATGTGTCTCTTTGCAGAAGACACTAAGCTCTGTGGTAGAACAGAAAGCGAGGAGGGGGATAGGGAGTTGCAAAGAGGCATACAGAGGTTACAGAGGTGGCCCAAAGCCTGACAATTGAGATTTGGCACCAAGAACCCCAGAAGAGAAAACTGGATATGAGGGATTAAGTTGGACTGTAACTCTGAGGAAAGGGATCTGGGAGTCACCATAAGTGACTCCCCAAAACAATGTAAGCACTGTAACAAGACCTACAGCAAGGCAACCAAAATGTTGAGGTGTATTGAGAGGGGTTTCGACAACAGGATGGAAGAGGCTATGCTACCTCTCTGTAGATCACCGGTAAGGCCGTATCTGGAATACTGTGCCCAATTCTGTAGTCCCCACCTAAGAAAAGACAAAGACAGGCTAGAGATGGTGCAGCATAGGGTAACCAAAACGATTCAGGGCCAGCAGAGCAGATCTTGCAAGAATCAGCTGAAGGCTCTGAACATGTGTTTGCCAGAGAGCAGAAGGGAGAGGGGCGATATAATAGAGATCTTCAAGTTCCTGAAAGGAATGAACAAGGTAGATTGTGGGGAATTATACAATGGTGTGTGAAAATCCTGTAACCTCATTGGTCAAAACATGTCACATGACCATTGGTAAATCCTGCATAACCCATGGCTGAGGAATGGCATTTATAAAAAAACATAATTAAACACATTTTAAATTTATTTTACACATGGGTCCATTGTATAATTGCAATAAGGCACTCCAGGGTGTGAGTTATTGGGTGGTTTATCCACTCCTTGTATGGTTAAGTCACTCGGCTGCGCCTCGTGACACACCACACAAGGTGTGAGTAAATCCCCAATAACCCACACCCTGTTGTGCCTTATTGCTTAAATATTCAGTAGGACTGGTGAATGAAGAACACATAGACATGAGCAGAAGCTGGCGGGGGGGGAGATGCAGGAGGGACGTGAGAAAGTTTTATATAACAGAGAGTGGTTGAGCCATGGAACAGGCTACCAGCAGAGGTGGTGGGTGCAAGAACCATTAATGGTTTCCAACACAGCTGGGCCAAAGTAAAAGGCTTAACAGTTACACAGGGAGAATCATTAGGGCAAGGGGGGAGGCAAGGGCAATAACACCAGCTAGACAATATGGCCCGAGGAACTACAGGGTAAACAAGGGCAGACTGGGTGGAATGATGGTCTTTTTCTGCCAGCATTGTCTATGTTTCTATGTTCAACTAACTTTTAGCAGGCCAGGGACCCTAATTATATGCAACTAGCAAGTGAGAAACTACCTGGGAACACTCCCAACCAATGGGCAATTGCAGGTGTGTTGCAGGTACCTAGACTTATTGTCACTAAGAATGGACACGTGTTGCAAAACACAATATACATCGTTAACATTTAGGACACATTTCCAAACCTTGATACACAGGGCTTACATAGAAACAAAGAAACATAAAATTTGACGGCAGATAAGGACCGCTTGGCCCACCTAGTCTGCCCATTTCCCTACCTGATGGATAAACTGCAGATTCTAGTTAATCAACAGCTTACTTCCTCCTACCCCCCCCACTAGAATTGCCTTATGCCTGTCCCATGCATTCTTGAATTCTCCCACTGTTCCTGACTTCACAACCTCCTCAGAAAGGCTGTTCCATGCATCCACAAGCCTCTCTGTGAAAAAATACTTTCCAACATTATCTCTGAGCCTTCCCCCCATCTTCAAATTGTGCCCCCTTGTTCTTGCACATTTCTTCTGAAAGATACTACCCTCTTGTACTTTGTTAATTCCCTTAAGATACTTGAAAGTTTCTATCATGTCCTCTACTTTCCTCAAGGGTATACATATTAAGCTGCTTTAGTCTCTCCTTGTATGTCTTCTAGTGCAGACCCTGCACCATCTTGGTTGCCCTCCTCTGAACAGCCTCCACTCTGTCTATGCCTTTGCGGAGATGGGGTCTTCAGAATTGTATGCAGTATTCCAGATGGGGTCTCATTAACTGTCTGCACAGAGGGACAACAACTTCCTGTTTTCTACTGTTGATACCGCTCCCTATGCATCCCAGTATCCTCCCAGCCCTTCTTAGTGCCCTCTCACATTGCTTGCCCACCTTTAGGTCATCTGATAAAATTGTTTGTTGTTGTTATTAACTCACCACTCATTGTGTACTCTTCCCCTGGGTTTTTGTTTCCCAGGTGCATTACTTTGCACTTCTTTGCATTGTATCTGAGCTGCCATACATTTGACCATTCCTCTAACCGTGCCAAGTCCCTTTTCATTCTTTCCACCCCACCTTGTGTATCAACCCTGTTGCAGATCTTTGTGTCATCTGCAAAGAGACATACCTTTCCTTCCAGGTGCTCTCCAATGTCACTTATAAAGATATTAAAGAGGACCGGTCCCAGTACCGAACCCTGCAGTACCCCACTAGTTACCTTCCTTTCTTCACTGTGGACTTCGTTTACTATTACCCTTTGCATCCTGTTGTCCAGCAAGTTTTTTTATCCAGGCTACCACCTTGGGACCCACTCCAAGGCTGGTTAACTAGTATACTAATCTTTTGTGTGAGACTGTGTCAAATGCCTTGCTAAAATCTAGCTAGGCCATATCCACAGCCCCTCCCTGGTCTACTACTTTGGTCACCCAGGCAAAGAACTCTATTAGGTTCATCCGACATGAACTTCCTGCTGTGAAACCATGCTGCCTTGGGTCCTGTGCCCCACTGACTTCTAGGTACCCAACAATTCCTTCCTTCAGAAGTGATTCCATCATTTTCCCTACCACTGAAGTCAAACTAACTGGTCTGTAGTTTCCTGCCTCTGCCTTGCTCCCACTTTTGTGAAGTGGAATCACATTTGCCCTCCTCCAGTCCTCAGGTACCACCCCATCCTCCCATAATTTGTTAAAGAGAGTAGTCAATGGTGTTACTAGTTCTACCCTTAGTTCTTTTACAATTATTGGGTGAATCCCATCAGGCCCCATTGCTTTGTCCACCCTCAGTTTCAAGAGTTCTTTCAAAACCCTTTCTTCTGTGAATGGACTGGTATCGACTCCCCTATTCAGAGTTTCTCCCTTGTTTGGTTTAGGTACCTCTCCCTCCTCTTCCATTGTGAATACTGAGCAGAAATATTCTTTCAGTATCCCTGCATTTTCGCTGTCACCCTCTGCCACATTCCCTTCCCTTTATTAAGTCTCTGTATCCCTACCTTGGTCTTTCTTCGCTCCCTAATGTACCTATAAAAAGGTTTTATCCCCCTTCTTAACAGAGTTGGCTATCTTTTCCTCAGTTTGTGCCTTTGCTATTCTGACTACCTTCCCTGCCTCCTTCTGCTTTAACTGATAAAGTTCTCTGTCCTGCTCCTTCTGTGTTTTCTTATATTTCCTGAATGCTATCTTTTTCTCCTTAACCATCCCTGCCACCTCTTTTGAGAACCATAGTGTTTTTCCTTTGTTTTGTTTTGTTGATTTGCTTCACACAACGACTTGTTGCCTCTGTGATGGCTGTTTTGATTATTCCCCATTGTTTCTCCACCCCCCTCCTTCTTGCCCGTTTGCTAGTGCTTTTCTGAGGCACTCTCTCATTTTCCCAAAGTCAGCCTTCCTAAAGTCCAATACTCTTGTTTTGTATGGCTTGACTCTATGGCTGTGTTTATTGTGAACCACACTGTTTGGTGGTCACTTGTTCCCAGATGGCTACCCACTTCTAAATCTTAGATCCTTTCTCCTTCCCCATTTGAGAGTACCAGGTCTAAGATTCCTCCCTCCTGAGTGGGTTCCAGTACTAGCTGTCTGGGGCATGCCCCTGTAGGGCATCAAGAATGACCCTGCTCTTGGATGTGCCTGCAGCAAAGGTACTCCAGTTAACATCTGGCATATTCAGGTCCCCCATCAACAATATCTCCCCTTTTTCTGCCATTTTAAGGATGCCTTCTATCATTTCCTTGTCCATTTCCTCCTTCTGAGATGGAGTTCTGTATACAACCCCCATGCGGACTGTGGTGCCATTTCCTGTCTCCAGGGTGACCCATAGTGACTCATCAACTTCCTGTTTACTCTTTAGTTCTGTTGCTTTAATCCCTTCCCTTATATAGAGAGCTACTCCTCCTCCTCCTCTTTTACCCACCCTGTCCCTCCTGTAGACTGTGTATCCTGGTATGTTGACATCCCAGCCATGGTTCTCTGGCTTAGCTGAACCCCTTCAGTTCATGTTGATCCCAGGCACAGTATTTTCATTTGCAGGCCATATATCATAGCCCCAGTGTGACACTTCATTAGTCTATACATTATTTTAAAAATATGTGGGTTCTGGTAACCCCTGTAATAACAGTCTGGGTACATCCGAAAAGAACTTGCTACTACCCCAAACATGATTCTTCTTAGGCACCTGAAGTACAGTAAATATTTCGAATCAAGTTCTACTCAAAGTTTCTTCAGTTCTCTACAGTTTTTCCACTTAATGATTATTATTAGTATTATTAATCTAGAGTTGTACTGTAGCAAGCCAGCTACTTATGCTGTACAGCTCATAGCAAGTAATAGAGCTCCCACACAGCACACTGGTTGTTAAGGACCTGTTCTGTGCAGTAGTGCTGGTCTGAAGCAAACTGGAACAATGGCACTGCCCATCAGTGATTGGATCAGCCACATCCTGTCCTGTGACAGAGTGTAAAAAGATAACTTCATTAAGGAACCTTGTTCTCCTGACAGGACTGGGTGTTTATAATCATTTTTATGCATGCATGAGTGTCAACTAGAATCCAGGTCCCTAATTCCACAAAGGATACCAGTAGCTCTCGCTTTAAACCATACAGATCAATTTCTCGACTGTCATGTGACTGGCAGGGTACTTATCTCCAGGCAATAATAACTGGAACTGTCTGAAAACTGTCTGAGTTTAGCGTGCTGACTGGTTTGTTTATTCCTGTTGCCTCATATTCCCTGTAAGGTACTCTTATGACCACACAGACTTTGCTTTAATGAAATCCTCTGTTTCTTTTTTTTTTTCTCAAAATGAACATCAAGGCACAAAACAGTGCTTTCTCAGAGTGTGTAAGTCAAAGTAATGAACATGATGCAGCACGTGATATATGAAAAAATTTTCCATCCCATGAAATAAACATCTGTCTGTTTTACACAGCCAGTTTTTAACAGGTTCTGTCAGACCCCAATCACCCATGTTGAGGCTCTTTTTACTGTTGTTTGAAGACCAAATGCCAATTCTTTCTTGGGTTCCCCCTCTGTTGCCCACCCCCCCCCCAATCTGGATCGACACAACAGTACCTTGGATTCCATATTCTTTGTGATCCAGTAGTGAGGTGATGCCTAAACTCTAGGCAGCCCACTCCCTCCACCCCACCTCAGATTCAAAAACTCAATGTCTGTGACCCTCCTGTTCCCTGCCTGCCCATGGCAAAGCATAGGAGTCTGCATGAAAACTTCAGTTTCAAGGGGCAATGCAGACTATTCCCACCACACCGCTGGACAAGACAAATGGTGGCTCCTTTTTCTGTTATCCTCTTTTACCCTTCCCAGTTGCTGATCATGTCAGCTCACTCTCACTTTGGTCAGACTCACTGCTTAAGCTCACCTTTGGCACACCTTCTAGCTCTATGAGTCACTTTTGAAACCACTGTCCGATCCTCGATAACCCAGAAGCTGAGTCCCTTTTGGCACTGATGTGCATTTTCCTAGCCTACAGGGAGAAAGTGAGATCCAGTAGGGAGACTGAATAGATGGGACCAAGGGCAGTTGATGGGTCTGAGGTGGGTGGGTAAATGGTTGCTGCATAACAGGCACAAGGTAGATTGATTTGTTACCTATGATCTTAAGCCATGTCAGTGGTTTAGCAGGTTGCACACTCACCTCAGAGGCTGGAAGGTCAAAAGGTTGTGGGTTCCAGCCCCACACCAGGCACTTGGGGTAAATCCCAATACTGACATTGTAGTGCATCATGATAGGGATGCTGTGGGATCCATCACACTGGCGGCGACAACCCTGACGCGACATCTGCAACAGCGCCAGGAACCGTCTTTATTTATGGCGACCCTAACCATTCGGCAACATCGTGATGCACCCCCCTGCAACCCCACTATAGATAACTAACTCCATGTCGCACAGACAGTAGAGTTAGATATTTACCCCCCATTGCCCTAAAGTGTCTCGAAGCAAAAACCCTGTTGCTGCCAATTTAGGCATGGTGGGGGTTTTGCTGCGGGGGTTCACTGTACAGGTGTTGCTGTAGTGGTGGCATACTGATGCTGCACTCCTGAGGTGCCATCTTTTGGATGAGACATTAAACTGAGGTCCCGTCTGCCTGTTCTGGTGGTAGTTCAGGTGGATATTAAAAGTGCCATGGCACTTCTCGAAAAAGAGTAGGGGAAGTTTTTATTGTGACTTATCAAACAATACATAAGGACAAAGAAAATCACCACTTGCTTTAAGAAACATTGGAGAACAGCCAACAAAAAACAAAAAAAATAACCTCTTACTCCATCAAAAGGAAGAAGCTGTGAATCAACTTAATTAAGAAAAATAATACATGCCCAAGAGAAAATCAGTTAGTTATCACCCCCCCCCTTTTTGTTTACAAAAGAAAACACTGAATACTGGAGAAAATATTACAGTAACCAACCGGTACAGTGCTTCCAAGATTTGCATAGTTGCTGAGAACTCACAGTCCTCCTTTCCTTACAATATATCCATTGCACTTGTCCTATAATAAGCCTGACCAGTTCCTGTTGTGGTAAATGATGCTGCTGCAGTGTCAAATGACAACAGGCTTGCCAAATATGATATTTCAAGATACTGCAGATAAGTTTAAGGATACTAGGAGAATATTTTAGCCAAGGCCCAGAATATATTCCCAATGGCGGCTATTCTCCAAGGCACAAAGTGGCTATGCACCACGGCTCAGGGGTGCATAGCCATTCTGCGCCCCCCACTGCACACAGCACCTGATTCACCAAGTGGGTGCAGGATTGGGGTGCACCTGATCCCCCCCTACCCATGTGCCAGAATCCACGGTGGGGGCGGACCGGGATATCTGTGATGGGTGTGCCGGCACTCCGCACCATTCACCAACATGCGGAGTGCCATACACGGGTGCTGGTGGCAGCGCATCCGGAGGGCAGGCATACCAGGTACACACCTCCTTAGGTCACCACTGTCGGACCCACCATTGCAGGCGGGGGGTCATTGGACACCCACAGGATGGAGCCCTTGACATCAGGGGACGATGATCAGGCTGGGAGCAGGCAGCCAACACATGTCCTGCCCGGCAGCTATACTGGCGCCCAATGCACCCACACTGGGGTGGTGCCAGCCCAGTGCAAGGGATCCACTGTGGACTTGGGTAGGGCAGCTGATTGGCCGCTGACCCAGGTCTGCAACCCCGCCTCCACGTACCTGCGCGCCAGAGGGTGGGGCCACAGTGGGGAGCTGGGATGGGACCGCTGCTTTGTGAATGTGGTCCCTGAGTGGATCTCCAATGAGTGTGGAGCTGCACATGCCATTATGCGCCAGCTCCGTGCACTTTGGAGAATAGCCACCAATATGAAGACATCATAAGTCAATTTCCGAAAGTTCGGATCCTGTACTCTAGTTGCCAAGAGGTTCCAAAAACTAGTAACATATTGGCATTCAAAAAATAAATGGTCCTGTGTCTCAAGGAGAATATTACAGATGTCTGTAGGACAATAACGGTTCTCCAATGATTTATGTTTGTGATTATTTTTAGCCCCTAGCCTACCATGACATGTTAACCAGATCGTGTCCCAGAGGTGTCTGAGTGTTCTGATATCTGTCAGTTACTTAATAGTCTGTGGAAAGGTCTGAGAAGTACCTTCCAGGAAAATTAACTGTTCAGTAAAGAAGGCTCATCTGATTTGTTCGTATAAAAGTTGTCTAGGGAGAGTCTGTAGACCTTCAATGGTTATTTTTCAGGACCTAATTTTTGGAGTAGTGGAAATTATGAAAGGTGGTAGGACATCTTTAGATACTTTAAATGTCCATTTTTGTTCTGACAATTTAGGTATGAACTGAGAAATCCATTCTTTACCCCACACACTCCACCTTGCAGTTGTGTCTGTCAATATAGGAGTAAGATTAGCCATCCAAAATGTAGAATAGAAAAATATTAAGGGATGTACCATTCCTATATCACTTTGAGTTACTGGACGGTAGGTAGTAATTCTTTTAATGGGGTTTAACTGACTGCCCAAAATAACATGAAAGAATAGATTATATAATTTAGAATCCAATTCTAAAGGGGGAGGGAAACCGGAGCTTAAAAAAGTAGAATGGGAATAATAAAGGTCTTTAATAAGTACACCCTCTTTAATTTTGAGATTTGTGTTTCTAAGTAGAAATCCGTTGTTCACAGATAGTCAGCTTGGAATCCCAATTAACTCTGTCCATATAAAGTGAACCAAACTGTTTACCCAGGATTTCTGTATCCTGTACTACCAGTATACCACATACATATGCGTGTTAGTCCAGCCTGTGCTGTATTACCTATACTAAGACCTTTACTTTTTTTAAATTAATCTTTGCACCAGCCACTGCAGAGTATTCTCAAATCACCTCCAACACCACCTGACATTCCGAGTCTGTGCCTAAAAGCAAACACAAATCATTGGCATAAGCCATGATTTTCAGGGGTTGAGTCTCTGGCGAAAATTGTAAACCAGCAATTCCTGGGGAATGTAAGATTTTACTAATTAAAATATCAATACAGAAGACATACAACATGGGGCTCAAAGGGCACCCCCAACACACTCCTCTCTGAACAGAAATGCCACTGCCTATAGTTTTATTAATCAAGGGATGAAAGTGGGTCTAGCCATAAAGCACCTGAAGCCATTTAATAACGTCAGAATGCCATGTAATTGTAAAACTCAAAATAGAAATGAACAGGGTACCAAATTAAAAGCTTTTTCCTGGTCTAAAGTCAAAACACACAGTAGCCATGTAAGGTGTTCAAATGTCCCCTAGAAAAAACTCTCTCTTAAAACAAAACACATTTTCTCTTAAGTTTCTACCTGGGATAGTACAAGCCTGGTACGGAGTAATTACTTTCTGTGCTGCTTGGCAGAGTCCATTGCACAATGTGAGTGACAGGATTTTAAAATCTATATTTAGAACGGAGCTAGGTCTCCATTTCGTAGCATCTAACTGATCTCTCTTCTTATGTAACAGTATGAGGAAAGCAGTAGTCATAATAACCTTCCTCTTGTACACTACTTCCCCGCCTCTCTAATAACTCTTATCTCATGTTCTATTTCTTTCATCACTCACCTGTTTCCCCTCCGCCTCCACTCTCTCTTCTTCTCCCTCTCTCATTTCATCCACAGATTTTAGCACTGATTGTACTTTGTTGTGTGTAAACCTTTATTTGCAATGCCTGTTTCACTTTCTGTTTTGACCATAGTTGTGTATTTTGACCTAAATGTTATTCCTGTTTTTGCCTCATACTGGAATTTTGTCTCTACCATTCCAGTATGATTTACTCTCTGAGTCATTGTTTAGTTGAATGTTGCTTTTTCCACCCTCACTGTGTTAACCAATCTCATGTGCTGTGTCACATGTAAGCTCATTTGTATTTTGTATT
The DNA here is from genome assembly GCA_016271365.2 of Neoceratodus forsteri. NCBI lineage: Eukaryota > Metazoa > Chordata > Ceratodontiformes > Ceratodontidae > Neoceratodus > Neoceratodus forsteri. The sequence goes on along the minus strand of CM028135.1, from coordinate 21,293,894 downwards.
GTATTTTGTATTTTGTATTTTGTATTTTATATTGTCTCTCTCACGGGTCGTGCCTGAAAATAGGCATTTCTATGCCTAGTGCACTCACCTGGTTACCAAAAGCAAATAAATAAATAAAAATAAACTAAAAATGTTCAGGCATTTCATAATTACATAGAATATCATTAAACGTTTCTAACAAAATAGGAACCAAAATGTTCTGAAAAGTCTTGTAAAAGTTTGTACTTGAGCCATCTGGTCCTGGAGCTGTATTTGTGCATAATTTCTGTATGGCTTCCTTAATTTCTTCAGGTTTTAGGGGTTGAGTAAGATCAAAGGTATATGTACCCTGTAAGTTCCCCATATGTAAATCCATAGCAAAGTCCTGCTATATCAATTGGAATACGAAAGGTAGCGAGCAGATGGTCAGAGATAATATCCACAATGCTAGTAAAATCTGTATGTATAGTACCCCCTTGGTCCCTCACTGCCAACCATTCTTTATTATCAACTCTACGGTGACAATCCATAAAAATGTCCAAGGAGCCTTTAGTTCCTTGTGTCCCAGAATATTGCTCCACTTTTAAAGATTTGGCCCGATCATAAAGGTATTGCCTCACCTCTAGTTTTAATTGCCGAATTTGGGTAGAATAATTAATATGGTCAGTGTTTTGTAAAGAAATAAGTTTGTAAAGACGCTTTCTTAATTGTAGAAATTTAAAATAGGCATCTCTGCCCCTTTATTTCCCCATTTTTGGTATAAATTCTGGAGAACTACTTTAGTATCTTCCCACCACTACCCCAGGGAGTCATACCATACCACAACTGTAGCCCTGGCTTTAAGATGTTCAATGGTCGGTGTGTTTAAATGAGAATCCCCCAACACAGAATTATTAATATGCCAATAACATTTCCCAATATAATTTTTTTGTAACTGACCTAAAGTAACGTGAAGTTCAGAATGATCAGAGGTAACAGTAGGAATAGTCTCTGCCTTGTACACCTGCCAATATCTTTTCATATAACTGAGATTTCTGACTTGCATATGTTTAAACTTGAATTACATGTTTATTTAAATGTTTGTTGTAGTTGTTTTTAGGTTAAATGTGATTTTGTATTGTGTGTATTTATTTATTGTTTTGTTCTGCTGATGTAATTATGCTTCACAGGAATTTGTTGTAAATGGGGATTTAATTCTCCAACAAACTAACCTGTATAAAAATAAACTTTTGAACAAACAAACAATGCCATGAAATAAAATCATAATCAATGTGGGAAGAGAGAGACCCTCTATCGTATGTATGACCCCCTGATTTTCTAATTTGTCTATAAGCATCCTGTAAAGCTGCTGTATTTAGTACTTGTTTTAAAACTTTAGTATCACAGTGCAACTTGGAGATAGATCCCATCTTATCGGTAAGTTTTAGTGGGCGGTTGAAATCTCCACCTAAAATAATTTACTTATCAGTATGCAGATAAGACTGAATTAATTTAAATAAGGTAATTATAGATATTTTTGTTTGTGGGGAGTATATAACATCCACTCTAAGGTCTTAATTATTTAATTTTATGTCTTAAAAATAGAGCCCTACCTGGGTCAGTGTCCATCACTTTTATAATTTGCACTTGCCCACAAAAAATTATTTCCACCCCAGAGCACAGATCTTCCCCTAAGGGCCACACTGAGGGACCCCAAGACCAAGCTTTTTGTGTTTGATAAATATCAACCTCAAAACTTAACCTGGTGTCCTTTAAAAAATGAATCTGTGCCTGGGAGTGATGAAGTGCTTGTAATGTAATGCAGTGCCTTTTTTAATTTCTTATGCTGTTAACATTCAGTGATATTATTTTTAAAGTGTCAAAAGAAGCTATATACATTAAGGACATGTTAAAGGTTTGTGCCAAACTCCCTATTACATCAGATTTTCTTTCTAGTCTTTTTCTTGATCTTTGGTTTCTCAGAGAGATTGCCCTCCATGTCTGACACATCTTTTTGTGAAGAGGCCACTAAGGACATTTCCGAATCTTCCCCATCATCTGCTGAATTCTCCTGCAGAACTGTGTATTTATTGGTAATGTCTAGTGACTCAGTTTTAGGAAGTTTGGATGTTGGCACATTTCTAGAGGAATGCCATTTTCCCTGAACCAACTGATACCCCTCTTGTGGTGGAGGGGTGAAGGCATAGAACCCTTCTGCTGCAACTCTGTGGGGGGGGAGGAGTATGTACTGGTGAGGCTGAAACCTCCATGTCTTGGTCTCCCTCCACAGGTGTAACCTCCCGGTTACTAGTGGAATTATCAGTCAACATTTCCTCTGTATCCTCAGGAAGGGCTGTCGAGGTTTGGGGCCTAGGTGGTACAGTAACAATGGGATCCACTAAAGCCTGAGGCACTGAGGTATCCATATTTGTAAAGGTTTGGCTAGACTGCTTTTCCTGGGCAGCATGAACTATGTCATCCTGATTCCAAAAGGTACCTTTATTGTGGACCGCCCAGGGACACTGCAGAAAAGGGTGACCCAGCTCTTAGCAGAGATTGCACTTTGGAGGTTTAGGGCAGAAATTATTAGCATGGCCTATCTGTAAACAAAATTTGCAGACCATAGCATCACAGGCATTGCTTAGACGAGAAAGTGAACCACATCGATGGTGAGATATCGGTTGACCGGGGAAAAAGCAAAATCCTCAGTCTTGCCCCGGGTAGAAGCAGCTGGGAAGGTGTACAGGCCCCACATCAGTCATACGCAATTTCACTTTTATTTTCCAACCCCACTTGAAATATTTTCACTATCCAGGATAGGCACAGGCTTGTTCATAACATCAACCCTTTGTTTTATCCAATATAAAATATCCAAAATATGTACTATCTTATTCCTGAACAGCATGGTGATGTTTTTCACAGCAGGACGAGTAAGTGGGATAACAAAAAAGTGAGACAATAAAGGGGAATGTTTAAGATGGTAATACTTAGACCAGAATTTTTCCAGCTGTACAGGGGTATTAAAACTAATGTCAAAAATAGTGTCCCCCGAGATATGAATAACAGCAAAGATGTCAGTGGCTAGGAACTGCATAGATTCTTTTAAAAGTTTCCTTGCCACAAAAACCCTGTCAGGGAGTGACTCCATCCCTCCTTTATTCTTCTGCCGAACAGCATTTCTTCTAGTTCTAGGTTTACCTAGGCTGGAGAATAAGTCTGACATTCTAAATCTTGGGTTGGGCTCTAGCTGAAGAGCAGAGTTAAGTACCATACCTGTCTACTGGCCAAAATAAATCACACTAAATCTGATGCCACCAGGAGTCCAGAATCTGCTCACGCACCATGTAAGTGCCAGGCTGACCAGAAGCACTCACAGCCAAATTTTCAGTGAACCTATATGCCGCACTGCACAGGGTCAACAAGCATTCTACTATTGTGCACTACACTGGACCAATGCCCTTCCTTCAGCCATCTCTGATACCACAACCATTGGTGCTTTCAAGTGTAAGCTCAGGCAGCACCTTGCCACAGATGACAACTGTGACTGCGTTGGCCGTTCATGATGACCAAAACAACTTTCCTATATTTGGACCACCATAAAGCAGTAGCACTTAGTGTTCCACCTAATCCTAGGGGCACCTAACTTTAGAGCACTTTATTGTCCCACCCCCCAATATACCCCCCTCCCCACTGGGCACCCATTCCCCTCTCTGTCCCCACCCTCATGCCCATCTGCTGCTCTCCTAGCCCCACTGTCTCCAACCTTCCTTAAGTCTGTTCTTAACCCCTTACACAGGCATACACTTCTCTATGCTGCAGCTGTGCCTGTTCTCCACTCTGTTTCTCCCCTCACAAGTAGGCTTAACTCTCCGACGCAGGCATAGAAACATAGAAACATAGAAACATAGACTTTGACGGCAGATAAGGACCACTTGGCCCACCCAGTCTGCCATTTCCCTACCTACTGGATAAGCTGCAAATTCTAGTCAACCAACAGCCTACTTCCTGCCACCCCCCACTACAATTGCCTTACATCTGTACCATGCATGTTTGAATTCCCCCACTGTTTTAGACCCAACAACCTCCCCAGGAAGGCAGTTCCATGCATCCACCACTCTCTCCATGAAAAAAATTTCCTCACATTACCCCTGAGCCGTCCCCCCTCTATCTTTAAATTGTGCCCCCTTGTTCTTACACATCTCTTTTACTGAAAGATGCTAACCTCCTGGACTTTGTTGATTCCCTTGAGGTACTTGAAAGTTTCTATCATGTCCCCGTCCCTCCTTTCATCAAGGGTATACATATTAAGCTCTGTCAGTCTCTCTTCATATGATTTCTGATGCAGACCCTGCACCATTTCAGTTGCCCTCCTCTGGACTGCTTCCATCCTGTCTATGTCCTTGCGTAGATGAGGTTTCCAAAACTGCACAGTACTCCAGATGGGGTCTCACCAACTGTCTGAACAGAGGGATAACCACTTCCCTTTTTCTACTTGTGATGCCCCTTCCTATGCATCCCAGTATCCCCCTGGCTTTCCTTACTGACTTCTCACATTGCTTACCCACCTTTAGGTCATCGATATGACTAACCCCAGGTCCCTTTCCATTTGTTGTTGTTAGTATCTCCCTGCTATTGTGTACTCTTCTCCTGGGTTTTTGTTTCCCAGGTGCATTACTGCACTTCTTTGTATTGAATCTAAGTTGCCATATGTCTGACCATTCCTCCAACCTTGCTGAGTCCCTTCTCATCCTTTCTACCCCTTGTGTATCAATTCTGTTACAGATCTTTGTGTCATCTGCAAGAGGCATACCTTTCCCTCCAGACCCTCTGCAATGTCACCTATAAAGATGTTAAAGAGGACTGGACCCAGTACTGAACCCTGAGGTACTCCACTAGTAACCCACCTTTCTTGAATGTGTTCCATTCACTATTACCTTCTGTGTCCTGTAGCAGCCAGTTTGCTACCAGGCTACCACCCTGGGACCAACTCCCAGGCTGGCTAACTTGATTATTAATCTTTTGTGAGGGACTGTGTCAAATGCCTTGTTAAAGTCTAGGTAGGCCATATCCACAGCCCTTCCCTGGTCTATTACTTTGGTCACCCAGTCAAAGAAATCAATTAGATTCATCCAACATGACCTTCCTGCTGTAAATCCATGCTGCTTTGGGACCTGTGCCCCGCTGGCCTCTAGGTTCTCAACAATTCTTTCTTTCAGAAGTGATTCCATCATTTGCCCTACCACTGAGGTCAAACTTACAGGTCTGTTGTTTTCTGCTTCTGCCTTGCTCCCACTTTTCTGAAGGGGAACCACATCTGCCCTCCTCCAGTCCTCAGGTACCACCCCATCCTCCCATGATTTGTTAAAAAGTGTGGTCAGTGATGTCACTAGGTCCTCCCTTAGTTCTTTTAGGATTCTGGGGTGTATCCCGTCAGGCCCCATTGCTTTGTCCACATTGAGTTTTAGGAGTTCTTTCAGGACTCTTTCTTCTGTAAATGGACTGGTGTCAACTCCCCACCCAGAGTGCTTCTATTGTCTAGTTTAGTTAACTCCTCCTCATCTGCCTTTGTGAATACTGAGCAAAAGTATCCATTCAGTATCTCTGCCTTTTCACTGTCTCCCTCTGCCCACCTCCTCTCTCCTTTATTAATCTTCACTATTCCTCCCTTAACTTTTCTATGCTCCCTAATGTACCTATAAAAGGTTTTATCCCCCTTCTTAACTGAGTTGGCTATTTTTTCCTCGGTTTGGGCCTTTGCTATTCTGACTGCCTTCCCCACTTCTTTCTGCTTTAATTGATACAGTTCCCCATCGTGCTCCTTCTGTGATTCCTTATACTTTTTGAATGCAGCCTTTTTCTCCTTAACCTTCCCTGCCACCTCTTTTGAGAGCCATAGTGTTTTTTTCTCCACTTTGTTTTCTTTATTTGTTTCACACAATGCAGTAGCAGTGTCTAAATGTTACACCTTAAATTAAATGCTATCCCAATGTTGTAATCCACATCAATTTATTGTCTACCTAGCTTGTAATGTATTGTTTTTGTACCAGTGCAATATTGCACTTGCTTGTAACGTAATGCATTGTAATGTAATGCTATGTACCTGTTCAATTTCTTCTTGTAACTGACATGGAACCTACAAATGAGCAGCCACTCACAGGTGTGCTCCAAGATATCATAAAAAAAAAAGATCCGGCTGTGAAGAGCTTTGCCTTGGGAAGGGGGGGACTGCACCCTTATCAGACTCTGAAAAAGAAGGCTCATTTGTATCATTACACATAGTAGCATCAGTTTCAACAGCTTCAGTCCAAGATGTAGTAGGATCCGGCTGTAAATCATCAGGAACATGCCCCATATTTTCCCCATTTTCAGGACCCGTCAATGGAGCAGGGATTTTAGGGTCACCCTGGGTATCAGTAAGTCCACCAGTCCCCAGCCCTGTATGACCATTCTGTATACCCAACATAGTCTCAGTGGGCACAGTAGGAGCAAAACAAAAATCAGTTCTTGCATGCTCCACAGCTTGCAAGGCTTCTGAAGGTGTGGTTTCCATGGACATTGTATTTTTTGCCATGTAGAAGCAGCCACATCTTGCCCTGGAACAGGGCAAGTCTTGGGGGTTGTCCCCTAGTTGATCTCAAAGAATCTCTATGAGACAAATTTTGAATGTCCTTTGCTGTCTTCCCGGGAGTCAGTTCTTCCCGTCAGCTGCAAGCGTCCACCTGGCTGCTCGGAGGGCCTGTTCCACTGACCCTCTTTACCTTTCAACTCCTTAATGTTTGTTGAAACTGAACTTAAATGTGCGGCAAGTTCTCCAGCTGTCTGAGCAGCTGGCAATTCTGGCAAAATGTCATAGAATGTAATGACTTCAGGAGCCAAGCCCATCGGGCTTCACGTTCTACAGGTATCATCACCTTGAGTGTGTCTGCTGCAGTTGGAACAGCTGCTGGAATCACAGGTAATTGCTGCATAGGTAATGTTTCTTTAGACCGCTCCGTAGCATCATCTGGAGCCATACATTGTTCATTAGTAGTAATGGAATTCATTTGAAAATCCACATCCATGTCTGGAATTTCCATAGAGCTGCAAAAAAGTATCGCAGCAACATTGGATCTATGAGCTCCCGAACCTCCTCCTCCTACTCTGACCTCCACACTGTGGTTAGCCACCTTGCTATCCAGAGCACAACAGTATCCCCTACCCAAAGAGTTGGGGAAGCTTTATTGCAATATCATCAAAAACAAAAGTTACAAACACCATTCAGAAATTTTCAAAAAGTACAGAAAACATAAAAAGAGAGAGAAAAAATATAAAAAACAAAAGAAACATGTCAGTATTACATTCATACTCCAAAAAGTAAAAGCAATCTATAGCAGATACAAAAGAAACTGGGTGACAAATTTATAATACAGATATCAAACGGAAGAAAAACAAATCATCAACCGTATAACTGTGTGCCTGTCAAATGGTGAAATCACTATATAACCAAAGATAATTTAAACTTTATAAACAGATTAAATGCTTTCCACCATAGTAAATCTTTTTGAGAGGTATGAACGTTGGCATCCTTGAGCTACACCTTTGCCATGGCTTGGTGAATTAAGTTCAATATAGTGTCATATGGCATTTCTTCTGATAGAGCACCCACTGACACTGACTCTGACACAAATAAAATTGAATACAACATAAAAAAAACAGTCAGAGGCTCGTGGTGGTACTGAGATCTCAGTTGGGAGTAATTTCCCAATATCAATGACTCATATGTTAATGCCCTTAACCACCTCATATGCCAATGCTGTGCCAAGAACTCCCAAAAAGGAGTAACAAAGGAACAATGAAAATAGAAATCCTCAGTAGTTTCCTCCTGATTGACATACTCCAGTTTCTTTCCTCCAAGGCCTTGTATTTTGCATTTCCTCTTAAATTCAGTCTGCCACAGACTGAAAGCCATAGATGCTCCCACATAAAGGTAGGGATTCTAGCATTAGTTAACTGAGCTAACACCAGAACATTTTGGGTAGACAGGCAGTGTTTAAAACTAGGTTCCATGGGAGGATGCCGATGCCATAACTACTTGATGAAGTTTATGTCCTGTAGTTTGTAAAATCAACTGTCTGGTCAATCCCCATTTATAAAGTTTTGAGGCTGCCGGTCTAAAATAATCTGGGGCGTGCAAGTATACTGAGACCTTAGGAGGAAGGGTTAGCCAAGCTTGAAAAAATTGACCCAACACTAGATTAACCAAACTACTATTGGTTGAGGCTTGGGTCCCCAACTCAATTCTAACAGTCTGTGAAATGAACAAAGGGCACAATTCTAAAACAGTGGCGCAAGTCACCACCAAAGGCAACTTGTGCCAAACTCAGTTGCAACATGGACCCTGCACCCAATTCTAGAAGGGGCAGGGTCCCCACAGCTAAGTCCTGTGACTTGCGACATGTGGATGGCTATGCCAAACAAAGGGCATAACTGAGGGGCATGTTGCAAGTTGCATCCCACCCCACTGGAAAGCGCATGTGCCCCCCAAAACCCCACAAGGCAGCTGTGTCCCCCCAGCCCTCATCCCCCAAACAAGGATATGCCCCACAGGGCAGCTGTGTTACACCCCAAGACCCATTTCCCAAACCCAGAACCCTGCAATGCCACCAAATGTACATACTCCCTTATTCCCTGAGAGTCTAGTGGCTCCCCACCCCCACCCAGCTGTGCCAGTCCACCCAGCACCCCCGACCCATCCCCAGCAGTTGACTGGCACAGCCCACCTCTCATCTTGGATCCAGAATGGCTGTGCATGCACAAGGTTTAACTCTGCAAGCATGAAATGTAAACAAATCACAATAGCTAAAAGGCTCTTAGCAAAAATATTTTACTGATTTTTTATCATGCTACAATATTACAACAGAATCAGAAAGTGCATCAAAATCTACCCCTAGCACCTCGACTCCCACAAGTCGGCTGATAATAGTTGGCTGGCTGAAAACCGCAGATAGTAGCGAGTGCCTAAAGCCTACTTTTTCTAGCAAAGGAACTATATTAAAAGAAACTATTTCCAACAACCTGATTAATCGGCATGAAGTTGGAGTAGCACAATCATTGGATGTTAATGGTTCCTCTTTTGGTCCGAAGACCATTTAACTAAAGAAGCGGGGTTTGTATTTAAGTTGCCAGTTTCCCATGAAAAGCCGGCAGAAAAAACAGATCCTGTGATTTTTCAAGGAGACGGAAAACCGCAAGTCAATGTTACAGAGTTTAGTTTTGATCATTCTTCTAAAAAATCTACTACTGCTCCGGTGTGTGCAAAGTTAGGGAGAAACTGTGAAAATCTCCCTTTACACTTTAAAGGTCTGAGTAAAACTGTAGTTCAGTCTAAAGGAAAAGACTTGCTAAAAAATGACTTTCGTGATGAAAATTGGTCGCCGCATAAAGCACTCCTAGAGGCAGGTTGGGAGAAGACAGTTCCTGGTTCTTGGTCTTCTGAACCACTGTGGGATTCCTCTTTTGATCTGCAGCCTGCTACCCCAGATTGGAAGCCAAAGATTCCCGTGTTAGCCTTGACTGACACTGATTCAGCCACTAAGCAGCTCCTGGAAAATCCTGTGGTGAATGAAGTAGTTGCTAATATTTCAGTGGTCTCCAGTAAAATAAAGACTACTGATCCTGTACGGGTCACAGAGAGCCCCTGTAAACCTGAGGGCCCTAATGTTGGTAGTAACGAGCCTTTTACTGAAATTAAAAAACCTTTAATGTCTGAACTTTTCTCCCATTCTAAAAGGGAAGCAGCTCCAAGGCGAAATGCTGTGTGCATTTGTTACAAAGGGGGCTTGGCTGAATGACCTGATAGGTATTATGTGGGGAAATGTTTAATAAAAGATTCTCTTCCCTTTTCCCCATGAGACATATTTGCTTTCATTAATATCTCAGGGGAGGATAATTACGATATAAGTTTCAGAACATCTTATGCGTTAGACCTATTCTGGGAATGTTATGGACAGGTAAAGTTTTCCCCCAAATGGACTCCCTTTTTGGTGATTCCACTTATAAAACCTTTGATTAAATATGTTACTGTGATGTTTAGGAATGAGGGAGTCCATGTGGAGGACATAACTTATTGGCTTGCGCAAAAATGTGAAGTTCTTAGTGACCCTGAACCCATCCTCGACTAAATAATTTTGGACGGGGGGTTGGAAATATAAAGTTAAATTAAGACAATCAAATTCTGGTGTGGAGCACATTCCTAATTCCCTACTGCCGGGGAGGGATAGGGGAGTATGTTTTTACAGAGGTCAACCCAGGGCTTGTTATAAATGTGGATCAAAAACCCATTTGTCAAGTGTCTGTGACCAACCCAGGTGTGATAATTGTGGGGAGATTGGACATGTGACAATGCAATGCACAAACCACACTAGATGTGACTTGTGTGTGGGTTATGGTTATGTTTTCCGTCAATATCCCTGGGCGGTGAAAAATAAAGCATCTTACATTAGTCCTGACTTATTGATTCAAAAAGCCCAAGAGGCTTCTTCAAACAGACCAGTAATTCCACCTGAAAACCCTTCCCTTTTCCAGCAACAGGTGGTTAAGAGTGGGCAGCAACCCTTGAACCCCCCCCCCGACGTTGGGTCCTGATGATTCGATCTCTATAGCTAGTGAATCTGGCTTAGACATCAAAGGGGATTTGGAAGAATGTCCTTTCAATCATGGGCCTTTAGAGCCTGTATGCTATAGAGACCCAGAGAGTTCAGACAAGACTCGTGTCGATAACATTGCCCTTTCTCCTTTACCTCCAAGGAGATCCTCTAGGAATATTAGAGTTAAATCTTCCCCTTCTACTGCAAGCATTGACACTCCTAATTCCTATACTGCTTTATTTACAAATTGGGGAGACTCTGAAATGGATGTAGTTGACTCAGATTCTTACAAATCTGCACAAAAGACCACAGGGTTATCAGATGAGGAATATAAAGGGAAGAAAAAGAAAAAAGAAAAAGATAAAAAGTCTAACTAAATAATGAACGGTGGTACAAAAAATTGAGTTCCCTGAACACTCATAGTATATTAAATGCTATGAAAAGGCAGGTTGTTTTTTAGTTTTTGCATGATGATAACATTTCAGTCTGCTTTCTACAAGAAACTTGGATGTACTCCTTCGAGCAAATTTCTTCTTTTAAAGGGGATTGGCCATGGGGACCCTCTTATTGGTCCTTTGGTAGAGATTGTGCTGATGGAGTGGGTATTTTGTTCAATGCCTTTCATTTTTCACTTTATAAATTGATAGATCTAATTCCAGGAAAGGTGTTAATTTTGGATGGGAAATGGAATTTTATGGATTGTAGATTTATTAATATTTATAACCCCCAAACTAAGGCAGATCGAATTACTTGCATGAAAGCAGTTCAACCGTATTTAGTCACTACATATAAGATTTTTTGGGGAGGTGATTTTAAGTGTAGCTTGTTGTCTAAAGGGCAAACCAAAAAATATATATATTGTGAGTCACACTCTTTGGAATCCATTATTAAAGTGGCAGGCATTTTTAATTGTTTTCAATAACTGAAATCTGGGCCTAGTTGTATCTTTATGAAAGGTAAATTGCATTCCACAATTGATTCTCCTCTAGTCCCTATTGAAAATTTTAAAATTATTCCTGTTGAGTTTTCTGACCATATGCTTTTACTGTATTCCTTTGGGGAAATGACCTATGTACCCAAAAGAAGGTTGAGATGGAGGTTAAATACTTCTATCCTTAATAATAATTATGTTAGACATTCTGTGCTTGCTATTTTAAATGCCTGAATATCAGTGGCCTTTTTATATGCTGATCTAGGAGAATGGTGGACAGAGACTAAAAGGGATTTGAGCAGCTGGTTTAGGAAATATGGTACTCTACAGAGGAATTCTAATTTTTTTTTCTCTACAGAGGAATTCTATTTTTTTTTTCATATCTAAAACTCAGAAAGGATTTACAGCTATTAATTTATGTTGCAAATACCTCTAAGACAGACTATTCAGATCAAATTGAAATTGTCAAAGCCAAAATGAAACAAGTTCAATATGATAGAACTAAAACTCTACAGGCTTTACTTTCAAATTATACTCAAAAGTCTAAAGTAGGAGATCCTTTTGAAATCTGTAAAAACTTTAAGGAGTCTACTTCATTGGATTTTTTAGTATCAGATGGTAAACAGGTTGCTAAGGAGAAGGATATGTGCTCCATTATAGAGTTACACTATGAATCCCTTTACCTTCATCTCCTATTTTGAAAGCTAATATAAGTAACTATTTAGATTCCTCTCCATCTCCTGTGTTACCAAAAGAATCTATGAAGTTATTAGACCCATTTTCTATGACTGAAATAGAATTAATTATTAAGAACTTGAAGGATGGAGTTTCTCCAGGATTAGATGGTCTCCCTAATATGTTGTATAAAACCTTCAAATCCAAAATAACTGCTTGTTTATTCTTAGTTTTTCAATTTATGATGATGGGACATGTTATGCCTTCTTTCTTTATGGATGGCTTAATTATTCATATTTATAAATCAGGTGATAAAGGGGACATTAAAATCTGGAGGCCCATTACAATATTAAACTCTGATTATAAGATTTTCACCATGCTGTTGAATAATAGAATGAAAGTTTATGCGGAAAAAGTAATTTCACCCTATCAATATTGTGGACTACAAAATAGGCGAATTCAATCTGCTCTTATGATTATTAGAGACTTAATAGAGTATTTATCATTAGAAGGTAAGACTGGATATTTGATTTTGGCTGATTTAGAAAAAGCATTTGATAGAGTTGATCACACGTATTTGTTTACGGTTCTACAATTTTTTGGGATTCCACTTTCATTTATTAAAATCACTAAGTCGTTATATACTTCTGCCAGAGTGTATCCTTTTATTAAAGGGGTCCAAACAAAAGGTTTTATCTTGAAATCAGGTGTCCATCAGGGATGCCCTTTAAGTCCGCTTTTATACATTTTTTCATTGGAACCTCTAATCCATTCTCTGTCACTGTCTCCTAAGTGGAGAGGGCTTAGAGGGGCTAATTTAAATTCTCAATTGCATATACAAGCTTATGCAGATGATGTTTGCTTATTTTTTAGTAATTATGAACATCTTCAAGAATTCCTTGTGGAATTTGACTCATTCGCTGCGGTATCAAATGCTAAACTTAACATGATTACAACAAGGGACCTGACTATAGGAGCAGGTAATCACTCTGCTATCTGTTACAAAGACATTTTGATATCCTCAGAACCTTTAAGTATATTAGGTATTATGTTTGGTCCACAAAATCTTCCAGAAGTAAATTGGGATTTAATATTAAAAAAGCAGAGCTTAAACTGTCTCGATGGAAGCAGTATAAATTCTCTAAGTCTAAACGTATTCAAATACTTAAACAGTTTATAGTTCCCATCTTACAATATGTTGCTATGCTTTCCCCCCTGCCAACACAGTATGAGACCAGATTATATAACTGTTTTTTTCAGATGCTATGGGGCAATAGGCTGAATCCAGTAGAAAGATGTTTTACTGACATGGAGACTAAAAAAGGAGGTTTGGGCATGATAGACCCCATTGTTTTGTTTTTCATTCTCTTTTTTTTTAACCAAACAATTAAAAGAAAGCTTTTGTATCCTGATAGTAGAGAAGGTATTTGTATGGAAATAGTATTAGGCTGTTATTTTAAAGTTTGGCAAAATTTAGCTCCTAAACTTAACCCACATATTCATACCCCTGGATATTTCAGACCAGCTGTTCAAAAAGTATTTGAATGGCAGATATCCAAGCAACATATAGTTACAAACATGGCTAAATCTTTGTACAAGATAATAATGTGCCACAGCTACCCTTTAGAGCCAAGTTTCAAGAATTGCCATATTGCTCAGAATACTTACATATTGGATCAATTGAATAATCCTAGATTACTGACTTATATGTGGGAAACGCAGTGGTTAATAATGTATGGTAGATTGAATGTGAGGGGAACTGCTAAATACAAAGTAAAAGATGAAAGGAATTGTCCTTACCTGGACTGTGCCAATCGAGAAGAAACAATGGAGCATTTTTTTTACATTGTTCATATGTGAAACAAATGTGGGGATATGTTGCTAAGAAATTGAATTTTCTTTGGTTAAAGAATTTAACTTACAACACTTTGGTTCTAGGTATTTTTCCTCAGAGTTTAGTAGCTTTTATTTATAGTGCATTAGCATTTTTTTGGATGTTTAAGATTTTACTTATGGCAGCTTAGGTGTCAATGGGTAATATATCAAAAAAGAGTGTCATATAAGGGTTACTGTCAATTAGTAGTTAAAGAACTACAGAAAGTGTATTTAAAAGATGTTCAATTTCATAATTCACTTAAAGTCGTGAAATGTTGGAAAGGATTTTCTCACATTATTAAGTATAAATGATGAGGTTAATTTAAATTACAAGTTGTAACTTTAAAGATAGATGAAGAGTTCATTGGTTATGGAAGTGTATTGTACAGTTTTGTTGCTTCTGTTTACCTTATGTTGAGTTGTGATTTATGTTTACTTTTCAATAAAAACTCCCCTACTCTCCTGTGAGGGTCCCCTTACATCCTGGCATTCTGCCAAGATGGCTGTCTTCGGAAGTGCTGTGGAGGACATGGAGGTGTTGGGGCAGAGGAGCCGGTCTCTTCCCCTGTCTCTGGGATGCAAGAGACCACACCAGCTGAAGAGTTTTTGACTATTACAGATGCTAAGATGCAACTATCTGCAGGTTTGAACATTTCCCCTGACTCATCAGTGGATCAAAATAGGCAGAATACTTCTATACCATTTTCCGATGCTGTTTCTATGGAGTTATTGCCTTCTGTGAATGTTATTGAGCTACCTGCTACCCCCACACACCGACAGCTATTGCTGATGTAGATGCCTTATTAGTGCTTGAGGAACAACATTATCTGAAAAAAAGGAACTTCTGCCTCTCAAACACACTACTGCAGTGGTAAATACAGTTTCTCTCACTGACTCACCACCTAAACATGCAGCTTCTATGCATTCTGATGCCTCGGTGAGTGATTTGATACTTCTGCATTCCTTTTCTGGCCATCCTGCTTCTGGAGTTCCTCAGTTTGTATCTCCTGGTGATTTTTTGGGTGGGGGCTCACCCGGCATGGCGTTTTCGGCTGTTGAACAGCCTGACCTATGACGATCCCCTTTACTTCCTGATGCTGAATGGACTGAGGAATGGTCTGTAGACTCTGCCCTTAGCGCAGCTGGCTGGGAAAAGGACCCTGTAGTCAGGACCTGGTGCTCTGGACCTTCTTCCATTCAGACTCCTGAAGTGGAGATTGATTCTGCCTTGAACGTACAGACCTCAATGCCTACCCGATCGTTGGATCTCACATTGGCTCCTGACTTGTGCCTTACACAGAATCCGGTTTTGAATTTACTGATCCCTGCTTCTCCTATGGAACATTCTCCTACTTTTGACCAACCTCCTCAGAGTTTACAGTCCCAGGGCCCTGGGTCACATCTGCCGCCTACTACATGAGCTGTTACTTCAGCTCCTACTGCCTTGAAAACTTATGCTTCTTGTTTTTCAGTACCAACACAACAAGCTTAGAGACATAATGCTGTTAGGCTGCAATATTTAGGCAGCATGTCTGAATTGCCTGATCGTATTTTTGTAGGGTGTATTTTACTTTAAGATCCTATGAAGTTTGCTGCTTATGAGATTCACGCCCTAATTTATCTTTCTACTAAATCTCATTTTGACATTAGTTTTAAAATGTTAACTGGTTTGGAGAAATTCTGGTCTAAATCTCAGGAGGTGAAATCTTCCCCTTTGTGGGTACCTTTTAGCGCCATTCCTTTAACCAAGTCTGCCCAGAAAAATATTACTATTTTATTTACGAATGAGGGTGTGAGTTTAAATGATATGTATGTTTGGTTAAAACAACAGTGCACTGTCCTTTCTGATCCTGAGGTGATCTTTGATACCGAAAATTTATGGACTGGGGGTTGGAAAGTCAGAGTTATGCTTAGAACTTCAGATGCAGGGATACAACATTTACCCAATAGTTTCATGCTGGGTAGAGATAGAGGAGTGCTTTTTTTCTCCCTGGCCAGCCAAAGGCATGTTACAAATGCGGCTCTACTAATCATCTTAGTAGCATTTGTGATATGGTGAAATGTTCTGTTTGTGGTAGCCTTGGACATGCTGGTTCCCAATGTGTTGAGGAACCCCGCTGTGCTCTTTGTGATGAATCTGGACATACCTTTCAGCAGTGCACCTGGGACGCCCACAACTCCCCCACCATAGCTGATGGAGAAGAGCAGCAACTACTTATTACAGTAGCACAACGCTCAAAAATTAATGGTCAACCCGCTACTTCCCATGGTAATTGGCCTTTTACTCCCTCCTCTGCTGTTCTACGCACACATTTGCCTACTTCAGCTGCTCCCTCTAGTGATGAGATGATGCCCATTATTGTCCTGAACCACTTCTTAATGTCACAATTTTCCTAAAATTGTAAAGGTACACAGCTATACCAATCTAAACAGCACACCATGCTATCTCAAAAAACACTCTTTCTGTATATATTAATACAATTCTGGTAGCTGCTGAAAGTCAGATTCAATATTTTTCTAACTTATACTTTCTTTTACTGGAAACTACTTATAAATGCAAACTAAACAGTATTAGAAATTAAAAATTAGATTGCAGAGTTCTTTCTCCGAACTGTTGTTCTCATGATGCTACCAATTACATTAAATCACATACTTCTTTTTCCATCTTGTTATACTTTTTACATTTAAATTTATATTCATACTTGCATACCATGTGACCCTGAACAAGTCATTTAACTTCCTTGTGCTTCCAGGTTGCACCTGGAAACAAGTTCCGGCTTAGTGTGCCCTTCCTGGTTAAACAATCCCCCCCCCCCATCCAGCGTTAAACTCTAAGAGATAGCGCAGCAGCGTCCCATATTTACAAAACAAGCAACTGTACCATTTATATGCTGCACTATTGCCTTGGCATATCTCTTCCGAGACCAAGGGCAGGATTTTCAAACCTCCGAGAATGCTGCAAGTCCCTGGTTTGCAGAACAAATGGCGCACAGGACTTGCAGCATTCTCCTGGCCAGCAATCAGGATTTTCTATCCCATGAGCAAATTGTCAAAAATGAGACCAACCTTTTGTGGTCTAGCTTGTGGCAATCCCGATGGCCTCTTTTAGGGAGCTTGTGCCAGATATTTGGTGCAAGCTGCCGTAAATCATAAAAACCTGCCACAGCTGCACCCGAGATTGTAAAATCAGGCACAGTTGCAGCAAGGGGGTTTAGGCGCACTGCAAAAATTTAAGTGTTGTGGCGCAGGTCTTGATGCAAGCCATGCACTATGCTTTGAAAATCCAGCCCCAAATCTCTTCTTGACTGTTCCATACAAAATTGAGCACGAGAACACCTTGTGGCACTGGACCATCTGCAACAACAAAAAACATAGTTCCATACTCTGTCTTTGCTTGGTTTATGGAAATAATGTAGCACTTACCCTTTGCTGTGGAGGGTGAACAAGCCAGCGTCTTGTCTGCCAACTTACAAGGATGCTCAGCATTCACTCTTTAATGTTCAAATAGTTCACTTCCTCATACCCAGTGGACCTTTTAGCATCATGACACCAACACCACTAGCATGCTGGAAAGTATCAAGATACTCAATTTTTTTCTTTTATTTATTTTTCATTCATGAACCTAGACACGGCATTTTCAAGTTTTTGAAAGTTCCCACTCCTGTGCCGTGCCCACCATGAAAAACATTAAATATTGTGGTACATTGCTGTGCCATTTACCTGTTAGGAGCGGGGGGGGAGGGAGATGGAGGAGAAGTGCCTCCTTGGTGCTTCAGCTTGGAAGGATGGAGAGCAGATCCAGAGGATTGCTAGTTCAGATGCAGAGGGTAGTTAGGGTGGTGGGAGATGGGAGGGAGCTAAACATTATTGTCCACCTAGGGACAAATGACCTGGCAAGCATAAGTACTGGAACCAATAGGAGGGGCTGTAGTCACACCCCCACTTTTGCTTATGAGCATTCAAAGTACCCCTTTAATGCATGCAAAGTCAGAAGGGAAGCAAACATGGTCTGCTTTGTAATTCTTTGTGTGCAGTCCAGTTTACAATTGAAATGGAAACTCCTGGCTGGCTGCCACCTAAACATACTTAAGACCATTCCCAATTAAACAGTTGCAGGATTTCCCACCAGCCACTCATGCATCCTCCTGTATGAAAAGAATTTCCAGAATAAGGAATGTGGTTCACTCTTAGACCTGCTTCTTCCATTCTCTGCAAGATCATATAACCATCAGTGCACGTGTTCTGCTTAGCTGCTGAGTTTGTTTTTTAAGCAGCATAGCATTTGACTGGGCCATCATCTTAAAAAGTAAGTCAGCTGACTCAGAACAATTGTGTTTTTTGGGGGGAAAGGAGCGGAAAGTACCTGTCTCCTGACCTGGGTGTCCTATAAGCAATTTTTTCTTAATAAATTCCATTATTTTTAAAATTTCTGACTTGAGTGTGAAGGCAGATGTCTAAAGAAATACTTCTCCTAGTAACATAATCTTTATGCTGTTTTACAGCTGCCTTTCCCAGCTTTAGAACAATATAAGGATTAAGTTCACAGGACAATATGCTTCAGAAATCACCCCTCAAATGTTTGTCTGGAGTTGAAAACAGACACAATTTATTCAGGACATGCTTAGCATTAGGCATCACATAGGTGACACTGGCGCTTCAGTTAGGCCAGCAAGGGACAAACTTCAGACTAAATTTATGTGATGGTCTTGTCTGCCGAGTTTTCATTTAAAATAAGGACCCAAACTGGAAGGTATTTTTTTTTTATTTAGTATTTTATTGCGGACAACTATGAAGTCAGGAATAAACACGAAATTAGGAATCCCAGCCTTACCAATTTGCAAAAAAATTCCACATTTCAGCAGGCATCTTAAAACAATTCCATAAAGTTACTCTAAGGGCCCACTCCATGCAGTCTTACGTGCATCCACATATGGGTGTGCAGGGCTTGCACATATGTGGAGGCCCTGTGCCCCTGTGCCCATGTGAGGGCTTCTGCAGCTGTCATGGATCTGTGTTCTTCTGCCTCTGCACCCAATCCAATACAGGCACACATAGCTACTCATTGACCCAACTGTTAGGGGCAGGAAATAGGACTGAACTCACATGAAGCAGAATCCTGAAAGATTCTAAGGCACCCATTCTGTAGCTCCAGGGGTGCGTATCCTCTGCCACTCAGAAGTTTGCCATAGTGGCTACACTCTCCCTGAAACATCAGTGTAGGATTGGTCAGTCTGGTCAGCGATCAGCTCCCCCTTGCCCCACGACTCCACATTGGGGTGCAGGGGGCATCAGGTTACAAAGAGGGCCAAGGTAGGGCAGGGCCAAGTCCTGAGATGATAAATACTGTACAGCTCACAGTGCCGATTTATTGTCAAAAGCTTCCTTCTGCAGTCTCACAATGCATGTCAGCCTCTACATGTAATACACTTTATTCAACTTTCACCACCTTTCCTCCTATTTCAAATGAATTTCTGACCACCTACTAGTGATAACATTTCTTTGCTACAATGACAGGAATAACAAATTGAAGTTTCTTTGTATTTCTGTCAGTTAACTTTGTTGACAGCCACACGGCAAACAATAATCCGGCCTATTTTTTATTTATTGGTTTATTTTTTTCAACTAGTAAATTTCATTAAAAATGTTTGGGAGCACAACTTATTTCTATTCCTAAATCCTCCCCATGTCCTCCTCTTACCTAGCACATCCAATATTTCCTCAGCTTGCTACTGTATACCCAGACTTGAGTGTGGGGTCAGTTTTTCTTCACATTACAGTCTCTTGAGCATTTCCCAGAGACCATATTCTGTTACTATATCTAAACTTTAAAATAAAAAAAACTGCAACTTTCCAAGCAGCCACCACTCCCAGACTCCTCAGTGTGTGGGATGATGACAAATAGTACAGCTTTGTTTCCACTGCTGATCAGGAGACACTGTATTATGTTATCTTGCCATGTCTGCTGGATACCTATCCCTTTTGATTTAAATAACATTGACCATCTTACTGAGGCTGGAGATTTGATGCCTTGTTTGTAGATCCCCTTTGTATCATTTCTATAATTAGGTTTACAAAACTATTTACAGGATTGCATATCTGTCCACTGTAGATGCACTAATAAATAGCTTCTCATGTGAAAATACACATTTATATTTGAAATGCAGCTTTTATGTGTCCCATTAAAAACATGCAAAACAGCAGGTTGTTTTAGGAGTCTTTGGTCATGTGGATTCAATGCAACAAGCATTTGTCAATGCCGAATGTTGGCTTGCTGGCATTGGTAGAACAGGAGCTAGAAACGCAAAATAGGAATGGCAGTGAAGTACTGAAGTAATGCCAACACTCCCCCCCCCCGCTGCAGAGACTGAAAGGCATTGGGAGTGTGGCTTTGGGTTGGCCATAATGCTGACGCCATTCCACCTCACTCCAACCTGCAGAGAGCGACAGGTGTCAGGGTGTGTATTGGGGTCTTCGGCCTTTATGCTCACCCCATTCCATAAGGAAATAAGCTGAGATGGGTGCAATATAGGAGAATGGGGTGAATGTTAGGGTGACAGAACCCAAGGCACACCTCAATGCCTGTCAGTGACTGTAGGGTGGGGGTGGGGTAGAATTCTGTGAACATTATGGCCGATGAACCTGAGTTACATCACCAACGCCTGTCAGTCTCTACGGGGTGGGTGTATGGTTGGAAAATGAAAATTACGTACCTACCGTAATTCTTGATCTTCTTGGATGAGTCTCCACCACTCATTCACACTATTGGAGTATAGCTGCCCAGGAGCTAGGACCCATCGAGAACAAACTTTGCTGGAGGGTCAGCGCCAGGAGGGTAGCACCCGAGGCATGGCGCCACAAGCTCTAGCTCGCGTGGCAATGACTCTCTCGGCTTCGACCCTCCAACCGCCTCAGTACCTTTTTTACCAAGGAGGTGCAGCACAACTAAACTAAAGATAACCTAACTTTAGGCCCGGACATAAGATAGTCTGGGCGACCCGTGTAAGAAGGGTCAACAAAGAAGTCTTCACAGCATAAAGATTTGAGGGAGTGAAGACCAACACAGTGGTGAGCTCGGGGGATGGAGGGTGGGCATGTGAATGAGTGGTGGAGACTCGTCCAAGAAGATCAAGAATTACGGTAGGTACGTAATTTTCATATCTTCCTGGACATAAGTCTCCACCACTCATTCACACTATTGGGAGAGTACCGAGCTAATAATCCCCCGAGAGGGCAGCAGGATAGACCAAGAGCTCACGTTTCTAGGACAGGAGTCCATTAAGGATAGTTCTGCCAAAGGTGGAATGTCGCCTGGCATGAACATCCAGTGCATAATGCTTAATGAAAGTATGCACTGAGCTCCAGGTGGCGGCATTGCAGATGTCTGCAATAGGCACGTCGCGAATTTCCGCTAAGGATGCCACGACCGCTCTGGTAGAGTGAGCGTAGACCCTACCTTCCAATTTAACCTGTGCCATGGAATAGCAGTGTCGAAGACATGCCACTAGCCATGATGAGATACATCTGATAGCGACAGGCTGACCCAGCCGGGTCTCACTGAAGGAAACGAAAAGTTGGGCCTTGCAAAAATTCTTGGTTCTATCGAGATAGAAACGTAAAGCTCTCTTAACATCCAAAGAATGAAGAGAACGCTTCTCCTTCATTTTGGGTGTCTGTGCTAAGAGGGAAGGACCAAGGTTGGTTTAGATGTGAATTTGACACAAACCTTGGGAAGAATTAGGATGAGGTACGAAGAACCACTTTGTCCTTATGGAACACAGTATGATGGAGGGTCTGTGACCAGGCATGTATCTCAGACCCTACGGGTTGAGGTAATGGCCATTAGGAAGGCAGTGTCTCCAGGTGAGGAATTTTAGCTCACAGGTAGCCAGAGGTTCGAAAGGTTTCGAGTGAGCATGTCTAGCACAAGGTTAATGTCCCAGGCTGCAACTGGACATCTTATAGGAGGTCTGGTATGCAGAATTCCTTAAGAAATCTTAACCATAGGTAACTGAGCCAGAGACAAAGAAGAGACCCGCTCATGATAGCTTGAAATGGCACTACGGTGAACTTTGACTGTAGAGTACTGAAGACCTGAATTTGAGAGGTCCAAAAGGTAATCTAAAACCTTGTCTGGTGGACAGGAAAAGGGATTCAAAGAGGACTTTGCACACCAGAGCGAAAAACGCTTCCACTTAGATGTGTAAGTTTTCCGAGTGGCTGGCTTTCGAGTGGCCAGAAGAATGTCTGAAACTCTTCAAGAGACATTGAACTGGTTCACTTCTACCTCTTCAGGAGCCAAGCGTGAAGGTGAAGTGATCTCAGGTTGGGATGGACCAGCGGGCCCTGAGTCAACAGGTTCACCTGCAAGGGGAGTGGTCTCGGAGGAACTGCCAACATATTGTTGAGTAGTGGAAACCAGAGTTGTCGAGGCCAAAAGGGAGCAATGAGAATCATCTTGGTCCTCTAAGACTCGAATTTGAGGAGTACTCTCTGAATTAGAGGAAGGGGCGGAAAGGCATATAGAAAGCGTTTTGTCCACTGCAGCCTGAACGCATCCTGACAGAAAATGCCAGGCCCTGGAATTCTGGAGCAGAAGAGAGGCAGTTTTGCATTGAGTGGGGATGCAAAAAGGTCCAGGTCTGGAGTTCCCCACTCTTCAAATAGTGACTGAACTATGACTGAGTTGAGAGACCACTCATGAGGATCTGCTTCTGTTCTGCTGAGATGGTCTGCCAAGTCATTTTGTACACCTGGCAGGTAAACCGCTTGAATTATAGCTTTGTGTTCCAAGCACCATTCCCACACCCTCATCGCTTCCCTGCATAAGGGGTAAGAGTGAGCGCCGCCCTGCTTGTTGATGTAGTACATCACTGCTTTGTTGTCCATTTGAAGGAGAATGGTCTTGTGACAGAGAATGTCCTTCAACGCTCGGACCGCATAAAGGATGGCTTTCATCTCTAGGACATTTATGTGAAGCTGGGACTTGAGTTGAGTCCACACCCCTTGAGTGTGGAGAGCGCAACAGTGAACTCCCCACCCCATTAGCGATGCGTCCGTGGTAATGGAGATCTGATGATCCAGAGGAGCAAAGGGAAATCCCTCCAGGAGATTGCTCTCCTGAGACCACCAGGTGAGGGACCTCTGTAAGGGTTCTGTCACCTTGATGGGATAAGACTGCGGGTGAGTGGTTGGAGACCACTGAGCACTGAGCATCCATTGAGTGGTTCTCATGTGCAGCCATGCTAGGGGTACAGTGAACACTGAGGATGCCATGAGGCCTAACATACATTGCATTGAGAGAGCTGTAACTGATCTGTTCTCTCCAATGTAACGAGCCATCTGGAGGATATCGTTCCTTCTGTCCTCTGGAAGGAAAGCTTTCGCACAAGAGGTGTCCAGAAGAGTCCCTATGAAAAGGAGTCTCTGGGAGGGCTGCAACTGAGACTTTTTGAGGTTCAGCAGAACTCCTATGGATGTAAGAAGGTGAGAGGCCATCTGTATGGCGTCCAGAGTCCCTTGTCTGGAAGGGCTTGCTAGGAGCCAGTCGTCCAGGTAGGGAAACACCTGGATACCGAGTTTCCTGAGATGCGCTGCGAGAACTGCACAACACTTTGTAAAGACTCATGGCGCCGAGGATAGCCCAAAGGGCAGGACTCTGAACTGATAGTGTTGACCCAGAGCCACAAACCTCAGGAATTTGTGATGCCTCGGGTGAATAGGAATGTGCTGGTAAGCATCCTGCATGTCCAGGGAGGCTAGCCAGTCATGTTGATGAAGCAAGGGTAACAGGGTTCCCAGAGAAATCATTTTGAATTTCTCCTTGGGGAGAAATTTGTTTAGCTTTCTGAGGTCTAGAATGGGGCGCATTCCCCCGGACTTCTTTGGAACCAGAAAGTAGTGGGAGTAGAACCCCATGTTTCGCTGATGCAGAGGCACCACTTCTACTGCCCTGTTGTTTAGAAGGCCCTGAATCTCTGCGTGAGAAGGTCTGACTGAAGGGTTGACAGCCTGGGCTGTCGTTTGGGAGGACAATCCGGAGGGGTCTCCAGAAAATTGAGAGAATACCCCTCATGAATTATCCGAAGGACCCATTTGTCTGAGGTTATGGACTTCTACTGGCTGTAGAAGTGCATCAGATGACCTCCCACCGGAGAGGAAAAGTCCACCTTGGGCAGTTGAGATGGGACTTGGGCCGGCAACTCATAAGGTAGCGCTGGGTGCTTTGGGCCCTTGTGCTTTCTGTTGCACCTTCTTTTGAGGTTGGGCAGGTTGGTTCTTATGGAAACTTCCTCTGCCTCTGCCCCGAAAGGACTGACGATTATGAAATTACCGTCTACCGACATGCCCTCGAGAGGGGCAGGAGGGGGTCGAGCCAGCTTAATGGCTGACCTAGTCTTTTGTGTAGCTTCTAGAGCTTGCTCTACCTGAGGACTGAAAAGATAAGAGCCGTCAAAGGGCAACGCCATCACCTGCTGTTGCGCATCATTCTTGAAACCCAAAGTACGCAGCCAGGAGTGACGGCAAGTACAAATACCAGCAGCTGCTGAACGAGAAGCAGTGTCGAAAGCATCCATGGCTGCTTTGACCTGCTGGTTATTAGATTCAATACCTCTGGTAATGGTTTGAAGAAGCTCTGGCTTTGAGTCAGAGTCTGGAAGAGCCTCAACCATTTGCTTGATAGAATGCCACAGGATATACTCATACTGGGAAAAATAACCCTGGTAACTGGCAATACGCATACTTAGAGTGGACGCAGCAAAGACTCTCTTACCTAATGTATCTATCTTACGAGACTCTTTGTTGACAGGTCGAGCTGCTGTAGTTTGAGGAAGAACTACCTTGTCATTTTCTGCCAGGACTACAATAGGATCCGCAAGGCTTGGGATGCCAAGATAGGACGATCTTTGGGAGCTGAGTATTTCCTATCAATGGATTTAACCACCGAAGGGGTAAGAGTAGGATTATTCCATACCATTTGAGACAGCGTCTCGAAGGAAGGTTGAATCGGAGGAGTCAAATCCGTAGGGATCTCTGAAGCATGAAGATATTGGAATCTTAACAGCTTCCCAGGATCGATGTCTGTAGTCTGGAAAGAAAGAGTGGAGCTCAGATTCTTCAACAGAGACTTAAAGGACAGGTCCTCGACCACAGGCTCTGTAGCAATAAAAGATCCTGTTTCGTCCACTTCATCACCCAGCCGAAGGTCTGGGACAGGCTCAACGACATCTCCTGACAGTCCAGAAGGGACCGTATGGACAGGAAAGGGATGAAAGCTAGAAGAGGAAGGAGGAAAAGAGACAAAAGGAGAGTCCCTGAGAGCCCCCGGCACCGAGGAGGCGGACGGTGCCGAGAACGACACAGAGGAACCGCACAGCGCCAAAAACGGCACTGAGAAGCCGCACAGCACCGCAGCACCACACGGTGATGCAGACGGTGCCGCATGGCCGCACGGCACAGCAGGCGGCACCGAGAAGACGCGCGGTGCCGCAGGCGATGCCGAGGATGGCGCCGCGAGGCCAGAAGGCACCGAAGGAACTCCCAGAGACCGAAAAACAGGCTTTGAAGGAAAGGAGACAGGAGATAAGGGCATCAGTGTGGCCCCCTGCACCGCAGCCATGTGAGGGGGGAAACACCTAAGCACAGAGTCAACGGCACCGAAGAAGGTGCCGCACAACCAGGAAAGTCCAACCGCCCTACCCCGTCACCCAGAGAGCCCGAGAGCCCACGAGCGACCGAGCCAGGTAGCCGAACCAACCTCCGAGCCCACTGCTCCAAAAGAGTGGCCCACTGATGAAACTGCTCATCTGAAGACCTACCTGCAGGCGGGGTAGGACTCCGATGTCGAAGGCGTCGGCCATCAGAAGCCGCTGCCGGCAACTCCGAGGGAGGAGACCGGCAACTAGCCCCGATAACTGAACGCCTATGTGCAGACGTATCAGAGGGCAACCTCGAGTGATGCCTTCTCTTTTTAGACCCGCGGGTAGAAGAAGAGCTTGAGGCGAGCGGTGCGAGAATGTGACAGTTTGGCTTTATGCTTCGCGAGACATACATCCCCAGCATTGGACTGCCCATTGTCAGACCCCTTCCGGGAAGGCGGCGGACCAGACCCAGCCCGACTGACTGAACAGCTTTCTATGAAGTCTCCCTACCGTCACCTGACCTGCTCATGGTCGACTCCGTCAAAGTAGGCCGAGACTTCTTTATCGCTTTAATTAAAAATAAGAATAACTTAAGCGATACTGTTTCGTGATAATACTATAAAAATAATAAAAACTAAAACTATGCTGCAGTTTGAAGTTTGACTCCCGACAAGCGGCGGCGCGTCGTCACTAGAGCGCACTCGGCGCGCGGGAAAAAAGACTGGCGGTTGGAGGGTCGGCCGAGAGTCATTCCCGTGCGGTTAGGGCTCATGGCGCCGTGCCTCACAGCGCCATCTCTGGCGCCGACCCTCCAGCAAAAAGTTTGCTCCCGATGGGTCCTAGTGCCTCCGGCGCTATACCCAATAGTGTGAATGAGTGGTGGAGACTTATGTCCAGGAAGATCCTCAATGCCCCGGGTGTTTGTTGGTATTTTCACTCCAGATTTTCAACAGTGGCTTTTTGGGACCCCACCTCATGAACAGTGGTGCTATCATTTCGTTTCTCTATCCTGAAAGGTGATTTCACACAGCAACTGCGCCATTTGAAGCCACAGGTGCGGAAGCACATTTTGGCCAGGATGCAAAAAATGAAAGCTGTACTGTTCTTGAGGAGGTCTAGAAAAAATGGCAACATTGAAAATCTGGAGAGAAAATATGAAAAATTTGCAAACTTACAAGCATGCGTAGATACTGTGCAATGCACGCCCATGATATGGTAATTTGGGGAATTTTTTTTACCAAATTTTTCAGCATGGGCATTTTGGGACCTCTCATGAACAGTGGCACTGTGATTTTGCTACTCTGTCCCCAAAGTTGATTTCGCAGAGCGACCACGCCCATTGTGGGCCACAGGTGCAACAAAACATTTTGGGCAGGATGTGAAAAATGACAGTTCTACTGTTCATAAGGAGGTGCGCAAAAATGGCAATGTTGAAAATCTGGGGTGAAAATATTAAAAATACCCAAAGTTACGAGCGTGCGTGGAAACTGCACAACACATGCTAGTGACATAGTCATTTTTTGGAATTTTTTCACCAGATTTTCAACATAGACATTTTGAGACCTCCACTCATGAACAGTGTCACTGTGATTTTCTTAATCTGTCCTGAACATTGATTTCCCCCAGCAATCATGCCATTGAGCGCCACTTGTGCAAAAACACATTTCAAGCAGGATGCGAAAAATGACGGCCCTACTGTTCATAAGGAGGTGTGGAAAATATTGCTGTTGAAAATCTGGAGTGAAAATATTAAAAATTCTCAAAGTTATGAGCATGTGTGGAAACTGCACCTCCACCACTTCCACTGGCAGTCTGAGTTAGAAACTGGTTAATGGATAGGCGACAGAGGGTGGTGGTTAATGACCTTCACTCTAATGATGGAAGCGTGACCAATGGGGTGCCGCAGGGCTTAGTACTGGCACGGTCCTCTTCAAGGTCTTCATAAGTGACATTGCAGATGAACTGGAAGGGAAGATATACCTTTTTGCAGATACCAAAATCTGTACTAGGGTGGACAATAAAGAAGGGGTAGAAAGAATGTGTAGGGGTCTTGGGAAACTCAAGGAGTGGACAAGAGGATGGCAGTTGGAGTTCAATGGCAAAAAATGCAAAATCAGGCCCCTAGGGCATAGGAACCCAAGAACTAAGTATAGGATGGGGGAGG
Source organism: Neoceratodus forsteri (assembly GCA_016271365.2). Classification (NCBI taxonomy): domain Eukaryota; kingdom Metazoa; phylum Chordata; order Ceratodontiformes; family Ceratodontidae; genus Neoceratodus; species Neoceratodus forsteri. The sequence continues at coordinate 21,266,027 of CM028135.1, read as the reverse complement.
TACTGTCAGTCACTAAGCAGTCCTTAGTTTTAAAATATCTGATGACCTCAGAGTGGCAGGGCAATGTGACAAAGCAGTGGTTAGGGCCAGCGAGATGCTGGGATGCACAAAGAGCGGTATCTCCAGCAGGAGGCGGGAGGCAGTGTTGCTACTACATTACTCACTGGTGAGACCCCACCTGGAGTATTGTGTGTAGTTCTGGAGGCCACACCTCAGAAAGGATATAGACAGGTTTGAGGCAGTCCAGAGGAGGACAATTACAATGGTGCAGAGGTTGCACCAAAAGTCCTATGAAGAGTGACTGAGGGATCTCAACATGTACAGCTTGGAAGACAGAAGAGCAAGAGGGGACATGATAGAGTCCTACAAGTACCTCACAGGGGTGGACAGAGTGCAGGAGGGGAGTCTCTTGCAAACCAGGAAGAACACCAGAACCAGAGGGTATACAATGAAGCTGGAGGGGGGGGAAGTTTAAGAGGGATGTGAGGAAAGTACTAGTTCACTGAAACAGTGGTGGACACCTGGAATAGACTGCCAATGGAAGTGGTGGAGGCAAAAACAGTAGGGGACTTCAAGCATGTGTGGGAAAGACAACGGGAAATATCATGAAATAGGCAGGGAAGTGGAAGGGTCACCGGAGATCAGTTAGGGCCTGCAGAGACAACTATGCAGGGACCATCTGGGCAGATTGAGTGGGCCAAGCAGTCATTTTTCTCCCAACAACTTCTATGTTACTATCAGAAGCATGTGGTAACACCATCCTAATATAGCCACAGTGTGAATCTATCATGTGCATTCCACGGTTAAGCTCAACGGAAGAGATTTTAAAGAAATTGCAGGTGGTGGCCATCTTTAATAACCTGAGTCATTAATTACAAAATTAACCATAAAACTGTTTTAAAAATGTCTGCTAAAACTAAAATACACAGATGAACCTAAGAATGTCTGAAATAAATTTTTGTTAAATAATTATATGATGAATTTTTTTGCTAATTTATGAATACTGCTGCTTTAATACAGTTTGGTACCCAACTCAACCTTTCTATTCATAGCAAAACCATTCTATTCATTTACTTTGCATTTTTGATGCCATTCCCTTGCACCTCAGCTGCTCTGCTGGTCTCATGTGGCAGGCACAAACAGGGCAATGGCACGTAGAGTTGCAATAAAATAGCACAGCCCAGGCAAAGTGAGGTTTATCAACTCGTTGACTTTGATGAACGTTCACAAATGGGTCACAGACATCCATCAATGTTTACCAACTATTCTTCAACTCAGTTCTTGATCCTAGTTCATGAGCTGCTGATTAACACAAAGTTCATGAAGTTGCTGAACCTTTAAAGGACCCTGACGAACCAAACCCAAAATCAATTTGCAGAACTAATTTGCATATCAGAATGCACTGTTTCCCATTGTAAGTGATATAAAGCATCCCAAAGTCAAACATTTTCCAGTTTAGGAGTGGAAAATGTATGGTTCTACAAGACAATTAACTATCTGAGCACCCAACAAGATTGACCTTTAAGCGCACCACATTTTAAAAGGGTTTCTGATTCCACTGATATAAATATCAACTGGGCTTTTTTCCATAAGACAGGAAGGTGAGCAGTGGTTCTATTTGGAAGGCAAACAACAGAGAAAGAAAAACTAAAATGCTAATTATAAAGGACATGGTAAGAAATGCCACTCAATAGAAAATGTTTGAGTTTGTTAAAGGGGTACTATAAGTTTGAGATTAAAATTATTTTATCACATAGTAACAAAAGTGCCTGCACTCCCTACAGCCTTCATAATGAGCCTAAAATGTATATACCTGCTCCTAATGTCATAACATGAAATATTTTGCTCATTTTTAATGTAGGTTGAAACCCTGGAAGACCACTTTTATCTGCAGCCACCCGATGTTGATGCACACTCACATACAGAAAATAGCACCGGAGCACCAGCAGGCTCATCCAGGGACACGTTTTAACAATTTTAAGCCCTGTGACACAAACCCTGGTATACAGTAGGTTATATAAGTAGAACTGAACTCACTCTTGTCATTTGTTTGCCAAAACAAAGGATATATTCTAGTAAATCTGCACTTGAAAGGCAAGCTATGGCAGCAGGCGTGCACACCATGTGCCCGGTGTCACAGCTTGCTTTCAAGCACAGATTTACCTGTAATGCACCCCTTGTTATGGCAAAAGAATGACAAAAGCAGTTCAGTTTTGCTTATATTACCTATATCAGGGTTTATGTCATGAGGCTTAAAATTGTTAAAACTCATCCATGGACGAGCCTGTTGGTGCTAGAATGTGCATCAGCATTGAGTGGCCAGGTATAAACATTTTAGAGCCATTGAGAAGGCTGCAGGGAGTGCAGGCACTTTTGTTATAATGTGATAAAAGAATATCAGAATAAAGCTGACAGTGTCCCTTTAAAAGAATGCAGTTGCCATAGTTAATTGCTTAGATTGTGTGTGACATACACCTCTAAGGGTTAGGGCCAAATTTGTCTGCCCCGATTTGTAAATAGGGAAAAAAACTGAGAATAGAGCTAAAACAGGATTGCCTGATGACGTAACAAATGTTATAAAAATAAGGTATTTCTGCTCATCAAAAATATTGACGGACTGTGTCCATAATAATAATAATAATAATAATACTAATAAACTTTATTTATAAAGCACCTTCCCAGAGAACAAAGCGCTGAACATATAATTCAATAAAACACATACAAATAAATAACTCCACCAAACATATTCATAACATCAAATACATAAACTCCAATATTCAGAATTAGCATAATAACCTACAGTGGCATTCTATAACAAATTCCCATCAGCTGACCTTGTTCGGGAAAGCTAAACTGAATAGATAAGTCTTGAGGGCTGACTTAAAGCTCTGGATGGTCAGGCACTTCCTCATCCAACAAGGTAGAGAATTCCACAGGGTGGGGGCCGCATACACAAAAGATCGAGCCCAAAATGTCTTCAGATGTACCCTGGGAATCTAGCAATCCCTCATCGGTGGATTGGACTGGCCGGGAGGGGCAGTAGGGACAAAGGAGATCTTTCAGGTAGCAGTGTCCCTGATAGTGTAGGGCTTTATAGGTCAGCAAGCCGATCTTGAAGGTGATCCACCACTGTACAGGTAATCAGTGCAGTCTGCAGAGCACAGGTGTAATGTGGCTAGTCCTAGAAGTACCAGTCACAAGCCTGGCCACCACATTCTGCACTAGCTGCAAGTGGCAGATACTGTATCACCCCAGGCAGCCCTAGGTTCAGGGCATTGCAGTAGTCAAGGCAGGTGGTTACAAAGGCATGGACAAGGGTTGAAAGATCATTGGGAGGAACCAGGTGCTTCACCCGGGCGATATTCCTCAGATGGTAAAATGTGGTCTTGACAACGGTCCGCCCAGCTCAGTGGAGTTTCACAAATTTTTACAGACCTTTATGTTCATGAACATTTATGAATACATTTATGAATACAGGAGTGCCATTTAATATTCATGCACAGTTCTTGAACAATTCGATGCACACTTGATGAACGTTCATTGGCTGAACTCATGAACTGTTTGGGTACCCTTTCTCCAAAGTGAGCATGCTATAGCATTGCGGTGTCATGTCACGTAACACCATCCAGTTCTGGTGCTATGAGATGACATCCCAGATTGCTACAGTGGTTCAGCACACTGACCAAATCAAGGCCTGAAGTGGAACTCCAGTAAATGCAACCTGTGAAGAGTGCTCCCAACCCTTATATGCTGTTTGTTTTTGGTGACTTCTGTCTCCCTGTCAGAGACCAGAAAGACCATGCATGCAACCCATTCTAAGGGTTTAGGGAAAAAGCTATTTACCAGTGCACACACTGATATGCAGTTAGTTGCATAGCATTGGCACTGGACAGAGAACTATCCATGGGTATGCAGAACCCTGCAACTCCCAATCATCACTGTCAACACACATACCCCACGGGTGGCTGGCTTGCGAACTGAACAACCAAACTTTTCTCTGCTTTCAAGACAGGCAAACTGCAGCTGTGTAGGATTCTGAAACTTGTCACCAGTGAAGCCATCCAAGTGAATCCCTTGGTGGGAGATATCCCACTTCAGGACTTTCACTTCTCTGTACTTCAAAGCACATAACCGTTACATTTCCAAGTAGTAAGGTTGAGAAAAGTGGCCCAGTGGCTACTTCAATTTGCCTTTGAGTTGGTCTCAACAAACTTGGTTCAACCTCACTAATTTGGCCTATCAAGCCATCCCAGTGGCATGGTGGTAGTGCTACCACCCACCACGCCAGTGATCCGGGGTAGGGAGTGGCCTTGGGTTGCTGGAGGCTGACCAGGTAGGGGGAGAGAATGCATGTCTGATGGACTGCTCTCCTCTCCTCTCTCAGGGGTGAGGTGTGCTGTCCCCACCGAATGACTGCCACTAGGTGAATGTCTGGTGGTTGTGCAGGCCTGCAGGATAGCACAGGAAGTGAGGGAACTGCAGGACTTCTGCAATGAGCGCACAGACCTCCACACATGCAACCTTGACATGCACACCCCAGCATGGGGAACAGGGAGAAAATGGGAAAATGCAGGGTTTTGGGCTTTGTGGAGCTCTGTCCGTGTCTCTGTGGTCCACCTAACTGATCCAGTTCGAGGTGTATCTAGATGTGTCTCAGGAGGAGAAGGACAGCCTTCCCTCTCCTGCACCACTGCTGGGGGAAATCCATGGGACAGCGAGACATCGGACCAGAGAAGGCAAGGGACAGGTGCCAAATGTGAGGACAGGGCTGATAGCCACCCAAGCCTGCTATGGGAAGGTAAAAACCTTTGTGGCAAACAAAAAAAAAAAAGAAATTGGCCTAGCCACTTTGGCTCCCAATTCATTAATTAGCAAAGGGCAAAGCAGACAACAAATAGCGGAATAAAACAACCTTGAGATCAGCAATTAATATTAATTACTGTAGCTTACTTGTGGCAGGGGGTTGGCATGTATCTGCTATAAATTACTGTTTATGGAGTTGTAGTAGAATCTATAAAACCCACTGAGACTGCCATGGCCCAATGTGAGCTACAGTAATAGCATTTATTGCTGACCTCAAGCGTATTTCCTGCTGAAGTCTCTGCTTTATCTCCTTGCCAATTACTATATTCTGCCTGACTCCACTGATTTCCAAACTTTATAATAATACCCAACAATAAAAAATGTTTTGCAACAAAATCATAAAAAAATAAAAATAAATGAAAAGTCATTAAATATAGGGCATCACATTGCCATCCACAACATTTCCAATTGTTTTTGGGTTGGATTTTCTTTTTTGTATTTTAAATGCTGTTGTTCTTTACATTAATTGAACTTAGTTTGACCACAGACACTGTCCACTGACAGTAATGTGTGTTTGTGTGTTTGTGTAAAACTGAGCACCTGTGCGTGTCCAGTCGGGTCACCCATTCCATCTCCATCCCATTCACTGTGGGTGTAGTGACAGGTCTTATTTAACTTACGTACTCCGTGTGCTCAGTGGCATACCTGATCATTATGAGTTTTGTAGTGAAGACAATGTGAAAATTGTGCTAGTGTAATCAGGAGGAGGCATTGTGCTGCTTAGGGTTACCACCTTTTCAGAAGCCCAAAGTGGGACATTTCTTACTGAAACTGGATTTTTCGCAGGACAATATGCCATCTCGACCAATGCAACATACATGTTTTCTCTAAATAATCAGAATTAAGACTAAGTGTTGTAGTTTTTTAGTTGTTTCTTGTGTTTTTTATTATTTTAAGGTATTTTACTTAAGGTGTTATAGTTTTTTTGCAACAGTTAGAGGAAAATCAGAAAATATTTTTTTCTGCTATAATGTCAGGACATTTAGTATTTTTCATGTTTTTCTGCAGGACACAGCTGCCCAAATCAGGACTGTCCTGCAAAAATAAGGACAGGTGGTAACCCTAGTGCTGCTATTGCAGGGAGTGGTGAGCTGGAGTGTGGTGCTAGTGCCAGTGGGAGTCCAGGGTGACTTGCCACCAGGAGGTATAGGACTGGGCAAGTAGTAGATGTCGCTTGTTGGACAAGATTAAAACTGGATGAATAATTAGATTTGATCCTTGGTAAGCTGAGCTTGAGAAAGGCTATGAATTCCAGACTCTCAGGCTCTGACCTTGGGAGATGGGATAAGGCAATGTCTGCAGTTGTTCTGAAACATTGTTTCTAAAGTGACCGGTGCTGGCAAGCATCCAAGAAAATACAAAACCGTGTTAACTGATGTAGGCCAAACAACATGTCTGTCTTGCCTAAATTTGATTTGGTCACTATTTCTGCTAGTCCGTGGCTCAGCTAGACAACACGGGAATGATACTTCAGAGGTGCCTATAACCAAGGCCACTGGAAAACTGCACCCGCTGCGCCGACAGGCTGAGGTGTGTTTTTTAATCTTTTCACAGATCTGGTCAATCTTCTCTGCACTCCCTCCAGCATATTTATGTCCTCCCTATTCTGGGGACCAAACCTGTGCACAATACTCCCAATGGGGCCTAACCAGTGCAATATTCAGTGGAATGAGCACTTTATCATCTCTGCTGGCTATGTGTCTAAGGATGCAGTTCAGATTATGGTTTGCTTTCTTTATCTGTGCCCTGCAATGAGAACTGAATTTGAGGTAATTCGTGATCATTATCCCCAAGTCTCTTTCCTCCTTAGTAACACTAAGTATATTATTTGGAAGTTTATAGGACACCATTCCATTGTTTTTACCAAAATGCATAACCTTGCATTTGGCAATATTCAGGACAAGTTTGTTAGTTACTGTCCATTCAGAGATCGCGTCTATAGCCCCTTGTAGTAATGTAGTGTGTTCGTGATTATTTACTGCTATCCCTACTCTACAGTCGTCTGCAAATTTATAAAGCCAGGTTTTTTGGATTATTTAGTTTAGAGAGGAAATGTAGATGTTAAAGAGGCTTGGTCCCAAAACGGAGCCCTGAGGTACCCCACTAGTGACAGGAGCCCAGTTAGAAAGAACCCCATTTATGACCACCCTCTGTTTTCTTCCCTGGAACTAGTCCGATACCCAGTTACAAATGTTGCGGTTGAGGTTAATCTCCTCTAATAGGGTTAATAATTCGTGATGGGGCAGCTTGTCAAACACTTTGGCAAAATCCAGATAGATCACATGCACTGAGTTCCCAAAGTCTAACTCCCTGTTGATACTCTCATAAAAAGCTAACAGGTTTGTTGGACATGATCTGGACTTTGTGAACCCATGTCGTACAGGGTTGACCAGATCATGAGCCATTTGATATTCGAAGATAAGGTCTTTAATTAGTCCTTCCATGATTTTTCCTACCAGGAAGGTCAAAATAATGGGCCTAAAATTGTCAGGCTTTGTTTTTCGCCCTTCTTTTAAGATGGGGACTATCATGGCGGTTTTCCAGTCGTTAGGGACTGTTCCTGAATCCAAAGAAGCCTGGAAAATATAGGTAATTGGCAGAGCCAAAACACCCACCGATTCTCTTAGGACTCTGGGGTGCACGCCGTCGGGGCCAAGTGATTTATTAACATTAAGCTTGCTAAGACACTCGAAAATATCCACGGGGTCAACGATTACTTCCCCAGGCCTAGATGGCTCTTTGCCTCTATGTAATGAGGAGTTACAGTTATTATAGGTAGAGCAAAAATATCTGTTTTGCAGGTCAGCCATTTCCATGGTAGTAGCCGTCTGACCTGCATCATTTAAGAAGGGGCCTATCATACTGCGTCCAGTTTTAGTGTTGTTAATATAGGAGAATGCTTTTTTGTTGTCCTGCACTTTGTTTGCTAATTCTACTTCAAACTGCACCTTAGTTTCCTTAGTTTGTACTTTAACCTTTTTGAGACAGTCTTTGTAGGTTTGATAAATCACAGGTGATTTGGTTTGTTTTAGTTTCTTATGCAGCCCGTTTTATTTTATGTATTAATCATTTGATTGACGCATTCATCCAAGCAGGTTTATTCCTCTTCCTGATAGTATTATATTTTGGAACACTAGGTATATGTTTTTGAACAGAACTATCTATTTTGGATAACAACAAAACCCACATGCCCTGAACAGTTTCATCTTTAAAATCATTTTCCCAGTCCCAGAGTAAGAATATGTCTCTAATACTAGGGGAATCAGCTCTATTAAAGTTTAACTTAGTAGTAGTGCCAGATGTTTTGGAACATAATAATTCTCTAATATTAAAGTGGACAGAACAGTGATCACTGCTACCTGAGGGGCTGTTTACTTGAACCTTATTTACTGTGTTCCCCATATTTGTGAGAACCAGATCCAGCATACTATTTCCTCTGGTGCTTTCTTGGACCATTTGTTCAAGTCCCACCTGATCCATGACATCCAGGTACTTCTTATCTAGTGTGCTACTCCCTTGTCCATTTACCCAATCTATACTGGGCAGATTAAAATCACCTACCAACAGTAATCTATCTACCGGGTTCAAATCCCCAATTACTTTCAATATTGCTATATCATCATCTATTGATGTAGAGGGTGGTCTGTAGCATAATACTAGAATGATTTTAGTACTGTTATGTGGGAGCAATTTCACCCATAGTAGTTCCAGGGTACCTGTATCCCAAAGTAGCTCTTCACATGTTATGGATCCGTGTATGTACAGTACATGGCCATGCCACCTCCCTTCCTATAACCCCTAGATTTAAAAAATAATTTGTACCCTAACACATTCTTCTCCTACTGGTTGTTTTCACTCCATCATGCTTCTGTTACCACAGCAATGTGTATATTTTGGGAGTGAAGCATCAGTTTAAATTTGTCGTATTTATTTAATAGACTCCTTGCATTGATTAGGACAGCCTTCCATTCTGGGGACTCGTTACGGGCATTAACTGTATTTATGGTTCTGTTTATGTTATTAACCATGTCACCCCCCCCTTCCTCCAGTTTAAATGGAATTTAACTACATCCAGGATTGTTTTGCCCAGTATCCTGGTCCCTGAATAATTTAAATGCAGGCCATCAGTTTTAAACAGGGCTGGCCTACTAAATGTTATTGAATTGTCCAAAAAGTCTATAAATTCCTCTTTGCAGAATTGTCTCAACCAGCTATTTATTTTTGCAATCTGCCTGTCTCTGTAGGAATGGTACCCATGTATTGGTAATATACCAAAGATTATTATACAATGGCAAGAAAAAATACTGACCTTTGATTGGTCAGTCTGGGACTGGACCCATGATGTTATCCCAGCACAACATCATGGGTCTAGTCCCAGCACACAAAATGACAGCACCAAATGTAAAATTGAATTACTGCATGACCGCAATGGGCTCATCTGCCTTTCACACTGCACAACAGCATCAGCAGTCACTTGCCGCCACCACACACACTGGCAAGAACCCCCCCCCCCAATCACTGACACACAAATAGTATGCCACCAAGTATATGTATAAAATGGGGGAAAAAAAAAAGCCATCGTCTGGAGCAATGTTTCCATCCCGCTCGCCTGGAGCGCGAGCGCTTCCAAATATCAACACTCGTCGTTAGCTACACAGACCTCTCACTACCACTACATCAGGCTCCCCAAAAAAAAAAAAAACAAAGTCAAACCTCTTTATTTGTCTCAGGGCAGACAGTGGGGCCATTCTGGAGTAGCCACCATCTTCTATATGGATCACGATACACTGCACCACTTTTCACATGAAACGCTCCTGCTCTCCCTCAAATCTCGCAGCACTGAAAGTTCAAGTTCACTGAAACAATTGCATGAAATGCTATGATGCATTTTTTTTAAAAGAGGAAGCAAACAGTATATGTGTGTGTAGGGAAGAGCAGTTGGAGAGAGGGGCTCATTCGTTTACCACCAGCGCCACCTACTGGCTAAAATGGAACTATTTTATTTCTTGATATACCCCCACAATCATACATAGATACATAGATACATAGACAGTGTCGGCAGATAAGGGCCTATGGCCCACCTAGTCTGCCCATTTGAGCTTGTAAGTTCAGTTTGTTTTCCAAGAAGTCTATTTCCCCTTACCTCTGACCTCTAGAATTCCTTTATGTCTATCCCATGCATTCTTAAATCCCGTGATTGTTTCAGCTCCCACCACTTCCTCTGGCAGGGTGTTCCACTTGTCCACCACCCGTTCTGTGAAGAAATTCTTTCTCATGTTTCCTCTGAATCGTCCTCCCTCCAACTTCATCCCATGCCCTCTAGTCCTGAAACATCTTTTTCGCTTAAAAATAGTGTTTTCCTGCACCCTGTTCCTCCCTGTAAGATACTTGTATGTCTCTATCATATCCCCTCTCTCCCTCCTCTCCTCCAGGGAGTACATGTTCAGTTCCTTCAACCTGTCTTCATAGGACTTGTGATGCAACCCATACACAATCTTTGTTGCCTCCTCTGAACCTTCTCTACCCTGTCTATGTCCTTACGTAGGTATGGTCTCCAGAACTGTACACTGTACTCCAGGTGGGGCCTCACTAGTGTCTTGTATAGCGGAATTATGACCTCCCTTTTCCTGCTGGTGATGCCCCTGCCTATACATCCCAGCATCCTATTTGCTTTACCTGCTGCCTTGTCACACTGTTTCCCTACCTTGAGGTCATCAGAGATGACAACCCCAAGATCCCTTTCCTGCTTGGTGCATGCTATATCCTCACCCCCCCCCCCAACTGATATATTGTGCCAGGGTTTTTGTGCCCCATATGCATTATCTTGCACTTCTTTGCATTGAATTTCAACTGCCAAACCCTTGACCATTCTTCAAGTTTCTGCAGGTCCTTCTCATTCTGTCTACACCCTCTGGTGTGTCTACTCTGTTACAGAGCTTTGTGTCATCAGCGAACAGTGAAATTCTGCCTTCTAGATCCTGTGCAATGTCACTGATGAAGATGTTGAATAGGACCAGTCCCAGCACTGATCCCTGTGGTACCCACTGGTCACTCTTCCCTCTGTGGAGTGACAGCCATTTACCACCACCCTCTGTGTCCTGCCACCCAGCCAGTTACCTACCCACCACACTACTGTCCTGCCCACACCCATATTCCCCAGTTTGTGTAATAGTCTTCTATGTGGCACAGTGTCAAAGGCCTTGCTGAAGTCCAGATAGGCCATGTCCACTGCCCTCCCCTGATCCACCTCCCTAGTCACCCAGTCAAAAAATTCAATGAGGTTGGTCTGACATGACCTCCCCCTGGTGAAACCATGCTGCCTTGGGTCCTGTAGTCCATTGACAACCAGATGTTCCACCAATCTCTCCTTCAGTAGTGCTTCCATGATCTTTCCCACTCACCGAGGTGAGGCTGACTGGTCTGTAGTTCCCTGCTTCCTCTTTGTTCCCACTTTTGTATAAGGGGACTACATCTGCTGTCCTCCAGTCTTTGGGTACCTCCTCTGTTTCCAGTGATTGGCTGAACAGGATAGCCAGAGGTTCAGCCACCACCTCTCTTAGTTCTTTAAGGACCCTGGGGTGCACCCCATCTGGCCCCATTGCTTTATCAGCTCTTATTACTTCCAGTTCCTTCAGGACCCTTCTCGTGTAAAGGGACTTGTGTCCATTTCTGCACCATTCTCACCCCTTGTACTCTCTTCAGACCCATTACCCCCCTCTTCCTTAGTAAAGACTGAGCAGAAATACCTGTTCAATATGTCAGCTTTACTGTTGTCATCCTCCACGCTCCCATCCTCCCCTTCAGTCTCACTATCCCTCCCTTTGTCCTTCTTTTTCACTTATGTACCTGCAAAAGGTTTTGTCCCCTTTAACCACTGATTTTGCAATGTGTTCTTCTGTCTGAGCTTTGGCTTCCCTTACTGACTTCCCTGCCTCCCTTTGTTTCTCCTGGTACTTCTCCCTATCCCCTTCTGCCTGTGTCTTTTTGTATTGCCTGAATGCAATCTTTTTGGCTTTCACTTTCTTTGCTACCTCATAAATTAACTAAAAATCTCTTTAAAAATATTTTTTTCTATGAGCCATTGTATAACAGCAATAATGCACTCCAGGGTGTGTGTGTTGTGCTGGGATAACGTCACTTCTGGGGTGGGTGTTCATGAGTCGGCCTGCGGCCTCATGCCTAATCACCCCAGTCGTGATGTTATCCCAGCACAACACACACCCTGTTGTGCATTATTGCTTAATTATTTCCCCATCTCGATCTTTAACCCTTCTAGATATAGCTCTGTATTCAGCCTGGAAGTCCTCCATCCTACTTCTTGCAACATAATTTGTTCTTATATGTACAATCGCCAATGGTTTAAATGAATTTTCAAGAAGCCCATCTAATAAAGTTAAGACATCATGAAGCCTTGCCCCTGGTAGTGTGCTAACTGTTGTATGCTCCTTATGCCCATTACAGACTGCGGTGTCTATCCCTCTTATGACTGAATCTCCATTCACTACAATATCCCTGTCTGTAGCGCGTTTTTTATCTAGTTGCTCCAAGGTACCCTGGCTGTATAATTCCTTAGTTTGGGTAGGGTGTTTGTCTATGGTCTGTTCCACATGTGCCCCTAACATCTCATCAACGTCCTCATGTAAGGTTTCATATTTATTGGATAGTTTAAGGGGTAGATCCAGGGTTGGCCCTAGTTTACTGCCCCTTATTGACCATATTCCTGATGCCTCAACTACAGCCTCATCCTTTGTGCTTATATTAGAGGTATGTATGCTTTCAATAGAATTTAGTTTTTCAGTCATCCTACAGCTAATGTCACTGACTGCCTCATCAATAAATTCTTCCAATTTGGTGATGTATTTCTGGGTTTGCAGCCTTTGTTCTAAATCTTGAATCTCCCTCTGAAGGGCAGTAATCAGTATTCATTTGTCACAGGTAAACTCCTGACTCACTATTTCCTCAGTGTACATTTTGCATTCCCTGCATGCTTTCTACCCCTTCCCCTTTTTAGATTTACCTTGCACCATGGCTAGATGATGCAGGACTTTAATGGATGGACCTCCTGTTTTGAAAACATCTTCCAATTGTTTGAGGACCTATTCTTCCATAGTGTTACCCAGTGGTCCACCAGTGTCCACAGCAGACAAAGTAGACATGCAACACATGTGTCTCTGTGCGCGTCTCCGCGCGCAGATATGTGCACTCGCCCCACTCGCATGGGGGCTTGAATTTAAGCCGACAGGGCAGGAAGTCCCTCTGTGTCACTTCCTGTCCCTCACGCCCTCTTAGAGACAAAAGTGCATTTTTGGAGATGATATATCCTACTGCTACTTCATGCGGTGGTCCTTAAAAACTAGTGAAGCCTTTCCCCTGCTTCACTTTAAAATAAAACAATAAGCCTTGCACGGCAGTAGGCACACAGAGTGTATAGATGGGCTGGGAGTAAGGTAAACCTTCTCAGCCCCACAATGTCCCTGTACTAGGAAGCAAGTCTGTGTATGGTTCCCGTGGCAATGGCCCAAGATTTACCTCCTTTCCCCAGAGGAACGCTCATACCCTCTGTTTATAATTTTGATATATAAATGCTGTAATTAACAGCAAAAGCCCAACTCAACACGACAGATCAAAGCAGCAAAAAAAAATATTACACTATTGCCATGGTCTGTACCTGGTGGTCACCCCAGTAGGCAGTGCCCACCACCCCACTCCACCATCCCAAACCCCAATCCAGTGACTGGCCCAGCCCTCCTCACACCACCATGGCCAGCGTTGAATGTCAGAGCACGTACTGTATACGGTAGGTGCTCTGGCAGTTCATTCAACATCCAGCCCGGTGTGTGAGGGAGGGGCTGTCCAGTCACCAGATCAGGGTTCGGGATAGGGGAGGCAGGGCACTACCTACTGGGATGGGGGTAAATACTAGGACCACCGGTACAGACCATGGCAATGGTGTCATATTCGGGCATATCATGCTGGGGATGGGGAATCTTCAGCACTAATCACGGACATTGTTTTTATAATACTTTACATTTTAGGCATGTTGAGGCTGGGGGGACCACTAGGTCACCAGGGATTTTATTTATGCTCTTATTTCAACTTAGGGACTGCTCAGGGCCCAGGGGGCTGACACAGTGGTGCACAGTTGACAACTCTCCCAGAGGATGTCTCAGTACTTAGACCTTTGTCCTCTGGGAGGGTTTTCTGAATGCCACATTAGGGGATATGGCAACTTACATCTGCCATAAACCCCCTAGTGCCATTCTGCAGCCTATTTTGTGGCACAAGGCTGGCGCAAACACCCTTAGCCACATGCAGCCTGCGTTTGACAAATGCAGGCTGCTTTACTGAATAGCTCCCAGCCACATCTTTTGATGCAAGGTTCCAGTTGCACCACACATCTTTGATGCAAACACCTTGTGTCCTTCCGAGGGCTTTGAAAATCCAGCCCTCTGTCTCACCATGTGGAATGATGGCAGAACACCAGAACAGTAGTTGGGAAGGGACATCGGGTTCTTTCTGAATACAAAATGTTGTTAGAATGTATCTTTTACTCTAGAAATCTGTCTCACCATGTGGAATGATAGCACAGTGGCAGAGCCCCAGGACAGTAAATGGGAGGTGACCTGGGTTCAGTTCCCAGTGGGGAACATTTTTTCTCACTAATAATCATGTTGTCAGCTTTCTTCTCTCTGTAGAAACTTTCTGTCTCATCATGTGGAATGATAGCATAGTGTCAGAGCACCAAGACAGTGGTTCAGAGTGGGCCTGGGTTCAATTCCCAGTTGAGAACATTTTTTTTTCTTTTCCACTACAATTTATATAGTGCGAGGAAAAACTATTAAATTTCTGCCAGTGTCAGAGTTTCAACAAGGTTGAAGCAGATAGTCAGAACATTGAACTGTTCCTTTTATGTTGCAGTCAACTTAATCAGCTCCAGCTGAGACTGATGCTTGCCTTACTTTGAATGCAATTTGGTGTGAAGCATTACAGTACTTCATTTTGGCAGAGAGCTCATTACTAAACTCCATGGTAGCTGTGTATGGGGATCTGCACTCAATGCAGGATGTGCTTATGCACAGCATGCATCTTGTCTAGAATTTTTCAGTCTCACAATGTGAAACAATAGCACAGTGGTAGAGCACCATTACTGTAGTTCTGAGGGGACTTGGGTTCAGTTCACAATTGTGAACCTTTTTCTTTCTCACATTTATGTAGCATGAGAAAAACTGTTACATGCCATTGCTTATGTCAGTGACAGAGTTTTAGCTAGGCTTGAAGCAGACATTTAGAACACTGAGCTTTTACTTCTATGTCGATGTCAACTTTAGTTCTGGCTGAGATTTTGAGGCTTACCTAGGCTTAAATGCAATTTGATTGGAAGCATTACTTCATTTTGGCAGAGAGGTCATTAGTAAATACCACATCAGCTGTGTGCGGGGAGGGTTTTGCACTCAGTGCAGGCTGTGCCTTCACATAGAATATGCTCACACAAAGGGAATTTTAGTCTTTCATTAACCGAGTAATGCCTAGTAGGCACAAGTGCCTGTTTTCAGGGGTGACCTGGGAGCACTGGGGTGGTTAAGTGACTTGCTCAGATTCATACACTATTCAAGCGGAGGTTGTGAGAATCAAACACAGGTCTGTTGGATGTACCAAGCATATTCACAGCTCGTTACTCTAACCTCTAGGCAATACTGCCACCCAAAGATGCTCTTCCAGGTTCCACACTGCAGCCATCTCCAAAATACAAAAGGAAAGAGCGTGAAGGCAGACACAAAATGGAAGGCACTGAATGAAAAAATACAGGCTGGCAGAGATTTGACTGCTGTGAAGACTTTTATTTCATAGCCCAAAGCAAACCACGGACATGGCTAGCAACCCCAGCTCTTCAGCTCACTCTGAGCCTCCATCAGGGAGTGGAGTCTGAGCCGTGATAGCTTGTCCTTTTAAAGTACAATCTTAAAGACTCAGTAAACAATGGTAACAAAACAGCAAAAAATCCAAATCGCAAATTGTACAACATTTAAGCTTAAACCACTGAGTTTGGATATGAAGAGTTAAAGGGAGCTGGACTAATAAGAAGTTTTAGGGGTACATATAAATTCCCTGGCTAGGTAGTCAAAATAATTTTTTCATAGACCAGGAGCCCACTGCAGGTAATATCCAAGAAAAATTCAGTTGCAGTGCCCATGGCCAGAACATTTCCAGCCAGTATACACTAATGATAATAATACTAAACAGAATTTGGGTGTGCAGATGAGGGAAGAAAGGGGGAAAAGGGAAAAAGGGGGATGAGGGAGTGGGGGACCTTTACAAGGAGGGAAGTCTGACCTAATGGCAATGGAGTTCACTGGCAACCAAGCCACTTTCAAGTGCAGTTACTGTAATATCATGTAATGGGCCCCTCAAGGCATTATAATTCAAAGAATCAGTAAATACTTTTAATTGAGAAATCAGATAGAAAGTGGGTCAGAAGAACAATTTATTTCCTTGTAAGTAATTCTTCTTTTTGCTTTTCTAATTTATTTTTTCACTTTTGATCTAATCCATTAAATAAAGTGTGGTTTCTAAACAGAATAAGTACCTCTTTAATTAATTAGATATTTTTATAGTTCAATTGATCTTCTTTTATCAATAAGTCCACAAATCTTTTGGCACTGTCCGATAGCACTTCTTCCCATTCTGTTTTATGAGCAAAGTTTTCAATACCGCAGGCTGGCCTGATAGATATCTCCTCTGAGACCCCTGGAAGCCTAACCCTCCTTCTAGTATACCTGCAGGTTGTCAGTGTTATACCATATGTTTATCTCTTTGAGAGTAGCCCTTTCCAGCTGCACAAATAATTTTTTTCAGTTTACTACTGCTGCCGTCTGCTTGGCCATTAACATAGTCTGTATTACTCACTTTTTTCATTGTCAGGTAATATCTTCAGTGCTCTTGAAACACAATGGTTGCTCCTAGCTGTGTCTGTCTCTCTGGCTAGGTTCTACATTTGAGCTATCCAAATCACTCATTCTCAATGACACTTTGACCACCCACTGTTTTTCTGCTAAGCACTTCAGTTGTCTTGTAGCTCCAATTCCCAGAATGGCTTGCAGAATGCAATGTGATCACTTGGAGTTACTTCCTGGTATGGGTTTGCTAGGACTACCATTTGTCTAATTGACAAAAAAAGCAGTTAAAGATATAGCTAATGAGCACTGCCTGTGGGGTGTGTGCTATACCAACCCTCATTAGCATTTGAAAAAAACTTGGCTAAGTTTTGGGAATGCTCACACAAAGGGGATTGTGCTTCCAGGTTTCAAGCTGCTACAAGCACCAAAAATCCAAAAGCAAAGAGCGTGAATGCAGATGGCAAAATGGAAGGTGCTGCGTGAAAAAATACAGGCTGACACAGATTAAACTGCTGTCGAGATTTTTTTTATTTCATAGCCCAAAGTAAACCATGGATATGGCTAGCAATCCTGGCACTTCAGCTTGCTCTAAGCCTTCATCAGGGGTTGGAGTCCAAGCCATGATAGCTTATACAGTCTCAAAGACACAGTAAACAATGGTGACAAAACAGTAAAAAATCCAAAGTGCAAATTGTACAAAATTTAAACCTAAACCATAGAGTTTGGATATGAAGGGTCAAAGGGAGCTGGACTAATAGTGAGTTTTAGGGGTACAGACAAATCCCCTGGCTAGGCAGCCAAAATTAATTTTTGGTAGTCAAGAGCACTAGTGTAATCCAATAAATGTCTACCTGACATTCATTCAAGTATGATAGCTCAAAGGGGTTTTAAGCCAATTATTTTAAAAAAGAGGGCACCCTGTGTGTAAATTTAGAGGCAAGTATCTGTTAGATACATTGGGCCAACCACATTATGTCTTGCTGCTACCTCAAAGAACTAATATATCCAAACTCTGAAAGATTATTAAAAGGACAAAAGAACTTAATAGCTCAAAGTGGAATATGGTGCACTGTGTGGGGCTTATCAGAGAAATATAATTACCACAAGTATTCTGATAAATTCATATTTTAACTAAGCAAGGAGATACTCAGACATTCTAAAAAAACACTGCAGGTAATATCCTTGCGAAATTCAATGTGAAGCATTACTTCATTTTGCCAGAGAGTTCATTACTAAACTCCCCATCAGTTGTGTATAGGGAGGGGTTTGCACTTAATACAGGTTGTGCTTTCACATAGCATGCATCTCTTTTCTAGAAACCTTGTCTCTCCCAACATGGAACAATAGCACAGCAGTACAGCACCAGGACAGTAGTTGGGAGGGGGCCTAGTGCAGATTCTGCATCTGAAACATTTTTTCCTTCTGACTACAATTTATGTTCTTAACAGGCATCTCTCGAGAAACCTTCTGCCTCACCATGTGGAATGATAGCACAGTGGCAGATCACTAGGGCAATAGTTGGGAGGGGGGCCAGGGTTTGATTCCAAGTCTGGAACAATTTATCTTTCTCACAACTTACATTGTTAGCATGTAGGGTTCTTCTAGTTCTGGAAAGGACTGCCGTGTCTTTGATAGCACTTCTGCAATTCATTTCTACAGGTGCCTCAAAACATGCTTTCCATGATGTCTATCTGCCTAGAACTGGTAAGTCTATGGAACTGTCAGATTATAACTTGCACAACAAAAATAATTTAAAGACAGTCCAGGCAACCACTGAAAACTTTTTTTGCCTGCAATAGCTGGTAAGGCAACGCTTGGTCAGGCTCAAGTAGGAGCACCTGTAGCAGAGATGTCCCCAATGCAATGCTCTGGGATAGAAACCAGGGTGAAACTGAAAGAGATTAGAGGCCAAGAAATAGAAAATAACACAGGTTGGAGCCAGTCTTCTGGTGTGGGGCAGAGTGCCAATCTGCGGCTTTGATGCCCCAGGTTTGCAAATGGATCCGGGGACGTCAGAGGGCCGGCCAGGGGAGAAGGATCAAGCATCTCGTGACTGCTCTCTTTCTGAGGGGAGGAGGGTAGAGTGTCCAGTGTGCTACAGACACCCAGTGGAGGCTGGGTGTACCACAAGCACTGGTGCCAGTACATTGGGGTGGGGCAAATGCTAGCCATCATTGCATGTCCCCGCCCCATATAGGGGGAAAAAATTCAGCTGCCTGCCTTGTCCATGAAGCCAGCCCCTCTGCCTTAATCAGCCTCCAGGGCTGGCTCCCCATCCTAATACAGTGCTCATGGCTCTTAGGGCAGGTGCCACTGCCCCACCCTGGGGGGGTGAGCCAGGGGGCTTTGGGGAAGACATGGCCAAGTTGGAGGTGGAGGCAGAGGGCTCCATGACTGGGCTGATGCAAGGTGGCAGGTAGGCTACAAAAAAAAAGGAAAGAAAATGACACAGGTCTCACTTTATAACCTGATTCTGAACTTTCAAAGTGAGACATGAATAGCTACTGGAGAACTGAAGCAGCAGATCTCTAATTTTTCTGCTCAAGTGAACTTATTGGAATCAAAGTATGAAGTCTTAGAGCAAAGAATTTTCATGGCAGAGACTGCTGTTGTGGCTGTTATTCAGTACATTTTTTTTCCTTTTTTCCGTAGGTATTTTATTTACTTTTTTTGGTTTTCTCCTGATCCCAGTCCCTTTGCATCCCCGACATGATGCACGCATGTGGAGGCATGTGTGTACCATGCACTACAGGAAGCCCCACCCCATCAGTCACTCCACTACTGGCTACACCTGCCTTCAGACCTCCATCTGGTGATGGTGGGACTGTGGATGAGTGATCCTCCCTCCCAGGAGAGGAGAGCCAACACTTGATCCTGCTCCCACCTTCCCCCTGTGCTGGTGCCCAGATGACCCAAAGTCATTCTCAAACCCAGGTCACTGGCATAGCGCGAGGTAAGACATAGCCCTCCACACATCACCACAACCAGCTGCAGAATGCATTACGCATGTATTGTATACTACTATACAGTATGCACAAAACGCATTCTGCGACTGGCCATGGTGGTGTGCAGAGGGCTGTGCCAGTTGCAGGATCATGCCAGGATGAGGTAAGTGGGGTGGTTGGGTAATGCCTGATCGGGTGGGGAAGGTGGGGGCCATTAGACCTCAAGGTACTTGCAGTGATATGTGTGTGAGTGCAACTGGGGATCAGAGGGCGCTATGGGAGTGGGGCAGGTTTCTCACTATAACCGGGGGAGATTGGGGATTAGTGGGGGGCCACTACACCACCAGGGAGTACTATCAACATTGGGGATGGGGGACCAGTAGACTACCAGGGCAGGGATGACTACAGTATGGCCACACAGTAAACATAAAATTATTCTTACAGCACACTATGGTGGCACCCTGCTCTGTGCCGCATCACAGCAGTGGTTGTCCACCTGTGCTCCAACCCCCCCACTACCACCTCCTATGCCCCTGGTGTGACACTTCTGCCCCCTGTCCCACCACACGCCAATGGCACAACCCACTTAGACCACCTCCTAGATGGTCTATGTGGTGACCCCTCCTGCATCTGTGGTGGGCTACCAAAATCCCCAAAAAGGGGATATTGCAGCCCTGCCATGGTGCAAGCCCCCTTGTGACCTGGCACACTGGGTTGTTTGATGAAACCTTGGTGCAAGGGGGCTTTGGCACAGCAGTGTCTGGATCAGATGCACACTACTTTGGAAAATTGCATTTGACACAAGTTGTGACGCAAATCAAAACTTGATGCAAGTCCCTTGCATCATTCTAACCCATTTGAAAATTGGACCCCTTCTGTCTCCCAATGTGGAACAATAGCACAGTGGTAGAGCACCAGGACAGTAATTGGGAGGGCTCCTGGATTTGATTCTGAGTCTGAAACATTGTTTTCTTTCTCAATACGATTTATGTTGTTAGCATGCAGAGTTCTTTAAGTTCTGGAATAGACTGTAGTGTCTTTCATTGAGTTCCTGCAATTCAGTTCTAAAAGTGCCTCAAAACAAAAGCTTTTCAAGATGACTGTCTTCTGAGAACTAAAGATTTTATGGAACTGTCAGATTATAACCTATACAGCAGAAGGAGAGATTTAAAGACAATCTGGGCAACACTGTAAACTTTTCTCAGCCTGCAATGGTTGGTAAGGCAACCACAGGCTGGGCTCAAGTAGGAGCCCCCACAGCAGTGATGCCCCCAATACAACACTCTGGGACAGACACCAGGGCAAAACTGATAGAGATTATAGAGGCTAAGGAACAGAACACAACACAGGCCTCACTCTATAACTTGATTCAGAACTTCCTAACTGAGATACGAATGGCTACTGGAGAACTGAAACAACAGATTTCTAAATTTTTCAGTTGAGTGAACTTATATTAATCAATGTATAAGGCCATACAACAAAGGACTGCTATCACAAAGACTACTGGGGTGTCTGTAAATCAGTGAATTTTAACAACAGAGGTGACTACAACAGTCTTATTGCACAACCAGATTGCTATAAATGCTAAGATAAAAAAAAAAACTTGAAAAGGCCCAGCTATCTAGAAACTTGAGACTAATCCGTCTCTCTCCTGAAATAACTGAAGTTCAGGAACAGAAAGAATACTCTGTAAGAGTACTGCAGTAGGAGTTTGTGTCATTTGGAATTGTTTATAAAATAAAATCTAATAAAAAGCAATTTTTGGAAGGACCTCTTGCACTAATGTCTGGAATTGCATCACCTTTTGCTCCAATTATTACTTTAACTTTTGGCTCATTAGTGGAAAAAAGAAAAATCCTGCAACTTGCAAGAAACCAGAAACAAATGTTTTATACCAATAAGAGAATCTTAGTCTACCCCAATGTAAGACTGATCACTTAAAAGAAGAGAAAGAGACTTCCTCAATAAAATCAGAATTTACCAAAGCTGGAGTGTCTGCATCTATTCTATCTGCAGCAGTCCAAAGAGTGACATTTCAGGGGAAACCCTAGTATAGTATTTTGATCATCCTGATATGGCAAGACTGTTCTTTGATAAGAATGTTGATTTGTTCTCACAATTAAATTCTGAGGATGAGCAAGACAATGCTGAGCTCACAGAATATGTACTTGTCAATCTTATTGAATGATTACTTGAACATCTTTGGCCTAACATTAAGTTTACTTTATTTACTGCACTTCTGGATGAGACATTTCTAATAGCAGCTTAATCTTATCAATACAGTAGCTATAGTGTATTGACTGTTACTCATTCGCAATTTGCTCTTATAACTATTAGGGTTTAAGAGCTGGACTATGTTGTTTTCCAAATACGTATCTATCTTTATCTTTTTATTTGTCCTCTCTCTTTAATTACTCTCATTAACTTACTTTTTAATGCAGTAAACACACTGGAGCCATTCAATATATGAATATAATAATAACATAATGCCAACCCTAACTCCCTACCCCCACTCCCCAAGCAGCAAAAGGAAAAAAACATTAGGGTTTTGAATCTCCAGAGTCTTGGCAAATCAGTGGTGGAGTCTTCCTTTGGGTTGTCAGTCCTAATGCCCATCCCATTCCCTGAGCAAACTTCACAAATGATCTCCTTTCTTCATGCAGGGAGCTAGAACAAACTGTGTTGGTAACATGTTGCGAGACATACTTCTCTACATTTGAAGAGTGTATCACTAAGAGACACTGGCTTGTTGCTGTACCTTGTGCCTCAGACTAGAGGTTACAGGGTGCGGGAAAGGGGGACCATTAGGGTTGACAACCACAAGAAAGACTCCACCAAGATTCCAAAGATTCCAAGATTCCAAAGATCCAAAACCCTACATGTTTTTTTCTTTTGTTGCTTGGGGGGCTGATGGTGGGGAGTTAGGGTTGAAAACCCTGATGCCACATTTCCCTACTTTTATGGTGTTAAATTACACTAACTGGTGCATTAATTAAGTTTTTTTCAAAGAATTTACTTTTGTTTTGAGATAGTGAAAATCACATCCTCATTCACACAGGTGCCTTCAGGTCCCATGTGAACAGATGCAGATGCCCTGCACCAAGGGGAGACTCCATCTGTCTACAGAAGTGCATTGCCCTTGTGGGCCTTGCATTTCTGTGCAGTGATGGATGTGAAGAGCAGGTCTTTACTGTGGGACGTGTTCAGGTGAGTGAGCGTGTGTGTGGAGGTGGAGGGTGTGGGGTGGGAGTGCAGAGTGGGAGGTCAGGATGGGGGAGTCAGATCACCAAGGGACCATTTTGGTTTTTTTGTAGGTACAAGAAGGAATGAGGGATTTTTTTTTGCTTCAGGGGATACTGAGATTCCGAAACTGGTGATTGGACACTCCAGTGTCAGGCTACTGTTCAGCAATGCTAGAGGTGGGAATTCCAGTGCTGCAACATATTTAGTTTGAAAGGGGGATGACTTGGAGGGAAGGAGGGGCCATGAGAAGTGGTACCATGGGTGGGCACCCCAGTCCACTTATATATTATAAAGAAAAGACAAACACTAGGAACAGCAGGTGGGCCACCTGGAGGGGAAGGGGGAGAGATAAGCAGTTTTCAGGATGAGTACCCTGGATGGAGAGAGAGATAAATAGATAGATAGATAGATAGATAGATAGATAGATAGATAGATAGATAGATAGAAATACATTGGCTAGACCATGTTAAGGTGCTCCACAGGAGTAAAACAAACTAGGCTAGGTTCTCAGTTGATAAACATTTTATTAAAAAATGATAAAAACACTCCACATCTTCTGGCCAAATGTTTGAATTCAGCATTATAGATAAAGTGAGCAGGAACCCCCGTGGTGGAAATTTCAACAACTTACTTTTGAAAAGAGAAACATACTGGATTGTAAAACTTAGAGCTACTTACTATCCAGGGCTAAATACAGGGTTTGGTTTAAAATTCTATTTGGATAACAAATAAGTGTGTCCTCCTGGCACTTCATAATTTTTGAACTTCTGTGTGTTTTATGTATTTTTTTATACTTTGTACAATATTACTGGGTATTCTGATATAGAGATATACCTCTCAGAATATGTATGGACTATTTATGTTTTTGCCCCGATTAATTTTTGTAATAGGTCTTGGGATGTATGTATAAATTCTTATTTTCCTCCCTTCTCTCCCCCCATTCTTTTCCCTACCTCACATCTAAAAGACTTCTAAGTGTGCCACAATTATGATGGATTGACATTTTAATGATGACGGTAGGGTTAATAAAAGTTTTTATTAGTATTTTAACACATGGTAGTGTTGCACCAATGAATTTGAAGGAGAGCACTGTGGTGTCATGATTGTAATGATAGGGTTAGGTATTTATTGTATGGTGTGTTCTGGGTAAATCAGCTTTTGATAAAGGGTCTAGGGAGAACTGAAATGAGTCAAGTGTTACTCTGACTTTGGTGACAGGTTTTTATTTTTTGTTCAGTAAATGAATTAAAATAAACAAGAACTGGTAGAGACATCCTTGATGTGGCTGGTGTAAGTACCTGAATTTGTGGTAATTGTACTGACTTGATTCTTCAAGAGCACCACCACCACCACTGTGTGCACTCTAGCTACAAGTATTGGGCCCTATGCACTATTGGGGCTTAGGTACACATGAAATGCATGTACCTCACCTGTGGAGCTGCGCACCTGTGGACAGGTGTGCTGGTACCAGCATTCACTAATGCTGGCCACCTGTCCATGGCCCCACCCCCCCGGCATGCAGGTGCATGGAGGGCTGTTATGTGGACCAGGTGTTCATCCAATGGGATGCCCAGACCTGGTCCATGAATGGATCACTTGCACCTCTGGGGTGCAGAAACCAATGGAGGGTGTGATGTGCACTGCAAGTACGGGGCGAGAGGGTGCCCAGTCCACCACCCAGCACTCCATGCTGATCCATGGGCTGTGGCAGCATGTAGGGGTGGTCTGCTGTGCCCCTACATCCTGGAGGGTGTGTATCCCTTACAGCTGGGCATTACCCAGTATAGGGTGTGCTCCCCATGCCCAGCACTCAGCACCTTTGTGAATGGCGTGGAGTGCAGCATGCTCCTGACATGCCCTTGGTGTGCTGCTGTCCGCACAGCCAGGGGATCAGCACGTAGATGTCCTGCACCCCCCCAATAGTGAATGCCGCTCAGGGTCCATGGGACCCAGCTACACAGCATTCAGACTTAGCTATGCCAATACACCCAGGTTACGCAGTGCATTGGCATAGTGCATAGGGCCCATTGTGCATTTGATAAAGAGCTCGTAGCTTGAAAATGTTCAGCCAGAAGATGTGAAGTGTTATCATTTTTTTTAATAAAATATTTATCAACAGGGAACCTAGCCTGGTTTGTTTTACTTCTGTAGAGCACCTTAGCACAGTTTAGTCATTGTATTTCTACTTAAGAAATCACGACCTGGGCTTAGGCTTGGATTGTCTAGTAGCCTCCTTCCTTCCTTCCTGAAGATAGATAGATAGACAGACAGACAGATGGAGACATGCAGACAGGCAGACAGAACAGGGGATCAGCAGCTCACTGCTCTCACTACACCCGGCAGCAGAACTCCAGCTGTGGCTGCAGAAGTCAAGAAAGTCCCACTGTTCTCATGCAGAGAACAAGGGTGAACGGCTCCTCTCACTAAGCTTGGCACCCTGGATTTTGTGGTGCCCAAAAATGTATTTCTGGTCATTATTTTAAAAAGCAAACTTCTGAATCTAGCTAAATGGGTCCCATTTAGCTAGGTTCAGGTGTTTGCTTTTCAAAATTACACTATTTTATTTATTTTCCATTTTTTTTTTCATTTTGAGGGGGGAAAAAACAAGATAATGGCCCTCACAGTACAAAAAACATTGTTGGTGCTCTAAGAAGCAAGTGGTAAGAAATCAAAAATGGTCTTGTGACACAGAATTTTTGGTATTATATCAGAACTTTATCCCAAAAACAATACTGAGCATGCTCAGAACAGAAAAAAAAAACTTCAAATCTTTATAACTCTTGAACAGTTTAATATTTTTTCACCAAACCTTCCAAAGGCACTACCTTGGCTCAGCACACTTCTGTCCTAAAAGGTTTGGCAAAAAAATGCCATTCTCTGTAGGCTATACGTGAGAGCAAACCCAAATTCCATGTTAGGGATAGGGAAAAAAATATATATGTGCATCTCAGAAACCACATAAGTTGCCATCATGAAACTTTTGACATTTTTAGACCTTGCCTCCTAGACCACACATGGAAATTTTCACCTAATTTAGTAAAATGCTGCCAGTGCTATTAATGTGCAATGTTAAAGGTTTAATATTGAACACTACTCAATCCTAATCCTAACTATAGGGGTACGCCACACATACACACACACACATATCTATATATACTGTATATATATATATATATATATATATATATATATTTTATATATACACACATATGTTTATGTATATTAGGGTTAAGCACATCTGTGTTAAACTCAAATGTTTGCACCTTAATAACTTTGCCCCCTTTCAACTGATTCATATGAAATTTGAAAAGCACAGCCTCTGTTCCAGGAACTCTTTATCATATACTGTAAATTTCATGTAGATCACATTAGGGGAGGCAAAGTTACAGAGGTGAAAAAAAACACAAAAGTCTCAGTTTTTGAACATTTTTAAGACTTTTTTTGTGACCCAATAACTGAAAAAATTGGAGGCTTTGAAACCTGAAACATTCGTGTTTGGTAGAGGTTGGTCCAAGGTGTAGGTCCCACTGTTAAGTAGTTTTTAAAATAGTAAATAAAAATGTTCCTGAGCATGCTCAATTCAAAAAAGCAACGTTCTATTCATAACTGAATTTTTGCAAAAGTAGTAGTTTGTACTATACAACACAGCTGTCTTCATTAAATGACAGCTGTGTCATATAGTGCAACTCTTGCTGCTGTCGCCACTCGTAGGTCAGGCACTGGGCTACTGTCTTTGTAGCCCTGCCATCCTGACTGCGCTGTGACCTTCTGCTGTATCTGCACACCGGGAGCCCCAATCCCAGGTGGCAGTGTATTTATTTATTAATGTGCTTGTTTGTTTATTTATTTATTTTTTATTATTTTTGTCATTCTTATCTGACACTGGGATACCCATCCCAGGTGGCAGTGTATTTATTTATTTATTAATTTGTTTGTTTATTTTTTTTAATATTTTTGTCATTCTTATCTGACACTGGAATACCCATCCCTGGTGGCAGTGTATTTATTTATTTATTTATTTATTTGTTTGTTTGTTTGTTTTTTTATTATTTTTGTCATTCTTATCTGACACCGGGATACCCATCCCTGGTGTCAGATGCTTACCCTCTGTGCAGCCTCTGATTTATTGACACTGCCGACATTGGGAGCCCAATCCCTGTGTCAGCATTTGCACCCCTCCCAGCAGTGTAGAACATTGAGGAGCCCACCCCCTGTGTCCTGAAATAGTGGTATTTTCACTTTATCATTTCCCTGAAAAGAAAAAAAACATTCTGCGAGGTCTTTTTTTTAACCTGAAAAAAAAGAAAATAGTGCCTCATCATCACTGCCATCTCCCTAAACCCAACCCCCTCCCATTGAGCATCCACCGCCCTATATCCCTTAACCTATACTCAAGGCCCCTTGTGCTCTGCGGCAGGGCTCCTTAGCTTCTGTGGCAGCATTTTCTGATTTCTTCGGCATGATTTATTCATTTCTTTTGCAGAACACAGTCCTGCCATTGGCTAAATATGATGTGATGTCATCGATGACATCATATGCTGAGCATAGAGGAGTGGCTTCAGGATAAACAAGATGGGAAAGAAAGCCTGACACTATGGAAAAACAATATATTTGAACGAAAATTCACCAAAAACAATGAATTCTGTGGCACTGTACATATCTTGCAGCATGATGCAAATTCTACAGAAAATTCCACAACCGCAGAATCGCAGAATTCCAGGGGCCTTGCCTATACTTACCTCTGAGAACCGAGACATGCACAACACAGCTGTCTTTAATAAACAACAGCTGTGTCATGTATTTATTTATTTATGTCTTTGGTGACTGGGAAGGTGCACTGATCCAGAGAATTGTTTTCAGTCATGATCTGGGCCACAAGGCGGCAAAAAATAGGTACAGGTACAAACAGTCAATTACAAGATACAATACATGCACGCCCAACAGCTGGCGGCAAGGGTGAAGTGAGAGAAACAGTGGTAATGCAATGACAATGTGCAGACAGGGTAGACAGGTAATGCTATATCAGTATATAAATACAGACGGTGCAAGACACAAGCAGTAAAGTATAGTGTAAGTACTGTACGACACAGCTCTCTTTAATAAATGACAGCTGTGTCATATAGTACTTGCACCATATGACACAGCTGTAGTTTATTAAAGACAGCTGAGTCGTATAGTGCAGGCTGCTACTGTAACTGCCAGAGCTCAGGAGCTGTGTGGACCTATTGGTAGTACTTCACAAGATAATACCGTCGCAACCCTGCAGGTGTGGGGAAGAAAAGAAAAGTTCAGTCCAGGTGCCCCATTTCATTTACCTTGAATTGTGCTGTCACGGTTAGAGGATTACAGAGATATGGGAGAGTTAACAGCTCACTCTGTGAATGACAATTCGAGGTAATGAACAAATGACAGAGGAGTAAGAACCTATCGGAGCAGAGGCAGAGGAGTAAATGACAAAATATGTACTGGCATAAACATGGAGGGCATTATCTCATCAGCAGTTATACCCACTGGAAAAATGAAATATCACAATTTACCATGTTTGCCACAGAGTTCAGGAAGCAGCAAGTCTTAGTTTAGATCCCAAAAAGTAATTTCACCAATCGTGGAGGCCATAACATCGGGGGAAACTGTTGCAGAAGAGTTTGATTCAGCGCTGCTGTCAGGTTTTGAGGAGAACATGGTTCATTTTCCTGGTGGCGAATAGGCTGGCTGAGATGCTCAGGGGCTGAGTCACAGTGACTGGTTAGAGTGTCTGGAACCTCTACTGCAGCTTCTGTATGGCTGTGACATAGTTCCTCAGGATGATACTTGGCTTTGAGAGGATTTATATGTTGTTTTGTCTTCTCTGCCACTGGTTTGGAAGCACTGTACTAGTAGAGGGGTTAGGGGAATAACAGAATATATCCATATCCTGTGAATCCTGGACCTATTGGGCTGCAGTACACAAGGATGCATTGGCTTTGTTAGTCGGCATGAAATCAGGAACTATCTCCTTCCAAGTCCACATGATGAAGTCAGCTGCCTCTTGTGGGCTTGTAAAGTCATGAAAAAGACCATTACCCTCGATTTTAACAACAGCTAGACGTGTCATTTTATACTTCACTCTGATCCTCTGAAGTGTCCGCCTCACATTATTGAATGTAGCACGTGTTTTCATTAGCTTGGGAGAGTAGCGTTAATAGATATGGCTATGTCAAATAAGGACGTGTTTCTCTAGCCAGGGTAATAATTTTCTTTTTAATGGAATACTTAAAAAAAAAAGAGCAATAATGAGTTTAGGTTTCTCCCCAGCATTTGGACGAGGTACAAGAAATCTGTGAGCCCATTGTATTTCCAGAGGGCAGCCTTTGAATCCAAGGAGTTCTGTAAGCAGGTGTACCAAATCAGCCTCATTTTTTATTCTCAGCCCCTTCTGGCACACCAATGATATGCAGATTGTTCTGACATCCTCTGCATTCAAGACCATTAATCTTGTCCCACAAAAAAGCAATTTCTTTTTTAGGTAGCATTATTTCATTGTCCCTTTGATCACCCCATGTTGCCATTTAACCCCCCCAGCATTGTGAGACACTGGGGAGCCCACCCCCAGTGTCCTGAAATGCTGTTTTAACATTTCCCTAAAAAGAAAAAAATGTCCCACAATGTCTTTTTTGTTGTTTTTAAACCTGAAAAAAAGAAACGGACCCTAGTTGTCGCCGCCATCTCCCTACACCCAACCTGACCCACCCACTGAGCACCCACCACCCCACACCCCCCCTTACCCTATACTTACCTCCAGAAGTCAGCGGATATCATCTTTGACTGTGACAATTTTCAGTTTGCTGGCACTTACAGTTGCTGAATTGTGCATGTTACATTGTTTGCCCGTGGTGCTGTGCGACCGTTGAACGGATGTACACACAATTTTGCACACACGGTGTACTATGGTACATGTCTTCTTTTAACAATTTTTGATTCCGTTGGATATATGGTTCTTGTGTAGCCAAGTGGCAAAAATGTTATTTTTGGCACTCCTACACAGTTTTTTCTGACGTGACACTGCGCAACTGTTGAATAGATTCAGATAACATTTGTTATACATGTTGTGGTATGGTACATGTCTTCATTTACCAATTTTCATTTCAGTCGGTCATGCAGTTTTTGCACAGCAAAGTGACAAAAATTCACATGGTCAGGCCCCGCACTCCCACCACCACATTCTATTCACTATTATGAGATGAGGTTCACTGGTCAATGGTTTCTAGCCCCATCCCTGCTCCCGCTCTTATGTAGAGGAACCACATCTGCTCTCTTCCAGTCCTCCAGAACTATACCCATTTCCAGTGAGCTGTTTTGAATAAGGCCATCGGTGGGGCAGCCAGCACCTCCCTAAGTTCTTTTGGTACCCTTGGGTTTATTCCATCTAGTCCCATAGCCTTGTCCACTTTCAGAGCAGTAAGTCCCTTCAGGATTATTTCCTCTGAAAATGGACTTGCATCCACCTCCCCCCCTTCTCCCTGCTAGCTGCTCCTCTGGCAACACTATTTAGCACCTCATTGGAGATGGGATAGTTCCAGAGCTCTGGAGGAGGGCCAATGTGGTCCCTCTGCACAACAGCAGCAACAGGGAGGAGGTTAGTAATTACAGACCCATCTCACATCAGTGGTGGAAAAATGAATGCAGCTGCTGCTGAAGGAGAGGCTGATGGAGCACCTGGAGCTGTATGGGTTGCAGGACCAGAAGGCAGCACGGCTTCACAGGGAAGAGGTCATGTCAAGCAAATATCATAGATTTCTTTGACTTAGTGTCTAGGAAGCTGGATCAGGGGAGTGCAGTGGATGTGGCCTATCTGGACTTCAGTAAGGCCTCTGACACTGTAACACACAGTAGGCTTATAAAGAAACTTAGCAGCCTAGGGATGGGGAAAAGGTGGTGAGCTGCGTATCCAACTTGTTGAAAGATAGGAACCAGAGGATGGTAGTAAGTGGCAGTCACTTGGAGGATGGGAGAATGACCAGTGAAGTACCACAGGGATAGGTACTGGATCCAGCCCTCTTCAAATTCTTCATAAGTGATATTGGTGGGGAACTGGAGGGGAAGGTGTGTCCCTTTGGAGATCTGCAACATGGTGGGCACCCAGGAGGGGATGTAGAGAATGCAAAGGGATCTGAAGAAACTGGAGGAGTGGTCTAGGGAGTGGCAGCTGGGTTTCAATGCCAAAAAATGCAAAATTATGCACCTATGGTCAGGGCCCCTGGTGTTCTGCAGCAGAATTTTCTGATTTCTTCGGCAGCGCTCCTTGACTTCTGCGGCAGCATTTTCTGATTTCTGCAGCATGATTTATTCATTTCTCTGGCAGAATGCAGTCCTGTCATTGGCTAAATATGATGTGATGTCACCAATGACATCATATGCTGAGAATAGAGGAGGGGCTTCAGGATAAATGAGGTGGGAAAGAAAGCCTGACACTATGGAAAAACAGTATATTTATATGAAAATTCACCAAAAACAATGAATTCTGCGGCACTATATATATTCTGCGGCATGATGCAAATTCTGCGGCAAATTCCACAACCGCAGAACCGCAGAATTCCAGGGGTCTTGCCTATGGTGGAGAAACCCAGGGGTTGGGTATAAGATGAGGGGAGGTACTTGCAGCTGCCAAGCAAGAGAGGGACCTTGGAGTGATCATGTCTGATGATCTCAAGGTGGCAGAGCCACGCGACAAGGCAGTAGGTAAGGTGAGCCACATGCTGGGGTGCGTAGGAAGGGAGGAGGGGAATTTCTAGTAAGAGAAGGGAAGTGGTGTCACCTCTATATCACTCACTTGTGAAACCCCACCTGGAGTATTGCATTCAGTTCTGGAGGCCACACCTCCACAAGGACACTGACAGGGTGGAAGTGGTCCTGAGGAGACAACTAAAATGGTGCAGGGGTTGCGCAAGAACCCATATGAGAAGGGGCTGTGGGAGCTCAACATGTACTCCTTGAAGGAGAGGAGAGCAAGAGGGAACATGACTGAGACCTATAAGTACCTCAGAGGGGTGAACAATTTGCAGGAGAGGACTCTCTTTCACAGGAGAAGGAACACCAGAACATGGGGACGTGATATGAAACTTGAGGAGGGAAAATTTAAGCGGGATGTGAGGAAATACTTCTTCACAAAAAGGGTGGTGGATGACAGAGTGACCAGTGGAACACCTGGAACAGCCTGCCAGAAGAGGTGGTTGGGCAAAGGCAGTGAGGAGCTTCAAACATGCACAGGATCAGCACATTAATTCCCTAAAAGTATGGGTTGCATTGCATGATCCTGACATTCTTTTTCTTGTTGAAACCTGGCTGTCCCCTAAAATATCTGACTCTGCAGTAGCTCTCCCTGTATATACCCTGTTCAAGTTGGATAGGTCCTCCAAGTGTGGTGGGGGCTGTGCCATCTACCTAAAAAACTCCCTAAAGGAGCTGGCAGTGCCTGGAATAGACCTTGGGTGCCCCTCGCAGATCCTAGTGATTAAAGTGCTCCTGGGGGCTCACTGTAAAACCCTCACAGTCTGCTCAGTTTACATACCCCAAATTGTATGTTTATACAGAGCAAATTTCTATATTTCTGCACACCGTAGCGGATCCGGGGGGTGTGGAGGGCAGAGCACCCCCTACAGAAGAAAAGAATAATTATATTCTACTCATAAGGAGCGATTTGCACCACTGTGGTTTCAAAGATTTCTATTCAGATTAGCACTCAATCACTGTCCCACATTATATGTTACAGATCACTCTTGTTAGCGCTGCTAATCCTATCACTCGCTTATGCTAAACTGATGCTGCATTCGGATTTGTAATGTAGTCTGAGTTGCTGTTTTTTGTTATTTGATTCATTTCTTATTTTGGTTCATCGTTGTGCAATGCAATATTTCTAGCCGTATGCTTTCTAGCTGTGCAGGTGAAGTACAGACCCCATCAAACTGCATATGCCTTACTGGACTTATTGGCTAACTGTAAAAGAGGGTGGCTACCTCTCTCTGCTGATTTTTTTTTTTTTTTTTTTATTTTATTTTATTTAAACAGCAGTTTGGAAAACCTTTGAGCCATAGGCTCATTTACAAAGGTACCTTGTCACAGTAAGACAAACCAAAATACACAGCATAGCAGTACAACACATAAGTATAACAGTAAATTAAGACATAGATACAAACAAGCTGGAACAGGTAGGATGGATGCAAACAATACCAGAGTGATTGGCTGCTTTGTGTTAAGCAAGCCAGCTGGTGGGGGTTTAATGCCGTCCCTTTCTTTACTATAGTACCACTATTTTGTTGTAGAGATCATTAGGAGTCGAGCCAGCACGGCTTAGAAAAGCCAGAGGATGGTCATGGTCATGATCACTGGAACAGAGGAGATCCAGAGAGGAGCGAGTGGAATTAGAGACTATTAGCAGCGGCAGGCAGCTGTTTGGCTTTACACTGGATGCAGCGTTTTTTGTAAAAAAAAAAAAAAAACTAAAAGTATGTACAAGGATGGCTTCAGTTTCCAGTATTTTAAAGGAGTGAGGCCCTGCAATGAATGACCCACCATGGAATTGAGCTGGCGGCGTGTGCTCTTAGTCTTTCTTGTTTAAACCCCGTTGCCGATGTCTCCTTCCCAGGCTGTTGTACTGAACCAGCGATGGGTGCTCTCAACCCCGCCGCTGATATCCCCCCATGACTGACCCAGCAGTTGAACCAAAAACACCACTATCTGTTGCCTGGCCTTGCAGTTAACCCCTCCCCTGCCGGTATGGGCTTCAGGTGTTTAGCTGTACAGTGTAGCGGTATATTGGATTTGGATGCAGGCGTGGCTGTTGTGATCTCAGAGGAGAAAACCATAAGTGAGTACAAGGATGGCTTTCCAGTACTTTTCAGGAGCTGAATCCCCACCGTCCATGTCACGCCTGACGTGCCTGGAGCTCCCTCCCAACCTAGAATCAGTTAATTAAACTAAATCAGGCCCGCACTCATATTTTGTGTTACATTGCATTGCCTCTCATATTTTGTGTTACACTGCATTGCCTGCATCTGGGTTCTGTTTATCCGTGTGTCTGTCTATCTAGCGACTGGTGTGCTGCACGCCATGGCATGCCAGACGTATCGGTAGCCCATTAAAAAAAAAATGCCCACTGTGATATAGTGTGGATTGCTTCTTGGGGGAGGGTCAGGCAGAAGAAATATAGTTCCACGGACGGAAAACATGACCTCAGCCCTTTTCTACATGCAAAACGTCTGCAGGGGTCCGCCCATGCAGCCATAAAAATGAGATATTACATCTCTGATGGGCATTCCTAGGTAAATAAATTGTAATAAGAATTACCTTATTCTGCTGCTATGAAATAATGAAAATATGAATATTGTAATAGCGCATATCAGATAAATGTATAGTATAATCTTTAAGTTTCCTGTATTAATTACAAGGTTGCAGTTTATTTTGATTAAAGTGCAATGCTCATTTAAGAACCCCACACATATTGTGAGGGTGGCCCCTGATTAGCACTTTTAGTGCTCAAAACATTTTTTTTAATTGCTTAGTTGTTTAAAACATTTAGTTGCTCTTACTGGTTCCCCCTTATTCAATGTCAACAAAAGCTGCAAGGCAGCATCCCACAATCCCCTGCAGCTGATATCATGACCTGGAAGCAGCTGTGTGATTCCACTATACAAGACACTAGTGAGGTCCCACCTGGAGTACAGTGTACAATTCTGGAGACCTTACCTGCGTAAGGACATAGACAGGGTAGAGAAGGTTCAGAGGAGGGCAACAAAGATGGTGCATGGATTGCATCACAAGTCCTATGAGGACAGGTTGAAGGAACGGAACATGTACTCCCTGGAGGGGAGAGGGGATATGATGGAGACATGCAAGTATCTTACAGGGAGGAACAGGGTGCAGAAATACACTATTTTTAAGTGAAAAAGATGTTCCAGGACTAGAGGGTATGGGACAAAGTTGGAGGGAGGACGATTCAGAGGAAACGTGAGGAAGAATTTCTTTACAGAACGGGTGGTGGACAAGTGGAACACCCTGCCAGAGGAAGTGGTGGGGGCTGAAACAATCACAGGATTTAAGAATGCATGGGATAGACATAGAGGAATTCTGGAGGTCAGGGGTAAGGGGCAACAGACTTCTAGAAAAACATAAACTGAACTTGCGAGCTCAAATGGGCAGACTGGGTGTGCCATAGACCCTTATCTGCCAACACTGTCTATGTATCTATGTATCTATGTGTTCCGAATAGCTCAGAACTTTAAAAAGTTCCAGTTTGGTGATTACCAGTCCCATAAGAGGCTAAGTATAGGTTGTGCAACAGCCAAGGGCCCACTCCACAAAGACAACCCAGATGTGTGCCAAAGGTACCTATCTGGGCTATGAAGCTTCACACTCATGGAATGCCACACAAGTGGTAGCATCCACAGTCTCTGCCCACCAGAGGGTCCAGGGCCTGTTTGAGGAATAGTGGGTCCAGACATTGGGCATACATTTGGATTCTTGGGCCAGCGCACACATGGGTCCCCTACTCTGCATTGAGCAAGGGATTTTGAGATACTTCCATACCCCTTTATGGGCACATAAATACATTTTGAAAAGTACCACTTTACTGGACATGGCCCCCAGCTTTCTAGGCTGGGACAGAGTCAGGGGCTATATGGGCCCCCAGATATCTCGTGACAGCCTCATCAGAGGGGTATATACTGTAGATGCTACAGCAGGGTCCCGCTGGAATTAAATGCACTTCGTCCATGAGCCCAACGCTCCACAGAGATCTGCAAGTGAATAGCATGACTGCGCATACCCACACCCATGCCTACCCCAATTTTCCTGCCTGCATAGAAACAGGGGTGTTGTGGGAGATGGCATGAAAGGGCATACACACAGATCAGCATTTCCCACATAATTCCACACATGTGCAAAAGGGCACTCTGCAACTGCAAAAGCCCTGTAAAAATTGCATTTTCTGGTTCTGCCCAAAGTAACTAAAACATTCTTTAAGCACTGACAGTGCTAACGGGGGGATGTCCCCCTTTAACTAGACTAAGTTCACTACATTATGTTCAAGTAATGACAGTTGTAACTGAAATAAAAATAAAGCTTTACGCTGATGATGCAGTTACATACTGTCATGGATCGTCAGGTACTGAGTTGGAAGAGGTTTTGGCAAGAGAACTGGGATTAGTATAGAACTGGTTATGTAGGAATAACATGGTTCTTAATTGATCTAAACTAAGACAATGGTCTTTGGAACTCTTTCCAGGCTGAGAGACCATGGTAACAGTCTAAGTGTGGTGTCACTGGATGGGACAAAGTATGAAAATGTTACTTCCTTTAAATATTTTGGGGTAACCTCAGACACCACTTTGAGTTTTGGGCCACACATAGACATAGTTACGTCAAAAGTACATGCAAAATTGTTACTCTGTACAGAATACGCAACTTTCTAACACCTGAAACAAGAATGGTGATCGTTAACCAAAATTTACCACCACTAGTTAACTATGCTTCAACAGTGATTGACACACCTCCTGCAAATATACTGTCTAAGAAGACAGTCATCCTACATAAGATAGGGAGATTTACGCCACCAGCCCCAAATACAATGCATCATTGTGAGACACTTAGACGAGTGGGTTTGCCTCCTGTCCTCTTAAATTATAAGCTTTCCTTGTCCTGACTTGTTTATAGGATCTGGTAGGCTGGCACCCCACCCACCCACTGTGTATAGGTCTCTCATGGACCATGTACCAAGTTTCAACTCACGCTCTTCACAAGACTTACATCTTTTAAATGTGTCATTTACGTATACTCTAAGTGGCCAGTGAACTTTTGCTCATTCTGCAGCATCCACCTGGAATGAAATACCCCCTCACATCAGGTGCCTGCCTATTTAAAATGCTCTATCTACAGTGCTACCAACCCATCTGGCTAAACTTTTCAAATGTGAATGTTTTTAATGCTCTGCACCAATTTATAAAGTACTCACACAACTTGTAGATACAGATCGGCTGCACCGTCCTGTTCCAAAAAAGATAAATCCACTCAGATGTAGAAGGATAAACATACAAAGATTTAATGAAGCACCAACATGAAACTCCAAAATGTGCCCCTCCCCAAGAGTCTAACATTTTCGCGTGATACCCGTGCTTTCTCAAGACTCTTGTACCAATTTATTGCACTGTCTAATTAACATGGAACTTTATTGTCCCTCTCTATTATTGTCCTGTTGTACCAAATTGTTGTCTGCTCTTAATTGACATCGGCACTTTATAGTCCCTATTATTCCTGTTTGTTGTTGAACTCTTTGTGTCTGACCTCGGGGCTATATCTGTAAACAGAACTGTACTCCAGTGTACTTACCTGAATAACAAAATAAAAATGAAGTGAAAAGCTTTCACTGGTTTCTAATTTAACACAGGAAAATTGTTTTGGCACTTAGGAGTATAAATAAAGAAGGCAAGTTATTTTTACTGGTTGGCCCCTGGGTGCTCCTGGGAGGTTCCTCATAGTGCAGCAGATTACAGGAACTAGCAGAGTGCACGAGAGGGAGACAGTGCTTTGAATTAGAGGTCCATGCAGACTGGAAATGGGGCCAAGCCCCAGAACTGAACTGCTAAATTGATGTGGGACCCCCAGATCCAGAAGAGAACTGTGTGCAAGCAATGTGGATGAGTGTTTCATGCACTAAATGTAATGTTTTTGAACAAGGGACACTAAAGGAGGCTGATGCACCCAGCTACACATGATGGCCTACTCTTTAAGAGAAAGAATTAACCATTGCCTGAGGGCAAACAGTTACTGCCAGGGAAAGACTGCAACCTAAATCTGGGGCAGCTGTGTCTTAAAGGAAAACTACACCCTCATTTCTTTTCAAATGTATTTGTTTCCATGTCAACAGACAGCTCTTTTTGTGTAGCTGTTACAGATACATGTGATTGCTTTAGTTTATTTTCACTGTTCATACCAGTCCCCGTAACTGTCCAGAGGGGTCTCCATTTTATGGTTGGTGAAATCTCATTGTCCCTAAGAGCTGCATTAGTGTATGAGAACATAATACATCTGCGCCCTTTAGGCTCCGTAGTATGCCAGTCTGCTTAATTATAGAGTTTTTGCAAAACAAGTTGCAGCAAGGCATGAAATACCACCTATACCTTCAGTTAGCTTTGCAAACTGTTTGAGTTGTAATACAGGGGTTTTCCATTTAAACTGCACTCAATTGATTTGTTTCCAGACAGCTTTTTCAGGATATTTGTGCTTTCAGCATAGAGATACATGGTATGCATGTGTGATGTGACATCATGTTCTCATATGATAATGCAGCTCTCAAGGACAATGAGATTTCAACAACCATAAAATTGAGACCCCCCCCCCACACACACACAAGGATGGTTACAGGGGGCTAGCATGAACAGTGAATACAAACTAAAGCAAACATTTATATCCCTACTGGCTACAGGAAAAGAGTTGTCTGCTAACATGGAAACAAATAAAATTTACAAGATATGAGGGTGTAGTTTTCTTTTAAAGCCATCCTCAGATGAGGGGGGGGATTATGGTCTTTTCTGACCATGGACCCTCCTCCATGTCTACCTGCCTACCAGGGAAATCTTTGCTGCTCGCCCTGCCATACATAAAATTGAAGCCCTGGCTTTACTGAGGCCTTCTTTTGTGTCCGTTTGTGGGGGGAGACGTGAACTTTCAGCCAGTAGAATTCTACAAAAGTCTGAATTCTTGCATTCCATGATAAACAAATATTCCGTCTATTGAACGTGTGGATAGACAGATGCTTGACAGCTGGGGAAGGACTGTGGTTTACTAGCTACAGTTAACAAAACAAAAAACCTGTTTCGAATATGATAAATGTTGGCTTTTTTTTTTTTAAATGTTCTCAGTTTACCCATTTTATAAGTACAATAGAGAGACCTTAGGGTGTGCACTATGCTAATCAAACTGCACTACCAGGGTCTGGAGGCACTCCACCTGTGATGCTGTGCCTCACTACACCCTCGAGCATGTGGTTAGATCAGCATTCATTCATTTATGTATTTATTTATTTCACTTTGTTGACTGGGTGAGTGCACTAGGAGCTAGTGCCTTTTTCAGGCATGAACCGGATGCAGTGGCACAGGCAATAGAGGAAGTAAAATGTGTCAATAGAGGATACATAAAAGAAACAACGGTACAGTAGTATACTTGAATTTGATAGAGATCGCAATACGTTTGAAAAGGGGGTGGACATTTGGAGCTTAACACGGAGTTATATACACTAGATTGAAAGAAACAAAGGTGGGTAGTATTGCTGTAGCGAGTGAGGCTGTAGTCACTAGAGAGAGTGAGGAAGATAGTGAGAGAGGGGAGAGAGGAAGGGGAAAAGTAGAGGTCACTAGATAGAGAAAGGGGGAAGGAAGGAAGAAGGAAAAACAGGTGGGGGAGGTAAGTGCATAGCTTGTTAGGGTATATAGGTGCATGGGATGGGGGGATTAGTGGAAGCAGTTACAGGCTTGACCAAGGAATAACGTGCTTTCAGAGAACTTAGCAAAGGCAAGAGAGACTGGAGGATTTTTGATAAAAGGCGTAAGGAGTTCCACATAAAGAGCTAGTACAGAAGAAGGAGCGTTGTCCCATTTGGGTGTAAAAATATAGGACTTACGTAGATTGTTATTACAGGCAGAGCAGGATGAGGGAGATCCATGAACGATATATATATATATATATTTTTTGTTATATACAGTTTTTAACTTTTCTGTGTTTTTCTCCCACCCAGGCCACTCATGCACACATGCATGCGTGCACGTGGAGGTGCACACCCATGGCGGGATCTGGTGGCCCCTTCCACCCCACCCCAGACTTCAATCACCACTCCTGCCACCTACGCATCCCAATGGGCCTCCACTCGACGGGAGCAGAACTACGGAGGAGCGGGCATCCAACCCTGGAGGGGAGAACCGAGGCTCAATCCCGCTCCAACCCGCCCTTCCCCCGAGCCAGCTCCCTGGCGACCCAAGGTCATTCCTGAACCCAGGTCACCAGCGAGGTGCAAGGTGAGGCATCAGCACCTCAGACCTCAGCACCACCAGGCCAGCCTCGAGATTTGGTTTCTTAGGTAAGCAGGGAAACCAGTTTTCAAGGTTTTCTTGACAAATGTGGTAAGTGTCAGATTGGCTTTGAGGTCAGGAGGAAGCCAGTTAGGGAAATGTAGGGCCAGACAGTGGTGGGTGTTAGACCTACTACCTGAGGCAAATTTGCTGATTTTATAGTATAATGTAAATTTTTTTGTAATGTAGATTTGCAGGCAGCATCGACGACAACCCAGCCGTAGTCAAGAGAAGAGATAAGATTTGCCATTGCAATATGGACTCTAGCAACAGGTGTTAAGAACTGGCAAACTCTGTAGAAAGAACCTAACTTCTGGTGAAGGAGTGAGAGAGATGGTATGCTGGAGATGGGATTCGAAGGACAGTGTGGGATTGAGGTAAACATCGAAGTATTTGAAGGACATAATCTTTACCAGGGGTGTGCTGTTGTCAATGAGGATATAGAACATGGGGAATAACTTGTTTAGGCTGTGCCTAGTCCCAAATAGCATGGACTACATTTTAGGGAGGTTAAGAAACATTTTCGTGCATACAGACCAGTCCTAGAACCTGGCAAGGCAGGAGCCGAGCAATTGGTTGATGACATTAATATCGTTACGGTGAGTGAAAAGAACAGCATCGTCTACATATAGGAGGGTACATATGGGTTTACAGACTGTGGGCAGGTTGTTTATGAAGATGGTGAATAGGAGAGGGCCTAAAACAGAGCCTTGGAGGACACCCCTGGTGATGCTGTTTACTCCAGATAGGGTGTCTCCTATCTTTACAGCCTGCATTCTGTGGCTTAAGTAGTCTTTTGAACTAAGCAAGTCCGGGAGACCCTAGACTGAGATCATGTATCCTGATTATTAGTAACCTATGGTCGACCAGGTCAAAGGCCTTGGTCAGGTCCACGAACACAGATCTTGTTACAAGGCCTTTGTTCATGGCATGGTAGATGGCATCAGTGAATTCGATCAGGGCAGGGTCGGTGCTATGCCCTTTCTGCAAGCCATGTTGCTCAGGGCAAATTAGGTCATACTGCTGCAGGTAATCCACTAACTGACTGTGAAAAATTTTTCTTGCAGCTTAGCTAAAGCAGAGAGAATTGAGACTGGGCAATCATTTTCAAGGGATGTCTTTTTGCCCTTTTTGTGAATTGGGATGACTGTTGAGGTTTTCCCAATAAGCAGGCACCGTACCAGTCAAGAAGGACAGGTTCAGGAGTTTAGTAATTGGAAAAGTCATTTGAGGAGCAGCAAGTCTAAGGAATTTGGGTATGAGACTGTAAGGGCCAGCGAATTTGTCCACTTTTAGTGCAGCAAGTAGTTTATGAAATTCTCGGTAAGTGACCCTTTTTAAGTAGAA
Organism: Neoceratodus forsteri; assembly: GCA_016271365.2. Taxonomy (NCBI): domain Eukaryota; kingdom Metazoa; phylum Chordata; order Ceratodontiformes; family Ceratodontidae; genus Neoceratodus; species Neoceratodus forsteri. The sequence goes on along the minus strand of CM028135.1, from coordinate 21,224,642 downwards.
AAGGAGTCAGTGCACTTTACTTTCGACATTGCTGGGACTGTGAGTGGGAGTAACATTAGATCTATATTTGGCCAGGTTGCAAAAAAAGTAATTGAAAAGGGTTGCAGTTTTGGACAGGTCGATGAGACTAGTACATCGGGGTCTATGGTGAGTGGAGTGGATTGAGAGTGGTCATTAAGAATCAAGTTTACTGACTGCCAGAACTTTTTCGGGTTGTCTAAGTTTGAAAGCTGTTGGTTTTTAAGGTACAGAGTTTTGGCCCTAAGGATTTCCCTCTTGCATTCATTCCTCAGGGATCTGTAGTCATTCCAATCAGAGGTGAGGTGGGATTACTTGAACTTACTCCAGGATGCATCTCTTTTATGTGTAACCACCCAGTCCCCTGGGGTTACTAGAATCTCCTCAGTTACAGTGCTAGGCAGAGAGAGGCAGCTGGTGATTAACTGGTTAAATGGGGTTTTTCACCTGCTCACTCTTTTGATTACTTGGCTTCAGCTGAGATGAAAATGATGAGCTCATCTGGAATTCTCGTAGCAGCATAAGTCTTTACCAGCTGTGATTTATTTATTTATTTATTTCAATCTAGGAATACAACAATACCTTAGAGCCGAGGCTCTTTTACAAAGGTTCCATGTCAGAGAGTAGAGTATACACCTTTTTATAACAGACAATAACATTTAACTAATAGGACATGTAGATTCAGAGCACAACAGAAAGCAGGGAATAGTGACAGAGGCAGGACTGCGGAAAAGGTGTGGGGTGATAGGGGACTGCAGAGTGAGGGGGTAGGAGGTGGGAAGGAGGTAGGAGGTGTTGAAAGAGAGGGAGAGTACGAGAAGGCAGTGGGGGGGAAGGAGGGGGCAAGAGGAGAGAAGGAAGGGGAGGTGAAACATGGGGTGGGTGGTGGTGCGGCCCAGGTGCCTTTTCATGGGCAGACTGGAGAAAGTGCTAGAAGAGGGGCAGAGATTGTTGTAAGTGCTTTGTGAGGAGGCATGGGTAGTAGGATGAGGGTATTAATTGGCTGAGCAGTTACAGGAGCTGGAGGCAAGCAATGAGAGGTGCAGCATGGACTTGAATAAACCAAGTGTGGGAGCGGTGGCTAGGTTGCTGCCAAGGGAGTTGAGCCAGCTGGTAGCCCGATAGGCAAATGATGTTTGTCCTTGGGTTGTGCGACACTGGATGATTTGCAGAGAGTGAGGTTTGGAGCTCCTTGTAATGATGTTGCTGTGTCAAGGTGTAAGGAGAGCACAGACTCCAGGAGGAGCAAGACCCATTGTAATTTTCTTGGCTGTGATGCAGGTTTGGTGTTTTATGCAACTGTCAAGTTGCAGCCACCCAGTTTGAGAGTAGAGGTCACATGTGTGGGTGAGGCGATGGGATCCTGTGATGAGTCGACAGGCTTTATTTAGGGAGGTCGTTATACATTTGAGAGAGGTGGCAGTGGCAGAGCCATAGATGATAAGTCCAGAATCGATAATGCTTACAATGGAGCTTTGGACATCGACTGATAGTGCTTCAGAGGTTAGGTGTTTCCTGTGCCGGAACAGTAGGCCTAACCGGGTATTGGCAGACTTTGCAACATTGTTGATGTGGGCAGCATAAGAGAAGTGGGAGTTGAGGGTGATACCAAGGTACTTGAAGGATTGTGTTTGTTCTAGGGTGACACCTTGCTTGGTTTCAATGGAGAGGTGGTATTGCTTGTTTCTGTTGTGGAGGCTGCTTAAGAACATGGACTTGTTTTTTTCTGGTTGAGGATCAGCTTATGACTTAGGAACCAGGTTTCAACAGAGGAGAATCCCTGCTGGAGTTTCTTTTGCAGTAGTTTAGGGTCGTGGTGTGAGGCAAGGATTACTGCATCATCTGCATAGAGTATTATTTGTTCAGGGCAGCAGTCTGGTAGTGAGTTTAGGAACAGGCTGAAGAGGAGGGGTCCCAGGAGGGAACCCTGGGGGACTCCGAAGTGGACAGGTCTGGGATCAGACTACGTATCAGCAATTCTAACTGTTTGGGTCCGATTTTCTAGGTAGCTCTTGAACCAGCCAATGGAGTCAAGTGACAGCCCAGCATTTTGGAGCTGGATTAGCAGGAGGCGATGATTGACGGTGTCAAAGGCTTTTGTTAAGTCGATGAAAATGGAGCTTGTTTGCTGACCAGTGCCCAGTGAGTTATGGATTGCGCCGGTGAATTTGAGTAGTGCCTTGGAGGTATTGTAACCCTTTCTGAACCCATGTTGTTGTTTGCACATGATGTTGTGTTTATCCAGAAAGTCTGTAAGCTGGTGCAATACAATGCGTTCTAGCACCTTGGAGAGAGGAGGTAGTAAGGAGATTGGTCTGAAATTCTCATGGGCAGTTTTGTCACCACTTTCGTGGATGGGGTGACAGTGGCAGATTTCCACTTGTACAGGAACAGGCTAAGGCTGTGAGAGAGGTTGAAGATCCTGGTCAGAGGCCAGAGTACCTCTTCTAGGGTGAGGGACAGGAGTTTGAGGTCGAGAGAGTCATTGCTAAATCTGGATTTACCAATGGCTTTGGTGACATATTTGCGTACCTGATGAGTCTTGACTGCTTTAAAGTAGAAGCGTGGTTGACTATCAGAGGTAGTGTTTGTGGAGGTCATTGGAGCATCATCTTCTTTGAAGAAATCAGGTGGTAGGACTGAGTTTAGGTCAGTAAAAGCTGTGCTAAAAGTGTCAGCAATGATTTTAGGGTTGAGCGTTGTAATTCCATCAATGTTGAGCACGGATGGGGGAGATTTGGATGGTTTCCCAGTGACTTCTTTTATGTTTTTCCAGAAGTCTCTACCGTTACCCCAGGAGTTCATGAGGGCGTTCTTAAAGTAGGCTGATTTCTTTTGCCAGATGGATTTGGTACAGTCATTACGTGCACGTTTGTAGTTTAGGATGTCGTCTAGCCTTCTGGAGTTTCTGGCCAGCTCCCAGAGGTAATCCCTCATTTTTAGTTTCTTAAGGAGGTCTCCTGTGAGCCATGGGTTACTTATTTATTTATTTATTTATTTTTATTTAGCTTTTGTTGACCGGGTAAGTGCACTAGACAAATCCTGCCTATTTTCAGGCACGACCCGGGGGAGGGGGATACAGATGAATGCCAACTGACCTTGAACCAGATTAAGCTGTTGGTGGTATTTTTAGTGAATGAGGGAAATTTGGCCAGGACACCGGGGAAATTCCCTACTCTTTTCCATAAGTGCCATGGGATCTTTAACATCCACCTGAACTACCACCAATCCAGGCAGATGGGACCTCGGTTTAACATCTCATCTGAAAGACAGGACTAGGGTGAGAAAGTAGGGCTCTCAGCTCACAGCCTCAGCTGAACACTCCTCTATCTTCAAACCGCAACTCTACACTGACTACAGTCTCAAGATTCTAAACTCCCTCCGAGGCAAAGCCCTCACAGTTGCTACTATCTACATTCCTCCTAAAGAACAAGGAAATGGTCTAACCGCTGTGCTGTAGTTTGTCAAGTCACTTCCACCGGACACTGAATCCATCCTCCTAGGTGACTTCAACATCAACTGGCCTGTGGCAGAAGCAGGTGCACATAAGGACTCCGTCACTGAGGCAAAGCTCACCTAGATGGTAGACTCACCAACCAGGAAAAACTACAGGACCCTTTGTATTTTTTTGCAGGGGCATATGTGTCACAGGCCTCTATGAAGATTTTTATGAAGTGGTCCAGGGCAGTATTTACAGTACATTAGTTGCTTTGAAGATTGGTGACCAGTCTTGATGGAGGAGGTGGGATTTGAGGCATGGTAGATGACCATGGGGTAGAACCCTGCTAGTGATAGTTTTTGGGGGAGGTTTAATATATTTATTTGACCAAATGCAGCTAACAGGGGAGTGGTCGCTGAGAGAGTCAGGAAGGATCGGGCAGGGATTTATTTAACTCTAAAAATCGATTAGCGTTTTGCTCATGAAAGTGCTAAATCTTTGTGAAAATGCATAGCTCTTGCCTCGCTGTGTTTAACAAACACAGCACTTCTAGAAAATCTATATAAATACTTTCTGTACAGTTAGTATAGTCCCAAGAAAAAAACTGCTAATCAATTATTTAAAACCCTGGGATGGAAGTGTTTGAGATCTGTGAGGGGTGACTGGCAAGGATCCAGTCCAAAAGTTTGCTGGTTCTGGTCCTGTAGTTTTTCCTGGTTGGTGAGTCTACCATCTAGGTGAGCTTTGCCTCAGTGACGGAGTCCTTATGTGCACCTACTTCTGCCACAGGCCAGTTGATGTTGAAGTCACCTAGGAGGATGGATTCAGTGTCCGGTGGAAGTGACTTGACAAACTACAGCACAGCGGTTAGACCATTTCCTTGTTCTTTAGGAGGAATGTAGATAGTAGCAACTGTGAGGGCTTTGTCTCGGAGGGAGTTTAGAATCTTGAGACTGTAGTCAGTGTAGAGTTGCAGTTTGAAGATAGAGGAGTGTTCAGCTGAGGCTGTGAGCTGAGAGCCCTACTTTCTCACCCTAGTCCTGGTATTCTCCAGTTTGCCAAGAGAAGTGGTGGAAACCATTGTCTACAGCAGAATCTCCTGATTTTCATCCTTGGAGGGGTGAAAAGGACTGCTAGAGGATGGATCCAAGTGGCAAGCCCCTTTTTGATCCAGGATGTTTTGAAGCTGCCTGAAATGTCTAACAGTGAGTAAGATCTGACTTTTGCTGCAGAAAGAAAAAATTACTCACCTTAGTAATGTTGTTTCTTCTAATGGAGTCTTGCTATATTATGACATATGCAGTGAGTCCCAACCTTCGAACTGCTCCGGAGGTGAAAGAGTTAACCTTCCATGCCAGGCATGGAACGCAGAGCTCAAGCTCGGTTGAAACTCTGTCTGTTGTTCTTCAAACTCAAACCGTCAGATCTTTATGAGCTAAACTCACTGAGGTCCTGTGTGGAAGCTGTAAACCTACACTAGCCAACTGGCTACTAAACATAAGAACACATTTTTTGGTCCCCAAAACAAAGACTCAAGTCAGGAGACCCAAAAAATGAAAAACACAACACCAAGTCACCCCAAAAAGGATGGGTGAAACAACAAGGTGGGCATCTACTAAGTGCCAACACTGCACTGCCCACCCACATCCCAAAAACAAAGGGTCTGAGAGAGGCAGGCAGAGGAGGTCATATATATAAGACTCCATTAGAAGAAACAACATTACTAAGGTGAGTAATTTTTTCTTCAAACAACATGAAGCCTTGCTATATTATGACATATGCAGACTACACAGCAGTACCTCCATGGAGGAGGGACAGAACCTACTTAGGAAATAGGCTCTGAAGCACAGCTGTGTCAAACTGAGCATCACTCCTAGCCTGGATGTCCAGGGAGTAATGCTTGGTAAAAGTGTGAACTGTTTTCCAGGTAGCTGCTTGACATATCTCTAGGATAGGGATGTCCTTGGTAGCAGCCAGATAAGCAGCTGTACCTCTGGTAGAGTAAGCCCCCAGGCCTGAGGGAGGAACCTTACCCAGTTTTTCATAGCAAAATTGGATACAAGAGACAATCCACCTGGCAATGGATTTTTTAGTGGCAGGTTTCCCTTTACTAACCTCACCATAAGTGAGGAACAGTTGGAGGGAGTCAAACCTGTGACCCTTGGTATGTTCTATGTAGTAACTAAGGGCTCTTTTGACATCTAAACTGTGCAGTCTCCTCTCACCAGAGGAGGAATGGTCAGTGAAGTGCACAGGGAGAGACATAGATTGATTAAGGTGGAAATCTGAAACCACCTTAGGCAAGAACTTCCTGTTAGTCCTGAGGACCACCTTATCTCTATGAAAGGAGATAAAATCAGGCTCCACTGACAAGGCTTGTAATTCATTTATGCATCTGGCAGAAGTGATAGCTACCAAAAACACAGTTTTCCAAGTCAAGTACTTAAGCTCTGCTGAAGACAAAGGCTCAAAGGGGGGTTGCATAAGCTGAGCAATGCAAACATTAAGATCCCAGGCAGGGGCAGGGGCCCTGAATGGAGGGTTGGTGTGAAGCAACCCCTTGAAAAACTTGGAGAATACAAGATGAGCCGAAAGAGAAGAGGGCTTACCTGCTGCTAAGAAAGCAGACACAGCTGCCAGGTACACTTTTAGGGTAGCTGGTCTCAGCCCCAAGGTATTTAAGTGGACCATATAACCCAGGACTGTGGGTAAGTCAGCAGATTCTGGGGAAATATGCTTTCCAGAGCACCATATGGAAAACCTCTTCCATTTGGAATTATAAGTAGCCCTGATGGAAGGCTTCCTAGAAGCCTTCAGGATATCCATTACACCTTGAGAGAGGTGTAGGTCAGCAAACTCTAACTCTTCAAGAGCCAGGCCTTGAGATTGAGAGATTTGAGGTTCGGGTACCAAACTATCCCCTGAGCACAGGTTAACAGGTTGTGATTCCTGGGAAGACACAGGGTAAGGTGGACTGCTAAGGACAATAGGAGTGGGTACCAAGGCTGTCTGGCCCAATCTGTAGCAATCAGGATCATTCTGCAGGGTTGAGATCTGATTTTGACTAGCACCTTGAACAGGAGAGGGAAGTGGGGGGAAAGCATAGAGAAACTTCCCTTCCCAACTGAGAAGGAAGGCATCCAGAGGGACTGAGCCCAACACTGGGGGCCTGCAGCAAAAAAGGGGAAGTTGGTGATTGTCTGGGGCTGCAAAAAGATCTATCTGCAGGGTGCCCCATCTGGCAAATACCACCTCCAAGACCAGAGGGTCCAGTGACCATTCATGATGGCCCTGGGAAATCCTGCTGAGAGCATCTACCAGGACATTGTCCTTGCCTGGGAGGTGAACTGCCATAAGGGAGGTGTTCAGTGAGTAAGCCAGAGACCACAACTTCATTGCTTCGGTGCACAAGGCCATAGACCGAGTGCCCCCTTGCTTGTTGATGTACCACATTGTGGTGGTGTTGTCTGTTCTGACCTGAATAACTTTGTTCTGAACAGATTTGGAAAAAGCTTGAAGTGCTAGAAAAACTGCTCTGAGTTCCAACAGATTGATGTGGACCAGAGATTCCTGAGGGGATCACAATCTCTGGGTAGTGAGGTCATCCATGTGAGCTCCCCACCCCAAGAGGGATGCATCTGTAGTAAGGATTAAGGAGTGAGACTGAGGGGCAAAAGGAACCCCTATCTCAGATTGCTCTGGTCCTGCCACCACAGTAGGGCTTGGATCAGGGTTCGAGTCACTGGGATCAATTTGGTTAGAGGGTCTCTCCTTTGAGACCAAAAGGCTCTCAAATGGAACTGGATGTCCCTCATCTGAAATCTTGCTCCCTGCACTATTGCTGTAAAAGCAGCCATGTGCCCCAGGAGCTGTAGAAAGTGCCTTGCTGGTTGAGAGACCTGTAGGGTGAATGAGGAGGCCAGAGAGACCAGGGTCCTTGCCCTGTCCAGAGGAAGGAAATGTCCTGGCCTTCTCTGTGTTCAGCTCCACGCCTATGAAGGTGAGGAGCTGGACAGGCTCTAGAACTGACTTTGGAAGATTCAGAAGGAAACCTAGAGAAGTGAGCAGTTGCTGAGTTATCTGTAGATGTAACTTGACTTGGTCTAGAGACTGGCCTACTATGAGCCAATCATCCAGGTAAGGGAAGTTGGCAATTTGTTGCCTTCTTAGGTGGGCAACTGCTACTGTCAGGCATTTTGTGAATACCCTTGGAGCAGAGGTGAGGCCAAAGGGCATTGCTCTGAATTGGTAATGGCCTGAGGGCAGCTCGAACCTGAGGTACTTTCGATGGGAGCTTCTGATGAGAATATGGAAATAGGCATCCTTGAGGTCCAGGGATGCTAGCCAGTCCCCTGGCCTTAGAGAGGGTAGAATAAGTCCCAGAGTCACCATTTTGAATTTTGGTTTTAAAAGGTGCTTGTTTAAGTATCTGAGATCCAGGATGGGCTGCCATTCTCCTGTCTTTTTTGGGGTAAGGAAGTACCTGGAGTACAAGCCTTTGCCCTGGTGTAAGGGTGGAACCCTTTCCACAGCTCTGAGAGCTAGGAGGGAGGAGACATCTGCCTCTAAGGCAAGAGCCTCTGGAGGATTTGCAGGTGGAAAGGATCTGGTTCTCATCTTTGGAAATTTTTTGAAGCTGAGAACCAGTCCCTGGCTTACTACTTCCAGGACCCACCTGTCTGATGTAAGAGACTTCCAGTCCTGGACAAAGTAAGCCAGCCTGCCCCCTACAGGTAGCTGAGAATCGGCCCTGGCAACCCCATCAGGGTGCCTGCTTGGCAGGGGCTTTGGGCTGAGGGGTGGAAGCAGGGCTGCTTGTACCCCGTCTGCCTCCCTCTAAAGAACCTCCTCTGGGCATAGGCAGAAGAGGAGGCCTGGGCTTGTTAAAAAGGCCTATGAAAAGGCCTGCCCCTGCCCCTGGGAAGCCGCCTTTGAGGATTGGCCTGCCTTTCTTTGGACTGTGCACTCCTATAGGTGGTCCTATACTCATCCATTTTCTTCATGTAATTCTCTGTCTGCTCCCCAAACAGAGAATTACCCACAACAGGAAAATCCATGGCCTTAGTCTGGGTATCCTATGACAGGCTAGTACATCTGAGCCAAGCCATTCTGCGGAGTGCCACAGATGTAGCCATGACTCGATGACACATCATTAGAGTCCACTGCAGCATGGAATTGCACCTTAGATGCCTCAATACCATCAGCAGCCACCTGCTCCAGCTCCTGGCAAGCTGGCCAGGGACCTGCTTTGCTAGAGCCATAACAGTATCCCATCTGGATTTCTGGTATCTGGCAACATAAGCCATATAATTCACCTGTCTGAGTCCCAAGGATGCTGCCATGTACTGTTTCTTTGCCATGGCATCAATCCTCCTGGAGTTCTTATCTGGGGGGTGTGAAGCCAAGGGAATATTAGCCTTGTCACAGGCTGCAGCCTGCACTACCCCAACATGGCTGCATTGTTGTGTGAGGAACTCCGTATCAGAGTCTGACAATGTGTACCTCTTGTCCATTCTCTTATCCACATGAGGTATAGTGTGAGGAGCTTTTAAAATTTTAAAAGTCTGTTTCCTGAAAGATTTATGCAAGGGAATAGACAGTCTCCTAGACTCTGGGATATCCATCATTTCCACATAGTCAGGCTCCTCTTGATCATCCACAGCTTCCTCCATGGGGAGCTGGTGGGTTTCAGCCACTTTTTTATAAAACATAAAATGAGAAGGGGACTCAGAAAGCCTAGGAGGAGACACTCCTGAAGGTCTGTCTGGGGAGATGTCCGGGTCAATGGGCACATCCAGACTTTCAAATCCACATTGACTCTCCTCATACTCCTCTTCCCCCTCCTCTGGTTCATAATACTCCTCTAACTCATACTTTTGAACCGGTGGAACCGGCCGAACCAGGCGCTAACCCGATGGTGCCGGTTCGGTCAGAACCGGGGAAAGCGACTGGACAATTTTTATCACTTTGGCTATCTCTTCAGCGGTTGGAGAGGAAAGTTTTGGCTCCACACCAGCTGATTTTCTAGTCCTTTTTGCTGGACCTGGCTCCTCCGAGTCGGATCTCCTTTTGCTCGAGGAAGTCTTGCCCTGGTCAGAGGGCACTCCCTCCAGTTCAGTTGGAACCAAACCGGGCTGGCCATCCGGTTCAGCGGACTTTTTGGCCTCCCTTTCCCTGAGTCTACCAACTCTCTTTTCCAGGGTAGCTGCAGGAAAACTTTTACAAATCTGGCAGTCTGCATTGAGGTGGTCAAACCCCAGACAATAAACACAGGTGGTGTGGGATCAGCCTTGGCAAAGACTTCCCCACACACACTGCAGTGTTGAAACCCAGTGGGCTCGGTTTTTCTTTTGGGTTTCTCAGACATAGTGCCAGTCCTAATCAAACTTACCCGTTTATGGCAATCTGCCAGGTAAGACTCTCTTATCGGTTCCCAACTGTGTCACGGGTCATGGAAAAAAACATAATAAAATCCGTTTTTTAGAACCGATAAGAACCAGTAACCACACACTAAAAGATAGATTAAGATATTTTAAGCAACTTGATCGGTTCAAACCGAACTGATAAACTGTTTACAAGTTCCACACAGAATAGAAATAAATGTAAAACCTATCTAGTATTCACAATACCACAGACAGAGTCTGAACCAACTGGTTGCGGTTTAAATTCGGTTGAAAACTGAGAAAAACAATACTTTAACCGACAAAATGAACTGAGCAGAAGGAGAAATCTCCGGAGCAACTGTTCAGTGAGGCGGAGTAAAGAATCTGACGGTTTGAGTTTGAAGAACAACAGACAGAGTTTCAACCGAGCTCGAGCTCAGCGTTCCATGCCTGGCATGGAAAGTTAACTCTTTCACCTCCGGAGCAGTTCGAAGGTTGGGACTCACTGCATATGTCATAATATAGCAAGACTTCATGTTGTTTGAAGCAAGTGCCTGTGCTGTTGTGTTCTCCGGCTAAAAGGGAAATGCACAACTTTTCTGTTCAGAAGTGTGAGACTGTCCTCATTTAAAGTTGGCCAAAATGTGTAATATCTAGCGGTATGACTATATCACATTGTTTGAAACTTTAGTTCTTCCACTACCAGTGTAGTGTTTTAAATGCTGGATGCCAAAGTTTCATTCAGTAAGCATTTACTGAAGTGTGTTCAATATGTTTAAGGTGTAACTCTGAAAAATGGCTGAGCATGGATCTGGGAGCAAAGGGTGGGCACTCAGACCCCCATCTGGAGTAACCAGTTCAAGATTAACAGGTCTAGTAAGGGCACCTGGTTACTTTAGACATAGGGCCAATGTCTGAAGAGGACTTTATCTCCTGAAGTGAGTTGTGCTAGTCATTAGCAAAATGTATGTTCAGTTGTGGCCAGTGCCACTAGAAGCAATTTCAGTTGCGGCCAGTGCCACTGGAAGAAATGTTAAATGTTCTATGCAATATGGGAATCCAAGGTGCAAGCGTCCTGTCAGTAAATGTGTTTCAGTTGTGGCCAGTGCCACAGGAAGAAATGTTCAATATCCTATGCTATATGGACATTCAAGAACAAGATGTTCAGTGTCCTACAGTGTGGGAATACAAAGAGTTTTCTGTCAGATACAGTCACTTTGTTGTTCTGCAAGTTCCTAGTGCCACGATGTGTAAACCTTGGGGATTCACTATTGCTTTAGAGAATATATTTTAGAATAAAGTCACACTCTAGAACCCCATCTATGGTTTGGACAGTTATGTTATTGCTTCCTGTGTGGAGTTACTGGGTACCCCTTCAGAAGTATAGATCTAGCATAGCCCTAGCAAAAATGTTCTCTCATCAGGACCTGGTTTTGTAAATACACAATAGGTCAACCCATTTAGGTAGGAAGAAATAGGCTGTTGGTTAACTAGGATCTGTGGCCTATCCTGTAGGTAGGGAAGTGGGCAGACTAGATGGGCCAAACGGTCCTTATCTGCCATCAAAGTCTATGTTTCTAGGTCATTTTGCTTTTGTACACCCCAACCCCTTTTGATTCCTAGAAAAATTAGCCTGGTTAAGGGTGCCAGGGGCAGCTAACTGTGTAAAGTAGTTGGGGGGGTTACATGCACATAAAGGCAAAGATGTTTCTAGTGAGCCAATTTTATTTCTTTGGTTTAACCCTACATGTGTGTAGGGAAGCAAGCTTGTCGAGGATAGATGTGCAGATCTTGATAAACAGATTCAGTGCAACATTGACATCAGGGGGCTGCGTCTAAGAAAGATCAGTTGATGAGAGACAGGTCATGTAGAAAGGATGCAGAATCAAGACTGGAACAGTTTCTGAAGGAGATGAGCCTAGGTGGGGAATTTTGGGGGGCACTATTATGCCCATTGCCAATAGGTAACCAGGTGGTCACTGACAGCATCACTTAGCATACCTGAGGTAATGATTCTTTCTGGCTTTTTGACTAAAATCCAGTCAATCTGAGTGTGGTTACGAGTTTTGTGGGTTAGTCTGGTGGGGGTTCACAGGCATTGATACAGCTAAGCTAATTCAAGAAGGGACTTACAGTGAGCTTTGTTGTCCAGCCAGTTCAAATTTAGGTTGCCTAGGACAAGTAACTTAGAAGAGGGGAGCTGCTTTATCATAAGGGAAAGGCCACGGAGGCTTTCAGTTCTGCTTTGGGTGGGCTGTAAACACAGCAGAGTTTTAGAATTTTTGTGCCCAAAGTAATATTAATGAGTAGCCATTCACACTGGGACTCAAGGGAGTGGGGAGGGTCACATGGTTCTGCCTCAAGGTCGGAGTGGACATAGAACATGATTCCACCTCCCTTTTTGGACAGCCTGTCCTTGTGAAAGATAGTAAAGTTTGGGAGGGAGATTTCAGAATCCCTAATCAAGGGGGTGAGCCAGGTCTCAGAGAGGGTGCTTATATGGGGTCTATATATTGAGGTGAAGGCATCTATTTCATGCATTTTCAGGGCCATGCTATGGGTGTTTAGGTGGATGATTCAAATACCTCTGTTTCCAATCCAAATTTGTGGGGACAGGGGAGTAGTTACTAGTGGGCCAGGGTTTGTTTCTACATCCCCTGAAAGCAGCAAGAGGTGATATGATATAAGGAGAGCATAGCAGTAGATAATGCATGCAGGGGGAAAGTGAGTAAGGGGGCAGAATAGAATCCAAGGAAGTGGATGTGTTTCCTGTGAAGGAGACCAAATATAGGGAAGTTTAGGGGTAGCGATGAGATGTGATTGGTAGTGTGGGTTTCATGGCCATGCTCATTGCTGACAGCTACACTATGTAAAACCGCATCAAGAATTAGGAAAAACCCTTTGTAGACCATGATGTGGCAGTTGGCAAGGAAGCGAGAAAAGAAAAGAAAAATGGTAGAGGTTACGAATGAGGGGGGTGTCAAACATGAGGGGCTGGTTACACAGCGGAGGGTAAGAAAAAGACATAATCAACAAAGGAATAGTAAAGGGGGAACGTTTAGTGCGTGCCTGGGGGGAACCAAAGAGGGATGTTAAGGGAGGGGGAACTAAAGCTGGCAGAGATGAACCAATCAGATTACACTGAGGGGTGAGAAAATGGGTTGACTGGTTCAGGAGAGATCACAGGACCAACTTGGCAGTATAAAGCTCACACCACCACAGGTGGGTGGAAAGCACTGTCCATGCCGCGTCATGTCTTATTGCTTATGTGAAACAGCGCAGCCCACATAATTGCACATTCTGCTTAAGTGCACACTTTTTTCATACCCCATTTCCCCTATACCTCAGATGTTAAATTTATCTCTAATGTGCTCAACATGAAAGTGCACATCCCAGTTAAATACACATTTTTCTTGGTGCCCTGCAGGAGCTGGTCACTGGGTACTTAAATTGCACTTAAATGCACATTTGCACCTCTGTGTTGGTGTGAGTTGTGATAATTGCTGATAACTGCCAACAAACTATGCAGCAGCTGGTTGAGACCAAAGTAGGCAGGTACAGCAAACCATGCTGATGATGGAGGTGAGGGAGGTCAAGAAAAACCTGCTCGCTTTGGAGCAAACAGTGGCCCTCATTCAGAAGTTATCACAGCCCAGTGTTAAACGTTCTGATGTTGCCCAGTAACATAGCATAAATGTTCAATGTTGTCCAGGATTTTTTCTGCAAGAGAAAGACCAATGTGAGAATGAGAAACTGGTGAAAATTGTTCCCCAAAAGACAGAGAACCAGAAAGATTGATTCAGTGCAGCTCTGCTCCACTGGTTTACAGCCAACCATGATAATTATTATGCCTGAATAATAATATGTTTGTGTCTAGAGCAGCAGCCCTTGTATTACTAGTATCTAAAATACCACTTTAGGATTATTCATGTATGAATGTAAAATGTTGTCAAATTCTATTGTATTCTAGTTTATAATTAAAATGCTGTAAAAGTGATTTTTTTTTAGCATAACATAGTAGTAAATTAATGTTTTATGCACGTTACATTTTGAAAGATCAGGTTTCAGTCCAACTTTTGAACCTGTCATGACATAGAGTATTGGGTGTCGAAAACATTCCGTGCATTCAGCTAGCCATACTACATGAGGCACCTGTAAGCTCTACTCCCAAACTCTGGAACAGACTGCTTCCCCTTTTGGGAACAGCTCATAGCCATCTCCTTTTCAAGGAAAAATGTTAAAAGAGAAAAACTTACCTTACAGAAAAGTCCTCTTGTCAATGTTTTTACTGTAAATATTTGTTGTATGTTCTTGACTCTTGGTTTGATCAATTAAATCTATACCTCTAATGTACATGTTTGTAATTACTTCCCCCTTCTCCCAAGCCCCCCCCCATCCATCCTCAGCCACCTCTGAGCCACGTTGCCACCATCCACTCCACTCACCCTATGGCTTCCCCCCAATGGTGGGGAATCCAGGCAGCCCAAGCCCCTATCAATCTCACAAATCCTGGCAGCTTCAGGTGGGCAGCCTGCACAGGGCTGAAAAGTACAATTAGCAATCAACAGTGGAACCAGGCATTTCCTGCTTTTTCCCTCAGTAGGATAAATGCTCACTGTAGTTCCATGCAAGTGTCTGCACAAGCTTTTGTTTGACGGCATATGGAGCCGGTCCAACATCCTCCTTCCCCTGATGCTCCTGCCTGCACTGCCACCTGGGGTCACAGAGGTGGCAGGGTTGTGGCAGAGTCTTCACCCGGCCTCAGCTACCCTTCCCCCATTGAGGAAGAGAGTATCCTCTGGGATGTTCAATCCTCCAACCCCTTGCTAGGCTTCCAATTACCTTGGCTTTCCTGAAACTGTCACTGGCATTGCAAATGACAGGGCTGCCATTACACCAGTGGGGTCAGCCTTATCTGTAATATGTGCTTCATTTTGCACCCTTTATGTGTTTCTGCCCAGTGGCCAGGTTATTTCTGAAGACAGGTCTTCCAGACCAGTGAGCTTACCCTGAAAACAAATAAATGAAATTAAAAAGGTAAACTATTATTCAAAATGACTGCTGTGCAAATTAGATTTATTGCATTGCCAATGTAGGATTCACTGGATTCTGCACTGCAAACTAATTAACTTCCAGTGGAAACAGACTGCAAATTGTGCAGTCCATCCATGCTGTATGTAAGTGAGCAGCAGTAGCTGAGAGTGCACATGATGTCACTATACCTACCAGCTCATTGTTATTCTGACAATGACAATGTGAAGGCTAGGCTTTTCTCTACAATTCCTGCTTATCCTGCCTGACTTGTCACCTGATTGAGCTCTGCTATCACCCCAACCCGGGAGACATGAGTTCTAACAGCAGGATGAGCAAATAAACTCTCCGTTTCCTAGAAGTGTCACCCAGACAATAGCTGAGTAGGTACAAGTTTGGTTCTGCTGCATTTTGCATTCTAACTGTTTTCAACCCAGTAGATGTCAAACTTATTACCAATGACAGATTTCTATTAATTGAAATGTTGATAATACTGTACATAGAATAAGCTATTTAAAATATAGCTATATATATCACAGAGACAGAGAATAAATGATGAGTAGATGTGTAATACAAGGAAACCTGCTCACCAAGGGGCTAATCAGATAATAAGGTGACACCCCCAAACAGCAAGAGGCTTTATTATTTAATTAGCCCACAAGATGGGTATATTTCCCTGTATGCCAGACTTACCCATCATTTGTTTCATATAATACTTCAGGATTGATGTGATTTACCTTACAAATTGTGAGCATGTTAATTTCAAGGTTTTTCCTCCTGGGATAGTTTCCAGGTTTGCTTTCTGATATATTTGGCCCCTCTGTCTTTTTGCAGTGTAGAAGCATTTTTGTTTGGGGCACAATTTTGGCCCAAGTGTGTTTCTATAATGTAGGATTCCCCTATGCAAGCTGTCATGTCTGTGGTCAGTTGTCTACTTCATTGGTGGCATCTGTGGCTGTACTTGACAGCCTGAAGCAGTGTGTGTGGTCAGGAATCCGGTCTGTGGTTGGGAGCAGCATGTGGCATCAGGACTTCCTGAATTCTGTCATTTAATATTGCATGTTGTCAGAGTTATGGATTCTGTGGTTGGGAGCAGTTAGCATGTATGGAGATGGAGGCAGCAGCGGGGAGGGCATGGCATCTGAGGAAGACACCCAGAGCATTGAGAACATATCGGCAGGTGCATGGATGTCCTGGCAGTGTTACATAAAGATAAAGAGTTCAGGGACATGGCTGTTTCCTGATAGACATGGATGGGGGAGTCTGATCTGTGTAACTGCCTTTTTTGTGATAGTTTATGTGAGTTTTTTAAACGTGGTTTGGGTAGGGTGTGTTATTATGCATGGGAATTTTGCAGTTGGTTTCATAGGTATGTTAATTGATGTGTACATCGATCAATTGTTGGTCATTAGCTGTATTAATTAGGTCTTAATTGGTTGGCAATTATTGAATTGATGGTTTATTTACAATTTTCTGTTTTCTATTTCTGTATCTATATTTTCCCACAGTATGCGGCTTTAATTGCAGAGGTATAAAGTTTTAATTGGCAGGTACACCGTTTTGATTGGGAGATATACTACTTTAATTGGGAGGTATAATAGATAGATAGATAGATAGATAGATAGATAGATAGATAGATAGATAGATATATCATGCTGGTGCTATACCAGCATGTTAGGGCTGAGTTAGGGTTTCTGTCAAAACCCCAGCTATTGACAGCTTATATAACTTAGGCATCTTAGACCCTAGGACAGTGAAATGTGACATGCACCATCTTAGTCCAAAGGGAACATTTTCAACAAAAGTGTACAAAAATGTGTTTGATAGTTTTTTAGTTACAGATTGTTGCATTTATGTAAAATTCCCCATTTTAAGACTTTTTGTGCACACATTTTGAAAAGAAAAATGGAGAAAGTTACATTTTGGAACTTTACAGGTTCTTTAGACCTTATTTAAGGATACAGCCTTTTGGTGGTTGGAGAATGGAATCTTTTTCCATTCCATTAAGTTATTATTTTAATGTTTAAAAATTCACATTTGCACAGATCAAAGCAAACATAACTGAAAACTTGGATTCCCCCCCCCCCCAAGTTAAAATTAGAAACATGAAAGAAGTAGCTTCTCACTCATTAAAGATTAAAAGCAAAGATTTTTATTTCTGGCCAAATAGAGAAAACAGTTCCCCTATCCCAGCGCCTTGTGGTGCTACCATTTCTTCAGGGGGATTGGTCCTACATGTTAAGAAAAACTATATCTCATAAAATTTCCTTCAGATGTGCATCACTATTGTCCATAAACACCGGGACTAGTAGCTGTCCCTAAATGTTATACATCATACAGTTCCTGAGCATCTCCTCATCATCCTGGTGCTACAAAGGGTGACATTCATCCAAAACGAATGCATAGAAAATCAGTATATATTTAGAAATGTTAGGTAAGAGAGCATTGTTATTAAAAATTGCTGTATAAACCATTAAATCGAGTAAGACACATTTGTTTTCCTTATAAATGATACATTATATATAATAATAGAGTTTTTGTGTCTAAATAAGGTACAATTATCCTCCTCAATATTTAGAAACTTAGAGAGGTGACAGCAGGAGGAGACCAAAGGTCCATCTAGTCTGCCCATTTGTTTACATGGACCCCTGTTGGGCCATGTCTGCTAGCATTGAACTCTTACTCAAGAAGAGTCCCAACTCTCGACCCTGTGTTGCATGCATGTCCTGTCCCAACCAGGTTTATTTATTTATTTGAATTTTGGTAACTGGATAAGCTCACTGAGACCATGCAGTCTCTTTTTCAGGGGCTACCCGGTGGAGGGTACAAAGGAGGAGAAATACAAATGTATAAACACAGCCAAGAACATACAATACATAGGCACTTGAATGAAGGAATACAGATTAAAACGGCATACAGCAATACAAATAATGGCAGTATTGCGCAGTGGTTTAAGGCTCTGAGCAGCAAATCTGGAGACCTGGGTTTGAATCCCACAGCCTCCACTTGCATACTGTGTGACCCTAAGCAAGTCACTTAACTTCCTTGTGCTCCCAGGTTGCACCTGCAAACAAGCTTTCAGCTTAGTGTGTCTCACCTGATAAAATAATTGGTAATGACCTGTAAATTCAAACACAGCATGGATATCAAAAGAGAGAGATACAAAGATAAGCTCATAGAGCACAGTACTTTACGAAAACAATGCTATACATTATATACATAAACATAGATTTCCAGGATTTGGGGGTAGTGGAAGGAGGAGGAGAACAAGGCTGATACAGGCAAAGATTATGATCAACATAATATACATAGTATACAGCATAATATGCAGCAGGTAATACACAGCAGCCTAGTTTGAAGGAGGTGATTGTTTTGGCCTCCACCACCTTGGCGGGTAAACTATTTCAATGTGCCACCACCCTCTTGAAGGAAAAAGGCATAAAAATATAGAGATATAGACTTTGACAGCAAATAAGGACCACTTGGCCTACCCAGTCTGCCCATTTCCCTACCTATTGGATAAGCTACAGGTCCTAATTTTACCAACAGCCTACTTCCTCCTTCCTGACATCACGTCTGAACCCCCCCCCTTTGAGTTTCCAGTTGTGCCCTCTAGTATTAGAGTTGTGGGACCCAGTAAACAATTCTGAGTATGGCACTTTGTTGATGCCTTTCAGGTACTTAAATGTCTCAGTCATGTCCCCCCTCTCTCGTCTGGCCTCCAAGGAGAAATAACTTCAGCTCTTTCAGGCATTCCTCATATGGCAGGTCATGTAGTACTGTTATCATCTTTGTTGCCCTTCTCTGGACCACCTCCAGTCTGTTGATGTCCTTCTTTAGGTGTGGGCTCCAAAACTGGATGCAGTACTCCAGCCGAGGTCTCACCAGGGATCTGTAAAGAGGTAGTACAACATTTCTGCTCCTGCTGTCAAAGCTTCTGCTGATGTACCCCAACATTCTGTTGGCCTTGTTACATGCAGAGTTACACTGACTGGTTGCCTTAAGGGACTCATGAATTATCACTGCAAGGTCCCTCTCCTCTGATGAGGTATTAAGTTGCACCCCATTTAACCAATATTCCATTCTAGGGTTGTTTTTGCCCAAATGCATCACTTTACATTTCTTTCCATTAAAGCCAAGTTGCCAGTGGTTGGACCATGCCTCAAGTTTTCCTAGGTCAGCTTGAAGTTTGCTGATGGATTCTGTGGTATCCACCCTTTTTCCCAATGTAGTATCATCAGTAAACAGTGCTAATCTGCCATTTATGTCCTTACCTATGTCACTAATGAAGATGCTGAAAAGTACAGGACTGAGGACAGAACCCTGGGGAACCTAACTTATAACATCTCCCTTTCTTGAACCCACTCCATTGATTACCACCCTTTTGCTTCTATCTTGGAGCAATGCTTTTATCCAGTTAATAAACTGGTCTGAAATACTAGTGTCTTTGAGTTTAGCTAGCAGATGCATGTGTGGAACTGAGTTGAAGGCTTTAATGAAGTCAAAATAAAGCAGGTCAGATGGGTGCCCTATGTCTAATTTGTCTGTTACCCAATCGAAGAATGATATGAGATTCATCAGGCATAATCTTCCCACTGCTTGGGGTCTTGGAGATTGTTTCTGTCCAGGTAATCAACTATGTCTTTGTTTAATCAGTGTTTCCATCAGTTTGCATACCACTGAGACCAGACTAATGGTTTCCAGGCTCCTGTTTGCTCCCACTCTTATGCAGGGAGATCACATTGGCATTTTTCCAATCCTCTGCCACTACCCCAGTCTGGAGGGAGAAGTTGAACAGTCTGGACAATGGTTCCACTAGTTCCTTGGCTAATTCTTTTAAGACTCTAGAGTGAATGCCATCTGGACCAGGTGATTTATCTTGATTTAGACTTTCGAGAGCTTCCATGACTCTTCTGATGGTAAAAGCTTGAGTTCCCATAACTTTTGGTTTGCTCAAAATGCCACTTCCTGGCACGGGCCTATCCCATTCCCTGGTAAAGACTGAGCAAAAGAATTTGTTGAGAATTTCCACCTTTTGTGTATCATCTTTGACTATTGTTTCACCGTCTTGATTATTGTGCTTCTTTTTTTTTTTATTTTTATACTTTGGTAACCAGATAAGCCCACTAGGCACAATGCCAGTTTTCAGAAGAAATCTGAGGGCACTGGAAAGGTTAAGTGACTTGCTCAAGGTCATACAATATGCATGTGGAAGTTGTGAGAAGCAAACCCAGGTCTCCTGGATGTGCCAAGCTCATTACTCTAACCTCTAGGCTATACTGCCAGCCTCATTGTCTCACCAGTTCAACAGCGTTACTCTACAGTTCAAGCCCATAAGGGTGATGGGGATTAGATTTTCAGAAAACACAATATGATTTAGAAGTTGGGAGGTTTCAAAATCTAGATGGCATTTCTATTTCTAGTGTTTCATGTATTTAATAGTCCTTTTCAAACTAATACATGCACTATACTGCCCCCTTGTGGTTATCTCCACATTGGCCTGGGTTGTGCCTGAAAACGGTCCATTGGATCAGTGCACTTTCCTGGTAAGCAAAGTCATAAATAAATAAATAAATCTCCAAATAATATCTCCAATTTTTTAGATTTTAACAAAAATTTTAAGCTGCAAAATTTGCACCAATGTATTCTATAAAAGATTTTGATGTCTTTATAGACATAAAATGTTCTCAAGAAAACTGAACCTAAATGTGCATTTTGTTAAAAATAAGCATGATCAAGCTACGAATCAAACAACTAGAGATATGGATTTGAGCCCTCTGACTGACTTTGTGATCAAGCCTATAAAAGAATTATTAAAAAAAACATCAACTTCTGTCCTGTTCTACTCACTCACCATCCTGACTTTTGAAAAAGCCATGCTTTTAGAATTAGAAATCATTGTGCTGATGTCATGAAACTCAATTATGTTAACATCACCACAGCTGAACAAGCAGCAATTGAGGAACTACAGGATAACCCCCACCTTGTTTTCTAGCCTGCAGATAAGAGGGGACCTATGGTTTTAATGACTATAGAAGGCTATAAACAAGAGATGTTTAGGCAACTTGTGCATACTGATTTTTATGTAGATTTAAAATCTGATTTAACAATCATATTGAAACAAGAAATTGATGGTTTCTTAGTGAATGCTTTTGAGACTGGTTTAATCTCTGAGAATACGCTTGACTTTTTGACAGTTTCCCATCCTGTGAGACAGACCCTCTATGTCCTTCCAAAGGTCCACAAAACTCTGGTTGATCCCTTGGGACACCCTATTGTGTCAGGCATTTGCTCTTTGACTGAGCCTTTGTCCAGATTTATAGAACAGCATATCAGTCACCTTGTACCCAAGTTACCTTTGTATATAAGGGACACAACACAAATCTTGGGCATCCTGGGGGATCTCCAGATGGAACCAGATTGGCTACTGGTTACGATGGATGTGGAGGCTCTGTACACACATATTCTGAACAAGGGTGGATTGGCAGCAGTACATTTTTGCTTAGAAAATATCATCATGTTTGGACCTGCTTTTGTTGATTTTTTGTGTTCTTCCTCCAGTTTTGTAATACCTAAAAATAGCTTCCTTTTCCAGGGTCAGTACTTCTTACAGGTTAAGGGAACAGCAGCCACAAATGACGCCGTGCATGTGTGCAAGAGACTACAGAATATTACGCCCTGACAAAAGACAACAGCCAATAAAAAACAAAACAACGGCTGCAAAATGAATGACAAACTAATTAAAATAATGCCATGGAAACCGCACAGCCCCGAATGAATTTAAAGAGCTACTGACACCTCAAAGAAAACTTTAAAAATTATAATAATTGGGTACAATTCTGCTTGTATTCCATTTATATTTTATATACCTATGTCATCCTACATTGTTATGCTATTGCCAATGTTTACTGATTTCTCCTGTTCACATTTTTCCTACTATTAGATGTTCTTGACAATGCCTATTAGCTGCTACTGACTCCAAACTTACGTACCGTCCCCTACCCTTGTGACGAAGATCCTTTGTAAATGAGCTTTTGGCTCAAAGGTTGTAATTCTGATTACTAAATAAATAAATTAAATAATATATTTCTCCTCACCATAATTTATTACTAAGGAAATGTGTATGAATATATGATCATTGTCCCTTAGAGTTTATTTTGAGTTCATCTGCCTCTATAGCTTACTCCCTACTCCAAGTCACAATCCTCTGTTATGACATCACAGTCTGTTGCCATGGGAGTAACTGTGATGTCACAAACAGTGCTCTATGACTTCAGGTAGGGAGAAAAAGCAGGAATAAACTCTTCAGGAGCAGAAATCCTGTTTTCATATAAATGACCTCAGTAATAAATAATGGAGAAGAGAAATACAGAACTAATGGGAAATACAAGCTGGACTGTGTCTAAATATTATGTTTTGTTAAAGTTCACCTGAACGTGTCACCAGCTCTTTAAATAATACCATGGAAACCACATAGCCGGTGTCAAAGTTCATACACTGACTCCTCACACCGGCTGCTTTGAAAAGAATCACTCACTTTCATGAATAAAACAAAAAACTCACCAAAACTTCTTCCAAAAGGGAAACCTACACCTGTTGTACAACTCGAATATGACATGGGTGATAGTGGGATAGTAGAAATATCTCCACTCACTCACTGAACTCATGATATCCCACTCCTGGCTTTGCCACTCATGGGATATCAAGAGTTGAGTGACAGCTCATGCAGATATTTCTACTATCTCACTCACTCTCACCCATGTCATATCCCACAGATAGATAGATATTACATATACAGTGTCAGGCAATGACTTAGTAGGTTGTAAGCTTATCTGTGAGAATGGAAAATCAGACGGTCATGGGTTCTAGTTCCACATCAGGAACCAGATCTACTACCCAATACTGACACTGTAGTGCATCACTAAGGGGGGCACTGCTGAACTGTTCCCCTTCAGATAGGATGTTAAACTAAAGTCCCTTCTGCCCATCTCAGATTGCCATCCAGGCGGAAGTTAAAGATCCTGTGGTACTTATTGTAAAAGAAGGGGATTTTCTGAGGTGTCCTGGTGAACATTGAACATTCCCCCATCACTAAAACAGATGCATGCAACCCACCCTCCAGGATGCATCTGGAAATTAGCTCTTACAGTTCACTGTGCCTTTCCTGGTCAAAGTCTTTTCAAAATAATGTAAAAAAATTTAGCTGGCTAGCTGCTGGCCTAGCATTATAAGGAAGACCCATTTTCAAGAACGAGTTTGGTCTGCAATTAGGCAGCCAAGGCTAGGAATGCTGCTGCAGGCAGAGTAGTGTGGCCCAGGGGAAAGGTGGTTCTGAGTTCTGCTGCTACAGTGATCTCTGTGTCAGACCAGGATGCTTGCTCAGTAGGACATGATGACTCAGTGGGCATGCCCAGTGTCAGTGGGTGGCAAGAAGGGTGGGCAAAAATCAGCTGAAAAAACACCATCTAAGACAGGCAGCCCATGTTATTCTCGGGCCACACACACCACCGCCTCTGACTGTTAGATGAGACAGTTGTTGGGGCTGGTAGCTCCCCAGAAGGAACCAGAAGGGTTACCGTACAGGCAACATGCCACCCAGCATTACAGTGCCAGGCATAACCTCTCCTGGGAGTTACAGCATCAAAGCACCCTCCCAGGAAACAATCAGCTTTTTGAAGGGGGCTTCACCCACTACACCTCCGAAACTAAATATAATCTACTCTAGGGCAGGCATGTCTTGGGGGGGGCAGAATTTGTGTGGATGCACAGAGCGGCATCAGTGGGGGTACTCTAAAATTAAGATTGCCCCTGTCACTGTCGCCCTTGTTGTGGTGCCAAATTTCAGTCGCACTGCCAACAGTATACATGGCTGGAGAAGGTGGGTAAATATTGAACAGATGAAAGGAAATAATATATTTCAGTTGATGTGAATATGCTTTCTTTGATCAGAAAATAGAATACCACTTTTACACCTGAAAGTAAATCCACAGAAACAGCTGCTGTGACCCAACAGTGGGGCCAGTGCTGCATGAAGGGTGGCAACCCCAGAGCATGACCAATTCCATGCACACAGCACTCGGGCAACACAGAAACTTAACAAAGAAGTCTCAGTGTATCAGCAAAATAATATTTATTTGAAGAACTGGGCTCTCACCCAAACCCCAGCACTTCGGCAATTAGCCATTGTCAGGCTTTGAATCAATTTTAACCAGTTAAATGAAGAGAACTGTAAAATTAATATTGAAAGTATGGGGAGGCTCACAGTAGCTGGTCCTCATAGCTAAGAAGTGCACCCCAGTAGCACATGCAATACTGACATTGACTAAAACTCAGAAAGGGACTATTTTTGAAGCTACAACCACAAATGGGCCATCCACAGTTCCAAAAGTTAATAAAATGTCGTTCTGGCACCGACTACAATGCCTTTGGAAGAGCACATTCTGGTGTTACCCAGATGTGTTTTCACAAGTAATGTGTGGAACCAAACCCCGGCAGAATGGAACATCTTCTGCTCTTGTTGACAAGTCAGATAAGGCCTTCTGCTGTGTCTCAGACCTGGTTTAGAAGAGTTTCACTTGTAAAGACAAAACATGAGATTTCTACAGCTGTTCTTTATTTTTCTGTCCAATATTTTAGAAAGCCCAAAGCAGACCTTATGTGGATGAATTGTTACTATACTTCATATTTCTGGGAGTCCCTTTTGTTATAATGACCTGCCAAAGAAACAACTGTTGCAAAACTAGCTTTATGGGATTGGATTATTTCTGCAGAAGGCAAGTATCAAAAATTCAACAGTTTGATATTGCATTGCCATACCAGCATCCCACACTCAGAAGTGGATTCAGGCACTGTGGCAGATGGCCAGGGCTGGCAGACAGTGCTGTAGAAGGCAGAGCTTCTCATCCTAAGGAAGGGATGGTGCCACACCCACCAATGCAGTAACTCCAGTGGATGACCGGGGAGAGTGTTCCTCCCAAGGGACCAACCATGTGTTGGCACCATCAAGAGGTTATAGGGTGGAGGGCAGCATAAAACCTGGTAGAAAACCCACAGATCACTAGGAGGATGTGTTTAGGTACTCATGGACCTCACACAGCAAGGACCTCAACTGGAGGGACCATGGTGGTAGTGGCTGTTGAGAATGGGAGCTCATCAAAAGTTTGTAGACCTGAAGAGTGGGAGGGTGACTCCAGAAGGTAAAGAGCTAAAAAAATAAAAGGGTTGGATTCTAATTTGGAGACAATTTCATGACAAATCTTTGATAGGTTGACCTGGTGGTGCAGCAGCATAGCGTTAAACTGCCATATAACAGACCTAGATTTCATCCCCACCCTGGGAATTTGACCTCCTATTTTGGGCCCACAGAGTTCAAGCAGCATTGCTGAGGACAACTGATGCTTGAACTCTGAAGATGGTGGGAATAAAGGAGACCAAACAGTTTCAGTATCAGAGCCTCCCCCAAGCTGCTTGAAAACCTTCAATTCATTTACGTTACTTTGTCTTCATTCCACCATTTTACCATTTTAAAAGGGATCTTGGTCTCATCATTTGGCCAAACCACAATTAGCCTGACCACCAACAACATGGTGACTCCCTCAGTGGTCAGATACCTACACTTCAAATTTTAAGATGCCAATATGAGCTGAGGTCCCACTGTTTTCTCTCTTTCTTGTGTGGAAACCACTATCTGACTTCATATTTATATAGTGTGCTCTGGTCTATAAGAGGCACATGGTAAGTGAGACCACCAACTGTTGAGCATACCCTCTTGCCCCATGCCAAATTCAGAGCTACAGTGATATTGCTGTGCAAAAGCACATGCAAGCCATCAAGAGCATGTATGACCATATAACATCTATGGGGGATCTCAAAAGTTGAAGCGCACAGGGAAATAAACTGGGAGCTAAAAGTGGCAAGCATAATGAAGGTATATAGGTCCATACTACAGTCTGAGTCACTGCCTCAGGGTCCCACAGCCTGGGGAACACACCCTATACTAACATAATATTGTGATGGCACAAAAGACTTAGGGTTCATCTTGTCTGCCCTTCCAGCTGCACGGCAGTGACTTTACTAAATTTAAATACTGACACACATCCAAGTTTTAGGAACCCTGTGATGTCACAGGGAACCTGCTGTTACAAGTTAAAATAACAGCATATTGAGGCTATGGGCAGATCTTTCTTACCCTGGTAGCCATTGTCTTGTAGACTTTGGATTCCACTGGGCTAAACGGTATAATCCACCATATTCAGAACCAATGATGTATATGGTCCTGAAAAGGAGTGCTGCAAAGCAATTAGCACACAGCCAGCTCAGGGGCAATATTCAGACCATTAGCATGCCCTGACCAGAGCACGCTAACTGGCTGAACATAGGGCCATGCTGGCTCAGTGCATAGTCGCTGTGCACTGTGCTAACTAAGCCCTGGACTAAATATGGCCCCCAGGAGCCCACTGGACATAACGTGGTCCAAAGGGGACAGCATCAGGGCTCCAGTGGGTAATATTCAGCCCTAACATGCTAATGAGTCAGTTGGGCATGCAAGGTGCTATGGTCTATTTTGCATACCCATCATGGGCTCATTAACATGTGTGCACCCCCCAAGCACCTATCCTGTAGCTATCTTGAATATCTCTGTCAGTCTAGTGGTCTTCCCATCCCCTGATTGCCCATACTGTAACTGTCTTGAATATTCCTGGTGGTCTAGTGGTCCTCCCACCCACTGATTGCCATTTTGTTGCTGTCTGGAATATTCCTGGTGGTTTAGTAGTCCACTCCATAAGGGCATCTGGTCCAGCTGCTCAGGACACTCCTCATCACACCCCCTCTCACCCTGGTCACCTAAGCTAAACTACAGCAAAAGTGACAGTGACCAGCGCAGCCTCACACTCACCACCTCTGCTGGATGCTATCTGACTGTCAGTGAGCGATCATGAGTACTATAGAAATAGCTGTTTTTGCGGTACTTGTGATCGCTCACTGATAGTCAGATAGTGACCGGCCAAGGTGGTGAGTGCTGTGCTAGTCAACATCACTATTGCCGTAGTTTGACTTAAGTGATCAGGGTGAAGAGGGGATGTGGAAGAAGGTCCTGAACAGGCAGGCTGGTAGGAAGTTGGATGCCATTACAGGGGAGGACTAGCAGACCACCAGGAATATTCCAGACAGCTACAGAATGGACACTTGGGGGGACCACTAGATCAACAGGAATAGTCAAGACATCTACAGGATGGGAGATTGGGGGCATGGGGAAACACTAGATCACCAAAAATGTTCAAGAAAGCTATAAGATGGGCAGTTGGGGATGGGGGACCACTAGACCACCAGAAATATGCAAGGCAGCTACAAGCAGGTGATTGGAGAGGCAACCATGCACAGGGATAAGAGCAGTGTTTTGGCAGTGTTAAACAGCACTGTGACAGAGGTTGTCTGGCACTGCTTAAACTGCTGAATATATGCATGGGAATCCCTCATTTGCATATGCACTGTGGTATATTCTGCATGGCAGCCCTGTTGGGTCAGTGCAGTGCATAGAGGGCCTTTTAATATGGCCCCTGCCCTATCGATCTGTGCTAGTCATGGTTAATATGATACTAACCTGTTTAGTGTTGCACTAACTGATTATGAGGACCCTAGAGCTGAAAAACCCATGAACAGAATAAAGAACATCTTTATAACGTCAGTTTTTCTTCATAACTTTCTGTGTAATTTATGGATTAAAAGGTAAAAGTTCTAAACATTGAAAAAATTGAATATTTCTACATAATGTTGCTGTTTTTTGGCATTTTGACCCTAAATTGTCAACATAGGCTTTTTATGACCCCGCCATATGATCAAGAAAAGTGGAATTTTTAAAATCCTGTCCAAAAGGGGATTTTGTAGGGTGACTGCAAAAAACATATTTTGGAAGGAATTTGAAAAATGGCACTCATCATGTGCATGATGTAGAGCAACACAAGGTCTGTGTTAAAAATTTGGGCCCAAAATCTGCACAAATAACAAAGTTAAGAGTAAACATTGAAAACAATTAACATTTCTTCACAACTTTGTTGTTTTTTTACATTTTTACCCCAAATTTTCAACAATCTGTAGTCTTGTTATGCTCAAGACAGGTGGATTTTTTAAAACCCTGTCGAAACGGTTATTTCACAGAGTGACTGCAAAAACATGTTTTGGAAATTATTTGAAAACTGACACCTTTCGTGTTCATGAGGTGAGGTAAGAAAAGCCTGTGTTGAAAACTTGAATCATAAGTGTTAAAAAATTACAAAGTTATGAGAAACAGTTCAAAATACATTAAAAAGCCATTAACTGGACTTCCCTTGTTTTCAGCCAGTTCACGGTAGGAAGTAGTAACAGCAGGACATGCCGGTGATAGGTAAGTGAGGGGTGGGGGTGTTGAGAGGGAGTTTGGGTGGGTGGGTGGATGGGTGGAGTGGGGTCAGGAGCATAGAATATAAGTTGACGGATAGTTTTTTTTTGTTTCAGGTAAAAAAAGAGAAAAAAAACAAAGGAGATGACCAGGAATGATTTTCTTTATTGCAGGGTCCAACACTGGGAATGTAGCATTCCAGTCTTGATGTGTGGTTTGGTGGCACTGGGAGTGGGCACCCCAGGATTGCATGCTGTTGGGAGTGGGTAGCATTTTCCAGCAGTGGAGTTGGGCACCCAACTACCAGACTTTGGAGGGTTTTGTTGTGGTTTCTGTTGGTGGGATTTGGCACCTGACCACCAGACTTTGGGGAGGTGTTGGCTTTCTCCAATGGTACGGATGGGCAGCTGACCTTTGGACATTGGAGGGTTGGTTGTGTTTCCGTGGAGCATGCACTCAACTGCCAAGCTTATTCAAAGCTGGGTTGGACAGAAGGCAGGATAACAGTGATGGGATTGTGCAACCACTGCCAGTGTTATCGAGTGGCTGGGTTGGGGGGGAATACAGGCAACGGGACTGAGCACCCACCACCGGTGCTATAAAGCTGGGTTGAATTGGAGCGGGGATCCTGCTTTATTGTCTGATGGCGGTAATATGAAAGAATGCAACTACACTCTAATAGATGCAGCTGTGTCCTTTCATATGTGAGAAGTTGCTGCCCATCAGCCAGCAAAGCAATGTCAAAAGTAGTTTTATCAGTGCTAGGTGTTGACTCACACAGCTCCTCCAGGCTTAGCTGCAAAGGCTGCTACAACACACACCTCTCCCACCCCTACACAGTCCGAGCAGCCCCAGTATGTGTCGCTTGAGCATAAAAACAGCAATTTAGACACAGTCCAGCTGATGCTTTATGTATTCTCTGCGTTTAGCTTTTCTTTTTCTTTTTTTTAATCTTTAGTAACTAGGTAAGGCCTACTGGGCATAAGGTCCATTTACAGGGGTGAGCCAAGATCACAGGAACATTTTAATGACTTGCTCAAGGTCACACAGCATGCAAGTGGAGGTTGTGGAAATCAAACCTAGGTCTGCTGAATGTACCTAGCTCATTCACAGCTCATTGTTCTAATCTGTAGGCTGTACTGCCAGCATCTTTCTATGCACATTGGCATAAAAATAGGATCAATCTCCCTTACACTTTATCTGTGCTGGCTGCTTGTTTACACTGGACATCTTAAACTTTTGCTTGTGACGTCAAGATTTGTTGCTGTGGAAATTACTGTGGTGTCACAAGCAAAGAGTTATGATGTCAGGGATAGACAAGCAAACAGAGGACATGACATCTTGGTGACAGTCATCCCATTCCTATATCAATGTGCATAGTAATAATGAAAAGGGTGAGGCTAGATACAGAAGATATATTTATTTATTTTTATTTATTTATTGATGTATGTATTTGTTTTTTGTTTACCAGGTAAGTACACTAGACACACACCCTGAGGGAGAGTTTTTTTGCCATGAAGTGCTGAGGCTTGTCAGTTCGGTGGTCCTATCACAGTATTTTTTGTTATTTTGTAATTTACACAGTGTTTTATATTTAATAAAAATGTGACCTATACAGCAGGAGTGCTTGTCTGTTGCTTGTTCCTAAGTACACTAGACAACTGTATGCCTGTTTACAGGCATGATCTGGGAGAGTACAAAAGAACGCATGTAACAAGTAGTGACTGGGGGCCAGGCAGGTAGACTGGGCAGTAGCCGTAGCCAGAAAGTATGGATCATAATATGTTTAGCAGACAAATGCAAGTACAGTGCAAATACAATGAAGACAAAACCAAGCAACACATGAAGTCAAAAATAACTATAATTGTATAATTAGCAGAATAGCTAACATGAATGCTATAACATGAATGCTGCACACAGTTACAGGGAGTTAGGACATTAGGTTTAATATGTACAAAGTGCAGAGCCTAACTGGTGGAGTAGGCAGTAAGGACCCAAACACCAATAGAGGGGCAGCCAAAGTGGACAAGTGTGGGTTCTATCAAGGCAAGAACAAATTAGGTTCAGTTGCTGGCAGAGAAAACAAGGAGGTATCTCCTCAGTGTACCCATAAAGGATAAGAGTAAGGGTGAATGTCTCACCAAGAGGGGAATGGAGTTCCAGAACCTAGTGGCAAAGAAAGACAAGACTTGTTTCTCCCATTCTGGAGGAACATGTAAGCAATAATACTAACAGGGTGGGGTTGGGAATACCGGACTTCAGGGTGTATTAAGGCCCGACGCTGCAGGCAGAGGGCCTTATAGCTCCTGGAAGGTCCGGTATTCCCCAATACCGCCCACTCTGGAGGGTATTATTATGCTTAGAAAATGGGCACTGTAAAAGAAAACAAGTTTTATAAAAAGTGTAAATAAAAAAATAGTTTAAAATACATTATTTTAATAAAATAGTTCCTCCGCCTGCATTACAATATATGTGTGTGTGTATGTGTGTGTTTTTGTTTTTTTAGATAGAGACTTTCCTTGTATAAGTTAAACACACTGTATTTTAGGGCTTTTCCTTCTCACTAATGAGCACCTACCTCGGAGCTGCTTTCATGTCCCCCCATCAGGAATCGCATGACAAAAGTGCTCTTTCATAAGCCAAATTGAAATAGTGATGGTGGCTTCTACTTTGTGCTTGTAACGGATGGGAAGCACTGATCGTAATATTCTCACTGGAGTTAGCGTTAGGACTTTAGCACAATCGGGTAGAGCAACTGATGGAAACTGAATCCACAGACACGTGGTTGAAAAAAGTAACTGCACAAGCCTAATTTTCTTTCCCCCTGCAGGTGGGAAGCAATAGGAAGTAAAGAGACCCCACCTGTGTTGCATGTCCTGCCATCCCATCCAGAAGCAGTGTGTACCCTTCATAATTTCACCCCTTACAACACAGAGAGCCACCAGCTCGGGAACAAGCAGCCAGAGTACTCCATGGACAGTTTTTTTTTTTTTAATTGAAGACGTAAGATGCAGAGCCCATAACAGTGAGACCTTTAAGTATGCCCGGGGAGAACGTAGTTCGACTGCTTAACACAAAAAGAAACACACACTCACAAACAGACCATGGTGCGCACTCTATCTCCTCATCCTTTTCACTGTGCCTGTATGAACTTTCAAATTGTCGTTGGCGGTGGAGTGTGCATTAACCACATTTGATCGCTTGGAGGGGCAGTTGGATAAGTGAACAAGTTGATCATAGCAGAAACTAAGCCAACTCCTGAAGAGAAACATCAACAGTATGATTTACGATTTTATTAGTAACTCTGCATTTATATACGAGTTTCATTTCACCCGTGACAGTGGGAGGGCAAGGTCTTCACTGCTATGAGAAAAAACATGGCAGATTTTTTTTTTTTTAAACATTCTATGGCACAGTAATCATGGAACGAAATGAGGCAAACAGAAACTGGGACTCCTTCTTTCCCAGTCTCTGTTGCCTCATACCTGACCGGCTGGTTGGTGCTTTCATCCAATCAGAATGTCCATTTCAGACTGCCCATTTTCTAATTGAGCATTCTGAGGAAAGATGCATCAGAAGATCTGAGTATGCAGGACTTTTGGAAGCTGCGTAGAAAAGATCATGGGGAAGCTAAGTTGGAGGACCTGAGAAGTTAATTAAGCAAGCCGCCAAATGAGTAAGAGCAGACAGCAGAAGGGGACAGCCAGCTCAGAAGGAATAGAGTGTGTGGTGGTGAGTTAGTCAAGAAGAGAACAGAGGGAATCGAAAAATGTTATTATAAGAAATATATATACCAGTGTAGGGCTTTTCTGTAGTTTCCCCTTATGTAGCATCCAGGTCTCTTTAACTGATGGACTTCTACCCCTGTTCATGCTGTCTAACACTTAATCTATTATCTCTCACAATTCTGTCTAGTCCTGCTTAAAAATTCTGAACAATGCAAGCTTCTAATACCTCACTGAATAGACTACTCCATGCTCTGATTATCCCGTGTGAAGCAATTGATAATATGTGTGCAATAAAATATGACAGGGTGTATAATTATAAGTCAATAATCGCATGCCTTGATTGTGTTTTAGTAAGGATGTCACAATAACATAATATGATATATCACAATAATTCCCACTAATGATAATCCATTGCTGTAAGAAACAAAATTGTGATTATCATGCAGCATGCTATATCATGATATACAGTTATATACCATGATAAACCATCTTAACTTGCTGTTCCAGTAGCATGCCCCCTCCAAGTGTGATCATGATACCCGATTCTCCATCTTTCTCCAATCAGATGTTTATTTTTTTCTTAAAAATTAAAATGCTGCAGATTATTGTGATAATCAACATATCATGATACCGTTTACATAAATATGATACAAAAAATGTTATATTGTGACATCCCTATTTATTAGGTATGAGTTGCTTGTGCTGAATGCCTTTAAATACAAAGAGGAAAGTGAATTTATTGGCCTTAATTACATGTCTGTGAAGTGTCTTATTGCACTTATCACATTGGTTCTACATTAAAATGTTTTTTAAGAACTTTGTTTTTATGGGGTCACACAATGCCCCAACTGGCAGCGTGTCACGGTTTCAGGAGTGGACCCAGGAGCTTTTTCAGGAGGTGGAGGGGTCTGGGGTAGCACTGCCATTGGGCAGTGCTCTCATCCAGGGAGGGATGATGTTGGGTTCCAACCCCACAGTGATCCCTATGGTAAGCCAAGAAGTTTGCCTTTCTGCAGGGCTTCGTTCATTCATTCATTCATTCATTTTATTGAAAGGCAAGATAGAGAGTAAAAACTCTCATTGTCAACTGCATCCAGTACAAAAAATGTAAGACATAATGATAGTACAAGATATTATAAAGATACATTAAGTTTCACAAATACAAAAAATGAGACTTCAGAATGTTCACAGTATTGTTAAAAAAATCACCCAATGCAATCACAAGATTGGGTTTGCTTCGTGCTTTCAAGGCCTGACAGAGCATTGTTCTTCATTAGAGGGAGGTGGGCAGGACATCAGGAGATGGGACAAAAACACCAAATAATCCATGTTCCTCAGCCACCTGTATGATGACCGCCAGTACTCTCGGGCTGTGTTCAATATGTATTCCTACTGGCCGACTGTAGGGGGAGCAGCTAACAGGGCTGGGGGTAAAAGAATGTCAAGCAAAGGTGGTGATCATTGGGCAAAATGCTCTATTGCAAAAAAAGTTGCTTTTATCATTTTTAATAAGAACACATTTTCTCTATGAAATACAAGCAGAAGACAAAAACATGGTTTCAGTTCCAGCTGAGGTGTATTAATGTTATTGCCAAACCTGGTGCACAAACTAAACAAGTACAGAAGAGTAATTCTGATACAGAGCCTTTGTAAATGAGTCCCTGACTCAAAGGTTGTAATCCTAAAGTCTGTTAAATAAATAAAAATAAAATCAATAAGTATGGCCAGAATATTTAAACTCTTGTCTTGTAGCCAATCAGGTTTCTAGAATGTTCTTACCCTTGTTATAGTTCTCCTTATCCTGTCCTCCCCAGTCTTTATGCATTTCTTCTAGTTCTGATTGTACATTACTCATCAGCTCAAGCATCTGTGGGTGCTTCATCCTGTCTATCCCGTTTCATATTTGGAACACAAAGCTCAAGTTCCTCCTTGTCCGTTATTAATTACATATTAACTTGGAATTCGCATTATACAGAAGGTGTGATGGCCTCAAGAAATGCAGTATCATGTTGTCAAAGAGGTCCCTTAACATAAGTGTGGTAAACTGTTACAGTTACAGTTACATCAAGCGGGCAAGAGGGGTTCAGGAAACTGTTGCCTCGTATGAGTACTCAGACACTTAGTATGCCTGGGATGTGAGCAGAGAAAGGATGGTAAACTCCATCACAGGGGAGAAGGAAGGCTAATGTTTATTAGTGAACAATGTTACCTGGACAGTTATAGGGGTCATCTAGCTTTTCCAGAAACAGTTCTTGAAAACTGGGCAGGTAAGAGGTTAATTGGAGGGAGGTTGGTAGTGTGTTCCTGCAAGACCTGAGAAGGAGAAGGTTCATCTACTACAGTTCTTCTTGAATTGAGGCACTACTCAATTTGCTGATGTCATACATCTTGCGGAGGGTGCAGGCTAGGAAGAAGAGAGAAATTTTAGGTAAGTGGGGGCTGGGGTGTGGATGCACTGATAGAGAAGTGTGTGAAAGTGGAAACCCCTTGGGGCAGTAGGTCGAGGCCTTCTCTTCTGTGGACAAAATAATTTGAGTAAGTCTGTGCTCATCTTGTAGTTTTTGCCCCTAAGCTGTTAATCAGCTCATTGGCCCAACCTCTTTAATGTCTTTTCCATACTGTGGTGACCAGAACTGGAGACAGTACTCCCAGAACAAGGCAGATCTCATTAGTGGAGGAGGACAAAGGAAAAACTGGGGATAAAATGGGAAGCAAAATAAAAATATATGGGGACCCCTCCTCCAACACACCTGAGTCTCTATATCTCAGGTACTCCGTATCATATCCCCTTATAATAGGAAATGGGTTAGGAAGGTGGAGCGGAAACCCTGTCATAAAATTTGGGAACAGACCAAACATGAACCTTTTTATGTACATGCTTGTGTTTGTGCAGAGCAAACAAATTGCTACAGTAGTGGATTTGAGAATTGTGTTATTGTCAGTCCAAAGCAAAGCAGTCTGCAGTGGGCTTCACAGTGTCAGACCAATGATTACCTAGGCTGATCATGGCACTCTTCAAGGCTTGCTGGGTGGAAACTTCATGAAGTTCAAAGAGCTAGCTGAATCACATGATGGCACTTTGCTTTGATCTGCGTGATACCGCCCAATAAACAGCTGATTGTTTCATAATCAGCCTGCGCCTCATCCATCCCCACAAAGCAATCTCCCACTGCCAAGTATCCCTGCCACCTGCTCATTGCTTCCCATGCCCCAATCCATAAAAACAACTTCCTTCCACTGCCAAGTATCCCTCCCACCTCAATGCTCTTCCCATGCCCCGGTCCATGACATCAACTTACTCCCACTGCCGAGTATTCCTTCTACCTCCCCGTCACTTCCCATGTCCTAGTCCATGAAGGCAAGTCCTCCCACTGCCAAGTATCCCTCCCACCTCCCCATCGCTTCACTTGTCCCAAAAATGTTTAACTGACACTGGGGTGCCCAATCCCCAGTGTTGGTACCAGATATAAAGAATACCATCCTTTGTGGTCTTTTTTTCCTTTTTATACACCTTATAAAAAAGAAAATGATCCATCGATGTCTGTTGTTGCTGTCAACTCCATCACCATTACCCCCCCACCATCAACCCCCTTCACTCAGCACCCCCACACACACACACACACACACACACACACACACCTTACTTACCTTCTGGGGTCCAACACCATAATCCTCTCTGGACTGGAGACAGGTATTCAGTTTTCAATGCCAGACCAGAAACTGAGGAAATCAGGTAAGTGCATCAATGTATTTCATTGTGTTTTGAACTTGCACTCCTAACTTGGTAATTTTTTAACATTTTTCCCCAAAATTTTCAAAATTGTCTTTTTATGACCCCACTATGTGAACAAGGTAGGTAAAATTTTCCAAATCCAAACCAATAGGTGATTTCACAGACACTGCACAAAGTCACCTTTTGGGTGGGATTTGTACATTTTCACCTACTGGATTCATGAGGTGGGGTCATAAGAAGACTATGTTTAAAATTTAAAGTAAAAATATTTAACAACTACATGGTTATGAAGGTACATTGAAATTTTTCAGCACTCGCTCATAACTTTGGTAATTTTCAATATTTTGACCCCAAATTTTCAACATAGCCATTTTTTTTTCACACCAGCTCACGAACAGGGTGACAGGTGTCATTTTTCCAGTCCTGGCCAAAATGTGTTTTTGCACTTTTGGAGCGACATGACATTTCGGCCAATATTTTATAACTGACACCTTGACATCTGTCATGTTCAGAAGGAGGGGTCACAAAAAGACTATGTTGAAAATTTGGGGTTAAAAATGTGAAAAAAACTGTTCAGTTATGAAGAAACATTTAATTGTTCCAGTGTTTACTCATAACTTTATTTTTGCAGATTCTGGCCCCTAATGTTCAACACATTCCTTACGTTACTCCACCTCATGAACATCACAGGGTGTCATTTTTCAAATCCCCTCCAAAACATGTTTTCGCAGTCACACATGAAATCACCACTCAGATGGGATTTAAAAAATTCCACCTGTCTGGAACATAATGTCAGGTCATAAAAAGACTATCGGCAGGATTTTCAAAGCATGGCACAGGACTTGTATCCAGCATATGCCACGGCACTTAGGTTCTGGCGGTGTGCCAGACCCTTCACCACAACTGCACCCAATTTTACAATCTCGGACACAGTTGCAACGGTTTCCATGAATTACGTCAGCTTGCACCAAATATCTGGCGCAAGCTCCATGAAAACGGCCCCCAGGATTGCTGTAAGTTAAACTAGAAAAAGTTGGTCTAACTTGTGACAATTGTCGCAGTGGATAGAAAATCCTGCTAGATCACCCCAAGCCCCATACGCCATATCATCAGAGTACCGGGGCATGTGGCAATTAAGACATTTGAAAAATCCTACCCTATGTTCAAATGTTTAAGTCAAAATGTGAGAGCCCACTGAAAGTTAGATACTGCCTCTCAGCGGGCCTATCCTGGGTAAATACAATCTAAAAATGTGTAAAAGCAGGACACCACTAAAAATGAGATATTACATCTCTTCTGGTCTATCATGGGTAAATATATAGTAAAAATGTCTACAAGCAAGACCCAGTACAACAGCAATGCAAGCAGCAAACATTCAGCATTGACAAATGCTTGCCATATTATTAATGTGAGAGAGAATGCTCATGTCCATTAGGACAAAGCAATGCTGTGCATTACAAATCTAAAGGCTAGCCAGGACACAGGTGTTCACTGGGTTATGTAAATGAGGTGAAATGATCACCGAATTATACAAAATAAGTGGCCAGTACTAGATGAGAAACACAGCTGCTAAGAGAATCTGGAGGTGAAAGTGAGTATTTTACCAGATGCTGGAAACGGACTTTACAAAAGAACTTTAAAAACTGCCCCAGTGGCATAGTAGCAGTGCCTAGTGCTGTGAGCTGGGAGACTGAGGGATGGGAGCAGATGAGGGCTTCTGGAGGCTGGATATAATGTGTAGGTGACACACTCATTCTTTGTGAGGAGATGGGGACAGTCCCAGCCACTCAGTTACTGAGCACACCCAGTTATCCAAGCTTCTACCAGAAAGCAGAAGAACTGATCAGACTGGGCATTATCCAACCCTAGTATTCCTTCCTGGATGGCAGCATTATGGAAGGAATAAGGCATAACAGAGGGCAATTATGCTTTTATGACTTTAATCACCATGCAGAGCATTGACAGGCATAATCCCCTGATAGAATTGCCATCTTCCACTTACAAAATGTTTGGTTAGTTTTTTAGCAGTGTAGTAGTGTTGTAATTTGATGCCCTGTCTTTAAATGGTTGGCTTTAATACATTAGCATAAATTAGAAATGCAGCAGGGATTAGGTTGTAGCAGGACCGCTTTACTAGTTGAGTGCAGTTGCACTGCAAGGAATGAGCTATGGTTGTATGACTACAATTGGTCCTGTTGCTTTAAATAGGTATTCCTAAATTTTGACTTCCTGCAGTTTCCATGTCATCTGCAAAGCTGAGCTGGAAGCCTGGGTTGTGTTTCCTGTGCTTTCCAAGTGATCTGAGTCAGACCTGAGAGCCTAGCCTGTTGCCATGTGTTGTAACCCAAGTACAATGATGTGCAGTTGATGAAGTGAAAGCAGAGTCCAAGTCTGTCCTGTGTTTCTGCAGTGCAGATAGGTAAACAGTAATTTTATTAGCTTTCAGAGCAATGTTTTTAGAAGTTTTGTTGATGGTTTTGTGATGTATGTATATATGTTACTGCTGTTGTATCCTGTACAGTTATGGTTTGGGATGTTCATGGTTTCTTTTTTATGTTGCTGAGTTGTTTAATTTGCATGTGACCTTTTGACTCTGAGGATATCATATTAGCATATTAACCTTTTTGACCCTGACAGGTTGTGCTCTAGATTTACGCACCCCTATCATGTCATGTCATCTAAGCAGGGAGATGTGCCAGGTAAATGTAGTACCATGTGATCGGGTCCTGATCAATGAGGAGCCAGAACTGACAAGACCCAGTTTTATAACTAGCACCAATTAAGCAGTACGGCATGACAGGAGATGGGTTATTGGGGGGTTTACCCATACCTCGGGTGTGCTCCAGGGTGCAGCTATGTGACTTAACTATACGAGACATAAGCAATTCCCCAATTACCCACATCCTAGAGTGCCTTATTCTGAATATACAATGGACCCATGTATAAAATAAATTTCAAAAATATGTTTAATTATGTTATGTTTTGTTTTGCTTCTGTTAAATGCTTTTACTTGGCTGTGGGTTACTGCAGGATTTACCAACAAGTAAAGACCTTAGCTAACCAATCAGGTTACAGGATTATTAAGGTCCATTGTATAATCTTTATTATCGTAGAGAGCTAGTAGCGCAAAAACATAGCAGGCAGAAAATGTTAGTAATCTTTAAACGTAGTTCTAATTGCTTTTTATTTCTGAAGTGTTTTTATTTTTCTGTGTGTTCATTGCATGCTTTTCTATCTAATAGTATTGGGTGTGATGGTAAAAAAGCTGTGCTTTACCTAGAAGCAGACATATCTAGTTATATTGCTCCCACTACATCATCAGAAGGTTCAGAGGAGGGCAACAAAGATGGTACAGGGATTGCATCACAAGTTCTATGAGGACAGGCTGAAGGACTTGGATACATACTCCCTAGAGGAGAGGAGGGGATATGATGGAGACATACAAGTACCTTACAGGGAGGAACAGGGTGCAGGAATACACTATTTTCCAGTGAAAAAGATGTCCCAGGACTAGAGGGCACAAGATGAAGTTGGAGGAAAGGCCATTCAGAGGAAACGTGAGGAAGAATTTCTTCACAGAGAGGGTGGTGGATAAGTGGAACACCCTGCCAGAGGAAGTGTTGGGGGCTGAAACAATCACGGGATTTAAGAATGCATGGGATAGACATAAGGGAATTCTGGAGGTCAGGGGTAAGGGGCAACAGACTTCTAGAAAAACATAAAGGTAACTTACAAGCTCAAATGGGCAGCCATAGGCCTTTATCTGCCTACAGTGTCTATATATGTATGTATCTACGTATCAGCATGTGACCTTACACATTGTTACATCAGGAGCCCTGCTGCCCAATTGGTAACATGTCACAAGTTACCAATCAAACAGCAGGAGAGTGATGCTTCTTGGTTACCAGTGATGTCACAGTCAGTGAGGTCACAACGCTGATGATACATTGGGAGGAGAAGAACTTAGTATGTCAGCCTCGAGGCACAGTAAGGTTCTACACAGAACACCTATTGTAATACTGTCAAGTAGAAAATCTCATCTGCAAAAAAGAGAAGAAAAGAAATCACTTAAGATACTGTATAAGAAGTGA
Source organism: Neoceratodus forsteri (assembly GCA_016271365.2). Classification (NCBI taxonomy): domain Eukaryota; kingdom Metazoa; phylum Chordata; order Ceratodontiformes; family Ceratodontidae; genus Neoceratodus; species Neoceratodus forsteri. The sequence goes on along the minus strand of CM028135.1, from coordinate 21,184,844 downwards.
TAGCTGACTATTTCTGAGTGCTACTATTACTTTCAGGCAGTAAACTAGTTCTTTCATTTTCAAGCCTTTTACAAATGCAAAGATAGGTTAGTATGAACCTGGTCAACTCTTCTTTACATTTAGATTGAACCATGCATCACAAATGACTAGCTGGTCAAATAATCCTCCCTGATGGGCAGATGAAAAAATCTTGGAAGGTTGAAGTATCGGAACTATCCCTCTCTGATTGTAAAGGCACTATTTACTGTTGTCTGTATATGTTGTACCTGAGTTGTCCTGTTCTGACTGTAAAGGCTCTATCTACTGTTCTCTGCATATGTTGTACCTGAGTTATCCCGTTCTGACTGTAAAGGCGCTATCTACTGTTGTCTGTATATGTTGTACCTGAGTTATCCCGTTTTGACTGTAAAGGCACTATCTACTGTTGTCTGTACATGTTGTACCTGAGTTATCCCGTTCTGACTGTAAAGGCGCTATCTACTGTTGTCTGTATATGTTGTATCTGAGTTATCCCGTTTTGACTGTAAAGGCACTATCTATTGTTGTCTGTATATGTTGTACCTAAGTTATCCCATTCTGACTGTAAAGGCACTATCTACTGTTGTCTGTACATGTTGTACCTGAGTTATCCCATTCTGACTGTAAAGGCACTATCTACTGTTGTCTGTACATGTTGTACCTGAGTTATCCCTTTCTGACTGTAACAACACTATCTACTGTTGTCTGTACATGTTGTACCTGAGTTATCCCGTTCTGACTGTAAAGGCACTATCTACTATTGTCTGTATATGTTGTACCTGAGTTGTCCTGTTCAGACTGTAAAGGCACTATGTATCGGTGTCTACATATGTTAAAGTTTCTGGGTTATCCCTTTTTGACTGTAACAGCACTATCTACTGTTGTCTGTATATGTTGAAGTACCTGGGTTATCCTTTTCTGACTGCTGTAAAGGCACTATCTAAAGATGTCTGCCTATGTTGAAGTTTCTGGGTTATCCCCTTCTGACTGTAAAGGAACTGTCTGCTGTTGTCTGTATACATTGAAGTACCTAGGTTATTCTGTTCAGACTGTAAAGGCACTATCAGTGTCTGCATATGCTAACGTTTCTGGGTTATCCCATTCTGACTGCAAAGGCACTATCTATTGGTGTCTGAATACTTTGGGCCCTATTCACTAATGGTGTAGATGGGTTATGTGCTGCATAGACCCAGCACATAGCCCACCCGCACCTGGCCGTGCACACAACACCTCCTGTGTGCCAAGCAGGATCCCAGTACACCCCCGCTATGAGCATGGCACACAGGCCAAATGCTCAGTTCCACATGGGGTGGACTGGAGACAGGCGTGGGGGCATGTTAATGCTCCATGCCATGCATAATGGCATGGGTGCCTTGCACGGGTGGGGTAATGGCTATGCCTTCTGGAGGCAGCCATATCCATTACATGCCCCCCCGGGGTGCCACTGCTGAGCGCAGCAGGGATGGTGAGGGTCAACAGACCCCTCACTGTGGTTGCCCCTGGCTGTGGGGCACATTTGGGATGGTGGGGGAGTGGCAGATGGGGTCCCCCACACCTCAGCCAACTGTCCGCCTATACACCCATTGGCAACATGGTGACCAACGGGCACAAGGGATCCACTAGAGGTCCTGGTCTGGGCAGCTGATTGGCTGCATGGCTGGGTCCACAGCCCCACACCAGACCACCCCTGCATATCTGTGCACTGGGGGTTGGGGCCATGTAGCGGAGCTAGGCGCAGACCACTGTTCATGAATGCAATTCCTGTGTGGATCTCTGGTAGGTGCAGAACTGCACATGGGGGGGATACCTATGAATTGCATGTATCCTCCCACCATTTGTAAATAGTGCCCATATGCTTTAACGTTGATGGCAGATAAGGACTGCTTGGCCCACCAAGTCTGCCCATTTCCCTGCCTATTGGATAAGCTGCAGATCCTAGTTAACCAACAGCTTACTTCCTCTTACCATCCACTAGAAATGCTTTATGTCGCATCACTTTATATACGTTGACATTTCTGGGTTACTTATCCCTTGCTGACTGTAAAGGTACTATCTATCAGTGTCTGCATACATTGAAGTTTCTGGGTTATTCCTTTCTTTTTTTTTTCCTTAGAGCTTTCTCATTCTCTCTGGGTGCTGGCTGGGCTCTTCAACCCCTACTCACCCTACCTACTGGCAACCATCTCCCCCCCAGGACTCAACTGCCTAGTTCCCCCATGGCTGAACCTCCCTGGAGGAGCCAGGAGTGGAAGGGCTGTACTCCCCCTCCTGGAGTCCATATCCAGTTTTCCAGGGCCCTGGGACAAAGATATGGGTTGGGACAGGTGGCGAGGCATCCTTACTGCACAGCCACTGCTTTACCCATTTTCTATTTCCCGGCCCAAGTTTGGCGCTCATGCACTGATGTGGACATGTGATGTGAAGATGCCACATGTACTCAAATGCCTGCACCTGACCTGAAGAGATGTGACCGCATGTTGTATAATCCAGCCTCCACAGGGAGGCACTCAGGCAGCAGCATATGTTGAAGTATATGGAATATTTGCAAAAAACATTGTTAATGCACCAGTTAGGGTAACTTAATGGCACAAAAGCAGGGAACTATGACATCCCCACCCACCACCCCCCAAGCAGCAAAAGGAAAAAAATATTAGTGTTTTGGGTCTCCAGAATCTTGGCGAATCAGTGGTGGGGTCTTCCTTGGGGTTGTCGACCCTAATGCTCACCCCCTAAGCCTGTAGCCTCCAGTGTGAAGCATAGGGTACAGCTCCAGACCAGTGCTTCATAGTGATACACTCTTCAAAAGCAGAGAAGTATGTCTCACCACATGTTGTCAACACACTTTGTTGTAGCTTTCTTCATGCAGGGCCCAAGAAAGGAGATCATGTGAGACGTTGTTTGCTCAGGGAATGGGGTGAGCATTAGGGCTGACAACCCCAAGGAAGATCCTGTCACTGATTTGCCAAGAGTTTGAAGACCCCAAATCCTAATGTTTTTTCCATTTTCTGCTTGGGGGGGGGGGAGTTAGGGTTGGAAACCCTAACACCACATTTTCCTACTTTTGTGGTATTAAGCTACCCTAACTAGTGCATTAAGGAAGTTATTTTGCAAAGAATTTCCTTTCTTTTTGAGACACTGGAATTGTAGCCTCATACATGCAGGTCTGAACAGGAGCAGATGTGCAGAGCCATTTGGGCCCTGCGCCATGGGAAGACTCTGGCTACAGAAGTGCAGGGCCAAGCACTTTTCACATTCATTCTTTACATATTCACTTTTCACACATTCGCGCTTTACACATTTCAGTCTTCACACATTCGTGCTTCACACGCTTCACACTTTATTTTTTATTTTATTTTGCTTTTGTTAACCGGATAAGTGCACTAGCCATAAAATGACTATTTTCAGGCACTACCCGGGAGAGTACAGACATGCAGAAACTTACAGGGTAACAATTTATAAGTGCTTTACATACACTGACATTAAGAGGATACAATACATAAGAAGATACAGAGTAGACTATTCGTACGTTCATAGGTGCCTAACTATACAATAAGTAGAAAAGACCTTGGACAACAAATTATCAGGTGACAAATCATATGAACAGAACAAGGTGCACAAAAACAAAGGAAGTAAAACAAAAGGAGAAATAGCCATGGAATACAGTGGTGTCAGTGATAAAAGGGTCCGTAAGTGAGGAAGAGGGGAGCAGGCCAGGAGATTAGATTATATGTGAGTATGTGTGTGGAACTGGGAGATGCCTGCAGGGCTAGATTATATATGAGCAGGGAAAGGGAGCCAGGACAGGCTGTGGCAATAAGTGGGTTATGGAGAGGTAAGGATACTATTGCTGCCAAAAACATCAGTCATTAGGTAGGGTGAAAGCAGGAACAGGTATCAGCAAGCAGCAGATTTGAGTGCAATTCTCTCTTAAAGCATGTGTGGGAGCTAGAAAGTCTAATGTCGAGGGAAGGGAATTCCACAGCTGTGGAGCTGCATGCTCAAATGCAACAGTTCCTTTCCTAGTGCGGCACCTAGGAATATTCAGAAAATATTTTTATTTAATTTTGACCCCCCCCCCCATTTTCAAGCTAGTCATTTTATGACTGCCCTTATAAACTTGGCATGTAGCATTCATAGTTTAACGGCCAAAATGGCCCGGTGGGTGACCTGGAGGGGAGGGGGGGAGAAAAAAGCAGTACCGGGGGTGGGCACCCTGATCTGCTTAAAGGAGAACTGCTTTGATTTCAGGGGACTGATATGGTTGCAGTTAAGAAGAATGGTATCTGTGGCTACTACTACAGCACCGCAAGTTTTAACCCTTTTTTTTTTAGCTTAGAACTATGGACAAAGTGCACCAGCAAAGATCATTTCAGTTTACACCACATAGGTAATGACGTGCATCCTCTTGACCTGCTGTGAAATACGGTAATTAAGAACTACAGTAAGCTATTAATCCTAACCCATTCACAATTTTCAAAAGCATGAAACACAATTTTGTTTTTGTTTATGTGAATTTCAGAGTGTTAGTTATACAAGTACAACCTCTTATTTCAAGTTGCAAGCAGAACAGTAAGCACTGTAATGAAGTAAACGTTAAACTGCAAGTTATCTTCCTGATTTCTCTGAATTGCAATCAGTCACAGTAATGCTAAATATTTTATTTTTACTATTTCAATCAGTGTTTCTGTTTTCATTCATAGCATAATGATGCCGGTTCATGAGTTTCAATTTTATTGACAGGGTAGTTATGTAACTGAGAGTCATATAAGCAGCTCACAAAGTGTGTTCTACTTCAGATGAATAATGCCAAATTGCAGCATGTTGTTTTTCTTGTTTTCATTTTTTTTGTAGCCATACTCTCATTTTTCTTTGTTTGCTCTTCTGCAATAATGTTAGCCTTAATGTATTGTTCGTTGTATATGGGAAACTTGCCATTTGAAATGAGTGCTGGTGTGCGATTCCGTTTGTGTGTGTGTGTGTGGGAGAGTGCAGATTTCTTGTTACTGTATTATGATTGTGATTGCTGCTCTTACACAGATTGTGCATATTGGGTATTAGCAGCCTGTTATAATATGCCAAATATCTTGAGATAGTTAGCAAAATGATTTATTTTTCAGTGTCCTTCTACCAGTAGACGCTGACAACCTTCCAGATTAATTTTAGTTAAATTTAATTTAATTAAATTTCAGTTCCGAGCATGTTCAGTAAGGTATAAAACATCTATCCAAAACACCCTGCTGAACATGCTCAGAATCAAAATGTCAAATCCTTATAACATGGGAACAGATTAATATGTTTTCACCAAACCAACAAAAGGCACCATTCTGGTTCTGGGTCAAGTCATTTCTACCCTGAAAATTTCCAAACCAAAATTCCAAACCATCTGGGCTGTAGGCAGTGACTGCAAAAAAACTCATTTTCCTAAAAATGCACTATATGTATAACCCCCCCATGGGGTGGGACTTATCTGGTCTGCCTCCAAACTGTCTGTTCCTGCTAGTCCCAGTCCAGTGGTGCCCCCTTTGTTGCCTCTGCTGGCCCCTGTTTGCCTGTTTTGCTTAGGGGGACCAGAGGAGTGAGTGTAACATGTTTAAAACTGTAAATTTGGTGGTGCAGCGCAGTTAGCACTGGGTAAGCCAGTAAAGCACCATGCAGTTCTGTGTGCGCACAATCGAGCTGGCTCCTGCTCGAACGTGCGAGCTGCAGTGATCTGCTCGTAGATCCACTTAGGCTACAATGTTTAGTGTTAAAGCCACCCTGGTGGCTCAGCTGAAGTCTCTTTTGTGTGTTCTGACCCCTGGGACCCCAAAGTCATAAATGTGGGTCCAGACACGCACTTGGGTAGAAAGGAAATTAAAGTCTGCAAAAGTGTTATTACTCCCTGTAGCTTTAAGGGCAGCTGAGGCTGCATTGCAAATGGAAGCTTTGCCTGTTGCCTAGGTGGACAGTGCTACAGCGTTAGTGACAGACAAGGGGAGACTTTGCCTTGCCCCACTCTGCTACTGGGTAATAGGGTAGAGGGGCAGCTATCAAACTCTGGAGGTAATTAAATGTTAATGTTTTACAGTTTTCTGCAAAATACAGTTTAAGTTGGGACTGCTGATTTAAACTGGATAGCCAGATTGTATAGCAGCCATCTTTGTTGCCTTTGACCTGCTCTGCAGTCAATAAGAATGCCAGGAACCCAAAAGACTACAAAAAAGGGACTCTTGGGAGAAGATGAGGACTATGCATTGGCACCTTTATCCCCAGCCAATTGGGTGTCAAATGAACATTCTACATATTGAATAAATGGATTGAGAGCCTGATTGCCAAATTGGGACTCTGATCTGAGCACCTGAGACCGGGGGGTATATCTGGCATGCGGCAGTCTGTTTTGAGCTCGTCATGAATAAGGAGGGCTCAGGTTGTGTCTGGTAGAAAGTTTGGAAGTTAATCTAAGGCTTCCCCAGCTGCCTTCTAGGAGACTGGCCTGAGACATTCCACAGTCTGGAAAGCCTGAGTATGGTGAAAATTGCTGTTCTGCTGGATCTGACCCTGGGCACCTGCAGAATACTGAGTGACTATCTGCCTGAGGACAGTCTGCGAATCGGCGGTTTAGCACCAACATCAGGTACTGACTATCACCTCTCCCTTAGGGGCTGGATGCCTGAATGGGTGGGGGAGGTGTGTGGCCCTGTTCCTGGGACTGGTCCTTCCAGAGAGCAGTAGAGAAGCAGATGGAGCTGCAGAGAGACCCAGAAAGAGAACTGTGTAGAAGCAGAAAGTTACCAGCTTGCCCAGAGAACCTGCTTTTCTAGCCACGTATTCAAGAACTGCACACTGTATCTTTATTTGCAGAGATTCCATGACATAATAGCGAACGCAAAACAGCGATCGCTATTATGGTGAGTGTGTGTCGCTGAAAAGCAAATCGGCGATATACACTTCAGGGTGACCCAACATCCATAATTTTAAAAAGTGTTTTTATGGGGGCTGCACCCCCACGCCCACCTCACAAGGGGTTTTTCCCCCTGCACCCCTTTACTTAGGATTCTCAACTCCAGGGAGGTGCATATGAAGGAGGGGGCAAAAATCTGGATCTCAGCAAAATTTAAGTGCCGCAGCTGCAGCAAAATGTACCCTGCTTCCAGTCTCGAACCCAGTACCTTCTCTATCAGAGCTAGCCTCCCACACCACCACACCACATGGTTAGCTCAGCAGCAGCAGGTACACCAGTGCCTGAAAATCCCTTCCCTGTCCCTCCCCTTCTCCTCACTATTCTTCCTTTCCATTCGCCCTTCCCCCTGGTCACTATCCCATACCCTCACTATTCTGCAGGGTAGCCCATCAAAAAAGTGCCCCAAATGAGTCACTATATTTCTTGTCACTCATTTTGGGTCACTTTTATGATGTGATATCTTTGAGGACCCCCAAGAGCTGCAGATTGAGAGAACTGTTGCTGCACAGACCTTGTAGCCTGAATCTCCAGGACTGCAAGTAAAACTCAGGGGAGCAGTACAAAATATCGACTACTAGAAGGTCGACAATCAATTGACCGATGCTGAAATACCTACACGCTCACAAGATTGCCAACATAAATAATAAAAAATGAATGACCGACAGGGAAAGAGCGAGAAACTTTGCCTTGTACTAATGCAAGTAATAACAGATTGCGTATCCTCAGAGTACAACAAAAGTAAAAGCATCACACAGCTGTCAGTGGGAAAGGTATTTGTTAGAAGTTAAGAGTCTAAGATCGGGTAAGTGCAACTACATGGAGTCCAACAAAAGTAAAAGCATCACACAGCTGTCAGTGGGAAATGTATTTGTTAGAAGTCGAGGGTCTAAGAACGGGCAAGTGCAACCACATGGCATGGGGGGTTGAAATGGAGGGGGAGATAAATAAACATAAATTACGAAAAATGAATGACCAACAGGGAGAGAGCGAGAAACTTTGTCTTGAACTATTGAGCTGAAAATAGCACCATAGCCTGATGACTTACATTTCAGAGCAGGTAATCTTCTCGTACTAGTGCCAGCAATAACAGAATGCCGCTGCGTATCCTCAGAGTCCAACAAAAGTAAAAGCATCACACAGCTGTCAGTTGGAAAGGTATTTGTTAGAAGTCAAGAGTCTGCCAACAGCTGTTCTTACGCTTTCCAAACTTGGTGCAACTTAGACAGGGCAGTGTCTCCAGACTCTGTACTGAAAGGCAGGAAGCAGCATATCAAAGCTAGACTATCTAACCAAGTGGCTGGCTTTTTATGTGTGTGTGCGCTCGTAAGTACACCTGGAAAGTACAGCCTGTTGGTCATTCATTTTTCGTTATTTATTTTGGTGATCTTGTGAGCTCGTTGGTATTTACGAGCCAATCTTTTCTGTGTCAAGATAATGAGAGTTGGTATTTTGTACTAGACCCAAACTCAGGGATTGCTCTGCACCTGGAGATTTGTACATAGTTTTCAGTATAGTGTTTTGTTTTAAAAAAGTGCACCAACGCCAGCCAGCCAGCTGCAACACATTGGGTCTGCACCGACTCCACACTCTGGGTACCCAGGAAGGACACTGGGGGACACTGATACCAGTAGGGAGGTGGATTTAGTGGTTGTATGCTGTTGTGGGGTGGGCACTGTATTTACTATTGTTATTACATCATTCTAAACAGTTATTTATTTATTGCCCTTTCTCTCCGTACCCCTTGTTTAATAAATTGGTTACTGTTAACCTGTCTCATGAGTATATTGTGTAAAAGCATATTGTTAGACGAAGTCAATATTTGCCTGCATATTGAAATAACTAAATGGTTTCTTGTTTTCCATGTGTGGGGTGACTGTGAAGGGAGGTGGAAAGGTACAGTATCCCAGGGGGTTGTACCAGGCAGAAATCTGGCCCACTGTATCTTATCTCTGGGTGGAGGCACCACACTAACTAACTTTTATTGGGAAAGAATCCCCTAATTGGTAAAAACAGAGCCCAGGCCCCTAAACCTTGATGGATCCCACAAAGCAGGGGTTGTAATCAAAGTTTACATGGCGACCCAATTACATCTGGATCTCAGAATCTGCACATCAGTCTGGAATGAAACTTGGCAGGTCAAGAGACCTTGCCTCCAAACTGGGTGTGTGAAATTTTATGCAATTTTGTTGAATGGGGTAAAGTTATTAAAGTGCAAATTTAGGGGGTTAACATTAAACTGCAGACTCAACCCTAACTGTAGTGACACTACTGCACCACTGTAATACTGTATGTACTGTAGATATATACTCTATACTGTTTATAAATATATTAGTTGCAAAAAATTCCATTAATGCATCAGTTAGGGTTTCTATTACAGTGACAAAAGTTTGGAAATTTGGTGTTAGGGTTACCTAACAAATATGAATCCGTTCCTAAGTCATAAGGAGTTGAAATTTTGGTTCTGACTATGCTCAGTAGGGTATCGAACATCTATCCAAAAGACCCTACTGAGCATGCTCAGAACCAAAATGTCAAATCTTTATAACTTGGGAACAGATTACTATTTTTTCACCACACCAATGAAAGGTACCATTCTGGGGCAAGCCCTTTCTATCCTGAAAATGTCATACTACAATTCCAAACCATCTGGGCTATAGGCAATGACAAAAAAATACAGCCCCCCAGGTTTTCCTAAAACGCACTGCCCATATCTCAGAATCCACACATCCAACTGGAACAGAACTTGGCAAATCAAGAGACCTTGCACGAGCACACACACACACACACACACACACACACACACACACACACACTCCCCAGACAGTGCATGTAAAATTTTGTGCAATTCTGTTGAACGGGGGACAAAGCTATTAAGGTGCAAAGTTAGAACTTTAACATTAAACAGCCTACTGAACCCTAACTATAGTGGCACTACTGCACCACTATAATCCTGTTCTATCTGCTAGCGCCTGCATATGTTAACATATCTGGGGTATCCTCTTCTGATTTTAAAGACACTACTGTATGCAGGAGTGTCTTCCTCTGTTTAAGTACCTGTGATTCCTTGTTCTGCCTGTAAAGACACTTATCTATGGGTGTCTGCATATGTTGAAGTATCTGGGATATCCTTTACTGACTGTAAAGGCACTGTGTATATATATATATACACATATACACATACATACATACATACATACAGGTGTCATCATATTGTACAGTATTTTTTCTTCTTACTTTTTTCTCCCCCTTGGCCCCCTGGTTGGCTCCTTCTGTCCTGAAATCCTTCTCTTCTGGCCACCGTAAGTCCAGCACCCATCTCCAATTTGGGCCAACACCTTGCTACCCCCATGGCTTACCCCCATGGAAGGGTGGTGGGGAGCTCCCTAACCCATCCACCAGGACCAGATCCAGTATAGGTGGTGCCCTTCTGTAGACAGTGCGTTGTGTCGGACGGCCATCAAGTCGCTTGACCTGGGCTGCCCTTTTTTCCCCCCATGTTCTTTTTGCGGTGGTGGAGCCTGCAGTGCTGACAGTGGGCATGCTACACATGCAGCATGCCCACTGGCTGCTCCACATCTGTGCCCCACTGTACTGGGCCAGGCGTGCCAACACCCAGCTTCTGCTGAGTGTCAGGCAATCGCCGGCCTCTGTTCCCCACCCTTCCCAGAAGAAGACAGCTGTCCTCTGGACACTCGATCCTCTCCCATCCTGGCCAGACTCCTAGTGACTCACTCGCACCACAAACACAGGTCGCTGGCATGGCAGCAGGTAAGGCATCACTGCCTCAGGCCTCCATGCCACTGGGCCAACACTATACAGTATGTTGAAGTATCTGAGTTTTCCTTTTCTGACTGTAAAGATACGATCTATGGGTGTCAGCATGTGCTAAAGTATAAGAGTTATCCTGTTCTGACTGTAAAGGCACTGCCTACAGATGTCTGCAAATGCTAAGGTACCTGGGATATTTGGTTCTGACTATAAAGGCACTATCTATGTGTGTCTGCATTTGCTGAAATATCAGTGTTTTCCTGTTCTGACTATAGATGCACTATACAGTATGTTGACTTATTGAAGTTATTTTTTTCTGACTGTAAAGGCACTACTGTATCTATTGGTGTCTTCATATGATGAAGTACCTGGGATATCTTGTTCTGACTGTAGAGGCACTACTGTATCTATTGGTGTCTCCATGTGATGATGTACCTGGGATATCTTGTTCTGACTGTAAAGGCACTACTGTATCTATTGGTGTCTCCATGTGATGAAGTACCTGGGATATCTTTTTCTGACTGTAAAGGCACTATGTATGGGCGTCTCCGTCTGCATATGTTGAAGTACCTGGGATATCCTTTTCTGACTGTAAAGACACTATATATGGGTGTCTGCATCAGGACTGGATTTACATTGCCATGGCTCTGTGCACGGCAACAACCAGGGACCTCTTTCCCCAGTCAGCATAGGTTACATAACTGAGACTTGTCATGCTAACATTTAATAGTTACATCTGTCGAAACAATGAAACTTTGCAGTGCACCACACTTGCCACTCAGTACAAAACAATGATAAATCCCTTGCATTTGATTTAAGGTTTCTATTTCCCAACATCAACCCTTTTATACACACAGTTCTCAGCCTGAACAGGCCAAGCAATATGATTATTAGATTAAGCTGGTTTCAAAAATGAACAGTGCAATACATGCCTATGAACTACAAACTGCAGCACATTCATTGACTTTGATGTGGCAGTCAGGCCAGTAGGGAACATTAGAATCAGCGTTGCTGACAGTTTTTTGCAGGTACTGTAGCCAGTAGCCTATACACTAGAGCCAGGCCAGCAGTCTACACTGATGATTCTGAATGCAGCCTCTCAAAAGAACAATTTAAAGCAGCAGTGCATCAATCACATGGAAATTTTGACCTATACTTTTTTATGCTATTTTAGTTTGCCACTTGCCTCCTGACTTGTATGATACTCTTCTTTCCACAGTCTGAGTCTGCTTTAGTATTTTTTTTTTTCATTTTTGAAATAATAAAAAGGACGCCCCTTTTAATATGGCTTGGACCAGGTTTCATCGATATTTGTTGCTGATTTTGAACACTTATTGTTCCATAAGGTCATGGAGCACTGTCTGCTGCATGATAGTTCATTTTAGTCACAAAAGACATGATATTTAAACAATTGATGGACAAAAACAGCTGAGAATACTGATGAAGACCTGGTCAATGTAAAGCAATGTAAAGAGGATGTGTGGATGTTGTCCATTTGGACTTCAAACGTGCCTTTGACAAGGTTCCCCATGATGTCCTAATAGATAAGCTCTTAAGTATGGGTATAAGTGGTATTATAATCCATGGGGTGGAAAATTGGTTGCAAAATAGAAAGCAAAACGTGACGATTAGAGGTTACCTGTCACATATGGGAGGGGTGACCAGCGGAGTCCCCCAGGGCTCCGTGTTGGGGCCTGCACTTTTTGCCTTATTTGTCTTGGATCTCAATGCCGGGATAGATAGCTACTGCAATAAGTTCACTGATGACACTAAAATCTGTATGGATGTAACCAACCAGGAACAAGCTGAAGTTATGCCGGCTGATCTTTTTGAGTTGGAGGACTGGGCTTTAAAGAACAAGATGGAATTTAACCTGGACAAGTGCGTTGTGATGCATCTGGGGTTAAAGAATAAGTGCCATGTATACACCTTAAGCAGCACCGCCCTGAAGGTTGTAGGTAGGGAAAAGGACCTGGGAGTTCAAATTACCAAGCAACTTAGTGTTGGAAATGATTGTAATGAAGTAGTGACGAAAGCAAATCAGATAATGGGGGCAATTAGGAGAACCTTCGTAACAACACGTGCTTGTGTTCTACCTCTATACAAGAATCTCATAAGACTGCTGTTGGACTACTGTAGCACAATATGGAGTACATATTTGAAGAATGATGTGGATATGTTGGAGAGTGTGCAGCGAAGGGTGATTAAGATGATATATGGTTTCGACAGAGTACCTTATGAATATAGACTTGCAAATTTAGGTCTATATTCAGTAGAACTGAGGAGAATATGTTGGGATCTGCTGCTTATGTACAAAATTATCAGAGATCCAAATCTGATGTCAGGATTGGATTTACACATAGCACCAAAAACCATGCATCTAAGAAGTCATAATACTCAGCTGAGTCTGACCTATCCAAAAAGTAATAAGAGGAGAAATCTTTTTTCGCAGAGAGTCATCGCATTGTGGAACGGATTACCAGGGGAACTCAGAAACCCTGAATATTTTCAAATCAAGGTTAGATAGCTACCTGCTTAATAAGGTAAACAAATGCCCTTAAGTGGGGAGACAGGCTGAACTGGGCTTTTAAACCTTCTGTCCGGTATCACAAGAGCCAATAAAATAATGTGGTCAATTAAAAGGAGGCAGTATAGCGTAGTGGTCTAAGGCTCTGAGCTGCAAATTTGGTGACATCCAGCAGACCAGACCTGGGTTTGAATCCCACAGCTTCCACTTGCATACTGTGTGACCCTGTGCAAGTCACTTAATCTCCTTGTGCTCCCAGGTCACTCCTGTAAAAAAGCTTTCAGCTTAGTGTGCTATACCTGGTTAAACAACTAAATAAAAAATTAAAAAAAAAGAAACATAACATCCTGTAACAGAGACATCATCTTCCCACTTTACAGGGCTTAGGTGCATCCCCATCTAGATTTTGTAACTTAGTTTTTGTGTTTTTTGTAAACAACAAAAACAGGCAGTGTAGCGCAATGGTTCAAGGCTATGAGCTGCACATCTGGAGACCTGGGTTTAAATCTCACAGCCCCCACTTGCATACTGTGTGGCCCTGAGCAAGTCACTTAACTTCCCTGTGCTCCCAGGTTGCACCTGTAAACAAGCTTTCAGCTTAGTGTGTCTCACCTGGTAAAACAAAGGTAAAAAAAAAAAAAAAAAATCACACAAACCAATAAAATATAGAGAAGAGCTACCAAACTAATATCTACAGTCAGCAGTGAAACGTATGAGGATAGATTAATTGGGCTGGGGCTTATGACATTAGCAACATGATGCCTACAGGGGGTACCTTCTCTTTAACTACAACATAACAAATGACTTGTACATTAATGTGTGAAATAAACCTAGAATTTAAATCTAATTCCACAAAAAACAAGGGGGCATCTACAACAAATTGTTGGAAAATATTTTCATACTCAAAAAATGATATTTTTCTTCACACAAAATGTTATGAAACCATGGAATGCTTTACCATCAGACTCTGTTATTAGTAAAGACAAAACAATTCAAAAAGAAGCTGGATCACTGCATTATGAACGGTCACCAGTTAGACCACCTTCCTACATAGTCTGGAGCTACTACAGAGATATTATGCCAGCTTCCTAACCGTATGGGATAATTAGTGTTCACAAACAATTGACAAAGAGGATGAAAACCAATAACAAAAAAAGTGCAACAGATCCAAAATGGTAAAAGCGCAATATAAAAAAGAAAATCAAGTTGTAAAGAAAACTTTTGACTGTATCATGTATTGCTGCTTTAAACAGAATCTGTAGTACCAAAAGGCTTGGCATACAATCTTCTAAATACTGCAGCTGCAGTTAGCATACCATACCACATGTTTCATCCTTGTTAGGATCCAACTGTGCGTTTCAACTTTTACCTCAGCACAGCTGGAACACAGAGTCAGAAACCCCATAAGCACGAAGAGAAGCAGACATTTAAATGCAAAAAAAAAAAACTCTGCAAAAGCCCTGAAGCAAGGGTTTCCCAGAGAGGCCAAAACAAAAGTTCTAACTTTCAAGAAATTTCAGAATTATACATAGAATGGTACCCTGAAAGTGTGGTAATCCCCTCCTGAGAGAGAGATAGGAATGGCCAAAGTCCACATCCCATAAACACTTCACCTTTACCACTCTTAGCATGTGAAGTTGTAGAGAAAGACAGAAGCATAGATGATGACAGCAGAAAAAGACCAACATTCCAGTCAGTCTGCCCATATTACCCTGTCATACCCCAGGATCTGTCATCTGCATGGGGCCTTTGCTTACACTATTTCCCCTTTTGTTATCTGTGTTTCTGTCCCCCCTTCCTGCTGAGTAGCTAATATCCCCTTAACTCTGTCCCAGCTGTGTTTGAAGCAGTATACGGTTTTGGCACCCACCACCTCTGCTGGCAGGCCTCCATGGTTCACCACTCTTTCTGCAAAATAATATTTCCTCACATCCTATTTTTTTTTTTTTTAACCATCCTATTTATCCCCCTTTCCTACCTCGGTGTCCACTCCTTCTGACTGCTCATCCCCTTTACGCCACTCACCCAGGATCTGCCCCTAGAGTGCTTCTTTCCTCCCTCCTTTTACTCTGCACATTGGGGTCTGTCCTGGATTCGGTGGTCTTGGGTGGAGCCGTCTTCATCTAGGACCACCGAGGGAATTTTTCCGTTTTCTCCCTCTACCCCCTGAGGCCGTTGACACACAGGACTGACATCCAGACAGACAACGTGCTGATGCAGGCGTTGTCAAGTGCCTAGACGTCCTCCCCTCCCTGGCTGTTGGCCACCTGTGCTCCTGGTGCCCGTGCTTCCACCGGCCCCGGAGCGTCGGGTGCGTACAGCACCCCAGAAACCCACCCCTGGAGGAGGAGAGCATCCATTGGG
Source organism: Neoceratodus forsteri (assembly GCA_016271365.2). Taxonomy (NCBI): domain Eukaryota; kingdom Metazoa; phylum Chordata; order Ceratodontiformes; family Ceratodontidae; genus Neoceratodus; species Neoceratodus forsteri. The sequence continues at coordinate 21,169,227 of CM028135.1, read as the reverse complement.
ATGCTCAATCCTCCTCCTCCCTTCCAACCCCCAGCAACCCGAGTCCGTTCCTGAACCCGGGTCGCCGGCGTGTCACGAGGTGTGGCATCCAGCGCCTCAACCCTCAGCGTCACCGGGCCGGCCCTCACATCCTTTTTAAACCTTCCCACCCCATTAGTATCCACTCTTCCTATCTTCTCTGTTCCTGGTAAATAACTCCTCAGTTCATCTTGCTAATTCCTTTCAGGAGCTTGAAGCTCCTTATCATATTTCCTTTCACTTCTGTTTTCGAGTGAATACGTGTTTAGTGCCTTTAGTCAGTCCTCATAGAATCCTCCCGCCTGATCCTGTATAATTTTGGTTATCCTCCATTGTACCTACCTAGACTGTCCTTTTCCTTTTTTAGGTGGTGACTCCAGAACTGGGCACAGTACTCTAGATGTGGCCTTACCAGTAACCTATACAGTGGTAGCAATGCCTCCTGCCTTCTACTGTCCATAGTGGGAAAATTGATGGAGACCTTGCTCAAACAGAGGATTATAGCATTCCTAGAAGCCAGCGGGCAGCAAGACCACAAATAGCATGGATTCACGGCGGAACAGTCATGCCAGACAAATCTGATTGAGTTTTTTGACTGGGTTATCAAGGTTGTGAATGACAGTGGGCGGTGGATGTGGTCTACCTGGACTTTAACAAGGCCTTCAACTCAGTTCCACACAGAAGGCTGGTAAAGAAGTTAGACCACACAGGGGTTGATAAAGAAGTGGTAACATGGTTACAAAATTGGCTGCAAAGCAGAACCCAGAGGGTGTAGGTAAATGGAACACTATCGTCAGAGGGAAGGGTGACCAGTGGAGTGCCACAAGGCTCAGTACTGTGGCCTCCATACATCAATATTTACATAGCTGACATAGCAAATGGACCAGAGGGGAAGGTGTGTCTGTTCACGGATGACACCAAAATGTGCAACAGGGTGGACACCATAGATGGAGTAAGCAAGATGGAGTCAGACCTCAAGAAACTTGAGGACTGGACTGAAGCATGACAGCTGAGATTCAACACCAATAAATGCAGTCATGCATATAGGAAAAAGGAATCCAAGGAAGGCATATTACTTGGGAGGGCAAAGACTAGCTGCCTCCAGCCAGGAGCGAGATCTAGGAATCATAAACTCTGATGATTTGAAAGTGGGAAAGCAGTGTGAAAAGGCAGAACTGAATGCTAGTGGAATGCCGGGATGCATTGGGAGGGGAATCACAAGCAGGAGGCTGGAGGTGATACTGCCATTTTACAGATTGCTGGTCAGGCCACACCTTTGAGTACGGTGTCCAGTTTTGGAGGCCTCACCTCAAAAAGGACGTCGACCGTATGGAGACAGTGCAGAGAAAGGTAACTAAAATGATACGGGATTGCATCAGATGTCATGTGAAGAAAGACTGAGCAAACTAAACATGTATTTCCAGGAACAAAGAAGGGAGAGGGGAGACATGATAGAAACTTTCAAATACATAAAAGGCATAAAGAAGGTACAGACACAGGAACTTTTTCACTTCAAAGGATGCAGCAGAACTAGGGGGCATGGCCTAAGACTAAAAGGAGGGAAGTTCACTACCAATGTCAGGAAGTCTTTCTTCACAGAGAGGGTGGTGGACACCTGGAATGCTCTGCCCCAAGGGTGGTGGTGGCTAACACAGTTGGGGGATTCAAGAATGCATGGGATAGACACAAGGGTGCCATCACACAAAACAGCAGTTGGGGGTAGGAAAATATGAACACACTGGGCAGACTAGATGGACCTAGCGGTCTCCTTTTGCCATCACCTTCTATGTTTCTATGTCGAACCTTCTCCTGATGCACCCCAGCATCATGTGAGCCTTGCTGAAGGCCTTGTTACATTGGCTAATTTGTTTAAGGGAATCACTAATGATGACTCCTAGGTCCCTTTCCTCTGACGTTGTGTCCAGCTTACCCCCCCCCAAATCCAATACTCTGTTCTGCTTTTTTGGGAGGGGAGAGGTTGTCCCCTAAGTGAATAATTTTGCACTTTTCGGCATTGCATTTCAGCTGCCAGACTTTGGACCAGCTTTCCAGCCTATGCAGGTCTCTCTGCAACTCCATCATCCACTGCACATTGTCAGCCCTACTATGGAGTTTAGTGTCGTCTGTGAATAGATACAACCTGCCTGGATTTCCTCTCCTATGTTGCTGATGAACATATTGAAGAAGGCTGAGCCCAGAACAGATCCCTGTAGTACTCCACTAGTGACATCGCTTTCCTCTAACCTAACACCATTCACCACAACTTTTTGCTGGCTCTCCTCCAGCCAACTTCCTACCTACCTTAGTATTTCCTTAGCTGTTCCCAGATTTCCTGTCTTCTTCCACAGTCTTTGATGTGGCAGTGAGTCAAATGCCTTGCTGAAGTTGAAGTGGAGTAAATCTACAACAAGGTCATTATTAACTACCTTGGTTACCCAGGCAAAGAATGCTATCAGGCTAGACTGACAAGGCCTCCCTGTTATGAATTTGTGCTAGTTACTATACTGAAGTTAATTTTCCTACTGGTATTCCACTAGAACTTTTTTGACCAGTGTCTTCATCAATTTCCCTCCTATGAAGGTAAGGCTGACAGGTTTTGTGCAATGGAACCACAGCTGCCATCCCCCAGTCCCTGGGAACAACCCGTTGTAGCATAGAGCTGTTGAATAGCACTGCCAGGGGTTCAGCTAACACTGATGCCAGTTCCATTAGCACCCTCAGATGCATCCCATTTGGCCACAGGGCATTATTTACCTTCAAGGCTGCTATCCCCTTTTTGACTTTTTCACTAGTAAATTTCTCCAGTTTCATTTTCAGGCCCCTCTATCAGCTGCCTTTATGCTGCCCTCCTGCAAGGGCCCACTAGTCTCCCTAGTGAATACTAAGCAGATGTAGTCACTTAGCACAGTGACTTTCTGCCCATCCTCCTGTATTACCACACCCCCTCCGTTAGCCTGAAAATTCCCCTTTCCATCTTTTTTTTCTCTTATATATCTAAAGAACTCTTTTATACCCTTCCTTGGCCCACTCTGCAATATGCAGCTCTGAGTCTGTTTTTGTGATTCTGACTGCCCTTTTGCCTTTGTTAGTTTTCTCCTGGTACTCATCACATTCTTCTTCCCATTGCTTTTCTCTGTACCTTATAAAGGCCTCCTTTTTAGCCCTCAGTGCCTCCCTGACCCTTTCAGAGAACCAAATTGGCCACTTATACTTGTTTCTTTAGCTAGCTGTTCTTGTACATGTTTGTGTTGCCCGGAGAGCAGCCCCTTTTATAACCTCCCAACTTTCCTCTATTCCCTTGATGCTGGCTAACCCAGCTAACCTGTCCAGCACAATTTCCCTCAGATGGTTGAACTCTGCCTTCCTGAAGTCCAGCATATCAGCCTTAGATGAGAGCTTACAGGTGCCAAAGGTCACAAAGGTTCCCAAAGGTTCAAGGAACTGAAAGAGCTGTCTGCCCATGGTTGCTTCTGTAGGTTATGTATTCTAATCTAGGATACCACCTTCCAGAATAAATCTGAACACATTTTGTTTGAATCTGGTTTTGTTTTCACTTATAATAACATTTTTAGTCAAGTTATTTCATCAGTTAGTTATGCGTTTGGGAAAAATAACATTTTTTCTTGTCTGTTCTGAACCTAGTTGGATTGATTTACAGTGGATGACCCCTTGTATTTGTTTTGTGGTCTTTATATATCAAGTTTAGCTCATTTTGCAAATACAGGTCTAGTACAATATCATGCATTTGCAGTAGTAGGATATCTCCTCTTTTCCTCCTGTCCTCCAGTGAGTATTAATTTAAGGTATATAGTCTGTCTAAATGTGGTGCATTTTTTAGTCCATGAATTAGTTTGGTTGTTTTCATTGTATTTTTCAGTTCTAGACACACCAGTTTACTTGTAAGGATGCCAAACATGGTTACCAAATTCTAGCAGTAGTCTGTCATATGAGCTATAAAATTGCATAATAACTTCAGCATTTCTGCTGGAAATATTTCTCTTTATAGCACCCAGAACCCTGTTGACTTTTGATGTTGCTTCTGTACAGTGGTCTTTAGGGTCCAAGGATCTGTTTATGGTTATACCAAGATCTTTTTCGTTATTAGAGGTTTTTCATATCATGTTACATAAAGTACACTGGTGTGACAATTGTTTTCTATGCAGGTGAATAGCGCAACACATAGTTAGGTTGAAACTCATATCCCATTTATATGTCCAGTTAGGTTTTTTGTTTAGGTCATCTTATATCCTTTTCATGTTATCATCAGTGTCACTTGGTCAACCAAGTTTGGTATCATCAACATATTTTGTGATCTAATTAATGTTATTACTGTTTATATCTGCTGTATAAATTTGAAAGATAACTGGCCCCAGCACCAATACCTGAGGAAATCAGCTGGTCACCTACCCTTAGAGTATAGGTACCCATTAATAGACACCCTTTGCATGTGGTTTTTAACCCAGTTGTTGACCCAATGTACTAAATTATTGTTTATATAAATTTTTTGCATTTTGTGCACTATTACTCACTGTGGGACTGTATCACATGTCTTACAGAAGTCTAATAAAATAACATTAGCTGATCCTTTGTCTTGATATTTACTTAATTGTTCATAGAAACATAGAAGACTGGTGATACAGGAGCAACTGGCAGTATGTCCATGCTGTTCCATATCAGTATTATGTAATATTATAAGTTTTCAAATGTTTTGCATTAAGTCTTTGATGATGGACTCAAGGACTTTGCCTGGGACTGATGTGAGACTTACCAGCATATAATTAGATATTTCCTGCTTGTTCCTCTTCTTATGTATTGGTACAACATGGACGCTCCTCCAGTCCTTTGGAACTGTACCCCTCTTTAATGATTTTTCATATAGGATTTTTAATGGGTATGTAACTCTGTTTTTCATCATTTTTAGCATTTGTGGTGTAATGGTATTGGGACCTGGGACTCCATGTTGTTTCAAATTATTGATTTTTTTTCTAAAAAATGCATTTTTTATCTATTGAAATATATTCAGTAAAATTTATATTTATGTTGTTATTTATCTGTGTAGTTTCCATAAATACGGAGCAAAAGTAATTGTTGAAAATATTTGTGATTGTGAAAGGTTCAGTGATTAACTTGTTGTTTTTGATAATGCTAGCTATTTTTGTGTTGGATTTTTTTAAATGAATTAATGTACCCATAAAACAGCCCTGGAATTGTGTTTATTTGCATTTTTTGCCAAATTTACTTCTATTTTTGCTTTTGCTGTTTTTACTGTATTCCTTTTCTACACTTTTTTTGTGCAGCTTTGAATTCTTCCCATGTTTCTGTACATTTGACTTAATCTTTTGATGCTTTGTTCTTCTTTTTAATAAGCTTGTTTTTTGTTTGTTTGTTTGTTTTAACTATTTGGGTTATAGCCCTTTGCTGTTAAATTTCTTAACTTTCTTAATACACTTGTTACAAATAGCAGTGATGGCTTCATGTATAACTATCCAGTATTACTCAGTTGTTTTATTTATTAATGTGTTATGTCAGTCGATACTTTTGACTGATGAGTTAATTCTTTCTGTGTCTGCTGTGTGTATGGATATACTTTTGTACAGGCTGTGTCTGTTATGATTTCCCATGATGTGAAACAGTATACATGAGTAATCACTGTTATCTAGTTGCTGTATGGTATGACACTCAGTTACACTGATGTTCTCTGAACATAGGACTAAATTGAGAATATTATTTCCTTGTGTTGGGTTGGATGCATGTTGTACCAAATTTAGTTTATTGCAGGCTGTTAAGAAGGTTGAGCTTTGCCCATTATCAGCTGTCATGGTGAGCTAGTCAAGTCATTTTAATTAAAATCTCCTACAATTATCACGTCACCTTTTTTGCTGACCTTTTCAATTCCCATTATAATATCCTCATTTGTTTTGGGGGTTGTATTTGGAGGTCTACAGCAAAGACCCATTATTGTACTGTTGTTATTTCTTCCCTCCATTGTAAGCTATATGGTCTTAGTCATTGTTTTCAAATCCTTTATGTGTTCTGATATATCAGTAGTAGATCTGTCATTGTTAATGTATAGCTATGCCTCCTACCTTTCTATCCTATTCTGTTATTTCTTATCAGATAGTATCCTCCTAAATATTTACCCAATGTATCCAAATCTCTCCACCAGGTTTTGATAACATATATTAGGTCAATACTATTTTCAATATTTAAAAAGGCTTGCAGCTCATTAATTTTGTTACTCAAGCTTCTTACTTTACATAGTAAGCATCTCAGCTGGATTACTTTTACAGGGTTTATATATTTTTTTTGGGTTGCGGATGCCCTTTTTTTGTTTTGTTGGGATTTTTACATTGAAAACCACAGTCCCCCCTTCATATTCATAAACTCGTGGTCTCAATATGTGAATTCAAGAGGTTTCACAGGGCCTTTGCACCTTCTCTATTAAGGTATAGTCCATCTCAACTACACAGGTGGAATTTATTGTGAATGAGCCCCCAACAATCAATGAAATTTATGCCACCCTTTTAACACCAGTTACAGAACCACAAGTTTTTTTCTTATAATAGTTTGCTTTTTTCTTGACTTGCCCTAGGGATTGGAAGTGACCCAGATAGGTACACAGCACCCCCTCCATTGTTTATGTCTTTCACCATTTCAATCAGATCATAACAGATGTCCTTTTCATGGTCAATGCCTGCATTGTGTCTTCCTGCATGGGGATCAGTGATGGGGTCCCTTTAACAGTTTCTCAGAATTTTTGGTATTCTGGTTTTGATGTCAATATTTTTTTGGCACCAGGGAGTAAATGTTATGTTCATTTTGTTTTGTTTATACAGATACGAGTCACAGAACCTAATTATTGAGTCACCATCCACAACAGTTTGTCTGCTACTTTTATTGCATTGCTTATTTGTTTCAGAGATGCACTGTTGTTCTCCTACACTGCTTAAGCATTCATATCTGTTCCTTGTTTCTGCCTGGTTGCAGATGCCCACTTCAGCTCTCCTTCCTCTTTTTACACTTGCCCAGTGTTTGACAGTGTACCATTGGTTCTCATTTGAATAATTTAAATCTTCCCTTCTCCTCTTATTTCTGTTCTCCTAGTGTTAGCTGGACTGTTCTCCCCATCCTCTACTCTGTCTCTTTTTTTTTGCCATTAATGTGTTGAGTTTGTAACATATGATTGGATTCACTTTCCAGATCCTTAACAAAACATTCAGTTATGTTAATGCCATGTGCATTTTTCAGGTCATTTTGTGTTTTTGTTAATTTGGTTCTAATTATAAACAATGTTTTGTACTTATTACATTCAAATGTGTCCTTTGACATTAGAGCTGGCCTTTCATTGTACATTCTACATTTAGAACACTAGATTATTGAACCTTCTTCATGCAATAACTTTAAAAGCTACCTGTGAGATCTATTATTCTGTATTTCTGCCTCAGTAGTTTAGGACCTCTAACCACATAGTATTGTGATCGCTGGCCCCAGTGGCTCCCCAACCTGTACTCCACCTACTCTTTCCAAGTTGGTGAGTACCACATCTAGTATGGCTGACTGTCTAGTGGGATCCCTGACCTGTTGTACCAACATGAAGTCCTGCAAGACATCAAGCAGGGTCTGGCTTCTCCAGCACTTCTGACCACTGGGATGTCCCAGTCAATGTCTGGCAGGTTGAGGTATCCCACTATTACAACCTCTTTCATTGCTGCCCCCTCCCTACTTCAGCACTCAGTTCCTTAACTCTCTTTTCCCTGCCCCAGTGGCCTTAAAACCACCCTTATGCAATTCTTCCTACCTAACAACTCTATGAGCTGAGCCCATAGTGATTCTACTTCCCCTTGCCCCAACAGTAGAATCTTCTACTATCTCAATCCCTTCTCTGATGTAGATGTCCACCCCTCCACCTCTAACCATCCCTCTATCATGCCTACATAAGGTGTAGCCTGGGATTGCTATGTCTCAGTCATTGTTCATACTGGCCCAAGTTTCTATAACAGACACTAGATCCACCCCAGAGACTGACACCAAATCCTGGCACTCACTAATCCTATTACCACCCTCCAACATGCACCTGCACCTCTGTTTGTTCTCACTTGTCCTTGCCCTTCACCTTTCTCTAATAACCTTGATGTGCTGCAGTTCCCCTTCTTTTCATGTCTACTGTGTCTAACCTGCCCTGTCCCCTGGACTCTTTCCTGCTGTCAATTACTCCCTAAACACCTTACCCCCATCCTCAGGGGAGTGCTGTCTGGGTTTCCCATTGTTCCTCCCTCTATAGTTAAATCACTGGCCCCCAGCCTCCCCGGCAGCTAGTTTAAGTGTCTGCTAATGTTTACATCAAACTTCTGCCCTAACACACTAGTCCCCTCTCTTGTCAGATGAAGGCCATCACCTTTAAAGAGCCTTCTATCCCAGAAGCCCTCCCAGTTCCCTATAGAGTGGCGCCCCTGTTCCTGTCACCACCCCTTCAACCACCTCTTGAACTCCTTGATCTCTATCTCCCTTACTCAACTGCTTCTATTCTTCCCATCCCAAACAGGAAGGACCTAAGAAAAGGCTAAAAGCAGAGTGCTTCTGTAATCTGTCTCCCAGCCTCTGGAAGTCCCTGTTAACTTTTGCCACAGGCCAATTCACCAGATCATTGGTGCCAAGGTGTATCAGCACTCCTTGCTTCCCCCTCCTCCATTGTTCTCCCTATACTATCCCAATCCTGGATGGCTGATGTTCCAGGTAGGTACCTGACCACCCCTTACCCCCCTTACCTACCACTCTCTCCACCCTTCTAACAGTCAAGTCTCCTATCACTAGAATCCTTCTTGCTATCTTCTGCTCCTTGCCCTTGGGTGACACTGTGTTTTCCTTCCCACCAAATGACTCATGGTCACCCTTGCCTGAGTCAGGCACTTGTGCCTCTTTGAGGGGTGCAGAGTGGTTTGCAGCTGGTATCTCCTAGGAAGACTTAACTGTTGTGTGACCATCCTTGCCACCTGATCTCCTCCCCCTCCCCACTATCTACCACCTGGGACAGTGGGCTTCTGAGGAAGTGGGGGGTTGGGGTGGGCACAAGCTTAGTTAGAGTCACAACTGGAATATTTCCTCCCTAGCTGCTGCCAACTGAGCATGAAACTCCCTAAAGGTCCTCAAAATAGGGTAGTGTCCCCTTCTCCAAAGTTTAACATTGGAGACTAAAGCCCTACAATCCCTACATCTACAGGGTAACTGCCTTTCCAGTCACCCAATGAACTGCCCACTGGACACCTGCTAGACCAGTGCACTGCTTAATTTTGTTTGGTTCTTTAGATGTGCCCAGCTTTCTGCTAATGTATTTCTCACCTTTGTGTTGTATTCTCCTAGCACACTCCACCCTAGAAGGTCACCATGTGTAAATAAATGACTACTACTACTACTTTTTTGTTCTAAAGCCCTCCCCATGCTGTATATCTGATGTTATCACTGTCATCATGTGGTATACATCTGAACCTTCAAATAGGAAACAGGGCTTACAAAAATCAGAGACAAACATCCAAAACCATGGAGACAGATTAAAATATAGTCATACCTATTCAGAAAGCCTACTATATTGTCATGGCTTAATGTGAAGAGCATTTTCTGAAAGAGAACTAGACTGCACCACTAACATAATTGTTGCCATTGTTTTATGATTCAAATCACTACTCTGCAGTTTACAGAAACACCAGTTTTAGGAGGGACAGAGGAAATGTTTGAGGGAAAATCAGGAACTACTGAGAATAAGGCACATTGTATGTTAGCCAACAGTTAGAGAGAAATTTGCTATAGAAGTAATTTTCTACCACTGAAGTTCAAGATCCCTGATGGAGAATGAAGAGCTGAAGTGCTGCAGAGAACCAAGGGCTATGAGCATAGGCTGCTTTCCTCCACTGTGGCAAAGATGAAGGAGCATTGTATGTAATTTTGGCATGGTGTCACCAAAAGTGGTGATCATTGCTATTGTGTTCTTTTCTGTGTGATGTTGTATAAATGTTACAGAGCTGTTACAGTCTCCTGTTATACATGTCTTACAGTGCAGTGTCCAATATTCAAAGTAGCTTTTTAGTAGGGTTCCAGAGCTAAACAGTCCAGAGGTGTACTCACTGCCTTCTTCTCTGCAGACCCACTGACATTGTGAAACAAAAATCCCATCGATGTGTCCGCAGAAGGACTAAGCAGGAATGGTGCTGGGCTGGAGTATGGCTAGGTAGCAGGCTTCCTGAAAGAAGCTCCAGTTAAAAGTCTGACACTAACATGGATGTAGCTATTGTACACTGTGCATAAAAAAGCAGGTGGTTTCTGAGATGTGGGACACTGCCTGCTACATCATCTTTTCAACATTTGTTTTGATTTCCCTTTTTTAGGCGAGTGTGTTTAAAGTGTATGCATTATCTGCTCAGGTCCTAATTTGTAATGACACATATTATGGGTGAAGGCCAATAATCCATGCACATCATTGTGGAATACCAGTGTCTTGCACACTGAATACCTATGGCCCATACTATATATTGTTCACAGCAATAAATGCTGCCATCTTTCACAGACTGTTTTCAATAGGATTTTGAATATATTTTTTATGACCCTAAAGAGTAGTACCTTGATAGTGCTCAACAAAATAACCTAAACATCGTTTTACTGTGCTCATTTTCATCATGGAAATTTCCTCATCTTTACACCACACCCCTAATTAATGTACTCAAGAGAGAAAAATATATGACAACAGGTAGGAAACTCCGGATTTTTCATAGCAAAATGAAGGATATGTGCAAAGGAATACAACTAGTATAGTATACATGTTCCCATGACATGGTTCGGACATGGAGAATTCTGTTCCTTAGACTTTTCTGTCATACATTTACTTTTTTCCACCAGGATATGTATGTATGGCTTGACGCATCAGCACTCTGAGCACTCCCGCAACATGTCCACTTCAGGGTTTTATGATCTGCCATTAAATGCCTACGTCATCATCCTGGGAACAGGTCTCCTTATCTCCCTGCTCAGCATCATCTTCTGCTGCTACTTCTTCAGGTAATGCTGTGCCCTGACAGAGTATGCGAAGTCATGTTTTGTGTGTTATCAGTCTTGCTGCCAGTGCAGTGACTATACTTGATTATATACAGAATGTCTAGCATTCGAAGGTTGTTGGTTCAAAAAAAATGTCTGACCATCAGTTAGGTTGGGACCTAAAATAAGGCCAAGGCCTACCATTACAGTCCACTTCTGATCTGAGGTTGGAAGCTTGATTTCTTAATCAGTTGACTAGGGAGAAGATGATATGCAGAGGGTTGTATGGGGGGGGGTTGACTGATTGGACCTTTCCACTGGCTCCAGAATATCAAGACATGACATTCATGCATGAAGGCTTCTGAGGTACTGAAGCCCCGTAACTAACTGTGGTTTCTTCTGTGTAGCGGCCCCATAAATAATGAAAGTTGTTGTTGAGTTGCAACCCCAGCAGTCCCTCACAGTGGTTGTTCCTGCTTTGCAGTGCCAACAGTCACTAACAATGGTTGTTGTGTTTCATACCCACAGCTAATGTTGATTGTTGCTGTGTCAAAGCTCCAACAGTCATTAACAATGGTTGTAGCTATGTTACAGTCTCAATAGTCACTAATGGTGGTTGCTGCTGTGTTATAACTCCAGCAGTCACTAATAATGGTTGTTATAGTGTTGTAGTCGCAGTGTACACTAACACTGGTTGTTGCTGTGTTTCAGATACAGCAATCATTAACAATGGTTCTCGCTGTGTTACAGCCCCAACAATCATTAACATTGGCTGTTGCTGTGTTACACCCCCAAAAGTCACTAACATTAGTTGTTGGTGTATTGCAACCCCAAGAGTCACTAAAACTGGTTGTTGCTTTGTTGTAGCCCCAACAGTCATTAGCACTGGTTGTTGCTGTGTTGTAGAACTGTCAGTCACTAACATTGCTTGTTGCTGTATTGTAACCCCAAAAGTTATTAACATTGGTTGTTGCCTAACTGTAGTCCCAACAATCACTAAAATTGGTTGTTACAGAATTGTAGTCCCAACAATCACTAGTACTGGTTGTTGCTTAGTTTTAATCCCAGTAGTCGCTACCATTGATTGTCATTGTGTTACAACCTCTACAGTCACTAATGGTGAGGCTTGCTGCCTTGTAGCCTGAGCAGTTACAACATTGGTTGTTGCTGTGTTTTTCCCCAGTAGTCTTTAATGGTGGTTGTTTCTGTGTTGTAGCCCATAATGGTGGTTGTTGCTGAGAGCACTGATGCAAGATTGGTCACTGGAGGGGAGATGAGAGGGAGAACTGAAAAATTATAACTGAATAACAAAGGCTTGACAGATTGGAAGCCAGGATAGCAGCTTAAGCTGTAGACATCACCAAAGCCTTCTCCTAGTAGATAAATGGAAGTAGAAAGGTGAAGGAGGGGATTGGATGTCTTAAAACAGGGGAATGAAGGGAGGAACTAATCAATCAATATTTTATTCATTATCAAAGTAAGAATGTGAGGTACACAGCATTGCAGGATTGACATGTGTAGAATTCATTAATTTGTATTATGTTGTTCTGGCTTGGCTTGATGGTGGTCTGTGTCCATATGTGGGTGCAGGTCTCACATCTTGCCATGTTGCATGGTGTTGACCTTCTTGTTTCTTGGTTATTATGGTCCGCTGGGAGTTTGTTATGAATTATTATGTTTGATAGGCTGGGGGGCTGCTTATGGGCAATGACAGGTGGTTCAGAGAAGATGCCCTTCAGTGTTTCATCTTTGTTCAGCATGAGTTGCAGTTCTGTAATAATTTGCTGAAGGGGGTTTAGTATGGAGCTATAAGTGACCACTAGGGGTGTGCAGTCAGTTTGATGTTTTTGCCTGTATTCCAGCAGATTGTCTTGTGGTATTTGTATGGCCCGTTCAAATTCTCTATCAATTTGTCTTGGAGAGTGGCCCTGCTGAATTAGGGAATTCAGAAGTGTGGAGAGCTGTCTGTCTTTTGTTCTCTCATCTGAGCAGATTTGATGGTATAGAATTGCTGAACTGTAGATTACAGATTCTTTTGTATGTTTTGGGTGGAAGCTGGAATTATGCAGGTAGCGGTGTCTGGCAGTGGTTTTCTGTAAAGAGCAATTTGTATATGTCCATTTTTAGTGATACTGACTGTGGTATCAAGAAAAGATATGCTGGTTGTGGGATATTCAATAGTGAGATTTATAGAATGATGAAAGTTGTTAAAATCATGATTGAATTTTTTGAGAGAGTCATCACCTTCTGTCCAGATCAAGAATATGTCATCTCTATAATGGAGGTAGAGAGATGGTTTATAGGGGTGGTGTTTTAAAAAAATCCTCCTCTAAACAGGCCATAAAGAGATTGGCATATTTGGTGCCCATGGCTGTCCTCATGATCTGTAAAAAGTGCTTGCCATTAAAGGTGAAGTTGTGTGTCAAAATGAATTTTATTAGGGTGCTGATGGTAGTTTCTGGAATGTCTCCTGCAGATGTGTTTTCCTTTAAACATTTCTGACATGCTGCTATGCCATCTCTGTGTGGGATATTAGTGTACAGGGCAGTGACATCCATTGTGGCTAGGATAATGTTTGGTGGCAGTTGTCCAATTTGTTTCAGTTTCCTGAGGAAATCTGTGGTGTCCTGAATAAAACTGCTAGTAGCTCTTACTAGTGGTTTTAAAATTGATTCAATGAGTCCTGAAATGTTTTCAGTGAGTGTGCCAATGCCAGAGATGATGGGTCACCCTGGATTCCCTGGTTTGTGTATTTTGGGTAGCATATATAATGTCCCTGGAGTAGGTTTGTTTGGAATTAGTATTTTTAACTGTTCTTGGATGTTGTTTGGGAGAGACATAATGAATTGTTTGAGTTCTTCTGTATATTGTATAGTAAGGTTTTCTGTGAGTTTTCTATAATAAGCTGTATCTGACAGCTGTCTGTGTGCCTCTGCTCCCTCCTTGTCAGCTTGTTTTATTACAATGTTATAGTTGTTTTTCAGAGTTTGTATTGCCCTCTGTTCTAGTGGTGTGATATTATACAGGAGTTTTTGCTGTTTGCTTAGGATTTGGCAGTTTATTCTTCCATGGAAGCAGTTGATGTAGGCATCCAACTTGGGGTTGCATCTGCTTCAAGGGGTCCAGTCTGATGTTTTCTTTGTGCTGTCATAATGCATTGTTCGTGTGTTGTTTTTATCAAAGAAATATTCTTTTAGATGAAGCCATCTAAAAAGTTCCTCTATCTCACCACAGAGTTCTTCTGAGAGCTCCCCACTGTCTTCACCACCACCACCTCTTCTGACAGGCTCTTTCAGGCATCTACCACCCTTTCTGTGAAGAAGTACTTCCTAACTTTCCTCTTAATCCCCCCTCTCCCCCAGGGCTTCACTGCATGCCTCTGTGTCTTGGTGCTTTTCCTGTTCGGAAAGAGAATCCCTAATTGTGCCTTGTTTACCCTTGTGAGGTACTTATAGGTCTCAGACATGTGCCCTCTCACTCTCTTCTCCTCCGGCGAGTAAATGTAGAGATCTCATAGCCTCTCCCGTAACCCTTGTACCATTCTGGTAGCTCTCCTCTAGACCATTTCCACCCAGACAATGTACTTGCAGAGATGTGACCTCCAGAACTGGACCCAGTACTCTATGAGGGGTCTTACTAGTGAGTAATACTGTGGCAACACCACCTCTCTCCTCCTGCTAGAAATCCCCCTCCCTATGCACCCCAGCATCCCATTAGCCTTGTGTACTGCCTTGTCACACAGATCATCAGATATGATTACCTGAGGTCCCTTACTTGTAGTAGTTGGGTAGTAATTAATGAGACCAAAATGGTCAGCGCATGTGGGAGAGTGCAGATGTTTCACAGTAAGTTTGTACTGAGGACACACACCTTTAAAGGAATGGTCATTTGTTGCTGGGATGTGTAGTGTGGGTCTGTTGTTTACTTTAAGGGGCATTTGTTAGTCGGCAAAAAAAAAAATCTACATATAGTTTTGGGGCTATAATGAATTCCTGACATCCTAGTAAGTAAACTATTTATTAAGCACCCAATCCCAGAAGTTCTGGGTGCTGTACAGGCAGGCAGAGGTAAAATAAATAACATAGAATACAAAACATATGTTAATGACAGTAATCATGAGAAACAACAATACTAAAATAAAATCCTCAATAAAATAAATAGTTCAGCAGTCTGCTAATTCCTTTTTTTATCATTCACAATAACAAAACAAAATTATAAATGTATAAGTACTAGAATCACTTGCATTTACCAACTGTAGCTTGAATATAAGGACTTAATATGAAAACTTGATGATAAAAACTTGTGTTATCATTTTTAACAACATAAAGCTATAATACCTTAACATAACTAGGCCAACTATAAAGTAGACTTAATACAGTATATATTAGGATAATGATAGAAAGAAGGGAAGGGGACAAGAGAGTAAACTGAGATATAACATCTACTAATTAGTAACTGTAATATATTTTAAAGTCTAATACTGCTTAAGAATGGATCCCATATGGAAAGAAATTTCTCTAACCTGTTCATGTTTATGAGCAGTCTGCTAATTCCTGACAGTCATAGACAGTTCTCAAATGCTTCCCTAAAAAGATGTGCATCCAGACCCCACTTAAATGGCATACTGTTAGCGCGGCTACTGAAATTTGCCACCACAATTACAGCAGCACAAGAATGGCGACAGTGACAGAGGCAATCTTGATTTCAGATAGCCCCCTCACTGATGCCATCCTTTGTGGCCACAAAAAGTCTGCCCCTTCCAGGGCATGCCTACCCCAGAGGAGGTTATATTTAGTTCTGGTGGGTGCAGGGCCAAAGCCCCCCATAAAAGATGAGCTGCTTCCTGGGAGAGCGCTTTGGGGTGCTAACTCCCAGGACGTGTTATGCCCAGTGCTGTATTGCCAGGCGGCATGTTGCCTGTGCCGTAATTGGTGTCAGCAACATAGCTGTTGCACTGTCACGGGTAAACCCACTTAAACACCTCCAGTGATGGGGCATCCCTTAATATTGGCAGATTCATCATCAGCGCATTTTTAATTCCCTCAGATAGTTTTAAAACAGCTTACATTACTAATTTTATAATGAATCCCTTAAGTCATTAAAGATGGCCAGCATTAGCAATTAAAGTCTTTTCATAGTGGTTACTTTGTGACTCTACATACAATACTAGATTCATACTGCGGGTGTATCGCGGTGGTACAAGAACACATTTCTGATGGCAAACAGTACAACAGCATACCGACATCTTTAACTTTTTCATGATAAGGCAGAGAAAGAGAGGAGAAACCTTTACAAACTTCAGAACTCCTTATCGGAGTTCAGAAAGAAATAAAATGGAAAATGGATATCATGATGGTTTTACCAGAAGTACAGCATTACTTAAAACTACATTACAATGACTTTTTCTGTCACCTATCAAATATCACTGCAAAGAAGTATTAAAGGCATTCAAATAGCTAATCTGTTGCATTTTGCTTTCTTTTTAGGATGAGGCAGCAAAGGCATCAAGAACAGTATGGGTACAGTGAGGTACTGTAACTGTATCTATTGAATTTTTAAAGTAGCAATGTGTCTTGCATCCCCCTCCAACAATAAAGCCTGATTAGGGTACCGTTCGATGTGTGTCAATTCCAAAATTTGGTATGCAAAGATAACGAAGCTCATTAATGCACTGAATAATAACGAGATCCCACTGAAATGTTGTTGACTGACATAGAGACTCAGTTTTAGTGAAATCCCACAAATAAACAGAAAGTTGCACATTATGATACAAGTTGGAAATAACAACATACACATTTTGGGGGGACTTCCGGGTGATGTCAGGAGCGACATGGCCACATTGATTTTTGAATCTCTCTCCCCAAACTCAACAACCTCATTTAAACTCAGTTATCTATATCAAAACTGATTGCTCAGTCTTTGAGAAGAGATTACCGTAGCGTGGTCAAAACAAATTGGGCAAACCGAATGGCACAGGCCACGGATACAGAAGGATACCAGTGCCCACACCTCAAAAAGGATACTAACTTGCTAGAGAAGGTCCAGAGGAGGGCTACAAAGATGATAGTGGGTCAGTAGGGTAAGGCATATGAGGAGAGGTTGAGGGCACTGAATATGTACTCCCTGGAGGAAAGGACAGAGAGAGGGGACATGATTGGGACCTTCAAGTACTTGAAAGGGATAAATAAGGTGGATAAGGAGGGTCGCTTTAAGCTGAGTGTCAACTATAACATGAGGGGGCACAGTCTTAAGCTAGGAGGGAGGTCAGGAAGCACTTCTTCACAGAGACGGTGGTGGACACTTGGAATGCACTGCCAGAAGAGGTGGTCTCATTGAAGACAATGGGCAGTTTCAAGAGAGGCCAGGATAGGTATGGAGGGAAGGTAAGGATCATGGGTTGGGAGGATTGGAGGAGTGGGAAGGGGGTAGGGATGGTAGCTCAAGCTGTGAAACCTGCAATACAAGCAAATTAGATAAACCAAATGGCCTTCTTCTGCTGGCTTCTTCATATGTTCATATACTGTCCCGAGATCTTGGAGCTCTTTCAGACCTGTGGGCCTGTGCGGACTCCCTGACTAAATCCAAATGGGCTTCCTCTAAAAACGTTACATTGCAGATGATTTTCAAAGAAATATTGGTCTTTCAGGCAAAGCATGAAGATGCTCTTTGGGATGTCAGAAAATATATGGATACTCCAGAACACTACATGAATACAGCTGAGAGACAGATGGCAGCCACTGATACTAAAGTAGACCAGCTAGAAGCTCAGATTAAGGACATATTGGATACGCAAGTGCAAATGAAGGCAAGACAGGACTCCAAATACCAAGTATGGAGAAAAAATATTAGACTGTGTGGACTGCCCAAGAATTCTGAAGGGTCAGACATGGTGGAATTATTGGAAAGTTTCCTCTGTACAGCCCTGGCACTTGACACAGACCTCAGATTTGATATTGAGTGCACTCACCATGCACTCAGACTGAAGCCCAGCTCTCCTGATCCCCGCCTTCATTCAGCAATTGTAAGATTCCTGAATTATGTGACAAAGGAGCTCATCTTATAGAAAGCAGTAAATTATAGGCAGACTAGAACCTATTTTGATAATGATTATGCAATTGCCACAGTGAAAGCCAGATGTGACCATCTACCTCTTCTCTACAAGATACATCTTAAATTCAGCACATCTTACCCTGCGAAGCTGATAGTTCAATATCCGGATGGCCAGCAGAATATATCACTCTGCAGCAGTGGCTAAGGAGACTCATCTGGCCTGAGGTGTATGGTCACGACACAGTGCCTCCACCGTGGCATTGCAATCCACCCCACATTCTCCAAGATGGTAGACAATGCACGCAGTCTAACAACGGAAGAAGCAAACCAGGTCAGCAGTGGCTGAGATCCTGACCCACCTCAAGTGTCTTAAGCATACTAAAGATGCCTACTTGAAGTATTAAACTGTTGCAAATATCCTTTACCTTTTATTTGGTCGAAGTGAGTGGAATGGGGGTGGGGTGGGAAGCCCATCTACAGCTATGTACTGTGGTACAGGGCAGCGAGGTTGTCCTTTGATCCCTGAGGCTGTATTAAAAATGGTATTTTTGTATTTGGGAGACCTAGACCAGTGCTATTCTGCACGACAGTAAACAAGCATTTACCATGGCTGCCCCAAGGCATGGACACCTGAGACATCAGGTGGGCTACGCACTTCAGGCTCCCATTTATCTAGCTGCAGCAGCTTCATTTCTACTCCCATGGCCTGCCTTGGTACATACAGGTTGAGGTATATCCTATAGCTCAGACCTGCAGAGATGGAGGGGTGGTGTCTGCCCTCCTCTATGCAGTGATTGGCTTTTCTTATTTAATCTAATTCCCCAGCAGTGATGAAGTTGTTGTTACCTCTTGGGCCCCCACTTCTCCCTCTCCCACTGCTTCTTCCCCATGGCGCATATTGTTCTTCCACCTACGTGGTTAGTACTTAATTGGTTTGAAAATAACTCTGCCCTATTGGGCATATTTTTTCTCTATTACAGGTTGGACATTCATCTCTTTTTTTCCTCCTTTGGACTGGTTGTACTAAATTGTGTCATGGACAATCCCTTTCCAGGGTGTATTGCTACTAGCCAGGCATGAAGGAGTTCTGCAGCTGTGCCATGGCAACCACCTCATGTGTGGATATATCATTTTATTTTTGGGGTGGATATTGTGCATCTGTATATAATCTGCCTGTACTGGAGCCCTGTTACTTTAGAGGCAAAGGGCCTGATGAGACTGCAGGCTGGGACCATGCAGACTCAAAGGTGTTGAGTGGGGGTGCTGTGGGGGTCTCACACTGGCTGCTGATGTACGCTGCTCATGGTGGGTTATGTTAACTTGCTATTCCTATGCAGTCAGGGAAATCATATACTGTATTAGGCAAACGGTTTATATGGTTACCCCTGACTGCTACCTTGGCAGAGCCACCAGATGGAGTGGAGGCAGTCTGGGCTCCAAGCAAGCATTATGAATGGGTGATACCCTGGTGGCCTTATGGCCTTGATATCTGGACTGCTTTTCTTCCCCCAGATCCACAATGTGGCATATCCTTGTTTTTCTTCCCCTCTCCCCCATCTCAGGCAGTACCTTATGTAACTCAGTTGCTCGTAAATCTCTCCCCCCCCATTTCAGTAGCCCTTGGTTGCTTGATATGATAGCATGCTACACTATTTGACCCTTTATGCCCTGGTTTGGCAGGGGGAACCAACACATGGGAGTTCTGACCCTTGCGATGCTCTTAGCTACCTTTACTATCTTGTATTGGTTGGGTGTTCCGACCAATAGGGTTCTCCCCTCTCCCTTTTTCTTGAAGTTTGTTTTGTCCCCATGGAGGTAAAGGACACCCACCTTCCTGGCTTATCCTCCACTTTAAGTGCTACCCACCCATAGGTAGACCGTCACACAAAGTCTATAGAGTGGGTACCTTTCCCTACTCTTCCCTTGGGAGCTTGTATGTACATAGTTTTCAGTCCTCCTGAGTTTGGGGGAGGCTTCTGGTCCCCATTTGGGAGGTTTCTGGTCCTCCTGGGAAAATGGTGGACTTCTGGTGAGGCCACAGGTCACAGAGAGCCAAGTTTGACCTTACTTTTTCTACAGAGCCTCTTAAGCCAAGGTTTAATTTGTTTAAAAACACTGAGACATTGGACTAACTTTTGAAAGATATCTCTGCACACTGTAATGGATTTTAAAGGGAAAGACATGTATAATGCTTGCCTTGGTGTGGGGAGTTGCCCCTGCCTTGCCTTGGTGCCTTGCCATGTTAGGTCCTACAGGAGGGCATCAGGAGGAGGAGATCTGGGGACACTGCATGCAATTCATATTGAGTTACTGGTTAATACAATGTATGTTGAGACTTGCTGACCTACTAAGGGACCATATTGACAACCCCAGTAATGGTTTTGTCCCACAACATAAATGGCCTTAATAATCTGGTCAAGTGAGCAAATTTTTTTCATGCACTCTATTGATATCCGTGGATGTCCTTTTTCTGCAGGCAACTCATTTAACCCCCTCAGAAAATCAAAAACTATCTTGTGGGGGGCATTATAAGGTCCATTCCTCCTGTTATCATGACAGTAAGCATTGAGGCACAGCAATTCTTATCCTAGCTACCACTCCCATTCCCATACGAAAAAACATTTTTGTTCCCCATGGTCAATTTGTTCTCTTACAGAGTTTATTATATAACACAGAGGTTACTGTAGCCAATGTTTATTTACCGCCCAATTCCATCACAGCATTTTTTTTGACAGCTCTTGGGAAAACTTTTGGACCTTCTTGATGGACAGCTGATCTTGGGGGGGTGACTAAAATATTACAATGTCAATAGATTTTAATATTTCTAATCCCACCAGATAAAGGGCCTCAAGTGGCTCAAAAATATCTCACAAAAAACTTTGCTCATTCTTGGTTTTACTGATGTATGGCATACTTTTTTTTCCCCCACTGGGAAGGCATACTCTCACTTTTCTTCTTGATATAACAGCTACACCCACCTTGATAATTTTTTTTTTTTTTTTGCTTCTTCTGATCTTACCTACTACCCACAGATTCTTTTGGATCATCACTCTTTACCTTTTGAACTGGATCTTGGCAAGGAAAGAAAGTCCTCTTTCTGACGATACCTTGCTACTCAAAGATGCTTCCTTTCACATCTTAATTCAGGACCGCATTGACCAAATAGTCATGGAAAATACTAACAAGATGGTATCAGCTCCAGGTCTGTGGGACACATAAAAAATGGTACTGCTGGAGGTCATAATCTCCCATGCATCCGCCAAACAGCAGGGCCAGTCAAAGAGATATGATTCCCTCCGAGATCAGTTGTGCACAAAAAGAGTTAAAAGAAATATCAGTGCATTCCAGAAATAAACCCAGAAAATAAGATTAACTGGTTCAGATATGGGTCCTTGCCATTATAAACCAATGCTGAGGCAGATCTTTGCAAGGCATTTTATATATCTTAATGTATGGATTTAGCATAGTATCCTAGAATATAAATGGTGTTACAAATCCTATTAAAAGAAAAAGAATCATTACCCACATAAAAAAAAAACTCAAAACTGATTGCTTAATTATACAAGAAACTCATCTAGTGGAGAGAGAATTTTGAAGATTTTGAGGAGGAGAAGCATTTCATACAGGTTCAAATGGGAAATCAAGAGGAGCAGCAATTAATTTTTCTAAAAACATAGAATTGAAGTTATTAATAAAATAATAGATACAAATAATGTATATATATATATATATATATATATATATATATATATATATATATATATAATCTTACATGTTAGGATTAATAAGCAAGAACTGACAGTAGCAGAAGTATGCAGTCCAAATGAGGATAGCCCAGGTTTCTTTGTAGAATTTTTTTACAACTTTGGCTCACTTCCCCCACGCTATGAACAGTGGTGATTTTAACACTGTATTGAATCCCTCTCTAGATAAATCAGGCTCCCACTCAGCCCTGTTGAAGTCAGCAGAGATTATCTTAAAAAGTATGGGAGCACTGGGCTTATCTGACATCTGGTGGTACATCAATCCTTATAATGTGGAATTTTCCCATTTTTCCCATTGATTTCAAGCATACTGTTGGATTGCTTGGTTGCTTGGATCTCATAGTATAACTTCTAAATAAAATAGGCTATGAAGGCATTCTTTTATCAGCTCATTCAGCTGTAACCTGCACTATAGAACTGAATACTAACTTTTCCAGTAACAGGTAGACAATGGATCATCTCCGGTTTAAAGATCAAACATTTGCAGAATATATTACAGAACAATTGGAGACTTTCATAACATTTAACTAGAATAAGGAAACCTCCTTGAATAATACATGTGATGCTTTAAAAGCTACCATAAGAGGATATATTATTAAATATAAGGCTTGGATAAACCAGAAAAGGAAAAAAGAGGTTGCAAATCTGGAAAAAGAAATTAAAATGGCAGAAATGAAACATGTTCATACTAAATTAGAAAAAGACTTGATTAACCTGCATAACTTAAAACAACAAAATAATTCATTAATGAATGGCAAAAGGGAAAGAATTATTCTTAAAGCTAGAGCTAGATATTATGCCCAGGTAGATAAAATATTAGCCTAATAAAATATTAGCCTATCAACTTCAAAAGGAGAGATCAGAGAGGCAAATAAAAGATATTTAGTGGAAGACAAAAAAGTAAATGACCTGTTAATTATTAATAAAGAATTTGAAAAATTCTAGTCTTCCTTATACACCTCAGAACCTAGTAATGGAGCTGGGAATTCTTCTTTCCAGACAGAAATTTCTGTAATTACAGAACTTCAGAAAGCGTTATTAGGTAAACTTAAACCCATGGAAGAAGTTGAAGTAACTATCAAAAAAATGAAAAATGGGAAAATGCCAGGTCCAGATGGACTTCCAATTGAATTTTATAAGATTTTAGGCAACAATACTTTTCCAGTATTAACTACATTATTCAATTCATTTAGTCAAAGTAAACAAATACCAGAAACTTTCAGAGAAGCAGCAATAGTAGTGTTACTTAAAGAGGGGAAGATCCAAGAAAATGTGTTTCATATCACCCAATTTCCCTACTGAACACTGACTATAAACTTTTTGTTAAACTTCTGGCAAGACTGGAAAACATTTTGCCATCCATAATTCATGAAGACCAAACTGGCTTTGTAAAACAGAGAAGTTTTAACAACACAAAAAATGTCTTTGCACATTATTAAAAGTTGTAGAGAGTCAGAAATTGTGCTACTATCTTTAGATGATGAAAAGGCCTTTGACAGGGTCAAGTGGGACTACCTATTTAAAGTTCTAGAAATGATTGGAGTGGGGAAAGCTTTTCTAGGATGGATCAAGATGCTGTATAGGAACCCAGTAGCCAAGGTTGTAACAAATCGGAATATATCCCCAAATTTTAATTTATTCGGAAGAACTAGACAGGGTTCCCCCCTGTCTGCACTACTGTTTACATTGATAAGAGCTCCCGGCAAATAAAATTAGAGCAATGGAGAAAATTGAAGGGGTACAGACAGGAAATAAAATATTAAAAATGTCACTCTACACATATGATATTATGATGTATCTACAGTAAGTAACCCAGTAGTATCTATCCCTAAAATTATGAAAGTCATAAAATCTTTTGGAGAGGAATCAGGATATAAAATTAACTAGAAAAAATCCAAATTATTAAAGTTAAATATTAAAGGAAAACCTTCTCAGGAATTTAATACATTTGCCATTAATACAGAAAAAAATAAATATGTGGGGATATTCTTAATTAGAAACATGAATTTAGTCTTAGACTAAAATATGAATATTATTCTAGACAAAACTAAACAAGATTTAGAAAAATGGGCACATCTGCCAATAACACTAATGGGAAGGACTCATGAGATCAAAATGATTGTTTTACATAAGATACTACAGTATATGTTTTGCAAGCATCACCATTACTAATGGCAAATAAGCAGATTAAAAATATAGAAAAATAATCCTTCAAAAATGTATGTGGAAAAATAAAAGACCATGTCCCAGATATTCAAAAGAGATGCACATGGCGCAACAGTTTTGTGCCATGTGCAACCCACTGATGCACCCTGGCATGATATTCAAAAGGGAAAAGTGCGCGGCACAAATCCCGATGCACTGGAGCGCATCAGTAATGTATGTAGGCACAGGTAGGGGGGCGTGCCTATGCATACCCTGCACAGCCCGATATTCATCCCAGAATGTGCAGAGCCATGCATGTGCAACTCCTACCTGCACCAGCACAAAGTTGATCCCAAAAAAAAAGGAACAACTGATGGCCACCCAGAGGTGAGCTGCCGCATTGCAGGGCGCAACATGTCAGCTGCCACCTGTGGGTGGCCACACGAGCTCCGGCTGCACCTGGCGGTAACCCCCATGCCCGATCATGGGCATTTGTAAAAAAAAAAAGATTACTGTCCAATATCCCTGGTGGTCCAGTGGACTGCTGTCCACCCGATCGCAGGCATCTGTATAAAGAAATGAATAATTCTGTTCAATATTCCTGGTGGTCCAGTGGACCGCTGTCCACCGAATCGTGGGCATCTGTATAAAGAAATGAATAATTCCATCCAATATCCCTGGTGGTCCAGTGGACCGCTGCCCGCCCGATTGCGGGCATCTGTATAAAGAAATGAATAATTCCGTCCAATATCGCTGGTGGTCCAATGGACCACTATCTGCCCAATCGCGGGCATCTGGAATGTGTAGTACAGTATGGGCTGCACGCCCATTGGCTCATGCTGTGGACCAATGGGCGTACAGCCCTACCGATGATGTCAGTCAGTGGGCAGCAGGCAGGTGGGGTGCTGCCACCCGCCGGCTGACCGGGGGGAGTGGGGTGGTGGGGCTCAGTGGGCAGGTGGGGAGGGGGGACCACTAGACCACCAGGGATATTGGACATTATTTTTTTACAAATGCCCACGATCGGGCAGATAGCGGTCCACTGGGCCACCAGGGATACTGGATGGAATTATTCATGTATTTATACAGATGCCCGCGATCGGGCAGATAGCAGTCCATTGGACCACCAGGGATATTGGACATATTTCTATTCTTTATACAAATCCCCATGATCAGGCTGTGGAGCACATTGCCGGCCACAGGAGGCATCGGTCCCTGATGGCTGCTGCCTGGCAGGGTGCCAGGTGCAAGTCGTCGGGGATCGGTGCACCTGCATGCAAATGTGGCCATAATGACATGCAAATGACCCCATTTGTGCCTTGCATACATTATGGCCCCATTTGCATGTCAAGTTTTGAATATCACAGTTGCTGTGCATGGCACAATGGAACTTGCGCTAGTGCATCCCCATGCTCCACTCTGGCCACTTGCGCTGGTGCAGTGCCACTGCGCCATGCACACTGAGGGTGGCCAGAGTGCGATATTCAATGCTGCTGAGCCACGGCACAGCTCTGTTGAATATCACCCAGTCCACACCCCTGCACAACCAAGTTGAGCTGCGCCCAAGCTTGCGCCACAGCCTGGCACAGTTTGAATATCTAGGCCCTAGACTTGTACTTGCAAAATTGATAGAAAAAGAAGAGTTTGGAGGTTTAAATGTATCAAACTTTAAAAGATACAAATATGCTGCATTTCTTTCACATACAGTAGAATATTATTCTGACAATCCACCATGGTGGACAGAATATGAAAAAACTACTTTAAAGGGGGAAAATACCTACCACCATTTACTGTATATAGGGAGTACAATAAAGCAGAATTAAGACATATGAAAAGTATAGGAATTAGATCTATCTTAGTTGCATGGGACTTCTGTCATAATGAAAGAAAAGAAAACAGGGTAAATGTACATATCCCCATCAGGTTGACAGAAGAGAGAAAAACAAAGGGTCTAGTAATAGAGATTAGTCCATGGGAGAGATATAATGTATTGAACATTGGCCACTTATATAGAAGGAGGAACTTTTTGTCCATTGAAGAATTAAAAAAATGTATGAGAGATTTGATTACTTTAGAATTAGAGTTGGTTTGGTTGAGCAATTGGGGAGACATTTACATATTCCAAAAGTTTTAACTTTACAGGAATGGCTATCTAATAAGGACCAAAGTTCTACACTTATTTCTAAAACTTATAAAAGTTTAAACTTGGTTCAGAATACTCAACATTCTAAACTTACACAAAGCTGGGAAAAAGAATTTCAATATAAATTATCAGAAAAAAAAATGGAAAGAAATTTTAAAAATGATGAAACCAACTATTAGCATAAGATTATATCAAATTCAGTTTACATAGAATATATTACACACCCCACTTGCTCAACAAGATAAATCACAATATCTTCCCAATATGTAACAGTTGTAAAAATCAGAGGGGAACTTTGAAACATCTAATAGCCATATGTAAAAAAAATGATACTTTTCTGGAGAAAAGTGTTCAGTACAATAAATAAAATCTTGGGTATTGATTTAAAATTTGAACCTTAAATCTATTTGCTGGGGATGTCTCAGTTCCAAAATCTATCTACAGGGCAACTATGGACAATTTTGAATATGGGATTAATAAAAGTAAGAAGATGTATTGCAAGACTATGGAAAAATGAAAACCTACCTGAATACATTTTGTGGAGAAATTTGTTTTTGGAATGTATTGACCTAGACAGACAATATTGTATAGATACCAATTCCTTGAATAAATTTGACATTATGTGGGTGCCCATGTTAAATCAAATTAAAAACAATCTATATAAGGGGTGTGGGATTCAGTATTGCAAAGTTAGCTAGCTAGAAAGAAGGAAGGATAGAGGAAGGGGGAAGCCACAAGGATGAAACAATGAATAACGGATATCACACCAGGACGGTGAGAAATGACTGTTAATAACCAATTTATATTGGACATGTATTCTGAACCCAGGGAAGAAAAAAAAAACATTAACATGGGAGACGGGGGTCAGAGTGACATATAAAGAAGAAGAACACATGGGCTCCACATTGGGCAAAATGATAAACCATAAGGTCCTTTTCTGCCGGCTAATTCATATAATTGTGTCTGGCAGAGTGATATATATATATATGTGTATATATATATATATATACACGTATACAGTATATGTGTGTGTGTGTATATATATATATATATATATATACATACATATATATATATACACATACATACAGTATATATCACAGTAGTGCCACTATAGTTAGGGTTGAGTACCCCATTTAAGGTTAAAGTGTAAAACTGTGCATCTTAATAACTTTGCCACTGTATGACGGATTTGCCTGAAATGTGGCAGGCACAGAGTGGTCCATAGATCTCTAGATCTGCCAAGTTTCATAATGGTCGGATATATGGTTGCGGAGTTATAAAGCAACATTCCGTAGTGCATTTATGCTTTTTTGCACATTCTTTGCTCATGCCTACAGGTCGCATGGTTTGCGCGACTGGTCTGAAAATTTCAGGGAACATGTGGCTGGTGTCCTCGATGTGCCTTTCAAAGATTTCATGAAAAAATATTAAACGATTCAAAAGTTATTCAAAAAACAAGTTTTCAATTATAGTCAATGGGAAAAGTTAACAAAAAGTTCAACAGTGTCTGAAATGCAGTTTTTAGTGTCGCAAATGACCCCTGTAGTGTCATAAGTCAGCCATTTTCTTTTCAGTTAGTGGTCACAGAAATGCTTGGCATTTAAATTTGGGACCATCTAGGGACACAATTCTTTTTGAGTTCACCGAGTTTTGTAAACTGTAGTGTCGCAAAGTAGTGTCGCACTTGCGACACTTTCATGATTTGTTTTGCGAAAGTGTCATGATTTGCGACACTACTTTGCAACACTATGGCCAAAATAAGAGGAATTCCTTGCCATCCTGCTGCAAAAGAACAGTTTGGTCTTTTGGGCTGAAATTTGGAGGGAAGAAAGCCAACATCCCACAGATTTGTCTTTTGGTGGTTTGGTGACAAAATATTACAGGGATACTAAGTTACAATACTCTGAAGCTGACACTTTTTCCCATAGACTAACATTATGGCATCTGCTGTGCCTTTTGGGGCCCGTATCTCAGAAACGCTTCGAGATACAGACTTTTAGTCAGAAAAATGCTTAGCCTTCTGCTGGAGGGCTAAGTGCAAAACTAGCCAGGAAAGTCATAATTTATATGAAACGTTAATATTTTTTCTACGTCATACGGTTCCTGAGATATAAGCAATTTAGTATTCCAAGTGCCCATTTTCTACTCCGAGGCCCATTATTATGCATACATTCTTTGTATTCACTGTGTTTCTCTATGCAGCTGTTGCTGAAAAAAAGGGTGTGTGCTTTCGTTACTGTCACAGTTAGCATTCCCATTTGCGTTTCCGTAACCGTTTGTGTTAGCATTCCCCTCTATGCCACCGTGTGTGTTACCTTTTGCGTTATCATTTGCACTTGCATTTTCATTACTGTTACCATTTGCGTTTACATTACTGTTTCAGTTTGCATTTCATTTGCATCACCATGTGCATTACCATTTGCATTTTTGTATGCGCTTCCATTTGCGTTTGCGTTTCCTTTGGTGTCATCATTGCTGTTACCATTAGCATTTGCATTTCCTATTGTGGTACCATGACTGTGCACGTTACCATTTGTATTTCCGTATGCGCTTGTGTTTGCATTTCCATTTGCGTTACCATTCCCATGTACGCCACCGTGTGCAATTCCCTTTGCATATTCATTTGCACTTGCATTACTGTTAACATTTGTGTTCCCATTCGGTTTTTTTTTTTGCATTTCATTTTGCGTCACCGTGTGCATTACCATTTGCGTACGCGCTTCCGTTTGTGTTTCCTTTGGCATCATTGTTGCTGTTACCGTTAGCATTTGTATTTCCTATTGCGGTACCGTGACCATGCGCATTACCAGTTGCGTTTCCATACGCACTTGCATTTCCATTTCCATTTGCATTACCATTCCCATCTACGCCACCGTGTGCATTACCCTTTGCATTTTTGTTTGTGCTTCAGTTTGCGTTACTGCTAACATTTGTGTTTCTATTGCTGGTTTTGTTTGTGTTTCATTTTGCATCACCATGTACATTACCATTTGCATTTGCGTACGCGCTTCCATTTGCGTTTACGTTGGCATCATCATTGCTGTTACCATTAGCATTTGCATTTCCTATTGTGGTACCATGACCGTGCGCATTACCAGTTGCATTTCCATTCGCACTTGCATTTGTGTTTCCATTTGTGCTACCATTCCTGTGTACGCCACTGTGTGCATTACCCTTTGCATTTTCATTTGCACTTGCATTACTGTTAACATTTGGTTTTTTGTTTTCATTTACGCTACCATGTGCATTACCATTTCTGTATGCGCTCCATTTCTGTTTCCTTTGGCGTCATCGTTACTATTGCCGTTAGCATTTGCGTTTCCTATTGCAGTACTGTGACCATGCGCATTACCAGTTGTGTTTCCATACATGCTTGCATTTGTGTTTCCATTTGCATTACGTTCCTGTCTATGCCACCATGTGCATTACCATTTGCATTTTCATTTGCGCCTGTGTTTGTGTAACTGTTAACATTTGCGTTTCCATTACTCTTTTTGTTTGCATTTCCTTTTGTGTCACAGTGTGCATTTCCATTTGTATTTGCTTACGTGCTTCTGTTTGCATTTCTGTTTGTGTTTCCTTTGGTGTCATCGTTGCTGTTACTGTAACTGTCTGCGTTTCCAATTATGTTATCGTGCCATGTGCGTTACGGTTTGCGTTTCTGTATGCGCTTGCACTTGCGTTTCTGTTTCATTAACATTTGTGCTTGTGTTTGTATTACTGTTTGCGTTATCACTCACATTTGCATCACCATGTGCATTAGCGTTTGTGCTTGCTTTTGTGTTGCCGTTACTTCGCTATTTATAGTGCACATTCTCAAAAAGAAGGAAAATTCATGGCAAAAAACTCAGTTTAATGCATCAGTTAGGGATGTTCCACAGTGACAAAAGTGAGGAAATTCGATGTTAGGGTTCCCACCCCCTTGCACCCCATCCTCACCCTGCCCCCACCAACAGGCATCGGGGTGTGCGTTGGGGTTGTCGGTCCTAATTCTCTGTCATGCCCTAACTCTGCCATGAATATATATATATATATATATATATATATATATATATGGTGCAGTGCTGTCTGTATAGCTCCATGGTGGTGGGGATTTTTTTCTTAGATTTAGGAATAAAAAAAAGAAGCTTTTGCCTGTTTACAGTCACAGTTTAAGTAACTAAGTCTTTAAAGTAAGGGTATACAAGTGTGAACACCCAATAGCTGCATTTCAAAGTAATGGTGGTTAATTAAATCATTGCTAGACTTGATCCAATGAAGTCCTTCCTAGTCCAAATGACAGGTACTGTGTATGATGGAAGAGCTGTAAACAGTTCATACAAATGAGGTTTTATTCTTTTCATAAGTTGGAGGAAATTGTATACACAGAGATGCACTTTAAAATCATTCCTAAGTAACAGTCAGCCAGGCCCCCTTGTTCTCTGTGGCCCTTTGGACCTATGTTATGCAGCAGGGCTCCCAAACTTCTGTAGCTGATTTAGGCATGAAGGCAAGGCAGGGCAGGGGAAGGGTTACAGCTGGTCAAGCTAACCCAAGGGGGGGTGATGAGACACAAGGCAAAGCCACTTGCAGCATAGGTGAGCTCTTGGCTAACCTCCTATTTTGGTTTGTCAGGACACGATAGATAAGATTTATGAAGATGACATCTGTTCCATCTGGATACTTGTCCCTGATCTGTCTCGATGATGTAGGACTGTGGTGTCAATCCCAAAGACAAAATCTGTGTAGCTTCACATCTTCTATTAGATACCTTGTGGTAAACTGGTGTTCCAGCTGGTAATGAAGACAGTGGCTGACACTATGATTGAAGTAGCATTTCTGTTGTTCTTGTTGTTTGCTTCTAAATGTTGATGCAGGAATAGCTTGTGGTTCAGGTTTGCCACTGGCCACTGGTATAGCAGACCTCAACCTGCAACTCATGAGAAGTTGTTCGGGTAAGCCAAGGTTGACTGATGGTGTGTTATAGTAGTTCAACAGTCCAATGTAGGAATCTTGATCACAATGTTTAGCTTTGACTAGAATGTGTTCTGTTATCTGGACATATTTTTCTACAAGTCCATTAGCTTGTGGAAAATAAGGACTGACCAGCACATATTTAATGCCCCAGCTGGTGGTGAATTCTTTGAAGTCAGCTGAAGTGTACTGCAGACCATTGTTGGACACTAGCTCCCCACGTACGCCATGTCATGACATGATGATTTTCAGATGGTTCACTATAGTGCTTGCTTTGGTGTCCACAAGTTGAATCAGCTCAAAAAACCTGCTCCAGTAGTCAACAGCAATTAAGTAACTGATCCCCTCTAGGACAAAAGGGTCTTAACCAATGTGTTGCCAAGGTCACACAAGTAATGGCAGAAGGGTTCAGAGGTTCTTTAACATTTTCTCTTTCAAAAGTTTAACATGTGTCACAAACTACTATCAGTCATTCTATGTCTTTGTTTATGCCAAGCCTGTACACTGTATCTCTGGTACGGTGCTTGTTGAACACTTCTCCAAAATGGGTCTAGTGGATCTGTTTCAAAGTCCCTGATCAGAGGTTAGCTGGTATTATTATGCTTCCCCCTTTTAGACTCAGACCATCTGCATATGTCAGATCTGCTCACAGGTGCCAGAAATCACGCAACTCAGGGTGTACTGTAACTGTTATCAACAAGGAGGCCACCCACAAGAAAGCTTTTTTATCAGGAGCACCGTGGTTTTATCAGTTATGGTTGCATGACAGATTTTTTCTAGGTATGGTTGCAGGCACTTCCATCAACACACTGTGCACTTGATTTTCTAGATCTGGTTCTTCATGGGCATCCTGTCCAGGTTTGTTCACTCTAGACAGAGTATCAGCAATTGGAATGTCCTTGCCTGGCTTGTATGTAACTGTGAAGTCATACTTCTGTAGATGAATCCTCATGTGTTGCAGATGAGGTGGTGCAGACAGCAGTGTTTTCAACAGAATATACTGTCGAGGCAAGCCTAGTGGCACTGAGAGTTGAGGCACTGGATGCCACACCTCACGCTACACTGGTGACCCAGGTTCGGGAATGGGCCTAGGACATCAGTTGTCAGCAGGGGGGGAGTGCAGGATGAAGCTGCCATTGGGCAGCTCTCTCCTCCTTGATAGGGTTAGATACTGTTCTGACTAGAAGGCAGTGTCAGGAGGGAAGGACATTGTCAGGCACTTGGCGGAAGCCATGTCTCTGCACAGCTCCCTGCCTGGACTTCGGTCCTTCATACCAGAATCCTCAGGGTGGGGTTGAGGGAGTTATGCAGTCACTACCAGTAACTACACAAAAAATCCCAACCCCATGGCCATGCAGTGTGATCCCCTGTACAGAGTGAGGGGCATTGCTAAGATATAGGTGGTATGCTACCACTGAGCTGCGGCTAGCCACAAGGGAAAAATATTATATATCATATATATAAATATACATATACATATACATATATATATATATATATATATATATATACAGTTATCTAGGTGTAAATCTCAGGTGATTGAAAGGAGTTGATAGCTGTGAGGTTTAAATTACTTGTAGAAAGATCTAGTAAGTAGGGGGAGTGGCTTAGCTAGAAGGAAGCTACATTTAAAGACTGCCTTAGAAAGATTTTGCCAGTAGCTTGGCAGAAGACACCAGGAGAAAGGACTGCTGTGTGACTGGACTTCTCTACTGGGACTATATTGCCCTCCTTCCCTCCCCTCCACCCTCCCACCCAAAGCTAGTTCTACTTTTAAGGCATAGAATTTGATTGACAACAGGAACTTCCTGTTTGGGAGCAGGAAGTGAGTGATCACAAAGCCACCAAAGATCCACCATCCTAGAAGGGCAAGAGTAGCTCTCCGGCCCCCTCTAGCTGCTGGAGGTCTGTCTCTGAGCAAGTAAGGAGTCTACTGAGAAATATAGGATATTCTTGTCTCAGAACAGGACAATCAGGAGCTTAAAGGGCACACAGGCAGAAAGTAAGGAGAGAGAGAAAAAAAACAGAGGAAAAAGTAAGGACTGCAAACAGTTAAGGGACCAGAAATAAGACATGATGGGAGTGGTGCAGTGCAGTGGCTGTGGAGCAGCAGTCTTCCAAGAGACGTTCTGGAGGATGTGGTGTTGTCCCATCTGCAGACACCTCTCTGGGCTGAGGGAGGAGGTTGCTCATCCCCAGGATGAGTTGGCCAGGATTTGTGGGACCTCCTCTTCCATCCAGGGACCACCAGTGCCACTGCCGTTGCCTCAGAGATTGCCAAGAAAGAGGAGCGGTTGGACCACAGTGGGCTCAGGGAGGGTGAGGGTGGTGGAACAGAGGCACATCCCTCAAGCTGTACCTCTCCACAATTCCTATGCCATTCTGGCAAAGTGTGGTTCCTCTATGGAGGCACCCGCAGTGGAGACCAAGGAGGATGCTGGGAACCTCCACAAAGGAGACCCATAGGAGGGTGGCAGGGGACCCCACAGGGGAAGGAAACAACTCCTGGTGGGGACTCCATTGTTAGGAAGGTAGAACTGGGGAGGAAGGAGAGGGAGGTAAGGTGCCTGCCTGGCGCCATGGCTTGAGAGACAGGAGCAAACCTCAGGATTGCCGGAGCAGCTGCACAGGGGAGGGAGCTGGATGTCACTGTCCACCTAGGGACAAATAACCTGGCTAATAAAGGGATTAGAGAAGTGCAGGAAGAGTTTGTGGAATTGGGGAGGGGCCTTAGACAAGTAGCATGCAAGGTAAC
This sequence comes from Neoceratodus forsteri, assembly GCA_016271365.2. Classification (NCBI taxonomy): domain Eukaryota; kingdom Metazoa; phylum Chordata; order Ceratodontiformes; family Ceratodontidae; genus Neoceratodus; species Neoceratodus forsteri. The sequence continues at coordinate 21,135,377 of CM028135.1, read as the reverse complement.
CTTCTCAGAGGTGCTGCCCATCTATGGCGTAGGAAAAACTAGAGTGTTCCGCACCATGGGATTCAATCAGTGGTTGAACAACTGGTGTGGAGCTCAGGGATTTGGCTTCATTGGGGACTGGGGTCAACCTGGAGTGATGCAAGCCTATACTGGCATGATGGTTTGCATCTGTCCAGGAGGGGAACCAGGATCCTAGTGAAGATAGACGAATGTCAAGCATTTAAACTAGCCAAGGGGAGTGCACCAGGAGCAGGAAAATCCTAGCCCCCCAATAAAAATCACAGTAGTAAGTGCGGTAAACACCAACATAGAGGTGTTGATAGGGAGAAGGGCAGGGGTAAATGGAGAAAGTGACAAAGGCAAGAAGGACAGGGATGGGGCAAAATGGAGTAAGACCATCAGGAAATGGAGGGTAATGAGTACCAATGCCCATAGTCTGGGCAACAAGCTCCCCTGAGCTGGTGGTCTTGATGGAAGAGGGATGCCTGGATATCGTAGCAGGTCCCAGAAGACTGGAGAAGGGCTCATGTGATCCCACTCCACAAGAGTGGTAGCAGGGAGGAGGCGGGGAACTACAGACCGGTCAGTCTTACCTCAGTAGAGGGCAAGATTAGGGAGGCACTCCTTAAGGAAAGGATAGTGCAACACCTGGAATCCATAGGGGCACAGGATCCAAGACAGCATGGGTTTACAAAAGGAAGGTCCTGTCAAACTAATCTCATAGATTTCTTTGACTGGGTAACCAGAGTGGTGGACCAAGGGGGGAGCAGTTGATGTCGCCTACCTTGACTTCAGCAAAGCTTTTGACACTGTTCCACATAGAAGATTGATAAATAAGCTGGGTAGGCTCGGGGTGGGTCAGAAGTTGGTCAACTGGGTGGCAAACTGGTTGACTGGCAGAAAACAGAGAGTGGTGGTAAATGGTATACAGTCAGAAGAGATGCAAGTCACAAGTGGGGTACCTCAGGGATCAGTCCTGGGGCCAGTCCTATTCAACATCTTCATTAGTGACCTTGCAGATGGACTAGAGGGTAAGGCTTGTCTGTTTGCAGATGACACCAAGATCTGCAACAGAGTAGATGAGCCAGATGGGGTGGGCAGAATGAGAAGAGATCTGGATAAACTAGCAGAATGGTCAGAAGAGTGGAAACTGGGATTTAATGCAAAGAAGTGCAAAATCATGCACATAGGGAAGAGAAACCCTGAAGCCACTTATAGGCTGGGAGGGGAGTTGCTAGCAGTCACAAAGGAAGAAAGAGACTTGGGCATCATCATCATCACTGATGACCTAAAATCATCCAAGCAGACCTCTAAAGCAGTAGGTAAGGCTAGGGGGTGTTAGGGTGTAGTAGTAGGGTATCACAAGTCGTAAGAGGGGTAATAATCCTCTGTACAAGACATTGGTTAGGCCCCATCTGAGTACTGTGTGCAGTATTGGAGGCCACACCTTCACAAGGACATTAACCAAATTGAGGCAGTCCAGAAGGGCAACAAAATGGTGCAGGGACTGCATCAGAAGACATATGAGGACAGATTAATGGAGCTCAATATGTATACCCTTGAGCAAAGGAGGAGAGAGGTGATATGATCAAGGCATTCAAACACCTTAAGGGCATAAACAAGGTGAAAGAGTCTAACATGTTTAAATATAAGAAAAATAGCAGGACAAGAGGACACAGCATGAGATTAGAGGAGGCCAATTAAGGGAATGTGAGGAATTCTTTCACAGAAAGGGTGGTGGATGCATGGAATGTCTTACCACAAGAAGTGGTGGCTATGAATACAGTGCAGAGCTTCAAACAGGCATGGGATAGGCATAAGGGAGCAATACAAATGACTATGAATAGATAGGTCACTGACCGAGCAAAGGCCGATGGCACATTTATAAGGTAGAAAAAGAAATGGGCAGACTGGATGGGCCTTGCAGTCCTTATCTGCCATCAACTTCTATGTTTCTATGTAACATGGTACAAAGAGAACCATGACTGGGATGTTAACATACCAGGGTACATAACCTACAGGAGAGACAGACAGGGGAGAAGAGGGGGAGGAGTAGCTGTCTATGTAAAGGAAGGGATAAAAGCAACTGAACAAAAGAGTAAACAGGGAGGAGAGGAGGCACTGTGGGTCACCTTGGAGACTGGAAAGAGCACCACAATCTGCACAGGGGTTGTGTACAGACCCCCATGTCAGGGGGAGGGAATGGACAAGGATATGATAGAAGGCATTCATAGAATGGCAGAGAAAGGGGAGATACTGTTGATGGGAGACCTGAATATGCCAGATGTTAACTGGAGCACATTTGCTGCAGCCACATCCAAAAGCAGGGCCATTCTTGATGCCCTACAGATGGCAGGCATCAGACAGCTAGTTTCAGAAACCACTTGTGAGGGAGCAATCTTAGACCTCGTACTCTCAAATGGGGGCAGTGAGAGGATCTCAGATCTAGAAGTGGGTTGCCATCTGGGAACAAGTGACCATCAAACAGTGTGGTTCATGTTAAACTCAGCTACAGAGTCAAGCCATACAAAAGTGAGGGTACTGGACTTCAGGAGGGATGACTTTGGCAAGATGGGAGAGTGCCTCAGAAAAGCACCAGCAAACAGGCCAGAAGGAGGTGTGGAGCAACAATGGGAAATCATCAAAACTGCCATCACAGAGGCAACAAGCCTTTGTGTGAAGCAAATAAACAAATCAAAATGAAAGAAAAAGCCACTATGGTTCTCAAAAGAGGTGGCTGTGAAAGTCAGGAAGAAAAAGACAGCATTCCGGAAGTATAAGGAAACACAGAAAGAGCAGGATAGAGAGATGTACCAGTTAAGGCAGAAGGAAGCAGAAAGGGAAGTCAGAATAGCAAAGCCCAAACTGAGGAAAAGATAGCCAACTCAGTTAAGAAGGGGGATAAAACCTTTTATAGGCACATCAGCGAGAATAGAAAGACAAAGGGAGGGATAGTGAGGCTGAATAGAATGAACGGTGGGTGGGCAGAGGGGGACAGTGAAAAAGCAGGGATACTGAATGAATATTTCTGCTCAGTATTCACAAAAGAGGAAGTGCCTAATCCAATTAACAGAAGCACTCTTGATAAGGGGGTCGATCCCAGTCCTTTCACAGAAGAACAGGTTCTGCAAGAACTCCTAAAACTGAAGGTGGACAAAGCAATGGGGCCTGATGGAATTCACCCCAGAATTCTAAAATAATTAAGGGGAACTAGTGAAACCACCGGCAACTCTTTTTAATAAATCATGGGAGGATGGTGTGGTACCCGAGGACTGGAGGAAGGCGGATGTGATTCCCCTTCACAAAAGTGGGACCAAGACAGAGGCAGGAAACTACAGACCTGTCAGTCTGACCTCTGTGGTAGGGAAAGTGAAGGTGGACAAAACAATGGGGCCTGATGGAATTCACCCCAGAATTCTAAAATAATTAAGGGGGGAACTAGTGAAACCACTGGCAACTCTTTTTAATAAATCATGAGAGGATGGTGTGGTACCCGAGGACTGGAGGAAGGCGGATGTGATTCTCCTTCACAAAAGTGGGACCAAGACAGAGGCAGGAAACTACAGACATGTCAGTCTGACCTTTGTGGTAGGGGAAAGTGATGGAGTCATTTCTGAAGGAAAGAATAGTTGAGTACCTAGAGGCCAGTGGGCTGCAGGACCCAAGGCAGCATGGGTTCTCAGTGGGAAGGTCATGTCAGACAGATCTAATAGATTTCTTTGACTGGGTGACCAAAGTAGTAGACCAGGGAGGGGCTGTGGACATGGCCTACCTAGACTTTAGCAAGGCATTTGACACAGTCCCACACAAAAGATTAATAGTCAAATTAACCAGCCTAGGAGTGGGTCCCAGGGTGGTAGCCTGGGTAAAACATTGGCTGGACAACAGGACACAGAAGGTAATTGTAAATGGAGTCCACTTTGAAGAAAGAGGAGTTACTAGTGGGGTACCGCAGGGTTCAGTATTGGGTCCAGTCCTTTTTAATGTCTTCATCAGTGACATTGCAGAGGGACTGGAAGGAAAAGTATGCCTCTTTTCAGATGACACAAAGATCTGCAACAGGGTTGATACACAAGGAGGCATGGAAAGGATGAGAAGGGACTTGGCAAGGTTGGAGGAATGGTCAGAATTATGGCAGCTAGGATTCAATGCAAAGAAGTGCAAAATAATGCACCTGGGAAACAAGAACCAGGGGAAGAATACACAAGGGGGGAGGTAGTAACAACAATAAAAAAGGAATGGGACCTGGGGTAATCATATCAGATGACCTTAAGATTAGCAAGCAATGTGAGAAGGCAGTAGGGAGGGCTGGGGGTATACTGGGATGCATAGGGAGAGGCATCAGCAGCAGAAAACATGAAGTTGTTATCCCTCTGTACAGACAGTTGGTGAGACCCCATCTGGAGTACTGTGTCCAGTTCTGGAGACCCCATCTCTGCAAGGACATAGACAGGATAGAGGCAGTCCAGAGGAGAGCAACTTAAATGGTGCAGGGTCTGCAAGAGAAGCTGTATGAAGAGAGACTAAAGGAGCTTAATATGTATACCCTTGAGGAAAGAAGGGAGAGGGGGGACATGATAGAAACTTTTAAATACCTCAGTGGAATCAACAAAGTCCAAGAGGGTAGCATCTTTCAGAAAAAGAGCGTGCAGAACAAAGGGACACAATTTAAAGATAGAGGGTGGTTCAGGGAGCAATGTGAGAAGTATTATTTCACATAGAGGTAGTGGATGCATGGAACAGCCTTCCTGAGGAGGTTGTGGGGTCTAAAACTGTGGGAGAATTCAAGAATGCATGGGACAGACATAAGGCAATTCTTGTGGGGGGTAGGAAGAAATAGGCTGTTGGTTAACTAGGATCTGCGGCCTATCCTGTAGGTAGGGAAATGGGCAGACTAGATGGGCCATGCGGTCCTTATCTGCCATCAAAGTCTATGTTTCTATGTAACACATTTCCTTGTAATTGTAAAATCTCATTCCCTTGTCATCTTCTAAAAGCACTATTATAGTTTGCTCCTTTTTTGTAGTGTTTAGCAAAATGGTCAGAAGAGTAGCAACTGGAGTTTAACGCAAAGAAGTGCAAGATTATGCACATAGGGAAGACAAACCCTGAAGCCACCTGTAGGTTGGGAGGGGTGTTGCTGGCAAACACAAGGGAAGAAAGAGACTTGGGCATCATCATCACAGATGACCTGAAGTCATCCAAGCAGACCACTAAAGCAGTAGATAAGACTAGAGGGATGTTGGGGTGTATTAGTAGGGGGTATCACAAGTCATAAGAGGGAGGTAATAATCCCTCTTTACAAGACTGTGGTTAGACCCATCTGGAGTACTGCGTGCATTACTGGAGGTTGCACCTTCACAAGGATATTAACAAAATGGAGGCAGTCCAGAGAAGAGCAACCAAAATGGTGCAAGGACTGCATCAGAAAACATATGAGGACAGATTAATGGAGCTCAATATGTATACCCTAGAGCAAAGGAGGGAAAGGTGTGATATGATTGAAACATTCAAACACCTTAAGGGCATTAACAAGGTGAAAGAGTCTAACATGTATCAATATAAGAAAAACAGCAGGACAAGAGGACACAGCATGAGATTAGAGGGAGGCCAATTAAGGGGTAATATAAGGAAATTCTTTTTCACAGAAAGGGTGGTGAATGCATGGAACAGATCACGTCAGGAAGTGGTGGATATGAATACAGTGCAGGGCTTCAAACAGGCATGGGATGGGCATAAGGGAGCTATACAGATGCGTATGAATAGATAGCCCATTGACAGACTAAAGGCCTATGGCACATTCATAAGGTAGACAAAAATGGGCAGACTGGATGGGCCTTGCAGTCCTTATCTGCCATCAACTTCTATGTTTTTATGTTTCTGTGTTTGCCTGAACACCAAAAGCCTGGAAAAGGAAAATGGAGGAGCTTCAGGTGCTAATGGTGGAGGGCCAATTAGACTTAATCCACACTGGAGGCTGGCCAAAAAGATAAGAGACTTAAAGGTGGGGTAATATTGGTAACTTGTGCTGAGAACTGATTGAGGTGAAAAACACAAAGGGTGGTAGTTAATGGGGAGTTTTCAGAGGTAAGGGAAGTAACATGTGGAATTCCTCAGGTGTTGTTGCTGGGACTTTCCAGCATATTTATTTGTGACATAGTGACACATTCATTTGTGACTATCCTGTGGAATAAATACATAGGATTAGTTCAGGGAGGGAGCAGTGATGGGAACTTAGTGCTGTAAAGAACAAGTATCCCCACATCGAGCAGACTGGATAAACCTTAAGACTTGTTTCTGCTTGTGAATTTCTATGCTTCTGTGACATAGGGTAAGGCATCAAGGGCAAGATCTGCCTATTCACAGATGACACAAGATCTGTGCAAGGGTGGACATGGAGGAATGGATAAGGGAACTCAGAGAGAATCTGGGAAGGTTGAAGAGCTGGTAAAAGAGCTGGCTTCCAGATTTCAGTGCAAACAAATGTAAAGTGATACACATTTGGAAAAGAAACCCAAGAGTGCAATATGAAACTGGGGGAGACATGAACAGCATTCTAGATCCAGTACTTGACAGATCCAGGATGAGAAACAATTTATCCAAATCAGGTAAAGATTTAAATTGTTTAAGAAATAATATAAGACTACTAGGCAGTTGGTGAACCATACATCTCAAGGAAAAAGGATACACATTTTGGTCATAGTGTCATCAATCTGTGTCTAGGATTGATCATGTTTATATACTCAGAGTTACCATGCAAAGACTAGTAGTGGTTAAAATACTTGAACAGGTGATCTCAGACCACACTCCATTTTCATTAACAATTAGGGAAGCAGGGAATATGAAAAAAACACCAAGATGAAAACGTAATTTTTTTTTTACTTAGTGAGGGTTTAGTTATTAAACTTAAAGGGAAATAACTGAATTCTTAACAGATAACAAAGCAGAAGATACTTCTTGGGCTACAAAATGGGAATGTCTAAAATGTTCGCTAAGGGGTTATTTAATTAGTTCAGCTTCAGCTTTAAAGAAACAAAGAATTAAGAAAGTGACAGAGTTACTTCAAAAAGTAAAACTACAAGAAGAGGAATTTACAGGATGTGATGTGGATAAAAATGTGAATACTGGTCTAATCTCAAAATAGAATAAACAAATTAATAAGAGGCTAGGCAGAATTTAACATATATAAATCCAAACTAAACTATATTAACTGTAGACCAAAGCCTATCAAAATATTAACAATATGTCTAAAGCAAAACAATAATAACACAGGCAGCACACTGATAAAAAAAAATCCTAGTTCTGACCAGATCATTACAGGTCACAAAATAATTAATGCAATCTTTACTGAGTGTTATGAAGACTTTACATAAGATGATAATATTAGTACTAATTATTCCTTACTAAAATTTGAAGGGGTGTTTATTCCAAATGTACCAGAAGATCTAAACAAAATATTAAGTGACAAGATTGCAGCTCATGAAATAAGATCAAATATCAGGAGCCTATCCAAAAACAAAGCTTTAGGACCTGATGGGCACTCAGTAAATTTCTATCACACATTCATACAGGAAATTACCTCACTGTTAAAGAGGTTTACAAGGAAGGTCACACAAATGGTCAGCTTCCAAATACATGAACACAGAGAGCTTGATTTTCAAAGTGGGATGCAGTGCTTGCATCAAACCTCGTGTCACACCCATTTTTTGTGCAGCTGTGTCAAACCCCTTTAATGTAACTGCACCCAATTTTAGTACATTGGGCACAGTTGCAACAGTTATCTCAATATATGGTAGCTTGCACCAAAGATTTGGCACACACCCCATAAAGAAGGGTCCCCCAAATGGCACAAGTTAGACCAGGAAAAAGCTGGTCTAACTTTCAGCATTTACTGCTCAGGATTGAAAATCCCGATTGTCGGCAAGGACAATGCAGCAAACGCCATGCACCAAATGATCATCACATCAGGGGCTTGTGGCATTCTCATGGCTCTGAAAATCAAGCCCAGAGTATCATCGCTTTAATGCACAAATCAAGTAAAGATGAAACAGAGATAAAAAATGACTGATGAATTTCACTAATCAATACAAATGCCAAAATACTGGCAGAAATATTAACCAATAGATTGGAAAAAGCAATACACTATTTAGTTGGTCCTCAACAAACTGGATTCATTAAATCCAGACCAGCAGCTGAAAATACAAGGAAAGTATTCCACTTAATGAACATAGTTGACAGAGCAGATAAACAAATGGGATTACAAGTCTTAGATGCCCAATAGAGTATTGTGGAGTCATATTAATAACATGCTTAGAATATATGTTTTTCTGGAGCCATTCATCAATTTGTTTACAATTTTATATAAAAATGTATCATCTTTAGTAATGATTAATTGCACAATCTCTGGTAATTTTGGTAGGTATCATAAAGGGGCAATACAAGTCTGCCCTCTGTCACCTTTGCTATTTAATCTGACCATAGACCTGTTGATTAGAAAATTAAAAGCTATAAAAAGCATCAAAGAAATTAAAATATGTGACAGGAGTTATTTAAGTTCAGTATACGCTTATGATATCCTTCTCTCTATTTCTGATCCTGAACAATCAATACCAAAAATTTTAGAAACCATAAAATAATTTAGATCCTTTTTAGGGTACAAGTTAAATATGGAAAAACCTACTTTTTATGTCTTAACAAATGTTCAAGAATAGTAATAGAATTATGGGAATATTATGGGAATAAAATGATCCAAGACCAACCTAGATTACTTGGGTTTAAAGATTTGCAAAACAATTTCAAAAACCACAGGTGAAAACCTTCAACTTCTTAAAAAAGAGAATAATATTGGATACAGAAAAATGGAACAGGCTTTCACTAAGTTTCTGGGGTTGCCTTGAAGCAATAAAAATGAACATCTTACCTAGAGCACTATTCATATTCTCAATGACTCCCTGCAGTATAACTAAAACCTAGTTTAATTCAGCACAGAGCATAATATGTATGTTTCTAAGATCAAATAATAAAAAAGCAGACAAACTTATCACAAAATCATTAGAAGCAAAGCCAACAGGGGTTTGAAACTATTCGATCGTTACTAATATCATCTAGCTTACTGAACCCGACAATTTACAAAATGGTTACAAAAGTCTAATCCACACATATACATTCCAGACAAGGTATTAATAGAAAAAAATCCTTATAAAAATGAATATTGATGTATCTAGTCTAATTTTCATTAAACAACAGAAAATAACTAGTTATACAATTATTTTTGATTTAATAAAACAGCTAATCCAGTGGAGCAACATAATGGGTATGAATTTATCAAAATCCACACATCAACCACAATGGAGAAATTTGAATATCAAACATGTTAACAATGTATTAATTAAAGAAAACAGGGATGGGATGGGCTTAGTAATGGTTAGATGATTAATCAAAACAGTAAGTGTAAATCATGTTCAGAATTGCAAGACTAATATAGTCTTCCGGCTCATTAAATCAGTTTTTATAGAACGTTAATGTCTGCAATGATCAAAATCTTAAATAGCACTGAAAAAACACAAGGAGCTAACATAGCTACCACAAAGTTTACAGGTGTTTCCCTCTCTAAACCAAATATTTCATCTTTCTATACCCAACTAATAAACAATGTAAGGGGTACTGCTCTAGAGACAAAAATAAATATGGTCACAAGCATTCAATGTCACCAGTCTAAAAATGGTACAATATAAGACAATTCATAATTTACACTATACTCCAAGCCATTTATATAACATGTTCTTAAGGCAAAATGATAAATGTGCAAAATGTAACATTGAAAAGGGTACTATGGAGTACATGTTTTGGTCATACAAACTTATTCAAATCCTTTGGGACAAAGTTCAGGATTTTCTTAAAAATGTAGTAATAATAAAATATAAATATATTGTTGAATTGTGCATTATACAACATTTTGACAACAAGTGGTATTGGAGTAAGATACAAAAATACATGTTAGCATTAATAGGAGCCACAAGGAAAAATAACGTTTTAAAGGTCTAGATCGAGGAGAGAGTTCCATCACTAGAGGAGTGGAAACTGGAACTTCACAAAGCTTTAAGATTAGAAAAGATGGCACATAGTATATTTGAAAATAGAGGACATTTTTATTCTAAATGGGGGGCTCTAAACAAATATATGTCAGAAGGTCAAAAAAGTTCAGAAGATCAAAAAAGTTCAGATGCAAATATTTAAGACTTATTTAGAATTTGTAGAAAATCCTTGACAGTTGAAAGTAAGCCATACATTCCAGCTAAATCTCTGTGCTGCAGCCTACATACACGGAGTTTTAACGTCGGTCATTTTCTTTCAGCTCTGTTCACTTTTTCAAATGAACTTGTTATTTCTCTTTTCACTATATCTTTTTTTATCTCACATTTCATCTTGTGAAGTATGATGGTATAAACTAAAAAAAAGAATATTTTTTTTCTGATGTATACTGATGGTTGATAAGTAAATTCATACAGCAGATTGGAAGAATTAAATTACTGTTTACAATATATCAGCAAGCAAGATGTTAAATGTTTATAATTTTATTGTGAATGTGCTGTTTCCTTTGAATGTTTGATCAGTTAGATATTAGTATGTGGTTAATAATGTCTTTTTAATATTTCAATAACATTTGAGAAAAAGAAATGAAATGGGGGGAGTGGTGTTGGAAAGCACCACAAAGGAACAGGTGCTAGGGGTCATGATATCAAAGAGTCTAAAAACAACAGCTTATTGTAATAGAGCTTTGAGCAAGGCAAACAGGATGCTAGGTTGCAAGGCATTTGACACTGTACCACACAGAAGGCTGGTTAAAATACTGCAAGATATGAGGGTGGAGAACAAACTGACAACATGGATAAAGAACTAATTGTTAACAGACACTTCACTTTCCCTGCATTTTGGGATGGAGGATTGGTGAGGAGGGGTGGGAGCCGTACCCTAGATATGTCAGGGTTTACTGAATTTTACTGGATTTACTGGATTTATGTGGGACAAAAGTAGGCCATGGCCCATCGAGATTGTCCCCCTCAATAGTGGATCATTAATTAGCCTGTTGGTGTATACAGAATACATGAGTTTCCTATGTGAGACCTACACTGGGCCATTGAAAGACTTTCTGACACACACTCTGCCTTTGGAAAGGTTAACATATATACCTTGCATGATAAAGAGGAACTTTTCCTGTGGGGCTGGGGGAAATACACTGATGCTCTTCCAGTGGCAGAGGCGGCTCTGTTGCAACAGGGCATAAATTAAGATTTGTAGATGAAGCTTCCTTTGGTACTTTGGGCTTCTGGATTTCCCTTTGGACCCCTGCAGTGATGCAGAGAAACACCTCCCCCCACATACCAATATAATATACAATTTGTGATAAACCTACACAATTTATAGGTTAGGGATCCTTGGTTAAACAATCATTTTGTTATGTCATTTTATTTAATATATAATTTATGTGAGTTTTATTATTTTTATTTAATTAGTCTATCTGGTTATCAATTGTCAGTGGTCAATTGTGTTATTCAGTAAGTGTTTGGATGCTCCTGAATATGGCACTGCTCTCTTTTTATTGTCTTTATAATTTATGCTTCTGTATGCAGTGTTTTTATATCAGTTTTCTGTCTTGATTGTTGTTGCTTGTAAGTTTGAAAATTTTAATAAACATATGAAACCAAAAAAGCACTGGTTGGGGGGGCAGGACTCAGTGTGTGGTAGTTAACTGGGAATTCTCAGGGGTCAGGGTAACACAGGGCAAGATGTATACCACTCTTGCAAATTTGTGCAAAATTGTCAATTTAGCTTTTCCGCAATTATTGTGATATTGCATCAAAAATTAACCTAATTTCACTTTTGTAAAATTGTGACATTTTTCCCAAAAGTCACATTTTTCACATTTTTTTTTATTTTTAAGAAATGCACAGTTTCAACAAATATCACTGGAAAAAGTGTTCACTTTCAGTGTATTTTTAAAATTGTGCATTTTTTCCAGAATGTTGCATTAAAAACACTGTTTTCCTTTTACTATACAGATGTTAACACAATTTCCCTGTACAATTTCTGCTGGCACTACTGCTACTGTATATGGTGGATTTCAGTGTTGGAAAATACAGCACTGCATGTGTACCGCACTGCAGGCATGATGCAGGATCCTCTATAAGTAGAGATTTTTTGTGATATTAGCTGATCACAAAAAAAAAAATAACAGTGTTTCCCTTTTAAAATACAAGTGCTAGCACAGTTTCCATGTACAATTTCTGCTGGTGCTACTGCTATATAGCAAATTTCAGTGTTGTCGCATGAATTACAGCACTGCACATGTACCCCACTGTGGTGCAAGACACAGGAGCCCTTATGGATTATTCATATACTAAATTTTAAAGCTCAGAAAAAAAATATTCCTCCTTTCCTTCCTTGACTGCTTTGCTATAGCAAAATTAAAACTTCACAAATACACCTACACTGAAGGCACTGCAAAAATAACATTAAAAATGGACTGCTATCTAATTTCTAGCAGATTACAAAATAAAGTAAAATTAAGTTAATTTTATCAAGGATTCATCTAGATTGCAGCTCTGCAGGTCTAAGTCTTCTGACAGCACTTGCTCAAATGCACAGAGCTGGCAGACTGACCCACACTGCAGCATGCCAAGTGTAAACTAATCAGGGATTATGGGAAAAACCCTCCTCCTAAAAATAAATACTATTGGTAACATTGCACTAATTTTCCATGTGGATGTTCAACGCTTATATGTTTGCATTTTCAGAAACCTAAATCTGTAAAATTGTGCACTTTTGCACAAAAAGCGTCATAATGCTCCCAAAATATATTCCATATAGTGAGATTACAGACTATGACCTCTTCAGCAGTCAGCCCCACACATCTTTTTGCACAAAATGACCAAAAGTGTGAAATGTTACACATACAGTGCTATGTGTGAAGATTGCGCTTTTATATAAACCTGGCAAAATTCATGAAATTGTGTGAAATTTTGAATTTACTTGTTTTTGTATTACAATACTTTCAAGCCTGAGGCTTTTTTACAGAGGTTCCATGTCGAAAGAAAAATACAATAAAATACAACATTATACAGTATAATACAACAATTAGCACCAGAGTGTTACAATAACAAGGGTACAATGTTCTGACAGGCATGAAAGGGTAGACAATAAAAATACATTTTTAGAATTAAGTATGAAATAGGTGAGCACAGAACAGCCAACAATGGCCTTGTTGTTTGAGAGCAAGGGGGAGAAAAAGGAATGAGGGAGGGGAATATCAGGGGGATCAGAAAAAAGGACAGGAGGTGGGAAGGGCGCAATGGGAGAGGACTGGTCTAGGGAGGCATGGGCAGTGGAGGAGGGAGAAATGAGAGCTGGGGAGGGAAGGGGATGGTGGACAGGATACAGGTCTATGTTTACAAGGGGTGGGATGGTTGACAAGATACAGAATATTGCTCAGTTTCACAAAAACTGCGTAAAACAGATTTTTTCACAATTTAGACTACTAGTGGGGTGGCACAGGGATTGGCCCCAGTGTTGTTCATCATCTCATATGTGACATATCAGAGGTTATAAAGAGCAAAGCGTGTCTCTTTGTTGACAACACCAAGATCTGTGGAGGGTTGACACAGAGGAGGAAATGAGGGACATGAAAAGAGATCTCAAAATGCTAGAGAAGTGACCTAAGATGTGGCAAATTAAATTCAATGCCAAGAAATACAAGGTTATGCACATTGGCCCCTATACATTAAGGGGTGAATTGCCTGCATATCATGGGTCTGTGTCATAAAGGCGATCGCGAACCGGTGATCACCGTTTGGGTGAGTGTACAGTGCCAAAATTAAAGAATGGTGATGTACATTCATGGTGACCACAAGACCAGCGACAGGGTTCCATGACATGTTTTGCCCCCCTGCACCCCCCTACTTAAAGAGTCTCAACTCCAGGGGGGGTGCATGTCAGGGGTGGTGTAAAACATACTAAGACATTTAAAAATGGCTCAACGCAAAAAGCGATCATGCCCCAGAACCAAACCTGACACCCTCTCAACCCTAGCCTGCCACCCTACCCACCATGCCACATGGCCAGCTCGGCAGCTGACACGCCACACTACGCCCCACATACCCTTCCTCCCCTTCTGCCCATCACAAGACATGGTCCCTCCTCCTCATGTATGTATGTATATATGCACATCCCGTCACCATAGTCGCCCACCCCAGTATCCTGTCACTACCTTGCCAGGTAGCCCAGAACAGAGGCGCTGTGATTGAGTCACCAATTTTTGCAATCACTTAATCACAGTTGCTGTGTTCACTGGAGATCTGCAGCATGTAGGCAACCCTGAGCCAGAATACCACAAACCAGGAGCCCAGTGGGCCACCAGTGGCATTCACAGAAGGGGCACATGCCCCTTGCGCACCCAGTACCCTGATTAATCATTCAATTGTTTGTTGTGAGCAGTCTTGGGCATATCTGGGGCATGCCTGCACTACCCACTATGCACTCAGATGTGGAGTACCAGGTGAGGGGGTGCAGAATATGGCAGTGGGGACCCTGCTGTATCTTTTGTGTGCCCCCCCACTGACATCCACCAGCTTTAGCAAGACAGGAAATCTCCCCACCCCCTGTCCAATGGAAAAAATTGGGTGGAGGGTCCCAGACGCACCAGCACACGGCACAAGCTGCCATTGTCGGTATACTAACACTGCAGTGACTCCGGCACTGTGAAGACCATCACAGTGACAGGAATTGGACAAAATCTTCATGTCGCTGTGATGGTCTGTACAGTGTCTGAGACTGCCCTGCTGGGTGTTTCACCCCCCAGTCCCACTCCGACTCGGAGTTGGATTCCTAGAGACTGATGGGTGTGGGGGGTGGAGCCCTACACATGGGGGGTTCGGGGCACAGCCCCCCGATGGAAACATGGAGGCATCCCTGACACTGCAATGCTGACAGTCAGCACTGTGGCTGTCACTGTCAGGGATGTCTCTGTGATAGCTGTCATGGTGGCATGGTAAAATCACCATTGTCACAGCTTGCAACAAGTTTTTGAAAATCCTGGCCAGCATAGCAGCTTACGCGCAGGGTTTAAGAGTCAAACTGTCAAAGACAAAAGGTTTCGACATTTGTCCTAATGTTTTTTTTTCTTCCCCAGGTTATTTTAAAACGTAAAGAAAAGAAGTCCAGCCTTCTAGGGGTAAGTGGTGTTTTAAAACTTCATTGTTCTGCTCTGGTGATAAAACCTTGAGCATCTCTCAGTTGATGTTCTGTTTTTGGCTTCTCTTCAACCACCCTTACCAAAAAGAAACACAAACTGGTTCATGCAAGGCATTTGCAAGACATGCAAGAGACATAAATGCAACTTTAAGGCAAGAGTTTTACCAGGACAATTCAAGGAAAAGTGCAAACTCCGTACACACCTGGCATCACTGCACGCTTGTGAAAACAGGCAATTTGCTTCCATGCCTTTCCACTAAAAACAATACAAATTAAATGAAATTAAAAATCATTCAAGAATAATCGTTGCATTTTTTTCTTTTCATTGATATTAACAGCTAATAAAACAACAGTTGTCTATAGCCAACAACAGCTGCTTTGACTTAGTATTAGTAGTTCACTGCATTTGGATTTTGTTGTACAACAATGCAATCTTACATAATAAGGTAATATAGAAGCAGCTGTTGTCATGTCTAGCATTCTACACAGCAGTCTTGCATGCAGTGAGACCCCCCCACACACATATAAACACGCACACACAAAACCTTTGCCACTTTTTCTGATACCCATTACCTGTTCCTACAGTCAGGGACTGGCGATGGCAAATATTGTAGTTCACTTGGCCAAGCTGTTGCTACTTGCAAAGAAAGTATTTTTTTTCTGGTGGTTGCCCCTGCAGGGACCATCAGTGGGTATGCCAGTCATGTGCTGTGATAGGATATGTGTGTGTGGGTAGTGAAGGTGTGAGAGTGTGTGTGTGTGTGTGTGTGTGTGTGTGTGTGTGTGTGTGTGTGTCTGAAGAGGGTGGGAGTTATCTATTCCTGTGTTAGACCCCACTACCCCCTATCTTTATCCCCCCCACAACAACCAGACATATTCAGGCCCTGTCTCAAGGGGCAAATAGTGGAGTAACCTATTATAAATCATAGCTAACGTACAAGAATGCACAAATTGTAATGAGAAAAAACAATTTGACCTAACTAGAAATTGAACCCGGGCCCATAAAATACCATCCTGGAATAGTATTCGGGGGGCCTGGGTTCAGTTTCCAGTTTCATCATATTATTTCTTTTTCATTGTAATTTGTATTTCAATAGTTTAACAGTATCTAATACTGTACCAATAACTTTCACTTTGTTTGATTACAAAAAAAGATTCCCTTCACCCCACCCTGTTGAAGCACTCATACAACCCTCATACTCCCACCAAGCCCTACCCAGTTTTAATATAACATAGACTTCTTCCCCCACCCACTGGTAACACCCACACACCAGCACCCCCTGCTTCCTCAGCCCTGGCAAGAAAGAACCTTTCATTCCACCCATCTGGAATGCTCAGTTCCAACCTTCATCCCTCCCCAGCTACCATGGTCAAATTAGACACCTTCTTCCCATCTATGTACTGCAGCACCAATCCATCTTCCATCCCTCATGCCACCCCAAGAAAAATGATATCTCCGAATTATAAAATGTGTTAGAAATTTCCTGCTTCTGATGACTCATACTCGGATCACAAAGGGAGAATAGTATTAGTTAAAGTTAACATTTTAAATAGAGAAATTACATTTGGTTCAATGTATGCACCTTTCACTAGCTATTGTAGGTTTTGGCAGAAATTACAGAAGGGCTTGTTAAAATCCAGGCAACAAATATCATTCTGCAAGGAGATTTTAGTGTTCTTATTGATCTAGATTTAGATAAAACTTCAAAATCCACTGGGACAAATGAACACTAGGCCAAATTAATCCAACATTTTTTGCAAATACACAACTTAATTGATCCTTGGAGGTTAACTTTCCCTACTGCGAGAGCATTTACCCATCATGACAAAAAAAAAAATCACAGTTTCTCATGAATTGATAATATTTTGACCTCTAAATCACTATTAGCCAGCCTTTATGATCTGAAAATAAATATAGTTTTATTATCGGACCATGCTTTAATACAAATTGACATTAAAATGGATGATCCCAGTAGATTATATAATAAAATACTGAGAATCAACAGTGACTTTCGTATAAATAAAGTTAAAGAAGGGAGCTCAGAATTTTGGTATTATAATTATGATGGGGCATGCCAGTTTTTAAGTTGTGAGAGTAATTTAAGGTGATTTTAAGAGGCATAATAATATATCAAGCACATCAAAATAAGGTGATCAAGGCTGAAGAATTAAAATTAAACAATAGGTTACAGGAGCTAGATCATTTAATAACAAAGGATTATGAGAAATACCACAAGGACAGAAAATCATAATAGGAAAGTAACCTCAAATTAAAAAAAAAACTTAAAATACCCCGATATATACAAAGTGATAAATGAGACAAAATGTTTGCTAAACACTACAAAAAAGGAGCAAACTATAATAGTGCTTTTAGAAGATGCCAAGGGAATGAGATTTTACAATTACAAGGAAATGTGTTACATAGAAACATAGACTTTGACAGCAGATAAGGACCACTTGGCCCATCTAGTCTCCCCATTTCCCTACCTACAGGATAGGCCGCACATCCTAGTTAACCAACAGCCTATTTCTTCCTGCCCCCCACAAGAATTGTCTTATGTCTGTCCCATGCATTCTTGAATTCTCCCACAGTTTTAGACCCCACAGCCTCCTCAGGAAGGCTGATCCATGCATCCACTACCCTCTTTGTGAAATAATACTTCCTCACATTGCCCCTGAACCACCCCCTCTATCTTTAAATTGTGTCCCCTTGTTCTTGCATGATTGCTGAGGCCTACAAAAAGATTTATCAAAGAACATTCACTACAAACATATTAGAATTGGCAAACTATTTAGAAAATGTCAACCTACAAACAATTAATTGTAGAGATGATCCATTTATCTATAATGAAATTATGGAAGCAATCAAATAAATGCCTAAGAAAAAAAGTCCTGGGTTATAGATGCTTTGTGAATTAATGGCTGGAAAAGGACAACTACCTAAGTCTATGGAGGAAGATAAGCTAATATTAATCTTAAAAGAAGGCAAGGACCCAAATAAAATAGTTAGCTGTAGGCCAATTGCACTGTTAAATATAGATTATAAGATTTTAGCCAAATTAATAGTAAACAGGCTTAAGGTGACTTTGCCCAACTATATTCACCCTGACCAATTTGGAGTTATACAGGGGAGAACAATTTTTCAAGCAACTAGAAGGGTTGAAGCTCTATTTCAGTATGTGAAAAGCAGAAATGACATTTATCATGCAGTAGCAGTGGATGCCAACAAGGCTTTTAATCTTTCAGACAGGACCTTTCTGTTGAAATTCTTGGGGACTTGGGGTGTACCTCAAGTGTTATACACAATGATAAAAAAATGATATGCAAAAACTACAGTTAGGTTTTCAGTCAATGCATACTTGCCAGCCTCTTTTAGCATGCTAAATGGGCTTCAACAGGATTGTGCCTATCCCCTGTCCTTTTTATGAAGTGTCTTGAAACTTTTTGAATTACATAAGGATGTATCAGGGATTTCAAGGACTACAAGTGGATAAGAATCACACTAAAGGAAATGCCTTTGCTGATGATGCTTCACTTTTATTAAAAAAACATAAATCAAGGCCTGTCAATTTTTTGGGATAAGCTTGACAGATATGCAACCCTTTCAAGTTGTTGTTTAAATAAGAAAAATGTAATAATCATCAAAATATCAGATAAGAATTATGCTATATACCCCAGAATTGAAGAAGATTTTATGGTTCAGGGAAGCTTTAAATATTTAGGAATTATACTTGCAAGTAATCAGTCAAACATTATCAGAGTTAATTTTGAAAAGTAAAAGATAAAATTAAAACACTTTTAGACAATTGACACAAACTGTCCCTTTCATTGTGGAATCGTATAGAAACTATAAAAATGATGGCTCTTCCTCCTTTGACCTTTGTCTTGCAAGCAGTAATGGTATCTCCCACAAATCTCTGGCAGAACAGTATTAAAATATTTTTTACTAAATTCTTTTGGAGGGGAGGTAAACCGAGAATGGTGTGGCAACAACTGATTTCTTGTAGGAGTATGGGGGTTTAGGTGTGAGCCATCAACTCAGTATTCTACGGGAATGGGTGTTCTATGTAAAATAAGCAAATCTGGATGACAATGCTGAAAAAGGATGGTAAATCTGCTAACAGTATTTTAATATTTGATGCACAGGTGAAATGATAATCAATTTCATATTTGTTTGGCTGTATAGGACCAACAATTCAGTATGCTGTGAGGAAATTGTTTAATTATAATTATTTTCTTTGGTTATACCTCAACATATGGGACAGTAAATTAATATGATCTAAAGAACTTAAAGGGCCACTGCTTGCATTAAGTAAACCTTATGTTCAAAATTGGTTCCAATTAATCAACTGACACTTTTGTTCATATACAAAATGTAAAGAAATCTGCCACACTGAAATAAAAATAACTTTTTTTAATTACCTTTCACCTAAAAACAAATTTAATATACTGCTTAAAAATATAATGGAGGAACATCCAGTTGTTTGAATAGATTAGTATAAGAACAGGGAACCATAATTTAAGTTGGTACAGATAAATTGTTACAAAGAATCTGTACTATAGTAAGGTCAAATAAGCATCCTTGGTTAAAAACAAACACAAAATGTATCTCAGAAGCAGGTTTATCCTACTTGAATCAGCAGTGGAAAAATTTGATTGCTAACATAAAGGATTATATTTTTGCAAAAAATAAAACTACAGAAAAAATTGTCAATAGGGCTTACTATACACTGCAAATTTTAGGAAAAATTGGACTGAGGAAACTAAACATGTCGGCGCCAATGCGGAGCAATAGTGTAGAATACTGGGTACACCTAGGAAGCTTGTCGTAAAAGCTTCCTGAATACAGCGCTGCTTTGTTCATGTGCCTTACTTGGTTGTCAGTTTATTTAAGTTGGTGGCCTTCGCCACCTACACCCCCCTTTTTTTTTTTTTTTTTTTGCAGGGTGGTGTGGGGGCAAACCCCAACTGATATAAACCAATAAAAAGTAAAGAAATGGGCAACTGCACCACATAGCATAACTTGAGCTCTACGCTGCAACAAAATGCCAAAACACAGTTCAGCAAAACACTGCAGTGTCCTCTTTGTTTTCTGCAGGGGGCTCCACCTTGAGCAACCCCCATTATGGGGGGCTGCACTCCCGAACCCCCATCTAATATAATCAACTCAGGGGGGGTTCAACACGGGGACAAGAGAAAACAAGGACAGGGAGAAAAAAAGAAAACCACACAATGCGGTTTCACAAACGTCTGAGACCAGTATTCGAACCCCAGTCCACAGACGCATAGCAACCCTGCACTGCTGCAGCTCATCCCACTGAGCCTTGGTGACAGCTCAGTGGACCACCTCCCTCAACAGGGCCTCCGCATCACTCCTTCTCCTCCCCACCCATGTGTGACAGGGTACATAACCACGTGCAACATATGTGCCTTGCGGGGGTTTTGTACCCTTTCACACTACTACACAGCGCTATATGTTCCAAACAGTATTCCATACATGGTTCTGTCCATGACATATTGACTTGGCAGGGTGAAGATGGTACCATGGTGCAGGATAGCCAACTAGCTTTCTCTTTCAATAACCTGTTTATTGAAGCAGAATTTGTTTTGATTCAGAGGAAAATAACCTGTGGCAGAATATTCAAAGACTTGGGCAAGTTGGAGGAGGAGAGCATTTAGGATTCCAGGACATTAGAGCTAAGGAATTATTGGAGGCTTTACTTAACTTAAAATCTTGGAAAAGTGGGAATAAGGATGGACTGTCTCCATTACTATTAAAGATTTTGGACTTCCAAATTGTTGAACCACTCACCTATCTTTTCAACTGATCCCTTTCAGCAGAGGAATTCCCACATGACTGGAGAAGTAGCAGTGTCTTCCTGATTTTTAAAAGGGGAGGTTACTTGGGTAAGATGAAAAATTATCACCCTACCTTTTTTTTTTAATTACTTCCAAGATATTGGAGAGACTAGTTATTGCAAAACGGTTTAACCAATATCTTGGTGAAAATGGTCTGATGGACAGATTCCAAACTGGCTTTTGAAAAAACACAGCAGCATGTCTGCCATGTCGAGGGTCTTGGATGATGTCAAGAAAGCTATGGACTCCAGGCAGATTACTGGGGCCATCTTTGTTGACACTGCCAAGGCCTTTGACATGGTAGTCATGACATTCTGCTGTATAGATTGACTCATATGGATATTCATGAGGATGCAATTCGGTGGTTTACAGCATATTTAACCACCTATAGGCAGATAACTGTTGTTAAATGTTTACAATCAGGGTCTCTTGAAATTGTTAAGGGAGTCCTCTAAGGGAAGGCCTCTCTGACATCATGCCGTGGACATTAATTTTTTTCCATAAAGCTTTTTCCCTTCTTTTCAGGTGAGCTGTTCAGCCCCTGCTCACTTCCCCTGGCATCTACTACCTCCCTCTGGGACTCACCACACTGGAGAATCTCCCATGGATTGCCCTCTGTGGTGGGGCCTAGGAGGGAGGCCCATCTTCCCCACCCCACACATATGCAGATGTCAGCAGGGGGTCCTCAGTGGTGTAGTGGGCAGAAGTGGGCAAGTGAGGCTTCATATGCCTGCTTCCTCTTTTCCATTTTCTGGTCTTTCTCACAACTGGCAGTGTGCAATGACACTAGGTGTGTGTGTGTGTGTACGTGCAGTGAGGTGCACATGCACTACAGTGTCTACTGTTGAGCGACCCCTTGCAAGTTGTTCTTGCTGCACTGCCACCATACCTCCACATGATGGCAGCGTAACAGCAGTGCAACTGGTTCCTCCTCCCTGGGAGGGTACAACAATCAAGCTGATTCCCAATCCTCTCCCTCCTTGGTCAATCTCCAGTGACCCAAGTCCATTCCTGAACCCAGATCACCAGCATGGTGAGAGGTGTGGCATCTAGTACCTCAGCACTCTACACCACCAGACCAGCCCACCCTGGACATTTCCTTTGAACTGTGGGGACCTCCTCTACCACAGATTTAATTTGAACTAGTTGTGTGTAGTCAGGCTGCTCCTGTTATTATCATGGCCATCTGCATGGCAGGAAGTATCTCATGTTTTGCTTGGCCACTTTTTACACTCAAAACATGAAGTCTTTTTTGATGAAAGGAACTCTGTTGACAAAAACAAAAAGCCTTTAGATGACATGAAACTCTGCTGTCCACACCCAGTTTCTGTGAGAACACAGGAATGCTCACACAAAAGCCCTTTCAGTTGGGACTGCAATAGAAGGCAATCTGCAATTCTCCCCATGCATCCCACAACCAACTAAAATATTTTACAAACAAAAATTAATAAAACAAAAACATTTCCTGGGTGTTAAGTCTGCTACAAATGTACACAATGGAGGGTCTTATTGTGATTATAAAATGGGTCCAAATTTAACAATAAGAAAAGGAAAACTTCTCAGTTAAAAAATTATTTTATTTTTGCAATTTTAAAATGTATCCTGTCCTTACACCTCAGAGAAAATAGCCCCTCTAAGATTCCATAAGTAGAATCCACCCAGACTGTATGAATGCCATTGAATACAAGAATTCAGACTTCAGCTCAATTCCTGTGGTGGAATATACACTCCATGCACACAGGGGCATGAAGTAGAAGGCCTCCTAAGGAACCATAGCCTCAATTGTATCTGAAGCGGAGTATGCAGCAGAGATTCCTCCAGCAAGCTGATAAGAATAGGAAGGGAATTTTTCATGGCCATGAAAGAAACAATGGGAAATTAAAACTATGAGTAATCTCTTGCTGTGGGCTGCAACCTAAGGGAACCAGAATACCAGTTATGCTAATGATAAATCTGGGTGCCACCTCGACTGAACCAGCAGCACAAAACCAAAAATATAGTGCACTCTCAGAGTCGATAATGTGAAGTATTTAATAATAAAAATGAAAAAGTGGCAGAAGAATCAAACAAGAGACCCCAATGCTTTGGGTCTGGATGCCTCTTTTTCAGAGGATGTGGCCTCACTGTGACAGATATCCTTCAATACTGCCTCTGGTGGAAATTCCAATATAATTATTAAATACAAAAAATATATATTTTTTCAAAAGCCTTAATTAGAAGAATGGATAATACTTTTACTTTTTTTTTTATTTAATGTCTGGATAAAAGGGATACACAGAGGTCATTACCCTGCTGAGATCACCTTTGGTCGAATGTGGAAAAAAATTGGGATGGGGGAAGAAAAGAAGGGAGAAAACTGGACTAGATCCATAGTGGTTTCAACTGGATACCATTAAATGGCTCCTACTATGTGAACAAGTTACAGCTTGGTATAACCCTCTTGTTACAACTGTCCCTTATTATGAACTCATATTTTCAATTGGCTGCTCACTGTATTTCATGGGAGCTGCCTCTTACCATACATCATGTCAACATTGGCAATATATAAATTTATAATAAAATTAATGCAAGTGTTATTTAATATTGAAGAAGGGGTAATTAGTAAAACAGAAGAGTATAAATCATTTAACAGACTGGCACATAGATCATGCACCCAAAATAAGTGCTTACAAAAATAAAAACAAAAAAATTTAATTAAGTGATTCCATTGTAAATAAATTGTGAGGTGTTATAAAGTTAAAGAGAAAACTTATTTAAAGTAAATATGGAGAAATAATTAACGAACAAATAGATAATTACTGCTACAGAATTACTAAATCTATACCAAGAAACAGTCCCTCTTCTTTCTTTTCCCTGTCCCTCTTGACCCCCCCACCTGTTTTTCCCATATTAAACAGAAGGTGATCTCTGCAGGTTAATGTCCTATAGTATCTCTTTTTGTAACTTTCTTCTACTAGTCGTCAATTTCATGCAGTAGGAGCTGGCAGGTCGGGACCCTGCAGGAGCCAAAATCATGCTGTTTGCAGTTTCACCACATGTCAAATGTGGCATCCCTACAATGGAAGAACAGCCTGATAACACTGCCATGCCACAGCCAGAGATCTTTGCCCACCCCTGCCACCAAAACCAGAGGCATGGGCGCCATGAATGAGAGTAAAAGCCCTTCCCACACTATTGGGGTCCCAGGACATTATGGTCTCCATCATCTAGATACCCACTGACCTGGAACAGCTAATCAGAGGAAAGGATGCTCAAAGCAGGCTCCTAGAGGCCTCTGGTAGAGGGTAAGACAGTGGATTCTGGCACCCTTTCCTGGATCTAAGGGGCATCAAGAATTTTGAGTAATAGCCAGCTGGACCAATGGAAGCTAACCCTGAACTGGTGTTGTAAGAGGGGGACTATGCGAGAGGCTGCCAGATCTCCAAATATCTCAGTGAAAGCTAAATTTGAATGGCCAGGGTGAGACTGAACTGATCCCACATTATTATCAGAAATCCCCATTTATTATCCATAATCACCACACCCGGCATAACATAACGTAATGTAACAGAACATAACATGGGTTTCTAAGACCTCAATACCCTTCTGAATTACTTCCTCACCAACAAGAGCTACATTGAGGGTAAGGTTCCTTCCCAGACCAATGTTGCAGTGTTTGAAGGTCTCACTGTTCCTGTGTCCCCTGAGAAAGTGCTAAAGAGGAGCAAAACTGCTAAAGTAGTGGTGAGAGTAGTCCTCCATGTGTTTGTGAGTGCTGTGGTATGTTTTTCACCGGCTTTAGTTTTCAACATGTAACCATACCCCAACCCTTACTGTCCACCTTTACCATTTGTCCTGAAGTGAGGAGGGGATGGGTAGCAACCCAAGGGTGACTCCTGCAACTGTGGGTGTTAGGATGGAACTTCTCGCTAACAACCAAACCCTGCCTGCTGTTTCAGGTCAGTCTGCTTCACACCCCGTAGTCCTGACAAGTCAGGGTGCTGTCTACAAAAGTCTCTGTGCCATGCTGGTGAGCTGTTCTGACTATGGGGGGGGACCAGCTGCCTCACCAACAGTGTAACCCCTTCTTCTGGTGTCTTTGTGTGTTGCCTTGGTCCCCACCACTTGGGCCTCCATCAGGTTCTTCTTCCCTTGGCTCTGGGGATATTCAGAGCCACTCTTGGTTGCTCAAAGATTAAAATTCATTGCCACTGTGCTCTACATACTGTAGCTCCTGGCTTGGCAACTCAGGATAATGACAATTTATATTACTTTAAATAGCAACATCACTATTAAGGTTGCATTAGCTCAGCTAAGCTCTGTTTCCTGTTTCATATTTGTAGCAATAAACACAGGACACAGGGCACCTTGTGGCTGAACTTGCTTGCAGAAACACCAACATTTATTTACAGGAGTGTTGTGTAAAACATCCACTGGTGATGGGGGATTAAACAGTTGGCTCTCCAACCAAAACCATGCCAAGGGCCTAGTCATAATCAGCATATAATCCATACTTACAACCCTGACCATCTTCCTTTTGGTCCCTCTGCCTGAGTTTCCCATCACCTAGCCTAAACCGTCTAGTTGCTTTTTTTGAAGGCTTATATAACCCATCCCTCATTTTATTTGCTGATTCCTTTCATTACTAGACCCTGGTTTGTGCAATGTTGCTTACTGTTATGTTGCTGCTGGCTCTACTCTTGTAGTGGGTCCTGTAACCCTGACCCGTGACTTGTTCTCTGTATCTTTTGTGTATAGCTTTTGACAATTTGTGTATTTGCTTCCCTTGTTCCCCTTCCTAGGGTTGCATCTGGAAATGAGCTTCAGCTCATGTTGCTTTTCCCAGTTATCAACTTTTAAATAAATTAAATAAATAAACTTGCATGATCCAAGCTATCCAGACACAGGTACACAGCCTACCAGCACTGAACACATATTAATAACTTAAAGTGACTGATTCCATTGCAGGGGGTGGGATCTGAATCTCTGGAGACCTGCAATGAAGGGAGCCTGTGTCACTCAGAACTCAGGACCAACCTGAGCTCACAGGCCCACTCCCAACAGGTCTCAGCCAATGTGCACCCTTAGATGCCCGAGACCTGATGGCTCCTATACAGAAACACTAATATGGCATTCTTGGAACTTTATAACCCCATAATTGGCTGGATCAAGGGCCCTTTTATAAGACAAACATAGAAACATAAAAAGAGTGTATCTGAAGCATGCAGGTGGAGGGTCTGGTCTTAGGCATGTCCAAGTTGGTCCCAGTGGGTTATGGTATTAAGATAGAAATCTAGTGTGTGACTGAAGACAGAATGGTCAGAGTAGATGTACTGTAAGAATAGATGACAGCTTTTGAAGACTGTGTATACTTAGTGGGTACAGCAGCTTTCAACAATATCTTAATAATGAACAGTGAACTTGAAAAGGCAGGGGTGGATCCAGGAGTCCTATAGATGGGGGAGCTCAAGTCAGATAAAAAATAAAAATAATAGGCCGGGGGTCTGGTTGGCCGCCTAGGCCCCCAGAAATATTTTAATATTTTGGTGCATTCTGGTGCATTTTGGAGGGTATTTCTAATGCAATTTCTACTCATTTCCTCCCTCCCCATGCTTTTGTTAGTTGCACCCTAGTACCATCCCCAGAGTCTCCACAGTCCACATGACAGTATGCTGCCCAAAATACCCTCCCATCCCAAAAAAACATAAAATATCAAAAGACTGCAGCTGGGCAGCAGCACATCCAAAACACATAAAAATGAGAAAAGTTTAAAGAGACTTGGTGATAGAGACAAACTGCAAACAAACTGAAAGACAATCCAAGTAAAAAAGTTCACAAATGTCACTCACTCAAGCACATTATGACATTACCATAAAGCCAAGCCATCCCAGTTTGTCCTGCAGTACAGATTAACGTATCCCCCAACCTTATCTCAGTAGAAAAATAAATACAATAACTACAGAAATATGGGAACAAAGTCACTTTGCTATCTAGTTTCTGAAAATATTATTTCAAGTTTGCTTGCTATTTTTGCAAAACATATTTTATTCTATAGAACAATTTATTCCAGAGAAAATACATTTTTAAATAAATAAAAAATGTTTTATTGTTTTAAAATGTCCTTTACTGGGATAACCCCATGGTATGAGGCATCTCATTTTTATGATAGGTCCAGGAAGTCAGTAAGCAGACAGAAAAACAGTTTTTAAACAAATATAAAAATGCTTTTTTTTTTATTATTAGCAATAGCACTTGCACTTGCCTGGGTACATCACAACTTGCACCCCTTCCATTCAACAAACAGAACAACATAAACTAAATATCTGATTCTATCACTTTTTTTTCCGATTTTGTAACTGCCTGTGTCAATGAGCCGAACAAGGTCTTATGACTTCTGTTGGCAATTTTGCTCTCCAAGCATGCAGAAACTCCAGCACATGCCATAATATACAGCAGAACACCTTCAAAGTCCCTATGTCTATTAACACACTGTACAACCACAACTGAAAAGACAACACAGATTAGATATGCAGTACATGCTGAAGTTTTTACCTCGGTTCAAAGGTCTCATGTACCAGTTTCTGCCTCTCCTGGTTCATGCTGTCGCTGAGACCAGACCTGCCCCATCATAAGTTTTGTACCATTCCTAGCAGGGTACAGGAGGGCACTACTCTCCAACTCCCTCTCCTGCAAATCCACACCAAAATCAAACTGCCATATAGAACAAAACTAGCAGTGACATTAAACAATTTTAATGTCATGAGTTTAAGCTACCCATACTAGAAATTACTAACACTAGTACTACATTTATTACACACCCAGTTTGATGGAACACTAATGTCCTGTTCAACCCCAGCAGCTGCCCCCCCCCCCCGCTAGTTTAACAAGCATCTTTTAATTAGTGCCATTGACTGTACTGAATTATTTGACTTCACCATTAGAAATGAATCTGACTGAGCCTGGAGCAAGAACTTAAGTAAGTACGGTACTACTACCGTATTCATTCCTGTAAGGACAGGAACATCATCACTGGACATTTACACCTCAGATACTCTGATTTGCAAACACGTTAAACAACTTAACTTTTCTGGAGGTGTGAGTGAGAGAGAATAGAGAGGATAATCATGGGACACCAGTAAGGTTGTCACCTGTCAGTTTTTTTTACCTGGCGATTAGGTTTTCAGGGTCCCTATCAGGAAATCTGGTTTTGCTCTGTGCTGGTCAGGTTTTTAAACCAGTTCCAGTGCTCACATACTTTTGAAACACATTTTGTTGTATCATTCATTATTCAGCTACATGTCCAGGTTACAAACAAGTTATCTTGTCAATATAGCCTTTTGTTTGTGAAAGTAGTCAACCTGGGAGGTGTAAAGTATGGCCATTAACACCATTAGCACTTACTTAACCTAATCTTTTCCACTGCAGCAAAGCTGCCCCCACCTTTTGTAACCAGTAACAGAACCAGTTGTCTTCCACTTTCATTTGCTGATAAACATTTTCACCTCTAACAGCATTTAGGCATTTTTAAATGTTTAAAAAAAATGTTTTCCTAAAGAAAAAGCATGGGCCCCCAAGGTGCAGGGGCACAGTTTGCACCTAGCTAAAGCCAGCTCTGCTGGAGGACAGAGGAGACCTGCGTGACTCAGGCAGCTTTCATGGAGGCATTAGTGCATACTGATAAAGAATACAGCACAGTGTGTTACTAATAGAGGCGCTCCATGATGGGGGAGCTATAGCACCCTTAGCCCCCCCCCCAAATCCGTATGTGAAAAGCGTCCAAGCCTCATGATAGCCATTGGAGAGCAGGGCCACACGCCTTGTGGGGTCGGAGCCAGGATGGCATACACTACCCTGTAGTTTATTGTACTATCACTTTTACGGTGCTGTTATATTTCAATAATTACACTTCACAAAAGTGGAAGTACATTAAAACTGGAAAGTAGTTGCATGTTTGACCCATGTGAGTACATACTGTAACATGGTTCTTACCCAGCAGTTACAGCATAATTATATTTTAACTATAGCATGCTTACAGAAACAGTGTATAGTATTACCAGGTTTTATACATCAGAACAGCGCCCTGAAAAAAGGGAAAAATACATGGATCTAACTCCCACCAATAAGAGAGACAGAAACAGACTACAGAAACCAAATGACATTTAACAACAGTTTGTATAACACTGGCATTTGCCACCTTCCCCTAAACATTGACTACAGAGAATGGAATTAAGTTTACTTCCACTTAAAAACCCACTTCACTGTTACGAGTAATAAAATAATTACTTCATAACCATACCTTTCAATCTCTCAGTCAGCATTACAATTCATAGCACTAGGCTTTAAAATTCAGAGCAAATGGCCAGAATGTGTAGCACTTTCTTATCTTAAAGAACAATGTATTTACAAAAAGTGGGATCCATATATTTTGTATTAAGGAATGTTTCTAGCAACTTAGTTCAATAATTTTTGTGTGTCCAGAAATGTACTTATTTATTGAAATCTTAGAAATACACCTTTGAGCTGGAGGCTCATTTACAAAGGTTTCACATCAAATGAACAAAAGACATATGACATATTATACAAGATTGGAATGATGGGGACAATAAAAGTGCAGTATTACAGGGCACCAGTGTCTGAACAGAGAGTACAAGGATAACATACAATTAGATTACAGTGTAACAACAACTGAGGTATTTAAGCAGAAATAAATGTTTCTTTGTCAAGCTCAAGAGTTAAGCAGGATAAATACTTCATTGTCAGGTTCCATGAGAGTGGGGTTGGGGGAAGGGGTGGGTAGGAATAAGTGCAGAGCGCATAACGGGCAGATGGAGGTCAAGGACAGGAATCAGGAGCTAGCAATCACAAATGCTAAGACAGGTGAGGTGTTGGTGGAGTTGTCTCTTATACGGGCCAAGCTTGGGTTCATTGATTATATTTGGGGGGAGTTAGTTAAGCCATAGAGGGGCCCGATAAACAAAAGATCTTTGCACTTGTGAGGTACAGAAAAATGGGACATGGAGTGATTGTCTGGTGGTGCTTCTCGTACGGCGGGGGTTGGGGGCAGTGGAGAGGAGGTTTTGGATGGCAGGCAGAGTTAGGCCAAGGCGTTTTATTTCCCTAGAAGACACACTTGCTACCGCATTCTACCTTGTACAGTAAGCCAACTGGACTGTGCATAAAGGGTACAAGTGTGTGTGCATGTGTGTTAGTCTATTGGAACCAAGAAGAAGCCCGGAGGATTTATTAATGGCAGTACTTATCCTTTTGAGGGTGGTGCCAGGGCTGCCTCATAGATTACTAACCAATGGACGATGATGGACAGAATGGAGCTTTTTATGGTGAGTGACAATGCCTCTTGGGTCAGGCAACAATGGTGCTTGTATAGTAGACCAGTTCTAGGATTGACAACCTTAACAATTTGATCTGTGTGCTGAGCAAAGAATAGAGCGCTGTCCAGAGTGATGCCTAGATATCTGAAGGTTTGTACTTGCTCAATGTGGGTGCATAGGCTATTCAGGATTGTCATTTCAAAGCTCTTATGCTTATTATGAAGGTCTGAAAACAGCATAACTTTAGTTTTGTTGTAGCTCATTAGAAGCTTGTATTTAGAAAACCAAGCTTCTGCTACAGTGAAGTCAGTTTGAAGGTTCGACGGAAGTTGGAGCGGGTCTGGGCTTTTGGAGAAGATGACGGCATCATCAGTGTAAAGAACAATTTGCTCTTTGCAGACTGAGGGTAGTTTGTAAATAAAAGGGGGCCAAGAATTGACCCCTGAGGAACACCTGAGAGAACCGGATGACTGTTGGAGAGTGTGCCATCTATTTTTACACATTGGGACCTATTGTAAAGGTAGCTCTGAAACCATCCAACAGCTTCCATGGAGAGTCCAAAGGAGCGGAGTTCAGAGAGAAGTGTCTTATGATTGACAGTGTCAAAAGTCTTAGTTAGGTCACATAAATCACCCCTGCTATATGATTACTGTCAAGGGTCCCATGCAGGAAACCAGAGTACTCCAAGAGGGCAGTGGAGGTGCTGTGCCCCCTTCGGAACCCATGCTGTTGTGGGCACTGTATTCCATACTTTTCCAGGTACTGAACCAGATGGTCAGAAACTATTCTTTCTAACGCCTTAGAGAGGGGAGGCAGTATTGATACTGGGTGGTAGTTTGAGTGAAGTTCTCTGCCCCCCCTTTTAAAGATAGGGGTGATCACTGACCACTGCAGCTTTCCAAATTGAGGGAAATTGACCCAGCTGAAGAAAGGTTCATGAGATGTGTTAGCAGCAGAATCATATCATCCAGGTTCAGAGCATGTATCTTCAGGTCCAGCATGTCACTGCTATGTCTGGATTTGCCTAGAACCTACATGAGATATTTTATGGCTTCGAGGATGGTGACTGCTTTAAGGTAGAAGGGTGGAGGGAGTGAAGGTAATCATTGGTCCATGCGCATTAACATCCAATGCATCAGAGAGGTCAGGTGGCAGTATGCTGCTGAGGTCAGTGAAAGCGTCATTGAAGGTGTTTGCAATGGTGCAGGGATTCTGGGTGACTAACCCATTCACAAGTAGCATATAGGGAGATGTCTTGTTGTTTTTGCCAGTAAGGTTTTTAAGTTATCCCAGAATTTCCTGCCATCTCCCCAGGAATTAGTAAGGCAGTCCCTGTAATACTGTGATTTAGTGAGTCTAATCGCGTGGGTGCAGGCGTTCCTGGTCATTTTATATTTCTGAAGGTCAGTCTGTTGACCTGTAGCCTTGGCTCTATGCCAGAGATTATCCCTGGTGGTCATGAGATTCAGCAAAGCAGGAGCGATCCAGGAATTGTAGACTCCCTTCACGTTCCGCTTTCTAATTGGGGCATAGATGTTACACGTTTCATTAAACTCAGTGATAAAATAATCCAGCACCTGATCAATATCTAAGGCAGAGTCAAGGAAGGACCAATCTATACGGCTAAGGAAGATCTTGAGTGCATTTAGCTGCCTGCACTTAAGTGTACGACTCGATATGAATTTGTGGGGGGGCTTACAGGCCGTTTTGGCCCAGCGGCAAATAATAGGGGAATGATCACTAAGTGAATCAGCTAGGACTATGGTGCTGGATATCTGACCCAGTTGATTGTGATGATCCAATCAAGCAGGGTACTGAAGCCGGTATGATAGTTGATCCTAGTGGGTGAGCCAACAAACTGTGTGAAGTTAATGCAAAATAGGGCATCCTTATATTGGGCTGCATCAGGTGACATCCCGTTGATATTGAAGTTACCTTGGACAACCAGCTCCCAGTTTTGCTTAAGACCTTGTATAAATTCAGTGATTTTGTGGAAACCAGTCACTTGATCTCTAGGGGGAATGTATACAGTGGCAATTGTAAGTTGTTTGCTATGTGCACCTAAGAGCAACCTAATAGCTAGGGCTTGTGCGTTATTCTCAGTGTCAATTTCAGGGAGGGTGTGGCACCATAGGCGATCCCTAACATAGCACAGCCACCAACTCTTTTCTCTAACCTGTCAAGTCTGAAGAGTGTGTACCCATTTAGAGCTATTGATACATCAGGGACCTTAGGTGAGAGCCAGGTTTCCACTAGGGAAAGGACATCAGGGTTGTGCTGGCTTACTCAAACTTCGAGCTGGTCAAAATTGACCAGTAAGCTACAGATGTTAATTGACGCATGTTTTAGGGCTTGGTGGTTGCTTCCACTAGCTTGAGGAAGTTGTGGGGGCCTGGGATTGGGGTGGATATTACCAAAGATCAGTAGAAGTATCATAGCAAGGTGTATAAGGAAGCTTTCTAGGCAAGTCATATTACCTTTCCGTTTCTGATTTTTGTTAGCACCCTTATGTGTTGTACATGGGACGGTATCTGTGTGAGGTAGAAGCTGTGTGATCATGACCCAGTGGTTGGAGGGCAAGTAACTATCTGGGGAATGAGACCCACTATGGATATGGGTGGGGCGCTAATACTGCCAGTGTTATATCCCTGTGTTAAGGTAACATTGGCTATACATGAATAGAACATGGTATGTTTGATTTGATATTCAAGGGGTAGGAGAATCAGGATGAGGGTTAAAATAGTGAAGTACATACAGCGAGCCATAATTCGTGGGGGAAGGGGCATCACAATGGAGGTGATAGAGGACTAGGTGAGGGAAGATAAATGGAAACAGAAGTGTATAAAACAGTGGAAAGTACTAGGAAGGGGGGACAGAACCACGTATAAGGCAGGCAGAGTTAAGGTATAGATAATCAGAAATACAGTAGCTCTGACATTATCAAGAACATGAGTAAACCTTTGCAGAGCAAGGGTAAATTCAGTGTAAAAAATCATAGCACTGTGCCAAAATCATAGCAGTTGAGAGGTACTGTATGTTTATAACATTTTTTTTCTGAAATCTCGTCTTTATTTGAGTCAAATCCTCACACCATGATACTGCATTAAGTTACTGGATGTCAGCAGCACTGCATCAGATGCTGCTAGTGCATGCTTGGCTGTTGTCTCCCAGGCATTCTGTCCAGACTTCAAACGTTACTTGTTAAAGCAAAACAGAATCATGGCACCGACCATCTATATTGATTTAAAAAAATTGTACTTTTTAAATGAAATTTGATTACAACCTAACATAAATTTAACCCTCCTTCCCCATTTTGTATTTATTTGCTTCATCAGGATAAACATCATTGAGCAGTGGGCTCATTTTCAAGGAGGCCCTGGGTACAAGCAAACAGTCACGGCAAAGCTGATGACGTTGTTCAGCAGAAATGTGGCATGGAGCCACCCAGACAAGTCCGAGCCATGTGGTGCTTGTCTGAGGGATTCCATGTTGGGCAATGCTAGCTTGTTGCTGAATCATATTCAATAAGAGGAAGAATATGTTTTTAATCCATAATGGCATCTGGTGCCATGATTCAATTTTTGCTTTGACTGGGGCTCACAGAGCATGGTCTCTCCCAGAGCAGCTTTTTCTGTAGCACACAAATGTCACATTTTACCAGAAAAAGATGTGCTCCCCTTTGACAAGATTGTTTTCTTTTTTCTTTTTGCTTTTTTTGTCTGAGCGTAACTCATATTTTATTTGGATTGATGAATAAGAGCTCTGTTGCTGTTCATTCAGTGTTGTTTACAGCAATGTGATTTGTGTGACTAAAAGAGGCATAGCTTTGGGGCTGGACTCTCCTTCTCTGCCTCTGTTAAGAGAAGTAAACAGTTTCACTTGTTAAGAATGTCATGTCCGGCATGCTGCAGAAACAAGTGCCCTTACATTTTGTTGTTTTACCAAATGTTTACTATCTTATGTTGTCTTGACAGGCCAGTGGGAATGGCAGTGGAGTAGGGCACCATAGCAGGGGGACAGGCTTCAGTAATGCTGAGTGATGCTGTGTTCCCTGGGAGACACGACGTGCGTTGACATCCATGGGATGAACCCAACATCAGTCCTGACTCTCACTAATCTAGGCGTAGGTCAAAGCAGACACTCCAGCCTCCAGCAAGGGTCCAGATTGCACCAGACACTCAACCCCCCCCCAGAGAAGGAGAGCCATCCTGGGATGCTTAATCCCTCTCCCCTTGGCTGGCCCTCCAACTCCCGAGTCTGTTCCTTAACTTGGGATGGCATTATCGCAAGCAGTCATCTTGCCACTGCACCAGTGAGCCAGCCTGAGATTACCAATGTGGAGAATAACATCACAGGGTGACACGTTTAATTCACTGGGGAAAGGAGTTTCACATGGATCATATGATTCATACCTCATAACAGAATCACAAAACTATGCCTGGGGTTCAGTGGAGGAGCAGGTTACTGCACCATGCCCCCACCAAAGTATCATTTAGTGTGCAACTGCAAGTATCCTCTGCATGCTAATTTTCATTGTAGATGCAAGTTTTCATTGCTGCCTGCTGCCACCTTCTCCTCCCTTTCATTCCCTTCAGTGCACTGTTGCCTCACTGTGGGTGGCCTCTCTGCTCTACCATCAGTCACAGCTGTCCATCTCACTCATCTGGCTTGCTCCTGACACTTCACTGTCCCTTTTGGCTCCCAGGGGTGTCCTGCCTGCATGGCTGAATTCTCCATTCTGTCCACTCACTGTGATGCTAGTCCAATCCCTGCCCAGCTGCCTCTCACAGCAGCTGTCCCTTCTTGCTTGAAACTCATTGTGTCCTCTCGCTCACCCACACCAACCACTACCAGCAGCACTATGTCTCCCCCTTTCTCCCTCTACTGACCATGGTCATTCACAGCAGCCCTCTCTCTCACAATTGTCACAAGTCACAGCACCGTTCTCCATTCAGGCTCCGTACGTTCAGCCTGCCTGCTGCTTATCCCTGCTGTCTTGCCAGGCTCAGCACAACACTTCTAACTCTACAGGTGCTGTTTGTTCCTCCTGGGTGGGGTTTCTCCTTCCTTCTCCTCTTGCCTTTCTGGCAGCTGTTGGCTTGCATACTGGCCATGCTCCACCCTTCTGCCTTTCAGAGCTTCATCCCTGTTTGCCACTTAGGCAAATATACACAAGCAGTTATTCTCTCCTCAGGGCTCCACCCTGATGTTGCTTTTTGCAGGGCTCATTCATGGTCATTTGGCCATTCTCTTCATACCTATCCTTTAATCATTCAAGTCCATAACGTCAACCAATTGCCCTAATGCTCAGACACCCCTCAAGGGCTCATTCCCAATGTTTCTAGCTCAGCTCCACTGCTTATCTGTATACACCTTATTCTCTGAGGAGAAACCTCACTCTGTCAATCAACACACCACATAGTTCTTTGTCTCAGATCTTATGCCCAAATCTATGCCCCTCAAAGGCCAGTACATTCACCCATCAATGGCTACATACTGCAACCTGCTATTTCTTCATTACCTAAGTGCCTCTTTCTCTTATAGCACATCCACCACTCCTTCAGGATTAGCTCAGGATCTAGTTTGTTTAGGGCATATAGTCAGGGCCTAGTTTATAGGGCCTAGAAGTAGTTAGATTTCCCATTGGTACCACAGTCCTATGAGCTAGCCCGAGTTGACCCATAGCTCAGGTTGTATCCAAGATGTTCTATAGCACACATACAGCCTTTCAGGGGTGGGGTCCTTCACAGTGGATCACTCTAGTTGTATCACTGCAACTCTGTGAGCACCCTCCATGCCTCAAGTCCAAGAGGCATTTTCAGCTTGCTTACTGCTTGATGGCTTCATTCTCTACCTCACCTTCCTTTGGCTATGCCTGGTCTATACCCGCTCCCCTTCTTTTAATGGGATCATGTCCTTTAGTCACTCAGTCTGAGGGTGAGACTCTCATACCCAGGGGCTCCCTTGGTCATATGAATGTAACTCTGTGGCATCCACAAAGGTTTCGGCCTCCTCGTAGGTATGAGGCCAGGCCTCTACGCAATTGTAGGATCATTTTTCCTCAAGGGGCCTCCATGTTCTCATGGGTCTTCTGCTCCTCCAAGGGTGAAACCCTAACAGATTAAGCAGACCCTTTTGTCATACGACTGCAACTCTGTGACATATGTGAAGTTGGTCATCCTGTTAGAAGTGTAGCCTACCCCCTCCCCGATGTCTAGGGGTATGATTTTGATAAATGTCCATGGGTAGGGGTGGCCACAGCAGAAACTGTGCCAGATAGCTTAGGTTTTCCAGGTTCCTCAAAGGGATGAGAAGCAGCTTGCCTCCCAGTGCTGGGCTAGAACAAAATTGGTGGTTAGTGGCAGTAACAGTCATTGCAAAGAACTGAAATGACACTGCAGATGTAAGGAAAACAGTGGGATCCTATTTAACAACATGTAAAAGTCAACTCTATGGAGCAGTGAATCAATTGCAGTTCTGAAGAAAGCATATCACACTGGACCGCAGGATCCTTCTCCAACTCTACCACCCACTTATCTTGCCCCTTGCTCTACATCCGGCCTTCTGCTCCTCTGATCTCTTGTTCACCCAAGTGAGTGATCTCATACTGTTCCACCAGTGGATTCTGCTGAGAGCACAAACTTGATGACTGGTGACTTGGTGAAGTCTCAGCTGTAGCAGTCTGACAATTCTACCTGGGATGCCTCACACTTTGATCCACGTTCCCAAAAATCTGCCAGGATCAACAACTGGGGTTGGGGATCTTTCTGCAGAGCAGAACAGCTATGTGCTTGATCACTGCTTAAAGCTTTGCTGGTCCCAGAACTCTCCTGGGGAGTGAACTCCTTCTTTTCTCCAGACACAGTGGGTTCGGGCTCACCTATGGGGTCTACGTGAGCAGCAAGGTCCTTCCATCCTCCCAAACTTGTGTCCTCTGAGATTTGGGAGGTGGCTGACTGGCTGGGGCTAAAACCAGACTATCTGGACAACAAAAGTCCTTGGGCTGGTGGACTAGTACCACAGCAGGCAGTACATACAGGGAGCAGCTCCACTCTAGGCCCCTATAGTTGCAAAGTGCACATGCTGTGGACACAGTCAAGTTTCTAGCCAGCTCCCACATCCACTTGAACATCTCCAATGGCACGGTAACATCTGAAGCTTAGGGTGCTGGTGCCATTTTCCCAAATGGACAAAGTCACACAGTCCCAAATTTAAAACTATTGCAGTGGTAGCTAAAACAAATACGATCACCCTCTCTCACTTGGTCTACTGTCCAACAGACATGCACTAGGCAACAGGAAATCATGAACTCCTCCCAAACAAGTCCAATCAGTCCAGTCCACACGGTTTGTCCTAGTCCAGTTGCATATGTCTCACATGGGCCAGGCATGAGACTCTCTCCAGCAGACTCCCCGGTGCCCACATCCCACCAAAAAGCATGAATTTTCTCAGCCTTCCAGTGCCATATTGGTTGTGTTACTGTCTGGTGCAAAAACATTAAAAATATCAAACAGCTTTACCCAGCACTGTTCTTGGGGTCCAGCCATACCACAGGCACCCCTTCAAAACATCCTGGATAAGCCACCACTTGTATCCCTCTCCCTCCACCCCCACAATGTCTAGGGATATGATGATGGTAAACGTCCATGGCAAGGGGATGCCACAGCAGAAACTGCACCAGATAGCTTAATTTTTCCAGGGCCCTCAAGGGGTGAGCTGTGGTTTGCCTCCTGGTGCTGGGCTAGAAGAAAATTGGTGGTTAGTGGCAGTAACAGTCATTGCAAAGAACTTAAATAACACTGCAGGTGCAAGAAAAAACAGTGGGATTTCATTTAATAACATGTAAAAGTCAACTCCATGGAGCAGTAAATTAATCCCTGTTCAGGGGGAAGCATATCATACTGGACTGATATGGTCACATGAGTGCAAGAGTCCATAATGTTCTAATCACACACTGTTCATTCTGCAGGGCATGATTCGGATGACCCCATTAAAATAAGTAGTTCAGTTCACCCAAAAACAGTAATAATGATCCTGCAGGGCTATGTCATCTCACGGTCCCACATAACCCACACTCTCTTGCAGCTCAGAACTGGCTAGCCTCGAACCTTGGGGCTGCTATTCTCTTATCCCAACAGCTAGCATGACCTTCAGAGCTAGGAACATGTCAGCCTCTCACCTCAGGGCCACTATTCCCTCATTCCAATGGCTCCAGATTCATGAACTCCCTCCTGGGTGACTGTCCCCATGAAAATCCAGCTGGCACATACTCATGGATGTCCCAACCAAGGCACTCACTCTCAAACACCACTCCAATATTTTTGGCATTCTCTTTCACTCTGCCTTGAGCCTTGGCTCCAACTCTCCCTCTTGCCATTCGGCCTCTCATTTCTCCCACGTGGTG
Source organism: Neoceratodus forsteri (assembly GCA_016271365.2). NCBI lineage: Eukaryota > Metazoa > Chordata > Ceratodontiformes > Ceratodontidae > Neoceratodus > Neoceratodus forsteri. Next base: position 21,096,560 of record CM028135.1, on the reverse strand, counting down.
ATGGTCTCTCTATTTTTATTTTTTTTTATTTTATTGAGATCTCAGATTACAAGTACCTTTGAGACAGAGGCTCCTTTACAAAGGTTCCACGTCAGTGGATTGATGGTAACAATAAGCACATTCAGGATGATCACAATACAATAACATACACAGGTTACTTAACAAACAGTAGGTTACCAGGTGGTACAATGAGAGTTATAGTTTACAAACAGTGGTAGTGAGACAAAAAATCAACATAGCAAACAAAAATCTTCATAGCAAACTATTTTGATATCTTAGCAACCAGAATGGCTTTGTCAGAGAACAGGGGGGCAAAGGTGAGAGGGAGGCCTGAGGAAAGGGAGGAGAGTCAGGTGAGATTAGTCATGTGAGAGGAGAGGTAGGTGAGTAAGGAAGGGTTGGTAAGGGCAGGAGCGTGAGGGGGGTAGCTCCTAGCTACTGGGAGAGTAACGGGAAGGAGAGATTAGATGCCTGAGGGTATGGGAAGGAGAAAGTGCCGAGGAACTTATAAAACGTAAAAAGTGGGGCGAACAAGAGTGTCAGGTAAGACTACCAGGTAACTAGTTTAGATCTGACAATCACGGTAACTGAGTTCCATAAGGAATGCTTTCAGCTTCCACTTAAAGGGGCCAATTTTAGGTTCAGATAGTACTTCTGAGCGGAGTGAGTTCAGCCATTGGGGAGCTCAGTACTCGAACGATCTCTGTTCTTGCAAAGTGCAGCAGAAGGGTACCTTAAAAGGTTGGGTAATTTTTCCTCTAGTGGGGCTGAAATAAGCTCCCTCTCCATAGCTGGGGGAGCCCTTCCAATGGCCTCCACCACGTCCAGAGCAGGGCTGATTTTTTTCCTATCCCCCCAAGATAAACTACCAAACAGCGCCTTGACGGGCAACCAGTCCCACTCACCCCGCACCAACCAACCTTCCTCTCTTTGCATGCTCCCTTAAAGAGCCAGGCCCACCTCCAGGGTACTCCCGTGCTGCCAGTAGTCTCCCTGGGGCAGCGAAAATATTAACCCCTTAGGGTCTGGGTCAAAATAACCCAAAACAATAGTCCCAAAATATGCATGCCCAAATGCACTACAAATGAGGGTACAGAGGGAAGTAGAGAGAGTTCTATAGCCTTCTTAAAATTCTGGCATCAGTTATTCCCCTTCCTGTCTAATTAAATTTCATATTACAAGCAGTATTAAATCCATCTGTCTACTACTTATTTTTCTTTCTTGCTTTGCATACTCATTAAATACAAGTAATTTCAGTACCCTAGGAGGGCAGAGACCTTAGGTTCTGGAGCCCTAGCAGTATCCTTTACAAATAGTTTTTTTTCCATCTCCTTCATTCCAAAGGTCACACTATAACAGAGTTTGTATGTCACAATATAATGTTGTTTATTATGACAGTATATTCCACTGTTAGTTGGACCTGGATGACAGTTGTCTACTTTCAGTCCTGTCTTATTCAATCAGCCAGTCTCCTCTCCTTCTTTCCTTATGGGAAGTCCTGTATTCTGACAATGCTACTTACATCTTTTTTTTTTTTTATTTACTGCATATTCGGAATTACAAACCTTTGAGTCACAGACTCTTTTGCAAAGGCCCCACATCGGTTCAGAGGGTGGAGGGAGAACAAGAACAGGGAAGACAGATGGAACAAGGAATTATATACAGATTTTAGTTCAAAACATTTTATACAATGGCTCCATGGTGGTCCACCTTTGACTTCATCCTGTTGGCATCTTCTCAAAAGTTCCTTTAGCCTATGGATGCTTTGGTCCTGTGACATCTCTATGGCTGGACCCCCCCACCAAGAGGATTCCTGTGTGAATTCAACACTCCAGAAGGGTGATAGCCCTTAAGGGGACAGAGAGCATAAAATACCACACACACATACATTGCACGAGCACTCTACCAGTAACACAGTACTAGATTCCAGCAGTACAAAGCATTCATTCTGTATACCAGCTTTAGGCATGTACCTTTCATTAAATCATTCTAAGTTACACAGTACAGCACAGCAGTCACATGCTGCATCTGTGAATTATTACGCCTGGGAGAAAAAGGCAGATCACTTAAGTGAGTGAGTTAGTTAGTTAGTTAGTTAGTTAGTTAGTTAAAGTTACTGTTTGCATGTATAGGATAGGTTTTATGAGACACAAGTCTTGCTTAGCAGATGGCCCCATGCACAATATACCTGTGCAAGAACAAACTCTGGTCAGAGCCAACACGGCTGCTATGCTGCTTTAAAGGGACACTGTCTACTTAAAATGATCAAAGTTATGAGTGTGCATTGGAAAATGTCAGCGTACACTCATACCTTTGTTGCTTTGTAATATTTGTATCCTAAATTTTCAACATAGTCTTCTTATGACCTGACCTCATGAACAAAGGTGGAGAACATTTTCAAAACTTGCACAAAAGGTGATTTCATGCAGTGACGTTATTCCTTGCCACAGGTGCAAAAACATATTTTGGTCAGGATATAAAAAATGACAGTTGACACATTCATGAGGTGATGTGAAAAAATGGTTATGTTGAAAATTTGGGGTCAAAATCATGAACATTACCAAAGTTATGAGCGTGAGTTGCAACATTTCAATGTATGTACATAACTTTGCCATTTTTAAATATTTACATCCCAGATTTTCAGCATAGCCATCTTATGATCCCACCTGATGAACAAGGGCAGGGAAAACTCTCAAATCCTGCCTGAAAGGTAATTTCACCAAGTGACCGTAAAAAAACGCCTTTTGGGCCTGATTCGCATAATTCCACTGACATTGGTTATGAGGTGGGGTCTCACAAAGGCCATATTTGGGGTGAAAATATGCAAAACTTCCAAAGCTATGCATCAAAGTTCAAAAGCCCATTGAAATACATAGAACCGCACTTACCTTAGTTTTCAGTTCGGAGTTATTTTATTTATTATTTCTCGAATTACAATTCCTTTGAGCTAGAAGCTCATTTACAGAGGTTCCACGTCATCAGGATACAAAACAATTTAGATGACATACAATTGTTTACAAGCATAACATACAAATCTTTGGTAATTGTAGTTAACTGTGTTAAAACAGGGACAAGCAAAGACATAAAAGAACAGAGACATAGCTGCTTATGATGGTGAACAGCACTTTAGATACTATTGAGTGGAGGGGGGACATAGAGAAAATGATGGGATAACAATGTGAAGAATATCTGCCGCACGGGCTTTGTCCTAGGAAAGTGAGTAGAGGTGAGATGATGGAGGAGGGGCAGGATTGCTAGGATGTGGGAAGCAGGAAGGAAGGAAGAGGGGGTCTAGTTTCATGGGGGTAGGGTGCAAGTGCATGGGTTGTACAAATTGCCAGTGGCACACTGTGACTATTTAGGAATAGCAATCACAATAACTAAGTGCTATAAGGTGAGAGCATAGTTTTGTTTTGAAGGGACCAAGCTTTGTTTCAGCCATTTCGTCACCTTAGAAAGAGTTGAGCCAATTGGGTGCCTGGTACCTGAAGGACTGCTGACCTTGTGAGATGCACCAGAAGAGGACTTTAAATGAATTGTAATTAGACCCTCTAGTTTGTCTAGTGTTAGTGTTTGGGTACAGAAGGCTCTGGACATCCGGGGGTGTTAGTCCTAGGGAAGACTTTTTGGTGAGCAGGCACAGCTGGTATTGAAGCCTGCTATGCAGATTGAGCCACCCAGCTTGGGTAAGCAGGTCACAGGTGTGAGTGAGACAAAGTGCCCCGAGACAAGCCTACAGGCTTTATTTACGGCTATTTTGACCCTTTTTAGTGTGGAGTCCGTTGCTGCACCATATACTTCTAGCCCATAATCTAGTACTGATAAGACTGAGTTGGTTACTGCAAAACTTAGTGCATCGTTATTCAGACAGTGTTTGTGTCTGTAGAGTTTGCCAGTTTTGGAATTGGCAGCCTTAGCTACTTGATCGATGCGGAGTGAGAAGGTGAGGGAGCTGCCAAGTGTGACCCCCAGGTATTTGAAACTTTGGACTAATTCTAGGACTGTGTTATTGCTATTTTGGATTTTATGCTGGTGAGACCTGTGCCTACTGTGGGAGGAGGCAAACAGCATTGTTTTGGTTGTCCAGTTATGATAACATATTCCACAGTTCCAGCTGCTGGTTCAAGGAGCAAGACATGTTTTCGATTGCAGAGTGGATCTTCATCGTGTGACTTGTTCAAATGAGTGAGGGTGTGGGGGTGTGTACTGGGGGTGTGGGGTGGTGATTGCTTAGTGGGAGATTGGGGTGAGGGGTCAGATCAGTGAGGGATTGTTTTCTTTATTACGGGTCCCATATGGGGATGGGGATAGGAGGGTGAGGGTGTCACTAGACAGCAGGGAAACATTAATGGGAACAGGGGTTGGAGGGTGGGGGGGTGCCACTAGACACCAGGGAAACATTAATGGGAACAGGGGTTGGAGGGTGGGGGGGTGCCACTAGACACCAGAGAAAGATGAATGGGAACAGGGTTGGGTACCACTAGACACCATGGAAACAACTACTATTTTGTGAGTTTGTAATATTGGGAAACACTTTCCCTGAGGCAGGCAGTGCATTTGAGTCATTCGGTAAAGCATCTGGTTGCCTAGCAACCTCCATTTCGAGCGGAACCTGAGAAGGAGAACTTTGTGGCTGCATTTGTGTTTGTGGACCAGGTGGGGAGCCAGAAAGGTTACAAAACAATAATTTTATTCCCTTCTGTTTTTTTTTTTTTTCTGGGACTGTCAAATGTGACTTTCAGCGAATGAGCGGGCTGGCCGTAAGTGAACCGGAAGTCCAAATCCATAAAATGTGCTGACAGTGCTTCCTATTTAACTACATATGCAACTATTTCACATAGTAAAGAATGCTGCTGTTGCGTGGATGACAGGATATGAATGCAATAAATCCTTGGTCTTTTTATGGCTGCATAGCATTGCTGTGCAAGAAGTAATGATTCTGTAGAAAAATGTGAAAGCTGAAAAGGAAGTGATGCATAATACTGTACTTTCAGCATCTGCAGTGCAATCAAGTCACCTTATTAGTATGCACTGGATCATTGAATCACTATGCTGTCCCCCTTCCTTCCCATACATGAAAGTCTGCAGTCTTAGATCTATTCTCTGCTGCTCTCCCCACATCCACATTTAAAATAGTCCCACTTGCTGGTGCTGAGCCTGTCTGCCTCCTGATTGCTGCCTCAGTACACATGTTAAAGTGCCCACAACCGCAGTCATTGATCTCTCCTGTCACCTGATCACTGCCTCAGTACGCATGTTAAAGTGCCCACAACCACAGTCATTGATCTCTCCTGTCACCTGATCACTGCCCCAGCCCAAGTAAAATAGATGCCCGGTAGGTCCCGGAAAGGGCATCGGAATCCTTTGTCCCTTTCTCTACCAGAGGCCTCAAGGAGCTTGCTTTCATTTCTCTGGTTGACTGTCTCAAGGGTTATTAAGATGGGGGTGGCCAAGAAATCCTGGGAAACCTAGCTCCATTCCTGGACTCTGATCGTCGGTGTAGTGAGCAGTAGCGCTACCACTGTGCTACCAGGCAGTCTAGAATACACATTTCTTACATATAGTAACCTCCCTGGTGATCCTGCCGTGTTTATTTTGTTAATGATACCGGGTAAAAAAGTGAAGCTGCATCACATGCTGCTTTTGCAGCTGTGATGGAAAACTAAAAGAGCAGCGCACAGTGCATCTTAACTTTTTTGATGAAATATTGTAAACAAAAGAAATATGACAGGATCAGCCAGTTAAGTTACTTAAAGATTATGTGTCTGAACATCAACATTTTTAATGTAAAAAAATACAGTATTTATAATGGCGGCGGTGGCAAGTTGAGCAGAGTAAGCCGTATATGATGCAGCACATGGTGTCACAACCATATGTTACAGGATTTGGAGTGTTGGGTTTAAAGGGCCAATTGAATCAAAACCAGCAGACAGGAAAAATGTTACAAAATTAGTAGTCATTTGTAACTTTTTCTTATTTCTGAAGTCATTTTATTTTGCCATTTGCTCATTATTCAGTTTTCTATGTGAGAATATTATGCTTGATGTGTGGAACTGCACTCTGCCTGGCAGCAGACATGTCTAGTTCTGTTCCCTCCACTACATTATCAACACTGACATCACTGACTGTGACATCACAGGTGACTGACCTGGCAGCTGCTGAGTGGTCCTTTCTGAGCAGCAGTGATGTCACAGTCAGTGAGGTCAGAATCTGATGATGTAGTGAGAGGAATAAAACCCAGCTATGTCAGCTGCCAGGCAGAGTGCTGTTCCACAGACCACACCTACTAAAATCAGGTAAAACATCTTCTAACTACCAGTTGGGTTGTATTGCAAGGGGTATATCCTCGAGGAGGGAAGAGGTGATTCTGCCACTGTATAGGTCATTAGTTAGACCACACCTGGAGTACTGCGTGCAGTACTGGCGTCCATATCTGAAGAGGGACATTAAGTTACTGGAGGGGTTGCAGCGCAGAGCGACAAAGATGATCAAGGGGCTGGGGGACTTATCATACGAGAGGAGGTTGAAGGAGTTGAACATGTACTCACTGGAGGAGAGGAGAGACAGGGGTGACATGATTGAAACCTTTAAATACATGAAAGGAATAAACAAGATGGGTACAGAGGGGCTGTTCAAAGTAAGGGGAGGGAGGGCCACCAGGGGCCATGATATGAGATTGGAGTGAGGAAGGTTCAGGAGGGAGATGAGGAGACACTTTTTTACAGAGAGGGTGGTGGCTGGGTGGAATGCGTTACCTGCTGAAGTGGTATGCAGTAGAACAGTGAACTGCTTCAAACAAGGATGGGACAGGACAAGGGGGAGGGTTAATGAAGGGGAAGGGTGGAAGGGAGGGGCAGCTGCAGAAAAAGGGGTGCTAGCTGCACATTCGAGCAGACTTGATAGACCTCTAGGCCTTTATCTGCTGGCAAATTTCGTATGTTCGTACGTATGTTCGTAAAAGGAAAATAAAAAACACTTCAAATATAAAAGGTAATGGTTGACTGCTTTTAAAAACGAATATTCATTTTAGGCAGTACACTACCTCTGTAAGTGAATTATCATGGCTAACCAGAAATTATAAATGAAGGCTTACCTGTAATTACATATAGAATAAAGTATGGTGTGGTGTGTGTAACAAGAATTTTATACACACATGAGGTATCGGATGCTACATAAACCCCAAGAGCGAAGCTCGAGGGGTTTGTGCAAGCATCCATCACCGAGGCTGTGTGTAAAATTCAAGTTTACACCACCACGTTTTATTTTATATAATCGATGGCTATCATTTTTTCACCACAGCAATTATATAAAATAAAACATCTCTGTGCAGCTGCATCCTGATCCCGACCGGGTTCATGGTCGAATGCAGCTGCTGAAGGACATGTAAATGTTTGCTTTTTCTCAAAAAGTAGTCCACTTATAGCCCGGCTTTATTTTGTTGTTTGTTTAGTTTAGTTTCTTTGACTTACCACCGAGTCGGAGTCTCAGTGTAATCTCCAGCAGTAAGCCACAGTCTCCGACTACAAGGAAGGGCAGAGTGGCACCTGGCGCATCCACATTTATAGATAAACCCGGCGCATGTTTGCCGTTATAAACACTCCCTTTATAACAGAAAATGATGTCACAGGTTTCCTATGGAACAAAATGATAGTCATTAATTACATAGAGAATCATGCATGAGTTAGTGTGCATTATGAGAATTTATTGCACACCCGAGGTGTGAGATGCTACATAAATCCTAAGGCAGCTCAAGGAGTTTATTAAAGCATCCCACACCGAGGGTGTGCATTAAATTTGAGTACGCACACTACCCCATGGTTTATTTTATATAATTGCTGGTGAGCAATTTTTTCCTGCCTGACTTCTGTGACCATGTATCACACACACACACACACACACACACACACACACACACACACACACACACACGTCCTCCCTCTCCAATTGAACAGTTCTTTCTTTTTTTGTTTTTACTTACAGTTGGGAATCATGATCGCACTTAACTAGCGCTATAGGCAGTCAGCCCCTGAGTCAGCCGCGTTTCTATTCCTGTTCACACTCACTACTTCCAAAGCTGACAAACAACAGGATCAACCAGATACAGGTTTCTCTAAGCTTTAAAAATAGGATTAAATAAATACGTACTAAAAAAATAACAATGAGAGACAAGTGTTTTACTAGCAGCTCCTCGCTAATGGACAAGTGGAGCCATCATGTTTCTGGAACTGTTTAGCCTGTCCACACACGCAATGAGAGCCAGTGAGATGGCGCTCAAGCTGAGCATGTGAATGGCGTAATAACTGAACAGTTATTATGGCGAATATAAACTGGTTGAGCCCTTTTAAAAACGTGTTATTATATACAGAAGAAATGATGTGGAACTGTTAGTTACAAGGTGATAATTCTGTCAAGGGGTTTATGGAATGTTGAAGTGGACTGTGATGTTCCATAAGCTCTGAGACCGAACTGTCACTTTGCATTATTTTATTTTGTGTATTATAAGGATAATACAACAATATTAGAGGGTGCATTTTCAGTGCCAGGGGAGGTGCTTGGGAGGAGTTTTAGAGTGAACCTCATTATTGGGTTTCAAGTGTTCATTTTTTACTTTTTGCTTTGCTACTAGAAGCAGTCATCTCTTCTGAGACAAAAGGAAGCCCTAGTTTCTGAATTCCTCAGAAAGGTGTTTTCCACCAGGAGCAGGGTCAGAAAGGATGACCATCTGGTCAGCCTAGGCCTCAGTACAGTGTGGCTCCCTTCATTTGCTACATGAACTGGGACAAAACCTGCCCAACTCGTGGGTGTTTGAAAAAGTTCTCCTTGCAGTCTTGCCAAAGACCCCAAACCCGAGGAGGGCTAGGAGTCACCTAAACTAACCTCTGGTCCCATGGAGCAGAGCTGTCTTACCTCTTGGTGGCCCACATAATCATTGGCCACCAAAACCTCCTTTGCTCTGAGACTTTCTAGCTGTGGTGAACCACCAGCTCTTGAAACTGATCAAGTCAAGCAAATGCAGAAATCATGAGGAAAACAAGTAGTGTGGCACTTGAAAAGGCAACATGAGAACACTTGCCTGTCTGCATGTGATAATCCACTGTTTGTGATTGACAGCTAGCAATAATCCATGCTTACAGATGGATTATCAATACTTGTTATTACAAACCTTGGATTATCGCATTAAGAAATGAGTCCTGAAGGTGGATTTAGCCATATAATATATTACAATAATACAAGCAAATAAATTACAATCCTTGCCTCACAATTCTATATCCCCTTTCACGCTAATGCATTAGCAGCCATTGTGTCTCGGACCAGAATTTATTTCATCTAGCATTTCCTATATTTCTGTGTGTCTATAAGTCATATATCATATCACTTGTTTCCTGCTGTATCCAATACAAGATTACCCATACTGTTTTCATTTTTTTTTAATTCATCACAGTTTTGCTCCTTCCTACCTACCTACCTTTTTGAATCTCACCCTATTCTCCTACTTGCTCTCTGTTACTCTTCTCCATTCCCCTTTTTAAGGTGGGGGTCATTCCTTCACCTTCTCTGCTCCTCATGCAAACATTCTTTTCAACTTTGTAACATTGGCTCTTCTCCACTTTTTTCAATCTTCTCTCAAAACATTCCCCCTCAGCTGTCCCAATGACATGGTGGGCTAAGGCAATTGTGCCTTACCTCCAGGCATGCCGACAACCCATGTTTGGGACTAGACTGGGGTTACTGAGGGCCAGTCGGGGCAGGAGAGGGTCCAGGGACCAAGAGACAGCTCTCCTCTGCCGGGGTGGGGAGGCCAGTTGGACCGGCCATAGATTATCACTAGGTGGAGACCTGGTGGCAGGGCAGTGCAGGCGGCAATAAGGGAGAGATGCTGTGGGGAACATCAGTTGGGTGCACCTCCAAGCACGAGGTTGATGCTCCATAGTGTAGAGCAGGGAGAAAATAGAAAAACAGGAAGCATCAGAGGCTTAGTGAAGCCCAACCCCACTGGTCCCCGAGCCCATACTACTGCCTGAATGCCACCGTTGGTACACCTTGAATCATTCATTAGGGAGGAGGATGTCCCTCGCTTCTCCAGCCCCACCAGGAGGTGGAATTCATGGAGATACCCTGACCAAGGTGGTTATCAGAGGAAGTGGGAGCCAGCTCAAGGACGCAGGGATTGGGATGATAAGTCACCCCCAGATGCAGAAGTAGAAATAAAATATAGAAAAAAAAATTAGTCCTGTATCTATCCATATCTATATTTCTCATATAGCCATTGCTAGTTCCAGCAGTAAGACATGTCTTCGATGGAAGAGTAGATCTTCACACACTGGAACCTGTTCAGGTGAATGAGGGTGTGCGGAGAAGTTTGGGGTTGCAGAGTGGTGGGTGCTTAGTGGGAGGTCAGGCTGTGGAGGTGGGAGTCACATCACCACCCAGTCTGCCCTATTAATCCCTATCAAGTGTGAGGCCCCATGCCCAAATTGAACTCTAGAACCCCCCCTTGCCTCCAGAATACCCTTGTGTCTATCCCACTCCTTAAATTCTGTGACTGTTTTAGCCCCTACCACCCCTCTGGTAGGCTATTCCAGGTATCCACCACCCTCTCCATGAAAAAAATATTTTCTCATGTTTCCCCTGAGCCCCTCCAACTTCATGTTGTGCCCCCTTGACTTGGAGCATCTCTTACTTTGGAAGATGGTTCCTTCATGTACTCTGTTTATACCTGTGATGTGCTTGTATGTCTCAATCATGTCCCCCCTTTCCTGCAGGGAATACATATTTAAATCCTTCATTCTTTTCTCATGGGTCTTATCCTGCAGGCCTTGCACCATTTTAGTTGCCTTCCACTGCACTGCCTCCACTCTGTCTATGTTCTTTCTCAGATGGGACCTCCAGAACTTGATGCAGTATTCCAGGTGCGGTCTCTCACGAGTGTCTTATAAAGGGGCAAAATTACCTCCCTCTTTATACTCCTGATACCCCTCCCTATGCATCCATGCATCTGGCTAGCCTGTTATTGCACTGCCTAGTTTCTCTTAGATCTTCCAAGATGATAACTCCCAGGTCACTTTCCTGCTTTGTGACTGTCAGTACCTTCCCACCTAGTTCATACTTTGCCCCTGGGTTCTTGTGCCCTATGTGCATGATCCTGCACTTCTTTGCATTAAATCTCAACTGCCATTCTTCAGACCATTTCTCGTGTTTTTTAAGGTCTTCCCTCATTCTTTCAACACCTCCTGGCATGTCCATCTTATTGCATGCCTTTGTATCATCTGTGAAGAAGCATACCTTCCCCTCCAGTCCCTCTGCAATGTCCCCAATAATGACATTAAAGAGGACTGTCCTCAACACTGACCCCTGTGGCACCCTGCTAGTCACCTCTCCCTAGCACTCCCTGTTTACTATAACCTTCTGATTCCTGCCATTCGCTCAGTTCTCCACTCCCCCCACACCCTCTGATGTCCCTTGGAGCCCTGAAAAAAAGAAAACGGTCCCTCGATGTCTTTTTTTTTATTCTGTAAAAATGTGTGTAGACAGTGCTCTGCTGTGTTATACTAGCATGTATATGTATTATTCTGTATGTGTATATCACAACTATTAGAAAGGGCAGTTCGGTGGCTCAGTGGTTAGTGCAAAACTTGCTAGTTTATACATTTCTCACTGCCCACAATACCATTATTTTGCAGCCATATTGGCTCTAGCTAGATTTTGTTTTGATAGAAGTTGAAGCAAATAATAGAAACTGTTGCAAAAACTCAGGACCTTTTGAAAAATAGGTCTCCCACATTTTAGCATAATCAGGCAGATGAGGGTGGAAAAGGCATTTGTTTCTGTACGTGCCTTTTTTATGTTAAACTTACATTTTATTCAGTTTTTGAATAAACATGCCATACAGCAGTTCTTGAACAGATGTAGTTCAAGCTTTCACAGCACAAAACTGTGTGATTTTAGTAGATACAGGATTATGTAAGCAATAATACCCTTCAGGGTGGGCGGTAGTGGGCTATACTGTACCACCCAGCGGCCTTAAAGTCCCTGGATGGTCCGGTATAGCCTATGTCGCCCACCCTGGAGGGTATTATTGACTTCAGAAAAAGGGCTACATGTGGCATTTTTATTTTAGAAAGAAAAATTGCCAAGAAAATAAAAAAAAAGGTATACACGTGATTGTAAAGTGTTTTTTTTGTTTGTTGTTTTTTGTTTGTATGTTTTTTGATAAAATAGTCCTTCCTGGTATATTTGCCAGTAACGGACACTGCAGTCTTTCAGACTTGTTTCCCTGCAGAGCCTCCCCCCCCCCACACACATATATATACATACATACATACACAGATAGTCACTCAAAGTTGCTTCCCTGAACAAACTTCTCCCCACCACAGGCACACAGATTATCTGTTTTTCTGTCTTTACTGAAGGTCAGTGCAACATGGTCTGGATCACATTTGTAAGGTAATTCAATGGCATGGCAGTTGCAATATTTGCATGCAGTACGTCTGCTACTGGTAAGCATTATAGTTTACTTTCTCTTTTATGCTGCTGTTAAATGAGCTGGGGTGGAACTAGTGCTGAAACAAACAGCCACACCTGTGCTGCCAGCTTAATTAACCCCCCCCAAAAAAAGATTTCTCTCTCTGTAGTTCTTACCGGTTGTATGCCTTCCTGTGGTTAGTGGGGCACTCAGGGTTGCGGCTACACTGTTAGGTGAATAGGGCAGGCAGCAGGCTCAGACTGCAGTATAAATACATGACAAAACCAAACACTCTCAGAGTTTAGAAGGTGGCAAGTATTCAACAGAAGGGGCCCACCTGTAAATTTCTAGGTATCCTGGTGGACCAGACCAACTCTGGTATGCAGGGGGCCATTCGCTCACTAAGCAAGCCAAAAAGAATGGCTGCCAGTAAGGTTTTAAAAATTGTAGGGCACAGTGATACCCCTTGTAGGTGGGCACTTACTATGACACTTGTTTTTACCTTGGCATTGTTGAAAAATAAATGCATTCCTAGATGTGGCTCTCTCAATCAGCATTCAATATTTTTTAAACCCATTTTCTAAGAAGTTTGTGTAATTAGATACAACAATCGGGGTGTATCCAAAGTTAATTACAATCTAAAATTTGCACCCATGTGCTCTCCATGCCACCCACTGTAGGGAGGAGATGTTGTACTATATGTAAGAGAGGGACTTAGGCCACAGAAGTGAAGGAGCACCCAGAAGAAAAGGAAGGGCTGGAGTGCTGTGGGTCATCTTGGAGACAGGTGCTGGGGCTGCTATCCATGCAGGGGTGGTGTACAGACCTCCAGCACAGGGCGAGGAGCTGGATAAGGCACCTGGGGAAGCCATCATTAGGATGGCAGACAAGGGGAAGGTGCTGCTAGTTGGTGACTTCAATCTGCCAGATGTGGATTGGAGCCTTCCAACTGCAGCTTTGGCAAGATGCAAGGCCATCCATGGCTCTCTACAAGGGGTTTTTCTCAGGCAACTAGTCAAGAAACCCACAAGCAATGAGGGAATGCTGGAACTGGTGATTACAACCAGGGACAGCATTGCAGACATCACAGTGGGCAGTTTCTAGGTACAAGTAATCACTGTACAATGTAGTTCAACATTAAGATGGGAAGAGAGGCAGACCACCCAGGGAAAAGGATCCTGGACTTTGGGAAGGCTGATTATAAAGACATGAGAGACTGCCTCAGAAACTGCCCTATGGATGAGATTGCCAGGGAGTGGTAGAGGCACAGTGTGGAAAAATAGGGGAGGTCATAATTAAGGCCGCCAACTTCTATGTTAAAGAAGTAAGTAAAAGTACAAGGGAAAACAGGCCGTTACGGTTTCCAAGGGAAGTGACCACGGTGGAAAGGAAAAAAAGGATGGCATTCAGGAGGTATAAGGAAACACAGAGGGAGAAGGACAGGGAGATATAACAAGTAAAACAGGGGGAAGCAGGAAAGGCAGTGAGGGGAGCAAAGGTGCAGACAGAGAAAAGAATAAGCAAAGGGGCAGCTAATGGGGAAAAGACAATCTTCAGGTACATAAGTGAAAACAGGAAAGCAAGGGGAGGGATAGTGAGGATAAGGAGAGTGGCAGTGGGAGACTGTGCAGAAGAGGATCAAGAAAAACAGATACCCTGAACAGATATTTCTGCTCTGTCTTCACAGTGGAGGAAGGGGGGATGGACTGCCAGGAAGCAGCAGGAATAAAAGAGAGAGATGGACATTTTTGGATGAAAGAATCCTGACGGGACTTACAGCTCTCAAAGAGGACAAGACTATGGGACTGGACGGGATACACCCAAGGGTACTAAAGAAACTTAGGGAGTTGCTAGTTGTCCCACTGACATCCTCACTGGAAACAGGCATGGCTCCCGAGAACTAGAGGAGAGCAGACGTTGTCCCTCTCCATAACAGCAGCAGGGAGGAGGCTAGCTACTAGTCTAGACTACTACTACTACTAGACTAGTCTCACATCACTAGTGGGGAAATTAATGGAGACCCTGTTAAAGAAGATGTTGATAGAGTATCTTGAATCCTATAGGCTGCAAGACCATAGGCAACATGGATTCACAGGAGGGCGAGGTCATGCCAGATGAATCTAATTGATTTCTTCGAGTGGGTGACCAGGAAAATAGATCAGGGGAGGGTAGAACACATGGCCTATCTTGACTTTAGCAGGGCCTTCAACACTGTGCTGCAGAGGAGGCTGCTAAAGAAACTGAGCAGCCTAGGGGTGGGATCCAAAGTAGTGAACAGGGTAAGGAACTGGTTAATGGATAGGCGTCAGCGGGTGGAGGTCAATGCCACTCCCTCTAATGAGGGGACAGTGACCAGCAGAGTACCACAGGGCTCAGTACTGGGACCAGCCCTCTTCAATGTCTTCATAAGTGACATTACAGAAAAACTGGAAGGGAAGGTGTGTCTTTTTGCAGATGACACCAAAATCTGTAATAGAATGGGCACTCAAGAGGGGATGGAAAGATTCCGTAGGGACTTTGGGAAACTCAAACAGTGGTCAAGAGCATGGCAGCTGGGGTTCAATGCCAAAAAGTGCAAAATTATGCACCTAGGGCATAGGAACCCAAGAAGTGATTATAGGGTGGTTGGGAGGTACTGACAGTCACTAAGCTGGAAAGGACCTTGGGGTTATCCTATCTAATTAGCTCAAAGTGGCAAAGGCAGTGTGGCACAACAAAGAGTAGGGCCAGTTAGATGTTGGGATGCATAGGGACCAGTATCTTCAGAAGGATGAGGGAGACAGTGTTGCCTCTGTATCACTCACTGGTGACACCCCACCTGGAGTATTGTGTCCAACTCTGGAAGCTGCACCTCAGAAAGGACATAGACAGGGTAGTGGCAGTCCAGAAGAAGGCAACTAAAATGGTGCAAGGGTTGCATCAAAACCCCTGTCAGGAGAGACTGAGGGATCTTTTTTTTTTTATTTTATTTACATTTTACTCCCCACAGCGGCCCCCATCCTACTAACCTCCCAACCCCATCACCCGGCTCCTCCGGGATCTTACCTTAGCTGTTCATGGCTTGTAACAGCTGCCCTGCCACCAGTGCGGAGCCTGTGGAAGGTCAGTCAACACCCTACCGCTGCAAGGTGTTTTCCTCCAGTTTTCTCCTCATATCCATGCATGTGCAATGGGCAGGGTGACTGCCTATGCCTCCGCATAGGTAGCCTTATGCCCTGTGCATGGGTCCACCCATTCTGAGCTGTGCACCTGTGCTGACCCCCAGCCTCCACTGGGTGTCAGTTTACAGTGCACTGCATTGACCCCTCTCCCCTGAGGAAAGACAGCTGTCATCAGATGCTCAATCCTTCCTCGCCCCGGCCGACCCCCAAATTACCTGAGTCTGTTCCCAAACCCGGGTCACCGGCGTGGCGAGACTGAGGGATCTTAACATGTATACCTTGGAAGAGAGGAGAGGGAGAAGGGACATGATAAGAGACCTATAAGTAGTTCACAGGGGTAAACAGGGTGCAGGAGGGAACTCTCTTTCAAATGAGAAAAAGCACCAGGAGCTGGGGACATGCGTTGAAGCTGGAGGGGAGGAGTTTAAGAGAGCTGTGAGGAAGTACTGTTTCACTGAAAGAGCAGTGGATAGCCAGCCTGGTGGCACTGAGGGTTGAGGTGCTGGATGTCACACCTCGCACCATTCTAGCGACCCAGGTTTGGGAGCGGACTCAGGGTGCCGGGGGTCGGCGGGGGGTGGAGGAGAGGATCGAGCATCCGGGGGACTGCTCTCCTCTCCTGGGGTGGGTTGCAGGGGACTCTCTTCTTGGTAGTGGCTCCCAGGGGATATGGAGAGTACTACACCTGATATGGGGTGAGTCAGTGGTGGACGTCTGCGGGAGAGGGCAGATGCGTGCCCTCCACAGGCTTTCATTGCACTTCCATGTCTCAGGGGAAACCTAAGGAGAAAAATCCCAGCTGCTATGGGGGCGACTGTGGACCTGAGTGACTGGTCCACGTGCCCATTGCCAGACCCGACTTGACTCTCTGTGATCCCTTCCCATGTATGGGCCCACAGTTGGGAGGGGATCCAACACCCGATTCCTCAGTCAGGATGGGATTCAGGCCAGGTGGTAAAAGGCCGATCGAGTGGGTCTCAACCTACAGAGTCCCTGGTGACCGGTGACCACAGCAAAAAAAAGAACTGACAAAAAAAAAAAAAAAGAGAGTAGTGGATGACTGGAACAAACTGCCAGCATAAGTGGTGGAGGTGAAAACAGTAGAGGGCTTTAGGTGTGCATGGGATAAACATAGGGGAATATTAGTAAATAGGCAGACAAGAGAGGTGGTCACTGAAGACCAGTTAGGGTTTGTGGAGACAGACTAGTCAGGCACCTTCTGGGCAGTCTGGTTGGGACAAGCGTTCCTTTTCTGACAATAAATTCTGTTTCTCTGTTTGATGCTCCTGCGCCTATACTGAGTATTCCTTACAGGCTGCTATGGAGGTGTGTGTGAGTACTAGTAGTGAATGAGTTTGTAGCATGGAAATAAGAGCAGTGTTATTTTTTCAAACTTCCATGGGTCCAAATTAGCGTAATGTAGGGGGGTCCTGCCCTCAGCAAATGGTCCTGGGTGTTTGGAGGGGATGCTGTTACAGCACGTTCATGCTCTATCCTGTGGCTCTCTACAGTTAGCTAGCCCCCTGCCAGCTGAAAGCAAGTGGGTCTTTCATTGGAACATGGTGAGAGTGCCTTTAAAAGCGATCTTTCATGTCAGCTAAATGGCACCGAGGGGTTGGGCACCTGCTTGGCATGCTGGCAACTCAGGTTCAAGACCCTAGCCGGGGACATCAGGAGCAGAGGCTGGCAGAGAGGTGATACAGTATCCACGCAGATGCTGTCCTCTTGAGGGATGCTGCTGCAGTGCACTGCTCAAAGAGCTACACCTGGTGGTGTGTGGAGCCTTGCCAGCATGGGTGACCACACGTTGGCTGGCTCTGCCTCCAGGGTGTCACTGCACTGCACTGCACTGCACACAGTTGGGGTGTGGGGAAGGGCCCAGAAAATGGAAACTAGCAGCCATCTCAGCCTGCTGGAAGACAACTGCCTAGTCCTTCCACACCACAGTCCCCCTAGCATACCTTGGAGGACCTCCAGGAATGATACTCTTCTCCAGGAATGCTACTCTTCTCTAGGGGTCCCACGGCATGGGTGAGCCACCACATCCTCCAAGGATGCGGAGACAAGCTGTGGAGCCAGGTGGCAGGAAGAAGCAGTGAAGGGTGAGACTGGTGGGCAGACAGGGATGCTAAGCAGCCAGAAGGAATGGTAGATCAGGGGGTGCAGGGGAAGGCACCAAAAATATATAAATGAAAGGCTCTTCCATGTGACACTCCCAGTTCTTCTGGAAGCCACAAGAAGAGGGCAGCTGCTTTGAAGCCAGCCACTTGGGGAGTCTTTATTAATTCAAGCTTGGAATACCTCTTGAGGTATTTGAACCAGCCCTTGAGCTGAGACTATGATAGAGCCATTCCTCCCAGCACTGCCGAGCACCCCTATATCCCAGCACATTATTTAATATATCATTATTTGTGGGCTCACATGCCTGGCATGTCACTCAGAGTGTGGCTTGTAGATGTAATCATCATAAGTTGTGGCTACCATAACCAAATCATGCATGTATTCTAGTCTCCCTATACAGCTTACCATGGATTCATACTAGGATCATACTAAGGACAGGTAAGTAGCAAGAAGGCGGGAAATGCCCATGAATACTCCTGTTAATTAATAAGTATAATAATTCAGGGAGCCACAAGATAGTAGATAATAATCTAGTCTTTTTTGAATGTAACCTTACTTTCACTCACAATTACTTCAATGGGTAATTTTTTCCAAGGGCCAATCACTCTAAGGGTGACAAAAGACTTTCTTTTGTGATGTTTAAACTGTCGACCTGTTAGCTGAAGAGGACGACCTCTGGTATTGTGGGTCAGATCTTTAAACTGGAGACCTAGTTCCGTCATGAGGTATGGATCATTAATAATGTCAAATAATAGGAGTAAATCGCCTCAATCTATGGGTTTGTAGAGACATTAGATTTTAAATCTCTAATCTGTTGCCATATGAAATGTCATAAAAACCATAAATATGCTTTAGTGACATTGCGTTGGACCCTTTCAAGCTGTTGGGAACTAGTTTTTCTGTATGGACACCAAAGCTGAGATGCATATTCCAAATGAGGTCATACATAAGATCGAAATAAGGGCATTAAAACTGTTGCATCCCTTGATTGGATATTGCGATGGATCAACCAAATGATTTTGTTCGATTTGCTGATAACACCAAACATATTTCTGAGGCTATCAAAATCTTCGGAAATAACTCCCAAATCTTTCTCTTTAGTAGTGGTTAAGAGAGTTGAACCATTTAATATGTACGGAGTTTGTGGATTATGTCTACCTAAATATATTATTTGACATTTTTATTTGACTTGAGCTTCATCCCCCATTTATTCACCCTCCACTCCAGCACTACCACCAGCACTCAGTAGCGGAGCCATGTTTGGGAGCCAAGGAGGGGGGCATTAAGTCAACCTGGGTTCCACAATGGGCGCCAAACAGTGACTAAAGATGGTGGAGGGGCATCACTACTCACACCGGGGAAGCCAGGTGGGGCAACTTCACCCCTAGCCTCCCCTTTAGCTCCGCCAGTGCCACCACTTGGTCAGTTCCACATATGTTCATCTACCAGTTATCAAGGGTTCTGAACTGACCCATCCAGCTCAGCAAAATATACTATCCCCCATAATCAGCTCAGCGAGAGCTCCAGTACAACACCCCCTCCCCCCCCACACACACACACAAATCGACATGAGCTCTAGTCACCTCTCTTGAGTCGGTATGAGTTCTACCCTCACACCTGAATTTCAACTGTAATGGTGATCAGATGTCTACTTGCACTGTATGAAACTGTAATACATATTAATGAATGGGAGCAATATAAATGCCACAAGCCCCCAACTAAAAATGCTAACTTAAGTTGCAGTAAATAAAGCATTTTTTTATTATGATTATTAGACCTGTTTCTCTGCCTCCGCAGACCCTGACAGGGGCTGCAACCCCTCTCTCATGGAGGTACATCCTCCAGCTCTTCTGATCGCTCCTGCTTGGCTGCCCCCCAAATTCCCCCACAGCTTCCCCCCCCCCGGGAGGCAAGGAGTGCCAGCCCCCCCCCCCAGGAACAGCAATCCAGAATTGGGGGCCACCACACAGGCATGATCAGGGCCATCGTGGGTCTTGCCAGGTCCTGGATTTCCCTCCATTTTTCCTCCCATGCCCTACGCCCATGCAATGGGTGGGGTGGCTGTCTCCACCTCGGAGAGCAGTCTACCGTATGCTCAATCCTTACCTCTCCCAGCCGACCCCTGAATGACCCAAGTCCATTCCCAAATCCAGGTCACCGGAGTGGCATCCAGCGCCTCAACCCTCAGCGCCACTGTGGCAAATGATTGTCCCAACCATTGCTACTAAACAAGAACCCTAAAACTATGCACGCTTTTAAGCTGTTTTTGGCATTGCTTCTACTCCAGCATCTACGGCTATTCACTTTGCTGAGTGACTGAAATGGAACCCCATTCAATACTTATATGTGTCAATCAGAGTGTGACAGATGTACAGTATTGTAATAGCTGCTGCTTTTCACTAGGAACATGCAATAACTTGCTGAATCCATCTCTGATGGATCTTGAATTTCAGAAGTAGGACATACTGTACTGGGTTAAAGCCTCAGGTTGCTGGCAGCTAGCATACTGCACAAGTGTGGTGGTGCTATTTGGAACAGGAATGCTTTGGGTGTAAGAGTGTGAACCCACCTTTTATGCCATCTGTATGGAGAGAAAGAGGGGGATAGTGGATGGCAGCTGATAACGTCATAAAGTTCTAGAAGTAAAGAAAAACAAAACCGGCACAAGGAAGGCAGGTCTGTCCGAGCCACAGGATGGTCCACGTTATCTAACGTACAGGAAATGACCTGTTTTTGTGTAGAGTAACAAGCAACTTGGCTAGGCAAGTCATTAAGGTTTTTAATTCTAGTTCTCTAAGAAAGACAGACCTTACAAATTACAGCACTCTTATAAGGAGGTGGTAGTGTGTGTGTGTGTGTTTTGGGGGAGATGGTACTACTGTACTACAATGTAAACATTAATGTACAGTCCTGTGTATGGCATTTTACACACTGTTACACTATGCTGCCCATGTTCTTATGCTAGGGTAATCAAGCAATAAGGCACAACAGGGTGTGGGTTATTATGGGTTTACCCACGTCTTGTGTGGTGTGTCACGAGGCACAGCCGAGTGACTTGATCACACAAGAAGTGGGTAAATCCCCAATAACTCACATCCTGGGGTGCCTTATTGCGATTATACACTGGATCCATGTGTAAAATTTATTTAATTATGTTTTTTATAAATGCAATTCCTCAGCCGTGGGTGATGCAGGATTTACCCGTGGTCATGTGACATGTTTTGAGCAGTGAGGTTACAGGATTTTCACATGCCATTGTATAATAAAAAAATACTATTTTGCCAATTCAGGGTTACAGTCTAAGAAAACGTTACATCTGAACTTCTTCATTTTCCTTATTATTACAATTTCACTATTATAACACGTGTTATTAATTTGCTAATTTTAGCTTCTGCCCTGTCTATGCTCAACACCTACACAGTACATACAATCAAGTAAAGATTCAGCATTGACAAATGCTTTTTTTTTTTTCTTCTTTGGTAACGGGTTAAGGTCCCCTAGGCACAAGTGCCTGTTTTCAGGGGTGACCCGGGAGCCCTGGAGTGGTTAAGTGACTTGCTCAGAGCCACACAGTACGTAAGTGGAGGTTGTGGGTGTCAAACCCAGGTCTGCTGGATGGACCAAGCTCATTCAAAGCTTGTTACTCTGTTCTCTAGGTTATACTGCCACTTTTACACTTTGTGCTTTTCTATACTAGTGAGGCACTCTTGTGCAGGCCTGGTGACTGTTCTACAGTACAAGTCCAGCCTATGAAAGGAAACAAAGCCCTAACAGTGTGAAGATAATTTGGTACCCCTACTCATAAATCATGGGCCTCTTTTCAGGAAACTGCTACTTGCACCCAGCTGGTGCATGCTGGTTTCCTCATGGACTGATGTCCACAGGGAAGTTGTCTGAGATCCCAGCAAAGCCTACATTTTAAGGCATGGCCCCAGCTGGAAGATTACAGTGCAATGCCATGCCCCCTGCCAACCATGCATGACTCACTAATGGTTAATTCGCTAGCAGGCATTTCTAGTAATAAAAAAATAAGTTTAACAGTCTGAGTACTACAATTATTATTCACAAATCGGACTTCTTTTTTTCCAGTTCTGTGATTTTTGTGCCCATGCCCGGTGCCTCCATCTGGTTATGGTGGCCAACTCCCAACCCAGACACCTCTATTCACTGTCACCATAGACATGGGGATCTGTGGGGGGCACAGGGTCCGAGTGTGCCTTGCCTTCACCTTGGTGCCCGCCCTTTTTCTTCCTGTGTATACTCCCTCATGCCCTTCCCTCCATTCTGCTGATACCGTACAGCCATGTGGCAACTTTGCAAGCACACAGATTGCCACTTTAGAAGTGTAAGCCCCCCTGGCACTCCACAGGGGTCACAGCAGCAGGACAGCAATGGTGCTGCCCACCCCCAGGATAGAATGCACTGCCATGGGCAATGCTACCTCAACCCTTGGCTACCTGATGCTAGCTTCACGAGTCTCCTTCTGAACCCAGGTCACCAGCATGGCAACACAGTTCTCCACATGGGCAACCATGGACTCTATTTTTTTTAAACCAAATCAAAATTAATTAGCAGAATTTAATTGATAAAAACTTATTAAACTGAGCATAAACCTATTTTCTTTCCCAAATCAATCAGAGACATTTAACAAGAAATGTTAACGTGCTCGACCTCCAGTGGTGCTGAGCTGGAGCAGCTGGCTCAGACTAAGCAGCAAAATAAGTTTCACGGTGCTTAAGAATGTTTTGCTCTGCTTATAAAGCTTCTTCCAGTACCTTTCACTGTGGATGACCTCATTTGAGGGTTTTAGGAAAGAATTTAACCAGAACTGTGAGAGTAAGATATAATGCCCTGCATGGTCTTTTACAGAAAGTTACCAAGATAAATGATTCAATGGCTAGAAAGAATCCTGGATTATGATTGGTCAGTGTGTGCCTGAGACAGTGCTGATATTGCAGTATAACATCACTGCCACTGATTAGCATTAGCTTTGCTTGGTGCCATCATAGAGCAGCATTACCTTTTTTTTCCCTCTTCTCTTAAAAAACTCACTAAAAACATTTTTAATTTTTTTTTATTTTGCATAACAATGAATCATTGTATAATAGCAATAAGGCACTCCAGGGTGTGTGTTATTGTGTAATAACGTCACTCCTGGGGTGGTGGAAGCACTCAGCTTCACCTCGTGCTTCAACCCACCCCAGGAGTGATGTTATTACATGATAACACACACCCTGTCGTGCCTTATTACTTAATTATTCATGCTTATAAAATGACGGCGGAAAATCAAGCAATCTGACTGGTAACATACATTCTAAAACCCATGTTGTTATGTTGCACTACTGTGAACTATAACCTCTTTACCTTGTTAAAGAAATAGGAAAGCCATTTTATATGTGATAGCAGATCCCAGGGAGTGTGGTCACTGTGGGAGAGAGGCGCTTCTCAAGTGGTTGAAGTACACTCAGCTGTGTCTCGTGCCCAATGACCACTTAAGGTGTGTGTTTATTCCACACGACTGCAAACCTTGTTGTGTGTGATCACTTGTAAGTAGTATCTTAAGGCTGAGATGTTACAGGTTATGCATGGATTCAACAATAAGATTCCTCAGTAAGCATGGAAAAAAGTGACGAGAGGGGCAGTATGAAAGTTCCAGGAGCTCTGTCTATACTGGAAACAGCACCACCCCCTTTCCATTAATGGTCCGCTGTAAATTGAAATGGGAGCTTAAGCCTTATTCAACACCGAATGGTAGTCAACGGCAAATAACAAAAACAACAACGTAATAATTTTTATTTATTCTGGTAGAAAAAAAAATTAATTGGGTTGTAACTTCTTCTCCAAGAGGAGCCTGACTAAATGGAAACCTTACCAACCATTTTTTAGATTCAGTGAGGCAGTGAGGTCTAGTGATTACATCACTAGCTTGTTAACAGGAAGATCACAAGTTCTAACCCCACCTGAGTCAAGTGCTCACTGTGCGACCTAGGGCAAGTCACTTAACCTCCTAATGAGCCAAGCCACACAGCTGCAGAAATGAGTAAAAGGTGGATCCCACTGAGAATGAGGTGATGCAGCTCAGCTGGGCTATCTTGGGTAAAACAAAAGCTGCAAAATAAAAAAAGAGTCACCATATTCTGAGGCATAACCAGGACTAGCAAGGATCCTATTGAGAAATGAAAAGCTTACTCACATTTGGGGATCAGTTATCAAAATACACCGCAACCTAAGAGTGTTCTAAAGTGCCACCCATTCATTTTAGGTTTTATGACCTGTGACTGTCAGCCTCAGAATCAGCAAGGGCCCTAAACTGGTGCATGCCATGGAGGGAGTCCTTCTGTGGGATGGGGTGACCCTGTGGCATGTACCATTCCCCACTTCTTAGCAGTACCTAGGAAGGCACAGGTTGTGTTGGGGAAGGGGGGGCTTGTCATTAGGGCTAGGTGATCCTCTTACATGGCATCTTATTGGAGCAGTGGTTCTACCCCCCCCCCACACACACACACCAAACACCGGTCTCATGCCCTCCTCCTTGGTATAAAAATGCTACTATTTTAAAACAACATTAATCTAAGGAGAATATGACAATTCTGGCAGCAGACTGCCACTCCTACCATTGCATGTCAAGAAACAGCTTGAACATTAAGCGGAACATCAGTGTGCCTTTGTGGAACAAGGGTACCTTTCAGGGTACAATGTGAAACAATGTGAATAATGCCTAATAAACATTGCCGGAGAGGTATGGTTGCATTTGTGATAGTAATGTGCATTTCTCTCCACAGCAGGTGTGTGCAGTGTGCCTAGAAGAATTCAAAGTGAAGGACGAGCTGGGAGTGTGTCCGTGCACACATGCGTTTCACAGAAAGTGAGCAACGACTGGTTTCAGTGCATTCAGAGATCTCAGTTATGTTTGGTCACTACAGGTCTTACTGTGTCTCATCTTAAGTCAGTGAAACCTGTGATGAATTATGAGCCACTACAAAGGCATTGAGGCTCGAACCAAACCCCACCATTAAGTCTACTGCTTGTGTAGCACATGTTGAGGATCCTGTTGGGAAAAAATCCTTTGTACTACACTAACTGGTAAAAGAGAAATAGTTTTCTGGACTTTTGTTTTGTGAGAACACTGGAGAAATAGTCCAGTATTTGGCAGCTGAAATTCAATGCCAATAAGTGCAAGGTGGTGCATGTGGGGTGGATGATGGATCCGGGAACATTTTACTGTATCAATGGGAAGCCGGTAGAGAACACAGAAGAGGAGAGAGACCTGGGGGTGATAACAAGAAATAAATTAAAATAATCTTCTCAGTGCAACTAGGCATGCAGGAGAGCTACACGACGCTGGGGTGCATAGAAGAGGAATTAGTAGCGTAAGGAGGAAGGGGATACTGCCCCTCTAAAGATCACTGTTCAGGCTGCACATGGAGTAGTGTGTGCAGTTCTGGAGTCTGTATCTAAGAAGGATAAGGACAGATTCTAGAGACAGCAGAGGAGGGAAACAAAGATGATCAAAGGACAGCAAGGCAAAACGTACCAGGCAAGATTGAAAAGTCATGTACTCACTGCAGGACAGAAAGGAAAGGGAGGACATGATAGAGACCTTTGAGTTCCTGAAAGGGTTAAACAGAGTGAACATGGCAAGTTTATTTAATCTGAGAAACAGCAGGTCCAAAGGCTTTGAAATCAGTTAATTGAACCACTGGCTACTCTTTTTAATAAATCATGGGAGGATGGTGTGGTACCCAAGGACTGGAGGAAGGCGGATGTGATTCCCCTTCACAAAAGTGGGACCAAGACAGAGGCAGAAAACTACAGACCTGTCAGTCTGACCTCTGTGGTAGGGAAAGTGATGGAGTCACTTCTGAAGGAAAGAATAGTTGACTACCTAGAGGCCAGTGGAGCACAGGACCCAAGGCAGCATGGGTTCACAGCGGGAAGGTCATGTCAGACAAATCTAATTGATTTCTTTGACTGGGTGACCAAAGTAGTAGACCAGGGAGGGGCTGTGGACATGGCCTACCTAGACTTTAGCAAGGCATTTGACACAGTCCCACACAAAAGATTAATAGTCAAATTAACCAGCCTGGGAGTGGGACCCAGGGTGGTAGCCTGGGTAAAACATTGGCTGAACAACAGGACACAGAAGGTAATTGTAAATGGAGTCCACTCTAAAGAAAGGGGGGTTATTAGTGGGGTACCGCAGGGTTCAGTATTGGGTCCAGTCCTTTTTAATGTCTTCATCAGTGACATTGCAGAGGGACTGGAAGGAAAAGTATGCCTTTTGCAGATGACACAAAGATCTGCAACAGGGTTGATACAAGAGGCGTGAAAGGATGAAAAGGGACTTGGCAAGGTTGGAGGAATGGTCAGAAGTATGGCAGCTAGGATTCAATGCAAAGAAGTGCAAAATAATGCACCTGGGAAACAGGAACCCAGGAGAAGAATACACAATGGGTGGGGAGGTAGGAACAACAACAAAAAAGGAAAGAGACCTGGGGGTAATCATATTAGATGACCTTAAGGTTAGCAAGCAATGTGAGAAGGCAGTAGGGAGGGCTGGGGGTATACTGGGATGTATAGGGAGAGGCATCATCAGCAGAAAACAGGAAGTTGTTATCCCTCTGTACAGACAGTTGGTGAGACCCCATCTGGAGTACTGTGTCCAGTTCTGGAGACCCCATCTCCACAAGGACATAGACATGATAGAGGCAGTCCAGATGAGGGCAACTAAAATGGTGCAGGGTCTGCAAGAGAAGCCGTATGAGGAGAGACTAAAGGAGCTTAATATGTATCCCTTGAGGAAAGAAGGAGAGGGGGAACATGATAGAAACTTTAAGTACCTCAGTGGAATCAACAAAGTCCAAGAGGGTAGCATCTTTCAGAAAAGAGACTTAGAGAACAAGGGACACAATTTAAAGATAGAAGGAGGGCGGTTCAGGGGCAATGTGAGGAAGTATTATTTCACAGAGAGGGTAGTGGATGCATGGAACAGCCTTCCTGAGGAGGTTGTGGGGTCTAAAACTGTGGGAGAATTAAAGAATGCATGGGACAGACATAAGGCAATTGTTGTGGGGGGTAGGAAGAAATAGGCTGTTGGTTAACTAGGATCTGCAGCCTATCCTGTAGGTAGGGAAATGGGCAGACTAGATGGGCCTAGCAGTCCTTATCTGCCGTCAAAGTCTATGTTTCTATGTTTCTAATTTGCCTTTGGCAGAACTTAAACCAGGCAGTGGAAATTCAACACTTCTGTGTTCTAATTTTGATGGTGCATCAGTTAATCTTGGTGAGCAGACAGGAGCCATTGCTAGACTGAGCTCACTTTTGCCAGACATTATTGGTATTCACTGTGTGGCCCACAAGGTAGAGCCTGCTATTTTGGATGCCAACAAAAATTTTAAATTCGTGACCAAATTTGAAGACTGCTTGAAAGGCAGTTTTAGTTTTTATTTCTGGTCTACAAAATGCAGGAGAGAAAGAAATCACTGAAATTTTAGATGAACATCTAGTACACTTTATTGCTGCAAAGCAAATAAGATGGTTAGACAGCAGGAAGAGAGCAGCCATTACGTTGGAAAAAAAATCCTGAAGTTGTGGCAATGCACCCTGAGCACAGATTTGCAGATTGGAACAGAACAGATTATGCAAACACTGTTTATTAAAATTCTAGCCTTTTATTAAAGTTCTACACTTATTAGACTTCTTGACAACTGTTGCTAGATTGTCAAAAAAATTCCAGTTGCAAGACTACTTGATTTATGAGATACCAGACCATACTGAGAAAGCAGTTCTGTGACTTAACACTTCACCAGGCAAATCCATGAAAACATTCCAGGAACAATACAGTTCAGATGGGTACATGTTTGGAAAAACAAAAGTACATGGTGCACCTGGCAATGAAGCAGAACTACATTTGTTTAAGAGCAGGTGACACCTTTGGGAAAACTTTGAAAAACATAATATTTAGACACAATTCAGCTTGTATTTCTGATATCTTCTATATATTTATCCTCTCCATTATTTATTAATTCAGAAATTCCCAAGACATGACCTTTATCCCTTATAGTTCATCTGCCTCTATAGATTATCCCCTACTTGGAATTAGAATGCTCTGTTGTGACATCACAGTCTGTTGCCATGGGAATAACTGATGTCACAAGAAGAGTGTTCTGACATCAGGTTGGGAAGAAGCAATAGAAGTTGACAAACCATCAAGGAATAAATATCCTGTTGACATGCATATGACTTCAGTAATAAATAATGGGGATAAGAAATATAGAACTAATGAAAAAATAAAGCTGCTTTGTGTCCAAATATTGCATTTCTCAAAGTTCCTTTTGAGGCATCAGTGGCTCTTTAATGATACTGTAAACTACATCTACACATCCTACTCCTGACCGGCAGCCCATTCTCTTCTCTGAAGTGGATAAAGATTCTGCCATAGATGAGTGGCTACAGCTGAAATTGTACCAGATTCAAATCAGAATCACTTCTGCCGTATCAGTGTACCAATTGCTTTTACAAATGAAACTATCTGAGCATAGTGATAACTCAAAGGGACCCGTGCAAAAGCTCAATACTGCTCACTACTTCTCCATCTACAAGTGAATGTGTAAGAGGATTCTCTAACGCAAATCTTGTTTAAAACCAAAAGAATGACCCTGACACAACAGTGTTTTGAGAATCGGCTGCTAATCATGGGTGCAGGCTCTTCAGTCTCGGTCTCCGAGTTTGATCCATTATCATCACTTAAATACTGGCTTGACAATAGTCTTGGCACTGTCCATTTCTCTGGTCACAAATGTCCCTCAGAACAAGCTGAAGAAGCTGAGCCTGAAGCAAGCTGCAGTAGTACTACTATTGTCGCTTAAGAGACGGTCCTTTATTCCCTGACTAATGATGCTTTCTCTCTAATAGTCTTGGTACCGTCCATTTCTCTGATCACAAATGTCCCTCAAACTGAAGAAGTTGAGCCTGAAGTGAGCTGCAGTACTACTAAATGTTCTCTCATAAACAATCTTTTAGTCTCTGACCAATGATGCTTAATTTCTTTCTTGCTGATTTGTTTCCCAGACTTCTCCTCGCATTTCGTCTCCCCTGCTTCTCCCTCACTGACCTCTTGTCCCTGTTGCTTACTATAAGAAACAAGAAATAAAAATGTTTTGGTAAAAATTTTGGCCAAAAAAATGTGGCTTACCAATACCTGCAACAGACCTATGGAACAAAAGGGACATAAATTCTGGACTTACAGCGTCCCAACAAATTTATCAACCTCTTCTTGGCCTCCTTAGTTCCCTGGGGTACTAGTGCTTGCCAGGACTGGGTCCTGCTCCACAGAGTGGACTGCTTCAAGGGGAGGATGGCCTTCCTTATGGAGCCCCCTTGCCATGGCATGTAAAATCATGGGGTTAACCAGTGGGTTACTGGGGTCCAAGGGAGCCAGGAGGTCAATGACCTGATGGGATACATTCCAGAGATCAGGGTATATCCCTGGAGGATGCAGGTGGTTGGTGAGAAAAAACTCTATGGAAGGAAACAAAAAGTCTAACAAATTATGATGTTTTTGATGTGCAAAGTTTTCTTGTTTTACACATTTTTGAGACCTACAGAGCTATCTAGATTTTTTTTCATTTTGAGACTAAGTGCCATGAATGAGGAGGTTTTATCTCACGAAAGTGGGTTTGACCATCACAAACGCAGGTTCATGAGTCATGAAAACAAGGCCTGTTTTCATGACACGCAACAGCCTAATTTCATTACTATTTAAAAAAATATATTTTTAATTAAAAAACATTGGAATAACCCATCTCGCTGATGCAACAGTAAGACTACAACCCATGATACTGGTGAGACCTGGTTTCAGGAATGAACCTGAATTACTGGAGGCTAGCTATGGGGGAGAAGATTAAGCATTTTAGAGGATGCCCTCCTCCGGGTAAGGAGGGCTGCTGTCCTTGCTGCAACACTGCCACCTGGGTGACTGCTGGTGGCAATGCAGCTGAGGGTGCCAAGTGTGGGGAAAATGTGAGCTGGGAACCAGCACTGGGAATACATTGGGTCCCACTTGCACCACCTTGATGTCTTCCGGGGCTCAGAAAGAATGGTAGTATAGAACACTGACAATGGTCCCAGTGCCACCTTCCTGTGACTTGGGTATATCTGGGCTGATCCTCACCATCTAGTCTGCCACCAAATGCTGGGAATGCTCAAGGTTCATCTGCCCACCTCACACCCTGCCTGGGGACTAAAAATGAAGCAATAACGACTGAGAAGTCGGTCATTTTGAAGGCATTAATGACCATTTGGGGGGATGGGTGGCCTGAGGCTCTGCCGAGGGTCACCATCCTCCAGCCACTTGTCGATTCAAGGAAATGACCAGCTTCGAGGTTGTTATTGTGATCATAAGTCTAATCACAATCACAGCTGGATTAGTCATTTCTAAGACATTAATGACCAATTCAGTAGCCAATCAGGAACCTTGCTTGGCTCATGAATAATTAATTAGACTTATAATCAACTTCACACCCTACACTGCGGACCACACACGTTTCAGACTTAACTTTCAACAAATTTTGTTGTTTTTGATGTGCAACATTTTCTCATTTTACCCACTTTTGTGACCTATAGTATAAAGTGATCTAGATATTTTCTGGTTTTGAGACTCAGTGCCACAAATGTGGGTTTGACTGCCACGAAAGCAGGTTCAAAAGTCTTGAAAGCAGGGCTAGTTTTTGTGACATGCAACAACCCAACTTCAAATATTTTAAAAACTATTGCTTTTTTTTTTTTTACACACAAAAAACACCCGAATAAACAACCTTACTCCCTACATGACCAATCACAAATTTCAGACTTAACTTCCTACAAATTTTCCTGGTTTTGATGCATCTCAAAACCATGAGTCTCATTTAACAAAAGCAGATTTGGTGTCATGAAACTGGCATGCATCAATTTCACAAAAATCCAGTAAAATTAACTGTGCATGCACAAAAATGGCATTTTATTTTCCTATTAATTTATCATTTACAAAGGTTTCAGTAAAGCCACCTATCAAAAAATCATGTTTGAACCAATCTCTAACAGTCCTGAAAGTTTCATGTTTCAACTTGCAGCCATTTTGTACTATCAGTGAGCAAAGAAAAGGTATTAAAAAAGCATATTTTATATATATTTTTGTTAGAATTTATTTTATTCATTAACACAAAGCCAGTTACATCCATCAGTTCTGTTTATGCTCCTTGTTTGCCACAGGGCAGGGCATCCTCCAGCCCTCACAGGACCTCTTCCCATCCTCCTGAATTCATCCTACCTGATGCCAGACACCCTCCGGGCCACAACTGACACACCAGAGTTAGGCCCTCCCAGGACAGGATTACCTTTTGCTCATCAGTGACTGCCCCATATGTTCAAGAGGAAGGGTCATGTATGTGGATACAACAGGGTCCCTTCCAGCATAGCTTTGGCCCCCCTCCATTGTCAGCCTGACCCTGCATATCCATGTTCCTGCATGACATGCAGCCATACCTTGCCATTTATTATTTTATTTCTAGCTCCTGTAAAGGGCAATAGAGTCCTTCATTTTCTATAAAAAATTATACTGTACTGGTCATTACAGGAAATGTAGTCTCTAGTTACAGAAGGGTGCCCTACACTGATAAGGCAAAGAACTGATTTCCAAAGTTGTAGGAGAACATAGACGTGGCTGGAAAAAGTGACAAACTTGGGATGGAGGGTTGAAGAAA
The DNA here is from genome assembly GCA_016271365.2 of Neoceratodus forsteri. Lineage (NCBI taxonomy): Eukaryota > Metazoa > Chordata > Ceratodontiformes > Ceratodontidae > Neoceratodus > Neoceratodus forsteri. The sequence continues at coordinate 21,065,076 of CM028135.1, read as the reverse complement.
TAACTTGTCATTTGAACAAGTGTGTGTGTGTAATCCTCACATCTTGTCTGTTTCTTCTCTGGCAGATGCTTGGTGAAGTGGCTGGAAATCCGCAGTGTTTGCCCAATGTGTAACAAGATCATCTCCAAATTGGTAGAGGCACATCCAGGGACAGGAACACAAGAGAATGAGCAGGTCTGAGACAGAGTAGACCCTCAGCTTGTGACCAGAAACTCAGTTGTTTGCATTTCCAAAGATCCTCATAAATATGGAAGAATGGCTTCCAGGATATGGTGCTTAGCATCAAGAATGATTCTTCCTTGGATGTCAGCTGTATTGAGCAATGTTAATGATGAAAAACAAAGGAGACCATAACATGGGAAACAAAAGACCACTCAGTTGCTGTTTATGTATACAACAAACTGACTTTGTAAATGCTAATGAGCATGAGAAAATATTACTACTGGAAGCCATCTTGTTAACAAGAATCTGAAACAGCAGATGAAGGCATGGTGGAATATAAGTTTTCTTTTCCAAGCTTTTACAGAGTGTATTGTTTTTTGTTGTTTAATTGAGCTGTACGTTATGGCAATCATGCTTTTGTTTACATGAACTTGAAAAATTCTATCATAAATGAGAAAAATCCAGAATATCCACAGCCCTTCTATGGCTACATATCAATGTGGGTCAGAGAAGCTTCTTTTAATGGTCACTAGATCCAGCAAATAAGGAAACTACAAGGAAAGCTCCACTCCTCTATAGTTGTTAATTATAATTTTAATCGTATTTTTCTACCTAGCTGTATGCTCAATGTTCCCTGCCTGGACACCACTTAATAATTTTTACCTTATGCTTAGATAACCCATCTTAGAACTTAATAAGACTACTCAGTGGTGCTGCAGGAGTTAATACATTAGTCCATTCTACCTGGAGGCTAGCTCTTCTCACAAGAAGTGTAATAGGTTTGGCAGCCTTGACTAAGTTTATGCAAGAAAAAAAAACTATACACACACACGTGACCGCGGAGTAAGATAAGCAGCAGTCAGACTTTGCTTCCTCTACCAGGACAGCCCAATCCTTTAGACAGGAGTTGAGGTGTGCACATGTGTATAATTTAAGATAACCTACACTCGGTTCACATTGTGTCTATACCTGACCCATAGAGACATGGAGGGCTTAAATTTCTTCCAGAACCATCAGTTCTTCACGTTTCATGAGGTATTCAATTCAATCCTTTGAAAGTTAATTAAAACAAGAATTACTTAAAACATTTATTTATTAACTGGGTTAGCTTGATGGAGAAGAATTTCCTTTTACAAGAGTGACCCAGACACAGAAGATGCCTAAAAAGAGAGGTCATTACAACTAACACACGTAACGTAAAAGGACAAACAGCAAATGTCAATTATTAACATTACATGAACAATTAGTCATAACGCATGTCATCACTGGGGCTCATTAAGTGAGACATTGTATCAGTCCTACCAAATGTGGGAGCCTGGAGTTTGAATCTAAGGGCCACCCATCTTGTCTTTATATACTGTAACAAGTTTCTGATTTCAGCTTTTCAGAGTAGCTGTCCTCTCAGAAAAGGATGGGAATAACCAAAGAGAGCACTTTCTTTACTCTGTTGAGTTGACCTTGTCATTAGAACTGTTGTAGATGCTGGCTTGACACTGCTACAGGGGATACTTGCAGTATGATTAAAATTGCCAGTGCAAGAACACTAGATATGGTGGGTGGGTGATGGATAGGGTGAAGGAATATAAAATGGAGAACACTGTCTTGGGGGAGAGACTGACAAGTGGTACAGGGCAGCTTTACTATAAGAACAGATATTTTTTTCCTCCATTAAATCACTGTCTCCAAAATGGGGTTATGCCAGATTGTAACATATGGAAAGCCAACACAGAGTACTAGACAGACATTTGCTTTCATAGCCTACAGCCTGAGCAACTAAAAATATGTCAAAACGTTGCTATGGGCTGTGTTTTAAAGAGTATTGGCTAGTATATTACATTGCTTGTCAAAAATCTTATTTAATAAATTATAAAATGTAAATGGAATGACCATAGCAAAAAGGTTAAAACTGGTAAAAAAAAAAAAGTAGGATTTTATTACACCTTTCTTTGTAAAGCAGCAGTTTATAATACTGTGAAAGCTGTGTGCCTATACCTTTCTATTGTAATTTTGGATTGCCCATTTAACACGCATTTTCCCCAGGTACAGTCTACTTTAACATTTTACAGTTAAAATAATTAATATAGCACTCCATTAAATAAGGCTGTCCTGACATCCAGTGTCCCATGAAGTCAGGGAGCAGATTCTGTTGCATGCTAGTTCACATAAGTCACAAGACAAGAGATATGAAGCAATAAATATTGAAAAACCGCAGAGTATACTGAGGAAAACCTGGGCATAGAAATATTTGAAAGAGCACTCCTTTACTTCAAGCAAACCCCAGATGGGTGAGGGAGCATTTTACAGGACTGGAGAAAAATGGTAATGTATAAATAGAATATAAAGGTAGAATTACATACTTTTTGATGTACATGCACCACTGTTTTAATGCCTGTTGCACTTGATAACAAATCTGTTTAGTAACACTTTCAAATAAAGATTAGCTTGTGATCAGTGAGAAAGGGGCTAGAGTTTTAAGAGGGTTTTGGATTATGAGATTATGGATCTATAGTCCCTTTCCAACACCACCCCTCTCCTCAACAATCATACTAATGCAATATTATTATATTATGATTAATGCAATAATACATACCACATCAGTAGTTAGAAAACTGGGTAAATAAAAATACATTTTATATAAAACACATAATGGATTGCAGTGGAATAACCTATGAGTGGAAGGTAAGGCCGTCACAGCTAACTTGAGCCACTCATGAGCTATGGGTCTTATCACTCACTAGAGGAGATAAATATTTTATTTTGCTGCAACCCAATATTAATTCCTAATTATTGAGATAGATAGATATAATAGAGATAAAGCTAGTGTTACTCTCTCATTATCAGAATTAACCAAAGTTGAAGAGAAGGATAGCAACTTGCTGGAGATGGTCTGGAGAAGGGCAACCAAGAAGATTCAGGGCCAGCAGGGTAGCACCAACAAAGCGAGGCTCAGGGGCCCCAACACGTACTCTCTTGAGGAAAGAAGGGAGAGAAGAAACATGACTGAGACTATCAAGCACCTTGAGGGTATAAACAGGGTGAGAACTAAGGGCCTCTTCAACCTTATTGGGAACAAGACCACTAGGGGGCATAGACTACAGTTGGTAGGGGTAAGGTCCAGGAGGGAGATGAGGAGGCATTTTTAATTGAAAGGGTGGTGGCCAAGTGGAATGAGCTGCCTGAGGAGGTGGTATCCCTAAAAACAGTGGACAGCTTCAAGAGGGGATGGGACAGGATGAAGGGGAAAGTTATGGGTAGAAGGGGGCTGAGTGGGGGGGTAGTTGAGAGAGGTCAAGAGGAAAATGAGGAGGGGGAAGATCCCTTTGTAAACACATTGGGAACTGTACAATTGTGCAGACTAGATAGACCATAAGGCCTGTGTCTGCTGGCACGTTCATATGTTCAAATATTTGTGCTCTCTGGTTAAGCAAAGAGGGGTCAAGTTTATTTATTATACACAGTCTTTCGGCTGTTAAAATAGAATAATAGGTAAGAATCTATTAGCAGCACAGCTGTAATTCAAATGAGGGAGTCTAGTGAAATCACAAACCAGGAGACCAAAGCTCAAGTGGTCTGCGATATCACCAGAATCCCAACATGGAATTATAGGACTTGTTACTAATGGTTCCCAGCTGATAAGTTTTGTAATACATGGCACTCTCAGAACATTCACAAGCAAAAATAAGTGGCAGCTCCAGCTAGAATGGGGCAAGGCCAAGGCATACAGCACAAGCACAAAGGCGCCTAGCTCAACCACCTCACCATGAGAAAAAAAAAACACACTAAAGGTTTAGACTGTGTAAAAAGATTGTTTCATTTAACTTGCTTATAGAAGACAGTGCAACTTTTGCTTAGTTACTAGACAGCAGGTGTGGAAAAAGCATGCCAACATTTCGCATCATCTTGTGCTTGTTCATGGCTAGACCAAATATCATTGATCTGATGTCAGAATGACGGCACTATCAATTTTCAATGTCACATCGTTATTATTACTGGGTTTAAATGTCACTCATTCCTCAAGTAAAAAGAAAACCACCAATATGTTACATAGAGGATAAGAAAAAATTACTCACCATAGTAATGTTGTTTCTTCTATTGGAGTCTTGCTGTATTCTGACTATATGCAGTTAACCCCAGCACTTGAACTGTTCCAGAGAGTAAAGGGTTAACTCTATGCAAATGCATAGAATGTTGAGCTTGAGCTCAGTTTTCAAACCTCTGTCTGTGGTACTCTGAAGTGTAACCGTCAGATTCTTATGAGCACTAAACTAACTCAAAGGAAGAAATTGTTACCAAAATTAAAACAAGGTTTTTAGGGTCAGAAGACTCAAGTCGAGAACACCCAAAAAGAACAAACACAACAGGTAGTGATTTACCAAAATGCTTAATGAACAAACTAAAAGAAACCCCCTAAGAGATGGAGGCATGTCCAGTACACCTCTGGGTTGCAGCACTGTGCCTGCCCCACCACATCCCAAAACTATTAGATTCCAGGAGGGAAGGGGAGGGAGGGAGGTCAGAATACAGCAAGACTCCATTAGAAGAAACATTACTATGGTATTTTTTTTCTTCAAACAACATAAAGTCTTGCTGTATTCTGACTATATGCAGACTACCAAGCAGTACCCCCTTGGAGGAGGGAGTCACATAACCTATTTTGGGAACAGGCTGTGCAGCACAGCCGTGCCAAACCTAGCAACACTTCGTGACTGGACGTCCAAAGAGTAATGCCTGGTAAAAGTGTGAACAGATTTCCAGGTAGCTGCTTTACAAACGTCCACTAAATGTATATCTCTAGCTGCTGTGACCGAAGCAGGTGTACCTCTGGTAGAATGAGCCCTCAGGCCTGAGGGAGGTTCCTTCCCAAGTTTAGAATAGTAGAATTGAATACAAGAGACAATCCACCTGGCAACAGACCTCTTGGTAGCAGGTTTGCCCTTTCCCACTTCACCATAAGTGCGAAACAACTGAGAACAGTCCTTCCTATGGGCCTTAGTATGCTCAATATAGTAACTAAGAGCCCTTTTTACATTAAGACTGTGTAACCTTCTCTCCCCAGAGGAAGAATGATCAATGAAAAACACAGGCAATGACAGATCGGTTCAGACGAAAGTCTGACACCACCTTGGGAAGAAACTTTCTATTGGTGTGAGGACCACCTTATCCCTATGAAAGGAAATGAAATCAGGTTCCACCAATAAGACCTGTAATTCACTGATTCTCCTGGCAGAGGTAACAGACACCAGGAATACAGTCTTCCAAGTCAAGTATTTCAGTTCAGCTGAAGACAAAGGTTCAAAAGGGGGCTGCATAAGCTGAGCAATACAGATGTTCAGGTCCCAAGAAGGGGTAGGCTCCCTAAAGGGAGGATTGACATGAACCAAACCTTTGAAAAATTTCTTAAAGACTGGATAAGAAGCTAAGGAAGAGCTCTTACCAACAAAAAGGAAGGCAGACACAGCTGCCAAATGCACCTTGAGAGTATTAGGTCGGAGGCCTAAACTGTTAAGATGCACCAACTAGTCCAATACAGTGGCAATACCAGCCAGCTCTGGCTTAGTATGCCTCTGGGATCTTTCTAGTAGCAGGTTTCCTGCTAACCTTTAAAATAACCATAACTGATTGAGAAAGGTGTAAGCCTACATATTCTAGCACTTCAAGAGCCAGGCCTTGAGCATGAGAGTCAGAAGATTGGGATACAGAATCCCAATCCCCCAACCGAGAGGAGTTGAGGAGATTGTGTTGTCTTGGAATACACAAGGGCAGTGTTGCTGACAGTGACAACACTAGAGGATACCAAGGCTGTCTGGCCCAATCTGAAGCCACCAGAATCACCTTGCAAGGCCGAGACCTGATTTTGATCAGAACCCTGAATATCAAGGGAAAAGGAGGAAATGCATACAGAAACCTGCTTGTCCAATTCAGTAGAAGAGCATCCTGAGGGACAGGGCTCAGAAGGGATGGTCTGCAACAATAAAAAGGAAGTTGTTGTTTGTCCAGGGCTACAAAGAGATCTATCTCTGGAGTGCCCCATCTCTTGAAGATGGCTCGGAAAACTGGAGGATTCAGAGACCATTCGTAATGTCCCTGGGAAATTCTGCTCAGAGCATCTGCTAGAATGTTGTCCTTCCCTTGGAGATAACATAGCCAGCAGGGAAGCCTGAAGGGACTAAGCTAGAGACCATACCTTCATGGCCTCTGTGCACAAGGCCGAGACCTGAATGCCTCCCTGTTTGTTGCTGTACCACATGGCTGTGGTATTGTCTGTCCTGATTTGCACCACTTTGCCATGAACAAAAGTTGAGAATGCCTGAAGTGCCAGAAAGACATCTCTTAATTCCAGAAGATTTATGTGCAGAAGGGACTACAAAGTTCCCTGAGCTGTAAGATGATCTAGCTGGCAGGGAGGCATCTGTGGTGAGAGTCACAGAAGGGACCTGGCTGATAAAGGGGACACACTGTTGAAGATTGTCTTCCTCCAGCCACCACTGGAGGACCTGGACTAGAGTCTGAGAGACTGGAACCAGTTAGGAGAGAGTGACCAGTGACTGAACACCTGAGAGAGGGAGAAAAGCCCTTGCCTGAATAGTATCTATTTCCACCCCTATGAAGGTGAGAAGCTGGGCTGGTTCTAGAACAGACTTTTCTAGATTTAGAATGAAACCCAAGGATTTTAAAAGTCTTTGAGTGACCTCTAAAGCTGACTTTACTTGGTCTGAGGACTGCCCCACTAGGAGCCAGTTGTCCAGGTATGGGAACAGAAGGATGCCCTGCCTCCTGAGGAATGCCACCACTACTGCAAGACACTTGGTGAACACCCTTGGAGCAGATGTTAGGCTGAAGGGCATGGCCCTGAATTGATAATGATCTGAGGTACTTTCTGTGGGAATGTCTGATAGGTATGTGGAAGTAGGCATCCTTGAGATTCAGGGAGGCTAGTCAGTCTCCTGGTCTCAGAGAGGGGAGAATTACTCCCAGAGTCACCATTTTGAATTTTGGTTTTGTCAAATGTCTGCTCAGGTACCTTAAATCTAAGATGGGTTGTCACTCCCCTGTCTTTTTTGGGGTAAGGAAGTATCTGGAATACAGTCCTTTTCCCCTGTGACAAAGAGGTACCTTCTCTACTGCTTGCAAAACAAGAAGAGAGGAGACTTCTGCCTTTAAGTCCTTTGTCTCCAAGGGAGAGGGAGGACTGAAGAACCTTGCTCTCATTCATGGGAACCTTTTGAAACTGAGAGCAAGTCCCTGGCTCACCACTTCCAGGACCCACTTGTCTGAAGTAATAGACTCCCAGGCCTGGGAGTAGTGAGCCAGCCTGCCCCCTACTGGGATTGGGGAGGCAACTCTGACTGACACCTCAGGGTGTCTGCTTGGCAGGGGGCTTAGACTGAGTAGCTGATGGGGTCCTAGTTACCCCCCATCTGCCTCTTCCCCTAAAGAACCCCCTCTGCTAGAAAGAAGAGGAGGAGGAGGCCTCAGCTTGGTAAAAAGGTCTGTGAAAAGGCCTGCCCCTGCCCCTAAACTGCACCCTCTGAGGAGTGGGCTGCTTCTCTTTGGCTGCAGCACTCCTATAGGTGGTCCTGTACTCATCCATCTTTTTCATGTAATTCTCTGTTTGATCACCAAAAAGAGAATTACCTGCTACAGGAAAATCCATTACCTTAGCCTGGGTATACTGTGAGAGGTTGGTACACCTAAGTCAAGCAAATCTCCTCATGGAGACAGATGTAGCCATGACCCTGGAATGAACATCATTAGAATCTATAGCAGTGTGGAATTGCACTTTAGAAGCCTCTATACCATTTGCAGCCACCTGCTCCAGCTCCTTGGCTAGCTGGGGGGTGGGGGGGCATTCCTAGCCAGCTCCAGAACCATATCCCATATAGATTTCTGGTACCTAGCTATATATGCCATGTAGTTAGATTGTCTGAGTCCCAAAGAGGATGCCAAGCACTGTTTTTTTGCCATGGCATCCACTTTCCTGGAATCCTTGTCTGGGGGGGGTGAGATGCCAGGGGAATATTAGCCTCATCACAGGCTGTAGCTTGTACTACCCCAATATGGCTGCAGTGATCAATAAAGAATTCCGTCCAAGGACCTGACAAAGTATACCTCATTTCCATTCTTTTTTCCACAGGAGGTATGGATGTAAGAAACTGTAAACTTTTTTGTGTCTGCTTCCCCAAGGATTTGTGTAAGGGGATTGACAACCTTTTTGACACTTCCCTGTCTTTTGTGGGGGGTAAGTTTCCTCCTCCTCCCAATCGCCCTCATAGTAAGCTTCAGGTTCTATATCTGAAGCAGACATTTCCGATCGAACCGGCCTGCTTTGAACCGAATCTAGTTCGGTCGGAACCAGGCAAAGCGATTGGACTATAGAAATCGCTTTTGCCATCTCTCTTCAGTGGTTGGACCATGGGAAGCCGGATCCAAACTGGCTAATTTTCTTTTTCTTTTACTCGGAACCGATTCCACAGAATCGGCTCTCCGTTTGCCCAAGAAGGTATCGCCCAGGTCAGTGGGCACCTCAAGTTCGGTCGCAACCGAACCGGGCTGGCCATCCCGGTCAGCAGACTCCTCGGCCTCCCTCTCCTTTAGCCTACTCAAACGTTCTTCCAGAGTGGCTTTGGGAAAGTTCTTGGATATCTGGCAGTCTTCTTTGAGGTAGTCAAACCCCAGACAGTACACACATATAAAGTAAGGGTCGGCCTTAGCAAAAGCCTCCTTACACTTGGTACAGTGCTGAAATTCAGTGGATCCGGTTTTCTTTTTGGGTTTCTCAGACATGCCTTCCAATCTAAAGTCACCCCAAACAGTGGCTGAGCCAGGCGACTACAACTTATCGGTTCCAACCATGTCATGGGTCATTAAAAAAAAAACCTAAAAGACGAATTTTTTAGGAACTGATAAGTACCAGAAAAAACACACAGACAAAAAAAAAAAAAAAAATACAATACACAAACAGAATGGGTTTCAATTCCAAACTGGACCAACCGGCAAATAACCAAAAATAAAACAATTTCTTAAGAAACAGCCACTACCTACAACTACCACTTACTGGTACCAAGACAGAGGCAAGAATACTGATATTCTGATGAAACAGTTTGAAACAATGAGTGATCCAAACTATTACCGAACCGAAGCGCAGGAGGGAACTCCGGAGCAACTTCACAGTTAGGTGGAGTAAGAAATCCGACGGTTACACTTCAGAGTACCACAGACAGAGGTTTGAAAACCGAGCTCGAGCTCAACATTCTATGCCTTTGCATAAAGTTAACCCTTTACTCCCCGGAGCAGTTCAAGTGCTGGGGCTAAGTGCATATAGTCAGAATACAGCAAGACTTCATGTTGTTTGAATGCATCATCTTTGGTTAATAACCACGCTGTAAACACTTTGAGAGGTTGCCATGACATCATTGTAAACCTCAACAGCGCAGCTCAGGAGGTTTTCAGACGTCATGGCAACATCGAGAAGTATTTTCAGCATGGTTGTTGACCGAAGACCATACATTATATTTTGTAGTGTATGGGCTACCAAGATTGTGTAATTGCAGATTGAATTACTTTACTGAACACTGGTTGTTGTGAGCATTCTGTTTTGTTATACCATTTATGTGACATACTCAAGAAGGGTTAACAACAGAGTGAAGTCATATTGATGGCATAACAAGGTTGTAATCTGCTTGATTTCAGTTAATAATAAGGGCTCCCCATACATTATAAAGATATAAAAACAAATTACATCACAAGCAGTTCCCAAAAATGTATGTATCTGGCAATTGAATTATTACGAAATAAAAGCTGAATATTTTTAAAATTATCCATTCATTTCCTAATTACATTTTTATCTCATTGGGTCAGCTTTGTAAATGAGGGAAGATTGCAGTAACGCACCAACAAGCACCCCATATCATCTCCACCCTGATGTTAGGCACTACACCTTTGCAATGTGTTTGGCTGACCGCCTCACTTCTCCCAGGGAGGGACATCTGAGTCTGCTTGTGAATCATGATCTCGAAGGTAGGCATGTCGTTACTAGGCCAGATGCCATAGCTTGTTTTCCAGTGACACTTGTCCTGACGATATATTAAACAAAGGGGGGAAGGGGTCTCTTTCCCCCCTGAAGACATGAAGGGGCTCAAAATTCTTCAAAGCATGTAGCTTTAGAAAATGCAAGTGCTGGATGTGGGTAATCCTCACCTATATTTGCAGATGTAGCACAAATCACAGAGTTGTATCCAAAGTGACTTTGGAAAAACAACTAGTACCCACTAACTGTGACTATATTAAAACAAACTTTAGCCAGGGCTGACACAGCTGTGGCGAGCTTACAGAGCTCCGAAGAGCAAGTGCTGCCAACCGGTGGTGACACAACTGTGCATGCGTAGCAATCAGGCATGTCTAGTTGTGAATGGCATTCTACCATTCACAAGACGGCAGCGTCAGTGGAACTGCACATGCACACCTTGCGTGCACGCGCAGTTCTTGCCCTGGAATGCAGAAGTAACAGCTGAAATAGTGCGACTATTACTCCATAGCAGTCGATCATGGTGGAGTGTTACAAGCTCTGTTGGACTTTTGGAAGGATACTTCCAAAAGCCCAATGGAAGGTGTCACGATCTGTCATTTTAAGGCAGCAGATCGCAAAACACACAAGTCACAATGCTCCATTAAAATAAGACACCCACCCAGCATCAAATGATAACTTGCGAATGAAAATGGCAGCTTACAGCCATGCAAGATTTTGAAAAATCGAATCCAGCCTCTGTATTCCATGATGAATTCCTGCGATGTGATGAGGAATGAATGGACAATCAAATCATTTAGGTTTATGTAATTCCAGTGGTGTTACTCATAAAGCACTTTGTATCTGAATCATTGATTATGCTTTGTTTTATTCTGATCAGAGCAAAACCCAAAGTGAGCAAATGCAATTAAGTTTATTAATTTACAATTCTTAATTATTAGTTGATTGCAGTGCATCATCGATTATAATTGGTTTGTGTAGTATCTGGTGCATTGTCACCTGCTTCACCTTTTTGATGCAGCTGAGAAATTGTAACATGCTTTCACTGACATAACATTAACTTTGAACCTGAACTAAGCAATAAGGCACGGCACAGTGCGGGTTACATGAACAATAAGACAGTGTGTAATTATGGGTCAATATTTGTTCACCTTGGGTGAACCAGTGCCTTTAAACACACTGACAAGTGTGATTATAGACCATTATAAAATGGTTCATTTGCATACTGCCAACTGATTGGGCAATGAGAATCAGAGTCCATTGATAAATCTCAGCATGACCCGCAGTATGGAATCTTCATTGTTCTTGCATTCTGTTCAGTTGTTTCTCTTTATGAAAATATATTTTTCACCTTTTCTAGGTTTTTTTAAACATTTGAAAACTGAGCTTGCTTATTATAAACACAATAAAGCATGCCAGGGTGTGGGTCGTTGTGGGATATATCCATGTTTTGGGTGATCTGAGAAGTAAATCCCCAAACAACCCACACCTTGTTGTGGCTTCTTGCATTCTATTTACACATCTATGTAGTGCCTTTTATGCTTCATGAAACTGCTTTTAAAAAATTAACTCAGTCCTTCTCAGGTGGCCAATTTGTACTGATATACTGGTTAAGCAGCAGAATGTCTGGACTCCTAAAAGCACTATTGGAAGTAATGATTAGGAGGAAATGTGTTTTAAAGTAGAAAAATGCATTAAAACCAAGTGGTTATTTTGGTTAAAATAAGAGACTTGTATTTGATTGGTAGGAAATCCCAACCTGTACAATTATGGAGAAATAAGCACATGGGTTAGAATGCATGTCAGCCAATCAACTTAGTCCATCTATAGTTGCCATACTATAATGAGATATTATATCCATGAGGGTGTTGTGAGGCACAAGACACTGCCAGGCCTCCTTTTAGCAGGGCTCCTCTATCTTAACACTGTAATTATCTTCAATCTGAACAAGGATTAAGGAATTCATTATATTGTGAAGCATTCATAAGGCCCAGTTTTCACAGGTTATTTTGTCTTACTTATATATCCTTGCACAGTCAAGCTGTTGGCAAAATGACAAAACTCAACGGGTTGACTGCAACAACTGGGAGAATGCCCTCCCAGCTCTTTCATGTTCAGACCCCTGTTATAGCAGTTGGGAAGTGAAATTGAGGACTTGTTCACTTAAGCTGGTGATGTTTCTGTTTTCAAATGCCTATCTCTAATGCTTAGGGTAATCACATTTCAGCTTTAGCAAACAGCAGCATGTCTTAGTCAAGCTGTTCTTTATTTATTTAGTTTAGTTTTTTTCCCACCAGGAAAGGAGGGCTACAGCCTCATCCCGGGGTGGGGAGATACAGATGCAAACTGACACACTAACTCAGGTTAAACTGTTGGTCATATTTTGTTTTTTCCATATAGATTTTAATAGCTTTTTCTCCCTGTTTTCCTCCTGTCCCCATGCCCCAGGTGTACAAGCATGTGTGTGGAGACACACACACATGCCACACTTCGGGGCGCACGCCCACTACGCAGCCACCCCCTCCCGCCTACGCTATCCACCAGGCCTCCACCTGGTGGGAGTGGAACTCCGGGGGGGGGAGAACACCCAGGGAGAGGAGAGTTGCCTTTAGGCTGCTCAGTCCTGCTCCTTTCCTCCCCCCCCTCGTGATGGCTTTCTGATGACCCAAGGTCATTCCTGAACCCCGGTCGCTGGCGTGGCATGAGGTAAGGCATCCAGCGCCTCAACCCTCAGTGCCACTGGGCCAGCGGTGTTGGTCACATTTTTAGTGAATGAGGGAAATTTGGCCAGGACACTGGGGAATCACCCCTAGTCTTGTGGTGGGGGAGCTGCTGGCCAGTTTGCCAAGATAGCAGACCAAGTGGTTATTGGAGCTGGAGCTCCAGGGCCTGAGCAGTTTGCCTCTGTCCCCAGGGATGATGATCCTGAAGCTACCTCCGAGACTGTAATGTTTGATACTGCTGAGCACCAATTGCGGATTCCATGCCTGTACTGTCTACTAAGGGCGTTCTTCAGCCAGAGACCCTGTATTGAGGATGTCGAGTTTCAGGATGACGATTTACATTTGCAAACTGCCCTAAAGTTGAAGACTCAATATCTCTTGTCCTAAATAGTGGAGGAAGAAGCCACTTACCTCTGAGAAAAGAAAAAGCTTGTAGCCCTTCATCAGGCTGCCACTATAAATCCTGTTGGGCTCACTGAGCTTGACACAAGTTTGAACCCTGTCCAAAGCAGTGATGCAGCAACATCAAATGCACTGCTGGAACCACAGTCTGTATCTTTACTGCATGGACCTGTTGCTTCTATACCTGATTCAGTTAAAGCTGCAGCCGCTGAGCTTTTCCCTCTTCCTGATGTCTCTGCTCCCACCAGCCCCATGCCTCCCTGTGGGGTCTCTCCAGACTCGCAGATTTTTTTTTCCATTTCAGAGCCTTGTTCCCGGACCTCCACACCATTTTCCAGTGTGACAATGAGGTTGCAGCTGCTGCCTCTACACTCTGTTCTACCCCTGCCGATGTTGAAACTACTGCTCTCCTTCCACAGCCCTGTGTGTCGGATAAATTGCTTGGTCTCTGTAGAGGTAGAGGGTCAGCTGCTGCATCTGATTTTCCCCCTAAGGACTGGTCATCTGTGACAGCACTTAAAGCTGGCTGGATGAGGGATGCTATTGGACAATGGCACTAAAGTTCTGAAGGAACTACGCCCATCAACCTCCGCTGTAGGTATGATGTTTTGTTTTTCACATCAGATTGCCTCTGCTGACAGTGTGCTTTTTTCTTTGTACACTTTTTCTCCCCTTGTCTCTGGTGGCCAACGTTCAGGAGAGAACCCCAGCCCCATCCTCACCCCCCTCAACGTCCACCATCAGTGCCAACTATCTTTCCCCCGGGCTTGGCCCCCCCCCGTGGGGGGGGTCCCCGCCGAGGATCAAATCCAGTCCCGGTCAGCACCCAGCTGCCGGAGACATTTTTCCCTCTTTTCTTTGAGAGGAAGGGCATGCAATGATGCCAGTGGCAGTGTCGCACATGCTCCCGTACATGGCATGCCAGGCATCTGCCCTGCCTCCACCCACCTCGTAAAGCATAAGTGTGCCAACCCCCAACCTCCACTAAGGGACAGGCACCAATCGCTGATCCCTCCCTCTCCGGAAACCTATCCCTGGGATGCTCGATCCTCATCCTCCCCAGCCAACCCCCACTCACACCATGAACACTGTCACCACCGTGGCAGGAGGTAAGGCAACAAAAGCCTCAGCCCTCCACATCACTGGGCCAGCGGACAATGTGCTTCTAACGCAGCATTTAGTTTGGATTTACCCTGCCTTTGCTGTCTGCAGTCTTTCCCCCTCCCACCCAATGTTGGGACAACTTCCCAGTTGCAGTGCTCCTGTTTCTGCCCGTTTCCTTCTGTTCCACTGAACTTGGATCTGTGTCAGACTTTACCCCCCAGTGGCACCTGCCTTGGCTTCTCCAGACAGACCCATGCCAGGGGATGTGGCTCCTGGGTGGACAGAGTTGAAAGTGCAGAGTGAGAAGCCGACCTTCTTCCCAATTCTACTACTTCTTGGATGGTGCAGCAGGAACCGGTGCAAAAATGGTCCACATTTTGGAAAACAGATGTTTTTCTAAAATCTTCTGCACCTGCTCAACGTAGAAATGCTGTGTGCCTTTTGTACACAACAGGAGTGGAACTCTCTCCAGACAGGGCTTACATTGGCAAGGCTTTGCTTGAAGACTCTCTGCAGTAACTTCCCAATGAAATTATGCTCAGATTCAGACCCCAGTGATGTTTTTTTTTTTTTATATCAGTTTTAAAACACCAGCTAACTTTGATAGATTCTGGTCCCATCATAATAATTTAAAGCTTATATCATTATGGTGGCTTTTTAAAGCCATACCTCTGACCAAACTGGCCTTACGAATGGTTACCATTCTCCTTCGGAATGAAAGGGTCAGTGTTCATGACATTCAATACTGGCTTGCAAAACGGTGCGAGATTACGGATGACCCTGACCCCATAATAGATTCAGAGCAAATCTGGACTGGAAATTGGAGATTTCGGGTGAAGTTCTGCCACAACTTATCTGGCTTGCAATACCTCCCCACTGTCTTTTATCTTGGCCGTGATAGAGGACAATGCTTTTACCTGGGTCAGCCCAAGGCATGTTTTAAATGCAGCCCAGAGAACCATCTCAGCAATGTCTGTGATACGATTCAGTGTTCCCTCTGTTTGGAATTTGGTCACACCGGTTCTCACTGCAGGAACGACTTCAGATGCAACCTATGTGAGGAAGCTGGGCATCTCTACCGTACCTGTCAATGGTCTACATACAATGGGGAAGACAGACCACCCCAGGAATCCATTTTGAATGCAGTCCAGTGTCTGCTGTTTCAGAACTCACATCGAGAGGCAGCAAAACACTTGGCTCAACAGGATGATGCTCCCATCCTTTCCCAAGTGGTGCCCGTTTCTGGACCTCCTGCAGTAGTTTCTTCCTTGTCTACTATCCTGCCTGTGGCTACAACTTATCTACAGCTTTCAGAACCTGTGGTCGTACTGCAACCTGCCCCAACTGAGTCTGCTCTGCCCATGGATACTTTGCCACAGACCATTCCAGAGGACACCACCACCCCCATATGACTATAGTAACATAGAAACTCTCTCTACAATAACTGAAAGCTAATACTAGATTTTTGAAACCCACTCCTAAGCCCTCAACTGTACCTCTGGAGAACAGATACAACATCCCTGACATTGACCACATGGAAGCCTGGAGTCTGAGATCTCCTCAATAGTGTCATCCCAGCACCCAGCCTCAACAGATACTGAGGACAATTCCTCTAACTAAAACAGCAGACAGTCTAAAGTGGCTACCAGGAGTAGTGGTGGGACAGATGTTGGTCCTTGAATTAAGGCTTGGATTGTACCTCACTGAAGTCTTTAAATGGATCCCTCCATCTCACTGGCCACAAATAATGTAAACAGTATTAACAATGTTGTTAGATGCAACCTCCTCTTGTCTGCACTGAGAGATCTACCCTTCGACCTATATTTGGTGCAGGAAATGAGGATGACTAGCTCTAGTGGTATACCTCAGGCATGTAGAATGTGGTGTTGGGGTCCGTCCTTCAGGATGGACAGCTGTGATGGGGTGGGCATTGTTTCACGGGGTTCGAACTTTACTCTCCAAAAACTGGTTGATACTTACCTTGGGAGGGCCATGTTGATTGATGTGTTATTTCAAGGGGAACAGTACAGGATCGTCATAATTTATGCACCACAAACAAAAAAGGTAGAATTGATCTGTCCAAACATATCCAACCTTACTTATACGCCAGTCGCTACTTACTGTTTTGTGGGGACTTTAATTGTGGCCTCTTCTTGGTGGATAGAGGCCCCAAAACTCCCAAACTGGTTTTGTGATATGAATTTTCTCAATAAATTGATACTGGACACAAACCTTCTGGATGCGTACAGATCACATCACCAAACTGGAGGCTTTATGTACAATAAAAGTACGTTGGCCACCAGAATTGATTTTATCTTTACTTCTTTGTCCCTAGAAACCCATGATGTCACTGTCCTTCCAATGGAGACCTCTGTTCACCTCCTGGTGGGAGGCACTTTTGGAGGCACAGATATTATTAAACATGGACCAGGAATGTGGAGACTTAACTCCTTATTGGACAGCCAGCGCATTATTGCTAAGATTCAGAACTTGCTTTATGCACGTCGATCTGTGGTTTGCTTGGAAGATGACATGGGAGTCTGGTGGAATACCACCAAAAATGAAAATTACGTACCTACCATAATTCCTGATTTTTCTGTGTATCTTCACCATTCATCACCTTTGGGTAAAGTGGCCTGAAGTCATGACCCCGCGTGGCGCTCGTGGGTTGGCCATTAGGTGTCTTTGACCCCACCAGTTGAGTCACTGTAGAGTAAGAAAGGTTGGGAGGAAGGGAAACTAAAAGGAGAACTAAGTGACTGAGAGGACAGAGAGAGAGTTGGAAATCTAAGGGGATTGGGAAGGGGTTCCAATCTCTGGAAGTAGAAGAGGAGGGAGAGAAAAAATAAGAAGTATGAATGTGGGGGGGAGACATACCCTGAAGCCTTGACCTGTCTCCAGATTGTATATGAACTGTGAAGGAGTAGCCAGAAGGCTACACTGCCAGAATTCAAGGCACAGAATCACTGGCAATAAACTCCAACATAAGCAGAAGCAGCTATTCTGGAAGAAAGACAGGATACAGGGTTGTACCCCACCCCCAAAAAAAACAAATTTGGTGGTAAGAAACAAGTTTCTTTAATTTGAGGGTTGAGTCCCTAAGGACGAGAACGAGGGACAATAGCAGAAAGGGGGAAGGAGAGAGAGAGAGAGAGAAGAAGAGAGGGCAACCACCAACCCCCACCCCACAGGGGTGGAGCCGAGGCACTGAGGAAAGAAGTGCCCTCTCCCCTGATCACTCTCCCGCACAGAATGGGGAATCCCTGTGTGCCCAAGGTCACCCCGCTCCTGACCAATGGAAAGGAAGGGGGGAGAAAAGGGGGGCACACAGAGGGAGGGGGGACCCAGAGATTAAGGCCCCAGGGGGATGGAGGGTGGGATTCTGATGAA
The DNA here is from genome assembly GCA_016271365.2 of Neoceratodus forsteri. Classification (NCBI taxonomy): domain Eukaryota; kingdom Metazoa; phylum Chordata; order Ceratodontiformes; family Ceratodontidae; genus Neoceratodus; species Neoceratodus forsteri. Next base: position 21,047,271 of record CM028135.1, on the reverse strand, counting down.
TGGTGAAGATACACAGAAAGATCAGGAATTACGGTAGGTACATAATTTTCATTTCTTATCTATGTAACTCTTCACCATTCATCACCTTTGGGTGAGTACCGAGCTCCCTGAAGGGGGCCCTGGACCCTAAAGGACTAAGTCCCTTAGCTCTCAGTGGGTGGCACACTGGGGGAGAGAGAACCTTCACGGGTCTGGAGAGGCCAGAGTCTGGGGAGAGTGAGACGGGAACCCCCAGAGGGGGGCAGGAGGTTGCCGCCTCACCCTATGGGAGAAGAGATGGGTTCTCTGGTATGTGGAGGAAATCACCCTACACTGGGCCAAGGGTGACAACCGGGAGAGATGCAGCCATGCCGTCCGCCTAGTGCAGATCGCTGTCCCTACGACCCTGGAAGCTACCTCGTTGGCATCGTAAGATGCCCTTGCTTGGTGCCTTGCTAGCTCCAGACTATGTGCAGAGAGTGCAATGGCTTGTCTGGTTACCTCCATATCAGACATAGAGGCTAGGAGCTGACCTAGCCTGGACCACAGGAACCTATCATAGGTAGCATAGTGGGCCCGATGAGCAGATATTGAAAGAAGCAACCGTGCCAAGTAGAAAGTCATCCTCCCCCAGAAGTCAAAATCCATGGAATCTGCATCTGGGGGCCGGTCACGGTGGAGGGTGCGAAGCCCATCATGAGTGTCTAGGTGCGTCAGTCCTGACTGAGGATGAGGCAAACTACTGGAGACTCTGGGGCACAATACCTCTGGCACAGATTCATAGGGGCTGGGACTCCAGAAAAGGGTCTTTGCCAGAAACGCAATGACGCCTCCCGGAAGGGGGCAGGCCAGGGGGGCACCACAAGGGTGTCCGCACTGAAATCACCTAGGAAGGTGCACATTGAATGCTCGGATTGTGCTGAGTGGGTGGTGTGATATGCAGGTCCTCCAACATCCTCAAAAGGAATCGCTGATACTCTGCGAGATCAGCAGCAGGGGAGATGTGGACAGAGGGCTCCTCTCCTCCCAAAGAGGAGGATGAGGAAGTGGAGGACCTTGTAGATTCAGTGGCTGGTTGCTCAGGGGGAGGTTGGAACACCTGCCTGTCCATGGCCCTGACATATGAAGGGAAATGAGCAGCCACAGCCCTGAATTGCTCACAGGACAGATGTCCGCTAGGGCCAAGAATGCCTGGGAGAGCAGGAGAAGGTGACAGAGGAGTGATGGCAGAGCTGACAACAGGAATCAACTGTCTGGGCAAAAGAGCACACCTGGAGCCCCAAGGGAAGAGGGAGCTCCAGAAAACTCAACAGCCGACAGCTGATCAACCATACTGGAACTGCCTAGGCTGTGCCCTGAAGATTCCCACTTGTGAGGTGAATGGGGCTGTGGAACTCCAAAAGGATGGACCCCTACCTCCAAAGAACAGGGCCCTCTCGAGGAGGCCGAGAAGGAAGGGCGGAGGTCCGCACTACGACTCCTTCCTGAGCCTGGGTGGGTCCCATAAAAGGGTCACCGTGTTGAACCCCTACCCCTCGGAGTCCAATAGAGCCCTCCTCCTTGCAAACACCAGCCTAGGGAGCTGGTAACTCTGGTCAGTCCCCGAAGGGACTACCCAGGGAGTAACACCTTCCCCTCTCCTGTAGGTGCTCTGACTGGACCTAAAGCTGGGCGATCCAGGCACACCATCTGAAGGGGTACCACCACTGAGGGGTCAGAAAACCCTCTGAGGCCAGGCAGCAGAGCAATAGTGGCCTGCACTACTGCCTGCTGGTCCGCACCCTTGACCCGGGGGCAACTGTCCGCTCCTCAGAGGAGGGCTGGTTCCGGTGAGTTGAGAAAACTACCAGGGTGTCCACGTGAGCGGTCAACTCCAAAAAGTCAGACCACTTGTCTGACTCAGAGTCCGACTCCGCCTCCGAGGAGGTGGGGACCAAAATCCGATGCCAGACAGTACGCGAATGCCTGCTGCCATCCCGACCAAAGGGGGTACCAGTCCGGTGGCTGCACCAAGTCCTTTTGAAGCCCCCAACCACACCGCGAATGGTGCGCGAAGAAGACACCGCTGAGGGCGGCAGCAGCATTGGAGCCGGTGCCTGCCATCCTGACCCACGGTGCCGCAAGCGGCACCAAGGCCAGGGACGGTGCCGATGATGGCACCGACAGCTCCCTTGGTGCCGCGAACAGTGCCGAAAGCGATACCCCCCACAGCGCCATGTCTTCACTCGGTGCCACAGGTGGCAACAGAGCTACATATAGCACTGTGCTCAGCCTCGGTGCAGCGAATGGCGCCGAGGCGAGAAACAGTCGAGGATGGTGCCGTAGAACCTCCCACGGTGCTGTCAGCACCTCGGCGCCACAAACGGCACTGACAGTGGAGATGGCACAGAGTGATGGACTGGCGCCAACCACGGTGCCATCAGGGACCACGGTGCCACGAATTGGCGCCAAGGCCCAAGATGGCACCGACAGACGGCATCGAGGATGGTGCTGACTCAGGCTTCCCAGCCCAAGAAGATGACACCGGGGAAGCCTTCACCCCCGAAGGGCCAATTGCCAATGCGGTGCCTCCCGTCCGCCACCCAGGGGGATGGACTGGGCCTCCTGCATTGCAGAAGGGGCTTTTGCAATGACGAGGCTACTAGGAGCAGAAGCCTCCTCCTCCACAGTCCATACAGAACCAGGAGGGGATCTGGAGGAAAGGCCGAGAGACTGTGGCTTGGCCCGCCGAGTGCACGCCCATCCCCCGAAAGTCGGCGGAGCTCGTCCAACTTTCCACATGCGTTGCTCGATGATGCGACGGTCCATGGAGAAGAAGGCCAAGACATGCGAGGCAACAGTTATGCTGGTCGGTGATGGAGTACCTGCGGCTGCACGTGCATAGTCGCATAGGGGGCCGCCTCATCTTTAACGATTTCTTGTCCCCCAACCGAAACATGACCCACGGTAAAACAAGCTAAACAAAAGACTTGACGTCATTAACAAATAAAGAAAAGGAACAGTCTTACCAGCGGCGGAGTAGTGGTGAGAACGGAACCAGCAGGATACAAAGACAGTGTCAAAGGGTTTTCAGTGTCGAAGGCTTTTTTCAATGAACTAGGCCTCTTGCGCAGCAGCTTCCCGCGAGGTGCGACCTCTAAGGTGGGAGACAAAGAGATTAGCAGAGGGGGCGGGGTAGCGTGCCTAACAGCCAACCCGTGAGCGCCACGCAGTGCGTCGGCCTCGAGGGCGGTGCCAATGGTGCGTCGACTCTGCCCATCTGAAAAAAAGCTCCCGTGGGGTCGTGACCTCTGGCCACATTACCCAAAGGTGATGAATGATGAAGACTGACACAGATAAGATCTGACTTAACCAGACTTTTCCAGCACACATCTCATAAATCCCAGAGGACAAGGTTTTTGGAATATTTGGGTTTTCGGACATAGCTGACCAGAGTACAGACAGTGTGGGACTCGGTAAGCTGGGAAAAGGTAGCATTTTTGACAGCTGCAAGGACAGAATACAGTGTTGAAACACTACTAGCATCTTGGATGGTTCAGGAAAGGTGGTTATTGAGAAGGACGATATCCTTACTTTTATTTTTTCCATATTGCTTTTTGCTCCCCCGTTACCACTTTCCCCTTACTTGGCAATGGGGGAGACATGCAATTTTTTTCAGTTTTTTTTCTTTAACCCTGGACCCCAGAACTTGCAGTCACGCATGTGCGTCAGAGTTACTACGCACTCCACGACTCCAGTAACGGCCCCTTCCCACCACCCGGCCTAATGCCAGGGTTCCCTTGTGGCTTGGCACTACCACTTAGCCTCCACCGGGTGGCAGCCAAGAGCCAGGGAACCCTCATGTCCCTCCCTGGAAAGGAGAGCTGCCTTGTGGTGTCTCGATCCTGCTCCACATCCCCCCCCCACCAAACTTAGGTTGCCAGCGTGGTGTAGCATCCAGTGCCTCAACCCTCAGCACCGCTGGGCCAGCCTGAACGATATCCTTTCTGAAGTACACCACTACCTGATCACGTTTGGTGATAGGGGCACAACATCTTCAGCCTGTTCATTCGTAGCTGGGGTGGAAGTCCTGTTAATACCTCTTCAGGATTTGTCCCACATCACTTGTCCAATAACTTTAACAGGAGTGAGCATGGCCATCCATAAGTTAAGGAATGATATGGCTCTTGGCTCAGATAGATAACCATTGAATTTTGTAAGACCTTAGCATCCCACTTAACAGAAATGTTGGTAGTACTCTGCTTGGATTCTGCAGGAGGGTTGTCCGATGTATTATTCTAAAATGGCCATACAAATTTTGTTGTATAAAAAGGGTGAATCCTTGGATTTGAAAAATTGGAGGCCTTCAAGTCTCCTGAATATTGACCTAAAAATGATGAAGATTTTGAACAATCGATTAGCCACAGTAGCACACACTGTGATTCCTGAATTTCAGATTTGCTCCATGAAATACAGAAGCATACATGACAACTTAATTCTTATTAGGAAGACAGTGGCATTAGGTGACCAGGGTATGAATGTAGGGTACTTACTGGCCCTAGGCCAGGAGAAAACCTTTGACAAAATCTCTAAGTACCTTTTGAGATTTTTAACCACTATGGCGTACCAAAGGTCTTTCATTTATGGATTGAGAAGCTGCATGGTATTGCTACCCTACTCTCCTTCCCAGCCTCAATGTACACATGGGTCAGACAGTCAAGAGTGTGCAGACGAGTGCATCAGGGCTGCCCTCCTTGGCCCATTGTTGTACGTTTTCTGTATTGACTCCATTCTCTCCAAGATCTTGCTGCACTCCCAGATTTATGGCATCAGTTCGCCGGATAACTTGACTATAATAAAGGTAGCCGCCTATGTGGATGATGTGGTCCTTTTTGTTAAAAGACTTATATTCGAGCCTTTTGGCACTGGATGTTTTTTGGTCCTTTAACCCCTTTTTCAGGGGCCACTCTGAACATCTCTAAATGTCTTAGCTTGGCTATTGGTCCAGAATCCATCCCACTTGCCCACACTGGGGGTACTGCTGTGGGTTCTATACATGTGCAGACACTGGGCATCAGGTGTGGTAATGGCGATATGGCCATTTTAAATTGGGAGGATAAACTTCAACTCTGTGACTCGAAGATCCAGGTATGGAAAACTTGGAAACAAATGAAAAGGAAAAAAAAGTGGCTATACTGAAAACTTTTATTTTACCAATCTTTACATATTTGAGCATTATCTGCCATTTATCTCATACCCTGGGTGTTGGCCTGTAAGTCCGTTTTTTTTTTCCCCCAATCGACTTGGAGCAGTAGATTGAACCCCATAAAACAAATCCTCTATATAGGCCCATTAAGCTTGGTGGCTTACCTTTGGTTAATCTCTTAGTTTTTTTTATTTCAGCTCCTTCCTTTACTGGCACTTTTCTAGCCAACTGACTGGGGGTCCCCAAATTCTGGCATCCTTGGCCAGCAGTATGGGGGATTCCTTTATTTTCGGCATGGTCATAAAATGTTGCATCTTTGAGAAAACTTCATAACACCCCTCGTTACTTTTACTCTGTGATTGAAAAGGTGAGACACTGGCCTGTAGGTCTGGCCTAACTTGCAGTGGAATCTAGAGCAGGTTTGTGCAACTTGATTATGACTACAAAGTTTACAGATCCTGTCATCTACAAGAACATCCCTGTCTCAGTCTACGCCTCAGTCAGTACTTACATAACTGACAAGAGAACGCCACCTAAAATGTGCAACGTGCTATGACTTAGTTGCTATGTGCGCCTTAGTGTTAGAACTAATGTGACACACTAAAGTCTTGCTGAAAGGCATTGCCCCAGACGTTGTCTGCAACAGTTGGAGACGATAGAACACTTTTTGTTCGACTATTCCTGTTTCCGGTCATTTTGAACCAAATTGGCTAGACCCTGGAGAGATCTGTCATGGTAGATTGACCTATCAGGATGTAATTCTAGGCCACCTGCCGTCACAAATGCACTATGACACCAGCACCATTTGGTTACTTCTTACTACTATTAAATATTTCCTCTAGCAGTCCTGATATGTTTTTATGTTTCAGCAAAAATTCATTTTGCCTGCTCCAATTAATTACCAGGGAACTTGCCTCTATATACACATTGGAGAGTCAGAGGCTCCCGCCTTCGTGTTTAGATGCAAAATAGAGAAATCTGAAGAATGTTATTTTTTTAAAGGAGTAGTACACCCTAATATCTTGCAAACAATCTTGTAAACGTAGTTTCCTTATCAACAGATAACTCTCTTCATGTAGCTGTTGGGATATATGTGTTTGCTTTAGTTTGTTTTCAATATTCACTCCAGCCCCTGTAACTGGCCTGGGGGTCTCCCTTTATGGCTATTGAAATCTCATTGTCTCCAAGAGCTCCACTGGCATATGAGAAGATGATGCCACAGCATCCTTTACACTATGGGTGGGATATTCAAAAGGGTTGCGCAATGCACAAAAGTGTTGTGCCAGCGCAAGTCCGAAAATGCACCATTCTGCGATATTCAGCAGAAGGCAGTTGTGCCACTGAAAACATGCTGAGCAACAGCGCAATGCTAATTAAGGCATGTGCAACCAAAGGGGGTGGAACCATGCATAAAGAAGTCGCATAATTCACGATATTCAAAAGCTTGCGCATTGTAAAAGTGGATCATGGAAGTTGCGCCATGGAAATGAGCTCAAAATAAAAAGGATCAAGGAAGAGGCGCAAGAACGCTACAGAGAAGCCACATGAGGCAGGGAGACAGACAAGGCCAGATGGAGAAAGAGTGCAGGCCAGGGAGAGCACAGGACAGAATAGGGGCAAGGAAGGTGTGTGGGGCCACAGAGTGCACAGGCCAGTAGGTGTACCCGGTGCAGTGGAGGTAGCAGTCAGGACAGCTGGGGGAACAGAGCAACAACAGCCAGGGGGAGAACACAAGCCAGGGACATGGACAGTGCCAGCTTCCACATGGAAGCTGTAATGAGGGGGGTGAGAAGGCATGCTGCAGGGGGACGTGGCCGTGGAAGGACCCGTCAGCAGTATGCCCCCAACAAGCAGTACTGAGCCTGCATCAGCTTTGAGCTCTACTCAGATGTCAAGATTGTGGGCCGGTACCACCTGAACAGGGCAATACTGAGGCGGCTTTGTGAGCTGTGCAGTGATGTGATGCAGGCACCCTCATGACGGAGTCATGCTCTGTCAGTGGAGACAAAGGTAACAGCCTGCATGTGCTTGCTCGCCATGGGTACCTTCCAGAGACCAACAGAGGACACCACAGGCATAACATAGTCGGCCACATCACGCATCCTCACCCAATTCCTCAGCGCACTGCTGCCACATGCTACGGAGTACATCCATTTCCCCAGCACCACGGCGGAGCGCACAGCAAACATACAGGAGTTCCACAGGGTAGCACGTATGCCTCGGCATGCTAGGGCGATAGACTGCACCCATGTGGCCATTCTCAGATGCTACCCGGCCCCCATGGGGGCTGCCTATAGGAATCGGAAGGGATATGCCAGTGTCAACTGCCAGGTGGTGTGTGATACCAGTGGGTGCATCATCAATGTCTGTGCCACGCACCCTGGCGGAGCACACGATTCATTCATATGGTACCAGTCGGCAGTGTGCCATTGATTTGAGAGTGGGGACATCCCCACAGGACATCTAGTGGGTGAGTATGCATGTAGGACTGACAAATCGGGGGCAAGGGTGGGTAAGCCACAGGTGCCATGGGTGTGGCACACAGGGTTAGGGGCAATATGAGCCTGAACAAGACACTAACCTCCACTATCTCCACACAGGTGACAGTGGATACCCTCCATCCCTGGCTGCTCACACCCTACGGTGGCCCACGACCCCATCGCAGCAATGCTTCAATGAGGCACGCGCCGTCACACGCAACATCACATGCGGGTGTTTGAGGATGCGAAGCGCGGCTCGATGCCTAGACACCTCCGGCGGTGCCCTACAGTATAGCCCCTCAAAGGCCTGTGGGATATTCCTGGCCTGTTGTATCCTGCACAACATGGCCAAAGACTGTGGGATAGCCGTACAGGTCGAAGAGGGGGACAGCGATGGGGACAACGGTGACGCCGGTGATGATGGGGATGAGCAGCCCCCCCTTGAACGACGTGACCCCGACTGATCCGGTAGGCCCAGCTGCACCGGGACACCATCACAGAACAGCACTTCGCCCAACACAGGTAAGTCATGGGGCCATGTGCAACCAACAGTGGCTAGGGCACAACCCACATACACACAGGGAAACACACCAGGGGTGCATGACGGCAAGGGAGGTGACAGGGTACAGAAGCACATACATACAACCAGGGAGGGGTGAACAGTAATGCGCCACATGGACAGACAGACACACACACACAACACACACACACACACACACACACACATGAGGCACAAAGTGCACAAGGGTCAGGTGCACAACAGAGCAGGAACACAGACACTAAAAGCACACATGTACACAGGCCCCCACCTCCACTTACTGTCCATGTACGTGTGTCAGATGCTGGGCACCTTCGCACTTTGGTGTACAGCGCAATGCAGGCATCATCATGCACACGCACCTGTGGAGAGCAAATGGAGGTGTGCAGGTGGTCCGTGTGTCTGCGTGTAGGGCTGGGCACCCGCCGGTGCACTGCCCACCGAAACACACACTGCACACAGGGCAGCACCAGACAGGGCCCGGACTGGGAGACAGCTCAGTCATGTGGCACAGTGCCATGGCCACCTCGAATGCATGGGCGGCCCCGCCGAGACCCAGCAGCACTGGCAGTCTGAGCACGGGCCTCATGGGGTGGCACCGATGGACCACCAGGGGTTCCACTGTGTGAACGCAACCTTGCCTGCACAGGGGTCTGCAGCATACCGAACATACCTGCACCAGGGGTGCTCGGGATGCCCACAGCTGAACCCGGCGTCGACAGGGTGGGTGTCGCACGACACCGGGGATTGGATAGCATACTGTGCGGTGTGAGCAGCACAGGGGCACCTGACTGTGTGCCCAATGTGGCCACGACAGCGACCAATGCCTGTGTCTGCCTGTCAATGGCGGCGGTCACATCCACCCACAAATGGTCAATCCGGGACAGGATCCTCTCGTTGTCCCTGCTGTGCCGCTGCAGAGCCACACACAGTGCCTCCACGGATGTTGCAACCCGCATCTGCTGCTGTACTGATGCCTGCAGCAGGCGGGTGTGCTCATCAAAGAGGTCATCTGCCACATCGGCAACCTGTCCCTCAGGGTATGGAAGGGCCTGATGTACAGCACACCCCTTGAGGGTGGGCGCTGCTCACCAGGACCAGGTATGGGCATGTCCACAGGCAGTGCACCTACATCACCGCTGAGCCCTGTACCCCCAGTCCTGATGGGTGACTGCTGCTGCTGCCCCTCCACCTGCTGTGCCCAAGGGATCAGTTGTTTCGCTGCTGTGGCCGCAACAGTGCCAGTGACCTGCACAGCCACCGGTGACAGGCACAGCCTGGAACTGTGCTGACATGCTGGCACACACGTCAGAACCAGCTAGGTCCATGGGCGTGAGCTGTCCTGCTGTGTGTCCATTCTGTGACACACACATGTCAATGCCCATAGTGGTCGGTGCATCATCAATGGTGCAGGTCTGTGCCACAGCCACAGCGTGCTGGCATGCTTGCATGCCAGATCGCTGAGACACATGAAGGGCACCCCCCCCACACCTGTCTCAATGACATCAGTGATGGTAGCCAGGAGTGCACACTGGCGCAGTGTACGCCGGCAACCTGCGGAGGTGGATGGTCCCTCCTCCAACTCCGGACAGCTGTCCGCAGTGGACAGGCCCTCCACCGCTGACCCCTGCAGATGCATAGGATCTGTAACAGAAAGGAAGGACACGTTAGTGCATGTGATCTACCCCCCCCCCCACCCCCAACCATGACATACCATGCAGTGATGGGCTACCACCTGTCTGGAAGCCACCTCCAGGAACGCCCTCAATGGCACTGCACTGCATGCTTGCAGTGAGCATGTCCTCTGCCAGAGTCAGCTGCACCACCTCCAGCTGGCCCCCGCCTGTTGCAGCACATGCCGCCCTGATGGCTGCAACCTTCTCCTTCACCCTCCTCCTGTCGGTTCCCATCTTCTTTTTACACTCCTGCACAGAGCGCTGGTGGCTGCCGTGCAGGTTGATGGCACGTGCCACCCCCTCCCGTGCAGCAGCACGGGCCTGAGGTGTGCCCGGCCGTCCACTGAGAAGTGGCTCCTCATCCAGGTAGGCCTCGAACAGTGCCTCTGTCTCAGCCTTCGTAAAGTTAGGCCTCCTCTTCCGCCCACCATCATCCTCCTCATCCAGTCCTTGCTCGGTCATTTCACAGCCTGTATGGGTGAGTGTGGTCACCTGTGACTGTGCAGTACACAGCAATTCTCTGAGGCCATAGTCCAGAACATCACAATGCATGCAACTCACCTATCAACTGCAGTAACCGAATATGGCCACTGCAGAACAGTGTCGCATATTTATAGCGCAATCCATGCAAATTAGGTCTGGAGCAACTTTAATGAGATGCAAATCGCGCTGCTGCACCACTGAATGGCTGATCGGATGATTTGCATATGACGGCTGAATATCACGCTGTTGCGCTTTGCGCAATACGGTTGAACGGGCTGAGCCAATGGCGCAGTTCTGTGACTGCGTAGTACACCACACTGCGCATGCCCAGGTAGCTTATGCAGGCGTCTGCTGCACTGATGACGTGCTGTGCACGGTAGGCAATTCAGGGCACAGCCACCATTGTGCCAGTGGTGCTACAGCGACGGTCACTACATGGCGCTGTGGCACAACTGCGCAATAGTCTGCTGTGGCAGTGGCACACAGGCGACCAATCGCGCTGGACGCATAGACGTCCAATGGTGTTGTGCATGGCCATGCGCCAGAGACCCATGACCCTGTGCCCGACCTTTGCCCCCTTGGCGCTGTACGTATGGCATGTCTGCAGCTCTATCGCGCTGTTCGGTAACAGCACAATAGGGACTGGCGGCGCTGTACCAACAGCGCGATAGGGAATAGCGGCGTTGTACTGTGCAACAATTCCACGTGGGGTTGCCGTGCTGTGGAGCACCATATTGCCTACTATACATCCAGGGATGGCACGCAGAAGAGCCCCCCAGTGGAGTTCCCTCGAGATCGCAAACTTGGTGGCCATAGTGGAGCCTCACTATGGCCCACTATTTGAGGATGATCCCCTTAACAGGGCCAGGACACATGTGTGGCAGCAGGTGGCCACTGAGCTAGAGGAGGCCACTGGCCGGCGGAGGTCCGCGGAGCAGTGCAGGCACCGGTACAGGGACCTGCAGAGGAGGGAGCCGGCACTACTGGCACGTCTGCGGTCACGTGCCAGGAGGGGCGTGGTGCCTCGGCCAGGTGGGTGATCCATCTAAGCACCTGTATGGTCCATATGGGTAACACTGTCTATTGTGTCCAGCACATGGGAGAGGGTTGGTCTAGGGTTGGCTGTGGCGGTGTTAACAGGATATGTGATGTATGGGTCTGGTTGGGTGGGGGGCACACTCATTGGGGCAGGGGGAATCTGCTTTGGGATTGCACTGATGTGTTTCTCACCTTTTGTTTCCCACAGGCGTGGCAGAGTGGAGGAGGGCCAGGGCTGAAGTGCAGGGAGTGGTGCCAGCGGTGGCTGAGCGTGGTGGTGGTGGTGGTGAACCACGACAGCAGCAGCAGCCCGATGAGGGTGAGTGCCATGACATCATGAATGCTATAGCATGCTGTGTGACAGGGTGGGGGGCAGGGCATGGCCACCATCCATGGACACCACTGCCATGCACGCGACATGTGACAGTCAGCACTGTCCAGTGGCACTGCATGTCTGTGTGTGTGTCACTGGTGGTCCATGCGTGCACTGGGCACATGGCTGTGGCACTGCCTGCCCACCACGTAGCCACGTTACTGTACAACCTTGGTTGTGCTGTGCTGGACATGGACGGTGTGTGTGTGCAGTGGTACACATGGCTGTTGCTGCCTGGTCGGGCATGTCTTGTGCACACGGTCACTGTGGGTGGGTGCAGTCCATCACAGGAGCGGGGCACTTGGCTGTATGCCATGCATGATGGGTGGGCTTCAGGGATATGGACAGTCACACCCATTGACTCTGATCCCTTGGCCTAGGTGTCCGGATCCTGCGCCGGATTGAAAGGTCAATGCAGCAGCTTCTACAGGTGGCGATGGACTCGCTCGCCATCCTGCAGGACCTACACCAACATGGGGTGCGGCGGAGAAGGAGGCCCCAGGACCAGCAGCAGGGGAGCAGGCTGGCAGACAGTAGCTGCCCATCACCTCCCCCCTTTACCTATCCCTCACACCCTGCCTTCCCTCTCCCAGTTGTTCACCCCTGCCCCTTACCCACCCCTACCTTGTACCCGTACCCCCACCCCTGTTTTGTAAATATGTAAATAGTTGTTGTTCTTCTTCTTCTTATTCTTGTTGAAATACAGATATTTTGCTATGAATACTGTGGTGGTCTCTGATTCGCAGCTGGCTATAGGTGCCCAGTTGCAGTGGTGTGCATGGCATCTGGGGTGGTATAGTCATGGGTAATGTGTGTGTGTGTGTGTGCGTGGGGAGGTGTCTCTGGTGTGGGAGTGGCTTTCAGTCGGTATCTGTGGTGTGTGTTGTTCTCTGTGCATTGCTGTGTGCAGTGTTCCATGGTGCCTGCTCTGTGTCCATTGTGCCCCTGTCAAGCTGTCCTTGGCCTGTGCAGCTGACACCCTTTGCATGTCTGCGGCCTGCCAGGTCTGCTGCCTTGTCAGTGGGTGCTGTCCCTGCAGGTTATCCACTGTGACCGTCACGATGCTGGGTTGCCACCTGTCACCGGTGGGGTGCATGTTTGCCTCGGGTGACACTGTGGACTCCACAGTTGCTGTCCCACCTCCATACTGTGTCTTGTGTGTGTTGCAGGGGCAGTGCAGCACTGTCTGTGACTTGTGCTCCAGGCGTATGCTGGTGGCGTACAGGGCCACAGTACATGCACAGAGTGGGTGTCACCCCTGTGCCATGGTGGACTGCAGGCTGTGTGTGCACAGTTTTCATGTGCCCACACTGGTGGCTGGGTTGCCACACTACTGCGTCCCTGTGTTGGTGTCCCCAAGGGTATGGGTGTGTGTTTGCCCTGCACTGTGTTGCATCCGGTGCGATGCATGCTCCAACACACCACTGTGGGTGTCTGTGCTGGCTGCTGTGGCTGTGGTGAGTCGCTGTGACACCAGTCTACTGTGCAGGTGCTGTGTCAATGGCAGTGGTGTCAGGGCGCGCCCTTTCCCGTGTGGGGTACCACTGTGGTGACACATGTTCGTTGTCTCATCTGTGCCTCAGGGGGCTTGTGCGTGTTGGCACTGTGTCTGCCGTTGTTGCATTGCCGTGTGCTGCCACCCACTGCTGGGTGCTCATGGTGGGTCTGGCTTGTATGGTTCTGTGGTACACGGGGTTGCAGTGTGATGGGGGTTGCATGGCGATTCCTGCAGTGATGGTCACTGCTCATGGGGGTGTCTTGGGGTCACAGTGCAGGGTGTGCTGTGCACGGGGGGGGGCTGCTGTACACTGGGGTGGTCCGCCCCCCTTGTGTGGCTGTCTCAGCTTGCCAGTGGGTGTGCGGGGGCAACATGGCCCGACTGTGCTTTGTTGGCTTGTCCCCATGAGCCGGTGGATATTCCGTCCCTCCCCCACTTATGCTGTGCTTGGGGTGTGGGGGTGCATTGTCAGTTCTGCAGTGTGTTCCTGTGCCCATCTGTGGCATGGGTGGTGGGCCACTGCCTACCTCCCTGGTTGTGCAGTTCCATTGCTCTGCTGCTGGGGGGCTCCCTGCTTGTGCTATGGCAGCTCTGGACTGCTGCTCTGGGCTGCCTTTGTTGCGCTATAGCGCATCGTATCTGCTCTGCTTCCCCTTCCTGGTTGCGCTATGGTGCAGGTTGTGCGATATTCAGACGCTGGCTGGTTGCACAATTTGGCTTCCTCCATGTTTGAATATCGTGTCTATTACGCATGTGCACAATGGACTTGTGCTTGCTCCTGCTATTGCACACATTTTGGGAGCAGTTTGAATATCTGGGCCTATGTGTCTCTTTGCTAAAAGTACACAGCCTGAAAAAAAACTCTCTAGAAACACACAGATTGAATGCAGTTTAAAGGGGGAAAAAAACAAAAAAAAAAAAAAAAACAACTTGCATTACATGTAAGACAGTTTGCAAGGCTAACCTACACGTAAATGTGGTATTTCACACCTTGCTGAAACTTGTTTTGTTGAATTATAAGTAAGCAGACAGCAAACTGTATAATCTAAAGGGTGCGGACACATCATGTTCTCATATGCTAATGCAGTTCACAGGCTCAATGAGATTTCAACAACCAGAAAATGGAGACACCCAGGCTAGTTACAGTGGCTGGTGTGAACAGTGAAAACAAACTGCAGCAAACACATGTATCCCCAACAGTTATATGAAAAGAGTAGTTAGTTGACAAGGGAACAAATGACATTTACAAGATATGAGGGTGTACTAATTCTTTAAAAAATGGCTGCTGGAGCCAGCCCAGTGGTGCTGGAGGTTGAGGCGCTGGTCGCTACACCTCATGACAGCGACCCAGGTTCAGAAACAAGCCTGGGCCACCAGGGGTCGGTGGGGGGAGAGAGGATCGAGCAACCAAAGGACTCCTCTCCTCTCTCAGGGGGAGGCCACACATTGTCCCATTCACTGATTGCTCTCTGGTGGTGAATGGAGGGCAATACGGGTCTGGAGGCACACTCCAACATGCCTACGTCAGTGGGGAGGGGGTGGGGAGAAAGCAAAGAAGGAAAAGAGCCTGGCAGGGATCCATGATGGTCTGCCATGCCGCGGGCCAACCCCGGGGATTCTGGATTGGGTCTCTGGGGAGGGAGCACCACCTCCCCGGCCCCACCATGGGGAGGGGGCAATCCACAGGGGAAGTACTGGGGGACGGCTAATTGCAGCACAGTGGGACCAGAGAGAGAGAGAGAGAGAGTTCCTCGGAGGAACTGAAGCACCTCCACAGCTGGGGCATGGAAAAATGAATATTTGGGGGAGAGAATGGCTGCCTTCTACTCATCCTCTGTTACCAGGCCCCTTTCTATCAGCCTTACAATTTTCACCCATTGTTCTTTTTCCCTAATGCATCTGCAAAAATGTTTCTCCCCTCCATAACACACAGTTCATTATCTACCTTAGCATCTGTAACTGCTTCTTGGCCTCCCTTATCTTAACTTGGTATTTACTCCATTCTTTGACCTCCTGCTTCTCTTTACATCTGATGAAGGCCCCTTTTTGACCCTCACTGCCTCACTAACTTTCTTAGAGAACTAGCTAGGTCTCTTCTGCTTGTTTCTCATGGTACCCATTCTCAAGCATTACTTAGTTGCCTCAAGAATGGCCCCTTTACTTACTCCCCACCCTGATTTTGTACACTGCAACCACTTATTCTGAATGAATTCCCTCATCTGGTCAAAGTCTGCCCTTCTGAAATCCTGAAATCCAGAACCTCAGCCTCTGATGAGAGTGCACTGTACCCAGGGCAGGTCTGAACAGGTACCCTGTGAATATAGTGCTTCAAAAACAGCACAGGAAGAACCGTGCTGTGTGAAGCATGAACACAGTTACAGTGACGGGGTGTAAGAGTGGAAAGCAAGTACCACTACCCCTGTCGCCGATGTCCACATTCAGGAAGCCCGAGCTGTGGTGCCTGGCCAAGTCACTCCCGTGGTGGAGTGACTAGGGCACTAGGACAGAACAGCAGTGGAGACCTGGGACTGTGGTTCAGTTCCACCCCAGGTCTCATGGTGTTGCGGTACTTTTTTTTTTTTTTTTTTTAATTAAACTACCCCCCCCCCCCAAGTTGATTATTTAAAGTCCAGGGAGGGGGATAAGCCCCACAGTGATTTCAATAGGGTGTGCACTATTCTTGTGTTGCCGCTGTTGTGCCCAACGTAGTCAGAGAACATTTTGTCTGCAGCATTGTTTGGTGCACTGTGTTTGGGTATTGTGACATGACCTTGTGCAGTTGAAGAATATGGTGTTATGGTCACTGAAACCTAGTGGTTCCCCAGCCCTCACTCTGCTTACTATTTCTGACATGGTAAGTATCGTGTCAAGAATGGCATTCTGCCTTGTGGGTTCCCTGGACAGCTGCACCAGCAGGCAGTTCTGCAACTTATTTAGCAGGATGCAGAACTGGCTGCACTCTGAGTTACACCTGGTGCTCCGGTGCATGAAATCCAAAAGAACACAGAGACAGAGTACTCAAGTGGCTACGCAAGTCCATGACTTTATATTGCCTTTTGTAAGGCATAAAGTGCTAGCTGTGCAAAAGAGATGTGCTACATATGAAATCTAGTCTCAGCTCTCTGGAGCCCCAGAACTTCAACAATTGTGTCTTCTTCAGGAGGCATGGCCAGTACACAGCAAAGTCTGCCTTTTATGGGACCCTAATAATGACATGTATATAAAGTCAGAGAGGTTCAACATGTAAATATAGGTACAATGTTTTAGGTATAAATTAAGTACAAACAGTAATATTAATGATCCTTCTTTAGCAGGGCCTGACTTCTAGTGCTCTGCTAATAAAATAATAAAACTAGAGAAAGGGGAGGTACCTTGGGACTGGAAAAAGGCAGAGGTGGCCACCCCCCTGCACAAGACTGGAAGTAGGGAGGAGGCGGGCAATTACAGACCTGTAAGCCTGACCTCAGTGGTGGGGAAGCTGATGGAGTCCCTGCTTAAGAAGGGGGTAGTGAAGTTCCTGAAGTCAAGCTGTGCAAAAGACCCAAGGCAGCACGGATTCACTGAGGGTAGGTCCCGTCAGACTAATCTTATCGATTTCTTTGACTGGGTGACCAGGGTGGTGGATCAGGGAGGAGCAGTGTATATGGCCTACCTGGATTTCAGTAAGGCATTCGACACCATTCCTCATAGAAGGTTGCTTAACAAACTGGGGAATCTGGGTGTGGGCTCTGAAAGTGGTAAAATGGGTTGGAAATTGGCTAAAAGGCAGGACCCAGAGGGTGGTAGTAAATGGCATAAAATCAGAAGAGAGGGAGGTGACCAGTGGGGTTCCACAGGGATTGATGCTGGGTCCAGTCCTAATCAATGTCTTCATAAGCAACGTTGCAGAGGGACTGGAGGGGAAAGTATGCTTGTTCACAGATGACACCAAGATCTGTAACAGAGTCGACACACAGGAGGGGCAAGATAAAATGAGACATGACCTGAGACTACTTGAGGAATGGTCAAGGGTTTGGCAGTTGGGTTTCAACACTAAGAAGTGCAAGATAATGTGCCTGGGACACAGACACCCCAGAGAGGAATACAGGATTGGGGGGTGCGGGTTCTAGCCAACAAGTCAGGAGAGAAACCTGGGGGCTATCATATCCGATGACCTGAAGTCAGCCAAACAATGTGAAAAAGCAGTGGGGAAGGCAGACAGAATGCTGGGGTGCATAAGAAGGAGCATAACCACCAGGAGTAGTAAAGTGGTGATGCCACTGTACAGATCACTGGTGAGGCCTCATCTGGAATACTGTGTCCAATTCTGGAGACCGCATCTCAGGAAGTATATAGATAGAATGGAAGCAGTCCAGAGAAGAGCAACAAAAATGATACATGGACTGCACCACGAGCCTTATAAGGAAAGACTCAAGGAACTAAATATCTATTCACTGGGAGAGAGAGAGAAAGGATATGATAGAGACTTTCAAACACCTTAGAGGAATAAACAGGGTACAGGAGGGGAGCATATTTCAGAGATGAAATTGGACAAGGGGACATAACAGAAGGCTGTAAGGAGGCTTTTTTTTTTTTTATTTAGTTGTTTAACCAGGTATAGCACACTAAGCTGGAAGCTTTTTTACAGGAGCGACCTGGGAGCACAAGGAGGTTAAGTGACTTGCTCAGGGCCACACAGTATGCAAGTGGAAGCTGTGGGATTCAAACCCAGGTCTGGTCTGCTGGATGTCACCAGATTTGCAGCTCAGAGCCTTAGACCACTGCGCTATACTGCCTCCTGGCTTGGGGGAATGCTAGGAAGTATTTTTTCACAGAGAGGGTGGTAGATCCATGGAACAGCCTGCCAGAGGAGGTGGTGGAAGCGAAAACAGTATAAGGATTCAAACATGCATGGGATAACCACAAAGGCAACCTGCTGTACAGCAGAGCGGGGAAAAAGGCAGTCCAGATAAGAGTAGGGATTGCCAAACCAAGTAGGGAAATGGGCAGACTGGGTGGGCTGTATGGTCTTTATCTGCTGACAGATTCTATGTTTCTATGTAAATGTCCCAGTCTATGTCTGGTGTTTGGGATCCCTCACCACCATCTCCCCCTTTGTAGACACCCTTCTCTATTTCTGCCTCTAGTTCGCTCTTGCCTTTGTTCCCTTTCTTGGTGATCTATAGACCATCACCATGTGCAACTTGCCATTAGAACACAATGAGGTATATGGCTATCTCGGTCAGCCTGCCCCTAGTCTCATGCCTCCATGGGATAGAATCCGCATCTAGAGGCAAGAAAAGAAAAAATTACTTACCATAGAAATATTGTTTCTTTTAATGGAGTCTTGCTGTATTCTTTATTTATTTTTTTTTATTTAGTTGTTTTAACCAAGTATAGCACACTAAGCTGGAAGCTTTTTTACAGGAGCGACCTGGGAGCACAAGGAGGTTAAGTGACTTGCTCAGGGTCACACAGTATGCAAGTAGAAGCTGTGGGATTCAAACCCAGGTCCGGTCTGCTGGATATCACCAGATTTGCAGCTCAGAGCCTTAGACCACTGCGCTATACTGCCTCCTTCTGACTAAATGCAGTTAGCCTTTCCAGTTCAACTGCCCCAGAGATGAAAGAGTTAACTCTAGCAAACGCATAGAACATTGAGCTTGGTCTTGGTTTTCAAACCCCTGTCCTTGGTACACTGTATGGACCCGTCAGATTCTTACAAACACTAAAACAGTGGCTGCTAAGCTATACTACATACATAACAATTAATAAAATAGGAGTCACAAGACTAACAGCCAAAGAAAAGGGCTAACTAGAAGACTCAAGTCAGAGATGCCCAAGAAAATGTCACCACAGTGGTGTAGCACTCAATAATTAGAACAGTTTTAATGTGGTGGCCCCCCCCCCCCAGGTTCTGTTAGGGGAGGCAGGTCAGAATACAGCAAGGCTCTATTAGAAGAAACAAGATTACTATGCTAATTTTTTTCTTCAAACAACATGAAGTCTTGCTGTATTCTGACTAAATGCAGACTACCAAGCAGTGCCACACACAGGTACACAGAACCTACTTAGGGAATAGCTCTGCAGTACTGCTGTGCCAAACCTGGCATCACTCCTGGCCTGGGTGTCCAGGCAGTAGTGTTTAGTGAATGTGTGAACAATTTTCCACGTATCTGCTTTGCAAATTTCGAGTAGGGGGATATCCCTGGCAGCTGTTTCCCTAGTAGAGTGAGCTATAAGACCAGCTGATGGCTCTTTTCCCAGTTTGCCATAGGAGAACTGGATGCAAGACATAATCCACTGAGCAATGGTAATTTTGGTGGGTGGTTTGTCGTTACCCACTTCCCCACAGATGAGAACAGCTGTGTACACTCATTCCTATGGGCCTTTGTCTGATCCAGATAGTAGCTAATAGCCCTCAACATCCAGGGTATGCAGTATGTATCCTCCTGAACTAGAATGTTCAATGAAGAATACAGGTAATGTCATGGACTGGTTAGTGGAAGTCAGAGACCACCTTTGGAAGAAATTTCCTGTTTGTCCTAAGGATGACCTTGTCCCTATGGAGTGCTATGTAGTCAGGCTCCACTGACAAGGCTTGTAGTTCACTAAGCCTCATTGCAGAGGTTATGGCTACCAGAAAGACAGTTTTCCATGTCAGGTATTTGAGTTCAGCAGAAGACATGGGTTCAAATTGGGACTGCATTAGCTGTGCTATACAGATATTCAGATGCCAAGAAGGGGTTGGCTCCCTGTGAAGGGGTGTAGGTGGAGCAACCTTTTAAAAAACTTCTTGAAGACTGCATGAGAGGCCAGGGAATGGACCCTTCCCTGCCAAGAGATAGGCAGAAACAGCTGCTGAATATACATTCAGAGAAGGCCAAAGGCCTAAGGAACGAAGGTGGGTTAAATAGTCCAACAGGACTGCCAGTCCAGCTGCCTGTGGATCTATTTCCTTTAGTGCACACCAGACAGTAAAATCTCCATCTGGAAGTACAAGTCTTTCTATAAACTTTCAAAATATCCAGAACCCCCTTCAAACAGATGCAAGCCTGCATACTCCAGGTCCTCAAGAGCCAGCTTGAGCCTGAGGGACTTGATGTTGGGGTATAGGATCCTCCCTTGAGAAGAGGTCAGAAAATTGTACCTCCTGGGGAAGCAGATCGGGCTGGTCATTGACAGAGACAGCAGCATGGGATACCAGGGCTGTCTGACCCAGTCCAGAGCAATCAGAATCACTGATGATGGCTGGCTCCTGAGTTTGACCAGAACTCTGAAGATCAGGGGAAAGACATACTGGAATTTGCCTGTCCAGTCCAATATCAGTGCATCCAGAGGCACAGAACCCAGAACTGGAGGTCTGCAGCAGAAATGGGGCAGCTGATTGTTTGAGGCTGCAAACAGATCCGTGGTGTGCCCCACCTCCTGAACACTGCATGCAGTATTTCCCTGTTCAGAGACCACTCATGGTGGCTCAGATTTATTCTGAAGGCATCTGCCAATACATTGTCCTTGCCTAGCAGGTGCATGGCTCAGATGGAGGTCTTGAGGGAATAAACCAGATTCCAGATGTTCATTGCCTCCGTACACAGAGGACCTCATCCCTCACAGCTTGCTGATGTAGTACATGGTGGTGGTGTCTGTCCTTACTTGCGCCATCTTTATGAATGACTGAAGAGCTAAGAACACTGCCCTGGACTCCAACAGGTTGATGTGGAACAGAGACTCCTGGTAAGACCATGTCCCATGAGCAGTGTGGTCCCCTAAATGAGCTTCCCACCCTAGGAAAGAAGCATTTTGTGATCAGAACCACTGTAGGAGAGTGCAGGGGGAATGGAACACCCTTCCTGAGGCTGTCCCTGTCCTTCCACCACTGTAATGTCTGGATCAGGGTGACTGTCACTGGGAACAGTTTGGACAGGGAATCCCTCTTCTTGGACCAACAGAAAGTACAGTTACGTAAGAACTTACCGTAACAGCAGATCTTCGAGAACAGCTCTTGCAGCAGGTAACACCATTAGGACTGAAGCCGGCAGGCGTCAGGACCCCACGGAAATCTTCTAGCTAGCAGTCTTCAGCAGGGACTGCCTGTGATGTCGGTCCGGCCCCCGACGTCAGACGTAGTACATAAGGAGGCGGTCCCGCCAGATTCCCCAGTTCTCCCGCCGGAGACTCCCAGCTGCAGGATGACATCAGAAGGGGAGACCGAGGATCCGCCATCGGAAGAAAAAGCTTAAGCTCCTGCCCAAGACTTGGTAAGCCATACCTCCTCCAAGGGGGAATGGCGGGCGGGAAGGCAGCTGCTGCAAGAGCTGTTCTCGAAGATCTACTGTTACAGTAAGTTCTTACATAACTGTACTATCTTACTTTGAGATACAGCTCTTGCAGCAGGTAACACCATTAGGACTGATTCCCAAGCAATAGTGCTTGTAAGCATTCTGGGAGGAGGAAATTGGGAAAGATCTTGAACAAGTCCTGACTCTAGGACAGGAGACCCTGTAGAATGCCAGGCCAAAACCGGCTCTCCACCATGATGTAATATCCAGACTATAGTGCCTAATAAACGTGTGCACAGAGCTCCAAGTAGCTGTGGCACAGATGGCCCGAGGTGGAGACATTATGCAGTGCCGCAAAGGAGGTAGCCACCCCCCTTGTCAAGTGCCCCCGTACTGAGCCCGGGAGGGGCTTCTGTTTGCTGTTGTAGCAAAATGAAATACACTGGACAAGCCAGCAGGAAAGGGTCTGCTTTGAGACTGGTTGGCCCAGCATTCTCTCAGCGAAGGAAATGAATAGTTGCTCCGACTTACGAAGCAGTTTAGTTCTGTTCAGGTAGTACCTTAAGGAGCGGTGAACATCCAGGGTGTGAAGCAACGCCTCTCCTCTATTAGAGTGGGAAAGAACTGGGGAATCTGGCGGGACCACCTCCTTGCGTACTACATCTGACGTCGGGGGTGGGACTGACATTGGGGGCGGTCCCCGCTGAAGACGGCTAGCTAGATTTCCGTGGGGTCCTGACGCCTGCCGGCTTCAGTCCTAATGGTGTTACCTACTGCAAGAGCTGTATCTCGAAGATCCAGAGATGAAATTGGATACCCCTCATCTGAAACCTGGCTCCTGGAACCACTGCTGTGGAAGCTGCCGTGTGCCCCAGGAGCTGGAGAAAATGTCTTGCCAGATGAGACACCTCTGGTTGAAAAGAGTTTGCCAGCTGAACGAGGTTGTCTGCCCTTTCCACTGGCAGAACAGCCTTTGCTGAACCGTGTCCAGCTCTGCTCCCATGAATTCTAGGATCTGGACAGGCTCCAGCACTGACTTCTTTAAGTTCACCAGAAATCCTAAAGATATGCAGGTATCCTGCACCAGACCCAAGGCATCCCTTACCTGCTGGGGGGACGGTCCTACAACCAACCTGTCATCCAGACAGGGAAACACGGACACTCCTTGTCTTCTTAGATGAGCTACAACCACTGCCAGACATTTTGTGAATGTTCTGGGGACCGAGGTAAGGCCAAAGGGCATTGCCTTGAACTGGTAGTGGCCTGAGGTTAATTTGAACCTTAAGTACTTTCTGTGAGAGTGTCTGATTGAAATGTGGAAATAAGCATTCTTGAGGTCCAAGGAAGCTAGCCAATCCCCTTGCCTGAGGGTAGGGAGGATTTTGGTTAGAGTTACCTTCTTGAATTTGGGTTTTGTCAGGTATTTGTTGAGATACCTCAGATCTAGAATGGGCCGTCACTCCCCAATTTTCTTCAGGGTAAGGAAATATCTTGAATACAATCATTTTCCTTTGTGAAGGAGATAAACAAGATCCACAGCTCTGTGCTTTAGAAGTGTGGTAACCTCTGCCTCTGAACTATTAGCATATTTGAATGACCTTGCTCGTTCTAGGAAACTGTTTGAAATTTAGAGTAAGTCCTTGGCTCACTACTTCCCGGACCCACTTGTCTGTAGTAATGGTTTGCCAGGCCTGGAAGCAGTGAGCCAACCTGCCCCCAACTGGCACAACAGGAAGTTGTTACCCCCTGTACAGACAGTTGGTGAGACTCCATTTGGAGTACTGCATCCAGCTCTGGAGACCCCATCTCCACAAAGACATAGACAGGAAGGAGGCAGTTCAGAGGAGGGAAACTAAAATGGTGCAGGGTCTGCAAGAGAAGCCATATGAGGAGAGGCTAAAGGAGCTTAATATGTATACCCTTGAGGAAAGGAGGGAGAGAGGGGACATAATAGAAATGTTTAAGTACCTAAGTGGAATCAACAAAGTCCAAGAGGGTAGTGTCTTTCAGAAAGAGATGTGCAAGAACAAGGGGACACAATTTGAAGATAGAGGTGGGACGGCTCAGGGGCAATGTGAGGAAGTATTTTTTCACAGAGAGGGTGGTGGACGCATGGAACAGCCTTCCTGAGGAGGTTGTGAGGTCTAAAACTGTGAGAGAATTCAGAATGCATGGGACAGACATAAGGCAATTTTTGTTGGGGGGTAGGAAGAAATAGGCTATTGGTTAAATAGGATCTGCAGCTTATCCTCTAGGTAGGGAAATGCGCAGACTAGGAGGGCCAAGCGGTCCTTAACTGCCATCAAAGTCTATGTTTCTAGGGAGGCAGCCCTGGCTCACACATCAGAGTGTCTGCTTAGCTGGGGTCCTAGGCTGAGATGTGGAAGCAGCCCTGCTTACACCCCTCCTGCCTCTGCCCCTGAAGAATCCTCTCTGCTGCTGGTAAGCAGGGAATGCCTGGGCCTGGTAGAAAGGCCTTTGATAAGGCCTGCCTCTGCCTGACTTAGGCTACTGCTTTTGTGGAGTTGCAGCTTTTTCTTAAGCTGCTGCACTCCTGTAATCAGACCTGTATTTATCAATTTTCTTCATGCATGTCTCAGTTTGTTCCCCAAACACAGAATTCTGGACAGCAGGGAAGTCCATAGCTTTTGACTGAGTGTCCTGGGAGAGACTGGTACACCTGAGTCAAGAGAATCTTCTTAGGGAGACTGCAGTAGCCATGACCCTAGAGGATATATCATGAGTCCACAGCAGAGTGAAATTGGACTTTGGATGCCTCAATGCCATCCTTGACTATCTGCCCCGGATCCTTAGCTAGTTGAGGTAGAGCAGTCTTAGCCAATTCCAGAACAGATTCCCATCTGGATTTCTGTTATCTAGAGACATATACAAGTGTAGTGTCCAGTTCAGCCAACCTCAGTAAATAAAAAAGTATTTAAGGAGAGCAGCTCACTACCAATCAAGGCATTGAAAACAACAAAACAAACTGGTAGAACTCACCACCCAGTTTAATACATTTTATACTGTTTTTGTTTTGTATACTTTTTTCTTTTTTTTCTTTCAAAGACATAATTTCATCAGAATACAGTGCACAGATCAATTCCCAAATGTTTTGGGCAGATGCCCTTCATCAGTGAGGCACATTTCATCTATAAAAAATAAAATCATAATTTATCATTCTTTTATAAGCATAACTCCTCTCGTTTGTTCATTTTATAAAATATAAAAAAAGTTTCAAAATTGAGTCACAAATCCTCACCTGTAGCCTCTCTAGTTTCAGCCTATTACAAATTGGTAAATCTAGTGCAAACTTTTAATATCTGTAATCATTAGAAAGGAAACAAAGTAACCAAAAGTCACCTATCGCCATTTTGCACAAGCATCGCCACCCGTTTCCCTGATATGCTTCAAGCCCTTAGAAACTCTCTAAATGCCTTTGATTATTCAGAATCACAACTACATATTCCTGCATTCAAATCCGCTGTATACATTTCCCCATAGTATTAATTTTACCATTTCACATTACACTTGCTTCAAAATAAAGGTAAACCCATGTACATCGCAACTGTTTCTATAAGCATCCAACATGTATATAAACTTTTCAACTCTAACACCAGTTCTTACAAATACATGTAGCAATTTTATTCCAGTTCCTCATACAATATGAACCTCTCAAACTTTGTTTAATTAGTTCCATGTTAGAACACTGCAAAAAAAATAAAAAGACTTAGTTTTTTCCACTGCATAACGCTGTAACTATTTACCCCGTTTACCTCTTTTTTTTATCCGATAATCTAAGTGTGAGAGATAAAAATACTCCACATAAACATTTTTCAAACATTTGTGCCACCAAGTTTATTATTCACAACCCATTCTCCTGTTTATAATTCTTGAGTGTTATAGAGTGTCAAGGCCTCACACCTGCTCCCTTTTGGTTACTTCTCTCCTAAGGTTTTCTGTTTCAAACAAATAACAGATATTTAATTTGTCTAACTTCACTTCTCTGTGCTCCATTCATTATTTCTCTCTTCCTCTAAAACCATTACAAAGTAGTTTAATTCGGAACGTACTTTTTTAGATGTTCTCTTTCTCAGCATTTGGGAATACGCTCTCTACCTTCCTTCAGGCATGAAGGTATATTTTGGCGTTCTACGCACTTTAAAAGTAAAAAGATGACTCACTGCAGAATCGGGCGTTCAGGTAGGCGAATCTGGTCATGTGGCCAATTTGCTCATACCCTGTGTGCCCAAACTGCTTGTAAGCAGAGCCCGGCAATAGAAAACAAAGTTGCAAAGCCAGACGTCTCCACAATTTATGATTTTTATGAATTTCAAATGCTCTCTGTGCTTCAGTCTATCAGTTCTTTAGTCTTATTTGATTCTATCACTACATTTTCGCCTTGACACTCTAATACTCAAGAATTATAAACAAGGAGAATGGGGTGTGAATAATAAACTTGGTGGCATATTTGAAAAAAATAAGTTTGTGGAGTATTTTTACCTCTCACATAGATTATTGGATAACAAAAAGAGGTAAATGGGGGTAAACAGTTACAGCGTTATGTAGTGGAAAAAATATTTTTTTGCAGTGTTCTAACATGGAACTAATTAAAGTTTGAGAGGTTCATATTGTATGAGGAACTGGAATAAAATTGCTACATGTATTTATAAGAACTGGTGTTATAGTTGAAAAGTTTACATACCCGTTTGATGCTCATAGAAGTAATTGCGATGTACATAGGTTTACCTTTATTTTGAAGCAAGTACAATGTGAAATGGTAAAATGAATACCATGGGGGAATATATATATATATATATATATATATACACACACACACACACACACATATATACATATACATACATACACATATATTGAATGCAGGAATATGTATTTGTAATTCTGAATGGTCAAAGGCATTTAGAGAGTTTCTCTAAAGGCTTGAAGCATATCAAGGAAACAGGTGGTGATGCTTGTGCAAAATGGCGATAGTAAGTGACTTCTGGTTACTAGGTTTCCTTTTTTAATGATTACAAATATTAAAAGTTTGCCCTGGATTTACCAATTTGTAAAAGGCAGAATCTAGTGAGGCTACTGGTGAGGACGTGTGACTCAATTTTTTTTTACATTTTATAAAAAGAACAAACAAGAGGAATTATGCTTATAAAAGAATAAATTATACTTTTACTTTATTTTTTATACATAAAGTGTGCCTCACTGATCAAGGGCATCTGCCCGAAACATTTGGGAATTGATCTGTACACTGTATTCTGATGAAATTACATCTTTGAAAGAAATAAAATGAAATAAAAACAGTATAACATTTATTAAAACTGGGTGAGTTGACTATCTACCAATTTGTTCTGTTGTTACCTAGAGACGTATGCCATGTATGAAGCTTGTCTAATCCTCAATGAGGCAGCCAAGTACTGCTTCTTGGCCATGGCATCAATCTTCCGAGAGTCCTTCTCAGGAGGGTGCAAAGCCAAAGGGATGCCACTCTTATC
Organism: Neoceratodus forsteri; assembly: GCA_016271365.2. NCBI lineage: Eukaryota > Metazoa > Chordata > Ceratodontiformes > Ceratodontidae > Neoceratodus > Neoceratodus forsteri. Next base: position 21,020,256 of record CM028135.1, on the reverse strand, counting down.
ACAAGCAGCAGCCTGAACAACTCCTACATGGCTACAATGGTTATACAGGAACTCTGTACCATTGCCAGGCAACATATACCTCCTGACTTACGAAGAGGAATTTTGAGTCTCTTAATGACAGTAACAGCCATCATTTCAAGGAAGTCTGACTCCATCTCTTCTTCAGCTGCCTCAAGAGTAGGTAGCAATAAGGTCTCAGCAACATTTTTGAGAACAAATAAGACCCCCCAAGGCTGCCTGGGATGAGAAACAGACTCTGGTCTATCAGGGGAGACATCAGGCTCAGTGGGGTCACCCAAGCCTTCCTCTTCCTCCTCCTCTTCTCCCTCCCACTCAAGTTCATAATAGGCCTCTGGATCATAAGAACCAGTGGGCAGTGAACCGAAAGGTGGCCGAACTACAGTATGCTGTTTCTGAACTGGTCTGTAAGGCTTGTACAATCTGTATCGCTTTAGCAATCTTCTCGGTGGCTGGAGCTGCAAATGTTGGCTCTGAAGCAGTAGATTTTCTTTTCCTTTTTGCAGGTACAGACTCCTCAGTATCTGCCTTCCTTTCGGTCGAAGAGGTATCGCCTTGGTCAGAAGGCACCTCCTCCGTTTCTCCAGCTCTCTGAGGAGCCGAACCGGACCAGCCATCTGGATCAGCGGATTGTTCGGCCACTCTTTCCATAAGCCTGGCTAAATGCTTATCCAGCGTAGCTTTTGGAAAGTTTTTACACTTTTGGCAGTCTGTTTTTAGGTGGTCAAACCCCACACAATATACACATACGAGGTGGGGATCAACACTGGCAAACACCTCCCCACACTCTGTGCAGTGCTGAAACCCAGTGGGACCAGTCTTTTCCTTGGGTTTCTCTGACGTAATGCAGTGAAAGCCAAGTTACTCTTTTATGTGGCAGTCAGGCCTGAGTAACTAAATGTGTTTTCAGTTAGTGACCAGTTGAATGGTTGATTTAAATAAACAAGAAAAAGTCTCTTTTTTTTTTTTCAAACTGAAAACCATCAAATCCCAAACCAAATAATGAAAAACAACTTAAACTTTACCTCAAAAGAATTCACTCTGTTTCTTCCCAGTTGTGCAAACCATAGGAGAAACTTAAGACTTACCCAACTTGGAGAAAACATAAGCTAGTCTAACCTGTACCATAGAACAGAGGCTTGAAGAACCGAAAAATGAAATACGGTTTGAAGAAACCGTCAAAAAAAACACTCTTAACTGAAGAAAGCAAGGAGAAATCTCCAGAGCGACTTCACAGGCAGGCGGAATAAAGAATCTGACGGTTACCTAGAATGTACCAGGGACAGGGGTTTGAAAGCCGAGCTCAAGCTCAAAGTTCCATGCATTTGCATAGAATTAACTCTCACCTCTGGGGCAGTTGAACTGGAAAGACTAAGTGCATTTAGTCAGAATACAGAAAGATTTCATGTTGTATGAACCGTGACTTAGGATTGCCAGATACTGGGTCTGGCCCTTGCCCATGGGGATTCAGATCCCTGGTGCTACTGTGCTGGTCTTCCAGAGAACTCAGACTTAAGCCACAGGCCTCTGCCAGTTCAACTTTCTCATCTGTATCTTCTCCATCTTTTCAGACACCTGAAGCAGATGGTGCAGAAGCTATCAGGTGACCGTTCGTGAGGGTGGGTCTCCAACAGGCCCAAACTGTCCCCAATCTCAGCCTCCTGAGACCAGCACCAGAGGGAGACAATGCCATCTGAACCCTGGAGCCCTGCTACCATTCCTGGACCTGCAGTCCCCCAGCTAGATGTAGTTGAGGAAACAGCAGGAGGTGCTACCTCTGGAACTGATACACACTGGTGCTGTGAAGTAGAACACCACAAGAATTGCCTTTCAGTGAGCTGGAACCCCTATTTATATTTATTTAAGAGATTAACCAGACAGGCATACTGAGCAGGGAACCACTCGTTTCCAGATGTGACTAGCGGGCAGGAAATATTGTCCGGGAACCTTCCTAACCTACGGGCAACTGCCGGTACAAGGTCTAGCACCTAGACGTACCGTCACCAAGCAGTAACACATTGCAAAACAGGATGAAGAGCACTAACATTTCAGAATATTTCACAGGCCTAGAACTAACCCTGTAGGTGCACTTTAAAAAACACAAGCACTTTATTTTAATTTGTTCACAGGCCATATAAGGTCACCTCAATGTAACACTTCAGCATTGTAGGGGTCCTGCTAACCCCAGTTGTGACAGCTGGGTCACATACCTGAATCCTATTCTCCCATCTGCCTTTTCTCTAATGAGGAGTCCCTACTCCTGTAGCCTGTCTCTGTACTTCCAGGCTCTTCATACCCGATTAGTAATTATCCTTTTTGCTCAATTCTGAACCTTTTTCAGTTCCAGTGTCGTCCTTGTGCAGTGCCCAGAACTCAACATAGAACTCTGAGTGAGGCCTACCAGTGCCTTGTACAGTATGACTTTCCCTTATTTAGGGGGGGAAATGTCCATGCTTGGTTATCTAAGATAAGTATAGCTTTGGCGGGAAAACACAGAATTAAACATAGGTAGGCACAGATATACTGTATACATAAGTAGATATAGATAGACACACAAGTTATTGTCAAGCTGACAGCCATTTCACTCTCACATGCTACTGGAACCCCGCCCATTCTTGTCTAGGGGCTACTGTAGTTTAAAGCCAACTAAAGGACTTTTGTATGAGTCACACTCCTCTGAATGAAGAGGCTGTCTGAGAACATTCCAATGCAATCCTTTTCTCACTGTATTCACTGTTCAAGAAATACAATTCATTTTGCTATTGCTATGAGCAGGAGAAAAACAGTGACTCAGCATTCTGGTTTCAGCCAACTGACGGAAGGACTGGCCTTACCGTAGTGCAAACTGCAGTTTCTGAGAGAAGAGCAGATCCCAAGAAGCTTTTGCTGTCCAGCTGACATCTCATTTGTTTTCAGTGCCTCTGTTCCAGTTTCTAATGAATATATCGCTAAGTCTCTGTACTTCGTCCCTTAGAGTTTAGATTCTTAGGAAGGATTCAAAAACTAGCAAGAAACTCTATATTCGTCCCCACACTGCACCTGAAAACAGAGGCCCACATATTGCGAGGGTTGTCGGTGGCGTGGCAATATTCAGAAGCCCCCGATGCACCCCGCAAACCCGACTGTGCCACGTCTTCACTCTTCACAGTCAGACCGCGAACTGAGGAAATCAGCTATGTGGCTCAATGTATTTCAATGGGGTCTTGAACTTAGTGGCATAACTTGTTAACTAAAATCACCTACAGGCTTCAGAAATCTTTGTAATAAAAGACACATCGTTCATTCAGAAGTATAAAGCAAAAGCTTGCTCCAAGGTCAGTTTACATTAAATTCACAGCACACTGCCATAAAGTTTTTGCAAACGCATATCACAGCAAAATTACTTGAAATAGAATTTTAAAATCCTCCTGTGCAGCTTACTCTTGCAACGAGTCGACTTTTATAAGAAACGGTCAGCAGTATAACGTGAAATATGCATTACAATTCAGAATGCTGTTTATGCATATTGTGTCAAAGGTTGTTCTAAACACAGTTCACCCTTAATTCGTAACATACTGCCATTGACAGAAATTCACTGTTTAAAATTCATTTTTTTCAGCAGTGCAACTTGAATCTCCTATGCAAAATGTGTTTAGAATGAGCTCCTCTTACATATGAATCTTTCAGCAAAAACGGTTATGAAATATACTGTAAACTTTAGGGTGCTTTCATGTAAATAGTGCTCAAAAGAGTGAAAGAGTCCCAAAACAAAAGTACACATGGCATATCCAGCAGTTAATTGCCCTTCCCACTACTGAAAGCTCACAAAAAATGAAAGGCAGTTAGCTGTTTAGAGAAATTACAAGCTGGGGGGGAGGCACTAAAAAGTCACATGAATAAACAGGCACCAGAATCAGCACACTGAATACTCAGCACGGGAACACCTCAAATTGCCAAGTCTCCACCCACAATATTAGGAGCCATCCTGCCCCACATATTAAAATTGCTGAGGTCATATAACGATCCTGGAAATGATTCTCATAGGCTGCACAGCTTAATGCAGCCGAAATGTGCCCAACATTTCTCACTGTTAATCGGCCCCACAGATTGTCACACAATGCTTGGGTCATTAAAATGACCCCTAAAGGAGAGTAACTCGGGCTGAATAACTGGCTATAACAATCAAGTGTACCAGAAAAGCTTGTGGATAGCTATCGCTGTGGGTAACCTGATATTCAATGGTGAAAGTTGTTAGAATCCTATTGGAACTTTTTAAGGGAGTGTTCACCTTCTGTCCAAATGAGGAATATGTCATCTGTGTCTCCGAAACAGGCTAAGTTTATAGGGGTGATGTTAAAAAAAACTTCTAGACAGGCCATGAAAAGACTGGCATATTGTGGTGCCATTTTTGTGCCCATAATATTGATGTTGTGCTTCCTTATTTCCTTTGTAAATAATGTATTTTAACCTTTCACCATTTTTAGGTGTGTGTGACCAGTTTAAAACGGTGTATTGCTTTAAGAAGTCCATGCATTTTTGATATAATTATGTATGAGAATATTTAAATGTCTGATTCTATTGGTCACTGGTGTGTATATGAAGAGTTTCATTTGAGCTGAACTCCACCCCTTGAGAAAGGAGCTGGTGCTCGGAAAGAGCATGGGGAGTTCTTTAGGGGAGTCTGGTGGCACTGACTGTACAGATTTTAACATGAAGAAGAAATAAAACGTTTTTACTACGGTCTCCTGAGTGCAGGCATTCCTTTTTTCTGTATCAGGGTTTTTGTGCTGACCAGATCTGTATTACTCATGAGATAGGTCACGGGGACTTATTAGAAGAGGTTACCTGGAAAGACCATCACTTACTCAATTAAATAAAAATCTGCACCAGGCTTAAACCCTCCCAACCCCCAAAAGGAATGGTGTTCGAGCTGTACAAAAGGAACTGGTACACATCACCTTAAAGTACTGATCACTGGCAAGTCTCTGGTTTCTAGCACACAAATATTAGCATGCTGCCAGTCACCTATACTAAACACAGGATAGAATGGATGACAGATAACATTTTTAAAACTTGGTTTCACAATGACTTTGATGCCAGGTGTCAAAGTCCATCTGAGATCAATGACTCTCCCTCCCAGAAGTGTTCTGCTCAATGACAGCGACCACCCTGTTTTGCTGAAACAGCTGAATTTGCTGTGTGTAGTGATTTCCTCCAAGTCAATATTACCTCAAAACTACAGTCCGTGGACAAGGGTATACTTGTTTGTTTCATTTTTAACCTGGACGTGGACTGGGTACAGCCCTTTTTCAGCCACGCCTGGCTACGCCACAGCACATTTATGGAAGCAAACTGCTTTCATGGGTTTTCTTGCAGAGGAAAGTGAGATGCAGACCCTGAATGAGCTGAGCAAGAAACTGAACTTCAAAGATGCCTGCTATCTGCTTCTTGAGCCTTGGTCCAAGCTACAGCAAGAAACAGTAGCAAAATGCTGGGACAAGTCAACAGTTTTGACAGAATCCAAGGTACAATTGTCCAATACAAATGAGAAACGAGAATAGGCTTTCAACAGCTCACTCAGCAAACTGCAGTTCCTGCAGATGTAATCAAGCCTGGGTCACCTGCGAGGAAAATAATGATGGACATGGCAAGCTCACAGACTGTATTGTCGCAGTTGCCCAGAATAACACAGAAACACAGACAATGTTGGCAGGAAAAAGACCATTGGTTCATCAAGTCTGTCCTTTATTGTTCACCCTGTTCCTTCCATTCAGGAACCTGATGATCTCTTATTTCTTCCCTCTCGATTCCGGCCTACAGCACGAACATGTTCAGTGTTTTAAATCAATCCTTGTATGTCTACCACGTTTGCCTGGAATCATTTTGGCTACCCTACGCTGCACTGTCTCCAGCCTGTCTTTGTCTTACATTTGCTGAGGATTGCAGAACTGGGCACAGTATATGTATATCAGATCATGCCTCACTAGTGATCTACAGAGAGGTAGTATTACCTTTTTCCTCCTGCCACTGAAACCCCTCCCAGTACATTCCTACATCCTGGTTGCCTTGTTGTAGGCCTTGTCTAGATTGTTTTAGGGAGTCGCTTATGATGACCCCCAAAAGTAGTGAACCGTTTAATCCCTCCCATCCAATATTCTGTCCTCAGATTCCTGTTCCCTTTTTTTTTTTCTAATTATTTAACCAAGAGTGACACACTAAGCTGAAAGCTTGTTTACATGTGCAACCTGGGAGCACAGGGAAGTTAAATGACTTGCTCAGGGTTCCACAGCATGCAAGTGGGGGCTATGGGATTCAAACCCAGGTCTCCAGATTTGCAGCTCAGAGCCTTAAACCACTGCGCTATACCATGCATTGCCTTGCAATTTCTGGTGTTGAATTTCATCTGCCAAACTGTGGACCACCTCTACCTCTCTAACCTATGCAGGTCCTTTCTGCTGCTCCCTTATCCCTTCCATGCCGCCCACCCTGCCACAGAGCTTAGTGTCATCTGTGGAGAGACTCATATTGCCCTGTATTCCTTCTCCTTAGTCACTGATGAAAATATTGAAGAGGACTGGACTCAGAACTGACCCTTGTGGCAACCCACCTGTGACCTTCCTCTCCCCTGACTTGACTCTTATTTATCACCATCTGCTACCTTTCTCAACCAACTTTACACCCATCTTACTAGATACTTCACTGCACCTAGATCCCGTAACTTCTTCAGCAACCTTCTGTGTGGTACAGAGTCAAATGACTTGCTAATGCCGAAGTGAAGTAAATCCACTCCTTGTTCCTGATCCACTGCCTTAGTAACCCAAAGAATGCTATTAGGTTGGTCTGACAAGACCTCCCTGACATGAACCCATGCCGTTTACTATCCTGGAGTCCAATTTTCTCTAGGTAGTCTGTTGGGTCCTCCTTGACTAGCGTCTCCAATTTATCCACAATGGAGGTATTGCAAGACAAACATGCCTGTAGTTACCAGTTGCTCCCTGTCACCTCCCATGTGGAGCAGAGCCACGTCTGCTACCCGCTAATCTTTCCAGCAGGTCTTGATGCACAAGGGGAGGAAAACGGTTTATGTAGTAATGCTGTCCAGATCCTGACTGCCTCAGAGGCAGCTGATGTATTTGACAAGTACCTTCTCTGGACAGAAAGCCAAGCAGACATGGATTATGTAGACACCCTTCTGACAAGACTGAGACAGCAGGCTATCCAGAGAAGGAATCAAAGTATTAAAAAAAATAAATAAATAACAGTGCACAGTCATGGAGTATTTTAACACTGTATAAAGTGTGTGCCGTTATTTGCGTCTTAAAGAGGGAATAGTCAGCTCTAGAAGTCCCATATAAGACTTTTTTCTGCTGACTTGCAAACTGACATTATCTGTAACTATAAATCTCAGAATCTCCTGCTGCAAACCAACTGAAAAAAATTATAAAAAGGCTCTCAGAAATGCTGCAATCTGATTGGCTGTTAGGATTCCAACAGCCTTACATTAATCCATGTTATACTGTCATGTACAGCCTGATCACCATGGCACATGGATTCTTCCTGTCAGCATTCCATCCTGTAGTACTGCTGAATGTGTGGAATGATGCATTCTGATTTTGAACCAGCATTCTTAAACTGTTGGTGGAAGAACTATTTTATTAAAAATCTCCCTCTAAATGAGGAAAACATTCAAAAAATATACTTTTAACATTTTTCTTTTGGAATATTGTTTATAATAGCAATAAGGCACTCCCAGGAGTTAAATTAACAGTCAGTTAATCACCCCTTGGGGCAATATGGCACTCGGCTGTGCCTCGTGCCACATTACACCCCTAGGGGGTGATTAACAGACTGTTAATCTAACCCCTGGTCATGCCTTATTGCCTAAAAAAAACAATGGGTGAAACTCACTGAGAAAGATGTTACGGTACAGCTTAAGATGGGGTTTCTGAGGACTTCAGATATGCTCTGTGGACTGCACTAGTGCGATTACGCAGAAGAAATCCAGGTAGTTGTAACGTTTACGCTGACACAGTCATCAAATGACGGCACAAATAATGTAAACAATCTGGAAACATGACACATAGCTCAGTTATGTTCTTTTAATTTTTACTGTCTTAATTTAATTTTTTTGTTATAAAATCAACCAGCAAAGTCACATCCAGTAGAAAATGTGTCTGCAAGGTCTTTCTCCCACTTCTGGCAAACTCAATATAATAAAGTCTATTATGCCAGTGGCAGTTTTGCACTGTACAGGTCCACCACAGATACTGTCCTATCTTTCCTGTCCGATTAGCTCTCTGTAAGAGAGCACTTTCCTTCCACATATTCCAATGCTTTTTCCTTCACTGCACGTACAGTCTCTTTCGAGCCATGCTGTTTCTCATAATCCAGGTAACGCTTGAAGAAGAACTTCATTCTCTTCGGTGCCAGACTAAGGTGAGTGACACGTTCAAAGATGTCTCTGGGAGGAAAATTATGAGAGGGACACTGTAAGTACTGAAACACTGCAATATCCACTTCAAAAGGAGATGTTCTTTTTCTGTGTTATGCAAGGCTCTCTACATAGCAGTTTTTGTTAAGTAACCACTCTGGCCAACAATTCAAAAAATCTAACTAGTCAAAGTAAAATGTCGGCTAGCCAAAACACCTGCAGTTTGCTCAGTGCAGCAGCCCTAACCCCCAGTTTGGGGATTTGGACTGTAAGTCCTAAAGTTCTGGAAAAATATTTCCGCAATTCGGGAACTTAAAAAGAAAAAACCATGAGATGCCCCTACAACAACCTAGCAATCCCCTCACTGCAGCCACCCGCCCCCCCCAAGGTAGGGCACAGGCCTTGCTGCTCTAAAAGCCCTTTGATAGACTCCCATATAAAAAAGCAAGGATCTCTTTGAAATGGAAAAATACTTCTGAGCTCACCTGGTTTTTAGAGATACGGTATTCCTTGTAAATCAGTGCAAGCTCAATGGGAATTTTTAACATGTTCATGTTTTTTATGAAAAAAAAAAAAAAAACACATTACCACTACTACTACCACCACCACCAACCACCTTGAAACTACATTATAATTACTGGCAACCCCCTTATCAAACTGTTTTCAATCATCTTAAAAATGCCGTAATAACTCAAAACCGAGTTATTACGGCATTTGCAAAACCACCTGTCTCCTTTGTGTGTCACTCATCTGTATTCTGCCTTTTCATTGGTTCGCGCTCTGTGAGTGGGCGGGCTGAATAGCTTTAAAAAAATGGCGGCTCGTTTTCTCGCTTGCCGACAAGCTGTTTTTATTTACCACCCTCCCCATCTCTATTTGATTTTTAAATGTTTTATCTGGTTGATCCCACCTTCCAAATAGAAAAGGACTATCTGGTTGATCCTCACGTGTCTCCGGATCGGAGATGCCGCTGGAAAAAAGGTCAGTCTGAAAGAGAAACGGAGAAAGAGAAAGTGTGTGTGAGAGAGACAGACAGTGTGTGTGTGTGTGTGTGTGTGTGTGTGTGTGTGTGTGTGTGTGAGAGAGAGAGAGAGAGAGAGAGAGAGTGTGTGTGTGTGTTTGTTAATAGCAGATACTGAGACAGCGTAAACTCTGCATTTTTAAGATGCTTGAAAACAGTTTGATAAAGGGGGTTGCCAGTAATTATAAAAAATAAAAAATAAGCAACTGTGTGTATGTGGATTTTTTTAACACACCCTCGGTGTGTGATTACCTCATAAACCTCTCGAGCTTCGCTCCCGAGGTTTATGGGTTATCACACACCTTGGGTGTGTAAAAAAAAATCCATAACACACAGTTGCCTATCTATTATTCTCTATACAATGGAGCATGCTGTTATTTTTGAAAAAGGTGCGTGTTGCTGAAATGAAACCAATGGGCCTCTTTACAGCTGTGAATTGGTTGATGAGAATGAGACACTGAACAGTAGAGGCCGCATGCTGCTGCTATCCTGGCAGCCACGTATTATACCACCAAGGGTTTCTACTGGCTTCAACAAGTGCTGTAATGAAACAGTCACTGAAAACCAAGTGACACAGAGAATAATGTATGGGCAACCATACACAACAAGGTTGTGTTTCCATCGAGGGGTTGAGATGACAGCATGCAAAGCTCAAGAGGTCCATGCTGTCATCTCAACCTCGAGATGGAAGCACATGCAGAGTTGTGTGGTTGCCCATACATTTTTTTTTATAGTATATATTTATTTTTTTTGTTTCACACCACAGCGACAGACCCCCTACTGAAGCGAAGACAAAAAATGTTGCCATTTCTTTGTTCTATTCAATAATCAAAATCAAAATTGACAGACTTTTGAAAGTTAGAAGGTACAACTTTGGGCACTGAGTGGTTAGTAAGTGTGCAGCAATAAGAAATTTAAAACTGTATGATCTTTGAACTGTGCAGCACAATCATTCGGAATGCGCACAATGGTTCAGAATGTGCACAACAAGATTCTGAGCAGGCCGATTTTTATACAGAACAAAGGTTAACCGTATAGTATAGAATGATAGATGGCAATAATATATACTGTAAGGTGCATGCTTTACAATTAGGTATATGTGTATTAACAAGTGCAAGTACAGCGGACAAGGAAATAATCCCGAGCTATTAGTTTAAAGTAATGGTGAGATATTTATGTATTTATTTGAAATTTGGTAACCGGAAAAGGCACACTGAGCAGCCAAAGCTCATTTCTAGGTACAACCCAAGTGAGAGGGAACAAATAGTAGGTAGTAGCAATGAAACGAATATGGTACAAAAAAATCCAGTACATAAGATCACTCAAAACCAAGAAATCCGTTCCAGTCATTTGGCTGGTATAATTCACAATAATGTTGTAGATCAATGCAGCCTAGGGCAAAAATCTATTAACTATAGGAGAGAGGGTTGGACAAAAACAAAGAGAAGAATATACACAAAGGGTAAAAATACAACTGCGGCAGATACGACAGACCACAGGTTGCTTGTCCCTCAAATTTCATCTGCTCATTCTGGCTTTCTACACTTGATGCCATAAAGGCCACCGATTTAGAGTTTTTACCAGAAAAACATGTTAAATTTCCAGAATATGTACCATCTACACACCGATGAAAAACAATTTCAAGGAATTTGGCACTTTATAGCAGATCAGTGAATCTAAAGAACTTTTTTCTTTACATCGCTTTCTGTAATATTTTAATTTTGCTTATTTACTCTGCTATATATTGAGCCTTCTCTTATCCCGATTATTCATTATACGTATACTAAAAAACTGAAAGTAGAATCTTGGTAAAATCCAGAAATTAGACTAGCAATCGCCAGTGCAATCCTGGACTTCCAAATCTTGAAAATGGAATTTCGTTACTTATCAGTATAAATCAGTGGCCTTGGTTCTACTTACGATCACAATTGATTGCTGGGGAAATGATTATACTGTTACACGCAGTACATTATGACACCATGTGTTGACATACAGAAAATCCTATGGGCAAGGACGTTTCCATGCGAATTTTCTTAGTACTGGACAACATGAGGAATACAAAAACAGGAAATGTAGGAAACATAACTAAAAGTAAGGATTATTCCCAAAGTTTTCCCAGTGTGCATCACTGCTTTTTTTTTTTATTCAACCAATTACTTCACAGACCTGTTAGCACTTTCAGTGCTAAAATAATTAAACCAAAAAATTTCCTCACTTGGGAAACAGTATAGTGCAGTGGTTAAGAGCACTAAGTGGCAAACCTGGAAAAATGAAAATTACATACTCACTGTAATTGTTGATCTTTCAGAATATCTTCACCATTTATTCCCACTTATAGGTCTAGGCCCAGAGGCACTAGGATCCCATGGGAGCAAAATCTTTTGTAGCCTAGGACACCATCATCGGTACTGCCCATGAGGCAGACTTAGTGGTGTCGCACGCCTGGGTTAGTAAGTAACTGATGCCAGCCCCCTACCCTCCTCAGTTCTGTTTGGAAGGAGAAAAACTAGTGGGAGAGAAGAGAAAAAGCGGACTATAGACTCCCAGCCCAAAGGGATAGGAAAAGGATATATGATATAAAAATCATAAAAAGCAATAAATACAGGTTACTCACCTGTAACAGGAGTTCTAGGAGTGGTATATGTTGTTTTTCCACACTGTCCGGGCAGGTTCCTTGCCGCTTTAAATCTTGCTGGAAGGTCTTCAAGCTGGCTATTCCCACCCACCTGGGTGGTAAAACCCTTGACTCCGCCCCATGACACCAGATCTAGCCAGCCAGGTTCGGATGTCGAGGTCGGTGGGTCATGTGATGAACAACATCTACCACTCCTAGAATTCCTGTTACAGGTGAATAACCTGTATTTTAAGGGACGTGAATATGTTGTTCAATCCATACCGTCTGGCAGACTCCTAGCAGTTCTCCAGGAGAAGGGAGGCAAGACGTGCACCCCCTACTTAGGGAATAAGGACTGGAGACCTGAGGTCCCAAAACCAGCATCCCAGCGTGACTCAAGGTCAATGTGGTAATGGGAAATAAAGGTGTGTGCTGACTTCCAGGTAGCAGCCCTGCAGATTTCCTGGATAGGGACGTCCCTAGAAGCAGCGGTATGGCAGGTAGAATGAGCTCTTATCCCTTTGGGAGGCTCCATGCCCATCAACCTACATAGCAGAGATCTATGCAGGAGGTGACCCACCTGCTTATCATCCGCTTGGCTGCAGGTCTGCCAGGTGCGGCTTCAGTGTAGGTGACAAACAGCTGGCGAACCTTTCCCCGAACTTCAGCTGTCCACTCCTTATAATAAGAGAGCGCTCTTCTAGGGTCCAGAGTATGGAGGTTATATTCGGCCTCCGAGGTGTGACTGGGGTAGAACACCGGCAGAGTCAACACCTGAAACTCTGACACCACCTTCGGAAGGAATTTCGGGTGGGGACGCAGGACAACCTTGTCCCTGTGGAAGACCAGATAAGAAGACTTGATGGAAAGCGCCTGGAGCACTCCTTCCTTCTGGCTGACGTAATAGCCACCAAGAAGGCGCTCTTCCACGACAGGTGGGAGATATCGCACCTGTGCATCAGTTCGAATGGCTTGCCCATGAGCTTAGCCAATACCAGCAGTAGATCCCACGGAGGTGGAGGTTCTCGCACCGGAGTGGGATATGTGATCAAGGCCTTTTGGAAAAAGTGCCCAACCACCTTCTCCTGCGCCACAGACTGCTTGCCGGCCCGCGCCCGGTAAACAGAGATGGCTGCCAGGTGCACCTTAAGGATCGTCGACCGAAGCCCTAGCTAAGAAAGGGACCATAGGTAGTCCAGGATGCTAGCCAAGGAACAGGAAGAAGGATGCAACCCCTTGTCCTGACACCAAATGGAGAATCTCTTCCATTTGAAGGCATAGCATTTTCTGGTCGACTCCTTACAGGACGCCTCAACGACATTGAGGACCTCGTCGGAAAGACCCAAGACCTGGAACTCTAGCCACTCAGGAACCAGGCTGTCAGGTGCAGGGGTTGAAGGTCCAGATGGAGAACCTTCACCTTGTTGACTGAAATCAGGTCCAGGCGGGCTGGAAGCTGCCTCAGGAGCCTGGAGCTGAGGCTGAGGAGATCTGGGTACCAGAACTGGTGGGGCCAGTCTGGGGCTACCAGCATCACCTGCGCCTTGTCCCTCTTCACCTTGAGAAGCACCTTGTGGATTGAGGGAAGGCACAGAAGAGGCCCGGGGTCCACGGTCTCAAGAAGGCATACCCCTGCAGCAAGCCCTGCTGAGGGAGGAAGGCATGAAACAGCTTCAGCTTCACATTCTCCCTGGAGGTGAACAGGTCCACCTGAGGGGTGCCCCAATGGGAGAACAGATCTTGTACTACCTCCAGCAGGAGAGACCACCCGTGAGAGGCAGCGCCTATCCGGCTGAGGGCATAGGCCAGACTGTCGGAGGCTCCTGCCACACGGATGGCTAGGTGATCCGTCTCCAGGCTGATCACGAGAGAACAAGTACGGACAGCCTCCTTGCACAGAGGCAAGGAGTGCATCCCACCCTGTCGGTTGAGGTAGTACATGGTCGTGGTGTTGTCCGTCTGGACCTGAACCACTTGACCCTGTGCAAACGGAGCGAAGGCAGTGAGGGCTAGACATACCGCTCGGAGCTCCAGCAGGTTGATGTGGCATCGAGACTCCTGAGGGAACCAGAGGCCGTGGGCCCAGAGCTCCCCCAGACCATCACCCCAACCCATCAGAGAGGCGCCGGTCATCAGAGTGACCATCGGCTCAGGGTGGACAAATGGGATACCCTCCTGCAGATGAGCTGGAATGAGCCACCACTGTAGGCTGTCCCACATCTCCTGGGTCACCGTCACTGGCTGGTCCAGAGGACCAGAGTGCTGTGACCATTGGCGGGCTGCCCCCATTGCAGGGGACGCATATGCCAGTGGCCCCAATGGACCATGCTGGTGCAGGCTGCCAAGAGACCCAAGGCACAGGAAGTCCCGGGCAGGGCGCAATTGCCCAACCAGAAATGACTGGGCAAAAGAGGAAAGGACCTCGGCACTGTCCGCCGGGAGCCGGTCTCTGGCTTGAAGACAGTCGAGCTCTGCCCCGATGAACAGAGTCACCTGCGATGGCATGAGTTCCGTCTTGGCCTCGTTGATGAGGAGGCCAATCTGAGAGCAGACCTGGAGGGCCAGATCCCTGGACTGCTCCACCTCCAACCTGGCGGGGGCTGCAATCAGCCAGTCATCCAGTTAAGGGTACACCCAGACCCCTTGGCGCCACAGGAATGCTGTCACCACTGCCATGCATTTGTTGAAGACCCTGGGAGCTGAAGAGAGGCCAGAGGGCATAGCCCGGAACTTGTAAAGAGATCCCTCTGCTTGGAAACAGAGGAATCGCTGATGAGATGGACAGATTGGGACGTGAAAGAACGCATCCTGAAGGTCCAAAGAACAAAACCACATGCCTAGTTCCAAGGATGGAATGATCTGAGCCAGAGTGACCATCCTGAAGGTGCGCTGCCTTAGGAACTTGTTCAGGTAGTGTAGGTCGTGAATGGGGCACCAGCCCCCCATTCGTTTTGGGACCAGGAAGTACTTGGACACAAACCCTGGTTCTGGAGGAGGGTCCGCCTCCTCGCTGATTACCTCCTTCTGGAGGAGCAGGGCAATGTCGGCTGACAAGTGACAGAGGCGGCAGTGATCAGGTTCCCTGGGCGACGGCTTGATAGGAAGGGAACTGCTCGAATTCCAGAGGCAGACCCCTGCCTACCACTTCTAGCACCCAGTGGTTGTTGGTGATAGCGGACCAGGCGTAAAAGAAGTGGTGGAGCCGTCCCCGCGCGGGGGAACCCGGGGAGGAGTGACGAGGTTGGGGCGACACCCCTCAACCGTCACTGGGCAGGCTTGGAGGAAGGGCCCGCTGGGGGACTGCCTGGACCCTTGCCTCCCGGCTTCCTGCTGCAGGAAGCAGCAGACTTGACCTTAGGGCGTGAAGTGTGTGCCTCCTGGCCCTGGTGCTGCTAGGCCAGACATGCTGCAGGGGAGGAAGGGCTTACGCTGCTGCTGGCGGCCTTTGTCCTTCTGGGCAGACGTGACAGAGTTCAAGGTAGCATTGGACTTCTCAATCCTCTGGAGATGGCCTTCCACCCCCGGCCCGAACAAGTCTGTGCCCAGGAAGGGAATGCCTGCCAGCTTGTGCTGGGTGTCTGCCGTGAAGGTGGAGATCCACAACCAAGCTCTGGAACGCATGGCCACTGCGGCCGCTACTGATCGGGCACAAGAATCACTTATGTCCGACGAAGTTTGGAGCTGCTGTTTTGCCATCGCCCTTCCGTGATCCCACACCTGCTTGACCATCGTGTGAAGGTCAGCCAGGAGATGAGGAATCACCTCATCCAGGGAACCCATAAGGGCGTGTGAGAAATGTGCCATCAGAACGGCCAAGCTAGCCTGACGAAGACCTAGGGAGGAAGCAGCGTAAGCCTTCCACCCCGTGTAATCCAGCTTTTTGGATTCCTTATCGGGTGGTTTGTCCACGTCCTGAGCTTTTCCGGAGCACCAGAAAACGCTATCAATCACTAACCCCTCTGCAGAGGGGTGCTCTGAGAAACCGGAGAGTGAGCCGGTGGGGACTGCGTATTTTCGAGCCATCCTGGCCAAAGGAGTGGGACAAGATGCTGGCCACTGCCACAACTCCAGGGCCGGGTCAACAATGGCTTCAGCCACAGGAAAGGCCTCTGTAGGGGAATCCCCTCAGCCCAGTATCTCCGTGAGTGGATACTTGGCCTGCTTTGAAAGGGGGTTTGAGCTGCATCCCGGTGAACTCAGAGATGAGACGAAGCAAACCTAAAAATGAGGATGGGCTCTCATCCACCGACCGGCCCCCTGCAGATTCCAGATCAAGTGGCCTGGAGAATAGGGAGGAGTCACTCCGAGGAGTCTGCAAACAGCTGCCGGGTGCCTGAGCCACCCTCCACCTGCCGAGGTTGATCGACAACCTGTGGGGCAATCCCTGACCCGACCGAGAATCCTTGGTCGGGGCCCCAGTCTTCGGTTGTGGAGGTGGAGGTTCCACCACAATGGGTGGAGTAGCTGGCTTCGGCCGAACAACTGGTGCCGGAGTCGGCTCCTCGACCACTACGAAGGAGGGTGAGGAATAAAGGGGGCTGGAAAAAGAGAGAGAATGAAAATATTCTTAAACTTTTTTATTTTTAAGGGATAGTAGGGACCCATATTTGCAGGATCTCCCCCTTTGTTTTTAAAGCACAGAGAAAAGGAAAAAAGGAGCGGGGGGGGAGGAAATCGCCTTTCCCATAGGAGCAGAGGTGTCCCGAAGGAAAGCTCCGAGGGAGTGACAAGAGGATAAGAACTCTGAGATGGAAACACAAGGTCAGCTGCCAGACAGCCTGGCTCCTAGCTGAGCAGGGGATGTGGGTAGGTGTGTGAATAACTAGTGAAGATATTCTGGAAGATCAGCAATTATGGTGAGTGCGTAATTTTTGTATCTTTCAAGCATCAGTCTGCACCATTTAGTCCCACTTGTGGGTCAGAGTACCAAACCTTCCCCAAAAGGGGAGGAGTACGCCCACCCTACAGGGAAAAATCAGTTCCCTCAGCCCTCTGTGGGGGATAACCACAGGAGGGCAGAGACTCTTAACAGGTCTGGTGGGACCAGAGACTGGTCAGGGGCAGATGGAGGCTCCTGTGGCCTGGGAGAAGGAGGGCATCCTGTCAACTCGCACCTGACCCTACGGGAGAAAACATTAGTCCCTTGGACGTGCGAGTTGAGCACCCTATTTAGGGCCAGGAGTGCCAACCGTGAAAGGAGAAGCCATGCCGTCTGCCGAATACAGACTGTGGTTCCCACCGGCCAGGAAGCTACCTCACTGGCATCCTAAGATGCCCCTGCTTGGTGCCTTGCCAGCCACAGGCCCTGGGCAGAAAGGTGTATGGCCTGCCTTGTTGCCTTGCAGTCTGGAATGGACACCAAGAGCTGACTCAGCACTGCTCACAGGTGCTTGCCATACGCTAGCTGGTGTGCCCAATGTACAGAGATTCATATCATAGTGCTGCCGTAAAAACCCTTCTGCCCCAGACATCAAAGTCTGCACAGTAAGTGTCAAGGGGACAGGCAAGCACCAGGCACCTAGGCCCAGAGTGGGGTCTGCAATATCAAAATCACTAAGCAGGGATTAGGCATGGACCATGGAGACACTGTGGGAGTGCAGTATATGTACTGGACATCCCTAAAGGCTGGAGATGGGGCAAAGGGACAGAGCCAGACATTCCTGGATGCTTCTGAAAAAGGCAGGGGCCACGGAGGAATGACAATGGTGTCCCTGCTATGTTCTGCAAGGAATGACAGCACCAGGGTAGCGCTACTGCAATCTGTGAAGTGTTGAAGAGTCAGCTCCTGCATCATCTCCACTAGGAACTGTTGGTACCTAGAGTACTCAGCATCAGAGGAGATACAGACAGAGGGATCTGCTTCCTCAGAGGAGGAGGAAGTGAGAGAGGAGAAGCTGGATTCAGGAAGCAGTGGTGCAGGTGCCTAAGGCCTGAAAATAGCCTGATCATCTCTAAGGAAGTATTGTTGAAACACACCAGCCCCAGTCCTGACCCTGAGCCATGCCCAGAACCCGACACAGGAAGGCCTGCATCCTCATCAGCCCCAACCACAGGCCCGAGGTGGACACCAAGATCCTCTCCTGGGTCATCCAACCACTCAGGAGAAGAAATGACAACAATGTCAAGGGCACGTAAAGGACTGGCTCCAGAGATCGTCCCTCTTCTGACTCTCTGAATGGTGTCAGAGTGGGGCCTGGTCTTACAGACAACACTGCCTCCTGCACTGGTACAGGTGTTAGTGCCAGAAGCCCAGGCAGCACCAGGGACGCAACAACCAAGGTGCCCAACAGTGCAGACCCAGTGTATAGCTTTGGTCTCACCACTGGGAGCATCTGCTGCCCCAAAGGGCCAATGGACTGGGAGGGGAGCTCAGCCGCACCCTCAAGGGAGAACGACTGCCCACCAGATCCCTCCCCTAGGGCTTCTGACATCATGGTAGGGTGAGTGCAGGGAGACCCCTGGTCTTCCTCAGTACATATAGCACTGGGGGTTCAGGGGAACAGCCCAGGGACCTTACCTTGGCGTCCCTAGTGCGATGCCTTCCTTCAAAGGTGGGCAGATCAATGCCTCACCTTCACACGTGGAGTTTGAGTGTGGCACTCCACCAAGAAGCATGTGTCACACCTGTCCATTTGTGTCTGGCACCAAGGCAGGTTGAACATATGTCATATCAGTCCTGAATGGCACTGTGGCCCCACAGGAGCACCGGCGCATGGGGGGGGGCCACCATGACTCCTCTTCTTACGGAAGGCCTTCTTGTCCTGGTGCTCCCCAGACCTGGACATGTTGCCAGGGACAAAAAAACATGAAAAGGACAGAAAAACGTTTGGTGTCACACTAAACAATGAAATAAAGACACCACTGAGTGGGTTCGGTGTCGAGGGGTACAGCATTGAACTAACAGCAGTGAACTGAGGAAGGGTTTATGACACAGTTAAGATGACAAACATAGTCCACAATAAATGACGGGAAAAACAGAACTGAGGAAGGCAGGGGGCTGGTGTTGGTTACCGGCCAACCCACAAATGCAACATCATTATATATGCCTCATAGGGGGTGCTGGCACTGACATCGGTCCCCTAGGCTGCAAAAGACTTTGCTCCTGCAGGGTCCTAGTTCCTCCAGCCCTAGACCCACAAGTGAGAATAATGGTGAAGATTATTTCTTGGAAGATCTGGGTTTGAATCCCACAGCCACCACTTGGATACTGTGTCACCATGCCCAGCGGATATAAATGTTGCATTTACAGGGGGTCCTTCTTTTATGCAGTTTTACAGCCAAGAGGACTGAAACCCAGTTAAGTCAAGTGATATTCCCAGGGTCACTCAGTAAGAGGCTCTTAAGGGATTATAAGCTGGGATAGACTGTGTCACAGTTCTGTGCTAGTGGTTAACGGGGTCACACTGCCTTTAAATTTTAATGCAAAGTAACTGTTTTGCTGCAAAGGTTGCTCACTGCCCATTACTTCAGTCTTCAGCTCAGTAAAGGCACTTAAATAATCTCTCCAGCCAGCCGGCCAGCCAGCATATCTAATTTGCTCAGCACAATGAGGCTCTATATACAAACCCTTTTCAGTCAGTTTTACGCAGATCCCAGACGTTTTATGGACCCCTGCAAATGCATGACTCAATAACTGCAACAATACACAAGGGACAGATTCTTTTAATGAAAGCTGCCTCCAGGGCAGCCCTCTCTCTGAAGCAGCCTTGCCTTAGAGGAGGTAATTTTCGATAGGACTGTCTCCTAGGCAGGACTTTAACCTCCACAGCTAAACAACTGAGCTTCACTGCTGTGCCAGTTTGGTGGCATTGTGCAAAAGTCTACAGTCTGATAAACAAGAGACTGCAAGTTCGAATCCAGACAGGATCCCCTCAGGTTTCTTTTGCCAGAATTTCACTGAGTGCTGATCCATGGTCAGGCGCCAAGGTTCTCGCGATTGCAGATCGCAGCCGACTGAAATATCCATGAATTTGCCCGCCACCTGCGAATTACAGCTGCCCGCTGAACAAACATCCTCTGCCAACGGGGTGCCAAATCCCCGCCAGCTTCACTGTCCCCTTAATGTTAGTATGCCACACTGGGAGCCCACCCTAGTGTGGCAAAGCTCATTTGCCGACGGGGTGCCCAATCCCGTCGGCTTCACTGTCCCCCACTGCTTTGTATGCCACACTGGGAGCCCACCTTAGCGTGGCAAAAGAAAAATTACTCACCTTAGTAATGTTGTTTCTTCTAATGGAGTCTTGCTATATTATGACAGTAGCAGTTTGATCCAGCTCTAGAACTGCTCTCGGA
Source organism: Neoceratodus forsteri (assembly GCA_016271365.2). Lineage (NCBI taxonomy): Eukaryota > Metazoa > Chordata > Ceratodontiformes > Ceratodontidae > Neoceratodus > Neoceratodus forsteri. The sequence continues at coordinate 20,999,901 of CM028135.1, read as the reverse complement.
GTGAAATGGTTAAAACCATTCCAAAATAGAATTTTGGCCACGAGCTCAAAGCAGCTCTCTATCTGTGTTATTTCAAACCTGAACTGTCAGATCTTTACGAGCCAAACTCACTAAGGTCTGTGTGAAGCTGTAACCTACACTAGCCAAATGACTACCTAAATAACAACAACCATTGCTGGTCCCAACACCCAAGACTTAAGTCAGGGGACCAGAAATACTAACACAATTCTAATAATATGAGAATAAAACATAAGTATAACAGAACACACACACACAGACACATACACACACACACACACACACACACACCCAAAGCCCCAAAAGGGGACAAAAATGCTAACAGGGCATAAAGGTGCCCACACTGTTGCCCGCACCCCACCCAAGTAGAGGTTCTGAGAGGGGCAGGTTGGGGAGGTCTAATATAGCAAGACTCCATTAGAAGAAACAACATTACTAAGGTGAGTAATTTTTCTTCACAACATGAAGTCTTGCTATATTATGACAGTAGCAGAATACACAGCAGTACCTCCATGGAGGAGGGCAGAACCTACTTAGGAATAGGCTCTGAAGAACAGCTGTGCAACCGAGCATCTCTCCTGGCCTGGACATCCAGGGAGTAATGCTTGTAAAAGTGTGTACCGTTTTCAAGTAGCAGCCTGGCAAATCTCTAATGTAGGGATGTCTCTGGCAGCAGCTAGAGACGCAGCTGTACCCCTGGTAGAATGAGCCCTCAAACTAGGGGGGGGGGAACTCTGCCCAGTTTCTGATAGCAAAATTGGATACAAGAGACAATCCACCTGGCAATTGATCTCTTAGTGGCAGGTTTGCCTTTCCCAACTTCACCATAGGTAAGGAAAAGTTGGAGGGATTTGAACCTGTGACCTTTGGTACACGCTATATACTAACTAAGGGCTCTCTTAACATCCAGGCTGTGCAACCTCCTCTCACCAGATGAGTGATCAGTGAAAAATACTGGAAGGGAGATAGATTGATTAAGATGGAAATCTGAAACCACCTTAGGCAAAAACTTCCTATTAGTCCCAAGGACTACCTTATCCCTGTGGAAAGAAATAAAGTCAGTTTCCACTGACAAGGCTTGCAACTCACTTATGCGTCTGGCAGAAGTGATAGCCACTAGAAAAACAGTTTTCCAAGTTAGGTACTTAAGCTCTGCAGAAGACAAGACGTTCAAAAGGGGGTTGCATTAACTGGGCAATGCAAACATTCAGGTCCCAAGCAGGGGCCGGTTCCTGAAAGGGTGGATTAGTATGGAGTAATCCCTTAAAAAACTTGGAAAACACAGGATGAGAGGAAAGAAGGGATGACTTTCCTGCTGACACAAAAGCAGATACAGCTGCCAAATGAACTCTCAGGGTAGCTGGTCTGAGACCCAAAGGAATTAAGATGTACCATGTAATCTAACACAATGGGCAAATCAGCAGATTCTGGGGAAATATTTTTCCCAGCACACCAAATGGAAAACCTTTTCCATTTAGAACTATAAGTAGCCCTAGTGGAAGGCTTTCTAGAAGCCTTTAGGATCTCAAGAACACCCTGAGAGAGGTGTAAATCAGCAAACTTAACTCCTCAAGAGCCAGGCCTTGAGGTTGAGGGATTTGAGGTCCGGATACCAAACCCTTCCTGGGCACAAGTCAACAGGTTGTGATTCCTGGGGAGGCAAAGGAAGATGGATTGTCAGTGACAGAAGGAGTGGGTACCAGGGCTGCCTGGCCCAATCTGGGGCAATCAGAATCACCCTGCAAGGCTGAGATCTGATTTTGACTAATACTTTGAATAGGAGAGGAAGGGAGGAAAGCAGAGAAACTTTCCTCCCAATCCAGAAGAAGGGCATCCAGGGGAACTGAGCCCATCACTGGAGGCCTGCAACAGAACAGAGGAAGTTTGTGATTGTCTGGGGCTGCAAAAAGATCTATCTGAGGGGTGCCCCATCTGGCAAAGACTATCCCCAGCACTTGAGGATCCAGGGACCATTCGTGATGGCCCTGGGAAATCCTGCTGAGAGCATCCGCTAGGACATTGTCCTTCCCTGGAAGATGAACTGCTATGAGGGAAGTGTTCAGGAATAGGCCAGAGACCACAACTTCATTGCCTCGGTGCACAAGGCCAAGACCGAGTGCCCCTGTTTGTTGATGTACCACATTGTTGTGGTGTTGTCTGTTCTGACTTGTATCACCTTGTCGTGGACAGATGCAGAAAATGCTTGAAGAGCTAAAAAGACAGCTCTGAGTTCCAGAAAATTGATGTGAAGCAAAGATTCCTGGGGGGACCACACTCCCTGAGTGGAAAGGTCGCCCATGTGGGCTCCCCAACCCAGAAGGGAAGCATCTGTAGTGAGAGTCAAGTCGTGAGTAGGGGAAATGAAGGGGACCCCCAATCTTAAATTGCTCTGATCCTGCCACCACTGGAGGGCTAGGATCAAGGTTCGAGTCACTGGGACCAACTTGGAAAGGGGGTCTCTTCTCTGAGACCAATAGGTTCTCAAGTGAAACTGAATGTCTCTCATCTGAAATCTTGCTTCCTGCACAACAGCTGTGGATGCAGCCATGTGCCCCAGGAGCTGCAGAAAGTGTCTTGCTGGTCGAGAGACCTGCAGAGTGAAGGAGGAGGAGGCCAGAGCCACTAAATTGCTTACCCTTTCTAAGGGAAGAAAGGCTCTGGCTAGCTTTGTGTCCAATTCTGCCCCTATAAAGGCGAGTACCTGGACTGGTTCCAGAACCGACTTTGGTAGATTTAGCAGAAAGCCCAGGGAGGTGAGAAGCTGCTGGGTGACCTGCAGGTGAGATTTTACCTGTTCTGGGGACTGACCTACAATGAGCCAGTCGTCTAGATAGGGAAAACAGCAATCCTTTGCCTCCTTAAGTGAGCCACTGCTAGACACTTTGTGAATACCCTTGGGGCAGAGGTAAGACAAGGGCATTGCTTGAACTGGTAATGACCTGAGGGCAGGTTCGAATCTGAGGTACTTTCGATGGGAGCTTCTGATTAGGACATGGAAATAGGGCATCCTTGAGGTCCAGGAGGCTAGCCAGTCCCCTGGCCTTAGGGAGGATAAAATCATTGCCAGAGTTACCATTTTGAACTTTGGTTTCAAAAGATGCTTGTTCAGATATCTGAGATCTAATATGGGCCGCCATTCTCCTGTCTTTTGGGGTAAGGAGTATCTGAATACAGACCCCTGCCCTGGTGCAGGGAGGAACCTTCTACTGCTCTGAGAGCTAACAGGGATGAGACCTTCTGCTTCCAGAGCAAGGGTCTCTGAAGCACTTGTAGGTAGAAAAAGTCTGCTTCTCAACTTGGGAAACTTTTGAAGCTGAGAACCAGACCCTGGCTTACTACTCCAGAACCCACTTGTCTGAGGTTAAAGAAGCCCAACTCTGACTGAAGTAGCCAGCCTGCCCCCTACCAGTACAGGAGAATCGGCCCTGGCACCCCATCAGGGTGCCTGCTTAGCAGAAGCTTTTAGGCTGGGGAATGGAGCAGGTCTGCCCACCCCTCGCCTGCCTCTGCCTCTGAAAAGCCCCTCTGAGCATAGGCAGAGGGCCTGAGTCTGATAAAGGCCTGTGAAAGGCCACCCTACCCCTGGGGTATGCCTTTGAGGAGTGGCTTGCCGCTCCTTAGCCTGGGCACTCTTGTAAGTAGTCCTATATTCATCCATCTTTTCATGTAGTTCTCTGTCTGCTCCCAAACAGAGAATTTTCCACCACAGGAAAATCCATAGCCTTAGTCTGGGTATCCTGTGACAGACTAGTACACCTGAGCCAGGCCAACCTACGAAAAGCTACAGATGTGGTCATGACCCTAGAGGAAACATCATTAACATCCACAGCAGCATGAAACTGAACCTTAGAAGCCTCAATGCATCAGCAGCCACCTGTTCTAGTTCACTAGCCAGCTGGCCTGGGGCTTGCTTGGCTAATTGCATAACAGTATCCCATCTAGATTTCTGATACCTAGCTAAATAAGCCATATAATTTGCTTGCCTGAGTCCCAGAGAGGCTGCCATATACTGTTTTTGCCATGGCATCAATCTTCTGGAATCCTTGTCAGGAGGATGTGAAGCCAGGGAATATTACTTTATCGCAGGCTGCAGCCTGAACTACCCCAACATGACTGCATTGCTGAGAAAGGAATTCTGTATCAGGACCTGACAATGTGTACCTTCTGTCCATCTTTTTATCTACAGGAGGCACAGAATTAGGAGCTTTTAAAATTTTTATTGTTTGCTTCCTAAAAGACTTATGTAAAGGAATAGACAATCTAGACTCTGGAATATCCATCACTCAGACAGCACAGGGGGAGATTCTAAAGGTCTGTCTGGAGAGATGTCCAGTTCAATGGGCACACCCAGACCTTCCCAGCCACATTCATACTGTTCAGAATCATCCTCCCCCTCCTCTGGTTCATAAAATTCCTCAATATCATATTCCTGAACCACTGGGACCGGACGAACCGACCTTTTGCCAGATAGTGGCGGTTCGGACGGACCCTGAGACAGTGACTGGACAATTTGTATGGCTTTTGCTATCTCTGCAGCAGTTGGAGAAGGGGTTTTGGACTCAGACCTGCTGAGTTTCTTGTTTCTTTACTGGAATTGGTTCCTCAGGACCAGCTTTTCTTTGCCCGAGGAAGTCTCGCCCTGGTCAGAGGCACTCCTCCCCGGTTCAGGTTGGCACCGAACCGGCTGGCCATCGGGTCAGCGGACTTTTTACTCTCGTCCCTGAGCCTGCCCAATCTTTTTCCAGGGTGGCTGCAGGAAATTTTATATCTGGCAGTCTGACTGAGGTGGTCAAACCTCAGACAAACACATGTGGTGTGTGGGTCAGCCTTGGCAAAGACTTCCCCACAAACATCACAGTGTTGAAACCCAGTGGGCCCGGTTTTTCTTTTGGGTTTCTCAGACATAATGCCAGCCTAACCAGAAAACTTGCCGTTTTAACGGCAGTGCCAGGCAAGACACCCTTATCGGTTCCTAACCGTATCACGGGTATTGGAAAAAAACGTAATAAATCCGGTTTTTTTAGAACCGATAAGAACCGGGAACCGCACTCTAAAATATTAAATTTTTAGTTTTAAATGAGTTTTAAACTCCAACTGATCGGTTCAAAACGAACCGATAACTACAAGTTCCACACAGACAAAACCTTCAATTTACTACGGTTACCACAGACAGAGCTTGAACCGAACGGTTTTGCGTTAAAATGAAAAATTACTCACCTTAGTAATTGCTTTTCTTCTCATGGAGTCTTGCTGTATTAGGACTATAGCAGTCAGCCTCAGCCTCTGAACTGCCCCCGGAGGAAAGGGTTAACCCAGAGAAGTCTGAGTTCTAGCCGAGGGCGCTGTTCAAAGTTTATCTGTGCAGTTTGAAGTCAAACTGCCAGATTCTTTATGAAGCTAAACTAATATAGCAAGTCTGTGTGGAAAAACCCTACACTAGCCATTGGCTACCTACCAGTAGTAGAACCACAAAACACACAACAATCACAGAATAGCAACAAAATTATTAAATATTGTTAGCATTACTGAAAAAAGAGCATTAACAGACCCCTCTTCCCAAAAGACTCAAGTCCAGGGAGGGCCACCTACCACTCAAACAACAGAATTACCTAGTTCCTAAACCCAATAAGCAAGAAAAGGCATGACACAGTGCTTGCACTAATTTTCCCAACCCCATACCCAAGGAGGAGTTCTGAGCGGGTAGGAGGGAGGTTGTACTAATACAGCAAGACTCCATGAGAAGAAAAGCAAATACTAAGGTGAGTAATTTTTCTTCAAACACCATGAAGTCTTGCTGTAATTAGGACTATAGCAGATTACACAGCAGTACCTCCATGGAGGAGGGTCAGAACCTACTTGGGAAATAGGCTCTGAAGCACAGCTGTGCCAAAACAGGCATCCCTCCTGGATTGAACATCCAAGGAGTAATGTTTGGTAAAGGTGTGAACTGTTTTCCAGGTAGCAGCTTGACAGATCTCCAAATGGGAATATCTCTAGCAGCCGCTAGAGATGCAGCTGTACCTCTGGTAGAATGAGCCTCAATCCTGAGGGGGCTCTTTACCCAGTTTTTGGTAACAGAATTGGATACAAGAGACAATCCACCTTGCAATTGTCCTCTTAGTGGCAGGTCTCCTTTGCCGACTTCCCATAGGTAAGGAAGAGCTGGAGGTTCAAACCTATGACCCTTGGTGCGTTCCAAATAGTAGCTTAGAGCTCTTTTGACGTCCAGACTGTGCAATCTCCTCCCTGAAGAGGAATGCTCAGTGAAAAATACTGGGAGAGAGATGGATTGGTTGAGATGAAAATCCGAGACCACCTTTGGTAAAACCTTCTATTAGTCCTAAGGACACCTTGTCCCTATGAAAAGAAATGAAATCTTCTTCCACTGACAAAGCTTGCATCTCACTTATACGCCTAGCAGAAGTGATGGCCACTAGAAAACAGTCTTCCAAGTCAAAAACTTGAGGTCTGCCGAAGACAGGGGCTCAAAGGGGGTTGCATTAGCTGAGCAATGCAAACATTCAGGTCCCAAGCAGGAGCTGGTTCCAAAAGGAGGGTTAGTGAAGTAAACCCTTAAAAACTTAGAAATTACAGGGTGAGAAGAGATGGAAGCAGGTTTACCTGCTGACACATAAGCGGAGACTGCTGCCAGATGAACCCTTAAGGTAGCTGGCTTAAGGCCTAGAGAATTTAAGTGGACCAGATAGTCCAATAAAACAGTCAAATCAGCAGATTCTGGGAGATTTGCTTCCCAGAGCACCAAATGGAAAACCTCTTCCACTTAGAATTATAGGTGGCCCTAGTAGAAGGCCTCCTGGCCGCCTTCAAAATATCCAAGACACCTTGAGAGAGGTGTAGATCAGGATTCTAGCTCCTCAAGAACCAAGCCTTGAGGTGGAGGGAACTGAGGTTCGGATACACACTCCCTGTGCACAGGTCAACAGGTCGTGGGTCCTGGGCAAGCTCAGGGAGGGTGGACAATCAGGGACAGAAGGAGAGGGTACCAGGCTGTCTGGCCCAATCTGGAGCAATCAGAATCACCTTGCAGGACTGAGTTCTGATCCTCACTAGTACCCCTGAAAAGGAGAGGGAAGGAGGGAAGGCATATAGATATTTCCTTCCCAATCCAACTGGAAGGCGCTCCAGTGGGACTGATCCCAACACTGGAGGTCTGCAACAAAACAGAGGAAGTTAGGTGGTTGTCTGGGGCTGCAAAAGATCTATCTGAGGGTGCCCCATCTGGCAAAGACTGACCCCAGCACTAGAGGGTTCTAGGGCCCATTCGGGTGGCCCTGAGAAATCTTGCTGAGGGCATCCGCTAGGACATTGTACTTCCCTGGAAGGTGAACTGCTATCAGGGAGGTATTCAAGGAGTAAGCCAGAGACCACAGCTTCATTGCTTCGTGCACAAGGCAGAAGACCGAGTGCCCTTGCTTGTTGATGTACCACATTGTTGTGGTATTGTCTGTCCTGACTTGAACTACCTTGTTCTGGACAGAAGCTGAAAAGGCCTGGAGAGCTAAGAGGACAGCCCTGAGCTCCAGAAGGTTGATGTGAGCAGAGATTCCTGAGGAGACCACACTCCCTGAGTGGAAAGGTCGCCCAAGTGAGCCCCCCATCCTAGGAGGGAGGCATCTGTGGTAAGTGTGAGGGAGTGAGGAATGGGTAAGAAGGGGACCCCTTGAGTTAGATTGCTCTGGTCCTGCCACCACTGAAGGGCCAGGATCAGAGACCTTGTCACTGGGACTAATTTGGTGAGGGGTCCTTCTTTTGGGACCAAAAAGATCTCAGGTGGAATTGGATGTCTCTCATCTGGAATCTTGCTCCCCTGCGCGACAGCTGTGGCGCAGCCATGTGTCCTAGGAGTTGCAGGAAGTGCCTTGCTGGTCGAGAGACCGCATGGTGAAGGAAGATGCCAGGGCAATGAGTCTGTCCACTCTCTCGGAGGAGATATGCCCTGGCAGACTTTGTGTTCAACTCTGCACCCATGAAAGTTAGTACCTGAACTGGTTCGAGAACTGACTTTGGAAGATTCAACAGGAATCCCAGAGAGGTGAGAAGCTGCTGGGTGACCAACAAGTGAGATTTTCGTGATCTGGAGACTGACCCACTATGAGCCAGTCGTCCAGGTAGGGAAAACAGCCACCCTTGCCTTCAGATGAGCCACTATCACAGCCAGACATTTTGAAAACCTTGGGCAGAGGTAAGGCCGAAGGGCATTGCTCTGAACTGATAGTGGCCAGAAGGTAGTTGAACCTGAGGTACTTTCTGTGAGAAGGCCTGATCAAGAAATGAAAAAAGGCGTCCTTGAGGTCCAAGGAAGCTAGCCAGTCTCCTGGTCTCAGGGAGGGCAAAATCATTGCCAGAGTTAACATTTTGAACTTTGGTTTCAGAAGATGCTTGTTCAGGAACCTTAAATCTAAGATGGGCCGCCATTCTCCTGTCTTTTTGGGGTAGGAAATACCTTGAATAAAGACCCTTGCCCTGATGGCAAGGGAACCCTCTCTACTGCTTTGCATCCCAGCAGAGAAGAAACCTCTGTTTCAAAGCAAGGGCTTCAAAGGATTTGCAGGTGGAAATGTCTGGCCCTCATCTTTGGGAACTGTTTGAAACTGAGGACCAGACCTTGGCCTACCACCTCCAGAACCCACTTGTCGAAGTTAGGGACAACCAGTTCTGGCTGAAATAAGCCAACCTGCCCCCACGGTACAGGAGATTCGGCCCTGGGCACCCCATCAGGGTGCCTGCTTGGCAGCTGTTTTTGGCTGGGAAGAAGGGACGGTCTGCCAGACCCCGCCTGCCCCTGCCTCTGAAGAAACCCTCTGAACAAAGGCTGAAGAGGCTTGAGCTTGATAAAAGGGCCTGTGGTAAGGCCTACCCCTACCCCTGGGGGCATGCCTCTGGGGGCGTCCTCTCTTTAGCTTGGGCACTTTTTGTAGGTAGTTCTGTATTCATCCATTTTTTCCATGTAATTTTCTGTCTGATCACCAAACAGAGAGTTACCTACTACAGGAAATCCATAGCCTTTGCCTGAGTGTCTTGGGACAAATTAGTGCATCTGAGCCATGCCAACTCCACGGAGAGCTACAGAAGTGGCCATGACCCTAGAAGAAACATCATTAACATCAACAGCAGTATGAAATTGAACTTTAGAGGCCTCAATGCCATCAGCAGCCACCTGTTCCAACTCACTAGCCAGCTGACCCTGGGCCTGTTGGCTAACTGCAAAATAGTGTCCCATCTAGACTTCTGATATCTAGCCACATAAGCCATGTAATTAGCCTGCCTGAGTCCCAAAAGAAGCTGCCATATATTGCTTTTTTGCCATGGTATCAATCTTCCTGAAGCTTTGTCAGGGGATGATGCCAAGGGAATATTAGCCTTGTCGCAGGCTGCAGCTTGAACAACACCTACATGACTACACTGCTCAGTGAGGAAGTCTGTATCTGGGCCTGATAAAGTATACCTTCTGTCCATTTTTTTTGTCTACAGGAGGGACAGAATGAGGATTTTTAAAATCTTTGTTGTTTCTTCCTAAATGATTTATGCAAAGGAATAGACAACCTTCTAGACTCTGGAATATCCATCATTTCAACAAAATCAGGCTCCTCTGCTCATCCAGCCTCCTCTAAAGGAGCTGGAGGGTTTCTACCACCTTTTATAAAACACAAAATGAGAAGGGACTCAGACAACAGAGGGGAGACTCTAGGGTCTGTCTGGAGAAATGCCGGTTCAATGGGCACGTCCAGACCTTCCCAGTCACAAATGCACTGATCAAATCCCTCCTCCCCTCAATAACATAATCTTGAACCACTGGACCTGGCGAGCCACCCTCCTCTACTTGTGGGGCTCTCCAAGTCCCTCGACAAAGACTGAACAATCTGTATGGCTTTTGCTATTTCTGCAACAGTTGGAGAAACTATCTTAGACTCCGAACCTGCTGATTTCTTTGTCTTTTTTGCTGGTGCTGGTTCCTCTGAACCAGCCTTTCTCTTGCCCGAGGAAGTAATGCCCTGGTCAGAGGGCACTCCCTCTGGTCCAGTGGGTACTGGACCGGGCTGGCCATCCGGGTCAGCGGACTTTTTGGCCTCTCGTTCCCTGAGCCGGCCCAATCTCTTCTCCAGGGTGGCTGCAGGGAAATTTTTACATATCTGGCAGTCTGAAAGGAGGTGGTCAGCCCCCAGACAATAAACACAAGTGGTGTGTGGGTCAGCCTTGGCAAAGGCTTCCCCACAAACATCACAGTGTTGAAACCCCGTGGGCCCGGTTTTTCTTTTGGGTTTCTCAGACATAGTGCCAGCCTAACCAAAACTTGCCCTTTTCTTCAGGCCGTGCCAGAGCAAGACACCCTTATTGGTTCCTAACCGTGTCACGGGTATTGGAAAAAACCCTATTAAAATGAGGGTTTTTTTAGAACCGATAAGAACCGGGTACCTCACGTCTAAAAATTCATCAAAATACAAGAAACGATCGGTTCAGACTGAACCGATAATTATTTCCACACAGACTAAATTTTCGTTTTACGTACGGTTACCAGATAGAGCTTAGCCGAAACCGCAGTAATTTTAAGACTTTTGCCGGTTTTCTGAACCGGAGAACCATCGGAAACCGCTGTAGTGAACCGAGCTGAAGGAGCTGATCTCCCGAGCGACTGTTCAGTGAAGCGGAGTAAGAATCTGGCAGTTTGACTTCAAACTGCACAGATAGAGCTTTGAACAGCGCCTCGCTGCGAACCCAGACTTCTCTGGAGTTAACCCTTTCCTCTCCGGGGCAGTTCAGAGGCTGAGGCTGACTGCTATAGTCCTAATTACAGCAAGACTTCATGGTGTTTGAAAAACTATTCGGTTGAATCCAACCAGAAAACACTTTTAAACCGAGAAATGAACCGAGCAGTAGGAGAAATCTCCGGGCGACTGTTCACTGAGGCGGAGTAAAGAATCTGACAGTTCAGGTTTGAAATAACACAGATAGAGCTGCTTCTTAGAGCTCATGGCCAAAATTCTATTTTGGAATGGTTTTAACCATTTCACCTCCGGAGCAGTTCTAGAGCTGGATCAAACTGCTACTGTCATAATATAGCAAGACTTCATGTTGTTTGAAATGTCCTTTGCTGACGGGTGTGCCCAATCCCCCGTCGACTTTACTGTTCCCCCCCCCCCAAAATGCTTGTATGCCACGCTGGGAGCCCACCCCAGCGTGGCCAGCACATCCTTGACGACGGGTGTGCCCAATCCCCGTCGACATCTCCTCCCAAAATGCTTGTATGCCACGCTGGGAGCCCACCCCAGCGTGTAAAAAGCATCCCTTGACGACAAGGGTGCCCAATTCCCGTCAGCTTCACTGTCCCTCCCAAAATGCTTGTATGCCATGCTGGGAGCCCACCCAACATGGCAAAGCGTCTTTGCCGACGGGATGCCCAATCCCAGTCTACTTCACTGTCCCACCCCACCAAATGCTTGTATGCCACGCTCAGAGCCCATAACAGCGCGGCAAAACGCCCTTTGCTGATGGGGTGCAAATCCCGTCCACGCTTCACCGCTCCTCCAGCATGGCAAAAGTTCCTCCTTGTGTGTTAATAAAAAACAAACCCTGAAACAAAAAAACCTTCCATCATTGCTTCTGTTGCCCCCCCCAAAACCCGCACCCACCCTCTGCATACCTACCTCCCCACACCCCCATCTCAACTCATACTTACCTCCGGAGCCCAGCGCGATTATCTTCGGTGGACCGGGAACACGTCTGCACTCTTCAAAGCCAACCGTGAACTGAAGAAATGCCGGTAAGCTGTATAATGGCATAAATGGACTTTTTTCAACTTTAGTGCACATCTCAGCAATTTCTGAAAATGTTTTCACCAAATTTTCAACATGGGGTTTTTGGGGCCCCACCTCATGAACTGTGACACTGTTATTTCGTTAATCGGTCCCGAAAGGTGGTTCCGCAGTCACTCCACGGAACCACCTTTCCGGAAGCTAACGAAATGCGGCTAGTTCGCGAGGTAGGCCCTAAAAACCCTATGTTGAAAATTTGGTGAAAATATTCCCAAAACCACTGTTTTATTTAGTGAGCGCTACGCAGTTCCTACGCACGCTCATAACTTCGAGCATTTTTAATATTTTCACTCCAGATTTTCAGTATTGCCATTTTACCACACCTCCTTATGAACACTAAAACTGTCATTTTTCACATCTCACCCGAAATGTGTTTTCGCACATGTAGCGCACAATGGCGTGGTCGGTGTGTGAAATCAATGTTCCAGACAGATTAATAAAATCACAATGATACTGTTCATAAGCAGAGGTCTTAAACTGGCTATGTTGAAAATTTGGTGACAAAACGCCCATAAAATGACTGTGTTACGAGTGTGCATTGTGTCAGATATGGCAAAAAAAAAAAAAAAGGAAAAAAATGAGGGGTAAAAATGTGCCACAGAATTGCCGCAGAAATTGGTGTTGAGTGCCACAGAAGTTCTGCGGCAAATGAGAACCCTGCCGCAGAACTTTGCTCCGATGTGCCGCAGAAAAATTGTGGCCCTGTCCATGGTGGTGTGGAGTTGGAACATTAAATATACAGGAGAAGGGACTTAAATGTGAGAAAGAATAAGTGCAAAAGTAGAGGGCTGCCTCCAAGGTAGGCCTGTCCTGGAGGCAACGTTCACTGAAAGAATCGGTCCCTTGCCAGCCATGCAACCAACCAGGTTGGATCCTGTGTGGCAGTCAGGGTAGAACTAAGGTGTGGCTGTGTTTTGCAAGCTGGTATACTTATACATGATGTAGGATACACGCTGCTTCAGGCACGTTACTGGGGTGCTGCCACTGCATCACAGAAAAACAGCAAACACTGCATAACCCCAGCATACTGTCTCACGGGGCTCATGAAGCCTCACCCGGTCAGGGCCAGTCATGCCTAGTACTTCTCCTTGACATGGAGAGATGCAAGTCCCTTGGAAGGCAATATTGGTGTTTTTTTTTTTTTCCTCCAATAAATGTTACCCCTCTCTGCATGGCTTCCCCATCCCTCTGGTCAGGCCCAGGCCCATCCCTCAGCATCTCCAACACTAACCTTTACAACCTGACCCCATGGCTCAACCCCAGGTAGGGCCTGGCAACAGCAAGACATCATCCCCCACTGCTCCTGCTAACATCGTGGGAGACATCCTCTGTGGGACTGGAGTGTCTGGTAGCAGAGTGTGAGGACTGGACATGCCGGCTAGCATGCGTCTCGTTGCGAGGGACATTTCTAGTTAGGACATCCTGCCTCCCCAACATGCCACCAATAAGCACCCAAGGAATCAGAATGTAGACAGGGAGCTGCCGGTGCTGCATAGTCACCCACAGTGCCAAGACAGGCCCTCTTTTCCACCTGAAGACAGTGCTCTGAGACCAGGACACTCAGCAACCCCCTCCGGGGGTTGACACAAGGCCTCTGCATCGCACTACCTAACAGGCGAGCGAGTCTGGATGGAGGCTGACAGCACAGATGGGCTTCACTTGGTTCTGCACTGTACCAAAATCCCTCTTCAGGAGGTAAAACAGTACTTCATCTTCCATACTTAATCCAAAGGAAGCCTTCTGTGGGCAAAAGCATGTAAAATACTGTCTGGCAGTTTTGTATGTGGAGTATTCCAGACTGCATAGGAACTGCTCAGTCTGGTCCTCCCAGTGCAGGGCCTACCAACTCAATTCATTTGGGATAAGTAAAACAAGGGTCTCGATTTCCACGGGCAAGAGAGAGGAAGATGTCTCAGCTGACTAAGCCCAATGAGGCTTCAGAAAGTCCATGCAATGAATGTTCATGTGACCCAGATGCAACGTCACTTACCGCACTTCCTTCTGCGTGCCATGTTTGATCATCATGTCAATGTATATTGACCACAGGTCTGTGCGTTTGGGGTAGTTGTCCAGTGTAGATTCAATTATGCTCTTGGCACGCTCTACATCTCCGAAGCGGAACTCCAGTTGTGCGAACTTCACAATTGTGTCAACATCTGGAATCAGCAGTAAGAAACAAGATGCAAAACAGAAGGTGCAAATAAAGTACTTTTCAATTACTTCAAAGTACAACATGAGACAAAACAACTATATTAACTAGTTGTAATTGGTGATATCTATGTAATATCTGCAATTCAGAAATGTACCTCGTAAATCAAATGAACAACCCAAAAGAAAAAAATTACTCACCTTAGTAATGTTATTTCTTCTAATGGAGTCTTGCTATATTATGACTAATGCAGTTTGTCCCACCATTAGAACTGCTCCGGAGGTGAAAGAGTCAACTTCCATGCAGTGCATGGAACTTAGAGCGCGAGCTCGGTTAGAAAAGCTCTGTCAGGGATATTTCACACCGAAACCGTCAGATCTTTACGAGCAAAACTCACTAAGGCTCTGTGTGGAAGCTGTAACCTACACTGGCCAACTGGCTACTAAAATATTAACACATTTTTCTGGTCCCAACACCAAGACTCAAGTCAGGGGACCAGAAAAAATAAGATAAAATAAAACACAACACCCAAACACCCCAATAAGAAGGGGTGGAAAAACATAAAAGGGGGCATCAATAAGTGCCAACAGTGGACTGCCCACCCCATACCCAAAGTAGAAGTTCTGAGAGGGGCAGGCTGGGGGGGAGGTCATAATATAGCAAGACTCCATTAGAAGAAACAACATTACTAAGGTGAGTAATTTTTTCTTCAAACAACATGAAGTCTTGCTATATTATGACTAATACGAACTACACAGCAGTACCTCCATGGGGAGGACAGAACCTACTTAGGGAATAGGCTCTGAAGCACGGCTGTGTTAAACCAAGCATCCCTCCTGGCCTGAATATCCAGGGAGTAATGCTTGGTGAAAGTGTGTACTGTTTTCCAAGTAGCTGCTTGACATATCTCTAAGATAGGGATGTCTCTGGCAGCAGCTAGAGACGCAGCTGTACCTCTGGTAGAGTGAGCCCTCAGGCCTGAAGGGGGAACCTTACCCAGTTTTTGATAGCAAAATTGGATACAAGAGACAATCCACCTGGCAATGGATCTCTTAGTGGCAGGTCTCCCTTTCCCAACCTCGCCATAAGTGAGAAATAGCTGGAGGGAGTCAAACCTGTGACCCTTGGTACGCTCTATGTAGTAACTTAGGGACCTCTTAACATCTAAGCTGTGCAGCCTCCTCTCACCAGAGGAGGAATGGTCAGTGAAGAACACTGGAAGTGAAATAGATTGGTTAAGGTGGAAATCTGAAACCACCTTAGGCAAAAACTTCCAGTTAGTCCTGAGGACTACCTTATCCCTGTGAAAGGAAATAAAGTCAGTCTCCACTGATAAAGCCTGTAACTCACTTATGCACCTGGCAGAAGTGATGGCTACTAGAAATACAGTTTTCCAAGTCAAATACTTAAGCTCTGCCGAAGACAGAGGTTCAAAGGGGGGTTGCATCAGCTGAGCAATGCAAACATTAAGATCCCAGGCAGGGGCAGGGTCCCTGAATGGAGGACTGGTATGAAGCAATCCCTTAAAAAAACTTGGAAAATACAGGGTGAGCAGAAAAAGAAGAGGATTTCCCTGCTGAAATAAAAGCAGAGACAGCTGCCAAATGCACTTTCAGGGTAGCTGGTCTCAGTCCCAAAGAATTAAGATGGACCATATAGTCCAAAACAATGGGCAAATCAACAGATTCCAGGGAAATATGCTTCCCAGAACACCATATGGAAAACCTTTTCCACTTGGGAGTTATAGGTAGCCCTGGTGGAAGGCTTCCTAGAAGCTTTCAAGATTTCGAGAACACCCTGAGAAAGTTGTAGATCAGCAAACTCTAATTCCTCAAAAGCCAGGCCTTGAGGTTTAGGGATTTGAGATTCGGATACCAGACTCTCCCCTGGGCACAGGTTAACAGATTGTGGTTCCTGGGGAGACACAGGGGAAGATAGACTGCTAAGGACAGAAGGAGTGGGTACCAGGGCTGCCTGGCCCAGTCTGGAGCAATCAGGATCATCTTGCAGGGCTGAGATCTGATTTTGACTAGCACCTTGAACAGGAGAGGGAAGGCATAGAGAAACTTCCCTTCCCAATCGAGGAGAAAGGCATCCAGGGGGACTGAGCCCAACACTGGGGGCCTGCAACAAAAAAGTGGAAGCTGATGATTGTCTGGGGCTGCAAAAAGATCTATCTGAGGGGTGCCCCATCTGGCAAAAACTATCCCCAGAACTAGGGGATCCAGTGACTATTCGTGATGGCCCTGGGAAATCCTGCTGAAAGCATCTGCCAGGACATTGTCCTTGCCTGGGAGATGAACTGCTATGAAGGAAGTGTTCAGGGAATAAGCCAGAGACCACAACTTCATCGCCTCGGTGCACAAGGCCGAGGACCGAGTGCCCCCTTGTTTGTTGATGTACCACATTGTAGTGGTGTTGTCTGTTCTGACCTGTACTACCTTGTTCTGAACAGATGCAGAAAAAACCTGAAGTGCTAGAAAAACAGCTCTGAGTTTCAACAGATTGATGTAGAGCAGAGATTCCTGAGGGGACCACAACCCCTGGGTGGAGAGGTCGCCCATGTGAGCTCCCCATCCCAAGAGGGACGCATCTGTAGTAAGGGTCAAGAAGTGAGATAGAGGGATGAAAGGGACCCCTTGTCTCAGATTGCTCTGATCCTGCCACCACTGAAGGGCCTGGATCAGGGTTCGAGTCACTGGGATTAACTTGGATAGGGAATCTCTTCTTTGAGACCAGAAGGCTCTCAAATGGAACTGAATGTCCCTCATCTGAAATCTTGCTCCTTGCACTACAGCTGTGGAAGCAGCCATGTGTCCTAGGAGCTGCAGGAAATGCCTTGCTGGTCGAGAGACCTGCAGAGTGAAGGACACGGCCAGGGCCACCAGGGTCCTTGCCCTTTCTAGGGGAAGGAAGGCTCTGGCCTGCTTTGTGTCCAGTTCTGCACCTATAAAGGTGAGTACCTGGACAGGTTCCAGAACTGACTTTGGAAGATTGAGAAGAAAGCCCAGAGAGGTAAGCAGCTGCTGGGTAACTTGCAGGTGTGATTTGACCTGGTCTGGAGACTGACCCACAATGAGCCAGTCGTCCAGGTAGGGAAAAATGGCAATCTTTTGCCTTCTTAAGTGAGCAACTGCTACTGCCAGACATTTTGTGAATACCCTTGGGGCAGAGGTAAGGCTGAAGGGCATTGCTCTGAACTGATAATGGCCTGAGGGCAGTTCGAATCTGAGGTACTTTCGGTGGGAGCTTCTGATAAGAACATGGAAGTAGGCATCCTTGAGGTCCAGGGAAGCTAGCCAGTCCCCTGACCTTAGAGAGGGTAAAATCATTCCCAGAGTCACCATTTTGAATTTTGGTTTTAAAAGGTGCTTGTTCAGATATCTTAGGTCCAGGATGGGCCACCACCTCCTGTCTTTTTGGGGTAAGGAAGTACCTGAGTACAGACCCTTGCCCTGGTGTAGGGGAGAAACCCTTTCTACAGCTCTGAGAGCCAGGAGGGTTGAGACTTCTGTTTCCAAGGCAAGAGTCTCTAAAGGGTTTGCAGGTGGAAAAGATCTGATTCTCAACTTTGGAAATTTTTTGAAGCTGAGAACCAGACCCTGGCTCACTACTTCCAGGACCCACTTGTCTGATGTTAAAGACTCCCAGTCCTGGACGAAGTAAGCCAGCCTGCCCCTTACAGGTAATGGAGAACCGGCCCCGGGCATCCCATCAGGGTGCCTGTTTGGCAGGGGCTTTAGGCTGAGGGGTGGGAGCAGGCCTGCTTGTACCCCATCTGCCTCTCCCTCTGAAGAACCCCCTCTGAACATAAGCTGAAGAGGAGGCCTGGGTCTGGTAAAAAGGCCTGTGAAAATGCCTGCCTCTACCCCTGGGGGGCTGCCTCTGAGGAGTGGCTTGCCGTTCTTTGGCTTGTGCACTCCTATAAGTGGTTCTATATTCATCCATTTTCTTCATATAATTCTCTGTCTGCTCCCCAAACAGAGAATTTCCCACCACAGGAAAATCCATAGCCTTAGACTGGGTATCCTGTGACAAAGTAGTACACCTGAGCCAAGCCAATCTGTGAAAAGCCACAGATGTAGCCATGACTCTAGAGGATACATCATTAGAATCCACTGCAGCATGAAATTGCACCTTAGATGCCTCATCCATCAGCAGCCACCTGCTCCAGCTCCTGGCAAGCTGGCCAGGGGCCTGTTTAGCTAAAGCCATGACAGTATCCCATCTAGATTTTTGGTATCTCTCAACACAAGCCATATAGTTTGCTTGTCTGAGTCCCAAAGATGCTGCCATGTATTGTTTTTGGCCATGGCATCAATCTTCCTGAGTCCTTGTCAGGAGGATGTGAAGCCAGGGAATATTAGCTTTATCACAGGCTGCAGCCTGAACTACCCCAACATGGCTGCATTGCTGTGAAAGAAATTCTGTATCAGACCTGATAGTGTACCTCCTGTCCATCTTTTTATCCACAGGAGGCACAGAATTAGAACTTTTAAAGTTTTTATTGTTTGTTTCTAAAAGATTTATGTAAAGGGATGGACAATCCCTGGACTCTGGGATATCCATCATCTCTACATAGTCAGGCTCCTCTTGCTCATCCAAAGCCTCCTCTAAAAAGCTGGAGGGTCTCAGCAACTTTTTTATAAAACAAAAAATGAGAAGGGGATTCAGCAAGCCTAGGGGGAGATTCACCTAAAGGTCTGTCTGGGGAGATGTCCGGTTCAATGGGCACATCCAGATTTTCAAAGTCACATTCACACTGATCATAATCATCCTTCCCCTCCTCTGGTTCATAAAACTCTTCTATATCATATTCTTGAACCGGTGGAACCGACCGAACCGACCTTTTGCCAGATAGTGGCGGTTTGGAGGAACCGGGACAAGGACTGGACAATCTGTATTGCCCTGGCTATCTCTGCAGCAGTTGGAGAAGGGATTTTGACCCACACACCTGCTGACTTTCTAGATTCTCTTTGCTGGAACTGGCTCCTCGAGAGTCAGCTTACGTTTGCTCCAGTCTGGCCCTGGTCAGAGGGCACTCCCTCGGTTCAGCTGGCAACGAACTGGGCTGGCCATCCGGTCAGCGGACTTTTGGCCTCTCGTTCCGTGAGCCTACCAACTCTCTTATCTAGGGTGGCTGCAGGGAAATTCTTGCAAATCTGGCAGTCTGCATTGAGGTGGTCAAACCCAGACAATAAACACATGTGGGCGTGTGGGCCAGCCTTTGCAAAGGCTTCCCACAGACACTAGTGTGCTGAAACCCAGTGGGCCCGGGTTTTTCTTTGGGTTTCTGCGACATAATGCCAGCCTAACCAAAAACTTGCCCTTTTTTCGGCAGTGCCAGGCAAGACACCCTTATCGGTTCCCAACCGTGTCACGGGTCGTGGAAAAAAACGTAATGAAATCCGTTTTTTTTTTAGAACCGATAAGAACCGGGAACTGCACTCTAAAAAGCCTTAAAACGCTTCAGAATGAAGTTTAATTACAATTTGATCGGTTCCAAACCGAACCGATAAACATTTACAAGTTCCACACAGAAAACCTATCTATTACTTACAATACCATAGACAGAGCTTGAACCGATCGGTTTGTGGTTAAAATAATGATAATCGTGGTTGAATTTAACCGAGAAAAAACTGTTTAAACCGAGAAAATTAACCGAGCAGCAGGAGGAACCTCCGGAGCGACTGTTCAGTGAGGCGTAGTAAAGAATCTGACGGTTTCGGTTTGAAATATCCCTGACAGAGCTGTTCTAACCGAGCTAGCGCTCTAAGTTCCATGCACTGCATGGAAGTTAACCTTTTCACCTCCAGAGCAGTTCTAATGGTGGGACAAACTGCATTAGTCATAATATAGCAAGACTTCATGTTGTTTGAAACAAAACCGGAAAAGTTATCTAAAGGAAACATTAATCAGGCCTAGAGTCCTAATGGATATGATTTAAAGAGATTCACTAAGTCAACGTTATGCACCACATGGTGTGGTGCCTTACCTCAGCGGCATCACATCTGGCTATTTTAGATAAAAAAAATTCTTCAGTATTTATGCGTGGAAGGGATCGCAAATTTCTGCTCAGCCGATCCCTTCCACTTCCCAATCCTGGGAGCTGAGTAAAGACCTGCTCCCGTGCTCAGGGACATAATGACATGTGCCCAGGGACAGCGTGGAGCGCGCTCCATTACAGTCTATGGGGGCAACTTTTAAAATTTTTTTTTATGTCATAATGGTCGTTTTATCATTACCCAAGGGCACCAGGTGACTAGGGTGAGCAGAAATTTATGATCCCTTCCACGCTTAAATACTGAAGAATTTTTTTATCTAAAATAGCCAGACAGGGTGCCACAGAGGTAAGGCACCACACCATGTGGTGCACATCTGATTTAAATGAACTTGGTGAATCTCTTTAAAAGGCAACTTGGAACATGAGAGATGAGATGCACTCAGGATCAGTGGTGCTACCTACAAGATCCAGTCCATAAACCAACGGCAAAAAATCACCAGCAATAAAGTCAAAAATATGCAGGGCAAAATAGAGTCTCTGATGAAATGTGGCATCAACAACCGAAAGATGTCAGGCCATGTGAACCTGGCCGGTTGCCATCAGTCAAGTTTCTACTTTTTAAGTAGTTTATTCTGCATTTCACTTTTCTAAAGCCTGGTTCTTGCACTTTAATAAAGCCTTTTTTCACTAAGCTGACTTTCTTGCTGGTGATTTGTTGATACAGCATACAGTATGTCCCCGTGAGGGGCGAATGCTACAACCTTTTGCCTTTTGGTATATATTTAAAATGTATTCTCTGCATACCAATAATACAAATTTAGAAGCAACAAAAGGTAACGTGTTTTTCTTCCATTGTGGGTTTTATCCCTTCGATAATGTTTCACAAAATAAATACAATGGTCCATCAAGTTCTCCCCTGCCACATAACTCGCGGGAATACCCCCTCATCCCCTTGTTTTCAAGGTACTTACCTAGATACAGCTTAAAGGTAGAAATCATGTCAAGGGACAACACAATAATTTTTGTGTAACATCTTGCAATTCTGACATCCTATTTGTTGATTCTAAGGGAAAAACTCAGCAGGGTGCTGACTGCACAAAAGGCTTAATGCAATCCTACAGACTGTGTAGGGATCTAAAGTATTGTATTAAAAAGACTCCCTGTCCCTCTGTTTGCCATCACAAGTTGAAAGGGCCTGCTGGATACTGCTCTCTGGAGCCACTAACAGTCCCCCTGTGTTGCTTGTGGACCTGTTGCTCCCTTTGTTGGTCCCAGTCCCAGTAAGGACTTTAATTAAAGGCAGATGTGCCATTCGTCATCTCAGTCAGTACTTTAATCAGTTGGGACCCTTATGTTCCGGTCCTGGCTTGGACCTTGAGTAAATTGCGACCAAACTGCCCATGGTCCCCAGTGTCTAGCAGTACCCCTCTCTCCCCCCAACCTACAGTAAGTAATTCCTGGTGTCTAGTGGTACCCCCACCATTTTCCCAACCTGTACCAGGTAGTCCCTAGTGCCTAGCAGTACCACCCTCCCTGTCACTGATCTGTACTGACTAGTCCTTGGTATCTGGCAGTACCCCCTCTCTGTCCAAGACCTATATGGAGTATTATTCATTTATCTGAAATTACTCCAGCTGAGATAACCCTATGAGATGCAGCACCATGTTTTCATGGCGGACCCAGGGAAGACAGCAGGATACATCAGGTTTACATTGTCCAACAGGGATAATTACATACAGGCTAAAATATACAAGGAAAAAAAGACAAAAAAAAAACCAAATATAAAAACAAAACGATACAAAAAAAAACCTGTCAATTCTGATATCACCTTCAGTAGGAATTTAGGATTAGTATGCAAAGCGACTCTGTCTCTGTGGAAAATCAAACAGGGAGACTCGCACATTAGAGCCTGATGCTCGCAAATCATCCGAGCAGAAATCATCGCAGGTAAAAGCAACATTGTCCATGACAGGAAACATAAGCCACAACTTGCGGCAGGCTCAAAAAAGGAAAATTACGTACCTACCGTAATTCTTGATCTTCTTGGACGAGTCTCCACCACTCATTCACACTAGTGGGATTGGCGCCGGAGGCACTAAGACCCATCGGGAGCAAACTTTTTGCTGGAGGGTCGGCGCGAGAGACGGCGCCGCGAGACACGGCGCCGCGAGCAGCGGCTCGAGCGGTAATGACCATCTCGGCGACGACCTCCAACCGCCTCAGTACCTTTTTACCAAGGAGGTGCAGCGAATCAACGAAAAGGGTAAACCTAACATTAAAAACGGACATAAGATAGTCCGTATGACCTGTAAGAAGGGTCAGCAAAGAAGTCCTCACGGCCCAAAGATTTGAGGGAGTGAAGACCAATACAGCGGTGAGCTCGGGATGGAGGGTAGAATGAGAGTGGAGACTCGTCCAAGAAGATCAAGAATTACGGTAGGTAATGCACTTTCCTATCTTCCTGGACATAAGTCTCCACCACTCATTCACACTAGTGGAAGAGTACCAAGCTGATAATCCCCCAAAGGGCTGCAGGAAAGCCAGAGCTCACGCGCCTAAGATAGAAGCCCATTAAGGATAGTTCTGCCGAACGCGGAATGCCGCCTGGCATGAACATCCAGTGCAGTGCTTAACGAAAGTATGCACTGAGCTCCAGGTAGCGGCGTTGCATATATCTGCAATTGAACATTGCGAACTTCCGCTAGGGATGTCAGCGATCACTTCTAGTAGAGTGAGCGTACACCTACCTTCTAATTTAACTTGAGCCATGGAATAGCAATGACGAAGGCATGCCACTAACCATGAAGAGATACATCTAATAGCGACAGGTTGACCCAGCCGGTGTCGCTGAAAGAAACGAACAGTTGCTGAGTCTTGCGAACATCCTTGGTTCTATCTAAATAGAACACGCAAGCTCTCTTAACATCCAAGGAATGATGAGTGCCCTTCCATTTTGGAAATTAGCGAAGTAAGCGGGAAGTACCAGAGGTTGGTTCAGATGGAATTCTGACACAACCTTGGGAAGAAATTTAGGATGAGTACGGAGAACTACCTTGTCCTTATGGAATACAGTATACGGAGGGTCCGTAACCAGTGCATGTATCTCAGAGACCCTGCGGGCTGAGGTAATGGCCACCAGGAAGGCAGTCTTCCAGGTAAGAAATTTTAACTCACAGGTAGCTAAGGGTTCGAAAGGCTTCCGAGTGAGCATGTCCAGCACCAGGTTAATGTCCCAGGCTGCAACTGGACGCTTAACAGGGGGTCTGGTATGGAGAATCCCCTTAAGAAATCTCTTCACCATAGGTAACTGAGCCAGAGTTAAGGAAGAAACCGGCTCATGGAACGCTGAGATGGCACTAAGGTGAACTTTAACTGTGGAGTATTAATGACCTAAGTTTGATAGGTCCAAAAGATACTCCAGAACCTTGCCAGGAGGACAGGAAAAGGGATTCCAAGAGGATTTTGCACACCAGAGAGAAAAACGCTTCCATTTGGAAGCGACGTTGGGTGGCTGGCTTCCGAGCAGCCAGAAGGATGTCTGAGACCTACGAGACGTTGAACCGATTCACTTCTATCTCTTCAGGAGCCAAGCATGAAGGTGAAGTGATTTCAGGTTGGATGGACCAACGAACCCTGAGTCAGAAGACTGATTTGCAAAGGAAGTGGTCTCGAGAGGCTGCCAACATACTGTTGAGTAGAGGAAACCATAGTTGCGAGGCCAGGAAGGAGCAATGAGAATCATCTTGGTCCCCTGAGACTGAACTTGAGAGTACTCTCTGGATTAGAGGAAGTGGTGGAAAGGCGTAAGAGCGCTTTGTCCACCGCAGCCTGAACGCATCCTGACAGAAAATGCCAGGCCCTGGATTTCTGGAGCAGAAGAGAGCAGTTTTGCGTTGAGTGGGGATGCAAAAGGTCCAGGTCTGAGTCCCCACTCTTTGAACAGGGACCGAGCTACGGCTGGATCGGAGACCACTCGTGAGGGTCTGCTCCGTTCTGCTGAGGTGATCTGCTAGGTCGCTTTTGTATACCTGGCAGATAAACCGCTTGAATCAGAGACTTGTGCTCCAAGCACCACTCCCACACCCTCATTGCTTCCTGCAAAGGGATAAGAATGAGCACCGCCTTGCTTGTTGATGTAATACATCACTGCTTTGTTGTCCGCTTGAAGGAGAATGTTCTTGTGACAAAGGACATCCTTCAGAGCTCGGATTGCATAGAGGACCGCCTCATCTCCAGGACATTTATGTGGAGATGAGTTTCAACTGAGTCCATACACCTTGAGTGTGGAGGGAGAGACAGTGAGCTCCCCATCCCATTAGCGAGTGCATCTGTGGTGATGGAGATCTGATGATCCGGGGAGCAAAGGGAATCCTTCCAGGAGATTGCTCTCTTGAGACCACCAGGTGAGAGACCCTCAAGGGGCTCCGCCACCTTGATGGGATAAGACTGGGGTGAGAGGTCGGGGACCACTGAGTGGAGAGCATCCACTGGGTGGTTCTCATTGCAGTCGGGCCAGAGGACAGTGAAGACCGAGGACGCCATGAGACCAACATGCGCTGCATCGAGAGAGCTGTAACCGATTGGTTCTCCCTGATGTAACGGGCCATACGGATGATGTCAGCCTCTGTCCTCTGGAAGGAAAGCCTTCGCTGAAGAGGTGTCTGAAGCGCCCTATGAAAAGGAGCCTCTGGGAGGTTGCAGTTGAGATTTTTTCAAATTCAGCAGAACTCCCATGGGCGGTGAGAAGGCAGAAGTCGTTTGCACGGCTTCAAAGTCCCTTGGCCGGAAGGGTTGCTAGAAGCCAATCGTCCAGGTAGGGAAACACCTGAGTCCGGACTTTCCTGAGATGCGCCGCGAGAACTGCACAACACTTTGTAAAAACTCATGGCGCCGAGGATAAGCCAAAGGGCAGGACTTGAACTGATAATGCTGACCCAAAGCTACAAACCTGAGGAATTGCGCGTGGTCGGTGGACGGGGATATGCTGGTAAGCATCCTGCATATCCAGAGAGGCCAGCCAGTCGTGCTGATGCAGCAAGGGTAACAGGGTACCTAGGGAAATCATCTTGAATTTCTCCCTGGGGAGGAATTTGTTTAACTTTCTGAGGTCTAGAATGGGGCGCATCCCCCCAGATTTCTTTGGAACCAGAAAGTAATGGGAGTAGAACCCTGTGTTTCGCAGATGCGGGGGCACCAGTTCTATTGCCCTGTTGTTCAGAAGGCCCTGGATCTCCGCGGTGAGGAGATCTGACTGAGAGGCCGACAACCTGGGTTGTCGTATGGGAGGACAATTCGGGGGGGGTTCCAAGAAATTGAGAGAGTAACCCTCGCGAATTATCCGAAGAACCCATTTGTCTGAGGTTATGGACTTCCACTGGTTGTAGAAGTACATCAGACGACCTCCCACCGGAGGAGAAAGTTCCACCGGCAGAGTGGATGGAACTTGGGCCAACGACTCATAAGGTAGCGCTGGGAGCTTTAGGTCCCTGCGCTTTCTCGCTGCGATCTTCTTTGAGGTTGGGCAGGTTGGCTTTTATGGAAGCTTCCCGCCTCTGCCTGAAAGGACAGCGACTATGAAACTGACGTCTGTTCACATGCCCCGAGAGGGGGGCAGGCGGGGTCTGGCCAACTTAATGGCGATCTAGTCTTCTGAGTGGCCTCTAAGGCTTGCTCCACCTGAGGGCCAAAAGAAAGAGCCATCAAAGGCAGCCCATCACTGCTGCTGAGCATCATTCGTGAAGCCAGAAGTACGCAGCCAGGAATGGCGCCGAGTACAAACCCGCGGCTGTTGAGCGAGAAGCAGGTTCGAAAGCATCCATGGCGGCTTTGACCTGTTGGTTATTGGACTCAATACCTCTAATAATGGTCAGAAGAAGCTCTGACTTGGAATCCAATCTGGAAGAGCTTCAACCATTCTTTCATAGAGTGCCACAGGATATACTCATACTGGAGAAAAATAGCCTTGATAACTGGCAATACGCATACTTAGAGTGGAGGCAGCAAAGACTCTTCACCTAATGTATCAATCTTACGAGACTCTTTGTTAATAAGTCGAGCTGTAGTAGTTTGAGGAAGAACGACCTTGTCATTCTCTGCCAGGACTACAATAGGATCCGCAAAGGCTTGGGATGCCAAATGGACGATCCTTGGGAGCTGAATACTTTATCAATGGATTTAGCCACTGAGGGAATAAGAGCAGGGTTATTCCATACCATTTGAGACAGCGTCTCGAAGGAAGGCTGAATCGGATGCAGTCAAATCCGTGAGGATCTCCGAAGCATGAAAGATACTGGAGTCTTAATATCTTCCCAGGATCGGCGTCTGTAGTCTGGAGAGAAAGAGTGGATCCCAGGTTCTTCAACAGAGACTTAAAGGACAGGTCCTCGACCACAGGCTCTGTAGCAAAGAAAGATCCTGTTCCTCCACTTCATCACCCAAACCGAGGTCTGGGTCAGGCTCAACATCATCTCCTGATGGTCCAGAAAGGACTGTTTGGACAGGAAGGAGAAAGTAGGAGAAGGAGAAATGGCAGAAAAACAAGGAGGTCCCAAGGGCTGCAGGCGCGAGGCAGCAAGCAGACTGAAAACGGCACCGGGCGCCTGGGCGCCAGAGCCAGCAACCCCTGCGCGCCCAGCGGCGCGCGAGACGGCGCAGCGCCCGGCGACCAGCACCCGGCGGACCGCGCCCGACAGGCGCCAGACAACGCCCGCGGCAACATAACCAGCAGCGCCCCCAGTAGCGCCGCCCGATCCGCCACCACCACGGCGGCGCCGCGAGACAGCGCCTGCGCCCCGAAGACACACAGCGCCGCCAACAAGCGCCGCAAGCTCAGTGACCCAGCAGGCGCCGACACGGCCTGAACCCTGCAGAAGGCGCGGAAAGCCCGGGAACCTGGAAACAAGAGAAGGAAAATACCAGGAGATAAGGGCATCGGTGAGGCCCCCTGCGCCGCAGCCATGTGAGGGGGGGAAACACCTAAGCACGGAGTCGCTAGCACCGAAGAAGGCGCCGCGCGACTAGGAAGGTCCAACCGCCCTACCTGATCGCCGGAGGAGCCCGAGGGCTCCGAGGTAACCGAGCCAGGCAGAAGAACCAACCTCCGAGCCCATCGCTCCATAAGAGCGGCCCACTGATGAAACTGCTCATCTGGGCCCTACCTAGGCGGGAGGCTCCACGATGCTCGAGGCAGATCGAAGCTGGCGACTCGAAGAAGGAGACCGGCAACTAGCAACGATAACCGACCATTTACGCCAGCAGATGACACCAGAGGGCGACTCGAGTGATGCCTTCTTTTTGACCTGTGGGTCGAAGAAGAGCTCGAGGTCGAACGCGCCGAGAATGCGAATCGCTTATTTTGCCGGACGGGGACCGCCCATCCCCGGCATCGGACTGACCGTAGTCGGAACCCGCTGAGGAGAAGGAGGCTGACCGGACCCAGCCCGGCTGACTGAACAGCTTTCATACGAAGTCTCCCTACCGTCACCTGACCTGCTCATGGTCGACTCCGTCCAGTAGGCCGAGACTTCTTCAAGTAAGTTAAATTTAAATATTAGAAAAATTTTACGAAAAATAGAATAAAACTAAGCGATACTACTATCGTGATAATGTTACAAAAACAAACTGAAAACTATGCGCTAGTTTGAAGTTTGACTCCGCAAAGCGGCGTCGTCACTGAAGCGCACTCGTGGCGGAAAAAAGGAACTGAGGCGGTTGGAGGGTCGTGCCGAGATGGTCATTATCATCGAGGCCGCCATGCTCTCAAGGGCGCCAGGTCTCGCTACCGCTCTCTCTCGCTACCGACTCCAGCAAAAGTTTGCTCCCGATGGGTCTGAGTGCCTCCGGCGCCAATCCCACTAGTGTGAATGAGTGGTGGAGACTTATGTCCAGGAAGATGGAGCCAACGTCAGTTTCTCAAGTATAAAAATTCAAATCCCAAGGTAGGACTGGATAACGGATAGGAGATTTCATATGAAGTATACCTCTCAGAGAAGTGCAGGTGACCTCTAATTGGACAACCGTATGCCCATCAACAGAGGCATGGAAAGCTGACAGAACAGCCAAATGCACCTTAAAAGAGGATTACTGCAGGCCTGAGTCAAATAGGGAAAGCAAGCACTCCGGAACAGAATTCACAGGACACGTTAAAGGGCCCAAATTCTGGGAAGCAGACCATAGAATGAAAGCGCTTCCATTTCAGGAAATAAGCATGTCTGGTCAAAGACTTCCTAGCTGCAAGCAGGACATCAGCAACTTTAAGTGATCCCCCAAAACGTGCAATGGCTATGTTTTCAGGAGCGTGCATGCAGGTGTAGAGACTTCAGGTCCAGATGGACCAGGGACCCCTTACCCTGTGACAACACACCCCAACAACAGACCCAAACACGGAGGTGAAGGGACTGGATGCTCCATTGCCTGACGTTGAAGATGGAAGCCATATCTGGCAAGGCCAGAATGCAGCAATAAGGATCAGAGTGGCACTTTCCACTCAGAGCTCGAGTACAACTCTTTGTATTAGAGGAATGGGGGGACATGCATGTAGGAATTTCCCTTTCCAACAGAGGGACAAGGTGTCTCACCAAAAAACTCTAGGCCTTGGAGTAAGTGAGCAGTTACGCAGCAGTTTTGCGTTGCGTGGTAACGCAAAAAGGTCCAACTCTGGATGGCCCCATCTTGCAAAGAGGTCACTTATGGAGGACAGCAGTTCTCATTCTAGAACCATTGATTGGTACCTACTTAACCTGTCTGCCAAGACGTTTTGAACCTGGGAGAAACACAGCCGACAGTTGAAGGCCTTGAGACAGAGCTCAGTACCATATTCTCACTGCTTCCCTGCATAGGGGGCAGGAGTGTGCCATTGTTTATTGATGTAATGCATTGTACTGACATTGTATACCTGGATTAGCAGAGGACATGGGCAAAGATGATTCTGAAAAGCCTGGAGGCTGAATAAGACTGCCCATATTTCCAGGATATTTATGTGCAACTCTGTCTCCCAGCCAGAGAAGGGGCAGGAGGCTCTGCAGCGAGAGCATCCTGAACCTCTTGTACTCCATGAACAAGTTCAGGGAGCTGAGCTGAGGTCAAGAATTGGCCTCACGTCCCCCATTTTCTTCGGGACCATGAAGAAATGGGAATAGTACCCCATTCCCTGAAGAGGAATGGGGACGGGTTCTATCGCCTCCTTCAAGAGAAGGGAGGAAATTTCTTCCTGGACAAGAAGATGATGCTCCTGCGAGTACGACGACCTTGGGGGAGGGTGTCGAGGGGGTTTCTGAAGAAACTCTATCGAGTGTCCCTCTGCGATGAGTTGGAGCACCCAGGAATCTGACGTTATCCTCTCCCAACCCGGGAGGTGGAGGGAAAACCTCCCTCCTACCAGTTGCTCTGGAAACGCCAGAGGCTGTGGGAGAGGAAAGGAGTCAGGTGGTGTGGGGCAGCATCGCGGCTGAAGCTCCCACTGCTTTTTTGGGTGGTGGGGGCTTGGCAGCCGGAGGGGCCCGATGTTTACTGGCCCGCTTTCCCTGTGGTTTCGCCCTTTGCCGATTCCACCTGTGAAAGGGACAATGCTGCACTGGAGGGGGACTGTACATGAAGTCCACAGACTTCAGTGCAGTCCCCTTCTCCTGTAGATCAGTGATAATGTCCTCAACATCACCACCGAACAGCACCAAACCCCGGAAGGGTGCTTCCTGAATAGCGGACTGCACTTCCGGGACCAAACCTGACACACGGAGCCAGGCATGACGCCGTAAGCCAATGGCAAAAGCCGAGCTCCTACCAGCAGTGTCCACTGCATCGTACGTGGCACGGAGCATGTGCCGACTGGCCGAACAAGCAGAACGGACAAGGTCAGCAACTTCCTGTTTAACCCGAGAGTCAGGAAGGGAGTTCAACTTGGATTCCACCTCACTGAGAATCGCCTTCTGGTAATCCCCCATATGATCGACATAGTTCAGGGCCCTAATACCCAGAATGGAAGAAGCATAGATCTTCCTGCCGTACTGGTCCAGAAGATGGGATTCTTTGCTAGGTGGAGACGAGCTCAAATGCCTCGGATTAGCTGACCGGCTGTGAGCGGTGCTAATCACCACCGAGTCAGCTCGAGGGTGAGAATCAAGGAAGTCAACACCCTCGGGAGCCTGGTATAACCTATTAGACTTCCGAGGAAGAGGGTCTAATGTCAACGGTTGCTTCCAAATGGTGGAAACAAGGTCGGCATGAGGCTCAATCCAGGGTGGCACCAAGGTTGGAGCAGTCTCGGGCAGATCCAGGTGCTCAGCGAGTTTCTTACGCTGTGGGTCTGGCTCCAAAGTGCGCCACTTATGAACTTCCTGGATTTTGCGCAGCAACTCAGAGAAAGAAGGATCCTCCGGAGGAGTCTTCGGAGGAGTCCTAGGCCTGAGTTTGGCCGGACAGCGTGGCTTGTTGTCCGGGTTGGAACAACCGGAGTCATCCGAGGTGTCCAAAGGGAGTCTGTCGTCTGGGGCATATGGGAGCTGGAACCGTCGCTAGGAGACGACTCTCCACCTCTCTGGTGAGCTGAGCCTTGGCCTCAGCCCACCAGGAAGCCAGAGTCTCCTTCAAGTCCGCTGGCAGCTGAGGGGGCGGTGGAGGTGGAGGGAGATACGGATACTGAGTGTACCCATAGGGTGCGTATCCGTAACCAGACAGCGGGTAACCCGTAGTCGGGTAGTGAGGCACTGAGTACTGTGGCAGCAGGTAGGCCAGCATCGGGTACTGGGGCGTCTGATACTACAGAGCCGGGTAAGACAGCGCCAGATAAGACTGAGTCGGATACCGGGGGTCTGACTGAGCAGACGGCCCAGCCGGAAGCCCAGCGGGTGGGCCTGGAGCAGACGGCCTAGTGGGTGGAGGGCCCAGCATTGGAGTGGCATCTGGGAGAGGGATGTCGCCCGGCGTCAATATGACCAGCATCGGAGCCGGCGTCCGGGGAACCAACGTCAGGTCGTCTGGCCCAGTGGGAGGGAGGCCTGATGGGGGTGCAGCAGGAACCACGACATCACCTGGGGATGGTAGGGAAAAATCTCCGGGGTCAGGCTGAGGAGATCCAGGGTCCCCAGAGGGCAGCGAAGGCTGTGGGGAGCTTGGAACAGCGGACGTAAGAGGGTCCGATGTTGGCTCAGCCGCAGCGCGGATGTCGGGTCGGCCGACGTCCAACTTATCAGCGGGGTCCAGGCGGACGTCGGAGGAGGCAGTGTCCGACTTAGTGGACCCATTGCCCGAGGCAGGTCGCGAAGGAGGGGCGGCCTGGTCGGGTGGGAAAGTGGCCATGCGTCGCCCTGAAGGGTCGAGTGACTTATCTACCGTCTCCATGCTGGCGTCAGAGGAGCTGACGTCCGGCTTGCTGGAACCACTTGAACCAGTAGGCCACACAGTGATGGCTTTACCGGGAGCGGAGGCCTCCAGCTGCCCAGAGGCGCCGGAAAGGCCCGAGCGCGAGCCAGATGGGCGGGCCGATGCCACCTTGGAAACTTCCAAGACGGCTGTCGCAGAGCGGTCCCCCGGAGGGAACATTACCTGGAGCTCGGCGACTCCAGCCGGTGTCGTGGTGGAAGAGGAGCCCCTGTCCCGATGCTTCTCCTTGTCCTTCTTCTTCTTACGATGGCCTCCGGGGGAAGTGGATGCCTGCCGGAGCTTTTTCAACTCCTTCTCCATGGAGAACAACTTCTTCTTGAGGATATGAGCCTCCAGAGACTGCTGCCTCCGTCTGCAGGTGGCGGCGTTAAATTTAAGGCAGTGCTGGCACTTCACCTGATGCCCGGGCCCAGACAGAAGAGGCACTGGGAATAGTCGTCCTTGTGCGGGAGTTGGGCGCCGGACGAGTCGCACTTATTTTTGCACTCAGAGGGTGCAGGGGACGACATACACCAATGAAAGGCCAACGATTAAGTTGAATAATTCAAAAAAACCATGGTAAAAGCTACCGACGACAGAGTTGACAAGCATTGAACTTTACCGCGAGGCGCTGACACGAGCTAACGCCGGGAAAGAACTGGAAGGCGGGCATGAAGGACCGCCCCTTTATACTGACGCCACATGACGGTCACCTGACGTGGGGGCGGTCCCCTGCCAGACTGCTAGCTAGAAATTTTTCTGTTGGGTCCTGACACCGGCCAGCATCAGTCCTATATGTAATTACCTACTGCAAGAGCCCTCTCGATGTAAGATCTGCCTGTTTATTGGTTTTGTTACCGATACTGAATATTTACCGTGTTCTTGAATGTACTGTTAATAAAGCCGAGTTAAAAAAAAAAATGCCTGTTGCACATCAGTGGCAAAGCCAGCCACTCTGAGCCAAGAATAACACCTAATGCAAATGCCAGAGACAGCAGCTCTAGCAGAAACATCATCATATGCTGAGCGCAGCAAATATTGCCAACCTCAGTTCCAGCAGATAATATCTTAAGCAAATCATTCTTGGCAGAACCATCGGGTAAAGCCTAGGCAGCACTATGAGCAGCCTTCCACAGGCTGTTATGGTATCTGATCATATGGCCTGGTAGTCTGCAATCCTAAGTCCTAGGGATGCAAAGGGCATAAGTACGTTTGCCCATTACATCCAGTCTCCTAGATTCCTTATCAGGAGGTAAAGTACTCATGTGTCTAAGGGCTCAAGACCATGACTACAGAGTCAGTTTCAGTCTGGTTAGCATAATAAGGCTTAGCAGATGGGGCAGGACACTGCTTATCAGCCTTCCTAGGGACTGCAGGCAGTGTGCTCTGCCTATATCATGCAGCGAAAGAAGCATCCTCTTAGAGAAAGCAGGATACACCAGTGGAATAATAATGGAGGGAAAGCAAGGAACCTCCAGAAACTCCATGATTCCTCTTAGTGGAATCATCTTCTTCCACAGCAAAACCCATGGCAGACTGCATTTGCTGTATCACGACCTGAAAAGAGATCTCCTCAGGAGGAGACGAATCCTCACTGCGGGATGAAAGGTGAGATCTGGAAAGTAGGTTTCCCCATGAAAGGGTAGAGCTGGGAGAAGGCTTTTCCCTATAAACTGCTCCTCATCCATATATTCCTAGTACTCTGAATCTGCCTCTTAGTCCATGATGTCAGGATTATACTCCATTTCATTGTTACCACAAATGGCGACGGGAGCCACAGAAGAAGTCAGCGGGGTTGGTGGCGGCTCAGAGGCAGGAACCTGTGTCGGGCCTATAGAATTCCCCGAAGAAAGCCTCAAACCAGACTTGTCTTTATGTTTGTGCTTATGGCAAGATAAGAAGGCCCGAGAGGACACCTGTTTCTTGTCCTTTTCTTATGGTTTCTCAGATGGCGACAAGGGAGAAACAGACTTTGAACCTTTTTCCTTCTCTATGGCTTTTAATGCTTTTTGGGCAAGGAAGTTTTCTAGAGACTTCCGAAGGTGTCACCCTGTAGCCTGATTGAAACCATGACCTATCACACAGGTTCTCACATTGTGAGAAAGGCCCAAGCAGTACACACACAAATATAATGTGTGTCTTCCTTGTAGACACTGTAACTACAATACACAAAGAAAGGATCTTAAGATTTTGGAAGCATACAGAGACGACGATAGTAAACGGTTATAGAAACCAAAAAATTACAACTGATTTGTTGACGTTCCCTTCACCAGGTCCGAAGAGGATGATCGGCAGTGAAAGAAAGAATGGAGAAGTGATGAGGCTGCCCACGTTATATACATGTCGATGCTGCACTTCACTGTGGGCAGGCTGCGGCTAAGAAAACATTTCTGTGTGATCCTGACACAGATGGCTTACTGTTCCAAAGGTGTGGCCTAATGGAGGAGATATCCTCAATGAGGATTTACTTTTACAAATCGACCCCTGAGTGACTGCACCACAAGAGACAGTAGCAATGTCATTTCTGCCTGGGCAACTGAGGGACCTCAATTTAATGTCTCATCGAAGGGCAGCAGCTCAGAGCAGCACCCACCTAGTGCTGCACTACAGTGCAAGTATTGAGTATTAATGCAAGTTTCTGGTGTAGGACTAGAAACCACAACCTTCCAATCTTCCAGTCACAGAGAAAAGTGTGCAGTTTACTAAGCCACTGATTCTGCTTATTTTGTACTGGATTGTACTGGGTCATATGTTTTGATGGGAGGGGGTGCTGGATGTAAATACAAACCAGAGGGTGTTTTAAGTGGAATATCTGGTACAGTACAACACCTCCACCTGGAAATCAGGCATACAACCTGCAGCTAAACAGTTTTACTGCCCTAAATATGCCTCAAAAATAATTTTGTTTTTAAACCTGCCGACAACTATTTATCTGCACACTGTTTTACAGTGGAGATGTTGGGCCTGATTTCAGGACATATGGCGCAACTCGCGGGCAGATGCGAGGTGCGACATATGCCACTACATCGGGGACCCTGTACCAGATTCCAGAACAGGCAAGGTCCCTGGCACCTACGCCCTATGACTTGTGGCAGCTCTAGGGTTGCACCACGGGAAGAGTGTACCTGACCTGGTTGCTGCATGCCACAGCGATTTCCACCCACAGGGCGCAAGCCACCCATGGCACAGCCCCCCCCCAAAGCCCTGCACCAGGACACCACAGCAATGCCCCACAGGACTGTGGAGGGGGTGGGGGGGGCATCAGACAGCATTGGGGTGCTTGGCAGGTGGGGGCCGTGTACAGCCTGTGATGGTGCCCCCCCCCAAAAACTGTTTGTACAGAACTAAGACCTGAAGTTTCTTTTTCACCTATTAAATTATTTTTTTTCCCCTTTAGTCTGTTGCACAACAGCATTTTTATTTTATTGAAATTCTCTCCCTTCCTTCTCTCTTGCTACTATGTCTGTACTTCTGTGCTTATTTCTCAATTAAATAGCGTGTTGGCCACTCGCTACCAAATCTATTCCTTCCAATTCCTCTTTAGGTTCTTCAGTAATGTAAAAACAGCCAATTCTAAAGCCTACTGCATTCTATGAATATGGACACGGGAAAACGGGATAGTTCTATTTAGTAAACCCTTGCCATGCCCTTGAGGGAAGCTAAAAGAAATAATATGAATGTACGGCGCTTTTTTGTCTCATTTTCAGTGCCTTTAGAAAAGTCTAAGGAAACGGGTGACACAGAGCAAGCTAACAAGCGCATATTCCCATTCTAATATTTTATCTTGTGTCTATCCTGCTTCCCTATGTTAAAATTATCAGCCCCCTTAAAATCGTGTAGTTGGGGAAAGAAAAGAAAGGTTAACTACCTAGTGAGCACAGCTGACTTACAAAACAAACGACTCCACCGAGCTTCATTTTTATTTTGAAAAGCGAGCTGTTTTGTATCCCTAAATTATTGATAATCCCACTTTCCTGGTATGCCATGAAATTGAAAAACAGTTAAGATGTGGTTTTTGGTTTTTTTTATTTACAGTTCCATTTGGGAGCGGGAAGAGTTAATTCTGCCAGTGAACAGGAGGCTAGTCTATATGCCTCGGTCCCATTAGACTGCAAACGGCAGTTTTGTTGCTTTCCACTAGGTATTTTTGTATAAAAAGGCTTAGTTTGCCTCCCACTCACAGAAGGGGTCAAGGAACCCCTTTTAAAATTAGTAAAAGCGCTTCAAGTAACTGCAGAAATTGATCACCGAGTCTCTCATTCCAACTTGAATGTTATGCATTTCAAACAGCACGGCAGCATTTCCATGCACATTTGTACATTCTGTGTTGTGAGTACATGAATTAAGGAAGTTAAAATACATTACTGTTCTTTGTCAGCAAAGTCCTGTTAGCAAGCTAGGTAACCCTGTATCCGCATGAAGAAACCTTCTGACTTTCTAGGTGTGTCCTATAGGGAGTGAGGGGCACATCTTGGTCATTTTTATACATGAGCAAAACCCCTCCTTCTATTCGCATGGGCGGTACCTTGCCTAACACAGCCCATGTTCTCATAATTAAGGAATAAATCACTCAAAATCCAATGTTTAAAATAAACAATGGTTTACTTTGATTATTCATACAGGAGAGTCAGATTGTATGTAAAAAGGAAATTAACACATGGAATCACATGAATAAATTCAGTATTTGTATTAATTGATGGGTGGAGTTTCAATTTGTGGGTGGGATCACAGTCCTATATCAAGGAAGAATTGATGTTGTGATTCAGATAGTCATTGGGAGAGGACCTGTTTGGTTCTCCCAGCGAGATCTCTAGGAGAGGTCAGGCACAGTCTGATGTTGGTAGAATAGCTCTACTTGTTCATGCCAAAACTGTGCTTTTTGTATTTGTTTTCTTTACTTTGGAAAAGTGATTCTTTAATTTTTATTACTTTAAATTGATTTTTTTTTTTTTAATAAAAATCAGACCTATACAAGGTATGTTGTACCTCATATGATGTCTCTTATGAAAGTATTTTCTTACACCCCACGACACAGCCCTGCAGGGCACTGCTCGGGGATGGGGGCATGGAGGTGCCAGCTGTGTATGGATGGCAGCCCTGCCAATGTGTGGGGTGGGGACCTATTAGGGACCCGGGGGGGGGGGTTGCTTGTAGGGGCAGCTGGCATGGAGGTGCAACCCCAGTGGACGTAGGGTATGGTTAGACCAGCTAATAGCTGGTCTAGCCGTACTTAGACCATTGTCTGCCGGGGTCCCTCCAGGAATACCAACTTGCATTCTGTCGGCCGGCCACTTGGAATATGGCTGTAACCGATGCCAGAAACCCCCTTGTGCCATGTTGCAGGGGGTTTCTGCCACAGCCAGTGGCATAGCCTGCACCATGTTGTAGGCCGCCTTTTGGAATCGTGGGCGGCGTAATGCATGTCACAAGGTGTGACTTGTGCCATTGGGTTTGGCGCAAGTTGCCTTGCGACATGCAGAACCTATCTGGGAATCGGGCCCATTGACTTTGGTGCAGGTCGATAAAAGGCTAACGCTACTTGACCGGTTTTAGATCTCATGAATCTTATGTTCAAAACAGAATACAAGCAGTCACATATCAGTATACCACTTTCATTTCAGCGTGCTTGGAAGCCAAGATGAATGTAAAAATCGAGCCCTACAAACTACTATAAAATAATACACTCCTTCAAACTGTTATTAGATACTCACTGCAATGTTAAATGTACTTGTTGCTAAACTACTGTCATTAGTTTTGTAACTCAATCAATGTTTTTTCATCACTTTTGTACTGCAGAATGTTACTGCTTGTTTCTGTTCTGTACCTGCTACGCTACTATTTGTAAAATCTCTGGGAATTACTCTAGCGCTCACTATGCTACATTGCTAATTATGTACTGATTAACTGTCCTGTCCAGGACATCCTTGTAAATGAGCACTGCTCAATGGAGCTCATTTTTCCTGGTCAAACAAGCAAGCCAGCAAACAAACTGTATATCCCCCAGCCAGGGTACAGGCTTTGAGATACCTGCCTGTTTCCTATCCTGTGTACAGCTGTGCACTTGCACAGGATGTTGGATTGTGCCAGCCAAAAACACTGAAAAGGGGATCTGAATACTGTTAATGACACATCTCTGTTCCCGTATTAACTTATAGTTTATGTGCCTCCCTAATATACGCTCACTGCTTTATACTCACAAAACACTAACATAGCAAGTTACAGACCATACTTAATACTGCACATGCGGACTACCTCTCCCCCATCCAAGACAAATCCAATGCAAACACTGGTGGTTACATCACCTGCTCCTCAGTAACGGTGGATACTTACGCTCTTTGTCTGGCAAGCACTTGAGCGCCCTCTGCAGAAGTCTGTGAGTGGCCTCTGTCTGTCCCCGTTTCAACAGGAATGTGGCATAACTCAGCCACACTTCCTTCGACTGGCGGAAGCGTTTTAACATTGTGTTGTACAACTCATCGGCTTGCTGGAGTAAGCAAACGAAAATGAAGAAAAGCAAATGCAATGATTAAACGTGCACTCCTCAAACACTAAAAGAAAACAGAAAAACGTACACAGTGCTTTTGAGGGTTGATACCTTATTAAAATCTGTCAAACCAAAGCTTGTTTTTTTCTAGAATGCATTCCAGGTAATTCCAAGGTTAAAAAGTATGAATTTAAGTCAGCTCAGTAGCGCAGCTGTAGCGCTACCACCCACCATGCCAGTGATCTGCGACTGCGAGCGATCTCAGGTTGCTGGGGGCTGGTGGGGGGGGATGGAAATCAAGCATCCAACAGACTGCTCTCTTCTCCTGAAGGATGTGGTTTGCGGACTCTGCCAAATCAATGCCACCAGATGGGAGGCCTGGCGGTAGTGTGGGACAGGAGCAGCAACGTGGGGAGGAGATGTGGGACCCTAGCAAAGCATATGTGTGTGTGTGCCTCTAGACATGCGCATGTTTGACATGAGTGCCCCAGCACTTGGTGGTGGGTGGTGGTGGTGGTGGGGAAGCAAAATGGTGGTGAGACCAGCATGTATGAAGTCCTGTGTTCCGTCCCTCACCCACTCCACCATCGGGACAAACAAAGCTCCAGATGAGGCGAGTACCGACAAGGGCAGTAGACAGTAGGGAGATGGCGGGGACTGGGGACAGGGTGGAAGGGAGTTCAGCCAACCTCAGCTGAGGAGATAAAAACCTATATTTGGGAGAGGGGGGGTATGAATTCCCAAGTTCAGAGAACCCCCAGTTTTTGGGACAAAGGTCATATGTGGGCAAGACAAACAGAAGCTGGATGTGTGCGTTAAGTGGTGCCATCACTGTGTTTGTCATTTCATTGTGTATCCTTTGCAGCTCAGAATGTATGGATAACGCATTCAGACAGCGACTGCACCCACTCTTGAAACACAGCTGGACACACCCAGGTCCGCAGTCAGACTGGGCTTTCCCAACCCTGTGTAGGCAGAGGCTAAGCACACCGCGTAGGGAGGCATAGGCTTTCTGGCACATAGTGATTTTTCAGTATCCAGGAAAACATCTGAATTATTCAGACATACTTCAACTTACATTTCATGAACTTTGTTGCATCTCCCACCCCTCAATCTTTTATTCTGAGGAAATTAGCATAAAATTAGATCTTTGTGCCCAGACTTCATCTTATCCTCCAGCTTTTCCCTCAGATGAAGTCATAACTCTGTTTTGGAAAAGAATACAATCTCACAAAGAATTCTGACGTAATCGGTGGGAAAAGCAGATGGATGAGATGGAAGTCTGAAACACAAAATACCCTGCTTTTATGCAAATGTCCTCAGTTATAAGAATGGGGGTGATTAATAATGAAAGTTATAAATCAAACTGTGTCAGAATATTATATTTTTAAAACTTTTCCTAAGTACTGAAAAATCATTTAACGTTCCTCTTCCCAGCCTTAAGAGTGGAACTGATGGTGGGATTATCACTTGCCTCCATTCCCAGCTGGAAAAAAGTAAATGGAGAATAGAGCGGGAATTGAGGAGACTAGTTGTGGTGGAACACCCCCTCACTGAATTATGGGCATTTAAATGACTAATACAAGTACATCCTCATCTCTCAACAGTTAGGCTGCGAGAGACTATTTCTGCATTAATGGAAGCTCAACACATCACATGACTTGACTGGGGGGGGGTTAGATCCAGTTTCAATCTTTCTAAACCATTCATGCAGCCCTTATACTCACTGGCAGGTGCTAATAACCCACAGTTGAAGTACTGGCATTTTTGCACTATACAGACATGTTATATATATATATTTTTTTTATACAATGGGGTGAGTGATAAATGAGTGAGATAAACCGGTGCATCATCCACTGCAATGTGATATTTTTACCCTCTGCTCTACTGTGATGATATCAGCCATTTACACACACAGGTCACACAAAGGTCACTGATATGATGATTCACTGTATTCAGCTTTCCCCTCAGCATGCAAGAAACACCTGTGCTGTTACCAAGGACACAAATGCAGAACTACATGAGAGAGTTCACTGCTGCCTGCAACTAACTCAGTTAGCATTACAAAACACACCTATTCCTCACTCTAACTTCCAGCTCATTACTGTGATACTCAGCTTGACTGCAGCCAGAATTCTAAAGAGAACAGCTTCACAGAGCACTCTGTTCCTCACTGCTGCCTGCAGTTAACTCAATTAACGCTAAAAACAGTCTTAGCTGTTCTGACACACTGACTCTCAGCTTGACTGCAACCAGACTTATAAAGAATACAGCTTCACAAAACAGTCCGTTTCTCACTCCTACCTAAAACTAACTCATTCAGCATTCCAAAACACACTCATCTGTTTCCCAGAGTTTATAACACTGCCAGCCCATTCAGAAAAATTGGCCGCGAAGCTTGGGCAGCTTCTTCTTCAAAGGCCTTCATCTGCTCGAGCTGCTAGGCGGGATCCCGCGGCCACGGAAACCGCCCACCTTGCTTCTTTCGATTTCATCGGTGGGTTCCTTTTCTGTGGTCCCCCAGCTTAAGGCGTGCCATGCGGTTGTCGAGGACGTTGGGATGGAAAGCCAAGCAAAAGGTACAGGTGGTGGTGTCATGACCGACACCTAAGCAGTACACGCAGGTAAGATGGGGGTCGGTGCGCGACATTTTCTGGCTGCATGTACACCGGCGAAAACCAGGGGACGACTTCTCCTCCATATCCGATGCACTATTATCGGAATCGAAAACTCTTGATGAGTTTGAGAGTTAAATTTGGTAAAAACCGACAATACGAATCCAGGGCCTACGATGGCTAGAGTTAGCACAAGGGAACCTGAATCTTCCAGAGGAAAGGAAGATCTGACGTCATGGGGCGGAGCCGAGGTATTTACCACCCGGGTGGGTGAGAGGAGCCAGCCTTAAGACTTTCCGGCGAGATTTAAAGGGGAAAGGCACATGCCAAACAGTGTGGATGAACAACATATCCACACTCCTAGAACAGATCATTATACAATGGGCAAGTTAAATTCTGGCTTCTGATTGGCTAGCTATCAGGATTTACAACGTGTAAATCCTGACATTACCCACAGGAAAAAGTACCAGCCACCACTCATCCGCATTAGGAACCAAATCCCTCCAACCCCTGCATCTAACATAAAACCTACCACATTTACTCGTGGCCACACACGCAACAGCAATGCAGGAAATTACACCAGTCCCAAAATGGCTCTAAAAACCCTAAAATGGTTTTATATTTCAAAACAAACTTTTTTTTATTTCCTCTGTGAGAGAGAACTCGCACGCTACATCTGCCTTACCGAGCGCACATGTTTACCAGTACAAGTTCTATTTCTCACTCCCCACCACACCGTCACCTCATACATACCAAATCCAGCAATAAATGTCCCAAATAAATATGCAAAAAACGCAACCATATCCGGAACGAAACCATACCATTTTCCTGACCGCAAAACCCACACAAAAGCCGGAACGGCTAAACACATCGCGATCCCGGAAACACAGCAGCGCAACCTACTGACAAAGAACTATTTTTTATGTGCGGCAGTAAATTCAAATAAAATAATACAAATTACAAACAAGAACTGCATTTTTTTTTTTTTTTTTACTTAACAAGGCAATGTATAATCACAATATACTACGCGAGGATGTGGATGATGCCAGGATTTACCCACTTCTGGTGTGTTGTTAGTCATTCAGCCGCGCCTCATGACCGAACAACACACCAGAGGTGTGGGTAAATCCTGGCATCACCCACACCCTCTTGTGGTATACTGCTTAACAAGACAACATAATACTTCTGAAACTCCTAGTGCTATTGTACAAACTGAATACATGATGTGCAGATCGTATGCTATGTCAAATATTGTCACTCCTGCATTGTGAGCTCTGGATATCTCACTCATGCCTTGACGCCGTGAGATGTCAGAGCTTCACTACGAAAGAGTGACAACTTCTCACTCATCATGTATCATCTCTCACACACACACACACACACACATTATACAGTATATTATATATAATATACAGATACATGCAGATATATATGTACACAAATATATAGATATGTATTTGTTGGCCTTGATTCATCAGCTTTTCCTAAAGTAACCCATAAGTAGCAACATAAGCCTTTAAAACTAGTTTGTATTTTTTTTTTCTTACAATATTGTTCCCTTACCTCTGAGATTTGTCCTTTGAATCAGTGCACCAACCCGATTACCAAAGACATAAATAAATAAACAAATCAACCTACTTCCAAAGGCCTTCCACCCTGGACACCACTTACCTCCTACTGCAATTCCCACATCATGGCATTAAGTGGGGTGCCCCTGTGTGACCATAAATCCATGGCCATCGGACATGGGGTGCGGAACCCAAAAGTGCCTTGCCATCATATTCAGAGATCTGATCTTTTCCTGTCAGTGTCTTCCCCACCCCTAACAAACAGATGTCAAAAGCCACACGCACCTGCAGAACGACATGTCGATACAGGCCAGGCTGATGTCTCTCCCTCCCATCGTTTGGTCCTACAGCTGCCCTGCTTCCTGGCCTACCAAATGGCTGCAGAATACGGCAACTGCTCCCCATGAAAGAGGCTGAAACTGACTAAGCAAATGCCACCTCATACATACTATAGTAAAAGACATAAGGGACTCTACACATCCAT
Organism: Neoceratodus forsteri; assembly: GCA_016271365.2. Taxonomy (NCBI): domain Eukaryota; kingdom Metazoa; phylum Chordata; order Ceratodontiformes; family Ceratodontidae; genus Neoceratodus; species Neoceratodus forsteri. The sequence continues at coordinate 20,957,393 of CM028135.1, read as the reverse complement.
CAGTTTGCCCGCTCCATGCGCTTCCTAAGCAAAGACAAGTATACTGTGCAAACATGCAACAATTTTCAAGATTTCCCACCAATCCTACTACCCAATACCCTGGGATTCCCCTGGTAAAGCAGAAACCTGTCTGGGTTTACCATGAAGGCCTGTACTGTCTCTGTATCCACTCAAATACCTCAGCCTTGCCTACCTGATAGCACAGCCATAATGTTACTGGCTGCTATGCCCCCAAGGACACCAATACGGTGAAACCGGAAGGAGGTTGTGGGTCCCTATAGTACTCCCTTTTTGTAAGAGGTAATATGCACGTTTGTGAATAAATCAGCACTACACTGCCTTCTGTGTGTCTTGTGCTTTGGTGGGTGGTGCTGGAATTGGTTTGCTTTGCTGCTATGCCAGCAAGCCTGAGTCGCATGGTGGCCGGCCAGGGCAGAGGCACTGAAGTGTCCAACTGACTGCTCTTCTCTCTTTGGAGAGGGGACAGGTCACTCTGCTACTTGCCTGCCAGGTGATGGCCTTGCAGGAGCGCCAATATTAGGTACAGACTCACTGATGGAGACTCGTGCGTGTGTGTACACATGCAGTGCGTTACAACACAGCTGTTAGCCCAAAGGGTGAAAAATGATTGTGGAAAAAAACCCGACCATGCCAGAGGAAGCTTGTCTCCTGCTGGCACTGCGCCAACTGGGCACTCTTCAGAAAAAGGATTGTGCTCTGGATAGCCAAAATGTCCCCCATGGGGAGTAATCTGTCGGAGACTCAGTGTAGGGGGTAATGGGGCTGATGGGGTCCGGCTGGTGATTAGGGGAGATAAACTGTCTAGGGTAAAAAAAAGAAAATTTATATATCTCAACCTTCAACTGACCTTGGCAGTGTCCTAGGCATGGGGTGTGAACAAAGGGCAGCTCTCCAGGCACTGCACTAGTGAGCTGGCCAAAACTTTTTTTTTTTTATTTAAACTTTTATTTATCCAGGATAGCCCAGCTAAGATGCAATATCTTGCTTTCACTGGGGTCCTACTTTGACCATTTTTACAAATGGGTAGACTGACACACCAATAGGTTAAAAGTGACCTGCTCAGAGTCCCACGGTGACCAAGTGCATACCTCTTGTGCATACTAGCCAAATCCCTGATGCCAGGGGAGAGGTGGTACCACAAGAGGAAAACAAGCAGCCAGACATGGAGGCTGATGTACTGACTTTGGATCTACAAAATAAAAACACGGATCTGAAGACTTGTAAGACTGGCACAGACATGAATTTAACTGCAGCACACATAACGGGAAGAAAACAAGAAATGCCATCAAAAGTACAATTCCGTTTTTTGCAAATAACATGAGCTGTTGCTTTAAGTACTTAAATGCCACACTAAACCTGTTAGTTTTCTCTTGATCCATCAATGATAGCAACAACCTTATTCAGTGTATTTTGTTAAGCCTGATATTCACTCAAGTATTTCATGAATATGCATGCTTATAGAAAGTGTTTAAAAAAGGCAATGCATCTGTAAACAAACCCAATATTTTTGGGACACACCTTGTGTTTGTCAGACTTGGTGTAGATATCAGCCAACTTCTGGAACACCTTCAGGGGGTCATTGTACTGAATGGCCCTTTCGAATACCTTTGTTAGTGTTTCTTCTGTCCCATACATGTTCTCCAAGTTCAACAGGGCCACCCACACATTCAGCTTTTCCTGTTCCTCCCTGGAAAACAAAGTTGATACGGAGAGAGAGGCCATAATGAAAATGTAGACTGAATGATGTATTAATGACTGGATTGCTCCATATGCAAAGCAAGAGTGTGGGCTCAGACTTAAGGGCTGCCACTTGCGATGCCGGCGATCCGGATTTGGGAACGAGCACAGAGCACTGGAGGGCCACCTGGGGGAGGGTGGCAAAGCACCCCACATGGCCTTCTCCTCCTTGGGATGGGGGTCAATGGATCCCTGCTGCATAAGTACTACTTAGGTACGCCAGGTGAAGCAAGTCAGTAGGGGATGGCAGAGGTAGGGGAGATGTGCTGGCTTCGTGGCACACGCATGCCCTTTACATGGGCGGGAAGAACAGGAGAAAAACTACCCCACCAGGGTAGGATGAAATGGGGGCACACTTGGGTCCAATGCTACCCAGTATGACAAAGCTCAACCCTAGCCATAAAATTCATGATGACCGATAGGGACAGGCCAACCCTCAACTAACCCACTGTGGGACAGATCCCCATGGAGCACGTGAGAGGGGGAGAGCTCTCTGGAGTTTGGGATGATGACAGGACTGTGGCCCAGTAAATGCAGAGGGAGGCTGTGGCAGGATAAGGCTAACTAAAAAAAAAAAAAAAAAAAAAAAAAAGATGGCAAATGGGTTGAGAGGACTTAAAGGGTAGGTTAGGCTGAAAAGAACATCTGTGATGAAACTGTCTGTAGCTGGATTCAAGATATAACATATTGTACCCCAATGGTTGTTAATAAACAGAATTAAAAAAAAAAAAAAATTCTGGAGCCGACCGGGTGAGGCCCGAGCATACACACCTACGCCTGCAGCTGGAGACCTGTGTTGGGCTGCCAGGGGCTGGCTGGTGGAAGGGAGGAGGGAGCTGGATGAGCAGCTGGCAGGCAGCTCTCCTCTCATCTCCTCTCCCAGGGAGGGAGACAACTTCTCCTTGGCTCTTGGCTGCCACGGAGTGGAGGCCTGATGGCAGCCACCAAGCCATACAGGAGAAGTGGCACTGAACCCGGGTGGGGGGGTTATCACCAGGTTCTCAGCATGCCTGCAAGCCTCCAAACACATGCATGCTCGCAGTTGCCAGGTGTTCCAGGATAGAAGGGGGGAGAAAACTGAAGGAAAAAAGGTGGGGGGATGCTGCAGGCTAGATGATGCCCAGAGGGACTGAGTTGAGCTCTACACGGAGAGTCATAGCAGCCTGCGGAACCCACAAGGAGGAGCACAAATAAATAACAAAAAACACAACCAAAAACCTGGGGCTAGCCTAGTGGTGTGGTCTACAGCCTGCCATGCCGGCGACCCCAGTATGAAAGCAGACTCTGGTCACTGCAGGTTGGCGGGGGAGAGGATGAGAGTCTACTGAACTGCTTTCCTCTCCTGGGGCAGGGAAGGCTTCGTCAGCTGTGTCACCCTAAGGGGAAAAACTATCCCTAAGCCCTCTCATGGGGGATAATCACTGAAGAACAGGGACTCCTCATAGGTCCTACGGGGACCACTGGTCAGGGGCAGGTAGAGGTTTGCGTGGCATGGGAGCAGGAGGGCGCTGTGTCAACTCATGCCCAACCCTATGAGGGGAAAACATGGGTCCCCTGGCAATGCATGTTAAGCACCCTACGCTGGAACAGGGGTGCCAACTGGGAGAGGCAAGACCATGCCATCCAGCGAATGCAGACCGTTGTTTCTATGTGCCTGGAAGCTACCTTGTTGGTGTCGTATGACACCCTCACTTGGTGCCTTGCCAGCTCCAGGGCCTGGGCAGAAAGTTGAATGGCCTGCCTGGTTGACTCACAATCTGGCATGGAGGCTAAGAGCTAACATAGCTTCACCCACAGGCACTTGCTGTAAGCTGCCCAATGTGCAGAAGTGCACATCATGGTGCGTGTCGCCACTAAAACCTTTCTGCTCCAACATCTCCACACAGCTGGGGTGGGGGAGGGTTATGCAGCAGGCACTCAGACCCACAGGCACAGGGGTCTACAGCACCAGAATCAAAGTGCAGTGAAGGACAGCACCTTGAGACCCTGCAAGGGCACAATATCTGCACTGGATGTCCCTATGGGCGGGAGAAGGGGGGAGAGAGACGGAGCCAGACATTCCTGGATGCCTTCCAAAAAAGGCCTGGGCCAAGGAGGAATTAGTCAACACTGAAATCCTCAGGGTATCTCAGTGACAGGGTAGCATTACTGTGACCTACAAAAGACCCTACATTCAGCTCCTGGAACATCTTCAGCAGGGAAGTACAGTTACGTAAAATCTTAACGTAACAGTAGATATTTGAGGAGTGTTGCTTGCAGTAGGTAATACACCTGACTCATCACCAGAAGTCGCTGTGGCTCACAGCAGCTCTTCTAGCAGTCTTTTCCAGGGGCCACCCACACATAACATTGGCTTCCCATTTCCTATACAAGAGTGGGCGGTCCCTGGTATCCTTAGTTCCCCCGCCAGATTCAGCTCGCTAAGCAAGGACTGAGGGGAACCCGAGGTACCACAGATATCCCAACCCAAAAGTCATTGTACCAGAATTTGCTCTCCTAGAGAAGGAGGGAGATGGAGGGTGGGAACGGACCTTCTGCAAGAGACACTCCTCAAAGATCTACTGTTATGGTAAGATTTTATGTAACTGTACTATCTTCTATGGAGTGGTCTCGCAGTAGGTAATACACCTGGGATGAATTTTTTTTTTTTTTTTTTTTAAATTGTTTAACCAGGAGTGTCACGCTTAGCTGAAAGCTTGTTTACAGGTGCGACCTGGGAGCACAGGGAAGATAAGTGACTTGCTCAGGGTCACACAGTATGAAAGTTGGGGCCGTGGGATTCAAACCCAGATCTCCAGATTTGCAGCTCAGAGCCTTAAACCACTATGCTATACTGCATCAATTCTAAGCAGTATACCCAAGATGGGTGGACATTATGACAGGAGGCCTTGTAGGACTATTCAGCCAAAAGCCGTCCTATGGCGTGAAGCAATATCCAGATTGTAGTGCTTCATGAATGTATGTATTGTGGACCAGGTAGCCACACTGCTGATATCTATGATAGAGGCTCCTTTAAAGTAAGTCGCAGTAACGGCCATAGCTCTGGTGGAATGGGCTTGGACAGGTCCAGGTAATGGTTTGCTGTATTTTGTATAACAAAATGTAATACAATATGCCAACCAGCTGAAGAGGGTTCTTTTAGTAACTGGAAGCCCTTCCTTCCCCGAGGCGAAGGTGACAAACAGTTGAGAAGTTTTTCTGATCAATTTTATTAGATTAGTATAGTAACATAACATACGATGAACATCTAAAGTATGTAACAGATGTTCACCAGGATTGGATTATTCAGGGTAGTATACTGGTAACCCCAGGGATTGATTTAAAGTGTGTTCAGACACAACTTTAGGCAGGAAGGAAGGGTTGGCATGAAGTGCCACCCTATCTTTGTGAAAAATCAAACAGGGTTCCCTACACAAGAGGGCATGAAGCTTGGAGATGTGTCGAGCTGAGGTAACAGGCATTAGAAATAAAGTTTTCCAAGAAAGAAAACGGAGGTCACAAGTGGCCGCCGGTTCAAAGGACTCAAGAGTTAATTTCTCTATTAGAAAATTGAGATCCCATGGAGGAGTGGGTCTTCTAATAGGTGGTTTGATATATAGCATCCCTTTCAAAAATATTTTGGTTAGATGATGTTGGTACAGTAATCTGCCATCCAGTGGTTCATGGAAGGCCAAGATGGTGGCCTAATGGACTTTGATGAAGGAGTAGCTTAAACCTGTCTTGGAAAGCGAGGCCAGGTAGTCTAGGACTTTTATCAGTGGGCAAAAATAAGGATCCAATGATCGAGAAGTGGTCCATATAGAGAAGCATTTCCATCTGGAATTATATGTTTCTCTGGTTGCTGATTTACATGATGCCAAAAGAATATTGGCAACAGGAGAGGACACTTGTAATTGTGCTATGAAAGCGTCCTTAGGAGCCAAGCATGAAGGTGTAGAGCCTTCAGTTTGGGATGCAACAGGGTCCCTTGATTCCGAGTCATGAGGTCAGGTCTGATTAGCATCGGAATGGGTTCCTGTGCACAGAGTTGTTGAAGTAGAGGGAACCTCACCCGACGAGGCCACAGAGGAGCTATGAGGAGCATTGTGGCAGGTTCTATTTGTAATTTCAGTAGAGTCCGTTGCAAGAGAGGGACGGGGGCAAATAATAAGAGTCCTGTCCACAGTTGGGACAGGGCATCTATAGAACATCCCTTTTTGTTCAGGATAATGGAAAAGTATCTGGGGAGACAGTGATTTGTGGGGGAGGCAAACAGGTCGATCTGCGGGGTCCCCCACAAGTCGAAGATTTTCTGGAGCACTTCGTTGTGAAGTGTTCATTTGAGTGTGGACGTCTGGTGACTGAGACGGTTGGCCAGAAGATTGTAACGACCTGGTAGATGGACGGCTGTTAGTACAAGGTGTCATTGGATGGCTTCTTGCCATACTGCAAGAGTTTCTTTGCACAGAGCACGGGACCTTGTACCTCCTTACTTGTTGAGGTAGAATATTACTGCAATGCTGTCTGATTGACTTAGCAACGGTCCTGGAGTTAAGTGAGGTTGGAATGCCTGGAGGGCTAAGCGAACTGCCCTCAGTTCCAGAAGACTGATGTGAGACTGAGGGTGAGAAGTGGTCCACTTGCCTTGTGTCCGATAAGGACCCAGGTGTGCGCTCCATCCTTCCAGGGATACTTCCGTGGTTAATGTCTGCGTGGGAGAGGGAGACTGGAAGGGTATACGAAATTTGCCAGCAGATAAAGGCCTAGAGGTCTATCAAGTCTGCTCGAATGTGCAGCTAGCACCCCTTATTCTGCAGCTGCCCCTCCCTTCCACCCTTCCCCTTCATTAACCCTCCCCCTTGTCCTGTCCCATCCTCGTTTGAAGCAGTCCACTGTTCTACTGCTTACCACTTCAGCAGGTAACGCATTCCACCCAGCCACCACCCTCTCTGTGAAAAAGTGTCTCCTCATCTCCTCCTGAACCTTCCTCACCCAGCTTCATATCATGGCCCCTGGTGGCCTCCCCTCCCTTACTTTGAACAGCCCTCTGTACCCATCTTTTATTCCTTTCATGTATTTACAGGTTTCAATCATGTCACCCCTCTCTCCTCTCCTCCAGTGAGTACATGTTCAACTCCTTCAACCTCCTCTCGTATGATAAGTCTCCCAGCCCTTGATCATCTTTGTCGCTCTCATGCACCCCCTCCAGTAACTTAATGTCCCTCTTCAGATCTGGGACACCAGTACCACTTGATACTCCAGGTGTGGTCTAAGTAATGACCTATACAGTGGCAGAATCACCTCCTCCCTCCTCGAGGATATACCCCTTGCAATACAACCCAGCATTTTGTTGGCCTTTGCAGCTGCCTTCCTACATTGTGCAGAGTTGTTCATTGACCCTGTAATGAGCACACCCAGATCCTTCTCCCCCTAGCTGGTAACTCCTCCTTGGGTTCTTCATCCCAAAATGCAGCACCTTGCACTTTCTGGCATTAAAGCCCAGTTGCCAGGTGTCTGACCAGGTTTCAAGCTTTGCCAGATCATCCTGCAACCCCTGCCACCCCCCTAGGTCATCCACCACAGCGCCTACCTTGGTATCATCAGCAAACAGACTGATCTTGCTCTAGATGTCCCATGATATGTCTGCAATGAATATCCCAAACAACACTGGTCCCAACACTGAGCCCTGTGGAACACCGCTCGTCACTGCCCTTGGGTGTGAGAGCTCCCCACCCACCACCACCACCCTCTGTTGCCTTCCCTGCAGCCAGTTTCCTACCCATCTCACCAGCTTTGCACCCGCCCCTGTGCCTACTAACTTTCTTCCCAGCCTTCCATGTGGCACTGAGTCAAATGCCTTACTGAAGTCCAGATATAGGACATCCACTGAATGGTCCCTGTCCAGTTGCCTAGCTACCCAGTCATAGAACTCGACCAGGTTGGTTTGGCAGGATCTGCCACGTATGAAGCCATGCTGTCTGCTGTCCTGTAGTCCTTTGGCCTCTAGGAGGGCCACCAGCCTCTCCTTCAGGATAGTCTCCATTAGCTTACCCACGATGGTTGTGAGGCTCACTGGTCTGTAGTTTCCCGGTTCACTCTTGTGGAGGGGCACCACATGAGCCATCCTCCAGTCCTGAGGTACACACCCCGAATGTAGTGAGGCATTAAATAGGTCTGCCAAAGGTCCTGCAAGGACCTCTGCCAGCTCCTTCAGTAACCTGGGGTGGATGCCATCTGGGCCTGGCGCCTTGTCCACCCTCAGTGCCTTCAAACCCTCTCGAACTCTGCTCTCCATGATTTCCCCATCTGTCACCACTTCCCCCTGCTTCTGCCATTTCTCCCACCTTGGGTGTCATCCCCCCTCTCTTCTCTTTAGTAAATACTGAGCAGAAGTACTCATTTAGTGCTTCCGCCTTATCGCACCCTGCTTCCACCCAACCCCCCTCCTTCCTAATCCTTACTATGTGGTCCTTACAGCTCCTTTTCTCCCTGATGTACTTGAAGTCCTTCTCCCCCTTCTTAATGCCTTGTGCCAGCCTGAGTTCCGTAGATGCTTTGGCTCCCCTTACTGCCCTTGTCACCTCCTTCGATTCTGTCAAGTACTCCTCCCTGTCCTCTTGTACTTCCTAAAGGCAACTCTCTTCCCCCTTATCTTTTCCATGACCTCCTTGCTCAACCAGATCAGTTTCTTAGCCCTAGCCTTTTTGCTCTGGGCTTTGCAGCAGGTTTTGGTTGCCTCCACAATCCCCAACTTTATGAGCTCCCACCTCTGGTTAGTGTCCATACTAGATTGAATTCTGGCCAGGTACCCTATTACCACTTCCCCCATCCTCCCAAAGTCGGCCCTCCTGAAGTATGCCTTGGCATAGATTAGCTCTGATCATCCACTAAGTCAGAGCAGATTTCAGAGAAGAAAAAATTACTCAGCTTAGTAATTATATTTCTTCTAATGGAGTCTTGCTGAATTCTGACAATCTGCAGTTAGCTCCAGCCTTTGAACTGCCCCCGAGAGCAGAGGGTTAATTTTCTATGCAGTGCATAGTACGTTGAGCTCAAGCTCAGTTGAGGTCTCTGTTTGTAGCACTTTGAAATCCAACCGCCAGATTCTTACGAGCAACCACACACTGACCATGTGGAAACTAACATTTTTAACTAGCCAAATGGCAATAGAAAGTTTTGGATTCCCAAAGGAAGACTCAAGTCAGGAAACCCAAAACTGAAACCTATCCAAAATAAAAGCTTATAATACAAAGCACCCAGATAAAGCGGAAGGTGTGCTTGAAGCACCCTTGGGGTGCAACACTGCGCCTGCCCACTCACTTCCCAAAAACAGATTCTGAGAGGGGAGGCAGGAAGGGTGGTCAGAATACAGCAAGACTCAATTAGAAAAAATATAATTATTACGGTCATTTTTTTCTTCAAACAACATGAAGTCTTGCTGTATTCTGACAATCTGCAGACTACCAAGCAGTACCTCCATGGAGGAGGGACAGGACCTACTTTGGGAATAGGCTCTGAAGTACTGCTGTGCCAAACAGAGCATCACTCCTAGCCTGGATATCCAGAGGGTAATGCTTGTTAAAGGTATGGACCGTTTTCCAGGTGGCTGCTTGACAAATTTCTAACTTATCCCTGGCAGCAGCCAGGGAAGCAGCTGTACATCTTGTGGAATGAGCCCTCAGGCCTGAGGGTGGAATTTTTCCCAGTTTCTCACAGCAGAATTGTATACAGGAAACAATCCATCTGGCAATAGTTCTCTTGGTGGCAGGTTTGCCCTTTCCCACTTCCCCATAAGTGAGAAACAACTGGAGGGCATCAAACCTGTGACCCTTGGTATGCTCTATGTAGTAGCTAAGGGCTCTTTTAACATCTAAACTGTGTAGCCTCCTCTCCCCTGAGGAAGAATGATCAGTGAAGAAAACAGGAAGAGAGACAGACTGATTCAAATGGAAGTCCGAAACCACTTTGGGCAAGAACCTCCTATTGGTTCTAAGGACCACTTTATCTCTATGAAAGGATATAAAATCAGGTTCCACTGACAGGGCTTGCAATTCACTGATACATCTGGCAGAGGTAACAGCTACCAAAAACACAGTTTTCCAAGTCAAGTACTTAAGCACTGCTGAGGACATAGGCTCAAAAGGGTGTTGCATAAGTTGAGCAATGCAAACATTTAAGTCCCAGGCAGGGGCAGGATCCCTAAAGGAAGGATTGGTATGAAGCAATCCCTTGAAAAATTTACAGAATACAAGGTGAGATGACAGTGAGGAAGGCTTTCCCACCGACAGGAAAGCAGAGACAGCAGACAAGTGCACCCTGAGAGTAGCTGGTCTGAGGCCTAGGCCATTAAGATGGACCATATAGTCCAGAACTGTAGGTAATTCAGCAGTGTCTGGAGATATATGCTTCTTGGAACACCAAATGCTGAATCTTTTCCATTTGGAGTTATAAGTCTTTCTGGTGGCAGGCTTTCGAGAGGCTTTAAGAATATCCAGAACCCCTTGGGACAGATGCAAATTTGCATACTCTAACTCTTCAAGAGCCATGCCTTGAGACTGAGAGACCAAAGATTGGGGTACCAGATCCTCCCCCTGAGAGGAGGTTAAGAGTTTGTAATTCCTGGGAAGAGACAGGGGAAGATGGACTGCTAGGGACAGTAAGAGGGGTACCAGGGCTGCCTGGCCCAATCTGGAGCAATCAGAATCACTTTGCAGGGTTGTGACCTTACCTTGACCAGAACCTCGAGCAGTAGAGGAAAGGGAGGGAAGGCATAGAGAAATTTCCCTTCCCAGTTCAATGCCAGAGCATCCAGAGGGACTGAGCCCAAGACTGGGGGTCTGCAACAAAACAGAGGAAGTTGGTGATTGTCTGGGGCTGCAAAGAGATCCATCTCTGGAGTGCCCCATCTTGAAAAAATCACTTTTAACACCAGAGGGTCCAGGGATCATTCGTGATGACCCTGGGAGATTCTGCTCAGCGCATCTGCTAGCACATTGCCCTTCCCTGGAAGGTAGACTGCTATCAGAGAGGTCTGCAGATAATAAGCCAGGGACCACAATTTCATGGCTTCCGTGCACAAGGCCGTGGACCGAGTGCCTCTCGGCTTGTTGATGTACCACATGGTGGTGGTGTCTGTTCTGACCTGAACCACCTTGTTTTGCACTCAGTGAGAGAAAGCCTGCAGGGCCAGAGAAACTGCCCCGAGTTCCAGGAGATTGATATGAAGAAGGGATTCCTGAGGGGACAACAGTCCCTGGGCTGTGAGAGCCCCCAGATGGGCTCCCCACCCCAAAATGGAAGCATCTGTGGTAAGGACCACCGAATGAGGCTAAGCGACAAATGGGACCCCTTGCCTTAAATTGTCCTGATCCTGCCACCACTGAAGAGCTTGGATCAGTGTCAGAGTCACTGGAATCAATTTGGTAAGAGGATCCCTCCTTTGGGACCAAAAGGCCCTCAGATGGAACTGAATGTCCCTCATCTGGAATCTTGCCCCTTGGACCACCGCTGTAGAAGCTGCCATGTGGCCCAAGAGCTGAAGGAAGTGCCTTGCTGGTCGGGACGGCTGAAGAAAAAATCCAATTCTATAAGAACTCTTGCCCTTTCCAGGGGAAGAAAGGCTCTTGCTTTAACAGTATCTAGCTCTGCCCCTATAAAGGTAAGAAGCTGCACTGGTTTGAGAACTGACTTGGGGAGGTTGAGAAGAAATCCCAGGGAAGCGAGCACTTGCTGAGTCACTTGCAGGTCTGACTTGACTTGGTCTGGAGACTGACCCACTATGAGCCAGTCGTCCAGATATGGAAAAATGGAAATCTTTTGCCTTCTTAGAAAGGCAACTACTACTGCCAGGCACTTTGTGAGCACCCTTGGAGCTGACGTTAGACCGAAGGGCAATGCTTTGAACTGATAATGGGCTGACGGCAACTTGAACCTGAGGTACCTTCTGTGGGAGCACCTGATGGGGATGTGAAAGTAGGCATCTTTGAGGTAAAGGGAGGCTAGCCAGTCCCCTGGCCTTAGGGAGGGAAGAATATTCCCAGAGTCACCATCTTGAACCTTGGTTTTAAAAGATGTTTGTTCAGGTATCTTAGATCTAGGATGGATGCACTCCCCGTCTTTTTGGGATAAGTACCTGGAGTACAGACCTTTGCCCTGGTGTAGGTAGGAACTCTCTCTATGGCTCTTAAGGCCAGAGATGAAACCTCTGCCTCTAGGGCAAGGGTTTTGGAGAACACGCAGGTGGAAAAGATCTGGCTCTCATCTTGGGAACTTTCTGAAGCCGAGAACCAGTTCCTGGCTACTTTTTCCAGGACCCACTTGTCTAAAGTAACAGACATCCAGTCCTGGACAAAGTAAGCCAGCCTGCCCCCTATAGGGATAGAAGCGTCGACCCGGGCAGACCCATCAGGGTGTCTGCTTGGCAGGGGCCTTAGGCTGAGGAGTGGATGCAGCCCTGCTCATCCCCCTTCTGCCTCTCCATCTGAAGAACCCCCTCTGTGAAAATGGAGAAGAGGCCTGTGCTTGGTAGAAAGACCTATGAAAAGGCCTGCCCCAGACTGCTGTCTTTGAGGAGTTGCCTGCCTCTCCTTGGCCTGTGCACTCTTATAAGTGGTCCTATATTCCTCCATTTTTTTCATATAATTCTCTGTCTGCTCCCCAAACAGAGAATTACCTTCCAAAGGGAAATCCATGGCCTTAGCCTGGGTGTCCTGTGAGAGGCTAGTATATCTGAGCCAAGCCATTCTCCGAGAGCCACATATGTAGCCATGACTCTTTATGACACATCACTGGAGTCCACAGCAGCATGAAACTGTACCTTAGATGCTTTAATCCCATCAGCAGTCACCTTCTCCAGCTCCTTGGCCAGCTGGAGGAGGTGCTGTGATGCCATATCTCCTACCTGAGTCACAAAGAGGATGCCATGACCATTTCTTTGCTAAGGCATCATCCTCCTGGATCTTTATCTGGGGTGTGAAGCCAAGGGAGCATTAACCCTGTCACAGGCTGCAGCCTGCACGACTCCAACATGGCTGCATTGTTGATGGAAAAACTCTGTGTCTGAGCCTGATAAGGTATACCTCTTGTCCATTCTTTTATCAACAGGAGGTACAGAATTTGGAGACTTTAAAATGTTTTGTGTCTGTTTCACAAAAGACTTGTGTAGGGGAATAGACAGCCTCCTGGACTCTGGGATGTCCTCCTGATCCTCTGTAGCTTCCTCCATAGGGAGCTGGAGGGTTTCAGCCACTTTTCTGTAGAACAGATAGTGGGGAGGGGACTCAGAGAGCCTAGGAGAGGAAACACCAGAAGGTCTGTCTGGGGAGATGTCCGGTTCAATGGGCACATCCAGACTTTCTGCTCCATCATAGTCATCATCTTGCTCATAATCCCCCTCCTCCTCAAATTCCGGTTCATAAAAATCTTCAGGGGCATAATCCTGAACCGGAGGAACCGACCAAACTAAACCCCTAGCTAACGGAGCCGGATCGGACGGAACCAGGCGAAGCGATTCAACAATCTGAATCACTCGGGCAATTTCATCAGCTGTCAGAACATGAAATTCCAGATCCGAACCGGCTGATATTTCTTTACGTTTCCTCTTTGTAGGAACCAATTCCTCAGGATCAGCTCTCCTCTTGCCCGAAGAAGTATCGCCCTGGTCAGGGGGCACTCCTTCTGGTTCGGTCGGAACCGAACCGGGCTGGCCATCTGGGTCAGTGGACTTCTCGGCCTCCTTTTCCTTAAGTCTACCTAATCTTTTCTTCAGGGTAGACTTAGGAAAGTTTTTACATATTTGGCCATCTGTATCGAGGTGGTCAAACCCCAGAAAAACACAGGTGGTGTGGGGATCGGCCATAGCAAAGACCTCCCCACACTCACTGCAGTGTTGAAACCCAGCTGGCCCATTTTTTTTTCTTGGGTTTCTCAGACATGGCCAACCTAACCAAACTTACCCCTCTTTATGGCAACTGCCAGGCAAGACTCCCTTATCGGTTTCTAACCATGTTACGGGTATTGGAAAAAAGACGTTAAAACACGCTTTTTTTTTTTTTTAAACCGATAAGGACCGGTAACCACACACTAAAGGAAAACACAAAGAATTTAAATATGTTGGATCGGTTCAGCCAAACTGATCGAGAAAAGTTGTTTACAATTTCCACAAATAACCCAGAACTACTACCTAAAGTACTTACTGTACCGCAGACAGAGCCCAGAACCGTAATATTACGGGAGTTGAGCGGAAAAACTGACACTTTAATCAACTTTGAACCAAGCAGAAGGAGAAATCTCCAGAGCGTCTGTTCAGTGAGGCGGAGTAAAGAATCTGGCGGTTGGGTTTCAAAGTGCTGCAGAGAGAGACCTCAACCAAGCTCAAGCTCAACGTTCTATGCACTGCATAGAAAATTAACCCTCTACTCTCCGGGGCAGTTCAAAGGCTGGAGCTAACTGCAGATTGTCAGAATACAGCAAGACTTCATGTTGTTTGAAAGAGTGACTGATCTTGTCTTCAAAATTTCCTGTTTGAGACCACTGGTTCTGGAGGACCCACTGAATTGGTCTCATGTGAAGACAGGCAAATGCCACCACAGGGATGGTAGCAGCCATGTGACCCAGAAGACATAGCATTTGCCTCTCTGTGACCACTTTCTAGGTTTGTATGCGTGATGCCAGGGAAAAAAGTTTGTCCTGCCTGACGGCCAGAAGGTAAGCTTTGGCTGAAACTGTATCGAGGACAGCTCCAATGTATTGGAGAGACTGAGTAGGAGTCGGGTTGGACTTTGGCCAATTTACTGTAATCCCTAGAGTGTAAAACGGTTGTAAGGTTGCTCCAAGGGAGAAACGCAGAGCTGTTTTGGACTCTGCTTTGATTAGCCAGTCATCTAGATTTGGGAAGACAAAGTGCCTTTTCTTTGTAGGGCTGTTGCATCTACCTCTAGGCATTTGGTGAACACTCTTGGGGCCAAGGACAGGCCGAATGAGTGCGCTCAAAATTGGTAGTTGTGACCTAGCACGTGGAAGCGAAGGAACCTGTGGTTGGCAGGGTGGATGGGAATATGTAAATAAGCATCCTTCATATCCAGGGCACAAAGCCAATCTCCTTGCTTCAGGATTGGCATTACAGAATTCAGAGTAGTCATGCGAAACAGTTTGTACTGGATGAAAAGGTTCAGTTGTCTGAGGTCCAGTATCGGTCCGAGATCTCCACTTTGGTACCAGAAGAAGTGGGAATAGAATCCCGTTCGATGTTCAGAAGGGGGTCCTGAGTAAACAGCCTTTTTGACCAGTAGGACCTGAGTTCCTCCTGGAGAACAGGTATATGATTGGGTGGGTAATGAATATATCGGGGGGGGGGGGGCTTGGAAATGAATTACAGAGTATGGCTCCTCTGTATAATCTGCAGTACCCATTCATCTTCAGTGATCGTTTGCCAGGCCTCCAGATGAAGGGCAAAATGACCACCCACTGCCTCCGAGGCCTGGTCAAGGAGGCTTGGGCAAAGCCCTGGTAAGTTGGTGGGCAATGGGCTATCCAGGCCCACCTGGAGGGTGGGAGCAGGAGCCCCGGGCGGAAGAGGTGTTGGCTCTGGTAGTTTGGGAATGACCTCAGAAACCACCTCTATTTGTACCTCTATAGTTGCCACCTCTTTTGGTGTAAAAAAAAAAAGAGTGAGTATGGTAGGCTGTTTGAGGAGTATGGTACATGCCATGAACTGTACGAAGGGTTCTGCCTGATGCCTGTAGGTCATCTAGTAAGGTTTTAGTATCTGGCCCGAATAGTTTGGACTCATTAAAAGGGGTGTTAACTACTTTCTGTTGAACATCAGGTGTGAAACCTGAAACGCGAAGCCAGGCATGGTGATGCAAAGAAATGCCAGTAGCTGACATGTGGGCCGAGGTATCCACAGCATCATAGCCCGACCAGAGTAGGTGTCGGGAAATGGAATTGCTAGTTGTTACTGTAGGCAATAATTGATCCCTTTCCTGTGAAGGAGGGAGTTTATTGATGATGTCAATGGCAGAGGACCCTAGGGTACGCTGGTATTTAATCATATGACCCATGTAAATTAGGATTCTGAGACTCATGGTACTGGAGGAAAATATCTTTTTACCCAGATAGTCAAGTCTTCGAGGTCCAATACTGCACACTGTACACTACGTGCGACCTAACCAGTGACCTGTACAGTGGCAGGATAACCTCTGCCTTCCTACTGGTTATACCCCTGGCTATACATCCCAGCATCTGAGTTGCTTTGGCCACCATTCTCTTGCAGTGAGATGAGTGCTTCAGGTCACTTGTACTGATCACACCCAAGTCTTTCGTCTCCTCTGACTTGGTGATCTGCACACCTTGGTGAAGGCATCAAAAGTTCCATATGATGGTTAATGTCATATGGACTGGATGGATCTGCCCATCAACTCCAACCCATAAACCCATCACAACGTCACACCACAACCAAGTGAGTAGAGACTTACATACATACATACAAACATACGAAGAAGCCAGCAGAAGCCGGCCATTTGGTCTATCAAGTCTGCTCGACAGTGCATACACGGCTTGAGCTAATGTCCCTGCCCTCCCTCCCTCCCCACTCCTCCCATCCTCCCTACCCATGATCCTTCCCTTCCCTTCCTTCTATGCCTATCCCAGCCTCTCTTAAAGCTGCCCACTGTCTTCAATGAGATGACCTGTTAGGGAACATGTAGATAATGGGGTGGGGGAGCTGGTGCAGATAGTGCTGCTAAGCCAGTCTCAACCAGTTGCAGCGGCTGATCCTTTGCCCACTGTAAACCAAGTGTTCTGGCTTGTTAAAGGTCTGTGCTTGTCAGCCCTGCTGGAGGGCAAATTCTAGGATAAAACAACTCCAGGAACAGCAGAAGGTATCCAAGGACCAGAGAAGATCCTGCTAGAGGTGAGGATCAGGGCTTGTGAACAGGCTGAAGGAGTGCCTAGCTTCACAAACAGGAGGAGAAATTAATCGAAATCTCAAAAACAGAATTCCTGCCCCCCAATCTGAGAAAAATATGAAACAAATATCAGATTTCAACTAGCTTACCCCCCACCAAAAAAAACAAAAACAAAAAAATTAAAAACAGCCACCTGTTGGCCAAGCTTTACTGCTCTGCTGGCGATCAAGTTTGGGAGCAGATAAGGGATGTGCAAGAAGGTAGACTGGAAGAACAGGTTACTCACCAGTAACAGTAGTTCTACGAGTGGTATATGTTGTTCATTCACACTGTCTGGCATGTAACTTTCCCCTTTAAATCTTGCTGGAAGTCTTCAAGCTGGCTCCTCCCACCCACCCGGGTGGTATATACCTCGGCTCTGCCCCATGACACCAGATTTTAGCCCGCTGGAAGCAAGGCTGTGCACCTGAAGCTGGGGAGGTTGGGTGGGTGCGTGTGGATGAACAAAACATACCACTCCTAGAACTACTGTTACAGGTGAGTAACCTATTCTTCTAGGAGTGTGGATATGTTGTTCATCCACACTGTTTGGCAGACTCCAAGCAGTTCTCTGGGAGGAGGGAGGCAAGACGCACACCCCCTACTTAGGAAATAAAAATTGGAGAACCGAGGCCCCAAAACCAGCATCCCGGCGTGACTCAAGGTCGATGTGGTAGTGGGTAATGAAGGTGTTTTCCGACTTCCAGGTGGCAGCCTGACAGATTTCCAGGATAGGGATGTCACTGGAAGCAGCCACCAAAGCAGAAGTATGGCGGCTAGAATGAGCTCTCATCCCTCTGGGAGGCTCCTTGTTCGCCAACTTATAGCACAGACCTATGCATGATGTAATCCATCTTGCTATGGTCCGTTTTGGATGCAGGTCTGCCAGAAGCGGCTTCAGCGTAGGTGACAAACAGCTGGCCAACCTCTCCATGAATTTCCGCCTTTCTCTCTCATAATAGGAGAGAGCACGTCTAAGGTCCAGAGTATAGAGCCTGTATTCGGCGTCCGAGGTGTAGTTAGGGTAGTATACCGGCAGAGTCAACACCTGGTTAAGGTGAAACTCTGACACCACCTTCGGAAGGAATTTCGGTTGGGGGCGCAGAACAACTTTGTTCCTGTGAAAGACCAGATAAGGGGAGTCCACTGAAAGCGCTTGGAGCTCCCCTGTCCTTCTGGCAGATGCGATAGCCACCAGGAAGGTCGTCTTCTATGACAAGTGTGACAACTCGCACTTGTGCATTGGTTCGAATGGCTTGGCCATGAGCTTTGCCAAAACCAGCAGTAGATCCCACGGAGGTGGAGGTTCATGCACCGGAGGGGATATGTGGTCCAGGCCATTGAAGAAGCGCCCGACCACTGTCTCCTGCACCAATGTCGGCTGACCGGCCCGCACCCGGTAAGCAGAAATGGCTGCCAGGTGCACCCTAAGGGTCGATGACTGTAGACCTCCTTTGGAGAGAGACCAAAGGTAGTCCAGAATGTTAGCCACAGAACAGAATAAGGGGTCCAGACTCTTACCCTGACACCAAATGGAAAATCTTTTCCATTTGAAGGCGTAACATTTCCTGGTCGATTCCTTTCTCGATGCCTCCACCATGGTGTAGACATCGTCTGAAAGACCCAAAGCCTGGAACTCTAGCAGCTCAGGTACCAGGCTGTGAGGTGCAAGGACTGAAGTTCTGGATGGAGTACCTTCCCCGGTGCAATGATATCAGGTCCAGGCATGTACAAAGCCGCTCCGAGGGTCTGCAGCTGAGACTGAGGAGATCTGGATACCAGAACTGGCGCAGTCAATCTGGCTACCAGGACCACCTTCGCCCTGTCCCTCCTCACCTTGAGTAACACCTTGTGGATCAAGGGAAATGGAGGGAAGGCGGAGAGGAGGCCTGGGGTCCATGGCCTCGAGAAGGCATCCCCCTGCAGCGAGCCCTGCTGAGGAGGGCGGGCATGATACAGCCTCAGCTTGGTGTTTTCCCTGGAGGCAAACAGGTCCACCAACGGTTTGCCCCAACGGGAGATCAGACTATAAACTACCTCTGGATGGAGAAACCACTTGTGGGATGTCCGGCCTATGCGGCTGAGAGCATCCGCCAGTTGGTTCGAGGCTCCTGCCACATGGATGGCTAGGAGATCTGCCTCCAACCGGCCTAGGCGGGTCCAGATGCGGAGCGCCTCCTTGCACAGCACATGGGAGTGCGTGCCGCCCTGTTTGTTGAGGTAGTGCATGGTCGTGGTATTGTTCATCTGGACTTGAACCACTTGACCCCAGAGCTGAGGAACGAAAGCTGACAACGCCAGTCTGACTGCTCTGAGCTCCAACAGGTTGATGTGGCATCAGGACTCTTCGGGGGTCCAGAACCCGTGGACCCTACTGTCCCCCATGTGGGCTCCCCAGCCCATGAAAGAGACATCGGTCATAAGGACGACAGTTGGCTCGGGGCGGACAAAATGGGATCCTTTCCTGCAACCGGTCTGGGGCGGTCCACCATTGAAGAGCATCCCACATCTTCTGGGTTATAGTGATCAGCAGGTCGAAATGACCGTGGCGTTGAGCCCACTGGGTGGCCAGCTCCAACTTGAGGGAGAGCATGTGCCACCTGGCTCAATGGACCACTGAGGTGCATGCCGTCATGTAACCCAGGAGGAGCAGAAAGTCCCAGGCAGGGCGCAAGTGCCCAACCAGAAATGATCGGGCAAAGGAGGAGAGAACCTCCGCTCTGTCCGTCGGGAGCCGAGCTCTGGCTTGACAAAAGTCGAGCTCTGCCCCGATGAAGCCCATCACCTGAGAGGGCACGAGTTCAGACTTGGCCTCGTTGATCAGGAGGCCAAGTTGGGAGCAGGTTCGGAGAACCATATCCCTGGACCTCTCCACCTCCTGAAGGAAGGAACCTGCCAAGAGCTAGTCATCGAGATAAGGGTATATTCGGACTCCTCGACGCTGAAGATGGGCTGCCACCACTGCAATGCACTTGGTGAAGACCCGTGGGGCCAATGACAGGCTGAACGGCATGGCTCGGAACTTGTACGGGGTCCCCTCAACCCTGAAGTGGAGGAACTGCTGATGGGATGGACGGATTGGGACGTGATAGAATGCGTCCTGTAGATCCAGTAAACAGAACCACATGTTTCACTCCAGGGATGGTATGACCTGATTCAGAGTTACCATCCAAAAGGTGCAGGACCTGATATATTGATTCAGGTCGTGGAGATCTAGGATGGGGCGCCAACCCCCCCATCCGCTTGGGCACAAGGAAGTACCTGGACACAAAGCCTGGGTCTGTAGGAGGATCCGGCACTAGAGCTACTGCCTCCTTGCAGAGGAGCTGAGCTATGTCATCTCGAAGAGCAGACTGAGTGCAAGTTGAGATTCTTTCCTCCCGAGGGTCACGGGCTCGGCTGGGAGGGTACTGCTCGAACTCTAGAGGCAGTCCCTGACTGACCACTTCAAGAACCCACCTGTCCGAAGTGATATCAGACCAGGCGGAAAGAAAGTGGTGGAGCCAACCCCCCACGGGAGGACCCAGAGCTGGCGTGACAGGTGTAGGAGTGGCAACCCCCAACCCGTCACTGAGCAGGCTTAGAGGAGCGGAAGGAGGAGGAGGAGGATCCTGGACCTGTGCCTTGGCCTCCTTTACGGGGCTGCTGAGGACCCTGCTTGGGATGTGGGCGCCAAGCTTGAGCCTGTTGCTGATGACCTCCTTGGTAGGAGTGCTGCCTGACCGCAGGGGAAGAATGCCGAAATGGCTTCTTTCTCCTCTGCTGGTTCTTGCCCGAAGAACCTTTAGCAGAGGTAGCATCCAAGGTGGCACTGGACTGCTCTATACACTGAAGGTGACCGGCCACTCCGGGACCGAACAAGTCGGTGCCTAGGAAGGGCACATCAGCCAGCTTATGCTGAGTATCTGCTGGGAAGGAGGAAAGCCTCAGCCAAATGGCCACTGCGGCTGCAAGAGAACGGGCACAAGAATCTCCTATATCCAAGGCCGTCTGGAGCTGCTGTTTTGCGACAGCACAACCCTGGTCCCGGGCTTGCATGACTGTAGTCTGCATGTCCGCTGGGAGATGAGCGAGGACCTTGTCTAATGACCCCAGAAGGGCATGAGAGAAGTGTGCCATAATGACAGCCGAGCTGGCCTGACGAAGACCCAGAGAAGAGGCCGCACAGACCTTATAGGCAGAGTGGTCCATATTTTTGGATTCCTTGTCCGGGGGGGGGGGGGTCAGTCAGTGTCGGCTGAACTCCCAGTATGCCTGAACACAGAGGCGGTCACCAGGCTCTCAGCCAAATGGTGTTCTGTGAACCCCATGGGCACAGTGTCCTTGCGGGCCATGTGGGCAGACAGTGCTGGGAAGGAAGCAGGACGCTGCCAAAGTTCAAGGACCAGGCCAACAATGGCCTCGGCCACCGGAAAGGCCTCCGTCGGAGTATCCCCTCTCTTGAGGATATCGGTGAGAGGGTACTCCGCCTTCTTTAGCATGGACTCCATGGGCATTCTGGTAGATTTGGAGATGAGGTGGAGGATGCCTGACAGGAGGAAGGACCTTCCTCCAAACCTGTCATGGACGACTCATCATCCCCGGGATGTGAGTGTAATCCAGTGACGTCAGAGTCTGAAGAATCGTGGTATAGCGGTCTGCCGCCTGTCACCCTCGATACGCCGAGGGCAATCCGGGGGGACTGTAATCAACAGATGCCGGGGAGGCCCAGTGTCTTGTCGGTCCTCTTTCGAGGGAGCCCCTCCCTCAGGCTGCTTAGGCGGCGGTTCCACCCTTATCGGTGTAGAGACCGAGATAGGCCAAACCGGGATATAGGCCAGCCCCACAGGCGGAGGAACCGAAGGCTTCAGTTCCGGAGGCGAAAGCCATGTAATGGCCGAGGTAGGCGGCGGAGTCGGCTTTTGCCCGGACAAAATAAGCTGCTGCCACATGAGGTCTTCATAGCGTTGACAGAATTTCAGTCAAAGCCTCTCCTCGTCCGAGGAGGATGAGGACCTGTGGCGTCGCCTCTTCTTAGAGTGCTTATGACTCTTCGGGGTTCTGGACCTTGACCGAGATCGGGGAGGCCGACTTGATCGATCGGGAGACACCAGGGTCGGTGAAAGCTGAGGGTCCAGAACTGGGTCCTTAATGGGGACGCCAGCAGGCTGGGTCTCCTCATCAGGGAAGACAAGGACCGGAGTCCTTTCCAAGGAGTCGCTGGGCTGAACCGGCAACAAGGGGTTGATTGGGTCGAGAACAATCTCAACCTCGTTGGCCACTTCCTCGGTCTCCTGGCCAGATGGAAGGTCCGTGAAGCCGGCGCCCAAGGAGGCAATCTTGACCGAAGTAGACACCACATGCTCCTGGGACTCTGACCTTTCTCGGTCCCAAGAGCGTCTTTGCTTGGACGAAGTCCCGGGGTCCTTATCCCTCTTCTGAGGTCGGGAGGAGTGCAAGCCCGAGAGCGCCTCACCCCTGGTGGGGAAGAGACTGGCACAACTCCTTGAAGGAGCCCGTAAAGGTGGAGCCAAGGTTAAGCAGAATGAAGATGCTTCAATTGGCCGAAGCTCGAGCTGCTTTCTCCTCAAATGCCTTCATTTGTTCCAGATGTTTGGCGGATCCCGCCGCCGTGGAAACTGCCCACCTCACCTCCTTCGATTTCACCGGTGGGTTCCTTTTCTCTGGTCTCCCCAGTTTTAAATGCACCTTGCAGTCATCCAGGACGTTGGGATGGAAGGCCAGGCAAAGCCACACAACGAGGTGTCATGTCTGACACCTAGACAGTAGACGCATGTAAGGTGGGGATCGGTGTGCGACATCTTCTGCCCACAGGGGCACCGGCAAAATCCGAGGGAAGATTTTTCCTCCATGGTAGATGCGGTAAAATCGCAATCGCTAACTCGAATGAGTTTTAAAACAATTTTCGCTAAAAACAGACGATTAGAATCCAGGGCCTACGAAATGCTTTGAGAGCAAGAGGGAACCTGTACCTTCCAGCGGAAAGGAAGATCTGGTGTCATGGGGCAGAGCCGAGGTATATACCACCCAGGTGGGTGGGAGGAGCCAGCCTAAAGACTTCTAGCAAGATTTAAATGGGAAAGGGACATGCCAAACAGTGTGGATGAACAACATATCCACGCTCCTAGAAGTAGTGCTGCCGATGGCTGTGCCTCCATGTCCAACTAGGGGATGGTGCCACTTCAAGTACCACAGCAACCCCACTAGAGAGTCGGGCAGATTGTTCCCCCTCTTCCCCAAGGCTCCGCTGCAGTGTCAAAGATCAACAGTGGCTATGGCAACACCATCACGTGGGTCGGGGCAGGAGAAAACCAGGGGAGAAAAACAATTTGTTTCTATGATAGCTGCTGGCATACTTGGGCCCTGCCCACTGGATCCCTCTGAGTTCAATCTTAGGGGGAGGAGGAGGGACGGAATAGGGCTAGTGGTGGTCAGGGTTGGCAGGTCGCTAATAAACAGGCTCGAAGATCAGGTGGATGGACCAGGTTGGTTGGTGGTGGCAGGGGAGAGGATAGCTAGGTGGAAAGAAAAAGAAGCCAAAAAAGAAAGAAAGGAAAAACCTTTTGTCACCCCAATAGCATGGCAGCAGCATATTTCGGACAGGGAGTGTTGGCTGTGGGGTCCGCCACCACCACAGCGACCCCTGTGGCAGGGCCAGGACTTAAAGGGAAACTCCTATAGAGTCCTTAAGTGCAGCAGAAGCTGCAGAAATGCCTGAATAGGGCTTTTAACATAAAAAGTAATAATTTTTTTTTTTTTTTTTTTATATTTACCTGCTGCCTTGGACTTTTAATTAAAAGGATCCGATCCATCCATAATGGCTGCAGAGCCTCTGGGCAGACATCTTGCGCACACTGGGTGGCTTCCTCCATGAAGGTTATGCTAATGAGGGTTACCAACAAATGGCGGATGTTGGTAGCCCTTATTAGCATAACCTTTGTGGTGGAAGCCGCCTGGGGAATGCGAGATGTCCGCCCGGGGCTCTGCAGCTGTTATGGATGGAGCAAATCTTTTTAATTAAAATTATGAGGCAGCAGGTAAATAAAAAATTACTTTTATGTTAAAAGCCCTAATCGGGAGTTTCTGCAGCCACTGTTGCACTTAGGGACTCTACAGGAGTTTCCCTTTAAGAGAAGAAAAATTCAAGGCGATAACACTGGGCTCAGTAATTTCATCTCTGCAGGTAGGGGACTGCCTGGAATCACAGGATCTGACAGACACCTACTTTCACATGCCAGTCCAGTTAAGTCACAGAAAATATATCGGGTTCAGGTTAGGCAGAGCAGTTTGAATTTTATTCTAAATTTCATAATTTGCTTAAAATTCTAAAAGCTCCAGGGCTGCTAATTCCTGGAGAATGACTGCATTTGTTACACTTAAGTGAGGGATTCCTGGGTTTTTATTAAGTGTTTTGGAACAACCTTCTCTAGTTACCTGAAAGAGATGGTTTTGAGGGCTCTCTCTGCAACAGCTCTGGCCTTCTCGATTTCCGTCGCATGGAGGTGGAATGCCATGTACTGTAACCAGATGATGGAGCTGTTGGGAGAGCTTAGTACCAGGCGGTCAAAGTCATCTGCTGTCTGGGGTTGCCGTGTCGGGTCCATCAGTGCTGCCTCCATTTTGGAGAGATCTTTCTCCATCTGACGTTTCTCTGCCTCTTTCTCCTTATTAGTCTTCTTCTTCTTAGGCTAGAATGATAGAGATGCAATTTACAACAGACACGACTTTAGAGATCAGATACAAAAAAAAGAAACAAAATCACAACAAATCTAAGGATAAGGCAAGGCAGGACTCTGACCACGGTGCAGCAGTAGCATTACCACTCATAAAGCCAGTGACCTGGGTTTGAGAACGAGCCTCGGTCATCCGAGGACTGAATGTACCAGCGAATGCTCTCCCTCCCTCCTCCGTGGAGGGAAAGCTGTCACACTGCTCCATCACTATCACCTGTGGATGCTTGGGCCGCAGTGCATGTTCAGCGGTGCATGGAGGGAGAAGACACTGTTAGGTACTTGGTTGGGGCATGCTTCATCCTGGACACAATGTCCTTGTGCAGACATCCTTTGGGGGGGAAGGGTAGGTGAACAAGGGACAACTAAAGGGGTAGATCCCCTTTTACTGGAGCATGAAGACCGCCACAAAGTGAGGGCCTGATAAAGGGTATATCTGTCATTTGCCGGTGACAGGAGTAAAAAGTGTGGCTCGACTGCAGTGTCTGGGGTAGAACAGGAAGCATTATGGTGTACAAGATTACCATGGCGGGCGGTAATACTATCAGTGCTGTGGCTGATGGGACAGTCAGTCTACGTCACCGTGGGAAACTACAGGACTGACGGCCAGAGTATGGTGCAACAGACCTGCCATGATGGCCTAGAGGTTAGAGCAATGAGCTGTCAGTGAGCATGCCACATCCAGCTACCATGGGTTTGATTCCCACAACCTCCACTCACACCATGACACCCACCTGATCTGGGCTTTCATTCCCACCACCTCCACTTGTGATCCAGGGTCCATTCCTGCAACCTCTGTTTGCATACTATGTGAAATATGCAAGGCCTGGAGGTGATTTATATACATATTTTTTTTGGGGGGGTGGTGCGGAGTTCCCCCAAAGAAACCAATCATCCGAAGTGGCGAGCAGACTTAACAGTGTTCCATGAGCCACGGTATTCCCATCCACCATACTACTTCCTGACTGCCATACTTCTGACCCAAGAGCTGCAGTCCTACCAAAGGTGCATTTGAAAAGGAAAAAAAGACTATTTTACTGACCAGAGCGTGTGAAACAAGGTTTTTGCTCTCAAATAATTTTGTATACTAGCCAGAAGTATGCAGACTTACAGCATTTTTAATCGGAGACCAAATTAGAAATGTTCTCTGCCGAATGAGAACACATTTTATGATCATCACCAGTCAGTGATGATGGACTAGAAAATTCATTTCTATGTTGGAGTTCGTGGTAAATGTCAACAAAAAGGTTTGGTTGGTATAAACAGAAAAAAGATATGCCTAGAGTGCTGATCATTTGAACATGGCAGCATTTCTGCAGAACTGGGAACTAGCACCAGGACAAACAGATAAGCGTGTCTGAAGTGCTGCTTCTTTAAACTGGGTGAATATTTCTCATATCTTACCTGTTTGTTTTTTTGCCTTTAGTTTGTTTTGCCACTTATTTGCAAAGGGTAACCCAGCCGAGATGCTACTCTCATTTTCCGTAGGCCCTGCTTTTACATAGTTTCACAGCTGGAAGGAACTATGAGGTGCATTGACGTGCTCAGGGTCACCAATTGAGCCACTCAGTTGTGGCGGGATTAGAACACAAAGCAAGATTTCTAATGGCACTTGGAAAAGCTGCTGCTGCTGCAGCAAAGAGCTGGAGACTGAAACATTGGCTGAGATTTTTACAAGGAGCCCGACGTTCAACTTTGTTGGTGGATCAACAACAATTTCAGCAGACACTGGAACAGGTAAAGAGACGGCAACATGCTGGAGATATTGTTTCAGACAACTTTAATGGACTGCCTGAACATTTAGAGAACACTGTGGACCTATTTAACAAACTTGAGAGATTAAAATACTCTGAGGTCAATGTATATTACACGGTTAAGACACTTAGAAAATACAAAGCTACGGATTTAACCCCTAGAGGCTTAAGAATAAATAAAACACCCAACGAGGGATTCTTAAAAGCAGTTTATAAGACCAGATGGGAGATAGTTATTGACACGTGTTCCAACACTCTGGTCGAAATTCTAATCAATCAGAATACAGATAAGCATTGAGATATTTTGACAGCAGTCACAGATTTGGAAGGGAACACTGTGAAATCGGAAAATACAGAAAAGTTCAATACTTTAAACAAAAGATTGCAGGATAAAATCACTGTTCATGACAAAAAGATCATAGCCAGAAAACACAAGTTTAATCGAGACATTGTAGATTACAACACAAACCAAATCTATCAGTGGGAAACTAAACAGCAACTCTCTAGGTCACGTGGCAAATCTAAATCTAGAAACAAAACATATAATAGAAAAACACAATCGAAACAGAATCCTGCTCAGACACAAGATTCTGCCATCGATGCTCTATTTAGAGTAACTTTTGAACCTAGACTAAATCAGTGTGAACAACCACAGGAAGAAACAGAGAACTGGCACTAGACCAAAAAACCCTTCATGTTTAAAAAATGAAGGACCGGGGTGAGGGTAAACAAAAAACAACAAACAAAATCAAAAAGAATCAGAACAGCAGTAACATCAACTGAGAGGTTGAGACAAGTACTGAACATTTCTACCGTGGCCCTCACTGAACCTCAAATTTTAGTTCTATCGTGTGGCTTAACGTTCGTTCCCGAACCCACTGTGGATAAATTTATTTTACAAGTTGACCTTGAGAAGATCTTTCAAAAAATAAGGCTTAAAATGTTCTTTTTACATAAAGCTACTATGAGCAGAGAATTCCTGAAATCGACACAAACAGTGTCTGATCATACCATGGAGTCGGGACCATGATCATCTTTTTCACCCCCTCCATCAATACTTGTGATGTTTACCAGCACTACGGATGCTCAGATTTCTGATGGCGTATGTCCTAATGGTTCCACAGATGATCAAGTCTCAAGTGACATTTTTTCTGAATTATGTTGTAGCAATGACACTCTGGAAGCATTACCTCCCAAGTTGGGATCCTAATTGGGCCTTGAATAATTTTGAGACTGTGGATAGTACTACTAACTGGGATCGTGGATCATTCAAACCAAAGTTAACATTTTGTCCAGCTAAGAACATTTCACCTGTGATTAGTACCTTTAACAGATTAGTGCAGTGTGAAGTAGACAGGATTTTTGAAAATGACTACATTAGTGTCTACCAAAATATTAGCCTGGACGAAGTCCAGGCATTAAAGGAACTTTCTACCATGCACCATTTAACAATTAAAAATGTGGACAAAGGTGGACACGTAGCAGTCATGGATACCTCTCATTATTTAAAAGAGACTATGCGCCAACTCACTAATAAGACTAACTACAGGTTGTTGGATACTAATCCAGTACTTATTTATAAATAAAAAAAATGGAAATTACATACCTACCGTAATTCTTGATCTTCACCATTCATTATTGCTTGGGTGTAAGCCAGAGGCATGCACCTGCCACAGGAGTTTTTTTTTTTTGGAGAGGAGTCAGCGTCGACAGCGCCGCCCCTGAGAGTGGTGCACTACGTGGTGTGCGAGGGGCGGCTGTTAGGCACCGCAGACTCCTCCTCCATCCCAGTTCTGACAGCCAAAGAGGCGAAATAAGGATAAGAAAAGGAAAGCAAGGCAAGAGAGCCGAGGGATAGACAAAGGAAAGGATATAAACTGAAAAAGGAAAAAGCCGATGGAGGACAGGAAAGAAGAAGAAGGAGAAGAAGAAGAAGAAAGGGGGATGTTGGGAGGGGGGAGAAAGTTCTGCCAAATTGTGAAATTTGGTTTGAAGGCTTATAAGCTCGGAACCAAAAGCAAGGGAGCAAGGATCCCACTTAATAAACCTGGTGAAGAAGGTTCAACCGAACCGTTTGCACAGCTTGGTACACAAAAGGCAGACTTTCTACACTTCCCATCATCCTAAACCCCTACATAAGCGGAGAGCTCACAGACTGCCAAGGCAGAAATCTGTTCTGAAGGGAAAGCGCCCAACTAGAAAGGGGAAGGAATCCCACTAGCACCTCATTGTGTGCTAACACAGATGTGTGTGGGGAAGGGGGGGGGATTTGAAGCCCAACAGAGGGCACCCACTTGCGAAAAAAGTGACAGAGTGGGAACTCAATCTGACTCCCTGAAGGCAAGCAAATTAGGTCACCAGCTCAAGGTAATTGGAGTGCCAGGACAGCATTTAACTAGCAGAGACTGGCGAAAACAGGAGATACAGAATTGCCAGAGGGGACCTGGATAAAGGAACAGAACCATCTAAGAAAAGGTTTAGTTAACTGTAGATTGAACAATCAAGACTTAAAAAAAGAGCAAAGAGGTCACCCTCAAGGGCAATCAGAAAGAGTTCCCTCAGGAGAAAGTCAAATTCTACTCGTTCCCCTCTCCTTTCCAATTTATGGTATCCATTCTGAGAGAAGAGACGGAAGGTAAAAAAGTTTTTTTTTTGGAAGTTCAGGCTTTAAGCCATGAGAAGAAGGGGAGGACGAGCAGGAGGGAGGCGCCAAAGAAGGAGGCCCGTGAGGAGAAGGTGAGGCGGGTATCAGTAATGAATGGTGAAGATACAATGAAGATCAAGAATTATAGTAGGTACGTAATTTCCATATCTTCCCTTGTCAATCTTCACCATTTATTACTAACGAGTGATATCAACCCCAAAGGGGACTAGAAAACCCTGAGGGAACAAGACCCTCAGCCTCCTGCTGGCGAAAATCAGAAGGAAGAGACCTTGGCCTTACAAGACAAGGAGTTTAAGACCGAGGAGAGCTAGGAGGTGTCCCCTGGAGATGAGGAGATGGAGGAAGCCCCTGCAGAAGCCTCCTAGCACTGACAGAAAAAAGGTGGGTTCCTCGGAAGGCGGATCGAATCACCCTACGCCGGGCCAGGGGTGACAATCTTGATGGACGAAGCCATGCCGTCCGCCTAATGTAGATCGTGGTCCCCGCAAGCCTGGAAGCCACCTGATTGGTATCATAGGATGCCCTTGCTTGGTGCCTTGCCAGTTCCAGGCCTATAGCAGAGAGGGCAATGGCCTGTCTGGATTGCTCTGTATTAGGCATTGCTGCTAGAAGTTGAGAAAGCATCAACCATAAGTGCCATTTGTAGGCAGCATGGTGTACCTGATGTAATGCAATGCACAACATTGCATGAGAAGAGAGAACACTCTTAGCCCCCACCAGTCAAATTGTAGGGAAACAGAGTCCGGTGGATGGTCATGCGCCAGGTGGCACCCAGAGGAAGTCTCAAGGAACGTCAATCCTGAGGGTGGGCTGGGGAGAGTACCTAGGGACTCAGATGGGGCACGATACCGCCTCCTGCAGTCTGCCAGGGTTGGGAAAGGGTCGGCTGAAGATTGCCAGGCGCAGATAGACACCTCCTAGAAAGTAATAGCCCAGGACAGCACCACCAAATGCTGGGCTCTGAATTCGCCGAGGAATTCATGCGTCTCCTGCTCAGTATTGTCACGCCTGACATAGGAGACATGGAGGACCCCAACCATCCTCGAAAGGAAGCGCTGATAATTCGTGAAATCAGCATCGGAGGAAAGGTGAGCAGAAGGTTCCTCTCCCTCTGAGGAGAGAGCCGAGGAAGATGGGGAACTCGAATGCTCTGAAGACTCCTGAGGCGGAGGGGACAGGCGAAATACCCGCTCATGCATGTGTCTAACATATGATGGGAAGGCCACCACAGAGCCTCTGAACGTCTCCCAGGATAATGGCCCCGTAGGACCGAAATGGCCGGGAAGAGAGAGGTGGCTGCAGAGGAATGGGAGAGGGGCACCTACGAGTAGGCAACTGTCCTCTGCCAGAGCTCTGAAATCCAGGGAATGGAGCTTGAGCTGGTGGGGTCCCTGAAATCAAACTAGATCACAAGACGGAACCCTGGGGATGCAAACTCTGGAAGAGCCAAACCGGGGAATCTCCCCTGTGACGCGTCTGGAGTTGCATGGGTCCAGAAGGGCAACCACAGCGGCGCCACCGGAAGGGTCCCCCGAGCCCAGAAGGAAAGGCGGGGTTAGGCGCTACGGCTCCGTCCTGCACCCCGAAAGGTGGCGGAAGGAAGCCGACGCCCCTCACCCCTACCCCTCAGACTCTGAGGACGACCTCCTCCTCGATTCCAGCGATGGGGTCAGTCGACCCCGAGGGGAGCCCCTGGGGACAGAGCCTCCAATCCACCCCAGGAAGACGCAGCAGCACCAGGGCTGGCAGCTGCCACTGCCCTCTCAGGGGGGACGGCCACCTCCCTGACCCCCCAGAACATCCTCCCCCAAAGACTCCAAGCCACCCCCAGCCTGGGAGTCCTCGGAGGAAGGGCGTTCCAGAGACTCAGGAATAGGGGTGCTGGGTCGCCTGACAATGCACCTCCCAAAGGACTCTGAGGAATCAGGGTGCGAAACCGGGTCCACATCCGAGTCACCCACTTCCGAAGAAGAGTCAACCAGCAGGACCTCGACGCCGGCTACCCCAAGAGTCTGCTGGGAAGCGGCATGCTTGCGACACCAACCGGTCCTGGTGCATCGCCTGTGGTCCCACTACCCGGCCCGACCCGCCAACGGCCCCGGAGTCCAACACGGCACCACCAGCGGAGTCGACCAGAGAAGCGGCGCCATGAACATCACAGAGAAGCAAGCTAGCACCGCGATTGGCACTGGGATCCGAGATGACACCGCAGGTGGCGCTGAGGGTCCACCAGTGCAAGGACCCAACAACTGTGGGCCACGACACTGGGGGAGTCTGCACCTCCGAGGAGGCGCCTGCTGAGGCAGTGTCCCCGAAGTGACCCCAGGAGGGGCCACGACATTCCTTTGACACCGCAAAAGAGGCCTCCTCCTCAGTAAGGCTTGAAGATGAGGAAGCCTCCTCCTCACTGGACCATATAGGCCCAGGAGGGGACCCAGAGGAAGGGCCTAAAGTCCTGGCCTGGAAAACCCGAGATCGACGCTGTCCTCTGAAAGTCAGTGGAGCCCTGCCGATTTTAAATGTGTGGACTTCAAGAACATGGCGGTCCACTGAAAAACAGGCATCGCATCTATCCATGTCATGGTTAGGTCCCAGGCACCGAAGGCAGACATCATGCCGGTCCATCACAAAGAAATGCCTGCCACAGGAGCATCAACGCATGGGGACACAGCCCGCTTTCGACTTTCGCATAGCAACCGGACATGATGCAAAAACAACTTTAAAAACACAGAAAAGCTCCCGGTGCCGTCGAAAAAGTAAAATGAAACGGTATTACCGGAGTCAATGGCACTGGGAGAACTGAACCGGGATGCAGGAGTCGACTTAGACGGCTTCGAAAACTAAGAAGGCCCAATGGCGTACTAGAAAACACTTCTCACATGCGCTGCGGGTGCTACCTCGATGGCGGGAGAAAAAGAACTGGGATGGAGGAATCTGCGGCGCCTAATGGTCGTCCCTCGGCTTTCCCATGAAGACTGCTCTCAGAGGCGGTCGTCAACCTCCAAAAAAACAAAACAAAAAAACTCCCGTGGCGGGTGCGCACCTCCGGCTTACACCCAAGCAGTAATGAATGGTGAAGATTGACAAGGGAAGATCTAGTGATTTTCTTTCTTTCAAAGGTCTCGAGGCACCATTTCTTAACAGGAATATCTATTTCTGTTTCAAGAGTATCCGGTTATCCAGACATTTTATTTGTTGCCAAAAGTGCACGAAGATTCGATCCATCCTCCAGGCCGCCCTATTGTCTCAAGCACAGGACCTCTAACAGAAAATCTATCAAGATTCGTAGATGCCTTTTTACAGAAAATGGTAGTCCAACTTCCATCCCATCTTGGAGACACTATGGCTGTTTTGGAGGCAATGGAACATCAAACTTTTTATACTGTTTTTTTGTGGCCCACAACTGATGTGGAATCACTATATATCAGTATCAGACATCACCTGGAATTAAATACAGTTAAATTGTTTATGGATATCTTTCAAACAGACACATTACTTGATCCAGAAGGAACAAATTACTCACCTGTAGTAATCTTCTTTCTTCCCACGGATCCACTAATATTATTACTCTTTGCAGTTCTCTTTGAAGTCGGGACTGCCCCAGAGAAAATAGAATATGCTAATCATGGAATGTTTAGCACATGCCTCTATTTTCAAACAGCCTTGTGCTAACTCCCGACATTCTGACTCAGATTTCTTTGAAGCCTGCAAAGAGGCCATAACAACATGTGAATTATAATTAAATAACCATAAAAGAATTTTACATGCCCAACAGGGCCATTTCAAATGAGTAGCCAAGGGCTAATTGAAGCAAAAGTTCCCTTTTTTTAAAGTCAGATATGCTCTACGAAAAGAATCCACAAGCTATAGGTATTACCAGAATGTGCCAGCAGGTGGCATACCACTCCAACTGTGCATCTTATCAACTGTGGCGAGTATTTTTCTAGTTATCGATTCTGAAGGGGAGGATAAGGTAGGGGAGTAATAATATTAGTGGATCCCTGGGAAGAAAGAAGATTACTACAGGTGAGTAATTTTTTCTTCTAATCCCAGGAATCCACTAATATTATTACTCTTTGCAGACTATGTAGCAGTACCACTAGGAGGTGGGCAGAATCTATTTAGGAAAAAGACTCTGCAAAACAACTTTGCCAAACTGGCATCACTACTAGGCTGGGTGTCCAGACAGTGTTTAGTGAAGGTGTGGCTGACCGCCAGATAGCGGCTTTACATATTTCCAATAGAGGTACCTCTCGGGCAGCTGCAATATTGGCAGCTGTGTCCCTTGTAGAGTGGGATCAAGGACAAGAAGGAGGAACCCTGCCTGCTTTTGAGTAACAAAAGTGAATACATTGGACTATCCAGCGAGATAAAGTCCTTTTCGAAGGAGTACCTTTACCTACTTCCTCATCTGTGAGGAACAGCTGTCTGTCCTACCTATGGTCTATGGCATGAGTCACAGTTACTCAGTGCTCTTTTGACATCCAGGCTGTACAGTCTATGCTCACCTGAGCTGGAGTGCTCAGTAAAGAAACTGGCAATGTTATTGACTGGTTCAAGTAGAAGTCAGGGACCACCTTGGCGAGGAACTTCCTATTAGTTTCCCACACTACCTTATTCCTGAGAAAAGAAAAAGTTAGTCCTTTTCTACACAAAAGACCTGTGGTTCACTACTCCTCCTGGCAGGGTAATTGCTACCAGAAAAAGACTACTTTCAAGTAACAAATTTAAGCTCACTGAATGCCATAGGCTCAAAGGCGGAAGCATAAGCTGGGCAATGCAAACATTAAGATCCCATGGTGGCACTGGTTCCTGAGGGAGAAACAAGTGAGGCCCCTAAAAAACCTTGACTATGGGATTCGATGCTGCTGAGGTATCCTTTTAGGGAAAGTGCGCTGAAAGATGAAGCCAGGTGCACTTTCAGAGTCTAATGCTACGCTTGAAGACCAAATGAGTACAAATAGACAAATAATCCAGAAGGGTTGGGATCCGGCCTGGGCTGAGGCTACACCCTTATCATTGTAACAGATGGAAACAATCTTTTCCATTTTGAAGCATAGATTTCTTTAGTGGAAGGTTTCCCGTAACCCCTAAAGACTTCCAAAACTGCTTCAGAGAATTGGCAGTCTGCATATTTTATGTCCTCAAGAGCCATGCCTTGAGCTTGAGAGACCTGAGATTAGGAACGCTACCCTCCCTGAAAGGAAGTCAGTAAACTGTACCTCTGAGGAAGGTGAATCAGCTTGCTCACAGATATTGAAAGCATAGGGAGTACAAATGCTGCCATACCCAGTCTGGTGCTACCAGGATCATCGAGCTGGTTATGACCTGGGCTTGATGAGAACCCTGAAAATGAGTGGAAAGGGAGGGAAAGCATAAAAGTATCTGCCTGTCCAATCAAGAATAAGGGCATCCATTGGAACCGTCCCTTTCACTGGGGCCCTGCAACAATAGGGAGGCAAGTGGTGATGTTGGTGGGAAGCAAAAAGGTCTATTTCTGGGATCCCCCACCTCCTGAATAGAGCATTCACCACTTGCCTGTTCAATGCCCATTCGTAATGGGCCTGAATTATCTTGTTCAAGGCATCTGTCAGGGTGTTGTCCTTGCCAGGCAGATGAATTGCTTGTAGAGAGGTGTTTAGGGAGTAAACAAGGCTCCATATCTTCATTACCTCTGTACAAGAGGAGTGGACCTTGTCCCTCCTTGTTTGTTGATGTAGTACATTGCTGTGGTATTGTCTGATCTGACATACCACCTTTCCCGGAAAGAGACGAGATAACCTGAATGGCCAGGTATGACGCCTCAGCTCCAGCAGTTTATATGCAGGAGTGAGCTCACTGTCCCAGGGCCACGAATGGTATGATCCCCTAAGTGGGCACCCCATCCTAACAGGGAAGCATCAGCTGTGAGAACCAGAGAAGGAGGCTTCTGCAGAAATTGACCCCCTTGCCTTACATTTTCTAGTTTCCTCCATCCTTGGAGGGCGTGTATCAAGGTTTTTGTTACTGGTACTGGCTTTAAGAGTAGGTCTCGCCTCTGGCACCAGTGTGCTCTGAGGTGGAACTTGATATCTCTCATCTAAAATCTGACACCTATGACTGTGCTTGCTGGTGAAGCCATGTGGCCCAACAGTTGAAGGAAATGTTTTGCTGCTTTTGGCCTGCCCAGGATGAATGAGCCTGCCAAGAGCCGAATAGCTTCTGCCCTCTCTTGAGGGGGAAAAACTGTTCCCACTACTGTACCCAGTTCTGCCCCTATGAACTGCAGAACTTGCACAGGGGTCAGCACTGACTTTTTGGTATAGAGAAGGAATCCCAGGGACAGCAGCATATCCTGGACTACCTGTAGGTGGTCTGACACCTGTTGGTGGGATTTCCCTACGATTAGCCAGTCATCCAGATAAGGAAAGACTAACACCCATTCTTCTAAGGTGTACCACTATCACTGCTATGCACTTGGTAAAAACCCTTGGTGCAGAGATGAGGCTGAAAGGCAGTGTTGAAAACTGGTAGTGGCCTGAGGAGAGTCTGAATCGGAGATACTTTCGTTGTTAGGAAATATCTGGAATATAATCCTTGTCCTCTTTGGTTGTGGGGAACAGGCTCAACTGCTTTTGCCCGTAATAAGGCCTATACCTCCTGCAATTCTCTTTCTGAGAAGGGAGCCGGTGCAATTGGAGGAGGAAGGGACTTGACACAAAGGGAGAGACCCTGACGCAATGCCTCCAGAACCCATTTGTTAAGTTTGATAATTCCTTGAAATAGTGGGTGAGACTGCCCATTACAGGATGGGGAGAAGCAGCCTGAAGGGAAAAAGGCAGAGGTTCTATCTGCTGTGGCTAGTACTGCTCCGGTGACAGCTATACCTGTAAGAAAGGTCTCCTAAAGGAAGACCTGCCCCTGCCTCCCCTAGAATAAGAAGTAGAATGAGAAGGTCTCTGTCTCTTTTCGAGTTACTTTTAAAAGTAGCTTTATATTCATTTTTTCCTTTTTTATAAGCTTCAGTCTGGGCAGCAAAAAGAGAGTGGCCTTCGACTGGAAAATTCATTGCCTTAGCTAGTGTGCCTGGCGAGGTTGGGCCATTGAACCAGCTGTCCATCTTGCAGCAGTATAATTAGTGTCAGCTGCCATTTGAGATTAGTATTTGGAAGCCTCCAAACCCAATTTTGCTGTATCCAATAGCTCTGACACCGTTAAAGAGGGGTTAGCCTCATCATTGTTGACAACTGGCTACCAGAGAGCTTTCCGGCAGAAGGCTGCACAGGCCTGGCAACAAGCTTGCAGGATTGCTAGGGATACCGAAAGGTACCCCTTTTTAGCCATATTGCTGAATTAGGAGCCTTAAGGATTTCTAACGAGTCCATTTTTATTTATTTATTCTTATCTAATTTATAGATAGGTAAAAAGCTCCTTTTTAAGGGTGTCAGCCCCATAAGCTCCAAATATTGTGCCTCCTCTTCATCATGGATCTCTTCAGCTGTTTGTAGATTCAGGGTCTCTACCATTTCCTTCACAAAAGAGAAATGGGAAAGAAATCTTATGTGGGTCAAGGGGGATAACCAAAATCCTGTCCTGGTGACACCTCAGGTTCAATTCCCTTCTCATCCTGGTTATAGTTATCATTATCACCACCATATGCCAAAGTAGTAATAACAATGATGGTCTTTATTTTTATGGCTCCTTTCAAAAACCAAGGCGCCTAACAAAGTTTAAAACACATCAAACATCTTAGCATTTTAGAAAATGTATCAAAGCAGTAGGCACCAGTGGGGCAACAACAGGTGCTTTTTCAGCAGGAGAAATAACAGGCTGCTGAAGAGAAAATAACCCCTGCAGCACCTGGAGTAAAGCTACGGCCTGTATTAGATCAGCAGAAGAGGGAGCTTTAATAGGCACCTGAGGGACCCCTTGAGGCGTTTGAGCCGGGGTGTCAGAGTGCTTTGTTTTCTTCAGCTTTTCTGGCAGGCACCGGAGAGTCAGCTGGCTGATTGCCTCTCTTGCCAGAGCCCTCACCCGCATCGGGGTGGAATTAAGAGGCTCTGGAAGGACTTGTCACATTCGTGGAGGAGGTGGACTGGTCAGAGCCCAGGGACCCCTCCTCAAGTCGGAGCCCTCACCCGTATCGGGGTGGAAATAGAGGCTCTGGAAGGACTTGCTACATTCATGGAGGGGGTGGACTGGTTACAGCCCAGGGACCCCTCAAGTCGGAGCCCTCACCCGTATCGGGGTGGAAATAGAGGCTCTGGAAGGACTTGCTACATTCATGGAGGGGGTGGACTGGTTAAAGCCCAGGGATCCCTACTCTAGTTTCCTTTTAAACTTGCCACATTCTTGGAGAGGATGGACTGGTTAAAGCCCAGGGACCCCTCTAGTTTCCTTTTAAACCTCTCCCTGCATTTTTTCCCCACTATTTTACCAGGAAAGACTTAAATATATCACAATCTTCATAAAACTGTTGTTGCCAAAGGCAGATCAAGCAAAGATCATGCTTATCTGGCTTAGCAAACACCTCAGCACACTTCAACAATTCTTAAAACCAGGAGGTCCAAACATTTTAAACAGGGTTTTATTTATCTCTAAAAATTGATTCGCTTTTTGGTCATAAAAGTGCTAAAACATTGTGAGAAATGCATAACACTTGCCTCACTTTAACAAACAACACTTCTGTAACACCTATACTTTCTTTACAGTTAGTACTGCTAATCAATTATATAAAAACCCTGCTATGAGGAAAAACAGTAAATAACAATAAACACAAGGCAATAATAAAAAATAAGATAAAAATACTTTAGTTTTTTTGGTCTTAACAGTAATCAGATGATCTTGATTGAGAGAGAGAGAGAGAGAGAGAGAGAGCTCTAGGGCATCTGATGTCTTCAGCAGAGAGAAGAAATCCGAGTCAGAATGCAGGCAGTTAGCACAAGGCTGTTTGAAAATAGATGCATGTGCTAAACATTCCATGATTAGCATATCATTCTAGTCTCTCTGGGGCAGTCCTGACTTCAAAGAGAACTGCAGAGTAATATTAGTGGATTCCTGGGGCTAGAATTTGTGATTGATGCTTCAGAACTGATATTGACCAGTATTTTCTTTACTTTTGCAAAACTTTTTTTTGCAGGTGTGTGGTATAGCAATGGGGTCGTCGATGGCACCCTCCGACGCCAACCTTTTTTTTGGGTTGGTGGGAGGAAGTTGCCATCTACGATCCCCGTGTTATTACGTATCTCACTAAGATACGGTACTGGGGCCGTTTTATAGACAATGTACTTTGCATCTGGGGTGGTTCTGCTAGTGAGGCAACACGCTTTGTGACTATGCTGAATCAAAACGATTGGAACTTACACTTTACATTCCATGTAGACCCGGTGTCTACTACTTTTTTAGATCTCAGACTGCATGCCACCCCAGAGGGCAAGATCACATCTGAAAATTTCAGAAAACCTAGTGCTGGTAACACTTCACTTCGACCCAACAGTTGTCTTCCACCCCATTCGAAAAGGGAATTCCCAAGGGCCAGTTTCTGCACATGTGCAGAGATTACTCCACCTTGGAAACCTATGACCATCACGCCAAGGAACTTATGAACAGGTTCTTGGACAGGGGTTACAATTATTCAACTTTGATAGGAGCAGATCAATGTGCTCGTACGCAGGACTGCACTAGCTTACTCATCTCCCAAATAGCTGTTAAATCTAAATTGATAACAGGATCAATTTCATTACAGAGTACACTTCTGTAGCTCCAAAGATTGCGGGTACACAAGTGCTATTGGAACATTCTCCAGGCAGATCTCGACCTCAAGGACCACATAGGAGATTCTCCAAGAGTTGTATACAAAAACAGACAAAGCAATAGGGTTGTAAACAGTCACTTTTCTACTGTACCCACACCATCACGTACTTTTAATCCCTGGACCACGTGCAGGCTCACATCGTCGTGGAAACTGCAACGTATGTCAGTACATGCTACAGGGTAATCAATTCACGAGCTGCACTAATGGACTTCAGCATCAAGTCTGACTTTATCACCTGCAGAACTCCCTTTGTTGTTTACGCCCTGTGGTGAGACTGTCCCACAATCTATGTGGGCATGACCGCACACCCCCTCAAGGGCAGGATCCAAGAACAATGCCCTTGTTTAATGCTTATGTTAGGCCTCACCTTGAATATGTATCACAACTTTGGTGTCCCTACAAGAAATCGAACATACAGCAATCAGAAAAAGTCCAGAGTAGATTTACTAAAACATCTTAAGGGAATGTATCATCTGTTTTATGATACTTGTGTAATCTCAATCTATTTTCTTTGGAAACTCGTAGGTTACGTGGTGATTTATTGTACCTTTACGATATAGTTCAGGACCCTGCATTAATGGTAGATTTGGGAGTAAACATTAAGGATTCAACCTATAACATTAGAGGCCACCCACTCCAATTGTCATGTAAATCTTTCAACTATACTAAAAGGAAATATTTTTATACTTTAAGAGTGATCAAACCTTGGAATAAGTTGCCTTTGTATGTTATAATAAGTAAGACTAAAGAAATTTTCAAAGCTAGATTGGATAATTATTTATTATCCAATAAACAGGTGTCCTATTGTTAAACTTGGTTAGTATGTGAGGCTTTATGAGCTGTACAGCTTTCTTGCTCACTTCTCACCTTAGTAATACGTTATTAACCAATGTGGGGATACCCCAGTTGGTAGCCATTGGTGTATCAAACATCATGCCTCCACCAATAACTTCAAATTTATGGGCACTGCCCATATTAAAATTCACATTAGAGGAGGGAACAAACGTGAAAAATTGAGACGACTTGAAAGCAGAAGGATTTTTATATTGGGTTCATTATACCCAAAGGGTCTAAATGACGTATGGGATATTCTGCCATACCTTTGATTTCTTTTCGTCTCTTAGCTGTGTGATTTCTTTGATTTCATATGTTTTTTATAATTCTTAAATAATTTTTCTTTTTCACAGATGTCTGGATTCTGCCCATTTCCTCCAGGGTTGAAGTCTTTATTGCAGTCCCTAAGGTTGCCTTGAATTGTTTAAGAGCTTAGAGCATTATTACAATGGACCAGTTAATCTTTGCTTCTTTTTTAGCATTTACAATTAACTGACCTATTTACAGTGCTTTCTGGTCAGAAAATACTTAATCAGGACACTGTAATCATGTATTCATCTTCCAGCCTGTACATGCACAACATCTATTATTTAGTTTTACATATGTAATAGATTGATAGTAATTAATTGAATATTTTCCTGCCTTCATTGTGACGTCACATACTGGGTGTTTGTTTTGTCATTTGCCCCTCTCCTGATGAAGAGCCTGCATGTGGCTCGAAGCACTGGGGCTTGTCCTGTTCTTGTGATTTTGCACTTCTAATAAACCTCTCAGCACTCAGTATCACTTTCTGTTGTATGTTCTGTGGTGGGATTAGAACCTGGGATCCCACTACCTTCTCTTCAGGAAACCTAATTTGGCAAGGTGGATGACAAAGTATGTAAACCAAACATTGCTACTGAAAATTTTGTGTGTGTGTGTATTTTGTGTTTACAGATTGAGAATGTGAACTGGCTGGATGCTCAGTGACCACACAAGTTATTCCTGTATTTATTGTACAATTCTTGCCCCTCCACGTCTCCAGCACTCGTCTTCCTAGGAGCTCTCTAGGCACACCCGACCCTCAGCTTCTCTCTCACCTGCAAGATTCACCCTCTTGAGAGCTTTGGTTAACCCCAAAGGTGGGGTCAGCATATGGGTATTCACCCACGACTGTGGTCTTTTTCTCAGGAGGCGATGGACCGGTGGTGCAGGGCCCAGATATGCTGGGGGCCCATTTTCACTGTTTTACCCATGTCTTTCCTTTGAGATACCAATGACCAGGATGACATGCATGTGCATATAGCATCAGACAGCATGTCCCCGCCCCATGGCACGTCGATGGCGAATGTGCACCTGTAGTCAACCATGTGGTGCTGCTATAACAGTGATACTCTGCCTCCTTCCACAAACAATGAGAAGCGACCCCTAGGAAGATCAAGCCTCCACCTCCTCGCGGCCCACCCCATGACCCTGGCTCATTCACAAACCCAGGTCGCTGGCGTCGTGGGCAGTAACACTACTGCTACAGAAGGCCAGCTTGAGTACACAGTTATTTAGTATTTATTTCCACATCAAAGGGCAAACTGCAGGGCTCAAGCTTTGTACCTTGGACTCTTCCTCGTCATCGCTATCCGAGCTGCTTTCCTCCTCCTGCTGCTGCTCCTGATGTGCCACACCAAGCGTGCTCAAACTGACGTCCCATGTGAAGCCAGAAGGCACCTGTAGTCGGGGAGCTTCTGGCTTTTTCTTTTTCTCCTGCAGCTTCTACATAGAGAGCATGAAACAGGAGTATAACGTTATACACACAAACTGCTGTGTATGAGAAATAGACAGTCTGTGCAAAGCAGTGACACCTAGTGGCAATGCAGAAAATCACAGTCAAAGCAGTGACACCTAGTGGTAAAGCAGAAAATCACAGTCAAAAGCAGTGACATCTAGTGGTAAAGCAGAAAATCACAGTCAAAGCAGTGCTGAGTAACTGGATATAGCTAGAAACAAACATAATTTGACAGCAGATAAGGATCACTTGGCCCACCCAGTCTGCCCATTTTACCCTCCCTACAGTATCACTGCAGACCCTACTTTATCTCCAGCTCATTCTACCTCCCCCCTTCTTTTCCCCTAAGATTCCCTTATGCCCATTCCATGCATTCTTGAACCCCACCACCTCTGCTAGAATGCTGTTCCAGAAATCCACCACACTTTCTCCGAAGAACTTCCTCATATCTGTCCTGAATCTATCCCTCTCCAGCTTCACAGCATGTCCCCTTGTTCTTGAGCACTTTGTTTCTGACAAATGCTTCCCTTCAGTACCTTATTTACACCCGTGAGGTATTTAAGAATAGGTCATTTGTATTGTAACCCTTATAATATGTTGTATTTAACCGGACGCTTGTGAAAATGGGCAATGTTTGCTCACATACCTTTCCAGTATAAATAAAACTAAACTAAACACAACTCACCTGTAACCGTAGTTCTAGTAGCAGTATTCACATCCACACTCAAGTAGTTTCACTGGAACAATGTTATTGACTGGAACATCTTTAAGCTAAGCTCCTCCCACCACCAGGGAGGTATATCCTTCAACTTCGCCCGGTGATGTCAGATCTTGCAAGCTGGAAGCAGGCTCAGGTGCCACCTGCAAGGGGAGGCTGGGTGGGTCATGTGGATGTGAACCATATTCCATTTCTAGAACTGAGATTACAGTGAGTAACCTATACTTCTAGGGACATGGATTTGGTTCACTTATACACACACTAGCAGACTCCTAACAGTTCTCCAGGAGGAGTGGGGTATGGGCATTCCACCTACTTGGTGAACAGAGATTGGAGAACAGAGGTCCCAAAACCCACATCCTGGCATGATTCAAGGTTGATGCGTTAATGGAAAATGAAGATATGTGCTGACTTCCAGGTAGCAGCCCTACAAATCTCCCGCATGGGG
This sequence comes from Neoceratodus forsteri, assembly GCA_016271365.2. Lineage (NCBI taxonomy): Eukaryota > Metazoa > Chordata > Ceratodontiformes > Ceratodontidae > Neoceratodus > Neoceratodus forsteri. Next base: position 20,915,010 of record CM028135.1, on the reverse strand, counting down.
ACATCCCTGGAAGCAGCCACCGAGGCAGCAGTATGTCTGATGGAATGCACCTTGATCCCTATGGGAGGCTTCCCACCAGCCAACCTATAGCAGAGGTCTAAGCAGGATGTGATCCACATTGCAATTATCCGCTTTGCTGCCAGGCACGGTTATGCATAGGTAACAAACAGCTGGCAAGTCTGTCCCCAAATTCCAGCCATGCGCTCTGCACAGTATGAGAGCACTCTCTGTAGGTCCAGGGCATGTAGCCTGCAATCTGTCTCTGAACGAGAGTTGCTAAAATATACCAGTAAGTCAATCACCTGGTTAAGATGAAACTCCGATACCACCTTCGGGAGGAAGTTTGGGTTGGGGCGAAGGATGACTTTGTTGCTGTGGAAGATCAGATAGGGTAAAGTCCACCAAGAGTGCCTGAAGAGCCCCAATCCTTCTGGCTGATGTAATGGCCACCAGGAAGGCTGTCTTCCATCATAGGTGTGGCATCTCACACCTGTGTGTTAGCTCGAAAGGCTTGCCCATGGGCACAGCCAACACTAGCAGAAAGTCCCATGGTGGAGGTGGTTCATGCAACGGCAGGGACAAGCGGTCAAGGCCCTTGAAAAAGCACCCAGCCACCTTCTTCTGGGCCACTGTTGGCATACCATCCCATGCACAGTAAGCAGAAATGGCTGCCAGGTGCAGCTTAAGGGTGTTGCACACAGTCCAAGTTGGGAAAGGGACTAGAGGTAGTCCACAATACTAGCCACAGGGACAGGCAAGGGGATCAAACTTCTTGCCCTGATACAAAATTTCATTTAAAGGCATAGCATCTACGAGTCAAGTGGAGGATATCCTCAGAGAGACCAAAGGCTTGGAACTCTAACCGTTCAGAAACCAGGCCATCAGATGCATGGACTGATGGTCCAGGTGCAGGTAGTTGCCACGGAGACCTGCTACTGAGGCGATCTGGGTACAAGACATGCCAAGGCCAGGCTGGAGCTATTAGGATCATCCATGCCTTGTCCTTCCTGACCTTAACCTGTACTCTGTGGATCAGGGGAAGGGTGTACACAAAGCCTAGGGTTTAGGGCCTTGCAAAGGTGTCCCCCATCAATGTCCTGGACTGTTGGAGGTGGGCACAAAACAGCCTCAGTTTGGCATTCTCCCAGGAGGCAAACAGGTCCACTGAGGGTGAGGCCCACAGGAAGAACACCTCCAGATTTAGAGACCATTTGTGCAATGTCTCTCCTACCTGGCCGCAAGCATCTGCCAGCTGATTGTTCTCCCCCGTGACATGAACTGCCAGGAGATCAACTCACAGGCTGCACACATGGGTCCAGGTTTGAAGTGCCTCCCAACAAAGAGGAAGCAAGTGTGTGCTGTCCGGTCTGTTCAAGTAAAATATAGTTGTGGTATTGTCCGTCTGAACCTGAATGACCTGACCCCTGACTAGCAGAGCAAATTCTATCAGAGCCAAGCGCGTTGCATGGTGCTTCAGCAGGTTTATGTGGTGTCGGGACTCCCTGGGCGACCGGAACCTGTAGGCTGTGTGTTCTTCCAGGTGTACTCCTCACTCTGCCAGAGACCCGTCCATCATCAGTATGACAGCTGGCTCTGGGCGGACAAATGGGATTACTTTCTTCACATGTTCCAAGACAAGCCACCACTGGATGGTGTACCTTATCAGCTGGGTCACTGTGACTGGCTGGTCCAAGTGGCCTAGGCGCTGGGACAATTGACAGCCCAGCTCCTGCTGAAGGTAGTGCATCTGCCAGCAGACCCAGGGGACTATGCTGGTGTAAGATGCTATGTACCCCAGCAGCAGTAGGGAATCCCAGGCAAGGTGGAAGATCCCAACTTGAAATGATCGAGCAAAGGAGGCAAGTTCCTGTGTCCGTTCTGTGAGGAAGTAGGCCTTAGCCCACAGGGAGTCTAGTTCTGCCCTGAGGAACCTGATCACCTGCTTCAGTATCAGTTTGAACTTGTCTGGGTTGACAAACAAGCCCAAGTCTTGGCAAGTCTGCAGAGCCAGGTCCTGTGGATCTCTCAATGGCCTCTCTGTATGGACCCACAATCAGCCAGTCATCCAGGTAGGGGTACACTCTGACCCCTAGGTGCTGCAGGTGGACCGCCTCCACTGCCATGCATTTAGTGAAGACCCTGGGTGCAGAGGAGAGGATGAAGGGCATGACCTGGAACTGGTACAGAACCCCTTCCACTCAGAAATGGAGGTTCTGGAGGTAGGGCCCACAGATCAGAATGTGGAAGAATGCATACTGGAGGTCCAGGGAGCAAAACCATGTTTTCAACTTCAATTCAATTTTATTTTTATAGCGCCTTTCAAAAACCAAGGCACTTAACATAAAAACAAGAACAGCCGATATAAATAACATTTAAAAACATAAAATTTACATTAGTCATCACTAGGGAAGGCCAGATCAAATAAATAAGCTTTAAGCTAGATTTTAAATCTACTCTAGTTTGCTCTAGGGATGGAATAATCTGGTTCAGCCTGACCATCTGGAACTTGCATTTCCACATAAATTGGCTGAGATCAAGCAAATCCGGTATGAGGTGCCAGCATCTCATCTGTGGGAGCAGGAAGTACCTGGACACAGAACCCTAACTGACCAGAGTGCCTGGGGCAAGGCTACTGACCCTTTTGCAAGGAACTGAGTTGTCCTCCCTGAAAGTGGACAGTGTGTCCTGAGACACCCCAGAATCTTGAGGTGCGTGAGGTGGTAGAGCGGAAGAACCTTAAAGTCTAGAGACAATTCTCTGCTCACCACCCAGTTGTCCATTGTGATGGTGGACCAACATGGCAAGAAGTGAAGTAGCTGTTCTCCAACTGGGAGAACAGGACAAGACAGGTGGAGGGATGACACCCTTCCCCCATCCACTACTGGGCAGCTTTTGCAGGGGCACCAGTGGTTGCAGCCAGAGGGGCAACACTACCCCCAGCCCCCCCCCCCACCTCCCCACCATTTGGACCTTGGACACCAGAATTCAGCTTGGGGCACCAGGCCTGAAACTGTCCCTGCTGGGGCGGCTGTGACTGAAGAACTGGTACAAAAAAGCCTGCTTTTTAGACTTTTTCTTCTGGGACAAGGTCACAGGGTCAACGGTGGCACTGGAATTCTCAGTCTGGGTGAGAAGCCCTTCCAACCCAGAGCCAAAGAGGTCAGTGCCTAGGAAAGGGATATCGGCCAGCTTCTGTTGGGCGTCTGCCATGAAGGTGGACAAACGCAGCCAGGCCCTGCAATGCATGAAGACAGCCTCTGCCACTATATGGGTGCAACAAATTGCCCGTGTCCAAGGATATCTGGAGCTGGTGTTTAGGCAGTGATAGACCTTGGCTTCTGATGAGCTCCACCACAGGCTGCTGCTCTGGATGGAGGTGGGGAAGGACAGCATCAAAAATTCCAATCAGGGAATGACCACAGTTAGCCATTATTACAGCATAGTTTGCCTTTCCAAGAACAACAGTGGTCGCAGCGAACACTTTTTTTGCCGCATGATCAATGTTACGGGACTCCTTGTCTGGAGGCTTGTCCACATCCCTAGGGTGTCCAGATTTGTGAAACGAGGAATCTGTGACCAGACCTTCAGCTGAAGGATGGCCCAAAAACCATGAAAGGGAGCCCATAGGGACTGAGTACTTGCGGATCATGCCAGGCGGGATGATGGATGCTGCCAAAGTTCCAGGACCGGTCCCAAGATGGCCTCAGCGACCAGGAAGGCAATCCCTGGGATACACCCTGGCCCAAAATGTCTGTGAGAGGGTGCTTTGCTCTCTTCTGGACTGGCTCAAGTGAGATAGATGTGGACTCCGAGATAAGCTGAAGCAGCCCACTAAAAGAAATTGGGTCATACTTGGTGGAAGGCTCCTTGATTGAGCTACGGTCGAAAAGCTAAGTCCCTGAGAAGGCCATGGACTCCTCATCCAAGTAGTCCAATGACTCCTCAAAAATGGCCATAAGCCACTGTTCACCACGGACCTCCCAGGAATCATCACTTGGGGTGATCCTAACCGACAACCGCCCTGGCAAGCCGGTGGCTGAACGGCCAGCCTCCTTGGTCGGAATGCTGACTAGCAGCTGTCGTGCTGGCAGCTCCATCCTAATCAGTGCAGAAGCAGGTGTGCAGAGCATCTGTGGAACATGGACTGGTGGGGCAAGCTCTGGTGGCTGCCAAGGGACCGAAGTCCTTGGATAGAACCCTGCCCTGTGATGGCCCACTGCAGCAAGAGGAATTCCTTGTAGCACTAGGGCATTTTGCACTGGTGCCACTCCTCACCCAATAATTAGGAAGTTATGGAACTCTTGACAGCGATACCTCCCAGACAAGTGGGACTGACAGCGCAAGTGCCTTGACTGCAACCTCTACCAAACGGCTGACGGCAAGAATTGTCTTCCTGCAGTTGGCCATAAATGACGTGCCTACAGATTCTGAGAAACATAGGTGTTGAAGGCCTGACCCCCGGGGGTGGCTGGTCCCAGGAAAGATAGACTGGGGGCACTGAGTGGTCCACGTCCTCCTGAATGAGGACCGGAAGCACCGAGGTCTACGAGACTGACTACTCAGCCTCGTCAGACAACTGACTGATAAGCTCGACAGCGGAGCTGAAGAACCCTCGACCTGCCTGACATGCCCCTCAGCAGGGGCACTTGACCGGCACTGGTGGCACTTGGATTCTGAATTATGGAGGGCAGGTCTCTCCCCAAGGTCTGGAAGGACGCATATCACTGAACTGGCCCGTGAAAGACCCTCCAAGACCAAGAAGGTTCTCACCGTGGCAGCTGCTTCTTCCATCTTAAGTTGCTCAGCTAACCTGGCTGTAGCCGAAGCCTTCTTGTGGCCCTTAGGGCAATCCTTCGAAATGCTCTCTGAAGGCCAATCCAGCGAGAGCTGGAGCTTCCTGTCCTCAAGGGACTCGGGAAGCATGGATAAGCATAGGCTGTACCTGGCCACGTCGTGCTGCCGACACTTAATGCAGAATATGAATCCTGGTTTCTTGTGTTTCATCCTTGGTCTGGCAACAGTCCAAAGAACCATGAAATTAAGTTGAAGAAATCAAACTTTTATTCGAAGAGAAGGTATGTAATGTGCATCATTCTTTAACATTTTTCTCATACCTTTCATAGGGAACTGTGACCTTCATTCCTGGATATAATTTAGTCAGTTTCAACATTTCCTAAAGGACAAATTATATAATTTTATATATCTCACACACACACACACACACACACACACACAATTTAGTTTACTTCCAATAATGTATTTTTTTGCCATAGTATGTTATGCCAGTGTGTATTCAGTGGATTTAGCACTTTCTCATCGGCAGCTCCTCCTCCTGCACTGGACTGTCTACTGCATAGAGCCTGCTTTTTATAGTCCTGGTCAGAGGGAAGCTTGAATCAACCAATCAGCACACAGGAACATGTGACATCACCAGTGATGATGTCATCATGCTCCAATGCCTGCCCCTATCAGTTCATCCTGCCGTTGCCATGACAACGGCACTACATTACCTCCGGGCCATAACCACAGGAGTAAATTCTTGCCACAGCCCTCCTGAAACACGCTACTCTACCCCGGAGCCTGGAATCTGTAACACATAAGTGAAGTGTGAATTTAAAAACTGCTCATGTGAGGGGCAGTCAACATTCTCTGGCTGTCAAACCTTGAAGACAGTTTACTAACATCAGAGCCCTAATGGTTTTACTCAGAGTCACATAAATTATAGTGTGGATTTTCAGGCAGCAACACTGCGCATTAGGAACATCAATGATTTAAGTTTCCATTTCTATATGGGTTTGTTTCTGATTATACTCTAAACAGGGCAAGTGTCTTGTGTAGTATTTACTTATTTTAGGCTACCACTCTTAATTTTACATCAATATGTGGTGCTCCTTTGTATTTTCACTCTGTTCTTGTGATTCCCTGCATCTCTTTTGTTCACCTGTTCTTCTTACAACCTTTTAATTTTCTTTTTTGAAAAGACTGAGAACGAAACAGGCGAGCAGAAGAGGTACAGGGAAACACAAGAACAGAGGTAAGAGAAGACTCCACCTTTGTCAACTGTGCAAATACAAAACACCACCACACAGGACTGATGTTCCAATTACGCAATGCTGCTGTCTGAAAAGTTCCAGGGACATTAGAAGTTATGCGTCTCTGGTTAAAACCATCAGGGCTCTGAGGTCAATAAATGTTACAAAATTCTGTCTTCTAGGCTTGACAGCCAGGGAATGTTGACTGACCGACCTCACATAAGTGGTTTTTAAATTCACACTTCATTTAAGTGTTACAAATTTCAGGCTCGGGGTGCGCAGCATGCCTCAGGAGGGCTGTGGCAAGAATTCACCCTCTGGTTATGACCTGGAGGCAATGCAATTCAGTTACCATGGCAACAGCAGGATGAACTGACAAGGGCAGGCACTGGAGCATGATGACATCACCGGTGATGTCATGCATTCCTGTGTGCTGATTGGTTGATTCCAAGCTTCCCTCTGACCAGGACTATAAAATGCAGGCTCTATGCAGCAAACAGTCCAGTGTAGGAGAATCGCTGCTGGTCAGAACAATGCTGCATGAGACAGCGCCAGCTCCACCGCATATACACTGCCATAACATGCACAAACATACATTATCTGAAGTACACTGCTGGTATATGTTCTGTCCTTTAGGGAAGTGTTGAAACTGACTAAATAAATTATACCAAGGAATGAAAGGCACAGTGCCTTATGAAAGTATGAGAAAATGTTAAAGAAACAACTCTTTCTGAACAATACACCTGCAAAACAAAGTACAACGTAAAGCTACAGAACAAAACAATGACAACATTTTTCACACTGTTAGTACCTCTTTTGGATTCTTGAATGCTTCTACCTGTTTAGAGACATGGATTTCTCAGCCCAATGAAACAAAGGTACAAGAACAAACCAAATACTGAAACAGGTGAAAGGTAACCACACTAAAATGTCAGTTCTTAGTGTGGTATAGTGGTTAGCATGGCTGTATTCCAAGCAGTTCGATTCCTGGCCAAACATTAAATTTTGAAATCAGCTTAATGGATTCATTTCTGAGGTGTGGGCTCTGGAATTGCAGCAGCCAGTCAGGTCTGAGCAGTGAATATTTCAGACTTACAATATTTACATAATCCACCAAAAGTATCCCTCCAGTGTCCATTAGTTTCACGATCATTACCTTCCCTTCAGGCAAGGAATTAAAGGGTGCAAACAAAGTTGCTTCCAATGGGCTGATATGAGAACCTCTCCACCATCACCCTCCCACCTCACCTTGGGCTCTTCCTCAGTGTCTTCCACCTCCCGACAATAAACATCAACTCCACTGTCGTCTTCCTCTGAAAAATTGAATTTCTTCTTTTTCTTCTTTGGTGCAACCTCCTACAATACAATGCAGCTCTACTTAGCATGGCACCTTACATACAGAAATCATTAGAAAATGCTTTACAATTTTAGCAAAAACAAAATGAGCAGAGCAGTAGACAATACAATAACAAACGGATTGAACAAAACAGAAGCCAGTGACATAGTGGTCTCTGACTAAGATTTGAAGGCAAGGGAGAGAACGTCAGAGGTGAGATATGAAAAAGGGAAGAGAGTTAGTGTAGCCGAGAGAAAGAAGACTGTTCCAAAGAGGGCAGTACATGAAAAGGCTATGCTGCTGGCAGTGGATAGGTTGTCTCCTGAAAGGGATGAGGAGTCAGTGGAAGCCATGGGGAACAGGAGTGATGTGATTACACTTTTTTTTTTTTTTGTTCCTACTTTCTTGGATAATCACTCTTTCAGGCTCTTTAGAAGGCACACCCTCACTGCTTGGACTTGCCACGTGCTGCTGGATCCTTCCCCCAGGACTCCAATACCTCCATCATCAAGCGACTCTGACATCTCTGTCAGAATCTCTCCTGCTGCCACCAGGAAGGAAATGCTTTTGTTCCACCTGCATTGGCTGGAAGTGGAAGGGCCAGCTTGCTTTGTGTCCTTGTAGCATGGGAGAGGCTGGCACGAAGGCCATGACCAAGGGTGCTCTGCGCAACCCTTTTCTGAGTTCACAGTCCAGCATGTGTGCTACTGCAGCTGCGTCCTGGGAGTGGGAACACTTGGCAGTGTGTGGTCACCCAGGGTTGCCAGTAGCACCTTGCAAAGCCAACAACAGGAACTGCTATTGGAATGGAGTGCAGCCACCTACCTGCAGGAGGGGAAGCATGCGATTCTTCCCTCCATGCATCACACGGATGAGAATACACTACCACTCTTTTCTAGAAATATTGGTGTAGTATAATTTTACTTCCAATGGGATGACAATGGTAGCAAAGTTATTAAACTGATTATATTAGCATATTGTTTTATATTTGGAGTATTATAAATTTTAATTTACTGTGTTAGTTTAAAATGGGTCATATTGGGGTTACCTTTTGCACTTCAGTTATTTGTGCATTCCTTGCTGTTGAGGGATGTGTGCAGACAATATCCTTAAAGTATAAAGATGGGTTTTGCAAGGGGATGAAATATAGCGGATCAAGTGTGAGGAAAAGGTACCTTATAATGGGTTAATTGAATTTGATCTGTTAAAAAAAAATGTGACATACTAAACTTAGGTTTTACTGTTTGGAATCTAAAAATTGGGTTTTCTTTTATTACATCCCATTGGTATAATATCTTGTTGGCATGGAAGGAAAGTAGAAGCAAACCCAGGACCAGATGATTCTAATCTTCCTTCTTTCAGTTCGCAAAATCGGATCAATATGGGTGGTTTAAAAATGTTACACTTGAACATCTGTAGTATACTGCCAAAAACATGAACTTGAGGCATGGATCAAAATATATAGGCCAGATATTATAGTGGTTAGTGAATCATGGTTGACAAATAAAACAGCAGATAACATGGTGCAGTTAGACGGTTATCACATCTTCAGAAAAGATTGTGCAAATAAAAGGGGAGGTGGAATTATACTTTATACAAGAGTATATAAAAGCTACCATTGTTGAATCTGTCTCCACCACATTGTGCTGAGAAAGTTTATTTTTGGAAGTAATACTGGGACAGAAAATGTTGATAGTTGGATGCGTTAATAACCTACCAAAACTTAAGTTGCCAGGACTTGAGGAACTGATTCAAACTGAGTAAATTTAAGAATAGGGAACTAATTGTACTGGAACATGTAAACTTAAATTGGGTAGGACCAGATATTAGCAAATTTAAAAATACTTTGATTGGAGCAAACTTGGCACAATTAATAAAAGATGAGACTAGATACAATAAAAGCAAATGGGGAAAGGTTCATTGATTGGGTCTTGGTGAATATGGAAAAAAAACAAAACATTAAACCAGCTGGAAATTTACCAGATTCAATCAGCGATCACCAACCTATTTATTGTGTGTGGAGCAATAAAAGATATAAAATGCAAGGTAAAATAATTTATACAAGATTGACAAATGAGAACATTGGATAAGATTAGTTATGCACTTAGAAATACAGAGTGGCATATACTAGACAGATTCACTAATGTAGATGAGATGCTTTATTTTTTGCAAATTTATAATGATATAATAGATTTATATGCACCATTAAAAGGAAAAAAAGTAAGGGGTGAAAAAAATATTGTATAATGGAAGTCAATAGAAAAAACAGAGGAGCAACATGGTACAAATTTGAAAAAACAAACTAGTGGACTGGAATTATAGAGAGTGCAGAAGTAACTGCAAGAAACTACTAAAAAAGCAAAAATAGATTATTATAAAAGGAACAAGAAACAAATATTTGTGATAAAAAAAAGTTTTTGGAAATGAATAAATACTTTGATTAATCCGCCAAAAAGAGAATACTAACTCATTAAGATGTGAAAATTCAGGGCTGGCCCGGTGGCGCTGAGGGTTGAGGTGCTGGACACCACATCTCGCAATGCGCCGGTGACCTGGGTTCGGGAACGGACTCGGGTGCCGGGGTCGGCAGGGGAAGGGGAAGGGTTGAGGACTGAGCGCCCGTGTGGTGCTCTCCACCCCGGACCAAGGGGATGGGATTGCCTGGTGAGCCAGAGACCCCCAGTGGAGACCGGGGGTACTGCAGCAAGCTGGGCAAGCACGTAATGGCGTGGCCGATGCAGGCAGGATTGCCGTGCGCCAGAAGCGTAGAGGCGTGCCCACGCACGGGGATGGGAGGAAACACAGAAAAACGGAAAAACCCGGTTCCAGGGGTAGGCGACAGCACCAATCCCCATGCCCACGACTGGGTCCGACTCAGCGGTCCTTCACAGATCCTCCACCCGGGGCCCACGTCTGCAGCTGGAGTCTGTGTGTGTGAGCGCCCAAGGTACGAGAGGTGACCCCACCCTGGAGGGGTTAAGCTGGGGGTGCCAGCTGTGAGGCAGGGTGGGGGAGAGGAAGGCACGGTAGGGGGGACTTCAGGCAGGGCAGGATCAAGGTTGGATGCCTGAGAGAGGATCCTGGGACCGTGACCAGAGGGAAAAAGAGTTGGAAAAAAAAAAAGATGTGAAAATTCTATTTTAGAGGATAGTGTAGATATTGCAAACCACCTGAATAATTTCTTCACTGACAAATATACTGAAGGATTTGCAAATATGAAAAAATGTGATGAAAGTGGACCGTATATGTAAAATCCTACATTTTATTTCAAAAGAATAACTACAGCTGAAGTTTATAAACAATTAATAAAGCTAAACATATCAAAAGGCCCGGGGTTGGACGGCACTGAATGTAGATTTTTGAAGTCATTTGTATCAGAATTATCATTGCCTTTACAGAAGATTTTTAATAAATCATTATGCACACAAAAGGTGCCTGATGCTTGGAAAAAAAAAAGCATGTGTAATAGCAGAGGTGTCAAATTACAGATCAGTTTCTGTCTCATATGTGTTAGGACAACTTCAGGAACACTTGCTACATTCACAACGTATGGAATATATAAATATAAACTATTGACAAATGCTCAACATGGCTTCAGGAGGGGATATGGAACCATGACTGCCTTGGTTAGGTTCACGAACGACCTGCACATAAGTATGGAAGGTGAGTTATACACAGGTGCGGCGTTCGTGGACCTGACCAAAGCATTCGATCTTGTGGACCACCCCCTCCTGTTGCAAAAATTAGATAGACTGGGTTTTAGTATTCCAGTTGTGGACTGGTTTAAAAGTAACCAGATAAACCAGGAACAAGTGGTGAAGGCAAATGGGGTTTTGTCCAAGTGAGCAAACTGCTGCAGTGTGCGCGGGGTCCATTATCCCGGACCCCTGCTGTTACTGTGTTAATGATTTGCCAGAAAATTGTAGTTCATCTGCCACAATATTGTACGCAGATGATGCAGTATTATATTCGGCAGACAAAGAAGTAGAAATCTTGAGTCAAACACTATCATTAAATTTTGAAGAACTATCGTGTTGGTTCTTATAAAATAAATTATCGATGAATAAAAACAAAACAAAAAATAATGATGTTTAGCACAGTACAGAAAGCAAATAAAACACAAGTGATTTGGTTATCAAACACTTGGATGGAAGTAATGGAGAAATGGTAAACCATTTCAGATATTTAAGGGTAACCGTAGATTCGTATTAAACGTCGGATATCCATGCTGGCTTAATTTGTAACTCAGTACATAAAAAACTGGGTGCACTGTATTCTGTGAAAAATTTTTTTACAGATTCCTCAAGAAAAGCAATAGCTTATTCCTGTCTTTTACCCACTATGGATTATGGGAGTATTATCTGGGGTGGGGTCTCTGAAAGAGTTCATTGTAAGAGAACTGTACTGTATAATGCCATTGCAAGATTTGATTTGAGAGTTAAATACAACAAGCATCACTGCAATTTATATAACAGGTTGGATTGCTTGCCATTAAATATTAAGAGATAAGTGTTACATAAATAACCTGGTATACAGGGAGTTGAAGAAAGAGAAAAATGGGTCCTTGCTAGATATAATTGTATTACAAAAAACATCATTACGTCTACGATCTGATGACACACTGACATTACATATACCACGTTTTAAAAATGTAAAAGGCCAAAAATCATGTACTTATACTGCTGCAAAGCTTAGGAATGAAATGCATCCTAATTTAAGGAATGCAGGTAATTTAAATGTTTTCAGGAAACTGTACGGACAAAACGTGTTGGTTGATGTAAATTGCAATTGTTTTTAAATACGCTTGTTATGTGTTTGTACATGATTTATGTCCCAGGTTGTGCCTGTAAAAAGGACCAACTGGTCCAGTGTATTTACCTAGTTAACAAAATAAAGTAAAAAAAAATAAAGTAGCAATAGTATCAGCTGATACTATTTGCCGAATGGATGCCATTTTTATTTTTCTACATAGCTGTTTGACTTTTCCGGTCACAACCAATGCCTTCATCAGGCATAGCTGGTATCTCCAACCCCAAACACCAAGCCCCTGACTGTCAAGCCACCAGGGATCTACATGGGGCAAAGTCCAAGGGCTCCAGGTCTCCATCATGTACGGCAACTGAGAGAACATTACATTTCCTATTTGCTCCCATCCCTGGTTGTAAATGTGTGGCATGGCTGGGCTTAGCCATTAAGATGTCCGACACACACACTCAGCACCTGCCCCAGCTGATCAGGGAATGTTACTGCATCCCACCCAGCCTCTGCTAGGCGGAGGCTGAGCAGCAATCCCGCGCCTGTCCCTCCCTGAAGGAAGGCTGGCATCAATGGATGCTCAATCTTCTTTCCCCCAGCTGGCCACCGAGTGACCCTGGTCAGTTTCCAGACCCGGGTTGCCAGTGTGGCAGCAGGTGAGGCTCCCAGCGCCTCAGCCCTCCCCACCACTGGGCTTCCCTGAACAGATGCTTTTAAAAGAAATGAAAACCTGACAACAAACTAACAATACTACAGTAATTTAAAAAAGCCAATAGTAAAGCACCCAGGATGTATTACGAGAGGTTTGGATAGTAGGAGAGAGGAAGTGATTCTAGCCCTGTACAGATCACTGGTGAAGCCTCACCTGGCATACTGTGCCCAGATTTGGAATACATATCTAAGAAAAGAACAGTTACATACTTACCGTAACAGTAAATCTTACAGACAATCTCCTCTACTAGGCCACACCTTTGGAACTACAGCAGCCAGGCATTAGGACCGCTCGGAAACTTTTGCTAGCCAGGGGATGCAATGATGACGTCCAACATCTGTGTTTACATAAATGTGGGCGGCCCCATCACTCCTCGGTTACCTGCCAGAGATTAGACTTGGAGGTCTGCCAACTGTGGGGAACCAGGAGATAAGGCCAGGACCAGGCATACAAGGCGAGATAGGCTGCTGGATATAACAGCCATGGATTGGGATCTCAAACAATATCTGTTGTAACCCTCACTGAAGCAGAAAGGGGAAAGAGGGAGGGATGGCATGGCCTAACGGAAGACATTCTCTCAAAGATCTACTGTTACGGTAAGTAGGTAACATCTTACGATACATCCTCCATTAGGTCACACCTTTGGAATGAGTCCCAAAGAAGTCCCAAAACCCACTTCGAGGCTGGTACAGTCTGATATACAGTATTTATTCAAGACAGCAGAAATTGCAGCACAGCAAGGTTGAATCCAGCACGTCTATGAGAGACTATGTCCAGACTGTAATGTTCAGTGAAGGCGTGAACAGCGCTCCATGTGGGTGTAGCACAAATGCCAGCAGCCGAAACATTCCTGAAACAAGCACAAAAGTGGCCATTCCCCTGGTGGAGTGACCAAGTACAGCACCAGGAAGTTCCGTACTGTACTTCCTGTAACAGAATGTAATGTGCCAGCCATTTGGATAGGCATGGTTTAGACACAGGAGTGCTCTCTTTCCCAGGGGCAAACAAAACAAAAAGATGAGGGGACTTTCTGCAGTCCATGGTGTGGGTAACAGTACAGTGTCCGAGTATTCTATGTACATCAAAAGTATGGAGTATGGAACCAGGATCCTAGGTGATAGGTTTAAATGCTTCAGTAGCAAGCATTTAAACTAGCCAAGAGGGCAGGCACTGAAGAGGAGAAGGGAAATCCTAGCCCTCCCCGGTATTCGGGGTGGGGGTATCACTTGATGCCAGGGATATTATAGATTACACAGGCCAGGAGATCAGGGTGAGGGTGCCATCAGACACCAGGGTAACGATTCTCAGAACAAGAACAAGCAACTAGAGGGTTGGGGTACTGCTAGACACCAGGGCAATGTTAAGCAGAACCAGGATGGGCGAACGGAGGGTGGGTGTGCCGCTTGACACCAGAACAGTGCTGATCAGAACTTGGATGGGCGATCGGAGGCTGGGGGGGGGAGGGGTGCCACTGGACACCACAGCAGTGCTGATCAGAACCATAATTTGGGGGTAACATTACTCAGAACTGGGATGGGAGTTGGAGGATTAGGGGGTGCCACTAGACAACAGGAAGCTGGCTGACAGTCATGGGACAGGTGCACTGGGGACGAGCGGCTGCAGTACAGCTGTCCTGCCATTGTTGGAGTGGGGGTGTGGGCTAAGCGCCCAGTTAAGTAGAGGTTTTTGTAGGTGGCAAATAGTGCCGTTTTGGGTGCTGTTTACTGCTGATACAGATCCCTGAAACTGCTGCTGTGCTCTTATGCAGAAGGGAACCCCCTTATGTGCAGAGGTGCAATGTTATGCTAACTCCTGGCCCCTAACAAGTTTAGCCCCCAATATAGGGGTCTCTGAATATAGACCCCATCCAAAAAATGAGAACAAACCCGGACAGCGCGGGCAAAAACCCATCAGCACCTGCAATAACTTTTGAGCATTTGTGCCCAGATGTTTTCTGGTCCTGCTGTTCACCAAGGGCTAACTACAGTCTTCTGTGACTATACTTAACCCAGGGAGGAGCGCGGGACCAACAAACAAAAGATCAGAGCTTGTAAAACCTTTAACAAGCACTGTAGGCAATTGAATCTCCCACTGCTGCAGTCCTGCTCTGATGTCAGCTGCAGGGGATTCTGGAATTTTTGGCTGCATCAAATGGCAGTGTGGATGTTAGCAGAATCAGCCTGATACAACCTACTTACTATGAAGCAGTAAACCAAGACCAGACCCTCTTTTGGTGTGGGGCTATTATTGCAGACTGTTCCCTTAAACAAGATAAAAAAACAAAGAAAAAAAACAAAACAGGAAAGCGGATGAGATTTCCTCTGAATTGATCGTGTGTGTACGTGCGCGTGCACGCAAATGCATTTGCATGTGAACTAGATTACGTCAATGCTCACAACTTTCAAATCAATTTTATTTTTATGGCGCCTTTCAAATTATAAAGGTGCCTCACAAAACAAGTAAAACAGCTACAGGGTAAAATTATATACATTATTAACATAAAAGAAAAAATTACTCACCTTGGTAATTGTGTTTCTTCTAATAGAGTGTTGCTGTATTGTGACATATTGTAGTTAGCCCCAGCACTTGAACTGCTCCGGAGAGGAAACAGTTAAATTCTATGCAGAGCATAGAACGTTGAGCTCGAGCTCGGTTCAAACCTCTGTCTGCTGCACTTTGAATTGCAACAGTCAGATTCTTACCAGCTAATACTAACTAACCCACTATGTGGAAATTGTAGACTTTTACTAGCCAAATGGCAACCAAATATTTTGGATCCCCCAAAAGACTCAAGTTGAGAAATGCAAAATCAAAAACCAGGTAGTGAACAACTTATGACTATGGAAATAAAGAAACATAACCAACTCCCTCTCTATAAAAAAAAAAAAAAGTGCCCAAATACACCTCTGGGGTACAACACTGCACCTGCCAGCCCACTTCCCAAAAACAGGTTCTGAGAGGGAAGGCGGGGGGAGGTCAGAATACAGCAAGACTCCATTAGAAGAAACACAATTACTAAGGCGAGTAATTTTTTCTTCAAACAACATGAAGTCTTGCTGTATTCTGACATATTGCAGACTACCAAGCAGCACCTCCAAGGAGGAGGGATTCAAACCTATTTTGGGAATAGGCTCTGCAATACTGCTGTACCAAACAGAGCATCACTCCTAGCCTGGATATCCAGAGAGTAATGCTTGGTGAATGTATGAACTATTTTCCAGGTGGCTGCTTTGCATATCTCTAGTAAAAGAATATCCCTGGCAGCAGCTGCACCACTAGCTGAATGAGCCCTCAGGCCTGAGGGTGGAATTTTGCCTAGTTTCTCATAGCAGAATTGTATACAAGAGACAATCCACCTGGCAATAGTTCTCTTAGTGGCAAGTTTGCCCTTACCCACTTCCCCATAAGTAAGGAACAACTGGAGGGAGTCAAACCAGTGTGCCTTAGTACGCTTGAAGTAGTAACTAAGGGCCCTTTCAACAGCCAAACTGTGTAACTTTCTCTCTCCTGAAGAAGAATGATCAGTGAAGAATACAGGGAGAGACATGGTTTGGTTCAAATGAAAATCTGAAACCACTGTAGGTAAGAACCTCCTATTGGTTCTACGGACCATCTTATCTCTATGGAATGAGATAAAATCAGGCTCCACTGACAGAGCTTGCAACTCACTGATAACGTCTGGCAGAGGTAATAGCTACCAGGAAAACAGTTTTTCAAGTCAAGTACTTAGGTATTGCTGAAGACAAAGGTTCAAAAAAGGGGTAGCATAAGCTGGGCAATGCAAACGTTAAGATCCCAGGCAGGGGTAGGATCCCTAAAAGGAGGATTGGTATGAAGCAATCCCTTGAAAAATGTCCAGAAAACAGGATGAAATGTCAGTGAAGAAGGCTTTCCCACTGACGAAAAAGCATAAACAGCTGACAAATGTACTTTGAGGGTAGCTGGTCTGAGGCCTAGGCCATTGTGGTGAACCACATAATCCAGACCTGTAGACAATTTGGCAGTGTCTGGGGATATATGCTTTTTGGAACACCAGATACTGAATCTCTTCACTTTAGCGTTATATATTTTTCTGGTGGTGGGTTTTCAAGAGGCTTTGAGAATGTCCAGAACCCCTTGAGACAGATGCAAACTTGCATACTCTAACTCTTCAAGAGTCATGCCTTGAGATTGAGAGACCGAAGGTTGGGATACCAAATCCTCCCGAGAGAAAGTTAACAGATAGTGATTCCTGGGAAGAGACAGGGGAAGATGGATTGCTAGGGACAGCAACAGGGGATACCAAGGCTGCCCAGCCCAATCTGGAGCAATCAGGATCACTTTGCAAGATTGTGACCTTATCTTGACCAGGACCTTGAACAAAAGAGGAAAAGGAAGGAAGGCATACAGTAATTTCCCTTACCAACTCAGAATCAGAGCATCCAGAGGGACTGAGCCCAAGATTGGGGTCTGCAACAGAATAGAGGAAGTTGGTGACTGTCTGGGGCTGCAAAGAGATCTATTTCTGGAGTGCCCCATCTTGAAAAAATTACTTTTAACACTAGGGGGTCCAGGGACCATTCGTGATTTTACCCTGGGAAATCCTGCTCAATGCATCTGGTAGAACACTGTCCTTTCCTGGGAAGTGGACTGCTACCAGAGAGGTCTGGAGGGAGTAAACCAGGGACCATACTTTCATGGCTTCCGTGCACAAGGCCACAGACCGAGTGACTCCCTGCTTGTTGATGTACCACATGGTGGTGGTGTTGTCTGTCCAGACTTGAACCACCTTGCTCTTTAGTGATTGTTAGAAAGCCTGTAGCACCAGGTAAACCGCCCTGTGCTCCAGAAGGTTGATGTGGAGAAGAGACTCCTGAGTGGACCACACTCCCTGGGCTGTGAGAGCCTCCAAGTGGGCTCCCCAATCCAGGAGAGAGGCGTCTGTGGTTAGGTCCACAGAATGAGACTGAGAAATGAATGGTACCCCTTGCCTGAGATTGTCCTGATCCTGCCACCATTGAAGAGCCTGCATCAGAGTCGGAGTCACTGGAATCAGTTTGGTCAGAGGATCTTTTTTCTGAGACCAAAAAGCCCTCAGCTGAACCTGAATGTCTCTCATCTGAAATCTGACCCCCTTGACCACTGCAGTGGAAGCAGCCATGTGGCCCAGCAACTGAAGAAAGTGTCTTGCTGGTCGAGAGACCAGAGGGCGGAAGGAAGCAGCCAGCTCCATGATGGCCTTCACCTTTACCAAGGGAAGAAATGCTCTTGCTTTGACAGTGTCCAGTTCCACCCCTATGAAAGTCAACAGTTATACTGGCTCGAGAACTGACTTGGGAAGATTGAGAAGAAACCTAGAGAAGTGAGCTCTTGCTGGGTCACTTTTAGATCTGACTTGACTTGGTCTGGAGACGGACCCACTATGAGCCAGTCGTCCAGGTATGGGAATATGGAGATATTTTTTCTCCTTAGGAAAGCCACTATTACTGCCAGACATTTTGTGAACACCCTTGGAGTTGATATTAGGCTGAAGGGCATTGCTTTGAATTGGTAAAGACCTGAAGGCAGTTCGAACCTAAGGTACTTTCTGTGGGAGCACCTGATGGGAATGTGAAAGTAGGCATCCTTTAGGTCCAGGGAGGCTAGCCAGTCCCCTGGCCTTAGAGAGGGAAGTATTATTCCCAGAGTCACCATTTTGAACTTTGGCTTTAACAAATATTTTTTCACATATCTTAAGTCTAGGATGGGCCGCCACGCCCGTTTTCTTCGTGGTAAGGAAGTACCTGGAGTACAGACCTTTTCCCCTGTGTATTGTAGGCACTCTCTCTATGGTCCTTAAGGCCAGAAGAGATGAAACCTCTGCCTCTAGAGCAATGGTTTCGGAGATACTTGCAGGTGGAAAAGATCTGGCTCTCAGCTTTGGGAATTTTTTGAAGCTGAAAGCCAGTCCATGGCCTACTACCTCCAGGACCCACTTGTCTGAGGTAACAGACTTCCAGTCCTGGAAATAGTAGGTCAGCCTGCTTCCTACAGGAATAGAGGAGTCAACCCAGGCTGACACCTCAGGGTGTCTGCTTGGCAGGAGCTTTAGGCTGAGAGGTAGATGCAGCCCTGCTCATCCCCCTTCTGTCTCTCCCTCTGAAGAACCCCCTCTGAGAAAAAGGAGAGGGGGCCAGTGCTTGGTAGAAAGGCCTATGAAAAGGCCTGCCCCTGCCCCTAGCTTGCTGCCTTTGAAGAGTTGCCTGCCTTTCCTTGGCCTGTGCACTCCTATAGGTGGTCCTATATTCGTCCATTTTCTTCATATAATTCTCTGTCTGCTCCCCAAACACAGAATTATTAACCACAGGAAAATCCATGGCCTTAGCCTGGGTATCCAGAGACAGGCTAGTACACCTGAGCCAAGCCAGTCTCCAAAGAGACACAGATGTAGCCATGTCTCTAGAAGAAACATCGGTGGAGTCCACAGCAGCATGAAATTGAATCTTTGATGCCTCAATCCCATCAGCAGCCACCTTCTCCAGCTCCCTGGCAAGCTGGGGAGGGGGCTGCTTAGCCAGTGACAGTACAGTGTCCCACCTGGACTTCTGGTAACTGGCTGTATAGGCCATGTAATTCACCTGCCTGAGTCCCAAAGAGGATGCCATGTACTGCTTTTTTGTCATGGCATCCAATTTCCTGGAGTCTTTATCTGGGGGGTTTGAAGCTAAGAGAATGTTAGCTTTATCACGGGCTGCAGCCTGCACAACCCCAATATGGCTGCACTGCTGGTACAAGTACTCCGTACCTGAGCCTGACAGCATGTACCTCTTGTCCATCCATCTGTCCACAGGGGGTAATAAATTTGGAGATTTTAACAACTTTTGTGTCTGTTTCCCAAAAGATTTGTAAAGGGGAATAGACAACCTTTTGGATTCTGGGATGTCCATCATCTCCACAAAGTCAGGCTCCTCTTGTTCCTCAACAGCTTCCTCCATAGGGAGCTGGAGGGTTTCTGCAACTTTCTTGTAGAACATAATAATAAAACTTTATTTATACCGTGCCTTTCACAAATTCAAGGCGCCTTACAATAAATACAAATATAATGAATAAAACGTGGGAAGGGGACTCAGAAAGCCTGGGAGGGGAAACACCAGAAGGCCTGGCTGGGGAGATGTCCAGTTCGATAGGCTCATCCAGACCTTCAACTCCATCATCATCATCATCATCGTCATCCCCCTCCAAATCCGGTTCATAAAAATCTTCAGGGGTATAGTCTTGAACGAAGGGACCGACCAAACCGAACGCCTGCCATAAGGCGCCGGATCAGTCGGAACTGAACTAAGCGATTCCACTATGCGAATCGCTAGGGGAATTTCCACGGCGGTCAGATGATGAGGTTCTGGATCTGAACTGCCCGATTTGTCTTTTCTTTGTGATGGAACCGATCCCTCAGAATCAGCTCTCCTTTGGCCCGAAGGAGTCTCACCCTGGTCAGAGGGCACTCCTTCTGGTTCGGTTGGAACCGAACCGGACTGGACATCCGGGTCAGCGGACTTCTCAGCCTCCTTTTCCCTAAGCCTGTCCAACCTTTTATCCAGGGTGGCTTTAGGGAAATTTTTTACATATTTGGCAGTCTGACTCTAGGTGACTAAAACCCAGGCAGTAAACACAAGTGGTGTGGCAGTCAGCCTCAGCAAAGGCCTCCCCACACTCACTGCAGTGCTGAAACCCAGTGGGCCCGTTTTTTTTCTTGGGTTTCTCAGACAAAGCCATAACTAAATCCTTACCCTTTTTATAGCAACCGCCAGGCAAGACACCCTTATTGGTTTCTAACTGTGTTACGGGTATTTGGAAAAAAACGAAAAAAAATTTTTTTTTTTTTTGTTAAACAAATAAGGACCGGTACCTCACACTAAAATTCCTGTAAAGAAAAGAAAACAATCAGTAAACCAGAGACCGGTTCTCACAAATGCAGAATACAATTTCCACACACTTTTTCTAGCCAAGTCCACTGCCTATGCACTTACTGTACCACAGACAGGGATCTGAACCGAAAAATAATGAGAGAAATATCGGTAAAACAGATGATTTTTAAACCACGAACCGAGAGCGAAGGAGAAATCTCCAGAGCGACTGTTCAGTTAGACGGAGTAAAGAATCTGACAGTTACACTTCAAAGTGCAGCAGACAGAGGTTTGAACCAAGCTCGAGCTCAAAGTTCTATGCTCTGCATAGAATTTAACTCTTTCCTCTCCGGAGCAGTTGAAGTGCTGGGGTTAACTGCAATATGTCAGAATACAGTAAGACTTCATGTTGCTTGAATGGGGAAAATAAAAACAGTATTCTAATTATGCCCCAAACGCCTGTATCCATAAAAAGGTTTTTAAGGCCTGTTTAAAACCCTCCACAGTCGCACATTCATGTAACACAGACAGTCCAAGCAGTTCTTATTAGCCGTAAACACTTACAGTATCGTAATAACTTTGCCAATAATAAAAAAAAAGCATATGACCTGTTTATTTTCTGAATTCTTTCTCTTTTGCTGCCCCTTGTTTTTCTTACTCTCTTCCTGCTCCTCTGTTTCTTCTAAGTGTCTGAGGGGCAGCTTCAGGGACTGTGGAATAAGGTCTGGCTTTCCAGTGTCTGCCGGGAGAAGAGACAGCTCCACCTGATTTTGTTTTTTATTAACTCTACAATATGGCAAAAAGAAGTACAGAAGAATTACTTAGTTGCAGGGCCCTTAAAATTATGTGGTTGCAAGGTCACAAACCAGGCACAGAATGTACACAGAGATGCAGAATATATGTAGTGCCACAGAATTCAAGTTTTTTGTTAGTCTTTCTTAAAATGCAGTTTTTCCAGAGCGAACTCCATTACCCATCTAGTTTATCCCAAAGCCCTTCCTCCATGGTAAGCCTGTGATGGCATTAATGACATCACATGATGTCTCAGCCATCTACTGCACCACATTCTGTCACGGAAGTGAGCAATCCATGACTCAAATGGGGTCAAACCCTGCTGCAGCAGCCTAACAACTGTTGCAGGAAATCAGAGGTCTTGTTTATTTTTTTTTTAACCATGTTTTTACTAAAAAATGTTTGTTCTAATATAGGCGTGACATTGGAGCATACAGAATTATTCAGATCCAGGCAGCTGAAAATGATTTAACAGAGTACAGTCCTCAGCATGCCAGATTAAACAGAAATGCCTCTCGACTATGTAATAAAAAAAGTTATTCCTGTACTCTCGCTTCTGTAGTATTATTTAGCTTACATTATTTACACCTTGGTTATTTGTAACCATAGTTCTACTCCCAGTGTTCTTTTCACAAACACACACAGGCGCTATTCACCGAGCATATGCAGTCATCAAGCTAACTGCTGGTCCTCTCCTGGCTCTGCCAATGGTGCTCTCAGATCTAGATGCTGGAAAACCAGAACCGAAGAGCAAGCTTGGCCATGGCAGGTTAGGCAGATTGTGTGGGTGTGACGTGAACACTAACAGAACTACAGTTACAAGTTAACCTCTTCAACTACCTAGATTCAGTTCATTATCCACACTTATGCAGACTACTAGATGTTCTCACGGTACGTTAGGTGTGGAGATGGGGGATACTAGGCATGTGTCTCAAGGATTTTAGGCAAACTGAAGTGGCCAGAGATCCTCAAACCAGCATCTCGACAGCTCAGGAGGTCACTTAGAAACAGACTTTGACGGCAGATAATGACAGCTTGGCACATCCAGTCTGCTCATTTCTGTACCTACTGCATAAGCTGTAGATACTAGTTAACCAACAGCCTACTTCTTCCTAGCCCCCACTAGAATTGCCTTATGTTTGTCCCATGCATTCTTGAATCCCTCCCACTGTTTTTGACCCCATGACCTACTAAGGAAGGCCGTTCCATATGTCCACCACCCTCTGCGAAAAAAATACTTCCTCCATTGCCTTTGAGCCATCCCCTCTCCATCTTCAAATTGTGCCCCCTTGTTCTTGCACATCTCTTTTTCTGAAAAATGCTACCCTCCTGGACTTTGTTGATTCCCTTGAGGTACTTGAAAGTTTCTATCATGTCCCCCCCTTTCCTCAAAGGTATACATATTAAGCTCCTTTAGCCTCTGTTCGTATGGCTTCTGGTGCAGACTCTGCACCATGTTAGTTGCCCTCCTTTGGACTGCCACCATCCTGTCAATGTCCTTGTGGAAATGGCGTCTTCAGAACTGTACCCAGCACTCCAGATGGGGTCTCACCAACTGTCTGTACAGAGGGATAATAACTTCCTGTTTTCTACTGGTGATGCCTCTTCCTATACATCCCAGTATCCCCCCCAGCCCTTCTTACTGCCTTCTCACATTGCTTGCTTACCTTTAGGTCATCCGATATGACTACCCACAGGTCCCTTTCCATTTCTGATGTTGTTAGTACCCCCATTGTGTACTGTTCCCTGGGTTTTCTTCCCAAGTGCATTACTTTGCACTGAATCTAAGCTGCCATACCTTTGACCATTCCTCCAACCTTGCCAAGTCCCTCCTCATCCTTTCCAACCCCCTTTGTGCATCCACCCTGTTGCAGATCTTTATGTTGTCTGCAGAGAGACATACTTTTCCTTCCAGTCCCTCCGCAATGTCACTTATAAAGACATTAAAAAGGACTGGACCCAGTACTGAACCCTGCGGTACCCTGCTAGTAACCCACCTTTCTAGGCGTGACTCCATTTACTATTACCCTCTGTGTCCTGTTGTCCAGCCAGCTTTTTACCCATGCTACCACCCTGGGACCCACTCCCAGGCTGGCTAATTTGTTCATTAATCTTTTGTGTGGGACTGTATCAAATGCCTTGCTAAAGTCTAGGCAGGCCATGTCCACAGCCCCTCCCTGGTCTACTACTTTGGTCACCCAGTCAAAGAAATCTATTAGATTCGTCTGACATGACCTTCCCACTGTGAATCCATGCTGCCTTGGGTCCTTACACAGTAGCACATGAACGTATGGGCATCAGAAAATGTGGTAGCTCTACACATGTCAAAGATGGGGATGTACCCATCAACAGCAGAAAAGGAAGGGATCTGCGGCTCCTAGGATGCTCATAATAAATACAGACCCTTCCCTTGGACATTTTCAATGAAAGATGAAGGAGCTAGAAAATCTGGGGTGGGGAGCGACTATTAAAATATGACGAAATAGAATAAAACATTCTGTTTTACATCTACAAAAACATTTTTTATTTAAGTCAAATTATCTCTTTAATCCTTCCGAATTAGAGAAAGGGTGATATCTTTGGATTTATTTAGTTATGATGTTAAGGGAGAAGAAGGAGGAAACCACTTTGGTTCTCCAAGACCGTGGCAGAAAAGGTAACAGCCAAGAAGGAGGCCTTCAGAAAATACAAGAAGACACAAAGGGATAAAGATAGGAAGGAGTACCAGAATTATCAGAGAGGCAGGAAAAGCTGCAAGGAGTGCAAAGGGACGAAATGAAGAAAGATTAGCTCAATCAGTGAAGGCAGGGGACAAGACATTCTACAGGTACATTAGTGAGGGAGAAGAGTCTTGGAGAGGTCGCTAAGATCAGAGGGGACAAGGGACAGAGAATAGAGAGTGATCAGGATAAGGCGGCCATCCTAAACAAATATTTTTGCTCAGTCTTCACAGTGGAAGGGGAGGGACAGGGACCACAGTTAGACACAGAGGGGAGGGAGGGAGGACAGAGTACTACCAGGGTGAAGTCAGATTATCTGCATCAGAGGAGGAGAAGGACCTAGGAGTTGTAATCACTAGTGACCGGAAGCACTCCACGCAGTGCAAGAAAGCAGCAGCAAAGGCAAACAAGATGCTGGGATGCATAGCTAGGGGGATCAGTAGTAGGAGAGAGGAGGTTATACTGCCTTTGTACAGGTCACTGGTAAGGCCGCATCTAGAGTATGGAGTTCAATACTGGTGCCAACACCTCAACAAGGACATTAACCTGCTGGAGAAGGTACAGAGGAGGGCTACAAAGATGATAGCCGGTCAGCAGGGCACGGCACACGAGGAGAGGTTGAAGGCACTGAACATGTACTCCTTGGAAGACGAGAGAGAGGGGGGACATGATTGGGACCTTCAGGTATTTGAAAGGGATAAATAAGGTTGACAAGGAGAGTCTCTTTAAGCTGAGTGGCAACCACAACACAAGGGGGCACAGTCTCAAGCTGGAGGGTGGGAAGTTTAGGAGGGAGGTCAGGAAGCATTTTTTTACAGAGAGGGTGGTGGTCACGTGTGATGCGCTGCCAGAAGTTGTCATCTTGTTGAAGACAGTGGACAGTTTTAAGAAAGGCTGGGATAGGCATAGGGGAACGGTAAAGATCATGGGTAGGGAGGATGGGAGGAGTGGGGAGGGAGGGCAGGGACATTAGCTCAAACTGTGGACCCTGAAATACGAGCAGACTCGATAGACCAAGTGGTCTTCTTCTGCTGGCTTCTTTGTACATTCATATGATACCAGTCCTTTTACAAAGGAGAGAGTGCTGAAGGAGTGAACAAAGCTATGGGTTCAGATGGCATACACCCCAGGATCCTGAAGTAACTAAGGAGGCAGCTGGCAGCCCTACTGGCAGTCTTCATCTCTGACTCCCTAAATATGGGCGAGGTCCCAGAAGACTGAAGGAGGGCACATGTGGTCCCTCTGCACAAGAGTGGCAGCAAAGAGGAAGTAGGGAACTACAGGCCAGTGAGCCTCACGTCAGTAGTGGGTAAGGTCATGGATACACTCCTTAAGGAACAGATTGTGAAATACTTGAAACCCATAGGGGCATAGGATCCGAGGCAACATGGTTTCACGGCAGGAAGGTCCTGTCACTCGAACCTGATCGAGTTCTTTTACTGGGTGACAAAGGTGGTAGATCAAGGAGGCGTAGTAAATGTCACCTACCTAGATTTCAGCAAAGCCTGCGATACTGTTCCGCACAGAAAGCTGGTCAACAAGATGGGTAGTCTTGGGCTGGGCTGCAAAGTGGTGAACTGGGTTAGTAACTGACTGAGGGACAAAAGGTAGTCATAAATGGAGCCCAGTCAGAGGACATGGGGGTGACCAGTGAGGTACCTCAGGGATCAGTTCTGGTACCTGTCCTCTACAAGGTCTTCATCAGCGACACTGCAAATGGGCTAGAGGGGAAGGTTTGCCTGTTTGCAGAGGATATCAAAATCTGCAATAGAGCAGATACTCTAGAGGAAGCGATAAGGATGAGAATAGACCTAGAAAGGTTGGAAAGAAGTGCAAAATCATGCACATGGGGCGTAGGAACCAGAGTGAGAGCTACAGGATGGAGGGGGAAGCTGCTGGTAGTCACAAAGGAGGAAAGATATCTGGGGGTCATTATCACAGATGACCTAAAGGCCACCAAGCAGGCAGCAAAGGCAGTGGGGAAGGACAGTGGGGTGTTGGGTTGTATAGGAAGGAGTATCACAAGCCAAAGAAGGGAGATACTGGTCCCACTGTACAAAACACAGGTGAGGCCTCATCTGAAGTACACCGTGCAATTCTCGAGGCAGCATCTTCAAAAGGACTTTGACAGGGTGGAGATGGTGCAGAGGAGTCTGACTAAGATGGTGCAGGGTTTACAGCATGAAGTAGTATGAGGAAAGTTTGAAGGACCTCAGTATGTACACACTGGAGGAGAGAAGGGAATGGGGAAAATGACAGTCACGTACCTCAAGGGCATAAATAAGGCAAGAGGGGAAAACATCTTCCAGTACAAAAAAGAGTACTAGAACAAGGGGACATGAGATTGGAGGGGAGGTGGCTGTATAAGGGGAAATGGGAGACAGTTCTATTTCACTGAGAGGGTGGTGGATGCATGGAATGTACTGCTCCAGGAAGTGGTTGGAGCATGCACTGTGGCGGGATTCAAACACGCATGGGACAGGAATAAGGGAACCACAGTGATGGGAAGGAATAGCTAAGAGAAGGAATAGCTAAGCCAATGACCAATTAGGTCATAGGCTGCCAGTACAACTAGGGCAAACGGGCAGACTGGATGGGCTTAGCGGTCCTTTTCTGCAGACAACTTCTATGTTTCTCTGTATGGGGGATTGTTCTTTCAGTCTTTATAATTTGTTGTTTAAACATGAGGTTTTTTTTGTACACTTAAAAAAATCAATTTTTAAAGAAAAATCATGGAGCTCCCATGGCTACTGCCCACAACTACTGTATGTTTGTCAACGGAAATGCAAAAAAATCCTAGTGTTGCTACGGAAAATGACAGCAATCATAACACAATAGGACCTGTTTACAACAGAGACAGGTTTTGTCAGCTATAGGAGGTGTCTGTTATTGCCTGTATAGCCACAGCGTGCGGGAACTTTTTTTTTTTTGCATGCCCACCCACCCAGCCACCCGTACCTGCAACATGCAGTTCAGATCAGGAAGAGAAGGAGTATAATAGGAGTACAGTAGCATCAAGAAGTATCTGAAGTGCTCCTGTATCTGCACAGCTGCCTGCAAACTGGCATCATAATTCACAGTCAATTAACATAGCGGGTAGCCTGCCTGTATCCTACAAACCAGCATTACAATTCCCAGAAACAGGAGTTGCAAATCTGCCACCTGCAAATGGCATTATCTTTTTGAGAACGGAGTCAAAAGGAACTCAGGCATACTTTGATTTAATCATTTTTAGTGTTTTACAAAGCTGATCACAACTGGGAGCTTACTTGTGGGCCCTTACCAGTTCACCAGGCAGGGTTTCTCGCGTTTTTTTTTTTTTGCTACTAGCAGAGGTATAGGGAGGTGGAGAAACGTGATAATGACCAAAGAGTGAAAAATTTGGCTACCAGCAGAAAGTGAAGATAGAGGTGATAATGAGAAGCAGGCTAAGACAGTGATTAACACATGCTCTTAAGATCAAGTAGGGTCTGCGGCTAGAAAGTAGGTAGAAAAAATAGGCAGGCTGGGTGGGCCCAGTGGCCCTCATCTGCCGTCAGATTCTAAAGGCACGTTCACACGGTGACTGATGTACATCTCTGTGGCGCGTAATTCATTTTGACCATTCCTGCTGAAACGCCGTGGTGCAGCGTTGAGACAGCATGGCCTTGGAGCCCTGGAGTGTGCTCCCAGAAGTCCCAGTGCAAAGGGAAGGGATGCAAAGAAGAAGGGGGTTATCAAGTTGAGGTGATGGCACCACATAATCACATATGGGATTTTTCACCCGAGTTCAACTAAAGATTGTTTTTGTTAGTGTAAACCTAGCTGAACTCAGGGAAGTGGTTCTTTTTGAAAACTGAAGGCTACAAAGTGGAAAAAAAAAAACATGTCTCAGAGTCAAGTTGTGACTCGGGGCATGCGCTTATGTATAAGTACATTCCCAGTGTCATGGCTCGACTCAGACCGTGTTTTTTCCATTTTTAAGCTCTCAGTTTTAAAAAGGATTATAAAACGGGCAGAGGATTTTAAGCAATCTGATTGGTTGTTAGCCGTGCATTAGATGTGTCTAATGCACAGCTAAAACTAGAACCCCCATTTAGAATACACAGGCCAATTTTATAAGCGCAATAAGCCACTCTGTGGATGTGCATTAGACAGTTCTAATGCACAGCTAGGGGACTGGATGCACTCTGCCTATGGCCTCGTGCCTCACTACGTCCCCCCAGCCATGCATCAGAACTGTCTAATGCACACCCCATCGTGTCTTATAGCTTACATCACTTCTCCAAGTTCAGTTGTGTTTGTACCGCTACCAATAACCTTTAGCTGAACTCAGGTGGGAAAAACTAGTGTGCCTGCAAACCTAAAAAAAAAAAAAAAACACAAGTGCAGGCTGGGAAAAGCCTGTCACAACTCTGTGTGTGGTGTGGGCCTTCAGATGGCCAAGTACAATGGTGCAAAACACTTACACCACAACCCAATTCCAAGGAAACAAGGATTCCGGACACAATGAAATGCAACCCTAAAATGGAAAAACTGTAGCGTTCAGCCATGCACAGCAACAACGATCTTGCTGCTGTGCACTAGCAACAATGCCACAGACTTGTCCGAGTGAATGAGCCTTATGTTTTTAAGTCCGCTACAGATGGATTGCTTAATCTGTTATAAGACATAGGATCTGCATCGTTATGTATCGACAATGGCTTTCAGCAAATGGATTTCATCTGTTCAAAGCAGGCACCTGTCTTAAGGGTGCCCGCTATAAGTGTGTACACTGTTTTGGCATGGCAAGTGACAGAAACCATAATGTTGTTATAGAAATGTTATAATAAAGATATTGACCTTTATTGAAATGTTATAACAAAGGTACTGACCTAAATACGACTCCAGGATTCTGCATGCAAAGCGTTACGCAAAGCTGACTTAATATCACTTGCAGAAAAGCCTTTAGCATTAAGGCAAATTATAGACAAGGCCACTGATTTACAGTGATTAAAATGATTAAATTCCATTGTCATCACTTGGAAGTCCGGGAATTGCACCAGTGATTGTAAGTCTAGTTTCTGGATTTTGCTGGGACTCTATTTACATCCTTTTAGTGTAAAAATAATTAGAATAAAAGAAGGCTCAATACAGAAACCATTAAATGAAGCAACTTGAAAAAAGTACAGGAAGCAATTGTAAGAAAACCACAGGTTTTGCAGATTTACTGATCTGGTCTAAAATGACAAAAATCAGGGAAATTCTCTTTTCAACGGTGTGCAGGTAGCTCAAATTCCAGAATTTTACCAGGTTTTCTGGTAAAAAATGAAAATCGGTAGCCTTGATTATAGCAGAAGGCATGCAACAGATCCTTTGAGAACCTGAATGTGGTTTTTGACAGTGTTCCAACTACAGAAACGTACCTTAGTACTTTAGTGATGACCAGCTTTCCAACAGGAATGTTCTCCTCCAAAATACGGTGATCCTTTATGAAATAGTCTGTGACATGCTGATACAAAACTCGACCCATGATAGACTGAGACAAGCTAAAAACAGGAGCACAAAAAAAAGTGTTCCATTTGCTGCTTTCTACATAAAAAATGCAAGTATGAAGACAGAATCTGACCTTGCAGTCCATCCCTCAATCTCATAACCGTCGTATCCCAAAGTTAAAGGGAAGACCAATCAGTACCAACTGCCCCACGCTCAAGTGTGGGACTGGTCCCAATATGCACTTTGTAGACTACTTGGCCCCAACAGAGCAGTGGGACCGGCAAATATCTGATCTGAGCTTATACAATCTCTCACGTACACTGCAAGCAACTAAATCTCCCACTGCTGTAGCCCTGCTCTGATGTCAGCTGCAGGGGATTCTGGGATTTGTACTTACTGAAAATGTCTGTATATAAGTCAGCAGGATTAGTTTGATACAATCTGCTATACTGCAATAAACACAGAGAAAAAAACAAAAACAACATGGCACAGAGTGAACAGGTTACTCACCTGTAACAGTACTTCTAGGAGTGGTATATGTTTATCCACACTTCTTGGCATGTCCCTTTCCCCTTTAAATCTTGCCAGAAGTCTTCAAGCTGGCTCCTCCCACCCACCCGGGTGGTATATACCTCGGCTCCGCCCCACGACGCCAGACCGTAGCCTGGAATCAAGGCCAGCGCCAAGACGGGGAGTCGGGTGTATGGATGAACATATACCACTCCTAGAACTACTGTTACAGGTGAGTAACCTGTTCTTCTAGGAACGTGGATATATTGTTCATCCACACTTCTTGGCAGAATCAAAGCAGTTCTCCAGGAGGAGGGAGGCAAGGCACACACCCCCTACTTAGGAAAGGGAGATTGGAGAACAGAGGACCCAAAACCAGCATCCCGATGTGACTCAAGGTCGATATGGTAGTGTGTAATGAAGGTGTTTGCTGACTTCCAGGTAGCAGCCCGATAGATTTCCTGGATAGGGATGTCCCTGGAAGCAGCCATCAATGCAACAGTATGGAGGGTAGAATGAGCTCTTAACCCTCTGAGAGGCTCCTTGCCCACCAACTCATAGCACAGACCTATGCATGATGTAATCCACCTTGCAATGGTCCGTTTGGCTGCAGGTCTGCCAGAAGCGGCTGCAGCGTAGGTGACAAATAGCTGGCGAACCTCTCTATGAATTTCCACCATTCTCTCCTTATAATAGGAGAGAGCAAGTCTCAGGTCCAAAGTATGGAGCCTGTACTCAGCATCCAAGGTGTAGTTAGGGTAGTATACTGGCAGAGTTAACACCTGGTTAAGGTGGAACTCTGACACCACCTTCAGAAGGAATTTCGGGTGGGGGCACAGGACAACTTTGTCCCTGTGAAAGACCAGATAAGTGGAGTCCACCGAAAGCATCTGGAGCTCCCCTGTCCTTCTGGCTGACATGATAGCCACCAGGAAGGCAGTCTTCCACAAGTGTGAAAGCTCACACTTGTGCATGGGTTCGAATGACTTGCCCATGAGTTTTGTCAAAACCAGCAGTACATCCCACGGAGGTCGAGGTTCACGCACCGGAGGGGATATGTGATCCAGACCTTTGAAGAAGTGCCAGACTACTGTCCTGTGCCAATGTCGGCTGACCGGCCTGTGCCTGGAAAAGGAGAAATGGCTGCCAGGTGCACCCTAAGGGTCGATGACTGCAGACCCCCTTTGGAGAGAGACCAAAGGTAGTCGAGAATGTCAGCCATGGAGCAGGATAAGGGGTCCAGACTCTTACCCTGACATCAAATGGAAAATCTCTTCCATTTGAAGGCATAACATTTCCTGGTCGATTTCTTGCAAGATGACTCCACCACAGTGTAGACATCCTCGGAAAGACCCAGAGCCTTGAACTCTAGCTTCTCAGGCATCAGGCTGTGAGGTGCAGGGATTGAAGGTCCGGATGGAATACCTTCCCCTGGTTCAGTGGTATCAGGTCCGGGCATGTGCAAAGCCGTTCCGGGGGCCTGCAGCTGAGGCTGAGGAGATCTGGACACCAGAACTGGCGCGGCCAATCTGGGGCTACCAGGATCACCTTCGCCATGTCCCTCCTCACATTGAGTAACACCTTGTGGATCAAGGGAAATGGAGGAAAGGTGCAGAGGAGGCCTGGGGTCCATGGCCTCGAGAAGACATCCCCCTGCAGCGAACTCTGCTGAGGGGGGCAGGCATGGAACAGTCTCAGCTTGGTGTTTTCCCTGGAGGCAAACAGGTCCACCAACGGTTTGTCCCAAAGGGCGAACAGACTGTAAGCTACCTCTGGATAGAGAGACCACTCATGGGATGTCTGGCCTATGCAGCTGAGAGCATCCACCAGCTGGTTCGAGACTCCTGCCACATGAATGGCTAGGAAGTCCGCCTCCAACCACGTTACAAGTGTCCAGATGTGGAGCGCCTCCTTGCACAGCAGACGGTAGTGCATGCCGCACTGTTTGTTGAGGTAGTATATGGTCGTGGTATTGTCCATCTGGACTTGACCCACTTAACCCCGGAGCGGAGGAGCGAAAGCTGACAGTGCCAGTCTGACTGCTCTGAGCTCCAACAGGTTGTTGTGACATCAGGACCCCTTGGGGGTCCAGAGTCAGTGGGCCCTTTTGTCCCCTATGTGGGCTCCCCAGCCTATGAGAGAGGCATCGGTTGTGAGGACAACCGTCGGCTTGGGGCAGACAAACTGGATCCCTTCCTGCAACTGGTCTGGGGCAGTCCACCACTGGAAAGCATGCCACATCTTCTGGGTCACAGTGATCAGCTGGTCGAAATGACCGTGGCGCCGAGTCCACTGGGCGGCCAGCTCCCACTGGAGGGGGTGCATGTGCAACCAGGACCAACGAACCCTACTGAGGTGCATGCCTCCATGTAACCCAGAAGGC
Organism: Neoceratodus forsteri; assembly: GCA_016271365.2. Classification (NCBI taxonomy): domain Eukaryota; kingdom Metazoa; phylum Chordata; order Ceratodontiformes; family Ceratodontidae; genus Neoceratodus; species Neoceratodus forsteri. Next base: position 20,882,454 of record CM028135.1, on the reverse strand, counting down.
GTAAAAAGTCCTGGGCATGGCACAAGTGCCCAACCAGAAATGACTGGGAAAAGAAGGAAAGAACCTCCGCCCTGTCTGCCAGGAGCCAAGTTCTGGCTTGACACGAGTCGAGCTCTACCCCGATGAAGCCCATCACCTGAGAAGGCACGAGTTCTGACTTGGCCTTGTTGATCAGCAGGCTGAGTTGAGAGCAGGTCTGGAGGGCCAGGTCCCTGGACCTCTCCAGCTCCTGTTGAGTGGAACCTGCTAGGAGCCAGTCGTCAAGGTAGGGGTAAATCCTGACCTCGCCCCCAGTGCTGGAGATGGGCTGCCACTACGGCAACGCATCTGGTGAAGACCCATGGGGTCGATGACAGGCCAAATGGCATGGCTCGGAACTTGTACAGGGTACCTTTGACTCTGAAGCGGCGGTGTCCTGCAGATCCAGTGAACAGAACCACGTTTCGCTCCAAGGATGGTATGATCTGGGACAGAGTGACCATCTGAAAGGTGCGTGACTGGAGATACTGATTCAGGTCGTGCAGATCTAGAATGGGGCGCCAGCCCCATCCGCTTGAGCACCAGGAAGTACCTGGATACAAAGCCTAGATCTGCTGGAGGATCCGCCATTGGAGCTACTGCCTTCTTGAGGAAGAGCTAAGTGATGTCATCTTGGAGAGACAACTGGGTCTGAGTGGATACTTTTTCATCCTGAGGGGCACGGGTTTGGTTTGGAGGGTACTGCTCAAATTCCAGAGGCAGTCGTGGGGAACAGTTTTAATCGATTCCGATGGAGTTGGTTTCGGCCTAGGAGATGAAAGCCAAGTAATGGCCGGGGTGGAAGCTGGAGTATGTTTGTGCCCAGTCAAAAGCAGCTGCTGCCATATGAGGTCCTCGTAGTGCTGAAGTTTCGGCCGGAGCCTCGCCTCATCCGAGGAGGACGAGGACGACCGATGGCGTTGCCTCTTCTTAGAGCGTTTATGGCTCTTCCTCGGCCCGTCAGTCGAGGGGTCAGAGATCTCGATTGAGATCAGATGGGCAGACTCGGTTGCTCGAGAGACACTGGTGGGACCGGTGATTTCCTGGGATCAGGGACCACATCTTCAACTGGAGTTCCAGCAGGCAAAAAAAAAAAATAGACTAGATGTTCGATTGAGGGAATTATCAACCGGAGTCAGCGATATCGGATCGATCACAATCTCAACCTCGTCGACAGATAGTATGGTTAACTGGCCAGATGGCAAAACCGAAAAATCAGCAGCCAAAGGAGCGATCTCTACCGAAGTCGAGACAGTGTTCCCACTCCAGAGAACGTCTCCATCGAGACGAAGACAGACCCGGGTCCTTCTCCCGCTTACGGGATCGAGAGGAGTGTGAGCCCACAGGCGCCTCTCCCTTGGTCGGGAGAGACTGACAACTCCCAGAAGGAACCAGAGAAGGTGGAGCCCAGATTGAGTGGAACAAAAAAGCTCCGAAAGGAATCCGCCACACAAGCCGCTTCCTCCTCGAACACTTGCATGTGCTCCAACTGCTCGGCAGAGCCAGCAGCAGTGGAAACCGCCCACCGGACTTCCCTGGATTTCATCGGAGGGTTCCTCTTCTCTGGCCTCCCCAGTTTCAGGCATGCGAGACGGTCGTCAAGAACGTTAGGGTGGAAAGCCAGATATAAACAGCATGAAGAGGTGTCATGGTCAACACCAAAGCAGTAAATGCACGCAGTGTGGGGATCAGTGTGCGACATCTATTGGCAGCAAGGGCACCAACGAAATCCAAGGGAAGACTTGTCTTCCATGATTATAGCAACAAACTTGCAATCGCTAACTCGAGATATACAAATTTTCATTAAAACCGAAGGTTTGGAAGCCAGGGCCTACAAAATGCATGAGCACAAGGGAGGCAACCTGAATCTTCCAGCAGAAAGGAAGATCTAGCATCCTGGGGCAGAGCCGAGGTATATAACACCCGGGTGGGTGGGAGGAGCCAGCTTGAAGACTTCCAGTGGATCTTAAAGTGGAAAGGGACATGCCATAGAGTGTGGATGAACAACATATCCATGATCCTAGAAGAGCAAATTGGAATCAGCCCCACACTTGGGTATGGACCTTTTAGTGCTGACTGTTCCCCTTTAAGAGTGCTATAATACAAGTATTTTGGTTACATACACAAAGTGGTACATATCTACCCACTGTTATGGATCCAGGCCCTGAGGAGGGAAACAAGATCTGGGAATGCAAGGCCCAGCTGACAGAACAGTTACGTAAGGACTAACCATAACAGTTGGTCTTCGAAGCAATCTCTCATCAGGTCACACCTATGAAACTATACCCATGTCAGCGCAAGGACCACACATAAACCTTTTTTTTTTTTTTTTTTTTATAAATACATTTTACCTTTTTCCGTGTTTTCTCTCCTGGGGCCACGAAGGGCATACATGCGTGCACCTGCGTGGAGGAGCACACCCATGCCAGGCTCCAGTGGCCCCTTTTGCCCCACCCTAGACTTGTATAGCCACTCCTGCCACTTACGCATCCCACCCTCCACCCGATGGAAGCAGGACTACAGAGGAATGGGCAGCCACCCCTGGAGGGATGAGCAGAGGCTCAATCCCGCCCACCCCCCGAGTAGGCTTCCCGGCAACCCGAGGTCATTCCCAAACCCAGGTTGCCAGTGTGGCCAGAGGTAAGGCACCAGAGGCTCAGCGCCACTAGGCTAGCTACAGAAACATTTCTGTAGCAGTCTAGTAGGGTCCGCCCACGCCGATGTCCCTCTGTACAAGCATGGGAGGCTCCCTCCTCTGTTCCCAACTGGAGACCATACTTGCTTGGCCTCCCTCTAGGGAACCAAGGAGAGAGATGAGGCACCAAGCTATAAGAAAGGCTGGAGCAACCAGAAAGCCAGTCTGGAGACAGAGGACAGGGGGAAGGAGGGTAGGTCGGCATGTCCTGATGAAAGAGATTCCCTCGAAGATCTACTGTTACGGTAAGTTCTTGTGTAAGTGTTTCATCTTCTTTGGGGATATCACTCATCAGGTCACACCTACGGAACGAGTCCCAAGCAGTTACAGACAATGGGACAGTCTGGGTGGCTGGAGGACTGGGCCTAAGAAAGAAAGCCTTGTAGCACAGCTGAGCCAAAGCCTGCCCACCTTCTAGAGGCAATGTCCAGACTGTAGTGCTTGGTGAAAGTACAGACAACACTCCAATCAGGCACTGTGCAATTTCAGCAGTGGAAATGTCCTTACAACAGGCAACAGAAGTGGCCATGCCCCTGGTAGAAACTGGTATGTCCTCTCTCCCAGGAGTAAAAGGAACAAACAACTGAGAGGACATAGGTGGAAAATCTGGAGGCTGTTCTAGAAGTACTAGTGCATGACCCTATCCCTATTAACTGCAGGACCCAAGCAGCTGTAGTGATGGCCCATCAATGGACTAAATGGAGGGAAAAATGGGCCATGGTGGCCGAAGTAAAGGACGGCGTGGCCCAAAAGGCTGACCTCCCGGAACCTGGGGAGATAAGCGGCTGGGGCACCCAGGAGCCAACATAAGATGCTTTAGGCACCACTAATTTAGTATCCAGGAGTGCACAGAATGGCTTCCTCTATGGGGCCTCATGAAGAAGGACAGCCAGCCTAAACATGGCAGGGACAAAAGAAGCCTGTCACAGGCCATAATGGCTGCAGCCCCCAGGGCTGTACCAAGGGAGGGAGGGCTGCAGGGAAATCATCCTGAATCTGCAGGAAAGCCACCAGGAAACCCCTGGGGATGACCTCCTCCTCATTCTGAAACCCCATGGAAGGCCTGAAGCTGCTTTATTAGGGTAGAAGAAGGAAGGTCTTCAGGAGTGGAACTCATGGTACAGTCCAGAGAGACCTCACTCCTGGAGCAGACAGAGCCCTGTCTGAGGGATCAGCCCCTTCATCCTCATCATCAAAGAGGTTCAGAACTGGGCGGCATGCCGCGTTGACCTGGTCTGAGGCAGAGACCTGCAGCAAGGATGCGGACGATGCCCAGGAGGGTGCAGAGCACTGCAGCCAAACTGGCATCGACAAAGAGGCAGCACGTGAAGGCCCACGACAGGGTGCTGAACCAGAGCCGATGACAGCAACCAGGGTGGGACGGGGGGCAGAGACCCCTACGTTGCAAGGTCACTGCCTGCAGAAGCGGTGGCACTGAGCGTCGGTGGACCTCACGAGTTGCAGAAGACACAGCAGCGGAGCTGGCATTGATGACCCAGGCAAGCCCCAGGACGATGGCCCTGCACCTGTTGTAAGACAGCAGGAGGAACGGACTGCCCTCCGAAGCAGAGGCAGTGGGGCCAAGCGCCAGAGGATCTGGTGGATGCAGAGGTCGCATCAGCAGGGCTGGCAGCGATGACTCAAACAAGCCCGAGGTCAACTGCCCACCCCCTTCCACGGGAAGGCAGGCGGAACTCATCACTGCCTGCAGAAACAGAGGTGATGATGCCCACTGCTGGTGGTCTTTGCGCTGCTCAGAGGCTGCTCTGGTGGAGCTGGTGTCGAAGAGCTGGGCAAGCCCAAGGTCGATGGTCCGTCATCTGCCATAGTAGCACAGGTGGAACGTATCGCCTGCTGAAGCAGAGGCAGGAGGCCAAACACTGGCGAACCTTACAAACACAGAGGCCACATCAGCGAGGCTGGCATTTACGACCCGGGCAAGCCAGAGGTCGACGAGCCATGGTGTGCTCTAAGACAGCTGCAACTCAACCACTGCCTATATAAACAGATGCAGTAATGCTTGGCACCAGAGGACCATTCGATATGCGGAGGCCACAGGAGTGAAGCTGGAATCTACAACCTGGTCAAGCCCGAGGTTGACGGGCTGTTACCTGGCAATGGGAAGCAGGAGGAACACACCGCCTGCCAAAGCACAAACAGCGGGGCCCAGTGCCAGTGGACCTTGTGAACGCAGAGTTTGCAGCGGCAAGGCTGGCAGCGATGACCCAAGCAAGCTCAAAGTCAATGGCCCATCGCCTGCCAGAGAAAGGCAGGCAAAACTCACTGTTGAGGATGGCCTGGAGGAAGCAGAGCCTTGGGCAGCAGGAGGGGTCGATGCTGAAGCTGTCGATGGTGCTAACCCGGAGGAGAAGAGTCATCGTCATCAAGGACCAGGAGTGCCTGGGGAGAACAGGGCTGACTACATTCCCTGTCCCAGTGATAAGGTTTCTCCGAAGACATGTCCCATAGCTGAGGATTCTGAGAAAACAAATCTCAGAGAGAGAACCTCAATAATTCCTACCTGATATAAGCTGGACTCTGAAACAGTATGATGATCCAAATTGGGGGGGGTCACAGTCATACCAGCATGGTGGCAAAGAACTAAGGCCCCTAATTAAATAACTGCTTATCTGGAGAGAGGACTATGTACTTTTAACTGTTTGAATTAAACAATTTCATTTATTGATAACATTTGTTATGAATACTGAAAAAACAATTGCCTAACGATGAGGCTGTCAGGTCAAGAAACTGAGCATGTTCACGCAGTTATTTCATAGCATACCTGCAATATTTTTCTTAAGATTATATATTTTGTTTAATGAAGCAATTTTTGAATAGAATTTTGGTTTGAACATTTTTCCTTCCCACCACCTGTGGTCCAAAAATAAACTTGCGCAAAAAAAGTAAATAAATAACACGGTCCCTTTGTAGCTCAGAACTAAAAAACACAATTGGCAGTGTGCACATATGGAAAAATGAATTTATTCTTTGTTAACCGGTTAAGGCCCATTGGGCACAGGTGCTTATTTTCAGGGGTGGCCCAGGAGCACTGGGGAGGTTAAGTGACTTGCTCAGAGTCACAGTATGAATGTGGAGGTTGTGGGGATCAAACCCAGGTCTGTCTCGTGGATGTACCAAGCTCATTCACAGATAATTACTCTAACCTCCAGGCTACATTGTCGGGTAGAAAAGGGGTATATGAAAAACAACTGCTCGCATTTGAGGAATATTTACAAATGAATTCTGGGGTGCCCCCCCCAAAAGCTGGTTCCTGATTGAAACAGTTCATTCTTGTAATTTATACCTGGGTGTTACTTTCTTTATCACAAGAATGCACTTACATGACGTAGGGTTTTTAATTACCATGCCTCTATTGTACTTTGTTCTCGTCACTGGTGTTTTGTATTACTTACGTTCTCTTGCAATTTCAATAAAATATGTGTAAAAAAAAAAGATAGATCTTGAACTACACTAGACACTACAGGTTTTTAATAAAGGATCACCCCTGTTAATGAGTAGTGAGGCAAATGGTTTTCCCTTAAATTGCCTGGCACGTGAAGAAACTTCAAGCTTCTGTTTATAATACTTGCTCGCTGCTACTTACCTGACTTTGGCAAGTCCCCACGGATTCTCCCTCCATCTTGTCAGTGCTGAAGGATGACACTGCCCAGTGTCTGCAGCCCTGCCTATTCACTGGGGTGCAGCCTGTGGGGTGGGGGGTCAGGGAGCTACCAAACTGGTCAGAGATTTTTTCCACTGGCACTTTCTCCCCAGGGCTGCCAACATGCAAAGATGCATTGTGCATTCGTGCCTCCACAATCACGTGTGTATCAGCATCTCTGCGGGTGGCCTTCCCACCATTTGTGGTGATCCTGCTGTTCTACCAATAGGCCTTCAGCAGGTGACGGACCAAAAGCAGGATGCTAAAACCTCGTCCCCGAGACAGAAAATCAGTCCTTAAGACACCATCTTTTCTCCCCTGACTGGCCAGCAAACGACCCAAGTCTGCTCCCAAACGAGAGTCGCCAGTGCAGCAGTCGGTAGCACTACTGCTGCAGCACTGGGCTGGCTCACTAGAACAAATTTATAACTTTGCACAGCTTCAATATAACTATCGACATGTAAGTGAATTTCAGAATACGTGGGGCTAGCCCTGCGGCGTGGCGCAGTGCAGCGCGTTACCACCTGGGAGACTGAGGTTCATGTGCATTCCCAGGAATCCCATGCTGCAGCAGGCTGCGGCATGGGACTGTCTCAGAATTACTGTGCTTGTTTTTTAGTAAGGGGATGGGCATGGATTGCTCGCAGGCTGCACCCTTCCTCCAGCAAGCAGTCCTCCTGTGTGGAATGGTCACCAGAGGAAGGGTGCAATCACAGCAAATTCATAAATGGGGGGGGGGGGGACTCTACAAGGGAAAATAATTTCAGAACACAAGTAGAGGAAGACAGAACTGAACAGCAGCACTGACAGGCAGTACACATTAGAAAAGGTCCGAGAGGGAAGAGTAACTTGCAAGCAAGTCATGTATCCTGCCCTACAGCTGTGTTTAGTATTTGGAGGGGAGCAGAGGAACATAAAAATCAAAGCTCCAAGAATAAGCTGCCTTTCAAGGCTATGACAAGTATTTAGTTTAAACAGCTATCTGAAAAGTTAAGGGTGAACACACTCATTTTTAAATCAAACATCACAACCAGTCGACAAAACCATCCTTGCACTTACTCATACAAGCCGCAGGAATTCTGTACAAGCACTAAAATACTTTCAAGACAAAGTAGCAGTCATACTGTTTCTAAAAAAAAAAAATAAAATAAAATTTGAAAAGGAATTGGTAATGAAATGTTTGTCTTTTTTTTTTTTTGTGTGTGATTTCTTTATACTCCCCCATTCTCTTGGCTGGCCACTTCTTCAAGCCATTTAAGACTTACCCCAGGTCACCAACCGCCCCGTTACCCGACTGTGACCCTGGCTGACCATACATCTCTGTGTGTATGTGGGGGGTGGGTCCCCTGGGAACAGGTATCAGGAGGGTACATTTTGCCCAGAGGTGTTCCTTGACACCGGGCACAGCTGGAATCGGCTCAGACACTTCTGGGCTACGTGACGAGCGGGAGGACCGGCTACTATCATCTGGCTGAGCAGGCATTTTCCATTTTCTATCCTCAACCCACCCACCTCCCACGTATTGGGTCTGACGGCGGCAGCATCCTGGGGGCGGGAGTGTTCAGCAAGGTATTATGGCAGCACGCCACCAAGAATGCTGACTACAAACCACCACCAGCAGCTGTCTAACAGTGACTGAAGACTGACCCACCCCTTGGGAGGGAAGCATCCAAAGGATGCTTGAAATTTCATCCCTACTGGACTCCGCTCGCGACGACCAGGCTCAGGGTATGAATCTAGGTCGCCGAGCAAACACCCATTGCTTGGCACTGCAAAGCTGACCTTCCAACGCATTTCTAAAACATTCAGCGTTTAAAGCTTTTTAACATTGCTTGATCTTGGGCTTTGGAACAAAGCCGCAGTTCATGAAGCCAGGAAACATGGCCCAGTCGGGCATGTGGAGCCATTCTCAGCAGTAAAGAACCAGCTATTCCAGGCAAGAATGACATGATAATCTTCAAGAAAGCTGGATTAACGACTCTGTTAATGAATATTCCACTTACATGCCCCACACTGCCAGATAGCCTCTCCCCCACCCAATCTGGTGCTTAACCATCAGTGACAAAATGACTCCCCAAACAGCAGATGGAAGGCTGCATTCTTCATATCAAGGCACACTGGCAACCGGTACTATTCTAAAGAGAAGAGTCTAAACTTAACATTTTGCAATTGCCCCCCATCATCCCCACCCCAGGTCATACTCAGCAATACTTTCTCAATAACAGATTTTGACCATGCTTACGCAATAAAGACTCCTGCCTCGCCGAGACACTTTTCGAAACCTCGAACAAGTTGTCCTTTCTTAAGGTCTCCTAAGGATCTGATTTCAGCATCTTTCACTTTAATTTGGCTGTCAGGATTTACTCTAAAAGGAGAAAAAAAAAAGAGTAAAACAAAACATCATGCAAGAACATAATACCATAACCAATCAATAGAAATGAAAAATATGCACACCAAACTCACTCCCTTAAAAAACAAACAAAACCATGAAAACCACATTAAAGAAGACTACTAGTAGGTTGTTGATACTAGATCTTCGGTCCCCTCAGATGTGGCCTTTTGGTCTCTCTTTGAACTCTAGGTTGCTGGCAGGCTACAGAACATGAAAAGCTAGCTCACAGGGACTGCAGAGCACTGACCGTCAATGCAGTCAAAAACAAACAAAACAAAAATCAGGCTTTCCACACCAGCTCAAATTCATACAGACCAGGTTTACTGTGCAGATAAGTGTAATACTGTATTTTATTTTCTTTCAGCACTGAAAGCAGGTAGCAGTCCACACACTTGACGTTTCGCAATGCACTGTTGCTTTTTCAAGAGAGGTGGTGCCATCTAGTGGACACTATTTATAGAGCAAATAATCTGTGTAACATACAGGTACAAACAACTGAACTGTAAATACAACTAGAAAACACCAGACTCGTTACACATATTATCTCTATGTACAGAAAGTATTTTGTATTCCAAAGCTTAAAACTCTTGTATTAAATATTCTAAACCATATCAATTAAGAATTTTACAAGAGTAGTAGCATTTATTTTTTTGTATACATTTTAGAGGGTTAGAAACATAGAAACATAGAATTTGACGGCAGATAAGGACCACTTGGCCCACCCAGTCTGCCCATTTCCCTACCTACTGGATAAGCTGCAGATCCTAGTTAACCAGCAGCCTACTTCTTCCTACCCCCACCCCCCAGAATTGCCTTATGACTATCCCATGCATGCTTGAATTCCACCACTGATTTTGACTCCACAACCTCCTCGGAACCGTTCCATGCATCCACAACCCTCTCTGTGAAAAATACTTCCTTAAATTACCTCTGAGCCCCCCTCCCCATCTTCAAATTGTGCCCTCTTGTTCTTGCACACCTTTTTTGAAAGATGCTACCCTCTTGGACTTTGCTGATTCTCTTGAGGTCCCCCCTCTCCCTCCTTTCCTCGAGGCTATACATATTAAGCTCCTTAAGTCTCTGTTCTTAAGTTCAGTCTGTACTGTGTGAATGGATTACTGCTGGTGTCTAGTGTTCTCCAGCTGTAATTATAATTCTACTGTTTGCACCTTTATGTTGCACAAATTGTCTGCATTGTAAATAGTGGTCCACTAGCTGGCACCACATCTCTCGAAAAAGCAACAGCGTGCTGCAAAACGTGGAGTGGTGTGCTGCTGCTGGCTTTCACTGCTGAAATATATACTGCACATATCTGCACTGTAAATCAGGTGTATGCGACTTTCTTTGTGCTGATGTGGATAGCCTGATTTTTTTTTTTTTTTGCCAGCTGGCTACAGTTGCCCCTCTTGCAAAGGAGGGAAGGGGGGAGGAAAAAGAATTATGGGTAACCTGACCACCAACTTGTAATCAGAAAGCAAAAACATGCTGGCCCAGTGGAAGGGTGGGCTAGGCACCGAGTGCCACATCGGCGACCTGGGATCGGGCCAGGGTTGCTTGGAGGCTGACCGGGGGAAAAAAGGATTGAGAGTTTAGAGACATCCTCTCTTGGGGTGGGAGGAGATTCATGCTGCTGCTTTGCTGCCATCTAGTGGAGGCTAGGTGGCGCAGAACGCAGCCGCCTCTCTGAGGGTTGGGCACAGGCATACGATAACGTGCAGCATCTTCATGCCACCTTCCCTTGTATGCACCCCGACCTCGGGAATGGGAGAAAACCGAGGTGGTAAAACACTCAGGTCAACAAGAACTCCCCGCATTTGATGACTCACGTGCCACCACTGGTACACGCATGGTGAGATAACTCCTGGAAGAAGTCGTGGTGACAGGGCTGAGTGGCTGGCACAATAGAGGACAGCCAGATGCGGGGAAGGCAAAAAAGCTCTATAGGGGAGAAGAAAAAAAAAAAGGAAAAAGATAAAGAAGGCTAAAATGTGATTTGGTAAGGGCATTTCCATCCCCACTGCTATCTACTGACCACTCCCACAGTACTGCAACTTTTTTTCCCCAGCTGGGGTTTGAACATGTAATGCCCTACCTCCCAAGCCAGCCACTCTCAAACAGCAGCATTGCCCCTCAAGATGCTGGTGAACAAGGTTCAGGAAAGAGACCATTGTTGTCAGAAGAAAGAGTATCGAGTATCCCAGAGGTCGTTCTCGTACTCCAGGGAGGGTTGTGCAACCTGCTGCATTGTCACCACCTGGGTGACCACAAGTGGGGGAGCATTCTGGCTACAGCAAACACACAAAGGGGAGAGCGAATGTGCCGGTGCATCAGGTGTACCAGCACCAGACAAAATAACATACTCTCAAACTGGGGGCCAAAAAGAAAAATAACATGGCGCCAGTTGGGCAGACTATGCCCCGTCTATCCCCATGGCCATACTGAATTGCTTCCTCTCCGCCTTTTCAGAAGGCCTCAGGAGAACCTCTGTCATGACAACTAAATAAACAGGGGTTTCACTGCCATGGTGCTGAAGGCAGGACACTACCCGAGAAGGCCTGTCACGGTGTGTTGCAGGTGCCCTGGGGACCCAGAGAAGAGAGGCTCTGAAGGTCAAGTAGAAGGCAATGGCAGATGGAAGTTTTGCCTGGTGACCTGGCAGGATAAAACAAATTCACAAACAAAAAATAATTAAAAATCCACCACCAAAGTACAGGAATTTTTTTTTTTAACTGAATGTGTAGGAGGTGCCTGAATAATTGAGCGTGGGCCCCCTTATTACACTGCCTTGTCATAGTGCCTCAGTGAGGATTGAACCCAAGCTCCATGACTACTTCTCCAGCTGAAGAGGTTTCCAGGGTTCAGAGTTGAGAACTCCAGTGTTTATTGATCTAAACTTTGCTTCAAACAGAGGTAAGGATGGCCCAGAGAGGTACAATACCTCATATTCCAGGGGTCCCTTTGTACATCAGGGTACAAAAATGCAGATTTTCGAAGAATTATACAATTACTATAAAAAATCCTGTAACCGGACTGGTCAGCTAAGGTTTTTATCCACGGGTAATTCCTGCAATAACTCATATCTAGAAAGGACATTTATAAAAAGCAAAATAAAATTAAACACATTTTGATGCCTCCTGTCTCGGGGATTAATGCTTACTTAAATTTCTTTACACTTGGGTCCACTATATAATCACAACAAGGTACTCAAGGACATGGGTAACTGGACCCACTTCTCGGGTGGTTAAGTCATTGGCCTTGTGACATTCCTCATGAGGCATGGGTGAATCCCACAATAATACACACCCTATCATGTCTTACTGCTTAACTATATGTGGAATTATAGATGGCTAACCACGTATAGGACTGTGATTCTATTGAGGGTTTCTGATGACATCACAGTCTGACAGCAAAGTTTGAGAGTCTCTCATGTCATCAGAAACATAAGATATAAACACGTGTCTTGTTGTACTTGGCTTAGACATCTAATCTTTTATTTTTTGCTGTTTATGGTACTAAGATATAAAAAAAAATAGTTACAAACCTTGCCCCCCCCCCCCAAATACATGCATGAAACTCAAATGTGACGGTTTGTCGTAACTAAAGAAAAAACAGATTTGACTGGTGCCAACAACGCTGATCTTTTTTTGTTTGTTTTATGTTATGTTATTATCTTTGTTTTTGTAGCAGGTCTTACTATGCTGTGGTTTAAGGTTCTTGAGTTGCAAATCTGGAGACGTGGGTTTGAATCCCATAGCCCCCACTTGCATACTGTGTGACCCAGAGCAAGTCACTTAACTTCTTTGTGCTCCCAGGTCACACCTGGAAACGAGTTTCAGCTTAATGTGTCTTTCCTAGTTAAACAATTTCTCCTCCACCCACCCACCCCCAGGGTGGGACAAATCAGTTTAGAGCTGGTGGTCAGTCTGGACACTAGCTTTAACAACTTAGTAGCTATAATTTTTAAGACCTCCAAAATTACTTTGTAGATACGCAGCCACTTGGTCGGTAACTTTGAAAATCTGATAGCCAAACCAATTTTTTGGGTGGCCTTTGGCCACCTGATTTGCCCAAATTACTGCAGTTGTACAAGAATGGCATTCAATGTCAGTTTTACAGATCTTTTGCATACAGTGCCTACAGGGAGGGCTTTGACACAGCAGCAAAGCTTTTCAGGTAATGCGTTTCATATCCCCAGCATCAAACTCACTTGCAGCCCCCCAATATTAAAACATTTCTTTTTTATTCTGTAATGGTCTGGGTTGGACACTGGACCCGTCATGTGGTGATAGGCACAGCTTTTTTTAATTTTTTTTTATTCCCAGATGGGCCAAGCTGGGCATCAGACCCATCCAGTAGGTTGAGGTGACAGGACAGGTTGGGCTTGGGATGTGTTAGGTTGTTGAGGAGAGGGTGACATTTTTTTTTTTTTTTTAATTCCCCAGTCTGGGTTTGGCACTGTACTCATCAGGCAGTTGAGTGGAGGAGGAGGGATGGCTTTGATTTTTTTTTTGTTTTATTCTCCAACAGACTGTGTTGGGTACTGGACCCATTAGGTAGCTTGGGGGGTTAGATTTTTTTTGTTTTTTTTTTTTAATTCCTCGATGAGCTGGGTTGGACACTGGATCCATCAGGTAGTTTGCAGAGGGAGGGAGGCAGATTCTGTTCTATTCCCTTATGGGTCAGGTTGGGCACTGGACCATTCTGCACAGTAGACTCGGTTGGGCCGTGCTTGGCAGTGGTAGGAGCAGCAGCCCCAAGCCTGCAATGCAGTGTTTAAGCCCCTCACTGTGGCCTGAGTGGATGGGCACGGGGTGTTTACTACCCTCCCCCACTGCACCTTATGCTCACCGCTCTATTGCTGCTGCTCCTGATCTCCGTTTGGCTTAATGCACGGGAAAGGTTGGGCACAGGATCCATCAGGTACTTGGAGGGAGTGGGATGGATTTTTTTTTTTTTTATTCCATCACTGGCCAGGTTGGACTACAAATGTCAAGCTGTTGGGAGAGGGACAGTTGTTTTTATTCCATTATGGACCAGGTTCAGCACTGAATCGTCAGGTTGTTGAAGGTGTGTGTATATATGTGTGGGGGGACACAAATGCTTTTTCATCCCAACAGGCTGGGTTGCATACCAGACCCATCAGGTAGTTTGGGAGACAGGGATTTTTTATTCCTTGATAGGCTGGGCACTGGAGCAGTCGGATACATCCGATTATTTTTTTATATTGTTATGGGTCTGGGCACTGGATCGGTCAGGTTGTTGTGGGAGGTGGACAGATTTTATTCCCTGATGGATTGGGCACAGGACCTGTCATGCAGTTTTGGGAGAGAGGGACTATCTATAAAAAGGGTCCTAGAAACTGTTGTGAAAACTACAAACCTATAACCCTCATATCTCCTATGGGTAAAATATTAGAATGCATAATCAAAGATTTAATCACCCCTTTACTTGAACAGATTGACAAAGATCAGCATGGTTTCAAAAAAGGGAGGAGCTGCCCGACTAATTTACTGCGCTTTTATGAAGATTTAAGCTTATAGTTAGACAATAGGTTCCCATATGATATATATCTCGATTTTAGCAAGGCTTTTGATTCTCTTCCACATTGGGCTCTTTTACAAAAATTTCATGGTACAGGTATCAATGTGAATCTTGTTAGATGGATAGTGAATTGGTTAAATGAACGTTCACAAGTACTAATTAATGGTCATCTCTTTAATAGGGGATTGGTTACTAGTGGGGTACCACAGGGTTCCATTTTGGGGCCCTGTCTGTTTCAGTTTTTTATAGCTGATATTATAAAATATAGTTGTTCGAATATGGTTAAATATGCTGATGACATTAAAATAGGGGGACAACGTGCTAATTTAGATCAAATTGCCTCTATTCAAAATGACCTTGACCAATTGTCTAAATGGATTTCCATGTGGGGGATTAAACTAAATCATAACAAATCCAGAATCATTCATTTTGGTGCTAGTAATCCTAGGCATGTTTATACTGTAGATGATCATGTGTTAATTGCCTCAGCTGTTGAAAAGGATTTGGGAGTTTTGATAACTGATGACTTCCTTCCAAGCACTCAAATTAATGAAGTTATCCTTCGAGCAAATTGGGTCATTTGGTCCATTAAACGGAACATAAAATCTAGGGATAGAAGGGTCTTGATGCCTCTCTATAGAGCCTATGTCATTCCCCACTTAGACTTTTCGTCCCAATTGTGGTGTCCGTTTAAAAAACAGGACATCGCACAACTGGAAAAAGTTCAAAGGCAATATACAAAGATGGTAAGAGGTTTTGTAAATGTCCCGTATGAAACCAGATTAACCGTATTGAATTTGATGCCGCTCTACATTAGGCCTTTAAGAGGTGACCTACTCCTTATGTATGATGTCATAAATGATCCATACTTAATGACTATCCTAGGTTTCTGTTTCAAGGAAGATACCTAGAATCTTAGGGGACATCCTCTCCAACTGCAGTTAAAAAAAATTAAATTATCTTCTCTGACATTTTTCTATACACTTTGTTTATTTATTTATTGAAATAGTTTCACCGAGAAAGGCACACAGAGCAACAAGATGCTCGTCTCCCAGTGCAACCTGGGGGGGAGGGGGTACAAGGGGGTTGGATAACACGGAGGTTATCAACTGAGCAAACAACAGAGGCAAATAGCAGCATATGGATACAATTGCATTAAACTACAAGCAACAACATATGGAGTACATTGGATATTGTATGGAGCATATAACAATTACCTGACATATAGCAGCAATACAAGGGAAAATTTAGCACACAGTAATATGCAGGTATAAGCAACAGGAGACATAGAACACATGATAGTGCACGACAAAAAGGCACAGGACAAAAGTGCATAGGTTGGGGCTATATGCCAGCATTTGTAGCAAAGCTAAGGCCGCTGGTCGGGCAGTGGGAAGGGGAGCAATTGGTGCATGGCTGAGTCAGGTACAGGAGCAATTAGTGGTGAGGAAGTTAGCTAGGGTGGTAGAAAGAGAGTGGACAGAGGAGGAATGCCGAATTTGAGGTGGGAGATCACTCCATAGTTTGGGTAACCAGTGTAAGAAGGCGGCTTGCCCGGCAGTAGTCTTCCGCCTAGGGATTGACAGTTGGCGGTAGTCGAAGGATCCAAGATAATGGGTGGGGAAGGGGGCAGCTGACAGCACAGAGGAGAGGTAGGAAGGGATGGTGCCAAGCAACAGGTTAGATAGGTGTAATTAAACCATGGAACATTCTACCAATAGATGCGATTGTTAGCAGTTCCAAACCCAATTTTAAAACGAGGCTTGATAAATGTATCTTATCTGCATCACTGTGTAGTCATTACTAGTAATACGAGCAATCATGGGCCTTATTGGCTCTCTAGCTCTGTAACGATCTTGGTATGAATCTTAGTAGGGACATATCTGTTTTATTCCCTGATGGGCAGGGTTGGATATCAGACTAATCAAGTAGCTGGGAGGAGGGGTTGGGCACTGGATCTGTCCAGTTTTTGGGAGAGGACAAATTTGACTCATTCCCTGACTGGTCAGCCTGCTCACCAGACCCATCAGGTAGTTTGGGAGAGGGGGCCAGATTTTATTGTATTCCCTGTCGGGTCAGGTTGGGCACTGGAAGTTCTATTTTATTCTACATTCCCCACGTTACTAGTATGGAACTTAGTGTGTATGAAAATTACGTTGGCTAAGTGTTGTTTTGCAAACTGCCTCACCCTGCTCCCCTCTTGCTCCAGTAACTGATCCCACTCCCCTACTTTGCTTTCCAGTCTCTGGCCAGGCTACTCAAATTGAGTGGAATCTCAGCTGTTTTTTCATTACACAGAAAGGCTGAAAAAAGAACAGGTTACTCACCTGTAACAGTAGTTCTAGGAGTGGTATATGTTGTTCATCCACACTCATTGGCATGTCCCCTTTCACTTTAAATCTACCGGAAGTCTTCAAGCTGGCTCCTCCCACCCACCCGGGTGGTATACATCTTGGCTCCACCCCATGACGCCAGATCTTAGCCCGCTGGAAGCCAGGTGTTGTGCGTCCGCAGCCGGGGAGGTCGGGTGGGTCCATGTGGATGAACATATACTACTCCTAGAGCTACTCTTACAGGTGAGTAAGAACAGGTTACTCACCTGTAACAGTAGTTCTAGGAGTGGTATATGTTGTTTATCCACACTTTCTGGCATGTCTCTTTCCCCTTTAAATCTTGCCGGAAGTCTTCAAGCTGGCTCCTCCCACCCACCCGGGTGGTAAATACCTCGGCTCAGCCCCATGACGACAGATCTTAACCTGCTGGAAGCAAGGTAGTGCGTGTGGATGAACAACACATACCACTCCTAGAACTACTGTTACAGGTGAGTAACCTGTTCTTCTAGGAGCGTGGATATGTTGTTCATCCACACTCTCTGGCAGACTCCAAGCAGTTCTCCGGGAGGAGGGAGGTGAGGCGCACACCCCCTACTTAGGAAAGAGAGATTGGAGAATCGAGGCCCCAAAACCAGCATCCCGGCATGACTCAAGGTCGATGTGGTAGTGGGTAATGAAGGTGTTTTCTGACTTCCAGGTAGCAGCCCGACAGATTTCCTGGATAGGGATGTCCCTGGAAGCAGCCACCGATGCAGCAGTATGGCAGGTAGAATGAGCTCTTATCCCTCTGGGAGGCTCTCTGCCCACCAACTGATAGCACAGACCTATGCATGATGTAATCCACCTTGCAATGGTCCGTTTGGCTGCAGGTCTGCCAGAAGCGGCTTCAGTGTAGGTGACAAACAGCTGGCGAACCTCTCCACGAATTTCCACTGTTCTCTCCTTATAATAGGAGAGAGCACGTCTCAGGTCCAAAGTATGGAGCCTGTATTCGGTCTCTGAGGTGTAATTAGGGTAGTATACCGGCAGAGTTAAGACCTGGTTAAGGCGAAACTCTGACACCACCTTCAGAAGGAATTTCAGGTGGGGGCGCAGGACAACTTTGTCCCTGTGGAAGACCAGATAAGGGGAGTCCACTGAAAGCGCCTGGAGCTCTCCTGTCCTTCTGGCTGACGTGATAGCCACCAGGAAGGCAGTCTTCCACAACAAGTGTGGCTTCGCACTTATGCATGGGTTGAATGGCTTGCCCATGAGCTTTGCCAAAACCAGCAAGAGATCCACGGAGGTAGAGGTTCACATCGGAGGGATATGTGATCCAGGCCTTTGGCCCAACCACTGTCTCCTGCGCCTATTGGCTGGACCGCCCACGCCCGGTAAGCAGAAATGGCTGCCAGGTGCACCCTAAGGGTCGATGACCGTAGACCCCCTTTGGAGAGAGACCAACGGTAGTCGAGAATGTTAGCCACAGAACAGGATAAGGGGTCCAGACTCTTATCCTGACACCAAATGGAAAATCTTTTCCATTTGAAGGCGTAACATTTCCTGGTCGATTCCTTTCGAGATGCCTCCACTACGGTGTAGACATCCTCGGAAAGACCCAAAGCCTGGAACTCTAGCCACTCAGGTACCAGGCTGTCAGGTGCAGGGATTGAAGGTCTGGATGGAAAACCTTCCCCTGGTTCAGAGGTATCAGATCCAGGTGCGTACAAAGCCGCTCTGGGTGCCTGCAGCTGAGGTTGAGGCGATCTGGATACCAGAACTGGCGCGGCCAGTCTAGGGGTACCAGGATCACCTTCGCCTTGTCCCTCCTCACCTTGAGTAACACCTTGTGGATCAAGGGAAATGGAGGGAAGGCGTAGAGGAGGCCTGGGGTCCACGGCCTTGAGAAGGCATCCCCCTGCAGCAAGCCCTGTTGTGGGGGGGCGGGCATGATACAGCCTCAGCTTGGTGTTTTCCCTGGAGGCAAATTGGTCCATCATCGGTTTGTCCCAACGGGAGAACAAGTTGTAAGCTACCGCTGGATGGAGTGACCTCTCGTGGGATGTCTGGCCTATACGGCTGAGAGCATCCGCCAGCTGGTTCGAGACTCCTGCCATGTGAATGGCTAGGAGATCCGCCTCCAACTGGCTGACGAGGGTCCAGATCCGGAGCGCCTCCTTGCATAGCTGACGGGAGTCCGTGCCACCCTGTTTGTTGAGGTAGTACATGGTCACGGTATTGTCAGTCTGGACTTGAACCACTTGACCCCGGAGCCGAGAAGCGAAAGCTGACAGTGCCAGTCTGACTGCTCTGAGTTCCAACAGGTTGATGTGGCATCGGGACTCCTCGGGGGTCCAGAGCCCGTGGGCACTGTTGTCCCCCATGTGGGCTCCCCGGCCCATGAGAGAGGCATCGGTCATGAGGACGACCGTCGGCTCAGGGCAGACAAACGGGATCCCTTCCTGCAACCGGTCTGGGGTGGTTCACCACTGGAGAGCGTCCCACATCTTCTGGGTCACAGTGATCAGCTGGTCAAAATGACTGTGGCGCTGAATCCACTGGGCGGCCATCTCCCATTGGAGGGGGCGCATGTGCAACCGGGCCCAACGGACCACTGAGGTGCACGCCACCATGTAACCCAGAAGGCGCAGAAAGTCCCAGGCAGGGTGCAATTGCTCAACCAGAAATGATTGGCAAAGGAGGAAAGAACCTCTGCCCTGTCTGCCAGGAGCCGAGCTCTGGCTTGACAAGAGTCAAGCTCTGCCCCGATGAAGTCCATCACCTGAGAAGGAACGAGTTCTGACTTGGCCTCGTTGATCAGGAGGCCAAGTTGGGAGCAGGTCTAGAGGGCTAGGTCCCTGGACCTCTCCACCCCCTGTTGGGTGGATCCTGCTAGGAGTCAATCGTCAAGGTAAGATAAATCCTCTCCCCGACACCTGAGATGGGCGCCACCACTGCAATGCATTTGGTGAAGACCTGTGGGGCCAATGACAGGCCAAACGGCATGGCTCAGAACTCATACAGGGTCCCTTCAACCCTGAAGTGGAGGAACCGCTGATGGGACGGACGGATTGGGATGATAAAGAACGCATTCTGCAGATCCAGTGAACAGAAGAACCACATGTTTCGCTCCGAGGATGGTATGATCTGGGACAGAGTGACCATCCGAAAGGTGAGAGACCTGCGATATTGATTCAGGTCATGGAGATCTAGAATGGGGCACCAGCCCCCCCGTCCGCTTAGGCACCAGGAAGTACCTAGAGACAAAGCCTGGGTCTGCTAGAGGATCTGCCACCGGAGCTACTGCTTCCTTGAGGAGAAGCTGAGCGATGTCATCTCTGAGAGCTGACTGGGTCTGAGCGGATACTCTTTCCTTCTGAGGGACGCAGGCTCAGCTTGGAGGGTACTGCTTGAATTCCAGAGGCAGTCCCTGACGGACCACTTCCAGAACCCACCTGTCCATGGTGATAACGGACCAGGCGGAAAGAAAGTGGTGGAGCCGGCCCCCCACAGAAGGACCCAGAGCTGAGGTGATGGAAGAGGGGTTGGCAGCCCCCGCCCATCACTGAGCAGGCTTGGAGAAGGAGGCTCCAGGATCGAAGTCTCAGCCTCCTTTACAGGCCTGTGGGGTCCAGGCTTGGGCCGAGGGCACCAAGCTTGAGCCTGCTGCTGATGCTGGTGCTGCTGTCCACCTTGAAAGGAGGACTGCTGAGCCACAGGGGAAGAGTGCTGGAAAGGCTTCTTTTTCTTCTGCTGGTTCTTGCCCGAAGAACTCTTGGCAGAAGTGGCATCCAAGGTGGCATTGGACTTTTCAATGCGCTGAAGGTGACTGGCCACTCCTGGGCCGAACAAGTTGGTCCCGAGGAAGGGCATAGCAGCTAGTTTGTGCTGGGTATCCACCGGAAAGGAGAAGAGCCTCAGCCAAGCCCTGCGGCAAGAGGCAACCGCAGCAGCCAACAAGTGGGCACAAGAATCCCCAATGTCCAGGGCCGTCTGAAGCTGCTGTTTGGCGACAGCGCGGCCCTGATCCCAGACTTGTTTGACTGTGGTCTGCATGTCTGCGGGGAGATGTGGGAGGACTTCATCTAGTGACCCAATAAGGGCATGAGTCAGTGTGCCATGACGACGGCTGAACTTGCCTGACGAAGGCCCAAGGAGGAAGCCGCATAGACCTTCCTGGCTGATTGGTCCAAAAGCTTGGACTCTTTATCAGGAGGTCAGTCAGTGCTGGCGGAACTGCGAGTATGCCTGAACACAGGGCGGTCACCAGGCTCTCGGCCGAGAAGGGGCTCTGGAACCCCACTAGGAACCCCATGGGCTGCCTTGCTGCAGGCCATGCAGGCAAACGAGTGCTGGACAAGAGGCAGGACGCTGCCATAGTTCTTGGGCTTGGCCAATAATGGCCTCAGTCACAGGTAAGGCCTCCTCCGGGGTATCCCCTCTCTTAAGGACGTCCATAAGAGGGTATTCCACCTTTTTCTGGATAGATTCCAGGGGCATCCCTGTAGATTCAGAGATGAGGCGAAGGATCTCTTGAAAAGATGAGGGACCTTCCTCCGCATCTAAGCCAACGGTTGATTCATCATCGCCTGGATGTGAATGCAAGTCGGTAACATCGGAATCCGAGGAATCCAGGTATAAGGGCCTACCGCCCAGGTCACTTTCAACCAACCGAGGGCAGTCTGGGGTGACCATGACTGACAAACGCTGGGGAAGCCTGGTGTCAGGTCTGTCTGCTTTGGAAGGAGCCCCTCCCAAAGGCTGTTTGGGTGGTGGTTCCACCACTATCGGTGGAGATGCCATTTTGGGCCAAACAGGTAGTTTTGCCGGCTCTGCGGGCAGTGGAACTGATTTAATCAGTTTTGAAAGAGTCGGCTTCAGCCTAGGAGGCGAAAGTCAAGTAATGGCCAGAGTTTCTGCCGGAGCTTCTCCTCATCCGAGGAGGACAAGGACGACCGATGGCGTCGCCTCTTTTTAGGGCACTTATGGCTCTTCCTCGGCTTGTCGGATGAGGGGGTCCAAGACCTCGATCGAGATCGGGCAGGCCAACTTGGTCGCTCGGGATACACCGGCAGAACCGGTGATTTCCTGGGACCAGGGACCACATCTTCAATTGTAGTCCCAGCAGGCTGGGTCTCCTCATCTTGAAAAACCAGATTAGGGGTTCAATCGAGGGATTCGTTGACCAGAGTTGGCGATATTGAATCGATAGGATCGATCATGATCTCAACCTCGTCGACAGATAATTCAGTCGACTGACCGGACAGCAAAGTCGAAAAGCCAGCGGCTGAAGTAGCGATCTTGACCGAAGTCAAGACCACATGCTCTCAGGACCGAGATCTCTCCCGCTCCCAAGAACATCTCCGTTGGGATGAAGATGATCCCGGGTCATTCTCCCGCTTATGGGATCGATAGGAGAGAGAGCCCGCAGGCGCCTCTCCCTTGGTCGGGAGAGACTGGCACAATTCCCAGAAGGAACCCAAGAAGGTGGAGCCCAGGTTGAGTGGAATGAAAAGCTCCGAGAAGAATGCGCAGCATGAGCTGCTTCCTCCTCGAATGCCTGCATGCGTCCCAACTGCTCAGCGGATCCCGCCCTCTGAGCCTCCTTGGATTTCACCGGAGGGTTCCTCTTTTCCAGTCTCCCCAGCTTCAGGCGTGCGAGATGGTTGTCAAGGACGTTGGGATGAAAAGCCAAACACATATTGCAGGAAGAGGTGTCATGGTTGATACCGAGGCAATAGACGCATGCTGTGTGGGGATCGGTGCACGACATCTTCTGGCCGCAAAGGCCCCGGCGAAATCCGGGGGAAGACTTGTCTTTCATTATCGGAGCGACAAACTTGTGATCGCTAACACGAACAATGCAAATTCTCGGTAAAACCAAAGGTTTGAAAACCAGGGCCTATGAAATGCATGAGCATGAGGGGGGGGAACCTGACTCTTCTAGCAGGAAGGAAAATCTGGCGTCATGGGGCGGAGCCGAGGTATATACCACCCAGGTGGGTGGGAGAAGCCAGCTTGAAGACTTCCGGTAGATTTAAAGTGGAAGGGGACATGCCAATGAGTGTGGATGAACAACATATTCACGCTCCTAGAAAGACACTTTCTAGTTCCTACAAGCGTCAAACGGTGCTACAGCTACGCTATTCTTTGTCCCTTTTGCACAGAGCATGAAAACTTTCTTTCAGAAAAAATAACTTTCCATTCATGAAGTTGTGCATTCTGAGAGTTTACTGTACTTGCTCTCTGAGCTCATTCGTTGTCATTCCTGTCATCACAGTGAGGCTAGGCTAAACAACCCAATGACTTCTTCAGTGTATCACCTAGGTCAGCTGCATGTTCACGAGAGAGCTGCCACTCGCTCAGCAGGTTCTCATGCACTCCTCCTCCTTGCACCCAACAGCAGGTTAGCAAGACGTTACAGACCACTGCAGGGAGCATTAGCAGGGCGCAACTCACTCTCTGATGGCCATATAAAAGGAGTATCCTAGTCCCCCAATGCATTGCAATTGGACAGCTGAAAAACACTTCCTGACTTGATCCAAATAGTAGTTGGTCTGCTATGCCCCCCCCAAAAAAAAAAAAAACCAACACCCTGCACCCAGCTGTTCAGTTCAGTAGCCACCCACTCGGTACCTGAAAACAATGCTAGGTATGCCGAATACAGTTCCTTGTTTAACATGTGCAGCACCTGGCAACAAACTCCTCACTCTAACTGCTTTGTCCAACTGAAAAACACTGTGAGACGGAAGCAGATCCAGAGTGAGGAGTCCTGGGCACCGCGGTGCTGGACATTTTAAACAAGTACAGTAAACTAAGTATGCTGAGCATACCTCGTTTCGTTTTGTGCACTGGGTAGGCACCAAGCAGTGGGGTACAGGGTGGTTTTTATTTTTTAAATTACGAAAAGCATCCCATTTAGTTTCGGAGAGGGGGCAGTGCTCATCACACATTAGTTTGTGTAGTGGCAGCATTTAAATTAGCTTGAGGTTTTAGCCTCAAAAAGTTACTATAGCAGTGATGTAGCTATTGTGGTACAACAACCCGCTGACATTAGACCTGCAGTACAAAACAGCTTTCTGAGTGCATATGAAGGCCATACACAACAACGCCTAACCATATACTATTAAATGATACACGCATGTAAACTGCAGTACTAGATAGCTCATGGCAACCGTGGAAGACAAGTAAACACACAACGATAAGTGGATGAGAGCCTCAGAAGAATTTCCTTCATACTTAATGTCATTTCCTTTTCTGTTGGCTCTAACGTCAGTTGGGAATAATTACATTTGGATACTGTGCATCCCTACCTGCACACTGCAGCTCTTCATATCTGCCTAAAACTATATAGTTATGTTTTTCTCTCTTTTTTACAGGCTAGAAAAATCAGACCCAAATGAAAATGACATATTCACCATTATTCTTCATCTTTCAGAATATCTTCACCACTTATTGGTCTATTCTGGAGCCCCTAGGACCACGCGGGAGCGAAGTCTTTAGCAGCCTACAGCTAGGGGGCCGATGTCAGTGACAGCACCGCCCACAAGATACACATATGACCTGGCACTCGTGCAATGGCCAGTAACCAACACTGGCTTCCTGCGTTCCTCAGTTCTGTTAGCCAGGAGCTAAAAGAGCTCAAAGGGATAGGAATGGGATATAAAATCATTAAAGAATAAAACCCAATTATCAAATTAAAGGGGTGGGAGGAGGGGCCTAGGGTAGTGCGTTTAAGGGCAAAGCCTTAAGCCATCTGGGCAGGGAGGAGGAGGAGATGCAAGCCCAAGAAAGGCTCTGGAGATATATGTACACACACGCTTCTTTGGGGGGAGAAAAGGAAAAGGGGATGCCTGCTTGCTGCTCTAGGCAGAGAGGGAAAGGAGATGGGGAGATAGCGGAATTTACCTCTGAAGATATGCTACCCAGGGTTGGATGAGAGAATTATGCTCAGTATAAAACAGGAGGCTAGGAAAAAAAGTCTGAACAGGATGAACAGCTGTTGCATGGGCCATTAAGGTAGCAAGTTAAAGCTGAAAGACAAGGACGACAAAAGAAGGAAAAAGTTAATTTTTTTATATATATATATATATATATATATATATTATTTTTTTTTTGGGGTAGTGACATGGCTCTAATGAAGCCAGAGTGCAAGCCCCCCCCCACACCACACCACCATTTTTGTTGTTTTGTTAATAAAGGCTCCAAGGGAGGCCAAGAAAGAGAGGGCAAAGGAACAAAAAGGAAAGAAAGATGAGGAAGGACAGGGTGAGCTGCCCAGATGCCTCACCCAGCCCTGAGCAGGGGATTATGGGCGGATGTGGTAATAAGTGGGGAAGGTATTCTGAAAGATCAAGAATTACAGTGAGTACGTAATTTTTGTATCTTCCAAGAATCAATCTTCACCACGTATTCCTCACTTATGGGTTAGAGTACCAACCCAATCACCTAAGAGGGCAGTGCTGGCTCGTCCTGAAGGAAACTGTTGTTCCCTCAGTCTCCTGTGGGGGATATCCACAGAAAGCCAGGGACCCTTCATGGGTCTGGCGAGACTTGCGAGCAGTCTTGTCCAGACGGAGGCTCCTGTGGACTGGTTGCAGGAATACACCCCGCCAACTCAGGTCAGAGCTTGCCGGAGAAGATGTGGGTCCCCTGGAACCACGAGGCAATCACCCTGCACCAGGCCAGTGGTGACAATCATGACAGATGAAGCCATGCCATCCACTGAATATAGACCTTGGTTGCTGCCAGCCTGGAAGCTATCTTGTTGGCATCATAAGATGCCCTCACTTGGCACCTCGCCAGCTCCAGGCCTGGGGCAGAAAGGCAGATGGCCAGCTTGGCTGCCTCGCAATTTGGCAAAGACGCTAGAAGCTGACCTAACATCATCCACAATTGCCGGCCACAGGTCATCTGGTGGGCAGAAATGTACAGCATGATGCATGCTGCCATAAAAACCCTTCTGCCCCAGGCATCAAACTCCGCAGGGTCAGGGTGGCGGTCATGCACCTGGCGCCTATGCCCAGTGGGGGTATCCAGGAGCTGAATCCCAGAAGAGGGATGTGGCATGGCACCTGGAAACCCCCGTGGGTGTCCAACATCTGTGCTGGATGTCCCTCAGAGCTGGAGAAGAGGCAGAGGGAAGGAGCCAGACATCCCTGGACACCTC
Organism: Neoceratodus forsteri; assembly: GCA_016271365.2. Taxonomy (NCBI): domain Eukaryota; kingdom Metazoa; phylum Chordata; order Ceratodontiformes; family Ceratodontidae; genus Neoceratodus; species Neoceratodus forsteri. Next base: position 20,856,666 of record CM028135.1, on the reverse strand, counting down.
TATGAAGGACCCAGGTCACAGAGGGATGACTACTAAATCTCTGCTGTAACCCCCCAGGAATAAAAATCTCTGCTGTAATCCTCCAAGAATAACAGCACCAGGTTAGCAGGGTTGTGACTGGAAATGTGGTGAAGGCTAAGCTCCTGCACCATCTCCCCCAGAAACTGTTGGTACTGACTGTACTCAGTGTCGGAGGAAAGACAGAGACATGTCCTCTTCCTCAGAGGAGGAAGTGGGAGATGAAGGGAACTGGAGTCATGCAGTGGTGGTGCAGGGACCTCAGGCAGGAAAATGGCCTGGTCCAAGTATCTGAGGTACTGAGGGAACACAGTAGCTGCCGCTCTGAACTGTTCCCTTGACAGTGGACCTGAAGGAAGGACCCAGCATGTCAGGGAGAGGAGGAGGACTGTGCAAGACCAGGTTAGGTCCTCTGTCAGGGCTATGAGAATGCCCAGGGGACCTTGCCCCGGGGGAGGGTCTGGCAAACTCATCCACCAATGAGTGATCAACAGTCGAGGACCAGTCAAGATGGTGCTTTTGGGGGCCCCACATGGGGAAAGTGGAGCTGTTAAAATCCCACAGAGTGGCCCTGGTCCCCACCAGTGACAGAGCCAGATGGTTCCGGAGAAACCTGTGGTTCCGAGTCAATGCTGCAACTCCAGCGAGAGCTGCCCCCTACTCTGGACAAAGAGTGATCCGCTGACCAGGATCTTACTGTCCAACCTCACCGGACCTAGCTCCGCCCCTTGAGCTAGGCCAATGGTCAGAATCAGAATCCTCCTTACTGACTGAGCTAGACAGGGCATGGCAAGTGGCACCAGTCCCCTCTCTGACACTAAATGGTGCCAGGAGCTAGGGCAGCACCAGGAAAAGCGCAAGAACTTGATCACCATGCATTACACTAGCAAGGAATCCAGCACCAACCCTGACGATGCCTAGGCAGCCAGTCACCTTGGACGACCCCGAACCTGACGCAGGCCCAGAACCAGGCCCAGTGGGGTCACGCATCTCCAGTCACCTCCATGATCCTAAGGTCCTCTTCCACACTCTCCCCTGGGTAATCTGACCACTAGGGAAAGATAGCCAGAAGACCTCAATGGAACGAGAGGGACGAGCTCAAGAGACCTTCCATCTCCTGGCACAGCAAGTGGCGTCTGGAGGGGACCTGATCTTGCTTTTGGCACTGCCCCCTTCACTGGCATTGATCTTAGCAGAGAGCCGAGGTGGTGCCAGGCCACAACACTATGGTGCCCCACCAGTGTAGGCCCAGCATACAACTTCAAGCTCGTCACCAGGGGTGTCTGTTACCGCAAAGCAGTGAGACTGGGAGGGGCGCTCAGCCAGTCCCCCAGGGCAGATCGACTGTCCATCAGACTCCTCCCCAAGGCACTCTGTCTCGGCGAGGCAAGGATGAGAAGAGGCCTGGTCTCCATCAGGACACATAGTACTGGGGAGGGGCTCAGGGGAAGAGCCCAGGGACCCTACCTTGGTATCCCTGGTGCAATGTCTGCCTCCAAAAGAGGAGGGGCAAATCACCCCACTTCAACGTACGGATTAAAAGGGTGTCATAGTCCATGGAGAAGCAGGCGCTGCACTGATCCACGTCGTGTTCCACACCAAGGCAGGTACAACACCTGGCATGGTCCTGGATGGAGATGCATCCCCCACAGGAGCACTGATGCACAGTGGGACCGTCCTCAGTCGTTTTCTTCTTGGAAGACTCCTTCTTACGCTCCTGGGAATCAGGCATGACAAACTTCAGAAAGCCACAAAAACGAGAAGAGGAAAGAACTTGGTGCCATACTATATACAGGGAAAGAAATGCAGCACAGAAAAGTAAAATGGAAGGTACAATGTCAAGTTACGTAGCAGCGGACTGGGAAGGCAGTGACGCAGCTGAAAAAGACAAAGCAGTCCCATGGTGTGCCTTCGACAGTGGAGAGAACAGAATTGAGGAAGACAGGGTCTTATCCAAATCCATACCAATACAGCTTAGCGTCGCTACCCTTAGATAAATGTACCTCAAACTAAGCATCCATGCGAAGGAATCAAACTTGGCTAATGCCAACTCTTCACTGTGCTGCAGATGCACTCCACATCCTGTTTGAGCCTTACTGTGATTTGAGGTTGCCTAGACAATCACTAACATCAGATGGAGTAATCTAATTTCACTGGATAATTGCCCAAGCATTATTGCACACAGCTACAAATGGTACTTTGCAATGGGTTTAAGGCTTTGGAGTGCACACGTGACTGGGAGGGAAATATCGAAACAAAACAATTAACATTTTACTCCATGTATGCTTTTTATCAGTCCTAAAACACAACTTTCCTGGCAAATGGACTATTTAGCCTGCGTGTTACCTGAGCGCGTATCAAGAGTCAGTGCAGTGGTGGCATATACTGCACTAACAATTCAGTTCCTTGAAACTGGAGCCACCACTTACAATGTTGCACCACAACAGACACTGGCAATGGGCCGTTTAATATATTGGCAAAATCCTTGGAATGTTCATGACAAGATCGCAGACATTTTTCTTTTGTTTTATACTAATAGAGTGTAAGGCTCACTGTTGTCAGTTCCAAGGATCTGCCACAGTGGTTCAGTTTCATTAGTACCTTCCGGGATAAAGCACATACCTGGACTGTCGAAGGGGACACAGCAATTCTGTTGTCCTTGTTTGAAATGACACAGCATCTGTATTTGAAAAGATAAAAGACAGGAAGTCAAGCTCTAACTTGTACATGCATGTGCTTATCAGGGCGTTCGATGTGCAGGACAGGAAGACAGCCTGACAGCTCTTTGCACGGTTCCTTGTGTTGTGAAGATGGCCAAGCCCCAGTCATAAGCAAGGCCACTGAATTACGGTAAATGTATGTATTTAGTTTTTGTTTACAGTGTAGGGTACACTGGGTAAGTAAATGCCAATTTTCAGGGACAACCCAGGAGGATACAACAGCATGAACAATAAACACAAGCGTTGTATAAAGCGATTAAATTACATTTTCAAGATACGAAATTCTGAGACTGTACAGCATTTATGTGCATCAATATATAAAATGAACATGAGCTCTGTGTGTATATACAGTATATGTACACACACACACACACACACACACACACACACACACACACACACACACACACTACATTAAAGAACTAGTGTACTACCTGGAAATAATATAGGATCTTTCAGAAAAAGTTAGCTATCACTTCTTATATCTGAAGTATTTCTTCTGTTCCGTTTTGCTAATCAGAATACTTTCCACCTTATGGTACTAGGTGTGATGTGTGGGACAGCACACTACCTGGAGGCTGACACAATAAGTTCTACTTCTCCATATATCTTCTCTCGATTTTTCTATGCTTCCATCTTAGAAGGAAGGCAAGGAGGGGGAAAAGAAAGAAATTGAGTAGGGTCTGCACTGATATAGTAGGTATGAAATATGGGGCAGATTAGGTGGGCCAACAGGTCCTTATATGCCGACAACTTCTCTGTTTCTATATCAGCAGCACTGTGACCCTACTGTGACATCACTAGTAACCAAGAAGAGCCAATCTCCTGTTGCTTGACTGGTGACTACAGACACACATTACCCATCAGGCAGCAGGGCTTCCAATAAAACAATGAGTGAGGTCATATGCTGATCAAGTACTGGGAGGGACAGAACCAGAAAGTTTGTTTCCAGGTAAAGCACTGCTTTTCACATCACACCCAATGATATTATGTAGAAAAACATTCAATGAGCACATAGAAAAAGAGAAAACTGCAGAAATAAGAAGTAATTAAGGGCTACTTTTCAAATTAATAAAATGTTTTGCCTGTAAATGTTTTGTTCCACTAGCTCTTTAATATAAAATAAATAATATGATGGGAAATAATTTACAGCAAAATCCTTGTACTGTAGATGTGCTACGCTGGTATAAAACGTCACCTACCATGAAATTCTGTGACACCCCCACCACCTTGTGCAGACAGGTTCCATGATATTTGCGCTTTTTTGGGGGGAGGGGGTTAACACCGTAAACCAATGGGACTGTTCAGTGACACTGTCAGTGTGAGGCTGAATAAAATTGTTGGTCATCAGGTCCCTGCTGACCTTACAGTAGCAACCTGAAATACTGTCATCCCCTAACAATTTATCCACACTTGCCTTAAAGCGCTGAATTTGTTTGCACAGAGTACATCTTGTGGTAAACCTGTTCCAAGTTCCTAGTACCCTCTTAAATAACAAATGTTTCCTAACTCCATCTATGAAAACTTCTACCTTCTGCAACAGGAAAGAGCACCCCCTTGTTCTGGCCATATGCAATATGCTCTTTTGCTATGGAGTGCAAGCATAGCTACGCACAAGGCCACGGCGTTGAGAGTACTAGTGGCGCTGTGTGTATAAACGGGCCTCCCTAATGCCGCCACTACAGAATGCATGGTCACAGACAAAGTACATGTCCCTGCCATTCGGCCAAAGTAAAGCGATGGGGATGAAGGCTTGCAAAGTTCTGCATCGAGCAGACATGAATCCACTGTCCCTTTCAACAGTTTATCTTGCAGAACTCTCAACATGCAGACTGACTGACTTAGTCATCAGATTATTCACCCAGTGGAGTGGGAGTTAAATCAGGAAGTATTCAACGTAATTTGCCGACAGTGTAGCATCTACTGCAAGACCTCATGGACACCAAGGCGAATTTCACGTCCTCCAGGTAAGTCAGTCACTGGGATTAGAATGTCACTCCCAAGGCCAAATGCTCTGCTGCACACATTTTCCTCCTTGGCCAATAATCCCAAAAGTTCTCAGAACACTACAAAGGGAGTTGGCAACATTTTTTTCATTTCATTTTTAATTTTTTACCCTTGTGAGCCTGACGAGCAAACTGCCAGTTTTCACAGGTGACAAGCATTACGTAAAAACAAACACAGTACAAAGGAACATGAATAATGTTGACAATGCCTGTACAATATATCTCATTCAATACAAAAATGTAAAAAAAAATTAAATACATAAAAAAAAGTTAAATGCATTTCTGAGAACTACGAATAACAAAGTTTATGTTTAAAGTGTCTGATGGTTTTAAGATGAAGAAAATCGAAGGGTAGGGAATTAACATTTAGGGGCCCTATATAGGAGTGATCTCTGGCCAATAGACCCGTTAAAAAAAACGGTATCTTAAAAGAATATATATCCTGGGAACGAGTGCCACTACCATTGATAAACCTTGGGAACAGTTGAGAAAGAGAGAGAGGGAGGAAACCTAACAATTTTGAACAGCAATATGCAATGTTTAAATTGTATGCGATAGCCAAATGATAAACAATTAGAATCCTGAAGGAGGGAACAATGATGAGTGCGATATGGAACCTGTAACATACACCTGAGAATTGAACTGTACGTACCCTGAGTGAATCCAAGATATTTTTACAAGCACATGAATAAACTAATAAACCATAATCCAATTTGCTAAATAGGAAGCTATGAGCCAGCAGAGTCCTGGATTCTTTAGTAAGATGAGCTTTAACATGATACAGAGCACCAAGGCGCTGGTGGATGGCCTTCCTAGTATAAGCAACATGATTCTCAAAAGATAATTCTGAATCCAAAATTAGCCCCAGATATTTAAAAACAGCCAACATGCTCAATTGGGGTACCTTTTAAATCAACAAGCGGGATAAGATCCTCAGCACCGGGTTTACTGGAGAAGACCATAAGTTTCATCTTTTAGACATTCAATACCATATGGTTACGATAAAGCCAATCTTGGAAAAACCTGAAATCAATCTGAACTTTTGAGATAGCGTCATTTTGTTTGGGGAAGAACTGAACAACACAGCATCGTCTGCGTACATAATGACTTAAGTCTGAGTGCAGATACTGGGAGCTGTGTTCATGTATAATGAGAAAAATCAGTGGTCCCAATATTGAGCCCTGAGGGACTCGGCAGACAATGGGAGTAGTTCGGGAAAGAAAACCATTAAGAGATTTGGCATGGGAGCGATTACTAAGGTAATCAGAGAACCATTTAACTACTAAAAATGCAAACTTGACAGAATATTTGGCAGCAAACAATGCTCAACAAGGTCGAAGGCCTTGGTGAGGTCCTCAAATACTGCTGCAACAGAATGCACTTTGTCAATGGCACCCTGAATGCAACTTGTGAACCCCACCAAGGCTGTCTCAGTATTATGTGATTGCTTAAAGCCATTTGCTGTGGCATTAAAAAAACTATGTTTATTAAGAAACTCAGAAGTCTGATCAAGAACCATCTTCTCAAGAATCTTAGAGAAATAGGACGACAGCTTGATGGAAGATTAGAGTTCCCAGACATAAAGATAGGCTTTATAACAGAATTTTTCCAGAGAGTGGGAAAGGAACTAGAGCTTAAAGAAGCATTAAAGATGAGAGATAAAGGATAAGCAAGGGACTTCACTCCAAATTTAACCAACCTATAATCTATACCATCAGAACAGGACAGCGGTTGGGGGTTCATTTTTATAACGGTCTAATCAGTTCTGGGGATACACTTTTAAAATAGAATTTAGGAGGATTATTATCGCTCAGTAAAGGAGAGTTGAAGAAAGTAGTAGAGGAAAAAGGAGATCTAAATGAAGCAAGATCACCAAAGTAGTTATTGAAAACCTTGGTGGTAACAACAGGGTCACTAGTTAGTGAGTTATCCTTCCGTAGAGAAACCGAAGACTGGGTCTTATTTCTACCCAGTAACTGGTTAAGCACACCCCAGGTCTTCCTGGGGTTTCCATAAGCATTCTGCTGGACAGTTAAAATAATGGGTCCTAGCCTTCCTGATAGCAGCTTTACATTTATTACGCAGTACTCTGTAAGCCTGCAATAGGGAAGCATCTCTAGATTTCTGGTACGCCTTCCAACTTTTACTTGTTGCTTGTGAAAATAGGCAATTTGCTCATCTTGCTAACAAGTATAAAAATTAAAAATGAAATGAAAAGTTCTGTCTCTGGTACGCAGTAACTTAAGTAACATTGGGGATACCCAAGGTTGTTTATTTGACCTGACTCTCATTCGCTTAAGAGGGGTGATCCGATTGACTACCCCCTGAAAAATATCAGAAAAGCAAGACAGCATAAGAGAGGGATCAGAGGTAGGTTCAAGTGGAGACCAATCAACTGCAAAGAAGGCTGTATCCAATTATTCGGAAGAAAAACCATTAATCACCTTGAATTCAATTACCTGGGGGGGGGGATCTTGGTGGACTTAAGAGGTTCAACCACAGTGGATGGGACAGTGGTCACTCATACTATCTGGCAGGACCCCCGAAAAGGGGATCCTGCCTGGATGAGTGACCAGTATCCAGTCCAACACAGTACTCAAGCCTGTCTTGTAGTTAGGCCTTGTGATATCACTTATCTGGTGAAATCCCAGATCGAGCAATGTTCCTTTAATGTCCAAGGTGTTACTGTCAGAACCCCAATTGCAATTAAAATCACCCATAACCATTAATTCATGATTCAGAGGAAGGCCACTTTTAAATTGAGAAAGTACGGCCATGCAGGAAGAAATGTTGCCGGGGGAGGGGGTGGGCGTAAACTGAACTCGAGGTAAGATGCTTTTCACGGATCAGAACAAGCTCCACTGAGACCATATCACAAATTAAATTGGGATCAGAAACAAAGTGTAAACTTGACTTAACCCTTGAAGAGACATAAATACAAACTCCCCCACCCCTCCTCTCCAGCCGGTCTTTTCTAAAAAGATTACAGTCAGAGAGAATGATCTCTGAATCTGGAACCTGAGCAGTAAGCCATGTCTCTGACAAGAGTGATAACATCCAATGAATACTGCTCAGTCCAGGCAACAAACTCAGCCCATTTTGATGTTAGACTGTGTATATTTAAATAGACCAGTTTAATTGCCGAATAGTCTGGAATGGAGGCATCAGCGGGGGCAGAAGCATTTATCACGTGACAAGGGCCAGGATGGGGATGAACAGATCTAGAGATGAGCAAAAGAATCTGCACTAATTTCCTAGGCCTCAGCTTAAGATCATATACTAATTCACATTTAGAGGGGGAACTATTACTGCGTAAACTGAATTTAAACTGAAAAAAAGAAATATACAGGATGATGACATTTATTCAAATCAGACTGACAAAATTAATAACATGTAAACGCGTGTAATTACCATTCAAATTTGCAGGAAAATAAGTGACAGAATAACTAAACCCATTATGTATAAACTGAAGACCAATATATAAATTGGAGTCAGAAGTGGGGGAAAATAAAATGTTATGCTAAAAATAAAAAGCAAGTGAATAACTAAGAACAACATTGCAAGTAGGGACAATACACAAGAGGTAAATATCTAAAGCCTGTAAAAGTAAAAGTTAAATAGAAACAAAGTCAGAACCAGCAATGACAATATTTACATAAATTATCCCAGGAACAGTAGACAAATTAACTACCTGCTTTCTATAAATCATTTACAGCTCTTCCTTATTTAATTTAATTAAAATCTATCTAACAACAAATTAAAACATCTAGGACATCAGATATAACTACACTTGTAAACAAATAAAAACAAATGACCCTCCCCTTCATCTTTAGACACTATTCAAACACTTCAATTACTACAGTTGCTATGCCATGCATTAATTTACATTTATCTCAATTAGTTCATGGCATAAATACCTCTGATGTGGAGACTGCTTAAATTCCAAGGGTGGGATATTCAGAAATGCGCCAGGCAGGGGCACAAGCCGGGCGCAGAGCAACTGGGATGCACCAGGGAGTGTGCTGGGCGATATTCAACGGTGCTGCGCCATGGCTCAGCACCGCTGAATATGGCAACTCGCCTCCCGCATTGCGCATGGCACAGCGGCAATGCGCCAGCGCAAGTGGCAAGAGAGGTGCAGGGGGATGCACCAACACAAGTGCGGGGAGCTGCGCCCGCTGCTGACCAGGGGGGTGCAGGGTGGCGGGGCTCAGTGGGCGAGTGGGTACCACTGGACCACCAGGGTTACTTTACGGTGGATATGCAAATGGGGCCATAATGCATGCAAGGTGCAACTGGGGCCATTAGCATGTCATTATAGACCCATATGCATGCAGGTGCGCCGATCCCTGGTGACTTGCGCCTGGCGCCCTGCTAAGCTGCAGCCGTCAGGGACAGACGCCCCTGCACAGCACAGCAAAGTGCCCCAATGCCCAATCGCAGGCAGATATGAAACAAAGTCCAATATCCCTGGTAGTCCAGTGGACCACTTCCAGCCCGATCGTGGGCATTAGTATGACATAAGACAAGTCCCATATCCCTGGTGATCCAGTGGATCGCTTCCAGCCCACTCGCGGGAATACGTATAGTAAAACAGTGCAAAGTAACCCTGGTGGTCCAGCGTACTCCACCCGCCCACTGGAGCTCCGCCATCAGGTCAGCGGCAGCTCTCGCTCACCAGCGATGATCAGTATAGTACGGTGTTGGTACCATTGCTCATAGTGGGTCAATGGCGACAGCATCGCGACTACACAGTCCAGATATGTCACATATCTGGATTCTTTGTATGCATACCTGCACGCCCATTGACCCATGCTGTGGACCAACGGCGACAGCCGCGACAGGCGCAGTCAGTCGGCGGGCAGGAGCCGCCGCCCGACGCTGACTGGGGAGGGGGGCGGGTGGCGGCCCAGTGGCGGTGGGGAGGGGTACCGCTGACCACCAGGGTTACTTTGCACTGTTTCAGGTATGTATGCCCGCCGAACGGCTGGAAGCGTCCACTGGACCACAGGATTCAGTTATTGGTACAATGCCCACATTCGGGAAGGGGGGCGCGACGCAGCCTGGCCCTGGCACAGGAGCTCGAGTGGCCACCCACAGCTGGCGGCTGCCGTGTTGCACCCTGCAATACGGCGGATCACCTGTGGGTGGCCAGTCCTTGCTCCTTTTTGTTTTGGCTCAACTTTGAGCACCAGTGTGCGGCGCAAGTATGGGTTGCACCTCCATGTGCTCAGCACATCCTGGGCTGGATATCGGGATGTGCCGAGTATGCATGGGCATGCTCCCCGCACTTGCGCCGCATACATTACTGATGCACCCTGGCGCATTGGGATTTGAGCAGCGCAACATCCCCTTCTGAATATCGTGCCGGGGCGCATCAGTGGGTTTCGCCTGGCACAACACCGTTGCTCCACGCGCAACCCCTTTGAATATCCCACCCCAAGTATTTTTCTCTTCGGAGTGGCACTTGCGCCACTCACATGCGCCTACGAGCAGCGCGAGATTTTAAATGAAGTAATCCCGCCCTTCTAGTGACCTCAGTAGCCGGCTCCCCTGAGCCCCCTGCTCCCCAAGCCAAAAGTGCTGTCTTTTCAAAGTGGCATCTATCAGCGTGGTATTCAGAACTGATCCGTTTTGCTTTATGCAAACCTATACCACCTTCTACATAGACCAGACTTTCTTTGTCAGGGTTCAATTCCGTATCGAGACCCTCAGAAGTTTGACCTTTTGGTCTGGCTCCTGAGTGCAGAAGAAACATGAAGGCTGGAAAGCCGCATGCCATCAGGAAAGGATGTGCTTTACAACGCACTGTCCCAGACACCTTAAAAATGCATTAAATCTCAACTCAAAGTACGATAATTACAAAACAACTATTTTGCACGAACTCTGCATCTCATACCTACAGTGTTCATTTTGTTTGATCTCCAGGTGCTTTGGCCATAGGAAACCCGTGGAAAACAGCTGCTGATGGGGGAAGCAAGAAAAGGCCCACAGATGCCAGGGACCTAGTGCAGGAGAAAGAGTGATGACCACAACACACGATGATGTCCTACTGGTGGTGCGTGCCCTAAAACACAGACTAACCACCGCGTGCCCTAGAATCGAGATTATCCGCTCTAGATAAGAAAGTCTCTGATTTTCAGGGCAGGTTACAAACATGTGAACTGCAATCAGTGACCACCATGGCTGATGTGAAGGAAGCAGCATGAGAGGCCATGAGAGTCTCTACGACAATGACTGGGCTGCTCAAGGAGAATAAAGCTGCATCTTCACCAGAAAACAACCACAGATTGTGGGTTGCTGAGCCGTTGAACTGCTCCTGTTTTCACCCTCCAAGAGTAACTTTCAGTAGCTATACCTGCCTCCAGGTACTATATTAACAGGTGGCAGTTGCTGGTTCGTGATAAGTGATAGGTGACTTCATGGGAGGTGGAGATTCTCCCTACATATCAACGGAACTGCTTGGGATCTAATGTGTTCCGCTCGGTCCTGGGGCAGAAAAGCTCTCCCCTGGACAGTGACCAGAACTGCGCCTATGAACCGCAGATTCTGTGACGGAACCAGGCGCGACTTCTCCTGATTGATAATGATGCCCAACGTCCCGAACAGGGACTGAGTACAGTGAATTGCAGACATCAGAGCCTCCCGGAACTGGCAATGGAATCTCAAAAACTTGAAGTGCAGGAATTTCCTGTGCGACCAGGTGATGGGAAGATGAAGATACGCGTCATGCATGTCCAGAGACGCTAGCCATGTGCCTTGCTTGAGCATGAGGATAAGACACGGAAGGGTGACCATGGGAAAGCGCTTGTACAACACAAAGATGTTTAGGTCGCTGAAGTCCAAGATCAGGCGTAAGTCCCTGGTTTTCTTTGGGACCAGGAAGAAGTTGGAATAATATCCTCCTCCTCCTGTCTGGCTCCTCAGTACAACTTCGTTGGCATCCTTGGTGAAGAGTGCCACGATCTCCTGCTGGATGAGCAGGGCATGCTGTCCCAAGTAATGGGAATGCAGAAGAGGTCTTGGTGGTGGGTGGTCGAGGAAGTGTGTCCTCGACTGATAAGCTGGAGAACCCACCAGTTGGAGGTGATCCTGTGCCATCCTGACAGGTGGTTAGTGAATCTACCCCGGACGCTCTCTTTCCTTTGATCCAGAGGGGCGGGCAGGGGCCGGGAAGGAGTCATGCTGTGGCGGTGGGTGGCTCCGGCAGGCTGGGTAGCTGTAATGTTTCTTGGACCCTGACCTCCACAGAATCGTTGCTGGTTCTTACTGGCAAAATTGTCCGTGTTGCTGTTGGCCTGACTGAGATTGTTGCTTACACTGTTGACCACAAAAATGGTTCTGTGGTCTGTGAAAGGAACCAAGCCTGGACTTACACATGGCCTGAACCATTCTAACCACCTTCCCGGCATCTTGAAGCCTGGTGGGGACCCTCCCGGAGACTTCACCAAACAACACCCATCCATTGCAGGGGACGTCCATTAATTCCTTTCTGGACATCTGTAGTAAATCCAGAGACCCTCAACCAGGAGTTTCTCCGGAGGCAAACACCTGTCGAGGCACCTCTCACTGCAGAGTCGTATGTGGCCCGGAGGACTTGGGTCCCAACATCAGAGCACGTGCAAAGGAAGTTTAGGAGCTCTTCCTTCTTCTCACCATCTGGGAAGTCCTTCAATAGGTCTTGTGCCTGGTCCCACAGTGCATTTTGAAATTGCACCATGTGCGTCAAATAGTTGAGGGACCTGAGAGAGCATGTAGACATACATGCGACAACCCAGTGAGTTCAATTGTTTGGATTCCTGGTCTAGGGGCTATGTACTGAGGTGCTGAGGCCACTGAGAGTGGTTGTGCGGAGCCGTGATGACTACCGAATCAGCCATAGGTTGCTGAGATAAGTAAGGAGCCTCCAGCGGGGCCCTGTAAAGCCTGACGGCCTTCTTGGGGACTGCTGGGGTTGAATGAGGATGCTTCCACGCAGCCTTGGTAGTGTCCTTGAAAGTGTCCGCCAGGGGTGGAACCACCACAGGCTTGAGTTCTTTTTGCCTCAAACAGTGTGCCAGGTGTTGCCGTTCTGGGTCTAGCTCTTCTGTCTCCCATCCCATGTTCTCCTGAATGTGGCGCATAATATCAGAGAACGATGGGTCATCCAGTGGTGACCTGGGGAGGTTGTGAGGATCTGGAGATGGAGGCTCAAAGGGAGAGAGTGACCGAGGGGTACCCGGAGAATCAGGACATAAATCGTCTCCTGATGAAGAGAGGGATCTTCGTCGGGGCCTTTTTCTTCTGTGGTCACTGGGAGACCCTGAGGGTGCCCTGGAGCATGGAGGTCTCTTGGGACTCTGAGACCTAGAGCACCTGGTCTTGAACCTACCCCTAGGGGGCGGTACAAGGTCCTGAGGCTCTGGTGTCAATGCCCTGGGAGGTGCCACGGGAGGTGGTGCCTCACCAGGGGGGTTTTGTGGGTACCACGTCTTTTTTAATGGTATCTTACCAAAAAGAGAAGAGATCCTTGACCTCTTGGATGTTCAGGCCGGATGAAGGGCCCGGCGTCGTTGTTTGCCCGACGTAAGGGTCAGGCACTAGCCGCTGAAGAGTCGCCAGGTCTGGAGTCTGGTCCTTAGGCAGACCAACGTTGGGCATGTCATCGTCTTCAATGTCTTCCAACGTCTGGTTGTCTGTGGCGTGAGCTTTGATGTCCTCTTCTGACGTCCCCCGGTGACTGGTGTCAGGTGGCGGAGGCAAGGGTGGCATTGGGTCCTTGGGACATTTTGCGGATGATGGGTCCGGCGTCCGCTAAGCCTACGACATCCACTTAAGGGACGTGAGCTCTGAAGTCTTTCTCGGAGGGACGTCCCAGCCTTTCAGAGCTTGGAAGACCGAACATTCGGTGTCACGGCGTCGGTCCTTGACATCGGTGCTAGGTCTAGTTACCGACTTGGACTGATGCTTGTGACGGTCAGAAGCCTCTGACCTGGTGGCCGTCCCTGAATAACGGCCATCCTTAGACTTGGTTTTCAGAGGATGTAGAGACACTGAGCTGGAGCAACCGGAGGCCCTAACTTTAACCGGGGGGGGGGCGGGGGCCTGAGACCTAGTCTGGGATGGAGAGCGGACTGACCAGGCGGACCTGCAGCTGGCCTGGGAGTCTGAGGCCCTACTCAGGGATCTGTCCCTATCCTTATCCCAGAGCTTATCCTTGTACTTCCCCGATTTGTGTGAAGGTTCCCCTCGAGAGGATGGGTCTTTCTCCATGGCCTTAAGTTTCTCTTCCAAGATAAAACTTTGAAGTGCTTTCTGGCACTGAAGCCTGGTTCTACTGTTGAACTGCTGGCAGATGGAGCAGGCCTGGGTATCGTGGTCCAGGCCCACAGGCAGATTTAGAGGGGGCACTAAGGCTGCTATAGCTCCCCCATCATGGAGCTCCTCTATTAGTAACACACTGTGCTGCATTCTTAATCATGAAAGCTGCCTGAGCCACACAGGTGTCATCTGTCCTCCAGCCATACCTCTCAACCTTTCTCCACCAAAATGTGTGTCAAATGAGCAAAATGTGTGACATATCGTCTAACATGGCACTGGAAGCTCAGAACACTATAGCTGTCAGTGCACTAATGCTCATAATGTTTTTGTATAACTAAGCATAATAGATTATTATGAATTTCTGCTTTAAAGTCTCAGTGGAGAATGTGTAATATCACCTTCCCCATGATGGACAAAGGGTTTCTGAGAGGTCAAATGAGTGACGTACCTCATAATGTGTGACAGTTGAGAGGTATGCCTCCAGCAGAGCTGGCCTTAGCTAGGTACAAACTGTGTCCCTGCACCTTGGGGGCCCATGCTTTTTTCTTGAGGGAAAAAAATTATTTAAAACATTTAAAAATGCATAAATGTTGTTAGAGATAAAAATGTTTACCAGCAAATGAAAGTGGAAGACAACTGGCTCTGTTACTGGTTACAAAAGGTGGGGGAAGCTCTACTGCAGTGGAAAAGATTAGGTTAAGTAAGTGCTAATGGTGTTAATGGCCATACTTTACACCTCCCAGGTTGGTTGCTTTCACAAACAAAGGGCTATATTGACAGGAGAACTTGTTTGTAATCTGGTCGTGTAGGTGCAACAACGAATGATATGACAAAATGTTTCAAAAGTATGTGAGCACTCAAAATGGCTCAAAAACCTGACCAGCACAGAGCAAAACTGGATTTCCTGATAGGGACCCAGAAAATCTGATCACCAGGTAAAAAAACTGACAGGTGGCAACCTTACTGATGTCCCATGATAATCCTCTCTGTCCACTCTCACTCACTCCTCCAGAAAAGTTAAACTGTTTAACTTGTTTGCAAATCAGAGTATCTGAGGTGTGAGTGTCCAGCAATGATGTCCCTGTCCTTACAGAAATTAACACAGTAGTAGTACCGTACTTAAGTTCTTGCGCCAGGCTCAGTCAGATTCATTTCCAATGGTGAAGTCAAATAATTCAGTGCAGACAATGGCACTAATTAAAAGATGCTGGTTAAACTAGTAGACCAGGTACTGCTTTAGTAATTCAGGACAGGAGGGTTAGTGAGGTGTAAATGTTGGATGTGGGGGGCCCACAGGGAATGGAGTGGTGGAGCCTGGCAGGGGGGCTGCACAGGGCCCAGAATGGTTAAGGCCGGCCCTGTCCTCCAGTGTCCTGTTAGTGCAGTAAATAACTACCCCCACCCGCATTACATAGTTGATCCTCCCTCGAAAAGCCAGTCTCCAGCATGAATTTCTTACTAGCATTCATCCTGCGCCATGTGGTCCAGTCCCAGCACTGTGGCAGCAGTTGGTCTTGCCTTGGTGGGCCTGAGGATTCGTTCTGTACTTTTGCAGGCTTGGCGCAACTCCTTTGTTCATGCTCAGAGGTGGGGCTCGTGCATGGGGGGGTACAGCTATAGCAAAGCGGAGTGGACCTTAACAATACAGATCTCAACCAGGTTGCCTGGTGCTCACTGCTCCTGATTTGCTGTTGCGTTCAGTAGTGGATGTGGCTAGCAAGGGGCACCTTCTTTAAATGTCTAGGCTGCTGAAACAAGAGTGAGCTGTAATTCATTAACTCAAGATTAATGTTGGAGCTAGAGAGGAGCGAGTGTACTACTGAGGAGGAGACAGAGAGAGAGAATGGAGCCCACAAGTGAAGAACAGAGCCCGGGGTTTCAGGCAGCAGTAGTCCAGTAACTCGGGGTCGGTGTGGCCTTGGTAAATCAGCACAAGGAGCTGAAGTGAGGTTCAGGTCATTTTCCGGTAGCTGAAGCAAGCTGTAGCCGAGAGCTCTGCTCATTAGGAGTCAAGGGGCCAGTGTGTGCTGTCTAGAGTGAGAGAGTTTGGCGGCCAGGTGACCGGAGACAGTACTCAACTAAGGGCACATAGACTTTAGCCTGCTGAAAATTGATCAAGTCTTCATTTAATCAGGTGCTTCTTGCTTTAAAAACAAAAGACTTTCACAGTCACAAACTATGGTGGGTGGGGGGGGGCAGCTGCTGGGATGGAACAGGACATTAGTGTTCCATCAAACTGGGTGTGTAATAAGTGTAGTACTAGTGTTATTAATTTCTAGCATTGGGAGCTTAAATTCATGACGTTAAAATTGTTTAAGGTCACTGCTAATTTTGTCCTATATGGCAAATTGATTCTGGTGCAGATTTGCAGGAGAGGGAGTTGGAGATTAGTGCCCTCCTGCAGCATGCTAGGAATGGTACAAAACTAATGCTGGGGCAGGTCTGGTCTCAGCGACAGCATGAACCAAGAGAGGCAAAAATTGGTACATGAGACCTTTAAACTGAGGTAAAAACTTCTGCATGTACTGTATGTCTAATCTGTGTGGTCTTTTCAGTTGTGGTTGTACAGTGTGAATAAGCACAGAGGGAATTAATAGACACGGGGACTTTGAAGGTGTTCTGCTGTATGTTATGGCATGTGCAGGAGTTTCTGCATGCTTGGAGAGAAAAATTGACAACAGAAGTCATAAGACCTTGTTTGGCTCATTGACACAGGCAGTTACAAAACCGGGAAAAAAAAAGGGATAGAATCAAATATTTCGTTTATGTAGTTCTATGTGTTGAATTGGGGGGGGGGGGCACCCAAGCAAGTGCTGTTGCTAATTAAAAAAAATGCATTTTTATATTTGTTTAAAAACTTTTTTTCTGTCTGCTTACTGACTTCTTGGGCCTATCATAAAAATGAAATGCCTCATACCATGGGGTTATCCCAGTAAAGGATATTTAAAAACAATAAAACATATTTATTTAAAAATGTATTTTCTTTGGAATAAATTGTTCTATAGAATAAAATATGTTTTGCAAAAATAGCAAGCAGACTTGAAATTATATTTTCAGAAACTAGATAGCAAAGTGACTTTGTTCCCATATTTCTATAGTTATTGTATTTATTTTTTTTACTGAGATAAGGTTGGGGGATACGTTACTCCGTACTGCAGGACAAACTGAGATGGGTTGGCTTCATGGTAATGTCATAATGTGTTTGAGTGAGTGACATTTGTGAACGTGTTTACTTGGATTGTCATTTAATTTGTCAGCAATTTGTCTTTATCATCAAGTCTCTTTCAACTTTTCTCATTTTTATGTGTTTTGGATGTGCTGCTGCCCAGCTGCAGTCTTTTGGTATTTTGTGTTTTTTTTGGGAGGGTGGGAGGTTATTTTGGGCAACATACTGTCATGTGGACTATGGGGACTCTGGGAATAGTGCTAGGGTAAAAGCATGGGGAGGGAGGAAATGAGTAGAAATTGCATTAGAAATACCCTCCAAAATGCACCACAATGTACCAAAATGTAAAAAATGTCTGGGGGACTAGGCGGCCCACCAGACCCCTGGCCTATTATTTTAATTTTTTCTCTGACTTGAGCTCCCCCATTTATAGGACTCCTGGATCCACCCCTGAGGCCTAGACACTTCACGCAGGCAGAGTGCCTGTCTCTGAAAGGGATCCGTTTGCTGCAAGCGTACTTTGAGGGGTGTCCTTCAGTAGGAGGAGTCGGGGAAGAAGACATGTACTTGTCGGATTTTTGGTGAAAAATCGAAGAAAAGGTAGAAAATTATTTCTGGCATCGTTCGTCTGCTGAAGGCATCCGTGGAGCCGAAGCGCATGAGTTGACAGCGGGAAAAGAACTGAGGTATGCTGAGGGACTGCCCCTTTTATGATGTATCTGACACTGGGAGCGGGGCCAATGTCGGGGGCGGTCCCTGCTAAGTATAGCTAGCTAGAAGTTTTCTGTGGAGTCCTGCTGCCTGCTGGCTTCAGTCCTTATGGTGTAACCTGCTGCAAGAGCTGTATCTCGAAGTAAGATCCTCAGATATTCCCTGTGAGGTTTCCCCGACTCTGATATGGAGATAGATATCCTTTATATCCGGGGAGCATATTCAATCCCCTGTTTGCAGTAGGAGAAGGGAGGCCCTTTAAAGAGATTTTCCCTTATCTTTTTGTGTTCTATGAAGAAGCCGCGGTTCCCAAGATCTAGAAAAGGCCATAGATCTCCTGTCCACGTGGGGATTAGGCAGCATCTAGAATAAAACCCTTTGTGCTTCTATCTGGGAGGTACCGGTTCTATAGCTTGTTTTTGAAGCAGAGTTTGTACTTCCTCCTGCAACAGGAATGTGTGTCCTAGTGGATATGTTGTTGTAATTGGTGGATGGTCCATAGGATTGTCCAGAAGCTCCAGAGCATAATCCTTCACTATGATCTCCAGAACCCATTTGTCTGTAGTCACTGTCCTCCACTGATCTGGATGAAGGGAGGGGCGACCCCCTACAACTACCCCTGGAGGTAATGGTGGTTGAGGGTGTACATATGAGGAGTCATGCTGAGCCAGTGGGGGAACAGAGCTGCTGGCTTCACTACCTCTATGTGCTTTTTTATGGGTACCTAGAGTTGGAAGGGGAACTGGCAATGCCCCTGGAACCTCTACCTCTACCCTGCTGTCTGTAGGCCTGATGGTTGCCTCCGACAGTACATGGGGGAAAATTACCCCTGCCCTTACCTCTACCTTGGGTATGGTACAGAGATTTGACTAAACTCAGAGACTTGCCAGATGACTGAAGACTTTTCAAAGCATCTTCAACATCATGGCCAAACAGTTTCTGTTCCCTAAATGGGACATTAAGAACTGTTTGCTGCACATCAGTGGCAAAGCCTGCTACCGTAAGCCAGGAATACAGCCTTAGATGCTAGAGACCGCAGCCCTGGTAGACGCATCAGAATCAACACATGCTGTGCAGACTAAGTGTTTACCCACATCAGCACCAGAAGCAAGGGTTTTGAGTAACTCTTGCTATGCAGTACCTTCAAACAAGGTTTTGCAGCAACCTTTGCCTTCCTCCATCAGGTATTCTGACGTTTTATCATGTGGGCCTGGTAAGTGGCAATACGCAGGCTTACAGAGGCATAGGTTCATTTGCCCAGTACTTCCAACCTCCTGGATTCCTTATTAGAAGGGAGGGAACTTTGGTGTCTAGATGTCCGGAGTCTATCGTGGGCAGCTGTGATCACCACTGAATCTGTCTCAGGCTGATCAGCATAGAAAGGTTTATAAGAAGGAGCAGAGTACATCTTATCAGCCTTTCTGGAAACAGCTGGAATAGTGTTTGACCTATAACAGGCTGCGTAGGTAGCATCCTCCAATGCTGGATACAGGGGAGGAACAACAGCAGGAGACTCTGGGATGTTGGTATCTGCTCAACAGCTGGGTGGTTGGTGGGAGCCACCAGCGGAGCGGATGGCATTGTAGTTGAGAATGTACCTGGAGTCTGCAGCGGTGACCTGGACCTCGCCAAGAAGCCCAGTAGTTTATTTCTGTGGATCCCCAAGGAGGATTTATCCATGACAACCTCACATGGTGTTCCATAATGAAAAAGCTGTCCTTTGCACAGTGCCCTCCTTCACTAACAAAGTGGCTTCCACCTTTAAATGGCAACAGGAGATTGCATTGCCTTCTTTTTGCCCAAAATCCGAGAATGCAAAGGAGACGCACCTGCATTTTCTTGATGTAAAGAGGGCTCTCAGGATCTACCTAAAGTGCACAAACCTCTTTTACTGACAGGCTGTTCATCCTTCTGGGACCAGAGAAGAAAGGGGCGGGTCCTGCCAAGCACAGCCTCACCAAGTGGCTTTATGAGGCTATCAGACTGGCCTATTCGTCTCAGGGCCTTTTGTCTCTGCCAACCCTGAAAACTCATACCGGTAGACCTATGGCTGTACCTCGTGCTTAGCGTGCCTCAGCACCCCTTGTTGTGCAAGACCACTATGTGATCCTCAGTCCACACCTTTTCTATGCATTATCGCCGCGACGTGATCAGCACTGCCAATGCTTTAGTCATGTGGAAGTTGAGCGCAGTTGTACAACACTGACCCTCCTGGTTTCAGGATTGCTTCTTAGGGCCCACACCAAGATACTGCCTGACCACAGGAGCAGACACACAAAGGGGAATTATAATTTCCTTACAGTAATTCCAGTTGTAGGAAGACTCCATCCATCGACGGCTAGGCAGGCC
This sequence comes from Neoceratodus forsteri, assembly GCA_016271365.2. NCBI lineage: Eukaryota > Metazoa > Chordata > Ceratodontiformes > Ceratodontidae > Neoceratodus > Neoceratodus forsteri. Next base: position 20,836,396 of record CM028135.1, on the reverse strand, counting down.
CTCAGTTTTTCAATTCTGTATGCCTCATGATGAAAATCCTTCTGTCCTTTAGTACATAGTTCATCTAGTTCAGGAAGTAGTTGGGTTGCAGACTTGTTACCAACACATATATTATTTCTGTTGTACATTATGTTTAGGCTACAGTTTTGGACAGAGGGAGTAACTGAGGGTTAAGGAATAGGTGGTGTGTCCTCATACTCTCAGACTTTTTATCTGTCCCTGCTGAAAAGAAGACAGAGCATACCAAGATGCTGTCTGCCCATGGCTGGAACTCACACAAGACCAGAATTACTAGTATGGAAATTATAATTCTCCTGTCCTGCTTCCACCAGTTTTACAACTAGGTGGACTGAGGGCACAAGGAGGTCCAGCGAGCTGCTCAAGGTCACAAAGTAAGTACATGGCTGTGGTGGCATTCGAACCAGTCTCGCCTAGTTCACAGTTCAGTGCTTTGACCAGTATGCCACACTGCCCTTTCCATGGACTGAATGGTTAAGAATTTTCCCCCTGTAAATCTGTTAAGCAATGGCAGAATCGACCCTGGCAGAGCAGGTGGTTAGAAGGACTAAACACCAGGTGTAACAGACCAGCCCATAGATGCGGTGATGCACTGGGTTTGAATGCAATCCCAAGAGTACCACTATGTGGCAGACAGAGGGAATCATTTAAGGTGAAGCACTTGTTTCCCGGGAAGCAGGGTGCAGGCTACCCAGTGCCTGCACACCTCGATGGCCAACCAAACAGTAGCACTGGTTATTAAAGGCAGACGCTCACCTGGACTCTCGGCCAGAGTACAAGTGCTGCTGTGGTGACCCCACTGGTGGGGAGGAAGAAAAGACAACCACATGAGGAGGGGGAACAATCAAAAGGAGCAATGAGCTGTTCCAGTGGCACGGGGTAGCGCTGCCACCCGGCACACTGACGACCCACGATCGGGAGCAGTCTCTGGTTGCTGGGGGTGGTGGGGTGGGGTTCAGCATCTGATGGACAGCTCTGCTCTCCTGGGGAGGGAAGGCTTGTCAGCACCACCACAATAATGTCAACCTGGTGGTAGTGAGAGACAGGGCCTGCAGGAAGCGAAAAATCTATGGAACTCCGTGGTGCATGTGTGCTTTGTACACATCCCAGCTCAGGGGAACAGGACAGAAAACCTAGGTGGAGAATGGATGCGTCTCAGACTCCAGATTCCGCTTGTTCATCGTTCTGCAGCCCAGCTTTGGACTCAGACAGCAGGAGTTCTTTAGGTGTTTGCAACTCAGGCCTACTTTTCTCACACTCCCATTAACAGCATGCAGACCAAGCACTCACCCTGCCGCTATTTACTACTTCCTGTCATTCTTTAAAACAGGACTCTCCACGCACGTGATTTCACACATCTATAAAGCCCTTCATGACACCAAGGGGGATGATTCGCTGGAGGTGGCACTTAAGTGGGGAAGAAACTATGCATCAATTCTACCTCAAAGGACTGTCACCGAGCATGCTCGACTTCCTCCAGGGTGACTAGTTCACATTCATGGAAGAAGTACAGTTGGAATAATCGGTTCTGGTTCTTTAAGACAACATCCATCACTGCTCACTATTCCCCCACCTACTCAGCCTCCTGCTGGAGTAACTGCAAGGAGCTTTAGGGCACCCAGACCCATGTTATGTGGGCCTGTCTGCTGCTCTGCCCCTTTTTTGAAGAACTGGAGAAGGAGCTTACTGAACTCTATGGCAGACCTTTCTCCTTGACCAGGGAGCTGTTTCTGTTCCATCAACTCCCGAGGGACAGTAGTGACCCAAATACCAGGATCCTGTTCATTACCCTGCTCATTGTGGAAAAAACAAATAAAAAGAGCCTCTGGCTGAGTCCACAGCCCCCAGATCTTGTATCCTGATGCACACTAATGAGCCAAATATACACAAGGGAAATATTACTGTCTCCTTGATTAATTGTACAGAATGCTTTACCTCCAGATGGAAAGTGCAGTTACGCAAGAACTTACCATAACAGTAGATCTTCGAGAACAGCTCTTGCAGCAGGTTACACCATTAGGACAGAAGCCAGCAGGCACCAAGACCCCATGGAAATTTTCTAGCTAGCAGTATCCCCGCCCCCGACATCAGGTATCATACAAAAGGGCGCGGTCCCCCAGAATCCCCAGTTCTCTCGCTGGAGACTCCTGGCTGCTAGATGGCATCAGAAGTGGAGACTGAGGATCCACCTTCAAAGAAGGTATTCAGAGCAGTGTTACAAACACTTAATCCTAGGTAGTGACTTAACAGAACAACTCTACCTCCAGAGGGGATTACAGGAGGGAAACTACCCGCTGCAAGAGCTGTTCTCGAAGATCTACTGTTACGGTAAGTTCTTACGTAACTGTACTATCTTACTTCGAGAAACAGCTCTTACAGCAGGTTACACCATTAGAACCGACTCCCAAGCAATTCTGGAAATCCCTCTTAGATGGAAGAGGCTAGGTAGAGATTGCAAGTTGAACCAAGGCCTAGGACAGTAGTCCCTGAAAGACTGCAAGACCAAAACCAGCTCTTCTCCGTGAAGCAACATCCAGGCTATAATGCCTGATGAAGGTGTGCACGGTGCTCCAAGTAGCTGCTACGCAGATGGCTGGAGTGGACACGTTCTTCAAAGCAGCAAAGGAGGTGGCCACCCCCCTTGTGGAATGGCCCCATACCGAGCCCGGTAGAGGCTGGTTACGTTTTTGGTAACAGAACGTGATGCAATGCATGAGCCATCTCGAAAGAGATTGTTTGGAGACCGGAGCAACTAGCATCCTGTGGGCAAAGGAGACAAAAAGTTGATCAGATTTACGGTGTGGCCTGGTTCTGGTCAGATAGAATCTTAGACACCTATGCACATCGAGAGTGTGCAGCAAAGCCTCTCCTCTATTGTAGTATTTTGGAAAATACACTGGCAGGTGGATATCCTGATTTAGGGTAAGGGCTGATACCACCTTAGGTAGAAATTTTGGATTTGTCCTTAGGGACACCTTGTCCTGGTGAAAAACCAAATAAGGTTCTTTGCACATTAGTGCGTGTAGCTCAGAAATCCTTCTGGCCGAAGTGACAGCAACTAAAAATAACGTCTTCCATGCCAGAAGACGTAGCTCGCAATCCGTGGCTGGTTCAAAAGGAGGCAGCGTAAGCTGCTCCAGGACGAATGGTAGGTCCCACGGAAGAATGGGATCCTTAATCGGAGCCCTAAGGTTGAGAACGCCTCTCAAAAAGGCACGTGTGGATTCCAACTGGGATAAGGACCGCAGGCCTATAGGGGCGTGATAGCACAAAGGTGTACTTTTATCGAGGAGTAGGCCAAGCCTGCCTGAAAAAGGGACAGGAGATAGTCTAATACCAAACTCTCAGAACAATACAGTGGGGAAAGTCCCAGAGCTTGAGCCCAGAGACAAAATCTGCGCCATTTCATGGCGTATGTGGCATGAGTGGCCACTTTTCTAGCCGCTGCTAGAACATCTGCTACCTCTTGTGAGACCCCGTAGTGCATGACTGCTATGTCCCTAGGAGCCAGGCATGCAGGTTCAGAGAGCGAAAGTCTGGATAGACCAAGGAACCTTCCTCCTGGGACAGCAAGTGTGAGCTGATTGGCAGAGGCACCGGTGGCTCCCGAGAAAGTTGGTACAGCAGAGGGAACGAAATCTGCATGGGCCAAAAGGGCGCGATTAAGATCAGCATCGCTTGCTCTCTGTGGAGTTTCAGAAGAACCCTCTGGATCAACGGGAAGGGAGGAAATGCATAGAGAAACCTGCCCACCCAAGAGAGGGACAATGCGTCTCGCCAGAAAACACCAGGCCCTGGATCTAACAAGCAGAAATTCGGTAGTTCTGCGTTGGATGGGGACGTGAACAGGTCTAACTCTGGTGTCCCCCGTCTGCGAAACAGATCCTCTACGACCTCCTGGAGTAGTTCCCATTCATGGACTCTGGCCTGAGATCAGCTCAGACCGTCTGTGATAAAGTTGTCCACTCCTGGAACATGAACGGCAATAAGGTTTGCGCCATGTTGCAGAACCCAATCCCACACCCTCATGGCCTCCCTGCAAAGAGGGTAGGAATGAGTGCCTCCTTGTTTGTTGAGGTAATACATCACTGCGGTATTGTCCGTTTGCAGCAACAGAGTAGCCGATGGAATCTCAGATTGGAAAGCCTGCAAGGCATAAAGGACTGCTCTCATCTCCAAAATGTTTATGTGAAGATGAGCTTCCTGGGACGTCCATGAGCCCTGAGACCTGACCCCGTCGAGGTGCGCCCCCCAACTGGACCCCGAAACGTCCTTGGAGAGTGTTACAACCAGAGATGGTGCAACAAAGGGGACTCCCAACAACAGGTGCTCTGGGTCGAGCCACCATTGCCAATCCCAGATGACTGCATTCGTGATCCTGATTGGATGCTGCAGATGGTCTTGCTTCTGATCCCACTGCACCCATAACATCCACTGGGTCACCCACATGTGGAGATGGGCTAAAGGGACTGTTGCAATGGCCGCAGCCATGTGACAGAGCAGGTAAAGGACCAGTCTTGCTGGGACGGTCTTCTTCACCAAGATATCCCTTTATGAGGGATCTGATGTGCTCCACTCTGTCCTGGGGCAAAAAAGCTTTCCCCTGCGCCTATGAACTGCAGTCTCTGAGACGGAACCAGGTACGACTTCTCCCGACTAATGGTGATGCCCAAGGACCCGAAGAGGGAACGAGTACAGTGGATCGTGGACATCAGAGCCTCCCAAGAGGGGGCCATGAGGAGCCAGTAGTCCAGGTAGGGGAACACGTAGTGGCCTTGTCTCCTGAGAGCTGCCACTATGACTGCCATGCTCTTTGTGAACACCCAAGGTGCCGAGGACAGCCCGAAAGGGCATGGGACATATTACACACTGGTTCCGGCACCATCAGGGATCGGGGGCAAGGGAAATTAACAATAGTTTAATTATCTGCACCATCAGGGCTGGGAGGTGGGCAAGGCTAGTAACAATATTATAATTACTGGCACCATCGGGGATAGGGAAGGGGCAAAGGATATTACCAATATTATGCTTACTACTGGCAGCATCGTGGATCGGGGAGGGGTGCATGGGAAATCTTAATACCAGTACTGGCACAGGGTGGGGTGAGTGAGAAATCTTTATTACCAGTACTGGCACCATGAGGCATCAGGGTGGAGGGCCTCCATGGTCTAGAGCAGGCGCCAAGGCTGCCCAGCGGCTTGTGGCGAACACTCTCAGTGCGCCATCTGTTTGGCGCCCGGCCTCAGCTAGGCCCTTGCAAAGAAAGCTATAGACTGGGTAGATAGGCAGACACTTGGAGGAGCGCGTGCGAGGCAGAACGTACACCGGGCCCTGTGGCGCTACGTACGCCCCGCCTAGGGGACCAAAATTACAGGAGGAAAAAGGCACCGGAGCTGCAGAATGAGGGTTGGTCCGCGGCGCTGCCCCTGCGATGGGCAGTAACCCTTCCAGCACCAAATCCGGAGATAGGCGGGTTGAGGGATCCCTGCCGCCCCACCACGGGGGGGGGGGGAGGGCAAGCCGTGGGGCAGCTGGAAGGGTAGGCTGCGAGCGGAAGACAGGGCTGGTGGATCAGACAGGATGCATTGCCGTCAGGGACCAGGCGGATAAAGAAATAAACTAAAAAAAAAAAAAACTTGTTTTCCCTCATACAAACCTCCTCGACCTGTAACATAGAGGGTGGGCTTTTTTTAATACCAACTGGAGAGTATGGGTTGTTGTCCTTCAACCAATTTTTTTTTTTTAAATGATCAGACGATATGTAACCATCAATTGTATAACGCAGTACTGCATTCATTTGCTGTAGACCTTTGAATAGTCCAATAAAAATTACAGTAAGAAAAAAAAATGGATGGTGAAACCGATGTAAATGACACACTGCAGGCCAGCACCCTACCCACACCACTGGCAAGACCCTGACCGGCCAAGCTAGATGTGTGTTTCCGGGACTTTGGGGGGGGAGGGGTGACAGGAGCTGGTTGCTGGTGGGGGGCAGTGGAGACAGATGCTGAAGGAAGCCTAGCCTGCCCTCATGTTGGAGGACATTTATGGAAGGGGGATAAAAAAGACCAACAAGAAAAGGGTGACTTTTCTTAAATTAAACAGAGGTAGCACTACCGCTCATGGTGCAGTCAACCTGGGTTTGGAAGCAAACCTGGAGTATCAGAAACATCGGGGGACTGAACATCCCAGGACTGCTCTCCTTACCGGGGGGGGCTGGCACTTGGCGGAAGTTGGAAGAAAGGCAGTTTGGGACCTCCTGAGAGCACAAAGGCATGGCATTCGTCAATACATGTCACATGGGAGCATGTGTCATGCATCATGAGGACACTGCATGCCATACCTTCTCAGAGAGGAAATGCAGGAAAAAACTCAGCAGGATGTTGCCAGACACCCACAGAACCTGAGCCCAACTATCCAGGCCACCCAGCAGAACTGGATCCTGCTCGATGGTGGGGGCTGGGGAGATCCGTCGACCCTGTGAGGAGGTTAGGGCTGGGGAAAGAAAGCTGGTAGGCAAGTCCTGGCGATCGTAGGGGTGATGGGGCAAGGGTGTCTGGGGGATGGGGACCAGCTGGAGGGGATAAAAATAAACAAAACAAAAAAAAAAAATACCAAAACAAATACTGGTCTCTTCATGCTGGCCTGATGGGGCAGTGGTGGGCTCACTGTTTGCTATGCTGGTGACCTGGGTCTAAAGAATGACCTGGGTTTGCTTGGGTAAAGGGAGGATCAGATGTCCCAGGGATAGCTCTCCTCCCTCGGGAAGGGGGACACGGCATTCTGCTGTTCATCTGCTGCCTAATGGAGGCCAGCAGCACAGTGGAACCACAGTAAGGGGAGGGAAGCCGCCACATGTCGGCACGCATGTACGTCAGCTCATCACTGCACCCTGACACTGTTGGGGAGAAACAAACAGGAGCTGGAGGAGAAAGCCTTGGCCCCCTGTTGCATCAGCACACCCAGCAGGTCCACACCCGATCAACATAGCAGGTACCCACCACTATCGCGATCCAGGGTAAGTGAACGATAACCATAAGTCCATGAGAAGGTGGGCAATGGGGATGAGGGGGTGCCATCAGGGGAGTCTGGGAATGAACAAAAAGCTTAGTTAAAAAATTAAAAAAAACACTTCAATTTCAAGCACTGCTCACTAACCTGACTATTTGGCCTACAGTGAACTTGTCCAGCGGTGATGGCAGGTACTTATCCTTCAAGTCAAAAACACTGGCTGTACCAGTCTGACCAAATGGGAGGGCCAGAGTCAGGCCAGTATTTGGAGTCACCTTCTTCACTGCACCCAACACAACAGCTCCGCAAACAAGAGAGTGAACACCTGTAAATAGCAAAGGGGGACAACTGGACACTTAACTTAGACAAGATGACCTTGCTTAGAGGCCACTGTACAGTATGTGCATGCAGAAATGTAATAAAACATAACACACATTACCATGACACTTTGTTTAAGGCTGTTGTACATGCAACAAGATACACAATACAGCATAACAACATTTTGTGTAATATGCAATATAACTGGATGCAAGATGTGCAAGATCATGCACACAGGTAAGAGGAATCCTGAAGCCACCTGTAGGTTGGGAGGGGAGTTGCTGGCAATCATAAGGAAAAGATCATCATCACAGATGACCTGAAATCATCCAAGCAGACCACTAAAGCAGTAGGTAAGGCTAGAGGGATGTTGGGGTGTATTAGTAGGGGTATCACAAGTCTGGAAGGCCAGGTGGGTGAGACCCAGCAGTGGGCATGGGGTCCAGGTGCAGTTGCCTACCCAGCAAAGCTGGTTGTTTCCTTGTTCTGTTGCACTCCTCCCCCTCCTGATGTGGAGTGCAATGACGCCATGGCACATGGCAACCCTGCCGGCATCTGCCACGCTCCCCCATGTCTTTTTGCTCACTTTCTGCAGCACCCCCAGTCTCCACTGGGGGTCGCTGGGATGCCGGACAACCCTGTAACCCTCCCCCTAAGAGAGGAGAGCAGTCCGTCAGATACTCAATCCTCTCCCTCCCTCCCCTGGTGACCCCTGGCACCCGAGCTCACTCCCGAACTCAGGTCGCCGGCGTAGCACAAGGTGTGGCGTCCAGTGCCTAAACCCTTAGCGCCACTGGGCCGGCGCATTCAAACATCTTAAGGGCATTAACAAGGTGAAAGAGTCTAACATGTTTCGATATAAGAAAAACAGCAGGACAAGAGGACACAGCATGAGATTAGAGGGAGGCCGATTAAGGCGTAATGTGAGGAAGTTCTTTTTCACAGAAAGGGTGGTGGATGCATGGAACAGCCTACCTCAGAAAGTGGTGGATATGAATACAGCTCAGGGCTTCAAACAGGCATGGGATAGGCATAAGGGAGCAATACAGATGAGTATGAATAGATAGGCCATTGACAGAGTAAAGGCCTATGGCACATTCATAAGGTAGGAAAAAATGGGCAGACTGGAAGGGCCTCGTGGTCCTTATCTGCCGTCAATTTCTGTGTTTCTATGCCCTGTACTGCTTCATTAGGTAGGGCCACTAAGCTAAGAACTGGACCAAACCTGCAAGACACTGCATGAATTCCTCCCTGGACTAAGAAATATGTTACTCACCTTTAACCATAGTTCTGCTAGTCATATATGGTTCACACTCCAACTCGGACCATTCTACTGGATACAGCTGAGTCACTAGGTGTCTTTAAACTAAGTTCCTACCACCACCCATGGTGGTATCATCTGGCACTATCCTTTCAACATTAGATCTTGGACACTGGAAGCAGGGATCCTTGCATCACTTGACTTGGTTGTGTGGATGTGAACCGTATACCACTTGTATAACTATGGTTACAAGTGAGTAACCTTTATTTAAAACATCGTGGACAAAGATCACTGTCTGCAGACAGACAGACTACTAGCAGAGGGTGGGATGAGGGCGAAGATGGTACACCCTATTTGGCAAACAGTTACTGATGACTGAGGTCCAACTGAAGCTTCACGACAACAGAGTACGTTGACACCACGGTGAGAGGAGTATGCATGCTTTTGCTTAGGTTACAGCCTTACATTTCTCCTCAATGGGGATATTCCTGGACGCAACCACAGAAGTAGTAGTACGTCTGACTGAATGACCCCTAAGCCCCTTGGGTGACTCCTTACCAGCCAACCTACTGCAGAAACTGATGCAGGATGTGATCCACCGTGCAAGCATCCATTCTGCTGCCAGTCTGCCACGCACAGCTTCACCGTATGTGACAAACAGCTCGCAAGTTTCCCCACAAATTCCCACCATGCATTCTTTACAACTGGATAGCACCCTCCACAGGTCCAGGGTGTGATGCCTGTGAATGGCATCCAAAGTCAGATTATTAAAATAAACTAGGGGGATGCTCACCTGGTTAATGTGGAACTCCAACACAATCTTTGGGAAGAATTTTGTGTGGGGCGGAAGACCTTGTCCTTGTGGAAGGCAATATAGGGAGACTACCTTTCTGGCTAACTAAGTAGCTACCAAGAAGGTGGTCTTCCACAACAAATCTGACATTTCACACTTGTGCAGAGACTCAAAAGGACAGCCCTTGAGCACAGCCAGTACCACTCAACAGGTCCCATGGAATGGGACTCCTGGGGTGACAGAAGTGGTGGTTTGCACACCAAAGGGAACAAACGATCCAGGTCTTTGAGAAACCATTCAACCACATCTTCCTCCACCACTGTCAGCCTACTAGTCCATGCCCGGTATTCAGAGATGGCTGCCAGGTGCATCTTTAGGGTCCAGGCTCACAGTACCGACTGTGACTTGGACCAATGGTAGTCAAGGATTGTGGCCACTGTGCAGGTGAGAGGGTCAAGATCCTTCCCATGGCACCAGACTGAGAACTTCTTCCACTTAAACTGTATGCTTTGTGAATCAACTCCTTTCGGGATGCCTCACCCACATGGAGAATGCTTTCTGAGAGCCCCAAGGCTTGAAACTCCAGCTGAGAACTAGGCCAAGAGGTTCAGAGGATGGCGGTCCAGGTGCGTGACTATCCCCAATTGTCTCAACAGCAGGTCAGGGTGGAGAGGCAACCTCAATGGGAGCCTGCTGCTGGGGGGAGGAACAGAACAGCCTCAGTTTTCTGTTCTCTGAAGAGGCAAACAGGTCCACCAGAGGGGTGCCCAACTGAGAGAACAGCTGGTCTATCACATCCTGGTGCAGGGACCACTCGGGCAACATCTTTCTGACCAGGCTGAAAGTGGGTGTCAGCTGGTTGCTTTCTCCCACAGTGTGAATCACCAGAATGACCTGCAGGTTATGCACCAGTGACCAAGTATGGACAGCCACCTGACGCAATAAAAAGGAAAGGGTCCTGCCCCGCTTATTTAGGTAGAGCATGGTGGTCATGTTGATCTGTCTGAATCTGAATGACTTGACCCAAAATCAGTGGAGTGAATTCCATCTGAGCCAAATGCACTACAAGGAGCTCTAGCAGGTTGATGTGGAACTGGGACTACCAGGGTAACCAGAACCTGTGGGTACTGTGGTATCCCAGGTGAGCTCTCCACCCCATCTTCGTTGTCAGGATGACAGATGGCTCAGGGCAGACAAAAAGAATTCCATCCTCCACATCCTGGGTACACAGTCACCATTCACTTCTATCCCACACTGGCTGGGTCACCCAGTCCAGCTGGTATAACTGACTGTGGGGCTCAGACCACTGGAGCCCAGGATTCACTGGAAGGGGCGCATTCGCAGTGTGCCCAATGAACTATGTTGGTCAATTCAGCCATGTCCCCAGCAGCTGGAGGAATTCTCAAACTGGGTGTAATTGCCCAAACCCGAAATGAACAGGCAAAGGACAAGAGGAGAAGGGGAGGAGGCAGGAGGGGCTGTGCTGTATGTGAGGGAGGGTATTAAGGTGACAGAAATGCAAGAGAACCAGGGGTTAAAGGAGGGGCTGGAGGTAGTAGTAGTTATAGTATTGGTTTGTGGTGTCCTTTCCTGGAGGCTCAAGGCACCATTACATAAAACAGGGCCTAACACTAGTCAGATCTCTAACTCATTCTAAAATATAATAAAATAAATAATAATAATAATAAATAGCCTAAATGCTTACTAGATAATTAAAAAGAGGCAATATAGATGTTACAAGACCACCCCAAAAGCCTGCTGAAATAAGTAAGTCTTCAGGCTCCTTTTGAAGGCCTCCACTGAGGGGCACCCTCTCAAAGCAATGGGTAGAGAGTTCCAAAGGACCAAGCCTGCTACTTTAAATGCCCAGTCCCCTAATGTCTTCAACCTAGGCTAGGACTGGGCAAGATAGCTCATAAGGATGCAGAAGTTCAGCTAGGTAGCCTAGGCTCAATCCCTGTAGGGCCTTATAGATCAAGGGGCCCAATTTAAAAGAGATACGCCATTTGACCCCCCAGCCAGTGTAGGTCACACAGCACCGGTGAAATCTGGCACAATCTTGATAGGCCTGTTACTAACTAGGCCGCTGCATTCTACAGCAGCTGCAGGTGTCGTAGCGTACCTCCACTGACCCCAAGATAAACAGTGTTACAAGAGTGGAGTCTCGAGGTCACAAGCTCATGTACCAGTGTGGCTATGCCGCCATGTGGGATAAGGAACCTAATCTGGTCGACGTACTGTTGGCCACCCTGAAGACAGGAGCCAGAGCCACCATTCGCACTGGGGTGAAATACAGACGTCCAGCACAGGGAGTGGGAACTGGAGAAGGCAATGGGGGAAACCATCAGCAGAACTGCAGACAAAGGGGGGTGCTACTCTGGGGACTTCAGTTTGCTGGATGTAGTTTGGAGCCTCCCAGCTGTGGCCCCGGCTAGAAGCAGGGACATCCTAACCTCCTTGTACGGGATATTTCTCAGGTAACTAGTCAAGGAGCCCACTCGTGGTGGGGCAATACTGGACCTGGTACTCACAAATGGGGACAGTATTCCAGACATCAAGGAGACAAGCCACCTAAGGATCAGCGATCACCGTACACAGTGCGATGCAACTCCCTGTATCCAATAACTCTGTCTGAAGTCTGAACCATCCATTGCTTAACCCGATACAAAATGGCACACCCAGGGTACAATAAGTTGACACAAGCATGGCAGCAGAGGCAAACCACACAAGGACGGGGGCATCCTGGACTTCAAGAGGGCAGATTTAAAAAAAATGGGTGAACCCCTCAGAGTTGACCTAGCGGGGGGGGGACTGCCTGGGTGGGATGGAGAAACAGTGGGGCAACTTAAAGGATCACAGAGCAAAGGCAACAAAACTCTGCACGAAAGAAGTGAGCAAGAACAGGAGGAAAAAAAAAAAAAGACACCACTAAGGTTCTCCAAAGAAATGGCTGCAAAGGTAAAGGCTAAAAGGGTAGCTTTCAGGAGGTACAAAGAGACATAGGGGGTGTACCAGGAAAGGTGATGACAGGAACAGAGGTGCAAATGGAGGAAAGTATAGCCAAAGAGGTAACTAATGTGGACAAGACCATTTAAAGGTGACCGGGGGTTGTGAGGATAAGGTGGGCGGGGGAGACTGTGCAGAAGAGGTCAGGAAAATGCCGAAATCCTGAACAGATGCTTCTGTATAGCCTTCACAGTGGAACGGGCAGGGAGGATGACCATATAAAAAGGCAGGAACACTGAGGGCGGGAGGGAGGCAGACAAGTCCATTCACAGAAGAGAGAGTCTTGAAGGGACCTACAAATCTGAAAGGGGATAAAGCTATGGGACTGACCAGGGTACACCCAAGGCTGCTGAGGGAACTCAGGGAGGTAATGGCTGCACCTCTGACAGCCCTATTCAACTACTCACTGGTCACAGGAGTGATTCCAGAGGACTAGAAGAGGGCAGAAGTAGTCCCACTTTATAAATGCGGCAGCAGCCTGGATATGACTGGAAATCATGTATTCTGGGATACTGTGATTGTACCTCTCTCTGGTCATATGAATAAAAGAACACCCTTATGTTAATTGGGGTGGCTGTCAGGTAGGTCATTTTGAAATACTGATTAGAAAAAGTCTCTACATTCAGGAATGGACAAACCATATATTAGATATTCTCAAAATAGAAAAACTAGCTCTATCACTAAAGGATCAATCAGCCAAGTTTGATAAAAAAATGGGGTACTTTAGTCCTTGCCTTGACTGCCTCCCCAAAGACAGACTCATTAGAAACTGGTTGGGCATAAATATGGACTAGAAGCCCCTGACAATAACATCTCAACAATTAGTACCCTCTTTAAAGACCTTATGTCTAAACGTGCTTAGCAAATTTGACTACCCTTCGCGTCCCTCTTTTCTATCTTCCCTGTACTGTCGTATGTCCTAGATTAGAGCAGGTCATGGCAAGCTTGCAAAATCTCATAATATATACCATTTTTTACAGACGTACTCTCTTTTCTGTAACTGGACTCCTTTGAAAGTTGTCGTGTAATATCTGTGAATTACTCTTGGATGGTAAGGTGTGACTTCTCAAGTTTATCTTAAACAATGAATAAGTTCTCCTGTTTAGATTTTTTACTATTGATACATTTAGAATTAGATTTAAATTGGCAGTTATCACATTTGTTTAACTGAAGTATAGTATATATACTGTTTGTCCTGCAGTAATGTGCTCTTTTTGCTTGAAGTTGTATGAATACACTTTTCTGTTTTGTTTTATGTTTGAAAAGTTTTCAATAAAAATATATTGACAAAAAACTAAATGAATAAATAAATAAATGTAGCAGCAAAGAGGAGGCTGCCAACTATGGGCCGGTCAGCCTGACGACAGTGGTGGGGAAGTTAATGAAGACTCTTCTAAAAGAAAGGCTAGAGGAGTATCTTGGATCCAGTAGGGAAGGTCATGTCAGATGAACTGATCAATTTGACTGGGTGACCACAGAAATTGATCAGGGTGGGGCGGTGGATGTGGCCTATTTCGACACTGTTACCACAAAGGATGCTTATAAGGAAACTGGGAAGTTTTGGGGTGGGTCCCAAGGTGATAAACTGCGTACAAAATTGGTTGATGGATAAGCGACAGAGGGTGGCGGTAAATGGCACTCACTCTGGGTTGGGGAGAATGACCAGTGGGGTACCTCACGGTTCAATATAGGGACTTCATAAGTGAAACTGCGGAAGAAATGGAAGGGAATGTATGCCTCTGCAGAGGACACTAACATCTGCAATAGGGTAGACACTCTGGAGAGGGTGGAAAGAATGTGTCAACACCTGAGAAAATCTGAGGCATGATCAAGAGTATGGCAGCTAGATTTTGATGTGAAAAAGTGCAAAAACTGCAACTAGGGCACATAAACCTAGAGGCAGAGTATAAAATGGGGGAGATGTATTGCCTTTCACTAAACAGGAAAATGACTTTGAAGTAACCATATCTGATGACCTCAAGGTGGCAAGACAATATGACAAGCCATTACGAGGGCCAGTGGGATGCTGTGGTGCATAGTGATGGGTATCACCAGCAGAAGGGGAGAGGTGGTGTTACCACTGTATGGATCGTTGGTGAGAACCCACCTGCAGTACTGTGTCCAGTTCTGGGGACCACATCTCACAAACAACATGGACAGGGCAGAGGCTGTCCAGAGGAGGACAACTAAAATGGTGCAGGGGCTGCATCAAAAGCCCTATGAGGAGAGCCTGAGGAATCTCAATATGTACACAATGGAAGAGAGGAAGGAGAGAGGGACATGACAGACCTATACATACATCTCACAAGGGTGAATAAGGTACAGGAGGGGAATTTTTTCAGAGGCTGGTAGGGTTACATTTAGGAGGGAAGTGAGGAAGTATGTTTTCACTTAAAGAGTGATGGATGCCTAGAACAGTCTTCCAAAAGAAGTGGTGGGTGCGAAAACAGTGGTGGCCTTCAAGCATGCATGGGATAAGCACAAAGGACTCTTGGTAGGAAGGCAAGGGGGTTTGGAGGTAGCCATAGATCAAGTGCAGTCTGCAGTGACAGTAAAGCCGGGGGAAAATAGTCAGACTAGGTGGGACAAGCAGTCTTTATCTGCTGACAAATTCAGTGTTTCTTTGCAATCTCTTCCACTTGCAACTGTAAGTTTTGCATGACACCTCCAGAACTTTGAGAATGTCTTCAAAAAACACAAGTACCAGTCAGCCCGGAGAGCTCAGGCTCTCATGCCTTGCCTGCCGCCATGCCGGTGACCTAGGTTTAGGAATGAACCTTGGCTGCTAAGGGGTCGGCTGGGGGAAGAGGATCGAGTGTCCCAGCAGACACCCTCCTCCTCCTCCTCCTCCTCCAGGGGGAGGGCAGCCTGCTGCACAGCAAAACCGCCACCTAGGCGCCATGGGTGGTGGTGCGACCAGGAACAGCACTTCCAGTGGGAGACGCTCTTGACAGTGAAGACGTCAGCATGTCCAACAACATGCGTACAATGCAAGCCGTCACCTCCACAGAGCATCCATGGGTACAGGGAAACAGAACACTGAAAAAACCTCTGGCAGCAAGACGAATCCCCATGACTCCTCAAAGACCCCACACCGCGTACTGGGCACATTACCACTACACTGCGCATGCCATCCAGAGGAGGTTTGGGGAACCCTGATGGCCCCACAACAGAGGGAAGCTGTGGAGGAACAGATGGATCCTCAAGGTAAGTCCCAGAGATGGCAGGTGATGGCATTGGGGGAGCCACAGGGAGGCAGAAGGAGGCCAGCCAGGCAGGGGGAGACAAGAAAACCCAAGTGCCTGGAACTCTAACTGCTCAGGATCCCAGCTGTTAGGTGCTGGGACTGCTTGTCTGAATGCATGAGCAACCCCCCAACTCCGCTCACTTCATGAGCAGGTCCACACAAAGTGGGAGTAACCGTGGTGGCTTGCTGCTGAGGAGATGCAGGTACTAGACCTGGCAAGGCCAGGCCTTATGATATCAGGATCGGGATGCCTGGTCCCTCTGCGCCTTCAGGACCACATTGTGTGGAAGAAGAAATGATGGGAAGGAATACAGGAGACCTCCAATCCAAGACCAGCAAATGTGTCCTCGGGCAGGGTACCCAGCTGAGGGGGACGGGCACAAAACAGACTGAGCTTCCCATTTCCTCAGGGGGCAAACTGGTCCACTGTCACTGTTCCCCAAATAAAGAAAACCTAGGATAGCAGCAGTAGGTGCAGCAATCACTTGTGCGACCTCTCTCTCACATGATATAGTACACCCGCATGCAGTGTTTTTTGCTCCTGCTACCTGGATCACCATGGGGTCTGCTTGTAGCAAGCGAGCCAGGGACTATGTCCACAACACCTGCTGATGAAGCTGAAAGTAGTGCATGCTGCACTACTTGTTCAGGTACAACATGGTGGTCACGTTTTCAGTGTTGGCTTGGACAACCAAGACCTTGACCAATGGCGTGAACTCCAACAGTGCCAAGCATACTGCCCTGAGTTCCAGCAGACTGATGTGCATTCTGGACTTGTTCAGTGACCAGATGTCCTGTGGCCCTAAAGGTGCACTCCTCCGCAAAACAGAGGCGCTTCTGTTTTTAGCGTGACAAGGGCTGCAGCTAGACAAAATGGATTCCCTCCAAGAGGTTTGGTGGGACAGCCATCATAGACTGATGGCATCCTGCATCTGCTGGGTCACTAGAACCAGCAAGTCCAGCCCAGAGTGTCTCCTGGACCACTGGCACCCCAGTTCTCACTGGATGATTCTGACACAATGGACTACTGCTGTGGTAGAAGCCAAGAAGCCCAGGAGCTTGAGGAAATTCTGGACCAGGCACAGTTGCCCAAACTGAAACATCAGGCAAAGGATAACAGATCTTTGAACCCACTGGTAGGCAGGCACGCTCTGGCTTGCAGCAAGTTTAGCTCAGACCCCATGAACACAATCATTTTTGGAGTTAGACCGGATATCCTCAGATTGATCAAAGGACCCTGCCGCTGGATTGCCTTGATAGCCACGTCCCTGGCCCACTCAATGTCCTGCAAGGAAGTGCTCATAAGAAGCCAGCCATCGAGGTACAACACCTAGATAAAATGTGCATCTGAGGAAAGTTGCAACTACAGACAGTCACTTGGTAAACACCCTGAGGGCCAACGAAACGATGAATGGCATGGCTCAAAACTGATACAGGGTTCCATCTACTCAGAATCTGGAAAGCAGTTCTGTGTAAAGAATGGATGAGAAAGTATGAGTTCTGTATGTCATGGGAGCAGAACTATGCCCCGGCCTACAGGGTCAGTAGATTTGAGTCTGCATTAACATATGGAACTTTCGTTGGCAGATAACCTGTTCAGGACTCCCCAGATCCAAAGGTGAGACACCATCCCATCCCCTTGGGTACCAGAAGGTATCAAGAGACCCTTTCTTACTGCTGTGGCTAAGGCTTGGCACCACTGGCAGTTATCCACGTTGTGGGTGATCCACAGAAAGTGGAAGCTGGCTTCAAGTCTGGCACTAACCAGCACAGTAAAACTACAAAGCATACAACCCCATAAAACCCTGGCTTCTTACTCTGGTCCATAGCATTCAACAGAGCAGTGAGCTGGAGTTGTGTTGTACACAATGAGTCAAAAAAAACTGTAGACAAATCATCAAATCATTCAAAACAGCCTGGCAACATAAAGAAAACCTCATCTGTGAGTAGCAGGAGTTGGGGCAGAGCTGGAGGACCGCATGACTGGCTGGTAAGACTATTCTGATGACCAAGCATGCTCAGTGGAAGACCAAGTATGGATGATAGTGAACAGACTCTAGGTAGTTAGAGGTTCTTATTTCTAGAGATCAATTTTGTAACATTGATGGGTAGGTGAGCCCCCCCCCAAAAAAAAAGCAGTTCTTGGTGTTATTCCAAACATGAAACTAAATGGAGCAGCCCATTTCAGTGTATGATGTCAACTCATTAACTCGCATAACAAAACCTTACCTGTGAGCGAGAGATTAAGGCGGGTCTCTGGAGAGCCTGGACCAATCACAGTTGCTGCCAACACCTGGCCTGGCTTATAAAGTTTCTCAGGATGCTGTAGGTTCTGGAATTATAACTCAAAAAAACTCTTAAAATTGTACAACATTTCCAGCCAGCTAACAGATCATCATGCACTGCAGACATTTTACAACTGATCTACATGTGCGCTTTGTTAATCTGGAGTTCAGGAGCTGAGCTACAGGAAATGTGTATTGTATTTTCATGCTGAACAAGGAAGGACCACTTTTGGGTTTCATTTTTTTAATTTGCAAATTTTGCGTTTTCTCCCTGATCCGGGACCCAGCAGACATGTGGAGAGTCTGTGGCCTCACACACACACACACACACACACACACACACACACACACGCGCACACACATGCTTACACCACACACACACACACACACACACACAGGGTACCAGCTCAGTCCCTTCAGCCCCACCTTAGCAATCACTGCAGTCCCTCCGCCACGTTTCCCATTGGACCTCCACCTGATGGGAGTGGAACTACGGTGGGGGGGGGGGGGCAAGCAACCTCCCCTGGGAGAGGAGAGATGACTTTTGGCTGCTCAGTCCTGCTCCCCCCCCATGCCGGCTCCCAGACGACCTGAGGTCATTCCCGAACCTGAGTCACCGGCGCGACGTTAGGCGAGGCATCCAGTGCCTCAGCGCCACCGGGCAGGCCACTTTTGGGCTTCAAATTAAATCTGGCTTTATTAACAATCTTCCAGGAGGGTATGGCAGTTCACACAGCTCACAGACTGCTCCCTCCCACTCTCTAATTTTAGACTGAAGACATACCTGCCCTTGAGTTTCCCAGCCTGTGACCACTGCCCCTCCCTCTCCCAGTCTTTGCCCATCTACACGTTCCCCATCATCATTTGTCTTAACTCCCACAACAGGGATGGAAACCTGTAATGACCCAATGGTCAAATACTAGTAGATTTTGTATCAGGCTACTAACATTTTCCTTTTATTAGCCCTGTCAGCTGGTGCTAGAGGTAACCTTCTACAAATACACCAGCTGGGCCAGTGGAATGTGCGTGTCCAATGGATTTCTTAGTCACTAGACTTGCTGGCTAGAAATTTTGACCCCTGCCATAATTTTCAGTTTCCCATAAGGACTTCCTCACTTCGAAATGTATAAACCCAGGTCATACAGAGATACAGTCACTGTGCAAGAACTTCCCTAGACCATAAATTTTCTTTTTACATCACGATTATCTATTATTTCCTTCCATCCATCCATCCCTCCCTCCCATAAGAAAATATTGTTTTCCATGTTGCTGCCTGGTGCAGTTTGCATACAAGAACACTAAATATAAACTTTGGAAACACCTCTGAAAGCAGAGCATGTAATGTAACAGGGACTAAAGATCAAAAGAGGGTCCCCACAGAGGTCGATCTTACCCCCTTTGTTTACAATATCTGTTAATCTCCTGCCTCTTGCATAAACGCTCACCAGCGTAAGGACCTATGCTGATGACAGTCATTGCTGCCTTACATAAAAATTTTGAAGTGTTGGAACAAAATTTGAGAGACAACTGGGAACATTCAGAATTAGTTTTCCTAATCTGGTCTTATGTTAAATTTTAGGAAAACTCAATGCATGTGTTTTCAAGCATCTTTGAAAAGAGAACCCCTGAGATTAATTTGGTCACTCTTAGCGGAACAAAAATTCTAAACATTAAGTTATATGAACACCTTGGGGTTCACTTAGACAATCATTCGAGCGATTCACATCATGTAACTACAGTAGCTACCAAACTATTAGGAGCCTTGTGTACGATCAGCCTACTTTCTAAGCCAGATAAGAGTGAATATAGCTCAGACGATATTGTTCCCTTCATGGCAGCCTGCTCTACTACTTTGAGAATAAATTCTTAATGCTGTATACCACAAAAATGCAAGATTTGTGCTTCACTGTGAACCACTGGAACATCACTGCACTACGTACAATAAACTAGGATCGCTCCCTTTGACTGTCCGGGCTGCAAGTAACACATAATATATTCAAATTCAATACATTCACTGCACATTTCGCCCCTAGAGCCTGGAACTCTCTGCCATCTCCTCTTAGGGAGTATTTTGTTTGACTGAAACCCGGACAATAATCTTGCTCCTGGATTCTCAGGCCATGACCGACCTTGATTATGCACCACTGCTTTTCACTTACCCCACACCAGTTTTCCTTCAAGATTACCGGTACTTAGTTCTCTGCACCCCTTAAAAAGAAATGCACAGAGTTCTCTTCTCTGACCCCTTCTTTACCTGCTCATTAAGGGACATCAAGAGCAGCTCAACTTTTCCTTTTATATCCCCAGTAATGTCCACTTCTAACCATTTCTTCACTGTGTTGTACTGCAGAAAAAAGAACCCATGTTTTTATTAGTATTGGACATCGAGACAGCCTGCATACATGGTTGTCAGAATAACTTACAAGTTGTTCAGTACTAAACAGAGAGAAATCCGATTCATATGTTTGTATTTTAATGACACATACTCAAAAGATTTAGCCTAAAGAAGGCTGAAGCACGATATGATCACGGTGTTCGGAATACTACTAAAAGGAATAGACAAGGTGGGGCATACAGAGCTGTTTGAGCTGGTGAGTGCAAGTGGAACCAAAGGACAGATACTCAAACTGGGTATAAGGTGAGGTGACAGGATAAAATGAAACATAAGAAAGCATTACTTCATATGGAGAGTGGGGTTAACATGTATTATTAAAGGGGTCTGCGAAATTAAGCATATTGATGGCTCTGAACATTCTACATTCCTTATGTTAATCTTTTAATTAATACCCTAGCAGAGTTCCATCACATTCGCAGTAATTTTGAATTAAAATTCCTAACATTATCAAGTTCTGTTTTTGGAACTTTCAGCCGCCATCAGCGCCTCCTCGAGCAAAGTAAGCCCCCCCAATAGATGCATATAGTTAGGGCATACAAACAATAACATGTACTTTATTATGCATTTTAAAGCTCTCTCCTTCAGACTGCCCGAATACTACAGCACATTCTGCCCTCACTGACATGCCTATGTCTAACTTTCTTGGCGTACCAGTCCTCTGCCCTCCGTGTCTCAGAGAACAGACACATAACCGCAAAAAACAGTTAACAGCAGCTACTGCGGTTTCTCATCTTGGAATTTGTTACAGCTGGGGTGGGGGAGGAACTAGTTTGGAGGAGGGCCTCCAGCCCAAATACCACAGTGCCATTGCAACACTTGAGGAGTTCACACTGAGGGCAATGCGTACATATATTAACAGCATACAAAGTAATTCACGATTGCCTGTAATTCTTGATCTTCTTAGATGAAGTCTCCACCAGTCATTCACACTAATGGGACTATGCCGGAGGTGCTAGGACCCCGTGAGGGCCAAATATCTTCAGGAGGGCTGGCACCGGGATAGGATCACACATGCGCGGCACTGCAAGACTAGCTCGCGCCCGTATAGGCTATCTCAGCATCGACCCTCAAACCGCCTCAGTACCTTTTCGACTAAGGAGGTGCAGCGTAAACTAATGAAAGAAAACCTAACATTAACTTCCTGGCCTATGAAGGCCTGGATGACCCATGTAAGAAGGGTCAATTCAACAATGTCTTCACAGCCTGAACCACAAGGAAGTGAAGATCAAAACAGAACGAGTGAGCTCGGGGGATGGTGGGTGGGTGTGTGAATGAGTGGTAGAGACTTCGCCCAAGAAGATCCAAGAATTACGGTAAGTATGTAATTTCCATGTCTTCTTGGACTAAAAGTCTCCACCACTGCTGGCCCGGTGGTGCTGAGGGCTAAGGCGTGGATGCCTAACCTCATGACATGCTGGCGACCCGGGTTCGGGAACGAGCCTGGGCCGGAGGTCGGCAATGGTGGGGGGGGGGGGCTATGCTGGATGGAGCTGCTGACAGGCACGTTCTCCTCTCTGGGGAGGTGGGATGGGTCCTCTCAGTTGATGGCTGCAAACTGGTGGAGGCTGGGGACAGCACGGGCCAAGAGAGGAGCTAGGCCAATGGGGTGGGAGGAAAGGGGCTGTTACTGGGGCCGTGGGACTGATGCATGCCTCCAAACGCATGCGTTCCCACTCACAGGGCCTGTGGGAGAAAATGGTGGGGAAAAAACATCTCTGGCAGCAGGATGGCGATAGACTCTCCGCAAGCACCACTCCCGGGTCGGGCGTAAAATACGTCCCGGTAATTCTGGGGGACGGGGCTTGGGGGGAGGGTAGGTCTGATGGGGACTAGCCAGGCAAAGGAGAGAAAAAATGTTAAATGTTTAAAAAAGTCTCCACCACTCATTCACACCAATGGGAGAGTAGACAGCTAAAAATCAACCCCCGAGAAGGGTGGTAGGAGACAGAGTTCACTCAGGACAGACGTCCCCCCAAGGACTGTCCTGCAAAAGAAAATTAACTATCCGACATAAACATCCAGAACGTAGTGCTTTACCAAGGTATGCACTAAGCTCCAACTCACCACCTTGCAGATGTCTACAACTGCTACATTACGAATCTCCGCCAGGAAAGCCACAACCACCCTGGTAGACTGGAGAGAACCCGGCCTTCCAACTTGAGCTGTGTCATGGGTTAGCAGTGTCGAAGACATGCTACTAACCAAGCAGAAATACATCTCATGGCAACAGGCTGAGCCAGCCAAGGCATTCAGAAAGATACAACAGTTGCTCAGATGCGTATCTCTTCATTCTGTCAATGCAGAATCACAAAACCCTCTTAACATTCCGAGAGATAAAGGGGGTGCTCTCCTTTATTCTGGAGTTAATGAAGTAAGTAGGGAGAAGCACAACTTGATTAATGGTAACTGAGCCAGTGACAAGTTGTCTACTGGCTCAAGATAGTCTGAAAATGCACAGAGGTGAACATTCTCCTCCAAGAAATGCAGACCTGCGTTAGATAGGTCCATGGGGTACCCTAAAATTTTGCTTGGTTGGGCAATCAATGGGCTAGATGAAAGTCTGCCCACCAGATGGTGAAGTGTAACTACTTAGCCGTGTAAGCCCTCCTGGTGGAAGGTCTATGCGCGGCCAAGATTTCTATGATTATCTGGAAACCTAAAATTTGCTCACTTTCATCTCCTCAGGAACCCGGCAATGGGATGTAAGAAGTTCAGGAAGGATGGACCAAAGTCCCAGAGTCAGAAGGTCCGCTCATAGAGGGAGTCGGGTCATGGGAATTTCTGACCAACATAGAAACATAGACTTTGACGGCAGATAAGGACCGCTTGGCCCATCTAGTCTGCCCATTTCCCTACCTATAGGATAGGCTGCAGATCCTAGTTAACCTACAGCCTATTTCTTCCTACCCCCCACAAGAATTGCCTTGTGTCTGTCCCATGCATTCTTGAATTCTCCCACAGTTTTAGACCCCACAACCTCCTCAGGAAGGCTGTTCCATGCATCCACTACCCTCTCTGTGAAATAATACTTCCTCCATTGCCCTGACCGCCCTCCTATCTTTAAATTCGTCCCCTTGTTCTTGCAGAGTCTCTTTTCTGAAGATGCTACCCTCTTGGACTTTACAATAGGATTCACTGAGGTATTTAAAAGTTTCTATCATGTCCCCCCTCCTCTTTTCCTCAAGGGTATACATATTAGCTCCTTTAGTCTCTCCTCATACGACATCTTGCAGACCCTGCACCATTTAGTTACCCTCCTTTGGACTACCTCTATCCTGTCTATGTCCTTGTGGAGATGGGGTCTCCAGAACTGGACACAGTACTCCAGACGGGGTCTCACCAACTGTCTGTACAGAGGGATAACAACTTCCTGTTTTCTGCTGCTGATGCCTCTCCCTATACATCCCAGTATAACCCCAGTCCTCCCTACTGCCTTCTCACATTGCTTGCTAACCTTAAGGTCATTTGATATGATAACCCCCAGGTCTCTCCTTTTTTGTTGTTGTTACTACCTCCCCACCCACTGTGTATTCTTCCCCTGGGTTCTTGTTTCCCAGGTGCATTATTTTGCACTTCTTTGCATTGAATCCTAGCTGCCATACTTCTGCCCATTCCTCCAACCTTGCCAAGTCCCTTCTCATCCTTTCCATGCCTCCTTGTGCATCAACCCTGTTGCAGATCTTTGTGTCATCTGCAAAAAGGCATACTTTTCCTTCAGTCCCTCTGCAATGTCACTGATGAAGACATTAAAAGGACTGGACCCAATGCTGAACCCTCACGGTGCCCACCAGTAACCCCTCTTTCTTCAAAGTGGACTCATTTACAATTACCTTCTGTGTCCTGTTGTGCAGCCAATGTTTTACTCAGGCTACCACCCTGGGACCCACTCCAGGTTGTTTAATTGACTATTAATCTTTTGTGTGGGACTGTGTCAAATGCCTTGCTAAAGTCTAGGTAGGCCATGTCACAGCCCTCCTGGTCTACTACTTTGGTCACCCAGTCAAAGAAATTAGTCTGACATGACCTTCCCACTGTGAACCCATGCTGCCTTGGGTCCTGTGCTCCACTGGCCTCTAGGTACTCAACTATTCTTTCCTTCAAGTGACTCCATCACTTTCCCTACACAGAGGTCAGACTGACAGGTCTGTAGTTGCCTGCCTCTGTCTTGGTCCCACTTTTGGAAGGGAATCACATCGCCTTCCTCCAGTCCTCTGGTACCACCATCCTCCATGATTTATTAAAAGAGTAGCCAGTGGTTTCACTGGTTCCTCCTTAATTCTTTTAGAATTCTGGGGTGAATTCCATCAGGACACATTGCTTTGTCCACCTTCAGTTTTAGGAGTTCTTGCAGAACCCTTTCTTCTGTGAAAGGACTAATATCGACCCCCATCAAGAGTGCTTCTGTTAATTGGATTAGGCTCCTCCCCTCCTCTTTTGTGAATACTGAGCAGAAATATTCGTTCAGTATCCCTGCTTTTCACTGTCCCCCTCTGACCACCCACCGTTCATTCTATTCAGCCTCACTATCCCTCCCTTTGTCTTTCTACGCTCGCTGATGTACCTATAAAAGGTTTTATCCCCCTTCTTAACTGAGTTGGCTATCTTTTCCTCAGTTTGGGCCTTTGCCATTCTGACTTCCCTCCCTGCTTCCTTCTGCTGTAACTGGTACAGCTCTCTGTCCTGCTCCTTCTGTGTTTCCTTATACTTCCGGAATGCTATCTTTTCTTCCTGACTTTCACAGCCTCTTTTGAGAACCATAGTGGCTTTTCTTTTATTCAGTTTATCTGCTTCACACAAGGCTTGCTGCCTCTGTGATGGCAGTTTGATGATTCCCATTGTTGCTCACACCTCCTTCTTGCCTGTTTGCTGTGCTTTCTGAGGCACCCTCCCATCTTGCCAGGTCAGCCCTCCTAAGTCCAGCACCCTCACTTTTGTATGGCTTGACTCTGTAGCAGTTTAACGTGAACCACACTGTATGATGGTCACTTGTCCCCAGATGGCAACCACTTCTAGATCTGAGATCCTCTCACTGCCCCGTTTGAGAGTATGAGGTCTAAGATTGCTCCCTCACAGTGGATTCGAAACTAGCTGTCTAAGGCCTGCTACCTTGGGGCATCAAAATGGCCTGCTCTTGGATGTGCTGCAGCAAATGTGCTCAATTAACATCTGGCATATTCAGGTCTCCCATTAACAGTATCTCCTTTCTCTGCCATCCTAAGAATGCCTTCTATCCATATCCTTGTCCATTCCCTCCCCTGACATGGGGTCTGTACACAACCCTGTGCGGATTGTGGTGCCCTTCCAGTCTCCAAGGTGACCCACAGTGCCTCCTCTCCTCCCTGTTTATTCTTTTGTTCAGTTGCTTTTATCCCTTCCTTTACATAGAGAGCTACTCCTCCTCCTCCTCTTCTCCCTGTCTGTCTCTCCTGTAGGTTATGTACCCTGGTATGTTAACATCCCAGTCATGGTTCTCTGTGTGCCATGTTTCTGTGACTGCTACGATATCCAGGTATCCTCTTCCATCAAGGCCACCAGCTCAAGCGAGCTTGTTGCCCAGACTATGGGCATTGGTACTCATTACCCTCCATTTCCTGATGGCCTTACTCCCTTTTACCCCATCCCTGTCCTTCTTCTTTGTCACTTTCCATTTACCCTGCCTTCTCCCTATCGACACCTCTATGTTGGTGTTTCCACCTGTGTGATTATTTGGGGGCTGGATTTCTCTGCTCCTTTCAGTGCCTCCCCTTGGCTGGTTTAAAACTTGCCAATGAAGCATTTAAACCTATCACCTAGGATCCTGGTTCCCCTCCAGGACAGATGCAGCCCATCATGCCAGTATAGGCTTGCATCACTCCAGGTGGACCCCCAGTCCCCAATGAAGCCAAATCCCTGAGCTCCACACCAGTTTTTCAACCACTGATTGAATTCCATGGTGTGGAACACCCTAGCCTCTCCTATGCCATAGATGGGCAGCACCTCCGAGAAGGTTACCGTGCGTGCTACTTGATTAAGGCCACTCCCCAATTCCACAAACTCTTCCTGCACTTCTCTAATCCCTTTCTTAGCCAGGTCATTTGTCCCTAGGTGGACAATGACATCCAGCTCCCTCTCCTGTGCAGCTGCTCCG
Organism: Neoceratodus forsteri; assembly: GCA_016271365.2. NCBI lineage: Eukaryota > Metazoa > Chordata > Ceratodontiformes > Ceratodontidae > Neoceratodus > Neoceratodus forsteri. Next base: position 20,809,935 of record CM028135.1, on the reverse strand, counting down.
GCAATCCTGAGGTTTGCTCCCTGTCCCTCCAAGCCATGGCGCCAGGCAGGCACCTTACCTCCCTCTCCCTTTCCTCCCCCAGTTCTACCTTCCTAACAATGGAGTCCCCACCAGGGTTGTTTCCTTCCCCTGCAGGGTCCCCTGCCACCCTCCTGTGGGTCTCCTTTGTGGAGGAGTTCCCAACATCCTCCTTGGTCTCCACCGCTGAGTTACCTCCATAGAAGAACCACACTTTGCCAGAATGGCATAGGGTGTGGAGAGGTACAGCTGGAGGGATGTGCCTCTGTTCACCACCCTCACCCTCCCTGAGGCCACTGTGGTCCAGCACGCTCCTCTTTCTTGGCAACCTCTGAGAGCCAGCAGCAGTGGCAATGGCAATGGTGGTCCCTGGATGGAAGAGGAGGTCCCACAAATCCTGGCCAACTCAGCTTGGAGATGAGCACCTCCTCCTCAGCCCAGAGAGGTGCCTGCAGATGGGGCAACCCCGCATCCTCAGAATGTCTCCCGGAAGACTGCTGCTGCTCACGCCACTGCACTGCACCACTCCAATCATGTCTTATTTCTGGCCCCTTAACTGTTTGCAATCCTTACTCTTTCCTCTGTTTTTTTTCTCTCTCTCCTTACTTTCTGCCTGTGTGCCCTTTAAGCTCCTGATTGTCCTGTTCTGAGACAAGAATATCCTATATTTCTCAGTAGACCCCTTACTTGTTCAGAGGCAGACCACCAGCAGCTAGAGAAGTCCAGTCACACAGCAGTCCTTTCTCCTGGTGTCTTCTGCCAAGCTATGTACTGTTTATCTATGCAGACTGTATCTGCAGAGGCCAGTCTGGGATGAGAATCATCCTGCCCCTGTTTGCCTACAACTTGAGCAGCATCCTCTGAACTAAGGGAAGAGGAGGAAAGCGTACAGGAGAATTTTGTCTACTGCAGTAAATGAATCCTGACAGTAAACACCAAGGTCTGGATTTCTGAAGCAGGATAGGGGCAGATGTGCGTTGAGAGGGGACACAGAAAGGACCAGGTCCGGGCTGCCCCACTCGTCGAAAGAGACTGCACGATGACTGAACTGACGCAACAAGCTCAAGGCACCACTCACCTCCCGATGGCCTTCTTGCACAGACGGTAGGAAAGGCTGCACCCTACTTGTTGATAAAACATCACAATTTTGTCATCCGTCCAAAGTGGGATCACTTCGTGGCTGAGGGCCTACTTCAGGACTTTGGGAAACATAAAAGACAGCTCTCATCTCAAAGAATTTTATGAGAAGATGAGGCTCCTCCTCCTCCGGGATCCACACCTCTAGAGGGGAAGAACCCTCGCCCTGGAGGTATCCAGGAGGGCTCCTATGAAAAGGAGCGGCTGGGAAGGTGAATCTGGCACCTTCCCTGAATCAGAAAACCCCTCCTGGAAGAAGCGAGTGAGAAGCTGTAGCAACTGGTTCCTAAGACTCTAGCCCAGATCAGCTGGCTCGGAGCCAAACGTCCAGGAAGTGAAGGCTTGAATACTATGAACTCTTTCCTGAACAGGTACTTCTTTAACCTTTCAAGGTCGAGAAATGGGCACATGCTGCCTGTTATCTTGGAACCAAGCAAAGGAAGTAGGAACCTGACCGTGGAGCCACTTCTACTGCTCTGAGGCCCTGTGCCAAGGAAAGAGTCCCACAGAGAGGCAAACAGACTGGGCTGCTGCCTGGGTTTAGGAAAAATCTCAGTGAAATTGGGAGAGTATCCCTCTTGGACAATCCTGATGACCCATACATCCACTGGATTGGACTTCCACTAGTTAGAAAACCAAATCAGATGCTCCCTACTGCTGTTGAGAGGCATCCACCTCAAACAGCAGAGGTGGGACCTGGGCCAGATCCAAGAGGATGGTGCCAGGTACTTTCGGGCCCTGTGCCCTCTGCTATATTTTTTTTTTTTTTTGCGTATGAGGAGTTGGTTCCTGACAAAGGCTTCCAGGCCTCTACCTTGAAATGACTGCCTGTTACAAGAACAACAATGGTGCCATCCCTCTGAGGGGCAGCAGGAGTCTGAGCGCCTTCCAGAACTTAATCCAAGGACCGAACCAATAATCACAGCCTAGGAGATGTTAATCACCTGTTGCCAATGGTAGCCACCATAGGGGTAGTGGCACAGGGGTCTATAAAAGCTTTTAGCCGATTATTGGGCGATATACCCCTATTGATGGAGCGGTAGAGTCAGGAAGGCTCTCGACCATTGAATTTAGTGTGTTCCACAGGGTGTACTTGTACTGACGACTGAAGGAACTCAAGACGCAGAAGTGTGCTTTGATTCATAGAAGAAGCTTGAAATGTTATGGTGGACCTCATATCCCTGAGGGAAAACTGAAAAGAAGATCTTCCATCACAGGCTCTGCTGATACAGAAGGCTTACATTCCAGCCTCTAAAATGAGTCATCCGCTGAGTCATCGACAAAGTACGACAGGGAGAGACTCATCCAGATCCACTTCTACCCCAGAAGAATCTCCAAGGCAGGTCCAGGCCAGAATCACTAGAGACTCCGCCAACCAGAACGGCATCAAGGAGTTCGATGCCATTCACAGAGCCGGCACTAGTGCTGTGCGGAACTCCGCCTGCGAAATTAGCATGGAATAACAATTCTGCCAGTGGAATTTCTGCTGAAATTTCACTGGTTCTTCTCCGGAATTCCACCTACTAAGATCCTCGGAATAACATTCTGCGGAACAGCATTTTATTCCGTAGAAAACTATTCCTCAACAACCTCCACGGAAAACTGAGATCCATGAAACAATGGAATTTCGCTCCGCTGGAATCTGAAAACTCCACACAGCACCAGCCGGCACCACACACGGAGCCAAAACCGCTGCTAGACCTGAAGAAAAGGGGAGATGGAAAGCTGTACCCATACCGGCCCGGCGAAAGGGGTAGGCACAAGGGCGGTCTGTAAGCGTTGGCATCGGAGAGGTACCGTGCATCCTGGCTGGACCGACCGGCCACAGTCCAGTGCTCCGAGGCCTGAAGGCCCGGAACCAGGTCCACTGGCAAGGACAACTGGGCAGGCGCTGTACCCCTGCTCTAAAGAGCAGCCCAGAGTGAAACTGCTCACGGAACCCCGTGAGGACATAGACTGGATCCAGTGTCGAGCATGGCCGTTAAGGCGGGCCACAGAGGAACCCACCGGAGTTAGTTCAGGCCTACGCTCTCCACCACCGAAGATCCCCCCGCAGATGTACCACTGACAATGTGACCAACAATGGAGGTCTCCCATGCCTCCACAAAATACCATACCATCCATCCAACAGCAAAGTACAATCAGGCAGTTGATGAGAGAGATGATGGAATTAGATTTTCAGTCATTTTCTGTGGTGGGAGACACTGCTTTTCATCAGCTACATTCCCCATGGTACCAGATGCCTTCCTGGACCCGATTTTCCCGTAATGTTCTGCCCTGAATTTACCATGGTGTTAAAAAAGGATTCTGTCAGAGGCTGTGGGTAATGGTTTCCACTACACTTCTGAAACAAGAACAAGCACAAATTCCACATACACGTACCTGCTCCTCACTATGCACCAGTGTGTGGAAACAGCAGTTTCATCTGGTACTATTTAAGCAGTATGTAACTTTTCTTGTGGCACAATACTCAGATTTACACTTACAGTCTGTATTTTTTTTTTTAATTCTATATTTTCCTCCTGTGCTGACCAGCCCCCATCCACCAGTCTCCCCAGATCTGTCACCATGGCATCCTCTGGGACTTCCCTGTCCAGCTGTTCCCCCAGGGCTTGGTGCCCCCCCCCCCCGTGACCCCCTCAAGCTCCACCAGGAACAGGATCCAGTTTGCTCGGATATCACCCAGATAGCTGGGTGAGGGGCCTGTGGGAGACGGTGTCATCCTACCAGTTAGCATCCCCGTTCCTCCCCTGGCATGGAGAAATGGCATACTATGATACCAAACCGGCTTGCTGGGCAGGCTTCCATACGCAATGTGTGGGGAGTCTGCCCCGCCTTCACCCCTCCTTTGTGTGCGGTCTCAGTGTGCCAACCTTTAGCTGCCACGAGGTGCCAGGCTAATGCCAGGCACAAGTCCCAGAGGAGGAGAGCAGGCCCTGGGACACTCTATCCTGCTCCCCCTACCGTGGTCGACCCTCTGACTCCCGAGCTCACTTCCTAACTTGGGTTGTCAGTGCTGCAAACGGTAGTGCTATCACTGTGCCGGCAGGCCGCCCCAGTCTGTTTTGTTAAATATGGGGCTAATGGAGAGCGAGCCCACTTGGACAAACATCCTGATAGAGCTGCAGGACATGCTGCATACCTAGATTGAGGGCACCAAGTTGCAAGCTTTTTTTTTTTTTTTAAATCACGTGCAGTAGTAAAAACATGGTTAAAGTAGTAAAAAAAAAAAAAAGGTCTTTAACGATGGCAGTCGCTACTTTGCCCATACTATTAATCTTGTGGTCACCTGACATAAGAATGTTGAGCCTGGCAACACTCTCTCTGAAGACAATAAAAAAAATATTGATGGGCATTTCAACTGTCCTCGAGGACGGCCAATCTTGCTCATTGTCTCATCCAGATGTTAGCACAGGGTGGAACTTCTACTATGTGCTACAAAGGCTCCTGGTAAAGATGCACGCTTTGAATGACTTGGGTATGCAGTGCAAGATTTTTTTTTGGGGGGGGGGGTGTGAGATCCTAGGCCACAATGAACGTGGGGCAAGAGAAGCCATGTGACTGTGCTTGCACCATTTAAGCAGAGTACCTGTGACGTAAGTGCTGTGTCTGCATTGCCAAGTCAAGTGAGCCCTAGAGTGCAGATAATGAAGGGATCATGGAGGAAAAGACATAAGGGAACATTAGCGGTGGGAAGGAGGGGTGAAATGCCATTGACCAGGTAGGGTCAGAGGCCACAAACAAGTGAAGGGCATACAGACAGACTGGATGGGGCCCAGAGGTCTGTATCTGATGACAATTTCTAAGTTTCTATGAATTTTTAGATCTAGAAGACAGAGGCTTTGGACAGTTTTCACATGATGCGGCTGTCCTTATGGATCATCTCAAGGGTCAGAGTCAGTTTTGTACAGCACAGGACAGTCAAAGCAACATCTTTGCCACAATGCTCAGCTCCCCCCCCTTCAAGTGTGAGATCCTGCACCCTGAAATGCCAGGATACCCACTGAGTTGCAGCAGCAGCAGCTGAGATATGTGATCAATTACAGGATGCAGGGGACTGGGGGTAACAGTGGCACATATAGCGAGGGACAGTAGTCAACAATATCTGTTATCACTAGTGCACAGGCAACAAAAACAGCTCATGTTAACACTCAGGAAAAGAGTGAATGGGCAGAGCTCAGTTCCTCCTTGCAAGCAGATCAGAGGAAGGGGACCAAACTGCACCATCTCAGCAAACACTCCCATAACTGCCATTTTACAGAAACTCTTGAAGCTTTCTCCATAGATCCGTTCAAAGGAAGCATGCACCCTCTGGGATACTGGGGCGGAAAGACTCCCATCATCACCACAGATGGTATAGCTAGCATTCTAAAATGGCAGGGGAAAATCCAGTAATCCAATTAGCTCTTTGCAATGTATAAAATGTGTTTTATACATGGTAAAAAAAATAGTTCTGTCCAACAGTGAAGCGTCCAGAGCCATGATCAATGGGCATTTGAAACACAGGCATTTGAGTTAGTCTCCTACAACCAGAATTGATCTTCCATCACAAACATGGCTGCTACCTTTACACTGTAAAAAAAAAAAAAAACTTCAAATGGGCCCTAAAAATAAAACTACCTAGAATAAAAAATAAAACACCTCAATTAAATGGTGTTTCCATGATCTTCACACTTTCCTTACACACATAAACAGATTAGAAACATTAAGTATCGTTTATAGTTTTCACCACAACTGTTTCTTTGCTGACAATGAAAATTCCCCCTTCTATCTTTACCTGCTCATCAGGGAACTCTCTTCTGCTTGCCCCGACAGTGAGATAATGGAGTCTCTGGCTGTAACAGAGGCCTTTGATGTTTGTGTGTGTACAGTATGTTAGGGAGAGAAACATTCTGCCAGCGGAACTGAGCAGAATTTTGAAGCCATGTATTCCATGAGAAACATTCCATGATAAACATTCCATATCTTGAATTTTGATGCCAGCAAAGAACAAACTTTGTCCAGCAGTCATACAATGACATCATCTATGACATCATTTGCAGTGGGCGGAAGGACTATTTATCATAAATGCACTCAAGTAAATCTATTGTTTCTACATATAAACATGCTTTTCCCCAACTGTAAAAAGTTAAAAAAATAAATAAATACAGAGGAGACCATTTTATAAGTGCAATAAGCCACTGCGGGGTGTGTACAAAACATATTTTACTGCACGTCCAGTGGCTGAAGTCACTCAGCCCGTGGCCTCATGCCTCACCACACCCCTGACCGTGCGGTAAAATATGTTTTATACACACCCTATCATGCCTTATTGCTTACATAAAATACCTCAACTGTTCCCACACCATCACCACAAGTGTGCCTCTGAGAGGTTGCTCAGCACAGCTAAGGATATGGTGGAACCTTACCAGTCACAACTGGACCAGCAGTGCGTGATAGCCATGAAAATTTTGACCTGTACTTTTCTATTCTATTTTAGATTGTCACCTATCTCTTGACTGCTTCACCCAGTTTTTATATTTGCTTGCGTGCATGTGCAAGAAACATATTGTGACTGTATGACTTTTTGGAGGTGTGTGACCCTCCTGTCCAATGCAGTGCTCCGTTTAGCAGGCGCGACTGTACCGCACCAATGGATGTGCGAGCTGTCTGACAGCAGTTCAGCTGCAGTGGTCTTCAGTTCAAAGAAAACCACCGCTGCAATCAGCGATGGGAACGTGTGTGTATTTAGCATATTGACGTCATGCAATTTCCCTGGCCCTCCTGCACATCGCTGCCAATTAAATCTCTCCTGCTTCCTCCCTCTAATGCTGTCCTCCCTGCTCCCTTGTTCCCCGAATCACCCTCCGGCTGCAAAGAAATCTCTCCTGCTTCCTCCTTCTGGTGCTGTCCTCCTCACTCCCTCGTTCCCCAACTCACCCTCCAGCTACAAAAGAAATCCCTCCTGCTTCCTCCCTCTGCTGCTGTCCTCCCCACTCGCTCGTTCCTCGGCTCACCCTCCAGCTGGTCAAGTTTTCTTCTTTGCAGACGGGGTGCCCAATCCCCGTCGACTCCAGTCCGCCCACTCAAAACACACACCCAGGTGGTACGCTGGGAGCCCACCCCAGTGTGTCAAATGACCCTGTATTTAAGAAAACCTTCCAGCGACATGTTTTTATTTTTATTTACCTGTAAAAGCAGTCCCTCATTGTCTCTGGTGGCCCCACCCCAACCACACCACCCTCTGTGCACCCCTCCCCACCCCCTCACCCCATACTTACATCTGGAGCCCAGCGCAATTATCTTGGTGGAGCAGGAACATGTCTGCACTCTTCAAAGCCAACCGCAAACTGAAGAAATGCCTGTAAGCTGTATAATGGCATAAATGGGGGGTTTTCAACATAGGTGGATATCCTGGCCATTTTTGTGACCTTTGGCACCAAAGTTTCAACATGGGGTTCTTGGGACCCCACCTCATGAATTCAGTCACTGTCATACCGTTATTTGGTCCCAAAAGATGATTTCGCGGTCACTGCGCGCAATCACCTTTCGGGACAGAGTAACGAAACGACAGTGACACTGTTCATGGTGGGCTCCAAAAAGCCTATGTTGAAATTGGTGGAAAATTCCAAAAAATGACTGTTATGAGTGTGCACTGCATAGTTTACACGCACGCTCGTAACTGCGAGTATTTTTAATATTTTCACTCCAGATTTTCAACACTGCCATTTTTTCACACCTCCTTATGAACAGTACAGCTGTCATTTTTCACATCTTACCCGAAATGTGTTTTCGCATATCCGGCACAGTCGCTGTGGGAAATCAATGTTTGGGACAGATTAAGAAAATCACAGTGACACTGTTCATGAGCGGAGGTCCCAAAATGCCTACATTGAAAATCTGGTAAAAAGCATCCACAAAATGACTATATTACGAGCGTGCGTTGCATAATTTCCACGCACACTCGTAACCCGAAATTTTTATATTTTCAGTCCAGATTTTCAACATTGACATTTTTGCACACCTCCTTATGAACAGTACAGCTATCATTTTTTACATCCTGCCCAAAATGTGGTTTCACACATCTGGCACACAATGGGCAAGGCAGCTGTGCGAAATAAACGTTCGGGACAGATTAATAAAATCACAGTGCCACTGTTTATTGAGCAGAGGTCCCAAAATGCCTATGTTGAAAATCTGGTGTAAAAAATCCCAAAAATAACTGCATTACAGGTGTGTGTTGTGCAGTTTCTACACACACACGTGACTTCACCAATTTTTTTTTATATTTTCACTCCAAATTTTCAACATTACCATTTTTTTACGCCTCCTCATGAACAGTACAGTTGTCATTTCTTACATCCTGTTCAAAATGTGTTTTCGCACCTGTGGCACCAAATGGCACAGTCGCTGTGCAAAATCACCTTTCGGCTATCGAACTGATAGTGTCACTGTTCATGCAGTTGGGTCACAAAAAGACCATGCTGAAAACTAGTGAAAATACCAAGAAATGCAAAGGGCGTTAGGGTTTTCGACACAGGCGTCAGGGGTGTGACTTGGGATTGTAGACAGTAATGCTCACGCCATTCCACCCCCACCCTGCAGCTAGTAACAGGCATTGAGGTGTGCCTTGGACTCTTCGATCCCAAAGTTCACCCCATTCTCCTATACTGCATCCATTTCAGTGTATTTCCTTATGGAATGGGGTGACTGTAAAGCTGAACACCCCCAAGGCACACCTCAACACCTGTTGGTGTCTGCAGGGTAGGGTGAGGTGAAATGGTGTTTGTGTTATGGGCAACAACCCAAAGGCACGCCCCAGTGCCTGTCCGTCTCTGTAGGGTGGGGGTGGGGTTGGCATCACTTAAGTACTTCACTGCCATTCCTATTCTGCATCTAACTCCTGCACTTCCAATGCTAATACCAGCAAGCAAACATTCAGCATTGACAAATGCTCGTTTTATAGCTGAAATAATAAAAGGAGTGCTCGTTTTAATATAGCTTGGACCAGGTTTTCATTAGTATTCTTTGTTGTTTCTGAACATCCGTCATTTAAGACCACTTTTTCTTGTGACTGTAATGAGCTAATATGCTGCAGGCACTTTTCTGACATTATGGTACAACAAGCTGACAAAAATATCTGAGAATATTGATGAAAACTTGGTTTGAGCATTATTAAAAGGCACATTCTTTTTATTATTTCTAGTGTGGAAAAAAAATGCTAAAGCAGACCCGAAACGGGGGAAAAGGTTATCATACAAGTCAGAAGATAAGCATAAGCCAAACTTTGGCACCACTATGATGCACTGCTGCTTTAAACACAGACAGAACTGAATTTGCTAGTGGTAGGGTACAAGTAGGCTTGATTTTTCAACCACCACTCCAATATTTGTGCTCTACTGCAAGTTACTGACCATCTTCACTGGATGGATCAGGGGTACATCACAGCTGCTATTTTCATCGATTTGGCAAAAGCCTTTGATTCGTGTCCCATCTGCTCCTCCTGGATAAGCAGAGTTCAGCTGGCCTCTCAGCTCTTGCCACTGATTGGTTCCATTTCTACCCAATGAGCTGACTACAGTCTGTTCAGGTTGGTGGCATACTTTAACCTCCACTTTCTATTCACGCTGGGGTCCTGCAGGGGTCAATCCTTGGCCCCATTCTGTTCTCAATTTTTCTGAATGCCCTCCTCTCTGCCTGTGCCAGCTCATGTATAAAATGTATGCTGGATGACAGTCGTCTTCACCTCTGGATCCTCCCCCGCTTCTGTAGAAGACCTACTCCAGCTGGATTTCCACAATGTCCTGCGCTGGTTCTGCTCCAACCATCTCAAGGTCAATACCAAAAAAAAAAAAATGTCTATGATCTTTGGTACCAGCCAAAAACTGGCCAGGCTCTTGAGACTTCCAGTCTTCTCCACAGAGGATGGCTCCTCTCTAGAAGTGGTGCACTCCTTCAAGTACCTCAGTGGGTGGCTTGACAGTAAGCTTGATTCCTCAGCCCACATGCTATCCACACTAAACTCCGTCCTAAGCTGGGTGTCTTGTACCATAATAAAGACTGCCTTCCTCTACTGGTCCACAGTGAGCCTGTCACCAAAATGATGTTCCCAGTTTTTGATTATGCTGATGTGATCTATGGTACTGCTCCCTACATTTCCCTAGCTAGACTGGACAACCTCTACAATGCATCTGGCCATTCTGCTACAAATTCCACTCCCCTCATGCACCACTACTCCCTCTATTGCTTCCGTTCCATTCTCCCGTTACCTTCACTTCACCAGTCATATTGCTCCACCCTCATTTCCATATTCAGGTTTGGTCCCTTTCCTTCCTTCCTAGCTCTCCTCCATCCTCTCTCCAGTTCTCACTGCTCCATGATCCCTACAGTCCAGGGACCAGATAACCTTCTCCACTCCGCACCCCTGTTCTTCTGCTGGACAATCTGCCTTCTCCTATCGCATTCCAACACTCTGGAACAAGCTTCCCTCTGCCACTCCACTTCCCTTGGCACCTTCAGGCAAACTCCTCCCACCTCCTGCCTGCACCCGTTTCTCATAGGAGGCCCTCCTAGTGATCCTCGATGGTCGAAGCTTCACCTCTCAACGAATAATCTATTACTAGTTGCACTATTTAGCTTGCCAGTGTACCTTTTTGCACCTATTAAGTGCAATACTTTGTTATGTAAACTTTCCCTTTATCGTGAGCCTGTGCTTGTGCCTTTAAATATTAATACTGTAATGTGTCTGCACTCTTTGCATGCACCCGAGAAATGCTCTGTATTTAAGAGTTTGTCCAGGTGCCATGGTTGCCCAACAATATCTCTAGAAATCAAGACTCTGCATCCCTGGTGGTCCAGAGCACAGTTGGTGGACACACTACCACTAGAATCTCTCCCTATGCTCAGGAGTAAAGTTATTTAGCTTTTCGAATGGCACAAACTAGACCCTGTCTGAGAACACCAAACTCAGTAGGGATTTGTGTCATGGTACTTTTTGGTGGCCTAACCACTGGGGCTGGCACCTCATTCTCAATCTGCAGGTTCTGAGCAAGTTAAATCCCAGAAGAAAGTTCTGCTTGGTTTCGCTCTCTGGATCTCCAAGATGCGTGCTTCCACATCCCCATTCGTTCATCACACAAACAGTTCCTTCGTTTTCGGGTGGAGGAAACGCTATCTGTTGAGAGCCATGCAGTTTGCCTTGTCATTAATATGTGGGGTGTCATGGAAGAGACTGTCTGTCATGGCAGCCTTTCTGAGGTACAGCGGCATCAAGGTATTTCTGTACCTCAATGACTGGTACATCATGTTACAGGATGTGGAGTGATCTGAAGATCTTGCCATTAAGGCCTTCCAGGAACTGGGCCTGCTGATCAATCATTTATTTGAAATTACTCCAACCTGGATAACACCCATCAGGTGCAGTATCACATTTTCATCAGGGTCCCAGGGATGACTGCAGCTATCAGCAGGTTAACGTAGTCCAGCAGATTAACATGGTCCAGCAGGAATAGTTACATACAGGCTAAAATATATAAGGAGAGGGGAACCTCTAAAAGTAAGTACATCCAAACAGTAATCAAAACACACTAACAAAGTGGGTTCACTGCAAACAAAGAGCATGAGCATTGTTATGCAACATGATCCTGATCAGTTACATAGGATTCTGGACCAAAACACAGGGAGTTCTAAGGTGCCTGGAAAGACTGGACTTGAACACATGCAAGCTAAAAGGATTCCTCTGCTCGAGAGGGGTTCGTTCCAGGTGTCTGGTGCTGCACATGCAAAGGCTTTCTACCAAATTCATGCTTCATCCTGGGAACTGAGAAAGTAAGTGCCGCTATTGCACGGAGTGAGTAGGCACTGCTTGACTGTGTGTGGAGAGTTAGGAGATACTCTGAGGCTTTTCCTTGTGCACAGTTGTACAACGAAGAAAGGAAGTGGTAGTCACATCTGCTTGAGGGACTTGAACAGTTAAGCTGGTCATACAACAGACAATGATAGGCAGACAGTTACTTAATAGTGAGCACTGGGAAGCATGGTGCTCTCGAGTAAAAAAACTTCAATAGCGCAATCCAAAAACTCGGGCACTCACAACCCCTATAAAACCACTGGAGCTCAAAAGTATAAGCAGACATATTTATTGCACTGTACAGGACATAATAAAACAAAACGTTAGATAATTCATGGGATCTTGTAACTGTTGTAAAAACAATCCAGGGAGAGCAGAGTGGTTTATTAGCACAGTGGTATGTGATGTCTTCACAGTCAACGGAAGGAAGCAGAAAGCGGGAGGCTACCTGTTTCTTTAAGTCAGCACTGAGGCAGGGTTTAGACTTGTAAAGAAAGTTGAGCTTGGGCCCAACAGTTGATAAGATGTTATCCATATGCCCAATGTATACATCGGGTGATCAACCAAGCAAGATTCCTTTTTTATGCGATATGTTTATTGTTTTTAAAATAGAAAATAGAAAAAGTGAAAGTACATCATACAGTGCTAGAACAGTATCAAATAACAGGGACATTGTCGCAGAAATAAAATGGAGATGATATCTCTCTGAAGCCTCAAAAATCCACGAAATACCAGTTCTACAAAGCAATGTCAGAAAGTCCAAGATGCGGAAATAACATTGAAGGCCCTCACATGGGCTAACATAATAAATATGTCTGTCATTATCAAAAATAATTTCTTTGAGAGGAGTACGTGGAAAGCCTAAAGCTGTCCATAGATTGTACATTCTGAGGATGAACATCAACCAAAAGAGTGACAATACAACAGATATCATGATGTTCTAAACTCCGTGTAAGAGAAAATGATAGGCAGTGTAAAAATATAAAGAAAAGGAAAGAGAGAAAGAGAGTGTATACAAGGTGCAGCACAAAGAGAGAGAGAGAGAGAGAGAGAGAAGAGAGAAGCATGACAGTGTGAGGACCCCCCTCATGGCACAAAGTGAGAGTAATGTGCCAGTTGTGTGGCACCCGTTTCCTCCAACGAATTTCAAAGTGAGGTAGTTTATCCAAGGTGCTGTCTGTCATGCATTCCCAATCATAAATATCAATGATTATCGATCTCCAAGTTTCCAGTGCTGGAGGTTTAGGGTGTACCAAAGTCGTGTGATCACTTTTTTTTTTAAAATTTTTTTAAGCAATGGCCCGAAACAAGTGGAGGCTCGTGTGATCAAGCCCAGCGTAGTCTGGTGGAATAACTAGTTAAAATAAGGAAGGAGTGACTGCCTCTGGGCAATCAAAGGTAGCCTCCAATTCCATTATGACATCTTGCCAAAATGGCTGAATAGATATGCAAGGCCAGAAAATAGGAGTTGTGTTTGCGATGGGCTGGCCACACCCTCTCCAGCATACTGCCAGCACTGCACCAGCGAATTTAGTGACAATATCTGGTGATTGATTGGGAAAAAAAAAAAAAACAAGAGCAACATTTCCATGAACATTCTCTCCAACAGGTTGAGGAAGTGAGTCGGCATGCAGAAGCAGTGTATTTGTTCCAAATATCAATAGTATGTCTGGAATGCAATTCTGTGTTCGACTTTTGTAGGATGGATGAAGTTGAATCCATAGGGGTTTCTTGGAGTGTTTTATAAGCACGTCCAATTATGTGATCCCAGGTGCTACCTCACAGGTAAGAGATTAAAAGTTGTATGAGGTTAGGGAGCTTAGCCAGAAGGCTGTGATATGCTGGAGGCTTATTTCTAATGTACAACCCGTTGTGCAAAGATAGTAAGTTACTTGCAAGTTATTAAAGGGAATAATTCCTTGAGGATCTAAAAGGTGAAAGAAAAAACAAAGCCCCACTCTAGCCTAGCTCCACAGTGCCCGATCGAATAGGTCTGGCTGGTATTCAGAATCATAAGCAAAGACAGATTCCTTCATACAATGTCTATTGATACGTACACTATAGCTAGGTGTTAATATGCCTACTTGGGGAAGAATCGGAGCCATCAGGAGGGTTCACTATAAGATGAATTTTGTTATAATGGGATTCACTACAGCAAGGGAAAAATGTATCTGGTTACATTGACTTGCTCAATAGTGTTGCTATCTGATGTTATGATTGCAAATGGATCAGCTGAATGAGTTGGTGAGTTCCAGGATCCAAACACCATAGATATAGTTTTGGTCACAAAGGATCAGGCAGTTGTTGACAAACCAGAAGTAAATTGCACTGAAATCAGACTGGAGTACTAAATTAACCTTAGCCATTGTCATTGTACTATAGTAGAGTATGGTGTTATCAACATACATATGTAGACGACACCTCAGTTGTGCTACCGGAAGTCATTAAAACAGAGGGCCAAGGACTGAGCATTGTGGAACCCCAAGAGTTAAGACTGGAAGGTCTGAATAATGTTATGTATGGACACTAGCTGGGTACAGCTACTCAGGTAGTTTCTGAACCATTTGATAGCTTGTTGGCCGAGACCTAGGGTCTTGAGCTTGAGAAGAAGTACTGCATGGTCCACAAAGCTGAAAGCCTTCGAAAGGTCCACAAAGATGAAATCAGTGAGGAGACTATTATCCATAGCTATTTTAACTAAAGAATATCTGATCTCACACCACTGCAGGGGATCATCTTCAGTGGAGCAGAGCTAGACTCCCTCCAAGCTAGAGCTCACCTGCCCCCGGATAGGGCGGAGTACCAATCTTCCTTTACTCGATCACTTTGGGTTGGGCAATCAAGTCCAGCCCTCTATTTTCTCTAGCTTTTGGACTTCTTTGCCTCTACTGGGCCCACTGGCACGTGCAACTATTAAGTGGAAACTTGGGTGACTGTGATCCCAGTCTCATACAGCCATGAGCTAATCAATCTAGGTGACCCAGCTGATGCTGTACACCACCTGTTGGGGACTGTCTCTATCAAACCTTTTGGTAGGCATACCATTCATACAAGTGGAATTTTGTGTCACTTTGATGATGGATGCATGGTTAGTGGGTCGAGATGTGCATCAGCTGGAATAGAGTGCATGGGTTCTGGTCACAGTGCAAGACTTATCTCCACATCAACCTGCTAGAAATCCACGTGTGCACCAAGTATTGGCAGAGTTTGGTCTTTTGGTTCACAGTCAAGTGGTCTAGACCAACATGACCACCATTTTTTACTAAAACAGGGCGGCAAGAATTCCTTCCCTCTGTGTCAGGAGTAGCTCTGGACATGGTGTCTGGCTTGCTCTGTGCCAGCTGATGTTAGTGGTCCATGTTGCAGGAGCGAACAACCAGGTGGTGGATGTGTGGGAGAGGTGCCCCATGACTGGTCGCAGCACCTGGAGATGGCGTTCCAGGTATTCCCAGTATGGGGAACAGTCAGTGGATTTGTTCACTTCCTGGGATAACAGGATGCTAGGACTGTTCTGTGCCAGTCCCCTTCAGCAGGGCACTCTACCAAGAGATGTGTTCTCTTGGTGCTGGGATCAGGATCTCCTGTATGCCTTTCCCAGTTTCCCCTGGTCCACAAGGTAGTACTTGAGGTGCAGCAGGGCAAGATGCCTCAGATTCTGATTGAGCTGGACTGGCTACACTAGTTCTGGTATCAGGATCTTCTCAGTCTCTGCAATAGACTAGAGGTCTGAAGACTGCTCCCCTACTGCCGTACCTACTGACTAGGTTCAAGGGGAAACAATCAGGCTTCCAGACCTGTAGAGGTCCACCCCCTGATGAAGACCCGGACAGGGTTGAAGCACCAAGGCTAGGGCTCTACTCAGCTACTCTGGAGCTGCTGCCACAATAAGATTTTAACTGTACCTTTTTGCCTACCGGAGTTTGCTTGGAGTACAGTATCTTTCTTCTGTGTCTGCAGGTTGGGCTGGCCGCCCTTTACTAGCACCCCTCCTGCTTCTTCAGTGTGCGACTGGTTTCTGTAATCCACACCTGTAGACTCTGCAGGTACAGCATCTACCTGGTTCCTGAGCAGCTAGCGTTTCAAGCCCTTGGGCTTTCTGATATTCCCCGGATGCTGAAGGCATCTCGAAAAGAGAGGACTCACAGGATGTACACTTGCAAGTGGATGAGTTCTCGTGTTGGTGCAAGGAATGTGGATTGTTGCCCCTCTTCTCCATTTCATGCATAATTGACTACCTCTGGTCCCCGTCCCAGGCAGGGTTGCGAGCCACATTCCTCAAGGTTTA
This sequence comes from Neoceratodus forsteri, assembly GCA_016271365.2. Lineage (NCBI taxonomy): Eukaryota > Metazoa > Chordata > Ceratodontiformes > Ceratodontidae > Neoceratodus > Neoceratodus forsteri. Next base: position 20,793,667 of record CM028135.1, on the reverse strand, counting down.
TTTGGCCACTATTTCAGCATACTGTGCCAAGGCAGAGATGCAGATGGCGATGCAAGTCAAAGTGGTCAGTCATTTCTTGAAAGGGCTGGGACGACCGGCCCCCTCTGGTGCCGTTACATCTAACAGGTAAACCATTTGAGGCCATCGACAAATCTGATCTGTCTTGGAAAACAATGTTCCGTTTTCCTAGATTTAGCTCACTATCCACACTTGGGCAGTTTTCCACCGAACATGCTCCATCACCGGGACAGTCTTCAAGCTTGACTTAAACACCACCCAGCAATGTGGTGCACAGGGTCCGCCTCCTTGGCAGTCAGACTTTTTCTTCTGCTGGAAGGAACAGAGATCCTCCCTCATAGCTCCTGCTAGTTTTCAAGCAAATTTCGTAATTTAAGTTCTGCTTCAGCCTTTTGACATTTCTTCACACCCTCCCATGGCCCCTGCTCCATCATCACGATTCACTGCGGAAAAGAAGAAAAAGCTGGGATTTAAGTAATGTATTCTGTGGAGTTTATGACCGATGGATAGGACAGCTACGTTTGTTATTCAGGTCCAAACCACAACATGGTGCAGTGCTCCTGGTGTCCACCCATGCATGCTCAGCCCTTGAGAAGTGTAAGCAGCAGGTTTTCCATGGTAACTCCACTGGGTACAAGCCTTCACTGGCTGCGGGGTCAGCAGTGCAGTTGTGGGCAATGGAGGAGGAGGCAGTCAGTGGGGATGTGCCAGTTCTGGACCTTCTGTTGGTGAAGGAGTATGCGCTGTTATCTCCCTACTCTTCAGGAGGATGAAGGGCTTAAGAAAGTTTATCTGTCTTCATTTTTTCCCCTTTTTTCTATTATGTTTTTTATCTGGGTTCCCCTCTCCCCCCAATTTTCATCTCCCCTTCCTTAGGCATGCACACACGTGTTCAGGTGCCCTCCTGACTTGCCACCCCTTACCTCGCTGCCACCAGACCTCCAGCTGGTGGCAGTGGAACTACGGGGGGGTGGGGGCACAGCCACCACAGGAGAGGAGAGCTGCAGTTAGGCTGCTTAATCCTGCTCCATTCCTCTCCCCCAACCCCCGTGCTGGCACCCCGCTGACCCGAGGTTGCCAGTGTGGCATGAGGTATGGCGTCCAGTGCCTCAAACCTCAGCACCACTGGGCCGGCAAGTCTGTTCATTTTTTTGAAGGTAACTGTCTTGTGTACACCAACACCAGAGGAATTGACACCAGTCATGGAATCACTGTCACTCGAGGAACCACTTAACGCTCTCCCCAGCTGGATGATTCATGCTGTCAGTCACCTTCAGAAGAGGTCAAGACACCAGTGGACAATGTTGGTCTCCCAGCAGAGTTGATGTTGGGGCAGCTGACTAAGTCGATGATGGCTGATCTGATGATTGACCCAGTCAGGGATGGAGGTGGGCTGAGTCTAATCGAGCTTCCAATTGGGCCCCCGGCAGGTCCAGTGAAGCCAGTTATCCTGACTCCATGCCACCCCTGGTCCAACCAGTACCTGTGCCTTTGGGAAACCCAGAGTAGAAGAAAGCAACACTGCAGTCTTTCTTGATCTCATTTTACAAGTGGTCACCCCCATTGGTGGCTGACATCAAGTTCTTACTCCTCATCTGTCTCCTAACATCAACAATGAGCCTGTTGCAGACAGAAGAGGATGGCCTGGCAATAGTGGGCTTACAGAGCATATGCCTAGGGTTGGTTGGCATTGCTGTTAGAAACATCCCAGTCAGGGATGCCCTTCCTAGTGCCAACCCCAGTCCTGCGTCCAGTGTACCCCACCGGCTATGCTCCACTAACCTATCCAGGTACAGTCACCAGGCCCCAACCCCCCAGCCAGTGGTGGGCGCTCCAACAAAAGAACTGAAGCCTGGGTCTGGACTTCCACCATCTTATCTGTGGTCACTATACCCATTAGAGAGGGTCACAACCTTACTCCATGTCTGAGGTTCACACTCTCCTCTATCGACCAAGTGTAGATCAGACAGTGTCAGCAAACTGACCAGTTCCCATCAGGGAACCAGGCCACATTCTCGGCCGTCATGGATCAGATGTCCATGGATCTGGACTCTCCCTTGGATAAGGTCCAGAAAAAGGTGACTTACCTGCTGATAAATATCCTTGAGTGGGATTCTTTAACAAGGAAGCATTCATATTGCCTTTTAGCTGTAAGGTCTAAGCGAATGCATTCATATGCCTAGCCAGCTATGTGGCTTTGATGGCCAGATTCGGCCGTGAGTTATTTGAGAAGCTTTCTGACTTGGTAGTACTGGTCTCTGAAAAAAAGAGTCCGCTAGATCTGTGGGAAGTACATGATCTGGGTCTTTCCTTGGCCAAGCATTAGTTGCAGATGGCTCTGGATTCACAGACATACTGGTATGGGCAGCGGCTGCTTTGGTGTCTCTGCTGGCATGCCTGGCTGAGGATTTTGCCATTCACACAGGAAATCCAACAGCAGATAGTTGACCTGCCCCTTATGGAGATGAATCCATTCAGTCTGGAGTCATGGATCATTTCACCCATATTGAGAAGTCCAACCTGACCCAGGACTCTAACCTTGATCATCCAGTCCAAGCAACAGCCCAAGTCAAAGATTACAGGGCTCCATTTTCTTTCATATACCCTGTCGGGGCGTGCACAGTTAGCAGCAGAAACAGAGATAGCAACAGAAGCAGCAGTTTCAGCAATGCCCCAGGCCAAACCTTCCAACAAGCAGCGAGGGCAAAATCAGTGTAAAGATGGTTCCTCCTGCAGAAAGTACTCCAGGACCAACAGATCCTGTTCCTGCCATCAGGGATCAGCAGGAGTACAGATCTTGTACTCTTCGTACCAAATGAGTTGGGGCGCTAGTATGCCATTCTTGTCTGGAGAGTTCTGCTTTCAAGGGGATGGGACCCTGCAGCAATCCAAAGCTATGCCTTTCAACCTGTCGTAAGCACCCAGGATGATCACCAAGTGTCTTTCAGGTATGAAAATCTTTCTGAGGAGCAGAGGCATTGAGTTATTTCCATACCAAGATGATAGCCTCATCTTGGAAAGCTCGTTACGGGATGTGGAATGGTCCAGGGATCTCTGGCCATTTGGGCATTTAAGGAACCTTGGTCTTGCTGGTCAATCTGGCCAAGTTAGAGCTGTTGTAAAGTTAAATTATTATACTCAGCACAGGTAGTACAGCAGGAGTTTGTTGTTTCTCGAGTAACCACAAGTCCAGATGCGGGACTGTCCCCGCAGACGGCGTCAGCAGGTCAGGAAGGACTGGAAGCAGCTGCAGCAATCTGTTGTGGAGACTGAGGAGGTCCTGCTACCAGACAGAATCAGGGAAGCCCTATCCCAACATACCCAGAGAACCGCCTTGTGGAGCAGAGAGAAGGCATACCAGAGGTCCTGAGCAAAGGACCAAGAGAATGTCCCCATGCAGGGTGGGATAGGAAGATAATGCAAAGAGATCCACTGATATTGTTCACCATGCAGAAAAACACCAGGGACACAACCAGTCAGTGGAGTGACCACTTGTGAGAAGCCTCTCTCGCACAACAGAGCTCACTAGCTGGTTGCTCACTCCAGTGACATGCACAACTACCACCAGGTATGTGTGAAGGGAGTGAGCCACTGAACACGTAGGGGTGGATGAAGGCACAGGCCAACAAGTCCCAAGCCTAGGGCCCCCAGCCCAAGTAGATTATCCTGGCTAAAGAAAGCAGATTCAACCAGTCTAACTTGTAATCATTTCTGTCTTGGACACTTTAGCCTAATCTCTGCAACAAAGCACTGCTCTTCTAGCACCTACTAGCACCTCATTAACCAATTAACACCAGAGTTAGATATGGTACCTGGCCATCTATCCCACCTGGAATGCAAATTTGAGATGCCTTCAGTTGCAGTAGTGCCAGATTCAACAAATAAACTTTTAAACACTCTTAAAAGGCGAGCCCCATTTCTTAGCTACTGTAGCCAGTCTGAGGAAGACATTAGCATGGCTGCAGCTGCTTTAATTTCTTTCTGCTTACTGTTGCCTGCACAGAGCTGGCATTAGGCACCTTCACTCCCAGCAGACAGGAAATATCTGAGGCTCCCTTTCTCACTTTTCGAAGGAAATGTTTTAAGCCTATATATCAAACCAAAGATTTAAGAGATTAAAAAAAATCTAGCATTTGCACCAGATCCTTCCACCAGGCTTGAAGCAGGACTCTGGAAAACTGTGATAAGAACTAGGTCATGGGATGAGAGGTGCAGACTGGGAAATGGACAGGAGCTGAGAGAGAAAATGGTCAGAAACCCAGTGGCTCTGGCTGGGGTTTGCTGCTGTGACTGCTGACCGTGTCGGCCTCAATCGAGGCAACAACATAAACTGGAGCCTTGTGGTCTGTGTTTACATTGCTGCTTCAGTTTATTGACTAATGTCGCCAAATCCAGTGTCACGTACAAAACCAGATTGAAAAATACACAGAGGACACCGAACTCAGTGGACCCGTTTCAACACAAACGGGCATCAATAGTATCCAGGAGGATCTAGACAAGAGTAGTGAGTGGTAGTAGATTGGAGTATGAGATGTAATGCCGACAAGTGTACAATGTTACATCTAGGTATGAGAAATCCGACAGCCAAATATCATCTAAACAGTTACTGCCTTAAATGCAAAGCCAAAAAGGGGAACTTGGGATAATAGTATCTACTGAGTACAGAAACTCCAAACAAAGCAACTCAGTAATTAAGAAAGCTGCTGGGGTACTCCACTGAATTTGCAGGAACTTGTAAAAGCCGCAATCAGAAAGTTATAGGGACACTACATAGTACATAAGACCACAGCTTTGATTTTGGGTCGGAGTTTTGGGCTCCCTACCAAAGAGGAAACCTTATTAAGGTGAACAATACACAATGGAAAGTAACCAAATTAATAAGCGGATTGAAGGAATCACCATATCCCGATCATTTGTAACACTTCAGGCTATTTAGTCTGGAGATGAGGAGAAGCATGCAGACCTTGTATTCCTATATGACATTCTTGGTGACAATACTGTAAGGTCCAAACTGAATACGGAGTATATAAATTACTTTCCTAAAGCAGGAGGCTACTATAAACGGCTTAAGGGAGCAACAGGCCCATAAGGATCAGGCCCTCTAAAAGGAAGCTCCACCACCCGGGGCTGAATTTCCTGTGTGAAGGGTAAAATCTGAAGACAAGTGCAAAGGCATATGGACACTGTAGTGGCCACCGCTCGGGCTGACACATTGGCAGACCACTGGGCAACTTGCTACTGGTACTTGGTCGCTGCCAGCCCAAGATTCCCAGATCTTGCATAGATTCTGCTGGTTCTTTTTAGTGAAACAATTGATCAGGTTGGAGAACCTCTAAGAAAGCTCATGGCTATAACAAGCCTTCAGTGCTGCATATCAGGCCTGGCAGATGCCCAGGGCCATAGTAATATATACCTTATGGCCAAGGTGATCCTATTTCTCGGACTCTTTGTCCAGTGGCTTGTCTGATTTGCCTTGTTCTTTCTCCCTGTGGAACACTGCATCTGCCACTAGCTCCTCTGGCAATGCATATTCCAAGAATATGGATAATCTGCCCAGGGGGATAGCATATTTGCAGTCCATATACAACGGAGGAGCCTGACAGGAAATAGGATGCTGCCAGATGCCAAGTGCAAGGTCCAGAATCGCTGGTGCGATAGGGAGGGCTACCAATGGTGAGAAATCCCATTGCAGGATGTCCAACATCAGGTAGTCTTCTTTCTTCTGGACCTCCTCCAATAGAGAGTCTGAAGCAAGGGATGTGTATTTCAAGAGAAAGGCAAAGGAGGACTGGTACCTCAAAGGGGGCCTGTCAGTTGGCCGGCTATTGTTCCAATCAGGCAGAGTTGACAGGGTGAATGATGCACTGGATTCCAAGTCCAGATACAGCAACGTTGACCACCAACAAGGGGTAAAGAGGACTCTCTTTGCTACAGTAACCACCACTTACTGAAGAGTAAGTTGGGCCTCTGGCCTACAGCATTTAGTTGGTGTGTCTGCAGTTGTATGTGGAGGTGGGGGCTCCACCTACAATGGTTGCTGTGTCACAGCTGGCAAAGCTGGAGGCAGAACTGTGAGAAGCACGACAAGGGTCGGCACTGGGAGTAGCAATCAAGGCTGGGTATGGGCCACAGACACTGCCAGTCAACCTTGACCCTGGGAGAGTGCTCCATATTCCCACTGCTGCTAGGCTACTCTTTTCCATCTGAAACAGGCTCGGCACGGACCACGGGAGCCAGACAACAAGGAAAAACTCATGTCAATATTGATGATCAGAGTGGGCTTGACGGCACGACTGTGATCTCAATCCCAAACACCGACTCACAGGTCATTGTGGCGCTGGATCATCCTGGTCTATGTAACTATTTGAAGGGTGCCTGGGCAATGGCCGAACAGGAGGTGGCGCTAGAGTCAGGATCACCAGTGTCAGCTGAACGGATGAAGAATAAATGGGGAGCTCGTTCGACCCCACCCCCACCCAGCCTGGGATCAGCCAGGGTCAGCACAGATGTCTGAAGAGATCAACTGACTGGTGTTAACAACTTCAGCTGGCTGGATGGGAGATTCGTGGACAGACTGACAGGCTCTATGGGAAGTTCGACCTCTTCAAGGATGACCCTCAGGCAGGGAAGAACTTGACCAACAATTTCACGACCAACATCAAGCTGTAGACTCAAAAGAGGGGAGGAACAGAAGAAAGTTGTGAAACCCTTCCATCTTTGCAAGGAGTAGGGAGATACACTGCCTCCTCCTCCTCCTCCCTCCATCCCCCCCCCCCACCACCACCATCAAAAGATCCAGGACAAAGACATCCTTGCCAGCCCTCTCAGATTCTTGAACCTGTAACTGTGCCATCAACCCTGCAGCTTTAGATAGTCTGCGCAACACAGCTGGCTTGCCCTGGAGCACCTGCAGCCGGAAATTGTTGAGTACCTCTGGGTGAATGACCTGGTGCCAGGAGCTCTCAGTCCAGAACACTGGTCTGAAGACATCAGTCTATTACAAACCCACTGACTCTCAGTTTCCTCCTCCATAGCTCCTTCCATCCTAAACATGTCAAGAATGGCCTGCCTTATTCACAGTTTCTTAGACTTCGCAGGTTATGCAGTGAAGAGGATGATTTTGCTGAGCAGACCCAAATAATGCATCGTTTTTTTTATCAACAGGGGATACCCGAAAAGCACAGTGGACAGAGCACTCTCCCGGGTCAGTAACATGCCTCGTAACCTTGACCCCCGCAGGAAGGATACTGTCACACATGAACAGCGGCGAATTCCACTAGTTCTTCCTTTCCATCAGAGCACCTTCTCTTCACAGGATCATCACTAGTAACTTTCCCATTTTGCAAACTGACCTAACATTTGTGCTTCCTTTACAGAACCACATATTGCCTCCTACCACAAGCCACCTAACCTCACAGGAATCTCCTGGTTAAAGCAGCCTACCCACTCCTAACAGTTCCTCCCCAGGTGCCAAACCTTGCAAGCAGGGCTCGCTGCAACACCTGCAAATTTATTTCAGTCGACTGAGATTCGAGGCTGGCTGTTTTCACATCGCAAGGGTTCTCATGCACCTCCACTAATGTGGTGTATTGTATTCTTTGCAGGAAGTGTTCAGCTATTTACATCGGAGAAACTGGTGACGTCTTGCTGACCGTTCAGGGAACATTACAGAGCAGTCAGGAATGGTGAAACTGCTAAACCCATTGTATCCTACTTTATCTCCAGGGACCACAATGTCAATAACCTTTCTGTTTGTGTCCTTCAGCAGGCTTCGGGATCCTGACCATAGAAAAACATGGAAGCCAAGATGATCATCGCCTTTGGCTCCCAGCAGCCCTCTGGTTTAAATGATAGACTTATTTTCCACTAACATCTTTCAGCCATCCCTTTTTCCCTAAAGTCAATTTGTTTTGTACTCATTTATTTTTCATTTCACCATATGTCTCCATTTCTGTCTCCTTCCCACACATTTGTCACCTTTCAGCCTTCTTACAAGGCCCTGTTAATTAGTCTCCACCTGGGAACTTCCCCAGCTCTTTCTCTCCCATTATGCTTTATCTTTCCCATCATCACCTTTTTGTTTCACAGATTCTCTCTTAATCTTACCATTTAACACTTCTTCTCCCTTAGCCTCCCCCTTCTTCTTTCTCCACATATATATCCCTCTCAATTAGATATTTCCTGAAGAAGACCTAAGGTCGAGACGTAGATTTTAACTCTATTTTCAGCGTGCATTCAATATAACCATTTTGTTTTGCCTTTAGACCACATGCTGACGCAGCGCCTTGTTTTGGTTTTTTTACAATTTGAATGCCTAAGCAGTACACATAAGCATCATATCCATCAGCCACAGACGTCGTGTGTCTGCACACTGCACATCTCTTAAAGCCTGGCTTCCTCTTCTCTTCCTTGGTGATCGACTGACAGGGCAGGATGTCTAAGATGACATGACAAACAAAACAAAAACTCCCAGAACTTGATGAAAAGAACCCCTAATTCACTAGCAGGAGCTGTGAAGCAGGAGACTTCTACCTTACAGCAAAAGGAAAGATGGGAGTAAAACGGCAGCGGAGGACCACATGGTTGGGTGGCAGAGGACAAGTCGAGCTTGAAGAGTGGCAGGATGACTGGGCATGCTCAATGAAAGACTGCCCAAGTGTGGAATGTTACTAAATCTAGGTAGTTAGAAAAAATGCATTTATTATTAGCATTTTCTGTTCACCAAGCAACACATTTCATGACATGCATTGCCACTTTATCAAGGATGTGGTTCCTCAGCCCGGATTCAATGATACCCACAGTCAGTGCCAAAACCTCTCAGCATATTGCATTACTAGGCCTCGTTTCCAGATACGAGTCAGAATGTTACTAGGTTTCGCTAGCATACAGTGCAGTCCCCTCTCTAAAACAATGGCTAAAAGTTGCTTGGGAAGATGAAAAATAATAAAACAGCAGGTGCAAAATTCTGACTTGATTCAGGTAACTGAGCTTGATAATACAATTAGAGTTATACATCATCAGTGCTAATTCAATCAATCAGCAGCAAGATTTACTGGTGCGTAAGAATTCCTTGACAGTCCAAGAGATGGTCATTCACAAAGTCTGAAAAAGTGGAGAGTTGCTTTTAAATAGGGTGACATTTTTATTGGTTTAAAACCTTTTTTGTTTATTGCTAGTACATCAAGAATTCAAGGCTCCCCACTCCCGAACGCAAGCTTACTTATTTGATGGAGGTCCTATCAGACATGCTCCAAGTCCCAATTTCTCAGCAGCTTTCTCTCAATACTGGGGCCCCAGCAACCAGTCTTTGTGCTCCTGATGTTCATCAGTGTCTAGGGTGGGTGCACAACAAGCATCGTCATTCTGTGGCCGACAAAGAGTTCTCCTGTAGGCCCTCCAACATCCCCAGCTTCTGTCTATGCGTGCCTGCAGTGCTGTCCTCTAAGCGGGGGGTGGCCCATGCTGCGTGGTCACCCACAGCAGCAATGCCACTACCACTTCCCACCGCAGGAGGCACTTGTAGAGTGAAACATCTTGTATCTCCCCCCACTCCCCCAACCCTCTCTGGGGTCAGTACACAATTCTCCCACATCATGCACCAGCCCAAGGTGTGTGTGTGTGTGTGTTTGGGGGGGGGTTCATCTCAGGTCTACTGCATAGCAGAGCAGAGCAGTGCACCACTGGGATAGGCTTTTTCACATTTATTAATATTTTATAAACCTGAAACAGGAAACCACACCCTTGGTGGCGGACAGAGTGGCATTCTTACAGGCTTCCCCGAGGGTACAAGAAGAATGAAGGCAGGTTAGTCAATAATGCAAGAATTGAAAACGGGCATAATTTGAATTTAGGGGTGCTATCTGTACCTCAAACAGTCCCAACCTGCAAGAGTTACAAAAGAATAAAAAAATAACAAATGTTGTGTTTTTTTTCTGTGTATGAATTAGTGCTCATGAAAGATTATGGGACTCTTAGCACTGGAACCCGAAATCCTCCATTTGTCCACATGACAGGTACGGCACCGGCGATCACAGTACAAGTTTCCCCATGCTTCCCCACCAATGTGCCTCAACCTTGCCATGAAGGGATCACCCATAGATGAGGATAGTTCAGACTTCATGCCCATTCAGTCACTGGCTTTTCACGGGAGACTGCCAAAAAGGGTGCCAACTGTGTTGGTGGTTTTGTGATGGGGACACCTGCCCACTGGAAACAGAACTAAGACCACCACAACTCATTTCACATCAGCCAATGAGCAGCCCTCGGGTAATAATGGCTTTCGGCCACTACCGATCCATGCTGCATTTGAAGCTGAAGTCATATGCAAAGAGCCTCTTCAAAGTGCTGCTTCCCCTTTGGGGTGGTATAAAACACTGCCATGGGCTGAATGCTCACGGACCCAGGGTTCTAAAGTGCTGTTATAAGAATGCACAATTTTCAGACTTTAAAAGGGTGTCTGAAAACACACCTGTTTAAACAGGCTTTTGATGAATGCTGCAAGTAACTGCTTTTCATCTGCTCACGGCTGTTTTATGAATACTTATTTATTTTACATTATATTCCTGGTTTTATGAATGCTTGACTTATTTCTGCACTATACTATAACGCGCCCTGCGCCTCAATGGAAGGGCACCTGGTAGGGGGTGCATATTACCCATATGTAATAACGCCCCTACCGACTGCATGGAGAAAGAAAAAAATATATTAATATGAAGCCAAGTATCCCAAACTCTGCAGAATATCACGTTTTGTATCTATCCTTTGGGTGACAGAACCGCTGCCCTTTGGCGAGTGTCTTTTTCCCCAAAGCAACATGAGAGGAGACAGTGTCGTGTGTAGAGATGCCTTGACATCCACATTTACTTATGAAAGAGCAAGAAGCACTGCCCCACTTACCTTGGAAACGAAACAGGTGACAGCCTGCCCTGCTTGGTAGGAATGGAGGCTGCTGCCCTGCGAGGTCAACCCTGAGGTGCACTCCCCCTGGAGTTTACTGCAAGAGAAGAAAAGGGGGGAAGAGGATGGAATGAAAATATTAACAAAATGGTGCAGTACTGGCCTGCAGAAATAATCACCCATTGTAACAAACAGCAGCTCGTAACATAACTGGATAGACGCACAGGTAGCAAAGTCACTGAAGGGCAACTACAGGCACGGCCCATTTCAGGAGGGGGAAATACAGTAATCCAAATCAGATCTCAGCACACTTCAGAAAGGAATACACACTGTTTTATAACTTAAAGGGAAACCTCCACGTCCCATTGGGTCCCACCTCCGTGTGAAGCAGGACCAGATTAGCAGTTGCATAAATAGTACACATTTTTTTTTTTTTTTTTTTACTTACTGTGCGATATTTTATTTTAAATAGTATCTGGCTGATACTGTGCCCTCCCCGCTGGCATTTTAGAACTAAGAGTCCTTCCCGGCGTGCCCACAACCACCTGCGGCTGTCCCCAGTATGACGTGTTAAGCGGGGAGCAGTCGGGGTGCTGTAACTGTACGGCGGTAGATTCAAATAGCTTTGGTTTGGAGCCTACGTGTGTCTATGCTCTGCCGAGACCAGGTACAGACTGACAGGCACCCTGGCAGTCTATACCTAGTATCAGTATATCACAGGGAAACATAGGCTCCAAGCCAAGCTATCTGAAAGTACGGCAGTATAGTAAGCCTATGGAGGCGCCCCGGCTGCTCCCTGCCCGACACATCATACTGGGGACAGCCGCGGGTGGTTGTGGGCATACTGAGAAGGCTCCTAGTTCTGAAATGCTGGCGGGGAGGGCGCAGGATCAACCAGATACTATTTAAAATATTGCACAGTAAGTAAAAAAAATGTGTACTATTTATGCAACTGCTAATCGGGCCCTGCTTCACAGGGAGGTGGGGCCCGATGGGACATAGATGGTTCCCTTTAGTATTAGGCCTGGATCCTTTCTTGGGATAATACTGAAGGCAGTAAAAGCAGTGACACACAAGGTAATAGGAAACAGTTTTCCTTTTAGTATCTATCCAATATTTTGATAAAACTGGACTTTTTAACTAATAATTTTTTTGCCTTTGCGACTACTGCATTATGAGTGTCTCTCTCCTCAGCAGCTGTTGCTGTTTCTTTTCATACTACCTGAACATTCTAGGACATTAGAAACACCATTCGAAGCCATGCAGATGAACAGCACAGCATGGTGTAACGGATGTCATGGAATGTTTTAGAAATATAAAAAGAAAGAGCAATAACTGCTAAAGAGAGAAACTATGTAGATATGAAAATACCCCAAAGTTGGATTAAATATCCAACAAAAATCAATCAAAGCATCTCAGAATACAAAACTGATATGGAAGGAAAATGGGAAGGCAGTTAACTATGTAAAAATCATTTCCTAATACCTATGAAAGGACAGTTCTGAGAGGCCAGTTTGGAGCCACGAGGATCATCCGCGCCTTGTCCCTCTGAACCATGAGCGACACCTTGCAGATCTAGGGAAAGGGAGGGAAGGTGTACATGAGGTCTGGGGTCCACGAACTTGTGAAGGCATCCCCCAGTAATGTCCCACACTGAGGGGGTGCATACAAAGCAGCCTCAGCTTCATGTTCTCCCAGGAGGCAAACATATGAACTAGGGGAGTGCCCTAGTAAGAGAACAGGCAATAGACTACCTCTTGGAGAAGAGACCACTTTGTAAGACACCTTGCTCACTCGGCTGAGGGCATCCACCAGCCGGTTGGAGGCATCGGCCACATGGATCGCCAGAAGATCGGCGTCTAGACAATGTATGAGGGAGCAGGTGTGGACAGCTTCCCAAAACAACAGGAGGGAATGCATCCCACCCTGCTTGTTGAGATAGTACATGGTTGTTGTGTTGTCCATCTGGACCTGAACGACCTGATCCTGCACCACTGGAGCGAAAGCCATCAGAGCTGGACACACTGCACAGAGCTCCAACAGGCTGATGTGACAGCAGAACTCCTTGGGAGTCCAGGAACATATTACTGAGGCTCTTGTATCTCCACCAAACACTTCCATGTCTTCCGGCCAGATTCTACCACTCGTCATGGAAGAAAATGATCACAGATTTTATATGGGCAGGCCACAAGAAAGGGCGAACCTACCTAACCTTGAGTTTTATGTGAAGGCAGCATTCCTCCGTGTAATCTTTCTATGGATGTCCCCAGTATATCAGGCACCATGGAAACACGTAGAAGCCACAATTAATGACCTACACGATGTGGGTCCCATTTTATTCTTCACGAATAAAACCTCTCCACCGCCTAAACATTTCACATTTATCACAGCTCAGACATTAAGAGTCTGGTATGCATTACAAAACAACCCCCGTTTTAAAACAGAATTCATATGTATATTAGGTTGCTCTTGGCAGATGAGTCTTTTCAGCCCAATTGAGCCAACCTCACCTATAAGCAATGGCTTCAACAGGGACTGAATTACATTTATCAGTTTATGAACTCGAGAGGAATAATTCCATATGAGACCTTACAACAAAATTACGACTGCCCTCCTCATGACCAAAATAGATCTCAAAAGGTACGGGCACATCAGATAGCAATTTTAAGGGAGACACCAGAGCTCCCCAATCCATGGCCCCCACTCCTACAATTGGTTATTAACCAGCCTGGGGGGAGCTCAGCTTCTCCAACTCATTGGCCTTTTATACAAAATAATAAATGATAAAATGGGAGACACCACCTTCACTATTCTCTAAAGCTGAAACAGAAACTTGGGGGACTCAGGTCACATGAAAGGACTGGCTGGGCGCAGCCCTACCAGCGGTCCAACTTACACATACAACCCTCTGGCGTGAGTTCTCCTGGAACTGCAGAAACAGATATTTCAGGGCCCCAACAGTCCTTACAAAATATCTCCCAGCACAATATGGGATGTGCTGGAGGGATTGTAGATGCTGGGAAGCTGATCTGGGACATATTGTGGTCATGTCCCAAGCTGACTCCCTTCTGGTGTTCCTTACAGAAGGAATTAAAAGAATGCTTGGGCGAAACTATTGAGCTAACTGATGAAATGGTTTTACTTATGCTAATGCCCCCCTCATGCTCCATCTTGGTATAAAACAATACTCCCTATCCTATCATTAGCTGCCAAAAAGACGATCACCAGGAGGTGGATGACGACCACACCGCCTACAACTACTGATTGGAGACAAATTGTCACTTCTATTTACCAAATTGATAGAATAATGTCAGAACTTACAAACAGAACTACAGCATTTCAAACTAGGTGGCAAAGTTGGATATGGTATATACTCCAAATTGACTCAACATTTGTACCATAAAGTGTGAGTACGAGAAACCAGCGTGGAGCATTTTATGAGGAGATCTGTAGTAAGATTTCCCTGAAAATGTAACTTACTGTTTTAAAGCTATTTCAAAGCTAAAGCTAAATGCGGAAATGTCTAAACACACATTTTAACTGTAAGGGTGAAAAATAACTATGCTTTTTATCAAATGTAAAGATACAATAACTATCCTACCTATACAGCTGTACTTGTAAAACCTCAGTGCTAAACTGTCATTTTTTACCTGTCTCTAAATAAAATAAAACACTCCTTAGGAGTCCAGAGCCCATGGGCCCTGTGGTCCCCCAGGTGGGCTCTCCATCCCATCAGAGAGGTGTCGGTCAGGAAAGTGACCATCTGCTCTGGGCAGACAAACAGGATTCCTTTCTGTAGATGTTCCGGGATGCGCTGCCACTGGATAACATCCCACATCGGCTGTATCACTGTGACTGGTTGTTCGAGGTGACTGAGGCACTGAGGCCACTGACCGGGGGGCGCATCCGCCAGTGGGCCCACTGGACCATGCTGGTGCAGAGCACCATGTACCCCAGAAGACACAGGAAGTCCTGGGCAGGGTGTGTTTGCTCAACCCGCCCTGTCCACTGGGAGTCAGGCCTTAGCCTGAAGGGAGATGAGCTCTGCCCAGATGAAGTGGATGACCTCGAGGGGCTGAGATCTGACTTGGCCAGGCTGACCAAGGCAGAGCAGGTCTGAAGGGCCAAATCCCTGGATTGCTCCACTTCCATTCTGGAGGAACCGGTGATCAATCGGTTGTCCAGGTAAGGGTACACCTTGACACCTCGGCACCGCAGGAATGTTGCCACCACTGCCATGCACTTGGTGAAGACCCTGGGGACTAAGGAAAGGTCGAACAGCATGGCCTGGAACTCGTCAAGTATCCCTGTCAAATGGAACCACAGGAACCGCCGAAGGGGAGGAAGGATCAGGATGTGGAAGAAGGCGGCCTGAAGGTCCAGACAGTAGACCCACATGTTCTGCTCTAAGCATAGAATGACCCGATTCACAGTGACCATCCGGAATTTGCAAGGCCGCAGAAACTAATTGAGGTTGTGAAGATCCAGTATAGGACACCAACACAGTGTCAGTTTCAGAACCAGAAAATATCTGGAGATGAACCCAGGACCAGCCATGGAGTCTGGAACACAGGGCAAAGTTTAATTTTGAAGAAACCGGGTGATTTCCTCCCAAAAGATGAACAACATAGGACACCACATCTTCCCGTGAGGCAAGGGCTCAGCTGGGTTGGAGAGCCTCAAATTCCAGAGGAAAATCGCGACCCACCACTTCAAGCACTCATTTGCCTGATGTGATGATGGACCAGGCATGGGCGGATTGGAAAAGCCGGCCCCCCACAGGACGTCCCAAGCAGGGCAGGAGCGTAACATCCCCCAACCCGTCACTGGGCAGGCTTGGAGGTGGCTCCAGAGCTGGCTGCCAAGGGAGCCCTGGCCCCTGCATTTCTTTCGGCCAGAGGAGACTGGCCGATGTTTGGGCTGCCAAGCCTACTGTTGCCCTGCTTGGGGCTGCGGCAGTCTGGAAGGAGGTGCCGAGCTGGGACGAAACTAAAAAGCTTCTTCCATTGTTTCTGGCCCTTTATGTACTTCTGTGAGGATATGACGGAGTCTAGGGTGACACTGGACTTCAGTGCAGGTGAGATGACCATCAACACCGAGCTCAAACAGGTCGGTACCCAAGAAGGGGATGTGTGTCAACTTGTGCTGGGTACCATCTGTAAAGATAGAGAGATCCTGCCACGCCCAATGCCACACAGCCACCACTGCAGCCATGGATCTGGCACGGGAGTCCCTGATGTCCAGGGTCAAAACCTCGACAGAGAACCCAATCAGGAGCTTGACTGACAATGCACAGGTTGTCAGGGAGGAGACACAGGAAGGTGTAGGATGCTGAGGAACCCCAGAAGGATCGATCTCTCGAGGGGAGAAAACGGATCAACCAGCTGAACTGGCCCCTCTTGTGAGAGGGCCATAAAGACCAGAGTCCTTCAAAGGGAATCCTCTCCACCATCCTCCGACAACAGGTTGACTGGGTTAGGAAAGATCTAGACCAGCCAGTCGACCTGCATCTCAGCCGACAAGCCCGATAGGGACACCATGGGGCCATCGGCCTGAACCTGAAGATCAGAAGTGTTGTCCAAAACCGACTGCTTGACAGCCGTTGAGCCAGAAGCATGGGAACAGGAGGAGTGGGCCCACTCCCAATCACACGACCTGCAGTGAGACTTCTTGGATTTTCGAGTCCTGCAAAAATCTGGACCCACAGGAAGGGCCCTCTCTGACAGTAGGTAGAGACTGGCTGAAGCCCATGAATGCCCCGGTAAACGAGGTGCCCAAGCCTGCCGGAAATAAGGTGGGTGAGCAGTGCCTGAAGTGGCCTGGGCTGCGGCCTCCTTGAAGGTGGCAAGCTGTGCAGCCAAAGCGTCCACTGCAGAGATACCCTTGTGGGTGTTCTTGGACCGAATGGACAGGTCCTGCTTGTCGGGTCAACCCAAGATGAGGCAGGCGTAGCAGTCCCCCAGCATAGAGGGCTGAAGGGTCTGGCACAGGCCGCAAGTCTGTGGATCATGCTGGGCTTCCAAACAGTAGATGCATGCAGAGTGCAGATTGGTGCGCGACATTATCTGGGCGCATGTCGTGCACTGCTTGAAGCCAGGATCAGATTTGGATTCCTTGTATTCCATGTTCAGATGGAAAAGCAAAAATCCAAAGCTGAATGGCTCAAACACTGAAAAAAGGTTTTTAGGTGTACACCTAGCACAGAGCTACAAAGGAGAGAACCTGATGCTTCCAGTGGAAAGGGAGATCTGACGTTATGGGGGCTGTGCCAAGAGGCAAGTCTCAAAGTGAAAGGAAGTACTGCCAGAAGTGTGGATAGTGCACCATATCCACATGCCTAGAAACTAAACCTATAGCGCAGTGATCCGACTAACCGACCAGATCAATCTCGAGATTCTCAGCCTCGAGCCCCAGGCAGAACACCAAGTCCAAGGCATGGCCATGTTGATAAGTTGCAGAAGTAATAACTTGTGCTAGGACCAGAGCTTCCATACTCTGGAAGAAATCTTGACCAAACTGCGAGCATTCATCATCGACCCAAGCACTGAAATCACAGAGGATATGCCATCTCTGTGACTAACACCTGGTTAGCGACAAATGTCGCACTTTCCTGAAGAAACTTCCTCTTGCAACCTATAGGCTGGTGCACGAGGAGGATTCTGCAAGCTACATCTGGGACCCCACACACAGCCACACATTGAAATGACTCTGTATCCACACTGACTGTGCCATCAGGTTTAGCTCTGATCTGAAACAGACGCAACCTGAACCTTGTAATACATGTAAGCAAGCATTATGAAGTGGCCAAGAGTAATCCTGTACTTTAACTGGTGCAATCCAGTCACATGACTATGTGGTTATTAGATATTAATGCACACCCCAGAGGAGTGAGGAAGAAGACCAAAGGCAGAGTGTCTTTACACCCCAGGAAGTGCATTCAAATCCTTTAATGCACATGCTGGAGTAGCTTACTGAACTTATGGTTCACTGCTCTTTTGTATTAAATGTAAAGTGAAACTTTTGGTTTTTTTCCTATCAATTTGTTTAATTACATTTTAAATAAAATACATACATGAAATAGTCCCTGATTTTGTAGATAACGACATTTGGTCTTGTTAATGAGATTCAGCACCTCAACATGTGGTACTGGAAGTATAATGCAGGTGATATCTGGATTTTTCTTGTCATTTTATAACGTGAAAATAATGTACAATCATGTGTCCAGTTTTGATCAAACTAGCAAAACCATTTTATAACCGAATAAGCTATATGTCTACTATTTAAAATGTACATGTCCCAATAATGGGGCTGAATTTAGGATTTTGATCCCCACTAAGAGGACAAAGTACAGTTACGTAAGAACTTACCGTAACAGTAGATCTTCGAGAGAGGCTCTTGTAGTAGGTAATTACATATAGGACTGACGCTGGCAGGAGGCAGGACCCCACGGAAAAATTTCTAGCTAGCAGTCTCTGAAGGGGACCGCCCCCGTTCAAGTGACTGACGTCATGCGGACGCTCAGTATAAAGGGTGGTCCCCGCTCTTCTAGTTCTTTCCCGCCAAAGGCCCAAACGGCGAGACGAGAGAGAAGCAGATATTCTAACCTGGAAAAGGAGCTAAAAAGCCTCAGGGGATGGAAGGGTAGAGTTATTTCATCAGAAGAGCCCCTCTCAAGATCTACTGTTACGTAAGTTCTTATGTAACTGTACTATCTTACTTCGAGAGGTCTCTTGCAGTAGGTAATTACATATAGGACTGAATCCCAAGCAGTCTGGAACAAGAAGAAGCAAAACAGGAGGAGGAAATCTACTCAAAGTAGGTCCTCTAGCTGTGAAGGCCTTAGGAAAGGAGGCCTTGCAGAACAGCAAGCCCGAAGCCTGCTCTACGGCGAGAGGCAATATCCAAACTGTAATGTTTTGTAAAGGTATGGACGTAAGTCCAAGTGGGAGCAGCACAGATGTCTGCCGCTGACACATTCTTGAAACAAGCCACTGAGGCAGTGACTCCTCTGGTGGAGTGGCCTCTCACTTGACCCGGAAGGGTCTTACTACTTGTCATAACAGAAAGCGATACAATGAGCCAACCATTTGGACAGGCATTGCTTAGAAACAGCATTGCCTTCTCTTTTGTGGGCAAAAGAGGCAAACAGTTAATCAGTCTTTCTGAGATCTTTTGTTCTGTTAGTGTAGTATCTCAGAATTCGGTGAACGTCCAGAGTGTGTAAGAGATACTCCCCTTGATTGGAGTGCTGGGTAAAGAAAGCAGGTAACTCTATGGACTGGTTCAAAGTAGATTCCGCTACCACCTTGGGGAGAAACTTAGGGTTGGTGCGTAGAGCCACATGTTCCTTGTGAAAAATCAAATACGGGATTTTACACATCAGGGCCTGGAGCTCGGAAATCCTTCGAGCAGAAGTAATGGCCAGTAGGAAGAGAGTCTTCCATGAGAGGAACTTCATGTCTGCGGAGGCTGCTGGTTTGAAAGGAGGCAGAGTAAGCTTCTCGAGGATGAAATTCAAATCCCAAGGAGGGGCAGGAACCAGGATAGGGGGTCTCAAGTGGAGAACCCCTCTAAGGAAAGTTTTAGAGACCTCCAGCTGAGCAAACATCGTGCCTGCAAAAGGGACATGGTAGGCCGAAATGGCCGCCATGTGTACCTTCAAGGACGAATGACTGAGACCCAGATCAAAGAGGTGGTGCAGGTAATCCAGCAGCCACCCAACAGAGCACGAGAAAGGCTCGAAATCTTTTGAAGCGGTTCAGATTGTGAACCGTTTCCACTTCATGGCATAGGTAGACCTAGTGGAGGGTTTTCTAGCCTCCACCAAAATCTTAGCCACTCGGGGTGAAACCCCAAATCTGGCTTAAGCTACGTCTGCAGGAGCTATGCGTGCAGTTGAAGGGACTTGAGACCTGGATGGACAAGGGTCCCCTGATCCTGGGTCAGTAAAAGTCACGACAGAGGAAGAGGAAGAGGAGGTTCCTCTGAGTATTGCTGTAGAAGAGAGAACCAAATTTGCCTGGGCCAGAAAGGAGCAATCAGTATCATTCGAGCTCCTTCTGAACAGAGTTTCTGTAAGACTCTTGGAATTAAAGGGATTGGGGGGAAGCACAGACAAATCTGTCCTTCCAATCTAGAGACAGAGAGTCTCTCCAAAAAAATGCTGCGCTCTGGAGCGAGCGAGCAGAAGTCGGGAAGCTTTGTGTTTAGAGGTGAGGCGAACAGGTAAACCTGTGGTGTTCCCCAATGTAGGAAGATATCGTCTAAGACCCCCCTGATCCAGTTCCCACTCGTGAGCTTGAGCAGACGAGTGACTGAGTTTGTCTGCTAAGGTGTTCTCGAGCCCCGGGACGTGAACTGCCGTAAGGTGGAGGTTGTGCTGTACTGCCCAATCCGAAACTCGCATCGCTTCCCTGCAAAGAGGGCAGGAATGAGTCCCTCCCTGTTTGTTGATGTACCATACCACACACATATTGTCCATCTGTATGGACAAGTGGCCGGGAAGGAGATGCAGAGCTTGAAGAGCATAAAGCACTGCCCAAAGCTTGAGCACATTGATGTGAAGCATTTTCTCGAGCTTGGACCAGGAGCCCTGGGTCCTGTGAGGTCAGAGATGGGCTCCCCAACCTTCGTCCGAGGTGTCTGTGATCAGAGTCTAGGAGGGGGGAGAAAGACAGAAGGGAACTCCCAGACAAAGATTCTCCTGAACCATCCATCACTGCAAGTCCAGAACCATGGGGGAGGAGACCAGGACAAGCTGGTCCAGGTCGTCCACCAACTGATCCCACTGAGACAGAAGCGTCCACTGAGAGATCCTCATGTGGAGCCGCGCGCGAGGGACTGTTGGGATTGCAGCCACCATAAGCCCGAGGAGGTGAAGGACCAACCTGGCACTGGCCCACCTGCGGCCGGACAACAGGCTAACCTGAACCTGAAGTGTGGCCGCCCTGTCTGGTGGCAGGAAGGATCTGCCAGAGGTCGTGTCCAGGATCGCCCCGATAAACTGGAGCTTCTGGGATGGGATCAAGTGGGACTTTGAGTGGTTGATGGTGATGCCCAGGGAGAAAAACACCCCCTGGGTAAGGGAAAGGAAGCGCAGGAGATCCTCCTGGGCGGGCCGCCAGAGGGCAATCGTCAGTGCGGAAAACCTGCACCCCCTGGGTACGCAGGTAGGCCGCTACCACCGAAAGGCATTTGGTGAACACTCGGGGTGCCAAGGAAAGACCACATGGGAGGGCGTTGAACTGGTAATGGTCCCCCTGGAAAGCAAAACGGAGGTATTTGCGGTGAGAAGGGTGGATAGGGATGTGCAGGTAAGCATCCTGCATATCCAGAGCACACAGCCACTGTCCTGGCCGAAGGAGGGGCAGGAGGCCCTGCAGGGAGAGCATCCTAAACCTCTTGTACTCCATGAATAAGTTCAGGGAACTGAGGTTGAGAATTGGCCTTACATCTCCTGTCTTCTTCGGGACCAGGAAAGTGGGAATAGTAACCCATTCCCTGAAGAGGAAGGGGGACGGGCTCGCGCTCCTTCAGCAAAAGTGCTGAAATCTCTTCCTGGACCAGAAGAAGGTGTTCCCGAGCGTACGACGACCTTGGGGGAGGGTGACGAGGTGGTTTCTGGAGAAACTCTATTGAGTGTCCTTCTGCGATCAGCTGGAGCACCCAGGCATCTGAAGTTATCCTCTCCCAACCTGGGAGGTGGAGGGAAAACCTCCCTCCTACCGGCTCCTCCAGAAGGCCCAGAGGCTGTGGGAGAGGAAAGGAGTCAGGTGGTGTGGGGCAGCATCGTTGAAGCACCCGCTGCTTTTTTGGGTGGAGGGGGCTTGGCAGCTGATGGGGCCTGGCGTTTAGCGGACCGCTTTCCCTGGGGTTTCGCCTTTTGCCAATTCAGTCTGCGAAAGGGATGGCGCTGCATTTGATGGGGATGATATATGGAGTCCACAGACTTCAGTGCAGTCCCCTTCTCCTGCAGATCGGTGATAATGTCCTTGACATCACCACCGAACCCCGGAAGGGCGCTTCCTGAATAGCGGACTGCACTTCCGGGACCAACACTGACACACGGAGCCAGGCATGATGCTGTAAGCCTACGGCGAAAGCGAAGCTCCTACCAGGAGTGTCCACTGTATCATAAGTAGCACGAAGCATGTGCCAACAGGGCAAACGTGCAGAGCGGACGAGGTCAGCCACTTCCTGTTTGACTTGAGAGTCTGGAAGGCAGTCCAATTTGGATTCCACCTCAGACCTCACTAAGAATCACCTTCTGGTAATCCCCAATATGACCTACATAATTTAGGGCCCTAATACCCAGAGTGGAAGAAGCATAGATGATCTTCCCGTACTGGTCCAGAAAACAGGATTCTTTGTCAGGTGGAGACGAGCGGAGATGTTTCGGGTTAGCTGTCTGGCCATGAGCAAGCTAATCACGACCAAATCAGCTGAGGTGAGAATCTAAAAGTCAACACCCTTGGGAGCCTGATATAGCCGTCTGACTTCGAGAAGTGGGGCTAAAGCGGCGGCTTCTCCAAATAGTGGAAACAAGATCGGCATGAGGCTCAATCCAGGGTGGCACAAGGTGGGAGCTGTCACGGGCAGATCCAGATGCTCAGCGAGTTTCTTACGCTGGGGATCCGGCTCCAAGGAATGCCACTTACGAACCTCCTGGATTTTGTGCAGCAACTCCGTAAAAGAAGGATCCTCCAAAGGGGACTTCGGAGGAGTCCTTGGCCTGGGCTTAGACGGAGAGCGTAGCTCGTCGTCCGGCTCGCAAGAACAATCGGAGTCGTCCGAGGTATCCGAGGAGGAGGAAGATGATGATGATGATGAGGAAGACTCCCTCTCCCAGCTTGGGGGGGGAGGGAACGGACCCCTTGGGAAGCGTGTCCTGCCCCGCCCTGGAACCAGAGGGTTTGGCCCTGGTGTCCAGAGGTGGGGAGAGAGTCTGTGGTCATGGACATACGGGAACTGGAACCGGCACCGTCGTCGGGAGATGACTCTCCACCTCTCTGGTGAGCTGAGCCTTGGCCTCAGCCCACCAGGAGGCCAGAGTCTCCTTCAAGTTCACCGGCGGCTGAGGGGGCGGTGGAGGAGGAGGGGGATACGGGTATGGAATATCCATAACCTGACGGCGGGAAGCCCGGCGTCTGGTATTGAGGCACCGGGTACTGCGGCGTCGGATAGGCCGGTGTCAGATACTGGGGTGTCAGATACTGCGGAGCTGGGTAAGACGGGGTCGGATACCTGGGAACCGAGGGGTCTGCCGGAGCAGACGGCCCAGCCGGAGGGCCCACGGGCGAGTCTGGAGCAGAAGGCCCGGTGGGCGGAGGGCCCGGCATTGGAGCGGCATCCGGGAGCGGGATGTCACCTGGGGTCGGCAAGACCGTCGTCGGGGCCGGTGTCCGGGGAGCTGACGTCAGGTCAGTCAGCCCAGCAGGCGGACGGTCTGACGGGGGCGCAGCAGGAATCTCAGCATCACCCAGGGAGGGAGGGGAAAAATCCCTGGGCTCAGGCTGAGGTGACCCAGGGTCCCTGGAAGGCAGCGAAGGCTGCAGGGAGCTGGGAACGGCGGACGTGGGAGGGTTTGGCATTGGCTCAGCCATCGTGCGGACGTCGGGCAAGCCGACATCCAACTTATCAGCGGAGTCCAGGAGGCGCGGAGGAGCCGGCGTCCGACTCGCGGCCCGTCACCAAGCAGGTCACGAAGGAGAGGCAGCCTGGTGGGGTGGAAGAGGGGCCATGCGCCGCTAAGGGGCGACATCAACCATCTCCGTGCGGCAAGAGGGCCGGCGTCCGCCTCACGAGCTGCTCGAACCAGTAGGCCGCACAGTGGCGGCTTTACCAGAGCGGAGGCCTATAGCCGGAGGCACCGAAGGGCCCAAGCGCAAGCCAGACGGGCAGGCCGATGTCACCTTGGAAATCTCCAAGGCGGCCACTGCGGATTGGTCCCCCGGGGGAGACGTTACCGGAAGCACGGTGACTCCCGAAGAAGACGCGGTGGATGAGGAGCCCTTGTCCCGGTGCTTCTCCTTGTCTTTTTTCTTGCGATGGCCTTTGGGGAAAGAGGACACCTGCCGGAGCTTTTTTAACTACTTTTCCATGGAGAACATTTTGTTCTTTAAAATATGGGCCTCCAGGGACTGCTGCCACCGTCTGTGGGTGGCCGCGTTGAATTTAAGGCAGTGCTGGCACTTCTCCACCTGATGATCTGGGCCTAGGCAGAACAGGCACTGGGAATGGCCGTTCTTGTGTGGGAGTTGGGCGCCGCATGAGTCGCACTTGTTCTTGTGCTCAGAGGGTGTAGGGGACGCCATACACCAACGAATACCTGATAAAAATTCGAAAAATGAAAATAACTCGGTAAAACTACCATTACCAAGGCCGACTGAGCTGAACTTTACCGCAAAGGCAGGATATGAGGTAATGGCGGAAAGAACTGGAAGGTGGGCATGGGGACCCCCCTTTATACTGACGCCGGTCACCTGGCGTGGGGGCTGTCCCACGCCAGAGACTGCTAGCTAGAAATTTTCATTGGGGTCCTGGCGCCTGCGGTGTCAGTCCTATATGTAATTACCTACAAAAGCCCTCTCAGTAAGATCCCAAAATAACACAATGCTTTAAAACTCTTTGAGTGAGGGGGGGAAGAGGCGCTGCAGAGCAGCTGATCAGAAAAGAAAAAATTACTCACCTTAGTAATGTTGTTTCTTCTAATGGAGTCTTGCTATATTATAGACATTAGCAGTTTGATCCAGCTCTAGCTGCCCGGTGAAATGGTTAAAACCATTCCAAAATAGAATTTTGGCACGAGAGCAGCTCTATCTGTGTCATTTCAAACTTGAACTGTCAGATCTTTGCGAGCCAAACTCACTAAGGTCTGTGTGGAAGCTGTAACCTACACTAGCCAAATGGCTACCTAAATAATAACAACCATTGATGGTCCCAACACCCAAGACTCAAGTCAGGGGACCAGAAATACTAACACCATTCTAATAATATGAAAATGGAACATAAGTATAATAAAACACACACACACGCGTGCACATACACACCCCCAAAGTCCCAAAGGGGACAAAATGCTAACAGGACATAAGTAGTGCCCACACTAAGTTGCCCGCACCCACCAAGTAGAGGTTCTGAGGAGGGCAGGTTGGGTGGGAGGTCTATAATAGCAAGACTCCATTGGAAGAAACAACATTACTAAGGTGAGTAATTTTTCTTCAAACAACATGAAGTCTTGCTATATTATAGACATTAGCAGAATACACAGCAGTACCTCCATGGAGGAGGGCAGAACCTACTTAGGAATAGGCTCTGAAGAACAGCTGGTAAGACGAGCATCTCCTGGCCTGGACATCCAGGATGCTTGGTAAAAAGTGTACCGTTTCAAGTAGCAGCCTGGCAAATCTCTAATAAAGGGATATATCTGGCAGCAGCTAGAGCATAGCTGTGCCCCTGGTAGAATGAGCCCTCAAGCCGGGGCTCTGCCCACTTTCTGATAACAAAACTGGATACAAGAGACAATCCACCTGGCTATTGATCTCTAGTGGCAGGTTTGCCTTTCCCAACTTCACCATAGGTAAGGAAAAGTTGGAGGATTCAAACCTGTGACCTTTGGTACGCTATATAATAACCAAGCGCTCTCAACATCCAGGCTGTGCAACCTCCTCTCACCCGAAGAGGAGTGATCAGTGAAAAATACTGGAAGGAGATAGATTGATTAAGATGGAAATCTGAAACCACCTTAGGCAAAAACTTCCTATTAGTCCTAAGGACTACCTTATCCCTGTGGAAAGAAATAAGTCAGTCTCCACTGACAAGGCTTGCAATTCACTTATCGTCTGGCAGAAGTGATAGCCACTAGAAAAACAGTTTTCCAAGTTAGGTACTAAGCTCTGCAGAAGACAGAGGTTCAAAGGGGTTGCATTAACTGGAGCAATGCAAACATTAGGGTCCCAAGCAGGGCGGTTCCCGAAAGGGAGGATTAGTATGGCGTAATCATCTAAAAACTTGGAAAACACAGGATGAGAGGAAAGAGGGATGACTTTCCTGCCGACACAAAAGCAGACACAGCTGCCAAATGAACTCTCAGGGTAGCTGGTCTGAGACCCAAGGAATTAAGATGTACCATGTAATCTAAAAAATGGGCAATTCAGCAGATTCTGGGAAATATTTTTAGCACACCAAATGGAAAACCTTTCCATTTAGAACTATAAGTAGCCCTAGTGGAAGGCTTTCTGGAAGCCTTTGGGATCTCAAGAACACCCTGGGAGGTGTAAATCAGCAAACTCTTAACTCCTCAAGAGCCAGGCCTTGAGGTTGAGGATTGAGGTCCGGATACAAACCCTTCCCTGGGCACAAGTCAACAGATTGTGAATCCTGGGGAGGCACAGGGGAAGATGGACTGTCAGAGACAGAAGGAGTGGGTACCAGGGCTGCCTGGCCCAATCCGGGGCAATCAGAATCACCCTGCAAGGCTGAGATCTGATTTTGACTAATACTGAATAGGAGAGAAGGGAAAGCATAGAGGAACTTCCCCTCCCAATCCAGAAGAAGGGCATCCAGGGGAACTGAGCCCAGCACTGGAGGCCTGCAACAGAACAGAGGACATTTGTGATTGTCTGGGGCTGCAAAAAGATCTGTCTGAGGGATGCCCCACCTGGCAAAAACTATCCCCAGCACTTGAGGATCCAGGGACCATTCGTGATGGCCCTGGGAAATCCTGCTGAGGGCATCCGCTGGACATTGTCCTTCCCTGGAAGATGAACTGCTATGAGGGAGTGTTCAGAATGAGCCAGAGACCACAACTTCATTGCCTCCGGTGCTCGGCCGGAGCCAGTGCCCCCTGTTTGTTGATGTACCACATTGTTGTGGTGTTGTCTGTTCTGACTTGTATCACCTTGTGGTGGACAGATGCAGAAAAAGCTTGAAGAGCTAAAAGACAGCTCTGAGTTCCAGCAAATTGATGTGGAACAGAGATTCCTGGGGACCAAACTCCCTGAGTGGAAGGTCGCCCATGTGGGCTCCCAACCCAGAAGGAAGCATCTGTAGTGAGAGTCAAGTGTGAGAAGGGAAATGAAGGGAACCCCCTCTCTTAAATTGCTCTGATCCTGCCACCACTGGAGAGCTAGGATCAAGGTTCGAGTCACTGGGACCAACTTGGAAATGGGGTCTCTTCTCTGAGACCAAAAGGTTGTCAAGTGAAAATGAATGTCTCATCTGAAATCTGGCTCCCTGCACAACAGCTGTGGATGCAGCCATGTGCCCCAGGAGCTGCAGAAAGTGTCTTGCTGGTCGAGAGACCTGCAGAGTGAAGGAAGAGGCCAGAGCCACTAAATTCCTTACCCTTTCTGGGGAAGAAAGGCTCTGGCTAGCTTTGTGTCCAATTCTGCCCCTATAAAGGTGAGTACCTGGACTGGTTCCAGAACCGACTTTGGTAGGTTTGCTAGAAAACCAGGAGGTGAGAAGCTGCTGGGTGACCTGCAGGTGAGATTTACCTGTTCTGGGGACTGGCCTACAATGAGCCAGTCGTCTAGATAGGAAAAACAGCAATCCTCTGCCTCCTTAAGTGGGCCACTGCTAGACACTTTGTGAATACCCTTGGAGCAGAAGTAAGGCCGAAGGGCATTGCTCTGAACTGGTAATGACCTGAGGGCAGTCCGAATCTGAGGTACTTTCGATGGGATCTTCTGATTAGGACATGGAAATAGGCATCCTTGAGGTCCAGGGAGGCTAGCCAGTCCCCTGGCCTTAGGGAAGGTAAAATCATTGCCAGAGTTACCATTTTGAACTTTGGTTTCAAAGATGCTTGTTCAGATATCTGAGATCTAAAATGGGCGCCATTCTCCTGTCTTTTTGGGGTAAGGAAGTATCTGGAATACAGACCCCTGCCCTGATGCAGGAGGAACCTTTCTACTGCTCTGAGAGCTAACAGGGATGAGACCTCTGTTTCCAGAGCGAGGGTCTCTGAAGCACTTGCAGGTAGAATAAGTCTGCTTCAACTTGGAAACTTTTTGAAGCGGAGAACCAGACCCTGGCTTACTACTTCCAGAACCCACTTGTCTGAGGTTAAAGAAGCCCAATTCTGACTGAAGTAAGCCAGCCTGCCCCCCACTGGTACAGGAGAAATGGCCCTGGGCACCCCATCAGGGTGCCTGTTTCGCAGGAGCTTTAGGCTGGGGGGTGGGAGGTGGTCTGCCCACCCCTCGTCTGCCCCTGCCTCTGAAGAAGCCCCTCTGAGCATAGGCAGAGGAGGCCTGAGTCTGGTAGAAAGGCCTGTGAAAAGGCCTACCCCTACCCCTGGGGCGCATGCCTTTGAGGGTGGCTAGCGCTCCTTAGCCTGGGCACTCTTGTAAGTAGTCCTATTCATCCATCTTCTTCATGTAATTCTCTGTCTGCTCTCCAAACAGAGAATTTCCCACCACAGGAAAATCCATAGCCTTAGTCTGGGTATCCTGTGACAAACTAGTACACCTGAGCCAGGCCAACCTCGAAGCTACAGATGTGGCGCAGACCTAGAGGAAACATCATTAACATCCACAGCAGCATGAAACTGAACCTTAGAGGCTTCAATGCCATCAGCAGCCACCTGTTCTAGTTCACTAGCCAGCTGGCCATGGGCCTGCTTGGCCAATTGCATAACAGTATCCCATCTAGATTTCTGATACCTAGCTACATAAGCCATATAATTTGCTTGCCTGAGTCCCAGAGAGGCTGCCATATACTTTTTTGCCATGGCATCAATCTTCCTGGAATCCTTGTCAGGAGGATGTGAAGCCAAGGAATATTAATTATCACAGGCAGCAGCCTGAACTACCCCAACATGACTGCTGAGAAAGGAATTCTGTATCAGGGCCTGACAATGTATACCTTCTGTCCATCTTTTTATCTACAGGAGGCACAGAATTAGGAGCTTTTAAAATTTTAATTGTTTGTTTCCTAAAAGACTTATGTAAAGGAATAGACAATCTCCTAGACTCTGGAATATCCATCATTTCTACAAAATCAGGCTCCTCTTGCTCATCCACAGCCTCTTCTAAAGGAAGCTGGAGGGTTTCAGCAACTTTTTATAAAACATAAAATGAGATGGGGACCAGACAGCATGGGGAGATTCTAAGGTCTGTCTGGGAGATGTCCGGTTCAATGGGCACACCCAGATCTTCCCAGCCACATTCATACTGTTCATAATCCCTCCCCTCCTCTGGTTCATGAAATTCCTCAATATCATAATCCTGAACCACTGGGACAGACGAACCGACTTTTACCAGATAATGGTGGTTGAATGGACCCTGAACAATGACGGACAATTTTATTATGGCCTTTGCTATCTCTGCAGCAGTTGGAAAAATTTTGGACTCAGACCTGCTGATTTTCTTGTTTTCTTTACTGGAATGGTTCCTCAGAACCAGCTTTTCTCTTGCCCAAGGAAGTCTGGCCCTGGTCAGAGGGCACTCCCTCTGGTTTGGTTGGCACCGAACGGGCTGGCCATCGGGTCAGCGGACTTTTGGCCTCTCGTTCCTGAGCCTGCCCAATCTTTTTCCAGGGTGGCTGCAGGGAAATTCTTATACCTGGCAGTCTGACTGGAGGTGGTCAAACCCCAGACAATAAACACATGTGGTGTGTGGGTCAGCCTGGCAAGACTTCCCAAAAACATCACAGTGTTGAAACCAGTGGGCCCGGTTTTTCTTTTGGGTTTCTCAGACATAATGCCAGCCTAACCAAAACTGCCGCTTAACGGCAGTGCCAGGCAAGACACCCTTATCGGTTCCTAACCGTGTCACAGGTATTGGAAAAAAAGCGTAATATCCGTTTTTTTAGAACCGATAAGAACCAGGAACTGCACTCTAAAATAGTAACTTTTAGTTTTAAATGAGTTTTAAACCACTGATCGGTTCAAAACCGAACCGATAACCTACAAGTTCCACACAGACAAAACCTTCATTTACTTACGGTTTACCAAGATAGAGCTTGAACCGAGCGGTTTTGCGGTTAAAATAGAACTATTCTGGTTAAATCCAACCGGAAACACTTTTAAACCGAGAAATGAACCGAGCAGAAGGAGAAATCTCCGGAGCAACTGTTCACTGAGGCGGAGTAAAGAATCTGACAGTTCAAGTTTGAAATGACACAGATAGAGCTGCTCTCGTGCCAAAATTCTATTTTGGAATGGTTTTAACCATTTCACTCCGGGGCAGTTCTAGAGCTGGATCAAACTGCTAATGTCTATAATATAGCAAGACTTCATGTTGTTTGAACAGCACTTTCCATGAGCTCCCAAGACACAACCAATTAAAATATATGCGTTATTTGGGGCATTTCTTGGTGTTTTCTGGCTTAACCCCAATACCATTTTGCACTTTGGTATGATGGGGAAAACAAAGGGCGCTGCTGCAGTTTCTGCTGACTTTTTCCATCTGAAGGGGCGACGAGATGAACAGTCGGAGCAGAATGCCAAGACAGAGGCCTCAGGTGATACAGCAAAGGAGGAGGTGACCTTGGTTACAGTTAATGCAACCCTGGGACAACTGGTCCGAATGGTGCAGAAGCTGGACCGTAAGTCTGACATGCTTACACCACCCCCCCTCCCCTGAGTTACGGCTCTTGAAACAAAGGTGGAACAGATGGATCAAGCCGCATCTAAAATGGAGACTAATCTTAATAAGACTATGGATGTTGCAACTAAGCTGATCAAGAAGAACAATCTTTTAAGACAGCAGCTTGAGATGGTTGAAAATCAGACCTGGGAGAGAAATGTCCGGGTGCTGGGTTTGCTGGAATCGGCAGAAGGTGATGACTGTTTGGAGTTTGCCCGCTCTGTTTTGCCTCAGCTTTTGGGGTTTACCGAGGATGACACTCCAATTTCTTTGGAGAAGGCTTACAGCATAACCCCATGACGGCCGCCTATGGACCCATCTGCCCCTAGGACTCTGCTTCTAATTTGTACAGGAGTGGGAAACAGGGATCGCATCCTTTCTGCGGTGAGGCGGAGACGCCAGCTCAAGTACAGTGAAGCGGATATTTTTCTGTTCCTGGATCTATCTTTTAGTACCCACCAGCGCCGCAAATCTTTCGATGGCGTTCAGAGTCGCTTGTGTCAGCTTAAAGTACAGCATCAGTTGTTCCTGGCCAGACTTGAGCTTTCTTAGTACAGCAGGGTCTACATGTTCAATGAGCCCAAGGATGTTGAAAAAAATGATACGTTTCATGGAACAGGAACTGAATCAGGAGACCGAAGCGGATGCCTCTGATGAAGACTGATTTCACTCCTGGTATAAGGCATGAACTGTAAAGTGCTGCTTGCATGCCTACTGTTTTTCCATTATAGGGGCAGTTTTTAGACTATGTTGGGCTGGGGGCTGTTCAGTTATAATGCTGTGTTGTTAAGCAGGGTCTCTGGTATTGGATACTGGGCTGTACTTAGGATCCGTTCCATATTTTCAGCCCTGCATCAGTTTGCTGAATTATTGCCCTGGAGTGTAAGAGTGCTGCTACAAGAAGATGTCTAGAACTTTCTATAGCAGGGACTTGGATCTGCTGACCTGATGATCTAGTCGGCCCTCTGTTTCTCCTTCATTTTTGTACACCTGCATGCTACCTGCTTAGGACTGGGGTTTTCTATAGGCTTGTCCACCACTATGTGGTCTTGTTTTCTTAACGGGCCTTATTTTTAATGCCTGTTCATTTGAGTCTCTCTAGTATCTGGAAAGTTTATGTATAATACTTACCTATGTGGGAATACTGGGGATCTACCAGACCAGCGTGCTTCTGGTCCCTAGGATATTACTGGACTCTTTCTTGCATGCTTCCCCCCCCCCCCGGATTTTCCTGGGCTGTGCGCTATAGGATTAGTTTATTCTATGTTTTATATAATGTTAGATACCCCCCACCAATGTTGTATCAAATGGGGTGGCTCCTTCTATATTTGTCTTAGTGGTTGTATATTCTTTTATTCTCAATGTTCATGGTTTATGTGGCTCCACCTGTGGTTTTCTGTGTTTTGTAAGTTTTAACTTGCAAAAGTCAATAAATGTACAGTACAAACAAAACCTCTCTGAGCATTTATCCATTTTGTTTGGCGATTACATAAATCTTATTTTCTGTATGTCTGAAGGCAGATTAACACTCCAGTGACAAAGATAAGACCAACCAAAGTTAGAAAAGGTACAGCAGCTCCCTTACCTGGGTTTTAGTGTGAGCTCAGGTATACTCATCGTAAAGTGCGGATGTGTGATGGGAAGAAACCTAGTGATACAAAAAGAAACGTAAGAAAAGTATAGGTTAACCACACACTAATCTGTAAACAAGCATCATTCTTTAAAATGCAAAGGGGGGGGGTGTTACCGTTCTACTTAAAAC
Organism: Neoceratodus forsteri; assembly: GCA_016271365.2. Taxonomy (NCBI): domain Eukaryota; kingdom Metazoa; phylum Chordata; order Ceratodontiformes; family Ceratodontidae; genus Neoceratodus; species Neoceratodus forsteri. Next base: position 20,761,402 of record CM028135.1, on the reverse strand, counting down.
CAAATCTTCCCAGGTAAAGAGCATCTGGTATGTACTTGCTGTGAGGAGTCTAGGAGGCCACTATTACGTATTTTTCAAGGGTCTCACAAAAAAACTGAAGAGCTCTCAGATGCACAGCTGGTAGTACAGAATGAGTGTACTTCCCCAAAGAGTGTTCACAGGACGTGCAGTCTACTACATTTGCAAAGCAGCAGTGCAACAAACTTGGGCAAAAAATCTGACCCCACCTTTTTTCCCCCTACTATAAAAGATTTCAGGTAACTCCCAGTTTTATTTGGTGGTAACATTTTCTAGTTCTGCAAAAATCTGAATTTTATAAAAAAAATTTTTAGTTTAGTTTTTTTCTCAAGAAAAAAAAAAAGATGGATACCACATTTGTCCTAGAAAAAAAAAACATTCTAAACCTGGTAAGGGGTAGGACTGAGGACAAAAGAAAACTTTTGATGTGCAGCATACGAGGTACCTAGAAAAGTAGAGCCGATACGTATGCTAATATTTTTATTAGCTGTAGCCGAAACCAACTTTTTGGAAAAAAAAAATTTCTGCTGCACTGCTGCCTTAAAAATGGAAAATCACAGATCTATTTTCCTACAGTCTGGCCCTTTATACAACAAGTGCACTCTCTGTGACTTGTTCCCGGGAAGCCCAGTTTTCACTACAGGGAGTTGAGGACTCAAAAATTAAATTCTTACCAAGATCCCTTAATTGCATTGGGTCCTTTTCTGAGAAAATATATTTTTGTAGGGAAATGATAGGAAAGTAAGCTGAAGTAGAGAGTGAAAGAATGCTGTATCACTGGCTCTCCTGCTTTGCAGATCAAGTCTGGGGTACAATTCAGGAGCCCTGTGACACTTCCATTGGGGTTAACAGAAGTTCTGAGTTTACACACGTCTACTTTACAACAATCCACACAGGCTCCCTCCCACTCACAATAAAGGGGAAATGTAGGTGTGCAGAGTCATTCGTATTCTGCGAGTCAATGACAAGCTCTCTCATATAAGACACTGGGCTTATCTGTAAGTGTTTGTGACCTTGGGATAGTCACGTCTAAATCAGCATTATACTACAGCCATATATGAAGCCCAGCACCTAGCTGTGGGCCTGACTCCAGTTTCCTGTTTATTAAAAAAAAAAAAAAATCATCAGGGCAAGGCTACTGGTACAACAGTACAGCTACCATTTCCAAGGTTGGTAACCCCGGAGAAGGTAGGAACGAGTGTCTCAGGGACAGCTCTCCTCCATCATGGCGGGGGCTGTGGGGACTCTGCATCTCGCTGCAAGACTGTCACCTGATGGCCACATGGTCACACATGAGAATGCACCAGATGGGGGAAGGGCTACCAACAGACAAGCATGAGCATCAATGTGCGCATGGGCGTCACTGCATGCCAATGCCCTGGGTGGAAAAATGGCAGATAACCAGTCAGTCTCCGGGGAGGTAAAAAAATGGAAGAAAAGTGGTGGACAGAAACATACACCATGATGGCAGAGAAAAAGACCAGAAGTTAAACCAGTCTGCCCATATCCCCTATAATCCCTGGAACCTGTTGTTCCTCCAGGGTACTAACCTTCCCCATCCTATCTCCATTCTACTCCCTGGTCTTGTCACCCCAGGCGACCACTATTCCCTTCATTCTATCCCAGCCTGTGTGAATCCCCTGACTGTGTTTGCACCCACCACCTTGGCTGGCTGAGTGTTCCAAGGTTCCACCACCCCTTCCATAAAGGACTTCTTCCTCACATCCCTCCTGTTAATTTCCACTCATGACCATGTGGCCTCGAGCTGGCATTCAGAGTAAATAATTCCCCACAGTTTACCTTGTTAATTCCTTTAAGAAACTTGAAGATCTTTTTATAGCTCCCCTCTCCCTTCTGGTTTCCAGTGAGTACATATTTAGTGCCTTGAGGCACTCCTCCTAGGATCTGCCCTGCTGGCCCTGAATCAATTTTGTTGCGCTGCACTGTTTCCAACCTACCATACTCTCTGTCCTTTCTGAGGCAAGGGCTCCAGAACTGGATGCAGTACTCCAGGTGAGGCCTCACCAGAGATATGTACAGGGGAAGTATTACCTCTTTTCTTCTGTCATCAATACCCCTCCTGATACATCACAGCATCCTGTTAGCTTTGCTATAGGCCTTGTTGCACTGGCTCGTTTAAGGGAGTTACTGATGATGACTCCTAGATCCTGTTCCTCTTCTGTAGTGCCAAGTCTCATTCCACCCATCCAGTATTCTGTCTTGGGGGTTCCTTTTCCCTAGGTGCATTACCTTGCACTTTTTTGCACTGAATTTCAACTGCCATACCTTTGACTGCCCCTCTAGTTTTTGTAGGTCCCTCTGCTTATCCCCTCATCACTGTCCACCCTCCCATATAGTTTTGTGTCATCTGCAAAGACACACAGCCTGCCCTGGATTCCCTCACCAATCTCACTAATGAACATGTTGAAGAGGACCAGACCCAGGACAGATCCCTGTGGAACCCCACTGATGACCTCCCTTTCCTCTGATTTAACCCCGCTGACCACCACCCTCTGCTGCCTCCCTTCTAGCCAAATACCCACCAAAGTTCACTACGGTTTTAGACGCACTCAGGTCTTCCATCTTTTTGAGCAACCTTTTGTGTGGTACCAAATCAAAGCCTTGCCAAAGTCAAAGTATAGCACATTTAAAGTGTGGCCCTTGTCTACTTCCTTGGTCACCCAGCCAAAGGAAAAAAAAATCAAGTTAGTCTGACAAGACCTTTCTGCCACAAAACCATGTTGTTTACTATCCAGAAGCCCGTTGCTCTTTAAGTAGTCCACAAGGTTCTCTTTGATTAGTGATTCCATCAGCTTCCCCATGATGGAGGTCAGACTGACAGGCCTGTAGTTTCCTGGCTGCTCCCTATGCCCCCCCCCATATGAAGCAGTACAACTTCTGCCATTCTCCAATCCCTTGGAGCTTCTCCGGACCCAAGTAAGCTGTTGAACAGCCGAGCCAGTGATTCAGCCAGTTCTACTGCTAATTCCCCAAGTATCCTCAGACGCAACCCATCTGATCTCAGAGCCTTATTTATCTTAAGGGCCATCAGCCCTTTCAGGACCCTCTCTAAGTATTAGCTGCCTCATTTCTGGGACTACCTTAGCGGCCACTTATACTGCTTTCTGGCATGGACTCGTTGTCCTCCTTAGTGAATACTGAGCAAAAGTAGCCATTTAGGATGGCGGACTTTTGCTCAGCCTCCTCTATCATCCCCAATTAGCCATGTGATGCCCGCCTTTTCCTTTTTTCAGTGATATATAAAAAAAAAACACTTTTCTCCGTTCTTGACCACCTCCAAGATACGCAGCTCTGTGACTGCTTCTGCCTCCCTGATGGCCCTTCTTGTCTTCCTATTTTTCTGTAGATAATCCTCCCTTTCTGCCCCCCCTTGCATTTATATAAGGCCTTCTCATTGGCCCCAACCACTCCATTGACCCTAGCTGAGAAACACAGTTGTAATTGGTCATTACAGGATAACCAGTCAGTCCATGAGAAGGTCAGTGAAAAGGCTGGCACAGAGTATTGCAGGTAGCATGGGAAGGAGCAGAAGAAACAAATAATGGAAAGAAATAGTGTTCTTCCTTTGCAGTTCACGAAACTATAAAATGCCTGTTGATCCTGCCCTCCCTTAGCCCTGACATTTGACACCGGATGTCGCTACAGGTACATTCCAGAATTACCTGTGACCGACGTCAACTAGCTGCAGCCACAATTACTGTAAATAACCGAATGCAGCTTTGTAAAGGTCTGTTTTGTTGGTCACCTGTCCGATCGCACTCCTGAGGTTAAGTACCAGTCGGGGCCACCCGAATGGCCCAACGATAGCACATCAGGGTGCCGAGCAGATGACCAGAGTTCAGGAGTGAGCTCGGGTAGCTGTATCAGGAGGCAGAAAAGGCTGAGATACCTGCTGCACAGCAGCGTGCCTCACTCGGGAAGGGTTGATGGCTGTTGGCTGTTCTGGCACCACAGCAACCAGGGAGAGAGGGTGTGGGTGAAAAACCAGAGAAGTATTACACAAAAAAAAAAAAAAAAAAAAAACTGCTGTCAGAATGATGACTAAATTCCTTAACTGGGTATCTCTCTGGATGAATGTAGGGGAGCTAACAAAAGCTATATGGAAAAAAAAAAAAATACTGGCAGTGGGACTGGTACTTAGCCTTTGGGCACAATGGGACACGTGAGACAAAAACGGAGATTTACAAAGCTCGACTTAGCATTAACAGCACCTTCAGCCAGTGTTTGATACAGAGACTGTACTCCAACAGCTTATAACTACTAAACAACAGGACTCGGGGAGCCAAAATCGGTTGCTGCAAATTTTATTCACCAGTGAAATAAATGCAACTCCAAGTGACCCAGTTGCCTGGAAGAAGCTGCCCCAGCACTTCGCCAGTCTAGTCTTGACTTCGTTAGTTCAGCGTGCACCCCTCTCTTTCTGCTGAGCACAGTCAAAAGTGTCTGTTGTAGCCAATGTTTGATGTTTGCCATTGTGGGATTCTGAATGAGCCTAAAGTGGCTTTCCATGTCAAATGTAAGGGCTAGGGGCAGCAGATCAATCAAATATTTTTACAGCTAAAGAAGCAGTCAAGTATAAAAAAAAAGTACAGTTACATAAGAACTTAGCGTAACAGCAGATCTTCGAGAACAGCTTTTGCAGCAGGTTACACCATAAGGACTGAAGCACGGCAGGCAGCAGGACCCCACGGAAATCTTCTAGCTAGCTATACCCAGTGGGGGACTGCCCTCGATGTCAGATACATCATAAAAGGGGCAGTCCCCCCGCATACCTCAGTTCTCCTGCCAGAGACTCCCAGCATAATGATGTGATTCAGAAGGGGAGACAGAGGATCTGCTTCCAGAGGAAGGCTAATAACTCTGATGCGTCCGAGACGCTATGTCATAGAACAAAACCTCTTGAGGGGAAGGTGAGAGGGAAACTACCTGCTGCAAGAGCTGTTATCGTAGACCTACTGTTACAGTAAGTTCTTGCGTAACTGTACTATCTTACTTCGAGATACAGCTCTTGCAGCAGGTTACACCATAAGGACTGAATCCCAAGCAGTAAAGGTGTATTACTAACCCAGTCGGCAGGAGGATAGGAAAGATCAACGGGAAAGGGCCTCTCAAGACAAAAGTCCCTGAAGGACAGCCAAGCCGAAGCCCGCTCTACGCCTGGAGGCAATGTCTAAACTGTAGTGTCTAACAAAAGTGTGCACTGAACTCCAAGTGGCAACTGCACAGATGGCGGATGTCACCACATTCTTCAAGGCAGCAAAGGAGGTAGCCACCCCCTCATAGAATGGCCGTTCACCGGTCCCAGTAAGGGCTTGTTGCGTTTCTGATAACAGAAAACAATGTAGTTAACAAGTCACCTGGAGAGAGTTTGTTTAGATACGGGTGCACCTATCATCCTTTCAGTGAAGGATAAATACAGTTGGTTGGACTGTCTGTGTGAACAGGTTCTGGCCAAATAAAACCTAAAACTCCTGTGCACATCTACTGTGTGCAAAAGGGCTTCCCCTCCTGTTCAAATGGTTGGGAAAAAAAAACACTGGAAGGTCGATCTGGCGTTGTTGGTCTGCTGAAGGTGTCCGTGGAGCAGATGCGCGTGAGTCGATGGTGGGAAAAAGAACTAAGGTATGCCGGGGAACTGCCCCTTTTATGATGTATCTGACGTCGGGGGCAGGGCTGACGTCGGGGGCCCGCTGTGTATAACTAGCTAGAAGTTTTCTGTGGGGTCCTGCTGGCTTCAGTCCCTATGGTGTAACCTGCTGCAAGACCTGTATCTCTAAGTAAGATCTAAAAGTTACGTTCTTACCGTAACTGTTGATCTTCCAGAACATCTTCACCATTGAGTATCATTTTTGGGTCTGGGCCGGAGGCACCAGAACCCCACAGAAGAAAACCTTTTGACCAAGGGACCAGCAACAGCTACTGGGCACAGTGCCTGTGCACACCCATGTGGTGTCACGTGCTAGCCAATAATAGTTGCAGGCTCCCTCAGTTCTGTTCACCCCGAGAAAAGCAAAGTGGGAAATAAGGAGAGGGTTAAGAATTTCTCTAGCCCAAAGGGATAGGGAAGGGATATAGGGATAAACAAAATAAAATCTGACTACCAACATCTGGGTACAGAGAAGGGTGCACTAAGGCCCTGTACACATTGTGCTTGTTAAAACATTGTAAGTCCCATAAAATGTTTCAACAAGTCCAAAAACAGTTCACGTCCACCCTGAACATGGTTTGAAACCGTAGTTAAAAAACGTGTTTAAACCCTGAAAGGGACCTAGTCTTAAAACCGGTTTTAAACACGGTTTCAAATCTATCATGGTTTACCTGATAGTGTGGATGGGAGATCAATCTGCGTTTCTCCAGAAGCAGCACTAATCCATGTTGGAGACTGTGCCGGCACTGGCCTTCTTAAACCACTAGAGGGCTAGTGTGGATTCGGTGCGACCATGTTTAAACACAGTTCTGAAAAATTCAAAAAAAAGTGTGGACGGACTTCCATGGTGAGTTGAAAAGCGTTTTTAAAAACTATTTTAAAAATGAACGGCGAGTGTGTACAGGGCCTAAGTGGTACGAAGAGGTACCTGGCTATGGAACCAGAGCCTCAGTACCACCAATCCGATAGTATGAAGTAGTTGTATGTAAGGCAGCAGCCCTGAAGTGTGTGGCTCTGGCAAAAAAACTGGGAGGGGAACGGCCATTAGTAGGACACAACTGGGAGGGCACAAATGTGTCAGAACTCGGAATGAATCACACAGACTCCTGGAAAAACAGTCATACTACTAGATAAGGAAATGCTTGAATTATCAAGGAATCTATGCCTCTTTTCCAAAAGGAAAAACAAAGGGTCTCTGGTGCATGTGGAGATGCAAGGCTGAACAGCCCAAGGAAGTAAGGATGTGTTCATCTTCCCAGTTGCCCCCTATGGCTAGTGAACTAAGTGAGTTAGTGGCAAAACTGGCATCAGAGAAAACAGGACTTACCAACCAAGGACAGCCTGGCATTGCCAGAAGAGAAAAAACACAAAGAAAATTATCTGTTTCTCCTGCAGCAGCAGGGATGTGCCCTGTGCAAGACCTAATGTAACATGATCAAATCCAGTGCACAGCCTCTCCTCACAGACACGGCTGCTGTCAGGGAGAGTCAGACTGGAATAGTGCCCTAAGGCACAGGTTGCATTTAGCAACTAATAGGGATATACTCCAAGCAGAGAATGCGGACAGTAAAGAAAAAGGAAAGAGGGAGCTACCCCTTACTCTCTCTGTTTTGCTGGTGCGAGGGTCCTGAAAGGAAATCCTCACCCTAGTTTTATTATTATTTTTTTGGAGGGGGGGCACGCACGTGCAAGAAACATATTGGGGAGGTGTGGCAGTGTTGTTGCCAATGCAGGCAGCTCATTTTGGGGCTGGTCTGTGTGGCACCAAGAGAGGATCCCACTGTCCATGACAGCAGTAGTGTAGCTTGCCACCAACTTGAAACAAACTGGCCGCTGCAATCAGGGGGCGCCCCACCGACAACAATGAGCTGTTTTTGCGGGGCAGTCCCCGACCGCAGCAGCCAATTACAGCTACACTGTCTGGTGTCCCCTTTCAATAAACGTGGCGGCAGCTTCTCCGTCAGCCTCCTACAGTCCTCACGAAGCTGACGGAGAGCCGCTGCCTCTCACAGTCCCTGTTACAGCTGATGGGGGTGCCCAATCCCCCCAAGTTTATTTGCCGACAGGGTAGGCCAATCCAGTCAGCATGATGCCCCCATTTGTTCTGTGCTGAGGGTGCTCAATCCCCCAGCACACTGTATGGCCAAGCAGGGCTGCCCAATCCTCACTGGCTCCAGTCCCCCACACAAAAACAAACACCCAGGTGGCATGCTGGGAGCCCACCTAGCATGCCAAAAGCATCCTGCATTGTCTTTTTTTTTTTTTTAAATCCTGTTAAAAAAAGAAAATGACCTATTGAGTCCCTTGCCCCTCTCCCCAACCAACACCCACCCTCTGCGCACCCCAAACCCACCCCCATATTTACTTCCAGAGCCCGGTGTGACGATCTTCAGTGGACTGGAACATGTCTGCACTCTTCAAAGCCGACCGCGAACTGAAGAACTGCTGGTAAGCTGTATAATGGCATAAATGTTTATTTTTTATTTATTTTTTTCTTTCCAACTTATGTGGATATATCGCGGCCATTTTTTCGACTTTTGGCACCAAATTTTCAACATGGGGTTCTTGGGCCCCTCCTCATAAATTTCAGTCACTGTCATGGTGTAATTTGGTCCCAAAAGGTGATTTCACGGTTACTGCGTGGAATCACGTTTCGGGATTGATTAACGAAATGACAGTGTCACTGTTCATGAGGTGGGCTCACAAAAAGCCTATGTTGCAAATTTGGTGAAAAAATTCCACAAAACTACCATTACACGCATGCATTGCGCAGTTTCCACGCACACTTGTAACTTCATAAATTTGTAATATTTTCACTCCAGATTTTCAGCACTGGCATTTTTTCATACCTCCTTATGAACAGTGCAGCTGTCATTTTACATATCACGGCCAAAATGTGTTTTTGCACTTCCGGCGCAGAATAGCGTGGTTGCAGTGGGAAATCAGTGTTCGGGACAGATTAAGAAAATCACAGTGACAGTGTTCACGAGCAGAGGTCACAAAATTCCAATGTTGACAATTTGGTGAAATAATTCAACTAAATGACTGTGTTACGAGCAGGCGTTGCACAGTTTCCACGTATGCTCGGAAGTTCGAGCATTTTTAATATTTTTACTCCAGATTTTCAACATTGCCATCTCTTCACACCTCCCTATGAATGGTACACCTGTCATTCTTCGCATCCTGCCCAATCTCTGTTTTGGCACATCTGGCTGAATGGCATGATCGCTGTGGGAAATCAAAGTTCGGGACACATTAACAAAATCATAGTGCCACTGTTTATGAGCAGGGGTCACAAAAAGGCCATGCTGAAAATCTGCAGTGCAAATACCAACAAACGCCCAGGGCGTTAAGGTTTCTAACCATAACGTCCCACCCTGTACAGACTGACAGGCATCAGGGGTGTGCCTTTGGATTGCCGGTTGTAATGCTCATGTCATTCCATCCCCATCCCCCACCCTGAAGCCAGTGACAGGCATCAAGGTGTGCCTTGGGCTCTTCAGCCCCAGACTTCTCCCCATTCTCCTATACTGCACCCATTTCAGCGTATGTCCTTATGTAATGGGGCTGACTGTGAAGTGAAACACCCCAAGGCACATCACAACACTTGTTGGTGTCTACAGGATAGGGTGAGGTGAAATGCCACGAGCATTATGGGTGACGACCCAAAGGCACACCCTAATGCCTGTCCATCTCTGCAGGGTGGAGGTGGGGTTGGCATGAGTTCAAAACTTCACTGCCATTCCTATTACGCATCTCTCTGACTCCTGCACATCCAATGCTAATATCAGCAAGCAAACATTCAGCACTGACAAATGCTTGCTTGTTTCTTTTTTACTACTTCTCAGAAAATGCAATGAGGAAATGTCATGGCACCAAGAGGTGCTGGCTAGCACTACCAGAGTGAGCATCCCAGAGGCCCCATCTCTGTTAGGGTGGGTGTGGTAATCAATAGTGAAGATACTCTGGAAGATCAACAGTTACGGTAAGTGCATAACTTTCATATCTTCCAAGAATCAATCTTCACCACCGATTCCCACTTATGAGTCAGAATACCAAGCTTTCCCTTTATCTTGAGAGAGAGGAGCTGCTTCACCTTGAGGATAAAGATACCCTCAACCCTCTGCGTGGGAAGAACACCTGAGGGCAGGGGCTTCTCACAGGTCTGGCAAGACCGGAGACTGGGTAGGGCAGGCAGGGGATCCTGTGGCATAGGAGCAGGATGGTTCCCCAAATGTTTCTGCTTGACTCTAGGGGAGAAGAAGTAAGCTCCCTGGAAGCACCAGTTAAGCACCTTACACCAGGCCAATGGTGCCTGTCGGGAGAGGCAAAGCAATGCTGTCCACCTGATGCAGACTGCAGTCCCTGCTAAGCTGGAGGCTCCTCAATGGAATCATAAGATGCCCTTGACTGGTGTGAACTCCAGGCTCTGGTCAGGAAGGCCAATGCCCTGCCTGACTTACTCTGCGGCACTGCAGCTAAGTGTTCTTAGTTGCAACAACAGGCAATGGCTACAGGTTGCCATATGTGCCTGGTGTGCAAAAATGCAGATTAGGGCACATGCCAAGGAAAAAGCCTGTCTACCAAGAGCATCCATCTGAGTGAAATTTGCCTCTGGAGGTTGGTCACACTTGAGGCGCTGTGGCCCCGAAGGGGTCTGCAGTACTTCATCACCAGCAGATCCAGTGGGAGCGCAACACCACTTGAAGAGGTCCCTGGGGATGGATGGGTTGGAGTTGGGATGCCTCCACATTGCGTTGGATGCCTCAAATGTTCTAGGCCATGGACGAATGACAACAGTGTCGACATTAGAATGTGTGAGGAGTCCCAACAGCAGGACTGCTGGATTGCGGCTTGTAAACGCATGTAGGTCAAGTGCCTGGAGCATTTCTACCAAGAATCGTTGGTAGAGGTGTAATCAGCAGCAGAAGGATGGTGGACAGATGAATATCCTCTGAGGAGGACATGAATGGAGAATAAGGGCACTGTCTCAAAGAAGTGGTGAGGCTCATCTAGTTAGGGTTGAGACTACATATCTCAAGGGCCTCGGACAGGGCTGCAGAACTGTGTAGGGGGCTTCAGCGAGGGGAAAGTCTAGCAGAGCTGCCAAAAGGGTGTCATCCTACATCCAAGAAATAACCAAATCGGAGCCTGTGGGGGAGCCCCCGAGTGAGGAGAGCAGAGACGTACAAATGCCACAGGTGACCCCAGTCATCTCTGGTGACGTCCAACAGCTCCGGAGAAAACTCCATCAAAAATTCTTCATCCAACCCCAGAATCAGTGCCATAGCTCAGGATCAGCAACTGCCTCAGAGAGAGAGAGAGAGAGAGAGAGAGAGAGAGAGAGAGAGAGAGAGTTCTCCCCATTGCCACTGTCTGACACCTCGCTCAGTGCCGACTCAGACATCCTGTTCAAAGCCATCCCCTTCCTTGGTGTTTCGAACGACACCTCCCTCAGAGCTGGGCCCAGGATTGGCACTATTGCCATTGCCACCTCAGTCACCATGTTCAGAGCAGTCACCCTCCTCAGTGTCATTGGTGACACCATGGATTGTGATGGTGACACAATAAACAGCCCTGGTGCCAGACCCTCCCCTGACACCACAAACAGTATCATGAGTGGGACCAGCATCATTCCCAGCACCACCCACTGTGTCGTCACCACAAATGGGGAAACCGCACAGGTGACACCAGAGGATGACATTGAAGTGTACATCAGCACAGACTGAGCGTATAGCTGCAGCCTTGCCAGAGGGGACATCTGCTGCTCAGGGCAGGTAGACTGTGGATGGTCCACAGTCTACTGCCCAGTAGCAGCTGACTGTCCACAAGACCAATCCACTGGAGTCTCTGATGCCTCAATCTGGTGAGGTTGAGGAGAACTCTGTACTTCAATGGAACCAGAGGTCCCAGAAATACAGAAACAGGCCAAGGGGAAAGGCCTAAAGACCTGGTCTTGGATGCACACATGTAAGGCCTACCTCTGATTGAACAATCCCACCTCTGTGTGGTTCACTGAGAAGGAGGCATCGCACACATCCAGGTCATCCTCCAGTCCAGAACAGGCCGCATAGGACTGATGCCAGTCCGTCAGTCGTCGGTTTCCTACAGGGGCAATGACGCCTAACTGGCGACTGTGATGTCTTTCTTAGATGTCCCTTGCTTCTTAGATTTCCGCATCATGGACAATAAACAAAGACAGATGTCACCATGAACAAATAAGGAAATGTAGTGATGAAATTAACTGCTTGTGGTGACGAGGCGAATGGAGGCGCTACGCACCACGGTGTGCACTTGACAGCGGAAAGAACAGAACTGACGTTAGTGAGCAAGCCACAAATTTAGGAGTCGTCCTAAGGGCCACTCTATCTGAATAAAAGGTCAGATGAAAGGGTAAGCAAACAGCCTGAATCTAGGACACCTGGGTGTGTCGAGGTGATTGGCAGCCAACAGTTTTCCAGGTCAGAAACTTGAGCTCACAGAAAGTGGCAGGTTCAAATGGAGCCCTAGTCAGGAAATCTAAAACCAGGTTTGGGTCCTGAGCAGAGAAAAGCTTACAGACTGGGTGTGCATCAATAACCTACAGCAAAGATCCAGCTGAGCCACAGATTTTCAACCAGTGAGTGCATGGTAGGCCAAGACGGCTAACAGATGCATTTTAACCAAAGGAGTATTGAAGCCTTGATTGGGACAGAAAGAGAAGTACTCCTAAACACCCTAGACAGAACAGGTGAAAGGTTCCAGAGATTTAGAGTTACACCAGATACTAAGGCTTCTTAGCTGCCAGCAACAAAAGTTGAAACCTCAGGAGACATGCCAAAACATGCCCGCTATAGGGCATCAGGAGCCATGTCCCAATTATAGGGATGGGAGATCCAGGTGCAGAAGACCCTGAAACCAAGATATGAGACCCAAGCTGAGGGGCAGCTGGAATGCTGCCATGTCCTAAAACATTAGGAACCAGATCCGTCTACCCCCTCAGAGGTGCTACCAGATTTATGGTGACTGGTTTGTTCTGAAGCTTAACAAGGACCAACTGAGTCAGCAGGGTCAATGGAAAGGCACAGAGTACAACAGCCCTTTCCAAAAGAGGGACAATCCATCTTGACAGAACATTCCAGCAGTGGGCCAGCCCACTGGTGCAGCAGTAGTGCTACCACTTGCGACGCCAGCGACCAGAGTTTGGGAACAGGCTCGGGTTGTTGGAGGGCCGGCCATGGGAAGGAGGCTTGAGCATCCCAGGGACTGCTCCTCTCCTTCGGTGGTGGTGGTGGGGGGTCATGGTTTGGTGCATGACCAGCCTGTAGTGGAAGCTGGAGGATCGGCATGCCCACATCACACACAGGGAGTGGAGCATGACGGGTGCCAGCTTATGCCTTGGCGTCAGTGCAGGTCACGTCTCCAGGAGGGCGTAAACCAGAAACACCTGGCTGGTGCAACACCAACAAGAGGGTCGGATAGGCCTGGAACAAAAGAGATCCAGACAGACTGATGGTACTGAAACCGGGGCTAATGGGGACAGGCTGCCTTCTCCCACTCTGTCCCTGCCTGGGGGATAAACCATGGTGAGATGAGGGGTACCTCTGAGCCGGCAGTGCAGAGTGGTTAGTCGGATGACAGCGCTAGGTCAGAGGGGGATAAACAGAAATAGAAAAAAAAAATTCCAGGAGTGAGCAAAAATGCATCAGTTTTGCACTGTGTAGGGATGCGTGAGGACGCAGAGGTCTCACTCCAGATACACCCAATAACTAAATAGTAATGCCATCTTCCCTCGTAGCTCCCCTTTGTGAGGTTGTGCCACAAAGCAGATGATGGCATCTGCAAGCACACGGAGTGCCTGCCAGATAGGCAACAAGGTGCACATTGTGCTCCACCACCCACTCACATCCTGCATCGGTTGCCAACAGCATGGATAGGAGAGTGTCCCCTGTTTGTTCAGGTAGTACATGAAACACTGGTTGGCAGGCTGTACCAATCAAAATATCACTGAACCCATGGGGAGTGAGTGCCCAGAAGCCAGCATGGCGCACATTTATGGAGACTGCACTCACCAAACTCCCTTAGTCTGTAAGGAACCAGGGTGAGCACACCTATCAAAACTGGATGCATCCAGTGTCTGAGGGGCCTGAGAAATGAAACCCCTACCAGATGCTACCAGTCCTGCCACCACAGGAGTGCTCTTCACAAAGACCAGGAATATGGATGCTGCCATGAGGCTCAACACCCAGGGTATAGTTTTGACATAGACCACGTTACTTTCGGCCATCAGAACTGCCACCGGTATTAGGGCAAAAGTCTGTTCCTCTGCAAAGAAAGCATTTACCTGGGATGTACCCAACAGTGCTCTGCTGTAAACTCGGACAACAGATATGAAAAGACTGTGGCAAACTGACCAGGACACCCAGCTGGCCCAGCAACTGCCTTGTTCTGGTCACCGTGTGAACCATCAGTTCAGTAGAGGATCCCTTCAGAAGCCGACGAGGAATACATGCAGCTTCTTCTGGTGAAGGGCTGCCAAGCATTTAGTAAATACATGTGGTGGTGCGGATGAACAAAAGGGCGACACTTGGAATCAAAAATGAAGATGCTCCAGACAAAACCACAGGTATTGTATTTGGTGTTTCCCAATTTTTATGCACAGATAAGTGTTCTGCATATTCAGTGTCTATGTACAGTCTCCTTCAGACAGCAGGGGAAGGAGTGAACCCAAAGAGAATATGTGAAACATTCTGTAAGCCATATGCTTTGATCAGCTCTCAGAGATCCAGGATGGCAGGAAATCCCCATTGTATTTTTCGGAACTAGTAAGTATCTGGAGTAGAACCCCAGATTCTGTTGCACTATGGGCACCTACTGGATTGCCCATTTTTTCAGATCAGCCTTGAATTCCTCCAGAGGAGAGCAACAAGTCCTGAAGGAGTCTCGTCTCTGGGTGCCAAGAGGTGAACTCCTATGGAACTATAATTGCCAGTAACTAGGACCACACGGAAACTTTCTTAGCTAGCAGGCTATTAGGAGCCGCTCATGGCTGACGTCGGCGATGGCGTCCCTCCATCTCAAGCATTGGGGACCCCAGCGCCTCAGTCCCCCGCCAGAGATCATATACAGAGATCTCTTCCTCGGGAATGGAGGGACAGCAAGAGGTTCCTGACACTAAGCAACGTGAAACAAAGGTAGAACGTCCTGGAGAGAGAGAGAGAGAGACAGGGACAGATAAGATCTAAGGTGAGGGGAGGGTGGGATGGCATGGCCTTATGAAAGAGATTCTCTCGAAGATCTACTGTTATGGTAAGTTCTAACATAACTGCTGTATCTTCTCTGAGAATATCTCATCAGGCCACACCTATGGAACGAGTCCCAAGCAGTACTGAGAGAAAGACAGTCTGGGTGATTGAAGGCTATATAGGCCTAAGACAGGAGGCCTTGAAGCCCTGCCAGTCCGAAGCCTGCTCTTCTTCTAGAAGCAACGTCCAGACTGTAGTGTATAGTGAAAGTGTGGAAAGTATTCCAAGTGGCAGCAGTGCAGATTTTGGCAGCTGACACATTCCTGAAACAGGCAACAGAGGTGGCCATGCCTCTGGTGGAGTGGCCACGCACAACCCCAGGAAGTTCCTTACCATACTTTGTGCAGCTAAAGATAAAGTATAGCTGGCCAACCACTTGGACAGCACTGTTTAGGAAAAAACTGGAACACCCTCTTTCTCAGGGGCAAAGGAAGACAACAGCTAAAAGGGCTTCCTGCAGTCCCTCGTGCAACGAACATAAGAGTATTCTATGCACATCTACAATACAGAACAATGCTTCCCCTGGATTGGCATGCTCTGAGAAATAAACAAGCAGGTGGATGGTTTGATTCAAGATAAACTCAGACACCACCTTCGGCAAAAAAACTAAAGGTTGGTACGCAAGTCACCCTGTCTTTTTGGAAAACCAAATATGGAGACTCACACATCAGAGTCTGAAGCTCAGAAATCCTCCAAGCAGAAGTAACAGCAACTAAAAATAATGCTTTTCACGACAGAAAGCACGGCTCTCATGTCGCAGCCAACTCAAAAGGAGCCAAGCTTTTCTAACACAAAGTTTAAGTCCCAAGGTGGGACTGGATTGTGGATGGGAGGCTTCAGATGATGAATGCCTCTCAAAAATGCACGGGACACCTCCAGTTGTGCCACAGTACATCCCGGAACAGGCACCTGGAAGGCTGAAATGGCAGCCAGGTGCACTTCAATGGAGGAGTATTGCAGGCCAGCATGTGAGAGGGACAGCAAGTATGCCAGAATCTGATTCAATGGGCAAGTGAAGGAATCCAAGTGGTGGGAAGCAGCCCACAGAGCAAGGCGCTTCCACTTCATGGAATACGTGGCTCTGGTGGAAGGCTTCCAAGCAGCCACCAGGACATCAGCCACCTTTTGGAACACCACAAATATAGCCATGCTGTCTTCAGAAGCCAGACATGGAGGTGCAGTGACTTTAGGTCCAGATGGACCAGAGTGCCCTGCTCCTGTGAAAGCAAGCCTTACACAGTACATGGACTGCAGTGCAGGGTTCTCTCTACATAAACATCCTAGAGATGAAGGCCGTTCTATATGGCCTACAAGCCTTTCAGGATTACCTGTCCCTGGAGCCTACGGAGCATGGTTCACCTTAAACGTGCGGTATTCAAGCACTCTACGGTACACAGAGAAGCAGGTGTTGCAATGGTCCATATCATGGTTTGGACCCAGGCAGGTCAGGCAATGGTTAGGCTGGTCCACCACGGAAATCTGCCAGTCACAGGGCCACCGACGCATTGGGGGCCGGACCACTTTAGATTTCTTCTTTTTGTCCCCCAAACCTGGCATGACTTATGGTTAAATAAAACGCAAACTCTCAGTAAAAGATCCAGCACTGAAAGAAAATGGAAACATCTTACTGGAGTCTGGAGAATCAGAAGAACCAGAGTAGAATTCGGCGGCGAGTGAGCGATGTTGGCAGAATTTTGAGGCGTCAAGCAGAACAGGTAGGTCGCGATGGCACAGTTCTCTTCCAAGCTCCCTCACAAGGTTGTGCGCACTCAACAGCAGGAGAAGCAGAACTGAGGTGGAGGAGGAATCAGCATCGGCCAATCCTCGAGCACCACGCAGTGAGTCAGCCTCAAGGGCAGCACCACCCCAGCCCCTCTCCTTTTTAGAAAAAAAAAAAAAAAATGCTCTCACGGGGTCCTGTGCCTCCGGCTTGTACCCACCAGTGATGAATGCTGAAGACTGATACAGGGAAGATCACCCTAACTACAAACTGGTTTGTGGTGTTGGTGCATCTCTCTAGGATGCAGTACTTTTATAGGTGTGAGAGCTACAGCTAGACACCAACATAGAAAAACAAAGAGCAATTCCAATCTCACACAGCACTGCTCTGAAAATGGTAGGGGGCAGGTGGTTTTACAAAAGCATGGGCTCAATAACAGACAGATAGGGGCTCCACTAGGCAGAAACACTTTAGGGGTAATACACTGTAGATCCCAAGAGTAGGTGATGGATATCAGCGAATTATTGCTCCCATAAGGTATGCAGACCAACCAAGGAGTGGTAAAGCAAGATGTGGTTTAGGTAAAGACACTCAAGCCAGCCTATCCGTATAGCAGCTGTGTAGCCTCCTGTGACACCAGAACAAACCCAGAGTCATTTGTTGTTTTTTTTTTGGGAGTTGCTATTGCCACCTGGATGTCCACAGGTAGCAGTGCAGAGATGAAGGATAAATGGAAGTGAGGACATAAATATGCCGGGAACAGTCTAGGGGAGAGAGGAAACCAAGGGGAGGGGGGAAGCACCAGCAGGGAAGAATAAGGCAGAGACACTCTAGTGTCTTGCCTCACTGACTGCCCACTCCACTGACAAAACATCCTGAGGGCGCGCTGTCCTGTCTCAGGGGGGAAGCCATGGGAACTTGGGGTAAGTGACAGAGATGGTGAGGCAGGGACAGAGAGGAGGAGCGCTGGTGACCGCAGTCTCAAAATATAAAGATGCTCTAGCATCCTGGCACTACAGCAAGCTTCCTTTTTATTTTTAATTTTTTTTTAAATTAGAGCAGTAGGCATGGAAAAGACAGGAGCAGAAGAAGTTATCAATTGGAGCAGCATGGATAAGTAAAAAAAAAAAAAAAAAGAGTAACATCCCCAAACTGTCCAGGCGTGTTCTGATATCGCACACCTCTTATGCCAAATAAGTCCATACATCAATATGCCCAGCTGGCAAGCCCACCCGGCATGATGGTTGGACCTCGCTCTTGACGCCCGAGGATCTGGGACGAGCGGACTCTGGTCATCAGAGGCGGCGGAAGGAGATGGATTGAGCGCCCCATGGCTGCTCTCCTTCTCCAGGGGGGAGGGTGGTGGAGTGATCGGAGCTGTGGCGACACCCAGCGGAGGCTGGGCTGCACCACAAGCTACAGCGCCAAAAGTAAGCTTGGGGGCTGGTGGACGCAGGTAGCCATTGCATGTCCTGCCTTCACCTAACGGGGAAAAACTACGCTGCTTGCTGCCAGGATGATGCTTGCCCCTCCACTCTAATGAGCTCTCAGGCTAGTTCCCGGACTGATCCCGTTGTCTGTGGCACTTGGGCTGGTGCAGCAGCCCTGCCCTGGGGGGTAATCCAGGGGGTATCGAGGAGTAAGGGCTAAATGTGGGAGTTGGAGCGGAGGGAGCCGTGACCTGGGCAGATGGCTCAGCGGCAAAACAGCAGACAAATAAATAATTAAAAAAATAATAATAATAATAATAATAATAATACTCCCAGACACCTCAAAAGGAGCTATTCCTCTTATAAAATATGTCCTAAATTGATTTTTGATGTGTAAAGTCGTTTACTTCTAAACTACCCCAGCATACTCTGTTAACTACAGTTAAGTGATGCGAGCAGGAAATCTGATCAGTAGGATTTCATTACCCATTTTATTATTCAATTAAATCCCTCTCCTTTGTACCAAAATATATCCTTACTTGTGTGTCTTCACCTCTCTTCCTCCAATTACTCTGGCGGTGACTTTCTGTCCTATTTTAAGCGTCAATGCTGGGACCGTATCCACAGAGACTTGGTCTAGGATCTCAGACACATGAATAGAACCCACTACCCCACTGTCGATGGAAACCAAGACTCTGGTAGTTTTCACAGATTTGACAGTAGCCGTAAGAATGTCCCCCACACAGAGGGAGTGCTTAACACTAGGCAACGTGTCCTCCCTGGAATCAGATTGCTTGTGCTCTCTCCTCATAGATCTCATTTTCATTGGACCCTGCACAGCAAACAGCACCCCGTAGTCTTCTGCATTCACCATTTTGAGCATCACGGACAAGGACTGCCCAACAGACAACTTCTCCGAATCAAAGCGGAATGTGTCATTCCAGTGAGAGGCCACAGGGATAGCGGTCAGTTGTCCAGTTTCAGCCAGAGAGACGATGGCCAACTCCTTTGCTACATGCTGCACAACTGCTAAATGTTGGGCATTTTCTTTTACCTGTAAAACAGATCAGCAAAAGGGGTAATTTGGTTTTGCCATTAACAGTTCTGAGAGTTCAGTTTAATCTTGCAGTAAGCAGTCAAGGTGTGCCAAAGCCACGCACAAAGGACGGCACAGCAATCGATCAACCTTTATTTAACCAGGCAAAGCACCATTGAGGTAAACTCATTCACAAGGTGGACATGGACGTAGTTCATAAAGGCAATAGGACGATGTAATGCAGTACCAGTAGTGAAACACCACAATGTGATAAGAGTCACAAATGATACAGTGTAAGACTAATAATTATATACAATATATACATGAGATAATTGTCATCAAAAAAGTTATTAGCATGTGCAGGAAGACTAAGAAATGGAAAGGAGGCAGATGGAAAGGGGAAGGGAATAGAGGTCAGGGTAAGTGTAGCAAAAAGCAGACAAGGTGCCTGCTGACTCCGTAAGCACATCTCTTTGAGGAACATTCTGAAAAACAAAATTTAGTATACTTTTTGTATACATTTGATGTACTTTCTGTATGTATATTCCTTTTCTTCTTCATTACCAGGTTAATTTACATAGAAACAGGACCCTTGTCACCTGCAGTTGATCTTCTGTTAAATCCTCTGCTGAAGTCATATTCCTCGGTTTGTGACATCAAAATCATTTCCACAGCAACAAACAGTGACATCACAGAGGACTAGGCTTACAGACAGGTATTAAGCAGCAGCCAGAGATCAACTCTAAGGGAGAAGGAACCTGTTTCCATGCAAATCAACCTAGCAATGAAGAACAGAATTTTAGTTAACAGAATTGGTATCTAAAAATGGGAATTAAACTGCCATACTGGTAATTCCAGCTGTGTGTAGGCTTTGCCCACAGGCAGTCAGTTGGCACCTGCTAGCTGTGACAGGATGAAACAGTGACAGAAATCTTAGGACATGCTCCTTCCCAGACTGTCTCAGTCCAACCTTCCAAGTCTGACATAAAAACAGTGAGAAATGGGGGACACACACAAACATTAAACAACATACAGTGGCGTGAAAAGTATTTGCCCCCTTCCTGATTTTCTCTATTATTGCATATTTGTCACACTGGATGTTTTCAGGTCTTTAGACAAAATATAATATTAGATAAAGGGAACCTGAGTGGACAAATAACACTTTTTTTTTCACTTATTTCATTTATTTAATGAAAAAAGTTAACCAACACCAACTGGCACTATGTGAAAAAGTAATTGCCCCCTAGTTAAATCAACCCAATTAAAGGGATTATTAGAGTCAGCTGATTGAACACAGCCAGGCTTGATTACAGCCAGCCCTGCTCAATATAAACCTCACTTATTTGGCCCTTACCATCAGAGTCACATTGCCAGCACAAAGATTCAACAAGCACATTATGCCATGATCAAAGGAAGTTCCTGAAAAGATCAGAAAAACATTTTGTTGCCCTCTATCAGTCTGGAAAGGGTTACAAAGCTATTTCTAAGGCTCTGGGACTCCATCGAACCACAGTGAGACCATAATCTCAAATGGAGAACACTTGGAACAGTAGTGAACCTTCCCAGGAGTGGGTGGCCTGCCAAAATTACTCCAAGGCGCAGTGTAAAATCATCCAAGAAGTCTCAAAGGATCCTAAAACAACATCCAAAGAACTGCAGGCTTCTCTTGCCTCAGCTAAGGTCAGTGTTCATGACTCCACAATCAGAAAGAGACTGGGCAAAAATGGGCTCATGTGAGAGTAGCAAGGCGGAAACCACTGCTAACCAAGAAGAACATAAATGCTCGTATCTCATTTGCCAAGAAGCACCTGGATGATCCACAAGCCTTTTGGGAAAAATGTTCTATGGACAGATGAGTCCAAAGTGGAACTTTTGGACAACATGGATCCCATAATGTCTCGCGTAAAAGCAAACACAGCATTCCACAGTAAGAACACCATACCAACAGTCAAACATGGTGGTGGTAGTGTGATGGTGTGGGGATGCTTTGCTGCCTAAGGACCTGGATGACTTGCCATAATTAAAGGAACCATGAATTCTGCTCTGTACCAGAAAATTCTTAAGGAGAATGCCCAGTCATCCTTCCATCAGCTGAAGCTGAAGCGTAGTTGGGTCATGCAGCAAGACAATGATCCAAAACAAAAGCAAGTCAACATCAGAATGGCGAAAAGAAGTAAAATTAAAGTTTTGGGTGGCCTAGTCAAAGTCCAGACTAAACCCAATAGAGATGCTGTGGCAGGACCTGAACGAGCAGTCGTTCAAACCTACCAAATGTTACTGAATTAAAGCAGTTCTATGAGGAAGAGTGGGTTAAAATTCCTCCACAGCGATGTGAAAGACTGATATTGAATTATAGGAAGTGTTTGGTTGCAGTCATTGCAGCTAAATGTGACGTAACCAGTTATTAAGTGTAAGGGGGCAATTACTTTTTCACACAGTGCCAATTGGTGTTGGTTAACTTTTTTTCATTAAATAAGTGAAATAAAAAAAAAAAACAAGTGTTATTTGTTCACTCAGGTTCCCTTTATCTAATATTACATTTTGTCTAAAGACCTGAAAACATCCAGTGTGACAAATATGCAATAATAGAGAAAATCAGGAAGGGGGCAAATACTTTTTCACACCACTGTATGTTAACCCCACAAGAAACGGAACTCTATGAAATACAGGACAGAAGATGCCACAGAAAAAAATACTGCACTAAAAAGTGGGGAGGGCCTGACCGCCTACACACAGACAAATGGGATTACCAGCAATTCTCACGTTCTATAGGCAGTTAATTGGTATTTATTTATGGGAAATTGGTAACCAGGAAAGACACACTCAGCAGGAGCACATTTCCAGATGCAACCCAGGGGAGAGAACTGGGAAGAAAAAGCACATCCAATGGGCCATTATAAGCAGTCCCTAAAGTGGAAGGGTAAGCAATGTACAACTAAGCTCAGTACTAGCCTTCCAAACGCAGTACTGGCAGAGCTGAGCACATCAAAGCTGTAAAGCATGGAAAATGCGTGGACAATGGCACATGTAGCGGCCTTACAAATATCCTGCAGCACACCAACCAGCCATAACCCTCCTGGAATAAGCTCAGATCCCTGAATGAGCATGCAGACCCCCTGGAAAGAGAGCTAGGCTGACAGTGACACAGCCAGTTGGCTAAAGTACACTGGAACAGACCTATTCTTCACCGGACCAAGGAGAATAACTGTCTGAATTGTGTAATGGCTTAGAGCACGTGCAGTGAACTCCTTGGGCAGAGAGAACCTGACAATGTAGCCGGTACTATGTGGCATTCTTTGGGTTCAGGTAGGGTGGGGACAATGCTATCTGCTGTTGCCTGTGGAGTCAAATTCCACCCTACTGAAAGAGGGAAGGCACAGTTCTAAGGATCACTTTGGCCTTGTGAAACACCACACAAGACTCTGTGCAAGAAAATTTGGAATTTCATGTATCCTTCTAGCCAAGAGATGGCTGTGAAGAAAAGGAACAAGAGCCAAGGGAAACCACGTGGCACTGAGGCATCAAGGGAGGTAGGACTTACCTGCTGCTGGGGAAGAGTTAGTAACTTGCTTTGAAAAAGTGGACATCTGGAGGGGCCTCATCGAGTGCAACCCCTCACAACCTTCGACAGCCGAGGGGACTGCCAAGTGCACCCTGAATAGCTAACTGACAACCCTTTGCCTAAGCCCTGTATTAGAAATTCCAACACACTGGACAAAAAGGCAGCTGAGGCTTGATCCAAAAAAGGGTGCACCATGAGCAAAACCGATACCCAACTCCTCTTGCTTAGTCTGGGAGACCTGTCTGGCTTGCATTAAAGGTGTGGATAACTAATGGGTGCACCACGCACAAAATCCATACCAAACTCCTCTTGTTTATTCTGGGAGATCTGTCTGCTCGCATTAAAGGTGTGGATAACACTTGCTTAGTATCCTGCCATCACAAATCTATTGCACTTGGGAGTCAGATCGAGAGCAAAACAGTACAGTTACGCAAGAACTTACTGTAACAGTAGATCTTCGAGGGTGTCCTGTGAAACGGTGACTACAAAAGCGCAAATGCAAAAACGGCGATGGCACAAGATCGATCGGGGAAAAACAGCGATCACTGAAACGGTGACCTACAGGTTTCTCCCTTCCCCAGCTGCATCCTCCCCAGAGTTGATTATCTACATAGTGAAGTGCGGTGGGAAGCAACCCCCTCCAACAAAGGGGGTTCAGGGCAAAGCCCTTCACAGAAACTCACTGCAGCTGTGCTGTCGCCGTTTCTGTGACTGCGGATATTTCCTGGTCACTCTTTGTGTCTGCATTGTTTTGCCATCACCTTTTTATATTCGCCCTTTTCTGCTCATCCTTTTCACATGGAACCATCTTTGAGAGGCTCTCTTGCATCAGGCGACACCTAAGGAACTATAGCCACCAGGCACTAGGACCACATAGAAACTTTTCTAGCCGGACTATAAGGAGCTACCAACAACAACATCAGATGCAGAAGTCCCTTCCATCTAAACATGGGTGGCCCTGTACCCTCCTCAGTTCTTGTCCCTCTGTAGACAGAGGATCTCCTGCTGGGGAACTGAGGGGGACAGAGGTTCCTGCCAAAAAAAAGAGGTGAAACAGAAGGTGAACCAACCTGGATAAAAACAGACACAGAAAGCCCTAAGGCCAAGGATGGAAGAGTATGACCCAATTCAAGAGATCCTCTCGAAGATCACCTGTTACGTTAAGTTCTTACGTACCTTACTATCTTCTTCGTGGCATCTCTTGGATCAGTACACACCTAAGGAACGAGTCCCAAGCAGTTTTGACAGAAAACAGCAAGACTCCATTAGAAGAAACAATTACTGAGGTGAGTAATTATTTCTTAAAACAACATGAAGTCTTGCTGTATTCTGACTATTGCAGACTACCAAGCAGTACCTCCATGGAGGAGGGACAGAACCTACTTTGGGAATAGGCCCTGAAGTACTGCTGTGCCAAACCGAACATCATCCTCGCCTGGATATCCAGAGAGTAATGCTTGGTAAAGGTATGGACTGCTTTCCAGGTGGTTGCTTAACAAATTTCTAAGAGAGGGATATCCCTGGCAGCAGGCAGGGAAGCAGCTGTACCTCTTGTAGAGTGAGCCCTCAGGCCTGAGGGTGGGATATTTCCTAGTTTCTCATAGCAGAATTGTATACAAGACAATACACCTGGCAATAGTTCTCTTGGTGGCAGGTTTGCCTTTTCCCACTTCTCCATAAGTGAAGAATAACAGGAGGGATTCAAACATGTGACCCTTGACACGCTCTTTGTAGTACCTAAGGGCTCTCTTAACATCCAAACTGTGTAGCCTTCTCTTCCCAGAGGAAGAATGATCAGTGAAGAAGACAGGGAGAGACATGAACTGATTTAAGTGGAAGTCTGAAACCACTTTGGGCAAGAACCTCCTATTGGTTATAAGGACCACTTTATCTCTTATGAAGAGAGATAAAAATCAGGTTCCACGGACATGGATTGCAATTCACAGATACGTCTGGCAGAGGTGATGGCTACCAAAAACACAGTTTTCCAAGTCAAGTACTTATGCTCTGCTGAGGACATAGGCTCAAAACGAGGTTGCGTAAGTTGGGCAATACAAATATTTAAGTCCCAGGCAGGGGCAGGATCCCTAAAGGAAGGATTGGTATGAAGCAATCCTTTGAAAAATTTGCAGAATACAGGGTGAGATGACAGTGAGGAATGTTTTCCCACTGACAGAAAAGCAGAAACAGCTGACAAGTATACCTTAAGAGTAGCTGGTCTAAGGCCTAGGCCATTAAGATGAACCATATAAATCCAGAACTAGACAATTCAGCAGTGTCTGGGGATATATGCTTCTTGGAACACCAAATGCTGAATCTTTTCCATTTGGAGTTATAAGTCTTTCTGGTGGCAGGCTTTGAGAATATCCATAACCCCTTGGGATAGATGCAAATCTGCATACTCTAGCTCTTCTAGAGCCATGCCTTGAGATTGAGGAACCGAAGATTGGGGTACCAAAGCCTCCCCTGAGAGGAGGTTAACAGGTTGTAATTCCTGGGAAGAGACAGAGGAAGATGGACTGTTAGAGACAGCAACAGGGGGTACCAAGGCTGTCTAGCCCAGTCGGAGTAATCAGGATCACTTTGCAAGGTTGTGACCTTACCTTGGCTAGGACCTTAAACAGTAGAGGAAAGGCATAGAGAAATTTCTCCTCCCAGTTTAAAACCCGAGCATCCAGAGGAACAGTCCCCAGGACTGGAGGTCTGCAACAAAACAGAGGAAGTTGGTGATTGTCTGGGGCTGCAAAGAGATCCATCTCTGGAGTGCCCCACCTTAAAAAAAAA
Organism: Neoceratodus forsteri; assembly: GCA_016271365.2. Lineage (NCBI taxonomy): Eukaryota > Metazoa > Chordata > Ceratodontiformes > Ceratodontidae > Neoceratodus > Neoceratodus forsteri. The sequence goes on along the minus strand of CM028135.1, from coordinate 20,735,900 downwards.
AAAAAAAAACACTCAAACCAGGGGGTCCAGGGACCCTTCGTGATGGCCCCGGAAAATCCTGCTCAGTGCATCTGCTAGCACACTGTCCTTTCCTGGAAGGTGGACTGCTATCAGAGAGGTCTGCAGAGAGTAAGCCAGGGACCACAATTTCTAAACTTCCGTGCACAAGGCCGTAGACGGAGTGCCTCTCTGTTTGTTGATGTACCACATGGTGGTGGTGTTCTGTCCTGATCTGAACCACCTTGTTCTGTACAAACTTGGAAAAAGCTTGCAGTGCATGAAACAATGCCCTGAGTTCCAGGAGACTGATATGAAGGAGGGACTCCTGGGGAGACCACAGTCATTGGGCTGTGAGATCCCCCAGATGAGCTCCCCACCCCAAGAGAGAAGCATCCGTGGTAAGGAACATCAAATGAGACCGAGTGACAAAAGGGCCCCCATGCCTGAAATTGTCCTGATTCTGTCACCACTGAAGAGCTTGGATCAGTGTTCGAGTAACTGGAATCAGTTTGGTAAGAGGGTCCTTCCTCTGGGACCAAAAGGCCCTCAGATGGAACCGAATGTCCCTCATCTGGAATCTTGCCCCTTGGACCACTCCTGTAGAAGCTGCCATGTGGCCCACAAGCTGGAGGAAGTGCCTTGCTGGTTGGGACACCTGAAGGCTGAAGGATGAAGCCAGATCTATAACACTTGCCCTTTCCAGGGGAAGAAAGGCTCTGGCTTTGACAGTATCCAGCTCTGCCCCTATAAAGGTAAGGAGATGAACTGGTTTGAGAGCGGATTTGGGGAGGCTGAGAAGGAAACCCAGAGAAGTGAGCACTTACTGAGTCGCTTGCAGGTCTGACTTGACTTGGTCTGGAAACTGATCTACTATGAGCCAATCGTCCAGATATGCAAAAATGGAAATCTTTTGCCTTCTTAGAAAGGCAACAACTACTGCCAGGCACTTTGTGAAGAACCTTGGAGGTGATGTTAGGCCAAAGGGCATTGCTTTGAACTGATAATGGCCTGAGGGCAACTTGAACCTGAGGTACTTTCTGTGGGAGCACCTGATGGGAATATGAAAGCAGGCATATTTGAGGTACAGGGAGACTAGCCAGTCCCCTGGCCTTAAAGAGAGAAGAATTATTCCCAGAGTTACCATCTTGAACTAGGTTTTAGAAGATGTTTGTTCAGGTATCTTAGATCTAGGATGGGTCGCCACTCCCCTGTCTTTTTGGGGGTAAGGAAGTATCTGGCGTACAGACCTTTCCCCATTGTAGGGTAGGAACTCTCTCTATGGCTCTTAGAGCCAGAAGAGATGAAACCTCTGCCTCCAGGGCAAGGGTCTTGGAGAGACCTACAGGTAGAAAAGATCTGGTTCTCATCTTTGGAAATTTTCTGAAGCCAAGAACCAGTCCCTGCCTTACTACTTCCAGGACCCATAGTAAGCCAGCCTGCTCCCTACAGGAATAGGAGTGTCGACCCGGACAGACCCATCAGGGAGTCTGCTTGGCAGAAGCCTTAGGCTGAGGGGTGGATGCAGCCCTGCTCATCCCCCTTCTGCCTCTCCCTCTAAAGAACCCCCTCTCTGTGAAAAGGGAGAAGAGGCCTGTGCTTAGTAAAAAGGCCTATGAAAAGGCCTGCCCCTGCCCCTAGATTGCAGCCTCTGAGGAATTGCTTGCCTTTCTTTGGCCTGAACACTCCTAAAAGTGGTCCTGTACTCATACATTTGCTTCATGTAATTTTCTTTGCTCCCCAAAACAAAGAATTACCTACCACAGGGAAATCCATGGCCTTAGCCTGGGTGTCCTGTGAAAGGCTAGTATATCTGAGCCAAGCCATCCTCGAAAGAGCCACAGATGTAGCCATGACTCTTGACACATCATTGAAGTCCACAGCAGCATGAAACTGTACCTTTGATGCCTCAATCCCATCAGCAGCCACCTACTCCAGCTCCTTGCCCAGCAGGGGAGAAGCCTACTTTGCCAATGCCAGTACAGTGTTCCACCTGGACTTCTGGTACCTGGCTGTATAGGCCATATAATTCGCCTGCCCGAGTCCCAAGGAAGATGCCATGTACTGTTTTTTTTGCTATGGCATCAATCTTCCTGGAGTCTTTGTCTGGGGGGGGGGTGAAACCAAGGGAATGTTTGCCTTATCACAGGCAGCAGCATGCACTACCAAAACATGGCTGCACTGCTGGTATAAAAACTCCATATCTGAGCCTGATAGTGTATACCTCTTGTCCATCCTTCTGTCAACAGGAGGTATAGAATTACATAGATACATAGACAGTGTCGGCAGATAAGGGCCTATGGCCCACCCAGTTTGCCCATTTGAGCTTGTAAGTTCAGTTTATGTTTTCCAAGAAGTCTGTTGCCCCTGACCTCCAGAATTCCTTTATGTCTATCCCATGCATTCTTAAATCCCGTGATTGGGAGATTTCAGGATTTTCTGTGTCTGTTTCCCAAAAGATTTGTGAACAGGAATAGACAGTCTCCTGGACTCTAGGATGTCCATCATTTCTACAAAATCAGGCTCCTCTTGATCCTCCATTGCCTACTCCATAGGAAGCTGGAGGGTCCCAGCCACTTTTCTGTAAAACAGAAAGTGGGAAGGGGATACACCCGAAGGTCTGTCTGGGGAGATGTCTGGTTCCACAGGCACATCCAGACTTTCACCATCATCATCTTCAAACTCCCCCTTCTCCTCAAACTCCGGTTCATAAAAGTCTTCAGGGGTATAATCCTGAACTGGGGGAATCGACCGAACGAACCCCGCCAAAAGGTGCGGATCGGTCGGGAACCAGGTGAGCGATTCCTAATCGAATCGCTCTGGCTATTTCATGGCGGTGAACATGAACTTCTGGAACCGAACCGGTAGATTTAACTGCGTTTTCTTTTGTAGGAACCAATCCCTCAAGATTGGCTCTCCTCTGGCCCAAAGTAGTATCGCCCTGGTCAGAGGGCACTCCTTCTGGTTCGGTCGGAACCGAACCAGGCTGGCCATCCGGGTCAGCGGACTTCTTGGCCTCCTTTTCCCTCAGTCTACCTAATCTCTTTTCAAGGGTAAATTTAGGAACATTTTTACATATTTAGCAGTCTGTATCAAGGTGTTCAAACCCCAGACAATAAACACAGGCGGTGTGGGGGTCGGCCTTAACAAAGACCTCCCCAAACTCACTGCAGTGTTGAAACCCAGTGGGCCCGGTTTTTTTCTTGGGTTTCTCAGACATGGCCAACCTAACCAACTTACCCTTTTTATGGCAACCGCCAGGCAGGACTCTTTTATTGATCCCTAACCGTGTCATGAGTACTGGGGGAAAAAACGTTCAAAACAGCCTTTTTTTTTTTTTAAAATAGAACTGAAAAGGACCAGTAACCACACACTAAAGTAAAACACAAGGATTCACTACAAATGATCGGTTCAGAAGAACCGATCTAACACTTTTACAATTTCCACACAGAAAATCAGAACAAAACCTATCTAGTACTTATGGTACTGCAGACAGAGACTGAACCGACTATGCGGAATAAAGTTTGGTTTGAAACCGACACTTAGACACTTTAACCAACTTTCGAACCGAGCCGGAGGAGAAATCTCCGGAGCGACTGTTCAGTGAGGCGGAGTAAAGAATCTGACGGTTTAGATTCAAAAGGAAACAGACAGAGGCCTCAACCAAGCTCGAGCTCAGCATTCTATGCCATGCATAGAAAAGTTAACCCTTTATTCTCCGGGGCAGTTTAAAGGCAGGAGCTAACTGTAATAGTCAGAATACAGCAAGACTTCATGTTGTTTGAAAAGAATGTGGGAGTCTGGGAAGGGGCGTGTCCTAAGACTTCTCTCAGACTGTTTCATCCGTCTTAGTTAGTAGGGGAGGACAGCTCATACCAAATGAATGCCTATAGGAACCAACATAAAGTATAGTTACTTAAGAACTTACTGTAACAGTAGATCTTCGAAAGAATCTCTCATCAGGCCATACCTATGGAACTATACCAGTCAGGTGCCAGGATCATACAGAAACCTTTTTGCTAGCAGTCTACTAGGGGTCACCCATGGCAATGTCATATGTCGACATCCAGTACTATATAAAACGTGGGCAGCCCTGTGTCCTCCTCAGTTCCCAACCGGAAATCATACTCAGAGGACCTCCTTCTGGGTAACTGAGCATGAGCTGAAGGTTCCTCCTACCAGACAAGCTACGAAGCAGAAGGTACACCATCCTGGAAAGAGACCGGAGTGAAGAGGTCCGAGCCTGAGGTGGATGGAGGGTAGAACAGCATGGCATGATGAGAGATTCTCTCGAAGATCTACTGTGGCGGCAATACCCAGCATCGTCCCTACTAATCCGAGAGTGCTACTGAGTGGCAGCACAACCCTCAGTCAGCCGCCCGACTTAGCTCCCAGGTCAACTCCTGAACCCAAGTTGCTGATCCAAGAGCATAACATGTTATCTGCTAGGCCAGTAGGCATCCAAAACAATATGCTTTTCAGAGTTTTCCCAAAAGTGACACTCACTTTAACAGGATACCCACTGGGCTTGCAATCAGAGGTTTGCAGGTTCAGTTCTACCATGGTAAACTCGGTATGTAACAGAGCACCTCAAGATGTGGACAGCCCAGGGCTTCACTGTAACCCAACTAACTCCATGAGGTAAGAATGTATTAAAGGAAAACTGCATAAATTCACGGCCCCTGCCCCCGAAAAGCTTACCCTCGATCCACCTTTTTATGTAGAAAAGTGTGTTTTTCTCACGCTGCTACTTACTTTATTTTTACTGAAAAAAGTCTGTAAACTGGGAATATGGCTGACACTGGGGGGCTCCATTTACTGTAAAGGTGCGGCGTCACACTGCTCAAATGTACTGAAGCGAGCAGTGTGGCACTGCACCTTTACAGTAAATGGAGCCTCCCAGCGTCCGCCATATTCCCGGTTTGCGGACTTTTTGCAATAAAAATAAAGTAAGTTAGTTAGTTTTTTGCTGACTGGGTAAGTGCACTAGACAAATCCTGCCTATTTTCAGGCACGACCTGGGGGAGGGGGATGCAAATGAATGCCAACTGACCTTGAACCAGATTAAGTAGCAATGCAAGAAAAACATACTTTTCTACATAAAAAGCTGGCTGGGGAGGTAAGCTTTTTGGGGGCGGGGGCCGTGAATTTACAGTTTTCCTTTAAGAGCCTCCCAAGCCTTGGCCCCTGCACCCGATATACAGGTGCTATAGGTCATGGGGCTGCTTTCAGAGTAAATCTTGCCATAAATAACGACAATGTTAAAAAATTAGAGCGCTCGTAAAACTACAAACACGGGGTCCCAAGAACTTGCCGATTTCTGGTGTCACCCATGCTCCTCCCCTGCACTCTGCAGATTTATGACGCAATGCCAGGAAGAGAGCGGGGACATGTTCCACTATGCTCTATGGGTGGCACCTTTTCAGTCTTTTTATATTACAATGGCCATCTAGTCATAAAACGTGGGCATGGGGCAACTAACAAAGGCTCTCTCTGGCATTATGTCATAAATCTGCAGAGCGTGGGGGTGGAATATGGGTGGCACCAGAAAACAGAAGTCGTTGGTACCCCGTGTTTGTAATTTTACGAGCGCTCTAATTTTTTAACATCATCGTTATTTATGGCAAGATTTACACTGGAAGCAGCCCCATGAGGTACCGCACCTGTACCTCGGGTGCAGCGGCTGCTTCATTTAACTTGGTAAGTCTCTAACAATGGAGAAACTATTCTGTCGATAAATTGCCAATTTAATTTCAATTCTCCTGAGAGTGCCAAAAAGGGTCTTACAAGCACAGCAAGCTACAGCATGAAGGAAAGAAAGAAATATGGTCTTATACAGTGCCTTTCATACAAGACAAGGAAGGGGAACATTGTTACCATTAGAAACAGAGAGAAAGTAAAAGAGCAGAGAGAGAGATTATCGAGTGGTTTGGTTACTTGCTCAGGATCACAGCGTGAGTGGCGGTTATGGGATTCAAATATGGGTCTCTAGGACAGGTTCACACAGCACTGTGCCCCAACAACTAGCCAAACTTCCTGCCAGATACAGCCAGTTACTAGATTGCAAAGAGTTGGAGACTCTTCATATCTTTAAAAATGGTAATCACTGCTGCATTAATAAATCCAGTCAAAAACTTGCTGTCCCAGAATGTGATGCCCAACTAATGAGACCAGACTGACACAACATGAAATTCTTTTCTAACCAAATCGTATAAACATTATCATCTCATACAGAAAAAAAGAACTAAAACAACAATTGTATCCAAAATTCCTCAGACTTACCGGTTTGACTTTTGCAGTCATCAACTCCTGCCGAAGGGAGATGTGAACCTCCAGGGTCAGAAAATCCACATACAAGACCAACACAGTTGCTTTCTCACCAGGAACAACGCTCTTACCTACAAGCCAGTGTTGGGGGCGGGGAGAGAATGACAGTATTAAAAGTCAATTTGACAACCAAGAAATCCTAATTATTTCTTACTGCTATGCTTAAACTAACAGCATTCGATCAGCCATGGTTTCGAGGGAGTGTCACCTTATTTATACGGCGTACTCAGATGAGCTTCCTGTTTACAAAGCCCCTCCCTCAAAGTAGAGATCTTGGCTCTTAAAATCTTTTTTCAGGGAATGTGTATTAGAATTAATTAGTGACCCTAGGAAGGTGCGTGTACTAGGATTTCTCTCAGAGTGTTAAATTCTGTCCTAGTGAGGGAGGCGGGGGTGGAGACTGCCAACAACAACCGACTACCTACAGGAGCTGACACACTGGTTATGTACTGCAGGGACTTGTTTAAACCCTTTCTGTTCTGCCTTTTACCCAACCTGAGGAAGAGCTGTCTTTTCAGTTTGAAACACTTAACTCTTTTCTAGTCCATTAATCTTCTTTTGATACATTAACTCATCAGCTCCGAGACACCATTTTCAATTGAGGTTAAGCAATGGAATCCTCGGACTTCGAAATGCGCTATTGAAACCAAAAAAATCTACCTTACAGGTTCTGCAGTGGGATATCAATGCATTCCTTTGGATCTAGTAGGTGGTAGTATATAAGCGGTTGGGAGATAGCCCACAAAAAAATGAGGGTTACTTACCTGTAACCATAGTTCTAGGAGTGGTATATGGTGCACATCCACACTTAGGCAGCTCTTCCTTTCCTTAATTATTGCCAAAGGTCTTCAAGCTAAGCTCCTCCAACCCACAGGGGTGGTATCCTCCTAGGCACCACCCTGTGATGTCAGATCGTGCATGCTGGAAGCAAGGATCTGTGTGCCACTTGCCAGGGGAGGTCAGGTGGATGTGCACCATATACCACTCCTAGAACTATGGTTACAGGTAACCCTTATTGCTAGGGATGTGGATAAGGTGTACTATGCGCACTTATGCAGACTCTTAGCAGTTCTCTGGGAGGAAGGGGCAAGGTGTACATCCCTAATTGGGGAAAAAGAGATCAAAAAACAGAGGCCCCAAAACCAGATCCTGGCATGACTCAAGGTCGATGTGGTAACATGCGATGAGTGTGTGCTGACTTCCAGGTAGGAGCCCTTGAGATGTCCTGGATAGGGACATCCTTGGAAGCAGCCACTGAGGCAGGGGCACCTCTGGTGGAATGAGCCATAAGCCCAATGGGAGGCTCCCTACCAGCCAACTTATAGCAGAGGTCAATGCAAGAGACAATCCACCTGCCTACTGTCTGCTTAGCTGCCAGTCTACCAGGTGCAGCTTCAGCACAGGTGACAAAGAGCTTGCAAACTTCTCCCCGAACTCCAGCCATGCATTCAGTGTAATAAGTGAGCGCCCACAGCAGGTCAAACGTATGGAGCCAGTGCTCCGCCTCTGAGGTTGGGTTCGTGAAGTACACCAGGATGTTAATCATCTGGTTAAGGTGACGCTTCAAAACAATCTTTGGGAGAAATTTCTAGTTTGGGCAGAGGACAACCTTGTCCTTGTGGAAAACCAAATATGGAGACTCCATCAAGAGTGCCTGGAGCTCACTGATCCTTTTGGTGGAGGTGACAGCCACCAAGCAGGTGGTCTTCCACGACAGGTGGGAGATAAGACACCAGTACACTAGTTCGAATGGCTTGCCCATAAACACAGTCAGTACCAGCAACAAGTCCCAAGGTGGTGGAGTTCATGGACCATCGGGGACAACCGGTCAAGGGCCTTAAAGAAGTGCTCGACCGACTTCTCCCGTGTCACCATCATCATACCGGCCCATGCCTGGTATGCAGAGATGGCTGCCAGGTGCATCTTGAGGGTCATAGACTGTAGACCCAACCAAGAGAGGGACCACAGGTAATCCAACATGCTAGCCACCGGGCAAGACAGGGGGTCGAGCTCTCTGCCCTGACACCAAATGGAAAATCTTTTCCACTTAAAGGCATAGCACGGGCAAGTTATGTCCGTCTAATATGCCTCAACAACATGGAGGACCTTCTCGGAGAGATCCAAAGACTGGAACTCTAGCTGCTCAGGAACCAGGCTGTGAGGTGCATGGACTGAAGATCCAGGCAGAGGACTCTTCCTAGACAGCAAAAGAGCAGGTCTGGATGGGGACACAAGTGCCATGGAAGCCTACCACCGAGGCTAAGAAACTCTGGGTATCAAAACTGATGTGGACAGTCCTGAGCCACAGGACCATCCAGGCCTTGTCCCTCTGCACCTTGATCAACACCTTGTGGATCAGGGGAAAGGGAGGGAAAGCATACATGAAGCCTGGGTCCAGGGCCTCACGAAGCCATCCCACACCTGTGATCCACACTGTGGGGGGTGGGCACAAAACAGCCTCAGCTTTGCGTTATCCCAGGAGGCAAACAGATAGACCAGGGGACTGCCCACTGTGACAGGGAGATCCTGCCACTCTTGAGGACTGACCTTTTCTTAAATCTGTTAAAACAGTTCTTCAACCCAAACACTACCCATTACTGTCCCAGATTCCTTCTTTATGGCATTGCATGGGAGAATTTCTCGCTAGGGCCAGCAGAAGCCAAGAGTTCTGGTGCTCCAGTAGACCAAGGAGGGGGGAGGCCTGCCTTCCTAATTTGAAACTATACCACCAAGCAGCCCAACTTAGAACTGTCATGTATTGGTTGGATCAAACATGAGGCTAGATGGAAGGATATAGAGATGGTGAGGGGGCCTGGAGGATCTCAACCTGGCCCTGCTCTCACAAAGAGGACTAGAGACCTAGGGAGGAGAGAAACCCGCATCACGGAAGCCACCCTAAACAGTTGGTATAACATCTCTTAGACTCAAAGGCCAAAGGATGGAGGTACCTAATGCTGTCGGTGCCCTACCAATCCTTCACCCCAGTCAAGTGGGACAAGGGTTTCAAAAAATGGGAAGAGAAAAAATTGCACTTAATATGGCATTTCTTGGAGGAGGATGAGATTTTGGACTTTCAGACTTTAGTTGTCAGATATGATGTATCATGGAAAGATAGATTCAGATACTTCCAGATAAGAGCATATATTAGATCGCTGCAGGCACAGTTGCCCCCGGGATTAGGTCCTCCCCCTCAGATTGCGAAAATATTAAAATCAGCTATAGAGGGCAAACCGCCTAAGGAGCATATAATTTCAATTATATACACAGCTCTTATCAATTGGAAAGGAGATACTATTCAGAGTACCAAAGAGACCTGGGAGAGGGATTTGGGTATTAGGATACAAGAGCAGCAATGGAAATGGGCACTACAAAGAACACAGTGGGGGACTTGAGGTCAGTTGGAAGGAGTTTGCTTGGAAAATGTTAGTGAGATTTTTAAGACCCCTACGATTCAAGGAAATATCAAGGGAGAAGCTTCAAGGTGTTGGAGGAAGTGCGGATATTCCCCAGCAACGATGGGTCATATATTCTGGAGTTGCCCAAAAGTCCAAAGTTTTCTAAAGGACCTACAGCAGACCTTACAGAGTATAATTGATCCAATTTACAACTCACCCTTCCCTTTTTTTCTTTATGGATTATCCCAGGGATGCAGGGATCCTAACACAGGTAAATTCTTAAAATGGCATGCCTAGCAGCACAAAAAATAATTACAAAAAATTGGTTTTCTCAGAAGGAGATTAACATCCAGGGGTGGCATGACATAATGATCAAACTATATAGATTAGAGGCACTCACAGCCTTACTTAATAAGAAGCTCACCAAATTTGAGTTGATTTGGAGAAGATGGGTGCTTTATATGGTAAATGGACCCTGGAATTTTATTCCTTAAATCTGAGGGATTTGATTGTACCCTTGGGGAAGCCGAGGTCCTTGGGCTACAGTTTAAACTATGACAGAGCGCAGACAAAAGGAATATGCAAATTAAAGATATGTCGTACTGAAAAGGAGAGAGAGAAAAGTATGTTTTAGGAAGAAATATACCCTCACACAGATTGATGATGAATGTATAATTAATGCGACACGATACCCTCTCAGAACCATCATGTACCTGGAAAATTTGTCACTCTTATACTTTTGTTTGTAAGTGTGGTCTCCATGGGATGGGGTTTGGAAAAAAAGAAAATATACATAAATAAAGAAAGTTTAAAAAAAAAACAGTTCTTCAATTTCTTACCCTAATCCATCCTTTACAATTTCTAGTCCATAAGGCTGGCCACCTACGGGCACTCCCTCCCCTTTCTTGACAGTGTCCTCTTTAATTTTCCCTTTCCCTCTCAGGCCCTCATACAGGGAGGTTACTGTGGTGACCTCCAAGCTGATGTAAAACAGGCTGTGTTCCTCGTTGTTGGATTAAGTTTGCAACAGCACTATGTCATAAAATACCTTGATGTATATGCCATATGTGTATGAAACCTGTAAATGTTGAAAATACCATGGCACTAGGTGTTTTTGATAAAGGTAAAAAGTTCCTTGGGTACTGTATTATAAAAATTAAGTTACCGGGATAAAGATATCAGAAAACCCCCCATTGTGTTGTTAAAATGCATTTATGAAATGGGCACCAAAATACGGGCAATCTGATTGGCCACTGAGTATGTGTTAAAGTGTCTAACACACAGGAAAACGATCCAGCAATGCCCAGTGGGCATTGATATGAGTGAAATGACCACATCAGAACGTTCAAAACTGAAACAGCTGCCATTTTTTCTCCACTAGCTACAGAAGCAACTCACTATTGTGTGCCACAGTCTCCATGTATTTCAGTGTTACAAAACATTTAAAAAAAAAAAACTGACTGCCATGATGTCTTCCAATCCTAGTAGCTCCCCCCTTCGCTCACAATCCACAATTGGCAACCGATAGATACTTTCGTCCCCAGCTACCATTCATCACCTCACAATCTGCAAGTTTTAACTTTTCTGAAACAAGTTTATAAAGTCAATTACTGCTGCAATCTCTTCCCATTCCACTCACTCATCCGCTTGCTCGCTCCCACTCACTGAGATCTCTACCCATTCGTGCCGGCCATCCACTCTCTTGGTCCCAGTCCTCCTCAACTACCACCTGCTCAACAATACATCCTTATTTTATCCCTCAAATGTCTATAAGAAATGGAACTGTAGCGTGGCGGGCTGGGAGGGGTGTCTGCTCACCAGTCTGCTTGCTCGCTCCCACTCGCCGAGATCTCTTCCCATTCATGCTGCCCATCCGCTCTCTTGGTCACAGTCCTCCTGGACTACAGCTACCACTTGCTCAACAATACCTCCTTATTTTACTCCTTCAGCTACCGCTTGTATGCAAAAGAAATGGAACTGGGGTGGGGGTGGGGGGGTGTTTAATACCATGACAACTATATCTGCTCCAATTACAAGATCACACAGCCTTTCTAAATGTTTTGGTCCCAACAGATTTTCACTGATCCTGGTTACAGGATTTGATTTTTTTTATTCACTAGTTTTAATAGACAATGTAATGAGAGTATGGCTACTGTAGTATCTGAAGAAAAGGGTCAAGGGGCCCCTCTTACCTCCCAGGTGGTAATGGCTGGCTGACACTGTTGCCCCTGCAACACAGTCACCTCTGAAGTAAGCTGTCCTGTCCTCCTTCACTTCATCAACAGTTAACTTCAGTTTCTGCCCAGGCAGCAGTTTGGAGAGATTCTGGATCACCTCTGAATCAGCTAGAAAAAGAGAAATGGGTTATTTTATTATTTTATGTTATAACAGACACAGCAGTCGAGGTGAGTATTTCACACAAGAGTTTTCAAATAAGAAATAAGGAGATGGCCAACCAGAGACTTAAGCGAAGTCAAAGGACATGCTCATGCCAAGAGAAATGTCCTCGGAAATAGGCTATTCGCATGTTAAGAGTGGCCGCTGCGAAAGTTCTCTTACCCATAATGTCAGTCTTACGAGATTCCTTATTCATAGGATATGCTGTAAATTCCTGAGGCAGGACAGCTTTGTTGTTCTCAGCAAGGATAACTAGTGCATCCGCAATAGGCTGGGAAACTAGAATAGGTCTTTCTTTAGGAGGAACATCCTTCTGATCTATGGACTTGCATATTTTATTTATTTTATTTAGTTTTTGTTGACCGGGTAAGTGCGCTAGCCAACAAGTGACTATTTTCAGGCACGACCCGGGAGGTACAGTTACAGAACACATTGATATATAAGAGATTACACAAAGCAGGATACATTTGCAGGATACAAAGAAATTACACAAGAGCAGGAGACATTTGCAAAGGACAAAGTCACACAGTGTAGTCAAGCATAGCAATGAGGATAAAATTACATGTATTCAGTTGTTGAGAACTAGGGGGAGAGGTGGTAGGGGACAGGTGTAAGGGTAGGGCAGGAGAGACGGAGACCGGGGTGGTGACGAATAAACAAAAAGGGGAGGACAGGAGGGAGGGGTTAAGGCGCCAAGGCGCATTAGCGGAAGAAGGTTACCACCTGTGGCCAGGACGGTGGAACCGGAGTCGGCAAGAGAGACAGAGAGGGTCGGGAACAGGACAGTGAAGCTATGGGTGAAAAACAGGGAGGGTGAGAGGGTGATGTATACAGGGAGGGGCGGTGGGGGACTCTGTGCAAGGTGAGGAGGGATTTGAACTACAGGAATGGGGGAGGGAAGGGTAGGGTGGGAAGGGCAGGGTATGGGGAAAAGGGATGAAGGCACGGAACAGATAGGGAAATGAGTGGGGTAGGGAGATAGAGTGCACCTAGTAAGAGCGCAGCAGAGCAGAAGAAGGGAGGAGGACAATAGATGCAGGTCTAGCCAACACTGCCTCGGAAAGGGTTTCAAAGGCCAGAGGAACGGGGGGTGTGAGGTTAACTGGAACATTAGGAACATGGAGCCACTTGAGATACATTGGCTCACCCCAGTCAAGGGCAGAAGTCTCAAGATCCAGAGTTGCCTGCATGTTTCTCAGCAATATCAATCGATCTTTATTTAACCAGGTGGAACACCACTGAGCAAGCTCACTTCCAAGGTGGACCTGGACAAGTTCACATGGACAATTCACAGGTAAAAAACACATTCAATAACAACAGACTGAATAACAGAAAAATAATTACATCATTAAATACATCAACATAGGACAAGCTTGTACTAAGTACATGGATATGAGTAAAAAAATGAAACATACTTACACAATGGGAGCAGTCAGATTATACAGATAAGGAAAATATGTTGGTGGATACAGAAGATACTGTACTCAAGATTACACAGGTAAAGGAAGGGACACAACACAATATTTACAGAGGCAGCAATGAGAACAAGGAAGAGCAGGAGCTGAAGGAGGTAAGGCAGCCAGACAGAACAGAGCATGATATTTACAAGTTATACAATAAGAATACAGAAGAGGGAAGAGCTTAACGAGGTAAGGCAGGCAGCCAGACAGGTAAATTTGCAGAGCAGGAAGCAGTTACAAGAGTCACTGAAAGAGCACTCATACAGAGTTTTGAACTTGGCCAGGGAAGTAGGGATAGCCAACTTCATTGTTTTTTGCAACTTGTTCCAAAGTTGGGGAAGTACATGGCTTACGGAGGAATGGCCAAAGATAGTTTTTACTTTAGGGATCAACAAGGAAGTACAGGAATGACTTCTTAGTAACTCCCAGTTGCACTGGAGAAATTAGGTGATGGCCAACCAGAGACTTAAATGAGAGGTCCTCCTGAGGGACAGGAGTAGGAACTGGAGGACGATTCTTTAGGCTATAAAAAGTGTTGGCCTCGCCGCCTCAGAAATAATGAGGTTGGGGTCAGACGCTACACGGGTTGTGCCTGAAAACGGTCCCTCTGACCACTGCACCTACATGGTAATCAAAGACATAAATAAATACACCTTCCAGATCCTCCTTGGAAGGGGAAGCCGGAAGGGGTGTGGAACCAGCAAGCCCGAGTCCAGGCCGTGGGACTGGAAAGACATGAGACGTCGGAAAAGGAATCTGCACTGGAACCAGCGCGGCCCTGCAGGAGCCAGCACTGGACCCGACGGAACCGGCACCGAAACCCACAGTGCCAGGACCAGGTGCCGAAACCGGAGACTGCGCTGCCAGAGAACTCAAACCAGGCCTAGGATGTGCAACCAGTACCAAAGTGACCAGAGAAGGTACCTATGCTGGTACCTGCAAATAAAACAGAGTGAGAGAGGATGGCACATGGAACGGATGTTGGCAGGATGGTCACCATCAAGGGATCAGGATCTGTTGGTAGAGACAAACAAACACTCTACCTGGTCCGAAGGTCCTGACCATGGCTCTGAGGCACCTAGGCCCAAAGGCCCTGGTAATGGATCCACAAGAAGGGGCAACTAGGCCAGACGCTGTACCTACTGTTCCATAAGAGCAGACCGCTAGTGAAACTGCCCCCCACCGGAGGCCCCACAAGAGGTCAGAGAAGGACTCCGGGTTCGAGACCTCGAACGACCACAGACTGAAGCTGTCGCAAAAACAGAGAGCTCTAGGGAAAGCTTCCTGCTCACGGACGTAGACGTCTTGGCAGACGTACCAGAGGGCGACCTCAAGTGGTACCATTTCTTCCCCTTCAGATGAGAAGATGAAGAACCCAAGGTTGAGCGGCGCTGGGTTCCCAACCTGGATCAGGAATGGGCCCCACTTCTTTTGTGCTCATGGGAAGGCTGTCCCCCTGCCCCCTCCCAAACAATGCACTACCCATGGTCAGAGACACACACACACACCCCCCCCGGAGAGGGCGGCGGACTGGACTCAGCTCAGCTGCCAGAGCAGCCCTTCAAAGGAGACTTCCTACCGTTACCGCCACCATCCATGGCTGACTCTGTTGTGCCGTAAGGCTGAAGATATGATGAAATTGAAGTTTAAAAATATACTTTTTTTTTTTTTTAAATAAATGGAGGAAAATAAGAAAAAACACTAGCTAAACTAAACAAAACTAATATGCTGTTGTCTTGTAGACGTGAAAATCGGACTCCTGGCAGACGAGCGACATCATCACTAAAGCACACTCGAAGGCAGGAAAAAGGGAACTGAGGTGGTTGGAGGGTCGACACCCAGACAGCCTGTATGCCACACATACACGGACCTACCT
Organism: Neoceratodus forsteri; assembly: GCA_016271365.2. Lineage (NCBI taxonomy): Eukaryota > Metazoa > Chordata > Ceratodontiformes > Ceratodontidae > Neoceratodus > Neoceratodus forsteri. The sequence goes on along the minus strand of CM028135.1, from coordinate 20,720,448 downwards.
CGACGCTGGCACTCCTGAAGATTTTTGGCTCCTGCAGGTCCCAGTGCCTCATGCTTGAAACCGAGCAGTATAAATAAATGGTGAAAACTTAAAGTCCAGGAAGATCTTGCTCAATATATTTGAATTTCAGGATCTTCTGTGATTTTTTTTTTTTTTTTTTTAAAGATTGACATTAAGTATATTTTTCCCCGGTTTTCACCTTGCCCCTTCTTCAGGCACACACACACACCGCATTCAGAGATGCCTTCCTGACTTGCTGCCCCCTCTTACCTGCGCTGTCACCAGACCTCCACCCGGTGGTAGAGGAACTATTGAGGTGCGAGAGACAATCTCACGGAAAAGGAGAGCTGCTGTTAGGCTGCTCAATCCTGCCCCTTTACTGGCATTGGCACTTCACCTACCTGACGCCATTCCCGAACCCGGTTGCCGTATAGCATGAAGTAAGGCATAATGCCCTCAGCCTCATGCGCCCACCGGCTGGCAGGACCTTCTGTTTTTAAGCACTGATGACATTTTTACTATATCAGGATCTTTTACCCTTAAGCAGCACCTGCTCAGGTTGCTTAGATCTGTTGCAAAGTCATCATTTCTGCTTGTGACATCACAAACTATTGGCAGGAACATAATTCAGAAGTCACAAGCAGAGCATTAAGACTTCAGGGCAAAAAAAAAGGCAGCAGAAATACCAAATTTAGAAGCCTAATGGACAAAAAGCCTGTCCTCATGCAAATATCTTCAGCAGTAAAGAATGGAATGTGCAGGACAGCCTGAACTTCTGCCTATGCCAACTGTTAACTGGAAAATCACTAACCTAGAACAAAAATAAAAACACATGCAGCACTACTGGCACCTCCTTTGGCAGTCTATTATGAGGCTGCCGCAGAAAAGAGGAAGCTAGGGTCTCTGGGAAGGGTAAGCGACCTCAAGCTGCAGCCCCCCCCACCGGCAGGCTGACAATGAAGTAGCACTGACAGCAGCTGAGAAGGCAAAGGTGAAGATGCAGCAGACCTGGACTATCAGGCTGTGAGATGGGATAGAAAGCGTGCCTAACTTAATAAATAATGTTTATAATGTAGTAGAGCCAAGACATACATAAACAGTATTAGCAGCAAAACATCATGAAGAGGCACTCAAAGGTATTGCCATTTTGTAAAACAAGTGTACAATAGAGAGAAAGAAAACAGTCAAAGAAAAGAACCAACAAATGATAAATATATATATAAATATGGTAAGCAGAAAAAAGGTTAGTGTGGCTTCGCTCAACCGCTGTTAATGAGCTAAAAGGTCTAAGGTGGGTGCCACCAGGAACAGTACACAATAAAGTGTATTCACACAGAGAGTGAATGCGTTAACCACACTCGCATTTGCCTACAAGAATATAAGTTTCTCTGTTTGTAGTGCAAAAAAATCTTTCTTTATATTTGAGTGTACTCAGTATAATCCTTCCACATTGGCCCTTCTTATTTTATGTACACATCCGGGCTCTTAACTTGTGGAAAAATGCAAGAAGTCAGTTTACCAGTCATTCAAAATGCTTTTCTTATTCTCTACTTCTGGTTTCCCTCTTCCATGTTGTTTTCTTGGCTCTATTGCCTAAGCCAAGTACAACGTTTTCTAAAAATGGGTCAGTGGTACTCTTGAGGGGGGGCATTCTCGGCACATAGAAAATAGGGAGAGGCGGACAGAGAGACATCAAGGAAAGTGATTACAGGGAGATTAAGATTACTTATTCAGGGTCACATAGTGAGGTGGTAGTCATTGTGGGATTAGAAGCTAGGACTCCAGTTTCACAGCTCAGCGCTCAGAGTACTAGGCCAAACTGCCCAACTATGGTTTTATTAAAGGAAAGCCGCCATCATGTCAGCCTCCTGCCTCCACAAGGCTTACCCTCCAGTTAAGTTTTTAAATATGTTATGGCGGTTTTCTCCTTGCTTAACATACTTTATTTTACTTCAGAAGTCTGCTACCAGAAGTATGGTGGATAATAGTGGGTTTATTATGTGTAGTGCCGCATCGCACTTCAATACAAAACTACTGAAGCGCACGGTGCATTGCTGCACCTTTACAGATGATGGAGCCTTCACTGGCATCCGCCATACTTCCAGGTAGCGGACATTTTGCAATAAATAAAGTATATTGTATGGGAGAAAATGCCACAACATACTTAAAAGGCTTAACAGAGGGTAAGCATTGGGGGCGCGGGGGCGAGACACTGGCATGATGACTGCTTTCTTTTAATGCAAATGCATGGGAAACTCTGAACAGAAACACAGAAGTTGATGGCAGATAAGGGCCGCAGAGCCCATCCAGTCTGCCCATTTTTTCTACCTGGTGGTGAAGCCGGTCAGATGGTTGGATCACCACACTGTGGGGTTCAGTTGTTATGCCCCCCTACATAGGTTGGCCCCTGTGGAAATGGGCAGATACCGCCATTTACGGGATGCGAGTCCCAATAGCCTATCGGTAATTCCGGAGGCAAGTCTGAGTCCAGAGTGCCTGGTTCAGGCCTATAATAAGGCCGTTACTATGGCCCTGAACTCTATCACTCCTGTCAGAGTTTATCCTCTCTCCCTTCACCCTCGGTCCCCATGGTTTGATGGGACCTCGAGGGAGTTGTGGCGACAGACGAAGGTTAGAGCGTTGCTGGTGGAAATTCGCCCTGGAGGCGCACTGCCTTAGATTGATGGAACATTATCAAGTCTATCCAATCAGCAATCACCTGTAAGAAGGCAGAGTTCCTGTCCAGGGAGATTGAGGCTGCTCAGAACCAACCTGCTCAGCTCTTTCGAACCATGGACAGGTTGTGCAACTCAACCTGTCTTCAGGTTCGAAGAGCATTTTCACAGATTGAGTGTGATGCGCTTGCTCAGTTCTTTGCGAATAAGGTGGTCAGCAACAGGGTAGAGATCCGACCGGCACACTCTGTGGGAGTTGCTAGTGGTCGGTGTATGGTCATTTCTCCTTGGTTTGTCTGGTGTTCCTTCGACCGGCTGGAAATTGTGGATGTTGTGCAGATTTCCAAGGGTATGCACCCAACATGCTGCAGTTTGGATCTGGGCTCAACTTCCCTGATTATGGGTTGTTGTGACATCGTCGGCCTGGTCCTTGCAAGGATAGTTTGGTACTCCAGAGTCTGGTGAGTTTCCTAGCTCCCTGAAGGAGGCGATGGTGAAACCTCTCCTGAAGAAAGCTGCTCTGGACCCAGGCTGCCTTGCGAACTACAGGTCAATCTTTAACCTTCCCTTTGTTAGGAAGGTGATTGAGAAGGTTGTGGCGCTGTAATTGGAGAACCATTTGACCATTCTCGACATCTACGAACCTCTCCAATCCAGTTTTCTCAAGAGACACAGTACTGAAACCACTCTGGTTCGGGTGCTCAATGATCTCCTGATAGTGAGAGAGCAGAAGCGCCGTTCCATCTTGGTACTTCTTGATCTCTCTTCAGCTTTTGACACCGTGGACCATGGGGTGCTCCTCGAGCATCTAAGGTTCATCTGTGGCCTGTCTGGTACATTTCTCAGATGGTTTAAAGTCCTTCCTCACTGGTAAAACTCAGAGGGTGGTGTCAGGGATTTTTTCCTCTGACCCATTCTCTCTGCCATGTGGGGTCCCTCCGGGCTCAGTGTTGTCCCCCATGTTGTTCGCAGTGTATACGCTACCCCTCTGAGACACTGTACGTTGGTATGGGCTGAGGTTTCACTACTATGCTGATGATACCTAGCTCTGTCTTTTGCACCTGACCAGGATAGTGCGTGCTTGGTATTCAACAACTGCCTCACTGAAATTCAGGATTGGATGAACTCCAGCTGGTTGAAGCTGAACTCTGGAAAGACTGAGGTGATGGGTGTGGACCCCGGCCACCAGACAGAGGGGCTGGGGGCTGGCCAACCTTCCGGACTTTGTCTGGGAGGTACCCAGCTTTCTTCCTCTGAACAGGTGCGGGACCTGGGGGATGATTCTTGATGACAGGCTGACACTGCAGTCTCAGGTGTCAGCAGTCATCAAGTCCTCTTTTTACCATCTGAGGAACATCGCCAGGGTCAAGCACCTTGTTCCATCTGGCGACCTTCCCACACTGATCTACACCTTTGTGACCTCGCGCCTTGACTACTGCAACTCCCTTTATCTAGAGCTTCCAGGGGTAGATATCTGCTGCTTGCAGCTAGTGCAGAATGCTGCAGCTCGATTGTTGATGGGGACCCCACGTGAGAGTCACATGACACCAGTGCTGCGCAAACTGCACTGGCTGCCTATTCAGTGGCGGATCACCTTCAAGATCAGGCCTCTGACCTATAAAGCCTACATGGACAGGGCCCAGACTGACTGAAAGAGCTTCTGTCTCCCTACTGCCCTGGGCAACTGCTCTGCTCAGCTGACAATTGGTTGCTAGAAATTCCTAGGGTGACTTTGAAGATATTGGGGGACCATGCATTTATGTATGTGGCCCCAGCCCTGTGGAATTGTCTACCTGGTCAGATACAGGAGTGCACGACTGTGGAGGGCTTTAAGAAGGCCCTAAAAACACACTTATGGTTAAAAGCATACCCAAACAGATTTTAAGCTCTGTAATTATTTGTTTGATTAATCTGTATTTTACTGTTTTTATATGTTTAACTGTTCAGCTCCTTGACACTTGAAAGGTGCTTTATAAATAAGGATTATGATTGTATCTTATAAATGTGCTATCGGCCTTTGCTCTGTCAGTGCTCTATCTATTCATACTCATCTGTATTGCTCCCTTATGCCTATCCCATGCCTGTCTGAAGTCCTGCACTGTATTCATATCCACCACTTCCTGAGGTAGGCCATTCCAAGCATCCACCACCCCTTATGTGAAAAAGAACTTCCTCATACTACCCCCTTAATTGGCCTCCCTCTAATCTCATGCTGTATCCTCTTGTCCTGCTATTTTTCTTACACTGAAACATGTTAGAGTCTTTCACCTTGTTAATGCCCTTAAGATGTTTGAATGTTTCAATCATATCACCTCTCTCCCTCCTTTGCTCTAGGGTATACATATTGAGCTCTGTCAATCTGTCCTCACCGGTTTTCTGAGGCAGTCGCTGCACCATTTTGATTGCCCTTCTCTGGACTGCCTCCATTTTGTTAATGTCCTTGTGCAGGTATGGCCTCCAGTACTGCACACAGTACTCCAGCTGGGGCCTAACCAGTGTCTTGTAAAGAGGGATTATTACCTCCCTCTTCCAACTTGTGATACCCCTACTAATACACCCCAACATCCCTCTAACCTTACCTACTGCTTTTGTGGTCTGCTTGGATGATTTCAGGTCATCTGTAAAGGTGATGCCCAAGTATCTTTCTTCATTGTCCAAAAGAAAAAGATTAGACTATTTCAGCATAAGAAGCATATAACTTCAATTCCAAATTCAATGGGAACCAAATAAGTCAACGTTTCCCTGGTTCTCCCTTAGTCATGAGCGGTAGTCCTTAATTTTTCAAAACGTACTCATTCTTTCCTCTGGGCTACTGAAACAACAAAACGCTAATGCACTCGTTTCAGTACTACTGACTCGTAAAAAAAGGCAGGCTGCACTCAGGCACTATATGACCAAAGAATATTTTATTCAGTGTGCAAAGCCAGCAAAAGGCAGAAACATATTACATCGGTTGGCAGTGGTAGGGCTGTGCTGCCGACTGATGTAATATGTTCCCACCTGTTGCTGGCTTTGCACATTAAATAAAATACACTCTTCGGCCATACAGTGCCTGTGCGCAGCCTGCCTTTTTCTACTAGTCAGTAGCACTAAATCGAGTGGCACCAGTGTTTTGTTGTTTTTGTAGCCCATGTCTAAGGTGGCTTTCCCACTGTTGCACCAGATCACAGCACTACTGTGTGCTTGGCTTCCTTGGTTGTGAATCTCCTCTAGGTTACCAGGGGAGGGTAAAAACTTCTTTATACTTTTTCAGCCATACTATTTTTTTTTCTTTGTGCTTGGTTCAGCATCATGACTGGAATCCAGAATCATGCTCAATACATTACTTGACCGTTTAATCCTGCGGACCATTAGCAAAACACAGTATGACCCCCACCCCCATGAAATCAGGGACTACACTCTTATTTAGAGACCTTTTAATTCTGTCTCGAGATACAGCGAGAAGAATGCAGTAACTGAAAAGCTTGCACTGTTCAGGAGTGGGAGACAGTTCAACAAGTACATCCATAACCAAATACCTTGACTGGCCATTCTGCTCCTGACTTCCTGGAGCTCCTGCAAACACTGTTTCAGCAGACCAAAGCTCTCCTCGCAGATGTCTTCTGAGCTGCACTCCGACACCTTCAGTGTCAGCAGCACCCGCTGTTTCTCCTGGTCAGTCTCTGTTACCTTGGCAACCACAGTCTGACCCACCACAAAATGGTCGATTGTGTTGGTCACAAACTTATCGCTCATAGCCTGGAGAGAAAACAGAACTCACAGAAACACAGAATTTGACAACAGATGAGGGCTGCTTGGCCCACCTAGTAGACTCATGTTTAACTACATACAGCGTCAACGCAGACCCTACTTGATCGCCGGCTCCCCACCACCACCTTTCCACTAAGATTTCCTTATGCCTTTCCCGTGCATTCTTAAACCCCACCACTGTTTTCATCCCCACCAACTCCACTGAAAGACTCTTCCAGGTATCCACTGCTCTTTCTGTGAAGAAGTACTTCCTCACATCCCTCCTGAATCTACCCACCGCCAGCTACACTGCATGTCCCTTTGTTCCTGAATACCATCTTTTTCTGAAAAATACTCCCCTCCCCGTACCTTATTAAACCCCATGAGGTATTTATAAGTCTCTATTATATCTCTCCTCTCTCCAAGGGTGTACAGACTAAGGTCCTTTAGTCTCTCTTCATGGGCCTTCTGATGCAGGCCTTACACCATTTTAGTTGCCCTCCTCTGGACAGCCTCCACTGTCTATGTCCTTCTTGAGATGTGGTCTCCAGAACTGGACACAGTACTCCAGATGGGGTCTCACCAGCGATCTACAAAGAGGCAACACCACCTCGCTCTGTCAGCTGGCGATACACCTCCCTATGCACCACAGCATCCTATTAGCCCTGCCAATTGCTTGTGTCACACTGCCTTGGCCACCTTTAGGTCATCAAATATGATTAACCCCAGGGCTCGTTCCTGTTTGGTGATCATCATTACCCCTCCACCCATTTTGTGCTCTGCTTCTGGGTTTCTGTGCCCCAAGTGCATGATCCTGCACTTTTTTTGCACTGACTCTAATGTATTTGCGATTTATCCACCCAAAAAGGATCCCTCTCCCAAAGAAACTCCCAAATAATTTTCAAGTTGACAGCAGCAGCTTGACAGGATCTAGAAATCGTTCAGGAGTACAGCAGATGTAGCACTTGCTAACTTTGGACCACATGGGTCCATTCCACCAGTCATAACACTCCACTGAACACTGCTTAAAGATTCAGAACCAGTTTGCTACATGAAGCTGGGACCACCAAGAACAGTGTCCCCATCTTCTCTGATAAAGAGAAACATTCTAGAATGCTTTACACACAGGATCAGATCCTGGTGCAGCACAGACTATAATGACACAAATGCAACAGCCATCAGCATGCACCAGAGCCCCTCCCACACGGTCAAAGTCATCAGCACCAGAAGTGGTTTTACAGAAGGAAAAAATATGGGCTAGGGCACTGGGGTAATCGCAGTGGAGAACTACATTTAAACATACTCTGTTTTTTGTAGAGACTGTTTTTATTTACTGGTTTGTAGTCTGTCATGGTCCCATCTTTACTGATCGATTAGTAAATTCAATAGGTGTTTCTGACTCACTTGCAGATTTTTATGGACCACTTTAGAACCATTGGGATGCAGTTCTACGTTCCTGCTGAGTTCTTACACTGCTGGCACAATGCATCCATGTTATACCATGGAACTCAGTGGTTGAAAGGGGCTTAAAAAGCGGACTTACAAAAGCATAAAGGTGTTGCGTCAGCGTGTGGGCTAAAAACAAACAAAAAAAAGGTAATATTAAATGCAAGCTGAAAGTAAAAAATAGAGTTAGAATAGACATTTTGACATAGGTTTTCTTCAGGAATGAACTACAGACAGAAAACAGCTAAGTAAATGAAGATGTAAGGGGAAATAAGATATATAGAGGGATGTCACGATAACACAATATGACGATACATCAAGATAAATACAGTGCTTCCTCTTTTATCCACCAATCTACGTACTTCCTAAATGTTGGTGGATAAAGAGGGTGGCAGATAACAGAGGGTGGCAGTTAAAGGGGAGAAAACATTTCTGGAAAATGGGACAGGAGCTCACACTGGTGATAAGTGAGGGTGGCAGATAAAAGAGGGAGCACTGTGCACTTGTGATTATCATGCAGTATGATATATCATGATATACCTGATAAAGCATCCTAACTTATTGCTTGGGCCATGTACCCCTCTCCGGGTGCAACTATGATTCACAATTCCCCACTTTCCTCCAATCAGCTTTCTGCTATTTTTCCTAAAATAAGAAATGCTGCAGATTATCATGATATGTGGTGATTTTTCTTTTTTTAACACAAATATCGCGATACCAAAAATCTGATATTGTGACATCCCTAGAGATTTTTATATGTGAGGAAAGAAAATAGAGGATGGATCTATGAGAAAAAGTTCAACTAGGCAAGGCAAGAATAAATGCTGGAAAACAAAAAGGTGATGAAGGGGACGCAGAGGCACAGTAGGAAGGAACACGCTGAGGAGTTCTCAAGTAGGGTCTAATTAAATGAGCACAGCAAGAAGGCTGAGGGGTGACAAAGGTGAGGGAAGGAGAAGGAGACACCTGGAGAAAATACAAATGAATATTCATATATAGCTGGAAATGTCCATGTGAGGTATGACAACACATGACCTGAATGGAAGCATGTGCAGGCATACTCACATATGCAAACATACCACAAAAGCAGATATTAAAGGGGTGAAAAAGGACAAACTTCAGAGGTAAACCATAAGGTGGCTTTAAGATGTTAGTAGAAAGTAAGTCTATCATGTAAACCAAGGTGCTGCTGGGAGCCTACGCGGATGCCAAGCTTGGTTTCTGTTTTATCTTTGGTCACCATCCCGGAAACCCTGCTGAAGGACACAAACAGAAAGGTATCCGACATTACAGTTGCTGGAGATGCAATGGGTTTTATCATTATCTCCATTTCTGACTGTCCTCAAAGATTCTTGAATAGGTTACCCAAGCATCTGCCAATCTCTCAGATGTAGATAACTACACACTTTCTGCAAAGAAGAAAAAAATTACTCACCGTAATAATGTTGCTTCTTCTAATGGAGTTTTGCTGTATTCAGACATAATGCAGATAGCCCCAGCACTTGAGCTGCCCCGGAGAGGAAAGAGTTAACTCTATGCAGAAGCATAGAACTCTAAGCTTGAGCTCGGTTTTCAAACCTCTGTCTGTGGTACTTCTCAGTGTAACCATCAGATTCTTATGAGCAAACTAACTAACATACTATAGTGTGGAAATTGTTCAAACATATAGCCAAAGGGCAAAAGATTCTTTTTGGGCCAAAAAGACTCAAGTCGAGAACCCAAGAAGGAAAGGTAAAGACAAAATTTAAGTATAAAACACCAGAAAAATAACAACAAACATCTATCCCACCCAAGAAGGAGGGTACAAGGTACACCCCTGATGTGCAACACTGTACCTGCCAGCCCACTTTCCAAAAAACAGGTTCTGAGGAGGAGGTCTGAATACAGCAAGACTCCATTAGAAGAAACAACATTACTATGGTGAGTAATTTTTTCTTCAAACAACATGAAGTCTTGCTGTATTCAGACATAATGCAGACTACCAAGCAGTTCACCATGGAGGAGGGGAATGCAGAACCTACTTTGGGAAGAGGCTCTGCAGTACTGCTGTGCCAAACCTAGCATTACTCCTAGCCTGGATGTCCAGGGAGTAATGCTTGGTGAAACTATGTACCGTTTTCCAGGTGGCTGCTTTACAGATCTCTAACAAAGGTATATCTCTGGCCGCAGCTAGAGAAGCAGCTGTACCCCTAGTTGAGTGAGACCTCAGGCCTGAAGGGGGCGTTCTACCCAACTTGTCATAACAGAATTGTATACAAGAAACAATCCACCTGGCGATATTTCTCTTAGTGGCAGGCTTACCTTTCCCCACTTCACCATAAGTGAGATACAATTGAAGACAGTCATTTCTATGTGCCTTAGTATGCTCAGTGTAGTAGCCAAGGGCCCTCTTATCATCCAGACTGTGTAACCTTCTTTCACCTGAAGAATGGTCAGTGAAAAACACAGGGAGAGATATAGACTGATTCAGATGAAAATCCAATACCACTTTGGGCAAGAACTTCCTATTGGTTCTTAGGACCACTTTGTCCCTATGGAAGGAGATGAAGTCAGGTTCAACTGACAGAGCCTCTAACTCACTAATCCGCCTGGCAGAAGTAATAGCTACCAGGAATACAGTTTTCCAGGTCAAGTACTTCAATTCCGCCAAAGCCAGAGGTTCAAAGGGTGGCTGCATAAGTTGAGCTATGCAGACATTAAGAACCCAAAGCGGAGTGGGCTCCCTAAAGGGAGGGTTAATGTGAACCAGACCTTTGAAAAACTTTCTGAAAACAGGATGAGATGCCAGGGAAGAGCCCTTCCCTGCTGAGAGGAATGCAAAGACAGCTGCTAGATGAACCTTCAGAGTGGCAGGCCTAAGGCCTAGGCCATTCAGATGAACTAGACAGTCTAAGGTTATGGAAATGTCTGCAGAATCAGGCAGGATGCCTTCCCGAGAGCACCAAATACTGAACCTTTTCCATTTGGAGTTGTACGTTTTTCTAGTGGAAGGTTTCCTGGAGACCTTCAGAATATCCAGAACTCCCTGAGAGAGATGTAGTGCTGCATATTCTAACTCTTCAAGAGCCAGGCCTTGAGACCAAGAGACTGGAGATTGGGGTACCAGATCCGCCCCTGGGAGGAGGATAGGAGATTGTATGTCCTGGGCAGAGACAGGGGACGTGACACTGACAAGGACAGCAGTAGAGGATACCAAGGCTGTCTGGCCCAATCTGGAGCCACCAGTATCACTGTGCAGGGTTGAGTCCTGATCTTGATCAGAACTCTGAACAGCAGAGGAAAGGGAGGGAAGGCATAGGGAAACCTGCCCTTCCAGTCCAAAATGAGAGCATCCTGGGGAACCATCCCCAGGACTGGGGGTCTGCAACAAAACAGAAGAAGTAGTTGATTATCCAGTGCTGCAAAGAGCTCTATCTCTGGAGCACCCCACCTGGAGAAGATGACCTTCAGGATGTGAGGATCCAGGGACCATTTGTGATGTCCCTGTGAAATTCTGCTCAAAGCATCTGCTAGTACGTTGGAAGCAGTTCACCTTCCAGAGAAGTCTTAAGAGAACAGGCCAGAGACCAGAGCTTCATGGCTTCTGTGCACAAGGCCAAGGACAGAGTGCCTCCCTGCTTGTTGATGTACCACATTGTGGTGGTAGTGTCCGTTCTGACTTGGACCACCTTGCCCTTGACTGAATCTGAAAAGCTCTGCAGGGCTAGGAAAACTGCCCTGAGTTCCAGGAGATTGATATGAAAGAGAGACTCCTGTGGAGACCATGACCCTTGAGCTGTCAGGGCTCCCAGGTGGGCTCCCCACCCTAGGAGAGAAGCATCCATAGTTAGAACTACTGATGGGACTTGAGGGACAAATGGAACCCCTTGTCTGAGGTTGCCCTGGTCCAGCCACCACTGGAGAGCTTGGACCAGAGTCTGAGTCACTGGAATCAGTTTGGTAAGTGAGTCCTTCTTTTGAGACCAAAAATACCTTAGATGAAACTGAATGTCCCTCATCTGGAACCTTGCTCCCTGCACCACTGCCATGGAAACTGCCATGTGGCCCAGGAGCTGTAGGTACCGCCTTGCTGGGCGGCAGACCTGCGGTCGAAAGGAGGGAGCGAGATCCACTAGGGCCTTCACCCTTGCCAGGGCAAGGAAAGCTTTTGCTTGTAAAGTGTCCAACTCTATGCCTGTAAAGGTGAGAAGTTGAACTGGTTCAATGACAGACTTTGGAAGACTGAGAAGAAACCCCAGGGAACTGAGGAGGTCCTGGGTAGTTTGAAGAGCTGACTTGACCTGTAAAGATGACTGACCCACTAAGAGCCAGTCATCCAGATACGGGATGATGGTGATACCCTGTCTTCTGATGTAAGCTACCACTACTGCAAGGTACTCTGTGAACACCCTTGGAGCTGATGTTAGGCCAAATGGCATGGCTCTGAATTGGTAATGGCCTGAAGGCAACTCGAACCTGAGGTATTTTCTGTGGGAGCACCTGATAGGAATATGGAAGTAGGCATCCTTGAGGTCCAGAGATGCTAGCCAATCCCCTGGCCTTTGAGAGGAAGGATTATTCCCAGAGTTACCATTTTGAATTTTGGCTTTACAATGTGTTTGTTCAAATACCTTAAGTCTAGGATGGGTCGCCACTCCCCTGTTTTCTTTGGGGTAAGTACCTGGAGTACAGTCCTTTCCCCTTGTGCTGAACAGGAACCCTTTTTACAGCTCAGAGCTAGGAGAGAGGCAACATCTGCCTCTAGGGCAATGGTCCCTGAAGTTGATGCAGGTGGAAAAGACTTGGCCCTTCTTTTTGGAAATTTTTTGAAGTTGAGGGCTAGTCCCTGGCTTACTACTTCCAGAACCCACTTGTCCGAGGTCACAGACTTCCAGGCCTGGAAGTAGTAAGCCAGCCTGCTTCCTACTGGAAATGGGGAGCCAACCTGGATTGACACATCAGGGTGTCTGCTTGGCAGGAGCCTTAGACTGAGAGGAGTAGGGAGCCGCCCTGCTCATCCCCCTCCTGCCCCTCCCTCTGAAGAACCCCCTCTGTGGGAAGGGAGAGGAGGCTTGGGCTTGGTAAAAAGGCCTTTGAAAGGGCCTGCCCCTAGACTGCTGCTTGTGCAGAGTGGCTTCCCTTTCCTTGGCCTGTGCACTCCTGTACGTGGTCCTGTATTCATCCATTTTCTTCATGTAAGCCTCTGTCTGCTCCCCAAACAGAGAGTTACCCACTACAGGAAAATCCATAGCCTTAGTCTGGGTATCCTGTGAAAGGCTAGTTACATCCGAGCCAAGCATGTCTTCTGAGAGACATAGATGTAGCCATGACTCTAGATGCCACATCACTGGAGTCCACAGCAGCATGAAATTGCATTTTGGATGCCTCAATTCCATCAGCAGCCACCTCCTCCAGCTCCTTGGCTAGCTGGGGAGAGGCCTGTTCAGCCAGTTCCAGAACTGCATCCCATCTGGATTTCTGGTACCTGGCTGTGTAGGCCATATAAGTAGCCTGCCTGAGTCCCAAAGAGGATGCCAAATACTGTTTTTTGGCCATAGCATCCACTTTCCTGGAGTCCTTATCTGGGGTGTATGAAGCCAAAGGAATGTTAGCCCTGTCACAGGCTGCAGTCAGCACCAGCCCAACATGGCTGCAATGACTATAAAGGAACTCCGCAGCTGAGCCTGATAACAAATAACTCCTGTCCATTCTCTCATCCACAGGAGGTACTGAATTAGGAGTTTGTAAAATTTTGTGTGCGTTTCCCCAAAGATTTACGTAGAGGAATAGACAGCCTTTTGTACTCTGGGATGTCCATCATTTCCACAAAATCAGGCTCTTCATCCTCCTCTGTGGCTTCAACCAAGGAAAGCTGAAGGGTTTCTGCCACCTTTTTGCAGAACAAAAAATGTGAAGGGGACTCAGAGAGCCTGGGAGGAGAGACACCTGAGGGCCTGTCTGGGGAGATGTCCGGTTCAATGGGCACATCTACATCCCCTTCATCGTCTTCGTCTCCCTCCCACTCCTGACAATAAACATCAGGATCATAATTTGGAGCAGACGATTCCGACCGAACCGACTGCCGAACTGGTGGTACTGGTTTGGACGGAACCGGTCTAAGCGACAGAACAATGCTAATCACTTTGGCTATTTCGTCCGTGGTTGGAGAGTGCGATACAGGATCCAAACCAGCAGACTTTCACTTCTTTTTCAACGGAAACAACCCCTCAGAGTCGGCTCTCCTTTTGCCCGAGAAGGTATCACCTAGGTCAGTAGGCACCCCCTCAGGTTCAGTCGCAATGAACCGGGCTGGCCATCAGGATCCACGGACTTCTCGGCATCCCTTTCCTTCAACCTACTCAACCTCTTTTCTAGAGTGGTTTTGGGAAAGTTTTTACAAATTTGGCAGTCTGATTAGAGGTGGTCAAACCCCAGACAATAAACACAGATAAGGTGGGGGTCGGCCTTGGCAAAGGCCTCCCCACACTCAGTACAGTGTTAAAACCCAGTGGGACCGGTTTTCTTCTTGGGTTTCTCAGACATGGCCAACCTACCAAAATTACCCTGTAGCAACTTTCAAGCCAAGTAATAACAACCGATCGGTAACAAACCATGTCACAGGTTTTGAAAAAGAACCAGGAAAAGGCCTGGTTCTTTTGCAACCGATTGGTACCGGAACACCACTCTAATCCCAGAAGATATTAATTTAAGATGGAAGAAAAAACAAGATCGGTTCCAAATCGGACCAACCGAAAAGAAACCGAAGAAACAAACAATTTCCACAGAGTTTTTTAAAATTAAACACAGTCACTACCTATCTACAACACTACCTGTACCATAGACAGAGGCTGGAAATCCAAAAAACAATAAAAAGAATTGGTAGCCAAGTGCTTTACTTTTACCGAACTGAGTAGAGGAAATGTCCGGAGCGACTTCACTGTTAGGCAGAGTAAAGAATCTGACGGTTATACTGAGAAGTACCACAGACAGAGGTTTGAAAACCGAGCTATAGCTCAACATTCTACGTTTCTGCACAGAGTTAACTCTTTCCTCTCCGGAGCAGTTCAAATGATGGAGCTAACTGCATTATGTCTGAATAGAGCAAGACTTCATGTTGTTTGAATACAATATACCACAAATGAATTAGCTCTCAAGTTGTTTTTACACACCACCTTAATATCTAATTTTGACCAATTTTAAGAACTAATCTTTTCTTTGTCTTAAATTTTTATAAAAAGATAATTTTCAAAGTGCACCAAGGCCCTTTAGGGATGGCGTTGTAGGTAACTGATGCACTGCCAGATGGCTGAAGGTACTCAGTGGTGCCTGGTACCTCACAGCAAACCCGAGGCGTGCAATGATTCCACATGATGCCCACCCTGGCATGGCTTATTGCTTATATAACCTATAGAACAGTTCTAAAATAGTGATTTCCACAAGTATGTAAATCTGGAACACCCAATAAATTTACTAAAAGACCATGAAAGAATGGACAATAACAGAATCTGACCCCATAGTTAAACAACTGATTGTACAGAAACAATGCGACTTACATGTTCAGTGCAGTTCTTTAAAGTACCAAAAGATCTTTAGCTTTCTCATTGGAAACCACCAGAGATGAACAGAAAGGACATAGTTTTAACATGTAATCCTAATTTTAAGGGCATCACCTCAAAAAATGCAGGCACTGCCACCCCCAGTACCACACTGCAGTGTTAGTGAAGTGTACAAACCCCATATGCGTGAAATGGAACCATGACCTTATGACTCCGATATGAGAGTGCTATTCACTAAGTCACTCCAACACAAATGAATACCTGACAGTAGATGCAGTGTAGCACCACTAAAGTAGCTTGTTGGGTCGTTTTATGAGGTTTTAGTCAAGTGGCTTCATACTGAATCCAACAGGATAAGCTCAGGTATCTCCTGTAGTTGGACACGGGTTCAAAATTAATCCAATTTTCAGCTCTGTACCCCATCAAGGCTCCTCCAAGCAGAGTCCTAAATGTCCCTAAGAATACAGTGTTCAAAATAAATACTGCACAAAACAATTTCAAAAAACCCTCTGAATTTAATTCAGTTTGCATCCAGAGGAGGACTAATGCCTCTGAAAATGACAGTGAACTACTTTTGTGGTGAAGTATGATGCAGTTTTCCTCTAGTGTTTGAACTAGTCCACTCGAAGCCCTCTTACGGGCACACTGGATATGTGTGCATCCCAATTAGGAACACACTTTCTCAGTTTCCCCTTCTATCCCACTACCCTCCTCTTAAACAAGAGAGACAAAAAACAAACTGGTAAGTACAAATGGTCCTGCTTAAAATGGAAGTAACTTTTGCCAAACTGGCAATGTAGTGGGTCCAGCTGGGCCCGAATTATAAATTCTCCTGACAGGTCAAGTTTGTACTTATGCTTTCTGAATAAAAATTGAAGTTTTATGTGGTGATCCTGTGACACTTCTGCTTGGCATTTTGTTAAGGAATCCTTCCCAAACCACCCGTGGCCTTGGATGAACTCAAGTAATGGGGGCTTCACTGCAAATACTGATGATTGAACAGTTTCTCTCCACACCTGTAATGACGGTACTGGTGCATCCCCACTCCTAATCATAACTGTGTCCAGGTAAATGTAGAGAAATGACAAGGTGACTACCATGAAAGTACAACATGATACCATGATGAATCCAAAGAATGCCCTGGCAGCCTCCCATACCCTGATAGGATCATCACTGCTTAAATGAAATTTGGAACTTGTTGCCAATGGCTTACTTACCGCTTTTGGCGCAAGTCCCACAATGCCATATGGGAATTCCACAAACACCCCATAGGGCATAATGTTTTTTACATAACCTCGCAGTATCATTCCGGACTGGATTTCGGAAAAGTGTTTGCCCAGCTGTCCATCTTTTACACTCATTATCAAGGCAGGCTTTTTACTCAGTATCTGAACAGCAAGTCAAGGTGATAGAACTTTGCTTAATCAGTAGGGACTGTGAATTCTGGTGATTGCAAACTGCCACAGTTTTTGCCAAAATTACAGTCTGGATCTGAAGTTGCCATTTGTGTTCACTTGTCTTCTGAAAGTGCTGCACCATGTTTCACTGCAAAGTTGCCATGGAGAAAAATCCACACAGTGGCCATTAGGAGTGCAAAAATATTTACTTTATGCAAGTTGGAGGCTGTAGAAAATTGGGAACCTTCAACATATGTTGTCTATGTTCTCATAGTGTCCTGCACTGAGCCAGACATATTTATAGCTGCAGCTCACATGCAAGTTTATTGGAGTTCACAAGCCCCTCCAGTATAAAAGCAGAGCTCCCCTCAATTCCAAAGTATGCAATAAAACCAGATAAAAAAATATAAAGAAAAACATAGAAACATAGAACTTGACGGCAGATAAGGACCACCTGGGCCCACCTAGTCTGCCCATTTCCCTACCTATTGTCTAAACTGCAGATCCCAGTTGATCTGCATGCTACCTCCTGTTTCCTACCACTAGTTTTGCCTTCTGCCTCTTCCATGCATTCTTAAATTCATCAACTGTTTTTGTTCCAACTACCTTTTTCTGGAAGGCTATTCCATGCATCCACCACCCTCTCTGGGAAAACATACTTCCTCACACTGCCCAGAGGGGCACATTTATGTACTGGTGATAGTTTGGCAATATTTTTCAGTGTGCTTGTACCGGTGAGGGTGGGTTAGGGATGGTGCGAGTATGACAGTCAGGGAGGCCAAGATCTGGAAATCAGGAGCACATCATTCAGCAGTTAAGGGACCACATGGTAGACTGGTGCCCTTAAAGATAAACCAATCCGGTCACGTTTTCATTTCTGTGTATGGTGGTGGCGTGTGTCGGGGGTTGACTGAGTTTGGATCAGTGCAGCAGTAGGTGAGGTGAGGTGATGGTATACACTAATGTATGTTAATATGTCCCCCGGAGCCACTCTTTGCTGTATAAGAGTGGTTTCATGCGCATTTGGCGTGCGCGAGAACAGCAAAGCTGAGCTGTCCTGGCTCAAGCTGAAGGCAAGTGAAACCACTCTGATACAACAAAGAGTGGGGACAGAGGACATATTAGTATATTACTGATCGAGTGTAATGAATTTTTATTTAAACCATTCCTTGAACGTGCCCATTTCAAGGGCACCTGCACGTGAGACACTCTACAGAATAGGAGTGCTCAGATTGGTCGGTAGCGCTCCCTCAATCTATAATACACTATGGGGAATTACTAAAACAATGCTTTTAATACAAACTCATCAAGTCTAAGAATTAGGATTAGAAACTCGGCAGGGTGAAAGAGAAAAAAAAATAAATAAAAATCAGCCAATGCAGCAAGGTTTTCTTTTTGGAAGGATTCCGTTTTGGACATGCGAAGAATAATAAAATTAATGAAAATGTTCACTGTAGAACTAAAACATTTTTGCAGTGAAATGTCCAGTTCTAGAGTATATTCTTAATGGTATCAGGAATTGTCCAAAATGGGCAACTGTCAACCACCGGAACTGGGATAATTCCATATGTGGAATACACTAGCCCTGCTAATCATGTCTCACACTCTGATCTCTGTCCATCTCTCATATATTTCTGCTCCACAGACAATGAATCTCCTCAATTCCAAACTAACACAAACACATAGCAATGCAAGCACAGATAAGTTTATTTGATGCTTATTTCCTCTTGGCAATGCCTACTCTCTCGGGTCAAACCATTAAATGAAAACTCAATGGCTCTATGCTTGATCTTCCAAGAATCAATCTTCTCCACAGAGTCCCACTCTTTAACCTTAGGGAAAGAGGTGACAGGATCCCAAGGGAACCGAGCCTTTTGGGACCAGCATCGTCAGTGCCTAACACTGATGCACAGCATAGAAACATAGAAGTTGACGGCAGATAAGGACCGCAAGGCCCATCCAGTCTGCCCATTTCTTTTTCTACCTTATAAATGTGCCATCGGCCTTTGCTCTGTCAGTGACCTATCTATTCATAGTCATTTGTATTGCTCCCTTATGCCTATCCCATGCCTGTTTGAAGCCCTGCACTGTATTCTAGCCACCACTTCTTGTGGTAAGCCATTCCATGCATCCACCACCCTTTCTGTGAAAAGAATTTCCTCACATTCCTCCTTAATCGGCCTCCTCTAATCTCATGCTGTGTCCTCTTGTCCTGCTATTTTCTTATATTTAAACATGTTAGATTCTTTCACCTTGTTTATACCCTTAAGGTGTTTGAATGCCTCGATCATATCACCTCTCCTCCTTGCTCAAGGGTATACATATTGAGCTCCGTTAATCTGTCCTCATATGTCTTCTGATGCAGTCCTGCATCATTTTGGTTACCCTTCTCTGGACTGCCTCAATTTGGTTAATGTCCTTGTGAAGGTGTGGCCTCAATACTGCATGAGTACTCCAGATGGGGCCTAACCAGTGTCTTGTACAGAGGGATTATTACCTCCCTCTTATGACTTGTGATACCCTACTAATACACTAACACCCCTAGCCTTACCTACTGCTTTAGAGGTCTGCTTGGATGATTTCAGGTCATCAGTGATGATGATGCCCAAGTCTCTTTCTTCCTTTGACTGCTAGTAACTCCCTCCCAGCCTATAGGTGGCTTCAGGTTTCTCTTCCCTATGTGCATGATTTTGCACTTCTTTGCATTAAATTCCAGTTGCCACTCTTCTGACCATTCTGCTAGTTTATCCAGATCTCTTCTCATTCTGCCCACCCCATCTGGATCATCTCTGTTGCAGATCTTGGTGTCATCTGCAAACAGACAAGCCTTACCCTCTAGTCCATCTGCAAGGTCACTAATGAAGATATTGAAGAGGACTGGCCCCAGGACTGATCCCTGAGGTACCCCACTTGTGACTTGCATCTCTTGTGACTGTATACCATTTACCACCACTCTCTGTTTTCTGCCCGTCAACCAGTTTGCCACCCAGTTGACCAACTTCTGACCCACCCGAGCCTACCCAGCTTATTTATCAATCTTCTATGTGGAACAGTGTCAAAAGCTTTGCTGAAGTCAAGGTAGGCGACATCAACTGCTCCCCCTTGGTCCACCACTCTGGTTAGCCAGGCAAAGAAGTCTATGAGATTAGTTTGACAGGACCTTCCTTTTGTAAACCCATGCCGTCTTCGGTCCTGTGCCCCTATGGATTCCAGGTGTTGCACTATCCTTTCCTTAAGGAGTGCCTCCATAATCTTGCCCACTACTGAGGTAAGACTGACCGGTCTGTAGTTCCCCACCTCCTCCCTGCTACCACTCTTGTGGAGCGGGATCACATGAGCCCTTCTCCAGTCTTCTGGGACCTCTCCTGTGCTCAGAGACTCACTAAACAATTCTGCTAATGGCTCTGCTAGTTCCTTCTTTAGCTCCTTATCCTTTAGCATCTTCCTCAGGGTATACAGCACTGCTACAACCCACTGTCTAAGTCCCCTCCACCCCCACCCCATCAAAGTACAATGTTTTTCTCCCAGGGGACCACAACATACCAGTTGCATTCTAGTTGAGTTTTTGCTGTTTATATCATGTTTAACTACTTTGCTGCCTATAGTTTAGTAGTAAAACAGTCAACTTTTCCCATAGTCCTACCACATTTGACAGTCTAAAACAATGAGCTTGTGTCTGTCCACCACTCTTCTCTGGGAGAGTGTTCTGGCACAAGCAATCTCATAACAGAGGTACTAGGCAGTCCTCTTGTAGACTGGGAGACAAAATGGTCCCAGTACCACACACACTTAGCTTCAGGTTCCAGGGACCATTCAACCTCTACCTCATCATAACTTAAAAAGAGTAAAGAAAAGCAACAACAGAGGTCTAGGACTGGTTCTTACCATTCTGCTCTGAGGCAGCCGGCCCCTTAGGTACAGAGTCCTAGTGCCATGTCCTTCATCACCTTCAACCAGGGAGGATATCGCACCAGAATTTCTCACTGCTTCAGGACTGACTGTTCCATTTCCAACACTCTCTCTGCCTTTCGGAGGTGTACTGGACGAGCAGTTTGGTAGATGGACAGCAGCGGATCCTTCACACCCTTTCAGCTTCACTAGTGGTTTCATCCGGGTGCCGGGAACTTCCTTAGGGTTGGCACCACTGGCAATGCAGCGGCAATGATAGCCCTGGTGACAGCACTGTACAGTGTCATAATCGGTGCTGGTACTGCTGATTACTCATTAAGTGCTGGGGCCTTCTTTGGCACTGAAGCAGCCTCCCCATGGGATGGGTGCTGCTAGCACTAGGTCCTTTGGTGCCAGGCAGAGGATAATTTTGGGATCTGCTAGCTACCCCTCACCCCTTATTGGAGGAAGAGCAAGAGTACAATGCAGATCTCACTGATGGTAAAGGAGTACCTTCTAAACACCGAACAGGGTATGGCTGCTCACACAGTCAAAGCTCCTCAAGAGGACTTCTCTTTTCAGTCACTGCTGAAGAACATGCTCAAAGCTCTGAACTTCAAGGCTGTGGATGAGGCCAAGAAGATAAAGATGGAGTACCTCAACAAACCGTCTCTACTTGTATCCCTACTGTCTCCTATCCAACCTGCTCTAGAGACCCTCAATGAGGAGACCTGGAGCAAACCTGCTTCCATTCTGGCAGCACCCCCTCTCCCGGATAAAAAGTACATAGTACCCCCAGCAAAACCGGTTTCCTAAACTTACAGCAGAGGCTACTACTACTATGGTTAATGATAAGTCAGTCATGCCTAAAGAAATTACTACGCAGCCGCCTGTTAAGGAATGTCATAAGATTGACATTATAAGGAAACCGGCATTTGCTTCAGCTACTCCAGGCTTTTGATTTGTAAGCTACCAGTCCAAAGTTTCACGGTACAAATACTCCCTGTGGATCAGGCTCAGAGACCTCTCGTAGAGCCTCCCTGAGGGATACTGTGAGACCTCTTGGACGTTATTATACAAGGGCTAGAATCCAATAATCACCAACCGAGGGCTGCTCTGCAGGACTCTGATGCAGTGGCATGTGCAGTCACTGTGGTGATTAGTTTCTGGAGGCCTTCCTGGCCATGAATGGCAGTACACTGCTCCCTTGCTATAGCGAAAACTGTTATACCGAATGCCGTGTGTGGCTCCCATCAGAAATTAGTACAGCTGTTATTTCTATCCGTACTGTAAGAAATGCTAAACTCTTAATGTAATGGTAGAAGCATATTAATAACTGCCCTTATGGCTGCACAATTTACAGGAAATGCATTAGTTATTTTTAGTTGTGGTTAGTGCTGTTCTGTAGCAGCGTTCCACGACTCCGGACTGACTTCCAGATTCTGTTTTAGAGGATTGAGCCTGTTAGTGAAGTTAAAATGATCTGTCAAGTAATGCAAATCCAGCAATGCTTAGCACAGCACTAAGCACAAGCTAACAAATGAAAGAAAGGTAGAAGCACTGTATAACGATCCACTGGCCAACCGGCATCTCAGGGTTCCGTTTGTGAGCAATGTGACGACAACTGCAAGAGTCGTTTCACAACCTACACACTGCACAGCAAACACCAAATGCAGGTTAGAAGCAGATGTTTAGCAGTTGGATGTTAAGTGGCAAAATGGACTCTGATTTGGTGGGTGGGGGTGATTAGCCAAGAGCTGCTGTATGAACGCTGTCACATGGGGAATAAGCCAAGGAGTAGGAGGGAAATAATATGTCGAGGGCAAAGCCCTTACTGTTGTACTGTTTTAAAAGGGTAGATTTGACAGGTTTGAGGGTATGGGGTACACTGATAGACAGCACAGTACTGTATACAAGTGTCCTTCGATGTAACAAGCAGGGAACTACTAAAGAATTTCGGTTATGTCTTCCACGTTTGTTATAGCAAGGGAGCACTGTATTTGCCTCCGATGTCAAACAGAAGATTATGAATGGTGAGTTTAATGTAACCTACCTCTTTGGTCAGCTTGTAGAGGAGCCGCTTGAGAAGTTAAGAAAACAACCCATAAGAATAATGAAGAATATCCACGGTCCACCTTAGGAAGTTGGGAGGACGTGGCAAGACTGTCCAATGAGGCTTCTACCAGTAGTTTAAGCTGAAGTACTTCCAGCAGAAGCTGCAAATGGTGAAGGCATCTATCTAGCGCTACCCTCTGATGGCATGCTAGCCCCATGTCTACCTCAGCTGCCTGGGGTTAATCACTTGTCTCTGGTAGGAGGGTGACTAGCCCTATTTTATCAACAATGGGAAACTATTACCAGGGACAAGAGTGTTTTGAAAATTATTCTGGACGGTTACTCCCTGGAGCTGTTAGGGGCAACCTCTGGACTGTTCCTCAGGGAATCAGCACAGCTGACAGGTCTAATGGCAGACCTCCATTCCCTGGAAGCAGAAGGCCTATAAAGAACACGGCAGTGGAGAAAGTACTGGAGTCAGAACGGAGCAAAAGCCTCTATTCCAGGTACTTCCTCATTACCAAGAAGATGGGTGGCATGCACCCAATTCCTAATCTTAGACCTCAGGCACCTAAACAAGTAAATACGATACAAGAAATTCAGGATGGTCTCTGGGATCTCTTTTGTACCCCGAGATCCAAGGAATGGCTGGCATTCCTAGCCATGCAAGATATGCATTTCTGGAGTCGAACATCAACTGTTAAGTCTTTTTTTTTTTTTTTTTTTTTTTTTAAGATTCTCTACATCCTTTTTCATTGTTTCAAACTATCCACCCTCCTACTTTAAATCCACCTTCCTTAATAATATAAATCACCCTTCCAAATTCTGGAAGGTGGTACAAACCCTCTTCCACGCCCCCCATCCCAGCCCCCTACCCATCATCAAAACTGGCAGCAACACTTTAACCGACCTACCTGAAGTAGCAGCAGAGTTTAACTCCTTCTTTACTTTTTGTACTCCTTCACTCCTGTCCTCTCTCCCCCAGCCTCCCATGGCCACGCCACGCCCCATCCACCCCACCACTACCTACCCAAGTCACACACCCCTCCTTCTCCTTCGGCCACGTTGCCTCGGCTGAAGTATATAAGACCCTTCTCGCGCTAAAACCCTCCAAGGGTAAATGTCCTCTGGGTTGGACTCCAAAATCCTTTTCCTGGCTACCCAGCCATCGCCTCCCCCCTTGCCTCTCTCTTCAATCTCTCCTTCTCTCTCGCTTCTATCCTGTTGGAATGAAAACACACCATTATCATCCCCTTTCCGAAAGGTGGTGACACTTCCTCCCAAGGAAATTACCCCCCCTACCTCCCTCCTCCCCATTCTATCAAAACTACAGGAACATCTCGTACTCTCCCAGCTCTCCTACTTCCTTGACTCCACCTTTTTCTTCACACCTTACCAGTCTGGTTTAAGGAAGTCCCACTCCACCACTACCTTCCTGCTAAAGCTCACTGAATCTATCAGTACCGACATGGACGAGAGCCTCATCACCTCTGCCATTTTTGTTGACCTTGCAAAGGCTTCAACACTATCCCACACCCTCTCGTCTTGGCCAAGCTATCAGCAGCAGGGCTCTCTAATGAGGCCACCAGCTGGTTCCAGTCCTAACTTGGGGGTTGGACCCAGTCAGAATCAGTAACTCCCTTTCCATCATCACTGGTGTTCTTCAACGCTCTATCCTTGGCCGTCTGCTGTCCATCTTCCTCAACGACCAGCCCGCTGTGTGCCCACACACATCCATTCACATGTATGTGGACGACACTGTCCTGTTTACATCCAGCCCCACTACCTCTGATGTGGCAACCAGACTACAGCATGACTTCAAGGGAGTCCAGCTCTGGTTTCGTACAAATCAATTCTTCCTGAATGCCAAGAAAACGGTCTCCATGACCTTTGGCACAAGGCAGAGACTCTCTCAGATTCCTTCCCTCCCCACTTTCCACACCCTGGATGGGACAAAACTGGAGGGCTGCTCCTCCTTTAGATACCTTTGGGTCTGAGTTGACCAGCACCTTGACTTTGCTGTACACATTGAGGTCATCCACAAGAAACTGCACCCCAAACTGGGTGCCCTGTACCACAACTGTGGATGTATCCCGGTGCCGGCTGGCCATGCAGTAGTACAGAAAATTATTCTATTTTCAACTACATAGTCCACAGTGCTACTCCCAAAACTTCCCTAACCAAACTGGATACCCTCCTCCACTCCTTCTGCCATTTCGTACCCACCATTGTGCCCTCTACCAAACCCTGTCCCTCCCAGCCCTACAGGACAGGAGACTGGTCCACTGCGCTAGTCTCACGGCTAAATACTGGTCACAGTCCCTGCCCTCTTATCTCTCTTCCACTCTCTCCTCCTCCATCCCACTCCCTCAGTCCTTGTCGGTCCCTCGCATGTCCACCTCGGTGGGCCAGGCTGCCTAAATTATGGAATTCTCTCCCCTCTACCATTCACCACGCCACTTCCGCCAGCTACTGTACCACTCTCCTCAGAGACCACTTCTGCACCTCTTGCTCCTGCTCCTAACCACCTTGCTACTGTATTATGTTCTAGCACTCGCATATCTGTTTAGGCTGGGCTGCCCAGCTCAGCTGTCACCTCGGCAGCTAAATGTGTGAATTTTGTGCTCTATTAAATTGCTGTATTAGGCTATTATTGTATATTATTACATTGAAAAACCAAGGCTGTCCTGTTTGGGACAAGATGCCTGGGCACCGACAGAAGCGAGCTGCTCCAGCTCGACTCAGCCCAAGGAAAGAGAGTAGAGGTCATTGACAAGTTCAAATACCTCGGGGTCCTCCTTGACCAGGAACTGACCTATAAACCTCACACTAACTCCATAACTCGGGCCATCCATCAAAGGCTTGGCCTCCTCTACCACCTGGGCAACACCCTCTCCGGTGAGGCACGACAAGCCATTGCCTACTGCAATCTCCTCCCTTCCATCCTATACGGTTACCATCTATTGCAGTTCCTCCGGGAGATGGAACTCAACAAACTCACCATGCTCTACAACCGAGTTGCTTGCTTTGCAACAAACTCCTCCTCTAGGAGGCACCACTGTGAGGCCCTCGCGGACCTAAACTGACCCACCCTATGGCACAAACTGGCTTACCTGACTGCCTGCCTAGCCTTCAAATTCTCCTCCCTTGGCCCTCTTCCCCACCTTCGAGGACTCCTCACTCCCAAAGTCCAATGCCGAACCCTGCGATCATCTGCAAGTCGCCCCCTAGACATCCCTCGTGTTCTCACCAACCAAGGCAAGCGCTCCTTCCAATACGCTGCCTCCTACCTATGGAACTCCCTCCCAGCCAGCCTGATTGACAAGCCTTCCCTTCCCCAGTTTAAGTCGGGCCTCAAAGCGTATCTCCTCGAACTCAGCCTCTGTGGCTGTAACCGCTAGCCCCCCCCAGTCTGGGTCTCTCTCTCCTACCTCCACTGCCTTAACCCCGCCTACTTCCCTCATGAATCCCCCAAGTAAGGATGTCAATGTACTGCATACCTGTCTCAACTCCTATGAACTGTGTGTATCCCGACGACTCTGTACTAAATGCATGAATCTGAATATGTACCTGCTATAACCACTGAATATCGATGCTGATGTATATTTATATATCTGTTGTAACTACTGTAAATCGTTGCCAATGTATGTTGACTCTGTAACTAATTCCGGGTCACCCCTGAAAAACGGACCGCAGGTCTCAGTGGGTTTACCCAGTTATCAAAATCTAAATAAATAAATAAATGTTCTACTTGCTCAAATTTTCGTATATAACTGTACCTTCTCCTATTGTTCCCCAGCCCCCAGAACGCATCTAGAAACTAGCAATTGTCTGATCAGTATGCTTTCCTAGTAAAATTTTTAAATAAACAAACAGGTTTGTGTCAGTCGACAAAGGCTCGCTTTACCTTGTAGCCCTTTACCTATGTTGTTGATGTTCATATTAAGACGGCTGGACCCAATACCAATCCCTGTAGAACCCCACTGGCTACTACCCTCACTCTTGTGACTACGCCATTTAAGACCATCCCCTGGGACCTACCCTCCAACCAGTTTCCTATTTATCTAGCCAGTCAGTCAGTCAGTCCTCTAGCCCCATGATAACCTAATCCCTGTATAATGCCGCTGATCCAATATACTTACTGATCCTAATGTTTAACTGTGTTGTTCATATCAACAGTCAAATACTTACCAACTTTGGACGTGGCAAGTTATCTTTTCATGGAATTACCAACCATAATATCTACAGACATCTCAATTAAAAAAAAAAAAAAAAAATGTATGTATGTATGTAAAGCTTGACAGAATTTATAGTATTTTTATTTTATTTATTTAGTTTTTGTTGACCGGGTAAGTACACTAGACAAATCCTGCCTATTTTCAGCAACGATCCGGGGGAAGAGGGCTACAGATGAATGCCAACTGACCTTGAACCAGATTAAGCTGTTGGTGGTATTTGTTTAGTGAATGAGGAATTTGGCCAGGACACCAGGAAATTCCCCTACTCTTTTCGAGAAGTGCCATGGGATCTTTAACATCCACCTGAACTACCACCAATCCAGGCAGATGGGACCTTGGTTTAATGTCTCATCCAAAAGACGGCACCTCAGAAGTGCAGCACCCCTCTCATGCTGCATTACAGTGTCAGTATTGGGATATTAACCTAAGTGCCAGATGTGGGAACCGAACCCACAGCCCTCTGATCTCCCAGCCTCAGAGGCGAGTGTGCTACCTATTGAGCCACTGACACTGAATGAGTACTTTGTACACAGAATAGTTTTGCCCTACAGGTTTCTCCAAAATGACCCATTATTTCTTATGGGGAAAAAGTCATACGTTTTGGGTTTTATGCATTTTATATGTCTGATTATCTGATGGTTATACCATGGACATAAGTGAACAGCCAATGAAATAGTCAGACCGACAGTTTACCACCGGTGTAAATCCTCTGATAACCAATGGCTGTTGAGTACTTAATCCTAATCATCTGCTGCATAGGAATAAATACAATAAACAAACAAAAAAAAAGCAACCTCTTTAAAAGTTGCATTTTATCACAGTAAAAAAAAAATTAACCTTGGTATAATAGCAATAAGCCACTTGGAAAATGTGGGTTATCGGGGGGATTTAAATTCCCCCGATAACCCACACCCCCTTGTGGTTTATTGCTTAAATCTCCCATAAATGTTGCGGGATTATAGATACCCCTATTCTGTATTAAAGTTTCAAATTTGAAGCCCATCAACCAAAATAGGTCTGAGATATTAAACACTGGAAAATCTTGCTTCAATAATAGAACTGCTATGGGAATCCTGATACTGAGGTATGGTGGTACCTGTGTAAGTAAAGGAAGGAAGGAAATGAAAGGAATTTGGTGTTGCTGTATATAGTGCCTTTCATACGAACTGTATACCCAAGCACTCTAAAATCCAGGCGAGGGAGGGGAGAAAATGTTGCTGTTTTCAGTGCACAGCAAGAGTGTCTCCAAGAACAGAGAGATAAATCTGTGAGATTACAGAGAGAGGCTTAACTCACTAACTTGCTCAGGGCCACACAGTGAATACACAGTGGTTGTGGGCTTCAAACGTGGGCATTTAGGCTTGGACCGCTGCACTGCAACCAGCAGGCTATTCTGCCTCCCCGATGAACCTAAATCCCCAGCGTTGCCATGTTTTCAGAGGCTTGTAGTATGGTAGAAAAGGAGGCTTTTTACAATGCGGTCTTTGCTCTGGCTCAGGCACATCACCCCAGAGATCATGTCCCCCTCCTGAAAAGCTTTCCAAAGAAGATGGCAATTGGTCACATGGTCAGACAAATGCATTGTGGGTATGAAAGCAGGTGTTTTGTAGGGGGAGACGGAGACCTCCAGGCCTGTCTCAGTCTTCTTTACCACTTCTGCTTCCACAATCTGAAATTAAATGCATCTGATTAATGTAGGGTTTGTAACACACAGAAATAGATTACTGACTCCCTCTACATAATTTATACATTTTAAAAGCCTGGTATGTTTTCACTGCCCACAGATTCCAAATGCAGGATGTAAACTACTGCAGAACGATTCAAGTATTGATCTATGCAGACTCGGCTGAACTAGGACCATGGCCCAACAGATTTACCTGCTCTTAGTCCAGCTCAGTTTCAAATGCAAAAATTTACAATACAAGCTACCCTGGATGGCCCAGTTGAGATAAAGTATCTCTTCTGTAGTAGGGTTTTATTTAACTCTAAAAATCGATTAGCATTTTGCTCATAAGAGATTTAAAACATTGTGAAAATGCATAGCACTTGCCTCACTGTGTTTAACAAACATAACACTTCTAGAAAACCTATAGAAATGCTTTCTGTACAATTAGCATTGTCCCAAGAAAAAAAAAACTGCTAATCAAGTATTTAAAACCCTGGGCTCTAGCTTCTATCCATTTGACAGCTGTGAGGTGCTAAAGCACATTAGAATAAGTGAGTTACTCAAAATCACAAAGTGGCTCAGTTGTGGTAGTCTGATTTGAACCCAGGACGTCCAGATTCACATCTGCACTCTAACCAGTAAATCACACTGCCTTTTTAGAGGAGACTCGTTATGCCACCAGCAAATCACCATAACTGTTCGTACGTGATCACCCGAAGGGAGATGATGCTTTGGTGACTACTGGAAACAGTACACCATAAGTATTAGGTAGGTTTCAGACATGGCCCGACTGCTTATGTTACCCACACCTGGTCATTGTTTTACAACAAGCCTAAATGACAGCATTTCCAAATGCTATATTCAGATCTGGTGCTGGTATTTCAGACCGGAAGGGTCCATGTCCAGAAATCATGTCGGAATTTATTTGCTGGTAATTTTTTGCTCATTTCCAGGGGCATCCTGAGGCTAGGTCACATGGATCCGTTTTACCAACGGAGGCAATGCTGGACCGGACACTGGGGAAAAGCACAACGTGCCATGGAATATTCCACCTAGACGGCCACCAGACATGGGCCAAAGTGGCCTCTAACATCCCAGCCAAATGATGGCACCTCAGCAGCGCATCATCCCAATAACGCTGCACTACAATTTCAGTATAAGATATTATTCCAAGAACCCGGTGTGGGACTAGAACCCACAACCTGCTGCTCTTCGGACCCCACGGGAAGCATGTACCTAATGATCCACTAACACTGAAATGTAAAGGTCTCAAGGCCCCCCAATTTATTCTTTAAAACCGGCTCAAGACAAGACAGCATGACACTATTTGTTTTATCTCCGCCATCTATATCTGTTCCCTTCGGGGCACACAATGGTTAAAATGAGCACATGTGCTGGAAACAGGTTCACTACACTGTGCCCAAACAGCTGTCTGAATTTACCAACATCGGGTCTCCTCTCCAAGAGGTGCTGGTTTGGGGAGATGGACCATCTAAAAGTTCTGGAAGACTGGAGATTACATCCACCCTGGCTGACTTTTACCTGTATCCAAAAACCACTTAAACAATACGATGTACAACATGACATCATGTACAGCAATGACTTACCTCGTTGATTAGCTCATTAAACTGTAATTTAGCACACACTGTTTTAAGGCCAGGCTGAAGGCTTGGGGCGGTGGTTAGGACTCTGTCTCATGTAACCAGTGACATAAGTGCTTAATGAATGTGTGGTATTCTAAGTGGCATCTTTTCTTGACAGGGCAACAAAAAGATTTTCCAAAAAAAAAGTTAATCAGGATTACCTTTCCAGTTTCATACTCGAATTCTCCATCGTTTTTCCTTGAAACGTGCTCTTTCTCCCCATCCTGAGGAACAGCGCCCCCTTTGGATCTGAAGGACAACAGCATCTTCTCTTGGTCAGGGTTTTGGCTGAGCACTACCGCTTTGATGGCCTGGAGGGAAATGCAAGTGTTGCTTCATTAAAATGGCAGATGGAGTACACGCCAACGTAATGCCGAGTTATATTCGCCAGCAGACAGG
This sequence comes from Neoceratodus forsteri, assembly GCA_016271365.2. Lineage (NCBI taxonomy): Eukaryota > Metazoa > Chordata > Ceratodontiformes > Ceratodontidae > Neoceratodus > Neoceratodus forsteri. The sequence goes on along the minus strand of CM028135.1, from coordinate 20,689,777 downwards.
CTCTTTCAGTCTGAACAAATAAAAGTTTTAAACTGCACAGGACATCTTTAAGCTAGGGGACGTTTTCTTAACCATCTCCCATTTAAGCACATCGATAAAGCAAACAAACGTGACAGAGCTGCCAGAAGTTTTTAAATAAGATTCAGTGATACATGTCAGGCCATCAAAAAGAAATAAAAATATTGCAGTCTACGGATCACCGCTAGAAGACAACCACATTACACTGGTAACTTATGCATTTCTAAACCAGCTGTTCTTAAAGAACAGTGGTTCTAGTTGGGAGCGTGACAACTTGCTCCCGCATAGACTCGCTCATAGATACACAGACAGTGTCGGCAGATAAGGGCCTATGGCCCACCCAGTCTGCCCATTTGAGCTTGTAAGTTCAGTTTATGTTTTCCTAGAAGTCTGTTGCCCCTTACCCCTGACCTCCAGAATTCCTTTATGCCTATCCCATGCATTCTTAAATCCCGTGATTGTTTCAGCCCCCACCACTTCCTCTGGCAGGGTGTTCCACTTGCCCACCACCTGTTCTGTGAAGAAATTCTTCCTCACGTTTCCTCTGAATCGTCCTCCCTCCAACTTCATCCCATGCCCTCTAGTTCTGGAACATCTTTTTCCTTAAAAATAGTGTATTCCTGCACCCTGTTCCTCCCTGTAAGATACTTGTATGTCTCTATCATATCCCCTCTCTCCCTCCTCTTCTCCAGGGAGTACATGTTCAGTTCCTTCAACTTGTCTTCATAGGACTTGTGAAGCAATCCATGCACCATCTTTGTTGCCCTCCTCTGAACCTTCTCTACCCTGTCTATGTCCTTACGTAGGTATGGTCTCCAGAACTGTACACTGTACTCCACTCCACTCCTCAGGAAATTCACTCCCGGATGTTTTGCTCCCCACTCCCTTCTATCCATAGCAAGTAAGTAGTAGTAGTAAAAATCTTTATTTTTATACAGGATAAGCTGGAATAAAACATCTTTAGGACAAGTCCTATATTATAGATGCTCCTGTTCATTCTCAGTATAACATGCAACACAAAGACTAACAAATATAAATAATCATTTACACCTACATAATTTCGACACACTAATCGTTACACATACGCATACTCTCAATTCGTATTTTAACTCCTTCATAAATATTTTAACATCACTCCGGTTGACTATGGATTATTTGTTTATTGGGTTCCATATTTGGAACATAATAGCTGACAAATGCATAGAACTATATTTATTTATTAGTTTTGCAGGAATAAATCCTCGTAATTATGTCTGACAAGTTGTAATGATGTTGCATTTTTTCTAAATTTTCAAACAAATAATCTGGCCTTTGCATGTATAAAACTTTATGAATCAGATTTGCCCATTGCAACTTTCTTCTATGAGCAGGTGTTAACCAACCAAGTTCCTTAAATAAAGTGCAGTGGTGTGAACCCATTTCTTTTCCCAATATGAACCTTGCAAGCCTATTATACATCATATCAACTTTCGTAAAGAGTTCAAACACATGAGTGAGTTGAGTTCAAACACATGAGTGAGTTAAGTTCATACCCACTTCATACTCGCTTTACTCTGTTACTGGGGAGGGCAGGAGACAGACGAAAAGCAGGTACTGTTTTGTCTGCAATTAAGCATCAGCTTGGCTGCATTTTATAACTACAAGACTGAGAAGCCACCCCATCCCCAGCTGAGCCCAAGCCAAACCAAGAAGAATGCAGTGAAATTTACAAGTTGTTTACTTCGGCTGGACAAGGTTGGGCACCCATGCGGTCAATTACTCGCCTAGTGGGACAAGATTAGCTGGTCATGATTGTTTATGTGGCCAGGCATTCCCCTAATACAACAGGGTTGACTGCTCGCTGACCTCTTACGGCCAGTCTGAGCAGGCAAAAGTAGGCTGCCTGTGTTCATCAGTAAAAAGCATCTCACAGGTGCGTGAAATTGAGAAGATCTCGCTCAGAATTCATGAAGACACAGTTAAGTCTGGAAAGTTACAGGTTTACGCTCAGTACTTAACTTCTACTTAAAGTTATAAGAAAAATATAAATTGAGTACATAAGTTTTAAACTTTGCAAAATATAATCTACCACATTATAAATTTGTTAATCAGTTAATTAAAAGACACCATAGTTCATTAGTAAATATCAGGTTACAAGTTGTTGATTTAGTCAGTACAGCATCAAACATACTGCAATCTATTATTGGTTATAAATTAACAACCTGATGCCTGGGCATTATTGGCCTGGGCTGTGTTTTTAGCGTTTGCTGGGTGTAGTACTTGCCACAACCCATTCATTTACCATGTTCTCTTGTTCTGAATTCATTTCTTCTCTGATTAGGGGCAATTGGGCAGGTACATCCTGCGAATTAAGTAGTCTTAAATGATCTCCCTTCCATGGGTCATGATAGTTTGGTGGCATAGGTGGGTGTAATGGAGGAGGCAAATTTAGTGTGGTAGGTGCATGCAGGACCCCAGGCAGGGTTGGTAGGGCAGGCCGGTCCTGATCCAGACCTGGCAACGCAAAAGCCCGAGATGGATACCCCTGTAATGGAGTAATCCTATTTGAGGGCATAGTCCAGTCTAATAGAGCAGGTGGATTTGTCAGAGGCAGACCTGGTGGGGTCTGCGGAACGGGATTACATGCAGAGCAGCTGCAGGTGGAAACTATGGAACTAGTCCTCTCTTGGTGACTTTCCACATACTCGTAAGCCTCCTCACCATCCTGTAATTCCATGTCATCCATCTGGTTGATGGGATGAAGGGAGCGTGCTGGCAAAGACATACGCGCTCAAGAGGGTAAAACCGTGGTAGGGTATCAGCATGGGGGTTTGAATGATGGACCTCCAGATGCAGGAATGGTCTGGGTATCTGGCGGCATCACTGCCAAAACAGTCAATGATGCAGAGGTGGTTGGCACCACATGGTGGGGCGACTGAGATTGAACTGGGGAGCCTTCGTCTTTCTCGTTGTCCCTCTCCTGGTGCTTCTGCTTATGTGACCGGGATGTTTTTCCCCCCAAGGCTTCAAGGATCTGGATCCCGAGGAGTCCACTGGCGATGCAGCAGAGCTGTTTTGCTGGATGATCTTCTCCATTTGGGCTACCTGCTGCCTTAATAGGTGCTTTTTTAGTGTCTTTTCTGCATCACCAGGTGGCTGTGTTGAATCCCTTGCAGATCTGGTATGCCTGAATGTTGTGGTCCAGGTCTAGGCAGAACATGCAAACAGGCAAGTCTCTGGAACATATCTTCTCACCACACTTGGAACAGTGGAATAGCTTTGACAGCTCTTTAAGTTGACATACACGCCATCGAGGATCACTTGAGAAAGCGATAGCGTGACTATAGTAAGAAGCACAAGAAACTGGTGATTATAACAGCATGGTTTCCATGCACAGACTGACGAGAATGGTCAACAGTGGGAAAAGAACTGAGGAGGGACAGGGTCGCCCACGATTATATGGAAGAGCCAACTTCTGAAGTTGTCATGGGTGGCCCCTGGTGGACTGCTTACAAAAAGTTTCCATGTGGTCCTAGCACCTGGCAGCTTATTGTTCAACTAGGTGTGGTTGATGAAAGAGATACTGTACAACTGGAAATATCCTCGGTCTTTATTTTCACTATTTTTGATGGTTTCATATTAGCATGAAAATAAAAGACAGTAAATATTAGGTGAATCACTATATAATAGCAGCACTAGTGTTTCACCAGTGAAAATAAATCATGTGAATATGTCAGATGTGCTCAGAGTGCTAAATATAATGAGCATGAATTTAAGCTGTTACATAGTGTCCTCGAAGATCAGGTGGTTCACCACCTCCTCCTGATTCAGAGACCACTCATGAAGAGTCTCCCACACACAACTGAGTGTCTGCAAGCCGACCGTGAATTCCCTCAACACAAATTGCCAGGAGATCTGCACCCAGGCTGTGCACAAGGGTCCCAGTGCGGAGGGCCTCCCGACACTGGGGAAGAGAGTGCGTTTCACCATGCCTGTTTGGGAAGAACATGGTCGTGGTGTTGCACATCTGGACCTGTATTGATCTGAACCCTGACAAGGAGTGAATTTCATTAGAGCAAGCCACACTGCATGAAGCTGCATCAGGGTCATGCGGTGATGGAACTCCCAGGATGACCAGAATCCGTGGGCTCTGTGGTCTCCCAGGTGAGCTCCCCACCTCACCGGAGACCCATCCATCATGAGCGTGACAGTCAGCTCTGAGCAGACAAACTGGGTTCCTTCTCCAGATGTTCTGGTACTACCCAAAACTGGATGGTGTTCCACATCAGCTGGGTCACTGTGACTGGTTGGTCCAAATGCTGGGACCACTGATGGATCAACTCCCACTGCAGGTAGCACATCCACCAGTGGGCCCAACAGATCAGGCTGGTGCAGGACGCCATGAACCCCAGCAGCAGCAGAAGTCCCAGGCAAGGCATGAGTGCCCAATCTGAAATGATTGGGGGGGGGGGTAAGATCCAGTGCCTGGTCCGAAGGGAGGCAGGCTTTGGCCTGCAGGAAGTCTAGTTCTGCCCTGATGAACATGATCACCTGAGCAGGAATCAGTCCAAACTTGTCCGGGTTGATCCACAGGCCCAAGTCTCGGCAGGTCAGGAGGGCCAGATCTCTGGACCCCGCTACAGTCTTTCTGGATGGCTCAGCTAACAACCAGTCATCCTGATAGGGATATACCCTGATGCCCTTGTATCACAGGAGGGCTGCCACCATCACCATGCACTTGGTGAAGACCCTGTGTGCAGATGAGACGCTGAAGGGTATGACCTGGAAATGGTACAGTACCCCTTCCGCACAGAACCAGAGGTACTGGTGGGTGTGGGCTGGACAGACTGGGATGTGGAAGAATGCATACTGGAGGTCCAAAGAGCAGAACCACATGCCCTGCTCCAGAGACTATCAGCTGATCCAGGGTGACAATTTGGAACTTGTATTTCTGTATGAACTGATTCGAATCATAAAGATCCATTATGGGGCGCCAGCCCCCCCCACATCTGTTTTGGAACCAGGGAGAACCTGGACATGTAACCCGGACTGTCCAGAGCACCCATGACACAGGCTATGGCTCCTTTTGTGAGGAGTGACATCCTCCTGAAGGGCGAGCATGACCTGAAACACCCTGGTCTCCCAAGGAGCATGGAGTCAGTAAGGCAGGAAAGTCTCGAAGTACAGAGGCAACCTGCTGCCTACCACTTCTAACACAGAAAAGGCAACCTGGGGACTTGTCTCTAAGAAGTCCACGAGAGGGTACTTGGCCCCTTTCTGGACATGCTCCAGAGGGACTTTCATGGACTCCAATATGAGCCATTTGAGAGACCTGAATGACACCGACAAATGGTCAGTGGTCAATTCGTTGACTAAGCCAGTCAACGATTAGTCCCAGGGGAGGCCATGGACATCTATCCAAGTCGTTCGAGGACTCCTTGAAAATGATTCTCGACTGTTTCTTGCCGTAGACCACCCGAGTATCCTTGGACTGGGTGAGCTCTACCAACTGTCCTGGCAAGCCAGCTGCTGTCCAGGCCTCCTTGGTCAGAGCACCCACTTTCAGTGGTGGCTCCACCCTCATGGATGGAGAAGCAGTTGCAGGGAGCACCTCCACTGTGTGGACCAGCAAGGGCATAACTGGCGACTGCCAGGCGAGCAAAGGTCAAGGTGGTGGAGCCCTAACCCACCCCACAATGGCCCACTTTTGCCAAAAAAGTGCCTCATAGCACCGGTGCATCTTATGCTGGTGCCTCTCTTCACCTGAAGATGAGATCAGGCAGCGCCAACGTCGATACCTCCCAGTCAAATGGGAATGAGAATGGGACTGCTTTGACAAAGATCGCGACTGTTGAAATGATGGTGAGGACAGCCTTCTGGTTGGTCATGGTAGACCACATACCTCGCCACGTTAAGCAGTAGAAGCTTCTGGGGCTCGAATGCCAGTGAAGACTGCTCCCGGAGTGATTCAATCCGGGACACCGACTGCATCACGCCCTCCTAAGTGAAGACCGGGGTCTGAGAGATCACATCTTGGATCTCATGCGACAACAGGTCGACAAGCTCAAGGAAGATTTCTATGGCCTACTCAACTGGAGTCAAAGTGGACAAGTGTGACAGGAGTACCAAGGAGCTATCAACCTTCACACTGAACAAGGGAGTTGATCACCATCAAGTAGTGAGGGGAGTCAAGGGATCAGGAGGACACTGATCTCTCCTGGGATCAGAACCACTGTCAGTGGCGCTTGTGCTTCTTGCTGCAGTAGGCAGGACTGTCCTCCATGATCTGGAGGGTCATGCATATTTCACGGAATCCTTCCATGAATGACCCTCAAACGGTGGCCCCAGCTGTGGAGGAGCCCACCGCTTGCTCCTTGAAGGCCACCAACTGCGATGCAGACCCGGCAGCCACTGAGCCCTGCTTGCAGCCCTCAGACTGGGTCTTTGAATCCTGCTCGGAAGGCCAGCCAAGGGTAAGTCATAGTTTCCTGTCTTCCAGAGAGTCTGGATGCATAGAAAGACAGAGTCCACACCCGGCCATATCGTGCTGCCTGCCCAGGCAGTAGAGGCCTGTGTCGTGTGGGTCGGTGACACAACATTTTCAGTCCCTAACACAAAGCTTGAACCTAGGCTTCTGTGATTCCATCTTCCGATGGGGAGGGGGAGTTAAAAGCAGAGAGACTGGTTGAAGAACTTCAAAAAACTCTGAAAGAACAGTTTGCTGATGGCACAATATCCAAAGAAGAGCTGCTAAGGAGATCACCTGTTCTTCCAGCAGAAAGAAAGCCAGGACAGAGTCAGGGGATATACCACCCGAGTGGTGGGTGGAGCATATCTTAAAGATGTCCAACAGAAAGCCTGTTTCAGTAGAATTGACAAGTGTGTGGATAGTGAACCGAATTTATGCCACTATAAATTATTTTTTTTTTTTCCTTACTTATTGCCTGTAAAAACTGTAATACAAGCCTTCACATCTGGAGTTCAATCATAATTAGAGAATACTTTATGCAATGGCAGAAGTTCAAATACTACAGATTTCACTACCTCATGTGCAGGATAAAGCCGTAATGTTAGTTAGAAATAGACAAATAAGCCATTGTTGCCAAGAACAAGAACTCTTCCTAAAAATGGAAATCTGGAAGAAAAAGCAAGACTACTCAGTAACTTGGGATAACTGGTTCTCTGTAACACTATTTAGTAGGAAAATTTGGGATAATGTGGCTGAGTTTAAGATCTTAACAGCTAACTGGAACTAAGAAATTTTAAAGTTCATGTGGGCAGGCACCAAAGCCCCTCTCTAAAATACTCAGACCAAAAACAGGTAACTAATATATTCCAACAGCATATTAAACAAATATGTTTTAAAATCTTTTTAACATGAATTGATTAATATAAGAGAATAAGATTAAACTGTAGGTCCTTTTACTTTCATACTCTGTCAACAGATCAAAGTGTACACACTATACAAAATGTTCCAGCATTCCTCCCCGATACAGTCTAATCTTGCAAATATTTGGCTCTGGTGGCACCATGCCAAGTTTTGGTGCTGGCAGTAAATAACAGTCTCTTCGAGTAAGGTCAGTGAAGAAAGGCTTTATCATGGGGTCAAGCAAGTGCTGACACGCTTCTCTGGATCCAGTATACTATCTGGTGTGAAACCAGCTCTTCTAAGCCAGCCTGGTGGCACACAGAGTTAAGGCACTGGACTCCACACCTTGCGCCACGCCGGCGACCGGGTTCAGGAATGAGCATGGGCCACTGGGAGTTAGCAGGAGGAGAGAGGACTGAGCGCCTGGAGGACTGCTCTCAAGGGAAGGGGACTAGTCATTCCGCCCGCTGACTGCCCTCTAGTGGTGGCTGGAAGGCAGTACAGGTTGGAAGGCTTAGAAGCCGATGTGCTTATGTCGGAGGGGAGGGAGGGAGAAAATGGAAAAAGGCTGGGGCTCCACAGACCAGTGATGGTCTGACTGCTACAGCAAAGTCTGTCCCCTGCCACCAGATTTGCCGTACCGGGTGGCAGAGGGCTGCCGGCGCTCCTCCACCTGGCCCTACCACGGAGGGGGAATCCGTAGGGGGAACCTCCGGGGGGCGGATGAGCTGGATGTCGGGCTGGAGGATGTACCCCCTCCAAGGGGGGGGGCATCATAGCCCCGTGGAGCCTGTGGAAGGTGCTACAAAGAAAGAAAAAAATAATGGCTCTTATACCTACTTTAATCTAGGAATGGTGTCACAGTTAGATAAACACAGATACCAAGGTCCAGAGCAAATAACAATATTAGGTTTTTCTAAGTTCTCTCACTACTGGGAAACACACTTTAAAGAATAAGACAGAAGAAGAGTATATTGTTGGGGTATAACAGCATGCCTTGGCATCGCCAAGTGCCTTCAATTACCGAAAAAGGTGCCATCATGCCACAACAAAGCATAACTGCAATACGACGTTCCAAGGCATCGATGAGGCCAAGATTTAACAATAGGTAAATGAAAATAAAATGTTACCTTACACTACAGAGAAAATAACTCCTCTAATATTCTGTAAGTAAAATTCACCTGGAATGTTTGGATGTTCTGATCATTTCTACTGGTGGAACGTTCACACTCCACATACACAGGCACATAAAAGAAAGCCTCATTTGGAGTCAGGGCCTACTTTGATCAAAAGCAGGGAAAGCAGCAAAGATTTCCTTAGCAAGCTGGTAAGGATAGGAAGGGTCACCGTGGTAAAAGAGTGAGTCAGGAAGTACAGACTGACCAGTGAAATGCCGAACAGGTTTGGAAAACAGGTTCAGCAAAGCCTTTTGTACTCTGTATCTGCTACAAAAGTTCTTGCTTGTATCAATGTTGTAGACCCCCCTTTTTAAAGAGGAACAATCAGCAGCAAAGGCCCAAAACTCAACTGTGGGGCTGGTCCCAATGTGTTCTTTATGTGCAAAAACATTTTGGTTTACTTACTGTTTACTGCAGTACAGTAGATCATTTCAGACTAATTTTACTGCAGCAGACAGGAGAAGGTAACAAAAGAAAGAAAAAGGCATCACATGAAGCAAGAAAAGGAAGTACATGAGAAGGATTAAGGGATGGGGAGAAGGGGCCAGCTCCTAGGTCCCATGGGAATATGGTTGCACAAGCAATTTTTGAAAAGAAAGAAAGGACAAGACAGGAACAATATAGCACAGGACAGATATGTTGTTTAATAAACTTATTTTTCCCTATAAAATTTGACAAGAGTCCACTCCTGACCCCGTCAGTCACTAAAGAAACACCAGAAACTAAATCTATGAATAGTGTTTAATTTGCATAAAGGGGAGCAGTTAGCACTAAGAGCCCCACATACAAGTATAGTACTAGTCCAAATGCGCACTTTGTGTGCAAAAACATTTACTTACTGTAAGCAGTATATACAGCAGACTATCAAACGGATTCTGTTGACTTTCAAGCTGATATTTACCTTAACCAGAAATCCCAGAATCCCTTGCGTCAGACATCAATGCAGGGCTGCAGCAGTGGGATATTCAACAGCCTGCAGCCTTTTTTTATTTTTTATTTTTATTTTATGTAATCAGCCATTGCTGGGCCAAGTACTTTGTTGAACATGGGACTACAAAGGGGGAGTAACTATCCTGCATGCCAAAATGTAAAGGTACAGAATCAGATAAAATCGTGTGCATGAGAGTCTCTCTCATGTGCAATGCTTCAGCACTGTTTACTGAAAAATGTCAATAAAATCTAACCATGCAGTTCACTCACTTGCCCAACGTAAAATACACCCTCTGGGCAGGATATTGGTTCAGAGCTCAGTTCTTGTCGGGGAACCAGCCCCCTGACACTGTTGTAGAAGCGGACGATGCATCCAAAGTCCTTCACGCACACAATGTACCCGTGAGAGACCATGCCAGGCTTGGCATCGTGATAGCTGGTAATGATGGGCAACTTGGATTCGAGGAGGGTCTTTTTCCTGGTTAGAATCAGCTTCTTTTTATCTGGAATCACTGACAAAACCTAGAGAAAAGCAACAAAGACAACAATAAAACTGACAGCAGTGTTGCAATAACCTGCACTTTGCAATCCTCTTGCTCTGTGACTGCATGTAGCAGCATCACTTACTTCCATGCATAGAATGGAGATGAGAAAGTCTGAACGAAATGACTGACCCACAAGACTATTTCAGTAGCCATCACGTCCTCAGTACTGCCCCTAGTGGATTATGGCCTACTAGTATATGGAGCCACTGATTACACGGCCCTCAGTAAGATCCAACACACTCTGAACAAGGCCTGTAGACTACTGACCAATGCCCCCAGGCTCACCCACCTGTCATTTCTATTCCACTGCTGATCTCCTCAACCTGGAAGAATGTCTCCACTATCAAACCTGCCTTCTAGCCAAGAAAATTCTGCTCAGGCTTCCCCGGTATCTGCCTCCCTCCAACATACCTCCCCCACAGTCTCCACCCGCAGCTCGGACAAGGCCACTCTACTGGTACTCAGAACTAGGACCTCCCTAGCTCAGAGATCCTTTCTGCTACAGGGACCCTTCCAGGTTTAACACTCCCTGTAACCATCACTAACACTCCCAAAATTGCCTCCTTTAAAACTGCTCTTCGGAACCACCTGTTCAACACCCGCTGCTGTTCCTGTCACTAACAGGCTGCCCGCATATCACTAAGTGCACTTCGACAAAGTCCTCTGGACTGCCTCCTAAGCCTCCCTCCCTCCACCTGGTTTTCCTTTATTCCCCCTGCCAGATATCTGTATTTATGCAACTACTGTTTTATGAAATGTACAAAATATATGTAACAATGTCTGTATACTACTGTGTAAAATCTGTATGTCAACCTACTGTAATATTGCAACTATTGCCCTCTCTGTGATGAGATACCTTTGTAAACGAGCCTCCAGCTCAAAGCTTGCAAATCCGATTGTATAAATAAACAAATAAAGTAGTATCTCATCACAGCTCAGAATTACCAAGATCAGTCATATTCCAACACTTGGGGTATTTTTTTATTATTATTTTTTTTTTTTTAATCACAATAATATACTCCAGAGCATGGTATATCATGGAACACTGTCACTGCGGGGTAGCTGAAGACATCTGGTTTTGAACTGTCCATTACAACACACCCAAGGTTTAACAATATTCCATGATTTGTTGGGTATTATTCTTTAATCATAATATGGGCCATGGAAGTCCCATAAACTCATTGGTCAAAACATGTCACAGACCCTTGACTGTTCTCTTAAAGTTGCACAGTCGCACAGCTCACCAGAACTAAATATATATTTAAAACAGACCATTTTATAAGTGGGATAACACACTCCAGGGTGTGTACTTGTAAGGGAATAATGAATTTCTTGGGTGGTTGTAGCACTCAGCTATGCCCGTGCCCAGCAATCACCCATGGCGTTCAGTATTACCATACAAGTGCATACCCTGCCGTGTGTTATCCCTTACTTGCATCGTTGCTTGTTTATGCCAAACATATCTGTCTTCATGCTAGTCTTGCACTACTACATACGGTAATTGTCAGCTTTTTTTTTTTTTTTAATCACTAGTTATAACATTTCAGATAAAATTTAAATGACCAAGAAGTGTCAAAATTCTAACTTCAGCTACATTATTCCAATACTCTTAAATTATGCCCTACAGGAAACCTGCTGAAGAGTATTGTATCCCTTTAAAATGCAGAGTGACTAAATGCCTCTTTCCCAGTTTCTAGTTTAACTTAAGGTATAACGGCACAAGACCTTTTAATGGTGGTCATGTGTCTCCTTAAGTACCAGGGTGGAGTCTAAATAAATAGCTTTATAGACATAACGTGAATGTGAGAAAGGTAAGGAGTCCAACTTGTCCCTCCCTCCTGTGTCAGGAAGTGGCTAAATCCAATTTAAACAAGGACACATACACAAGCTCAACAGTGGGAATGTTACCACCTCTACTTATGCCCTGTGTCCCTCAATGACATTCACCCTCAAGCCTTGGGATGTCTAGTCCTGCTTTCAAAGCCTGAAAAGTGCTAGCTGTACACATGTAAGCTATTCTGCATGTTAACCATCCTCTGTGTTAGGTAATGCTTTCTTTTTGCATTTCTATTTTTTTTTTTTTTTTTTTACTTGGGAGCCCGGCAGATATCAGCATTACCGCTCCCCCTACTTAGCCCTGGCAACTGGACCTCCTCCATGGGACTCCCCCACCGAGCAGCTGCTAATGCTCCCAGGGCTCCCTCCCCCAGCGTGGGTGGCGGGGCCGCAGCCACACAGGGTGGAGGAACTAACGTCATGAAGTCAGTGCTTCCAAGTCCCCCCAATGGCCGTGGAGGAGCAATGCGTCAACACAATGCGCGCATGTTCCTACATGCATACCACAGACATCTGCCACCAACCGGAGTTCTTTGTGCCTCCTGGCTCAGTGCCCAGCCTCCCCCTGGATAACACCGGAGTCCAGACCACAGTGGATACCCCCCAACCCCCCCGGAGGTAGAGAGCGGTCCAACGGATGCTCCAACTACCTCCCACCGACTGACCCCTGGTACTCCCGGGTCCGCTCCTGAACCCGGGTCTTCCGTGCCGTAAGCAGCAGCGCTACGGTTGTGCCAGCAGGTAATGCTTTCTAATACTGGCCCTCATCCTCCTCCTCCTCCCCCTTTAAGTCTGAGTACATTTCCCTTCGTCCTGCTTGTACTCAACAGCTCAAACTTCTGGGTATGTTCCATTCTGTCTATCCCTCTTTGTATTTGGAAAACAGTGGTTCTGTCCTCTCAGCCTTTGCTTTTCTAAGCTAAACAATCTGAATATGTTCTTTCTCCTTGTAGCTCTTCCCTCCAAAGCCACTTATTAGCTTGGTGGCCCAAAGCTGGACCTTCTCAATCTCTACTATATTAGTAACATAGAACATGTCGGCAGTAAAAGGACCGCTTGGCCCATTCAGTCTGCCCGAGAGTTTCCTGTCTATTCTACATCTGCAGACCCTATCTGGTCTCCGGCAACCCTCTTCCCCCCCCGCCCTGTCTCTGTTCTAATGTATCCTTTTGTTTATCCCATGAATGCCTGAATCCTCCCCCCCAGCACCACCACTTTAGCCCCCACCACTTCAGATGGCAGTCTGTTCCAGACCTCTACTACCCTTTCAGTAACAAAATATTTCCTCACATTTCTCTTGAACTTCCCCACGTTGAGCTTCTTTGCATGTCCCCTGGTTCTGGTGATCGTCCTCATACAGAAAAGACTCCCCTCCTGCACCTTGTTCACCCAGTGATGTATTCGTAGGTCTCTGTCTCTCTCTCTCTCTCTCTCTGTCTCTCTCTCTCTCTCTCTCTCTCTCTCTCTCTCTCTCTCTCTCTCCTGGAGTATATATGTTTAGATCCCTCAGTCCTCATCGTAGGGTTTCCACTGCAAATCCTGCACCATTTTAGTTGCTCTCCTCTGGACCAGCTTCACTCTGTCTATGTCCTTTCTCAGGTGCGGTCTCCAAAACTGGACATAGTACTCCAGGTGGGGGCATACCAAGGAGAGATACAGTGACACCGCCACCTTGTTACTCCTGCTGGAGATACCCCTCCCCATGCATCCCACTAGCCCTGCCACCTTCTGGTCCTCTGATTTAACTCTAAGGTTTCTTTCCAGGCTAGTGACTATCAGTGCCTCTTCCCAACCTACACAGCACCAGGGCTCCTATGCCCTAGGTGCATGATTTTGCACTTTTTGGCACTGAACCCCACATGCTATGTCTTTGACCACTCCTCAAGTTTCCCATAGCTCCCTATATGATTTCTCTAGCACCTCCTAAGTGTTCACCCTATTGCAGATTTTAGTGTCATCTGCAAAAAGGCATACCTTCCACTCCAGCTCTTCTGAATTGTAACCTATGAAAATACTGAAAAGGACTGGTCCCAATACCACACCCTGTGGTGCACCACTGGTCACTCTTCTGTCCTTAGTGTGCTGTTAACCAACACCCTTGATCTCTTACCTGTTAACCAGTTCTGAACCCAATTTATCAGTTTGGATGCCACTCCTAAGGTGGTCAACCTCCTTATCAGACTCCTGTGTGGCACACAATCAAAGGCCTTGCTGAAGTCCAGATAAGCTATGTCCACTGCCTTTCCCTGTTCTATTTCTCGCGTCACCCAGTCAAAGAAATCTATCCGATTCATTTGGTATGACTTTCTACCTGTGAATCCATACTGCCTGTGGTCAGACAGGCCACTGGATTCTAGATCCGTGACCTGTCGGCCTAGAGGGCCATTGGAGGGGCGAGCTTCAGGGCTTTGGCTCGGTGGCCACCACCTGACAACCTCTGAATGGGTGCGAGATCTGGGTGTGATTCTTGATGACGGATTGACGTGCAAACATCAGGTGTTTTACCACCTAAGGAATGTAGCCCGGATCAAGCACCTAGTTCCACCCGATGACCTACCAGCTTTGGTTCATGCCTTTGTAACCCCACGCCTTGATTACCGTAATGCCCTTTACCTAGGGCTTCCGGGGGTCGATATCCTCTGCTTGCAGCTGGTGCAGAACGCTACAGCTAGTCTGTTGACTGAGCTACCTCGTAGCTGTCATGTCACGCCAGTGCTGCATGATCTGCATTGGCTGCCTATTCAGTGGCGGATCACCTTTAAGAACGGTTTACTGACCTGTAAGGCCCTACATGGACAGGAACAGAGTTATCTGCAAGATCTTCTTCATCCCTACTGCCCCTCCTGGCCACTTTGCTCCGCCGACGAGGGAATGCTACAGATTCCCAGGGTTCGTTTAAAGTCATCTGGGGCCCGTGCATTTGGATTTGCGGCTCCATCCCTGTTGAATTCTCTACCTCGTCATATTAGTCAGTGTCCGACAGGGGAGAGTTTTAAATCTGTCTTAAAAACCTATTTATTTACTTTGGCATTTCCGGAGTTTACCTGAGCTGCTGTAGTTTTTAATACAAATTTTATTGTTAGTGTACTAGTGCTATGGTTTTTGGAATAGCGCTATTTTATAAATAAAGTTAAGTAAGTAAGTAGATGCTCAGTCAGCATTTCTTTCAGTAGGATTTCCATGACTTTCACCACCAGTGGAGTTAGACTGACTGGCATATACTGGTTCTGTAACCATTTGCTTTTGATTTTGGCCACACACCAGGTGCACCTCTATAAAATGTAAGAAAGATGCGTAAGAAATGTGATAAAAAGAACTTACCATTGGGCCGGCCCAGTGGCAAGGAGGGCTGAGGTGCTGACGCCTTACCTCTTGCCACACCAGCGTCCGAGTCCGGGAATGGAGTCAGGTTGTTCGGTGGGCTTGCCAGGGCAGGGAGGATTGAGCATCCCATCACATTGCTCTCCTCCCTCGGGGGGGGGGCATGCTGTGTGACCCAGTGTCTGCCTGCCTGCCACCTGGAGGTGTCCAGGTGGTAGCACAGCTTCAGACACACACATAGCCAGCTAAGACGGGAGTTTGAAGACGTCTCCGTGTAGACAGAGCTTGCCAATTATGCCATGGCAGGTGGACGCCTGCGGGGAGACAAGAAGAAAAACTAAGCAAAAACCATCTGGTTGCAGGATGACAACGGACTCCCAGCCTCACACCGACAACTGAGAACACCCTGCCATGATGCAATTACGATCCAGACATCTGTCAGCTGTTTTGTCCAGCTGGCTGGACAGGTTTTTCAAATGGGAAGGCTGTTTACATTTGTTTAAATGCTACAAAACTAGTGATTTTAAATTCATAAATGCAGTTTTAGCATCAATGTGAACAGCAGCCTTTCCTTTACCTCTCAGTGAAGCCTGATTTTGGAATAGAGCATTAAAGAGAGAAAAAAAAATGTCTGTTTACTTGTCCTCTAACAACTCTGCTGCTCGTAGTTTGTGTGTAGCTGTCATGGTTTGTGAGAAGTACGTGAAAGACTTCAACAGACAAATCTGTAGGGCACAAATGATCAGTTAACTGCTGCCTATAGGAGACACATACACATACACACACACACACACACACACACACACACACACACACACACACACACACCCTAAAATGCAGTATGCAATTTTTTTTTAAAGCATAGAAGGGATTTTATAAGTAAAGAATACAGAATGAACCACAGAGGACCAGCTTCATGGAAACATAGAATATGACGGCAGATAAGGACCGCTTAGCCGACCTAGTCTGCCCATTTCCCTACCTAATGGATAAGCTGCAGATCCTAGTTAACCAACAGCCTACTTCTTCCTACCCCCCAATAGAATTGCCTTATGTCTGTCCCATGCATTCTTGAATTCCCTCACTGTTTTTGATTCCACTGTCTCCTCAGGAAGGCTATTCCATGTATCCGCAGCTCTCTCCGTGAAAAAATATTTCGCAGTATTTGGAGTCACTCTGACTCTTTGCCACCCATCGTCAGTTATTTATATTGCAGTTTCTCTATCAGATTTGTTTGGCCGCAGCTCGAGTGCTGAGACGCATACTTTTTTCCTTCTTTTGCTCAAGACATCATCAGACCCTACTGTAATGCAGTGTAATGGCACCAACCCCCCTTCCATGACACTTACCCTGCACTGGATCTCATCACCCACGCTGTACTTCTTCTCAGGGTGACTTAGGATAATGTCCGACAGGTGCATTTTTGGTACCAAGCCCCTGATGTGGTCCGTCACTTTCACTTGCATCCCAAACCGCTCCAATGCTGTCACTTTGCCCTGCCACAGAAAGGAGAAGTCGTCTGTAAACCTCACTAAATTAAAAACAAATTTATTTTCAGGTTCTGTCCAGCTATCAAGTAGGGGACGCTGGTCTGCATCGCTGACAGACACTGGACGGCAGAAAAACACATCCTGGCCTATCCAGTTTGTCCAACATACCGAACTGTTATGCCTTGCCCTTTGTGCTAATACCCCCTTTTGAAACTGTTCCCCTTCTCCAACTAAATCCACTGTGACCACACTAACAGTGGGGTGAGAGGTACTGTGAAAGTTGCTTGCGTTTTCTGCACTGTTGGGAATCTAATGTATACTCTGCATTAGCCCTGGAAGGGCAATGAATGAATTTGCATACCTCCCACTGCTGTAAGGAGACTCAAATCATACACCATTCCCAGAAATATGAATTTCTGGACATTGCAGTCTTTATTATTTAAGCAAACTGCATGAAATGAGGCCCGTTACCCTCGAGACTTCATTCGTTTCTGCTGCTTCTCCTGCCTTGAAGTCATACTCCCCTGCCAAGACATCACAACCTGTTGCTGTGATATGCTGCTTTTGTCACAAGCAGTGGATTATGACTTTGAGGAAGGAAGATAGCGAGGAACAGACAGACCACAGAGCAACGAGCCTGTTTTGATGCAAATATCTTCAGAGGCAGGAAATTTACAGTGGTAGTTATACAGGACTTGAATGGTATTGAGGTATACCATGGTGTCTGCACAGGCGAACCCTGCCATTTGCACATACAAATATATGTTATTCAAGAACTAACACTGTACAGTTTGCCTGTGCTAACATCACATTATATACCGCAATACCTTCATCTTCTGTACAACCACCACTGTATGCGGACAGATAAATCATCACTAAATTCACTGAAGTGTTGGTTGAGTGGGCGAGTCCTGTTTTCTGAGTTTGTGTGTAGTTTGAGTACTCCAGACAGAGGCTTCTTCCTGAATGTGAATTTATTTTCTTACAGGGTTACTTTGGGATCCACAGGATACAGTTTTTTTGGGGGCTGCAGATACAGTAAGTAATAAAAAATGTAATGTCCAGAAATTTTAATCTGAGGAATTCATAATGGAATTCTGCTGAAGCCAACTGTATTTTTTTTTTGGGGGCAGAAGGAGAATCCCTTTACTGTGATTTTCTGTGACGATTTAAAAAAAAAAAAAAAAAAAAAAAAAGAGAGACACTTGAAATTGGCCAGACTCAAATCCCATAAGATTCCCCTCAAAAAATCTTATTTTCTTGACATCCCATTTTGTGACTGAAGACTTTTGCATAAAACCAGGATCTCTGCCTTTTAGAGCATCTATCTCCACTACTCTTTTTGCTCTGAAGTCACACTCCTCTGTCGTCAGAATCATGCTCATGGCAACAGGTTGTAAAGTCACAAGCAGAGGATTAGGACTTTACAGCAGGTATAAGCAATGTGAACAGACGGAGTCTAAAGTACAAGATCAGGTTTTAATGAAAATATGTCGTCAGTAATAAAGAAAGGAGGTCCTGAGATTCTAATTTTGGAGGAAAGTTGCGTAACAGAGGTCTGCTAATGCCAATGGTGAATTTATTTCTGGAAAATCTCTGACAAAATCTCAGGGGTCTGAGTACAGACTGTGCTTCATTTTGGATTCTGGAATGTGGCCTCCAGACTGACAGCCCCCGGGTTAGGCAAAACATTAAAAAAGTTCCAGGCAGGCAAAAACAGTTTACTGGCCAAATATCTGCTTTTTTTTTCTTTTTTTTTTTTTAAATATATACTTTATTTACCTCATCCTGTGACACTAATCTCCATTTGATTTCCCAAGGGAATCCTCCAACTGCCAACTGGATTCACCTCTGACACCAGTGCATATCACCAGACTTAACTAGTGAATCCATGGTCCCCCTACACCCAGGGCCAGTCTGTGCCCAAGGGGTCTCTCCCTCTGCTGCCACCAGAGGAAATAGAAAGTTGCGTGTCACTGGGGACTGCAGCTGTGGGAGTGCACACTGCACCACAGAGGGTGGTGTGGGGGAGAAACAAAGAAACATAGAATTTGATGGCATATAAGGACCGCTTGCCCCACCTAGTCTGCCCATTTCCCTACCAGATGGATAAGTTGCAGATTCTAGTTAATCAACAGCTTACTTCCTCCTACCCCCCACCAGAATTGCCTTATGCCTTTCCCATGCATTCTTGAATTCTCCCACTGTTCCTGACTCCACAACCTCCTCAGGAAGGTTGTTCCATGAATTCACAACCCTCTCTGTGAAAAAATACTTTCTAACATTACCTCTGAGCCGTCCCCCCTCTATCTTCAAATTGTGCCCCCTTGTTCTTGCACATCTCTTCTTCTGAAATATGCTACCCTCTTGTACCTTGTTAATTCCCTTGAGATACTTGAAAGTTTCTATCCTGTCCCCCCTCTCCCTCCTTTCCTCAAGGGTATACATATTAAGCTGCTTTAGTCTCTTCTCGTATGTCTTCTGGTGCAGACCCTGCACCATTTTGGTTGCCCTCCTCCGAACAGCCTCCACTCTATGTCTTTGCTGAGATAGGGTCTCCAGAATTGCATGCAGTACTCCAGATGGGGTCTCACTAACTGTCTGTACAGAGAGATAACAACTTCCTGTTTTCTACTGTTGATGCCTCTCCCTATGCATCCCAGTATCCCCCTAGCCCTCCTTACTGCCTTCTCGTCTTGCTTGCCCACCTTTAGGTCATCTGATATAATTACTCCTAGGTCTCTTTCGATTTTTGTTGTTATTAACTCACCCCCAATTGTGTACTCTGCCCCCGGGTTTTTGTTTCCCAGATGCATTACCTTGCACTTCTTTGCGCTGAATCTGAGCTGCCACATATTTGACCATTCTTCCAACTTTGCCAAGTCTCTTTTCATTCTTTCCACCCCACCTTGTGTATCAACCCTGTTGCAGATCTTTGTGTCATCTGCAAAGAGACACGTTTTCCTTCCAGGTGCTCTCCAATGTCACTTATAAAGACATTAAAGAGGACCGGTCCCAGTACCGAACCCTGCGGTACTCCACTAGTTACCCTCCTTTCTTCACTGTGGACTCCATTTACTATTATCCTTTCCGTCCTGTTGTCCAGCCAGTTTTTTATCCAGGCTACCACCTTGGGACCCACTCCAAGGCTGGCTAACTTGTATATTAATCTTTTGTGTGAGACTATGTCAAATGCCTTGCTAAAATCTAGGTAGGCCATATCAAAAGCCCCTCCCAGGTCTACTACTTTGGTCACCCAGTCAAACAAATCTATTAGGTTCGTCTGACATGACCTTCCTGCTGTGAAATCATGCTGCCTTGGGTCCTGTGCCCCACTGGCCTCTAGATACTCAACAATTATATCCTTCAGAAGTGATTCCATCATTTTCCCTACCACTGAGGTCAAACTAACTAGTCTGTAGTTTCCTGCCTCTGCCCTGCTCCCACTTTTGTGAAGTGGAATCACATTTGCCCTCCTCCAGGCCTCAGGTACCACCACATCCTCCCATGATTTGTTAGAGAGTAGTCAGTGGTGTTACTAGTTCTAGCCTTAGTTCTTTTAGAATTCTTGGCTGAATCCAATCAGGCCCCACTGCTTTGTCCACCCTCAAGTTTCAAGAGTTCTTTCAAAACCCTTTTTCCTGTGAATGGACTGGTATCCACTCCCCTATTCATTCAGAGTTTCTCTCTTGTTTGGTTTATGTACCTCCCCCTCCTCTTCCGTTGTGAATACTGAGCAGAAATATTCGTTCAGTATCCCTGCGTTTTCACTGTCACCCTCTGCCCACATTCCTTCCCCTTTATTAAGTCTCTGTATATCTCCCTTGGGTTTTCTTCGCTCCCTAATGTACCTATAAAAGGTTTTATCCCCCTTCTTAACAGAGTTGGCTATCTTTTCCTCAGTTTGTGCCTTTGCTATTTCGACTGCCTTCCCTGCCTCCTTCTGCATACACAACGGCCATTATCTAGAATGCAGTGGAAGACTGTCCCCCCCTTCCTTCCCCCTCACCTATGCAAAGCTGGCCTGGAAGGAGGGCTACCACTGATGCCTTATTGCCCGCACTACCAATGGGACCATCATGCTACCACAAGAAACTGCAGTGTGACATCATCCCTCCCACAGAAGGCAAGTGTATAAGAGTACGCTCTGAACCTTCCCTGTTGGCCTCAACTCTTGACAGCCCGGGCTCCGAGCATGAACCCAGGTTAATGGCATGCCATGTACACTTAAGAAAAGTTGGCAAGGACACCTTGAGTGAACTGCAGCTCCTAGGTGTTCATCAATAAAGAACATTCAGATTGGGTTTTGAGTCCCTGTCTTCCACTCAACGGCACACAAATACAGACTAGAATCAGCAATACTGGGACTCCTTTTGATGTTGGGAGTATATGCAACAGTAACACACTCTACTCCAGGGTTTCATGCATTTTATTTATTTATTCATTGAAATGTTTCACCAGGAAAGGCACACTGAGCAGCAGTTGCTCGTTTCCAGGTGCTTCCTGGGGGAGAAGGGAGTAGGAGCATCAAACATACTTGCAATAACATCCTAGTAATACATGCACAAGAATAAACATACAATAAGAGCTTTAAATAGTATGAAGTGCGTACATATTAACAATTATGTGCAGTGCTAACATACTGCCTTCTGGGAACGCAAGATAAGGTAGTGGGTCTGGAGAGAATAGTGTAGATGAAAGGCAATTGCAAGTAGGGGAACAGAAGCTGTGTAGAAGTGAAGAGATGGCAAAGGAGGAGGCGTGTTGAATGGGAGGGGAGGAGTTCCACAGTATAGGAAGTGGTGAGAAAAGCAGCCTGTCCAAGAGAGGTTGATCGACGTGGGACTACCAGGGTCCGAGTGTCATAGGATCTAAGGGAGTTGGGGGAGGGAGTGAGAAGAGGTATGAGGGAAGAAAGCCAAACCAGAATTTGGACAGAAATTTACTATATAGTGAGAAACACACTTGTCTTCAAGAGAGGGAATTGAGAGATTGGTAGAGAGCACAGTGGTGAGTGTGTGTGTGTGTGTGTGGGGGGGGGTCCAGGGCAAAACGGCAGATGGAGTCGAAGAGGAGTCTAATCTGGTTAAGGAAGTCTTGGGAGTGGCACTATAAACTACATCATCATAGTCGAAGATTGGGGGTATCATTTTCTGGATCAGTACACTCCTGGTCGATAGTGGTATGCAACTCTGGTACAGGGCATCAAACTTGGGGTGCACTTTTTTTTTTTGTTTGTTTGTTATTTAGGATGGCGTCTACACGTCCAGAACAGTTGAGGTGTTGGTCAAGCCAAACCCCAAGGTATCTAAAGGAGAAGGTGGCCTCCTGTGTTGTCCCGTCTAGGGTATGGAAGAAAGGAAGGAAGGAAGGAAGGAAGGGGAGCCAAGAATCTTTGCCTTGTGCCAAAAGTCACGGAGACAGTCTTCCTGGCATTTAGAAAGAGGTGATTTGAGCATAGCCAGTGCTGAACCTTTTAAAAGTCATGCTGGAGTCTGGAAGCTACATCAGTGGGAGAATGGCCAGAGGTATACAGGACAGTGTCATCTGCATATATGTAGATGGAGGTGGAGGAACAGACAGAGGGAAGGTCATTTAGGAAAATTTAGAATAGGAGAGGGCCAAGCACTGAGCCATGGGGAACTCCAGGGAGAGAAGGGGATATGGAGTCAGCAATCTGAACTGATTGTATCCTACCTACATGGTAGGCCCTGAATCAGTTTGTAGCACTGTCACACAGCTCAGCCGAACAGAGTTTGTTTAGAAGGAGGGTGGAGACTGTGTTGAATGCCTTAGTGAGGTCGACAAAAATAGCAGATATGATTAGGCCAGGATCCATCCCAGAGAGGATGGAGTCGGTGAGCCTAAGTAGGGAAGTTGTGGTGGAGTGATATTTTCAGAAACCAAACTAAAACGGGGTGATGAAGCTGGAGTCAGTGAGTAAGAGGAGTTACCTGTAGCAGATGAATGCCAGGTCCTATCAAGTAACAAAGCCTTCTCCTAACCCATTTACTCTCCTCCACCAAGTGAATTTTGTTCTGTAGAAAACTATCCAAACGTTTACCCAATTTCCAGCACCTTTTGTCCCACTTCAACCAATGAATCCTTGAAAAACACCAGTGGTGATGCTGGGGATTAGAGCTTTTCTCAAGCTACATCTGAACCATGCTATTTTGCCCCAATGTTGTTGAGAGAAAACAGTTTTATCCTGCAAATTTCTTATGAGCTCGCCAACACGAAACCAGCAGCATAAGTGAATCAGCCCAACAGAAGAGTCATCTCCTTATCAGTAAAGGAAATCCATCCTACCTCAATCAGCTGCCCTGCCTGGATATCATGATAACGCAGAAATGGGGCTTCAATAATGCTCCTGGAAAGGGAATATATAGAAATGTCAGTTAAGCAACACGGGTCTTCACAATGAACAATAAATACATAACCTGTCTCACACTGCATGTCAACAGATGTTTCAGGTCCCACTCTGAAAAAAATGTACAACTGTACAAGCATCAGTACCAAAAAAAAAAAAAAACCAGACAAAACAAACAAAAAAAAAGACAAACTGAATGCAAGTTCATCAAGATAATTTTGAAACAAACCATTTATCTCGCCATGATTTGTAATTATAAACACCTACAAGCCCATCTGTCCATCCGTCTGTCCGTCCATCCATCCATCCCTCCCTCCGTCCCTCCATCCATCCGTCATCACTACAAGATACCAAAACTCACAATCTCGACACCAACACCCCGATGTTGCACTAACCCAACGGTGTAACATCCCGACAACGGTAAGCCCGACAGTGGAGTTTACCAGGACTCAGAGTTCGTAATCATTATTTCAGAAGGGGGGGTGCGGGCACTAAAGTCCCCCACGACGGGGTGTTCGGGCATTAGTCCACTGTTGAGTTTACCATTATCGGGATGGTACACTGTCAGGTTACTGCAGCGCCAGGATGAAAATATTACTCACCACAGTAATCTCCTTTCTTCCATAGGGTCCTTTAGCATCAGTAACTTTTTTGCACTTAGCTGGCTAGGTGCAATTGCCCCGGAGGTGTGCCTTTAAGAGAAATATAATGAGTGTAGGGCCAAGCCAATCAAAGACAGGAGAGGATGTGAACGGAGTGAGAGCTGTTGACTGCTTCAGAATTTTTTCAAGGGAAAAACAAGGGCAAATGCTCTGAAGAAGAATTAACAGGATTAAAAAAACATGCAAATGTCCAAAAGTGGAAATAGAAACAACAGCAACATGAGGTAAAAACTCATCAATAAGAAACACCAAATTTGGTAAAAGGAGACTCAAGAGCCCTTCTCCGACAGGTGAACCAGGGAGGAAGGGTGGGAGTTTACTGATGCTAAAGGACGCCTTGGAAGAAAGATGACTGCGGTGAGTAATTTTTTCTTCTTACCCCAGGAGTCCTTTAGCATCAGTAACTTTTTGCAGACTACCAAGCAGTACCAAGTGGGAGGTGGGCAGAGAACCTACTTAGGAAAGAGGCTCTGCAGAACTGCCCTGCCAAATTTGGCATTAGATCTGGTCACATCCAAACTGTAGTGTCTCACAAAGGTGTGCACAGATTTCCAGGTAGCTGCTTTGCAGACATCGTAGTAGGAGGGATGTCCCTGCTGCTGCAAGCGAGGCTGCAGTGCCCCTGGTGGAGTGGGCCCTGAGCTACACTGGAGGTTGTTGACCAGCTTTCTCATAGCAGAATCTATTACAAGAGACCAACCAATGAGAAACAGTTATCTTGGTAGCTGGTCTTCCTCCGCCTACATCCCCGTAGGTGAGGAACAACTGAGTGGAAGAGCCTCTGGACTGTTTAGTATGCTCTAGGTAGTGAAAGATGGCTCTTTTGACATCCAAGCTGTGGAGCTTTTGCTCGCCAGGAGTGGACGGCTCAGTAAAGAAGACAGGTAGAGTAATAGATTGGTTCAAGTGAGACTCTGAAAACTAGCTTTGGCAGAAGTTTCCTATTTGTCCTGAGCTCAACTTTATCATTGTGAGGGACAATATAATTCGGCTCAGTGCACAGGGCAAATCCTCCTGGCAGGCGTAATGGCTACTGGAAAGACGGTCTTCCAAGTTACAAACTTGATGTGGGCCGTGGACATAGGCTTGAAAGGTGGATTCATGAGCCCATCCATGCAAAGGTTCAGGCTCCAAGGAGGAACAGGCTCCCTGGCTGGAGGCTGGAGGTTCAAGAGGCCTTAAAAAAACTGTTTAAAAATGTTGTGGGGAAAAAACTGATTTCTTCTTTCCCACCGAAAGGTTGGCAGAAATTGCCGCCAGATGTAGCCTGAGTGAAGATGGTTTCAAGCCTGATGCCTATAGGTGTACCAGGTAGTCTAGCAGCTAGGGGTCTGAAGCTGATAGGGGTTCGACCTCTTTGCTCTTGCACCAGAGGGAAAACCTTTTCCAGTTGGCTGCTTAAGTCTTCTTAGTGTTCGTTTTTTTTAGCCATCCTCAGTATCTTAAGGACCTGTACAGAGTACTGTGAGGATGGAAACTCCAATTCCTCAAGGACCAGGCTTTGAGGCGAAGAGCATGTATGTCTGGGTACTGCACTCCTGTCTGAGGAAGGGTCAACAGGGAGCGAGTAGGGGGCAGGCGAATGGGCCTGTTGCAGGACACTGAGAGAAGGAGAGGGTACCAGGCTTGCCTGAGCCAGTCTGGAGTCACTAAGATCATGGAAGCAGGCTGCTGCTTTAGTTTCAGCAAAACCCTGAATATCAGGGGAGTAAATGTGTATAGGAACCTCCCTGACCAGTCTAGGATCAGGGCATCCGGAGAATTGTTCCCGGAAGTGGGGGGCCTGCAACAGTACTGAGGAAGCTGAAAATTGAGAGGCGAGGCAAACGGATCCACATCTGGTGTGCCTCACTGCCTGAACACTGTGGCTAGTACTTGCTTGTTCAGTGTCCATTTGCTCTGACCTTGACTGATGTGGCTTAGAGCATCCGCCAGAGTACAGAGTTTGCCTGGGAGGTGAATAGCTGAGAGGCTGACTCCCAGGGACAATGCTAGAGACCAGAGCTTCAGAGCTTCCAAACAGAGTATTCCTGATCTGGTACCACCCTGCTTGTTTATGTAGAACATTGTAGTAGTGCTGTCCGTTCGAATTTGAACTGCCTGTGCCCTTCTATGTTGGGAGCGAAAGCTTCGAGAGCTAGTAAGACTGCTCTGAGTTCCAAATGATTTATGTGCAACTGTGACTCTTCGGGAGTCCAGTTGCCTCTTACTGAGGCACTGTCTAGATGAGCTCCCCAGCCCAACAGGGAGGCATCTGTAGTGATCACCTTTGTGGGAAGAGGAGCTTGAAAGGGAACCCCGCCTGCAAATTTGCAGGGTCCTTCCACCACAGCAAGTTTTGGAGGAACTGCTCAGACACCGGTATTAACTTTGAAAATGTGTTACTTCTCTGAGACCAATGAGCTCTGAGGTAGGCTTGCAGGAGTCTCATCCTGTACCCGACCCCTGGGACTACTGCGGTCATATAGAGTCCATATCTCGCAGAAGTTTGAGGAAATGTCTGGCTGGTCTTGGCTGTCCCTGGGTGAAAGAATCTGCCACTGAAAGGAAACTCCAAATTCTTTCCTTCGGGAGGAAAGCATATCCCTTCTGAGTGTCCAGCAGGCCCCCATGAAGGTGAGCAGCTGGGTGGGTTCTGGGTGAGATTTCTTGAGATTTACCAGGAAACCCAGAGACTACAGAGTGCATTCTGTGAGGGACATTCCTGGACTTGGCAAGGAGACTTTGCTACTATAAGCCAGTCATCCAGATAGGGGTAGAGAGTGACATCCAGTCTCCTGACATGTGCTGCTACCACTGCGAGACACTTGGTAAAGACTCTTGGGGCAGGGGACAGACCGAAGGGCACTGCGGTGAACCGATAGTGACCCAAAGGAAGTCTGAATCTGAGAAACTTCCTGTGATATCTCCTTATGGGTATGTGGAAGTAGGCGTCCTTTAGGTCGAGGGAGGCTAGCCAGCTGCCCTGCTGTAAGGACTGTATGGCCAATGACAGAGTGACCATTTTGAATTTGGGTTTGTTTCAGATGTTTGTTTAAATATCTGAGATCTAAGATAGGTCGTCACACCCCAGTTTTCTTTTGTGTCAGAAAATACCTGGAGTAGAAGTCCTTGTCCTTCTAGTGGGTGGGGACCTTTTCCACTGCTCGTAAAGCCAGAAGGTTTTGTGCCTCCATTTCCAACGGCAGTATCTGTGATGGTGACAGAGGTCTTGACACCTAGGTACACTTGAGGTCTGGCAGCTACTTGAACTGTAATAGCAGACCCTTCTTCACTATCTCCAGCACCCACTTGTCTGATGTGATGAGGGACCAGTGCTGAAGACAGTGAGAGAGTCTGCCTCCAACCGGAAATGGGGAGGCGACCTGGACACTCACATCAGGACTTAGACTGAGAGGCAGATGTGGCTCTTCTTTGGCCCCTTCTGCCCCCGCCTCTGAAAGACCCCCTGTACTGGCTAAAGTCAGAATGTGGATAGGGATTGTAAGGCCTGGGAACAAAACTTCTGTCCCTACCGCCCCGGGATTTCTGAGGGGTGGCGGGTTTAGGCCTGGATGAATGGCTCTGCCAGGAGGCCTTGTACTCAGACCTTTTTCATGTAGTCAGTGGTTCTGTAATCAAACAACATAGTTTGATCACAGGGAAAATCCATGGCCTTGTTTTGAGTCTCTGTGGTCAGACTGGTTGTTCTAAGCCACGTGAAGCATCTCAGAAATATGGCATGGGCCATCGCCCTACAGGCTGCATCATTATTGCCATCTGCCATGCGGAATTGGTACACAGTAGCTTCCAAGGCAGTTTTTGGCGTATCCGCCAGCTCCTGCACCATAGAATCTGATCCATTGTGGGAGATAGCCTGGGCAGATTTCCAAAGGGCTTTCTGATATTTGGCTGTGAATGCCATGTAAGAAGAAAGCCTGAGAAGCAGGGAAGCTGTGGCATACATTTTCTTTGCTATAAAGTCAATTTTCTTGGAATCCTTGTCAGGGGAAGAGGGCGACACGGAGACTCCAGCTTTCTCACACAAGCTGCCTGCTGCACTATACTCTCGTGGTTAGGGTGTGCTGACAGGAACTCTGTACCATTTTTAAGCAATTTATATTTTCTCTCAAGCCACTTATCAACCCCTAATACTGAAGTGGGGTGTTGAAGCACCTTCATGGTATTTTTTCTTAATGCATTATAGATAGGGACGACCAGGGTCTTTGAGGATGAAAGACCCTTCATCTCCCTATAATCCTCATCTTCATTGACATCCTGGGTTGGGCTCCTGCGTAAGGAGGTCCAGGGTATCCAGCATATTTTGTATAAATGTAAACACAGAGGAAGGATTTTAATCAAGAGTGAAAGTGATGTGCTCCTGCAATACCATTCATCATTCTGATTTTGTTGTTGCAATTATGTTTGCACTTAGGTTATCTTGTGCCATTACTGTCGCTTTCCCCCCGTCGCATCTCTGCTGCCACCCCCCCAAACTCACAAATAGAAACCATCCTCTTCAGTGCAGTGTGCCATTCCCATATGCAAATGTTTTTAAATAATATCAATAAATAATGTTAAAGCTCATTTTAGCCACTCGATTCCATTACTAAAGAGGAATGCTCAAATTAGCTGTAATACAGTAAAGAGGGAGGCCACAAGCTGCAAATAAGACAGGTTTGTTACTTTAATCACCGAATTTGCTTAAATTTTAAATTAAAAATCTAGTTTATCCTGCATCTCCCCCCACATCCCGAAAAGATTTATTCACATTATCCGCAAGGGATACAGCCACGGGGGACCTCAATGGGCTGTAGTAACAGGTACCCCCCAAGCCGGCCTTCCGATGGCTGATGGGGGAACGAAAGCCCTAAATGCTGCTGACACATCCATGCACCAATCTCCTTTCCTGTGACCTAAGGGGACATTGAGATACTATGTGGAAGGGAGGAACAGGATCAACCAGATAAAAAGCTTTAAAATCAAGTCACATTACATTAAACGGACCTGAGCATTCTCCTTTAAGTTGCTAACCATTCTAATGTTTCAGTGAATAATGCAGCCCTCGTCCCCCCCCCACCCAAACATTAATTTTGTTTCTCTGGTCATGGGTTGGAACCTCCTTCCACTACATCCTAGTGAGCTGTCCTCCATGTCGAAACCATACTGCAGTCATCCCAGGTCTGTACAGCCACCCCTGTGCTGCCCCCCTCCCCCAAAGTATACCCCTTCGAGCGAGGTTAGCCATCAGCTGTGTCATTCCATCCCCACAGTCATCTGCCCCCCCCCCCCGGGGCAGACGTGAAGGAGTGGTTCTATCCTGGTGTGCCACAGCTCGTATCCAAGATGGGAGTGGGCCACTGGAGGAGCTTCATCTGCCCTTCCCGTGTACCGTTTTCCATGCTCCCCTGCCAGCAGTCTTCGTCAGCACTGGCTGACATCTGGGATGATGCAGCCAAGCAGTGGGCACGCTCCAACGGCCCACCTGTCACTCACGGATCCTCCTGTACTGCCACCTGTGGTCACCCAGGTGGTGGAAGAGCAGTGGGTTGCGAGACCCCCCTCCCTCCCTGAAGGAGGAGAGCTTCCTACTGGATGTTCAATCCTCCTCCCCCAGCCGGCCCCCCGATGGCCCTAGCTTGGTCCTGAACCGGAGTCATCGGCGTCACGTGTGGTAGAGTTATCTCTGCACCAGCGGGCTGGCCTTAATGCAGCACTCTTGGATTTTAAGTACAGACTCACTTTTTGAGAGACACCATGACTACTTCATCCATGGGGCTGTAGTCAATGATCCTACAGGAGTGCCGTTTGCCTTTGGTGAAATTCCCAGGGTTGAAAGTCTGTTTAGATTCAGAAAGATGCACCTTCTGTGAGGCAAAAGATAAAAACAAAACAAAAGACATGCACTTTAGTCGGTAATTTCATGTGAATATTTAAGTGCATCAGAAACAATTTCAACCATGCTGGGACTGATAAAGACAATGATAACCCCAGGTTGCAGCTGGAAATTAGATTATTGCAATTTATCTCCACTTGCCTAGCCTGCATTAAAAAAAAAAAAAATTCATAAAGAAAACACTGATTTCAATCCTCACGGGACAGACTCATTTCTGAAAACTGTTTTTCATGGCATGACCCAGTGACATGGTGGTGTGGGATGCTGCCACTTAGCCGACTGGACATCCCATCCAGAGTCCAGCTTGGCGCAGGTGAGGCACTCAGCAGCTATAAAGGGAGGGCGCAGCACTCCAGGCATTCGTGCACTCCCTGAATGCGCATCAAGACATGGCGCTGGCATGAACCATGAAGATATCGGCCTGCCCTCTCAGCCACAGGACGAGCACAAGAGCGCTGACCACTGGGGCAGTGGAAGGGGGGCACGAAACAGGTAAAAATGGACTGAGAGAAAATACTTCCAATGCAGTCGGTGTATATGCTGAAAACAGCCAAGCAGTGTTCTGCTGAACAGTTCTTTATTAAGCTACACATAGCCTTGTTCAATAAGCCAGATTCCTATCGTACTTACACAGGCTGCATATACAAAAAAATAAACTCATCGCTGTTTGGCAAACAAAAAAAGGGGACAATTACTCAAAATATTATAGGGTTTTAGATGTCCAGCTTAAACTGTGACACAATAATGGACAGGGGAAAGAAGTTTTGTTACTTACCAGTAACAGATGATCTATGAGTGAATCTCCTCCATCGAGCCACACATACTGAACTTTAGGCCGCCAGCATTAGGACCACTCAGAACTGCCTAGCCGGGAGCCGGCCAAAATGACATACTTCAGTGGCACTTATATAATGTGGGCAACCTCATCTTTCTCCTCAGCTTTCAGCCAGAGATAAAACGCAGACTTTTACAGTGCAGACAGCAACAGCAGACTAAATGCCTGACCAGCCAAAAGGAGAGGTGGGGACAAAAGAACCCCACTATGGGGTGGAGAAAATGAGAAGCCCAAACATTCGGCTATCTGCGGGTCTTCCAACAGTAATGCACCTGCAAATACAGAGGAGGATAGGTGGGTGGGACACATGCAACTCTATGGAGCAAATTCTCTTGAAGATAGAGTCATACTAGCAGGCAATATCTTATCTTCATCGAGGACTTACTGTTCCATGCACACACACACATTAAAGATTCCCAAGCAGCTCAACTCTGCAAAAACGGGAGGAATGCCATATAGGGAGGAGACACAGCTCCCCAAGACAGGCGGCCCTTGGTATATGGCAAGGCTTAAGCCAGACCATTATGGGATACCAGATTCGTAATATAATATTTAGTGGAAGTATGGCTCCGACTCCATGTGATGGCAGAGCACGTATCCGCTGATAAAACAGAATGGAAGCTACAGAAGTGTCCATACATAGCTTGGCATGCTTAGGGTTAGGACCACGAAGCTCTTGCTCTAATAACACATTGCAATGCAGGTTGCCAACCGTTTATCTGCAGTTAATCATTTTTATCTGGTGCAAGCCCCTATCTAGCCCGACCCCTCCAGCTCTGTCACCTGGCATGTCAGGATCTTACCTTCCCATCCTGACTCTTCCTCCATGGCTTGCCCCCCCACCCACCTACAGCGAGGTCTGCAGGCCCTGTATCCACTGCTAATGGATTCAGTTCCATCCTACTCTGTAACAGCACCTCCTTTTTACCCAAGATAACCCTGGAAGTACTGGACATGCAATGCCATGCAGACAGCCCCACACACTCTCCTGTACAGAGGATGTCGCCGGATGCTGATCTTCTGTTCCCCACCGGGTAACTATCCCTTGCTTCTTTAGCCTCCAGCTGCCACTAGGAGCTAGGCTAACACCAGGCACCACAACCTTCCCTCTCTGAAAAGCAGTCCCTTGGATGCTCAATCCTCCTTCCCGGCTAAACCACTGATGTCCAGGCTCACTTCTGAATCATTGCTGTTGGCAACGCATGCTACAGCGGCAGGCTGGCTAGATGCCAACCATCTGGAAAGGCACTGCTTAGAAACAGGGGCACCCACCATGCTGGGAGTGAACCAAACTAAGTTACAAGGACTTCCTATAATCCTCCTTGCAATCAAAGGGAAGTATAGTGCCCTATGGACTTTCAGAGAATGCAGGATAACTTCTCCAGGTAACAGCAGCACTAGCTGCTGAAACATTACAAGAACATGCATCAGAAGTAGCCATGCCATGTGTAGAATGACCACAGACAGTACCCAGGAGCTCCTTATCATACTTCTGGTAACAAAGTAATACAGGATGCAAAGCATTTGGACAGGCACTGTATTGGGAGGGGGGCCTTACTGGGGGTGAAGGAAACGAGTTGAGAGGACTTTCTGCAGTCTGGTATGGTTTCCATAGAAACATGAGTTTCTGTGTACATTCAAAGTGTGTAACAAAACTTCACTCTTATTTGAAGGGAAAGGAAAATAAACCGTTAGATGAATGGTCTGATTAAATGTGAAATCACATGCCACTTTAGGCGAGGACTGGTTCTTTAAGAACCCTATAATGGTGAAAAATCCTAAAACTGTGAAAAATCAAGAGGATCAGCTGCCAGGACACGTGGCTTGGAAACTCTTCGGGTAGAGGTAATGGCCACAAGAAAAAGTGCTTTACAGGCTAGGAAACGCATGTCACATGTGGCAGCTGGCTCAAGCATGGCTCCTGACAGCTTCTGCAAAATGAAATTATGGTTCCACGGTGGCACTGGTTTACACATCGGGAGCCAATTTTGTACCCGGTTTTTGACATTGGTGAGGACAAGAAAGGCTGCTACAGCCACTAAATGCACCTTCACTGAATAGTACTGTAGGGCCAGTGTCCGATAAGGACAGTCGGTAGTCCAAAACAGATTCACAGGACAAGTGTGTGGGTACAACGAACAGTTGGCACACCAAATGGAAAAAATAAGTGTGCCTTGTAGGTGGCTTGTGAGCTGCTAGGAGATCAGACAGTTTAGGAGACGATCCAAATTGGGAGTGTTATGTCCTTAGAAGCCATGTATGAATATGAAAGGACTGGAGATATAGATGCATCAAGGAGCCCAGGACTAGCAGACATGACTCTAAAGATTCCTCTGCCAACTGTCAAGGGCAGAGGAAGCTGAATCTATCTGGGCCAGAAGAATGCTATCAGTATTAGGGTGGATGCCTCTGCCCGAAGCTTGACAAATACTCACATGCAATTCACAGTATCAAGGAGACTGAAGGAAAGGCATAAAGTAATCTCTCTTTGCAAGAGAGGTACAAGTCTTGCCATTTAATTCCAGACCCTGGGGCTAGCCAGCAAAAACGTGGCAATTTTGTGTTGTATGGGTACGCAAAAAGGTCCAGCTTTGGAAGACCTCATTTTGTGATGAGGTTATCCAACACTGAGTCTAGAAGCTTCCATGTGTGCATCAGGGCTTTAAACCAACTTAATCTGTCTGCCAAGACATTTTGGGAGCCTGGGAGAAAAAAACAGCACTATCAGATGCATGCCGTGATCCAGCTTCTCCGCACAGTGAATAAGAGTGTGTATACTCTTGTTTGTTTACGTAGTGCATTACACTGCTGTTGATCATTTGAATCGGGAGTAGACGGTCCTTGATGTGAATTGTTATGGCTTGTAGGCCAAGAAGAATAGCCCTCATCTCCAGAATATTGATGTGGAGAGAGCTGGCCATCTGGAAACAAAGACCCTGCATTCTGAGCTGACCCAGATGTGCACTCCAACTGGAATCTAATGCATCTGTACTTGAACAGGCAACAGACAGAAGCAGGGAGTGCTGATCATGAGATATGAGAGAACCATCCACTAGAGGAAGGCACGGTGCAGAGGGGATGTGACCAGCATCAACTCGACCAGGTAGTTCGACACTTGGTCCTATTGCACATGAATATTCTGTGGGAATATAAACCTGCATCTCAGACGGTACCGACATGGATCTCAAAAAGACTGCCAACCTGCAGGCTTCTCGTCTTGTGGAAGAGTCAGGAGTCATTCTGGATTCTGAAATTTGCTTGATGATGGCCTTGGGTTCAGGCCCAAACAGGAAATCTCCCTGAAATGGCATATTTAACAAAGATGCCTTGGGGAATTTGTCACCAGCCCAGTGGTGGAGCAAGTGAGCCCTGCATGCCATAGCTGAATAAAGAGCCAACTTGACTGACAGCTGTAGCAAATCATAGGATACATCTTCCCAGAACTGTGTAACCATGGAAACAAAAGGCATTGCTTCACAATTGTGGGGCTGGTTGAACAAAGTCTGCTAGCCAATACGCCATTGCTTTGGCAACATAAGCCAAGGTCAAGGCTACCATCATTAAGTCTCCTGCCACCCTGTAAGTTTTCATCGTTACAAACTCCAGTTTCTTGTGGAGGGGGCCCTAACAGCCGCAGCCCTTTGGTGTAGTAAAGTATTTATCTCTATGGCTCTAGAAATAGGCACATCTACCTTTATTGTACCCTTCCACAACTTGGCTGCCTTGCACCCTTTCTTGCAAAGTCTCTCCATAATGTAAGACTGATATTTTCCTCTCTGCACGAGACCATTCTGCTGCCATGATATCCTTACACATATTGGGGAAAACCTTTCACTTTTTGGAAAATCTTCTCAGTGGTTCTGCCTTCTTTGGTTTCCTGTTGCAGTTTGTCATTCATGTCCAGCGTAGTACAGGTCTGCTTTTTTAGAGTACTCAGATGCTGCCTATTAAAGACACCCTAATCCGAGCTCCTTTTTTTCTGTTGAGTGTGTGATGCCAGTTTCCTTTTTTTTTTGTTTTGTCAAGTGTGAGATGTGTACATCACCTCCATGAGGACGTCCACCCCCTTAATAATAAGACTTGCAATCACGGGCTGCAACCCCTGGGAGTCCCTTAGGAGATGGAGATCTTAAGTCACTTCAGTGCTCCACCAGTGAAATGGGAGGGGTTTCCAGGGCTGGACGAACTTGGAGCTTGTCTGCAAAGCTTTATATCTGTGCTTGGCCAACCCAGAGGTGGAGCAGGATGAGTTCTGTGCCCCTTTTGGCTTCGAGGAGGATGCTCTATCACTAAAGAGGCAGTAGGAAACTGCCACTGTGGACTGCAGTCTAACCTAAAATATTTTGTACTTTAAAGCCTTACAGTTTAACTCCTTCACACTGCTGCTTGATGATGCCATTATGCAGAAAAGTAGTCAGAACAACGCCAACACTGCTATATAATTCAAACTGTGAAGTGACCGAAGATGCAGACACCCCAGAATAGTAGTAATGTTGCTAGAAATAGGTACTGCAGTTTTTTTTTTGTGCTTAAATCTCCTTGAAATGGCATCCAAGCACAACTGAACATGTGCAAACTGTAGCACGATGGCCACTGACCCAAGGCATGCACGCACCGCCTGTACCAAGATGGCTGCTGATTGAGAAAATGCAGGGCAGGGAAATCCAAGATGATGCATGGGTGATTAGCACCATATTGGATTTCCCTGTCCTGCTGCACTGCCTCAGTGAGTCAGCAGCAGCCATCTTGGTAAGGTCTGCACATGAGCATTGTCATGGACCTACAGTCTCTTCTAACCTTACATTACTGTGCCTGGCAGGAGTGCTAGAAAGTTACTGGAGTGGGGGTGGTGGGGGTATGATCCTGAACTTTGCACTGGCTGGTGAGAAAAATGTGGCAAGTTAATTTACAGGAGAGAATAGATCTTTCTAATGAAATAAACTGTTACAGCAATTTAACATTTATGTAATTTAAAAAAGTGGTAGCTGAGAATTAAAAGGCTGCAATAACATCAAGATGGCATCCTTAATCAGGAGAGCAAGACTTGAGCAGTTAATGTGCCACTAGAACCCTGATATGGAAGCCATGCTCACAGCTGTTTTTGTCATTTATCATAATATACTGAACCAAAAGACCAGAAAGTAATGTCGCATTTTTTTAAATTAGCATTCATAATAAGTAAGACTTTCATAAATCGGAAACACTTTTCAAAAATGTACAACTATTAAACAGTTTCAATATGCATTCAAGGAGCTTAAATTCTATGATGTTTATGAAGTCATAATTCAATGTTGTGTCAGAGCTGTGAATTAGGGCTTTCATATATTTTGACCACTGGCCTTCCAAGAAGTGCATTCATTAGCAATATTTATAAGGGTCAGAATGCTCATTCTTCAATTCCATTTCTTCCAAATTTCTTTTCCATTTTATACAAGATGTTAATAACTCTAATGTGTGCCCAAGATGTCATAGGTACATTTAAACATCTTACGTGTGCAAAAGCCAGTGTCCCATCACTAAATTCAAACAATGCTCCAGCTTTACTGTGGAATCCTCTCACAGTGCACTCCTCTATCACCTCGCTGATATGTTCACCCGAGACCTTTGACAGTGGGGTGCCAGGCTGAGGGAACGACTGGTGCAAGGTCAGTCCTACTGTCCTAGATGAAGGAAGGATGTACATGATGCAGGCTTTTACCTGAAAGAGGAACAAGTTCATATTACATCACAAAAATGAAACAAAATAATCCAAGGAAAGTACGACATGCAGTTTATAATGTACCCTTAAACTTGGGACCATTAATCAACAGTCACTGCGTGGATAAGTGGAACTGCCAGTAGACATTACAGATATATTTTTGTTTAAGACATATCCTTGTTAGAGTTTTAGCCTGGCAATCTCTGGTTGTCTTAAATTATAGGGTATATATGCCACTACTATAATTTTCACTTCTGTATACTGTACTCTGCACCATTCATTTTTGCCTGTGTCATGTATACTCTGCTTATACATATTAGCCTACATGCCAGTGTTCTGCGTCTACTACTTTTACATTCTATTATGGTACTACGGCTACAATACGGGTTTAGAACCGAAGCTACTCCATAACTTTAGTACAACCCCCCCCACCCCGGTTACCCATCAGGTAGATGCTCTGAAAATATGCTCCTCTGAACCAGCACTCTAAAGTCCTGAATTTCCTCTCCCTACAGTACCTCCCATAGATCATGCTCTAAAATTGCCCTAGTGTCCAGCTCCTCATAGACTTCTATATCGCTTCAATTACTGGCACTTCCTCCCCATACCCTCTTACTGCCCTATCTTCTTCCGCCGCTCATCACCACATCATCTGGTACTGTATTTGCCGCCGTCCTCCCTCCTCTGGTAGCTCTGGGCTTGAATTCCTCTACTTGAGCACAGTTATCTCACCAGCTCATTGATCTTGGGAAATCTATATAATGTACGAATTATGGCTAGCCCTACTGACTGCATCATTTAATCTAGTACGGACCAAGGAAATGTCTGTATATACTGTAAATACTATGTCTAATCCTGATGATACCATTTAATCTGCTGTTGACCACTGAAATGTGTATACACTGTAAATAACGTGTCTAGGCCTACTGAAGGGATCATCTAGTCTCTGTAATTCTATGCTATTTTACCCCTTGACTTTTGTTTAATGTAAGTGTGACTACATGTTTTGTCCAGGTCCATCTTGGAAATGAGCTCTGCTTAATGATGTTCACCTGATAAAATAAAGTTTGGATTGATTAACCACAATTTTTATGTCCATGCTCTGTAACTGGTCTTCTATCTTGCATTTTTTGTCTGTACATGCTGCCCTGCAGACGTGCTATATTTTTTGATTGTTCTAAACAGGACCTCCTTGCAAAATGAGCACTGCTCAACTGAGCCTCTTCCTGGTCAAGCAAATAAACACAAATAAAAATGAATGTAAAGGCAGTGTGGGGAAAGTAGGGAAGAGGCATGGGAAAGTGTGGCGCTAAAAATCACAAAGTGGCGGAACACATATCGTAAGATGATGACAGCTGTTCAGAGATAAACAGTTGGGCAAGTAACATTCTTCATCATAAGCAAAGTGGGACGAAGAGGTCGGTGGCTGGGAAGGATGTGTGTCACACTGAGTGTCGACAGTTCTATGAAATTCACATCCTCAATTGCAGAGATCAATGTGTGTGCACTGCCATGCTGGTTTGCTTCGTTTTACAGTTTTTCAGTGGGGTTCTTCTTTTGCTACCCAGTACTATGCCTGAATTGGAGGGTGATAGACAAGGTGCCAGTACACAAGATCGCAGTAGGGATGACGGGGTGGCGGCAAGCGGGCACTGATCACTCAGCTTGGCAAGATGCTGGAATCCATTATTGAGGAAAGACTGGTGAATTTCTGGTGGTAAATGGATTTCAGGCCAGTAGGCAGCATGGGTTTGTGGAAGGCAGATCTTGCCAGACTAACCTGATTGATTTCTTGACTAGGTAGCAAAGACTGCAGACAGACACTAGGCTGTGGATGCATTTCCTCTGCTGTTCTGGTGGCTGACCTAATTCTGCTGTGCAATTCACAAGGAAAGAAAGCTACAGAATTACACTGTATATTTATCTAGAAAATGGGTCGGAAACCGCTGTACTGCGATTGGAGGATTTTGGTAACATGACTGTGATATACTCCATGAACTCTTGTTTTTCTGTTGGTCTATTTTCACTTTTTTCTCAGCTCAAAACCCATTTTAGGAGTAGCAATACACACACACTCGCACGCTCATAAATATATAAAATACATGGATAGGAACTTTGCCTCATTGAAAAGGCCATCATTTATTTCCCTGTATACTTGTGACTAATCTATCAATTACAGCTATGTATCTGCACTAATTAAAGCTGTATACCGACACTAATCAATTAAAGTATATACCTGCACATGAAGTATACACCTGCACTCCATTAAACCTTATGAGACACCACTAATAACTCAATTAACACAGCATTAGGAAGCCAGCCAAACCAATTAACAAGCTGTAAAACAACCTGGGGGGGGAGACACTGATACAAAACCCTCCCAACCCCAGAAATCCCCCAAACTCCTAGCAGCACCCACTAAACAGCATTCCCTGTTTGTTGCAAGAGAACTTAGAATAACCATCCTAATGTATTATATTCAACAAACAATGGGCAAGGATGGTACACTCTGAAGTATACCCATCTCAGGAGCTAATTACCACCTACAGCTTAATCTGGTTCAGTTTCAATTGGTTACCATCTATCATCTCCCCCCCCCCCCCCCCGAGGTCGTCCCTGAAAAAGGAATTCTCTACCCGGTCAACAAAATTCAGTAAATATAATTAGGGCAATAAAGACATTCACCCTTCAGGCTGTTGGCCTTATAGCCCTAATTAGCCTCCGATGGGTATATAGCTTTGTATTCGTTTGTTTTGATAACTGGGTAAGTGCAGCAGACATAAAATGCCTATTTTCAGGCACTACCTGGGAGGTTATCCACGTAGATGTGTGTGTGTAGATCGATAAAATATACATTTACATCGAACCCCACTATACCGAGACATCATGTATAACCAATGGTATCCATGGCTCCTGACTGATCAGACTGAAACCAGCTGTTCCTGATTTCCTGAATTACAGACCCTTCAAAGCCATAGCAGGCAGAAAACACCACAAACCTCCACAAAAAGTAAGTGTCTATTTTTGCCTACAACACATACAAAATATACAGCCTTCCCCTCCCTGCTGCCTGATCGATCAAAACCACCACTGCCACTGTGCAACAGTACACAGGACTAAAGCTTTATACATTGTATTTGCTTCCTCAACTGTGCATGTTACACCCTTTTCCCCAGGACGCATCTGGAATCGAGCAGTCGCCTGCTCAGTATGCCTTCCTGGTAAAACGCTTAAATAAACAAACACTTAAATAAAGTGCTGTATTAGAAGAGGAAGCCTTACAAAGTTGTAGCACATCTGTAACGCTGGTTAAATTGTGTGACACAGCAGCATAACAGTTTTAAATTAATACAGCACCAGGGGTATCAGCAATGATTGAATCTGAGCCCTGGACAGACTTTCAACTTTCGTTTTTGGAAACCGCTCAGACTGCAGCTGTGATCTCACTTAAGAGTAAGGAATAACAACAATTCTCTTATCTCAGCACTGTACTCTATTAGCCAAGTGTAAATGTACTCTACTCAGTAGTTCTGTATGAGTTGGGTAGTACAGCACCGAAATTCAAGCGGGTCCGTGGCAGGGAATATACTGTATTAAAACACAACAGATGCCAGTTTTAAAATCAAACTAAAATAAAATGCTTAATCCGCAAGAAGCGGGTTTTGAAGTGGGAGTGAGGCAAGCCGGTAGACAGTGCAAGCAGGTAGCACTACAGTATACAGCATAAACGTCCTTCGATGTAACGAAGAGGGAGCTATAAAAATCACAGGTTATGG
Source organism: Neoceratodus forsteri (assembly GCA_016271365.2). Taxonomy (NCBI): domain Eukaryota; kingdom Metazoa; phylum Chordata; order Ceratodontiformes; family Ceratodontidae; genus Neoceratodus; species Neoceratodus forsteri. The sequence continues at coordinate 20,649,895 of CM028135.1, read as the reverse complement.
CTCCCATTTTAATCATTATAGTAAGGGAGCAGTGTGTGTGTTTGTGTGTGTGTGTGTGTGTGTGTGTGTGTGTGTGTGTGTGTGTGTGTGTATATATACACACACCCCTCGAGGAACTGTTACGGCATGAGGTATAACAAACCTCTTTGGTGTGTATTGTCGTGTATCAGTGTATTATACTCTCTCATGTCTTATCACTCATTTATTAAACAGAGAGAGAATCCAGGATATAACTCAAAGCCCATTTTCCAGAGAGGTCCCAGAAAGATGCATGGATTACAGAGAAGAGAATACTAAATATTTTAACAGTTTACACTCATCAGGCAGTCAACAGGGCACACTTCAGTAGTGTATGCTGCCAAGTGACAGTAGATGGAATGGGAACTGTATTTACTTAAAAAATAATAAGTGTTTCTCCAGGGCAGTTGTACATTGGGACCTTCATGCATTTGTTTCAAACCCCCATGATTTTACAAGGCCCCTATGCTCCCCCCATGTCAACAGCACAGACTGGTCTCCAATGTCATTACAATTATCATGGTAGGGAAGGGGGCACCGAGAGAAAAACAACAAAAAAAAGGTGACACAAGAGAAAAGCACAGAGAGAAGTACAGTTCAACTATAAAGCGGGTATAAACACTTAACAGGCAAGGAAATAGTACATCTTGTGATCTTACTGTCTAACTCACACCCCATCCTGCCACATTTGAGGGGGAAACAATGTGATAACGTGTGCATGTGCAATATTTTTTATGCACCCTCCCCCAACTCCATCACCACTTGTCTCAAGCATTTACCACTGCCCCCTAGATTACCTCCAGGGATGGGGACCTTCAGGCCTAGCCACTGTCTGGAAGGGTGTTAACCTCTTCATCAAGAGTCTCCCAGGTGGGTGGCAAATAGCCTGTGGTGAAGCCCAAGAAAGCAGGCTTCATCCTGCCTCACTGGGGTTTTCAGCAGTTCCAGGCAAGTCAGCACTCTTGGGGGATGAGAAAGAAGTTCCACGCATGCGCACGGAGTAGCATGGCGACAAGCTCAGCCTATGTCCTCCCCTCCACTGCGCCTTAGCTGCACAGCCTCCCCTGGTCACTCAGGTGGCAGTAGAGCAGTGGAGGTTGCAACCCTCCTTCCCTGAAAGACAGGAACACACTGTGGAATGCCGAATCCTCCTTCTCGGGGCCGGAACCCAGTGCCTCGAGCTTATCTCCCAACTTGGACCACTGGCATCATGAGTGGTAGTGCATCTGATATGCTGTCAGGATGGTCCAGGAAGTTTCTGTGAAGTTTAGATGACATTACTGGCTTACATTCTGCCCCTCACGATATCGCCCTGTCTTCTCCGGATCCAGGTGCATGAAGTCTACTGAGCCAGTGTAGGAGGTCAGGAACTGCAATACAATACCATGAGGAGTAACCTAACGTCAAAGAAAAAAAAAATGAAAATGTAATTAGAAATTCAAGAAGCCAGAACAGGAAGGCATACACTCAAATCGGGGAGGCGGGGGGATTGATGCATCACAAAGCATTACTTTGCACAGAAGTGTTTAGGCTTTTAATGCACGACAGGACAGATTTCTGAGAAACAACTGCAAGTAGTGTTACACAGCACAAGTTAAGGTAACATTCCAGCCGTCAAGCCTCATAGCATTCCACTGGAATGTGCCAGTACTGCGTAGCAGGAGGGGCTGACAAGATGGACTCGAACCCGGTCTGTCACGTAATACAATGCTGATCTAACTGAAGAAGGTGTATGTACCTGGAGTAGCATTACACTTCTTGTATAGGGCAGATGGCTACACTAAATCCAGGGCATTCTCCCCTTAACCGCACACCAACCGGAATGTAAAACTGCGGTCCAAAATATGCTTCCTCACAAAACTTGAGGCTAATCCCCTCAAAGTAAAAGTTAGTTATTGCCATACTGTGTCTAAAAATACACCACCAAGGTTACCGTCTGAATCTGAGCTTTTACTAGCAGTCCTGGAAGCAAGTTACTGAGGCTCCAATTTTGTTCCTCAGTTGCATAGGCGTTGACCATGTCAGACTGATCAACAGACAGACGGACAATTCTCCCATCATTCTTCACCTCTTCAACCAGGCAGTTCAGGTACTGGCCCACCTTCAATTCAACTCCTGCACGTGAGCAAAACAAAAATCAGGAAGGGATCAGCACTAGGTTGAACTGAAAAAAGTTTGGAACTGAGCATGTCATCCTTCCAATTAGCAGTGTTCTACACCATATACTGAATGCTATTTCTGGACTGTAGATATCGTAGCTCTTCACAAAGTTTACAAGCATTGTACTCTTAAGGGGCATGTGTGATGCTGTGATAGTCTCATGCCTTGGGTGCATTTTGAGGCACAAGGTGCAGCCAAGTGCCTTCGACCTCCAAGAGGTGAGGTTACCCAGCATCTCACACACCCTGGAGTGCCTTACTGTAATTATAAAACAGATCCTGTTGAAATAAAAAAAAAAAAAAGTTTTATTATTAAAGCTTTTCTTCAGCATAGATTTAAACTGATGATGTACGGACATAAAAATCGCAGATGGAACATCCCTCCATCCCCCGGCGAGGAGGACTGCTGTGCTGATGAAACATACTCTAGACCATCAGCTTGTAATGTTTTTCATATTCATTTTATAATTTTATATTTGCTGCCATGTTAAAGGGGGATTAAATGTTAATAGCCATGTTGTTCTTGGAAAAAGTGGACCAGTGGGATAGTGCAATACCTTTTACTGGCAACATACAGATGGTGTATATATGTTACAGGACACACTTTCAGGGCCCCACAGGTCCCTTAGTAGAGAGCCTTTGTAAGGCTCTACAATTAAACTAAATCTCACAGTCAACTTAACTGTTTTACAAGTTATTAAATACAAAGGTTTATTTACCAGTAACAGCAGATTGAGAGACTCTCCTCTACACTTAACTGTAAGCCGTCACCATGCAACACAGCATACGATGTTAGATGTCTCAGCGTGGCCTATGTACAGTGCACAGCCCCATACACATCAGTCCCAGATGTCAATAAACTGAGTTCCAGCATTTGCCAACAGAGAAGAACAAGGATTCTATCACAGGCCAATCATAGAGGAGAGGCAGGGATAGCAGCACACTAGAGTCTGCCCATTCAAACAATCTGGCAACTGAAAGGCAGACTGTGTGGACCTGTACGAAGCACAGCAGTCATCCTCGCCAGGGGATGGAGTTGTGTGGCTCGAAGACCTACTATTACAGGTAAGTAACCCCTCCCCCCCATCTTTTTCAAGGATATCTCCTACATAGAGGCACATACACTGGACAAGAACATAGCAGCATAACAACCCCACACAGGAGGCAAGGAACAGGGGAGGAAAGTGTCCCCTAAATTATAAGTCACTAATGGGATTTCAGCCAATCAGCATGCAGAGTCACTGTAAGTCTTATCCTGCGTACAGTGTGCTCTTGGGCGGGAGCGTTAGGTGGGTGTGCTCCACTTCAGTGCCAGGAAGGAGGATGGCAAAGTAAAATAAAAAAAAGAAAAAGAAAACTTTTATCACTTATACCAAACTGGAGTGAATTATAGGAAGTTAATAGGACCTCCGAAGGTTGCGTCTTATGGTATAATAGACTCCTCTTGTGAGGTCTAGGAAGGCAGAACCGCTCAACTTCGCTTCACAGCCCTCTCGCCCAAATCTCATGCTTGGAGTCACTTATACCATAAGAGACACCCCCTCAGAGGGCCTATTAACTTTTATAACAGCAGGCCTTGCAGCACAGCCATGCCAGAACCAGATCTCCTTTGAGAGACCAGATCCAGACCAACGTTTAGTGAATGCATGGCTATTACTCCATTACATGGCCAAACATTGTTCTGATGCTGAAACTGGCCTGTAACAAAGCAGAGAAGTGCCATGCCACTAATGGCAAGTGCCGTAACAGTACCAGGAAGCTCTCTGCCAGAATTCTAATAACACAGTGAAAAGCAGGAGGCTATCCACCTAGAGAGACACTGCTTGGATTCTGGCTTGCCCAGCATATGCAGGTTATATGACACAAAGACCTAAGGGGCCAGTCGGATATGCAGTTCGGATAATAGCGCAATGCCCTGTGGATGTCCAGGCAATGCAGAAGCCCTCCATCCAGATTTGGGACATTCAAAATAACATAGGTAGGCTGATGGACTGGTTCAAAGTGAATTTAAACACCACTTTAAGCAGAAACTTAGGACGAGTCATTGTGGGAGGGCGAAACTCAGAGCCTAAAGCTCATATACCCCCACATGCCAAGGTAACTGCCATTAGAAACAGGGTTTTCTAGGTCAAAACCGAGGTGCCCCAGGAGGCGGCATGCTCAGATGGAGCCCTGGTCAGGAAATACAGAACTAGGTTCAGGTCCCAATGCTGAGGCAGGCTTACAGAATGTAGGGGATTCTGCAGAGAATAACCTTCAAAAACCTACAGAAAACCTCCAGTTTAGCCACAGATGTCCCCTCAATCAGTGCAAGACAGGCAGAGATGGCTAACTGATGCACTTTAACAGAGGAGTTCTGAAGCCCTGACTAGGCATGAAAAGCAGATCCACCAAAAACTGAGGACGGGATCCTGAGTCTTAGATTGACATCAGATGAAACACCACTTCCACTTGTGACTAAGTATGCATTTTAGACAGCTGCCTAGCAGCCAGCAGGACATCTGAAAATCCAGGAGACATGCCAAATCCTGCCAGCTCTATATTCTCAAAAGCCAGGCATGCAGCTGCAGGGACAGAAGGTCTCATACAGCAGCTGGCCCTGAAACATAGACAACAGACCTGAGCTGAGGGGCAGCTAGAAAGAACGGTTATTCATCGCAGCAGTAGATTTTAGAGCATCTCCTCCACTGGGCCACACCTCTGGAACAGTAATCAGTCAACATCAGCACAACTCGAAAACATCTACTAACAGGGTTGCCCAAGATGACTTGCAAGGTTAGTGCCTATATAATCGTAGGTGACCCCATTGCTCCTCAGTTCCCTGTAAGCTTGGAGGGTCTCTTACTGTGAGAACCAGGAGGCCAGACCAGTACTGGGCACACAAGGAGAGGCATGGCACTGGAAATATAACACACATAAGGCACTTATGGACACCTCCAAACAGGGCAGTGGCCAAACCCGCCAGCTGATACCTCAGAAAGGGGGAAGTAGGGTGGATGTGCTGTGGCCCAATGGAAGAGATTCTCTCAAACATCAACTGTTACGGTGAATAACTGTTCCATCCTCATTGAGGACATCTCCTCTTGGACCACACCTTTGGAATGACTCCCAAGCAGTACACAAGGTACCCAGGGCAGATGACCAAATCTGATAGGCTTTGTAACACCACATAACCAATGACGATGTCCAGACAGAAGTACTTAATGAAAGTATGCACAGTGCTCCAAGTGGCAGCAGATATATCTCGGCTGCAAAATCATTTCCGTGAGCAAGAATGGAAGTGGCCATACCACGTGTAGTGCGGCCACACACAGCATCAGAAGTTCCTTACAGTATGTCCCGTATCAAAACTCAATGCAGTCAGTCATCTGGACAGGCACTGTTTAGACAGAGGTGCCCCCTTTCCCAGGGGCAAACAAAACAAAAAGCAGAGAGGACTTTCTGCAGTCCTTAGTGTGATCAACATGGAATCTCAGTGTTCTATGTACATGAGGTGTATGGCGCAGTGCCTCACCTTTGTTAACATGCTCTGGAGAACACACACAAAGGAATATGGTCAGATTAAAATCAGATACCACCTTAGGAAGAAAATGAGAAGTGGTCAGCAGACACCCTGTCTGTGTGGAACATTAAATAAGGCTCATGCATCAGAGCCTGAAGCTTGGAAATCATATAAGCAGAAGTCATGGTAACCAAAAACAGTGTTTTCCATGAAAGGAAATGCATCTCACAGTTTGCAGCAGACTCAAGTGGAGCCAGGGTCAATTTCTCAAGTATGAAACTCAGGTCCTAAGGCAGAACTGGTTTATGGATGAGAAGATGCATGTGCAGAATACCCTTCAAAAAAACGTACAGGACGGACACCTCTAGTTGTGTCACTGTGCGCCCATCAATAAAAGGCATGGAATGCTGAAACAGCAGCTGCGTGCACCTTAATGAATACATGCTAGAGATCGGAGTCGGATAGGGCCAGAAGTTACAGTACTGACAGGACACGCAAATGGGTCCACTAAACAGAAGTATACCATATGAAGAAGCATTTCCATTTCAAAGACTATGTACATCTCGTAGACTTTCTAGCCACCAGCAAGACACCAGTCACCTGGTGGGGGGGGGGGGGAAGAGACACATAACTGACTATGGAGCCAGGTATGCAGATGCAAGGACTGCGGGGCCACATGGACTAGGGACCCCTGAGCCTACGACAGCAGGCCCTGACAAAGAGGAAGCTGAACAGAAGGCTCCACCACCAGATGCTGCAGAAGTGGAACCTAAATCTGGCAAGGCCAGAAGGGAGCCACTAATATGGTGGCATGCTCCCATCGCAGTTTGAGCAGAACCCTCTGAATGAGAGGGACCAGAGAAGGCATAAAGGAACCTCCCTTTCCAAGACAGGAACAATGTGTCTCACTCAAAAACTCTATGCCTTGCAGCACAGAAAAACAAGGCAGTTTTGCACCATGTGGGGACACAAAAAAGGTCCAGCTCTGGGTGAACCCATCTCAAACAGATCGTTTACCACAGAGGTCAGCAGTTCCCATTCATGCCCCAGGGAGCGAGACCTACTTAGCCAGTCTGAAGACATTTTGGACACCTGGGAGAAACATGGTCGGTAGTTGAAGACTGTGACATCGGCCAGGTACCACACTCTCTTCCTTTACCTGCAAAGTGGAGAACAGCGAGTGCCCCTTTGCTTGTTTATGTAGAGCATGACATTGACATTATCTGTTTTAATCAGCAAGGGACTAGGGCCGAGTTATTTATTTGAAAAGTTTCGCCAGGAAAGGCATGCTGAGCTACAATAGCTCATTTTCAGATGCATCCTGGGAGGAAAGGGAAAGAGGGTGCAGCAATATAAATTAACATACAGCAGATACAGTAGAGTTACTCCTAAGAAGCCAGGACAGCAAGTGCAACAGCCCACATCTCCAGGATACTGACATGGAGATCAGAGTCTAGATCAGTCCAGGACCTTTGGGTTTGAAAGGATCCAACACAGGCACCACAGCCAGACCCAGAGATATCCATTATCAGGATCTGCATAGGAGTCTGTGAAACTAATGGAACACCCTGTAACAAGTTCAGTCGGTCTATCCACCATACTAGAGCAAGGCGGGGAAAGGAAGTGATGAGAACCATTTGCTCCAGGTCCTCTGTCAGCTGATCCCATCGTACCCAGAGAGTCCACTGCTGTATGCACATGTGGAGATGGGCAAAGAGAACCATAACGATGGCAGCAGACATCAGTCCAAGGAGAAGTAACATCATCATCCGAGTGAACAAATAATGAAGCCCGTGTATCGCCTGAGCAACAATAGACTCTGCCCTACCTGCAGGCAGTAAAGTACTGTCCAGAGCGTGTCTAGCACTGTACCTATACACTGGAGGCACCAACGAGGAACTAACACTGATTTCAGAATGTTTATTGTAACACCCAGTTCCTCGCACAACAGTCTTGTTCTGGACAATGTGTACCCTGGACGGGGCCTTCAGGAACCAATTGTCCAGATACAGCAAGACAAAGTTCTTTCCTCCGGAGGACTGGTGCCACAACCTCTAAGTATTTGGTAAATACTGTACCTGTGGTGCTGAGGATGAGCCAAAAGGCAAAACTCGGAACCGATAATGCCTGCTCTCCAGCATAAATGGAGGAACTGCCTGTGGCACTAATGAATTTTGATATGAAGGTGTGCGTCTTTCGATGTCCAGGGCAGAAAGCCATTCCCCTTTTGAAGAAGGTGGATGAGAGCCTGAAGAGACACCATTTGAAACTCTGTATTCAATCAACATGTTTATGTCTCTTAGGTCCAGTATAAGATGCAGATCTCCTGTCCACTTGGGACCCAGGAAGTATCTGGAATAGAACCCTTCGTTTCTTTCTTCAAAAGGAACGGGTTCAATAGCTCACCTGTGCATGAGTGACTGATCCTCCTCTGGCAGGAGGGACATATAAAACACAGGGAATAATGAGAAAGAACTAGAAGGATAGACAGCAACTCCAGAGCATGCCCCTTTTCCACTATTTCCAGGATCCACTCATCTGTTGTGATCTTTCACCACCACCCACAGAGGCAACAGTAGAGGGGGAGGAACAGGGGAGTCAGAAGGTACCGAGGGGTGCAGGGACGCAACCTTATCTGATACCTTTGGGTCTTTGCATGGACACCAAAAGGGAGGGAGCCCGGGAGGGATGGCCACCATGGGCCACAGGCCTGCAAAATGAGCCCCTACTTTGCCCTTCTGGTGGGTTGAGGTGTCAGAGATTTGAGTGACCTTAAAGTCACCCTGGGGGACTGAAGCTCATGCACAGCATTTTCACCACCACTCCCAAATAGCCTGGAGCCTCTAAAGAGGAATTTAGCAAAATCAGTCATACATCTGCAGTAAATCAGCTATTATAAGCCAGGAATATCTCCAAAAGCATATGCCAGAGGCAGCAGCATCATATGCAGAGCGTAACAGATGCCTTCCAGTATTCACACCAGCTGAGACAGGTTTAAGCAAGTCAGTCTTGGCAGGACCATCACAGAAAGCCTGAATGGTAACCACAAGCAGTTCTGATATTTAATAATGTATGCCTGGTAGTTGGCAATTCTTAGGCCTAAGGATGCGAAGGCATAAGTTCTTTTGCCTGTAACATCCAGTCTTCTGGATTCTTTGTCAGGAGACAAAGTACTCATGTGTCTAAGGGCTCTACAGTGGTCATGGGTGGCCATGATAACCACTGAATCAGTTTCAGGCTGAGAAGCACAACAAGGCTTGTACCATTTATCAACCTTCCTGGGCACTGCGGGCAAGGAATTAGGCCTATGCTAGGTAGGAAAGGTAGCATCCTTCAAGGCAGGATATACAGTAGGAACTTTGATGGAGGGCGCAATGGGAACCTCCAAAAACTCCATTAAGTTTTTCTTACTGGAGTCTTCCTCCACAGCATCAAGCAGCATGATATTCTGGACTTGTCTGAGTAAAGCCAGAAAAGAGAGCTCTTCAGAAGGACACCTGGGAGTACACACAACAAAGTCCTCACTGCATGAGGACAGGATAGAGCTGGAAGGCATACACACCTCATAGGGATTATTATCCCTTTATTCATCCTCCAAATCCTCCTCCATATTAAGGAGATCAGAATTATATTCAACCTAGTCATCTGTAATGATGACAGAAGCAGCTGAAAGAGTTAGAGAATGAGGAGGTGGCTGCGATGGAGGAATAAAAGGTGTGCTACTGGATCCTGTTGATGACCGTGCCAACAGGGGAGGACAGTCATTATGGTCAGTGGAAGCGATGGCAACAGGCATCTAAATATTCAGAGAATGATGCCAGCATGGCCTGGGCATCAACAGCACCCTGTAAATGACCTTGGACAACCAACGTTGAGGGGGTGGAACCGGACGACAGGGCTCCATACCATCCGTAGTAAGTACAGCAGCACCACAGTCAGACCCCAACCTTGATGTCTTATTAATGAGCGGGGGTCTGTAGTCATTGAAGCGAATGAAAATGACATGGACTTACCTTCCTTCAATGGAGACCTCAACCTTACCCACAAAGCAGGAGCTTTATCCTTATGCTTGTGGCGATGGCAAGAAGACAACTTTGGTGACGACTTTTCCCTTGTCTTTGTCCTTAATCCTAGAAGACTGTAGTGGCAACAGCATCACCAAGCGTCGGTAAGTTCCCCTTCTGGAGGTAGTCGAGCAAGGAGGAGAAGCCAGCTTGGAATCCTCAGCCTTAGCGGCAGCTTCTATGACACTGATCGCGATGACTCTTTTGGAGTCTTTTTTGGTCTGGTTGAATCCCAGGCAGATCTCACAGGCCCAGACACTGTGGGACACACCCAAACAGCAAATACAAACCGTGTGAGAGTTGTCCTTGTAGATCTTGAAGCCACAAGTCAAAAACCTAAATAAAAAGGTTCTTTCAATGGTGGTATAAGAGGACGGCGTCAATATATTAAAGGAAAGTAGTAAAAAAATAAGAGTTAATAAAACGATGGCACTGTTTCTCTGCAGGTCCGACGAGCAGTCAACAGCAGAAGAAAGAACTGATGAGCAAAGGTGTGGCCAACAGAGGAGACTTCCTCGATGAAGGCCAGAGGTTCTACTACCAAGAGTCACAGCATCAGGAAAAGGATTAATCAGGCCCACAAAGGGGCCACCATAATTATGGTGGTTAACTTGTTCCAGAGTCTGACCAGGACCCACTGAATAACTGGAATTAGGGAGAAGGCATAAAGGATACATTCCTTCAAGCAGATGGGCAACACATCTTGCCAGAAAAACTCTAGGGCCAGTAGCGAGCGAGCAAAAACAATGCACATTGTAATGTTAAATGAAAATATGAACAGTGCTCCATGTGGCTGCAGCATACATGCTGGCGGCAGGGACATTTTTGAAATAAGCAACAGAAGTGGCCATACACCTTGCGGAGTGACCACAAACGGCACCAGAAATTCCGTAATGTACTTCCTATGATAGAATATAATACAATGTGCCAGCCATTTGGGCAGGCATTGTTTGGATACAGGAGCACCCTCTTTCCCAGGGTGAACAAAACAAAAAGTCGAGAGGACTTTCTGCAGCCCTTCATGCGATCAGTACAGCATCTCAGTGTTCTATGTACATCTAAAAGTATAGAGCAGGGACTCACCCTGGTTGACATGCTCGGAAGATGTAGCATTTCATTCAGTGTAAATTCTGATACCACCTTCAGGAGAAATGAGGATTCTTACCTAAAGAGACTCTGGTCTTTCTGGAAAATCAAATAAGGAGGATCATACATTAGAGCCTGAAGCGCAGAAATCCTCGGAGAAGAGGTCACAGCAACAGATAACGTTTTCCATGACCGGAAATGTAAGCCACAACTTGTGGCTGGCTCAAAAGGAGCCAACACCAATTTCGTAAGGTGGGACTGGATTACAGATAGGAGGTTTAGTTTGAAGAATACCTCTCAGAAATGTACAGGACACCTCTAATTAGGCAACCATACGATGATCAACAGGAGCATGGAAAGCTAATATAAATGGCCAAAAGCATCTTAACAGAGGAATACTGCAGGCCAGAGTCAGACAGGGAAAAGTACGGTTACGTAAGAACTTAACCGTAACAGTAGATCCTCGAGAGAGGTTCCTGCAGTAGGTCATAACATGAAGGACTGCACCCTCTGGCATCAGGACTGCACGGCAAACGTTTGCTAGCAATGTCTGGTGGGGGACCGCCCACCCGACATCACATGACTGACGTCAGCATGATCCTTTAAGTGGGCGGTCCCCACGCCCGCCTTCCAGTTCTCCCGCCAGAGACCCAAGAGAGTGCGACAGGAGAAAAGGATATAGTCCCTGGAGCCCAATCCAGACAGGCCTGCAAGAGCAAACAGAAGACTAGGGGAAGGAGGGAGGGAAAAAGATAACCTACTGCAGAAACCTCTCTCGAAGATCTACTGTTACAGTAACTTCCTACGTAACTGTACTATCTTACTTCGAAAGGGTTCCTGCAGTAGGTCATAACATGTGGGACTGAGTCCCAAGCAGTCAACTGAGCAGGACAAACTGAAGAGCATGAGGAAGGAAGGTCTGCAGACAGACCAGAGCAGGTCTATGACAGAAGGCCCTGAAGGACGAGTAGGCCAAAACTCGCCCTACGCCTAGAGGCAATGTCCAGACCATAATGTTTAGTGAAGGTGTGGACTGAACTCCAAGTTACAGCAGCACAAATCTGTGCTGCGTACACATTCCTGGAAAAGGCAGCAGAGGCATCCACACCTCTGGTGGAATAACCTTTGACCTCTCCTGGAAGAGGCTTGCCGTACTTCTGGTAACAGAAATGAATGCAGTTAGCCAATCATTTGGATAAGCACTGCTTAGAGACTGCCGACCCCAGAGTCTTGGGGGCGAAGGAAACAAAAAGCTGGTCATCTTTTCGGACGTCCTTAGTCATACTAATGTAGTAGCACAATATCCTGCATCTAAAGTGTGCATAAGCGCCTCGCTCCTATTAGCATAAGCCGGATAACAGACTGGCAGTTCAACGGTTTGATTCAGAGTGAACTCACAAACCACCTTTGGAAGAATCCTAGGATTTGTACGTACAGCCACCAGGTCTCTATGGAAAAATCAGATAAGGCTCCTTACACATCAGGGCCTGAAGTTCAGAGATCCTTTGAGCAGAAGTAATGGAAACTAAAAAGAGTGCCTTCCAAGACAGATAGCGCATCTCACAGCTTACTGTTGGTTCAAAGGGAGGTAAAGTAAGCGTTTCCAAAATAAAATTCAAATACCAAGGAGGGGGGGGGTTACGATAATGAATTTCAGATGGAGGATCCCTCTCAGAAATGTTTTGGATACAACTGAGCAATAGTCTTCCCATCCACCAGAGAGTGGTAGGCAGAGATGGCAGATAGGTGGACCTTTAACGAACAGTAACAGAGTCTGGAATCAGACAGGGGCAAGAGGTACTCCATCACCTGGGGCACTGGGCAAGAAAGAGGGTCCCGCCCTTTTGAGGATGCCCAAATGGAAAGCTGGTTCCATTTCATAATATAAGTAGTTCTAGTGGAAGGCTTTCTGGCCTCCATCAGAACTTAGGCGACCCTGTCGGAGACTCCAAAATGGTTCGCGATTATGTCTGAAGGAACCACGCATGGAGGTGTAGGGACCTGAGGCCCAGATGCACCAGTCTGCCCTGATCCTGCGTCAACAGATCGTAACAAAGAGGCAGAGGTACTGGGGGTTCCACAGCCAACTGCTGTAGGAATGGGAACCAAATCTGCCTGGGCCAGAGGGGGGCGATCAGCAACAGTTGTGCCCTCTCTGCCCGAAGTTTCAGCAGAACCTTCTGCAGAATGGGAAAGGGAGGGAAGGTGTACAAGTATCTCCCTGTCCAACAGAGAGAGAACGAATCTAGCCAGATAACACCAGGCTCTTGAACGATTGAGCAAAGCTTGGGAAGTTTTGCGTTGGATGGGGAGGCGAACAGGTCTACCTCTGGACACCCTCAGCCACGGAACAGATTTTCTGCCACTTCCTGGTGTAGTTCCCATTCGTGAGCTAGGGCTAAGGTACAGCTGAGGCTGTCCGCCAGAACACTATTAATGCCTGGAATGTGCATGGCCGTGAGATGAAGACCATGCTGGACTGCCCAGTACCAGAACTGCATCGCCTCCCTGCATAGGGGATATGATCGGGTGCCTCCTTGCTTGCTGATGTACCAGACCATGTACATATTGTCTGTCTATACCAACAGTGTTCCCGCTGTCAGAAGGGACTGGAAGGCCTGAAGGGCATACAGGATTGCCCTCATCTCCAGAATGTTTATGTGGAGCGAGGATTCCAACTGGGACCATTTCCCCAGGGGTTGGTGGTCCACCAGGTGAGCTCCCCAACCCAGACCCGATGCATCTATGGTGAGGGTCCACGAGGGCAGGGAGGGCCTGAACGGTGTCCCCAGGGACATGTTCAGAGGGTCCTGCCACCACGAAAGGTCCTTCTTGAGTGCACTGAACACCAGAATAGGATGATCCAGGTCATCTGTACCCTGATCCCACTAGATCTGTAAGGTCCACTGGGTGATCCTCATATGCAGCCTGGCCAGACGTATGGTCAGAATGGCTGCGGTCATCAAGCCGTGGAGGCATAAAAACACCCTGGCTTGGCCTGCTCCTACAAAGTATCCGCTCTGTCTGACGGGAAGAAGGCCTTGCCCTGGACCGTGTCCAGTACCACCCCAATGACTTGGAGACGATTGGATGGGACCAGAGACAACTTGGGGTAACTGACAGTAATACTCAGTCATGCAAAAGGGTCCAAGGTGGAGGACAGGGAATCCTCCAGGCTGCTCCTGGACGGGGCTGCTATGAGCCAATCATCCAGGTACAGGAACACAAATTCCCTGGCAATGAACTGCCACTGCCACCACTGCTAGGCACTTGAAGACTCTGGGTGCAGAGGAAAGGCCGAAGGGGAGGGCTTTGAACTGGTAGTGCTTCCCTCAGAAGGAAAAGCCCAGGAAGCAGCGGTGGCCCAGGAAAACTGGGATGTGCAGGTACGCGTCCTGCATATCCAGTGCACAGAGCCAATGATCTGTTTGGAGCAAGGGCAGGAGTCCCTGGAGAGTCAACATGGGGAACCTTTCGTACTCTACATAAAGGTTCAGCTGGCTGAGGTCCAAGATGGGCCTGAAAATCACCCGTCTTTTTGGGAACGAGGAAGAAATGGGAGTAATACCCTTTTCCCCTCTGTGCCCAGGGAACTGGCTCTATCGTGAATTTTTGGAGTAGAGTCTGGATCTCGTTCCTCACCAGTGTTGTGGTCTGAGGGATAATGAGATCGTCTTGGAGGAGAGTCTGGAGGTTTCTCCAGAAACCCGATGGTGTGCCCTCTTGTTATGAGCTGAATGACCCAGCAATCCGAAGTGATGCCCTGCCACTTTGCTAGGTGGAGGGCAAATCTCCCCCCACTGGCTCCGCAATGCTTGGAGGTAGAGGCGGAGAGGGGCTGAAGAAGGACTCAGGAGGTGGCGGAACGGGCAAAGAAGGCACCGCCTGTGGCTCACTGGGTCTTGGAGTCAAGGGTAGAGGCAACGGCAGGTCCCAATGCTCTTTTGGTTTGCCGCCTGTTAAAAGGCTGTTTGCCTTGGCGCTTTTGTTGGCGCCAAAAGGGCTGCTTAGGCTTGAAGCCCACCTTGTACATGGATTTAACTGATCTCAGGGCCTGCCCGCTGTCCTGGAGGACCGTGATGATGTCTTTGGTATCGCCTCCAAAGAGGACGGAGCCTTGGAAGGAGGCGTCCTGTATGGCTGCCTGAACATCCTGGGAGAGCCCAGAACTACGGAGCCAAGCATAGCACCTGAGGCAGACTGCTGTTGCCGAAAAGCGAGCCATGGTATCTACAGAGTCACAGGTAGCTCTCAATGCATGCCTACAAGAGATCTTAGACAGCCTCAGGGCCTTGGTAAGCTCAGAGTCCTACACAGTTTCCAGCCTAGCTTCGAGCTGAGCCATGGTAGCTTTTTGGTATGAAATCATATGTGCTACATAGTTCAAGGAATGCAAAGCACATGTAGAGGAGGAGTAGATCTTACACTCTAACTGATTCACCTGCCTCAACTCCTTGTTAGGAGGGGAGGTACTCATATGTTTAGGTTTGGCAGTACAGTTGTGAGCAATGGCAATCACGATGGAGTCTGCCTTGGGGTGAGAGCATAGATAAGGAGCACTCTCAGGAGAATGGTAGGTCTGGTCTGCCTTCTTGGGGATGGCCAGGATGGAATGAGGCATCTGCCAGAAAGGAAGTTAGATCCTCATGGGGGTCCGTCCACGGGGCGAGAGGAGACTCAGAATGGGTGATGCCTCTGCTAAATCCAAGTGCTCTGCTAGGCGCTTGCATTTCGTGTCTTGCTCCTCTGCATTCCAACCATTAGTTGTTGGAGGATGCGGAGGAGTTCGGTGAAGGAGGGGTCTTTGGGAGGAGATTTGGGAGACTCCTTATCCTTGGAACCGTAGCTCCCTAAAGGTTTCCAGAGGACAAGTCGGAGGAGTCAGCCTCAGAGTTCGAGGTTTCCCCCATCAGAGGTCTTAGGCTTGGTCAGAGTGATCTCTGGAGTAGCGCTCCCAGAAATATGCACCATGGGGGAACGGCCCAACCTATGTGAACTCACGGGAGACAAGGAGTGTGGTGTGGGGGTCGACACCAGGGCTGGCATTCTCTTGTCTAAATCCACCACCAACTGGGATCTAGCCTCCTGCCACCAGGTCTGGAACATGGCCTGGAGGTCCTGCTGAGGTTGAGGTGGAGGCTGGAAATACTGGTAACCCGCCCCGGATAATGAGGGGAGAGGGTAACCTGGGACCTGAAAAAGGGGGGCCATAGTGCAGTGCCTGATATCCAGGGTAAAAACCATGGGGGAAAGGAGCCGAAATTGGGCCTGGCATCAGCACGCCCGGGTAATGTGAATAGCCCAAGGGCGGACCATGGGGAATACCCTGATGGTCTAAGTGGGTCCCAAGGGGCCTCAAAGGAGGTGAAGCAGAGGGACCTGGCAAGTTATCCGGCATCAGGAGTCCCAACATCAGGATATCTGGAGTCTGGGCCGGCGCCGGAATGCCTGGCGTCCAGTTTTCAGGCGTCGGGAAAGATGGCATCAGACACAGGAGGCCTGACGGAGGCTCCAATGGGAGGTGGCCCAAGGAGTCATACAGGGCACCTGAGGTCAGAGGCCCAGAGCCCGGTGGAGGGACCCCTGGTGTCAGGGTTGTGGAAGGGCCTGAAAGGATAGGAAGGTCCCTGGGAGACGGTGGAGGAACCGACTCCAACGTAAGAGCCCTGGGAGGGTCATCCATGGGGTTCTGGTGGGTTACCAGCACTAGAGTGGGTGAAGAAAAGACCACATCCAGGGGACCAGCTTCCCCCTCCGTCCAGGGTAGAGGGTCGGGCAGAGGAGGTTTCCACCAGCAAAGGTGGAGGGGAAGGCTCCCGGTCAGGGGAAACCTGACGGGGGGGGGGTCTGGCCTTGGGAGGTCAGCAAGCTCAGATGGACGTCAGGTGGGTCGGCTTCAGCCCCGCTGGGCGAGCTTCGACCGGGTGGAAACCAGAGTTCCCTGCGTCCAACCTATCAGTCAGTGGAGAAGAAGCCAGGCGGGCAGGGGAGGAGCCCTCAACCGGCTTACTGGCTGATGTTGGGCAGGTTCCCTCTGGGACAGAACCTGACTTACCGAGGACCAGGCGGGCTCCAGAAGAACCAGAGTCCAGCTTACCGGAGGTCCCAGTGGGTGGCTTATCGGTCAAGGATACCTGCTTGGAGCCCATCTTAATGGGCTTAAGAGAAGAAGTGCTACCAGGAGAACCAAACAACGAGGCTTGGACAGTCACCAAGGGAGGTGGCAGAATGGTTTTGTCTGCAGGCTTGAGCCTGGCGGCCTTACATGTCGACAGCCACTCTCAGTCCTCGAGGAGCTCTCGCTCCCGGTGCTTCTCTTTGTCCTTCTTTTTGTGCTCCAAGGAAGGGGAAGAAGCGGAGTCCCTCAGCTTCTGCATCTCTTGCTCTAAGGTGGCCATCCTGGACTACAAAAGATCGTCTTCTAGGGTCTGCTGCCTGCATTTGTGTGTGGCCCGATTGAAGGGCTTGCAATCCGGGCAGGCCTCAATGTCGTGGGCCAGGCCTAGGCAGAAGAGGCAAAGCTTATAGCAGTCTTTGTGAGGGATCCGAGCGCTACACTTCTCACACTTCTTGGTCTTCAGAGTATTTGGAGAAGACATAAAATAAAGAACGAACTATAATAGAAGAAAAGAAAGAAATACATAGCAAAATGGCGATCGATTGGAGCAACGTTCACCGTGAGGTCCTTGTGCAGGTCAATGGCAGGAAAGAACTAGAAGGCGGGCGTGGGGACCGCCCACTTATAGGATCATGCTGACGTCAGTCACGTGACATCAGGTGGGCAGTCCCCTGCCAGACATTGCTAGCAAAAGTTTGCCATGCGATCCTGATACCAGAAGGCGCAGTCCTACATGTTATGACCTATTGCAGGAACCCTCTCGAAGTAAGACCTAAGTATTCCAAGCAGCACACGAAAATGTCTTGTGCCACCAGAGAACAGGCAGGGTGCAGTTCAGGGGCTGCTAATCTCAAACAGACACACCAATGTCACAAAAAGAACTGCACTCCACAGCCAATGGTGCTAATGCAGATTTAACATTTATTATGTACACTTAAAAAAAAAAACCATTGTGGAATGCAACTCCAACCAGAAGCCCTAGCGCTTTGATCAAGTAGACCTTCTTCAGACGGCATAATAAGTGTTAAATCTGCATTAGCACTATCGGCTGTGGAGTACAGTTCTTTTTTGGGACGTAAGCAAATATTCCAGCACTGAATGCACAGGTCATGTAAAAGGATCCATATTCCAGGAAGTAGACCACAAAAGTGAAGTGTTTCCACTTCATTGAATAAGTATGTCTGGTAGAAGACTGTCTACCACAAGCAAGACATCAGCAACCTTAGGGAATACACCCAAAACGAGCACTGGCTATGTTTTCAGGAGCCATGCATGCAGGTGCAGGGACTTCAGGTCCAGATGGACCAGTGAACCCTTGCCCTGTGACAACAGACCCCGACACAGAAGCAGAAGGATAGGATGCCCCACTGCCAGATGCTGAAGGAGTGGAAACCATGTTTTGCAAGGACAGAATGCAGCAAGAAGGAGGAGAGTGGCACTCTCCACCTACAGCTTGGGAAGAACCCCTGTACTAGAGAAATTAGGGGAAAATGTGTATAGGAATTTCCCTTTCTAAGGGAGGGACAACGCGTCTTGTCAAAAAAATCCAGACCCTGGAGTGAGTGAGCAGAAACGCAACAGTTTTGCGTTGTGTGGGGATGCAAAAAAGGTCCAGCTCTGGTTGACTCAGTCTTGAAAAGAGGTAGTTTACCATGGAGATCAGCAGTTCCCATTCATGAACCATGGACTCCACCTTGGTCCAGGACACCTGTATCTGGAGAGGACCGAGATGAGCACCAGAGGAATCCATTGTGAGAATCTGTACAGGAAATGATACAAGGAAAGGAATGCCCTTCAGTAGGCTGTCGCGATCCAGCCACCATAACAATGCTCTGCAAAGTGGAGACGTGACAAGAACCATGTTCTCCAGCTCATCCGTCAACTGATCCCAGTGGACCTTGAGTTATCCACGGAGGTATCCTCATATGAAGTCGTGTCAATGTGGCTGCAGCCATGAGGCCCAGGAGACTAACACTGTTCTTGCAGTAATGTAGTGATTCCTGTGTACGAAGTGTGCCTAAGCAATCAAGAGTGTCTCCCATCTTGTGGCAGGAAGGCACATCCCTTACAGTGTCCAGGACTGCCCCATGTACTGCAGTCTCCAGCACAGAGTCAACACGGACTTTGGACACATTCACTGTGATCCCAAAATCGTGGAACAACTGGTATGTCTGAGATATGGTGTGAAACAGAGCCTCTCTAGAGCTGGCCTTCAGGAGCCAATTGTCCAGATGGAGAAAACATACAGGCCTTCTCCAAGGGGCTGCCACAGCTACTGCCAAGCATTTTGTAAAGACCCATGGTGCAAAGCACATGCCAAAGGGCAATACTTTGAACTGATAATGCCTGCCCTCCAGCATAAAGAGGCAGAACCGTCTGAGATTTCACAAGCTTGATATGAAGGTATGCATTCTTCATGTCCAGAGTCAGACCCCCACGGAGTCTGTTTTTGGTTCGTTAGCATAATAAGGCTTAGCAGATAGGGCAGGATACTGCTCATCAGTCTTGCTAGGGACTGCAGGCAGTAAGTTAGGGCTGTACCATGTAGCAAAGGTAGCATCCTCAAATGCAGGATATATAGGTGAGATTATAATGGAGGGAGTGCAGCGCACCTCCAAAAACTCCATAAGATTCATCTTGGTGGACTCTTCCTCTTCTACCACAAAGCCCATGGCAGATTGCATTTTCTGCATCATGGCCTGGAAAGAGCAGTCCTCAGGAGGAGACCTCCGGGAATAGCTTGATCCTCACTACAGGATGAGAGAGTAGAGCTAGACGGTACGTTTTACTCCACAAACTGCTCTTAACCCTCATCTTCTTCCTTTAAATCCATCTCTAAGTCAATGTGGTCAGGATTGTACTTCATTTCGTCATTAGGAATGATGATGGCAGCCACAGAATGGTCTGGAAACGCAAGCGTTGGATCAGAGGCAGGAATCTGCAGTGTGTGTGTACGATGGAAGCCATCAACAGGGGCTGTGAAACAGAAGACCCTGAGAGCGGAAGAACTGCCTGCACTGCCAACCCTGGCAGAATGCATTGAATCATCTCAGAGAACGACGCTAGCACAGCCTGGGAGTTGACGGTGCCCTGAAAAGGGACCGGGACTACCTGTGTCAATGGGCAGCAGCTCAAAGAAGATGGCATCACATTGTCCATAGTAGGTACAGCAGTTCCTGAGCCAAGCCTCAACCTTGGTGATTCAATGGTCGGGGGGGGGGGGGCTTGCATCTATGCTCGGGAGCGGGTGTTGACAAGGATGCACCTTTTCTCAATGGTGACCTAGACCTTGCTGGTGAAGCAGACTTGTCCTGGTTTCAGGGTCTGTGCTTATGATTGGACAGGGAGGAGGCCTACCACATCACCCTTTCTTTATTCTTATCCTTAAATGACCTTTCCTCAGTCGATGAGGAGGAAGAGGCAGATTTTGATCCCTTATCCTTCTCTATGGCTTTTAACACTTTTAAGGCAAGGGAAATTTTCTAGAGTGTTCTTACGGTATCACCTTGTAGCCTGGCTGAAACTCTGGCAAGCCTAATAGGCACTCAAGTTGTGAGACAGGCTCAAACAGCACATGCTAACAGCAGGTGTATCTTCCTTTAATTGTATAATCGTATATTACAAAATCTGAATAAAGGTTCTTTCGAGTTCAGCAACATACAGAGACAACTACAGTAAACTGAGAAAACCCAAAAAGTAACAAATGGCAATGGCTTGTTTGACAAGGTTTCCTTCAGCAGGTCAAACTATGATGATCAACAGCAGAAGAAAGTACTAAGGAGAGATGGGGCCTCCCACGGTACATAACGTGTTGACGCTGCACATCATTATATGGGCTAGTAAACAGTTTCCATGTGGTCCTGACGCTGATGGCTTACATTTCCAAAGGTGTGGCCTAATGGAGGAGATATGCCAAATGTTCATGTTAACATTTATAACTGCCTTACTTGTCCTAAATGATGTATTTATTACTGTATGTCATTGCTGCTAATCGTTTTATGTCAGGTGTGACTGAAAAAGAGCTGTGCCTAGTTCACCTCCTGGTGAAAACTAAAAAAAAAAAAAAAAAAAAAAATGAAAATGAAATCCTTGAAGATCATGGTAACTGCTATTACAACCACATCAAAATTCTATGCTGTAATTATGGTGATGCACGCCATCCTGGTGGGCCCAGAGTGTAGTGCCTCCTTATTGCCACGCTAAAAAGCCAAGTAATCATTATCTAAAGTCAGAACATAAAACATTTATTTCTCACCTCTATTCGCCGACTTGATATAGTCTTGTGCTTTTTGACGAGGCAGAAAAGCTTTAGCACCACTGACGCCAATATCAATCAAATACCCATGATCCTCCACACTGGCCACACACCCAGACAGTAGCTGTAATACAAAGTCGGAATCAGATAGCATGCCAAAACCCAGCAACCTAAAAGCAACTAACAGAGAGGCTCACGATGCAAGTGTGGCACACATAGGGATGTCACAATTTTAAGTTTCAAGTGTTGCAATGGTTGTGTAACTCTGCTGCAAAACATTAATTACTACAATCATTTGTAGGGAGTAGAGACTATAACCAAATGGTGACATGTAATTTTCAGAGCTCTGCATCAATGGAATTAATAAGTGCTGAAATTGATGTTTTTTCTGTATTTATGTACCAGCTATAATCAGACCTCATTAAAGTGGAGTCTGCAGATACCAAATTTGGTACCTCAGTCATACGTTAGCTGAAATGGGCCGCATCAAACTGGCTGATGGAGAAAGGAGAGAGTGGGCGTAAGGAGGGAATGGAAAAAGCGGTTTCAGAAGATAAATTAGGCTTACCAACCTGGTCTTGTTAAAGGCCATACAAACTATCAAATCGGATGCTGGATGACCACTCACAGAAAATTTACTTTATTGTAGACTCTAAGGCCATGGTGGTGCAGGATAAGGTTAACGCAGCAGTGAGTGCAGCAGTGACAGTAGGACTTACAGTGGGCCAGGCCTCCTAGGGTCTCAGACCTGACAAAATATCTGAGTGATTTGAGGGGGGTCTCGAAGCAAGGCCCTTACTTCATATGTTTGTTTTCTCTTACCATGAATTCAATAGGGCAGTATGACCCTTAGTTTCTGTGTCCTCAATTTCCTACAGTATCTTCAAGATTTTTGCCTGTGTTTGACTTATTATTGAGAAAACTGGATATTATGAAAAGGTAAATTTCACACTATAAAAGGGGGACAAAATAGTCCATGCATCTATTTATAATTATGACCCTTACAGACCAGGCAGTTTTTTCTGCACACTTTATGCACTGTGAGAGAGAGACCTTACTAGTTATTTGTTATGCTTCTAATGTTGGCAAACAATTGTGACTATATGATGGGTTGGAGGGAGGATGGATCTGGAATTACGGTCATACTAAAACAGGATACAATGCTAAAGCCGTGGATGTGAGACAGCTGAGATGGTGTATCACTGTATAGCACGGTACATCACTCTGCACAATAACTATGATATTGATTTCTACAATGATTAGTTATCAGTGGGAACTACTGTGATATACAGTATTGTCATATTGCATTGTAATGACATGCCTAGCCACAGCCTCAGTATTAGGCTCAGTTACAACACTGAAATGCTTATGGTTCACTTAAAACTCTTCCACTGGCAAGCCCGTCGACGCAGTGGTAGTGCTACTGCTCGTGAAGTCGGCAACCCATGGGGTGGGGACAAACCATGAAAACTGTGAAAGAAAAATAGTGCAAATTCCATAAACTCCTCATTTTGCATTTAGTTCTGAAAGTTTTTTTTTTTTTTTTTAAACATTAAAAAATGTTATTGATACACACACATATTGATATATATCTCTAGATATATAGAAAAATACAGATGTCTATATATAGATACCATCTTTCTCTCTATATATAACTATATTTATACAATAGGAGTGAGCAGACAACTCATGAGATAAAAACATGTATTCTCACTGCAGTGCAATATCTCACTGTGGTGACATCACCACAGTGAGATATCTCACTGTTGAGACATCACATCAAAAAAAAAAAAAAAACCAGTAAAAAAAATAAACTCCTGTTGTATAAACCGGATACATGATGTGCACTCGTGTGATATGAAAAATAATTTCACTCCTGCAGAGTGACCTCTGGATACTCTCACTTGTGAATATCCAGAGGTCACTCTAAAGAAGTTAAAATATTTTCCATATCACACTCATGCCACCATATATCCCCTGTATCTCTCTCTCTCTCTCTCTCTATCTACACACATCTCTATATAATATACACACACACACACACACACACACAGTATATATATATATATATATATATATATATATATATATATATATATATATATATATATATATATATAGGATATGACATGGCCTGAGTGAAGATATATATTTATCTTCATGAGAGGCCAATGATATATCTCACCGGTGGCGGCCAATGAAAGTAGATATCTTGATGATCATTAGCCTCGAGTGAAGATAACATGATATCTTCACTCAGGCCATGTCATGTTCGGTTTATACAACATGTGTTTGGGCCAGATTGTAATGGAAACTCTACCTGAACACAGTCTAAAACACCCCTCCCCCCAACACAGAACACAAAAGATGATATGTTATATAAAATTAAAAAATTTAATGATAGATTCTGACAGTTTAAAATGATGTGGATAATGTTATCTGGTTGATCCTGCCATTATTATATAAAAATGTAATTTAAGCACTTATCTGGTTGATCCTGCTACTGTAATATTCAGGCAAGAATCAAACTGTAGCGGCTGTTCATATTACTTTTGTTTTCCTTAAAAATAGCGTGACGAGGAGCAGGAAGATTGAACAACTAGGACATTACAGTAGTGTACATAAAGAGGTCTGTAGCCATTTAGTTAAAAAACCAACTCTGCAGTTCATGCTTTTCTTGAAGCTGCGGACTGTATTCAAGAGAGAGAGAGCTGCTAGAGAAGCAGGAGGGCGCAGACGAGATAAAGTTGCTACAGCAACGAACGCTGGTGTTGCAGCAGTTGTGAAGCGCCGATTTGCGCCTCTGTCTCTCTTCCTCGATACAGTCGGCAGCTTCAAGAATAGAAATGCAGAAGTGCAGAGTTTTTTTTTTAATAAATGTGTAGAGACCGTTAGTGTGAACTACTGTGATGTCCTAGTTCATCAATCTTCCTACCGCTTGCTCACGCTATTTTTAAGGGGAAACATCGTGAATCTGAGGAGGGTGCAATTATGATTCTCTGTTGAATATCAAAGTGGCAGGATCAACCAGATAAGTGCTTACATTTCATTTTACAAAAAAATTATGGCAGAATGAACTAAATAGAGGACATATGTCTGTGTTTGTGGTTGGGGAGTGCCAGATTTTAGAAAAAGAGAGAGAGATTCTGCTGGAACCTAATGTAAAAAAACTTTCACTTTCTATTGAATGGCCTACAGGATCGTGGAATATCATTATGACGTATAGGAACATGAAGATATCAATGATATCTTCACGGCTCAGTGATATCTCCACGACCTGGCTCAGATACTACTTTTATACATGAATTTATTTCCAACACATGTTATGTATATATATATATATATATATATATATATATATATATATATATATATATATATATATATATATATATATATATATATATATATATATATATATATATATATATATATATATATATAGAGAGATATAGAGATATATATATATATATATATATATAGAGAGAGATATAGATATATATATATATATATATATATATATATATATAGATAGATATATATATAGATAGATATAGATTGATATATAGATGTATGGATTATATATAGATAGACGGGTACATGCATGACAGTGCAAAATGAAAATACAACCAACAACCCTTGATGGAGGGCTGTGGACAGCATTATTCACAACTGACAACGGCAGTTCTACACACAGGACAGGTTATAATACATCTAGTTCAAAGGGGGGGAGAGAGAGGGTAACAGGTCTGCATATTGGACAAAGCAGCCCTATTGTGATGAGGTTCAAACCATAAGCAATCCCAGGACACATTAGGACCAGTAAAACATTAATCCCATACTCACCGTCGAAGGCACCAGGGAAGCATCAATTGACAAGCATATAGCTGCCATCTCTGCCACTGGACAGCGAATTACAGCAGCCGATTCTGAAGAGTCGTAGTAATGTGTTCCATATGATATATTTCCTGAATAATGGCTCGCCACTCAGCAACTGCTGTGGCTCTACTTTGTATCCACAGTCATGTTACTGCCTTCTTGGCTGCCAAAATATATAGATACTGTAAGCCATGGTTCCAGTCCGCAACCAACAGCCTGGAGAGGGAATGCACAAGGAGTACCATCGTAGGTGAGAGAAGCTTTTGGGCAGAGGGAGCTCTTTAAACTGTTGGACCAAGTCTCTCCACGAAGGAGAAAGAACTTAAACACTGCCACAAGACATGAGAATGTGCCCACATTACCTCTAACAGTGACCATAAGTTGCGAGAAAGAACCTGGCCAAAACTGCTGGAGTGTTGAAGAACTGGTAGCAACACTTCGACGTGGCACAGGGGGGATAAGGGGTAACCCAGTTAAGTTCCCGATTCTAGGACTCCAGCAAGGTGCAAGCGGAATTACTCAGCCTCTCCTGCCATCCTCGGTAAACACTGCCTATCAAACAGGTCCAGGCCATTCCCTGCAATGCGTCCAAAAATAAAAGAAGAAGTAAGGGAGCTGGATTGGATAATCACATTTTGTCAGACACCTTATGTTGCAGGTGAGAGTGTGCACCTGACGGGATCTCAAATGTTCCCAGCCTGTGAGGCCAGAACATTGTTGAAATTCTTTGAAAGCAACAATACCTTGAGAATTAAAAAACTGAAAGATGCATGTCGTTGAGGGACAGGTCAGGAAGCATAGGAAAACCAGGAGCAGTTGTAAAATTCACAAGAAGAGTTTTATTATTAATAGCAGTAAAATAAAAAAAATAAAATTGTTCAGAACTATTTACAATGTCAATAGAAACATAGAAAACAGAGTCCTTCTGAGTTTTTCTTCTGAATTTCCAATCAGTCTCTGTCTCTCCCTTTTACAAAACACTGTAGCTCTTTTTTATAAGTCTGTGCAGGAGCTCGTTAAGAAAACAGCATGCTTCTCACACAAGTGTTCTTGTAAGTTTCAGCAGGTGCAACAAAAAGAACATTGTGATCCAAAACTGATCTCTTGTTTACATCTTCCGCAAAAAGCTTAAAAGATTGCATCTCAAGTTAACCCCCTTGAGTTCCAAATAGCTTTGCAATCATTTCAATGGTATAACAATATACAGTTTTAAACGAAGGGATCTCAATATCAATTACATTTCCACAAAAAGATTCACATATATTTTTATACCTGCAGATATGCGAGGGGAGAGAAAAGACAGAACAGCAAGTAAGGGTAGAGAGATAGCAAGAAGCAGAGAACTGCAAGACCGCTGGGGTAATCAAGTCCTAGGCCTCACGAGAAAATCTGTTTGCGCAACCAGACGGAAAAGAGACAGAAAAGGAGAGGGATAGAACAGATCCTTGCACTTAAACTCTTTCTCCATAAAGACTGGGAGACGGCCATATTCAACCCTGTCAAAATGCAAGTCAGACCCAGCTGTTGCCAGCGTTGAAATGTGTGGTCTATAGGTACCGGCAAGAACTCTATCTGCAGACAACACTTTAAAATAATAAAAGATCCTTTCAAGTTGCATGAGCTTCTGTATTTTGAACCAAGTCACGAACATCTGTGCCGTGACTCTTGTATAGTCTGCTAGTCCAGGGTACCTGAGGGTGTCAAAAAATGCAAGTGGCCTATGTCAAAAAGATCATCAAGGATGAATTTGTTTCCACTGGGGGTTAAATTACTTATTTAACCAAATACAGGCTGTCCATAAATGGCACGCTCTGGCATAGTTATAGAGGTCTGGCAGGTTAACCCCTCCCTTTGCCTTGGGGAGCTGCAGGATGGAGAGATGAACCATAGAAGGTCTACCATCACATACCATCACATGAGAAATAAGCTTGGACCGGGACAGATAGATGGTAAGGAGATGGGGAAGGGGGAGTACAGTCTGCAGTAAGTACAGAAAGCGCGGCAACATACTTCTCCATACTGTTTCTACCCGTGAAAACAAAAAGATGCAAGTCCATTTTGAAAGGTTAGCAGTAAGCGCTATTGTAAGAGGTATGTAATTTAATGGCTCCAAGTTACCCAGATCCTTTGGAGTTTAAATACCAAGGTATTTAAACCTCTTACCGCTCCATTTGAGAGGGAACCGACTGAAAGGTATGTGAAGGAGCAAACTGCAGCAGAAGAACCTCAATCTTGCAAAGTTTCAAAGAAAAGCTAGCTAAGGAGCTGAGCGTGGTGAGAGTTAACCAAGCAGCTGGTACTGTTTATATATTCACCCCGAGGACACAGAGGAACCAGCTGAATCTCCCTGCCCCAGAGGGTGAAAAAATGATTAGGGTCCCGTTCTCCCCATTCCTCCTTATCCAGGAGATCAGGTTTGTACTCCTCTGGGTGAAGAGGCTGAGGTGTTCCAGACCTAGAAAGAGGGAACTAAGGAGGTATAGCAGGACCAGCTGGCAACACAGGAGGGAGTTCGTGGATGACAAGTGACACAAGTCATCGAGTGTGACAGACTTGGCAGTAATCTCTTTATCAAGTAGAAGACTTCTGCCACAAACTGCACCTGAACAGCGACGACAGCCAAAATGGTCAACAATGGCGCTGATCCCACTGCCAGTGTTCAGAGAACAGTTCCCTTCAACAGCGGCAGCGCAGTCCCAGAGGTGCAGTACTTGGGATATCGGATCACAGCCTTCTGCAGTTGGAGTTCAAGCCTCACAGAGACTAAACCTGTCTGTTTCACTGGTGTACCCAATAAATATTTTGACTTAACAACTCCCTCAGAGAGAGGGAATTTAGATCGCTGATGGGCAGGGATGTGATGTCTGACCACAGCTGCACTAACCTGTATGCCAATTAAATGCTTCTCCTCAGCTCTAAAAAACACTGAACTCATCAATTCCTAGCTGAATGCAGACTTTCCAATATCCAGTCCTGGCTTGCAACCAACAGTTATGTGGTTTGGATTCCCAGCTAAAACTAGATCCAGTCCTGAACCCTCAGACATATCATGCGCTGATGGCACCCTCATCACTACTGTCCAATCCTTTTAAATATCATGGGGCAACTCTAGACCCCCACTTTGACCTCTCCTTGCATAGCTTTAATGTGTGCAGGACTGTTAAACTTGCCAAAGGCTTATAGAGTCAAGCACATCTTTACCCCTGCTGCTCAACTTTCCCTAGCCAAAGCAGTACTCCTATCTAGCCTGAATGATGGGCTTATTCCCTTCATCAATGCTGCAAAATCCATTATGATCAAATTAGATGTCATCTATAGGTTTGTCCCATTGGCGACCTGCCTCACACATCACTGTGATGCTCTACAATAAACTTGGCTGGCTTTCCCCAGCAAACAGTCATATAGTTACCTTAGATTGTTTTAATCAGGTTATTAGAACTGCCACTTCTCCCACCCTAGCTGGACTGCTAAAGTGTTCTAGCCAAATGTAACTCCCTTAGGTCAAATGGAAGGTCTTCTTGTTATCCCTAAAACCTGTACCACCATAGATGACCAGGCCTTTGCTGCCTGTGCGCCTAGGCTCTGGAACGCTTTTCCAGTACTGGTTTGTAGCCCCTCTCCCACTCACTTTTCAGAGAATCCCTCTGGGACTACCTCAAGACAGACAATGCCTGTAACTGCACTTAGATCGTTATTACTCCTGGTTCTTCATTGCCTGGTTTTGTCTCATCTTGTACAGCATAAGGCTATGTGGTCTCAATAATCTCAAACATAATTATTACAGTGAACAGCCTTTGGATATGTGCTCTGCACCCAACCGGTTATTCTCTGGCATACTATAGCTATCTGTAATCCATTTTGCTGGATTCTGTATGATAATCCTGTTTGATGCATGTCTTACTTGTCAACTTTGTAATCTCTCAGGTCATACCTTAAAATAGGTATATACTTGTCTAGTGTGCTTACCTGAGCAATAAAATAACTAAATATATGTGTCAACACAACGACCATGAGCAGCCACACTCCGGTCAATCCCAGCAGCTCTCCATTAATGACAATGAAACTTTGACCTGCCTCATCACCAATCATGGTGTCAATTTACATAATGGCTTTGAAGGGTTTTATTTGGATGCAGATTTCTGCACTGCAGACTCTCATCCATTTTTTCCAAGTAGCATTACAAAACTTTTTGCATGTGCTCTGAATAGGCTAGGTAAAATCTTGGAAAATGCTGCAGTTTTATATCATAGGACAGGCCTGAACAATACACACAATTCATGGCAGTCCTCATGACAAATGACGTTTCTGCAGTAACAATGGTGAAAAATGCTTTACTCAGCAATGACATACATTGTTGATTGACAATTTAATTGGAACAGCAGTGCAATAAAAATGGGCCAAAATGTGACCCCACCTTTTTTTTCTTCCTAATCGATGCCAGATGTCTTCCAGTTTATTTTAGCGGTGAAATTCAGTTTTTGTTATCATTTAAGAATTTTATGAAGGTTTTAAAATTATTTCTCAAGAAAAAAAGATGTCTGCCTCATTTTCGCAGAGAAATAATTTATTTATTTATTTATTGAATTTTGTTGACCCGGTAGGCCGACAGACAAGAAGTCCCTGTTTCAGGGGCGACCAAGTGGGGTGGGAGGATACGTTTAGTAACCAACTGAAATTGAACCCAAATAAGCTGTTGGTGATATTTTCAGTGAATGGGGGAAATTTGGCCAGGACATCGGGGACATTACTCTTTTCGAGAAGTGACTTGGGATCTTTAACATCCACCTGAACAACCACCAGTACAGGCAGACGGGACCTCAGTTAAAATTTCATCCGAAAGATTGCACCTCAGGAGTGCAGCAGCACCCCTCCCCATGCTGCACTACGTGTCAGTATTGGAATTCAACCCAAGTGCCAGGTGTGGGGATAGAACCCACAGCCTTCTGATCTTCTGGCCTCAGAGGTGAGTGTGCAACCTGTTGTGCCACCAATACCGAGGACCTGAGGAGGGCACAAATATAGACAAAAGTGCAATGTACAGTACACAGCATAGGAGGCATCCAGAAAACCCAAATCAACAGTTCTGCCAATATTTTTATTAACCGGTAGCAGAAAATTCACTTTTTGGAATAACTGTTTTCGCTGCACTGCTTACCAGGGAAAAATAAATTCCAATGACAAAAACTAGGGCGACAGAAAAATTGCACTAGTTCAACCTTCACTCTCTTGACGGCAGGAGAAAGAGGAAAAAAAGGGGACGCTGAGGTTTCCCACATTATACAAGAGATGCTGTGTGCTGCCGATATGCACATAAGCACATCGATGTGGGTGGCATGGTCATACAAAAATCTCCCAGGTCCTGATGCAGACAGCTTACATTCTAGTGTATTACGGCTCTACGGAGATGCCCTCGAAGATCTAGCCTGATCAGCAGATTAAGCATTTACATTCACCAAACAGCATTAAGTGGCAGAGCTAATGTTGCTCCACCCATGTGCAGAACTCACCATTCCTGATCTCAGAGCACCAGCACTCAATGCCTTGTTGACATCCTTCGGGTTCAGTGACAGTTTGATGCTGTGGTGGCCTCCTTTGGTCATTCCCAAACTCGTTATAGCACACCGCACTATGGTTCCTGGAAAATACAGGTCTGACAGAGCGGACATGTCCTTTCAAACCAAAACAAAAAAGGAGTTAGAGAAACAGAAGGATACGTAAAAGCAAACAGTCAGGATAACAAAAAAAAAAAAAGGCACAATTGCACAAGATGCATTTTAACTAGTCAGTTCAGAATCTATATCTATACAAGAGGAATGATTCTAAACAAAGCACAGATCAGGCATCTGAAATGGTAGCAGACATACATACAAGTGTAATTATACTGACCACGGGGGCTGAACCGGCAGTTCAGCACATGGCTGGGTGCCCACTCACCTTGTAGGAGATGAGCACTTCCTCACATCAGAGTTACAGCCGGGTCAGCAAGAAGTAAAGGCAGTCTATGGATGTCATTCCCTCTTCAGGAAAGGCTCAGTGGCACTCTGTGGGATGTACTGCCTGCTGGTGGCCCGGGGGGGGGGGGGCTACTCAGACACATCCATGGGATTCCTCCTTACTCCTTTGAAGCCACTGGCATTGCACTGTCAGCAGCTACTCAATGCCACGCACTGGATCCCATCACTGTGGGACTATGTGTACTTTGGCTCTACAGGTAAGGGGGTTTTGTAAGCCACCAAATAAGATGTGTGGATGAGACTGTAGCAATCATACTGACAAGCCACAGAAACCCCAAGAGATGTTCCTGAGTGAGAATTTGAGAGGGGACAAATAATGACACCACAGAGGGAGGTGGGAGGCTACAAGGGTTGAAATTAAGGAAAGATGAAAGAAAACAAAACAGTAATGGAAAATACAAGGTTCATTTCTCTATAGCAACTCATAAAAAAAAAAAAAAAAAAAAAACTACTGATACAAAGGGAGGGGGAACCCAACAGCTTATCGCATTCTTTCTCCCAACCACTTAACATCACAAGGAGAGAGGTCCCCAACTACAACCAGCAGGTTAATTTTATCTTTCTGCAAGGGTACCTACAGTAACTCGGCTCCTTAGTTCACATGCCAAAGCCTCTAGGAACCAAATCTACATAAAACAACAGGGTAGTGCAGGTCAAACCATGAGATCAGATCAAGGCCCATGGTACCATCAGGAAATTGGGAGAGACATACGGAGCTCAATTTCAGGAGCGAATTAAAATTGACTCAGTTCCAGGACCAAAATGGGAAAAGATTGTTCCTGTGCCAAGTGTATCCCCAAAAGGAATAAGTACGATTACCGATCAAGTGTAACCATTCAACAAATAATGAGGAAACTTGTCCACAAACCCTTCAGGTGAGGATAAACTGGTCTGGTATTTACCTTTCCCATAATGTTGAGTCTGTGCTAAGTATCTTCCTTAATGAATTCCTGGCCATCCAGAACAAGCATGCCCCAAGGTGACACTGAGGGTGAGGGGTAAACAAACAAGATGGCTTCACAAAAGACTTGCTGAACAATCTACACTCTAGGGACAAATGCCGGAAAAGTACAAAGTCTCAGGGCTACAATCTAACTATGCTACCTACAGAACCCTACGTAACTTCTGTAAAACACAGGTCAGAACAGCTAAGAGTACGTATTGTAAAGAACTGCTGCTAGGCTCTGCTGGGGACCCTAGGAAATTCTGAGCCCACGTCAAGACCTTTCTCAGTGCTACCAGTCAATTACCCCCAGGTAACATGGTATTAAATGGAGTACACTGCGATGACTCCAACACCACTGCTAATTCCTTCAATCAAATGTTCTCGGACCTGTCTCGGTATATAACCTCTGCCTTCCCATCTCCTCAGGCAGCCTCTCTGCTTTCAACATCAACACAGTCCAGTACCCTCAGCTATCCTTCCCAACAAATGCCTAAAAATCGCTCATTCTACTTCGAGGCAATCTCAAGGACTGAGGTCTTAAAACTATTACGGACAGTCTCTGACAACACTAGCTCTGGATCAGATACACTTGAGCCTCGGCTCCTGAAACTAGCAGCACCATACATAGCCTCCCCTCTGGCTAGAATTTTCACCTGGTCTCTCTCTAATAACCATGCTCCTGACCTCTGGAAGATTGCTCGTGTAACACCTGTCTTTAAAACATGTGATCCCAAGGAGATTACTAACTACAGGCCTATAGCCATCCTATCAGTCCCAAGTGAAATTCTGAAAAAAACTTGTTGCAAATCAAACCACTGACTACCTCACAAAGTACAGCCTTCCCTCAGACACCCAACATGGTTTTGGTAAAGGTCACAGTACCTCTACAGTGCTTCACAAATTCACTACCGATGTGCTTACCAATATGGACGCTGGCCATCTGACTGGGGCAGTTTTTATAGACCTTACAAAGGCTTGATCACCCCCTGCTCCTCTCCACTCTTTGCAATCTGAGCTTTTCACCCCCAGTTGTCGCCTGATATGGAAGTTATCAAACAGAACTCAAATTGTGAAATTCAACTCCTCTTTATCTGATGGTGCTACCATCAATATTGGGGTTCCCAGGGCTCTAGTCTGGGACCTCTTCTTTTCTCACTTTTTAGCAATGACATAGATGGGTTTTTCTTTCATGCTCATCTATTCTCTATGCATATCATCTAGTACTCTATTCAAGCTCTGAAAATCACCAGCATAAATTCATCCCTTTCTTCAGATTTCACAAATGTCCAAAATTGGCTTTCTGCACGTAAGCTGGTACTTAATGCTAAGAAAACCCAAGCAATGTTACTTGGATCTGCCCCTAAACTTAGGATATGTCAAACCCCCCTGTTGGTGCAAGACCGCAGTGGAACACAAACAGAATGTGTTACATCTTTTAAGTACCTGGGAATTCTTCTGGACCAAACCCTGGACTTCAGCCTGCATATACAATCTGCCTGCAAGGCAGTGAATGCTAAACTGGGGGTTGCTTACAAGTCCAGTTTCATGCTGACTCTCTCGCCTAATCTTGCTATTGCCAGAGGCATATTACTCCCTGCCCTCACCTATGGCATGCCAACCTTTACTGCCACACACAAAACCATCCTTCATAAGTGGGATGTCACTTATAACAATATCTGCTGATACGCCTCCTCATCACCACAGCTTAAGCACCACTGCCAACTGTACAGGGACCTGGGCTGGTTATCCCCCCCTCAGCTTGCCGTCAATACCCTCTTGACTCCCTGATTGACTCCATACTCAGAAACCAGACCCCTTCAACACTCGCGACATTGCTAGTACCTCAAACCTCCTCCCATAGACTGTGCTCGGTAGACAAATCCCTGCTGAATGTACCTAGATGTAAAACATCAAAAGGCTCAGTTGCCTTCAGTCACTCTGCCCCTAAGCTCTGGAACTCTTCCCCCCCCAAAGCACTTTGAATATCCAGATCCCATGACAGCTTCAAAAAGGAGCTGCGCCTACATCTATCCCTTGCTGATCTCTGCACTTGTTTTAATCCTCCTTAGTCCACTCACCCACCAGATGCTGCCTGGCCTAACTTTCACCTCCCTACCTCACAGTGCTTCTTACCCTTACTATCTCCTTGAGGGCTAATCTACCCCACCCCACACACCTGAGTCTTGTCTCGGAGGCTGTGATCATACATCCTGCCCAGTCAGGAATTTGCCCTGACCTTGTTTCATTGCCTATTTGAATCTTCATTTTGTGACTAATTTGAATAATATTTCTTTGCTGCTATGTTATGGTATCTCCTCCTAGACTGTGTAGGTTTTTTTACGCCTAAAATTCTATATGAATTTCATTAATTTTTATTGTCCTGGCTGCATGTATTCATTACTACTGACCGTTCTGACCTATTCTATTGTAATTGCATTGTACTCATGCTTTGTACCAGTCTGATTGTTGTACTCTCCCAGGTCGTGCCTGAAAATAGTTATGTTATGGCTAGTGCACCTACCCAGTTAACAAAATCAAAATAAATAAATGTTCAATCCTACAAGGTTCTCCTACTTTTTTTTTTGTTTTTTAAATTCTCCAATACTGCCTGTTATAGAGATGGGCCAAGAACTTATCTTACCTCCAAGAGCTCATCTGCCTCGACTTGCTCGTTAAGGATTTTGTTTCATATAAGATGTTGGTCACTATCGTATCCGGTGAGGCCATTTGGCAAACTGATCACCAGCTCAAAATCTGTCACTTCCTTCACACAGCCAAGGATCAGCGTGCCCACAGTTAGTTTCTGAAATTAAAAAAACGTTGTGAGCAAGGTAAACTGTCACACACTGTATTATTATTACTTTAGTTTGTTCACAATGTTGAGAGGCCTGAAGAGCCGCAGATGTTTGCACTTTAAAATACCAACTCCACTGGGAGAGCTTTGCACATTTTATATTCAAACACAATGTAGCTTACATTTCACATGCCATCTTCATTTATTATCCTCCAAATCTTTATTACTCTACCTATGCCCCCAATCACTACACGAGAAACTCTGCACACCCTTTCATCCCTCCACCTGGCCAAGTCTAGCCCTGATGGGCTCGATCCAAAACTCCTCCACCTCTTAGCTCCTGCCATTGCATCTCCTCTTACCTGTTCAACCTATCATTCTCCCTCCACTCTGTTCCTCAGTCCTGGAAGAATGTCAAAGTTCTTCCACTTCACAAAGGGGATGGCCCCATCTCTCAGAAACCTCCGTCCTGTCTCCCTCCCTCCTTCCCTCCCTTGCAAAGCTGCAAGAAAAGCTAGTCCATTCTAGGCTCTTAGACTACCTCTCATCCTCCAGTTTCCTCTCTCCCTTCCAATCTGGCTTCTAGAAAGCACCCATTTCACATTCTCCTCCCTGCTACATATCACTGACTCCATCTTCTCTGGGATGGATCAAAGGCACATAACTGCTGCCTTTTTCATTGATCTGGCCAAAGCTTTAACTAAGTTTCCTATCCACTCCTCCTAAATAAGCTGAGCTCTGCTGGCCTTTCTGCTCCCACCATCGTCACGGAACATGTACAGTGAGGGATTTGGATCAGAAAATGGAAAGGACATACTTACCATAATTCTTCATCTTCTTGGATGCAGTCTCCACCATTCAGTCACACTAATGGGACTACGTCGGAGGCGCTAGGACCCTGTGGGAGTCAAAAATCTTCAGGAGGGCCGGCACAGGGATAGGACAATGCATGTGCAGCACCATGAGAGTATCTCGGCATCAACCCTCCAACCACCTCAGTACCTTTTCGACCAAGGAGGTGCAGTGTAAGTAATAAAATAAATAACTTACCCTAATCTCTGAGCATGTGAAGGCCCAGATGACCCATGCAAGAAGGGTCTATTGAACAATATCTTTACAGCCCGAACAAAAAGGCAGTGAAGACCAAAAAAACAAAAATGAGTGAACCCGGGGGATGGTGGGTGGGCGTATGAATGAGTGGTGGAGACTGCGTCCAAGAAGATCAAGAATTACAGTAAGTACGTCATTTCCATATCTTCCTGGACTCAAGTCTCCACCATTCACACTAATGGAAGAGTACCAAGCTAAAACCAACCCACCCTGAGTAGGGCGGTCAAAGATAGGGCTCACTCATAACGGAAGTCCAAAGGACTGTCCCTGCCAAGAAAGGAGCCATCTGGAAAGGACATCCAGAACATAGTGCTTTACAAAGATATGCATTGAGCTCCAACCCACTACCGTGCAAAAGACTGCAATGGACATATTACGAATCTCAGCCAGGAAGCCGCAACCACTCTGATACAGTGGTACGAACCCGGCCTTTCAATTGGCCTGAGACAAGACTTAGTGTAGAAGACATGCTACTAACCTAGCCGAAAAACATCTCAGGGCAAGAAGTTGACCTAGCTGAGGCATGCTGAAGCTACATAAATTGCTCGAAGTGTAGTTTTTCATTCTGTCGATGAGAATCGCAGAACCGTCCTAACATTCAGAGTGAAGTGAGCGCACCCTTCCCTTCTGGAGTCGAGGCAAAAACTTGAGCAATGGTAAAAGCTAGAGGAAATGTCTACTGGTTCAAGCCAGACAGAAAAAGCACAGATGTGTACCTCCACTACCAAGTATGGCTGACCTGCGAACGACAGGTCTAAGAGGCACTCGAACACATTATTTGGTGGGCACTGAAGGGTCCAGGTGGGATTTGTGCATCACATGGAGAAGCGTTTCCATTTAGCCATGCAAGTCTTCCTGGTGAAAGGCCTATACATGACTTAAAGACATCTGCGAAGGTCTGGGAGAAACCAGAGTCTACCCACTTCCATTCCAATGAGGAATCATTCTGTCCGTTTGCCTACAACTCAAGCAGCACTCTCTGAACTAAGGGAGAGAGGAAAAATGTACAGGAGAAAATGTTTACTGTGATAATGATCCTGACAGAAGACACCAGGGTCTGGATTACTGAAGCAGGATGGGGCAGACCTGCGTTAAGAAGGGATGCAAAAAGGACCAGGCTCGGGCTGCCCCAGTCGTCGAAAGAGATTACAACAACTGAAACTGGCACAATGTGCTCAAGGCATCACTCACCATGGCCTTTCTGTACAGGGGGTAGGAAAATGCTCCACCTTGCTGGTTGACAAAAACATCACAATTTTGTCAGCTGCTCGAAGAGAAATAGCTCTGTGACAGAGAGCCTCCCTTGCCCTGGAGGAATCTAGGGGAACTTCTAAGAGAAGGAACTGCTGACGCCTTCCCCGAAACAGGAAAAAAAAAAAAAAAAAAAACTCCTAGGGAAGGGAGAGGAAAGCTGAGGCAACTGCTTCCGAAGAGTCTAGTCCGAAGCAACTGGCATGTAGCCAATGTCCAGGAAGCGAAGGTTTGAATACTGAGAAGTCCTTCCTGAACAAGGACCTACTTGACCTTTAAGGTCGAGAAAGGGAGCATGCCGTTTGTTAACTTGGAGGCAAGCAAGGAAGTTGGAACCTGTGTTCAGACTCACCATGGAGTTACTTCTACTGCTCTGAGACCCCGATCCAAGGAAAGAGTCAGTCTGACAGAAAAAAAACAAAAACACACAACAACAGACTGGGCTGCTGTCTAGGTCTAGGGAAAAATCTCTGAATTGAGAGAAAAACCCTCTCAGAAAATCTTGTTGATCCATACCTCTGCTGGACTGGACTTCCCCTAGAAGTAGAAGACAGGTGCCCTCCACCGCTGTCTAGAGGCGACCGCCTCAGGCAGCTGAGGTGGAACCGGGGCCGGATCCAGAAGGATGGTATCGCGTGCTTTCGGGTCTAGGCCCTTTGCTGTGATTATTTTTTTTTTTTAAACAATTAGTTAGTGCCTGACAAGGCTCCCAGGCCTCTACCTTGAAAGGACTGCCTGTTACAAGAATGACGATGATGTCATCCATCTGAGGGGCAGAAGGAGCCCGAGTATCCCCCAAAACTTAATCTGAAGACTGAATCAATAATCACAGCTGAGGAGATGTTAATCACCCATTCCCAATGGTAGCCGCCATAGGGGCAGTGTCACAGTGGGGGCGCGGCGTATATACCCCAAAGGAACGGAAGAGTCTGGAAGACTCTCTACCATTGAACTAGAGCGCTCCACAGGGTGTACTTGTACTGACGACTGAAAGGAGTCCAGATGCAGAAGTCCTTGGTCCACAGAAGAAGCCTGGAATGTTATGGTGGACCCCATATCCCCGAGAACTGAAAAGAAGATCTTCCATCACGGACTCTGCTGATATGGAAGGCTTGCATTCCAGTCTCTAAAACATAGAAACATAGAATTTGACGGCAGATAAGGACCACTTGGCCCACCTAGTCTGCCCATTTTCCTACCTAACAGATAAGCTGCAGATCCTAGCTAACCAACAGCTTACTTCCTCCTACCCTAAGGAGTCATCCGCAACATCAAAGACAAGTGGGACAGGGAGACTCATCCGGATCAACTTCTACCCCAGAAGAACCTCCAAGAGGAGGCCTAGGTCAGAATCACAGACTCCGCCACCTGGAAAGGTGCCAAGGAACTCGACGCCACTTCATGGAGCTGGCAGTAGTGCTATGCGGAATGTGGAATTCCCCCGGCGGAACAGTGTGGAAAAACAATTTCGCCGGCTGAAAACCACTGGAACTTCACTGAAACCTCCGCAGATCTCCATACACTAGGATCCGTGGAATAATGTTCTGCGGAACAGCAATTTATTATTTATTTAGCAGAAAACCACTCCGCAAAAACCTCAGAGGAAAAGAAGAGATCCGCAGAAATAAAAACTCTGCAACTGTTCCGCCACACAGCACCACCCACGGCGATGGTACGGCACCATGCAGCATCAACGCCACCTGCGGCACCACCAACCACAGCGCTCCATGGAACCAGCGGTACCCGCAGCACCGATGGCACTACCTGCAGCACCTACAGCACTGCCATCACAGACCTGAAGGGAGGGGAGCCAGCCCCTGCTTGGAAAAAGGAGGGGGGGTAGGCACAAGGGGTCAGCGTCAATGGCGTTGGCACCAAAGGTGGCAATGCACACATCCTGGCCCAATCGATCCGGTCCTGGTCCAGCGGCTCCGAGGCCCAGAGGCACCGGAACCGGATCCACTGGCCAGGAAAACTGGACAGATGCCGAAACCCCCTACTCCAAAGGAGCGGCCCAGAGGGGAAACTGCCCACCGGAGCCCCACCAAGGATGGAGATGGGATCCAGGTCGAAGAACACGGCTGTTAAGCGCAGGGCCAGAGGGGAACACACCAGAGTCGGTTCAGGCCTACCGCTCTGCACCACCAACGATCTCCGTGCAGAGGTACCAGAGGGTGACCTCGAACGGTACCAATTCTTCTTCCCCCAAAATTGGAAGAAGAGCTCGAGGTCAAATGGAGCCGGAAACCTAAACCACCAGCTTGCCGATGATCGTCCCTTCTCGAGCACAGGATCGTTTCGCGGTCGGTCCCCCTTCGCAGCGGGTGGTGGACCTGACACAGCCCTCTACCATTATAACTTTAAAATGAAGTCTTCCTTCCGTCACCATCTAAGGTCAACTCCATTGATGGCAGATGAGAAATTCCTCCCCCCATCTTTTTTCTTTTTTTTTTTTAAAATAAGAAAAGAACACTAAAATGTTAAACGAATACTGAATGCATAAGCTGCTGTCATGTAGATGAAGACTTGACTCCAGCAGGCGAGCGACGTCAACATCAAAGAGCACTCAACAGTGGGAGAAAAGGAACTGGGCAGTTTGTTTATTTGTATTTTGGATGACACTTTTGAGCCAAGGGCTGTTTTACAAAGGTTCCACATCAAGGCAATAAGGTACAAAACATAACATGATCATTACAATGGAACTTACAAAAAAAAAATAATAATATACAACAATTAAGGTTACAATAATAGCAGCCAAAAGCACTGTCAAGGAATTGTGTTACGAGTTAATTATACAGTACATGCCATAGGCGGCTCAGTGAAGCTTTGTTAGGAGTGGGTTAGTGGGAAAAGAGAAAGAAGAGTGGTGATGAGGGGGTGGTAGGGAGAGGGGAAGGAGGGGAAATAGGGAGGGCATTGCGTTGGGTATGTGGTAGATGGGAAATAGCAAGGGAGGAGGAATGGGGGGGGGGGAGAAAAGGAAGAGAAGACAGATTCATCCTATACCCAGTAAGGGTAGGAGAGGAGGAGAAGCTGATGCAATGAGGAGGGATGCTTGAGGGTAGTATGCCTAGAGGGGATTATAAGCAGCAATCACATAAGGCACTAGCCATGAGATGGTGACGCAGTGTACACTTAAAAGCACCAATCGTGGCAATGTTGGAGATTTCTGTAGGTAGCAAGTTGAACCAGGTGGAGGCTCTGCCAAGGTAAGAACGCTGAGCTTGAGAGGTCCGGCAGCAGCGAGTTATAGTAAAAGTTAGACTGTCCGATCTTCTTGTTAGGCAACAGACACGCCGCGGGGTCAATAATGATTGGACTCCAAGGGGCATAAGGCCCAGTGATATCTTCTTAGCTAGGATGCAGGTCTGGTACTTTAGCCTGCCGGATAGCTGAAACCAGTTAGCCTGCTCGTAAATGTCACATGTGTGACAAAGGTGGGCAGCGGAAATAAGGAGTTTACATGCCTTATTAAGGGCTACAGCTATATGTCTACGCCGAGATAGCCTATACAGGTGCGAGATACTGTTGCGGTGCCGCGCATGCGTGGTCCTATCCTGGCACCAGCCCTCCTGAAGATTTTTGATTCCTGCGGGGTCCTAGCACCTCCGGCATAGCCCCATTAGTGTGAATGAGTGGTGGAGACTTGAGTCCAGGAAGATCAGAATGTTAAGCATAAGTATATTTATAATGTCCCCATTCATAGTTAATGATCACTCTGTAACCCTATTGCTCCTGTGATGTTGCAGCCACCTTAGGCATATACTCAAGCACGGCGTTTGCATTAAGTCTCTGTTTACAAATTTTAAAGCTGACAGAAATGTATCAAATCTATTTTCAGAACCGAACACAGCACATTATTCTGTAGGTAAGACTAACCTACAGTGCTATGGTTTCGCATTTACGGATTCTGAATTACATTATTTGCCCTGTTTAAGCATCCATTACTTAATTTGTTTGTTAGGCTTTAAACTGAAATTAGCTAGCAAGAAATATGTTGCTAGAATTACCTTTTTTTTTTTTTTATTGCATTTTTTATTGTTCTCTTATCACAATTCCAGAAAGAAAAATCATACAATCATAATCAGAAAAAAAAAAAAAAAAATTAAAAATTGAGAAAAAACAAAAAAACTTGTTAGAAATTAAAAGTACTGTTACATAGGTAACTTGGATGTTAATTAATTATGCAATAACATTTTATGTTCCTTAGCCCCCCCCTCCTTTGCAGCGTGGCATTGGAGCATAAAATAACTGGGGTTTTAATTAGTGACTCCTTTTATTACTAGTTGTGGAGTTCTATGTCCTCCACTTTCATCAACCTTCCTGAACAGCAACTATCCCATCCCAGCACTACGCTGCATGTGGCTAATGAGTCTCTACATACTTCATAAAGGGCCGTCCTAAGCATATAAGGGAGTATAGCTTCTCCGTGATCTAGGGTTTCTCTGGCCAGATCTCCAAAACTGGGATACCCTCCTTGGTACTCAAAAAGTCAAAGAAAGACAGCCAGTGGGCCTTACATAATTCTGGCTTAAGTCTTAAATTGTCCGTCAGACTTTCCATAGATTTAAGTTGGTGGCAACAGGACAGCCACTGTTCTTCCCCGGGAGGGCAGTTTGATAACCAAAGTCTAGTAATGGATTTCTGTGCTGCAGCAAACAGGATGGGGAGAAAAAAAAAAAAAAGATACCTAGCTTGCGTACCCCTCAACCTGGGGGGGGGGGGCTCTCCCAGCACCAGCAGGTACTGGCACTTGAAAAATAGAGCTCATGTGCTCTGTGACCTTACCCCAAAAATTGCCGAGTTTGAAGCGGCTCCAGAAGATATGCTCGTGGGTCTCTTGTTGTCCACAGCCCCTCCAGCATTCTCCTGACCGGCTGCACCCAAGCTGCTTAGTCACCACTGGGGTTCTGAAATACCTGCAGAGCACCTGCCACCGAAACTCCCACCATGAGGGACAGGCTGTAGTCCTCTGTGCCATCATCCAGATCCTGTCCCAGTTTGGGTGGCCCTCGCTCACTTTCATTTCTTTCTCCCAGAGCTTCTGAATTTTGTCTTTGCTAGTAGTAGTGTCTACCTTACCAGCCAGATATATTCTGGAAATTAAGAGAGTCTTTTGTGTTACACCTGTTGAGAGCTCCAGAAGGAAATCTATCAGGGGCTGCCCCGGATGTGGCCTCACAGCCCCCCCCCCCACCTGAACGTAGTGCCTAACCCGTAAATAGCCATAAAAGTCCTTTACCAGAACAGAAAAGTCCTGTTGGATTTGGGTGAAACATTTTAGCATTTCTCCTGCATATAGCTGAGAGAAAAACAGTACAGTCCCCTGACCTCCCACCGGGCAAACACCATACTGTCCCTCCCGGGAGGAAAGTCCCCCCTGTCTTATTTTCCCAGATCCTGACACGATATATTGAATTTTC
Source organism: Neoceratodus forsteri (assembly GCA_016271365.2). NCBI lineage: Eukaryota > Metazoa > Chordata > Ceratodontiformes > Ceratodontidae > Neoceratodus > Neoceratodus forsteri. The sequence goes on along the minus strand of CM028135.1, from coordinate 20,607,276 downwards.
TTTTCCCTTAGTAATTGTACCCATGTCTGTACCATGTGTTTGAGCCAGGGAGTCGGCAAGGCCTGAAGCAACCTGGGGTCCCACTTATTAAACAGTACAGACCTGAGACTGTCTTTCTTCATGAGGCCCAATTCCATTCTGACCCAACTTTGCACCTATTCCGAGGTGTCACAAGTTGCCAGGTATTGCAGTTGGGCTGCCCTGTAGTAGCCTTTAATATTGGGAACTTCCAGCCCTCCCTTCCCCTTAGCCAACTTAAGCATGGACTAGCTCAGTCTCAGCTTTTTCTCTGCCCAAATAAATTTACTCAAAAGTCTAGCGGTGTCAGACCAAAATTTCTTCAGTGGACAGAGTGATACTGAATCAAAGAGAGAGAGAGTAAACGTGGAAGAATGTTCATTCTCACCGATTCTACCCAACCAACCACTGACAGTGGCAGGGCTGCCCATCTATCACAATCCTTTCTAATTTCCCCAAGGAGTTTCAAAAGATTAATTTGGTAGAGTTTGCTTAAATCCATGGGGATGTGAATCCCCAAGTATCTGAAACTGGTAAGGGACCATTTCAGACTAGATCAGGATTTCACAGCCTCAGGGATCTCTGCCCCAACAGAAATTCTCTCAGATTTAATTTCACTGATTCTGAAACCTGAAAGATTTCCAAATTTCTCCAGCTGTGCCATGGCTGCAGGGAGTGAGGTGACTGGATTCTCCAGGTAAGGAAGGGTATCATCTGCATATAGGGAGATCTGGTTATCTACCAAGCCTACTTTAATCCCTGTTATTAAAGGGTGGGACCTAAAAGCTTCCACCAAGAGTTCCATGCTAAGGGCAAATAGGAGGAGTGAAAGGCGGCATCCCTACCTAGTGCCCCTCCTGACTGGAAAGGACTGCAAAAGAACTCCATTTAACCTCACTTGGGCCACTGGGTTGGAGCAGAGGGTGGAGACCCAGGCCTGGAATTTCAGCCCAAAATTAAATTTTTGAAGTATCGCCCCCCCCCAGGTAGCCCCACTCCAGGCGGTCGAACGCTTTTTCAGCATCCAATGTGATTACCACCGCTTGGTCCCTCCGTGTTTTTTTTTTCCTGCGTTATGGCCATAATGGTCAGCAGTCTCCTGATGTTGTCAAGGAGATGTCTGCCAGGCATAAATCCTGCCTGGTCGTCATGGACCAATTTAGTTACTACCCCTGGAGTCTGCTGGCCACCATCCTGGCAAAGATCTTAACATTTAAATTAAGTCGGGGAAATGGGACGATAACCGCCACACAGGGTAGGGTCTTTAACTTGCTTCGGGATGACTGATATCAAAACCTTCGCCCAGGTGTCCCGTGACTCACATGGCTCATGTGAGACATTGCAGACCTGCAGTAAAATTTAAGCCCCTTCTAATAGTAGCAACACCTGCCTTTGTTGTCTTAGGGTGAGAGGATGCAAGTGCCTCCCCAACCCACAGGAGTTGCAACTTGGGGTGTTCCGCTGGGGTTAGGCGTGTTTCTTGCAAAATACCTATATCGCATCTCACCCTGTCCATTAAGGGAGAAGACTTTCAGTGACCCCATACCTGTACTGGTGCGATGGTAACCCGATCACCTGCCATCTTAATGAGACTCCTGGAAACAGAGTATCCCATCCCCCGGTTCCTCACAGCTTTGTGTACCAGGAGGTGGATACCCACTCTCTTGTAGTTCCCTTGTCCCACGCTGCATTCTTCTCCCAAACCCTCGGACATTTTGGGAAATGTCCCATCCCCCCCCCCCAAAATCGAACATTCCAATAACTGGTATAACAAACAAAGAATTATGTACAAACTGACCAGAATAAGTCATGTTCAGAAGGATACTCCTTCTGCCTTGGAGCACGGGTTATGCTGGTTTCCCATCGCTCCCGTACCCCTCCCCCTATCAGAGGAGGAACAGAAGAGCGGTCTCCAAGGGTGAAAACCTTCAGAGGATGGGTATGAGCACCCCTGTTGTGGCCAATAAGAAAACCGGCTGAACAACGGGTGTACCTCCCTCCGAAGAGGCTTCTGGTGAAACCAAATTCATTCTTAATTGTTTGACCCTAATCCGAAAAAAATTAGTACTGGCTACCATGGGCCAAATAGGTCGAATAGATTGCCCATTAGTAATAAACAAACATACAGCATGAATTTACTTGGAGCCATAATCTTGGTTTAAATTCATTTTAGAGTTTGATTAGGAAGGCGGGGAGCTTACACAATGTGCAGTACAGCCTTGTCAGATCCCCAGAAAATATGTGCCAACAATGTTTCATTGCATGGCAGAATTTGGAAGAGAAGCAACTGTAAAAACAGTAAACTTCTGAGTCCCCTAACACACTAACGACAATTGTTTCAGTTTGAGTAAAGAGCTTCAGTAAGTGGATGTGGAAAATATGTGCAGCATGCACAGATCAAGCACCAGTCTCTGTCGGGGTTCATTTAACTCCAAGCTCTGCATAGACCATACTATCCCGTAAACTGACTGTGGTGCCCCAACCTGTCCACAAGCATAACTTTGTATATCTCCTGAGATCGCCTCAGCCTCTGCCGGTCTTTAATGCTTTTTCCTCATCGAAAAAGTCCTGGCCCCTCTGTTGAGCAAGCTGCAGCGCGTCCCCTTCGAGACACTCAATGCAGTTTTACCCAGCGCACTGTTACCGCCATGCAGCTTGAATTCCGCTCGGGCATTCAGCCCCTTAACATGAGAGTCAAAACAATGAAAAAAGAGGAAAATAACTCACAGCTTGCACCATGCAGGCAGAGCCCCTCCGACTTCCACTGACAAGGGGAGGGTAGGAATCAAACTGGTGTATTAACCTTCAGTGCTTTGCTGAGGTGAGCAAGATCTTTGCATAGTTGGTCGTCCGGGCCTGTGTTTCTGGTGCCTGGTCTTCTCGTAGCTCTGCCGCCCGCTGTTTCCCACTGTAACTACAGCAGGGACTGTTCTGCTAGCTCTTGGAGATCAGGAAGCACAATTCCATTTTTTCTGGAGCGGTTTGCTGGCTTGTGCCAATGAATCATAAAGCTTGCACCCTGTTTCCCAATGGATCAGCAACTCTGCAGGATACCTGAGCTGGGCTTTGATTTGCTTTTCTTTTAGCTGCTTGATGATGGCTAATACCTTTCTCCTTTTTTGCATGGTGGCAGGCGGGAAGTCGTGATCAACATACACACGCTTCCCATCCAAGTTCAGGTCTTTTTAGCCCAAGCTTTTCTTAAAATAGTTTCCTTGACTGGGTAACGATTAAATTTAACTAGGATGGATTTTGGGGGTATCACTCTTAGGTTTTGGGTCCAAGGGCCCGATGCATTCTTTCAAGCTCAAGTGGTTCAGAACTCGGGCTATCAAGCTCCCGTCTCAGCCAAGTTCGGACACATTCCAATGGGTCATCCTGCTCTGCGCTCCCTGGGAACCTGCAAATTCAAATGGTCCTCCTTCTTCCCCTGGATTCAGCGTCCTCAGCCCTCATTGTCAATTCCCTCTCACATTTAGCTAGGTACAACACAGCATGACCCAGCCACATGGAGTCCTCACTGAGCACGTTAAGGCCTGTCGCAAGGTCAGCAGTCTTCCGCTCAAGGTGTTTCAGATCTTGCTTTATATCCTTTACATTGGAATCAATCCTCTGTAACATTTTGAGGATATGTGCTGTAGCTTTACCATCCAACAAGCTGTGTCTTGAGTGGTTTTCTTCTTCCTCTCACCAGAGCCGGCCAGGGATTCTGAGGCCTGGGAGAGGGATGCGCTCGGGCAGCATTCCATCTGTGATTGTCGCCGGGGGGACGCTTTAATTTTGCTTCTACCTCTCAATTTAGTGAGTTGGTTCATTCTTACTATTTTCCTGAACTTTTGAGGTAGAAAATAGTTTTTGCAGGTAGTAGATTAAGGTAGATTGATCACCGTAGCCTACAGAGCTCTGCTGTACGCTTCCATATGGTTCAGTGACGTCACCGGAAGTCTAGAATGACCCATTTTATTTATTTATTTTTTAATTTTGGTCTGCGTTCAGTTTATTCTGTATGGCGCACTGAGCTCCAGGGAAAGGGTACTAAAGAAATGAAACTGCCTTGCCTTATGACAATAAATATATCCTGAACAAAAACACTACTTACATTTTGTTCCCACTGTCTAGGAATCCACAGTCTAGGAATATAAACAGCACATCTCCAGAGAAACTCCTTTATCAGAACACTGTCCTTTCGTGTTTTACATTAGGTTCTCCACTATTTTCTGAAGATCCAGAAAATTAATGGTGGGGGGCGCTGATGTAGATCTCATACAAACAAAAGGGGATGGTCCTTTTTCACAAAGCTTGCCTGCGGGCAAAGTAGAAGCAAAGCATCTGGATTGTATTTGTCACAGCCCTGCGAACAGCAGACAGCAATTTTTTCTGGGTGGGGGGGGGGAGGGGAGAAGAGATGCGTGGAGGTTGGTTTGCCTAAACACCAGAAGTGTAAACAATGCCAGCGAACTGCTGGCATTTTTAGCAGAGGCAGCGATAGACTTGGTGGACATCCAGACTTGGGCCACTGGTAACAACTGGTCTGGGGTATACCTTACTTAGGAGAGGCAAGTACAAGGGTAGAGGTGGGGTGTAGCCCCAAACTTTAGGGAAGGTATCGAGGCAACAGAGGATGGGGCTGTAAAGGAGGGGAAGTGGAATCAATCTGGGTACAACTGACAACGGTTGCTCGTAAGAGGGTTAGAGTGGAGGTGGTCTACAGACCACCAGAGCAGAAAAGAGGACAAAGACAGAGTGCTGGGGAAGAAATTAGAAAAGGAGCCACAAAATGTGATCTGGTACTGGTGGAGTACATGAACCTGCCAGATTTAGACTGGGATATACCAGGAGGAGTCAGGCACAGCTTCATAACCTGTAGAACTGCGTACCAGTGCAGCTGGTCAAGGATCCCACATGACAGGACCATCATCTTAGACCCGATACTCATCAATTCGGAGATGGTGACCAATTCGGAAACAGTGGGGGGGGGGTGACTGTCAGGCATCTGTTGGAGTTCAGTGACCACAACACTGTGTGGTTCGAACTGGCAGGGGACAGTGGAGCCCACCTGAAGACTGGTTATGGACCTCATGTGTGCACATTTTGTGAAAATGAGGGACACAGTATGCTTGTGCGAGACCATCGAATTGAAGTTACTATTTTATCCATTTATCCCCCTTATCACCCACAATGGAGTAAAATCTTGCTACCTCTCTTTCTCATGGCAGCCAAGAAAGTGATAACACGTAGGTGGATGACCACTATTATACCTACAACTTTGGATTAGCACCAGATAGTCCTGGAGATATACAGAATGGAATACCTCACTGCCAGGTTGCATGACTTCTCCGCCCTCTTTATCAAAAAGTGGCAGCGGTGGCTTCTGTGTGCTTCCACGAGAGACCCAGAGTTTATTCTTTGAGGAAGACAGAGGGCGAATCCATATTATTGATTTCCCTTTGGGAGGGGGGTGTATAGAAAGCCCACTCCTTGCATTGTGTGGGGCTGGGGTTCGGCTGTCTGCTAACCATAGTATCTTTTGAGGACCACTTACCCGGACACCAATAGTCAAATTAATAAAATAATACATTGAATAAATTAAGCTTAATGTAAGAGCTAAAGTTCAATATATCAACATGCTATTTGTCTTTTTAAACTACATGTGATGTCGCCTCATGATTAATAATGTAAAATGCATGTCTCTTTCAACAATAAAAATAAAAATAAAAAAAGATGAGGGACATGGGGAAAAATTGGCAGCAGCAGACTAGATCGAGGGGGTGGAAGAGCAGTAAGGCAAGATTAAGGGGGCACTCCTAGATCTTGGCAAAGGAAGGACGCCAAAATGAATAAACACAAAAGGCCGATCTGGTTCTTGAAGGAGTGAGTGAGGCTGTAGGGGCAAAAAGAAGGGCTTTCACCAAGTACTGCAGGAAAAAGGGGGAGAAGCCTGGCAGGATGATCAAGCTAAAAATCAAAAGGGACAAGGGAGGAGGTCAGGAGGGCAGAGGCGGACATGGAGCCGTGGACTGCTGAGAGAGTACAAGTTGGGGGGGAAAATAATTTTTTAGGGACATGAGCAAAAACGAAAATAAGGGAGGGTAGAGGGTGGTGGAAGACTGAGTAGAAAGCAACTGCACTAAACAACGACTCCAGCTTAGTATTCATGGTGGAGGGCAATAGTCCTCTGCCAAAGACTGGTATCAAGGTTGCGACATGGGTGGTTCAGAAAATGGGAGGAGCACAAATCCTGGCTGGCAAGATAAAAAAAGGTCTAGAAGTTCTCATGGTAGACAAGGCACCAGGCCAGGATGGCCTGCACCCATGGGTACTCAGAACTGGCCGCAGAATTCACAGTACCCTTAACCCACCTATTTAAACGACAGTGAGATCTGAAGTGGTACCAACAGATTGGACATCCACAAACGTAGTACCACTCCACAGGGAGGGGGGCGCCAGGGAGGATCCAGGCAACTGAAGGCCTGTAAGCCTCATCTACACTGTAGTCAAGCTAATGGAGACCACAGTCAAAGAAAACTTGGTGGACTACTTAGAGGTCAGCAAGAAGCATGGATGTGCAGCAGGGAGGTCATGCCAGACCAACAGGATACTGTTTAACGACTGGGTCACCAAGGCACAAGGGCAGGCACTAGATCTGCTCTACTTTGACTTCAGCAAGGTCTTCAATTTGGTACCATACAGGAGACTGCTAAAGAAACTGGAGTAATTGAGAGTAGAGAAGTGGTTTAGTTAGGTGGCTAGGAAATTGGCTTGGGGGGAGCAAAGAAGTCAGTAGTGTACAGGGCATCAGTGGACAAGGAGATCACAAGCAGAATGCCACTAGGATTGGTCCTGGGACCGGTCCTATTTAAGATGTTCATAAGTAGCACAGGTGAAGATATCCAGGGAAAGAAGAGTTTCTTCACTGACGATGCAATGCGGCAGGGTAGACCATGAGGAAGGGGTGTAGGAAATCCAGAAGGATCCTGACAAGCTAGAGCCCAAGGTCTGGCAACTGAGATTCAGTGTAAAGAAGGGCAAATTTAATGCACTTTGGGAGACTGAATCCATGCATGGAATACTGGATGGGAGGGGTTTGACTGGCCAACTCGACAAGGGAGAGGAATCTGGGAGTCATCATCAGTGACTCACTCAAGCAAATGAGTCATAGAAACACAGAGGTTGACGGCAGATAAGGACCGCCAGACCCATCCAGTCTGCCCATTTTCCCCTGCCTAATATAAAAAGTCAATTCAACAAGGCATATAGCAATGCATCAAGGATACTGGAGTGTTAAGGGAGGGGTTTTCGACAGTAGGAGAAGCATAGCAATTCTACCACTGTAGAGATCCCTGGTGAGGCCTCCCAAGTTCTGGAGTCCTCACCCAAGGAAAGACACTGGCAGACTAGTCTGCACAGAGAAAGGTAACCAAGGTTATCTTGGGCCAACACAGCAGATTCTCAGGATCAACTGGAAGCCCTAAACATGTACTCAGAGGGCAGGCCAAAGTAGGAGATGTGACTGAAACATACATGTTTCTCACAAGGTGAATAGTGAAGACCTATTTGTATGGAATAGGGAGGGATTCAATCACTATGGGACATGACTGGAGGTTGGTGGAGTGGTACATTCAGGAGAAATCTGTGAAATTTCAACTTCGCTGAGAGGGTGGTGGAACTGTGGAACAGACTGCCGGTAAAAGTGGTGGGGGCGGTTACCCTAAATGGGTTTAAATATAGTTGGGACAGGGCAAAGGGACTCCATCCCCCGTGGGTAACGCCCACCGGGGGGATAAGGTACAGGAAGGGCAGACTTGATGGACATTCGGTCTCCCGTCAAATTCTATATTTTTATGAAGAGAGAAAATCCCCTTCACCTGAAGAGGACTGCAGGCTGCGGTTGGGGGGACAACCTCACCAAAAAAAAAAAAAAAAGGCAAGCATACCCATGGGACTTAGGCAAATTCTGTTAAAAACAGTGCTGGGCATCGGACATACAAACATTGTTTAATTTCTGTACATAAGGGCACTATGAAGGGACGGATAGTGCAGCATTATTTTCTCACGATATTAGCAGTGAGATCCCTGGAGGTTGAGGAGAGCCATAGTTAAAAATGCTGGGCCCACCGGAAGATAAGGATATCTTTATAAGCGCTCAGGTAATAAAACAATTTCATATGGTGCTCGCAAGGGGGGATCCCACTCTCTGCAGCAGTTGGAGCTTCACCTCTCCCCATAGAACATTAAAGCAGACTTCCAAGCACGCACACACATACACACACACACACACACACACACACACACACACACACACACACACACACACACACACAGATGTTTCCCCCACCCACTGCTTAGCTCGTTGTTGGTGTCAGAGTGCTGGCCATGGGGGACACAGGATCAATCAAATTAAAAAGTAATAGTACATCACAGTAAGTGGCCAAAATAATTATCTTTTTAGGCATTTTGCTTAACAGTTACCTCTAGGTCCCCAAGCACTACAGCAGGGAGAGGTCCCCTTTCAAGACTGCATAATTCACGGTTCTGGCATTCAGCACTGTAATTACAAGTAAGCAGTAATACAGGACGGGGTGTGGGTTGTTTAACCAATAAGACATGATGGGACGTTAGTTGTACTAGCTGTACCACACACCCAGGGGCACAGTAAGGCAGAGGGCAGCAAGTTGAGTAGAAGTCTTCAGTTCTAATGTGAAGTGCAGGGATTTTATATGATAAGAAAAAAGCAGCAAACTGTTTTGCTGGATTAAAACAATGGTTCTCCACCAGATTGCAGAATTTTCAGAACTCGCTTAAAAAAAACAAACAAAAAAATGTTATAGCATCTTGCATAAAAACATATCCTAAAAACACCTGCACTGAAGACTATTATAATCATATAACGTATACATATTGCACAAATAAATAAATATGCTTTACAAACCTTAAAGCTGAGAATGTCCAAACTCTCTACAATGTTTAGTTTGAGAACAGCAGAGTCCTTCCCAGTCTTTTGCTTTTTTGACTTTTCTTTAGCTTCTTTACTCTTTTTTCTTTTCTCGATTTCTTCATCATGATGCGACTAATTAATAATAACAGGAAAAAAAAATTAGAAATTTGCAAACCAAAAGGAAATACGAGCATTACTGAAAGTATATAAAAGTACTGGGTAGGATGAGTGCATCCTCTCCCACCTGCCATACAACAAGTAGACACTGGTCTTGGTCACACTTTTATTTGGCCAGCTGAATGGCTATCGAGGGCACTGCTTGTTCACAAAATTGTGCAGATGATATGCTCTGTAGCATGAACTCTCTCTAGAAAAAACACTGCCTTTTATCAGACCAAGAAACTGCTAGGCATAGTAATGCAGGATTAAAACAGACAGAGAGAAGACCAAGTGATCCAGCAAGTCTGTCCCCATGCCACTTTGGCACTTGCGCCCATTATGTGACTTGTTTATGCCAGGGGAGTGAAATTTCAAATGCTGTAAAAACAATGGACACAGCTATTAATTATGTTGGTTTCAGGAACTGCCCTGCTAGGTCATAACCACATTCTAGCAAACTGCAGCTAGTTTCATAAGTTGATCTTATTTGCAGCATTTCAAGCAGTTTATTGTATTTTACATCTTCTGAACAGCTGCCCACTTTAGAACCTGCTGCCCGTGCTTCCCAACATCATTCAAAGCCTTTTTTTGGATTCCCCATTATCTGTGTCTGCAAGGAAACATGCTCTATACACTTTACTGTGGTACAATAGACTAAAAGAGGTTAAGATAAATACGTTTGGAGAGGTAACACTTATTTTTAGCTGTAAATAGAGCGAGTCACGCTGGAGAGAACTGAAAGTACTTCCTGCTCTGCTGGCGGTAGGCTCTGCCCCCACAAAGGGTTCTTGGTACTAATTTAGCATTAAAACAGAAGGAATATGGCTCCGTAATGGAGACACTAATGCCCAGTTGTGGTATTTTTTTTTCCCCCTGAATATAATTTTTATTAAAAACTTTTCAGAAGTCAGTTACATCCATTGTTATAGAATACCGTTATGAACATGCGTGGTGTCAATAATCCAAACTTGATGTTACAATCTAGGGCTAGATAGCGATAGCAGTAAACAGACACACCCCCTTTACTTGGGGGGAGGATGATTCTGTGCCACTTAATGCATTTTATTGTTCATCTCTTTTTTTATTTTATTACCTAGAAAAGGGAAGGGAGAAAATTCCAGTTAAAGCAGCTGAGCCCTTTCTTAAAGCAGCAGTGCAACACAAATGGGTTAAAATTTGACCCCATCTTTTTTTCTTCCTAATCGATGCCAAATGTCTTCCAGCATTTTTCGGTGGTAAAATTAAGTTTTTATTATCATTTAAAAAATTTTATGAAAGTTCTAAAATAACTATTTCTCAAGAAAAAATGATGGCTGCTTCATTTTTGCATAGATATAATATTGAGAAGCAGAGGAGGGCAAGAGTCCAGACAAAAATATGAATGTACAGTACACAGTATAGACTTGTTATGAAAAGGGGAAGTTTAGGGCATGTTCACAAAATGTGTGTCTGGTTGGCCATTATGCTTCCGCATAGTCTCCAACCTGAGGCATCATTTGTGGCCTGAAAATGTGCAGTGACCACTGAGATGCAAAGATATCATAAGGATGCCCATCCAGGCTCTGGCTCAGTGGCAGCTAGCTGGTGACCTCAGAATGGGTGCGAAATCTGGGCGTTATTTTTGACGAAGGTCTGATGCAGAGATCTCAGGTGTCGTCGGTTGTCAAGACCTGATTTTACCATCTGAGGAATATCACCCGGATTAAGCACCTTGTTCCACCTAATGACCTTCCAACGCTGGTCCACACCTTTGTGACCTCCCGCCTTGACTACTGCAACACCCAGTACCTGGAGCTACCGGGGGTGGATATCCACCATCTGTAGCTGCTGCAGAACGCGGTTGCAAGGTTTATCTCGATCATGCCATGTCACGCCTGTGCTCCGTGGCCTACAGTGGCTGCCTATTCAGTGGCGGGTCACCTTTCAAGGTCAGTCTGCCGACCTATAAAGCCCTACACAGACAGGGACCAAGTTATCTGCAAGATCTTCTCTCCCCCTATCACCCCACAGACGAGGGATTGCTAGAGGCTCCCCAAGGTTTGTTTGAAGACCTCAGGTGCACGGGTATTTGTGTGTGTGGCCCCCTACCCTGTGGAACTCTCTACCTCGTCGGATAAGAGTGCCTGACTGAGGAGAGTTTTAAATCTGCATTGAAGACTCACCTTTTCAATCTTGCCTTTCTTGAGTATTGATTATTAGATGTCGTAGGTGTGTATTTTAATATTTAGTGATATTTTAATTCAAATTTTATAATCAATGTACAAGCGCTTTGGTCTTTTTGTGAATTGTACTTTTTCATAAAGTGATCGATTGAATGACAAAAGTACTGCACAAGAAATCCTGCAAGTTTTGCATAAGAGACTTAAGTCATCATTTAGAGATTTATAAAGATCTACCATTGATTTAGCACATGGTCACAAGATCCCCAATAACATGGGAATTTTCTTAGATGACTCAAATCTGCTTCTTGCATACCCATCAGATTCACGCAAAATTCCAAAGACAGACTATCAACATGCTGGAGACTGTGGGGGGTGGGTGGAAGAGAAATGGGACAGCACACTTGCGTCTTCTGGAGCGGTTTCTTATGGAGATGATTTTGGCAAGCGTTAGAACTGGAGCTGCAAGAACTCCTCCGTAATCATCAGTTAATTTGCCCTGAAAGCCATTAATTTATTGCCGTATCCACTTACTCTAAAGCATAAACACTCTAGATAGCAATATGGACACAAGCTAACGGTTGCTAAAAAAGCAATTACAAAACTGTCACTACAAAGTGCCCTCCCTAACCTTCTGGCAAGACATTACAAGACGGAAAACATGATGCATTATTTGATGAACCAATACTTTTTTTTTTGGGGTTAACAACTGATGAAATCGATGGATTGTAAATGCCCTGATTTTGTCTGGTAATAGGCTGGGAATATATGTTGGGGGGAGAGGGAAAGAAAGAAAGACTCACCCTCTCTCTGTCTGACATTGACAGACACACACACACACCCACCTGAATCAGCCTTCAACGAGTGTGACGATGATCATAACCAATGTCGTATTTTCCCACTGTATTTTAGTTTAAGAATGTAACCACTTAACCTGTTTTTCATTGTTGTGTTTTTCTATAAAGTCAAAAAATAAACTATAAAAAAAAAAATGCTGCAGTGGTTTTCGCTTTTAAAGTATGGTTTGCAATGCATTCATGTCTGCTTGCTGAGCAGCAATGTGTTTAATTTTGAGTAATTTGTGTGTGCATCTATGTGCCGTTTATCACGCTGCTATGCTTCCACTTACTGTAACACCATGCAGCAGTACTGTATTACCAGTAACAACCTCAGTGAACAAGCATTTCTGAATCCTACAGGACAAAGAGATCGCAAACCACCAAAACGGAACAAAATAAAAAAATGTTTGCATATAACAGCATTAAGAGGCTTTTTTATCAATGAAGAATTAACCATTTCACAGAACCTGACACAAGTCTTTTCACTCTACTGTAATTTATTCCAAGAGGTTTTACAAACAAAATTACAGACGTACGTGGAGGACCAAGGACTCCACTAGTTTGTCATACCGTTAGGCAACCAATACCATAGTATTCGCAGAACTAATAGAGCGTTTATTAGTTCTATGGTTCTACTACGGTCAGTTAGTACATGCAAGCTCTATGCTAGTCTGCGCTAGCAGTAGTGATCCGCTACCCAATTAAAAATAAACAAATAGGGGCAGCAAAGCCTCCCCCCCCCCCCATTTCTAACAAAACCAACTGATATTTATTTTTGTTTTGTTATATAGGGGGCTCTGCCCCCATACCCCTGCAAATGGATAGCCAGAGCCTGGGACGGATTGCGGTACACCAATACCGTAGTGTGGCATTCATGTAATGCCTACGGTGGGGTCCTTAGCTCTCCACTTGTGCCAAATTACACACCTCAAAAAAACACAGCACTGACCTCAAACAGATTGTCGTGTTCGACATGCCTTTTTAGTGGTTTATCCTTCAAAGTTTTTTTCTGCAAGCCTCCACGAGGAAAATCTTCTTCTACTGAGGCCATGTTCATATACCTGCTGAGAAATAATACATCGTCGGTGTAAGAAACATCTGAATAGAATGCTAAATCAGCAGACAAAAAAAAAAAATAAAACCTTTGCCATTTCCGGGATACAAGTACAAGAAGCCTGAAACTCCAACTCTAGCAGCACATTTGCCCCCACCCCACCCCGAAAATTATCAAATGGAGTGGTTAACATGTGGAACAGCCTACAGTGAAGTTGTGTAAAGTCTAGCACTGTTTACGCTTTCAAAGCAAGACTAGACAGATTCCCGAGAGAGAACGGCACTGAGGGTTACACAGCTTGAGTAAGGGGTAACTAAAATACATATAGGGGGTCAAAATAACCAGCTGTCCATCTGTTCCAGTGACAACCGTTTTTCTTACCTTGCCTGTACCTGGGATAAGCACCACAGCTGGAGGAAAACAGCAGGCACTAGGACTGGGAAGACTCAAAACTGCCTGTGAAGTTGGGCAACTGTAATGCCGGTATGTCATGCAGTCCTGACATGATGTAGTGTGGGATGTCCAACCCAACCACACATGCTATGCTCTGGCATTCGATGTTAGATTCAGCAAGTGATACTATTAAAAAAAATCTGCAGGGGACAGTAATGGGAGGACTGGGCAACCAAGACTGCCTCAAAGGCAGACAAGCTGCTTTTTAGTGTTACATGACAGGAACTGCCCTGGCTTCAAACCCAGGTAGCTTAGTCCGCCTGCTTCCTTGGTCTGTGACGTGACCTCTATAATGCATGACTATACTATGACCACTGTACAGTGGTGAACTGGATGTGTGTTCGGTTAGCAAACAAAGAATCACTGGTTCGAATCCAGGCAGGAACACAATATTTTGTATTTTAAGCACAAGACAAGGGTTCAAATCCTAAACGGGAACTTAACATTTTTATCATAGAAAGTTTTTAGCATAGTTTTATTTTGTTAACCAGGTGATTACAATGATGCAAAACAAGTACCTTTTTCAGGCCCAACTCTGGTACATCAGTACACAAAAATACAATACAGCAACAATCACAGTAGACATTAAATACAGTAAATACATACCAACTTACAAAATTATGTGACGCATACAATATTTGATCTGAATTATGCAAAGCATTTACAAATACTCAAGTTCCAAAAATTATTTTTCAGTGAGTCATTAAAGACAGCCAAAAAAGATGAAGATCTAAAAGGCACAGGTCTTGTATTCCACAAAATAAGATGCTCTACAATTGAAAGCATTCTGTCCTAATGCAGTATGCATTTGAGGAATTAAAAGTAGATCCTCCTATTCAGAACAAGAATTGCATTTACTATTTTGGTCATTAAACAGGTTAGCTAAACAGGAAGAAGCCCTATTCCGGAAAATCTTAAAAACAAAAATTTGCCAGCGTCAACCGAGCTTCGTTTTAAAATGAAAGCCAATATATTTTAGAAGTAATCCGACGATGTGTCCTGCTTCCAACTAACAGGATAAACGTAGCTATAAGATTCTCCTTTTGCCCAAGTCAGTTTTTGTGGCAGCATCAGTCAATGATCCATAATCAATAAAAATCGGCAGTAACTTAGGAGTTGAAATTTGTAAACGTGATTTGTAATTCAAATATTTAATATTAATTATTAACATGGTTTCATGGCAGAAGGTCTGGTCAGACTAACCTGATTTTTTGCTTTGACTGGTGACCAAGGAAGTAGACATGGGCCACACTGTGGATCTGCTCTACCTTGACTTATGCAAAGCTTTTGATTCAGTACTGCACCAAAAAAAAAAAAAAAGATGGAAGCCCTGGGTGTGGCTAAACCCATAATGAACTGGCTGGGTATTTGGCTAGAAGGGAGGCAGCAGAGGGTGGTGGTCAGCAGGGTTAAATCAGAGGAAAGGGAGGTTACGAGTGGGGTTCCATAGGGATCTGTCCTGGGTCTGGTCCTCTTCAACATGTTCATTAGTGACAATGGTGATGGAATCCAGGGCAGGCTGCGTCTCTTTGCAGATCACACAAAAGAAAAAAATTACTCAGTGCAGTAATCTTCTTTCTTCCAAGGAGTCCTTTACATACTAAAATACTAGCATACTAAAAGCCAGCAGAATAGGCCTGACAGTCTTTTGTGTCTGCTCGGTAGCCAGCCCCTATTGGGCGTCGCTCTCCCACCCACCCCCAGCCCCTTAGAGGGTCATCGTTGGCTTCAGTATACCCACGCACCTGTCCCACCCCTCTTGAAGCCCTCCACTGTGCCCTCTTCCACCAGACTCCTGGGCAGTGCATTCAATGACCCCACCATCCTCAGTGAAGTAATGACTTCTACGTTCTCCCGTGTAATTTCCCCCCTCCAGCTTCCACTCATGCCCCTGGTTATGCCCCTTTCTTAGCCTGAATATTTCTTTGGCTCCACCCCTGTTAATCCCTTTCACATATTTGAAGACCCTCATCATCTCCCCCGTCTCCTCTCCTCCAGTGAGTACAGCCAAGGTTTACCAGCCTTTTCTCATAGGTCCTTTCTCTCATGCCCTGAATCATCCTGGTTACCCTCCTCTGAGCCCTCTCCAACAGTGCTATGTCCTTCTTGAAGGTGAGGTCTCCAGAACTGCATGCAGTACTCAAGATGTGGCCTGACCAAGGCATTATACAGATAGAGGATCACCTCCCTCCTTCTGGATGCAATTCTCTGGGTTATGCAGCGCAGAATGCTGTTTGCTTTTGCCCCAGATCTTCTGCACTTTTCAGTGTTATTCATTTTGGTGTATACCACCACCCCCAGGTCCCTTTCACTCATTGTGGCTTGCAGCAAGACCCCCCCTCCCGGGTGTATACATGAGCTGGGTTTCTGACCCCCAGATGCAACACCCTACACGTCCCTGGATTAAACCTCAGTCCCCACCTCCTTGACCAACCCTCCAGGGAATCCAGGTCCCTCTGGACAGTCTCTCTCGCCTCGTCCCAGTCTGCCAGTGCTCCCAGTTTTAAATCATCCGCAAAGAGGCTCATCCTACTCCTAACCCCCCCTCCCTATATCAGAGACACAGGCGTTGAACAGGAGTGGCCCCAGTACCGAACCTCGGGGAACCCCACTGAAGACCTTCCTAGGGGAGGAGACTATCCCACCAACCACTACCCTCTGTGTTCGCCCCGTTAGCCAAATTTCTACCCATCTAAGCAACTGTCCTCCCACCCCCATCTCACCCAGCTTTGTTAACAACCCGATGTGAGGTACAGAGTCAAACGCCTTACTGAAATCCAGATATATGACGTCCACCGGTCTTTGTCGGTCCAGGGTCCCTGTCAACCAGTCGTAAAAATCTATGAGGTTGGTCTGACACGATCTCCCCGTGACAAAACCATACTATTTGTCATCCAGGTGCCCCAACCTTTCCAGTTGCCTCCCGAGCCTCTCCTTGACGATGCCCTCCATTAGTTTGCCTACAACAGATGCTAGGCTGACCGGCCTGTCATTTCCCCATCTCCTCCCTAGACCCCACTTTGTGGATAGCTACCACATGAGCCACCCTTCAGTCTTGAGGCACCCATCCTGTCTGCAGAGAGGCGTTGAAGAGTGCAGCTAGTGGAGCTGCTAGTTCATCTGCCAGTTCCTTCAGAACTCTCGGATTCAGCCCATCCGGTCACGGTGCCTTATCAGTTTTTAGTGCCCGAAGGGCCTCTCTCACCCTGTCTTCTGTGATTTCTCCCTCCCAATCCACCCCCTCAATCAAAACACCCATCCCCAACTAGGCCTGGTCCACCCGATGCCCCAGCCTCTTCCGGTCCCCTCGACTCCATCTGACCTCTCCACTCAGCTGTCTTCCCCCACCCTCCCTTTAGGCTGAATAGATCCCCTGTCTCCTTCCATAAATAGAGGCAAAGTACTCATTTAGCACCTCTGCCTGCTCCCCCGCCTCCTGAGCCCATCCCTCCCCAGTCTTAATCCTGGAAGTCTGTGCTCTCCCTTTTCTCTTCTCCCGTATGCATCTATAGAATCCCTTTCCACCCCTCCAGATATCCCTAGCCAAGTTTTGCTCCATCCTCGCCTTGGCTCCCCACAACGCTCTGGTGACCCTCCTTGCTGTCAACTCGTAGTCACCTCTCTCCCTATTCCCCCTGGAGCACTTAAAAAGTGCATAGGCAGCTTTTTTATCCCTCACTGCCTCTTGCACCTCCCTGGTCCACCAGCATGGCTTGTTGGCTCTACCATTCTTATGTCTTACTCTTGTAACATGAGCTAGTAGCCTCCTGCACCCCTCTTTTAATGGTCTCCCACAAGCTACCAGCATTCATGTCTGGCCTAATCTTGTCCAAGCTCACCCTTAGAATCCTGCCCATGCCCACGAAGTCCACCCCCCTGAAGTCTATTACTACTGTATTAGAGCGGTTATCCTCCCCCCTAGACAGAGTAGAAACCAGACCGTGGCATGATCACCACCTGTCAGCGGACTACACACCTCCAGACCCCTTATCTGGTCACTGTCTGCAAGAACAACATCCAGTATCCTCCCCTCCCTAGTAGGTTCCCCCACCTGCTGGACCAGGAAGGCATCCTGAAACACATCCATCAGTATCTGCTCCCTGGCCACCGCTGATGTCATAGTGTCCCAGTCTGCCCCCGGCATATTAAGGTCCCCCATGACCACCATCCTTCCCTTTCCACGGTCACAGTGCCCCTTGATGTTCTCAACTAATTTTTCCACCAGGGCCTCATCCATCGCGGTGGGGTGTATACACCACCCTATTTTCAGTCTTTTGCCTCCTTCGCTTGCAGGGTTACCCAAGTCGCCCACCCCCCCCCAAATCAGCCTCCTCCACTATGCCATTTTTGACCATCAGTGCCAACTCACCCTCCTCTACCCTCTTCTCTATTCCTCCTGAATATTGTGTCTCCCTCCTAGTTTAGGTCCCAATCATTCTTCTGGGTGGCCCATGTCTCAGTAATCGCCACATCTGCTGATCCCTCAGCCAGCATTGCCTGGAGCTCGAGCATTTTGTTGCCCATGTTCCTGGCATTGATCAGGACCGTCCCCCACCCCATCCCCCTTCCCCTCTCCAATTGCCTCGGTCATGCGCAATCCCTATTCGCTCTTTCCTGCACAGCTCTGGCTGTATTTACTTTGCAGTCACCTGCCCTCTTTTCACGCCCTAGACCTGGAACCTCAAGCAGCCCTCCTGGTTCTATTTCTTCACTTATTCCTCCCCCTTTACAAGTTTAAACCCCACTTCTCGACTACGAAATCCAGTGAGTTTTAGTTTCAAGCCCTCCCTCCCTCCCAAGTTGAGATGTATCCTATCCCTGGCATATAGCCCCTTGTCCTCCCATGTGTCCCCCACTAACCCATACCCTTCTGCCCTGCACCAGTCCCTGAGCCACTGGTTCACCCCTCTGAGTTTGTGCTTGGTCTCCCCAGATGCCCTAGGTACTGATAGAATCTCCGAGAAGGAGACTGAGCTGCCTATAGCGTGGCAGACCCTGGCCAGTTCCCGAAACCTCACCTGGATTTCCAGGTCACTGTTACCCTCCAAATCGTTTGTGCCCAGGTGTACTAGGAAATCTGGGGATCCCCCACATTCCAGTGCTAATCAGTATAGCTGAAATTTGGCCTTGTGACCGGATAGGCCTGGGATACAATTAGCCTTGACTGGGCTGCTTTTTCCCTCCCCTACCCCCTCTCACTGGATGCCCCTGGTCATGGAGTCGCCCAGCAATATCACCTTCACCCCCCTCAAATAACTGGCCCTTTTGATCCCTTCCAGGTTCTTCCTTCTTTCCTTGACCCTCAGCTTACTCCTCCCACCCCCTTCAGTCCAGGGATCACTACTCTGTGAGTGCCCTACCATGCTCTTTCTTCTGCCTGCAGCTCCCAGTTTACTCCTCACCTCCCCCAACCTCATGGGTGGCACTGATTGCCCCCCGATCTCCCCGGGCTGTTTTTCTGAGCCAGAATCCACAGGTCCCCCACCCAGACACCCTTCTACTGCTTCCCTCCTTGCCTCCAAACCTCCTTCCGGTCTTGTCTCCCCCACCCTGTCTGGCATATTTCTCCCTACCCTCCCTTCCTCCCCTCATCCAATTCCTCCCGCCTCGACGCTGGCCCTTCTAGAGTACCCCCTACTACTCCCCTCTCCTTGACTGACTTCCCCAGCCAGAGTGCCTGCCCAACCCCATTTCTCACCCCTCCGGCCTCGTCTCCATGATCCTCCATCCACCTTTCCTGCCTCCATCCTCAGCTCACGCCCTCCTCCTCCCTCCCTCCTCTTGTGGATGTGGCCACCTTCCCTACCCCCATCCCCCGCTTACTGGACAAACCTCTCTGTCCACCTGTTCCACCCCCCGCCAACCTCTTCCACCTCCTCTCCTGGGTACAGCACTGTGTATTTATTACTAAGTGTGATGCTTGCTCCTGACTTGCTTTCTCCTACCCATCCCCCTTTGCTCCTTCTGATCGGTCATCCTCCTATGAAGTGTCTTCCGTCCGTTGCTTGTATTGTGCCCTACCCCTCCAGAGTACCCATAAGGTCCATGTCCACCTGTTCCTTGGGGTATACCGTAGTGGCCTCGCCTACTCTCGTGAGGCCCTTTCCACTCCTTTCCTCCCCACTCATGCCTTCCAGCTTTCTTCTGATCCCCTCGGCCTCCTCCCCAAGTCCTGTCAGCCGAAAATACAATGGATACCCTCCGAACCTCCATGCCCAGTTTAAGATTATTGCTGCTCCGCACCCTGTACACCCAATCACCCTACCGAAGATGCCCGCTCTGGCCAGCCCCAAATCCACCCTCATTTTGGTGTGAGCAGTACAACCCTCCTGCAGAACCAATTTAGGCGGTAGCACTCAAGGACCCTAGCTGTTTGTCCCCTCTCCCAGCAGAACTCAGATTACAACACTTCTCTCTCTCTCTTTCTCTACAACAGCCAGTTTTTCAGCCCCAGTTCTCAAGCGGAAAAGCTGCCCACCCCAACAGAGAGATCAGCAGCAATGAACAGTTCACAAAAGTTTGCCTACTCCCCCAACTGTGGACAGCATACACAATTATACAATCTGCTATAATATGCCCCCTCTGATAGCAGCAGACAATGTTGGCCATGCAACCCAGCATACAGGACCCTTGTCCCCCACTCAGCTGTAACCAGTTCACCAGCCGTAGTGTTAATCAGTTCACAGATGTCATGTCCCTCAGCTGTAGGGATCAGGTAGACAATGGTGCCCAAGCAGGCACAGCATACAGTTCCCTTTCCCTCACTCAGCAACAATCCAGACCACCCACTCTCAGCTTGCCCCTCTCCAAGGCAGCAGGTAGTCAATGGTGCCCAAGCAGGCACAGCATACAGCTTCTCCCCCCCCCCAAATCAGCAACAATCCAGAACACCCACTCACAGCTTGCCCCTCTCCAAGGCTCCACCCCAACTGACCATTTAATAGAGGTCGGGGGCTGGGGTGGGTGGTGTGGGACAAGATCCGCTCTCCTGATTGCGACTGGGCTAATGGCCTTTATAGCCCAGTCGCACGATCCAAAATTCACGCCCTTAGCGCTGATTGGCCCCACTGCTCCTAGCTCCTTATTGGCTGCGGCCCTCCGATCCACTCCCCTGCTTAGCATCAGTAACTTTTCTGCACTTAGCTGGCTAGGTACACTTGCCCCAGATGTGTGCCTTTAGGAGATATTTAAATGAGCTTAGGGCCAAGCCAATCAAAAGACAGGAAGGGGTGTGAGCTGAGAGCTGTTGAAGGCTTCAGAATTTTTTCGAGGAAAAATGGAAGGCAAATGCCCCAAAAAAGAATCAACAGGATTCAAAAAATATGCAAAGGTCCACAAAAGTGGAAATAGAAAACAACAGCAACACAAGCTAAAAACTCATTAATAAGAAACTCCAAATTTGTTAAAAGGTGACATAAAGAGCCCTTTGCAGACAGGTGAACTGGGAAGTAAGGGTGGGAGCTTACTGATGCTAAAGGACCCCTTGGAAGAAAGGAGATTACTGCAGTGAGTAATTGTTTCTTCTTACCCCAGGAGTCCTTTAGCATCAACAATTTTTTGCAGACTATCGAGCAGTACCAAGTGGGAGGTGGGCAGAGAACGTCTTAGAAAAGAAGCTCTGCAGAACCACCCTGACAAATTTGGCATCAGATCTTGTCTGCACGTCCAAACTGTAGTGTTTCACAAAGGTGTGTACAGACTTCCAGGTAGCGGCTTTGCAGACATCCAGTAGGGGAATGTCCCTTGCTGCTGCAAGCGAGGCTGCAGTGCCCCTGGTGGAGTGGGCCCTGAGCCCCACTGGAGGTTGGTGACCAGCCTTCTCATAGCAGAATCTAATACAAGAGATGAACCAATGAGAAATAGTTCTCTTGGTAGATGGTCTTCCTCTGCCTACATCCCCGTAGGTGAGGAACAATTGAGTGGAAGAGCTTCTGCACTGTCTAGTACATTCTAGGTAGTGAAAGATGGCTCTTTTGACATCAAAGTTGTGGAGCTTTTGCTGGCCAAAAGTGGATGGCTCAGCAAAGATGACAAGCAGAGTAATGACTGGTTCAAGTGAAACTCTGAAACCACTTTTGGCATAAATTTCCTATTTGTCCAGAGTTCAACTTTATCAGACTTTATTAGACAGAGATAATGAGGAGAGGGGGACCCTTACCGATCAGTAGGTCTGGGGAGAGGGGGAGGCATCACTGGCAGGTGGGTGGAGGGCTAAGCAGGGAGAAGAGGTACCAGAAGTGGAAATCACAGCAGAGAGAGTGAGGGAAGCCCTCAGCTCCCTTAAGACGGAGAAAGCACCGGGGCTGGATAAATTACATCCTAGAGTGCTGAAGGAACTTGCAGATGTCCTGGCGAAACCCTGGCAGAGCTTTTCACCATCTCTGAGGACAGGGTGGGTGCCCAAGACTGGAGGGTGGCGCATGGTGCCTATCCACAAGGGGATCAAGGGAGGTGGTAGGAACTACAGGCCTGTCAGCCTGACATCGGTGGTGGGCAAGGTGATGGAGGGCATTGTCAAGGAGAGGCTAGGGGGGACCTGGATAAGTCAGGTGCCTGGACGATAGACAGCATGGATTCATCCCAGGAAATCGTGTCAGACAAACCTGGTGGAGTTCTATGACTGGGTGACAAGTGCCTTGGACCTGGTTAGACCAGTGGATGTCCTCTTTCTAGACTTCAGCAAGGCATTTGACTCTGTTCCTCACGTGGCCTGTTGGATAAGCTAGGAGAAATGGGAGTGGAAACCAGATGATCAGATGGATAGGCAATTGGCTCCAGGACCGGACCCAGAGGGTCGAGTTGGTGGATAGTCTCATCCCTAAGGAGGGTCATTAGTGGGGTCCTACAGGGATCAGTCCTTGGGCCCTTCTGTTCAATGCCTCACTATCCGACATAAGGACAGGAATCAGGAGTGAGATGAGTCTCTTTGCAGATGACTCAAACTGGGGGCGGTGGTGGATGGGGAGGAGGGGAGGGTGGCCCTGCAGGGGGACCTGGAGGCTCTGGAAAGATGGTCTAGAAAGTGGAAGCTGAGGTTCAATGCAGGGAAATGCAAGGTACTCCACCTGGGGGCCAGAAACCCAGGCCAAGTGTACACCCTGGGGAATACTACAAGTCTCAATGGCTGAGAGGGACCTGGGGGTGGTGGTGGATGTCAAGATGAACAACTCTGAGACTTGTAGGAGGGCAGCAGCCAAGGCCAACAGCATGCTGGGATGCATCGCATGGGGGATCACCTCCAGAAGGAGGGAAGTGATACTCCCTCTGTATAACTGCTTGGTGAGGCCGCACCTGGAGTACTGCGTGCAGTTTTGGAGGCCACACTTAAAGAGGGACATTAACCTCCTGGAGAGGATCCAGAGGAGGGCAACCAAATGATTTGGGGCTTGGGGACAGGACCTATGAGGAGAGGCTCGAAGAGCTAAATATGTACACACTGGAAGAGAGAAGGGACCGGGGGGACATGATAGAGGTCTTCAGCTACATGAAGATGGTAAATGGGAGAGGAACAGTCAGGGTGCTCCGAAGGAAGGAGGAAGGGGCCACTAGAGGGCATGGGTGGAAGCTGGAGGGGGGAAGATTCAGGGGAGAAAGGAGGAGGTGCTACTTCACTGAGAGGGTGGTGGAGCCATGGAATGCACTACCTAGGGGCTGGTGGAGGCAGAGACAGTGGAGGGGTTCAGGAGGGGTGGGACAGGTACAGGGAAGGGTTCTGGAAGCAAAATCCAATGCAGCAAGAATATCCGGAACTGGGAAGGGAGAAGCCAGAGAAGGCGAGGGGGACAGCAAGGTCAGCACCCAGGGTGGGGGCTGACCAAACGAGCAGACACGAAAGACCGTTAGGCCTATTCTGCTGGCATTTTAGTATGTTAGTATGTTAGTATTGTGAGGGATGATGTAATTCGGCTCAGTGTACAGGGCCTGTAGCTCTGAAATCCTTCTGGCAGACGTAATGCCTACCAGGAAGACTGTCTTCCAAGTTACAAACTTGATGTGGGCTGTGGACATTTGCCTCGAAGGATAGATTCATGAGCCCATCTATGGAAAGGTGCAGGCTGCAAGGAGGAAAGGGCTCCCCGGTTGGTGGCTGGAGGTGCAAGAGGCCTTCAAAATACGGTTTAAAAATGGCGTGGGGGAAAAAACTAATTTTTTCCTTTTCCACCGAAAGGTAGGCCAAAATTGCTGCCAGGTGTCGCTTGAGTGAAGATGGTTTCAAGCCTGATGCCTGTAGATGTACCAGGTACTCTAGCAGCTGAGGATCTGAAGCTGATAGGGGTTTGACCTTGTCACTCTTGCACCAGAGAGAAAACCTTTTCCATTTGGCTGCATAAGTCTTCTCCGGGATTTATTTAACTCCAAAAATTGATTAGCGTTTTGCTCATAAAAGTGCTAAAAAATTGTGAAAATGCATAGCACTTGCCTCACTGTGTTTAACAAACATAACACTTCTAGAAAACCTATATAAATACTTTCTGTACAGTTAGCATTGTCCCAAGAAAAAAACTGCTAATCAATTATTTAAAACCCTGCTTCTTAGTGCTAGTTTTTTTAGCCATCTTCAGTATCTTAAGAACCTGTTCAGAGTACTGTGAGGATGGAAACTCGAACTTCTCAAGAACCAGGCCTTGAGGTGAAGAGAGTATGTCTTCGTACTGCACTCCCGTCTAAGGAAGGGTCATCAGGGAGCAAGTCAGAGGCAGGCGAATGGGCCTGCTGCAAGATACAGAGAAGGAGAGGGTACCAGGCTTGCCTGGGCCAGTCCGGAGCCACTAGGATCACTGAGGAAGGCTGCTGCCTGAGTTTCAGCAAAACCCTGAATATCAGGGGAAAGGGAGGAAATGCGTACAGGAACCTCCCTGACCAGTCCAGAATCAGGGCATCCAGAGGAAGTGTTCCCAGAACTGGGGGCCTGCAACAATACTGAGGAAGCAGAAAATTGAGAGAAGAGACAAACAGATCCATGTCTGGTGCACCCCACAGCCTGAATACTGTAGCTAGTACTTGCTTGTTCAGTGTCCATTCACTCTGGCCTTGACTGCTTACAGCATCCGCTAGAGTACCGAGTTTGTCTGGGTGGTGAATAGCCGAGAGGCTGACTCCCAGGTAGAATGCTAGAGACCAGTGCTACAGAGCTTCCAAACATAGTATTCCTGATCTGGTAACACCCTGCTTGTTTATGTACAACATTGTAGAGGTGCTGTCCGTTCAAATTTGAACCGCCTGCTCTTCTATGCTTGGTGCAAAAGCTTTGAGAGCTAGGAAAACTGCTCCGAGTTCCAAAAGATTTATGTGCAACTGTGACTCTTCGGGAGTCCAGTTGCCGCCTACTGAGACACTTTCCAAATGAGCTCCCCAGACCAAAAGGGAGGCATCTGTGGTAATCACCTTTGTGGGAAGAGGAGCTTGAAAGGGAACCCCTGCCTGCAAATTTGCAGGGTTCTTCCACTACAGCAAGTTTTGGAGGAACTGCTCCAACACAGGTAACAACTTTGAAAATTTGCTGCTTCTCTGAGACCAGCAAGCTCTGAGGTAGGATTGCAGGAGACGCGTCCTGTACCTGACCCCTGGGACTACTGCAGTCATAGAGGTCATATGTCCCAGACATTTGAGGAAATGTCTGGCTGGTCTTGGCTGTCCCCGGGTAAAAGAATCTGCCATTGAAAGGAAACTCTGAATTCTTTTCTTCGGGAGGAAAGCATATCCCTTTTGCGTGTCCAGCTGGGCCCCTATGAAGGTGAACAGTTGGGTGGGTTCTGGGTGAGATTTCTTTAGGATTTACCAGGAAACCCAACGACTCCAGAGTGTGTTGTGTGAGGGAGAGAGATTCCTTGACCTGGCAAAGGAGACTTCGCTACTATGAGCCAGTCATCCAGATATGGGTAGAGAGTGACACCCAGTCTCCTGAGATGTGCTGCTACCACTGCGAGACACTTGGTAAAGACTCTTGGGACCGAGGACACACTAAAGGGCATTGCAGCAAACAGATAGTGACCCGAAGGAAATCTGAACCCAAGAAACTTCCTGCGAGATCTCGTCACGGGTATGTGGAAGTAGGCATCCTTTAAGTCTTGGAAGGCTAGCCAGTCTCCCTGCTCTAAGGACTGTATGACCAGCCACAGAGTGACGATTTTGAATTTTTTTTTTTTTCCAGTTGTTCGTTTGAATATCTGAAAGTTAAGATGGATCGCCACTCTCCAGTTTTCTTGTGTGTCAGAAAATACCTGGAGTAGAGGCCCTTGCCCTTCCCATGGGTGGGGATCCCCTCCACTGCTCGTAAAGCTAGAAGGTTTTGTACCTCCAATTCCAACAGCAGTATCTGTGTAGGGAACAAAGGTCTTGACACCTGGGTACACTTGAGGTCTGGCATCTGCTTGAACTGTAATGATAGACCCTTCACTATTTCCAGCACCCACTTGCCCAACGTGATGAGGGGACCAGTGCTGAAGACAGTGGAAGAGTCTGCCTCCAACTGGAAGCGGGGAGGTGAGCTGGACACTCACATCAGGACTTAGACTGAGAGACAGATGACTGGGTAGAGGCGGCTCTTCTTTGGCCCCTTCTGCCCCGCCTCTGAAAGACCCCCTGTACTGGCTGAACTCAGAACGGGGACAGGGACTTTAAGGCCTGGGAACAAAACTCCTGCCCCTACCGCCCCTGCGATGGGATCTCTGAGGGGTGGTGGGCTTAGGCTTGGATGAGTGGCTCTGCCAGGAGGCCTAGTACTCATTGGCTTTTTTTCATGTAGTCAGTGGTTCTGTAATCAAACATCACATTTTGATCACAGGGAAAATCCATGGCCTTGTTCTGAGTGTTTGTGGTCAGACTGGTTATTTTAAGCCTGCCAAAGCGTCTTAGAGAGAAGGCATGGGTCACTGCCCTAGAAGCTGCATCACTGTTGTCATCTGCCATGTGGAATTGGTACATAGTAGCTTCCAGGGCAGTTTGATGTATCCATCAGCTTCTGCACCATAGAATCTGATCTGTTGTGGGCAATAACCTGGACAGATTTCCAAAGGGCTTTCTGATATTTGACAGTGAACGCCATGTAAGAAAAAAGTCCAAGAAGCAGGGAAGCTGTAGCATACATTTTCTTTGGGTGTCAGTGTGGCTCAGTTGGTAGCACATCCACCTCTGGACCAGAAGGTAGTGGGTTCTCGTCCCACACCAGGATTGAACTTGCACCTAAAATGCTGGCATCCGAGTGCAGTACTGGGGGGTGCTGTACTGCTGGGGTGTGCCATCCTTCGGTCGAGACGTTAAACCGAGGTCCCTTCTACCTATCCTGGTGGGTATCCAGGTGGAAGTAAAAGAACGCAGGGTACTCTTCACAAGGAGTAGGGGACATTCCCGATGTCTTGGCCAGCATTCCCCTACCCATAAACCAGACCATGCAATTATCCAGGCTGTGTGTGGGTGTTGATGTGCGATATGGCTGCCACTACACATTCAGTCACTTCACTACCAATATAGCATTGCTTATAAAGTGCTTTAGAATACACTGTGTATGAAAACCGCTATATAAATGCTTCTTCTCCTTCCCTATAAAGTCAATTCTCTTGGAATCCTTGTCAGGGGAGAGAGGGAAAAAGAGACTCCAGCTTTCTCACAAGCTGCCTGCTGCACTATACTCATGGCTATGGTGTGCAGACTGGAGCTCGGTACCATTTTTAGACAATTTATATTTCCTCTCAAGCAGATACTGAAGTGAAGTGTTGAAGCACCTTCATGGTATTTTTTCTAAATGCATTATAGCTAGGGACGACCAAGGTCTTTGAGGATGAAAGACCCTTCATATATCTATATCTTCATTTTCATTGTCATCCTGCTTGGGCTCCTGCAGAGGGAGGTCCAGGGTGTCCAGCATATTTTGTATAAATGTAAACATAGAGGAAGGATTCTCGTGGTCACCCGGGGGGGGGGGCCCAAGATGAGGGTCCGGGGACTCCTGAGGCTCAAGGCCCTCAAATTCCACGTCAGAAGCATCATAAAATTGATTATCTGCATCACCCTCACAGTCTACAGAAGAGAGACCTGTGGAAGAGTGCTTGCCAGCCCCAATAAAGAGAGGACCCATCTTTTGAAGGGTCTGAAACAGTTGCCATGCTTTTTCCACTTCTTGCACTGACGGAAGAACCTGTGCAGGCTTGGTTTGTAAGTGTTTTGTTTTTTCTGTATGCTTTAAGCTGCCTGTTGTCTCGCTACTGGCTTTCTCAGGAGCAGCGGAAGCATATTTGTCTTGACAGAGTTTCTTTTTAGTCACTTCATCAGAGGCTTGATCAAGCTTCCTTTTTTTGTCACACTTATTATATTTTAATTAGTGAGGAACTTAATCTTTGGAAGCTTTATTTTTTTGGCTGGGATCTGCTTTTAATATTAGTACTTTTGGATGGCCCCTCATCGGAAGCCTTTGATTTATCCTCAGCCATAATAATCAAAGGTTTGTCTGCTACATTTGCCAATTTAAGCAAATCAAACCAGTCCTGGAGCTATGAACGGAGTGCAGGTTTCTGTGAAAATGCCACTGGCCAGTCCTGCCCCAGTTAATAAACTCTGTCTATTGCTAGTGCCCTTTTTTTTTGGGAGGGGGGGGGTTGTAGAACTGGGATCTATACCAGTGCCAATCTTAATAGAATTCCAGTAATACTGGTCAACTGTGCACAGGTGGCTGCTGGACCCTTACAGACAGTCCTGACAGACGATACCAAGGTACAGTAATAACAAAAAAGGTTTCCTCGTTATTGCCAATCTAGAGAGAAAACTCCCAGGCACTGTTTAAATTGAAATCCACTGCAGGTGCCTTGCGGTAAACCCCGCAAGATCTGAGGTAAAAAAACAAGGCGACTGTCCCTAATTCGATGGTTCCCACAAGAATTTGCCCAAAAATAAAGGTAACTGTCAAAAAAAAAAAAAAAAAAAAAAAAAAGCACCCACGATAAAAGTAGGTTTTCAAATGAAAGTCGTGGTAAAAATAAAGTTAAAATAGCACTGTCAAGCGAAAAACAAAAAAAATTAGCGCAGCGCTAATGAAAAAGTAAAACTTTCACTCAGCACACCAATAAATTATTTCTATGAGGAAAACTTTACCCAGATAAGCACTAGGAGGCTGTCAACACGGAAAGTTGAGACACATCTCAGGGGCAATGTTGCTCAGTCCAGCAGAGAAAAAATTCTGAAGCCTTCAATAGCTCTCGCGCAGCTCGCACCCCTTCCTGTCTTTTGATTGGCTTGGCCTTTAAATATCTCTTAAAGGCACACCTCCGGGGCAGTTGCATCTAGCCAGCTAAGTGCAGAAAAGTTACTGATGCTAAAGGACCCCTGAGGTAAGAACTATGCGGGAGGGTGTACGGTGATGAGGGAATAAGGGATATGCAGAAAAACCTACAAAACTAGAGGGGTGGTCAAAAGTCTGGCAGTTAAAATTCAATGCCAAAAAGTGCAAGGTAATGCACTCAGGGAAAATGAACCTCAAGACCGACTCCTTGGATGGGTGGCATGAGACTTAGTGCTACAGAAGAGAAACAGGAGCTAGGAGTCATCAGTAACTTCCTTAAACAAATGAGCCAGTGCAGTAAGACTAACAGGATGCTAGGATGCACCAGGAGGGGTACTGATAAAAGAAAAGAGGTAATCCTTCAGCTATACAGATCCCTATGGAGGCCTCACCTGGAGTACTGCATCCGGTTCTATAGTCCTCACATCAGAAAAGACAGGGATAAGGTTAGAAACAGTACCGCACAGAGTAACAAAAATGATTCAGGGACAGCAGGGCAGAGCCTATGTGGAGTGCCTAAAAGCACTAAATTATGTGCTCACTGGAAAACAAAAGGGAGAGGACAGCTATGATAGAGACCTTCAAGTTCCTTAAAGGAATTAACAAGGTAAACTGTGGGGAATAATTTTCCCCAAATACCAACTCGAGGTCACGTGGTCATAAGTGTAATTTAACAGGAGAGAGGTTCAGGAGGGACACAAGGAAGTACTTCTTTACAGAAAGGGAACTGGAGCCTTGGAACAGTCTGGCCAGCCAAGGTGGTGGGTACAAACACAGTTAGGGGATTCAAGCAGGCATGGGATAGAATGAAAAGAATTGTGGTCACCCGGGGAAACAAGACCAGGGAGGATAATAGGGATAGGATAGAGAGGGTTAGTACCCTGGAGGAACAATAGGTTCCAGGGATTATAGCGAACAGGGGTAGACTGGATGGACCTTGCATCTTTTTCTGCTGTCATCATGGTCTATGTCTCTATCTTACTAATACAGTATTGTTGGTTCAATCTTTGATGAACTCTAGTGGTCATGTTATTAATGACTGCGTCAAAGGTCAGCCCCAAGTCCAGATGAACACCTAGATACTTACACATGTCAACAGATTCCAGGAAATGTATGTCCATCAGTGGTGTGCACTGGAAAATGTTTTGAAAATGTATTAAAGTTTTGGACTTGTGCCAAACACTTATTGTGTTTTTGATGCATTAAGTATCAGTTTATTCATCCTAAACCAGTCCTGTAATTAAATTATTTTTGACGAGTAATAGAATTTCATCAATATTTTCTGAATGCAAGTGGAGAATAATGCCTGTGCAAATATGTGTTATGAGGATTTTTCACACACCCAAGGTATGTCATAATCCACAGACCCGAGAGCGACGCTCGAGGAGTTTATGAGATCACCCACCGAAGGTGCATGAAAAAGCCTTATGAAACAAAACTTTGCACATACATTTTTTTTTTTTTTTATAACAACTAGTGCAGGGTTTCAACAGAGACACAAACTAAGCTGCATTTGCGCGAGCGAAGGTGTCCCCGAGTAGCCACAGTACTTGCACAAATACAGTGGAGACAGCAAGGAGGAAAACGCCATAATAACCCCCTATCAAATTATTATGGAATTCTGCGGGTTATTACAGTGTTTTATCAGTAATGCTTGTTCAGCCATTATAGCGGGTCACCAGTTATTACAGAATCCTATCATCAGCATATTGCAATAGTTTTGCTGAGGCGCAGACCTTTACATTAATGAACAATGAAAAGAACAATTACCCTAAAGTAGATTCCTACACAACACCACAAGGAATCACCAACATATGAGAGAAAACAGAGCACAGTTTAACATGTGTTCTGTCATGCAAATAATCAGAAATCCAATTTAAAGAAGACATAACAAATCCAAGTAATGTCAGTTTTTGCCACAAAATACTGTGGTCAACCAGATCAAATGCCTTGGTCAAGTCCACGAACACAGCACCTGAGTCAAGCCCACAAAAAACAGCACCTGTCATTTTATCAACATCTAGCGCTTCATATACAGTGTTTGTGAACCCGATAAAGGAAGTGTTATGTATCACGACCCCTCTGAAAACCATGCTGATATTAATCTCCCAGGTCACACCTGACAATAGGTACTTGGTTGCCTAGTGTGCTTACCCAGTTAACAAAAGCAAATAAATAAATCTTTGGACAACAGATCACACTGTTCTAATTACTATGCTTTTTTGTTTCCCTGCCAACCATCGGATTCTGTTCTGGTCAGGGACCCACTTGCCTCCATCTCCGGAAATGCCTGCACTCACCCCGTTATCCCTGGTTTCCCTCCCCAGGGAGTGGGGTCGTGGCACTGACCCCCGCAGTGGGCCGAGCTACAAGTACATGGTCGGGGAGCCAGCTCCGGAGGCTGATCGAGGCACCATTGGCAGAGCTTCATTGAGATGGCCAGGCAGGGAATGTTTTTCTCCTCTGTGAGCAGGGACGGGACGTGCAGTAACAACTGGCATCCGATCCGCCCCTCAGTTCGATTTGGCGTTGATGCTTGTGGTGAACCCGCCTCTGTTAGGTGTCACCATGGCACCGAGTACACAAACCCCCCGAAGGGAGAGCAGTCCTATGGACACTTGATCCTTCTCCCCAGCCGCTCTCCAACAACCCGGGTCCGTTCCCGAACCCAGATCGCAGATGCCACATGCGGAAATCCAACCACTGCAACAGCGGGCTGGCCAGACCACACTGTACAAGATAATCAGTTAACTGTTAATGAAAAATTTTCTCCTGCAAGGTTTTGAAAGCACAGACAAAATGTACATTGTACAACGGCGATCAACAATAGATGACTAGCCCTTTTTATGTAATGGGGCCACATGGGTCGATTTCCATAGATCTGGAACATGTTACCAATTTCTTTGAAACAGGATACGCGATGGCTAGGGCTGCCAATTTCAAAAGTTTTGGAGCTAGATGCTCCAGTTGATTTATCTGCTTTATGTCAATTAGAAGTTTAAACACTTGAGAACTTCTGATTTTATATAAAATTTAGGTTGATTTGAAACAGAAAATTGAGGAGAAACAGACACGACAATTTTTAAATTCAGACTTCAGTCTATGTTTATTAATATTACAAAATAAATGATCAATCATATCAGATATTACCTGGCGAATCTGAATGCACTTAACCGTCCAATTCAATATTCAAATTTGTTTTTGCTATGGGTGGGCATAACAAATTCTATAAACACCTTCAGGATTTTTCAGTTGCTACTTCACTAGACTGGTGATCATGGCAGTGTAGAGTGAGAATAGTAGATATAATGCAGAAGAGGGTTCATTAGAGATAAAAAACTGCAGAAGTAAAGTTCTGCCTCAGAGACAATGTTGGTTGTCAAGATACTCCTCATGTGTGGGGCACCAAAAACTGCACATAGCCTGTCATCATCAGCAATGCCATGAGTGCTCACTTAGAACTCATGGTAGAGGCAAGTTTTCTAAACTCCTGTAAGGGCTGAAAAGTGTAGGGAAGTCTTGAAAGTCAAGGGTAGTGACGAGCGGTGTTCCACAGGGCTCGGTGTTGGGACCAGTGTTGTTTGGGATATTCATTACAGACATATCATGGGACATCAAGAGCAAGATCAGTCTGTTTGCTGATGATACCAAGGTAGAAGCAGTGGTGGATGACTTAGGGGGATGGCAGGAGTTGCAGGATGATCTGGCAAAGCTTGAAACCTGGTCAGACACCTGGCAACTGGGGTTTAATGCCAAAAAGTGCAAGGTGCTGCATTTTGGGATGAAGAACTGAAGGAGGAGTTACCAGCTAGGGAGTGCAGCTAGCCCAGACAGAGGAGGAGAAGGATCTGGGGGTGCTCATTACAGGGTCAATGAACAACTCGGCACAATGTAGGAAGCAGCTGCAAAGGCCAACAAAATGCTGCTGTGTTGCAAGGGTATATCCTCGAGGAGGGAGGAGGTGATTCTGCCACTGTATGGGTCATTAGTTGGACCGCACCTGGAGTACTGCGTGCAGTACTGGCGCCCGTATCTGAAGAGGACATTAAGTTACTGGAGGGTGCAGTGCAGGCGACAAAGATGATCAAGGGGCTGGGGACTTATCATATGAGAGGAGGGTTGAGGGAGTTGAACATGTACTCACTGGAGGACAGGAGGGATGGGGGGACATGACTGAAACCTTTAAATACATGAAAAGAATAAACAAGACAGGTACAGAGGGGCTGTGCAAAGTAAGGGAGGGGAGGGACACCAGGGGCCATGATATGAGACTGGAGGGAGGAAGGTTCAGAAGGGAGATGAGGAAGCACTTTTTTTTTTTTACACAGAGAGGGTGGTGGCTGGGTGGAACGGGTTACCTGCAGAAGTGGTATCCAGCAGAACAGTGGACTGCTTCAAAAGGGGATGAGACAGGACAAGGGGAAGGGTTAATGAAGGGGAAGGGTGGAAGGAAGGGGCAGCTGCAGAATAAGGGGTGCTAGCTGCACATTCGAGCAGACTTGATAGACCTCTAGGCCTTTATCTGCTGGCAAATTTCGTATGTTTGTAAAAGCCCTTTTAAATACCCTCCCTTCCTCCTTCCAATAGGCGAAGGTGCCTCCCTCCCAGGGACCACACTACCAGGAGTCAGACGCAGCTTTCTCCTCAGCCCGGAGCTCAATACTATGAGAAAGAGCACCCTGGGCGGACAGCCCTTCCCCGGAGGGTAGACCCGGGGGACGCCCAGTGCCGAGGAGTGGAGACGAGTCGGGTCACGCAGGGAGGTAGAGTCAGTTGAGTAGAAGGTCGCCGGAGAGACAGTTTGGTGGGGCATGAGGACGGGGTGGGGAAAAAAAAACAAAGTTTGAAAAAAAAAAAAAGACATTGACTAAAACACAGCTGTCTGCTCTAAACAGGGGGCTCAAGTCTGTCCCTACTATCAGATTGGACCATTTTGCAACAACAGTGGACTTAGATAAATTTGCTAGAACTCTCCATTTCAAACGTTTGTATGCCCACAGTGGTGACATGGATTTATCCTTGTATGTTTCAGGCTTTGAGACCATGCCTAACTCTGAGGGGGAGGCGGGTGGATTCTGGTACTCTGGATGTTAATTCTCAGGTGAAAGCTTCTGGATTTTCACTGTCATCCATGTTCCACCTTTGTCCCTGCAATGAATGATGTGGTAGGGTTATTTTATTTATTTATTTATTTATTATTATTATTTGTTTTTTAATCAGGGCCTGCAAAAAGGACATTCTGTTTGTGCTTTTGCAAGGTTTGGCACCAACACATGTTAATATGAGTAGGGCTCAGATGGAAGCCCTTAATCAACTTAGGGATGACACCAATATCACTATAAAGGCAGTGGACAAGGGTGGAGTCATTGTTATATGGACACTGACAAATATGTGGCTGAGGTTAGGGGGCAGCTAGACAACAAG
Source organism: Neoceratodus forsteri (assembly GCA_016271365.2). Taxonomy (NCBI): domain Eukaryota; kingdom Metazoa; phylum Chordata; order Ceratodontiformes; family Ceratodontidae; genus Neoceratodus; species Neoceratodus forsteri. The sequence goes on along the minus strand of CM028135.1, from coordinate 20,572,964 downwards.
AGATCAATACAGGGCTTTGTCTTCAGACCTCATTAGCAGGTATAAGGCTGAGAAATCAATACTTGCTAAATGCATTACAATGGGGGTGAAATAGTGAACAGACCCATAGGTTTTTGACAAGTGACTACCTGGTTAGGCAAACAATTTATATGTTACCGAAGGTGCACAAAAATCTGGAGATGTTGTCGGGTCGTCCGATTATTTCTGGAACTAGCTCTTTAACAGAGCCAATTTGTCGGTTTTGATGGATGAACATATTAAACCTTTCATCTGTGGTCTGAGAGCATACATCAAAAGATAGTTCTGAGGTTTTGTTGTCGATGGAAGATATCCACATTGAGGAGGAGGAGGAGTTGTTGGTTACCCTCAGTGTGGAGCACATTACGACAACATTTGTTATGATGGGGGGGTTTCAGCACTGAGAAATTACTTGGATCGTAGAGAACCAGGTTCTATGCCACAGCTGAGTTTTTTGGTGGAGCTTTCCAGGTTCGTACTGGAATGTAACTGCTTCATGTTTAGGAGTGAATTTTTCCTACAGATTAGAGAACAGCTATGGGGCAAAACCTTTGCCCCCAATTTTGCTAATCTGTATTTAGGATCATGGGAAGAGCAGGTCGTTTATAATGAGCAGGTGAATTCTTTCCTTCCTCTGATCCCCCTTTGGAGGAGATATATTGATGACATTTTGATGGTGTGGCGGGGGTCACAGGCGGACTTGTCCACCTTCGTTGTGTTTCTGCAAGAAAGTAACCCTAATTTGCAGTTTACTGCCACTTTAAGTGATAGAAGTGCACCCTTCATGGATACTGTTATCCACAAAACCCAGGGTGGTGGTGTAGATACAAGTTTGTACCGCAAGCCTATGGACAGGAATTCTCTGTTATTAGTTAATTCTTGTCACCCGACCTCATAATCATCATCATCAATAATATCCTCACAAGCCAGTTTCTGTGAACTCACAGGAACTGTAGTGAGGACTCAGATTTTGAACGCAATGAGAGCCTGATAGTTGACAGATTTAGGGCTAGGGTGTACTCAGAACATGCTATACAGAATGCATATACCCGGGCAAAAAATACCCCTAGACAGGATCAGGAGGCATGAGGGTACAGACTAAGCGACTGAATTTTATTACCATCTTTAGCACTCAAGCTAGGAAGGTGGAATAAAATTGTCACACAAAATTGGTATATCCTCTCTACTGAGTCCAAGCTTCAAGAATGTGTTGAAAGCCCACAGAGAATGGTGTTTAGGTGCCCACAAAACACAGCTGACAGGGGGCCGGCCCAGTGGTGCAGAGGGCTGAGGCACCAGACGCTTCTCCAGATGCTTTACCTCTCACCACAATGGCGACCCGTGTTTGGGAATAAGCACGGGTTGCTGGGGGTCAGGAGGTCTGGGAGTGGATACAGCAGCCATTAGGAAGCTCTTCTCTCCTGGACTGGGAAGGTAGGCCTTTCTGGCTCTTGGTTGCCACCAAGAGGAGGCTCAACAGTAGCATCGGGCACTGGAGGAACTGGCGCTAGGCCGGGTGAGTGGATCGGGACTTTTGTGAGTGCCGGCGCACATGCGCAACCATGAATGGCTGACATCCCAGGGAAGTAAGGGGAGGGGGGAAAAAAAACAGCAGAAAAAGAACCCTTGGAGGTAGGATGAAGACCGCCTCCCCCTCCCCCCCCAGGCTCCACCGTGGGCACACACAAGCCCTGTGGCAGAGGGCGCCAGTGTAAGTAAGTCCCAGGGGAGCCGGGTGACATGGCAGCCAGAAAAAGGAGGATAAACTATGAAAGAAAAAAAAAAAAAAACACACACACACACCACAACAAACACAGCTGACAGGGCAGTCTGAAGTCTCCAGCTGGTCCCTAGGATGACCGCTTGGTTGACTTCCTTGCCTGCTGGCTGTTTTAAATGAGGTAGGTATAAATTTTGTTAACATATTAAACAGTCAAACATTTGAGTATTTAACAATAAGGGAAGTTTATAACACCTAAAAGTTCATAAGCTGTGACACCACTTTTGTGGTGTATTTTGGCAACCTGCACATGTGCCAGCTTTGTACGTGAGATGTCGATTAAGTAAGGTGAAAGGGTACAGACAGAAACAAAAAGTGAAAAGCTCCCTTCTCTGTAAACTGGATAGTTAAAAATAGTAAACCACTAACAAAAAAAAAAAAAACACGGGTTACTTGCCAAATTGCCAAAAATAGAAATGGTAGTGATAGAGGACATTCTCTGGTCCCTGGGAATCAAACGGGAACTAGAGAAACAATTTACAGAAACCCCTAACTAAATGCAAAGTAATTGAAAACACTGACTTTAAAAAAAAAAAAAAAAAAAAAAAACCACACTTTCTGAAATAACCTTCAAAATAAAAGCCAGAATGGAGAAGCAGCCTTTAACGGAGTTCACTACAGGGTGGCTACTCAATTCAGATGGAGAAACAGATCTGAGGAATGGCCAGGGCGGAGCGCAGATGCAGAGTTGGAACCTACATTCCAAATTCTAAAATTCACATAGGTTCTATCTCTGGGACGTCACTCTCAGTCGAGAGGACTGTATAAAGTGTAAACATTAAGTGAGTGATTCTTAGGGTTTGAACAAACATTATTTTTTTCAGTAATATCTCCTCCATAGAGCCTCACACACTAAACAAATTCATAGCTAAAACTACAGTAACAAATACAAAACCAAAATGAAACACAGCGATGCAGCACCCCCAATGGGAGGGGGTACAGCAAGCTTTGCAGCACAGCCAGGCCAAAAACAGTCTTCTTATGGGAAACCAGATAAAGTATGTAATGTTTAGAAAACATATGGCTCTTACACCATTTAGTGTCTGAACAGATTTCAGAATCAAAGACAGACAAACAAACCACAGATGCCTCAATGCCCCTACTGGCACTCCCCATAACCACGCCAGAAGTTTCTTGCCAGCCTTCTGTAACAGACAAATGCTGGAGGATATCCACCTGCAAAGACACTGCTTATCCAGCATACACAAGGCAAAGGACAAACAGCCGAGGTTACTACTTGACCTGCTTCAGCCACTTGTCCATTATGACCCCCAAGTCCTTTTCCTCCAGCACTGCAGCAGGAGAAGGTCCACATACTGCGTCGGTCCTGCCTCCATTTCTCCTCCCCGAGGGTAGCACCTTGCATTTGGTTACAATAAATCTTAAGACTCCATGAGTCCAACCAGTTGAGCAGCGTGTTCAGGTCCCACTCAGGTTTCTCAACATCCTCAAGGAGACCATCACTCTGGGCAGCTTACTGTCATCAGCCAACTTAAGCAGTCTGCTGGAGACTCCAGTTTACAGACTGGTGATGAAAATGCTGAAAAGCATGGACTCCAGCACCAATCCCTGAGCGACACCAAGCACAACAGTCTGCTTTCTGTCCCGAAGCAATTCACCTTGTGCATTAATTGTGTTCTGACTCAAACCGTGTACGCCAAACTATTAAAGGCCTTGTTTAAGTGCGAACAGGCTAGGTCTATAGCTCCGTCCCTGTCCCCCTCCCTGGTCACTTCCTCAGTAAAATAATTAAAAAGCTTCCCCCCCCCCCACTTATCTGAGGTGTAGAGCAGTACCTTAGGGCCACCCCATTCCCTGGGCCACCAGAGGCAGTTATGTAGCGAAAGAGGAGTACCTTGCTCTCTCCGAGGCAAGAGATGCCCCCACGTCCTCTATGTCAGTTAGAAAGATGACAATGTCCCAGGCTGAGGTATGAACCTGGTGCACTGGCATGCAGTTCCCCAAACGCTGCACAGCCCAGTGGATGCCTGTGCATTTTTTTGTCGTCGTTTTACTGTGCCCCTCCTTCATTAGCCTAATTAAACCACAAAGCTAGCTCCTATATAAACAGTTGCGCAGTTGTAGCAGTTACTCCCCCTTGCTGTGGGTTTTCTCCTTTGGCTCTGGAGGGGAGGGAAGCTACACAACCATTTCTATTTACCATGAGAACTTGGGAGGGCCACTGGGAATCTGTACACTTCGCTAGGTGCACCAGAAACATACAGCAAGTAAGTTCTGTTAAAATAAATAAAACCTAGAAGGAAAATATATTTCTCACACAAATTAACAGGAACACAACATAAATGTTTTCTGCAATGGGAGACAAACAAATCCAGTAAAACCTTGTGAAGTTAGCAGCTAAAGCACGTATGACTTTCGTGTCAAATATAGAAGGAACAAATCTATTTACTCTAAGCATACCTCTCAACTGTACCGCATTACGAGGAACGTTCCTCATTTTACTTCACAAAAGCTTCCTGTTCCACATTGTGAGGACTTGTTCCACATTTAGTATTAACATTATAAAGCAAAACTCTATAGTAAATTATGCAAACAATATATTACGCAATAACAGACTTTCTGAACATAAATGCAAACGTTTTAACAGTGTTCGGAGCCTCCCAGGAAAAGATTTGATTAAGTGTTCCACATTTGGGGGACAAAAGGTTTAGCGGTATGTACTCCAATAACAATGCAAGAAGGAAAGCACACGAAAAGATTTCACTGTTTACCCGAGTCACAGAGCAACCACACACACACCAGACTTTGCTCCACAAACTGGGTTCCCTTCACATGCGGCTCGCCATGACTACCACCCCGGCAGCAGTCCCTGCCAGTGCCGGCCCACCGCCATCTACTTCCGAGGGTGAGGGTCAGGGGAGGGGGCAACAGCTTCTCCACCCATCACCAGGCGACAGAAGACTGACGGTACAACGGATCGAATTGGCACAGAATTATTTCTGACGGGCGGCTCTATTGCCCAATTGGAGCCGCGGCTTCGTTTCTGCAGGCAGGGGGGCGTCGTTTCCTGCCTTCTTGCGGCAGGGTTGCGAGGCGCACAGAGGCAGTGGACAGCGAAGGGCACAGCGGTGGTTGATCTCCGAGTTGTGAAGGTGAGCGGAGGGAATTGAGTCGGGCAGCGCCAGTCCCCGAACCAGCATAACCCCCAACTAAAACAGTGCGAGGGACTCGAAATAAAGGCCCTGCAGACGTAACTGCCCAGCGAGGCAACCTGGAAAGGAGGATGGCGAGCAGCAGTAACTAGCTGATGAGACAGACGTGGTAGCCCGTTATACATTTCTTGTGTCGAACGTGGGTTGCCATTCTGTTCTGGGAAAACTCCAGTACTGCGGTGTTGAAGGTTAAAACTAGGCTGCGGTGCAGTCACTGTTGGTGGGCAGGGATGTTCTGGGGAAACGGGGCTTCCCAGCAGAGTGAAGTATGTGCGAGTAGGCCACACCGCCGGGAGACACAGTTCGAGCCACGGCAGGATAAATCATCCTGCAGAGTAGACTCGAAGTTAGAGCAGCGAACTTGGTAGATCCAGCCGACATGGTTTGATATCCAGCAACTTGCACTTGTTTACCTTGAGTAAACCATTAATAGTCCTGTGCTTCTTGGTCATACCTGGAAACAGGTTTCCACTCGGTGTGCATTTCCCGGATAAAATGGTACAATAAATTGCACTGCACGTTGTACCGAAGTTCTAGGCAGTACAACATTCATCCACACACACTTTTTTTTTTTATATATTAACTTTTTTTGGTCATCTGAGAAAGTGATTGATACACCTCACTGGCCAACTGTCTCCCACTTGGAAGTATACTACTTTGTACACCGAGATTTATAACTAAAAATTCATTAATGTATTTTGCTTAGTTGGCAGCATACATTATAAGCATGACACCATACATTTTCACAGCTTTCTGAGCATCTGTATATATTGATGCATCTATTGGGGTTACAACTTAAGGCGTTATGGGTTACCTTGCAGGCGCCTGGGGGTAAGAGGATTAATCTGGGGGTGGTTTATAGGCCGCCCAGGCAGTCGGAAGAACTGAAGAAGGCCTGGTGGTGAATCTCGGGGACGACTGTGGCCAGGGGAAGGGTAGAACTATGGTGCTGGGTGACCTTGCCATGCCAGGGATTGATTGGGGAATTATGGCATCCTCATCGACTAGGGAGCAGTGCCTGCTGGATGTCTTCCAGGGTGCATTCCTTTCCCAACTGGTGGCTTACCTGAGGGATGGTCGTATTCTGGATATGGTCCTGTCTGATGGCTGTCTGGTTAGGAACCTAGTGGTAGAGTACCCACTGGTGGGGAGTGATCATGCCACAGTTTGGTTTTTCCTAGAACTGGGGGGAGGGGAAAATCGCACTAAAATGTTCGTGGTTCATTTTAGGGGTGCAGATTTAAAGGGTATGGAGGGGATCCTCAAGGGGCATTTGGAGGGGATGAGACCGAACAAGGACACAGAGAGTAGGTGGGAAATTATTAAAAGGTATCCTGGAAGCCACTAAGGCCTGCATGAAGGTCTGACACAAGTTTGGTAGAGCCAGAAAGTCGAGCTGGTGGACCAGGGAGGTCCAGGAAGTGGTGAGGGAGAAAAGAGTTGCTTATAGACAATACAAGCGCTCGTGTGGGGTCGTGAACAGGGGGGAGTACGATATGAGATCCAAAAAGGTAACCAGGGTGGTGAGATCAGCCATGGGGAGGACGAAGCAGAGGCTGGCACTGGGGATCAGAAGCGGGAGAAAAGAGTTTTTTAGGTACATCAGGGAAAGAAGGAAAATGAAGGGGCAGACTAGCAGACTGAGGTCAGGGAGTGGATGGGCCGGGGAGCAGGCGGATATACTTATCGAATACTTTGCTTTTGTCTTCACTGGAGACGATGGAGGGTCAGTACCTTACAAGGGGAGGCGGGCTAGGCATGACGAAAGGGGGAGATCACAGGTGTTGAAATTCCTGTTTGTAGGGTGAGGGAAACCCTTAAGTCCCTGAAAATGGATAAAGCACTGGGCCCGAATGGCCTTCATCCCAGGGTGCTAAAGGAGATGGCGGATGTCCTTGCTGCACCTCTGGTGGACCTTTTTGACTCCTTTCAGACGGGGTGGGTGCCTCAGGATTGGAGGATGGCTCGTGCCTATCCACAAAAGTGGCTCACGAGAGGAGCCGGGTTAACTATAGACCTGTCAGCCTGACGTCAGTGGTAGGCAAAATGATGGCAGCCATCTTGAAAGAGAGGCTGGAGGTGTTTCTGGAGACACTGGGCCATCTGGATGATCACCAACATGTCTTTGTTCAGGGCAGATTGTGTCAGACTAACATTGTGGAGTTCTACGATTGGATGACAAAGGTGCTGGACCAGGGCAGGCCAGTGGATGTCCTCTTTCTAGACTTCAGCAAAGCATTTGATTTGGTGCCACACCCTAGGTTGCTGGACCAGCTGGGGAGAATGGGGTGGGAGGAAAGGATGGTTAGTTGGATAGGAAACTGGCTAACTGGGCGGTTTCAGAAAGTGGGGGGGGGGAGGTGTCTCCTAGGAGGGTCATTAGCGGGGTCTCACGAGGGCTGGCACTGGGTCCACTCCTGTTTAATGCTTACATCTCGGACATCAGGGATGTTATCAGGAGTGAAATGTGCCTCTTTACTGACGACTCGAAGCTGGGGCTGGTGGTGGATGGGGAGGAGGGTAGAAGAGCCCTGCAGGGGGACCTGGAGACTCTGGAGAGGTGGTCAGGCACCTGGAAACTGAGGTTCAATGCCAAGAAATGCAGTGTTCTCCACTTGGGACTTAGGAACCCAGCTCAGGAGTACTTTTTGGTTTTATTTATTTATTTTTTTATTTTATTGAAATCTAGGATTACAAATACCTTTGAGCAGGAACTGCTCGTTTACAAAGGTTCCACGTCGAAGGAATGGGGGTACATACATACAAAGGTCAACATAGTAATACATAGTTACACAATAAAAAGTAGTAAGAGACTGAGGCTTAGGAAATTCCAGTAATTCAAAATGTGCCAGATGTTAGGTAGCATGACATACCAGCCAAGGGCAATCTTAGAAATAAGTGCTGCAGGTGAGGGAGGTATGCAGGCAGGAAAGCCATTGTCTGAGGTAGAGGGTGAGGGTAAGAGCTCTAAAGGGGAGGGATAAAGTCAGGAAATGCCTGGGGGGAAAGGGAGAGGGGGGAAGGGGGCAGGCAGGTAGGGGGAGAAACTGCAGGTTTCAGGAGGGGAGAAAGATCTTGGGGTGGTTGTGGATGCCAAAATGAATAACTCTGAGCAGTGTAGGAGGACTGCGGCTAAAGCAAATAAAACTCTCGGGTGCATCACCAGGGGGATAACCTCGAGGAGATGGGAGGTTCTTTCCCCTCTGTATAACTGCCTGGTTAGGCCGCACCAAGAGTACTGCGTGCAGTTTTGGTGCCGTACTTGGAAAAAGGACATTGCACTTCTCGAGAGGGTCCAAAGGCGGGCGACCAGGATAATACAGGGTGTGGGGGAAAGATCCTATGAGGAGAGACTTAAGCTCAACTTGTACTGCCTGGAGGAGAGGAGGGACAGGGGGGATATGATCGAGGTCTTTAGATACAGTCGTGGCCAAAAATATTGGCGCCCTTGCACTTTTTCAAATAACTCACAATTTCCTCTAAACATAAGTTGAAATTAACAGTACAGTATTTGATCTCCAAAATTCTTTATTTCTCTGTTAATAGTACAGAACCTTTGTTTTTGATTCAGAATTTAATAAATCCTTTTAAATCAGAAAATGAAAAGAAATGGCGTTGACAAAATTATTGACACCTTAGACTTAATATTTGGTAGCACAGCCTTTGGTCTAAATAACTGCAATCAACTGCTTCCTATAGCCATGGATGAGCTTCCTGCACCTCTCTACTGGCAGTTTGGCCCACTCTTCTTGTGCAAACTGCTCCAGTTCTCCCAGATTTGAAGGGTGCCTTCTCCCAACTGCTGTTTTCAGATCTCTCCACAGGTTTTCAATGGGATTTAGATCTGGACTCATTGCTGGCCATTTCAGAACAGTCCAGCATCTTGTCTTGAACCATTCCTGGGTGCTTTTTGAAGTGTGTTTGGGGTCATTGTCCTGCTGGAAGACCCATGACCTTCAACGGAGACCCAGCTTTCTGACACTGGGTTCAACATTGCACTCCAAAATGGGCTGGTAATCTCCAGATTTCATGATGCCATGCACACGTTCAAGGCACCCAGTGCCAGAGGCAGCACAGCAACCCCAAAACATCACTGAACCTCCTCCATGTTTGACTGTAGGGAAGGTGTTCTTTGAAGGCTTCATTTTGTTTTCTGTAAACATAGAGATGATGTGCTTTACCAGAAAGCTCTAATTTGGTCTCATCTGTCCACAGGCCATTCTCCCAGAAGGATTTTGTCTTGTTCAGGTGTGTTTTGGCAAACTCCAGTCGGGCTTTCTTATGTCTCTGTCTCTCTCTCAGCAGTGGGGTCCTCTTGGGCCTTTTACCATGTAACCCCCTTTCACTGAGTTGGCGACGGATGGTGCAAGTTGAAACTGTCATACCTTGTGTCTGAAGGTCAGCTTGAATCTGTTTGGCAGTTGATCAAGGTGCTTTCGCCACCATTCGAACAATCCTGCGCTGCAGTCTTCGATCAAGTTTTCTCTTGCGGCCACGTCCAGGGAGGTTGGCTACAGTGCCATGGGCCTTAAACTTGCTGATAACATTACGTACTGTGGAAACAGGAACATCAAGGTCTCTGGAGATCGATTTGTAGCCTTGAGATTGTCCATGCTTGGCTACAATCTTCTGTCTGACCTCCTCAGACAATTCTCTGGCTTTCTTTTCTCCATGCTCATTGCAGTACACACAGTGACACAAAACAGGAGAATGAGTCCTTTTCTCTATTCAAACTGGTTGAATGAGTGATTTTTATATTGCAGGCACCTGCAACTCCCCACAGGTGAGTTCAGTTCCAAAGTGAAGGAGAATCACCTGCTTGAAATCTAATTATTTCTAACTACTTCTAAAAGGTGCCAATAATTTTGTCTGGGCCATTTAAGCATTTCTGTGTGAAATAAGCTAAGACTTACTAAATGTTTCTGCTTTTTGTGTTTTATTCCACTGCAAACCAAAGAAATATGTGGATACCAAAATATTTTTTAATTTGACAATTTTCTGGAAGGAATGGTGCATTATTAGAAAAAACTGCAAGGGCGCCAATATTTTTGGCCACGACTGTATTAGTGAACAAATTCCCACAAAAACAAGATCTGTATCCCTTAGAGTTCATCTGCCTCTATATCTTATTCCCTACTTGAAATCATAATGCGCTGTTGTGACATCTCTCTGTTGCCATGAAAACAGCTGTGATGTCACAAGCAGAGTTTTATGACATTAAGTCGGGAAGAAGCAGTAGAAACTGATGAACCCTCAAGGAATAACAGTCCTGTTTTCATGCATGTGACCTCAGTAATAAATAATGTGGACAAGAAATACAAAGTTAATGAGAATTTTAAAGCTGCTCTGTGTCCAGATATTATGATTGGCAGACTTCTTCTTGAGGCGTCGGTGGCTTTTTAAAACAGTCGCTGTGTCAGTGTGTGCAGTTGCAGCTATTTCAGCTGCCAAAGGCCACTGCTGTAAAGCTAGTTTGCTACAAAATATCTTGCATAAACAATTGTCAGTTATTGCACAGCTTATCTGTAATATTGAATAATGTTGTTCACTGAATTTTTGTTTACTGTGAAGATTATTTTTTTGTTTTGTTTTAATTTATCTGTTTATCTTCTGTGTCACTGCAGTGGCCCCCTTAAGCCAGTGACGCCAAGCCCTGTTACCTCACTACTTTTCCTTCCATGGGTTAGTGGGTCCCAGTAGGTGGTGCAGAGCCTACAGGGTTGTAGGTTTCATCCCACCACCAGAGGGGTTTTCTGTCAGTTTTTTTCTCCCTCCCCATTGAGGCTGGCAACCATGCCAATGCATACACTCAATCATAGCGTTGACGCTGTACGCCTCAACATCTGCGCCAGGCCATCAACTTGGGTGACTGCTTGCTGTGCCAGCCAGCCTCTGCTGGGCAGCTGCCTAGCAGTGGTACACGCAGCCCCACCCCACCCTGAAGGAGGAGAATGATCTGTGGATGCTTGATGCTCGTTCCCCGCCAGCAAGACCCTAAACAGCCCTGGTCTATTCGCCAGCGTGGTAGGAAGTGTGGTGCCCGGCACCACTGGGATGCCTACCGTGAGGATTCCTTTTATCATTAATGCACTGTATCCCCTCACCAGCCCATACAACTCTGAGCACTGTGGGCCTGATATTCAGTTATTGCCACGCAAATGGGTTTTGGGCTGTGCTGTACCAGCTGAACAGTGTGTGAGAACGTCCAGTGCCATATTCTCTGGCACGGCATGGTTCCAAAGTGTGGGTGCTGAAACCAGGCACACACAATGGGTAATGGCATGCATACAGGGCACACTGGCAAAAATCGATACATTTTGGAAGTGTTCATAGACTGCCGGAGCAACACTAGGTAACTTCCTAAACCCTGCTTTTCATGATGCATACAGTCCATCTCCTCCTGCCTTCTTTTCTCACAATCTGTGATCACTGGCATGAGTGGCACTCTGCTTTCAGTACAGATCTGTTCTGTAGTATCCCCTCTTCCCAGTATGACTCCTTGTACCGTGAAATAGTCCCCGATGCCAGTCCCTGTAAAGCTTCTTATAACGCATGCAACTCTCGTTGATCCTAGTCCCAGAGCAAAGATCCCTTGTGCTTACAACCACATTTGGTGCCAACTTAAGTTTTGTTAACCTAAACAAGGTAAATTACACTGGTACAAATACACCTTTTTCTGGTACAACCGGGTGTACCATTGGTACAGTGCAGTACAGTCATTGCACATGCACAAAAATAACAAGTTACAAAATACAGCAATGTATTAAAAACAAGAACAAACATCTGGCTGTTCAAATGTTCATACAGTTTATTATAAAATAAACTTAGTGAGGAGATTGTATGAAAAGAAACAGACTATTCTGCTGTAAGGGTGCCTGATAACTGAATGTGGAGTGACCCATTTTTGTGTGTCTACGAGGAATGAGAAGACAGTTATTTCTAGGTGACCGTGAATTAAAACTGTAGACAGTAATTTTTCAACAAGTCTGCCAGACATTGCGGTGCTATTTTCTTGTAGAATCTTGAAGATGCTTGGGAAAGCCAGATTTTTTTCAAATTTAATGCCGTGGTGAACTCTTCCCCTGGCAACAGCACATTTTGCTATTTTATCATGAAGAAATGCTTTTTTTTATCATGAATGTTTTTAGTTGCACCATAAGTAAAGAACAGTAGTCAGTTATTGGCAAAAGATTATGGGTAGCAATTTGGCATCTAGCTTCCAGTGTTAAGTATTTATTAATTTTGTATAGTTCACCCAATTTCTGGTGCAGACAGAAAGAAATATGATTCAGATGATGACCAGATGACAAATTAGAGTTCAGATACAGGCCCAAATATTTACATTGATCAACCAACTCAATTGGAATGACTTCCACATGAAAATTCTGCTCAAATTTCTTGACCTTAGGAACAGAACCCATAGATTTTCATGTAGAAACCAACTTGGTGCGATCTCCCATTTTGTGCCACATGTTTAGCAGAAAGCTGTAGGTCTACAAAACCTGCCTTCCTGGCTGCCCTCCTATAACATTCTGTTCTTGCCCCAGGAGTCCTTCAGCATCAGTAACTTTTTGCACTTAGCTGGCTAGGTGCAGTTGCCCCGGAGGTGTGCCTTTAAGAAATTTTTTTTGTGCCCGGGTCACATCTGGAAACGAATCTTGGGTTAGCGTGTCTTTCTCAGTCAGCCATTGTGAAATAAATGGATTGAGAGAAAGATGTGTTGCACTTGTTTTTACTTTAGTAGGGAAAGTTGTGATGGATAACTGTCTTACTAAACCAAGGCTTAAGCGGAAATCTTTGTCTGTTCCCTGGCAGAATAGTAGGTAGACCATGGGAGCCCATGATTCAGGAACTCACCACCAGTTCACTGGTATCCAGAAATACTTCAATGCCTACACCATCACAGGCAGAAGAAATGTAAGTAAAATTTTAATTTTCAAATGAAAAACCCTTGCTTCTCACTAGTTACTTCAGATTCCTTTTTCTCTCTGCCACTCCTAGCACTTTGCTTTGACTTTTACTGGCTTTCTCTTTGGATGGTGTATTTATTTTATTTTTTTATTCTTTTTCCTACTTTCCTACATGTAGAACTCCCTCTTTTTTTTTTTTTTTTTGATTTCACCCAGGCAGTAATTTTGAGACCACCGTAATGTAAATATTTTTTTACGTTGGCTGTTTGCTTCTCTTGCTTTGCCCCATTTTATAGGCTTTCTTCACTTTTCCTATCTTTTTTTCTCATCTCACCTATTATGTTTGTTTTGACTTTTATTTTTCTTGCATCTTTCTACACTACTTTACTCACTTCATTACTTCCTTTGGGTCCTTGCGTCCTTTTTGTATGCTGCTAATTAGATTGGGCTACCAAAATGACCTCTTGACTAACAAAATAAAAAATCTTTCCTCTGTGCACACAGGATATGATTAAAGTTTAAATTTGAAATACAGGGTGCCCAAAACAAACACTGCAGTACCAGACAAAAATCCAAACTAGAGAACAGTGTTATGTGCGCAAACAAAAGGAAACATCAACTGGTTAAATGTTGAAATAGGCATGTGGCCACTTTATTGTGCAGAACAAAATGGATGACCGATACAGACCCTGGTGCTTTCAAATCCTGCGGTTCCAGAAGAAGAACCTGCAGGGGTTTGAAGCTCTGGTGCCTGTGTATAGGGAAGACTGGACAGGCCAACTGGTCCTTTTCTGCCGACAAATTTTTATGTTTCTGTGCACTTTAGTCATTTGGCCACAAACGCGCCATTTAGCAATATCAGTGTGGAACTGGAAAGGAAGTCTAACCATGTTGCAGCTGGTGATCAGCTAGACTTTCTGGCCACCCCTGAAACCTGGGCAACACAGTGTCACAGGTAGGACCTCGTTATACCTGACTTTCCCTGATTCGGAAGAGAGAGAGGGACAGCTAAGGGGAGGGGGAGCATCATAGTAGTCTAGGACAGAGCTGTATGGGGTAAGAGGGAGAGATACAGAATCTGTGGGCATAAATTCGTGATGGGGCAGAAGGCTGAGTTATTATAGTGCTCTGCAGGCTACCGTGCCAGGCTAGTGAAGCAGACTGCTCCTAAAGGAAATCAGTAAGGTAGCAGAGTCCGGGGGGGGGGGGTGACAACTATTATGGGGAAGTTCAGTCTCCCTGATACAGACTGGGTAGTACCAGAAGTGATGTGTAGCAGAAGGGAGGGATTCCGTGACTTCTTTCAGGACTCCTTTCTCTAGTAGTGAGTGTGGGAAGCTAGAACGTGTGCTTTGGGTCAAGAAGTTGGGGGGGGGGGGGACTTCTGGTGACGTCAGCAGCTTGATGGCAGCGTAGTACACTGCTCTCCTCATCCCAAACTGTCATCTAACGGCATCCATCGATAAGGAAAAATGCAGTCACCGGCTAAAGCAACGCGATCGAAACACTTACGGTGAAGGGTCCGCAGACACCGGCAAATAAGCTCCAAATTATGTTACAAGAGGAATAATCAACCCGAATGTCTGGGCCCTTCAAAGATGAACCAAGCATGGCGTCTACGACCGGCACAGAAGAGGGCTGTAATCAACTAGTCGAGACAATTTTACTGATGGCAAAAATAGTGGCCAAAATTGATAACTCCCTGACAGCTCTGAGAGCGGATATAGGCAAAATCGAGCACTGCACAGGTAAATTGGAGTTAGGACTCACCTCAGTGATGGAGCAGTCAGACAGACATGATCGTTTGCTCCTGTTCCTCTTGGCAAGAGAGCGGGACCTGATGGCCAAGTTAGATGATTTGGAAGGGAGAGGCCGACATCAGAACCTGAGGGTGTATGGCATTCCTGAAGGCGCAGAAAGAGGCACCGGATCCAATCACTTTCCTACAGAGAGTGCTGCGAGAATCCTTGAAGCTGCCACCGGAATTTAATTTATCCATGGACAGGGCACATCGCTCTTTGGTACAGAGGCCCTCCAATCACAATGCACGTCCAAGATCTTTCATCGCCAAGATGACCACATACAGCACCAAAGAAAAAATACTCTGCAGGGCTTGCAGAATGCGAACCATCACCTTTGCCAAGGCTAGAATCAACATTGATAACGACTATACAATGCAGATGCAGGAGGGTAGACGCACGATGTGGCCAATCCTGAAGCAACTAATGGCAAAAAACGTGAAAGACTAAATGCTGTATCCGGCCTGCCTGAGGGTGGAGACCAGCAAGGGTAACAAGATGTTTGAAGACCTGGAAGTGGCCTCATGGTTCCTGGAGGAGATGGGTGTAGTAGTACCCCAACTGGGAAATGAACGACTGGAGAAAGAGCTCTGACGAGCAGCATGGTCAGTGGCCCTCAACGGAACGCCGAAAACGCACCAGTTTAACCTGATACAACCGTCAACTCTGAAGGCCGACATCGCCGCGATGCTGAAACCATACACCTCACGGATCCAGCTGGAGGGTATTATTGCACAGGCAGCAGAAGAAGAAAATGAACAGGAGGGGATGGAACTCCTGTGGCCGAGCACTGACTCCTGAACAGAACAGTTGATGATTCACAGCCCAGAGCCTCCTGGACACCTCCCCCATAACTCCTAAGGACCCTGGAAGAACAATAAAAACTTAAGATCTGTAAAATCAGGGAGAGGGAGATAAGGGAACTTAAAGATAGACTACAACAAATTCAGAGAGTGGAAACAGAAAAAGCCCAACATTACTTAAAGCAAAACTACTATGAAGGGAGCCCCAGGGCTACCAGACTGCTGGCCTACCGTCTGAGGCAGAGGGCGGCGAGGGCAACTGTCACAGGCCTTAGACACCCAGTTATGGGACGAGTCTCGCATAAATGGGATCAGATAGCGGAATCTATGGTGGCATACTATAAACAACTATACCAAGCACCAGAACAGGCATTCCCCGAGGAGACACGAGATTTCTTAAAGGGACTAAAGCTGCCCAGGCTCACGGAGCTGCAGAGACAAGTGTTGATGACACTGGTTTCTCACACTGAAATGGCCCAAAACATCAAGGGTCTCAAAGTGGGTAAATGTCCGGGGCCCCGACAGCCTTGGTAGTGAGCTGTATAAGACCTTTGCTGCAGAAACATCACCCCTACTTAAAGTGGTATTTAATCAAGTGTGGCAGGAGATAGAGAGGGTTCCACCATCGTGGAACTACGCTACCATCTCTGTGATTCCCAAAGAGGGGAAGGACCTGCAGGACTGCGGTTCATATACACCGATATCCCTCTTAAATGTTGACTATAAAATGTTTACAGCAGTAGTGGCTACTAGACTAAATCCCATTTTAGTAAATATAATACATCAAGATCAAACAGGGTTTATGATGACCAGAAGGGGTGAGACGTATCATTAATATAATAGATTTAATCAACAAAAGGCACATTCCCCACCTGTATCATGAGCCTTGATGCTGAAAAGGCATTTGACAGAGAGTAGCATGGAACTTTCTGTTTGCAGTCCTACTCTGGATGGCATTACCTACATCTTTTGTGAGTGCCATAGGGGCCATATACACCTCCCTGCAGGCCTGTATTGGAGTAAGTGGAGGGGTCTCGCAGAGGTTCGAACTTAGCAGGAGCACCAGACAGGGCTGCCCGCTGTCACCCCTGTTGTTTGCTCTCTATATTGAGTCTTTGGCTCAGGTTCTGCGAGAGGACCAAGACGTACAAGGAGTCGTGGGGGAGAACATGAAATATAACTTGTATGCAGACGATATCCTACTCTACTCAACTGATCCAAACAAATCTATTCCCAGACTGGAATATTTTGGATATATTTGGTCAATACTCTGGCTATTCCCTCAATGAACAGAAAACAGAACTACTTAAGTTCCACTATAACTCCTCCACCAATATTCAACAATTACTTCCACTAAAGTGGAACGCCTATAAAAATAAAGTACCTGGGTGCCCAAATTCCAAAACATCTGTCGAACCTACATAAACAAAACTTCGAACCTCTTGTTAAAGCAGATTAGACAAGACATCAAGAAATGGGATCTGTTGAATTTGCCTCTTCATTCGAAAATTCGGTCACTATGAACATCCTACCCAAATTTCTATATCCATTTCGGTGCCTTCCAATGAAAATACATCAGAACCAGTTCCACATATGGTGGATGGTGGTCTCCAAATTCATCTGGAGTTTTAAGAGACCTAGGATCATCAGGAGTCAGATAATGCAGTCTAATAAAAAATTTTGAAGAAGTAACTTCCCTAGCCTGGAGGATTGCTATCTGGTCACCCAGCTTAAATGGGCCCTGCTTTGGTCCACACGGGATTACTACTTCCGCTGGAAGACAATGGAGTTAGTCACCACGGAGGAGGTGCCCTTTGGGGCCAGAGTGGTGATGCCAGAAAACTCATACCAAGACAGCAATACACTCTTATTCACAGTAAGAAATACGTTGTGGGCACTGAAGCGGCTCTGGATTACACATAAACTTGCCAGAGACTTATGGCCCATGAAATGGTTTGCTTGGGATTGGGGATTTCTCCCCGCACAAGAGGACGTCACCTTTAGAAGGTGGGAGAGACTGGGTCTCCGCACCCTGGGTGATTTTTATGGATGGGGCTCAGGTGGCGGAGTTTGCCCAACTCGAAGAAAGATACTCTCTTAGGCAGGCTGGTCACTTCAGATATCTTCAGATCAGAACATATATACAAACTCTGCAGGGTCAGCAGACACAAGACCAGGCCTTTGTCGACCTGAGGGGGGTGATAGAGGAGATAATGTCCTCTCAAAGACAAAGGGGCCATATCTCTGCTATATACGGGGTGCTGCGGGACAGAGGAGGCAATCAAGCCACAGGATCCCAGAATAAATGGCAGTTTGAGATGGATGAGCCAGTTACAGATGAGGAATGGGAAAACAGCTATGCTCAAATTTTTAAAATCACATACTCCCCAATGTGGAGGGAATTCGAATTAGATTTTTTTTTTTTTTGTAACACCACATGTCAAAAGTAAATGGGACAAGAATTGTTCATCAACATGCTGGAGAGGCTGCCAGGACACGAGGGCGGACCACCTACATGTGTTTTGGGCATGTCCAAAACTGACCCAATATTGGGGAGATGTAAAACAAAAGTTGATAGCTCT
Source organism: Neoceratodus forsteri (assembly GCA_016271365.2). Classification (NCBI taxonomy): domain Eukaryota; kingdom Metazoa; phylum Chordata; order Ceratodontiformes; family Ceratodontidae; genus Neoceratodus; species Neoceratodus forsteri. Next base: position 20,554,899 of record CM028135.1, on the reverse strand, counting down.
GTTCTCAATTGCAGAACATTTAGGCCCAAAGCAACTGATGCTTGGGGTCCTGCCTAAGGAAGTGCGGGAAGGGGATAAGACCTATTTATGGAATACATTACTGACATCCGCTCATAAGGCAATTACAAGGAAGTGGCTCACCCCGGACCCCCACCACCCAGCAATGGGTGAATATTGTACAGGAGATTCAAACTATGGAGGAGCTGACACACAAAATAAACTCCAGAACACCAAGGTTTGTCAGCAGTTGGACACCCTGGATCCTGTTACAGGGAAATGGAGCTCCAGAAATAATAAGAGAAATGGGATGATGTGGAGAGGACAGAGGGGACGCCTAGAAGGTAATAAGGAGAGGGGATTCAGATTTTGAATAGAACACACTGAATTTATAAATATCAGTAAAATTGACTCTTGGTAATAAAGGGGGATGGATTGTGTCACATAATCAATTGTATCAGATTCAATGCTAATGTGTAAAACATACATTTTTGTTGTATAAAGACATGATTTCTGCTCTATAATGAACACTGTATGTATTAATTGAATCGTGATAAGAGATTTATCTGTGCCTAAATATGCAATAAACTTGAATAAAAAAAAGGGGGGGGGCAGATTTCGGTAGGATGGGGAAGATTCTCCACGACAGACTGAAAGGGTTAAAGGGGAATCCTCGCCTCACTTACAGTAATGCGGGACCTTCAGGTCCCAATTTAAGAAAACTCATTAAGAGATTTACTTACTGTCTTGTAATTTAATTTATCTGGTTGATCCCGTGACCCTCCTCCTGCCACGTTAATAAATTATCTTTCCCAGTGTCCTCCTCCCCTTCCCCCGCAGCCAGCCCTCTTATCGACACAGCTGATAGACTTGAGCCGCAGGAGACATCTATGTGCCGGCAAGTCACTTTAGGTAGCATTAGTGTGAAGGAACACATTGATCGTGCTTATACTACCAGTACAGATTGCACTAAATTTAGCGCAATGGGTAACAGTAGAATAAGTACAATTATGCGCTCCTTCACACTAATGCTAGCTAAGTGACTTGTTGACACATAGACATCCCCTGCGGCTCAGTCCATCAGTCGCATCATCAGAGGGCTGGCTGCAGGGGACACGGGGGAGTTTATTAATAAGGCAGGCAGATAGTCACAGAATCAACCAGATAAAAAAAAAAAAAAAAAAAAAATAATTACAAGTCAGTAAGTAAATCTCAGAATGCATTTTTCTTCAGCAGGACCTAAAGGTCCTGCAGGGGAGGTGGAGGTTGAAGGGATGGATGGCAACTTGACCGCCATAAAATGGGAGGTATTGGGGCGGCAGAGGACTGTGGAGGATATGTTGGCAGGGGCAAGAAATTCAGGAGGTCAGTCTGATTCAGCAAGGAGGTGTAATATAGGCAGACAGAGAGACTGGGATCTTAAAAAAACAAAAAATACACACCCAGATGCAGGATGGCAGGGAGGAGTATGTGGGCAGGCTTACAGTGGTAAAACATTTTGTAGGGAATCCAAAGCAAACGTGGATCTAAAGGTAGTGGAGGAGGTTAAAGAAAACGGTGAAGCATTGTTTCAGGCACATATGGGGGGGTAGAGACTAGGGAGGGCAAAGGATGGGGTAATTGTAGAGAAGACTGAGGAGAAAAGCAACATCCTAAACGAATAGTTCAGTCTTCACACAGGAGATGGGGCTGGACAGTGTGGTGCAGTTTAAGGGCCCCCAAGGACGTGGATTGGAGATTGGTACATTACAGTAGACTGGGCTGTCAAGGGTCTATAAGATTTAAATGTAAACAAACCGCCTGGCCCTGATGGTATTCACCCCAACTGTCCCCATGAAAATAGGGGTAGTGTGGGCAGACTGGCGTTTCCTTTAATTCCAGATTTCAACTTCAGAACTAAGTTATAAGAAACCGTGTCAAATGTTTTACTGCAATCAAAGTATACTGTCTGCACTGTCTTTTTAAATTTCAGTTCTGTATAGCTATTAAAGAGTTGCTGATGCCACAAAGAAAACTTTGAAAAACATAATATTTGGGACCCATTCGGCTTCCATTCCATATATATTCTATACATTTCTCCTCCTCAGTATTTATTATTTAGGAAATTTGAATGAATTACATGTTTATCCTTTGGAGTTCATCTGCCTCTATGGCTTATTCCCTACTTCAAGTTACAATCCTCTGTGACATCACAATTTGTTGCCAAGGGAAGTAACTGTAATGTGACTTTGGGTAGGGAGAAATCAATAGATGAACTCTCTTTTGTACATTCTTTTTCATTCCAGTCGCCGGTGGTGGGACATCTCTGGCAGGGGCCTGCCTGAACTCCTCCCAAGCTGAGGGATGGGTGCTGGGCCCCCACGGACCCCATCTGGGGAGGTGGGGACCACAGAGTCAAGTCGGGGGTCGGAGCCAGCACTGGAGCATGTGAGAGTGGCCCTGGAGCATCTGCCGTCACCTCCCCACCAACCTGGGGTTTTTCCACCGTGTGTGTGTTGCCCCCGAGATGCCAGGCATGCACTAACGCGAGAGGTGTGCCCTCACTGACGTCCACCGGCACCTCCCTGAAACAGCATGCTCCTTACGGTACCTCCCAGTCTACGCCAGGTGTCACTGCAGAGTGAGGCATCCCACAACCCCCCAAGGAGAGGAGAGCAGTCTTCCAGATGTTCAATACTGTCCTTCCCCAGCAACCAGAGTCTGTCCCCGAACCCGGTCGCTGGCGTGGCACAAGGTGTGGCATCCAGCGCCACAACCCTCCGCACCACCGGGCTGGCTTATGGGGAGGAGAAATACGGAACTAATGTGAAATACAAGCTGAACTGTGCCTACATATTATGTTTTGTTAAAGTTCTCCTGAAGGTGTCAGCTGCTCTTTAACTGGCCATTTTATTATTCCATTTTTATTCTAATCCTTCCCCCCCATGCAAAATCTGTCTTGTTTACTTAACTATTTGATGCACTTTTTCAACTGACTGTTTGTTTAATTTACACGAGGTGCTTTTCTTCTGTAGAAGAAATTGTGTGTTAGCTACCTATGCTGGCGTGGCCTTGATTTTCTTGTTCTTTAAACTGAAACCCAAGAAGCAGACCCCGGCTGTCACAGCAAAGTAGAACAAGGTGAGAAAGGTTGTTAAAAATTCATAAGTTCTGTTGTTAGCACAGAAACGCAATGCCAAAAAAGAAGCCCCTAACTTGTGTGCTATGTACCAGTGCAATGTATTTGGATGGGTTTTATCCAGTGACATAGTCGTTAAGTTACTGATGCAGTATTAATAGGGCCAGTAATTTTCCGTTTGACGGAAAACCACGCTAGTGTTAAAAATTCATTTTATAAACCAACATATGGGAAACAGTTTTTCATGAAGGTCATCACCATTTTATCATGACACCCCCACCTTGCAGCAACGTTAGTAAGCAAATCCCCCCATTTCAGTCAAATACTTCTACAAAAAATGATTTGCCCTCATTTTAGGGAAAGAAGTAATTAAGATCTCATCACGTGGAATTTCCTGTTTTTGAAAACGGAAAATCACTGGCCCTGTATTAGCCACTGCCAAGCAACTGAAACTCGAGACATGAATCAAATGACCTCATGAGGACATTGGGTGATACTGAGGGTCACAAGCAGTGGATGTCTATTACGCTACCCTGCTAGGGTAACAGAAGGGTTTGGGGAGGGTGGGATTTAATATAGGATTTTCTTTTTATGCATATTCCCCTTACAGTGCTTCCAGTAGCGCTGATTTTTAATGTCCTCCGACATTATAAGCGCTACTTTGCCGTTGGTTGAGGGTCAGCCAGACACGTTGCTCGTTTGTTCAGTTATAGATTTAGTTTATTTGGAGAAAATCGGAAAGCCCGCGAGTCAGGCTCATTTACAGAGGCATCAAATTTAAGACATTGGAAGTGTGGGCACAAGTAAACAATAAGACATGACTGAGGTGTGGGTTCTTGCATGATAACCACATGGCCAGGTGCATCCTGAGGCCTTTCCCTTATCTCCCCCTACTCCCTTCAAAGGTTTGAGAGTCACCCGCTCTGCCTCGCTCAAACCAAGTCATCTGCATTTCATTTCAAGCTGGATTCACCTTTAGAGTCTCTAGACTTTGTTCTAGCCTCCCCCTTGTTGTCCATTATGCCTCCACTTCATCATCCTAAAACCCTCCAGGATTTCACAGCTCACTCTTTGACTGCTTCCAACCCCTTCTGGTGCACTTTGTGGTTTTACTTTCATCACTGTGCATTGTATTTCCTTGTATGTTTAATATGCATTTGTATTGCTGTTGGTTACTATGTACCTTTTTTCAGTATATGCTAATCGTGTTCTTCAACTTTCAATTATAAATTGTTGCTCTGGGTATTCCCATTTCCTAGGATGCATCTAGAAACGAGCTGGTATTTGCTCAGTGTGTCTTTCCTGGGGAAAATACTTGAAACTAATATTTTTCAGAAAAGCTAACGAGCCTTGGTAGTTGAACTCTGGCTCCAACTTTACCAAGTCTCTAGTTAAATATTCGAAAAAATCTTTTGAAAATCATGCTTTGCACAGACTTGAATGGAGCGCACCATCCTGCTGTACCTATAGTTAAAATACAAAAAGTCAGTGTAGGGGACTAGCTGGCAATAAGAAAGTGGGAAAAGGGATTGTGAGGCCAGCCACTCTGGAGAGGATTGCAACGATCCCTTCCGGGAATGGGGGGTATTCTGAAAAATTCTGAAAGCGGCACAGTGGAGCAGAACAGAACCCTGAGGATGTGAACCTTGGAAGAGCCTGGGGGGGGGGGGTCCTCCCCTGTGACGTACCTTGGGCTGCATGGATCCCGAAGCGCAGCCCACAGCAACGCCACCGGAGGGGGTCCCTCAAGCCTAAAAGGGAGAGGCGGGGCTTGGCACTACGGCTCCTGCCTGCACCCTGAGGGGTAGCAGGTGGAACTCTGAGTGCCTCACCCCAGCCCCTCAACCCCTCAGACTCTGAGGACGCCCTCCTCCTCGACACCAGCGACCGAGCCCATCGATCCGGGGTTCTCCCAGGGGAAACCCCCCGAAGACAGGGCCCCCAGTCCCCCCCTGAGGAGGCGCAGCAGCACCGGGGACGGCAGCTGCCACAGCTCCCTCTGGGAGAACAGACCCTTCCCCCAATTCCCACATCGGCCCCGGCCCCCCCAGGGACCCCAGGCTGGGAGTCCTCCGAGGAAGACTGTTGTGGAGAGTGAGGAATGGGTGCGCTGGGCCACCTGGCACTGTGTCCCACAGCAGACTCTGATCCCGAGGATTCGGGGAGCCAGGATGGGTCCACGTCTGAGTCGTCTGCTTCCGAGGATGAGCAGACCAGAAGGACCTCTATACTGGCCACCCCAGGAGTCCGCTGAGAAACAGCGCCATTCGGCGTCGACACACCATAGACAACACCAGAACCCGGCCCGACCCGTCTGCAGCTCCGGCAGAGTCCTTGGCGCCGGGGAGGGGGTCTGTTCTCCCAGAGGAGCTGTGGCCGGGGTCCGACACTGCTCCGCCAAAGGAGTCAACCAGGCCCGTGGCGCATGAGAGCCAAACCAGCACCGCAGTGGTGCCACCTCGATCACGGCGCGGGATCTGAAACAGTGCCAAGCGGTGTTGAGGGTCCCATGCACGCCGGCCTCGGCAACTGTGGGCCACGACACTGGGGAGCCTGCACCTCAAAGAGGTGACTGCCAAGGTGGTGTCCCCACCATGCGCCCCGGGGACCACAGCCCCTCCCCCGACACACGGAGAGGCCTCCTCTGCAAGACCTGAAGATGAGGCCGCCTCCTCTCCAGACCGTATAGGCCTGGGAGGGGACCCAGAGGAAGGGTCTAAAGATCTGGCCTGGGAGGCCCGAGAACGACGCCGTCCTCCAAAAGTCGGCAGAGCTTTGCTGATTTTGAACGCGTGGACTTTGAGAACACGGCAGTCCATCGAGAAACAGGCGTAGAATCTATCCATATCATGGCTGTATTCCAGGCACCGAAGGCAGACATCATGCTGGTCCAAAACAGAAAACCGCCGGCCACAGGAGCACCGACGCATAGGGGCACGGCCCGCTTTCGACTTACGTTTAGCTCCCGAACCAGACATGATGCGAAAATAACTCTTTAAAACAGAAAAGCTCCCGGCGTCATCGAAAAATAGTAAATGAAACAGTCTTACCGGATAGACTATGTCAGAAAACGAACCAGGATGCAGGAGAAAACAAGACGTCAAACTTCAACATAATGGCCTAGTGGTGCAGTAAACTTTCTGACTCCACAGCAGGTGCAGCCTCGATGGCAGGAGAAACAGAACTGGGATGGAGGAGTCATCTGAGGTGCCCAACGGCCGCCCCTCACGCATCACGTGATGTGTCACTCTCAAGGGCGGCGCCGACTCTTCGGGGGGGACTCTTGTGGCACGTCCGGCTTACACCCAAGCAGTAATGAATGGTGAAGATTGACAAGGGAAGATCTGTCATGACTGCAGCAGTCTATTTAAACATGCCTCGGATTGGGCGATTGTTGTCATGCCTTCGTACGAAATCTTGGCAGTGCAAAATTTGTCAGTGATGTGGATCTGGAATTTGGCTTGCTCAGTAGGTAGGATGGAATTGAGTTTATAGTGAATTTATATACAAAGGTATACCACTGCGGTTGTCTCCTCATGGCTACAGATGTCCAGTCCACAGCCTCATCTGAATGACAGTGTTTGATGGGTGTTCCATGGCAGACCTGTATTGAATCTCAAGGCACTGTGATAGAGGGGGTCCAGTACTCCCAGGAGTGTTTTGTGAGGTAGTTATAAAAATGCAGTCCTCATAGCTTGTGCAAAAATAATGAAATGACCAGATTCTTTCTAACTGGTAGGCTGCTTAAAAAAAAAAAAAAAGGGTAACTCACTTGTAACAGTAGTTCTAAGAGCGGTATATGATGTCCACACTTTCTGGCAGTCGCCTTTCCCCTTTTAAGACTGGCCATCAGCCTCTTCAAGCTGGCTTCTCCCACTCACCTGGGTGGTAACTCCCTGGGCTCCGCCCCATGACGCCAGATCTTGCCCGCTGGAAGCAGTAGTGCGCCACAGCCAGGGGAGGTAGAGTGGGTTCATGTGGATGAATATCATATCACTCCTAGAACTACTGTTACAAGTGAGTCAGATGTGGATGTGTTCTAGCCACAGTTTTTGGCAGACTCCTAGCATTTCTCTGGGAGGAGGCGGCAAGGCGCACACCTTCTACTTGGGGAAACAGAGATTGGAGAACTGAGGCCCCAAAACCAGCATCCCGAGACGCTAGGTCGATGTGATAATGGAAAATGACTGCGTGTGTTGACCTCCACGTAGCAGACCTGCAGATTTCCTGGATAGGGACGTCCCTGGAAGCAGCGGTAGGACGGGTTGAATGAGCCCTAAGCCCTACAGGAGGTTCCCTACCCACCAACCTATAGCAGAGATCAATGCAGGACACAATCCACCTGCCAGTCCGCTTAGCTGCAGGTGTGGCTTCAGCATAGGTGGCAAACAGCTGGTGAACCTCTCTCCGAGCTCCAGCCATGCACTCCTTGTAGTATGTGAGCGCTCACCTCAGGTCTGGAGTATATGGAGCCTTTGCACGGCCTCCTAGGAGTGGTTGGTGAAATATACTGGGAGATTGATCACCTTCTTAAGGTGAAACTCTGACACAACCTTCGGAAGTAACTTTGGGTTGGGGCAAAGGACAACCTTGTCCCTGTGGAAGACCAGGTAAGGAGATTCCAACGAAAGCGCCTGACGCTCACTGATCTTCTGGCTGAAGTGATAGCCAACAGGAAAGTGGTCTGCCATGACAGGTGAGACATCTTACACCTGTGCATCGGTTCAAATGGCCTGCCTATGAGCTTTGCCAACACTAGCAACAAGTACCAAGGGGGTGCTGGTTCACGCACTGGAGGAGAAATGTGGTAGAGGCCTTTAAAGAAGCGCCAGACTACTGACTGCTGATCTTACCATGCCCGGTAAGCAGAGATGGCTGCCAGGTGCACCTTGAGGGTCATAGACCAAAGGCCCGACAGAGAGGGACCACAGATAATCAAGGATGTTAGCCACTGGACAGGACAAAAGGTCCAACCCTTTTCCCTGACACCAAATTGAGAACCTTTTCCATTTGAAGGCATAGCATTTCCTGGTAGACTCCTTCAGAGATGCCTCCACAACAGTGAGGACATCTTAAGATACCCAAAGCCTGGAACTCTAGCTGCTCAGGAACCAGGCTGTCCGGTGCAGGGGCTGGAGGTCCGGATGGAGTACCTTCCCCTGATTTGTTAGCGAGCAGGTCTAGGCGGAGAGAAGACACAGAAACATAGAAGTTGACAGTAGATAAGCACCGCAAGGCCCATCCAGTCTGCCCATTTCTTTTCTACCTTATGAATGTGCCATAGGCCTTTGCTCTGTCTGAGGAGCCTGCTGTTGAGATTGGTGTACTAAAAGTGGCACGGCTAGTCTGGAGCCATGAGGATCACCTGTGCCTTGTCCCTCCTGGCCTTGAGTAGCACCTTGTGGATCAAGGCATAAGAGGCCTGAGGTCCAGGGCCTCAAAGGCATCTCCTTGTAGCGTTCTCTGCTGAGGGGGTGTGCACAAACCAGCCTCAGCTTTGCATTCTCCTTGGAGTTGAACAGGTCCACCTGACAGGTGCCGACGGGTGCCCCACTGGGAGAACAGACTGTGTACTACCTCTGCGTGTAGAGACCACTCGTGAGACGCCTGGCCCACACGGCTGAGTATGTCTGCCAGCTGGTTGGAGGCTCTGGCCACATGGATTGCTAGATCGGCCCCCAGGCTGCGTACAAGGGTCCACACGCACAGAGTGCATTCCGCCGTGCTTGTTGAGGTAGTACATGGTCGTGATGTCCATCTGGACCACCTGACCCCGAATGTGAGGAGCAAAGGCAATCTGCACCAGCCGAGCTGCTCACTCCAGCAGATTGATGTGGCATTGGGGGCCCAGCGACCGTGGACTCTGTTCCCCCAGGTGTGCACCCCAGCCCATGAGAGAAGCATCAGGCGTCAGGATGACCGTCGGCTCTGGGCGGACAAATGGGTTCCTTCCAGCAGATGTTCTGGGACTACCCACCACTGGAAAGTGTCTCACATCCCCTGGATCACAGGAGACGACTTGCTGGCCAGCTCCCACTGTAAGGAGCATGTTCTCCAATGGGCTCAACGGACCACTCTGGTACAGACCGCCATGTAACCCAGCAGGAAGTCCCAGGCAGGGAGCAGTTGCTCAACCAGAAATGATCAAGAGGCAGAGGAAAGCCTCCACCCTGTCTGCGGGGAGGTGGGCTCTGCAAGAGTCTAGCTCTGCCCCGATGAAGTTGATCATCTGCGAAGGTACAAGTTCCAACTTTGCCTTATTGACCAGAAGGCCAAGGGAGATGCAGGTCTGAAGGGTCAGGTCACTGGACTGTTCACTTCCTTGCCTGGAGGAACCTGCAATCAGCCACTTGTCCAGGTAGGGGTAAAGGACCTCTTGGCGCCTCAGGTAAGCTGCCACCACTGCGATGCACTTGAAGACCCTGGGGTCCGAATGGCATGGCCTGAAACTTGGAGAGGGCTCCCTCTGCTCGGAAGCGGATGAACCTTCTGTGAGATGGACGAATTGGGACATGAAGGAATGCGTCCTGTAGATCCAGGGTGCAGAACCATATGCTGTGCTCCAGAGATAGTATGATCTGAGAGACAGTGACCATCCTGAAGGCGTGCGACTTGAGAAACTTGTTCAGGTCATGCAGATCTAGAATGGGGTACCAGCCCCCAGTCTGTTTTGGCACCAGGAAGCACCTGGAGACAAACCCTGGGTGTTCCGGAGGATCCACGACCTCTTTGCGAAGGAGCTGGGCAACGTCGTCCCATAGGGCCAGCGGGATGTCTGCTGATACCAAGTCCTCCCGTGGGGCTCGGCAAGGAGGGTACTGCTCAAATTCCAGAGGCAGACCCTGACTGGCCACCTTGAGAACCCACCTGCCCGTGGTGACAGCGGAGCCGGCCCCCCACAGGAGGACCCAGGGGAGATGTGACTGGCATGAGGGAGGCACCCCTCATCCCATCACTGGGCAGGCTTGGAGGTTGAGGAGGGCCCGGCTGAGGAACCACCGAGGCCTCTCCCTCTAGGCTTGCGGATGACGGAGGCCACAGACTTTGCTGAGGTCGCCAGGACTGAGCCTGCTACCCAGCTTGGGGCTGGGCTGGTTTGACTGCAGGAGGGGAGGTGGACAGAAAGGGCTTTTTCTGTTGCTTGGAGCTCTGGGGGTCCCTCTGAGCGGATGTCAGAGTCCAAGGTGGCACTGGACTTTTCAGTGCGGGTGAGGTGGCCCTCGACCCTAGGCCTATACAGGTCGCTGTTCAGGAAAGGGACATCCGCCAACTTGTGCTGGGTATCTACCATGAAGGTTGAGATCTGCAGCCAAACCCTGTGGCGCATGGCCACTGCGGAAGTCACAGAGTGGGTACAGGAGTCCCCAGTGTCCATGGCTGGCTGAAGCTTAGCCACAACCCGGCCCCATTTGACTGTCTGGATGTCCACCAGCAGATGAGGGAGCACCTCATCTAAGGTGCCCAACAAGGTATGGGAGAAGTGAGCCATTAGGAGGGCTGAGCTCAGTATAGAATTTCTTGGACTCTGTCAGGCGGTTTGTCGACATCCCCCACATTGCTAGAGCACCGGAACACACAATCGGACACCAAGCCCTTAGCAGAGGGGTGTTTTGTGAATCCCAAAAGGGAGCCGGTAGGAACTGCATACTTGCTGGCTATCCAGGCAGACTGTGCTGGGCAAGAAGCGGGGTGCTGCTAAAGCTCCCAAGGATGGCCTCTGCCACTGGGAAGGCTTCCCCGGTCAGAAAGTACCAAGCCCGTTTCTGTATAGGCTCCATCTTAAGACCTGTAGATTGAGATCAGGCGGAGAAAGCCCGTGAAGGAGGTTGGGCCTTCATCCATCGAGAGACCACCAACCAGCTCCACATCCACCTGCCGGGAGTGAAAGGAGGAACCCTCTGACCCAGAGTCGTCATTGGAAAGGTTGACTGCCAGAATCCCATCTGATCCTCCACGGACGGTCAGATGTAATGGTGACTGATAGCCGATGGCGAGGGCCCGAGGCCGGTCAAGACTCCTTGGTCGGAGCATCGGATTTTGGCTGTTTAGGCGGCGCCGCCACTGGAATTGGTGGAGACACCAGGGTCTGCCAAGCTGGGACCAGTCTGGTTGGCTCCTGAGGTGGTGAAGGCATTGGCCTTTGAGGTGAAAACCAGGTGATGGCTAGGGTAGGAACCGGTGCAACTTCATATCATAAAGCACCAGCTGTTGCCACGAGATCCTCGTTGCAATTTGCACTGAAGTGTCTCCTCACCTGAGGATGAAGAATAGCGGCAGCGCCGGGCAGGAGCTGCTCAACTCCCAGGAATAAGACCGGGATCTTGACCACCAGGGGGACTGGCGGAGGGCTTCTGAGGGTGTCTGCCAATGCCAAGGCACCTCCGGTTCCAGGTCAGTGACAAGAGGTGGCGGATCAGCTACTGATCCGTCCCTCCCACTGTCTGGGTCAGGACTGGAGTCCTGGATAAGGAAGTGTCTGCCTCAGTCGACAGCTGGTCTTCCGGCTCGAGAAAAATCTCGACCGGAAGATCAACCAGCGCTTCGACCAACTGGCTTGATGCGGTTGCTGTGGATTCTGGGCCAAAGACTGATCTAGAAGCATAGGAATCGAAGCCCTGGCCTAGAGCGTTCGATCCATGAACAACAGTGAGAGCGTTTTTTGGTCTCTTTTTTTAGATTTCAGTTTGTGCGCCCGATGAGGGCCCCTGACAGTCGGTAGAGCCTGGCACAAATCCTTGAACGCCCCCATGAATAAGGCGCCCAGAGAAGTCAGCACAAAGGCTGCAGCATCATAAGCCGCTAACTATTAAGCGGACCCCACAGCCGCAGAGCTCACCCGATGGGCGTCCTTCGATTTGACCGGCGGGTTCCGTTCGTTCGGCTAGCCTCCAGTAAGGCAGGTGCAGCAGTCCTCTAACGGGAAGAAACGTGCGACAGATGTGGCAGGCCCAGGCAGTAGACTCACGTGGTGTGCGGATCTGTTCGGGACATCTTCTATCCACAGAGGCACCGCTGGAACTCGGGAGAGGACTTTACGTTGTCTATCGGGGTCGAAGGAAAAAGCCAGAAAACTATGGTTTAATCACTTTTTGGAAGGAAATCCAAAGATTTGGTAGCAAAGGGCCTACTTGGCGCCAAAGCAATAGAGGAAATCTGCTTCTTCCAGTGGAAAGGAAGATCTGACATCAGGCGGAGCTGAGGGAGTTACCACCTGGGTGGAAGGAGCCAGCCAGCTTGAAGACGTTCTGGCCATTCTTAAAGGGGAAAGGCACCTGCCAGAAAGTGTGGATAGAACATCATATCCACACCTGCTGCATTTAGGGAAAATCCCAGAGTCAGCACTTTTCTTGCTGAGCATCACCCATTGCGTTTTATTTGCGTTAAGCAACAGTCTTAACTCTGATAGTATGTGCTGAATTTTATAGAAATCCCCTCATCGCAGTAGTGACATCTTTATTGTGCGTGTATAGGTTAACGTCATCTACATAAAGGAATAACTTTGTATTTTCAGAACTGTGTTGTGGAATCTCATTGACATAGATCAGAAATAAGAGGGGGCTCTAGGATTGACCTCTGAGTTACCCCTTTGTTGATAGCGGCCAGATCAAAACAGTGATCCCCTGCCCTGTACACAGATACGATGAGAATTAAAGCAGTGCATTGATGCCCAATCTGGAAGTTTTGAGCCTGTTTAGTAGGATATTGTGGTCAACAGTGTCAAAAGCTTTTGACAAGTCAACTAAATTGCAGGGGAAACTAGTCCTTTATCAAAAGCACAAAGCGGGTAGTCTGTTACGCTGGAAACCAAGTTTTGTTGTGCCCTTTCCTGACACGTGACTGGTACTCTAATACATCGTATGCAGTAAAGTAGGAGGCTAGTTTATGTACTAGTTTCTTAAATATTTTAACTATGGGGAGAATATAGATGTAGATCTGTAACACCCAGTGTCAGAGAGGTCACCCCCTTTAAAGATTGGTATTATGAAGGCAGTTTTCCAGGCATCGGGTATTTGGGATGTTGTTGGGATAAGTGGACAGGTGAGACAAGTGCTTTGCCAGAATTGTTGCAGCAGTTTTATAGAAAATGAGTTCTATTCTGTCATAGGCATCTCCATGTTTTATATCCAGTTTAGTGAGTTCCCACAGGATGTCTTTCTCTCCGTTTCTGAAGGCAAACGGGGGCCACTGAGAGAGACACCAGAAAAGTGTATACAATGCAATTGGGGCAGTGGCGGCCTTTAGATGCTGTAATTTTTTTATTTTATTTTTTACTTTGCAGACAACGGGACATGTTGAGGAATGTAGTACCTTAACCTTAACATGCACAATTGCCTGCAGAGTAAAACAAAATACATCAGCCCCCTCACTACTTGGCGTAATCAAAACTTGGGTTTTAGGGTGGGGCTGCAGCGGGCACTTGGAGGCTGAGTGTATTACAACGTATTGTCAAGCAGAAAGTTAAATAACAAAGGAATCCCTTCTCAAATTTCAACTGATGACCTTCAGTCTTCAGGCAGGCAGCTAATTTCCATGAGTTGCCCAGACCCCATCGTGTCACCTGTTCTTTAAAGAGCCCCTGACAGCTCTAGGAAAACTCTGGAAAAAGTAAGGTTTATATTCAACTCCATATATTTTCAGTAATTAATTCTCCATTTTCTTTATTACTGAAAGAGCTGCATGAACACAAGATTCCTGTCCCCTAGACTATATCTATTTTAGCTGCTTCCCTACACGATATCACAATCCTGTTTATAACATCAATCATCTCCACAGCAACATATTTTGATGTCCTAAACAGAATTATGATGTTGGGTGTAGGTAGGCAGCTAGAGCTAAAAGGGCAGAGATGCTGTATTCATGCAAATATTCTTAATAAGGGTGAGAATTACAGAATAAAATACGACATAAGCTACATTTATGCCTGAATATTACATTTTTACAAAATTCACAGCTGTGTCAGGAGCTCTTTAAATATACATTTCAATATCATAACATGGTATGATATTGCTCCCCGGAACTGTAAGCCATTGGCATCTGGCCCAACTGGAAACTTTTGCTTAGTGGGGGTCACCCACAATCGCATGACAGTGCTGCCTATGGAATGTGGGTGGCAGCAAGAATTGGAGGGCTACTTCACCTCATTCTTGAGAACTAAGTTATCTGCAGGGAAGAACTGTAAAATAGAATTTTTGTAATAGAAAGCAACACACTTCAAGTTGGTGACAAAACAGCTACCTGCACAACAGCAATTGATTATTTAACTATAGATCAAGATTACTGATTGCCTAAAGTACTGTAGTGATGGATGGGCACGCACGTATCATTGTTTTAATACCAACATGCAGGCCATGAGTTTTGAGTAAGTTAAAGAGCACCAGTACCAAAACAGGAGTAGCTGTGCAATAGAACAATTTCAGATTTTTTTTTTATTGTTGGGAGAGAAGACAGCTACATGTTAAGTAACAACAGGGAGTTAGAGTGCCCTTCAGCCATGGGGAGAGTGGAATACTCAACCGCCATAAAGCACTTCAGGGTTTGCATTTATAAAATGGAACCAAAATAATAAACACAAGACTAAATAAATCGTTAATAAATCTTCATCACCTATAGGTTCTCACACCAGACAGCTACGTTTGCTTCATCAAAGGGGTCAGATTAGCTGGTATGTTAAGTCGCTCATGTTGTCGACCCCCCCCCCCCCAAAAAAAAAATCATAGTTCAAGAATTGCAAAGCAGTGAGTGTTGTTCCAAGACTTGCAAGGCAATTTCCAGACCTGTGCGGTTACTGGAGCGCTGCTGATCAATCGCTGGATTAGTCCCCCCCCCATTTTATAAACATGTATTATAAAATGGGTTTTATGTTATTCCGTGACATCAACTGTGGTTTGACCACACAATAGTTTATTTTTGTTGTCGTATGTATAATTTGCACCATTTTATAAGTGTGATAGCACACACTCTGGTGTACAGTTGTACTCTAATATATTCACTTAGAGGGTGAAAGTACAACCACACTACCTGTGGTGTGTGATCCTTTACTGAATCACATTTGTAAAATCAATATAGGACACTAGGACTACTCACTATTGAGAGGGATCTGCCACAGTCATTAGTAGTGTCACATTTTCAGTGTGCCCTCTGTACGGCGACACCACTACAGCGAACACGTCTATGCCGACATCGACAGTCCGCTATAATGGTCCGCCCAAGACCCCTCCCCGAATCAGCTGCAACTCTGAGTTGATAACCTTTAGGTTCGGGGGGAGGGGGGCAAAGCCTGCCAATGGAAAAACCGGGATCTCCTGCAAATTGCGGTAGACATCAGTTGCTGTGATGTTAGACAACATAGTTGTCGAGCTGGCATCATAGAGCCTACCTTTTCCTTATGGCTAAATACTTTTATAAACCGTTCTAATGGTTTCAGCTTTCATGTTTCTTTGTTTTCTCCCCTCTAGGTTTCTCCGATGTAGTTCCAGGACCAGTCTCATGTCATCTTCACACCAAAGCCGTAACCTTAAGTTATCATTTCAGTAATAAAAATTCTAACAAACCCCAGTTTCTTCAGTGTTTCTTTATTTACAAAATGTAAAAAAATGTATAAAAACAGTAGAAAATTAAGATGACAATAGCTTACCAAATTGTGATTTGCAAAACTGGATTTTGGGCACTTTGTATAGATGGTGAATGGTCATCTACTGCAGTACATATATAGCAAGCTAGTGAAATACATTATTTTGGTCCTACCTGTAATTATAGTATATGGTTAGGGCTTATTCTAGGTGGAAAACAGTGGCTTCCCAAATGTTGTAGGACAGTTCAAAGGTCAAAAAAGTTGTACTATCATTCTGACGTCAGATCGATAATACAACTTTTCAGCCTTGAGCTGCTACATGATTGGCTGGAAACAGAGCTGATCAAAAAATGCGCTCTAAAATGGCAGAGGTGTCCAACAATCAGTCGGTAGTGCCATTCAGTCAGATTGTTGGGACACGGACTGCCATACTCTGCTCCGTGTTCTCAAACTATCAGTTTGCGGGGTTTTTTTTTTATTATTTCTTTTGCCAAGAGCAGAACCGCAGGAAGCAGTGAAGCACCGGTATCTTCGGTGTCGGAACTGGATGGCAACTGCAGCATGGACCGGGAGGGAGTGACCGAGCAAGCGAGCGGGACAATATTTACAAGGTATGAACCTTGTCTAAAGTCAAACCTCCTACAGTTTGGGGAACCATATACTATTTAAAATAGTATATGGTTGCTTAAACACAAGGTCTGTGACACGTCATCACATCCCCTTGATGGCAACCATGCACTATTCTATGTGTGCGTTTCACTGACCCATGAAGGAAAGGAATTGGGTTTTTATATAGCACCTTAAACCCTATGAACAGCTGGGCACACAGGAAGGAAGTGATGCCGAGGGTCATACAGAAAGGGGTTGGGGAGTTCTTCCCAGGGGTTAAATTGGAAATGTTTAGGTGGCATAACTCACCTACTGCAGCCTATGGTGGAACAGTGTTTCTGTGGGCTCATGGTACTACCAGGGGGAAAAAATTCCGGAAGGATGAAGATTGCTTAGATAAACTGTGCCACTAGGGACAAACATAATCCAGTCTGAGTGACATCACAGTGAAAGACTCCATTGCACATACAGTGACGGCATTAGGCAGTCTTATGATGCTGCTGCAGGGAGGAGACTGTATATAGACTATAAATGCAACAGAGCTGTGTTATTTTCAGAAAACGTGGGACAGTAGTTTCTTTGCTAAGTGTTTGGAAATGCCGTTCCAAGGCCATGTCACTTTATTAAAGCACAGGGTAGTTAAGTAGCATAACAAGTAAATGGCAGTGGCAGGTTTCACATTTGGATCTCCGTTTCTAGCCCTGTGCTCTCCCCATTTAAGATGCACTGCCTCCAGATTTGAAATCTGATTTCCTACTTGGCAGTAGAGATTCCAGAAGTCTATCAGCTTAACATATAAATAATTTTGCACATTGCAGGTTCTCCCACATGCTGGTTTTCTACACAATATATAATTTTTAAATTCTGCAACATTGTTTCAATATATACAGCATAAATTTAACACTGTTAATCCATCTGTTTTGTTTCTGGGTTATTTAAATTAAAATGAATAATGTAGTATTGAGTATCCCTTGAAGGTGACCTGTAAAGAACCACTGCAGCCCGCTCCCGTACCCACATGCATTACAATGCTGCTGCAGTGATCATAATATTTAATCCACAGGTTTTTATATAAATTGCCGAAACTTTTGGCTGGAAGCACCGCACAGTTTCCGACTGAGCGAGCGCAAGGAGTCCTGGGTATTACACCCATTTAGTGACGTCGCCACCATCACTGCTCTTATAGCAGCAGTGGTGGTCCTTTATTATGCTAATTTTATGGCTTCTAAGGGGGGGGTCTTGATACCTGTAATGTTACTACAGCAACACCACAGGCTGTTGCTATAAGTGACGTGCAGATATCCAGCCCAAGCCATAAGGTTAACATAATGAGACCACCACTGCTGCTATAAGCATGATGACAGAACAAGCAAATGTATACTGAGACTCCTGAGCCAGTCCATCGAGCTGTCATTGATACTCACGATGATCAAAAGTTTCACTAATTTATATTTAAAAAAAAAAAAAAGTGGATTAAAAATTATAGTCACTGTAACCCTGGACTCCGAACCGGCATTGTAGGTATGTGAGGCAGGCAAACATGAATGAATCTGACTAACTAACAGAGCTTTCCCTTCTCTCACTACATTGCTGTTTCTTTGCTTTGTCAGATTTCCCTGCCACTTTTGCACTGCTTTAGCACCCTAAAAGCAGATTTGATGAATTCTGCAGCAGTGTTTTTCTGAGCAAAGAAACGAGAAACTGTCATGAGTGCTTTACAGTGCAGTAGCTTGGCGGCCATAAAACCAATGAATACAATATTAGACAGTTCTATACACTACTTACAACCTGGCTGTGTAAGTTTTACTTAATGCACTGAGACATCCTGCAGAAATATGAAATACCCAGCTGGGTCGAGCTAAAGTAAACATTACATCTTACCCAGGATACCCTGAGCTGCAGTTCTCAGTTTCTCTGGGGGAGAGGGGTATTCTTGTTCCAATCCAGTGTTCCAGCTGGGAGGGAACTTTCCTCACTGTGTCAATGTTGGGTGGAGTTAGTTATTTGCTTTAAAGGGAAACAATGGAAAAGACAAAGCTTTCCTCAGACACTGCAGAAACTCAATTAGTGCTTTCAGACAGTAACAACTTTATTTAATGATTTAGAACAGCTACCCACAACTTCCATTTCGTGAGCAGCAGTGAGCTTCCTGAGCTCTCTGTATGCTAATATGCCTGTTTCACCTCAGCTATTGGTTGGTAAGACATATTAGCATAAAGTGAGCTCAGGAGGCTCTCTGCTACTCATGAAATTGTGGCTCCCAGCAATAGAAAGTGAAAGTTGAAGGCCACTGTTTAAATCACTAAAAAAATCATTTAAAGTTATTTGTTAAAAAATGTTACCCTCAAAGCACTAATCAGGCATTTCTGTAGTGCCTGGGTAAAGCTGTATCTTTTCCACTGTTTCCCTTTAACAGTGCTGCCTCAAAGTATCACACCATCATGGAAAAGTGAGGATAACTTCAAGGAGAGTCCCTCCCAAACGAGTTTGTGTTGGACCAGGTTTAGTGGCAGTCCTTTTCATATCAGCTATGCACACTGCATACTCATTCTATGTGCTTAAAAAGGGGGTATGCTCAAGTAGGATTCTTGCAACTAAGTCAAGTCCCGAACTACAAAAAATGAGTTATTACAGAGGAACCTACACACCGGTTCAAATAAAGATATATTTGTTTCCAGTTCACTAAACTATACAGGCATGATGTATGACACCATTTCCACCTACTGTACAATAAAAAAGTCTCATCTGCCATTGAGGCAGTATAACAAATGAATTTCCAATGCTTTGTTAGCCACGTAAAATGTAGCAGTAACACTCTTCTTTCTCTGTTCCAATCCAGACAACCAATTTCAGTATGACAAAGGCACCATCCTGATTTTTAAGCAGTCCACCTTGGAGGCATTCACAGCTTCTGCTGCTGTTCAGGAGCTATTGCCTGGAAATAAATTAATTTTGTGTTAAGTGCTTATTGGGGGTTGAATGCTCCTACTGCCAGGAGAAGGTTCCTGCGTGTGAAATGGAGGTGTATGATGGGAGTTGATTTTGTCATGTATGTCCCCAGTAGCAACTCCTGTGAATTGTCTGTTAAGTTTATATGTCCCGTTAAGGTGGTGAAATCATCAGTCTCTAAATCTTCAAAAACCTTCACAGAGTCCCAGAGACGCACTGTGTCATCTTTTGCACCTACAGAAAACAAAATGGCGATTACTTGGTATGCTATCCATTGCCAACAGTCCTCCCACCAGTAAAATATAAATCTCCTCCCGAGAGACAGGTGTAACTTCTTTGGATTGTCAAACACACACATGGCTAATGGTTTGCAGTCCCACCTAATGTCCCCAAAAATAATGATCATGGAGCTGTCACTCCAGTGACACAGCGCTAGCAGCAATTTATTGTTAGTGAGTTAAGAAAAGGACACTTTTCTAAATATTACAAAACAGCACCTATCTTCATTAAATAAATATGGGATACACAATGGCCTGACTCAGAAAAACAGGTTACTCACCTGTAACCATAGTTTTAGGAGTGGTATACAGTTCACATCCACACCCTGGCAGTTCCCTGGAACATGATGATTTGTCAGACATCTTCAGACTTGAGCGTCTCCCACCACCCAGGTAGTATATCCTCCAAATCCGCCCCGTAATGTCAGATCTTTGCAGGGTGTCTGGGTTCCACATTACTAGGGGACATACCTCTCAAGTGTCCCTGATTTTCAGGGATGTCCCTGATTTTGCCTCAAAATTTTACTCTGTCCCTCTTACAATTTGTGTTTTTTGGCTAAACAGTGGGCACTGTGAGCACAAAATAATGTAAAGCACTAAAGTTACAGACTTGTTTTTCTTTAGAAAATGCATTTTGCACTAAGCCCCATATTCTACCAGCTTTCTGGGTAGATATCTCAAATTTTGAAGATGTGTCCCTGATTTTGGTTTTTTGTCCCTGATTTTTTAAGCCTTGTCCCTGATTTATGAGGCAGGACGTTGAGAGGTATGCTAGGGAGGCTGGGTGGGTTGTGTGGATGTGAACTATATACCACTTCAAGTGGTATATAGTTCACATCACAACTCTCGAGAAGAAGGCTCTTGCAGTAGGCAATAAGAAAAAATTACCATAGTAATGTGTGTTCTAAAGGAGTCCTAATGTATTCTGACCACATGTGGGAGACTTCAGTACCTGGCTATGTACTGTTCAGAAGAGACCAGGGTGCAAAAAAAAAAGGGGGGGGGTGGAGTGGCACTTTGTCAATGAAAATATCAAAGCTACAGAAATTCAGAATACACACGAGCCAGAAGAAAGTAGTTGCGTAAGAACTTAGCCTAACAGCAGATCTTCAAGAGGTGCTCTAGCAGCAGGCTATAACCATTAGGACCAACACTGCAGGCCTTAGGACCCACTGGAAAAATTCTTAGCTAGCAGTACCTGCCCCCCTGACGTCTGCTCCACCCAGTCAGTCACGGTACAAAAGGGGTGGCAGTCCCCCTGCTAATACCCGCAAACGGATCCCGGCAAGAGAACCGAGCGAAGCCTGAAGACAACGTGCTGAACACCTCACCAGGGGATGGAGGGCGGGAAAGCAGCACCTGCTGCAAGAGCTTCTCTCTAAGATCTACTGTTACGGTAAGTTCTTGTGTAACTACACTATCTTACTTCGAGTGGGAGCTCTTGCAGCAGGCTATAACCATTAGGACTGAATTCCAAGCAGCCTCGTGCCAAGGAGGTGCCTCACCCTGGGAGGAAGAAGGATGGTAATAAAGCTGACAACACAGCAAGTCAGGACAGGAGTCCCTTAAGGACTGCCAAGCCGAAACTGGCACGTCTGGATGCAGTGCTTCACAAAAGTGTGCACAGATGTCTATTACAGAAACATTTTTTAAGGAAGTAGAGACCCCCCTGGTGGAGTGACCCCTACCCGGGCCCAGAAGGGGTTCATTGTACTTCTCGTAACAAAACATAATACAGTGGACAAGCCACTTAGAAATAGTCTGCATAGACACCGGTTTGCCCAAGTGTTGGGGGCGCGAAGGCCACAAACAGTTGCTACGATTTACAGTGTGTAGCTGTGCACCTGAGGTAGTACCTTGTGAACGTCCAGTGTGTGAAGGAGAGCTCCCCTATTGAAAGGAGAAGAAAAATAAACTTCAGGTTAACTGACTGGTTGAGGGTCAACTCCGAGACCACTTTAGGAAGGAAAGTACTTACCATAACAGTATATCTTCGAGAGAGGCTCTTGCAGTAGGTACCTGCATCTAGGACTGAAGCCAGCAGGCACTGGGACCCCACAGAAAAATTTCTAGCTAGTAGTCTGTGGTGGAAACTGCCCCGTCAGGTGACCGATGTCAGTATAAAGGGGCAGTTCCCTATGCCCGCCTTCCAGTTCTTTCCCGCTGAAGGCCAAAAAGACAAGATAGAAACGGATGTTTCCCTTCCTGGAAAAGGACTGAAAAAGCTAAGGGGGGGGGATGAGGCGGGAAGGTATTGCCTACCGCAAAAGCGTCTCTCGAAGACAGACTTATGATAAGTTCTTACGTAACTGTACTATCTTACTTCGAGAGGGCTCTTGCAGTAGGTAATTGCATACAGGACTGAATCCCAAGCAGTCTGGAACAAGGAAAGGCACTCGGAAGGAGGAAAACTACACACTAATAGAACCTCTGGCTGTAAGGATCTTGCAGAACAGCCAACCCGAAGCCTGCTCTACAGTGAGAGGCAATGTCCAAACTGTAGTGTTTCGTAAAGGTATCGACAGAAGTCCAACTAGTGCCTGCACAGATGTCTGCCGCTGACACATTTTTGAAACAAGTCGCAGAGGCAGCTACTACTCTAGTGGAGTGGCCCCTGACTTGACCGGGCAGGGTCTTCTTGTACGTGTCATAAAGTGATACGATGAGCCAACCATTTAGATAGGCATTGCTTGGAAATTGCATTGCCCTCTCCTTTGTGAGCAAAACAGACAAAACGCTGATCAGATTTCCTGAGATTCTTAGTCCTGGTGGTATGGTATACAAGAGGTACTCCCCTTGATTTGCATAAAGAAAGCAGGTAGTTCAATGGATTGATTCTGCCACCACTTAAGGGAGCAACTTAGGGTACGTGCACAGAGCAAACACGTTCCTTGTGAAAAATGAAATACGGGATTTTACACATCAAGGCCTGAAGCTCAGAAATGCGTTGAGCTGAAGTAATGGCCACTAGGAAGAGAGCCTTCCACGAGAGGAACTTTGAGGCTGCTGGTTCAAAAGGAGGCAGAGTAGGTTTCTCAAGAATGAAGTTCAAATCCCAAGGAGGGGCAGGAACGCAGACAGGGGGTCTCAAATGGAGAACCCCTCTAATAAAGGACTTTAAAACTTCCAGCTGCACAAAAGTTCTGTCCCCATAAGGGATGTGGTAGGCAGAGATAGCCACCACGTGAACTTCCAAAGAGGAATGACTGAGACCCAGGTCAAAGAGATGACTCATGCAGTCCAGGATTCTCCTGACAGGGCAAGAGAATGGCTCAAAGTCCTTGGAAAAGGCCCAAATCGAGAACAGTTTCCATTTCATGGCGTAGGTGAACCTAATGGAAGGCTTCCTGGCCTCCACCAGAATTTCTGCCATTAGCGGAGAAACTCCGAATCGGGCTTGAGTTATGTCTGTAGGAGCCACGCATGCAATTGAAGGGATTTGAGACATGGATGAATCTGGGTCAGCAAATGTTGAGACAGAGGAAGCTGAGGTTCCTCTGAAAATTGATGCAGAAGAGAGAACCAAACTTGCCTGGGCCAGAATGGAGCATTGAGGATCATACGAGCTCCTCCTGAGCTGAGGTTGTGTAAGACCCTCTGAATCAAGGATATCGGGGAAGAAGGCATAGACGAATCTGTCCTTCCAGTCTCAAGACAGCGTCCCGCCAAAAAATGCCTCCCCCTGGAGCGAGCAGAAGGAGGGAAGTTTTGCGTTTTGAGGCTACGCGAACAGGTCTACCTGAGGAGTTCCCCAGCGCAGGAAGATATCATCTACTACCCCTTGATCCAGTTCCCAATCATGGGCCTTTGCTGATGACTGACTGAGGTGGTCCACCAGCGTGTTTAACTCCCGGAACGTGAAGGCTGTGCTGAACAGCCCAACTTCAAACTCTCATTGCCTCCCTGCACAGAGGGTAGGAATGCATTCCTCCCTGCTTGTTGATGTACCAGACAACGTACATGTCTGTCTGGACAGTCAAATGACTGGGAAGCACGTAAGAGTTCAGAGTTCAGAGCTTGGACAGCATACAGAACAGCCCTGAGCTTGAGCACATTTATATGAAGAGTCTGCTCGAGGAGCCCCAAGTCCTGCAAGACCCTAGATGGGTTACCCAGCCTTCTCCCGAGGCATCTGTCACCGTTTGGGAGGGGGTTCGAGGCAAAGGGGAATACCCCGGCAAAGAATCTCTTGCACCATCCACCACTGCAAGTCTCGGACCATGGGGTTGGAGACCAGAACTTCCCAGTCTAGGTCGTCAAACATCTGGTCCCACCAAGACCGAAGCGTCCACTGAGAGATCCTCATATGGAGCAGAGTGCGAGGGGCTGTCGGAACAGCAGCTGCCATGAGCCAGAGAAGGTGAAGGACAGATCTTGGCACTGACCCGTCTGGGACTGGACAGCAGACTTGCATGAATCTGAAGAGTATTCACCCTGTCCAGTGGCAGAAAACCCATGCCGATGGTCATGTCCAGGATCGCCCCGATGAACTGGAGCCTTTGGCTGAGGACCAGATGGGACTTGGCCTGGTTGATGGTGATAACCAGACTGGAAAAAACTTGGGTAAGGGAAAGAGCACAGAAGAGCCTCCCTGGACGGAGCCGCCAGGAGCCAATCATCCAGGTGCGGGAATACCTGCACCCCCTGGGTACTTAGGTGGGCCACTACCACAGAAAGGCATTTGGTGAACACTTGGGGCACAGAGGAAAGACCAAACAGGAGGGCCTTGAACTGGTAGTGGTCCCCATCAAACAACCAAAGGGTTTCGATGTGGAAGAGGCGAATAGGGATATGCAGGTAAGCATCCTGCATATCTAAAGCGCACAGCCACTATCCCTGCTGAAGTAATGGCAGAAGACTCTCCACAGAGAGCATTCTGAACAATTTGTACTCCACAAACATGTTCAGGGAGCGGAGGTCTAGAATAGGTCTCGCGTCTCCCAATTTCTTTGGAACAAGGAAGAAATGGGAGAAGTAGCCTGTCCCCCAAAGATGGGGCGGGACAGGCTCTATCACCAGGATAGAAAAGGCAGAGATACTAAACAAATATTTTTGCTCAGTATTTACAAAGGAAGAGGGGGAGGTACCTAAAACAAACAGTAGAAACACTCTGGATACAGAAGTTGATACCAGCCCATTTACAGAAGAAAGAGTTCTGAAAGAGCTCTTAAAACTGAAGGTGGACAAAGCAATGGGCCTGATGGAATTCATCCCAGAATTCTAAAGAACTAAGGATAGAACTAGTGACACCACTGACTACCCTCTTTAACAAATCATGGGAGGATGGGGTGGTACCTGAGGACTGGAGGAGGGCAGATGTAATTCCCCTTCACAAAAGTGGGAGCAAGGCAGAAGCAGGAAACTACAGACCTGTTAGTTTAACCTCAGTGGTAGGGAAAATGATGGAATCACTTCTGAAGGAAAGAACTGTTGCGTATCTAGAGGCCAGAGGGGCACAGGACCCAAGGCAGCATGGATTCACAGCGGGAAGGTCATGCCAGACAAATCTGATAGATTTCTTTGACTGGGTGACCAAAGTAGTAGATCAGGGAGGGGCTGTGGACATGGCCTACCTAGACTTTAGCAAGGCATTTGACACAGTCCCACACAAAAGATAATATACAAGTTAGCCAGCCTGGGAGTGGGTCCCAAGATGACAGCCTGGGTAAAGAATTGGCTGGAGAACAGGACACAGAGAGTAATAGTAAATGGAGTCCACTCTGAAAAAAGGGGGGTTAGCAGTGGGGTACCACAGGGTTCAGTATTAGGACCGGTCCTCTTCAATGTCTTTATAAGCGACATTGCAGAGGGACTGGAAGGAAAAGTATGTCTCTTTGCAGATGACACAAAGATCTGCAACAGAGTTGATGCACAAGGTGGGGTGGAAAGGATGAGAAGGGACTTGGCAAGGTTAGAGGAATGGTCAAATGTATGGCAGCTTAGATTCAATGCTAAGAAGTGCAAGGTAATGCACCTGGGAAACAAAAACCCAGGGGAAGAGTACACAATGGGGGGTGAGATACTATCAACAACAAAAATGGAAAGGGACCTGGGGGTAGTCATATCAGATGACCTAAAGGTGGGCAAGCAATGTGAGAGGGCAGCAAGGAGGGCTGGGGGGGATACTGGGATGCATAGGGAGGCATCACCAGCAGAAAACAAAGTTATTATCCCTCTGTACAGACAGCTGGTGAGACCACAGCTGGAGTACTGCGTGCAGTTCTGGAGACCCAATCTCCCAAAGACATAGACAGGATGGAAGCTGTCCAGAGGAGGGCAACTAAAATGGTGCAGGGTCTGCACGGAAGACATATGAAGTGAGACTTAAGGAGCTTAATATGTATAGCCTCGAGGAAAGGAGGGAGAGGGGAGACATGATAGAAACTTTCAAGTACCTCAAGGGAATCAACAAAGTCCAAGAGGGTAGCATCTTTCAAAAAAAGAGGTGTGCAAGAACAAGGGGGCACAATATGAAGATAGAAGGGGGGCAGCTCAGAGGTAATTTAAGGAAGTATTTTTTCACAGAGAGGGTTGTGGATGCATGGAACAGCCTTCCAGAGGAGGTTGTGGAGTTAAAAACAGTGGTGGAATTCAAGCATGCATGGGACAGTCATAAGGCAATTCTAGGGGGTGGGGGTAGGAAGAAGTAGGCTGCTGGTTAACTAGGATCTGCAGCTTATCCATCAGGTAGGGAAATGGGCAGACTGGGTGGGCCAAGCGGTCCTTATCTGCCGTCAAATTCTATGTTTCTATGTTTCACCACCTTCACGAGAAGGGAGGAATATGTTCCGGGGAGTAAAGGGGGCGGGGGTGGGTTCTGAAGAAACTTGACTGAGTGTCCTGCTACCACCAGTTGGAGCATCCAAGCATCTGATGTGATCCTCTCCCAACCCTGTAGATGGAAAGAGAACCTCCCTCCTACTGGTTCCTCTGGGGGTCTACAGGCTGTGGGAGAGGAAAGGATTCAGGTGTGGGGCAATGTCGCGGCTGAAGCTCCCACTGCTTTTTGGGTGGGGGGGGCCCCCGCTTGCCCTGAGGTTTCGCTTAAGGCCAAGAACATCTGCGAAAAGGGCGACACTGTCCCTGAGGGGGCATGTACAAAGAGTCAACAGACTTAAGTGCATTGCCCTTCTCCAGCAGGTTGGTGATGTCCTTGACATCCTCACTGAACAGCACCAAACCCCAGAAGGGCGCATCCTGAATAGCGGATTGCACTTCAGGGACCAAACCTGACACCCGGAGCCAGGCATAACGCCGAAGACCTATAGTGAAAGCCGAGCTCTGACCTGCTGCATCCACTGCATCGTATGTGGCACGGAGCATGTGCCGACTGGTCGGATGAGGTCAGTCACTTCCTGTTTGGTCTGAGACTCAAAGGAAGCCCAATTTAGATTCCACCTGACTCAGGATAGTCTTCTGGTAGTCCCCCATATGTGCAACATAGTTCAGGGCCCTGATCCCCAGAGTGGAAGAAGCGTACACCTTCTACCTGTACTGGCCCAGAAGACTGGATTCCTTGTCTGGTGGAGACGAGCTAAGGTGCTTTAGATTTGCCGACCGGTTGTGAGCTGTGCTAATCATGACTGAGTCGGCCTTCGGGTGTGTTCAAAGAATCCATGCCCTTAGGAGCCTGGTATAGCATATCTGCCTTCCTCGGTGGGGGCGGGGGTGCCAACGTAGACATTTGTTTCCAAATAGTGGAAACAAGATCTGCGTGAGGCTCGATCCAGGGTGGAATCAATGTCTGAGCAGTTTCAGGCAGACCCAAATGGGCAGCGAGTTTCTTCCGCTGTGGATCTGGCTCCAGAGATTGCCACTGGTAAACTTCCTGATCTTTCGCAGCAACTCCAGAAAGGAAGGATCTTTCAGAGGAGTCCTTGGCCTGGGACGGTCTGGAGTGTGAGGCTCATCGTCAGGATCGGAGCACCCCTCAGAATCTGATTCAGAAGTCTCTGAAGAAGAGGACGAAGACCCCTCCCAGCGCGGGGGAGGAACGGACCCCTTGAGCAACCCTCGGAAGCATATCCTCCCCCCACACTGGCACCAGAGGGCTCACCTCTGGTGTCAGGTAAGGGGGAGGGAGTCTCTCATCGACGGGGCGCCGGCGTCTGCAGACTCCTCCCCACCTCCCTGGTGAGCTGAACCTTTGCCTCAGCCCACCAGGCAGCCAGTCTCCTTCAAATCCACGGCAGCTGGGGGCGGTGGAGGAGGGCATGGATACTGAGGGTAACTTAGGGAGAGCATCCGGGTTCGGGCGGCGAGGATACTGCAGTCCCAGGTAGGACGCATGCTGATACCTAGGGAACCAGGGGCTCCGACGGAGCAAAAGGCCCAGCAGGCAGGCCAGGAAAAAGTGGCCCGGCAGGCGTCGGGATGGCATCCAGCAATGGAATGTCGCCTGGCGTGAGGGGATCCAGCCCTACAGGAGGGAGACCTGATGGGAGCGTACCGGCGTCCTCTGTGTTGCCCAGGGTAGGAGGATTGAAATCCCCGGGGTCCAGCAGGGGAAGACGCTGGAGCCTCTGTTAGCAGCGGCGAGCCGGGGATGGCAGACTTGTCGACAGGGTCAGTCATCGGCTCTAACACCGTGCATTCGTCAGAGGAGCTGACGTCCGCCTTTCCGGCGGGATGCAGGCATCGGAGGAGCCAGTGTCCAACTTACTGGATCAGACGCCCAACGGAGGCTGCGTGGAAGGAGTGGCCTTGACGGGAGTCTTTGGAACCATGCGCCCCCAGAAGGGGTGGGCTGCCTTATCGGCGAATAATCGTGTCAAAATTTATTGACTCCGCTGACCGCACGGTGGCGTGCCTTCCCGGAGGCTCCTCGAAAGCATTTGCGCCCGACGCCTTGGGCACCGCCAAGACAGCTGTCGAGGGTCGGTCCCCGGGGGGGGACATTACCTGTAACATAGCGACTCTAGCCGGAGTCGCTGTGGAAGGGGAGTCCCGGTGCTTCTTCTTCTTACGGTGTCCCTCAGGCGAAGCTGAGGCCCGCCAAACTGCTTCAGCTCCTTATCCATGCAGGACATCTTTT
This sequence comes from Neoceratodus forsteri, assembly GCA_016271365.2. Classification (NCBI taxonomy): domain Eukaryota; kingdom Metazoa; phylum Chordata; order Ceratodontiformes; family Ceratodontidae; genus Neoceratodus; species Neoceratodus forsteri. The sequence goes on along the minus strand of CM028135.1, from coordinate 20,526,343 downwards.
TCTTTAAAATGTGGGCCTCCAGTGGTGGTGTTGAATTGCTGGCACTTCTCCACAGGGTGACCCGGGCACAGGGAATGACAATCCTTATGCAGGAGCTGAGCGCCGCATAAGTCGCACTTGTTTTTATTCGAATAGGAGGGGACGACATACATGGCAATTATTGAGAAATACTTGACAACAGACTGATGAAGCACTAGGAACTTAACCTCGAGGAGCTTTCACGAGCTAACGTCGGGAAAGAACTGGAAGGCCAGAGACTGATAGCTAGAAATTTTTCTGTGGGGTCCCGATGCCTGCTGGCTTCCAGTTCTATATGTAATTACCTACTGCAAGAGCCCTCTTGAAGTAAGATCTTAGTATTTGTTAGAAGGGAAATCCTTTACCTGTGAAAAACCAAATAAGGCTCTTGACACATCAGAGCCTGGAGCACGGCTACTAAAAAGTAACCTTCCAGGAAAGGTAACACAGCTCAAAAGGGGGGAGAGTGAGCTTCTCCAACACCAACAGGAGGTCCCAGGGAGGGATAGAAATCCCTAATGGGATGTCTCATATGCAGAATAACCCCTAAAAAGGTGCGGGCCACCTCCAGTTGGGCTAAGGTTCTATCCCCCAAGAGGACATGATATGCAGAGATGGCCCACAGGTGCACCTTTATCGAACAGCAGTTCAAGGCTTGTGGTACAAGGAGAGGAGATACTGCAATGCTGAGTTCACCGGACGGGTAAGGGGGCCCAAACGGTGAGACGACTCCCATAAGCAGAAACGCTTCCACTTCATAGCATAAGTGGAGCGAGTAGAGGGCTTCCAAGACAAGGACGTCTGCCACCTCCTGGGAGACTCCATACCTGGATTTTGCTATGTCTGCAGGAGCCAAGTATGAAGGTGCAAAGACCTGAGATCTGGATGCACCAGCTTGCCCTGATCCTGGGACAGCAACTGCAAGCATATTGGCAGCGGGAATCGAGGTTCCGAGGACAACCGCTAAAGTAGTGGGAACCAAATCTGCCAATGCCACAATTGGACGATTAGAATCATCAGAACCCTCTCAGCCTTTATCTTTAACAGTACTCTCTGAATGAGAGGGAAGGCGTAAAAGAACCTCCCTGCCCAACAACGGGACAACGTTTCTGCCCAGAAAGCACCAGGCATGAGCTCTCATAAGCAGAAAGTTGGCAGTTTGGCGTTGCGTGGGGACGCAAAGAGGTCCAGCACTGGACGACTCCATGTGTTGAAAAGCTGATCTGCTACTGATCATAGTAATTCCCACTCATGCGCCTTGGGCCAAGACTTGCTTAGGCTGTCTGCCAAGTCGTTTAGGACGCCTGGAACTTGCACTGCGGACAAAGATGTGACGCTCCAGTGCCCAGTACCAGACTCTCATTGCCTCCCTGCACAGGGGGTAGGATGTATTCCCCCTTGCTTGTTGATGTAAAAGATGACCGCCATGTTGTCCATCTAAACTTGGAGACAGCCTGGAACAAGGTCCTCTTGGAAGGCATGTAGCGCGCTGAGGACCGCTCACCTCTCCAGGACACTGATGTGGAGGTCGTGCTCCTCTGGGGTCCAGACCCCCTGTGTTTGGAGGGCCCCTAGGTGCACTCCTACCCCATCCCAAATCGGACTCATTTGTTGTTGGGGCTCCTGACAGAAAGGGACCCCTTTCTCTAGACTGAGAGGGTCCAGTCACCAAAGTAGGGTCCTCTTGAACAGCTCTGCGACTTTGACAATGTGATCCAAGTCGTCTGAGCATTGATCCCACTGCACCCTGAGCATCCACTGTGAGACTCGTGGAGGCGGGCCAAAGGAGCGACAGGGATGGCTGCCACCATGTGCCCCAGAAGTCTGAGGAAGGTCCTGGCCTGGACCTGAGGGATTACTAGGACCAATCCGGCTATCTCCCGCAAGTGATCGCCCCTCTCTGGAGGTAGAAAAGTCATGCTCTGAATTAAGTTCAGGACCGCTCCATGACGAAGAGTCTTTGGCTGGGCTCCGGGGAAGACTTTGGAAGGTTCAGGGTGATCCCCACCTCTCGGAACAGAGTATAGTTGTCTCCAAGAGCCTGAAGAAGGCGCGTCCTTGACGGGGCTGTAAGCAGCCAATCGTTGAGGTAAGGGAAGATACAATGCCTCTGGCGCCTTACAGCTGCAACTACCACTGCTAAGCATTTGGTAAAGACTCAAGGAGCGGCCGAACAGAAGAACCCAAAACTGATAGTACTCTCCCTGGAAGTGGAACCGCAGGTACTTCCTGTTGGGGGGGCCCGATGGGCATGTACGCATCTTGCATGTCTAGGGAGCAGAGCCAGTCTCCTTGGTGCAGCAGAGGAATAAGACCTGGAAGGGTCACCATCCTAAACCTTCGGTACTCTACATAATAGTTGTTTAAGGAGCTGAGGTCCAGGATGGGCCAAAGATCGTGTCTTTTTTGGAACTAGGAAACAATGGGAGTAAAGTACAGTTACGTAAGAACTTAATGTAACAGTAGATCTTCGAGAACAGCTCTTGCAGCAGGTTACGCCATTAGGACTGAAGCTGGCAGGTGCCAGGACCCCATGGAAGTTTTCTAGCTAGCAGTATCCAGCGGAGACCAACTCCGACCCGACATCCGGCATCATACCAAAGGGAGCAGTCCCCCAGAATCCCCAGTTCTCCCGCCAAAGACTCCCAGCCACTAGATGACATCAGAAGTGGAGACTGAGGATCCACCTTCAAGAAGGTATTCAGAGCGGTGTGACAAACACCTAATCCTAGGTAATGAGTAAAGGACCAACTCTACCTCCAGAGGGGATGGTGGGAGGGAAAAGTACAGTTACGTAAGAACTTACTGTAACAGTAGCTCTTCGAGAACAGCTCTTGCAGCAAGTTACACCATTAGGACTGAATCTAGCAGGCACCAGGACCCCACGGAAAAATTCTAGCTAGCAGTATCCAGCGGGGGACGGCCCCCAATGTCAGGCATCACATAAAAGGGGGCGGTTCCCCAGCATCCCCAGTTCTCCCGCCGGAGACTCCCGGCCCAAGTGTGACATCTGAACGGAGACCGAGGATCCGCTTCCAAAGGAAGGTTCGTAGAAGGCGTCAAAAGGCGCTGTAGCCGAAGAATTAGGTCAGAAGACTCAACTTTCAGAGGGGAAGGTGGGAGGGAAACTACCTGCTGCAAGAGCTGTTCTCGAAAATCTACTGTTACGGTAAGTTCTTACGTAACTGTACTATATTACTTCGAGAAACAGCTCTTGCAGCAGGTTACACCATTAGGACCGATTCCCAAGCAGTAAGGGACCAAGTTGTTATCGGGAGGAGGACAGGAGGAATGCTCCAAGCTTCGGGACAAAAGTCCCTGAAGGACCGCCAAGCCGACACCAGCTCTGCGCCTAGAGGCAATATCCAAACTGTAGTGGCTGATGAATGTGTGTATAGTGCTTGAGGTCGCTGCTGTACAGATTGCTGAAGTGGAGACATTTTTAAGCGCAGTGAAGGAGGTAGACACCCCCCTACTAGAATGACCCTTCACCAGCCCCAGTAAGGGTTTATTACACTTCTGATAACATAACATGATGCACTTTACCAGCCATCTAGAAAGCGACTGTTTAGAAACAGGAGCACCGATCATCCTCTGAGCATAAGAAACAAAGAGCTGATCCGATTTACGATGGGCTTTGGTTCTGGTTAGATAATATCTGAGGCACCTATGCACATTCAAAGTGTGCAACAGGGCTTCCCCCATGTTACTGTAATTCGGGTAATACACCAGTAGGTCTATATCTTGGTTGAATGTGACAGCCGAGACCACCTTGGGAAGGAACTTAGGATTTGTTCTTAAGGACACCCTGTCCTCGTGAAAAACCAAATAAGGATCCTTGCACATGAGTGCATGAAGCTCAGAAACTCTTCTGGCAGAAGTAACAGCAACTAAAAGGAGCGTCTTCCAAGCGAGGAGACGCAGCTCGCAATCAGTGGCTGGTTCAAAAGGAGGCAGCGTAAGCTGCTCTAGAACAAAAGGAAGATCCCAAGGTGGAACCAGGTCTTTGATGGGAGGTCTCAAGTGCAGGATGCCATGCAAAAAGGCGCGAGAAGCCTCTAGTTGAGCTAGAGACCTGTGACCTATTGGAGAATGGTACGCTGAAATAGCGCATAGATGGACCTTAATGGAGGAATAGGCAAGTCCTGCCTCATAGAAGGACAGGAGGTAGTCGGACCTTACAGAACACTCCAGTGGGGTCAATGCTCGAGCCTGAGCCAAAATACAAAATCTGCGCCACTTATTGGCGTAAGTAGCATGAGTAGAGGGTTTTCTGGCTGCCACCAGAACATCCGCAACTTCCTGAGACACACCATATCTCAGGACTGCTATGTCCTTAGGAGCCAGGCATGCAGGTTCAGAGACTGAAGATCCAGATGGACCAAGGAGCCTGTCTCCTGGGATAGAAGGTAAGAGCAAAATGGCAGAGCCACAGGAGGTTCCTGGGCCAGCTTATGTAAGAGAGGGAACCAAATCTGCTTGGGCCAAAAGAGTGCTACTAGAATAAGGCATGCTTGCTCTTGACAGAGCTTCAACAGAACCCTCTGGATCAAAGGAAAGGATGAGGAAAGTGTAGAGGAACCTGCCCGTCCAAGAGAGGGACGAGTCTCACCAGAAAACACCAGGCCCTGGATCTAGCGAGCAGAAATTGGGCAGTTTTGCATTGAATGGGGACACGAAGAGGTCTAATTCTGGTGTCCTCCATCTGTGGAACAGGTCCTCTGCGACTTCCTGAAGCAGTTCCCAATTCGTGGACCCTGGCCTGTGATCGGCTTAGGCTGTCTGCGATAGTGTTGTCCACACTGGGAACATGTACTGCAATGATGTGTGTGCCGTGCTGCAATACCTAATTCCAAACCCTTTGAGCCTCCCTGTAAAGGGGGTAGGAATGAGTGCTTCCTTGTTTGTTGAGATAGTACATCACCATGGTATTGTCAGTTTTGTACCAGAACATTACCCGGTGGAATCTCCATCTGGAATGCCTGTAGGGCATACAGGATGGCTCTCATCTCCAGAATATTTGTGAAGTTGGGACTCTAGAGATGACCAGGAGCCTCCAGTCCTGACCCCACTGAGGTGAGCTCCCCATCCAGACCCTAAAGCGTCCGTGGAGAGAGTCGCTGAAGGAGGTGGCACAATGAAGGGGACTCCTGTCGAAAGGTGGTCTGGGACGAGCCACTAATTCCAGTCTCGGATGACAGCATTCGTGATCCGGACTGGATGCTGCAGATGATCTTGCTTCTGGTCCCATTGTGCCCGCAACATCCATTGGATGACCCGCATATGAAGTCGAGCTAGGGGAACCGTTGCAATGGCAGCTGCCAAGTGCCCGAGCAGGCAAAGAACGGTCCGGGCCGGTACCGTCTTCTTTTCCTTTATGTCTCTTAGGAGGGATCTGATGCATCCCACCCTGTCCTGGGGAAGGAATGCCCTTCCCTGAATTGTGTCCAGAACCACTCCTATAAAGTGCAAGTTCTGAGACAGAACAAGGTATGACTTCTGACTGATGGTGATGCCCAGTGATAGGAAGAGGGAACAGGTATCCTGTATTGCGGACATCAGGGCCTCCCATGAGGGTGCCATGAGGAGCCACTCATCTAGGTACGGAAACACGTAGTGTCCCCCTCTCCTGAGAGCTGCTGCCACGACTGCCATACACTTCATGAACACCCGAGGTGCCGAAGACAGTTCGAAGGGGAGGGCTCGAAACTGGTAGTGGCATCCCAGAGACTTGAAGCGCAGAAATCTGTGGTGCGCTCGAGCAATTGAGAGATGTAGGTAAGCGTCCTGCATATCCAGCGATGCCAGGCATGCGCCCTCTTTGAGCATGGGAATGAGACCCAGCAGGGTCACCATGCGGAAATGCTTGTACAGCTCAAAGTTGTTGGGATTGCTGAGATCCAAAATCGGGCGCAAATCCCCTGATTTCTTTGGAACCAGGAAGAAGTGGGAATAGTAACGGTTTCCTCTCTGGTTCAGTGGAACATGTTCTATGGCCTCCTTGTGTAGGAGGGCCAAGATCTCCTATTGAATAAGCAGAGCACGCTGACCCGAGTAACGGGAGAGCAGGGGAGGTCTGGATGGCAGGTGATCGAGGAACTCCATAGAGTGAGCTCATTCGATCAACTGCAACACCCACCGGTTGGAGGTGATCCTCTGCCTTCCTGACAAGTGATGAGAGATGCGACCCCCGACCTTCTCAACCCTTTGATCCAGAGGAGGGGTGGGGTTCGGGAAGGAGTCATGCTGTGGTGGTGTTGGCCCCCACGGGCTGGGCTGCTTTTGAATGCTTCAGGCCCTGGCACGAGGAGAACCTGGCTTGATTCTTACGGCCAAAGTTGCCCCTGGGTTGCTGGCCGGAACGTGGCTGTTGCCTTTGTTGGCGGCCGCAGAAACGATTCTGGTTCCTATGAAAGGAACCACATTTTGGTCTGTACATGGCTTGTACAGTCTTGACTGCCTTCCCAGCGTCTTGCAATTTGGTGATGACCTTCTCGGACTCCTCACCAAAGAGGACCACTCCATTATAAGGGACGTCCGGGGTAAATCCAGAGACCCTCAGCCATGAGTGTCTCCGGAGACAAACGCCTGTAGCTGCTCCCCTGGCTGCAGAGTCCACTGAGTTGTAAGCGGCTCGGAGAACCTGGGTCCCCACGTCAGACCCAGTTTGGAGGAGGTTTAGCAGCTCCTCCTTTTCACCATCCAGTAAATCTTTAAGAAGGTCTTGGCCCTGATCCCAGAGGGTGTTCTGAAATTGCACCATGTGCACAAGATAGTTCAAAGACCTAACAGAGCATGTAGCAGCCACATACACGCATCTTCCCATGGAATCTAATTGGTTTGATTCCTGATCCGGAGGCTGGGTGCTCAAATATTGAGGCCCCTGGGACCTGTCATGAGATGCAGTAATGACCAGAGAGTCGGCCAGGGGTTGTTGCGCCAAATACTGGTCCTCCGTAGGAGCCCTGTAAAGGCAGTCAGCCTTCTTTGGAACAGCCAGTGTGGAATGTGGACGCTTCCAAGCTGCCTTGGTGACGTCCGTAAAGGTGTCCACCAAAAGTGGGACCACCACAGGATTCGGGTCTTTCTGCCTGAAGTAACGGGCAAAGGCATTGTCTCTCGGGGTCTAGTTCTTCAGTCTCCCATCCCATATTGTCCTGGATGTGCCTCACGATTTCCGAAAAGGAGAGATCATCTGGAGGAAACCTTGGAAGGTCCCATGAGTGGGTCATTGCTGTGCCCCCCTAGCTTCCGCTAGGGGTCAGCAAGCACTGGGTTGATACCCCGAGAAAAGGCAAGCCGTCAGTCGACGCTCAAGCCTTCTCTCCCGGCCAGCCCTCCAGCACCAGAGTCCGTTCCTGAACCGGGTTGCTGACATCACAAGCGGAAATCCAACCACTGCGCTGGCGGGTTGGCATGCATATTTTTTTTAATCCTGTTGATTCACTTTTCGGGTCATGTGCCTATTTTCTTCGAAAAAATTCTGAAGCCCTTCAGGCTGCTCTCACTCAGTACACTCCCCTCCTGTCTTTTGACTGGCTGATGTCCTAGCTCATTATAATTCTCTTAAAGGCATATCTCCAGGGCAGTTGCACCTAGCCAGCTAACTGCTATAGCTAAGGATGCTAATGGACCCCTTGGAAGAAAGATGATTACTGTGGTAATTTTTTCTTCTGTGTGGTTATTTCCTTCGTTCCTGCTGTTGTATCCCTTTGTCATTTTTATGTGGTTAACGTATCTGTTGGGGGATGTGGGCTGGTTAGCTGGAGGTCTGTCATATGATTTGTGTCTTGCTGGGGATTGTCAAGTGGTTGTGTTCTGTGGGGGCTGAACCATGTTACACTGTTCTAGTAGGGTGTTACCTACACAGTAAAGAAGGCCAACGTGTGACCAGCTCTCGAACAATGAGGAGGCAGAACTGGCCAGCCTCCTTTTCTAATGATAAATAAACCAGACAAACTTCAGACATTAAATGTTGCAACTTAAAATGCTGACCTGATGCCAGAATTTCTCCATCTCGGCTGAATCGTAGTGCATAAACAGTGTCTGTGTGCCCTTTCAACTCTCCAATCATTAGACCATTTCCAATATCCCAGAGAAGCACCCGTCCGTCTGTAGCTCCAGAGGCCAAGTATCTCCCATTAGGAGTGAATGTCAGTGAGTGGATTGGTCCCTAATAAAAAAACGTTAATTGTTCATTTTAAGGCAATCCGTTTGTAAACCAAGTTGAACATGAAAAACTGTAAAAAACATATTTAAAAAGCTGCAGTAAAAAGAAGTCAAAAGCACAATCAGGTATCCCCGGGGCCTTTCCTATGGTATCAGTGACTTTTGTTATCTGTATTCGGAGGACAGATGGATTAGGCAAAGACACACCAGAGGCTAACAACTAGTAGCACCTCTAAGTGCTGCTTGCTACAATATCTGAAATTTGTTTAATAAAAACACTGTTTTCCTTACATTTTCTAAGAGTAACTATGTCACCATTCAAAGGGATGCAATGAACTCACATGTGCCAAAATGCACAAACATGACGTACAATCAGCCAGCCCAGGTCTCCTTCTCGATACCTGGTTTGGCTAGTCAAGAAATAATTACCTGATTTAAGTGAAAGCCTTCTGTTGCAGTCTAGTGGTTGCAGGGTATAAACCTGCTTCCTGCAGGTGGACCCAACCCCCCCTATCCCTGCCACAGCATAAAGATTAGGTGCCAGTTCCCTTTTGCATGTTGCCAACAGGGCCATAGTACAGTTATCAGGGCCACTAGACCAAAGGAAAATCTAGGGCCCCCACACACAGGGCCACACCCCTTAGTGTGAAGTCAACTTTTATTTCCTTTTCATATCAAAGAACTGAGATTATATAAATATTTACTTGAAGAAAGTAAATACACATTACAGTTGTACAACTGACTGGGTATACCAGACAGTTCATACTAAAGATACATAACAAAATTCAATAAATAAATAAGTGTAGGTTCTGCACCCTGCAGAAATTAGGGATATAGTACAATTTCATAAACTTTAGTATGACAATACAAAAACAGTGTACTAACGGATTCGCGCAGTTGGACTGAAGGTAATACTGCAGGCTGAGAGGGTGTGTGTGGGGATAGCCCTAGCCGAGGGATCCAAGACAGGACCCTCCCCCTGCTCGCTTCGTCCTTTTAATAGGCGCCAAGTAGGATGTATCCAACCCAGGCACATGCTAAGATTGTTTTAATAATTACACTCCCACTATGTTTGGGATTGTGAAGACATCTGCCAGCTTCAGAACCTTTTCAAGTATTTCTTTCTCCTCCTCGTTTACATCTTGTTCCCTGGCACGTCGCCATGTATGAGTGATCCAAACTAGACATGTGCATACTGCTGCTGACTCCATGTTTTTACCAATACAAACATATATAACCCATGAGTGGCTGTACACAAACAAATCTCACTCACCAGCTGCAAAACAAAGCCAGGGTCCAACTAACAAGGGGGCATATATACAAAATTTAGGAATGCCAAGGAAGAACTCCCATACAGGTAAGGCTGATTCTGGTTTGTGGTTTTGAAAACTGGGAAAGGTGCTTTTTAAAGAGCTGCTGGCTCATAGAAACATAGAATTTGACGGCAGATAAGGACCGCTTGACCCACCCAGTCTGCCCATTTCCCTACCTACTGGATAAGCTGCAGATCCTAGTTAACCAGCAGCCTACTTCTTCCTACCCCAACCCCCTAGAATGGCCTTATGACTGTCCCATGCATGCTTGAATTCCACCACTGTTTTTGACTCCACAACCTCCTCCGGAAGGCCGCTCCATGCATCCACAACCCTCTCTGAAAAAATACTTCCTTAAATTACCTCTGAGCCCCCATCTTCAAATTGTGCCCCTTGTTCTTGCACACTTCTTTTTTTTGAAAGATGCTACCCTCTTGGACTTTGTTGATTCCCTTGAGGTACTTGAACGTTTCTATCATGTCCCCCCTCTCACTCTTTTCCTCGAGGCTATACATATTAAGCTCCTTTAGTCTCTCTTCATATGTCTTCCGGTGCAGACCCTGCACCATTTTAGTTGCCCTCCTCTGGACAGCTTCCATCCTGTCTATATCTTTGCGGAGATTGGGTCTCCAGAACTGCATGCAATACTCCAGATGGGGTCTCACCAGCTGTCTGTACAGAGGGATAATAACTTCCTGTTTTCTACTGGTGATGCCTCTCCCTATGCATCCCAGTATCCCCCCAGCCCTTCTTGCTGCCCTCTCACATTGCTTGCCCACCTTTAGGTCATCTGATATGACTACCCCCAGGTCCCTTTCCATTTTTGTTGTTAGTATCTCACACCCCATTGTGTACTCTTCCCCTGGGTTTTTGTTCCCCAGGTGCATTACCTTGCACTTGTTAGCATTGAATCTAACCTGCCGTACATTTAACCATTTCTCTAACCTTGCCAAGTCCCTTCTCATCCTTGCTCCCTACAGAAAACTCTGAAAAATGTAGCATGTACACACAATTTAGCTTGTATTTCACATAAATGTCTATAAGAACTGTCCTCCCAATTATTCATCAGTGAGGAAATTTACATGGAAACAGGATCTTTCTCTCTCAGAATTTAGCTGTCAATATATCAAATTCTTCACTTGAAGTCATAATTCTTTGTTGGAAGTCAGCTGTCATGGTAATAACCTTGATGTAACGAGCAAAGTATTATTACATCAGGTTGTAAATAAATAATAGGTGGTTTCATGCACATGAATAAATAATGGGGAGGAGAGATACAGAACCAGTATGAATTATAAGCTGAAATGTGTCCAAATAAGTTTTTCTGGACACGTCCACTGCTCCTTAAGTACAAAACCATGCTGTACGGTAAAAAGAACAAATAAAAATATAACAATGTGTTTCTATTTTTACTACAAAACAGCAGCAAGCACCTGCTCATCTACCAAGTTTTTTCAAAATTAAAAGCACTAAGGAGATTTAATTTGACAAAAATATTATTTTTTAAATCTGTCCAGAGGGAGCTAATCAAAGGACAAGACCAGAAAATATGTTTGATATGCCCTGGAGCCAGCTTACATCCGATGCAGGAATCCGAGCTAATTAAGCCTCATTTCCTCAGGGAATGTGGTGTAAGATACGCATTATGAAGAATTTTAAATTGAATACGTTAAATTGTCAAGGAGAATGTATTTGTAAATATCAGACCATAGGTGTAGCCAGTTTAAAAATCTCTCTCTTTGAGGTTACCCATTGACTGTACAGTACATATTAGCCACATTCTGTATATGTTTTAGGATGGTGCTGCCACATGTTTGATGGTAAAAAAAAAAAAAAAAAGATTTGTAGGCAGCGTTTGGGGCACTTTGAAACCTGTCAACAAGTAGTTTAGGGGGAACAAACTCAAGAAACTAGCCCACCAACTGAAGACACTAAATGACTTAGGAAGTCCCACCTGGGGGAGGGCCTACCTGGTGTATAAAAGCGAACTATCCTAACGTGTCCCAGCACATGAGTGAAACAGAACAGGAATGAACAGGTGTAAAACTGGTGTCTTACACATCAGCAGGTGGAAAAACAGAAGCAGGGGACTCTGCCAGTCAACTAAGGTAAGGTACCTGTTACCAACTACTGTTCTGACACTCACTGTTAGGGAGAAGAAGATATACAGGAAACCCAGAAAAAGCAGGTCAGAGAACAGTACCAGTTAAAGCAGAAGGAAGTCAGAATAGCAAAGGCCCAAACTGGGGAAAAGATAGCCAACTCAGTTAAGAAGGGGGGATAAAACCTTTTATGGGTACATTAGGGAGTGAAGAAAGACCAGGGGAGGGATAGTGAGGCTTTATAAAGGGGAGGGGTGGGCAGAGGTTGACAGTGACAAAGCAGAGATACTAAACAAATACTTCTGCTCAACATTCACAAAAGAAGAGGAGGGCAGTACCTAAACCAAATAATAGAAGCACACTGGATTTGGGGGGGTCGATACCAGTCCAGTCACAGAAGAAAGGGTCCTGAAAGAACTCCTAAAACTGAAGATGGACAAAGCAATGGGACCTTTCGGGATTCACTCCAGAATTCTAAAAGAACTAAGGTGAGAACTAGTGGCACCACTAACTACCCTTTTTAACAAATCATGGGAGGGGAGTGTGTGGTACCTGAGGACTGGAGGACGGCGGATGCGATTCCCCTTCACAAAAGTGGGAGCAAGACAGAGGCAGAAAACTACAGACCTGTTAGTTTGACTTCAGTGGTTGGTAAAGTGATGGAATCACTTCTGAAAGAAAGAATTGTTGAGTACCTAGAGGCCAGCGGGGCACAGCACCCAAGGCAGCATGGATTCACACTGGGAAGGTCATGTCAAAGGAATCTAATAGGTTTCTTTGACTGGGTGACCAAAGTAGTAGACCAGGGAGGGGCTGTGTACGTGGGCCTACCTAGACTTGAGCAAGACATATGACACAGTCCCACACAAAAAAATTAATAAACAAGTCAGCCAGCCTGGAGTGGTTCCCAGGGTGGTAACCTAGATAAAAAATTGGCAGGACAACAGGATGCAGAGGGTAATAGTAAATGGAGTCCATTCTGAAGAAAGCAGGGTTCAGTACTGGGGCCGGTCCTCTTTAATGTCTTTATAGGTGACATTGTGGAGGGACTGGGCAGAAAAGTATGTCTCTTTGCAGACAGCACAAAGATCTGCAACAGGGCTGATGCACAAGGGAGGGGATGGAAAGGATGAAAGGGGACTTGGCAAGGTTAGAGGAATGGTCAAAAGTATGGCAGCTTAGATTCAGTGCAAAGTAACGCACTTGGAAAAAAAAACCCAAGGAAGAGTACATAACTGGGGGAAAGAAAGTGTGCTGAACAAAAAATGGAAAGGGACCTGGGGTAGTCATATCAGATGACCTACAGGTAGGCAAGCAATGTGAGAAGGCAGTAAGGAGGGCTGGGGGATACTGGGATGCACAGGGAGAGGCATCACCAGTAGAAAATAGGAAGATGTTATCTCTCTGTACAGATAGTTTGTGAGACCCCATCTGGAGTACTACATGCAGTTCTGGAGACCCCATCTCTGCAAGGACATTGACAGGATGGAGGCAGTCCAGAGGAGGGCAACTAAAATGGTGCAGGGTCTGCACCAGACGCCACATGAAGAGAGACAAAAAGAGCTTAACATGTATGCCCTCAAGGAAAGGAGGGAGAGGGGGGACATGACAGAAACTTTTAAGTACCTCAAGGGAATCAACAAAGTCCAAGAGGGTAGCATCTTTCAGAAAAAGATGTGCAAGAACAAGGGGGCACAATCTGAAGATAGAGGGGGAAACGACTTGGGGACAATGTGAGGAAGTATTTTTTCAGAGAGAGGGTGGTAGGTGCATGGAAATGCCTTCCTGAAGAGGTCGTGGGGTCAAAAACAGTGGACGAATTAAAGAATGCACGGGACAGACATAAGGCAATTCTAGTGGGAGGAAGGAGGAAGTAGGCTGTTGGTAAAACTAAGATCTGCAGCTCATCCGATAGGGAAATGGGCAGATTGGATGGGCCAAGCAGTACTTATCTGCCATCAAAGTCCATGTTTTTATGTTTCACTGCTAGGAAGGGTGGAAAATCAAGGTAAGTCAAAAGCAGGAATTGCTGCAGCACCCTAACTGGGGTTTTAATACAAATGGATTAAGGGGAAGAGAGGAACTCAAATAACTCCCCACCTATGGTCAGTACAAAGCGAGTAAGCAAGCAGAAGTCTACTTAAAAGCTCAAGGGGATGCAAACTTGTACCTATCTCAGGTATAACAGCAAGGGTAATCGGGACAAAAAAAAAAAGAGAAATCAAACACCCTATCTAGGGTAACAGCACAAATTCTTTTTAAGGTAATGGAGGGAGTAGATTTGGAAATAATAGGAGTGGTACAGTGTAGTGGCTATGGAGCAGTAGTCTTCAGGGAGACTTTCTGGAGACTGAGGTGCTGTGTCACTTGCGTGCACCTCTCTGGGATGAGGGAGGAGGTCTCTAGACTCCAGGCCAAGTTGGCTAGGATTTGGGAGGCCTCTTCCCCTATGCAGGAGCCACCAAGTCCACCAGCATGCTGTCCTAACGGGTGCCTAGAAGGAGGGCTAACTGGACTGTGGTGGTCTCCAGGAAACTGAGGGTGGAGGTAAGGGAACACATTCCTCAGCATGTGCCACTAAAACACTCGTCTGCCATTCCTGAAGGATGGAACTGCCAGGATGAGGCACTCGTGGCAGTAGCAAGGGATTTATTTTATTTTTTTTATTTATTTTTTGTTGACCGGGTAAGTGCACTAGACAAATCCTGCCTATTTTCAGGCACGACCCGGGGGAGGGGGATACAGATGAATGCCAACTGACCTTGAACCAGATTAAGCTGTTGGTGGTATTTTTTTTTAGTGAATGAGGGAAATTTGGCCAGGACACCGGGGAAATTCCCCTACTCTTTTCGAGAAGTGCCATGGGATCTTTAACATCCACCTGAACTACCACCAATCCAGGAAGATGGGACCTCGGTTTAACGTCTCATCCAAAAGACGGCACCTCAGAAGTGCAGCACCCCTCTCATGCTGCACTACAGTGTCAGTACTGGGATATTAACCCAAGTGCCAGATGTGGGAACTGAACCCACAGCCCTCTGCTCTCCCGGCCTCAGAGGCGAGTGTGCTACCTACTGAGCCACTGACACGGCACTGCATGCGAGGGTCATTCAGAGTGAAGGCCCCAAGGTGGGACGAGGTTGACCCCAGTGGAAAACACAGCTGCTTCTGGTGAAGGACTCAACTGTCTGGGAAATAGTTTTAGGAACACCATGGAAGGGAAGAAGGGACATGAGGAGCCTATCTGGGATGGGGAGTGGATCCTTAGGATTGCAGTGTGGCGAGGGAGGAGGAGAAGCTGAATATCACTGGCCATCTGGGGACAAATGACCTAGCAGAGGGGCAGACAGGATGGAGCAGGACAGATTTAGGAAGCTGGGGAGTGAACCCGAAGCAGACAGCATGCACGGTGGCCTTCAGTGAGAAGCCACCTGTGCAAAGCTGAGGAGAAGAGAGGGCATACTGCACCATGCACTTCAACAACTGCTTGACAGCATGGTGCAGGGAGGAGGGGTTTGACTATATTGGGGACTGGTTTCCGACATGGAGGGATGGTGGCCTGTACAACTGGGATGCCACCCCCCCCCCCCCGTCTATCCAGGATGGGAATGGCAGTCCAGGGTGACAGCATAAATGCTAATCCAACAGGCATTTAAACTAGCCAAGGTGGGTGACAGAAAACATGCGAGAGGCAGTGAATGCCCCCCGCCAAATGACAGAGCAGCAGTGATGAACAGGGGTAGTGGGGAATAGGGGCAAGGGAGACGAAAGGACAGGAGAGTCGAGAAGTGGAACTGGGGCAGAGGAGACTACTAGGGAGGGTGTGCAGAGGAAAGATTAAAATGAAAAGGACAGTATCAGTGAAAAAAAGGTGAAGGATGGGCTCAGGAAGGAAAAGCACGCATGGGAAGGGAGGGACGAAGGAAGAGGAGAGCCATGTGTGCGCCCAACATAAGGTCCCTAGGAAACAACATTTCTGTCCTTGAGGCTACCATTGTGGCGGTGGACCTGGATATGGTGGCTGTAACAGAGTCATGTGCACAGACAACAGCGGCAGTTGGAAGTGGCCATACAGGGCTACAACATGTTTAGAAATGACTGGGCAGGGAAAGGGTGGGGTTTTTTTTTTTTTTTTATGTAAAGGAAGGTATTAAGACCATGGAAATACAAGGTCACAGTGGGGAGGAGGAGCTGGGGGTTCTTTGGGTTGGCTTCGAGATGGGGTCAGGGGCTCTAATACCTGTAGGCATGGGGTACAGGCCACCAGCACAAGGGGTGGATATGGACGGTTTTGGGGGAGGCCATGGACAAAATGGCAAACAAAGGGGAAGTAATAATTATGAGTGGCTTAAATCTATCGGATGTGGACTGGAACATCCAGGCCGCAGCTACAGCTAGGAGCAGGGTCATCCTAGACTCCCAGCAAGGGGATTTCTTGGGCAACTGGTTACAGATCCTGCTAGAGACGGGGCAGTTCTAGGTCGGGTACTTACAAACAGGGATAGCATCGCAGACGTCACAGAGGGTAGCCCCCTCAGTTCAAGTGATCATTGTACAGTGTGGTTTGACATCCGGATTGGGCAGGAGAAAAATCACACTAGGACGAGGGTCCTGGAGTTCAGGAGACCAGATTTTAAAGAAATGGGAAACTGTTCAGGAAATACTTTGAAGGGGGATAGCAAGGGTGTGTGTATGGAGGCATAACTGAATAGAATAAAGGAGGAAATAACTAAGGCAACAGAAAGCTGTTTGAAGGTAATAAACAAGGGTAAGAGGAGAAAGAGGCCACTGTGGTCCTCGAAGGAGGTGGCTGAAGCGGTAAAGGAAATGGGAAAAAAAAAAAAACAGCGAGGCAAACACGGAGGTGTAGTTAGTGAAACGAAATAGGCAGAAAGGAGGGTAAGGGCAGCAAAGGCTCACTGAGGCAACAATTGTCCAGCAAGTCAAAAATGGGGACAAGACTTTTCTAAGGTATGTGAGCAAAAAGAGGAAGGCAAGTAGTGCTATAGAAAAAATCAGGAGACCATTGGGTTGGGGTTGGGGGAAGAATGTGCAGAGGAAGACCATGAAAAAGCTAAAATTTTAAAGAAATACTTCTACTTAGTCTTCACAGTGATGGGGGGGGCCATGGGCCATGATGTATTAACAGACACCGTGGGACAGGGGCAGTGAACACAAGTCCATTTACGGATGAGAGTCTCCACTGGGGGTCGGAAGCTCTTAAGGAAAACAAGGTGATAGGTCTGGACGGGTTTCACCCAAGGGGAATTAAGGAACGCTAGCTACCCCTCTGACATTGCTGTTTAGCACTTCACTGGAGATGGGTGTGGCTCAGAGAATGGAGGAGGACCGATGTGATCCCTCTGTACGAGGGCGGCAGCAGGGAGGAGACCAGTAATTACAGACCAGTCAGTCTCCCATCAGTGTTGGGAAAGTTAATGGAGTCTCTGCTGAAGGGGAGACTGATGGCGTGCCTGGAGACACATGGGTTGCAGGACTACCAGCAGCGTGGCTTCCGGGGAGAGGTCATGTCAAACAAATTCCCATATTTCTTTGACTAGGTAGCGAGGAGGTGGATCGGGGCGGCAGTGGATGTGGCCTATCTGAACTTCAGTAAGGCCTCTGACACTGGTTCACACAGGAGGCTGATAAAGAAACTTAGTAACCTGGTGGTGGGGGAGAAGGTGGTGTACTGGGTATCAAACTGGTTGAAAGACAGGAGGCAAAGGGTGGTGGCAGACAGCAGCCACTCGAAGGACAGGAGCATGACCAGTGGAGTACCACAGGGACTGTTACTGGGCCCTGTCCTTTTCAACATCTTCATACATGATACTGCAGAGGAACTGGAGAGGAAGGTGTGTCGCTTTGCAGATGGCACAAAAATCTGCAACGAGGACACCCAGGAGGGGGTGGAGAGAATGCAAAGAGATCTAGGGAAACTAGAGGAGTGGCCTAGGGAGGGGCAGCTGGGTTTCAATGCCAGAAAGTGAAAAGGCATGCACCCAGGGCAGGGAAACCTGGGTGCTGTGTACAAAATTGAGGTGGGGGGTACTTACAGTTACCAAGCAAGAAAGGGAACTTGGGGTGATCATATCTGATGATCTCAAGATGGCAGAGCAGTGCGACAGGTCAGCAGGCAAAGGGAGCAGGATGCTGGGTGTACAGGAAGGGGGATCTCTAGCAGGAGAAGGGAAGTGGCGTTGTCCTTGTATCGCTCACTTCTGAGACCTCACGTGGAGTACTCTGTCCAGGTCTGGAGGCTGCACCTTCGAAAAGACATCGACAGGGTGGAAATGGTCCAGAAGAGGGCTACTAAAATGGTGCAGAGGCTCTATGAGAAACCATATAAAGAGAGGCTGCGGGAGCACAACATGTACATCCCAGAGAGGAGAGGAGAGAAACAGGGGACATGAATGAGACCTATAAGTATCTCATGGGGGTGAACAAGGTGCAGGAGGGGAGTCTCTTAACTAGGAGGAGCACCACCAGAACATGGGGGCATGCCATGAAGCTTGAGGAGGGGAAGTAAGAGGGATGAGAGGAAATACGTCTTCATACAAAGGGTGGTGGACGTCTGGAACAGCCTGCCAGAGGAGGTAGTGGAGGTGAAGACAGTTGGGATCTTCAAGCATGAGTGGGATAGGCACATGGGTATAATAAATAGGGAGGCAGTATAGCGCAGTGGTTTAAGGCTCTGAGCTGAAAATCTGGAAACCTGGGCTTGAATCCCACAGCCCCCACTTGCATACTGTGTGACCCTGAGCAAGTCACTTAACTTCCCTGTGCTCCCAGGTTACACCTGTAAACAAGCTTTCGGCTTAGTGTGTCTCACTTGGTTAAACAATTGAGGGGGAAAAAAAAAAAAATAGAAGTAAGGGAGGGAACACCTGTGACCAAACAGGGTCTGGGGTGTAGTGTCAGGCAGGGGGAAAACAGGGCAGACTAGATGGGCGTACCAGTCCTTTTCTGCTGACACATTCTGTTTCTAAGCACCACAGCACTGTACTAAGATATTTAATTTTTTCATGGTGGGTATGGCACAGGAGCGGGAAAGGACAGTTAGTTACCAGTAGCAGCAGATCTTCAAGGGAATCTCCTCCAGTGAGCCACGCCTATTGAAAATAGACTCCATCGGTGTCGGGTCTATCAGGAAAATGAGGGTTACTCACCTGTAACCATAGTTCTAGGAGTGGTATATGGTGTACATCCACACTTCTGGCAGAATCCTTTTCCCTTTAAGAATGGCTGGAAGGTCTTTAAGCTGGCTCCTTCTACCCACCCGGGTGGTATCCTCCTCCTCGGCATCGCCCTGTGATGTCAGATCTTATATGCTGGAAGCAAGACGCAGTGTGCCACTTGCCAGGGAGGTCGAGTTGGTTGTGTGAATGTACACCATATACTGCTCCTAGAACGACGGTTAAAGGTGAATAACCCTCATTTCTAGCGACGTGAATATGGTGTACTATCCACACTTCTAGCAGACTCCTAGCAGTTCTCCAAGAGGAAGTGGCAGGGCGCACACCCTGTATTTAGGGAAAAGTGGCAGAAGAACCTAGGCCTCAAAACCAGCATTCTGGTGTGACTCAAGGTCAATGTGGTAATGGGAGATCGAAGTATGTGCTGACTTCCAGGTAGCAGCCCTGCAGATCTCTTGGATAGGGGCGTCCCTGGAAGCAGCCACCAAGACAGCGGTACGTCGGATGGAATGAGCCCTCAGCCCAACAAGAGGCTCCCTACCAGCCAAGTCAATGCAGGAGACTATCCACCTGCCAACTGACCACTTAGCTGCCAATCTACCAGGTGAGGCTTCGGCATCAGTGACAAAGAGCTGGTGAACCTGTCCCCGAACTCCAGCCATGCACTCCTTATAGTATGCATGCACTTGCCTCGGGTCCAACGAATGGAGCCTGAGGTTGGGTTGGTAAAGTATACCGATAGATTCATCACCTGGTTAAGGGGAAAACTCCCAAGCAACCTTCATGAGGAACTTCAGGGTTGAAGCGGAAGACAGACTTGTCCTTATGTACGACCAGGTAAGGAGACTCCACTGAAAGCACCTGGAGATCACTGATCCTTCTGGCAGCTGTGATAGCCACCAAGAAGGCAGTCTTCTATGACAGGTGTGTCATCTCACACCTGTGCATGGGTTCGAATGGCTTGCCAATAAGCATCACCAAAACCAGCAACAAGTCCCAAGGTGGTGGTGGTTCATGCACTGGCAGGGACAAGTGATCAAAGCATCTGACCACCTTCTCCTGTGCCACCGTCAGCATACCAGCCCGCACCTGGTATGCAGAGATGGCTGCCAGGTGCATCTTGAGGATCGCTGACCGAAGGCCTGACTGGGAAAGGGACCACAGGTAGTCCAGAATGCTAGCCACTGGGCAGAACAAGGGGTCCAGCTCCTTGTCCTGGCACCAAATGGAAAATCTCTTCCATTTGAAGATGCAGATCTGTTGAGTCAACCCCTTCCGAGAAGCTTCAATGACATGGAGGACCTCATCGGAGAGACCCAAAGCCTAGAACTCTAGCCGCTCAGGAACCAGGCTGTCAAGTGTGGGGATTGAAGGTCTAGGTGCAGAACTTCCCCTGATGGCTAGTAAGCAGATTCAGCCAGAGAGGCAGTTGCCACAGGAGCCTGCTCCTGAGGCTGAGGAGATCGGGGTACCAGAACTGGCACAGCCAGTCCAGAGTCACCAGGATCACCTGTGCCTTATCCCTCCGATCCTTGAGCAGTACCTTGTGGATCAGGAGAAGGAAGGCATACATGGAGATTGGGGTCCAGGGCCTCAGGAAGAGATCCTCCAGCAGTTCCGCACTGAGGGGAGCAGGCACAACAAAGCCTGAGCTTCGCATTCTACCAGGAGGCAAACAGGTCAACCTGGGGAGTGCCCCAAAATAAGAGCAGGCAATCAACTACCTCCCTGTGAAGGAACCACTCGTGAGACACCTTGCCCACTTGGCTGAGGGCACCTGCAAGCTGGTTTGCTACATGAATCGCCAACAGGTCGCTGCCCAGACAGCACATGAGGGTCCGGATGTGGAGGGCTTCCCAGCACAACGGGAGGGAATGCGTACCGCCCTACTTGTTGAAGTAGCACATGGTCATCATGATGTCAGTCTGTACTTGAACGACCTGACCCCGAACATGCAGAGCGAAGCCCGTCAGTGCTAGACGCACTGCACGGAGCTCCAACAGGTTAATGTGACATCGGGACTCCTTGGGGGTTCAAACTACATGAACTCTGTGGTCCCCCAGGTGGGCTCTCCATCCCAGAGGCACGTCATAGTGAGTGACCACTGGCTTTGGGCGGACAAATTAGACTCCTCCTTTGGAGATGTTCTGGGACCAGCCACCACTGGATGGTGTCCCACATCAGGTGCATCACTGTGACTCGCTGGTCAAGGTGACAGAGGCACTGAGATCACTACCGGACCAGCTCCCACTGCAGGGGGAGCATCCTCCAGTGGGCCCACTGGACCACACTGGTGCAAGCCGCCATGAACCCCAGCAGAAGCAGGACGTCCCAGACAGGGCGCAATTGCCCATCCCAAAACGATCGGGCAAAGGAGGTAAGATCCTCCGCCCTGTCCACCAGGAATCCTGCATTGGCCTGAAAGGGAGTCAAGCTCTGCCCCATTGAACTGGATGAACCGCAACAGACTGAGTTCCATCTTGGCCTTGTTAACCAGGACTGTATCTGGCAGGTGGCCGGATAAACCTGATCCTAGACACATTGCTGACCAACACACAATATATGAGGGAATGGTTCCTTGTTTTATTGTTTATCCTAGTTGGAGCGAAAAGGATTTGCTTTAGGATGCTATCGACCAGCACTTCTCTGTGAGCTGCAGTGCTGGATAGCCAATTTTAGTTGAAATCACCCACTGCTATTCAGTGCGACACTTTATACTTCTCCCCCTCAACAGGAAAAGGACAGGAGGCTCCAGATCAGGAGCTGGGACACTCACAGAGGCAGGAGGCTG
The DNA here is from genome assembly GCA_016271365.2 of Neoceratodus forsteri. Taxonomy (NCBI): domain Eukaryota; kingdom Metazoa; phylum Chordata; order Ceratodontiformes; family Ceratodontidae; genus Neoceratodus; species Neoceratodus forsteri. Next base: position 20,504,754 of record CM028135.1, on the reverse strand, counting down.
GAAAAGCCAACCTGGTGCTGTGGTACTGCTGACAGGCCTGGTATTGTTGCCGTCAACAGTGACAAAGAGAGAACAATTTATCAGCTCAGAGAACTGGGCCAAGGTGGCAAAGTTGCCTACGTCAACACATACGGGTGCAGCCATGGCAGTCGACATTGTCTAACCTGAACTGGGGTTCAGTGGCAATCAGCTTCGTGTGGATACAAAACTCTAGGGCTTCTACTGCACAGCTGACAGTGGCAAGCGTGTTTCCAACCTGGATTCTGGCCATTCAATGGCTAAACCAGGAGTTGGCACCACTGTCCAGCATTAGTCCGGTCATCCCAGCAAGGCTTTGGGGACCATGAGCACAGTCTCAGAGAGTCACTGCCCCACTCAGCAAGCAATGGCCACTGCCCAGAAGCAGATCATCCCATGCTGTCCCTCCTAGTGTGCCACAACTTGGCCCACGATGTCAATTTTGTTAACGACTGTTTCTTTAGTGATGACTTCTTGCCTTAAGTCGACAGAGGAGCAGAAGATTTAGTGGCAACTGCACGGGCCTTCTCCATACTGTACTTGTGGAGGAAATGACTAAAGATTCCACCTGTGTCTCCTTGGGGCCAGACTGAATCCCTGGGAAATAAGTCAATGGTGGATGTTATGTTCCAGCCTCAAGGGAAACAATGCACTGGTTGTGCTTGTTCTCATGGTAGGAATTTGTTGCCACAATAATCTCGAAAAAGCAGTGCCTTAGATGCAGTGGTGGGCGGAAACAAAGCACATGAAAAAAAAAAAATGGCTGCCGGCACCATCTGAAGGTGGTGTCACTGCAAGGTAGATGGTAACAATCTCCAAACAGGGTGATGGAAAAAAGGGCTTTGACAAATAACTTATGCCAGAGAAGAATGGCTAGACATGCACTAGACTGCAGGCAAAAAATAAAAAATAATTTGAATGGCATGGCAGACATCCACTTTATTTTGGTGATGCCGAGGTCTCCCAACATCATGCATTATGTTGTGTGTGAAGATGTCAATGTGGACAGACCCAGCTTTGGAAAAGTTTCCCCACAAGGTACTGACACTGCTGGCTTACAGTCCAATATATGGGGGCTCTATGGAGAAGATATCCTTGAAGATACATATTTTACCTAAAAACATGGATTTTATATCAAAGATTATTTGTACATTTAGCTGTTCTTAAGTCATACCACCTTTTAAGTAAATTCAGTGGTTGCCTTTTTCATCGTTTGTTTTTTACTCTTTGCTAACTGGGTGAGCCCCACTAGACACAAGTGCCTGTTTTCAGGGGCAGCCTGGGAGCACTGGGGAAGTTCAGTGACTTGCTCGGAGTCCCACAGTATGCAAGTGGAGGTTGTGGGAATCAAACCCAGGTCTGCTGGATGTACAAAAACACATTCACAGCTTATTACTCTAACCTCTAGGCTATACTGCCAGACCGTGATGCTTGCTTCTGATGTTGGGAGACCATTTTGCAATCACATGACATCAACAGCAATAAACTGTCTGTCAGCAACCTCTTTACAACATTGCTAAAACCATCAGAAGCAGTGTGCAAATGAACGAACAGTAACTAAACCACACAGAGAAACTGCCAGCGCTCTGAATCTGCATGATTCTTCATCAGGGCCCCTGGTGAAGAAGCCTGAAGATTCAAGGTGTTTGGGAGATTTTTTTTCTGTGCAGTTTCTCTCACAGTTAAGCCACAATAAATGCTTCTGTTTTTAGCTATTTAGGTAATATTTATTAGTGCACCGCTGTTGGTTTAAAGATAAAATGCAGGTTGTTAAGTTGACACACTTTTTGTACCTGCTGTTAACATGTTCAAACACTTTCACCCAAGGGATCGTCATACCTTGTGTCCTGTGAAGATTCTAACGCAGTTGCCAGTAAGAACATCCCAAAGCCTGATGGTCCTGTCAGCCGAGCCTGTGGCCACATAGTTGCAATTGGGGTGGAATCGGGTAGAGGTGACATCACCCAGGTGACCAGCGAAGATCCTTAATGGCTGGTAATGGTCTGTGGCCCAGAGACTTCAATCAAAAAAAAAAAAAATATGCATTACAGCTGTGCACAATGATTTTTCTATGTTCTCCTTTTATCAAAAATTATTAGATTTCTTTGCAGGCAAGAGAAAAACAGGTTACTCACCTGCAACAGTAGTTCTAGGAGTAGTATATGGTGTACATCCACACTTTTGGCAGTGTCCTTTCCCCTTTAAGGCTTGCCGGAATATCTTCAAGCTGACTCCTCCCACTCACCCGGGTGGTAACTCCCTCTGCACTGCCCCCGTGACATCGGATCTTGCCCGCTGAAAGCCAGACCAGTGTGCCACTTGCCAGGAGAAGTCGGGTAGGTCAGTGCGAATGTACACCATATACCACTCCTAGAACTACTGTTACAGGTGAATAACCTGTTTTTCTAGGGGCGTGGATATGGTGTACGTATCCATACTTCTGCCAAACTCCTAGCAGTTCTCCGGGAGGAGAGGGCAGGGTGCACACCCCCTATTTAGGGAACAGAGCCTGGAGAACTGAGGCCCCAAAACCAGCATCCAGATGTGACTCAAGGTCAATGTGGTAGTGGGTAATAAAGGGGTGTGCTGACCTCCAAATAAAGGGGCATGCTGACCTCCAGGCAGCATCCCTACAGATTTTCTGGATAGGGACATCCCTGGAAGCAGCCACCGAGGCAGCGGTATGGCAAGTGGAATAAGCCCTAAGCCCTACAGGAGGCTCCCTACCAACCCACCTATAGCAGAGGTCAATGCAGGATACAATCCACCTACCAATCGTCCGCTTAATTGCCGGTCTGCCAGGTATGGCTTCAGCGTAGGTGACAAATAGCTGGCAAACGTCTCCCCAAACTCCATCTGTAAGCTCCTTGTAATAGGCGAGTGCCCACCGCAAGTCCATGGTATGGAGTCTGTGCTCGGCCTCCGAGGTGTGGTTAGTGATGTACACTGGGAGATTGATCATCTGGTTAAGGTGAAAATCTCACAACCTTTGGCAGGAACTTCAGGTTGGGGCAAAGGACAACCTTGTCCCTGTGGAAGACCAGATAAGAAGACTCCACTGAGAGCACCTGGAGCTCACTGATCCTTCTGACTGATGTGATAGCCACCAGGAAGACGGTCTCCCACAACAGGCGAGACATTCACACCTGTGCTTCACTTTGAATGGCTTGCCCATGAGTTTTGCCAACACCAGCAACAAGTCCTAAGGTGGTGGTGGTGGTTTACGCACCGGAGAGGAAATGTGGACAAGGCCTTTAAAATAAAATAAGCACCAGACCACTTTCTCCTGCGCCGACTGCTGACTGGCACACACCCGGCAGTCAAAGATGGCTGCCGGGTAAACCTTAAGGGTCGTCGACTGGAGGCCTGATCAGGAGAGGGACCAAAGGCAGTCAAGAATGACACTGGGTCAGGTGAGCACAGACATCAACAGCGCAGCAATTTAATTTTGGTTTTTTTTTTTGGCTCTGCCCCACCCCACCCCGGCACCCTCTGGACTGAGGGATTCTCACTCCGAGATGATCGAGGCAAGTTAAAATTCGTGGGGCCATGGAATACTGTTTCCATGACCCCACATAACAAAAACTAGGCTCAATGTTGGAGACTAGGATTAGAACCCTGGTCTCCTATGTCGCTGGCCAGCCTCCTGGATACCAGAGCTCTTGATGTGCTTGAGCACAACGGACAGCGACCAGGGGAGCACTCAGTGTAAGTGCTGTAAATCCCCTGTCACTGTCCATGTAAGCGCTTACCAGACTAGCGCCGTATAGTGTGGCGCTATTCTGGTAGCGCTCAATTGACGGGGTACTGTTAAGGATGCTAGCCCCTGGGCATGATAAGGGGTCCAGTCCCTTGCCCTGGCACCAAATGGAGAACTTCTTCCATTTGAAGGCATAGCATTTCCTGGTCGACTCCTTCCGAGATGCTGTGACTACGGCGAGGACATTGCCGGAGAGACCCAAAGCCTGGAACTCTAGCCGCTCAGGAGCCAGGCGGTCAGGTGCAGGGACTGAAGGTCTGGATGGAGTACCTTCCCCTGATTGAAGGGCAGGTCCAGGCAGAAAGGAAGATGCCTCGGAAGCCTGCTGCTGAGGCTGAGGAGATCTGGGTACCAGAACTGGCGTGGCTAGTCTGGAGCCATCAGGATCATCCATGTCTTGTCCCGCCTCGCCTTGAGCAACACCTTGTGGATCATGGGAAACAGAAGGCATAGAGAAGACACGGGGTCCAGGGCCTCGAGAATGCGTCCCCCTGCAGCGTTCCCTGCTAAGGGGGCAGGCACAGTACAGCCTCAGCTTTGCATTCTCCCTGGAGGCAAACAGGTCCACCAGAGGGCTGCCACACTTGGAGAACAGGTTGTGTACAACCTCTGGGTGGAGAGACCACTTGTGAGATGCCTCGCCCACACGGCTGACAGCCTCAGCCAGCAGGCTGGAGACACCGGCCACATGAATGGCCAGGAGATGATCGGTCTCCAGGCTGCGCACAAGGGTTCACATGTGGAGAACTTCCCTGCACAGAGGAAGGGAGTGCATCCCACCCTGCTTGTTGAGGTAGTACATGGTCGTGGTGTTGTCTGTCTGGACCTGAACCACCTGACCTCGAATGTGAGGAGCAAAAGCAGTCAGCCAGCCAAACTGCCAGAAGCTCCAGCAGGCTGATGCGACACCGGGATTCTCGGGGGGTCCAGAGCCCGAGGATTTTGTTTTCCTTCAGGTGGGCACCCCAGCCCATAAGAGAGGCACTGGACATCAGTATGACCATCGGCTCTGGGAGGACAAACAGGATACCTCTCTGCACATGTTCCAGGACTCACCACCACTGGAGGGCATCCTATATCAGCTGGTTCACAGTGACTGGCTGGTCGAAGTGGCCCTTGTGCCGAGAACATTGGCATGCCAGCTCCCACTGCAAAGAATGCATTCTCCAGCGGGTCCAATGGACCACGCTGGCACAAGCCATCATGTATCCCAGGAGGCACTGAAGTCATGAGCAGGGTAAAACTACCCAACCCGAAATGATTGGGCAAAAGAGGAGAGAGCCTCCACTCTGTCCACCAGAAGCCGAGCTCGGGCTCTGCAAGAGTCGATCTCTACCCCCGATGAAACTGATCACCTGCAAGGACACGAGTTCAGACTTGGCCTCGTTGACTAGGTGGCCAAAGGAGATGCAGGTCTGGAGGGCCAGGTCCCCGGACCTCTCCACCTCCTGCCTGGAGGGACCCGCAATCAGCCAGTCATTCAGGCAGGGGTAAACCCGGACCCCTTGGCCCCTCAGGTAACCACTGTGATGCACTTGGTGAAGACAGTGGGACTGAAGACAGGCCGAATGGCATGGCCTGGAACTTGCAGAGGATCCCCTCGGCTCGGAACCGGAGGTGGGACAGACTGATTGGGACATGAAAAAAACGTGTTCTGAAGATCCAGGGAACAAAAAGAATGGTTACGTAAGAACTTACCGTAACAGTAGATCTTCGAGGGGATCTCAGTTATCAGGTAACACCACAGGAACCTTCGGTGTCAGTGACAGGGAATCTGCATGGAAGACTTTCAGCAGTACAACTGGGGCCACCCATGCCGGCGACATCACCAACCCTATATAGGCGTGAGCAGCCCCAATCCCGCTTCAGTTCTCTCCCCCCCTCCCCCCACGGAGACTAAGGGAGCTAGGCTCTTGCCATGGGGGACCAAGGAGACAGAAAGAGGTGCCCAGACCTAAAAGAAAGGCTGGATACACCAGACAGTCAGTTCCTAGACAGGAGCGAAGCACACCTGATGACCAAGATCCTCTTGAAAATCTACTGTTACAGTAAGTTCTTATATAACTGTTCTATCTTCTTCGGTGGTATCTCAGTCATCTGGTAACATGATAGGAACAAGTCCCAAGCAGTTACAAGTGCATAACAGACAGTCTGGGAGGAGGGCTCTCCATAAACTTAAGACAGGAGCCCCTGTAACACAGCCCTGCCAAATCCTGCACGGGCTCTACAGGCCATGTCCAGACTGCAGTGCTTGGTGAAAGCATGGACTAGACTTCAGGTGGCAGCCACACAAATGTCAGCAGTTGAGACCCCTTGGAAACAAGTCACCTAGATAGCCATTCCTCTGGTGGAATGGGCTTTGACAGCACCAGGCAATTCTTTGCTGTACTTGTAACAGAACACAATGCAATTTGCCAACCATTTGGATAAACATTGCTTAGAAACTGAAACGCCTGCTCTATCCGGGGTGAAAGAAACAAACAGCTGCTTTGACTTTCTAGACTCCTTAGTCCTAAGCAGGTAGTACTTCAAAGTTCTGTACACATCTAAAGTATGGAGCAGTGCTTCCCTGCATTGGCATGCTCAGGAAAATAAACAGGACAGTGGATAGACTGAGTGGAAACACTGAAACCACCTTGGGAAGAAAAAGTACAGTTACATAAGAACTTACCATAACAGTAGATTTTCAAGAGCAGCTCCTGCAGCAGGCTACATCATAAGGACCATGCCGCCAGGCACTAGGACTCCACGGAAAATCTCTAGCCAGCAGTACCCAGCTGAGGCCTGCCCTTTACATCGGTCTGCCCACTGACGTCACTCTCTGTATAAAAGGGGCAGTCCCCAGCCCCACCTCAGTTCACCCACCAGAGACCCGAAGGTTACTTAGCAGGAGAGATCTGAGGCAGGTGCCGAAAACAATCCCAAAAGGAGAAACATTATAGGGGGATGGAGGGAGGGAAAATAGCACCTGCTGCAGGAGCTCTTCTCGAAGATCTACTGTTATGGTAAGTTCTTAGGTAACTGTACTATCTTACTCCGAGTATGGGCTCCTGCAGCAGGCTACACCATAAGGACCGAGTCCCAAGCAGTGTCCCCAAAGGGAAGAAAAAGGGAGGCAGGGGTGTAAACTCCTGAAATACTGAATTCAATTATTTATGAAATTAGGCCTTGGAGCCCAGCGAGGCCAAATCCTGCTCTCTTTCTGGAAGCAATATCCAGGGTGCAGTGCTTAACAAAAGTATGCACAGGATTCCATGGTGCGGCAGCACATATGTCTGCCATTGAAACATTTATCTCTCTCTGTAGAAGAAGGAAAGTGAGGGAAGGCATACAGGAACCTCCCTGTCCAGGAGATGGACAATGCGTCTCGCCAGAAAACACCATGCCAAGGGTCTAGCGAGCAGAAATTGGGCAGTTTTACATTGCATGGGGACGCAAAGAGGTCCAGCTCTGAATGATCCCATCTTTCGAAGAGGTTGTCCACCACTTCTTGAAGCAGCTCCCACTCGTGGTTTCTGGATCGCGAGTGGCTGAGTTCACCTGCCAGGACATTTTGGACTCCTGGAACATGAACTGCTGTCAGTGTGAGTCCATGTTCTAGGACCCAGTACCACACTCTCATGGCTTCTCTGCACAGAGGGTAGGAGTGCGTCCCTCCCTGCTTGTTGATATAAAAGACCACCGACGTATTGTCGGTCTGAAGAAGCAGGGAACCCTAGGATAGGCGAGTCTGAAAGGCCTGCATGGCATACAGAATCACCCTCATCTCTAAGACGTTGATGTGCAGGGACACTTCTATGTCTGACCACGTGCCCTGAGTATGGTGATTCTGAAAATGAGCTCCCCATCCTAGACCTGATGCATCCGTGGTGAGGATCTGGCTTAGTGAGTCTGTTTGGAATGGAACTCCTGAATCCAATTTGGGCGAAGTCAGCCACCATGGCAGCATCTGCTGGACAGTCTTTGATACCCTTTCCTCGAGATAGTCGGACGTCTGGGCCCACTGCACCCTAAGATTCCACTGAGGAACTCTCATATGCAAGCGTGCCAGTGGTACCGTGGGTATGGCCACAGCCATGTGTCCTAAGAGCTGTAACATGGTTTCTGCTGTTACTAGATTGGCTGCAGCTACTCTGGAGGCCTGGTCCCTCAGACGAGTAGTCCTGTCAGGTGGGAGAAACGCTCTTCCCTGCCAACTATCCAGGATGGCCCCTATGTACTGTAGATGCTGGCAGGGCCAAGGGCAGCACTTTGGGAGATTAATAGTTATCCCCAGCTGTTGGAACATCTGAAATGTGTCCGAGAGGGTGTGGACTAACTGTGACCTGGTGGTGGCAGTTAGGAGCCAATCGTCTAGATAAAGGTAGACAAAATGACCCTGTCTGCGAAAAGCAGCTGCCACTACTGCTAGGCATTTGGTGAACACCCTTAGAGCCAAAGAGAGACCGAAAGGCAAAGCCCTGAATTGGTAATGGTTCCCTTGAAAGGCGAACCGAAGATATGTCTTGTGAGCTGGAAACACCAGTACGTGCAAGTATGCATCTTGCATGTCCAAAGAGCATAGCCAGTCCCCTTGGCACAGCATAGGTACCATTCTGAACCTTTTGTATTCGAAGTACTGGTTCAGGTGACTCAGGTCCAATATGGATCATAAGTCCCCTGTCTTCTTGGGAACCAAGAAGAAATGAGAGTAATACCCAGTTCCCAGTTGGGAAGGAGGAACAGGCTCCATCGCTCTTTTTGAGATCAAGGTCTGGATTTCTTCTCTGATGAGGGCTATGTGGGTGGGAGGGTATCGAGAAGGGGTTTGAGGTCTGTCCGGAGGAACGTCAGTAAACTCCAATGTATAACCCTTTTCGATAATGTCCTGCACCCAAAAATCTGTTGTAATTTTGGTCCACCCGTCTAGCGTCTAGGTAGAGGGAGAACTGACATCCTACTGCTTCCTCAATCAACTCCGCCGGGGGCGGGGGGGGCTGGCAGGAAGTCATGCGTGTGCACCTGGGGTGGGCAGGGAAGGTTGGGAGGATTCTGGATTCCTATGTCCGCTGTTCCCTGCTGGTTGTGAGGGAGCCCTTCTTTTGAAAGGGCCACGGGGCTTTTGGTTTTTCTACAGGTTGGCACCCTGGCGCCGAAAGGGCTTGCACTTAGGTTGCTGAGGGCCTGACTGGTATATGAGGTGAACTGACTAAACTGCTTTGCCCGAGTCTTGCAGTTCCGTTATCTTTTGTACCTCCTCTCCGAAAAGGACAGATCTGTGAAAAGGGGCATTTAGGATAGAATCCTGGAGATGTTGCCGAAAACCAGATACTCTCAGCCAGGAGTGGCGACAGAGACACGCCAGTGGCCGCTGCTCTGGCTGCTGTGTCCGATGGAGTCATACGATGCCCTCAATACGTGCTTTCCTACATCCAGGCCAGACTGAAGTACGTCCAAAAGCTCAGTGCGTGATGGGTTATCTGGCTGTTTTTAGGCCAACTTGATTGCTTTCTTCCATAAAGATTTCTGATATAGCACCATGTGGGCCAAAAAATTTAGGGACCAAATGCAGCATGTGGACGACACATAGACTCCCCTACCAAACTGGTCTAATTTCTTAGATTCCTTGTTAGGAGGCTGTGAGCTCATATGTTTGGGTTGTTTTGTCCTGCCATGAGCTGCGGTCAGGACCATGGAGTCTGCTCTTGGATTTTCTCCCAAAAAGGGCTTTGCCTTGGGAGGCTTGTACAGTCTGTCTGCCTTCTTAGGGACAGCTGAAAATGAGGAAGGGTCATCCCATGCCAGCCTGATTAAGTCCTGAAAAGGAGGGACCAGAGGGTGAAATGACCAAGGGTCTCGGGTCACTCATTCCCAAAAAGGTATGAAACCTTTTCCTCTCCAGGTCCAATTCCTCGGTGTCCCACTGATTTAGGAATTGTATATGGTGCATCACATCCATAAATGTTGGGGCATCTGGGGGGGACCTAGGTGAGTTACGGGGGCCCTTCTAGCTCAGGAGAGTAACTTCTGTAAGAGGAGTCTGAGGAATGAGGGCGGCTTCTGGAGGAGGTAGATGAGGCTGACCTTGAGCGTTTACACCCACGCCGGCATCTGCGCCTGTCGTCCAAGGACGATGACCTGGAGGAGGAGTGGTGCCGTCTGCCCCTATGCCTGGTATGCTTGGAGTCTGATCTTTTTGGAGTCTGGCTCCTGGGTGTGTGCAGAGACTGTGACCAGAGTCTGGGACTAGTGTAGTGGGTTGTGGAGGCGGTTGAGGAGGGAGGTCATCCTTTTTTAACAAATCTCCCTTTACCGTGTTACACTACGAAGTGAAGAGTTTTCCAACATCCACCAGGGGGACCATCGACACCTGTGGTGGCGGCACACTACTGGCATCCATGGGGGTAATGTTAGGGTTGCTTGGTCCTGGAGTCTCATCATGGTGTACATGAGGACTTGGTGAAGTAGCATGGTCTGTTGTCTGGTCGCCTGTCGTCAGGTCATCTGGTACCGAGGGGGTTTGATCTGGCGAGCTGTCGAAAAGTGGCCTGTCGTTAGGCTGTCAAATGGTCAGAGCCGACGTTGGCTTCTGAGGTGGCTGTTCCACAGGTGTCCGACTTGCAGTGGTCGTGACGGACGTCTTGGTGCTGGACGCCTTGCTCTGTGGCGTCTGCCTCTGGTCCTTCCATTTGTCAGAAGACCGTTCATCCGGGACATGCATCAGGGTCTTAGATTTCTCAGTTGATGACTTGTCCCTGGGGGAGCGTTCCCTAGAGCGGGAATGCTCTCGGCATCTGTGTCTGTCGTCTGAGGCAGATGTTGAGCTGGAGGACAAAGACGCCTGAACCTTATCGATTGAGGTCCCCATCTTAGGCCCCGAGGACTGCTGAAAGGGCCTAAGGCTGAGGGATGGACCTGAAGGTCCTTGCCCCGAAGAGTTGCCGCCTGCTGAGAGGGTATGGGTGGGAGCCTTAGTCAACAGCAAGCCGGAGGGGCCGAGTCCACTCTCTCTCCACAGCGCAAACTAGAAAGCTTCTCCTTGCGAGGCGATTTAGATCTGGACTCCGTCCTACTGTGCTCCTTGTCCCGCTGTTGCTGCTTCCCTCGTGAGTGTTTCTTCTTAAGGGAAGTCAGCGACCGGGAGGCTGAGGAGCTGGCCTTCAACGGGCATCGAAGGGCGACAAGCTGCTGCTCCATGACGTAGGCCTGGAGAGTCTTGTGGCAGCAGGTCTGGGTTCGCTGGCTGAACTTGCTGCAGTCTGGGCAGGCTTGAACGTCGTGATCAGGCCCCAAACAGAAGAGGCACAGAGAATGACCATCTTTAGCAGGAATCTGCCACCCACATGGACACTTGGATTTCTGTTGTGAAGATGAAGACAGAGACGACATAAACTAGTGTATCGATACTTTTGCGGAAAAAAAGAAAAAACGGGAACTTCTGACAGTAGAAAATGGCGGTTGACAGATGCAACGAGGTGTCAGAGGAGCCAAAGCGCAAGGGTCAACAGTAGGAAAAGAACTGAGGTGGGTCTGGGGCCTGCTCCCTTTATACAGAGGGTGACGTCGGTGGGTGAACCGACGTAAGGGGTGGGCCCCAGCTGGGTACTGCTGGCTAGAAATTTCCCATGGAGTCCTAGTGCCTGGCGGCATAGTCCTTATGGTGTAGCCTGCTGCAGGAGCTCATACTTGAAGTAAGATCTTAGGATTTGTGCGCAAAGACACCCTGTCTTTGTGAAAAATCAAATAAGGCTCCTCACACCAGAGGGCCTGAAACTCTAAAATTCTTCGAGCCGAAGTAATTTTACGTAAAAACAACGTTTTCCAAGAGAAAACGCACAAATCACAAGTTGCAACTGGCTCAAAAGAAAACAAGGTCAATTTTTCCAAAATAAAATTCAAGTCCCAAGCGAGGACAGGGGAACAGATTGGAGGTTTCAGATGCAGGATACGTACATACAAGGAAGCCAGCAGAAGAAGGCCATTTGGTCTATCAAGTCTGATCGTATTGCAGGGTCCACAGCTTGAGCTAATGTCCCTGCCCTCCCTCCTTCCCCACTCCTCTCATGGATGCCCCTAAGAAAGGTACGGGGGACATGGGCTGAAACAATCACGGGATTTAAGAATGCATGGGATAGACATAAAGGAATTCTGGAGGTCAGGGTTAAGGGGCAACAGACTTCCTGGAAAACATAAACTGAACTTACAAACTTAAATGGGCAGACTGGGTGGGCCATGGGCCCTTATCTGCCGACACGGTCTATGTATCTGTGTATCTAGCTGAGCAATCGCTCGGTCACCCATGGGCTCATGAAATGCAGACATAGCCGAAGGCGAAAAAACTGCGATGGAGCTTCCGTGGGGACCCATGCGAGCGAGTTGACGGCGGGAAAGAACTGAGGAGAGAGCGGGGCCGCTCTTGCCTATATAGGGTTGGTGACGTTAACAGACGTCAACTGTGTGTGCGGCCCCAGTTGTACTGCTGAAAATCTTATGCATGGATTCCCCTTCACTGACAGTGAAGGTTCCTATGATGTTACCTGATGACTGAGATACCCCCGAAGAAGATCCACATGTTCTGCTCGAGAGATGGTATGATCTGAGACAGAGTGACCATCCTGAAGGTGCGCGGCCTGATAAACTTGTTCAGGCTGTGCAGATCTAAGATGGGGTGCCAGCCCTCCATCTGTTTCGGTACCAGGACGTACCTGGAGACATACCCTGGGTGTTGCAGAGGCTCCGAAACAGACGCCACAACCTTCCTGCAGAAGAGCTGGGCAATGTCATCCCAAAGGGCTAACAGGATGTCGATGGACACTATGCCCTCTCATGGGGTGTGGGCTTGGCAGGGCGGGTACGCCTTGAACTCCAGAGGTAGACCCTAACCAACCACCTCGAGGACCCACCTGTCTGTGGTAACAGCGGACCAGGCGGAAAGTAAGTGACTGAGTCGGCCTCCCACAGGAGGACCCAGGGGAGGCGTGACGGGCATGAGAGAGCCACCCCTCATCTCGTCACTGGGCAGGCTTGGAGGGGGAGGAGGGCCCAGCTGAAGAGCCACCGGGTCCTCATCCTCCAAACTTGCGGACGGCCATGCCCACAGACTTCGGTAAAGGTCACCAGGCCTGAGTCTGCTGTCCAGCTTGGGGCTAGCCTGGTTTGGCCACAGGAGCAGAGAGGGGCCAAAAGGGCTTCTTCTTTGGTTGCTTAGATTCCTTGGGATCCCTCTGGGTGGATGTCACAGAGTCCAAGGTGGCACTGGACTTCTCGATGCAGGTGAGGTGTCCGTGACCCTGGGTCCAAACAAGTCGGTACCCATGAAGGGGACATCCGCTAGCTTGTGCTGGATATCCACCATGAAGGTCGAGGTCCGCAGCCAAGCCCCGCGGTGCATGGCCATTGCAGTCGCCATGGACTGGATCCAACAGGACACTGCTAAAAAGAACTTAATAGATTTCCTGAAACTGCCAGAATCTCCTGCAGCTGTGGTGCCACCTCTGCTTCCTCCTTTAGGGGATGCCACCTTTGCTGCCTCGGACAGACTACTTGCAAAAGTTTCCATGTGGTCTTAGCACCTGGCGGCTATACGTTACATAGGCCTGGCTTGATGAAAGAGATATCCTCAAAGAAGATCATCCCATGTCTCCAGAACGTTGATGTGGAGAGAGCGTTCAATGGAGGACCAGACACCCACAGGAGGAAAAGATCAGTATTAAAGCTGCAGCACACAAAAGTGTAAACACGGTTTTATTTTTTGTATGCTGTGACTTTAAAACAGTGCTCACTGCACAAATAGAACACTTTCTGGCACCTTATTTAGTATTGGTGGTGCCTAATTTGAGTGCATACAATGGCCTTTCTACCAGTTTACTCTTGTGCTTTGAGGCTCAGCAAGGCAGTTCCTTTTTTTTTTCTTTTAAAACAAAGACATCTCCTGTATTATAACACTTTGGAACTGCTGATCTGCCAGATACAGATATTCTACAGAAAGTATGATTCATGTATAGTTTACGGAATTATTACAACAAAATTTCTTACCGAGCAATTCTGTCGTAACCTCCGGATATGAAGTAGTATCCATATGGGGAGAACTGAGTGTCCCACACTGGGTAGTTGTGCCCTTTATACCTCACCAGACAAGTGAAGGTCTGAAGGCTCCACAGTCGAATCGTTCCATCCTCAGAGCAGGACAACAGGTAGTTCCTATAAAAAATGCAGGATCAATGGGCAAGTAAGAATATACGACTACTGGAATTAAAAAAAAAAAAAAAAAAAAATACTTTTGGTTCTTTTAATTCCATCCCTCTTCAATTAATTGGGCATAATCATGTATTCCTTTTTTCTCTAGGTACTCAGTTAGCAGTTCATGTTTAAACAGTTTATACACATCATTACACGCTCTTTGCAACTACCAACGTTGATCCCTGCTGCTCATTTATTCTTCAGATCGACTTACATGGTGCCACATTTCATTTTATGTCCACCTTGTTACAGGTAAAAGAGCAGTCAACGTGTCTGCAAAATGATGTAAAACATACCAGTTTAAACAAAGCTCACCCTGTAGTTCATGTGTTTTTTATCGTTTTCAACATCTTCATTAGTGACCTTGCAGATGGACTAGAGGGTAAGGCTTGTCTGTTAGCAGATGACACCAAGATCTGCAACAGAGTAGATGATCCAGATGGGGTGGGCAGAATGAGAAGAGATCTGGATAAACTAGCAAAATGGTCAGAAGAGTGGCAACTGGGGTTTAACACAAAGAAGTGCAAGATCATGCACATAGGGAAGAGAAACCCTGAAGCCACCTATAGGCTGGGAGGGGAGTTGCTAGCAGTCACAAAGGAAGAAAGAGACTTGGGCATCATCATCACTGATGACCTGAAATCATCCAAGCAGACCTCTAAAGCAGTAGGTAAGGCTAGGGGGTGTTAGGGTGTATTAGTAGGGGTATCACAAGTCGTAAGAGGAGGTAATAATCCCTCTTTACAAGACACTGGTTAGGCCCCATCTGAGTACTGCGCAGGTATTGGAGGCCACACTCACAAGGACATTAATCAAATTGAGGCAGTCCAGAGAAGGCCAACCAAAATGGTGCAGGGACTGCATCAGAAGACATATGAGGACAGATTAACAGAGCTCAATATGTATACCCTTGAGCAAAGGAGGGAGAGGTGATATGATCGAGGCATTCAAACACCTTAAGGGCATTAACAAGGGTGAAAGAGTAACATGTTTAAATATAAGAAAATAGCAGGACAAGAGGACACAGCATGAGATTAGAGGGGGGCCGATTAAGGGGAATGTAAAATTCTTTTTCACAGAAAGGGTGGTGGATGCATGGAATGGCCTACCACAAGAAGTGGTGGCTATGAATACAGTGCAGGGCTTCAAACAGGCATGGGATAGGCATAAGGGAGCAATACAGATGACTATGAATAGATAGGCCACTGACAGAGCAAAGGCCGATGGCACATTTATAAGGTAGAAAAAGAAATGGGCAGACTGGATAGGCCTTGCGGTCCTTATCTGCCGTCAACTTCTATGTTTCTATCTCCCCATTTTTTTGATCGGGTCTATTTGTACGAACACAGGAGCTTTGACCCTTACAGTTCAACTGATCCTTCGACTTATTCCCCAGTTGAAATAATCCTGTGCTTGTGACCTGGGTGGGACAAATCACCTTCCAGTCTGGAGGCCAGCTCAGCTCCTTGCCGTCAAAATCTGGTGGCCACTATTTCTATATTATATAATAAACAATTTTTTTAATTAGTCTCAAAAGGACCAACAGGACAGAGTAACTGCTGGCCCTCCCCGCAGCAGAATCTCTCCTCCTTTCTCTCTTCCACTAAACTCTTTTTAGCACATCCTTATGTTTTCCATAGTGTGGTAGTCAGAACAGTACATTATACTGTAGACAGGGCCTGATGTCTGACCAAGGGTCTATACAAAGGTTTTTAATATCTGCTGGTCTGCTTATAACATTTCCATTAATACAGAAAGGATTTAATTAGCTGCAACTCATCACCGCGTCTCCCATTTTAGCTTGTTACTTACAGCGACACCCAAGTCCTTTTTTATTGGTTGCGAGTAGTAATTTCCCCTTGTAACAGGGTGTCCCTGTTATGAATATTTAGTCCTGAAGTAAAAATGTGTAACCCCCCCGCCAAAGATCTTCTTTTCCTACTTTTCTCTCATCTTTTTCTTCCTCTTTTCTTTACTCAATTTCGTGTCAGGGTGGCCAACCTGGCATATCTCTACAAACTTTACTGTCCCTTTAAATAATCCTAAAACCCTTATGGTTGCACAATGAAAGTTTCCTTTTTCCGTAAGGAGCTCTGTGTTTGAGTAACGGTTGTGCTCCTAAGGTGCTCCCAGTTTGTTTATGTAGCGCTTCAGCGCTGGAATGCTGGTGCTTCTGTGAAGGAAGTGAAGCGCTAGGCGCTACTGTAATTGGTGCCCCCTTTAAGATGCACAGAAACGCTGTACTACAAGCCCGAGTTCGGGCGATGTAAATAAAAAGGGAACTGCTTGTTGCGGTAGTAAAGAAAAACTTCTTGTTTTGCTTACATACGATATGCTTTAATGGCAGGTCTCCTGGTCTGGCAGGGAAAGGCAGATAGGAAGCGCGCCCCTCATTTGTCATTCCCCTGTCCAGACTGGGTATTCCTGTAGATTACCAAGTTTAAAAAAAATTATTTTTCTTTACCTGCACTCTTGTCATTATGGGGAGATTCCTACTATAGGGCTGGGAGCCCATGTACTAACTGGTCAAATAGGAAACAGGAGAGATGAGGTCACAGCAAGTGGGAGGAGCTATGCTCCAAATGAGGTAGAAACCCCCTAATTAAGGTTTAGATGATCTAAAACCGATATTTTAGGACATATTCACAGAAGGAATAACACAAATGCTTGTTTTTCCTATTGTACAAGAATGCTCCACGACAGCCTTAGATAGGACCACATAAAGGTCTATTTTATGTTAAGTGGGCGATCCCCTGATCGAGATGTCTCCCTAAGGATTGCTATAAAACCTGCCACCAGGGGGACTAATAAGTGTGTGTGGGTCAGTATCTTCTGACCACCGAGGGAGAAGGAGCTAGTGTGAGAGCTTACACACTGTATTGTTGGGAATTAAGTATTGGATATTGAATAAACAGAAGAAAGACAGGAGTCTCAAAAAGAAGGATTTCCTGATGCGTTGAAATGGTGTGATGGACTAACACCCACAATTTTTCTTTCTGTAAATATCTTGGGTTTTTTTTTTTTTTAGTATTAGTTTTATATTTTTGCAAAGTTTTTGCAAATAAATTGATAAACACATTATTGTGTTTTTATGCACTAAATATTACCGTCTGGTGTCTGTCATTTATCCCACACCTTCTACACTGCTTGGGAGCAGTTTATGTAGTTTAAAATGACCAACATAATTTTGCACACAGCAGATAAGATTTCAACATCGTAACAAAATGTCATCTGCTGTCCGGTAATGTTTCATCATGACGTCAGTTAGTACTATCGGGTCAGTAGCAGCAGTAGTACATCAGTGGTGAGAGTTGGTGACAGGGGCTTGTAGCCCCCAAAAAACTTTAGCCAAGCCGCTATGGCCACAGGTGGGAATGAAGGGCACAGCCCTCCATTACGTTCTGCTGGCTCAAGACTCCACAAGTGAAATCGCATCTTCCCGAGATTTCACATATGAATTTTGTCCCACTTAAACTGAAACCTAGAAACCTGTCTCAGGATGCCCCACAGCACTTCCACGCCCTCCTTTCCCTCTTGGTGCCTCTAAGGCAACCTCTCCTTCCCTCCCTCTCTCTCCTGAACAGAGAGTAACCCAGTATGGCCACGTACTCTGTAATGGCCACTAAATCCAGGCTCGCTTCCACCATGATGGCTTCCAGGTCTGGAATTCTGCTTCCAAGGCTCCCTGAATCCATTTCCGTAATTTCCAATCACTTAAATTCTAATTTGATTTTTTTTTTCTCTTTCTTACCAAGTTGAACAATCTTGCAATCGTGAAGGTGGAGGGGACTAATTTCTAGGGACAATGCACAAAACTGATTGAGTTATTTGAACTGTTATTTCTATTTGGAATTTAAACACGGAGGGGGGGGGCAGCTAAGCAGGGAAAGGAGTAATCCTCTCTTCCTATGGCAGGAGTTAAGTCTGATGCCTTGCCTTTCTGCCTCCGTTGGTCAGGTTCTGAAGTCCTGGGCCACTGGGATGGCTCATTCAGTTACTTAACACACCAAATCAATTAAGCGCACTTTCCTAATTTATTATCATGGCACCAATGGATGGGAAAAATATATTGTAGAATTCAGATCAGTGGCGTTCAATCAACCAACTAATAATTAGTCCTCCGAGGGCTGTTTCTGATGAGCACAGCAGAATCCAATCCATTCTCCTGAAGGTGTAAATGCAAGCATTTCTGTAATACTGCAGGGACATGCAAAATGGGCATCACTGCACTGTGTGCAATTCAGAAGTCTCAGAGGCACTGCCCATTCAAAACTTCTCCAATCCAAATCGTTCCCACACAGCTAATCATTTAATAGACAAGATGGTTTACCTATCTGGACTGAAGCTGATTCCATATACAGGCCCACTGTGTCCATATAAAATCTTCGACTCACTTGCAGTTTTCTCATCCATAATCCTTTCCAGGACATCATCTGCTTCTTTGTCTATCAGACTGAGATCTTAAAATAATAAAAAAATAAAATAAAATGACTTACAATACCTTAATAATTACACGGGCACTACAATTATAGATCGCCATGCTCATAGAAAACAGCAATCTAACCAAAACTAGATTTAGCAAAATAAACATTATAAAATTACTTGGCTTAAAAAGTTATAATTGGTCAAAACTAGTAACATGACTATGCATTAATTTCAGATTTTACTTTTTTTTTTCTTGATTTTATAACTTTTAAATCATAAGTCGTGCTGTAACTACACACCTCAGGGTGTGCGGTGATGCCACAAACTGCTGCACTTCGCAGGTGGCTGAAGGCACTCAGCTGAGCCTCATGCCTCACAATACACCCGTGGCATGCAGTAATTTTGCATTACTGCATACCTTGTGTTGTGTTACTGCCCTCATGCTATGCCATTTTCTCAGCCCAACTAAAACTCTAAGCACGAATACCGTGCTGCACGAGTTCTCTCTTTCTAAAGAATGTTACCGTCACAACAAAAAGCTCTTTCATACGAGGTATTGGGCTCATCTGTAGGTGTCAGCAGCCCAGAGACAGTCCCATCACTGATCAAGGAAGCAGTCATTTCATGAAGTCTTGCAATAGAAAGTGATGCCACATCATAAACTGGTCACTTACTACACAGGTTTATGCTGCTGCTGCTAACAGTCATTTTAATTCCAGGAACGTTAGGATGAGCAGGCCAGAGCTGTGGGACTTAGCATCACAATTTCTAATAGACATCTGTAATATAAAAGGTCCATCTTAGGGGTGTTCTGTTTTTCTTCTTCCACAAGCTAAATACGGGTGCCTATTTCACCCAAGAGTCGTACTGGTAAAAAGGAATCCCAGCGATTCCTAGGCACTTGTATTGCACTTCCCCACTTTTGTAATGAAATGAAAGTGACGCCTCTTCTCCTTGTTACAAAACAGCCTAATGTACTTTGACTGTGTAAGCTCTCCCAGTTCGAGGGATTACTAAAAGTTATCCTGCTCACCCCCTGTGTTTGCACATTTAGGGAGGCAGGACCTGGGTTGGTGTCCACACCTTGGGTGTAGTTGATCCTGCCTGTAGGATATAAATTGTGAGGTCTTGGGAAAGAGGAGAGGCCGGCCAGATTGCAGAACACAAGTTGCGCCGGGGTTCGAACCCCCGGCCCAGTAGTGCAGCCTAGTTCAGCAGCACAGGCCGCCCCCCTCCAGAAAGGAGTCAGAGCCACTGCCTGGAAGAATCAACGTCTGACCTGCCTCGTGCTCCGTGACACTGGGGCGGGTCAGGGCCCTGCCTGAAGAGAGATGTGAGGCACTGGGGGTGCCGCAGCTGTGGCAGTGCCATGGCATGGCCTACCTAGTGGTGGCAGCACAGGGAGGTCGTACCCATGTGGCACACTATACTCATTGCTTTGGGGGGGCCTGCTGGGAGCGACAGAAGCCGAGCCCACCTTTCCCATGTTGTAGCTTTGGTCCAGGAATGGAGTGGGTCCCATCGTTGGGCCCGATACAGCAGGAAGCAGGTTTGAGTTGTTGAGGAGCCGGCTGTCAACAGAACTCCCTGTTCGGGAGGTAACCGAGTGTCGGAGGCTTTGCAGCAGTTTGTCCAGGCCAGTCTGTGTCCAGGGGCAAGTTTAGGGAGCTGTGGTGTGTTTTAGGCCTTGAGTGCGTTTTTGCCACCTTTAAATCTGAGCCTCTCTGTTCAGCCAGTTAAGTGGAGCCCACTTTTTGGCCAGCTTAGGCCTAAGTATTGTGCCGCAGCTCTTTGCTGCAGAAAGTATGTTGCTTTCATCCTTGTGCCCGTCTCCGTTGTGCCTCCAGCCCCATGGAGCAGATTTATTTTCTTTTAAACTTCTAATTAATTAAATTTTTATTTTTTTAATTGTGGTGCTCCTGTCTGGTTTGTGCTGCCTTTTTGCTCACCCACTTTGCCCCGTTTAGCTCCAGTGCCATACCTGCCTGTTTCCAGCAGGTTCCGCCATTCTGTTCACACCGTGCGGCTCGTCAGCGCTCAACTCCATGAATTCAATGGTCAGGGTAGGCCAAGCTGTTTTTTTTCTGCTACTGTTGGATCTCTGTGTAATTCCTGGCTTGTGCCCCCTCCAGTAAATGTACCACCAGGTATCTTAGACTTCGATGGAGGGTGGATTACAACTAAAAGCTCTGTCATCACTGATATGGTTTCACGCAAAATCAATTAAAATAGGCAAAAAGAAAGAAAAGAAAGCAAAGTCACTGCTGGGAAAGTTTTGCTTTGCAACATACCACTTGCGCGAGCGACATAATGTTCTGTCTCAAGAGTCCATGGAATGGCTGCTGCCATGATTAATGATAGGACAGAGTTAAACAAGGGTACCTCTGGGCTGCTAACACCTTCAGGTAAGCTGAATACCTCATGTAAAAGTGCATGTCATCCTCTTTCAGACTTCATGGGAGCCTGCACATATGTACTCCCCTTTTACAGTACACTGCTCTACGAAGAAGCCACCTGCAGTGGGCTGCTACTGAAATACACAAGCCTTGCCAGCTTGGTAGTACAGCGAGCGGTGGCACTATCGTACACTCTGGGAATGGAGTCTGGTTGCCCAGGGACTAGCCAGGGGCGGAAGAATTGAGTGTCCCACAGACAGCTTTCCTTTCCTTCCTCGGGGACTGTGTTCCCTTGCTCAACTGCCACCTGGTGGAAGCCAGGAGACACAGACAAGTGTAGAGTGGGTACCCTTTTCTAAGTAACAACTTGAAAGCATGAATGGCCATCAGTCACGCTAACTTTATCTGAAACTATAATGAGAACATGAAAAATATAGATAGTTTTTTGAATGTGATACAAATAGAAGCACTGGACACAAGATCCCTGCTCCTGAAGAAGCCCAAGGTGGGTGAAATGTTGGCACACCAGAGGATCATTGTGTTCATTGAAAAAAAGAAAACAAAACTTCAAATTTTAGAAAACAAAGAGGTGTGGCTGGTTGGCTCAAATACTTTGCTCCCTGGAAACCAGGAGACAGCACAGCCAAACGATACTGAAGGGGAGAGCGGCAGCTGCCAGATGGCAGGAATACATGCGAGCACATCATTGCAGTGTGGCCCACTAGGGGAAAAAACTAAGATTTGCAGGACAAAGCCCTGGTCCGTCACTGCAACGACACTGCGCCCCCCCCCCCCAAAAGCAGGCTCATGCACCGCCGACATGTCAGGCCACCCACCACTATTAGAAGCAGCAGATAATACCAATAAGTGGTGGTGGTGGGGTGCTCCTGGTGGGTGAATTGAGGCCAAGAGAAAGCTAAATTAATTAAAAAGTTTGAACCTAACAGAAATATACTCAGTTTCATTTCAATTTCAGAGGGAAACAGATGGTCAAAAGAGAAAAGTAATCCTCAGACGTCTCTTAGGCAGCAGGCTAAGAAAAGGCAGACCAAATATAGGCTCTTTGTATGCATCTTACACCCCGTAATCAACTCCATTATCAACACCCCTTCTAAACAGACATGCCCTGTCTTTAACATTGATGGCAGACCAGTTTCAGATCCTGCTTCATTTGCTACTATTTTCAATTAGTTTTTCGTTTCTTGCGCCATATCAGACTCCTCCACCCGACCCCACCGAACCCTTCCCTACTTCCCCCGGCTTCCTCTTTCCTCCACTCACGCCCCAGGAAGTCTTTAATGCACTCGCCTCTCTAAACCAGGCCAAAACCAGCCTGGACGGCTTGCACCCTAGACTGCTCCGCATCTCAGCTTCAGCCACAGCAGCACCCTCGACACACATACTAAACCTCTCCCTCGCCACTGTCATAGTTCCTTCGGCTTGGAAATTGGCCAAGATCCTCCCCCTGCACAAAGGTGGCGACCCTTCTTTGCCGGGAAACTACAGGCCCATCTCGCTAGTTCTCTCCCTCGCCAAAATACAAGAATCCCTCACGTGGTCCAAACTGACTGATTTTCTCTCCTCAAACAGCTCCCTCTCTCCCTTTCAGTCAGGAATTAGAAAGCACCACTCCACCATCACCACCGTGCTGCACGTAACAGACTCTATCCTCTCGGCCATGGACAGCAGTCTGACCACCTCCGCCATATTTATTGATTTGGCGAAAGCTTCTGACTCAGTCTCCAACCCCCTGCTGCTCCGCAAACTCAGCTACTTTGGCCTCACCGAACCTGCCATAAATTGGTTCCACTCTTACCTCCGGAATAGGCAGCAATCCATACAAATAGACGACACCCTCACCCCCCTCTTCCCATCCTCTCAGGTGTCCCCCAAGGCTATATCCTTGGGCCCCATCCTCTTCTCCTTATTTATAAACGACCTCCTCTCCGCTAACGTGCATCTGTATGCTGTCGATGCAATCATTTTTGTCTTGGGCCCCTCCCACGACAGTGTCCTCCCAGATCTCCGAAATTACTTCAATAGGGTCCAATCCTGGTTCCTGAAAAACCAGCGTAAACTTAATGACCAAAAAAAAAAAAAAAAAAAAATTGTCACCATGGTCTTCAGAGCTAGAAAAAAAAGCTTGCTTCCCTACCTGCCCCCCCAGTAATCGCCACCCTGGATGGCTCTCCCCTTGACCTGGTCCCCACCTTCAAATACCTGGAAGTCTGGCTAGAGAGCCACCTCAATTTCTCTACCCACATAGAGGCCATCTGCGCCAGACTCTGGCCCAAACTTGTCATCCTCTATCGCCACAAAGCCAGCCTTCCCCTTCCTGCCCGTAGCGAACTCATACGTAAAACAATCCTGCCTGTATTAGACTACGTGGACATCATACACAGTACAGCACCAACCTCATCCCTCTCCAAACTTGACATCTTACTAAACTTGTTTGGTCGTTTTGCTACCGCCTTATCTCCCCCACTTACTCATCATTGCTCCCACTATACCATTCTCTCCCTAGCTCCGCTCTCCCACAGGAGAACCATCCATAGTGCCTCCCTCATAGCTAAATACTGGTTGGGCTCCCTGCCCCCCTACCTCACCTC
The DNA here is from genome assembly GCA_016271365.2 of Neoceratodus forsteri. NCBI lineage: Eukaryota > Metazoa > Chordata > Ceratodontiformes > Ceratodontidae > Neoceratodus > Neoceratodus forsteri. The sequence goes on along the minus strand of CM028135.1, from coordinate 20,481,328 downwards.
CCATCTTGCACCAGCCAACTCCCTAGGCTACTCCCTCCACCATAGGGACGCCCGCACTTTCAACCTCCCTCGCCCCCACACTGTCTCCGGTCAAGCCGCCTTTTCATACTGTCTCCCCTTCCTATTGAACAACCTCCCACCCATCCTTCGTCAAGCCTCCTCCCTCCCAGCAGTTAAGCAACTCCTCCCATCCCCTCCTTGCCAAAGATGTGCCTTGGGACCCACCTCTACACGGGACCAATTCCTGCACTAGGAGGCCTCAGTTGGTCAAATATTGCTTACGCTTATCTCAAACTATAACTAAATCCTGCATCTCTACTGTACAACTCCTGCACTTGTTTATACCATACTGCAAGACAAATGTTTTTATTGTAAGCTCTAGATGTTGTACCTACTGTCTGTAACCAAGAATTGTTGTACATACTGTCTGCAACCAAGAATTGTTGTACATACTGTCTGCAACCAAGAATTGTTGTATATACTGACTGTAACAATGAACTGTTGTACTTATTTTCTGGATAACTTCTGTGTACACCTCTGTACCCAGGTCACACCTGGAAATGAGCCTCGGCTCAGTGTGCCTTTCCTGGTCACCAAATTTTAAATAAAATAAATAATTTCTGACAAGACAGGCAACTGGCACTTCAGACATTCACCCATGAAGCCATTCATAACGAAGAAGAAGGCATGCCAGTTTAAATCTAAGACAGGCACTACTGCTTTCAGAGAGTACCGCTTGTAGAAACAAACAGTTATCTACCAGCTGAGTTACTTTTGAACACAAGCATCAGGTGGGATTTCACAAGTTGAAGCAAAGAGGTGCTGTTGCTGCTGTACAGTTCACTGGTTAGACTACACCTGGAGTAGTGGTAAAATTTTGGAACCTACTGTACACTAGGACAGGGGGGAGGTTAGAGACTACCCAGCTGAGGGCTACAAAACTGATCCGGGGCAGCAGGGTAAGATCTAGGAGGAAAGATCGGATAGTCTGAACATGTACTCTCTGGAGGACAGGAAGGAACGGGGGTGTATGATATATATAATCATACAAATACGTGCAGGGACCAAACAGGAAAGACTTCACAGAATTACTGAAGTTAAGAAATGGCACATCCACGAGGGGGCACAATTTTAAACTAGAAGGGAGAAAATCAGGAAGGACGTCCAAGTATTTCTTCATGGAGTGGGAGGTGGTCAAGTGGAACAGTTTACACAATAATGCGACAAATGCTGGGACTTTCTTGGGGGGGTTAAAAACCACTGGGACAGTTTTGGAGAGGCGTAATCAGAAACAAAATGAAGGCAGGAGGATAGGAGAAGTCCCAAAAGTCAGAGCAAAACAAGGTAGGAACGTCAGGGCAGACTTGACAGACTCAGTCTTTTCTGCCCGTAGCCATCTATGGACTGAAGATAATGATACCTGCTGCTCCTAGTTTTTTCTTCATTACCTGATGAATTTTTCACACTACGTAGTTTCTTTGGTGTCACGCTCCACACACGAACTGTGGAGTCAGCAAAGCCTCCAGCAATCAAGCTTGAGTCATCAGTGATATCCACCGCAGTGAGGCCCTGGATAGACGAGCAGGATTTCTGTATTAAACATGGTCCTCAAGTAGACAAAGTGTTCAAAGATATTACAAAACGAAAAGGCTACAGACATCTAAATCACATTTTTAACTCAATCTGGCCTTTCAATGTACAACTGCATCAATGTCACAGTATTCAAGTGCTTTCCCAGACTGAGACTTAGCTATATTGAGTTGATCCAGCCAAGCACTCTTACCAATCCCAAAGACAAATCTCCTCCGTTACTAGAATGTAAGGAGGAACTTTAAAGAAGGCAAATGGAGAGTAGCAAGTCTCATTTTAATTAAGCCTTCCCTGCATTCCTAACGCATCATAGAATAGTTCCATTTTTTTTAAGCTAAACAAATTCTACCAGCCCAAATCCTAACTGTGCTTAAGAATAGAAGGGATTTCTTGCTTGCTTACTTGAAACAGACCTGGTAAGCGTTAAGGAATGTGTAGCAGCAAATGGAAGGCAAACACTCTGGACCCAGTCGCACCCGCTTGGCAGCTTCTTTCATGTTCATTATTTTATCCAGTTTGTCAGAGTCTTTCAGCTCAGGGAGTGGAATTCTTGGGGAAATAAAAATAAAGATCAGTCAGGAATTGAGAGTGTTTCTAAGATTACACTAGTGATGCTTAAAAAAGAGATCACCAACACATAAAATCCATTACTAGGTACCAACGCAACCTAAAACGTGGAGCAAGTTGCAAGCTCGTCTCATAAGAGACCTAAAAGCCAAACGCACAAACATTAGGAGATGTTACACCTCTTCAAAAATGACACATTACATCAGGAACAAAGAGAGGGAGAGAGAACCATCTTCTGGGAAATGACCAGAAGCGGAGGTCATCCCAAGAGGGTCAAACTTGTTACACAGTAATCAAAATTTGTAGATCCTGTCCACCCTGAGGAGGCTACAGTAATATTATTATATTTATTAAACATCTGGTGGGCCGGTGGGATAGCACAGTGGTAGAGTTACTGCTTGCCATCCAGATGACCCGGGTTCATACCCCAAGCCCGAAACATCTGGTGCCAACTAGCGAGGCAGGGTTCAGACGTTCACGGGACGCTTTCTGCCTGAGGGGAGGGAGGCACTCCTTCCACTACACAACCGCCCCCTGAGGGGGCTGTCGTGCGGTAAGAAACAAGTGGTCCCTTTGGGGTGGCCTTGTGCCAGCACATACCCACTCGTCTGGCAGTGGATGCGGAGGCATCACATGCCCAGAATGGGGCCAGCGGGGGAGCACCAAAGGTGGGGGCTTGAGGGGGACCAGGGGGTCCTGCCCATGGGAGATAAGCTGTGGGTTACAGTCGGGGTACCCAGAAGATTGTCGAGCAAAGGCTGGTGTTGGGCTGGATCATCTGGGACATTACGTGGAGGGCTTGGGCAGGTGGAAGGAGGTCCCAGCAGCTGGGGAGGCAAAAATGGTAACAAAAACAGAAAGTAAAAAAAAAAAAAAAAAAAGAAGGAACACTTCATTTCAGGAAAGGTTAGAGTAATATCAGGATCACTGTCCCCAGCCGTCCTCTGATTTGGATGTCTACGCCCAACAGTGTAATCCTATTTATGACATCTTTATTTCCACAGCAACATATTATGATGTCTCAAGCTGACGGTTATAACATCAGGTGTAGAGCAGCACCAAGAGCCGATACATTCTAAGGGGTAGTGATCCGAGTTTCAAACGTTAATGCACACAATTACAAAGACAAATGGGAAAAGAACAGTTACATAAGAACTTACCGTAACAGCAGATCTTTGAGGTCATCTCAGTCATCCAGTGGATTCCTCTATACTGATGGTGAAGTTCGTACATTGTTACCTGATGGCTGAGATACCCCCGAAGGTCATACGGTACTGTAAATACATACATGCAGACATGGACATACGTATTGTGGTTTTCTAAGTTGCCCCCAAAACACGAGGTGCTTTTTAGAGGACCATGTAAGCAGCACCAGCCAGGCAGCATTGATAGGGTGCATCGCACTCCTACGTGGGCAACCCAGGTTCGCTGTGGGAACCTGCCCACCTGCCATGGGTCAGTGGAGGATAACTAACACAGTGAAGACAGCACTCCCAAACTTTAGGGAGGGAGATGTGAGCTACTATTTCAGCACCTCCTGTGGTCAGAAGGGAGGACTTGACATCATGGACGACAACGTAAAATCAGCCTCTCAACCACAAGACAGCACGCAAAAGGCCTTCATGCTGAGGAGTTGAGAGGTGGTAGACAGAACTTACAGAGAATAACGGGCATCATCACCACCAATGATGGCCAGCTTCCTGCCCAACATCACAGTCCTGGAGCCAACCCACACCTACCCCCTTGCCCCTGCAGCAGACGCTTGTCCTGGACTGGTGCCCAAAAGCCTGGGCCCAACTATGACCGAGTAAGCTTTTGGGTTTTTGCTGGTGGACAGGGGTCAGGCTTGGTAGGTTGGGAACAATCCGGGGACACAGGGGACCAAAGTAGGGGTGACCAAAGGGAGCCTTTTGCCCAAGGGGGGTGAGGCAGGGAAAGAAATGGTCATTAATTACACAAAAGGAAAAACAACAACATTTAAGCAGTGTTTAAGTTGCCACTAACCAAACAGTGTTTTGTCATGGATTTATGCATTTATCTACAAATAAAACTGTTTAAGTAGATAAACTGCTACTGCAGTTCTACAGACAATGGATAAAAAATTCTATGATTTTAAAGGGATGGCTACGAATTTGGTCATTTGACTAAAATTTTCTGGCAACAATAAGGGAAAATTCTTCAGAGTTTTAAGACTTCCTGCTTAAAGAGAACAGGAATTCTGTGGTGATTGGTAGCTGCTTGAATATTATCATCTACTGATGCTTTTTCAGATGAAGCATGCAAAAGCGAGGAAGACTGGTACTGCGGTGGGGGGGGGATTGGTGCCATGCGGTTTAAGACATAAGATGAATGGTATGGGTATTAGACTTGCATAGATACCTATTAAATTAAAATGACTAATACCAAAATTCATAAAAAAGTGGAACTTTTTTTTGCTCCTCCTAGGGTCCCTGGCTGGCTACTCCTTCAAGCCGCCTAGGGACCATGCTGGCACCCTGCCCCGACACCAGCCACCACCATCCCTCATCGCAGCCCCCCAGGTAACCCAGCGTAACCCTTCGCCGGATGGGTCCCCCTCCTCTGAGGGAGAAGGCGCCGGTGGGAGCCAGCCAGCGCACTCAGTCTTGGTCCGGGTGCTGCTGAGGTGGTATTGGGCTGTCCAAGGCTTTTGTGGCAGTGGAGGCCGGTGATTGTCATCCAGACGACCAGGGAGCAATTTTCCCATTTTCTCCCCAGGGGCGTGGTGTGCCACTAAGGGCACGGTGTACGTCGACGTTCACCACCCCACAGTCAACCCGTCGCTTTGTTGTTCCCCTGGCCTCTGCCAGGAGTCAACAAGCGCTGGGTCACATCCCCACCCTCCCCCTGGAAGAAGGCAAGCAGTCAGACGCTCAAGACTTCTCCCCCCAGCCGGCCCTCCGGCATCCTAGGTTCGCTTCCAAACCCGGGTTGTCAACATCACTAGCGGAAATCCAATCTCTGTGCCGATGGGCCAGCCTAATGTATTTTTTTTTATGTTTAAACTGCCATGAAATTTTCCAGGTCGATATTTAAAACGTTTATCAATGAAAGTGTTAATTATGGAAAAAGTATATTAAATAGCATATATTTTATTTTAAAGAAACTCTATCATAATATAAATACGTATACTATATAAAGATTGATATAGTTAGAGAAAAACACCTGTTTCTATATCGATAACATAATTGCTACTGTTGTATGGTAATGATAGAACAACGACAACATTTCTAATGGCTGGATTCTAAGGTTTTATAAAAGTACAGCTACATAAGAACTTACCGTAACAGTAGATCTTCGTGAAGAGCTCTTGCAGCAGGATACACCATAAGGACTATGCCGCCAGGCACAAGGACCCCACAGAAAGATCTTAGCTAGCTGTACCCAGCGGGGACTGCCCCTGATGTCAGACAGCCTCTGATATCCGCCCATGGATATTGAGAACCGAGGCACAGTGGATAACCCCGCCGTGAAGAAGGAAAGAAGACCAGGGAGAAAGGAGGGTGGGAAACAGCGCCTGCTGCAAGAGTTCCTCTCAAAGATCTGTTCCGGTAAGTTCTTACGTAACTGTACTATCTGACTTTGAGTTAGAGCTCTTGCAGCAGGCTACACCATAAGGACGGAGTACCAAGCAGTACTAACTGGACCCTGGAAAATTAGGGAGGTGGTAACAGAAAAGGATAGCAGAGTCCTTCAGGAGAGAAGACTCTGAAGAACTGCCAAGCCAAAACCAGCTCTCTGACAGGAAGCAACATCCAGGCTGTAGTGCTTCACAAAGGTATGTACTGAGCCCCAGGTAGCTGCCGCGCAGATGTCTGCTGCGGAAACATTGCGAAGTGCCGCAAAGGAAGCAGAGACACCCCTGGTAGAGTGACCCCTTAACCGAGCCCGGTAAGGGTTTGTTGTACTTATTGTAGCAGAAGTTGATGCAGTTTACCAGCCATCTGCTTTGCTACTGGAGCCCCCAGAATTCTCAGGGCAAAAGAAAAAAAAGTTGGTCAGATTTGTATAAATTTCGTGGCGGTCAATATAGTACCAAAGCACCGTATGTACATCCAGAGTATGAAGAAGGACCCCCCACCACCACCACCAGATTAGAATACTCCAGATAATAAACAGGTAAATTGATGTCCTGATTAAGGGTACATTGGGACACCACCTTGGGCAGGAATTTAGGATTAGTCCTCAAGGACACCCTGTCCTTGTGGAAAACTAAATATGGCTCCCTGGACAGAAGGGCCTGAAGCTCGAAAATCCTCTGGGCAGAAGTAACGGCAACTAAAAACAAGGCTTTCCACAACAGAAGGCGCAGCTAGCAATACGCGGCTGACTCGAAGGGAGGCAACGTAAGCTTTTCTAACAAAAGCAAAAGATACCATGGAGGGATGGGGTCCTAAATGGGAGACTTAAGAAACAGCATACCCCTTAAGGACATACAGGCCAGATCAGACTGGGCAATGTACTTGCTGTCCACTGGTGCATGGTAGGCTGAAATTGCAGAAAGGTGCACCTTAATGGAAGAGTATCGGAGGCCCGCGTTTGACAGGCAGAGGAGGTACTCAAGGACAGCTTTGTGGGGCAAATGAACAGGTCCAGTCCCCGGTTAGTGGCCCACAAAGTAAACCGCTTCCACTTTTTAGCTTAAGTGGCCTGAGGGGACAGTTTTCTGGCTGCCACCAGGACTTCGGCCACTCTAGTAGAAACCCCAAAGCGAGATGTGGCTACGTCTGCAGGAGCTACGCATGCAGGTGTAGAGACCAAAAATCTGGGTGAACCAATGTGCCCTACTCATGCGACAGTAAGTGGGAGGACAAGGGCAGAGGAACTGGAGGTTCCACTGCTAGCTGTTGCAGCAGGGGAACCATATCTGGCGAGGCCAAAGTGGAGTTATGAAGATCATCTCTGCACCCTCCACTTGGAGCTTGAGCAGGACCCTCTGAAGAAGGGGAAAGGGAGGGAAAGCATACAGAAACCTCCCTGTCCAACAGAGGGAACAACGCATCTCGCCAGAAAACGCCAGGCCCTGGATTGAGTGAGCAAAAACTGGGCAGTTTTGCACTGCACGGGGACGTAAAGAGGTCCACCTCTGGACGACTCCATCTTAGAAACAGATCATCCGCCACAGACTGCAGAAGTTCCCATTCGTGAGCCCTCGACGGTGACCTGCTTAGGGTATCGGCCAAGGTGTTTTGGACTCCTGGAACATGGACTGCAGTGAGCAATAGGCCGTGGTCTATGGCCCACGACCACATTCTCATGGCCTCCCAAAAGAGAGGATAAGAGTGTGCCGTGCCCCCCCCCCCCCGTTTGTTGATGTAAAAGACAACTGACATGTTGTCCATCTGAATCAACAGAGGGCCCGGACAGAGGTCCAGCTGAAACACCTGTAGAGCATAAAGAACTGCCCTCATTTCTAATACATTGATGTAGAGGGACAACTCTAGAGGCGACCATATTCCTTGTGTCTGCCAATCTAGAAAGTGGACTCCCCATCCCAGGCCTGAAGTGTCTGTTGTCAGAACCTGGGAAGGAGGATCTTTCCGAAAGGAGGTTCCCAGTTCCAGATTCTGAGGCGAGAGCCACCACGCAAGAGTCTGGAGATCAGAACCAGCTGGTCGAGATCGTCCTCCCCCTGATCCCACTGCATCCTGAGGGTCCACTGCAGAACCCTCATAAAAAGGCGTTCCAAAGGAACCATCACTATGGCAACCACCATGTGCCCTAAGATCTGTGGCATGGTCCGAGCAGGAACCTGGTGAAAGATGGAAACCTTGTGGGCCAAAGACTGGAGGCACGCTGCCCTGTCTGGCAGGAGGAAAGCCTTCCCCTTCTCAGTGTCTAGGATTGCCCCTATGTACTGTAGCCAAGGCAATGACATGGGCATGTTCGGGGTAATTCCTAGGGAGCTGAACAGGCGGAAGGTATCCCCCTGGCTGGCCAGGAGCCGATCCTTTGTGGCTGCCATCAGGAGCCAGTCATCGAGGTAGGGGAAAACAAAGTGCCCCTGCCTCCTGAGGGCTGCTGTCACCACCACGACGCACTTCATGAACACCCGCAGTGCTGAGGAAAGGCCGAAGGGCAAGGCCCGAAACTGGAAATGCCGTCCCTGAAAGGTGAACCTCAGGTACCTCCGGTGGGCTGGAAGCACAAGTATGTGGAGGTAGGCATCCTGCATGTCCAGGGAGCAAAGCCAGTCCCCCAGTACAGCACTGGAAGGATGCCCAGCAGAGTAACCATCCTGAACCTCCTGTACTCTATATAATTGTTCAGGAGGCTCTGGTCCAGTATCAGGTGCAAATCCCTTATGTTCTTGGGCACCAAGAAGAAGCAGGAGTAGAACCCTTCCTCCTAGTGTGGAGCTGGAATGGGTTCTATGGCCTTCTTGTCGAGAAGGGACTGGACCTCCTCCCGAATAAGCTCTGCATGGGAGAGGGAGTAGGTGGACTGGACAGGCGGGTTGTCTGAGAGAATCTGGAGGAATTCCAGTGAGTGACCTCCCTTTATCAACTGGCGCTCCCATGCATCTGTCGTGATGGTGGACCACAAGAATTGACCTCCTACTACCTCCCCCAGGTACTCTGCTGGTTTGGGGGGGGGGTCGGGCAAGGAGTCAGGCACTGGATTCTGAGGTGGGCAAGGAGACCTGGGAAGGTTTGGTACTCCGAGGTCCCTGTGCTCTGCTAGGCTGAAAGATAGCTAAACTGTGAAAGTTGCCTCTCTGTTGCTGCCCTTAGGATTCTGTCCTCCTTGGCAACGAAAATGCCTTCATCTGCCTTGGGGTTGCTCAGATCTGTGCATCTGGTGTACAGACTGAACAGCCTTGCACGAATCTTGAAGGTCCGAGATCATTTTCTTGATATTCAGACCAAAAAGAACAGACCGATGGAAGGCAGGATCCAGGATAGCATCCTGGAGGTCCTGCCGAAAGCCTGAAACACGAAGCCATGAGTACCTCCTCATGCAGACCCCAGTAGCGGCCGCCCTGGCTGCTGTATCGGCTGAATCATAAGAAGATCGCAGCATGTTTACCCACGTCCAAGCCAGATTGCAGGACGTCCAACAGCTCGGACTTGTTAGGAGAGTCTGGCTGTTTGTGCACCAGTTCAATTGCCTTATTCCATAAGGACTTCGGATACTGCATCATATGTGGCAATAAAGTTAGTGAGCAGATGGGGCAGGTAGCCGAGGAATATACTATGCGACCGAACTGGTCCAGGCGCTTGGATTCCTTATTCAGCGGCTGGTAACTCATGTGACGGAGTTGTTTTGTCCTGCCGTGGGCCACAATCAGGACCACCGTCTGCTTTAGGCTGGGCTCACTGGTGGGAGTTCGATACAGCCTATCTGCTTTTTTAGGAATAGCGGAGGCTGTCAAAGGGTGTCTCAGGCCAACCTAGTAATATCTTAGAATAGTGCCACCGGGGCGCACACTAAGGCTTAGGCTCATTCATTCCCAAAAATGGGCGAGCCGTTTCCTCTCTGGTCAAGGTCTTCTGTCTCCCATTGGTTCAGAAATTGTACGAGACACAACGCCAAGGAAGGTAGGGTCATCGGGACGGGACTGGGTGACTGCGCCCAGAGGATCTGGATGGGAAGGAGGCAATGAAACTCTCCCAAAGACCTGGAGTCAAATGAGAGGATCTCAAACACGAGCATCGGTGCCTACGAGACCTGGAGGATGACCTACACAAACATGGCTGTGCCAGTGCCATTCAGGTGACCTGTCGTCCGGTGGGAGAGGCAGGTTCGTTGGGGTCAACGCTAGGTACTGCTCGCTCGTTCACCTCTCTCCACCTACATACTCCCGAACCGTAATAAGTGGAGCACATTTTAAAAAACATTTTTCTTGCATTAAATGAACTGTTTATTTTCAGAGAACTATGATGTGGCTTTCATCAGCAGCTCCCGATTGTCACAAACTGTTGTCAGCCCAATCCATTAAGACACGCTCGCACTACTGAAAATAAAATTAAAAAAAAATTCAGATACAGTATTTCACTGCTGCTCTGAGGCTATGGAATAACAGTTGATGGAGGGTGGTTGTATTACCCTGAGTGGTGCACCACAGAGCCAACTCTGGAACTGTAATGGCAAACAGGGTGGTTCAAAGGTCAGAAAAAGTTGTTGTACTATCAATGTGATGCCAGAGCAATAGTACAACAACTTTTTTGACCTTTAAAATATCCTACAACAAGATTTTGAAAGCCTCCAAATTCTATACACAATAGGTCTTTAACCATATACTATAGCTTACTTCTGAATGCTCCATGGAATGTCCTACCTATACCATGTTCTCTTTTTTTTTGTAAAATATTTTCTATTCTTTATCCTGGTGAGCCCTTCCTGTCGGTTCTTCAGCCCCGGTCACGGCCCCCTGGGACTTCCACCTGCCATCCATTGCCCCCATCTCCCCAGTTACCCGGCAGCTTCGGGCGCGGGCCTGGCACGGACTCCCATATCGAGCAGCGGGCTAGTATCTGGTCGAGGAGTGCGGCGATGGCAGACTATCGAAGCCAGGGAGGGCTTCACTGAGACAGCGGGCTCACCCCTCCTGTTTCTTTTCCGCTTTTCTTGGAGGTGGGGGCGTGCAATGACGCCAGCGTCGCCCCATCCTCCTGTATCGGCGCCCGATAACGTGAGTTACTCCTGACCTCCGCCAGGGAGTCCTCCTTCGCATGATCGCTATCCCTGCCCTCCCCTGGAGAACAGTTGTCCATGGGACGCTCCATCCCTCTCCCTGGCCGGCCTCCGACACCCGGGTCAGTTCCAGAACCGGGTCGCTGGCGTCAGCGGAAATCAACGCTGCACGCGGGCCGGCCCCTATACCATGGGTTCTGCTTTGCCACTGGGACAAGGCTGTAGTGGAAGTAACATGAGCTGCCATGGAAAGAACAGGTTAGCGGTGGCACCCAGGAGGGACAACAAGAGGGTGATGAGGAGGAGTGTACCAACAGCTGGGGACTCTGGGATTAGAGGGGTGCAGAAGGCGGTGGGGGGTGTCAGACTCCTTCCCATTGCCAAGGCCATCAGGGATTTAGAGACGAAATGGCGGATGGCAGTGACTGGGAGTGGGGGTGCTGGTACAACTGGGTACCAATTATCAGGCAAAACAGCCTGTTGAGACAGTGAAGCGTAACAGTTGAAGGCTGCGGGACAGACTGAAGGCCGATCCGCTTTTCCCTGGCCTTTTCTGAGGTTAAGCCAGTTATTTTTTTCTAAAGTTTAATAATACAAGATTACTTTGGCTCCTGGGGGAGCCTGCTAAAGGAGGATTACATAACACCTACCTCGTCTGTGGAGGGGCATTGGGGTCCTGCTTTTTGCTCTTTGACCCCATACTATCCTTTTTAGGTTTTTTCTTCTTCGGTTTCCCTTCCTCGTTTTCCCCTTCCTCGTCTTCGTCATCCAGAGGCACCTCAATCTCTGGCTCTTTAAGTAGTCCAAAGAAAACCTGGAGCATTTTGCGGAAAGATTAAAGTCACATAAAAGCCCACCAATTCAGATGTAAATATTTCAACTCTGAGTCCCCCTCACCCCACCACAAAAAAGTCAGGATTATGTATTGGGGCGGGGGGGAGAGAACCTGTCTGCTTCCACAGATACAGATCTGCTCAAGATCAAGAGAAAGAAAAGGACTTAGGGGATCATGATATCGGTGAGCCTAAAAACAACAGCACATTTTAATTGAGCTGTGAGCAAGGCAAACAGGATGCTGGTTGCATAGGGAAGGGAATGAGCTGCAGAAGTCAGGAGGTGATCCTCTCATTGTACAGGTCAGTCGTGTGACCACACCTCGAATACTGTGCAAAGTACAGAAGTCCAAACCTCGTGAGGGACTACACCAAGGTGGAAGCAGTACAGTGCAGGGCAACCAAGATGGTGCACGGACTACAGGGTAAGACATACAAGGAGAGGCAGCATGTCTTGAACATGTACACCCCTGAGAAAAGGTAGGAAAGGGGCAACATGATCGAGACATACAAGTACCTGCATGGGGTGAACAGGGTACATGCCAAGGAACTTAACTCCTCGAGTTCAACTACAGGGAAGAGAAGGAATTCACTTAAACTCGCAGGGGGTAGATTCAAAAGGGATGCCCACAAGCACTTTTTCACAGAGTGGTGGACAAGTGGAACAAGCGCCGAAATCCTCTAGCTGTACAAGAGGGCACACCCAAATGAGCCATGCCCAAGGACAGTACAGTTACATAACAACTTACCGTAACAGTAGCTCTTCAAGAGGATCTCTTGCAGCAGGTCACATGTGTACATACACCGTTTAGAAACAGGGATGCCCTCTTTCCCAGGGGCAATAGACATCAACTGGATTTCAGTGCTGCAGGATCTCAGGTAGGAGTAGCTTTATTTTGGTCCTTCACAAAGACAGGGTTTCTTTGTGTAGGTGTCATACGTTTCTTCCTTAGGTGGTGACCGAGTTTACTTTGAATCGTACCATCCACCTGCCTGCCTGTTATCCAGAGCATGCCAGTCCTGGGGTTGCATTGCTCCATACTTTAAATGTACTCAGAATCCTGTACAAAGAGCTGCAAAAAATCCTTGCAGCGGCTGGTTACTTTTGCCCCTGAGAACAGCACGTACGCTTTGGCCCATCCCTGTTTGATCCTGCCTCTGTTAATACTGGTGTCCCTCAGGGCTCCATACTTGGACCACTATTCTTCTCCATTCGTGTTAACATGGTTCATCACTGCTTCAACAACTGCATACCCCTTACATATGCTGACGATCTTGTCTTCAACTCAACTGCTAATAATGCTACCGAGCTTAACAAAAAACTAACTGCTGACCTAAGGAGTGTTCAATTCTGGCTCCAGGTGAATAAACTGTTAATGAACACAACCAAATCCCAGGCGATGCTATTTGGCACCCCTCCTCGTCTAAAGAACACCCTGGTACCCCACTGTACATAACTAGCATGGATGGTACCCTCCCCCCCCCCGATACTGTCCTTTCATTCAAATACTTGGACATCACTTTGGACCCTTCCCTTGACTTCTCCCTCCACATGACCAATATCTGTAAAGAAGTAAATTCCAGGTTAGGGTTGGCGTACCGAGCTGGTAAAAAGCTCACCCCTTCTGCTCGAACATCAATGGACAGGAGTATCCTACTTCCAAAGCTATCCCATGGCATTCCCGTCTTCTCAAATACCTTCAATCACAATCTCCATAAATGGGATGTGGCTTACAACAGCATCTGTCGCTTTGCACTAGCTAGCACTCCGATAGTCCACCACTGTACCTTATACGCGAAGTTACGATGGCTGCCCTCAGCTGGTCAGCGTGACCTCTCCCTCGGGAATGTCATTTATGATGTCCCGAACAACCACTCCCCTTTATCCCTCTCTCCCCTCCTTTTTTTTTTTTTTCTATTTTTCTTTTTATTGTAGCTTTACATAAACATGTAGTGATACACTCCATACATCAGACAATTCAGATCTAATACAACAATTCAAATCAGTCTAAGCTAGTATAACGCAGTCTAAATGCTTGTTTACGGATTTGGGGGGGTATTACCACATAACTTATTAAATCGATAAGCAGGTGTCTCAATAGCTACACTTCCACATGAGATGGGTACAATCCCAACATTAAAATTAAAATGCTTTCAAAAATAATTCAACTACTCAGGTTGATTAAGCCCCAATCCCGAACATGGTGAAACAAAAAACTTTAGTGATCTCATCATTTCAGCTCTGCATTCAATAAAGTTAAACTCTTCAGCAAAGAAAACACACTTCTAGTAATGGTAGAAATAAAATAAGTTATTTTAAGCCTATAAGGTTTAACAACATAATTAGAGGCTTAATGTAGCCCCCCATATGGAAAAAAAAAAACTAAGTAGTGTCCATGGCCTAATGAATAAATGTCCAGATTCCACCTCGATTTATTCTATCAGTTTTTAATTTCAGTCTTTAATCAACAGAAAAGCCCCTCCTATAGCCAGACAAAATTTTTAATTAGGACATTTATCTGTTAAGTTCAAGCAGCTTACTACGAGCATTTCAGGTATCTTCCTCCTCCGATTCCTGGTCTGACTCCATTCTGGCATCACTCTTCGAGACATCAAACTCCTTTTGAATCTGCTGGACTCTCCTGCCTGCTTCTTCTGGATCCGTGAATTGAAAAGTCTGTCCTCCATAATAAATCCGCAATCTGGCAGGCATCATTAGAATATGGGAGACCCCAAGACTTCTCAGCGAGGCCCGAACCCCATCGAATTTCTTCCTACGAGCCCTAGTTGCATAAGAGAGGTCCGGAAAGCAGTGTAGGGTAGAGCCCTCATAATTCAGATTTTCCGTGTTTCGAGCCGCTTGCAATATCTGTTCTTTGATGGCGGCATTAAGTGTGACCAGCAGCACTGTGCGAGGTAGATCCTTCTGTGCCCCAGCAGATCGTGGCGAGATACGGTAGGCTCTTACAAATTGCTCCCCAATAGATCGATGCAGCTGTAGGGCCTTAGGTAACCAAGATTTCAGAAAAGTTACTAAGGTCGGGAGATTCTGAGCCCTCCGGTAGTCCGATGAGTCGCACATTTGAAGCTCTGCTTGCGTTTTTCAGGGCCTCAAGGCGGTATCTTAGTTGCCCATTTTCCTGGGTGAGCTTCGCTGCAGTCGCCAGTGCTTTAACTGCCTGATTTTCAGCTGATGAGGCAGTTCTAGTAGCAGCCTCAATCTTACAGTCCTGCTCACCCAAGCGCTGCAAGACCGATTCAATTTTGCCATCAATGGCTTGCATCTCGCCTGAAGTGCCCTCCATGGTGGTTCACTCGAGGTGATGGTAGTTGGAACCAGCGTGGCCTGTTGCTCCGTTGAAGGCTGCGTTTTCATTCCGCCCGTACCACTTCTATTCGTTCGTCCCATGTCCGAATTTGGTACCAAACTGCTCCGCTCGGCTTCAGGATTTCAATATTTACAATTTTAAAACAGTATTTCCCCGTGGAAGGCAGTAATATCGAGGTTTCTTAGTCACAAATGCAGAGCTGATGTAGATCACGTCTTCTCGATAGAAGTGCTCAACAGCGCCCCCCCTCTCCTCCCTCTTAGTGCCTTACAGAACTGCATACCTTCTCAGGTCTACAGACCTGAACTTGCTCGCCAGCCCTAGGGTTAAAACGAAATTTGGAACAACAGGCTTTGCTACATCTGTCCCAGAATTATGGAACAAGGTCCCCCCTAAACATCAGGCAAAGTACTACTGTTGGCATCTTTTGGAAACAGTTCCAAACTTACCCCCTACCATTATATGCTTGTTCCTGTACTTAGACATAATAATAATAAAATGTATTTATATAAGCGCCTTAATATTATGTACTTGCATAGTACGATATAATGTTTCGAATGAGCTCTTGCATATTGTCATCCATCCCCGTCCTGACCTGCCTTCTTGGTTACTGTATGTGTGTAAATTCTCAGTTGTTACTGTTAGCTTGGATTGCATTGTAATTGTTATGTCTGTACTTCTCCTGGATCATGCCTGAAAATAGGCAACTGTTTGTCTAGTGCACCTCACCCGGTAAACAAAAAATAAATACTGATGTTTTGAACAAGGTCAAATTGTTAGAGATACTGGTACTGTACATATAAAGAGAGTCTGCAAGAGTACAGTGATTTTTTTTTAATGTTTTACTGTGTTACTTTTTTATTGTAGTGGATCAGTTCATTACAGGAAATGCTGAAAATTAATTGAAACCGCACCTTCCCCTGCTGCCTCTGCTCACTCCCAACTCCCTGTCTGCCTGACACTTTACCCTATAACACAACGAAAGTGTGTTCAAGTGCATTATGTAGTGTTTTTTTTTTTTTTTTTTTTTTTTAAAATCAGACCTTAGTTTAACACTTTACCAACTTAATGGACGAGATGGGATGAGAGAGAGAATCTTTCACCTGTCTAACCGCGCCTCCTCCAGCCCGCTTCCACTCCACTCCGGACTACATGACACTTACTTGGCCATTTACCATTTATGAAACTTTTATAAAGTCTCTAAGGCCCTGTCCACACTATGCCTCTGTAACGTTACAGAGTGCCCAAACCGTTACCGCAACAGTTTGCATTTACACCTGTAACATTACAGAAGGTGTTTTTGTAACCGTTGTTGAAACCACATATGAGGTGATTTCAACAACGGTTATGAAACCGGTCCCACCTCGGTAATGTTAATGGCGGTAGTGTGTACGGGCAGTAACGGTCCCCTGCAGCGCCCGCAGCACGAGCTGAATTGTGGGATTGGGCGCCGCGGTAACAGTCGCCCGGTTCCCAAGCTGTGGACTGGCGGTACCGGTCTCGTACCAGTCACTGCTGCAGTGTGGACACACTGTACCACCGCTCCCTGGCTGTAACGGTTTCTGTCCGTTACGGGGTCTGAGCGGTGTAGTGTGGATGGGGCCTTAATGACATCTCAATTTTTATTCTTTATTTCTAAAAATTTTTTTTTTCATTTCATGCTTTTACCTGTGTGAATCACCATGGTGAAAGCAAGCGAGCGAGGATACACGAGAGAAAGAGTGGTTACTGGTTACCACTACTGCTAATTTAGATCTCTGTCCTGTTGCTGTGGCTATGATGAAAGTAGAAGTGCCTGCATTCAGGAGACTGATTCAGCTGCAAGCTTCCAAAGTCTCTCTAAATCTGTTCTAAGCCTGTTTAGGACAGTGAGCCTTTCAGTAGTGAACTAATGTGGCGCAGTTTATATCGGGAGCCTGGGAGGGTGTTCGTAATAGCTGGGAATTCGCTATAATGAAGGAACACTGTATTAGGCTTAGCAGTAGGACCATGTGCCAGTGTTGTAAATCACTAGTTCGCTGCCTGGATAACGGGGTATAGCGGACCTCATCAAGCCTGTCCAGCTGAAGGGAAAGTTTGCTGCCCAAATTATTTTATCTCTCGGAGGTCCAAGCATAATGTGAAAGTGCTGTGTCAGGGTTGTGCTGGAATTCTAATATATGGAAAGGGCTTCAGTTTTAGTTGTGTCTAATTTACAGGTGGAGATTTTACTGAACTTATCTAAATTTGGAATACTGCTGGAAGGTTCGTCTCCGAGTTGGACACACAGAGGAAGACAGCAACAGCCTAAACAGCCACCCAGTGTTCACCCCCCAACCTGGATACTTGAGATCTCGGTGCTTTCTCCGATTGCTTGCACCAGAAGTTCTATGTAAATCGCAAACAGGAGGGGGGGGGGACATCCAGCAGCCATGTCAGATACCATGGCCTAATTTAAATTACCCATTCACATTTACAAATGTCTGCAGGGATTGTATATTCTGTGAAGTCCAGTGAGAATCCCCTTTTGCACGTGGTCGTGAATAGACAGGGCCACAACACCCTATCAAATGTTTTTTCAGCATCTAACGCTTACTAGGCATGAGGTGAGAGCTACACGGCGGATGTGGTGCAACAGATGCAGGGTGTGCTTTGTGTTATCTTCCATCTGTTGAGCCCTGACAAAACCAATTTGGTTCGGTCCTGGGGCCACTCCTGTTCAATTCCTATGTCTCAGACATAGGGAGAGGTGTTAGGAGTAGGCAGAGTCTCTCTGCAGACGACTCAAAACTGGGAGCACTGGCAGACGGGGAGGAGGGGAGAGAGGCCCTCCAGGGGGATCTGGATACCCTGGGGGACATGGTCGAGGAAGGGAAGTAGGGATTGAAGCTCTATGCAGGGAAATGTAGGGTTCTGCATCTGGGGGTCATAAACCCGGGCCATGTATACACCCGGGGGGGGGGTCACACTGCAAGCCACATCAGGCGAGAGGGACCTGGGGGTAGTGGTAGATAGCAAAATGAACAACACTGAGAATTGTCGAAGAGCCACAGAAAAAGCAAACAGGATACTGGGCTGCATAACCAGGGGAATTACCTCCAGAAAGAGGGAGGTGATCCTCCCTCTGTATAATGCCCTGGCTATGCCAAATCCTGAGTACTGTGTGCAGTTCTGGAGACCCCACCTTAAGAAAGACATAGCGCTGCTGGAGAGGGTCCAGAGGAGGGCAACCAGGATGATTCAGGGCATGGAGGGTAGGCCCTACGAGGAGAGACTGGAAGAACTCAAACTGTACACACTGGATGAGAGAGGAGGGGGAGGGGAGACATTATAGAGGTCTTCAAGTTTGCAAAGGGGATAAATAAGGGCAGAGCCAAGGAGGTATTCAGGCTTAAGAAAGGGGGACCTACCAGGGGACACGAGTGGAAGCTGGAGGGGGGTGCGCAGGAGACACTACTTCACTGAGAGGGTGGCGAAACCATGGAACACACTGCCCAGGAGTCTGGTGGAAGTGAACACAGTGGAAGGATTCAAGAAGGGTTGGAACAGGTACAGGGTGACACTGAAGCTGGGGAAGACACCTCTGGGTTTGGGGGGGGCGCGGAGGAGCGAGCTCCCAGTAGGGGGCCGGCTTCCGAGCAGACATGATAGACCATGAGGCCTATTCTGCTGGCCTTTACTGTGTTACTGTGATACTATGATGGATCAGGGAAGGAAGCAGGGAGGGGGTCCAGCCTCTGATTCCCCGATGAAGCCTCACTGACAGGAGGCGAAACATGAGGCAATTTTTGTAACTGCTTCAGTGCTACCTAGCTTGTCTTTCTGCTGTAAATGCACTTTTTTTATGCCATTTGTTAGTTGCACAAAACAATAAACACTGCAAGAAGGAAGACAGTGTTCTGGTGCTTGTTTTTACTGCTTTAGTTACTTCGAATTCCTGTGTCCACAGCTTGTGGTTGAAATGGGTCCAACCTCTGAGCTATCACTGTCAATAAGTATTTATAACTTGCATTTAATACAGATAAACATTTGTATGCAATGCAGTATTGGGGATCCTTCTCCGGTTTAGGGATCACTGAAATAGTGGCATATTGTCAGGTAGATCTCACCCCCATTCCGAACTCCATTACAGCCCTTCAGTAAAGGTAGCAGGCGGAGTTCTTTTGGTTCTTAGAGAGTTCAGGGATATAGCAGTCAGGCCTGGGAGCTTTCTGGATTTTTGCCTTGCGCACCACTGCGTTCAATTCTGCTAACTGGATAGGGTTCGTGAGTGACAGCTTATATCTGCTTAGGCATGGTCAAAGGCATCAGGAAGGCATTTGTCGCTTCCTCCGTATGTGAGCAGAATAAAGGGCGCGGAAGGCATCCTGTATCTGCAGAATTTCCCTAAAAAGCTGACCTGAAGTGGGAATTTTTAAGGCCAGCCACCACTGCCTTGGTCTTCCGTCTCCTCACTAGATGGGCCAGGAGCCTAGTTACCCTTGGGTCCACTTCGTAACATCTGTGCCGTAGACAGGTCAACGTTAACTCTGTCTGGTGGAGGTATATGCTGTCAATCTCCTTTGGTACTCTGTTCAGTTGGCTTTGTATGGATCTAGCTCCTTATCTGGGGGCTTCCTGCAGGAAATTACATGTCTCCTGCAGGTCCTTGAGGCACTGTTGTCACTCCCATGTTTTCCTGGTCATATATTAAATTATGTGACCTTGGAGAATGGTTCTGAATGTGTCGCACGAGGTTGCTGCCATGTCAGCCTCCCCCCGGTTTAGGTCCTGGATTTTTGGGATCTAGCTTTTTTTTTTTCCTCTCTTCTCTCCATATAGATTTACAATCACTCGGTGTGCTCTTCAGCTCCCGTCTCCCCCTCCCCACAGCTGGCACCCACCTCCACCGGACTAACCAGAGTGCTCATTCCCCCATGGTTTTGCCCCCTGTGGCAGGGTGGAGAGGGAGGGCCATCCTCTGCCCTGCAGTCTTCAAGTCTGATGGGGCTCCAGGTGTCCACGTGATGGTCTAGGTCCAGGGAGAGGTGCAGGGCTTCATCCTGCCATGGGATCCCTTTTTCGCCCATTCCCCTGCCATGGCTACATGCTGGAAAGGTGCATGTGGAGCCACACAGATCCGCAGCCCCATCCTTTGAGCTGCTTGTTGCCTGCACTGCCACTGGGCTTCCATCCAGTGGCAGTCGGAGGCCGATACAGCTGCCATCACATCCCCGGGAAAGGAAAGCTGTCCTAACGATGCTCAATCCACTCCCACCCCCTGACTACCGGCAACCAGTGCTCATTCCCAAACAGGGGTCACCGGCACGGCAGCAAGTAAGGCACTGGACACCTCAGCCCTCCACGCTACTGAGCCAGCCAAGATTTTCAAGATCTTATCCGCCAGCAAGTCTGAATTTCACCAATGTCCGGTGCAAAAAAAATTCAGCCTCCACTGTGCCCTTGGTCTATTCTGCACAAGGCACCAGTGTGTTTGTAAGGGGGCATTGTCAGATATCTATATACTCCCTAGCTCATAGCCCGCCGCATAATGTAAATATTCCTGCTATATACAGCTAGACTATAACACTGTACAGGCTGTGCACTGCGGAGTACTGTGTATAGTTTCTGGTCCTTGGGTGCAGTTCTCACCATGTATCTGCCCACTTCAGGTCCTGGATAGTTGTGGCACTGCATTTATGTGCAGCTGGTTGCTTATGTGGGTGACTGCTGGACATGTCCCAAGTGCCGGACTGCAGCATATTAAAGTCTCCTGCCAGTAACAGAACTCCAGAGGAGTTTGTTAGCATGAGGTCTCGGAGCTGTCCGATTTCTGGGGCTTTAGATCCTTGGGGAATGTAATGCGATGCATAAGTGACCTCAACTTGGTATAAGAAGCCTTCGACCATCATTAGTCTCCCCTTCTTATCTCTGATGACCTTGTGTTCCTAGAAAGGGGTGCTATGAGGACTTAATATGGCCATATCTTTACATTTCCCTCTAGGGAGCTCAGAACTATATAGCTTACCGTAGCCAAATTTCTGCAGCTTTAGGTGTTCTTGCCCAACAAGGTGCGTTCCCTGCAGGTATACCAAAGCAGGACATGCCTTCAGAGTGTCAGACATTACCGTGGCCCTCATCACGGGGCCATTTAACCCACCTGACATTTAATGAGTACTGAAGAACGCCACTACGCATCTTAGGTGCGATTCAGTCTACCCTCTATGTTTCAGCTCTCGCCCCACTGAGCTTCTGCAGTACACCACTGTAGATGCGATATAACAGAATTCGGTGCACATTCTTAACATGCGTGAAACAATAATGAATGTCAAGAAGAGAAGTGCTAACCAGGAGTGGGATGGAGGTGCCAACCGGGCGTTCTTGCATCGATACTTGGCAGCGGTGGGCCTCATGGGTAGCAGCACTAAGCTGGCTCCGTGCTTGCAGCGGGCGCCTGCAGCTGGCGATGTCTCTCCCATATAAGCCCCAACAGTGTCACACTATATGGGACAGAGGTTACAAGAATGACGTCAGGGTGACAGATGGGCCAGGTCCCTACAGATTTAATGCGTTCTACAAACGGCTCTAGGCCAGGAGCCATCTTTGAATCCCTTTACATAGTGTTTGAGGCATTAGGGACTGGACATGTTGGGCAGGCCTGACTGGGAAAGAGCAGGTGTGCCCTTCTCACTATCAGCATTCCTGCAGAGTAATAAGGGCTTTTTCAGATCCCTGTATGGGTCTAGTTTAAAACGGCAAACAAAAACTGCCTTCTCTGACATCCACTAACAGACTAAACTTGAAGGGTCCAATAATGAGTAAGTAACATTTCAAAGTCCGAAGAAGTTCTGGCGTGACAGGTTCATTGTGGTCTTTGAGTGACAATATAAAAAGTTTGCCTGTTCTCCCAGTCTATGGTGCAGTATTATTTTGCTTAAAGCCGAACTCCTCCTGATGAAAGAACCTAGTTTTTAAAGGGGGATATGAGTCGCACAGACATTCCTGGAAAATGGTGCCCCCTCACCCCGGTTCTACTGTGCTAATAACATCGCCCAAACCCCACTCAACTCGTCTGTTGTGTCAAGAACCCCCTCACATGCAAAGTCCCCTCCCCAAAACCCACCCACTCCCCAAGTCACGCCAGGAGCACCCACTGTCCATTATCACAGCGGGTAGACATGAGCCATCCTCTCCACCCCAGAAACCAGAGTGTGGGTGAGTGCTCCCCATGCCATCTTTGTAGGATTATCCACTGCATATTTATTTGAGGTTTGGCGGGCTGTGCAGACACCAAAGTTGGCCTTCGTCCTCAGACAGTGTTTGGAGGGGCCTAATTTCGCCACAGCGCAGGGGAAGTAGATAGAGCTCTACTACCGACGCTGCATCAAGAACGGGAAGCTGTCACACAGCCAAGCACGACCAAGAGGAAGGCGCGGAACAGGACAGAGGCCCAGGTGAAGCGCCTGAGACGGGCCCAACTAGTGGCACTGCAGGCCAGCAGAAGGAAAGGGAGCCAAAGCAGTCACACATCTTATTGTCGGGGGGGGGGGGCTGGATTCAGGGCATCATAATTCTAGGATTCATTGCAGTTTTAAAGGGTGGATCAGGTGGGTGCAGTAGCTTGTCAAACTGCAGGTTGGGATCCTCTCAGGTGTTTGACCTGTTGCAGCGTGGCTGCTGCCTGTTGCCTTTTAGCCTCTGCTATTTTCCTGCAATGGAGGTGGGTGCAGTGGATGGTCTCTCGGGCGCTTTATCAAAGGGGCTGTTCCTAGAGTCTAACTCGGCTCTTGCTTGCTCTACAATTATGAAAATTTTCTTGTCTGTCCCCAAAATGAATCACGATTTTAGCTGGGTATGGAGTGTAAAATTTCAGGCCCTGTGCCCAGACAGCTTTCATTACTGGAACATAAGCTATCCTTTTCGCTTGGGGGGGTTGCGGGGTTGAGGAGCAGTCCTTATCCAATTAGATTTTTTTTTTTTGTTTTGTTTTGTTTTAATAATGCACAATCTTATTCTGCCATACCCTTGAAAGTATTTTTTGCTTCTCACTGAACCTCAAAAGAAAAATTCAGGATATTATGGTGTGAGGGAGTGCATATGCAGTGAGGGTGTGCATCTCAAATGGTTTGTCACAGACCAAGGGCCCTGTGTGCACAGGAACTGCTGGAGAAACAGAATTATGGCTACACCTTTTCCACCCTCTGGAAAGCCATACAATCAGACGTTGTTCCTCTGGTTCCTTCTCCCTGCGTCTTCCATTTGCCTTCTGATTTCTGTATGGCAAAGTGCCGCTGTAGCAGGGCCGTCCCAGTATGTCAACCCTATGGTAGATCAGGGAGAGTTGTGCCTCATGGACATCTGCCCACTTTTCCAGTTTAGTGATGTCCATGTTAAGGGCTGTAGCGGTGCTCTGAACCTCGTATCGGAAGTTGCGAAGCTCTACAATCCGTTAGTACAATTTTTTTATCCATTCGTTCCATTGGTGGTGGTTGTTTTTTTTGTCCTCTGGAACCTTTGCACCATCCAGACTGAGGTCAGGAGTATTCGCTGTCTGAACCTCCCACTTCGTATTAGCCACCATCCTCTGCCTCAGATCCCGATCTGCCTAGACCAGCCTCGCCCTTGTTGAACATGTAATCCCCTCCGATGTTTTGAGTCAAAATGGAGCCCATTAAATTGTCAGTTGGAGGGGTTTAGTCATCGGTGGGAGCCCTGCTGTTCCCTCAAGCTGCCATCTTGAGGATGACGTCAGCAAAAATCAGGCTAAAATGTCTAAATGCAGACCTGACTGAACAGACACCCTACAAGAGGCATGTGGTCCCCATTCAGGCACTGTAGGCACTGAATGAGTGTTAGCTAGCAGGTTAGTCAATTTGAAAGTGGCAGCTGAACATGCACTAGCTTAAAATCGAAGGGTGCCCCTACTGCCCAGTAGCCCCAACCTGCCCCAGAGTTGCCCAAGCCAAAAAATATGAAACACTTAGTACAAAAAAAAACAACAAAAAAAAAAAGCTACTCTTTCAGCGAGCTTTGCTCTATGCATGTTACCCCCCTTTTTTTTTTTTTATTTAAGTTGTTTAACCAGGAGTAGCACACTAAGCTTAAAGCTTTTTTACAGGAGCAACCTAGGAGCACAGGGAAGTTATGTGACTTGCTCAGGATCACACAGTATGCAAGTGGAAGCTGTGGGATTCAAACCCAGGTCTGGTCTGGTCAATGTTACAGCTGAAACGAAGCAACTGCTATATCCAGAATATTGATGTGCCCAGTGTTCTATGCTGGTCACAGCTTTGGGCTGTACCACTACCCCAGTGGGGGAGTACATTACCTATATGTATTAATTCCCCATTGACAATGTGGAGTGATACGAAAACTCAGCCGGTAACAGCTCATTTCCAGGGATTCCTGGGAGATGGAGTGAGGAAGAAAATACAATAGGTAAAAAAAATAAAAAGTACATTAACAGACTACAGCATTAAATGACGAGCAATGAAGTGCATCAACATAATATCATGGTACAATGCATTGCGTATATGGTTCTCTTAAATGATTCCCAAAAACTAGCATCTGAAATTGATAATACTAGTGGTGTGAAATCGTACAGTTGGCAACAAATTACACAGCATTAGAACTACACAGTTTAATGACATCCTCTTAACTACCTTAACTTTGTTGGCCTCCCTCTTTGCTTCTCCAGCCAAGCTCCCACACATGGCATCAATCTGCTGCTTGCTACGAGGCATCCCATCAAAGATGTCGATGTACAGATGTTCTTGAACAATGTTCCAGATCTGGTTGTTCTGTCTTTCCTGGAGGTGCCTCTTTAAGAGCTGGTAAGAGTCGCGGGAGAGCCGCAGCACAAACTTGCTTGTTCGGAAATCCAGCAAAGTTTCGTTCCCCTGCATGTGTTCTTTTTTAGAGAGGCTTGCCAGCACCCGAAGGTCATCTTCATAGTAACATTCCTGATCTCCGTGAAACCTATTAGCAGTTAAAAAACAAGAAAGTGACAATTAAATCCTTGATAAGGACAGAAAAAAAATATATAATAATACATTTTTGGTTTGGCATCTTTTACTAGCTTGTTCGGAACCAACTTTATGTTTAACAATAAAGATAAAACGTGCAGTAATAGGAGATCACCAAACAAAACTTGTTTTAAATTCTTTATTTAATATCTCAGAGAAAGGCACATAACACAAAATTACACCCAATTGGTTGGGTGATATGGAGCCATGGAATAGACTGCTGGAATGGGTGGTGGGGGTAGATACAGTGGACAAATTCAAAAGAGCTTGGGATACATACACGTGCCTAACCAACAGGGGGCAGGTGGGTAATGGAGGGAGGTGGTCTTCCGGGGGGGGATGTCGGACAGACTGGATGGGCCGTGTGGTCCTTTTCCGCCGACATATTTCTATGATTCTACATCAAAATTCATAATACAATGCCGCCCGGTGGTTAAGGCTGAGGCGCTTGACACTCCACTACAAGACGTCAAGCACCCGTGTTCGAGCGAAAGCACGGCTACCAGGGGTTGGTGTGAGGAGAAGGACTTGAGCGTCCCATGGACTGCTCTCCTTCTGGGGTCACTAGATGTTGGTGCACACTGGCTCCTGGCAGGCGGGGAGCAGTGCACCGAATCGAAAAGGTGGAGTTGGGGCAGAGCGCCTGGAGGCGCGCATCGCCTCTCTCCCAGGCGTCACTCGCGCCCACCTCAAAGGGAAGGAAAATGGAAAAAGGTGCTGGCCATGATGAATGATACTGTCCCGCGCAGGCGCCGCCCTTGGGAAGACACCTACCTGGTCAGATCCATGCCCAATGGGTTGAGTCACTCCCCACCATCCTGCCATGAAGGGTAAGTCATGGAGACTCAAGGAAGGGGGGCTGATCCTCAGGAGACGGCGCTGGGGGGGGGGGGAGACTAGAGGATAGGGGTAGCAAGCCGGCCAGCACCACGGAAGAAATACCATAGCGCAAAAAAAATCACAATACAAAGGAGTATTTCAAACAGAAACTCCCAGGATTTAAATTCCAGTCATAAGGCTGGCTAGCACAATAGCTCTAAAAACAAAGATACCAGGTCAATCTTTTATATGCAACCTAAAGTCCAAGGTCTAGGCGTCCCAGTACCAGGACACCCACATCTCCACATAGCCCCACAGCCATCCCATAACCACCCAACCCCAGTACCTTCATGGAATAAAAGATCAGTCTTCCTCAGAGGTATACAACACCCAAGACCTCCACTTTAATTCAAACTGTTTCTGTTCCCGTACAATGGGCTATCCGCCGTTCCAGCGAATACAGTTCATTAATAATCTTGTGCCACATGGCAATGGTAGGGGACTGTGGCTGCTGCCACATGAGAGTGATCGCCTTTTTAGCTGCTAACAAATACATGTGTATCACGGATCTGGAAGAAGTCTAACATCTCAAGGGGGGATAGACAAAAGGACCATTTCTGGAGTCAAGACTGCATCTGTCCTCAACAGTCTGTGAATTTGTTCTCCAGCTTGCCGCCCAACGAAGGCAATAGCTGGGCACGTCCCAAAAATATGTGCGTGGTCAGCTAGGGTGTTCCCATAGTATCGCCAGCAGTGTCCAAACTGAGCTGGGAGAGATTCAGCAAGTGGAGACGGAATGTTAAAACACCTGTTCTTACATTCCCATGTGAACTCACGCCAATATTGGGCAGAGGAGACTTTTATAAAGAGGGTCATGTATTTCACCCAAACCTCGTAGGAGATATCAGGGGATAGTTCTGTATTCCAAGCACCTAATACAGAATGTGTGGAATCACTCAAATATGCTTGTAAGCCCTTCTATAAATGCCCAATCAAGTGATGCCACTAGTCTCCTTTTATAGAATCCAACTAAGCAACATTACCCAACAGGGTGGGCGATACTGGGCAATATTGAACTGCCCAGGAGCGTAATGAGGCCCGGCAATGCAGTGGGGGGAAAAGTGTGACGCCAAACATCCTATATTCCCAAGTCAGATGACTGTACACATAAATATTTTTGTGAGGTTGTTTTTCGATGTTTTGTAGGATTAGAAGTGTTGAGGGCACAAGACGGAGTAATATTAAAATTACCTTCTAGGATAAGAAGCCCTCACTGCATATCCAATAGTCTGTTAAAAAATACCTGAAACTCTGCTGGGGAAGCTTGTGGAGGAAAATAAACATTAGCCAGTGTCACCTCTGCCCCATGAAGCGATCTGGTAAGGATCACTATAAACAACTAGACAGGTCCATATATTCCTTCTGAAGAAAGAACGCAGTGGTAATAGAAATCATGATGGCAACCCCTACCCCACCCCCCATTTACCCTTCTCGTATGAGGAGGCATGAACTGTATACCTGCCTCCAGGTGGCAACTTCTGATGCTCTCCCGGAGTCAAGCAGGTCTCCTGTAAAGATAGGATGTCCATCTCATTTCCTTAAGTACTGGAGCAGCTTGGACCTCTTAATCAGGCTATTTAAACCGTAACTATTGAAGGATAAAACCTTAACTGGTGATACTGCCATTGTGTACATCAAAAATAAGATCATCCTGGAGTACTATAATAAATTCTGGTATCAATTCCCACACCACTGTGATAAGAAGCATCCTGACAGATGTCTAGCCCAAAAGGCACATAGCCGCAGAACGTCCGCAACGAGCTACACCCCCACATTTAATACTTTTGCTTCAAGTTGTCAAATTCAAACTACCAACAGACTTTTATTTTTAATCCCCAAACCTTGCATCTCTGAGTATTTAGATGTTACCAAAAAAGTTAAAATAGATTAAAAAAAAAAAAAATTCCGTCATCGCTAAACCTTATAGAAAAAGCCAACTGGGCTAGTGAAAATTGAGACGGAGAGGTCAAGGGCCTCAGCTGAACCCTGTACAATCTATTAAGATGATAAACAAAAACTATTCAGGACAAATACCCGCAAGCCAGGTGCATTCAACCACCCAAGACGTACATACATCTGATCACAACTGCACGCCATGTAGTGGATTACCCATTTTATAAAATGGCTAGAAATGGGGGCGCAAAAAGCAGTCGTCTGGCAGAAATTCGTTTTATTTCGGTGATCAGGTTGATCCTGCCATTCTTACACTGTTTTATGACTAATTGCTTTCACTTTCCTGTTTCAGTGTAGTGTGGCCAAGTGGTGTTTATCGCGCTAAAGAATATGTTGCCAAAGGTTTAGAATGAAGACGGTTTTGTTCAATAAAGAATGCAAGCTGGGCGACTTAAGGCGAGTTTAGTGAGTTTTATGTAAAAGAAGCTGCCAAGTGTACAGCGAGGAGAGCGAGCCAGTTGACGGCTTTCTAAGTGTAGATGCAAGCCTGAGAAAGTACTTGTTCAGGCTTGCCTCTACACTTCTGAAGTAGCCAACTCACTCGCTCTCCTCTTTGCAGCTTATTTTCCACTAAGCTCACCTTAACACACACACAGCATACATTCTTTTGAAAACGTTACTCATTCTAAACCTTTGGCAGCATATTCTGTAGTGCGATGAACACTGCTCAGTCAGCTACACTGAAAGAGGAACGTGATTACACGTAAAACAGTGTAAAAATTACAGAATCAACCTTTTTATTTTATTATCAGTTTTTAAATTATGAAAATGATGGCAGGATGAACCCGATAACTGTTTGCAGTGTGGGACAGTTACACAGATTTACTTATGGCTGTTGCAGCCTGTGTGTGCCAGGTATTGTTTATTGAGAGAGAATCGGAATTACAATCCTTTGAGTCATGGACTCTTTTGCAAAGGCTCCACATCAGGTACGAAGTGATCTCGCTGCTAGTGAGAAGGTTCTGAGGGATGGAAAGTACTGCAGTCATACTGGGAGGCGTGCGGACATTGTGGGATAATGCACAGTTATGCAGTGCGTTTTATCCAATCAGGGAACCCAATTTTCAGTGTTTTTTCCCTACCCATTTTATAAGTCAGGATACGTAGTGACCAATATTCATATATACAAACTTGCGCACACAAGTATACACACAATTAAAAATTGGACAATATCACATTAATAAATGCAGAAGCATTACTTCTCAAAGAAAGTCTTGGCTTCACTTTCATGTTGATTGTAGACCAGTTCCAAGTACATGTGGACAAAGAGAGGGTAGAAGAGCTGGGAAAGCTCAGCCCGATGGCAGTCCAGTGCTGACTCAATAAACTGCTTCAGTCCGCTGTAGTACTCCCCGTACATAAAGGGTTCCCCTTGCTGATTGTAGGCCGATAACACAACACTTACGTCAGGCTGGTCATCTCCAGGGGCTGCTGTCGTAGCTGCAAGAAAACAAATGTCTTAAGTGTATGTCGGGGCATGGTTACTGCTAATCCCGTTCAGAATTCTTGGCTTCAATGTGCATGAAATGTGCTATATAAATGCTGATTCTTCTTTTTCTGTAAAGTGAAAGAGACCACTAATAGAACAAGCCAAACCCCTAAAAGCATTAAGTGCAACAGCTATGGACATGATGGTTCAACACTGTACTTGAGATACCTATCCTGCAATTCAGTATATTCTTTCATAAACTTGATGTTTCAATGATTACAATTAAACAAAGAACACTTTTTTTTTTTTTTAAGTTTTCAGTTTTCCTTTCCATGGTTTAAAACACATTTTTCTAGTTCAGCGAGGAAGTTTGAATAAAAAGCATCTGCCTGTCCGACTGACTCCACAGTGCATTTGTTTAGGATATGCAGAGATGAGATTGCGCAGCTGGTTCAGGGACCCATGCAATCCCGAGGCGACTGCCCTCCACAGGTACTTGTCAACAACCAAAAAGGGAGGGAAGGGCCCATTTGAGAGGAGGAAAGGTGGCAACAGGCAAAGCTACACATTTTTTTAAATTTTGCAGCAATACAAAGTGCAAATGCAGGGTGCAGCACCCTGACCAAGCTCTTCTCGAGTGAAGAGCTGGGGCATTTGGTCCATCTGGAGTTTATAGTAGTAGTGGACTTTCATGCCAGTACTGATGTTGAAAATGCACTTTTTCCTTTTGCACCCTGCATTTGCACTTTGGATTGCTGCAAAATAAAAAAACTGAGACACTACTGCCTCGAATCGTCCACTCGAGTGCATCCTTTGTTTAAAGCATCAGTGCTCATCATGACCGAGTGAGATATCACAAACCGCAATTGTTAGGTCAGTTGGGGACAGTCAGATGTTTTTTTTTTTTTTTTTTTTAAATACCCACCGTAATATGTGTATTATCTGAAATATTTTCTAGGCCAGCAACAGGAGCAAGTACATTTTGTTGACAACAAAAACAGTTTCCACTGCTCCGCTCACTTTTGACGATGGGAGAAAAAGAACTGAAGTGGATGAATCCTGTCCACGCAATTTTTTCATTTTATTCCAGAGTGCCCCTTATTTTCTGATTCGTATAATAGCCTTCCTTCTCTATTTTGAGTGTGCTTTATGACTTTTTTTTCACATTTGAAATAATAAAAGGGACACACCTTTTAATCTGGCTCAGACTAGGCCATCAGTATTCGTAGCTGTTTTGTACACCTAGTATCCCACAAGGTAGGGAGCACAGCCTGCTGCATGCTAGTTTATTTAACCGATGTGAAACAATGGGTGTTCTAACATAGAGAATAGTGACGAAAACCAGGTCCGAGCCATATTAAAAGCAGCGCTGCTTTTACTATTTAAAATGTGGAAAAAAGCACTTAAGGAGACACAAATGAATGGTATCATACAAATCAGGAGATAATAGGGCAATCTGAAATAGAATAAATATGGGTATCTGATGGGTGGCCATCATGTTATCATTTTCATCTTCATGAGTTGTCAGTCACCTCCTGACCCATGAGAGGTCGCTGACCACGAATCAAGATAAAAAAGGATATCTGAAAGGCACCTATGTCCAGTTCATACAGTCTACTTTAGCACTGCTGTAGAACGCACTTGCTGCCGTGTGTTTCAGCCGAGCGTGGGCGTAACAGTACAGGCATAGAGTGATGTACCCCACTAATGAGATAAAGATGATGACACAGCCCAACAGCAAGATACAGAAATTAGCTAGCTAGCATTCCGTGCCTTTGACAGCACTTTTCATCTCAGTGAAAAAAATGCTACTGTATATCGCATAAAAACGATGTCAAACCCATCATGCACTGCTGCTTTAAATATTCCCCAGAATAAATGTTGGGCAAGTGTGGTATACAGGGAAACAAATCTATTGATGGGGCTAATCAGACCAGAAGGGTGAGTGGCTTTATAATACTGTTAGCCTACCCTTGATGGAATTATATCCTTACATACCAATGACGTGGAACCTTTGTAAAAGAGCCTTGGCTCAAAGGTATTTGTAATCCTAGAACAAATTAAAAAAAAAAAAAAAAATACCAAACTTACCCAGCTTTTATTTTCACAATATATTTGGATGGTTACTTTAAATTTGAATCGGAATTGCATATACAGGGAAATAATTATAAACCACCTCTATTGGGGGAATCCCATCCATGAAATATCTCT
The DNA here is from genome assembly GCA_016271365.2 of Neoceratodus forsteri. NCBI lineage: Eukaryota > Metazoa > Chordata > Ceratodontiformes > Ceratodontidae > Neoceratodus > Neoceratodus forsteri. The sequence continues at coordinate 20,449,899 of CM028135.1, read as the reverse complement.
CTCTCCCTCTCTATGTGTATGTGTATATATTTATAAAGCAGGTGATAAACAGAGAGCATCGCCTGACCGTCCGGTTATCAGAGCACACCTGGGCAGTTCAGATAAATGAGTGTTTAATTATACTTCACAAATCAACTTAGTGCCTATTTTATTTATTTATTTATTTATAGAATTTTGATAACCGGGTAAACCCACTGGGACCAGAGGTCCCTTTTTCAGGGGCGACCCAGAATTAGTTACATACAGCTTATATAATACAGCAGGCACAGTACAGCAGATTACATACATGTAAGTAATACAGCACACAAATTACAGTTGATTGCAGCACTACAGATAAGACATATGTAGTCACATATCACAGTACCAGTTAGTTACAAGTCACATAGATTACATCACAATTCAGGGGGGAATCTACAGTTGCTCAAGCCAGGCTAATTAATTGTGGGCAAAGACATATTAAATGAGCTCTTTCTTAGGTTTAGTAGAAATAGAATGTCTTCAGGGTTAGGGTACAGGTTCAACGGTAGCAACTGCAGTAGCAGTGTTCTAACATGTACACCTTTAGCCCAGCTTTGAAACCTTTGAGGGAAATGCAGGTGGTCAGATTTTCCAGAAGTGTACTCCAGTAGCAGTCGGCTGAATACCTGAAGGATCTTTTACCAAAGTTAGTCGGGGACCCGGGGGGATTTCAAGTAGGTTGCTGTGTGTGGGCGAAGGGTACATTGGGAGACTCTGGGGTTCAGTAGCCCTATCAGATTGGGTGGGCAGACACTGGAGAGTTTGTAAGCAAGACACAGTAGAAGATATAACAGTCTGAGTTCCAGGGTGGGCCAGTTTAAGTCAGCAAGGACCTCACAGTGGTGCCTCCGGGGTGGAAAGCAGGTTGCAAAGCGACTAATCTTATTGTTAAGTACAAACAATTTGCGATTTTCACTTTCCCTGAGGAAGTGCAAGAGCGGTGCACCATACAGGAGGGTAGGGAGTAGGGTGCTCTCTGCTATGGCCACTCTAGATTCTTCAGGTAAGGAGTTACCTAGCCTGTAAAGAAGACCAAGTTTGCAACGTATGGTCTTGGTTGTGTGCTCCACATGGGACTTAAAAGGACATGTCTTGATCCAGGTAGACACCAAGGTATTTAACCCTATCGACAACTTTTATCTGCGACCCCGATGCAGAGAAGAGCGGGAGCAGGTGTTGTCTGTGCTCACCCATGCAATTTGAACCGAATAGAACAGCCTTAGCCATTTTGGCATTAAGGACAAGCAGGCTGGAAGCAAACCAGCTTTCAAGGGAGTTCAGACTGGCAGCTAGTCTTTTGGCTATGACACTGGATTTGGGATCAGTCCAGTATACAACTGTGTCATCCGCATAAAGGATTATGTTCCAAGTGCCACAGTTTAGCCCAATGTCATTGGTAAAAAGAGAAAACAGTAGCAGGCCCAAAATAGAGTCCTGGGGCACACCATTAGTTACCGGACGGCAATCGGCGTGCACCCCACACCACTTTACCTTCTGCGACCTGTACAGATAGCTTGTGAACCAGGTGTGAGATAATGCGTCAAGACCTAGCAGTTGTAGCTTCCTAAGAAACAGTCCATGACTGACCACGTCAAATGCTTTTGACAAGTCTATGAATACTGCCCCAGTGGGGGAGCCATTGTCCACTGCACACAGGGTATCAGTCGTGAACTTGATCAAGGCAGTGCCAGGGCACTTACAAAAGCCATGTTTGGTGATCCACTAGTAGGTGGTGATGCTCTAGATACTCTTGCAACTAGTTGTAAATCAGCTTCTCTTGCACCTTTGCTAGAGGGCAGAGAATAGAAATTGATCTATAGTTCTCTAGGTTTCCACGTGATCCAGTCTTGTGGACCGGAACTACCACGGCCACTTTCCATTTTTGAGGGACACAACCTTCCATGAGGGACCTATTTATAAGCATAGTGACGGGAAGGGCAATTGCAGGGGCAGCAGCCCTCAGTAATCGCGGCTCAAGTTGATCAAAGCCAGGGGAAGAGCTTTAAATGCCTCAGTAGGGGGAGCACTTCTGACGTTTTGACCAGCTTGAGATGGAATTGGGGCGATGAAGCTCACCCGTAGTGGAGGTCTGCGCCACGGGAGCAGAGGTTTGGGGTTTATAACCATCCAGGTTTGTGAAAAAGGCATTGAAGGCCTCAGCTACTGTGGAGGGGTCTGATAGTTGGCCATTGACCACAACAGCACCATCTTGTGTACTGGAGCTACCTTTCAGGAGCGCATTGTGACTCCAGAATTTCTTGGGGTCAGGTAGGTGGCGGTCTTGTAGGCCTAGCAGGTACTGGCTTTTTGCTGCCTTGGTAGCCTTTTGGCCCTTGTTCCTATGTGCCCTATATAGCTCCCATTCTGACTTGAGAAGCAAAGTCTTGTAGTTCCCCCAGGCCTTATCCCTTTATCATAAGCTTTTTGAGGTCAGGACCAAGCCACTTATGACACTTACCCCATACTCTAAGTTTCCTATTGGGAGCATGAAGGTTAGCAACAGACAGGAAGACATCTGAAAAATAGTCAAGGACCTCATCTATGCCAGGGAGTGTTAATATGGGGTTCCAGTTGGCTGAGATATGGCATGACAGAATTGGTCAGCTGAGAAGTTGGAGTAATCCCCTCGCCATGAAAACCCTTAGGGTAGGCTAGAGAGTTTACTGGACCATATGCAAACGATTGGAGAGTGATCACTCAGAGCGTCCAAGAAAATACCGCCAGCAGGTATTCTTTTGGGGTGAGTGACTAGGGTCCAGTCTAGAAGTGTGTGGTTACCAGACTTGGCATTGTGCCTGCCTGGTGGGTAGATTAATGACTTGGGTAAGACGGGCATTGAGGATCAGGTCCAGAGGCCCATCATTGGGTTTTGAGGCCCAGTTCTGATTAAAAATCACCAAGTGTGATCATTTCCCCAGATGCATGTTTGGCTAGGGCCTGGGTGAGAGACGCTAGGGAGGAGGCCGCCGTAGAGGGGGGGTAGGTAGATGCTACCCACATAAAGAGGTTTGGCATCACCAAGTAGTAACTTATTTTACAAGAGGAATAACACCCTTTGAGGTGTCCAGGCATGCTGATATGTGGACTTTTAGGGTGGCTGAAGGCACTTTGCATATGCCTCTCAACACACCCGAGGCATCTGTATACCAGAGCTCGCCTAAACACCTCAGTGGATGTTATTCCATACATATGTACCTATATAGCTCTGCCCCCTGGACTGCGTCCCCCTGTACCCATGGTATCTGAATGTTTAAACTCTGTATATACAGTCTGTTAATTCTTGACTTGCACATATTTTGTTCTGTACATTTGCTGACTATGTGTGTGTATATTTTGACTTGTACCTTTACTAGTGGAATTGTTCATACCGTACTTCCCTATTTTTTTCTTGTACCGTGCCCCCCCCCCCCGTTGCAACTGAAAATGAACCCGTTCCCTCCACTCCTCCACCGAGGGCCTCCTGGTGATTCTGAAGGCCAGGCTGAAGACCTTGGGGGATTGCTCCTTCAAAGTGGCTGGCCTGGCCCTCTGGAATTCACTGCCAATCTCTCTAAGGGGGGCCCAAACGGTGGAGGCTTTTAAGGGGGGGGGGGGGACTAAAGACCCACCTGTTTAAACAAGCTTTCCAAGACAGTTTTAACTTAATTTTTAAATCTTAATTTTAATTCTGATCTTACAGAGACTCCATATGTTAATATTTAATGTTTGTTGTCATATTGTTTAGCTCTGCTTGAACTGTAATGGCGCCCAGAGCCTCCGGGATCGGGCGCCACGATAAAATAAAAAGCTTACTTACATTTAGACTGTTTGCTTAAATGGTAAAATATGTTACACGTACATATGTAACTATATACAAAATGGCAAAAAGCGGTATGCAAAGAAATAATACCATTGATGGGTGTCACAAGCCACAAGGGCAAGTTGCTTTTATGAGCTTGTTCGACCCCGGGTTTTTTGTTTTGTCAATTACTGACACAGTCTAATGCAACACACATATTCTAATCTTCTTCTTTCTCTCCGTCTCTGGGCCGGAAGGCCAGCATTCTCTCCATAGCAGTGCTTTGCAAGATAAAGCGAGATTGCCAGCATTCAGGCACAGCCATCATGTGAGAAAGCAGATGACGACTGGTGCACAGTCTTGCACCATGTAAATTATTAATTTAAAACAAAAAAAATACATGGAAGAAGGGTTAACAACCTTTCGTCAAACTAAATGTGGAATACTAACACTCAAAATGTGGGACAAGTTTGGACACTAACACTCAATGTGGGACTAATCATTAATAATTGAGATGCCTGCTCAGAACAGCAAAGTTTAATTCTGAGTCAGCATCTTCGAATATTAAGTTTACAGAACACACTCTGTGTAGGCAGCACCTTTTCCATGTGGGATGTATAACAGGCAAAAATGAAGGAAATCCATGACAGTTTTCCGAGTGGGAGGCTATGGGACAAAAATGAAGATCACCCATGGGACAGTTGAGAGATAAAACGGAGGAGGGCAGAAGGATGTCGCACTGGGACACTCAAATGGACTTGCCAACATTTTTCCAGGACCCATTTTGTTACAGGGAATCCCTGACACACAAAACAAAAATCCTGCCAAAGGCTGTGATACCTGCTTTGCCCCCCCCCACACACACACACACACACACACAACACAGGGGATAGAAGTGTGTTCCTCCCCGTTTCTTCAGTGAAAACGTGACAAACCAGTTGACTGTCTGAAACCGTGCAAATTATCCCAGGACCTGCTGGCCTAGCATTTTGAGCACATACAGAACCATCCTCATTTCCAGGACATGGACAGTGCATTCTACCAGGGACCGACACCCCGGGATGCACCTGTAGTCATAGTGACCCAAGAAAAGCGGCTCCTACCAACAGGTGATGTCTGTTCTGCCATCACAGAAGTGTCCTCCTTAGAGAGGACCAGGTGATCACGAGGCTGCTACGCCCGTGACTACAGAGCATGCAGGAGCCACTCAGGAATCTGCATATGCAGAACGGCCAGAGGAACCATAAACACTGCAGCAGCCATGATGACCAAAACCCAGAGCATGGTTCTGGTTGAGATTGAGTTGTCTCTGGCAACCAGACATGCCTCAGCTATCAAGGAAGTTGCCCGATCCTCTGGTGGCTGAGCTCACGCTCAAGACACACAGCACCACTCAAATATATTGAAACCAATGGCAAGAGGCAACGATGGACTTTGGTACACTGACCAGGGCACCCAGCTGGTCCAGCAACTGCCTTGTCCCGTTTCCTGTGAGAACGATCAGAACTGCAGAGGAGGTCTTCGGGAGTTGAACGTCCAGGCTCTCAGTATTTAGACCTTTGCCCCTGAATTTATCCAAGACTGTCTACTGATTTAACTACATACTTCCCTCTCAAAATGGAGGTGCCTAGATCTAACTTTTTTTTATTTTTTATTTTAGTCTTTGGTAATCGGGTAAGGCCCACTAAGCACAAGTGCCTGTTTTCAGGGGTGACCTGGGAGCACTGGGCAGTTAAGTGACTTGCTCAGAGTCGCACAGTATGCAAGTGGAGGCTGTGACAATCAAACCCAGGCCTGATCTGCTGGATGTACCAAGCTCGTTCACATCTCATAACTCTAATCTCTAGGCTGTACTGCAAGCCTAACTTTTCTTCATCAGATTTTGAAAAAACACTGCAGCTCATGTCCTTTATTACCCATACCTGCAGGGCGGTACCCTGGATGTCGGACAAGGTAGGCCTCCTGCCCAGTGTGCTCATGGGTTCTCGGAGGGGAGAAGGTGTGGCAGCACCTTTCTGGGAAGCTCTACAGGAGTATCCTGGATATTACTTGGGCTTCCATAGTGCATATCTTAGAGAAATGACATATGGAATTGGGTACAATCCATTCCACGGAGTCCTGGGTATAATACGCATGACCTATGTTTAAGGTAACATCAGCTCCCTCCAGGAATTTTCTTGGAAATGCAGGGTCTGTTTCTTCTGGACCACAGCCATACAATAAAAATACATGATGGGACCACCTTGTGGTCTGTGCTGGAAGGGCTGTGGCACTCCACACGTTGACCATATTCATGTTTTCTGGTGTTGCTCCTTGCTGGACCCTTACTGGAGTGAGGCCGTACATGGTCTGGAAACAGTTTTTGACATCCTCCCTGGTATCGCTATCCATCCTATCTCCTGAACATAAACTCAAAGGCAGGAAACGGACATTGTTGCTTTTATTGTCCACAACAGCAAAACAAGTTCTTACAAAGTTATGGATGAGTACAAAGCACAGGTGGTATACATTACTTCAAGCTATATTTAAACTGGATGCCAAACTGCCATTTATACAAACACACAAGAAACTCTAAATGTGTGATGAAGATGGATTTTACATAACAGGGCCACTGACTTTTTTTTGTTGTTCCTTAAGGGGATAGCCATTACTTTGCACCTCTCTCATCCACCTGATACTTCTCGCTCTTTCATATTTCGAGACTTTTCAAAACTGTACCTCCCTTAGTTTGAGCCTCATCATTTATAAAGATGGCTATTGGATACTAATCTGTTCTCTACATACCCTCTGTATATTGCCTGTTTTATCTTGTTCTGTAAACCTTTCAAAATATGAGTAATAATGAAATTAAACAAAATAGAGAGTGAAATGTCCAGATAGGGGGACATATGTAACTTCTCCCAATGAAGGATCGGAACTACTACTGCAAAACATTTGGTAAAGTCACATGATAGCCAGGATAAGTCAAAGGGCACTACTTGAAACTGAACATGATGACAACCCCCCACGAGATAAAACTGAACGGATCTGATCACCTGTGGCATTTCCTGATTTGTATGTGCCGACATGCATCCTGCATATGTAATATACACATCCACACCATTCGAGTCAGGAAGAGGAGAGACCCTAGTGAAAGCAACTGAAACTTTCTTGTAAGCCAATTGTTCATTCAGTGCTTAGAGTCCAGAGTGAAGTCCTTCTGTTATTTTCAAGTACAGAACCTGAAGCAGAACCCCAAATACCTTTCCCGGAGGACACGCTGTACCTCCCTTTTGTTCAGTACAGCCTTTAGTTCCTCCTGAAGAATAGACAAGTACTCTGGCAGGTAGTGGCATGGACTGATAGGTGGCAGAGTCAGAGAAAAAAAAAATCCAGGGCACAACCCGACTACATGATTTCCAGTACCCATTTGCCTGAAGTAATGTTCTGTCACTGGGGCAGGCACAGAGAAATCCTACCCCTTCCTGAATCATCGAATGTGGGGCAGGAAGGGACAGTAAGGAGTCAGAAAGAAGTGGAGGAAATGTCTTGGAGGCACTTCAATTCAGCCCCAAATTTACTCTTTAAAAACACATTCTGATGAATACCAGTACTCATCCCAACCCACTGCTGCACCACATAGGGTTTACGTTCGACCCAGATTACACACCACTAAATACTGTAAATTGCACTTCCCCTAGTTAATCTAAGTCTCCATTGCTCTGCCCAGCCCCTAACAGGCGGGCGCACTTGTAGTGCATTCGATGCCTCTGATATGTCCACTCTTCTTGGCAATTTAGTGCCATCACCACAAACGTCAATAACCTACTGCTGACATCCCCCTCCAGGTCTTTAATGCATTAAACAGCAACAGAGCCCGCACTGACCCCTCCAAGGTACTCCACTTAGAAAACTCCTCCACTCTGAATGGTAACCATACACCACCACATTCTGCTTCCAATCTGTCAGTCAGCTTGCTATCCACCTCCTGCCACTGTTTTATTGTTGTAAGGCGGCCCAAGCCTTTGGACAGGATGCCAAATAAAAACCGCCTTGCCTCCAGTACACAGTGTGGATCCATAATACCGTTTCTCCACGGGTTCTGCATCTAGTACAGTGTCAAAGGACTTGATTCGAGTCAAATTAGACACCACCACAACCCAGCCTCTATCCACCTCCCTCGTTACCTCATGTAAGGCAATCAGGTTGGTTTGGTAGAATCTAACTTTCACAAAACTGTGCTGCACGCTACAGGACAGCCAATTTTATTTTTGCGCTGAACCACGTCCAGTCTAACAGCATTCCCGCCACTAACACAAATGTTTATACTTTCCATGTATCGCTGATTAAGGAGGGAAGGAAACCAGCGATAAAACAGGCACAAAGGCAAGTACAGCAGAGCCCAAAAGGAAGGGGAGGTGGGGAATACTTCTACTCTGTCTTTACTAAAGAAAAGAATATTTTAGGGGACTTCAGTATTAATTGGTTGGAACCCCCACCTGGCTCATACAAGGACTCTGTACTAACATACTAAAATGCCAGCAGAATAGGCCTAACGGTCTTTCGTGTTTGCTCGTTTGGTCAGTCCCCAACCTGGGTGCTGACCTTGCTGTCCCCCTCGCCTTCTCTGGCTTCTCCCTTCCCAGTTCCGGATATTCTTGCTGCATTGGATTTTGCTTCCAGAACCCTTCCCCTGTACCTGTCCCACCCCCTCTTGAACCCCTCCACTGTCTCTGCCTCCACTAGCCCCAGGCAGTGCATTCCATGACTCCACCACCCTCTCAGTGATAGCACCTCCTCCTTTCTCCCTGAATCTTCCCCCTCCAGCTTCCAGCCATGCCCTCTAGTGGCCTTCTCCTTCCTTGAAGCACCCAGACTGTTCCTCCCTATTTACCCCTCTTCATGTACCTAAAGACTCTATCATGTCCCGCGGTCCCTTCTCTCTTCCAATGTGTACATATTTAGCTCTTGAGCCTCTCCTCATAGGTCCTGTCCCCAAGCCCCAAATCATTTTGGTTGCCCTCCTCTGGACCCTCTCCCACGAGGTTAATGTCCGCTTTAAGTGTGGCCTCCAAACTGCACGCAGTACTCAAGGTGCGGCCTCACCAAGCAGTTATACAGAGGGAGTATCACTTCCCTCCTTCTGGAGGTGATCCCTAGCGATGCATCCCAGCATCCTGTTGGCCTTGGCTGCTGCCCTCCTACAAGTCTCAGAGTTGTTCATCTTGACATCCACCACCACCCCAGGTCCCTCTCAGCCATCGAGACTTGTAGCATTCCCAGGGTGTACACTTGACCTGGGTTTCTGGCTGCCGGTGGAGTACCTTGCATTTCCCTGCATTGAACCTCAGCTTCCCACTTTCTAGACCATCTTTCCAGAGCCTCCAGGTCCCCTGTAGAGCCACCCTCCCCTCCTCCCCATCCACCACAGCCCCAGTTTGAGTCATCTAGAAAGAGACTCATCTCACTCCTGATTCCTGTCCTTATGTGTCCGATCGCGTAGGTGAACAGAAGGGCCCAAGGACTGATCCTGTGGGACCCCACTAATGACCCTCCTTGGGGATGAGACTATCCCCCAACTCGACCCTCTGGGTCGGTCCTGGAGCCAGTTGCCTATCCATCTGATCATCTGGTTCCCCACCCCATTTCTCCCAGCTTATCCAACAGGCCCATGAGGAACAGAGTCAAATGCCTTGCTGAAGTCTAGAAAGAGGACATCCACTGGTCTACCCAGGTCCAAGGCACTTGTCACCCAGTCATAGAACTCCACCAGGTTTGTCTGACACAATTTCCCCGGGATGAATCCATGCTGTCTATTGTCCAGGCACCCTGACTTATCCAGGTCCCCGCCTAGCCTCTCCTTGACAATGCCCTCCATCACCTTGCCCACCACCGAGGTCAGGCTGACAGGCCTGTAGTTCCCTGCCACCTCCCTTGATCCCCCCTTGTGGATAGGCACTATATGCGCCACCTTCCAGTCTTGGGCACCCACCCTGTCCTCAGAGATGGTAAAAAGCTCTGCCAGGGGTTTGCCAGGACATCTGCAAGTTCCTTCAAGCACTCTGGGATGTAATTTATCCGGCCCGGTGCTTTCTCCGTCTTAAGGGCTGAGGCTTCCCTCCTCTCTCTGCTGTGATTTCCACTTCCGGTACCCCTTCTCCCTGCTAGCCCTCCCCCACCTGCCAGTGATGCCTCCCCTCTCCCCAGACCTGCCCGATCGGTAGGGTCCCCCCTCCTCAGTATCTCTGTCTCCTCCCATATATGATGCAGCACCCCCATTTTCCCTGGTGAAAACTGAGGTGAATACTCATTTAGTACCTCAGCCTGCTCCCGGTTCTTGTGCCCATCTCTCCCTGATTTAATCCTGCTAATCTGCCCTTCACCCTTCATTTTCCCCAATGTATCTAAAGAACCCTTGTTCCCTCTCCTAATTTCCCTGGCCAGGTTCTGCTCCTTCCTTGCCTTAGCCGCCCTCACCACTCTAGTGGCCCTTCTAGCCATCAGCTCGTACTCCCCTCGATCCCTTTCACTCCTTGAGCACTTGAATTGCTTATAGGCTGCTTTTCTTTCCCAGCACCACCTCCTGGACCTCCCTGGTCCATCAATAGGTTTTGGGCCCCACCGCATTTTCGCTCTTACTCGCACAGGTGCTGGTAGCATCCTGCACCCCTCTCCTGATGATTTCCACCTACTATCAGCGTCCATGTCTGACCCAATCCCATCCAAATGCTCCTTAAGGATCCTTCCCATTTCCTTAAAATCCACCCCTGAAGTCGGTTTACTTCGTCTTTGTGCAGCCTTCTACCCCTCCTAGGTCCAGGCAGAACCAGACCGTGGCATGGTCACTCCCACCAATGGGTCACCACTCCAGGCCCCAATCTGGTCACTGTCTGCCAGGACCACATCCAGTACCCGTGCCTCCTGGTGCGGTTCCCTCACCTGCTGAGTTAGGAACGTGTCTTGAAAGACATCCAACAACCTCTGTTCCCTGGTCACAGACGATGTCAGTCTCCCAGTCTGTTCCTGGCATGTTTAAGTCCCCCAACACCACCACCGTTCCTCTGCCCAGCCTGCAGTGTCTCCTAACATCTGCCACCAGACTGTCCTCCAGCTCCTCCACCAGGGTAGGGGGTCTATACACCACTCCTATTTTTACCCTCTTGCCCCCTCTTGTTATCAAGGTGACCCAAATCGCCTCCACGGTTCCCTCCGCCTCCTCTACTCCCCCTATGCCAATGCAGTTTTTGACTATCATAGCTACCCCTCCTCCCCTTCCCTCCCCCCTGTCCTTCCTGAACATAGTGTATCCCTCCAGGTTCAGGTCCCAGTCATGTCTTGCAGTGGCCCAAGTCTCAGTGACTGCTGCCACATCCACTGCTCCCTCAGTTAGCATCGCCTGGAGCTCAGGCATTTTATTGCCCAAGCTGCACTACATCTTACACAACTTATTGACTCACCTACCAGAACCACTTATAAAACTGGAACTAGCACACTACTTTACTGGATTCTCACAAACTACCCGGATCGTATCTCCAATGCAACAGTCCACCCAGACTCGCTCTGTGACCACTCTCCGGTCACCTGCAGCTGGACAAACAAATTCAGTGCAACACCTCCCCTAACAATCAAAAACAGAAAATTAAAAAGGGGTCACCTCGAGTTCCTCAAGGAGCAGCTACAAAACACTGACTGGACCCCCTCCTTGACACAGCAGAAGACATGGACACTGCACTCGTGTACTTTATCAAAGAATTTAACGCTGCCTGTGACTGCCATGCCCCAGTACAGAAGACAAAGATCCGAGGAAGAAACAGCCCCTGGATCACGCTGGATCTAACTGGCCGTTTAAAAGACTGGGACAGCATGTGGCATAGGGCAAAGAACTCTGGGAAGCAATTAGACCTCCTCGAATACAGAAGACTTAGGAATAACTGCACCCGGCTACCCGCTCCGCTAAAAGTAACCATCTCAGGGAAGCGTTAAGATTAAGAACCTCTCGGGGCAACAGCAAGTCCTTTTGGAACAATATAAAGAAGTAACAGGGAAAGACAAGAAAGAGGCTCCATAAATGCTTAACGTCAATGGTGTCCCTACGCTTGACCCTCTGGCAATTGCCAACACATTCCAACAAAGCATTTAGTGACCTGAGCAGTGTACTTCCGACTAATTTCTTTGATGATTCCAACCCAAGCCAAGCACCTACCCATACATCCCCTCCTCCCTTCTATTTCAAATCTGTCAACTACAATCAAGCAAGAAAGTACATTCATAGAAACACAGAAACATAGAATTTGACGGCAGATAAGGACCGCTTGGTCCATCTAGTCTGCCCATTTTCCTACCTAACAGATAAGCTGCAGATCCTAATTAACCAACAGCTTACTTCCTCCTACCCCCCACTAGGACTGCCTTATGTCTGACCCATGCATTCTTGAATTCCCCCACTGTTCTTGACTCCACGACTTCCTCAGGGAGGCTGTTCCATGCATTCACAACCCTCTCTGTGAAAAAATACTTCCTCACATTACCTCTGAGCCGTCCCCCTCTATCTTCAAATTGTGCCCCTTGTTCTTGCACATCTCTTTTTCTGAAAGATGCCACCCTCTTGGACTTTGTTGATTCCCTTGAGGTACTTGAAAGTTTCTATCATGTCCCCTCTCTCCCTCCTTTCCTCAAGGGTATGCATATTAAGCTCCTTTAGTCTTTCTTCGTATGTCTTCTGGTGTAGACCCTGCACCATTTTAGTTGCCCTCCTCTGGACAGTCTCCACTCTGTCTATGTCTTTACGGAGATGGGGTCTCCAGAACTGCACACAGTACTCCAGATGGGGTCTCACCAACTGTCTGTACAGAGGGATGAGAACTTTCTGTTTTCTACTATTGATGCCTCTCCCTATGCATCCCAATATCCCCCCAGCCTTCCTTACTTCCTTCTCACATTGCTTGCCCACCTTTAGATCATCTGATATAATTACCCCCAGGTCCCTTTCCATTTTTACTGTTGTCAGTGTCTCACCCCCCATTGTGTACTCTTGCCCTGGGTTTTTGTTTCCCAGGTGCATTACCTTGCACTTCTTTGCATTGAATCTGGACTGCCATACATTTGACCATTCCTCCAACCTTTCCAAGTCCCTTCTCATCCTTTCCACTCCATCCGGTGTATCAACCCTATTGCAGATCTTTGTGTCATCTGCAAAGAGACATACTTTTCCTTCCAGTTCCTCTGCAATGTCACTTATAAAGACATAAAAAAGAACCGGTCCCAGTACTGAACCCTGCGGTACCCCGCTAGTAACCCTCCTTTCTTCACTGTGGACTCCATTTACTACTACCCTTTGCGTCCTATTGTCTAGCCAATTTTTTATCCAGGCTACCACCTTGGGACCCACTCCAAGGCTGGCTAACTTGTGTATTAATCTTTTGTGTGGTAAGTTCGTAAGGTGTTAGAAAAATCCAGGAAAAGTGGCGACACACTCGACCTCAGGTTTATCTCCCTTACACTTGAAGACATCCTAGCTCCCATTACTAAGCTGCTGAACTTATCCCTGCAACTGGCTCAATTCCCCCAAGCTTTGAAGTCAGCCTTGGTAACCCCAGTACATAAGAGCAGTGACCGGGCACTGCATGCCAATTACAGGCCTATTTCTATCCTTCCACCACTGTCAAAAGCACCTGAGCGCATAGTATCAGACCAGCTGGTAGAATACCTTGACAAATACTGTATCCGGTCCCCGGAACAGCATGGATTTCAGAAAGGACACAGCACCACCACTGCTCTTATGGAATTCACCAGCTGTATATATAGCTCACTGGATCAGGGAAACTTTGTAGACGCGGTCTTTATTGACCTTACAAAGGCCTTTGACACGGTCAGTCACTCTCTACTACTTCAACAAATCACCTCTATAGGCCTCTCTAATCATGCAACTAATTGGTTCAAATGCTACTTAGCTGACCGCTCCCAGCAGGTAAAGATTGGAAACACCGCATCTGAGCGCCTACGGGGTCCCACAGGGGTCAATTCTAGGACCCCTCCTCTTCAGCATCTTCAAAAATAACCTACCTCGATCTTGTGGCCAACAGATGCTACTCTATGCAGATGATGCAGTTATTTTTACTTCCCACCAGGACCCCTGCACCCTAAAAAAAAAAAAAAAAAAAATCAGCTACAACTTGCATTTGAACAAACTGAAGACTGGTTCGGAGTACACAAGCTGGTTCTGAACTATAAAAAGACTAAAGCAATGCTTTTTAGCAGCGCTAGAAGCAAACACAAAGTAACATCACTAAACATCACCAACCACGAAGGAGTTACAATTGAACATGTGAAGCAATTCAAATACACTGGGGTTACTCTTGATCGCTCCCTCTCTTATGCAACGCACATTGAGAATGTGGCCAAAACAGTCAACATAAGAATTTGACTCTTGCACAGGCACAAGAAATGCCCGACACCTGAAGCCCTAAAAACCGCAATCTAAAGCTCAATTGTCTTTATCGACTATGGATTGGTCACGTACAGCTCAGCCACTACCACCTCACTACATAGGACAGCAGTAGCCCTCAACAAAACCTGCAGACTGCTCACCAATTCCCCCCGCCTAACGCACACTTGTGATCTCTATGAGCAAGCTGGGTGGCTACAGCTTGAAAATAGGATACAATACCAAACCTGCCTCTTAGCTAAGAAAACACTACTTGGTCTGGAACTTCCTGGAGTCACAAATCTGCTAAGCCTATCCACAGGCCCACACTGCACCAGGAACTACGTCCACCAGCTTCTCACCGTCACACACTGCAGAACCTCCCAAGGGCAGAGGTCCTATGCCTACCGGGCTCCACTCTGGCTCAATAACCTCGTTACTGATCTTGCTTCCATGCTGAGTTTGGGACCTTTCAAGACCAAGTTCAGTCAACACCTACTAAAGAAAAGCTCCAGTGACTGCACATTTTAATTGCCTTCCTTCCAAATCCTCTAACCCCCGGACTGACTCGACACCACGTTAAACCCCCTCCTCACTCCCACCAGTTCCCCCCCCCACACTGCAACAACTGCGCTTTCCTCCCCATCTCCCTCTACTAGTCACCTTCCCACAGCATGACTGTTTTCTATCCGCTACCTAACAATGCCAGCTTGGCTGTATCCACTACTTGTGTAAATCATTGTGTTAAAATCTTCTCAGTTACCAATTCACAATGTATTTTGGTCTACTTTTAATCTACCTAGCTAGATACTCCCAACCTACAGTGTATGTATTCCTACCTTCTCGACACGGAACCTTTGTAAAAAGAGCAGTCTTCTGCTCAAAGGTATTGTAATCTAGGACTGAATAAATAAAATTGACCGGTGCCATAAGGGAGGAAGGCAGGAGAAGGGGTGACCATGGCTGAAGACAGGACAACAGAGGACAGGGTTAGGAAAGGGCTCATGTCCACAGAAGTAAACAAGTCCCTGGGACCAGATGGCACACACCCAAGCGTGTTGAGGTGCTGACAGTTCTGCTGGCAGACCTGTTCAACAGCTCTCTGCATATGAGAATGGTACCATGGGAATGAAGAACTGCACATGTGGTACGGCTACGCAAGAGTGGGCCCAGGGAACTACACGCCTGAAAGTCTGACCTCCAGTGTGTGTAAGCTCATGGAGACCATTCTGAAGAATAAAGGAGTTCCTTGAAGCCCACAGGCTACAGGACAAGAGACAGCATGGGTTCAAGCTGAGGACATCCTGTCAAACCAATCTGATCAACTTCTTTGACTGGGTAATGCGAGATGTGGACAAGAGTCAGGTGATTGACAGTCTGTATTTGGATTTCATCCAGGCCTTCGACTCACTGTTGCACAAGAGGTTGATGAGGAAACTGGAAGACCTAGGGCAAAGAGCAAAATAACCAGGTAAGAGGCAAGCTGGATCAGCTGTAGGACCCAGAGGGTAATGGTTGTGGTGGGGGATGCAGTTCAATGTGGTATCGACATTGAGGGCAGAGTTAAAGGCAAGATCTGCTGCTTTGCAGACAACACCAAGCTCTGTGGTAAGGCTAACTCGGACAAAGGAGTGCGGGAACTGAAAGAGGACCTGGCTAATCTGGAGACGTGATCAGGCAGCTGGGGTTCAGTGTGAAGAAGTGCAAGGTCATGCACATAGGAAAGAACCCAAGGGCAGAGTACAGTCTAGAGGGGTTCAAAGTCACTGAAACTGAGGAAGTGAAGGACTCAGGGTAACTATCACCAGCGACCTTAAACAGACCATGCAGATAAGGACGGCAGCAGCCAAGGCAAACAGACTGCCGGGCTGCACTGGTAGAGAATAACAAGCAGAAGGGAGAAGGTTATATTGCAGCTGAGATCCTCAGTGCAACCACACCGAGTATGGTGTGCAATACCAGAACCCCTAACTGAAAAAGGATATCAAACAGCTTGAGGTTATTTCGAGGAAGGCAATAAAGATGGTTCAAGGCAGGGACAGCGCTAGATAAGGCAAAAAGGGAAAAAGTTGCAGCCTGCCCAAAAAAGACAGACTTTCCACTTCACAGTGGGTCCATAGTGGTGCAACTAGTCTGTAGGTATAGCTGAAACATGGAAAAATGAACAGCAGGAAAGTATTCTTTTCCTGACAAGTTTTGGCTTCTGTACTATTGAAATTTGTACTTCTGATTAGGTTTTGACCCAGTTATTTTTCATTTCGACCAACATTTTCTACACCAGTGGGTCTAATTTGACCCATATTTTAAAACCCCTAGTGCTGTCACTGGTTCAAGGATAGCATGAAAAAGCATACGAGGAAAGGCTGAGAAAACTTAACATGTACTGACTAGGAGGCAGTATAGCGTAATGGTAAAGGCACTGAGCTGCAAACCTGGAGACCTAGGTTTGATTCCCATCAGTCCCCACTTGTATACTGTGTAAACCTGAGCAAGTCACAACTTCCTTGTGCTCCCAGGTCACACCTGGAAACAAGCTTCAGTTTAGTATGTCTTTCCTGGTTAAACAATTTCCCCTTGTACTGACTAGATGAAAGGAGGAAGAAAGGAGACATGTTTGAACCTCCAAGTAACCGAAAGGTATAAACATACTTGGGAGCTGCACCAGGAGCCGTATGAATATAGACTAAAGCAACTGTAAATGTACTCTCTGGAGCAAAGGAGAAACGGGGATATGATAGAAACCTTCAAATACATAAAGGGCATAAATAAGGTACAAGCAGAAAACCTTTTACAGAAACGACACCATGCGAACGAGGTGGCACAGTTTGAGACTAACAGGGGCTAAGTTTGAAACCAACATTCGTAAATTCTACTTCACAGAGAGGGTGGTGGACCCTTGGAATAAGTTACCACCAGAGGCTGTGGAGGCCACAACAGTCACTGCTTTTAAGCTAGCATGGGACAAGTACCGCGGTAATCTCGGAAGAAGAACAGAACAGGGGGGTAGGCAATCTGAGCAGACTAGATGGATCACACGGTCCCCTTCTGCCAACACATTCATATGTTCTTACGGAACGTATCTGTCTCAGTAATAAAAGACCACTAGGAGCACTTTTGTAAACTGGCGGGGAGGGAGGAGGGAGATTCAAGAAGGGGTCAGAAGACATTTCTTTGCAGAAGGTAGTGTCAGGGTGAAATGAACTCCCATCTGAGGCTGTCACTCAAAAGATGGCGGGGAGGTCAAGAGAGGATGCGATAGGGTGAAGGAGAGAGTCAGGGCTGGGGGGGGAGGCAGGGCCCACTATAATCTCAGGATCAGGGGCATCGCAATCTGCAGGCTATTTTGTATGTTCATATCCTAAAAAGAAACTACAAGGTGCTTCATTTCCACAAACATAAACGGACAGACATACTGAGAGAACAGTGTGCAAGTAGACAGAAACACAGAATCTGATGGCAGATAAGGACCGCTTGGCCCACCTAGTCTGCCCATTTCCCTACCTAACGGATAAGCTGCAGATCCTAGTTAACCAACAGCCTACTTCCTCCTACCCCCCCACTAGAATTGCCTTATGTCTACCACATGCATTCTTGAATTCCCCCACCATTTTTGACTCTACGACCTCCTCAGGAAGGCTGTTCCATGAATCTACAACTCTCTCTGTGAAGAAATACTTCCTCACATTACCTCTGAGCCATCCCCCCTCTATCTTCAAATTCTTCCCCCTTGTTCTTGCACATCTCTTTTTCTGAAAGCTGCTACCCTCTTGGACTTTGTTGATTCCCTTGAGGTATTTGAAAGTTTCTATCGTGTTCCCCCTTTCCTCAAAGCTATACATCTTAAGTTCCTTTAATCTTTCTTTACAGGTCTTCTGGTGCAGACCCTGCACGATTTTGGCTGCCCTCCTCTGGACAGCCTCCACCCTGTCTATGTCTATGTCTTTGTGGAGATGGGGTCTCCAGAACTGTACACAGTACTCCAGATGTGGTCTTACTAACTGTTTGTACAGAGAATTAACAACTTCCTGTTTTCTATTGGTGATGCCTCTCCCTATGCATCCCTGTATCCCCCCGAGCCCTCCTTACTGCCTTCTCACATTGCTGGCCCAGCTTTAGGTCATCTGATATGACTACCCCCAGGTCCCTTTCCATTTTTGCTGCTGTCAGTATCTCACCCCCCACTGTGTACTCTTCCCCTGGGTTTTTGTTTCCCAGGTGCATTACTTTGCACTTCTTTGCGTTGAATCTAAGCTGCCATACATGTGACCATTCCTCCAACCTTCCCAAGTCCCTTTTCATCCTTTCCACCCCACCTTGCGTATCAACCCTGTTGCAGATCTTTATGTCATCTGCAGAGAGACATACTTTTCCTTCCAGTCCCTCTACAATGTCACTTATAAAGACATTCAAAAGGACCAGCTCCAGTACTGAACCCTGCGGTACTCCACTAGTAACCCCCCTTTCTTCACTGTGGACTCCATTTACTATTACCCTCTGTGTCCTGTTGTCCAGCCAGTGTTTTACCCAGGCTACCACACTGGGACCCACTCCCAGGCTGGCTAATTTATTAATCTTTCGTACGGTAAGACATGGGAATGCAGTTATAGTATATGGAGACCTTGTTCCACAGGGAATTCCATCGCAGTCCAACTCCAAATGTTGTTGTACCACAGCTCAAAGTTCATGGAACGCGGTTACACCACACTGTGGTACAACATCTTGGCTGTTTTTTCTGAGCGCACGAGACAGCACTTCCAGTAATGAAAGAACTGCTGCGCGCACATCTGAGTATTAAAACAGTCAATACTGTGACAGGATGGCAGCTGCGTTGTTTTCAAAGCTGGCTGAGGAGCGCTTGAAATTTGTTGACGAGCAGCAGAATAAGCACACAAAACGTAAAACCGCAAATGATCTGAAAGTGATCACCTCCTATCTAAGTGACATGGATTTTTGTTTGCCATGGTATTTAAACAAGGGGTCTCCATACACAATACAAAATACTGTCTGGGCTGCTGTACCCAAGCAGCCCGTGCTGCCACCTCGGGGTTCTGATTCTGTCGGACCTCTCAAGCTTCGCTCTTGAGGTCAAACGGAATCAGAACCCCTCAGTGGCAGCACAGGCTGGTTGCACACAGTAGCCCAGTCAGTATTCTCTATATATTACCCCACCAACCTTGTAAGTGTCCTTCAAAGCTTCTAATCCCATTATTCATTATTCCACGAAAGTGCAAACCTCTCTCTAGTAGTGTTTCACCTTAACATGTACATAAGACTTAGGAAGGAGATAACCTAGGCCCATCTCCTGCAACAATCAGATCTTCAGTTGCTATGTTACATCCATTCAAACTCTCCAACTATAGAAGGACGTCTCCCTCATTTAGTCAACCCTTAATAGCGCCCAAAGGTTTTCAACAGGGGCTTTCACAGACATGTCAAAGCAGAACATAAGGTGCATGGCTACGCCCACCAGTTGGCAGACAAACTATCAAACCAGTACAATTGGCACAGAGGGGCTAGTTTGACATCACCCCACAAGCATGAATGCCCCTAAAGAAAACTGCCAGCTCTCTCCTCTCATATGAAGTATCCCAGATCAGTGCACAGCTGTCAGATCATCAACTTCACAGATCTGCGGCCGACTGAAATTACGATTTTTTTTCCCAGTACAATAAATTATGACTATATTAATATCTCAATCTTTTGTCAATGGCATGTGGTAAACTACCGCTCAAAATGTGGGATTATTTGGTACACGGGCTCTCATAATGAGACACCGTTAAACATGAAGATGAAAGCTCGGGACACAGGAACTCATTCATTTGTGACAGTTTAATTTTGCGTTAGCATCACAGGGTTATGGTTGTCTGAGTTAACAGCATGGACAGCACCACATGTGGGACAGAGCAAGTTTGACAATTAAAACGAGGGACTCCCACCGTAAAGTAAGACATGTGCGAGATATAACTATCCACTATGAGTGATCCGTTAAAAAAAGGGAGGGCAACAACTATTGAATTTTATTTACTGCTAATCGTTTAATGTTCAGAGTGTGACTTGGTTGTAAAGAGTACAACCTGCGGTAAACCCTGACTGCATTCAGCTCTTCATGTTAGTGCAGGATACGGGCTCGGACTGCCCAGCCCCTCCACTTGGTGCTTACTTTTTGCTGGAGCCCCAGGTGCGCCGCCCGCGGTCCCGGTGCCCGTCGTGACCCGGCTGAGCAGCGAGGCGTCCCCGAGCTCAGCCTCTCCGTCCTGCCCGCCGCTCAGAGCATCGTCGCCCAGCTCCGGCAGGCCGGCCTCCTTCCGCAGGATATTCTCCGACTCCCGCAGGTTGCTCTTCCTGAGGAACTGCAGCACAGCCAGGAGGGTCTGTCGGTCCGAGAGATCCAAGGGCGGCTGCGGGGCCGGAGCCGGGGCAGCCCCTCCGCCGGGACCGGAGCTGTTGTTACTGCCAGCATTCTCGCCGCTGATCTCTGTCTTCACCTGGATCTCCGGCGGCTGAGCTTCCACTTCATCCGGAATCTCCGCCACCGCCGCCATTTTCAAACTGAACGGCACCTGTCGTGAAATACTTCTGCAAACTTAGGGTTTGCGACAGTACTGGCAGTATTGTGGCAGCAGGGCTTGGAGCGCAAACGTGGAGGTTGGGAGAACAGTAAACATTGCTTTATGCGCGAAACAAATTGTCGTCTCCACATCATCTCTGCTTCCTACTGCAACTGTATGAGAATATATGTGAAACCATTTCACCCAGCGCAGAGCACCAGTGAAAACTCTGGTGCACGACTGTGCTGCGCCTCTATGAAGGACACAATACTACATTTCCCACAAGTCCAAGCTCCCGCATGGGACTCCAATACAAGCTCAGGTAGACGGCCGGGAAAAACTACAATTTCCAGAACCTCCTGCGTTAGCAGCGCGCATGCCCACTCTCCGCGCACGAAGCCCGCGGATACCGTGTGGCAATGGAGGTGGACGCTGGGTCTTTGTTGTCGAGCGTCTCAGGCGAAGAGGATGAGGAGGAGCTGGACTCGGTAGCTCAGCAGTCTGCGGACTACGAGCTCGACGGTTTCCTGTCCACTGATAAAGAGGACGACTATGACGAGGAAGACGACTATACGGCCGCCGTGGCAGCTGCTGAAGAAGAGGACGAGGAGGATGAGGGGTTGGGGGAGCCGTGTGGGTATGCTCCCGAAGAATCCGACGGAGAGGATGACGAGGTAGTAGAGGGATAACAACTGGCGCAAGTTCTGTTGACAATATTTATAACTTTAACTTTTCTGTAGTTTTAGTGAGCAAACTTCAGACGGGCAGGGCAGTTCCTACAAGCTGTGGTGTGACAGGTGGAGGTGTGAGGTGCACGTGCACAGTGACGTAGTAGGTACACGGGGGGGGGGGGGAGACACGCATGTAAGCAATAAGACACGACAGGGTGTGTGTTGAACAGGTATTAGCGCACGCCCAGGGGCGTAGGGCCTCGTGCCTTCAGCCCCTGGAAGTGCCGTAATATCTGTTCAACACACATACCCTGGAGTGTTTTATTGCGCTTATAAAATGGTTCTTTTTTAAAATATTTGTAACCTTCAAAAATATTACTAAACTGAAGAAAAACTGAAATCAAATGTGTTAATTTGAGATAAAATAGTCCTTCCACCTACTAGGTGATGAGATCATTGTCTTCCATTCATGCTAGTGCCCCCCGTCCAGATCGAGAGAACAAGTGTGGTTAGGAGAGGTTTGTGTCCTTTTAAAAGAACAATTGAAGAACAAGAAGTTTATCTATGTACATACTTTTTTGTTTGAATGTCAAGTAGCTCCTCCATTCCCATGACAGCCCGAGCACCAGAATGAAGCGAGCAGAAGTAACAGGTTCCCTCCGACAGTTTGCGTCATTTTCACAATTAAAAAAAGAAACGAATAACAGATGCAGATTTTTTTTCTGTTTTTTTAGTTAACTGTAGTGGGACCGAAGCGTAGTTAGCTGTGAGACGGTGGAGTCGGGATGGTGCGGGATCACGAGTGGTGACTGCGGCTCAACCTAGTTCAATTACAGTTCTTTATAAAAATGGGCATAGCATAATAGAACAGTTGAATGGCAGTTTTGTTGGTAAGCGGTGGAGACAAGTGGGGGGGGTAGCTCGTGACCACAGCTCGACATTAAACATAGAAACATAGAATTTGACGGCAGATAAGGACCGCTTGGCCAACCCAGTCTGCCCATTTCCCTACCTAATGGATAAGCTGCAGATCCTAGTTAACCAGTAGCCTACTTCTTCCTACCCCCACCCTCTAGAATTGCCTTATGACTGTCCCATGCATGCTTGAATTCCACCACTGTTTTTGACTCTACAGCCTCCTCCGGAAGGCCGTTCCATGCATCCACAACCCTCTCTGTGAAAAAATACTTCCTTAAATTACCTCTGAGCCCCCCCCCCATCTTCAAATTGTGCCCCCTTGTTCTTGCACATGTGCTTTACAAGGAGGCTGAAAACAAGATGGCTAACTGCATTTTTCTCAACATTCCATGCCTAGCTCTGAACATTCCATTCATGGGCATTGAGTTGGTTACCTGTTCTTTTTTTTCTGTATGTGTAATACGTATTTGACACCTCATTTCTGGCCAATCGCAATGCTTCTTTTTACATGCCCATTTTATAATGCTCGAGAACGCACAGCCCATTGCAATGTTAAACGGTGGTACAATGAGCGCACCTGTAAAGTTGGAGATCTGGGCAGCAACCCACCTGGAAAGAAAGTGGGGGGTAGGGCACCCAGGTCAGACTGGGAAGGTGGCACTACTGGGTGTGGCAAGTGGGAAACATGGTGTTTGTGGTAAAAGCAAGCAACTTGCTTATGTTTTTAAGTAGCCACGTGTAGCTTTATTGACCACATTGAATTTTCATTGGCTGGCTGCTGCTGAGGCTGTCTTATTAGTCATCCATCATTGGTTGCCCATCTAAAAAAGTGGTTAAAGGGCAGCTGACGCCTTTGGAAAACATAATATTTGGACATAGTTCAGCTTGTGTATTATATATTATATGGATTACTCATCTTCATTATTTATTATTAAAGAAATTCCCACGAAAACAAGATCTTTATCCCACAGAGTTCATCTGCCCTTACATCTTACTCCCTACTTGAAACCATAATGCTCTGTTTGTTGTGACAGCACAGTCTGTTGCCATGGGAATAACTGTGATGTCACTAAGTATTATGACATCAGGTTGGGAAGAAGCAATAGGAGCAGAGGAACCCTTAAGGACCAGCTATTCTGTTTTAAGGCATATGACCTCTCCATAATAAACAGTGGAGATGGACCAGGAAGGCCCTTTTCACCTGTCACTTGTCTATGAGATAAGAAATATAGAGTTTATGAGAAATATAAGCTGCTTTCTGTTCAAATATTATGTTTTACAAAGTTTTTCTTGAGATGTCAGTGGCTCTTTAATTCTGGCACATGCCAAGTGAGTGGTACAGGGTTTCTGCCTGTAAAGTGGCGGTACTGGCACCTACCTGCTTGGAAAGTAGTAAGTGATGGGCACCTGCCTGGAAAGTGGGTGGTACCAGATGCTTCACTGATAAGTGGGCACTTGGTACCTTTGCAACCTAACAGAGGTCACTTTCTTGTCACCTCCTTCATGTGCAGAGTGTTCAGCAATTGTTGGCAACAGAGCTTTTGCCATTGCTGCACCGGTCAGCTGGACCTCCCCATGAGACAGTTTTAACCCTTTGGCTGCCATGCAGAGATCATTAATGTATGCAAGGCGGGTTTGGACAGTTGAAGGGTATCATTACACCACAGATGGTCGAGATGGATTTCATGTTTTTTAGGGAGAGATGGCTGCTTTGTTCCAAGATTAGCAGGACAGCTGGGATTAGAGAGTAGGCTGGCTGAATGCCCCATTGGAAATATACCTTGGGCTGGGGAAGAGGATGGTGGGCACAACACAGTACTTTAGTGCAAGGTATAAATTATTTTTGGAAATTTGATTGCATTCTTTGCTAATCAACAAAATTTTGATCAGCAGCCAAGCAGGTTTGAGGAGCGAGGCCACTAAATGGTTTTTATTTATAAAAATGCAGACCAGAACAGTGCAGCTCTGGGGAAATAGTGTTGAATTGTGAGCGATTACTGCATTTAGGCAAATCATTTAATTTGCAACTTCTGCTAATTGAAGCTGCACTTGGATTAGCAAAAGCTTTTTTTTTTATTTTTAATATGGCAGAGGTGCAGCTTTAACTGAGCCACACTCTAGCCTCTCTCTATATATTGAACTCCATGGCCTGTACATCAGTTTAATTTTTCGGCTCTTTTTCACGTAATGCCGGGCATCTTGTCACTTACTGTTTTTCTTTCAAAACATTTCCAAAGGGAAAATCTAGACTTCTCCCCTGTGCTACCAGTGGTCACAAGTACAAACTAGGCTGTAAGGTCTTTAATTGAAAACACAGGTCCGTCAGAGAGGCAGTTTTCCCAAACTGATCTTGAAGGCAATAAAGTGATAAATTGTTTGACTTTAACACTCGGAGACTATCTTTTAATAACTGAAAGAGCATATTCATTGCAAAAAACTGTGTTAATGCATCAGTTAGGGTTCTTACTAAAGCAACAAAAGCAGGGAGATGTGGCATTAGGGTTTCCAACCCTACCACCCCCACCCTGCAGACACTAACAGGTGTCGAGGTGTGTGCCTTGGGGTCGTCTGCCCTAACGCTCACCCCATTCTCTAGTTTGTGCCCATCTCAGCTTATTTACTTATATAATAGGGTGAGTGTTAGGGCAGACGACCCCAAGGCGCACCCTCCTGACACCTGTCTGTGTCTTCAGGGTGGGGTGTTAGGGTTGGAAACCCTAACACCACATTTCCCTGCCTTTGTCACTTTAGTAAGACACCTAACTGATGTATTAATGACAATCTTTTGCAATGAATTTACTTACTTTTTCTGTTAGTATAATCATATAGCTATGCGCTGTTATTCTTCCATAGATGTGCACATACATACGTATATATAAATATATATGTGTTTCTATATATATATATATATATACATATACACACA
The DNA here is from genome assembly GCA_016271365.2 of Neoceratodus forsteri. Lineage (NCBI taxonomy): Eukaryota > Metazoa > Chordata > Ceratodontiformes > Ceratodontidae > Neoceratodus > Neoceratodus forsteri. The sequence goes on along the minus strand of CM028135.1, from coordinate 20,424,638 downwards.
CACGTGTGTGTATGTGTGGAAGTATAGGGCTCTCTGGGCCCTGTGCTTCCATTTATAGGACATCAGTGACCAAATTGTCAGCATAGCCATCATATTACCCCACCTCATGTACCCCGGTACAGAAAAATTGTAAAATCCAGGCCAAAACGTAATTCTGCGCAACTGAAATGCTGTTCCGCGCCATAGGTGCAAAAATACATTTTGGGCAGGATTTGAAAAGTGACAGCTGTGACATACATCAGGTCGGGTAACAGGATGGCTATATTGAAAATCTGGGGTCAAAGAATTGTAAATTTTCGAAGTTACGAGTGGGCGTAGTGAAATTTCAACAAATGGTCATGGCTTTGGCATTTTTTCATATTTTGACACCAAACTGTGAACATAGTCTTCTTATGACCCCACTTCACAAACCCCGTAGCTGAAAATGTTAAAATCCGTGCCAAAATGCTATTCCGCAGCACAGGTGCGAAAACACGTTTCGGGCAGGATGTGAAAAATGACAGCTGTACAATTCATGAGGTGTGGTGTGGAAAAATGGCTATGTTGAAAATTTGGAGTCAAAGTATTTAAAATTACCAAAGTTATGCAGGTGCGTAGAAACATTTCAGTGAACACTCATTACTCTGCAATTTTTAGGATTTTTTTCACCAAATTTTCAACATGGGCTTTTTTGGACCGACTCATGAACACTGGCACTGTTATTTCATTAATCTGGCCTGAAAGGTGATTTCACACAGCAACCACAAAATCGCCTTCTGGAATCCGATTCACAAAACGACAGTCCGTGTTCATAAGGTGGGGTCCCAGAAAGCCCACGTTGAAAATTTGGTGGAAAAATACCAAAAATGACAAAGTTATGAACCTACGTTTAAAATGCCATTGAAATACATTATACGGCACTTACTTGATTCCTCAGTTTGTGGTACGGCTTTGAAGAGTGCAGACGTGTCCCAGTCCAACAGAAGATGACCGACTACGACCTCCGGAGGTAAGTATAGGGTAGGGGGGTGCTCAGTAGCAGGGGATTGGGAGCAGGGTGGCGAGGGCTTTTCGGGTAAAAAGAAGGGTTTTTTCTTTTTACAGGTTTGTATATTTCGGGACATCGAGTGGGTTTCCAGTGTCCCACACTGGCGTATGGGGAGGCGCTTCTAGTGCCAAGGGAATTGAGCACCCCACTTTGGCAAATGAATGCTACGCCGTGGGACTGTTTTCTTTGTTGCAGGTTGTAATTGAATATATATTTCAGGACACTGGGTGTGGGCTCCGCAGTGCCCCACACTGCTGGTGGGGGGTACATATCTTGGGATACTGAGAGTGGGCTCTCCAGTGTCCCATAGTGTCGGGGGGGGGGGCTTCTACTGCTGACATGCAAAATTTCATGTGAATTGGTCAAACGGTTGCAAAGATTTTAAAGTGCAAAATTTTGGGTTTAACATAGACGTGATCATTGAACCCTAACTGTAGAGGCACTATCGTGCCCCTAGTGCTTTGACTGATGAATTGGGCAGGTGTTTTCCCCCAAGAAACCTTAGCTGTGTAATAAATTGCTTCTCCATTTCGGAACCTAAGAGAGCTATAGTTGTGAAACAGCCAGGTGATTTTGATACCTATGGTGAAGAATCTCTGGACAGGATTCTGCAGCACTTCAACTTTTTTGACTTTGCTACAGAATCTGCAAAAAGGGAATTCATTTTACTAAAACGGATCATGGTTTCGGATGATTACTACTAGTCTCTGCCATTCCAGCTGCATGGCCCTGCTCTACCTCTCACTCTCTTTCCTTCTGTCAGTGCTCAGTCTCAGCACTCTCCCTGGCAGGCACGTAGGATCACACTGCAGTGCCTGCCCCAACCAATCCTGCCGTGCAGCAGAACAGTCTGATGCCCATCCTTGCCTGTCGGGGAGCAAAAAAAAAAATCTGTCGCACCATCCTCCCCACCCCAAAAAAAAATAAATGTGCATATGCTAGGTTTTGCACTGCTTCGTGCTTCCTCTGAATTGTCTACTGCGTACTTTTTATAATCGGTAATTTTGTTTTATACAGTGGCGTGAAAAAGTATTTGCCCCCTCCCTGATTTTCTCTATTATTGCATATTTGTCACACTGGATGTTTTCAGGTCTTTAGACAGAATGTAATATTAGATAAAGGGAACCTGAGTGAACAAATAACACTTGGTTTTTTTTTTTTACTTACAGGTATTTCATTTATTTAATGAAAACAGTTAACCAACACCAACTGGCACTGTGTGAAAAAGTAATTGCCCCCTAGTTAAATCAACCCAATTAAAGGGATAATTAGAGTCAGCTGATTGAACACAGCCAGGCTTGATTACAGCCAGCCCTGCTCAGTATAAACCTCACTTATTTTGACCCTTACCATCAGAGTCACATTGCCAGCACAATGATTCAACAAGCACATTCTGCCACGATCAAAGGAAGTTCCTGAAAAGATCAGAAAAAAAAGTTGTTGCTATCTATCAGTCTGAAAAGGGTTACAAAGCTATTTCTAAGGTTCTGGTACTCCATCGAACCACAGTGAGAGCCATAATCTCCAAATGGAGAACACTTGGAACAGTAGTGATTCTTCCCAGGAGTGGGCGGCCTGCCAAAATTACTCCAAGGGCGCAGCGTAAAATCATCCAGAATGTCTCAAAGGATCCTAAAACAACATCCAAAGAACTGCAGGCTTCTCTTGCCTCAGCTAAGGTCAGTGTTCAAGCCTCCACAATCAGAAAGAGACTGGGCAAAAATGGGCTTCATGGGAGAGTAGCAAGGCGGAAACCACTGCTAACCAAGAAGAACATAAATGCTTGTCTCTCATTTGCCAGAAGCACCTGGATGATCCACAAGCCTTTTGGGAAAATGTTCTATGGACAGATGAGTCAAAGTGGAACTTTTTGGACGACATGGATCCCATTATGTCTGGCGTAAAGCAAACACAGCATTCCACAGTAAGAACATCATACCAACAGTCAAACATGGTGGTGGTGGTGTGATGGTGTGGGGATGCTTTGCTGCCTCAGGACCTGGACAACTTGCCATAATTGAAGGAACCATGAATTCTGCTCTGTACCAGAAAATTCTTAAGGAGAATGCCCGGTCATCCGTCCGTCAGCTGAAGCGTAGTTGGGTGATGCAGCAAGACAGTGATCCAAAACACAAAAGCAAGTCCACATCAGAATGGCTGAAAAGAAGTAAAATTAAAGTTCTGGAGTGGCCTAGTCAAAGTCCAGACCTAAACCCAATAGAGATGCTGTGGCAGGACCTGAAACGAGCAGTTCATGCTCGAAAACCTACCAATGTTGCTGAATTAAAGCAGTTCTGCGAGGAAGAGTGGGCTAAAATTCCTCCACAGCGATGTGAGAGACTGATATTGAATTATAGGAAGCGTTTGGTTGCAGTCATTGCAGCTAAAGGTGGCGTAATCAGTTATTAAGTATAAGGAGGCAATTACTTTTTCACACAGTGCCAGTTGGTGTTGGTTAACTGTTTTCATTAAATAAATGAAATAAGTAAAATAAAAAAAAAAAAGTGTTATTTGTCCACTCAGGTTCCCTTTATCTAATATTACATTTTGTCTGAAGACCTGAAAACAACCAGTGTGTCAAAAATGCAATAATAGAGAAAATCAGGAAGGGGGCAAATACTTTTTCACGCCACTGTAATTGTAACACTACCAATATAACTTATTACTATACTCTCCACACCACCCCCCCCCCAAAGACACATCTGGAAACAAGCTGTTAGCTCACAGTATGTTTTTCCTTGTGAATACTCAGAAGGTGGTGGTTGGAACATTAGCCTCATCCCCAAGGTGGGTTACTAGCGGGGTTCCCCAGGGGTCAGTGCTGGGGCCACTCCTGATCAACGCCTATATCTCAAATATCAGGAGGGGGATCAGGAGTGAGATGAGTCTCTTTGCAGATGACTCAAGGCAGGGTGCAGTGGTGGATGGGGAGGAGGGAGGGTGGCCTTGCAGGAGGACCTGAAGGCTCTGGAAAGGTGGTCGGGAAAATGGAAACTAAAATTCAGTGTGGGGAAGTGCAGGGTTCTGCACCTGGTAGTCAGAAATCCAGGCCAGGGGTATACCCCGGGAGGACACATGACTCAAATCACAGAGGGTGAGAGGGACCTGGGGGTAGTGGTAGATGTCAAAATGAACAACGTCTGAGACCTGTGGAAGGGCAGCGGCAAGGGCAAATAGCATGCTGGGATGCATCACCAGGGGGATTACCTCCAGGAAGGCGGAAGTGATCCTTTCACAGTACAACTGCTTGGTTAGGCCACTCCTCGAGTATTGTGTACAGTTTTGGAGACCACATTTAAAGAGGGACATTACACTCCTAGAGAGGGTCCAAAGGAGGGCTACCAAAATGATCTGGGGCCTAGGGGAGAGGGCCTATGAGGAGAGGCTCAAGGAGCTAGACATGTACACACTAGAGGAGAGGAGGTACGGGAGGACATGATAGAGGTCTTTAAGTACATGAAAGGGATCAATAAAGGAGGCCCAGTCAAGGTGCTGCAAAGGAAGGAGGTTGGGGCAACAAGAGGTCACGGGTGTAAGCTGGAAGGGGCAGGCTCAGAGGGGAGAGGAGGAGATGTTTCACTGAAAGGGTGGTGGAGCCATGGAATGCACTGCCCAGGGAGCTGGTAGAGGTGGAGACTGTGGACGGGTTTAAGAGGGGATGGGACAGGTACAGGGGGAGGGTAAATCTGACCAGGCTCAATACAGGTGGAACATCTGGGACTGGGGACAGTATAACCCAAGGGGGGTAGACACCAAAATCGGCCCTCAGTGCGGGTGCTGAAAATCGAGCAGACTCGAGAGACCGTTAGGCTTATTCTGCTGGCATTTTAGTATGTTAGTATGTAAACTCTTGAAATAAATAACTAAATATATCTAATTCAGTTTATTTAGAATTTTGCTCTCCAGGATGTCCATATTTTAGGCATGTTGCCTAGTTTTCAGGTGGGTCTGGGAAAGGGATGGCAGGTAAAGCAGCAGCAGGAGGTAACAGTAGCACAATTGCAAATACATAACGCATGATTTTTTTTCTTTTTAGAATTTTGCACTGCAAGCTAGCCACATTTAGGTAGGGTGCCTAGTTTTCAAGTGGGTCGGGGGGCTGGATATTTACAGCAACAGGAGGAAGAAGCCAAAACTTCATTACAGGTATGAATGATGTGTATTGTATGCGTGTACAGAATAAACACAGGACAGTAAATGCGTACAGACGACATGCACAGATTAACAACCATACGCTCTAGTTCAGATCTACTAGGTGTCAGCATGGCTCAGTTGGCAGCACATATGCTTCTGGGCCAGAAAGTTGTGGGTTCTGCTCCCACACTGGGACTGGGCTCATACCATGAGTACTGGCACCCAAGTGCAGAACTACAGGAATGCTGCGCCCCTGAGGTGTGCCATCCTTTGGTTGACATGTTAACAGATGTCCCTTCTTCCCGTTTTTAGTGCTGTCCAGCTGGAAGTAAAAAGACGAAACACAAAAACAGGGCACTTCTGGCAAGAGAAGCAAATTTTCTCCAGTGTCTTGGCCAACATTCCCCTTACTGTGAAACCAGTTCATGCAATTGTCCAAGGCTGCGTTTGGGTGTTGAGGTGTGAAATTGTTGCCAGTACACATTTAAAATCACTTTATTAGCAGTCTGTCATTGCTTATAAAGCACTTTGGGAATCACTGTGTATAAAAGGCGCAATATAAATGCAAATTTTGCTTCTTCATCATTATTCAGCCAAAGTAAAGTAGATTAGATGTTAGCAGATAGAAAACGGTTTTGAGGGGGGACAAAAATTAGGGGACAACCCCAGAACTGAGCTCATTGGTGGCAGAATATTTAGGGCAGGTGCATGGAGTTTGAAAGTGGGTGATCAGAGCTTCTATGAAGGCTAGGACAGTTTTGAAGGACTTTAATGTTGTTATAAATCCCATGGTTCCTGAATTTTTGCCAGAGACCTTGATCGGAAGCACAGGTGGAGTCAGATGATGCACCATTTTCTTTTTGTTTTGTTTAAATTTCCTAACCATCAATTCATACAAATAAGACATATGTTCTGTTTTTGTGTTGGGGGTGTCTGAGGCTTCTCGATCGTAATAGCATGCTTTCTACCTTCAATTGATCTTAATTCTAATTCTGGTCATTTTAATTATTTGATTTGCAGCGCATGGTTAACCTGTCAGAGCTGAATCCATATATCCTGTGTTCTATCTGTAACGGGTATTTTATAGATGCTACAACCATCACAGAGTGCCTTCATACCTGTAAGTACTGACTGGGTACATACACTAAGTAGCCATTTGTGTGTATTTAGATGGAGTATTAATGAACAGCAATATTTGACCCCAGGAGTAAGAGCAACAGTTTTACTTTTGTAATATTTGCATAAAGCATACGTGTGTGTGTGTGTGTGTGTGACAGAACTAGCAATAATGGCCTTGAAGGTACATTTCCTTCAGAGATGTGGGGGTGCCACTTATAAGTCCAGTGCAAAAGTTACAATTCCACATACTTGATGGAAAGGCTATCTGGGCTGCTTGGAAGCAACCCCTTAAAATTCCCTACAATCCTTGTAAAGGTGATAGAATTTATTAAGCTCTGGTTGATCACCCCTACTTTATGTCTCCGCCGCAGGCGGATTCTGCGGTGATCAATGCCGCTTATAATAGGTCCTCTAGACCTCAGCACGAGTGCTCAGCCCCCGGATAAGGAATCTAAGAAATTGGATGTTACGGGGAAAATGTTTTTTGCCTCAGCTACTATGTGTCTCCGTATACTCAGTTACATGAGACACCTCCTGAAATATCAGGGGGAAATCCTAAAAGCCTCCCAGGCAACAGTCCAGTCCCTCCCTGTGGATTCTACCCAGGAGGATCTGACAGCCAAGATGTTTTCTGCGGCGACTCTATGCCACCACCTGCTCAGGGCCACCTACAGTGCCTTCAGAAAGTATTCATCCCCCTTGGTTTTGTCACATTTTGTGATGTTGCAAACTCAAATTAAAATACATTTATATGGAATTTTTTTTGTCACGTAGCTACACAAATTACTCTCTAATGTCAAAGTGGAATGAAACTTCTGGAATTTTTTGTACATGTAATGTAAAATAACCTGAAATGTCTTGATTTTGATAAGTATTCGCCCTTTTTGCTATGACACTCCAAATTGAGCTCAGGTACATCCAATTTCCTTGTGAGATCACTCTAAAACTTGAATGGAGTCCACCTGTGGTCAGTTCAAATGGTTGACATGATTTCAGAGGAAATACACCTGTCTATATAAGGTCCCACTGTTGACAGTGCATGTCAGAGCAGAAACTCTACCATGAAGACCAAGGAGCTGTCTGTAGAACTCCATTGATAGAATTGTGAGGAGGCATAGATCTGGGGAGGGTATAAAAACATTTTGAGGTATTAAAGTTCCCAGGAGCACAGTCAAGTTCATCATTAGGAAATGGAAAGTTCTGGAACTACCCAGACTCTTAAGTAGAGCAGGCTGTCCTCCCAAACTGAGCAACTGGGCAAGAAGGACCTTGGTCAGGGAAGTGACCAAGAACCCAGTGACCACCCTGACAGAACTACAGAGTTCCATGGCTAAGATGAGAGAACCTGTCCAGAGGACAACAATCTCTGTAGCACTTCACAGATGTAGCCTCTATGGGAGGTGGCTGAGCGGAAGCCACTCCTGAGAAAGACCACATAATAGCATGCCTGGGTTTGCAAGAAGGCAGTGGCAGACTCTGAGACCATGTGGCAAAAGATTCTGTGGTCTGATGAAACAAAAATTGAACTCTTTGGCCTGAATGCAAAGCGCTATGCCTGGCGCAAACCGAACACAGCTCAGCACCTGTGTAACAGCATCCCTACCATGAAGCATGGTGGTGGCAGCATCATGTTATGGGGATGCTTTTCAGTGGCAGGGACTGGGGCACTTGTCAGGACAGAGGGAACAATGAATGGAGCCAAATACAGGCACATCCTTGAGGAGAACCTGCATCAGTCTGCAATAGACCTTGGACTGGGGTGAAGATTTACGTTCCAACAGGACAACGACCCCAAGCATACAGCCAAAGCAACACTGGAGTGGCTTCAGAACAAGAAGGTGAATGTCCTTGAGTGGCCCAGACTTGAATCCCATTCAGAATCTGTGGAAAGACTTAAAGATTGTGGTTCACCGACGCTCCCCATCCAACTTGACAGAGCTTGAGCAAATCTGCAAGGAAGAATGGTTGAAAATCCCCAAATCCAGATGTGCAAAGCTGATACAGACATACCCAAGAAGACTCAAAGCTGTAATTGCTGCCAAAGGCGCTTCTATAAAGTATTGACTCGGGGGTGAATACTTAAGTAAACAAGATATTTTAGTTTTTAATGTTTCATACATTTTTGTTACACAAGAAAAATATTTTTGCCCCTTTAAATTGTTGAGTATGCTTTGTGGATCAAGGGGGAAACAAATCATTTCAATGCATTAAAAATTCTGGTAGTAACGCAACAAAATGTGACAAAATCCAAGGGGTGTGAATACTTTCTGAAGACACTGTATGATGCTGTTGACACCACGGACTGTACGTCCTCTGCAGGAGTTTGTCTAAGATGTCACACCTGGCTGAGAGTGTCTGGATTTTCATAGGACGTGCAGCAAGCTATCCTTAATGCTTTCTTTAAGGGTAATCAGCTTTTTGGTCCACAGACCCAAGAAATATTGAAGGATTTACATGACTCTGGTCGTACTCTTCAGTCGGTCCGAACCCTGCACCGTCCAGACACAAAACCGGCCTACAGGGGTTCCTCTAGGGGCGGCCCCTACAGGTCACGTCCCAATGCTCGAAAACCACCTGCCAATAAGCGTAAACCTCAGTTGACATTGCTTGGTCCTAGAAATGCTCCGAAAATGCCCCATTATGGCCCTGCTGCTCCCTAGCAGGGCCAGCCTTCGGCCTGAAGGTCTTCCTCCAGTCATGGGACCGGAGACCCTTCCCACGGCCATCGGGGGCAAGTTTTCCCTGTACTTACAAGGGTGGCAAGCCATCTCCTCCACCTGTGGCTCCTGCAACTGATCGAATCAGGATACACATTGGAATTCACAGAGAGACCCCTGCTTTACCACTAAGGGCCTCTCATAACCCCCCCAGTCCAAGCATTGGTCTTACAGAACGAAATCCGTGCTTTGCTCACAAAACATGCCATCGAACCAGTTCCTCTTCCACAGAAGGGTGCAAGATTTTACTCCCATTTTTTTCTTGGTTCTCAGATGGACGGGGGACTTTCGCCTCATTTTGGATCTAAGGAGTCTCAACCTCTATATCAGATACCAAAAGTTTAGGATGATGTCTCTTCCGACACTTCTCCCTTTGCTGAACACAGGTGATTGGCTCTGCTCTCCCGATATAAAGGATATGTACCTCCATGTCCAGATGCACCCTGCTCACAGACGATTTCTCTGTTTTTTGTTCCAGGGTCATTATTTCCTGTTCAGAGCCCTCCCATTCGCCCTTTCCACGACTCTGAGGGTGTTCATAAAATGCCTAGCTGCAGTTGCAGCGACCCTCCACAGGGAAGGCCTCTATGTCTTTCTCCTTACCTGAACTGGCTTCTGAAAGTGTCTTCCCGCCAAAGGCTGCTGATCACGCTTTCTCGTACCCTTTAGTTCTTTGCCTGGGTAGGGATAGCTGTAAGCTATCCAGAATCCAAGATGGACCCTGCGCAACGCCTCCTCTACATTGGAGCCGTGTTAGACACCTCCTTGGGGATGGCATTTTTGCCCGAAGCTCGGGCGGACACCCTGATTGCTTTGGCGCGCAAGCTAGAGTCCTGCAGATTGGTCTCTGCAAGAGACTACCTGCGTTTCTTGGGTCATTTGGCGGCCGCGATTCTGACGGGCCCCCATGCTAGGCTGAATATGAGGGTCCTTCGCTGGTCCCTGAGAGTCCAGTGGGACCAGTGGGAGGGACGATTTTGATACCCTGGTCCTGATGTCTTCCCTGACTCTTTGAGCTCTATAGTGGTGGAAGCCAGCGGACAACTTAATGCGAGGCATGCCATTTCGTTCTGTCCCATGTCTCATTTTGACTACAGATGCCTCCTTGACAGGGTGCGGAGCTCATCTCTTGCACGTCCAATCCCAAGGATCCTGGATGCCAGCAGAGACCCGACTCCACATTAGTGTCTTGGCGATGAGGGCAGTCCTCTACATATTACTGGTGTTTGAGACTCTCCTTCCCCCAGGTTGCCTTCAGGTGCAATCAGACAATTTTGCGGTAGTTCACTACCTGAACAAGCAAGGAGGCACCCATTCTTACCTTCTCTACAGAGAATAAATGAGTCTGGTACTGGCCAATCCAGAGACATACCCATCTTCAGGCGGTCCAGATCCCAGGAGTGTCCAACACCCTGGTGGATGCCCTGAGCAGATCCAGTGCCCTGGCCCACAAGTGGGAAATCCTACCAGACGTCTTAAACAATGTCTTCCACCAGTGGGGCCGACCGGAGTTGGACCTATTTGCCTCTTAGCAAAACTGTCTCTTTACTGCTCTCTTGAGCGAGGTACTGGAACTGTGTGGTGGGACGTGTTATTGCTTTCCTGGACAGGAAGATTTCTTTACATCTTCTCGCCCTTTCTTCTTATTCGGAGAGTACTGCTCAAACTGATCCAGGACTGGGCGTCTGTGATTCTCATAGCACTGTTCTGGCCAAGACAGATATGGTTCCCTCTGCTTCTACAGCTCTCGGAACTGGATCCGCTACCTCTGCTGATTTGCTGAGCTCTGTTGTCCGAGATGCAAGGCTACCTGCTACACCCGGACCTTCACGCCCTCCATCTGCACGCCTGGCTTCTAAGGGCATAGTCCTCTCGCACTTCAGAGTGTCCCCAAAGGTGGCGGAAGTTCTCTGGGCTGCCAGGAAGCTGTCTACATGGTCTTCACGTTTGATTAAATGGAAACGCTTCTTCATTTGGGCATCTACACAGGACTTGGATCCTTATGAGTGTTCCCCTCAGAGCATCTTAGACTATTTGCCCTCCTTGTCGGAGGGAAGACTGAAATATTCCTCTGTAAAAGTCAATTTTTTGGCCATTGTCGCATTTCACTTACCTGTGGGCAACAAACATTGTCCCAGTTACCTTTGACTCAAATCTTTTTAAAAGGTATTCTGCACCTTCATCCCCTTATCTGGGATCCAGTTCCTGTGTGGAATTGGATTTTGTGTTAAAAAAATTTGCCAGAGCCTTTTTGAGCCCACTGACTCCAGCGAACTCCATTATCTTTCTTGGAAAACTATAATTTTAGTTGCCATTACGTCAAGAAAACATATTACAGAGTTACAGGCACCAGTGTGAAAACCTCCCAACCTGTAACTTCATAACGATAGGGTATCTTTACACACAAACCCGTCATTTTTGCCAAAGATTGTTTCTGAATTTACTTCCACTTACCAGTGTACTATGCGGAGTCTGCAAATCTAGGGGAATCCCAGCTTCATACTCTCAATGTGCACAGAACATTGGGAGTTTATCTGCTCCGCACTTCACAGCTGCGAAAAACTGAGCAACATTTTCTCTCTTTCGCCCCTGGAAACCAGGGCGTTCAGACTTCAAAGCAGTGCTTGTCCACATGGTTGGCCAACTGCATTTTGTTTATCTTTACAAAATATGACAAACCCCTCACAGGGGTTGTGAAACACCATTCCACCAGAGGCATGGCTGCCTCCATGCCGTGTCTCTGGGGCATCTCTGTCTTAGAAATTTGCGATGCTGCCACGTGGTCTACAATACATACATTCACGAAACAGTACAGTCTAGACATTGCTTCCAAGAAGTGGACCAATTTTGGACAGGCTGTTCTACAAGGCCCCCTGTCCTAAGTCCTAATGGTTCACTTCCTCCTCCCCTTGGCATAATAACTACTTGGGAATCTTCCTATGTGTTATGACCTGCTGCAAGAGATTGTCTCAGAGAAGATAGTACAGTTGTGTAAGAACTTACCGTAATAGTAGATATTCAAGAGTATCTCTTGCAGCAGGTCATGTTGCCCCACCTGCCTTCCCCCTTGTTGTTAACTTCAGAAGGGTGCCTTGCTCCTGTCTCTTTACGACTCCACAAGCTGCTGCCTTATTTCCCTCCTCGGTTCCCAGCGGAGGCCTGGGAAATTTTTTCTCATTCAGTCATTAGGATGGAAAAGAACTGAGGAGTAGCTGGGACCTCCCCCTTTTATACACGCCATACTGACACCACATGGTAACATTAGGGGGAGGTCCCAGAGTCAGCGGCTGAGAAGTCATCCGGAGGAAATGACGCCTGCAGCTGATATCCCATGTGTTATGATCTGTTGTGAGATACTCTCGAAGATCTACTATTATTGTAAGTTCTTATGCAATTGTACTTTTCATGTGCAGTAAAGCAACAGATGTATCCTAATTTGCAAAACCTGATTTCTTTTTATTTTATTTTATTTTTTTTAATAGCCCAGCTCCTTTGGCTTTCAGAAGGGGCCTCGTACTCCGTCCTACTCCATCTGCCAGGTCCAGTCACAGCCCCCGGTTTTCTGTTGCTCAGTGGGCCTGGGGTGTATATATATTTTTTCCCCAGATTTTTGCCCTGGTATCCTCTGAGGACGCCGGCGCAAAGGACTAGGTCCAGACGTATGCCTTTGTCAAGCGCCCAGCAGCGTCCTCCCCACCCTAGACTCCGGAGAGTCGTGTGCCCCGTACTGCCCATGCTTCCACTGGCAGAGGAGCTACAGGTGCTATATGCTTCTCTGTAACTCACCCCGGGAGGAGGAGAGCATCCACTGGGACACTTGATCCTTCTCCCCCCATCCATCCCCCAGCAGCCTGAGTTCATTTCCGAACCCAGGTCACCAGCGTAGCGCAAGGTGTGGCATCCAACCCCTCAACCCTCAGCGCCACTGGGCTGGCCCTAAATCCTGTTCTCAAGCAGATGTCTTCTGTAATAAAGAATCAGCAAAATGGATGCAGGAAATATGTAAATTGTAAAAGTTTTATGTGACTATATCATATTCAAAGTTTTCTAGGAAGTGTTTATAACTTTTGTATGTTAATGACTGCTAATCATAAAAATGTTTTTCTAACATTATAAAAGTAAAAAAAAAAACTAATTCAGTAATTCCAGTTTAATTAGTACTACTGTGTTTATTACAATTTAGATACTTGCAATTTTTTTTTTTTTTTTTTTACAGTTTGTAAAAGCTGCATAGTGAAACATTTCTACTACAGCAACAGATGCCCAAGATGCAACATAGTCGTACATCAGACACAGCCCCTTTACAATATCAGGTGAGTTAAATTTTGAAGGCGAGTACTGTTGTTTAAATTACACCTGTTGGGACAGTTATTTTTACAACTTAGAACTTCGACAGCCTGCTGGCGCAGCGGTTGGATTTCCACTTGCAATGCCAACCCGGGTTCAGGAACAGACCCAGGTGTCAGAGGGCCAGCCGGGGGAGAAGGATTGAGCGTCCTGGGGACAGCTGTCCTTCTCCGGAGGGGAGGAGTGTCTGGCACTTTACAGACCCCTGGTGGAGACTGGGGGTACTGCTGTGACTGGTGCTGTCTTGTTTTGGGGGAGGCAGCGCTGACATCACTTCTTGTATCCACACCTCCAGAGTAAGCATCCCAAAAAGCTGGCCCCAGCATGGCTTTCTCCACTGTCCGGGCTTCCGTGGCCCGACCAGGGCTTACCAAAAGTGTCCGTTGGGAGGGGCCTGGGCATGGGTAAAGCGGACAGGTGGGTCCGAGGACAGGGGAACCGGAACAAAAAAAAAAAAAAAATAGAACGTAAAACTTCAGAAATAAGTAGTTCATTTGATTAACTTGTGCTGCGAAGTGTCTACAATTTGAGTATCTAGAAATGCATCTAATTACACTGAACCCATTACCTAGTTTATTTTATTTAACATTTATTGTACTGGGGTGGGGGTTGTAAACATGACATTAATGGTATAGTATCATTTTGCCAGTTCAGTGCGTTATCCTGTCTAGTGCATAAAGCAGAATCTGAGTCTCCCTTTCATGGAATCGCAGAGAATAACAGCCTATCCCCCACCACCCTGGGCCAAAGACCCAACATGTCATGTTCCTGGTACCCAGAGCACAAAATTGCAGATTGCTATCCGACACAGAGAGACTCATTTTAAGAAGGGATGGATGCAAATGCTACTGCATCTTGTGCTTATATCTACATTCAAAACTACACCTGAAATTATATCTTGGAGCCAGTGTACTGCCTGCAGTCAAGCAGTGATATACAACAGGGTGTGGAATATCATGAGATACCATCACACATCTGGTGTCTTGTGAGGCTTGCGGCAACGCCAAGAAATGACAATATCCCATGATATACCGTACCCATGAGTGTGTTAATTAAGCAGTAAGGCATGACAAGGTGTGGTACATCATGGGATATCGTCTACCCTCGGTGGTTGGTACGAGGGCCTTGAGCTGGAGTGCATCCAACCGCCAAGAAGTGACGATATCCCATGATATACCACCCCTGGAGTGACTTATTGCATTATGAACTGAGTTTCAAGTTTTATAAATAAAAAAAAAAAAAAAAGTAAGAGGTTTTAAAACGTTTTATGAATGAGTTTTTGGGTGGTGTAGGAGTACATTTTGAAAAAATAATTCTCGGACAGTAGAGAGCAAGGAGGCTGGTGGCGCCGGAACTTTTTTGAAGCCGTGATGATGTAGCCCGATAGCATCATGGCTTCAAAGAACTCTGGGTCAATCAGATTCCTCTATTTACGATCCTCAATTTATAATTGCGATTATAAAATGGCCTTGGAGTGTTAGGAAGTGGCTGATCTTGGTCGTAGACTGCTTCTACTGACCGAACATATCTGTGGAACATCTTCTTGCGGCCGCACGTAAGGCCATTACACGACAATGGCTCAAAGAGGAACCCCTGCTTTTCCAACACTGGCTGAGCATTGTTAACGATGTTCAGGCAATGGAATGGTTAATTTACAAAGTCAATCTGAAACTTCCAGTTTTCTTGCATAGATGGGCTTGCTGGACCCTCTGGAGAGAAGCCTCTCAGGCAGCTCCTACTTAAACAGCTGCTCGCTGGCTGTTCACCTCATCCCTCTTAGTGTCTGTCCTGGTTTTACGTTGCACTAGACACCCGACACCAGGGTTACTACGTGGGGCTCAAAGATAACAAACAGTCATGATAAGAATGCATATCATTTGATATTAGCAATGAAATGCCATTGTAACAGTTTGTTCATACCACCATTACTGTCTGATGTATGTGCTGTAGCCCACTGAGTTGCTGTATCTTGTAAGTGTTGGGGTTAATACCAGGGTTTTAAATAATTGATTAGCAGTTTTTTTCTTTGGGTAATACTAACTGTACAGAAAGTATTTATATAGGTTTTCTAGAAGTGTTATGTTTGTTAAACACAGTGAGGCAAGTGCTTTGCATTTTCACAATGTTTTATAGCTTTTATGAGCAAAACGCTAATCAATTTTTAGAGTTAAATAAAACCCTGAATACGACTTCTTTTTATGTGCACAAACTTTTCAATAAACTTGAATTTAAAAAAAAGACTGCTTCTGCTAATTAGCTTACAGGATTTCTCCTCTCTATTTTATAACTGATAAAGTAGCTAGCTATCACTTTATATATCTGAGGTACTTTTTGTTTTACCTTTTGCTAGTTAGATTTTGTACTTGCCACTGTTAGCTGTGATGTATGAAACAAAACTCGACCTGTAGGCTTGATATATCTTGTTCTGTTACTTTTACTACCTCATCAGCATAGTGACCTGACTGACTGTGACATCACAGCGCACTCAGTTGCTGTAAGATCTTGCCATTTGCGATATCCCAGTCACTGAAATCACAATGCCAATGAGATATGAAGAGGAATAGCAGTAAACAGTAAGACATGGCGAGGAGGGCATTGTCATGGAGTAAACCCCCAACCAGGTTTATAGTTTAGCACATGGTTGGGTGGTTTTTCCTTGACAACCACTGGAATGTCGTTTTGCACATATAAAATGGGGTTTGTTACCAAAATAACAAAATGTTAAAAAACCAAAAAAACATCATTTTGTGTTGCCTACCCCAGGTGTCCTGTACTCCCTGATCCTTCCCTCTGTCTGGATTGCCTCTAGTGACAGCTTGATTGGGGGGTTGGGGGGCTGGAACAGAGGGCATCCCGTGGTGGCTGTCTATGGCCATATTAAAGTCTTAAGTGATCTCACATTTAACCAGTACATTTGTACTAGGGTCCCTTTACAATATCTGAACAGTTTCTGTAAAGAGTCCCCAGCCCGAACACCTCCAAAGTTTTGAATACATAACCCACTCCATTCTATCAGAGGCCTTCTCGGCATTCATGGAGAGCATGCATGTTCCAACCGCCACCACCACCACCACCCCAATGCCAAGAAGCCAGCATAACATTATCCTGCCCACACTCTGATCGATTTTTTATGCTCATCTGGCGTCATATGCATCTAGAGCATAGCTAGTTTGATATCATGTCTCTTTAGCACCATATTTTTTTCTTCCTCGTAATAGGGGAAGAAATTCCCTGGACGTTCCAGGTGCAGACTCAATTTAAACACTATATTGTGCCTAGGTACCAGATTGGCTCTGGAGAAGAGTCTCCTCTACCTGGTAAGGATCCAGAACCATTTCCATCTCAGCCTTCTTCTCTCTTCACAAGCAATCCCACCACTCCATAACTCGTACCTTAGTACTTGGTTAATGTGACAGTTTAACAAGGAATAACAGCGGTAACAAACACATGTAAACAAAACCATTTCAGTCAATCTTTAATCAATCAATCTTTATTTTACCAGGTGGAACACCTTTGAGCAAGCTCATTTACAGGGTGGACCTGGGTGAATACACATAATCAGTACAGCAGTATAACGGGAACACGTTGACAGTACAGCAGTGTAACGGGAACAGCATGGGTATGGACAATAGCAATGGGGCAATAAAACAACTCAGAAGACACCAACTTACAGAACTCTATACAATAAAGCTCTCATATAATAACAATTTACAGAATATGTACAATGTAGGCAAGCATTGAGAATAACCTACAGAGATGGATAACTGAGTAGTATGGGGAAGCATAGGAGAAAGGGAAGAGGAGGGATGAAGGAGAGAAGAGGAGGAGTGCCAGGGGTGCTACTGTAGGATCCCTGGCCCAGAATCCTCTTCAGACCTCTGTGCCCTGCATTCTTTCTCCTCCATCACTGTTGTTAGTAGTTTCTCTCGCTGGTCGGCTACAACCAGCTTCAGACCACCAAAGTCTTGCAGAGACATAACCCTACTCACACAGCTGTTCCCTTAAAAGTACCCCTGTGGCGTGCGTCACTCAGATCGCCACACATCCACCAGTACGCTTCCCCTCCTGCGCAACTTGGGTATAGTTAACCTTTATCTGACTGCAGATTGTGACCTTTTTCTGCACAAGATTGTGATGTGAGTGCTGTTACCAATCATTAAGAAAACCCCCGCACCACGTCAAATAAGTTACTGGTGCACGTCCATATTCTGAGCCATGATGATGCTGTCTCCCCCCCCCCCAAAAAAAAAAAAAACAGTGGTGCTGCTGCAGATGCTTCCTTCAGGCCCGGTCACTCACAACACAGGCGTGTGCACCACCACTTACCACGCAGCAGGTCACAAGCTGGTGACTCCCCTTCCTGAATTCTTCTCGACTAGAGCTCCTGGATGTGCAAACTACTCTTGGTGGCGCAATCCAACAAGATGGTGATGCACACCAATCCCCACACCCCCTCGGTAGTCCAGCCTTAATTAACTAGTACAAATGGAAAACCCGCACGTTTTGGTTCCAGAGTCCGTTGCCATAATGTTCTCTAAGGGTGTGGAGACAAGAGGTGTGGGAGGTATGCTTTTTTAACATTACAACCTTTCAGCATCAGTCATAGCCAGAGCTGTGGTAGCACATGGGGGAGATTGTCATGGCAGGCTGCACCATAACGTGGCACTTAATGGGCTGGAAATGACCCCCCCCCCCCAACCTCCGTGCAAAAGTCCCCTCAGTCAATTGAAGTTTAAAATATAAGTGTCAACTCATCAGGCACTATCCTTCAATCAGTTTCTTAGATTTGCAAAACTGTTGTGCCTTATTCGCCTACCGGAAGGAACTGCAGGGTAAGCAAAATGAAAATTCACCCCTTTTGCTCAAAGTGTGTTCATCAACACGAGGGCGAATGCCTTCCATTTTATCTGCACAACTTTAGAGAAGTCCTGAAATAAGTAAATACAGCATCTCTCACCTTGACTCCCCCAGCCTTACAAAATGATTGTAGGATCCTTTGTTTGTTTGGAAAGTGATGCAGGCGTAGGGTACTTGGTCTCCAGGGGAGCCTCGGGAGTGGGGTTTCGGTTCCATCACTCCATGTGCCCTGTCTGTGTTCAGCTTCCCTTTGGGGCAGCCCATATTTAGTGTCTTATGGATCCAGGTTGCGAGAAACTCAGCAGTGTTTTGCCTTTCTGTACCTTCTGGGAGCTCCTGGATTCTGATGTTATTTCAGTGTTGGTGGTTCTGATCTGAAAGTCTTAACTTCTCCCACAATGCTACTAGTTCTTTCTCCAGCTTCACCTTGCAGCCTGGGAGTCCCACCATGTCCTCGATGGCGGAGATCCTTTTCACGGCTGCCAAGAGCTTTTTTTTTTTGCCTGTTGTTTACTTTGGGCCACAATCGTGTCCCATTTCATCATCAACGCCTCCAGTTTGGCGCAAGGGCTGCCAGAACTTGCAGAGAGATGGCATGTCCTAATACCTCTGTTGTCTCCTCTGATGCCTCCTGGTCGGCATCTATCCCTGGTACTGCTTCAGCCTTCCGTGCTTTCTTCTTTCTTGTTGATAGGGCCAATTTCTGCTTTGCTGCCACCATATTGGGATTCATTACTGTGTTGACTGCCCTTTACTTCAGAGATTTGTCCTGAATCGGTGCTGATGGATGCAGATTTTACATTTATTAGCTGCGAGGGTCCCCAAACGATCTGAAATTCGTTTAGCTGCTCAGCTCGTGCATGCGCAGTCCCCTGAATGGAAGATTTCT
This sequence comes from Neoceratodus forsteri, assembly GCA_016271365.2. Taxonomy (NCBI): domain Eukaryota; kingdom Metazoa; phylum Chordata; order Ceratodontiformes; family Ceratodontidae; genus Neoceratodus; species Neoceratodus forsteri. The sequence goes on along the minus strand of CM028135.1, from coordinate 20,405,548 downwards.
GTACGTATTTTCTCCATTCTGTCTGATTCAGAGGGTCCTGGTCAAGTTGCAGGTGGAATTGGCCACCCTAATTCTGGTGGCCCCATTCTGGCCCAGACAGATGTGCTTTTGTGAAGGGGTCTTATACAACCATCACCTGGGACCTCTCTCCACTAAGAAACTAGCAGGAGAATGGTGAATTGAAATCCAGCCCTGCTGATTTCTGGCCTGGCCTTCTAAATGCCATTTGCATCAGCTTTATGCAGGCCAGGAATTCCCTGTGGAGGAAGGGCACAAATGAGCCTCACTTGGGATACATGAAAAGGAAAACTGACAGAGCGAGAGGCAAGATTTGGGGGCATGAGAGAGAGTAGGGCTGCTGTGAACTGTAGAGCTGAATGAAGCTGAAAAGTATTTTGTATTTGCTCAGCCAAGGTAAGCTGCTTTGAACTCTTGTTTGGTGCAGAAGTAAAGCAACTTTTTGTTACACTGATCTTGTTTGCCTGGAGTTTTCTTTCTGAGGGTTCCCCCAGTAGTCTCCGCTTGCTACAACACTGTTACATGTGCTTGGTTTTAGCGGAGAGATCGAACTTCCCCTTGTCTAAATAGGGGTAAGGTGGACAAAGTACTGAAATGGCATGCAGAACAGCAAGGGCAGCATACCCCGATGCAGAGGGACTGGATGGCCCAGCCGGTGCAACAGCATTTGCAGCAACAGACTCGGACCAACAACTGGCGAACAGGTCCAGATGCAAAGGGACTGGATGGCCCAGCAAGCACAGTTGCAGAGAGACCAGCAAAAGCAGGAGTTCATGAAGTAAGTTCTGCAAGCAGAGAAAAAAACTGTGCCCCAGCTCCAGTTCACAGGGAATCCAGTCTCTGTAGGACCTCACCCAGACTGACACAAATGGGTCCTGAGGACAACCCCGAATCCTACTTTATAACTCCGGAGAGAGTTGCCAGTGCCACTGCCTAACCAAGAGAAAGTTGGGCCACTCACATTAAACCACACGTGACTAGAGATGCACAAGCTGCATATCAGAACCTAGACGGTGCCACTGCCAGAGACTGCAACCAGGTAAAGGTGGCTGTCCTCAGCCAGATTGTGTGCTGTGGTAAAGTGAGGCATCCCTGTAAGCTTGTGACAGTATGGACTGTGTCTTTGTAGAATGTGTAGCTACAAATCACAACAGTGGACCCATTCCAACCATCCTTATCTGGTTACAGTGCAAGTTGGGGACCAAATAGTTCTGGTTCTGGTAGATTCGGATTGTGGGCAGACGTTGATTAAAGGCTACCTAAACACTGTTTTACTGTATGCACTGGTCCGGAAACCCTCCCATGAAGCATAGCGTACAGGGAGAGGTGCTGAATAATATAAAAAAAATTTCTTAAAGTCTTGAATACATTTTCAGCAAGTTTTTTTAAATTTGCCTCAACCAGGAAACAACTGTGCCGACCGGGAACGTTAATGTAATCTTAGCGAGGCAGCTCATCCCAAGTACTCAATCCATATGGAACCTCATAAACATGACAAGGTACACATATAGCGCTAATGTTACACACACTAATTTTTTTTTTTGTCTTTGGTAACCAGGTAAGGCCCACTAGACACAAGTGCCTGTTTTCAGGGGCGAGGCACTTGTGCCTAGTGGGCCTTACCCGGTTACCAAAGACAAAAAAAAAAAAATAGTGTGTAACATTAGCACTATATGTGTACCTTGTCATGTTTCATTATTTAACTTGTACGTTAGACAGACAACAAAGTAGAACCTGTAGGTAATTAAAGCTCAGACACTGGTGTGGGTTGTGAGAGAGCCTGATTTTAAAATGAATCTGCCATATACTGGGTAATCAGTGCAGCAGACACAGTGCAGAGGGGATATGCCCAAGTCTCCAGGTGGAGGTGATGAAGCCTGGTGGCAGCATTCTGCACTAGTTGAAGACAATAAATCTGACCAGCTGTAGGGCCCTTTGTAAAAATGCATTGCAGTAGTCCAGGCACGAGGTGATGGAAGAATGTACTAATGTGAGATCGTCCGGATCAAGGTAGGTCCAAAACCCAGCAATATTTTTAAAATGATAAAAGCCCGACCATAACAGACACCTGCGAAGCAAAAGAGAACTATGAGTCAGAAGAGACACCTAGGTTACGGACAACCTTTTTAGTCACGTAACCTCTCGATGCTGCGGTCCCTCCCACTCGTAAGAACTGGGTAGGCACAGGACACCACTGAAAATGAGAAATCGCATCTCTGTTCTGTTTAACCCAGGTAAATAAACTGTAACCTCTCCTCACTCATTCATATGATATGAATGAGTGAGGGGAGGTTACCATTTATTTACCTGGGTTAAACAGAACAGAGATGCGATAATCCTAGTATTGAAAACATTCTAAAACAAAATCATATGTCACACATTAGTGTTTTTCTGCAAAACAGATAAATCCCATTCACCACAGGATTTTAAAGTATACTATAAGCCAGCCCGCCGGCACAGTGGTAGCGCTACCACTTGTGGTGCTGATGACCCGGCATCAGGAGCGACCTTGGGAGTTGGAGGGCCAGCCGGGGGGGGGGTGAGGACCGAGTGTCCCAAGGACAGCTGTCTGGGGGTGTGGGGATGAGCCCAATGCTGGACTTGCCCCTGGGGGAAGCCAGGGGAAAGCCAGCCTAAGCTGCAAGAAGAGGAGGGGATGTGGTGGACGTCGGCACATGCGCCATGACGTCAGCGCACACCACATCCCAGGAAAAGTGAAAATAGTTTCCGGAAGTGCTAGATGACCTCCGGCCTCCTGAGCCCTGCTCCCTGACGATCCAGGCACCTCCAGACATCCGAGATCCTGGTGGAGCTGAGCTGCCCTAAGCCACCCTGCCATAGAAGGGCAAACGGGGGACTATGAGAGAGAGGTAAGACCTGGAGAAGGCCGGGGGTCAGGGCTGAGAGGTGCAGTGAGAACGTGGGCCATCTGGAACGGGGATAAAAGTATACTACAAATTAGTAGATATGTTAGAGCTTACACGTAGACCAGTCTTTCAAGTTTGCCTACACATTTGTATGAGTGTGAACAGCTTACACTTACACTAGCACACAGGTGTCATTCATTGATAAACCACTACAGGGTTCCTGTTGTCTAGAAATACAGTGCAGTGGTGGCAGTGATGATGGGAAGCCATTGGCAAATCATTTCTTGGGACTCTTAAATGCAATGTGCATGAGTAGGTTTTTGTGTAAGATCTAGAACACTGGTACCAAACGACAGGTAGTGGCTCAGTAAAGGGTGGTGGTACAAAAAAACAGTTTGAATGATTCTTTTTAAAATAAATTTAGAGTGGTAGGAAAAATGTATGATGGAAGTAACAGCTGACTGCACTAAAGTAATAAAGGGGAACACTGTACTAATAGACATGCGAGTGTCAGTAAAATGTCGACTGGCTCATTGTAATTTTATTTGTTTTCATCTCCTTTCAGGTTGGACAGACAGTTACAGGATATAGTGTACAAACTTGTTGCAAACTTAGAAGAAAGTAAGTTGTGCGTTTAACTTTGCAGCTAATTGCATTCGAGTCCAGCATTTCAGTTGTCCCTAGAACTGAGATTTAGTGAAACTCCCCACTCCCCAAAGCCTTGCCCCCTGCTTAGGCTTTTCACAATAAAAAAAAAAAAAGTGTTTACACTTTTTACATTTTTGTGAACTCTGCCGTCCGGCCACATGGCAGGAGCTGTGTGATGCCATCTCTGTTATAGTGTGGCATTGCACTGCTTGCCTGTTTCTCAGTACGAGCGAGCAGCGCAGTGCCACACTGTAACATGAGATGGCGCCGCGCAGCACCCGCCATGTTGCCTGACAGCAGAGTTCACAAAAATATATATATTTTTTTAAATAAAAGCCTAATTTGGGGATGAGACTTTGGGGGGTGGGGAGTTTCAGTAAATCACAGTTCTCCTTTAAAATGAGAGATGTTGCATTAAAAATGCTGCAGTACTCTTGCCTGCCAACGTTATCTGAAGCATGCTTCCCCCTGTTTCCTTTTAAATCACTCATTAAGTTTCATCTGCTGTTAATTAAGTGAATAGATGTATTTTTGTTTGTTTTGCTTTTTGTTGGTATGGTCATGGTACTCCATAGTTCCAATTTATTTTTTTTTTTGTTTCATTAGATCTTTTTGATATAATTGTAGTTTTTCAGATTTTACACTGTAGCTTTTTTTTTTTTTTAATAATGCAGATTAGCTCCCTTGTGCAGAGTAGTGACTGATGCCCGGTATACAGAAGATTAAGAATTAAAAGAAGTCATATTTATTTTCTGTATAAATGAGTACAATATTACACAGCGTGCATATGAATTGCTGCATAGAATCATAGAAGTTGCAGCCAAAAGAAGACCCCTTGGCCCATGATGCCTGCCCAGTCCTGTCTATTAATGTAGGATTTGAGAGCTCTAGTGACTAGATTAGTATTTCTAAGGGAGTAGGAGGAGGAGGAATTGGGAGTAAGGAGAGAAGATAATGTGGAAGGGTATCAGACTAGCATTTATTAATTAGTGTAGTGCTGTCTGTGAGTCTCCTCCCATTCACAGAGGACCAACCGACACTTCAAAACACACAACACTAAATGGCTGTCTGTGGGACAGTTTAAGTAAGATGATAGACTGAATTAAAATGTGGCCTAGTCTGACAAGGGAGGTTTTAAGAACAGTGCCATAAACACTTATATCCATAATCCACAATTAGAAGTATCATCTTGTTTACTATCCATTGTCTGTTCATAAGGGTGAAACCATATTTGTTGCAGTGACAAACTCCAGATTTGGTGAGAAGTTTAGAGTTTATGGATGTTTAAGTTAAGGTACTGATCCAACCAAATCCACAGATATTTGAAAACGCATTGCGTTCCAAATAAGAACCATCATGGGTCTTAAAGGAGAACTGTGCTGAACCTGTAAGTCATTTTCCCCCAATAAAAGCTATTTTTGAAGTACTGGTTCCAGTTCTGTAATTGTTCTATTTATACAGGCCTTTCAGTAACCTCAGGTGTTTCTGCTTTACAATCTGGTGGTAAGTACCATTTTAAAACTGTATGACGTAGTTTATGTCTCAAACAACTTCAGAGTTCTGTAGTAGAACATAAATGCATTGTGCCAACAACAGAAGACTAGAACAGGGATATAAACAACATCGTACTTTCCTAAAATGGTTCTTACCAGCAGCATATGAATGAGGAACACCCACTAAGATAATGAAAAGGCCCGGCTAGCTAGACTAATATTGGCATTTGAACCAGTATTAAAAAGCAGCTTCTACTAGGGAAACTGACGTATAGTTTCAGCGCAGCTCTCCCTTAAAGAAACCCTGACACCATTAGAAGAACTTTGGGGGATGTAGTAGAAGTAGTTTTATTGTTGTTCGGTTATTTAAACCATTGCAACATAGGAACATTTAACATTCACTAAAAATGAATTTATCCAGACGTTCACTTATACATTAAAATTCATAAAATCTAATATGGAGAGATTTGGGATGGTGTGGAAAGACTGGTACGAGAAAGGTTCTCCATCCCAGGTCTGAGTGCATATAAGAGGGGTAGAAGTAGATGGTAGAAATCTATGGAGGAATTCATCCCCCCATTTGTCGTACTTGCAAGGGGGCTTGTCAACCAGACACCTATATTGGAGTCTTTGTGGGGCAGGAGGGAAAAAAGAAATTGGATTGGAGGACGAGGGGGCTGAGGGAAGGGGCAAAGAAGTATCGACATATAATAGATGGGTTTGTTACGCACACACCATCAGTTAGTTATTTATTTAGTTAATTGGTTAAATTATTTAATTTTCTTGTTTTGAAATAGTGTTGGTCTTTTACATGGCCTAGGGCCACGACCCATTAAATGTATTTCCAGCTCTTTTTTCTGGGAGGTGTATTGTAACAGGCAGAGGAGTTCGGGCTAAGAATGGAGTTAAATAAGCAATAACGAGGATAGTTCAAAATATGTGTGAACAAAGGAAAATGAACTGTGGAACACTTTTGTACTATACCAATATGGACGTTTGTGGCCCGTATCTAGGGGCTTTGTTCACAGATCATAAAAAAATGGATATTATAAGAACTCCTCTGGGTGTATAAGATCATTAATACGAATTATATTCCCTGTTGATTGTGGTAACAGATTAACTGTTGTTATGTCAATCTGATGTATTTTCTGTGCATCAATAAAAATTAAGTAGCAAAAAAAAAAAGATTCATAAAATCTATAAACATTGTAATACTAAACATTCTGCTTACATGAACCGCTTTCGTGAGAAAGTTAATCATATATTATCATTAATTATAAACACTGTCTCACTTGACCATCTACCCTTTGCTTTACTTTTCTTGTTTAATTTGCCCATAAGTCCAAGGGCCGCTATTGTTTCCTATAAGAGACATCCCACCCATGTTCTCCCTAAAAGTTACTTGGCTCTCCTAGTTGTACCTTCCTCGTTCAAAGGTCCCTCAGTGCATCAAGTCAGAGACGAATTTGTGTCAGTCACTCTGCCTTACTCTAAAAACTGTTATCAGCCTTTACGGCTACTTTAACCCATACATGAGTCTAGAGATCACTGTCACAAGGTCTGAATAAAGCCACCTGTACTTCTGGCTTTATACCCATCCAGGGTCCCAATGGAGGTACCCCGCAGCACAGGCTGCCCCGTAACCCACTTATATGGGACCCAGTTGAGCACCTTGTGCCAGTCTGCACTGTGTGCTGCATACATCGAATCAAGGATCTGGATCCATAACTATATGCTGAGTCAGTTTGTCTTGTATACTGAAGCGGTATTCAGAAGTGGGCCCAAATATCTTAACTCTATTATCACCTCACTACTATACTGCAATGGCAACCTCTTACTATAGAAATTAAACAACCTTTTTGTGTCAAGCAACCTAGCCGACCCAAATTCACCACAAAGCTACTCCATCAAAATCAATATGGTTCACTCATTACATTTATCTAAATTTCGGTAACAATCATCTAGCTAATAAATTATGTGTTCAATGTACTATAAATCCTTTGTTTGTTAATACTGGACCTGTATTACCTTAAAAACAATATCCTGAAACTAAAGTAAGAGTTTCTTACTCATAAATAAATTTCTAGTATACAAAATTAATAATAGCTCATGAAGTCTGGTCACAGTCATTAACAATCATTAGTACGAACTTTAGTAAGAACATAACAATATCTACAAACAGTCATTTGAAGTATATTCCATAGGAGCACATAGGACAAACAAGCATCATAAAATACTTTACAGGGACTCAATACAAACAGTCAGATAAAACTGAGACAATTGCACTTCATTCAGAACAAAAATTCCTTGAGCCTCTGCGTTGCATTTAAAGGGCTCCACTTTTAAACAGAGGAGTCCCTCTTTTGCCCAGTTTTTAGCTAGTCAGTTAAATCAATCTCCCATTACAGGAGTCCTTGAGACAATACCAACTATACTCCACAATTCAGGAATGTTACCTCCACCAGTCGTCCTTCACAGGCTCAAGGAGCGGAACCGTGTCTGCACTCCGAGAGTCCATGACGCGCTCCCAATATCTGTTCCAAAGGTTCCTCTGGCTAACTCTGAAAACCTCCTGTCTCCCCTCATCTTCTCTGGAAATTCGCACACCTTTTGGGGCAATATTACCCCCAGTAGTCGAACTCTTTAGATCGCAGCCCCAGCATCTTTTACTTTGGCTCACCAGTTCACTTTTCTTTAGTCCATAGCCTAAATAGGTGAGAGGCAAACTGAAGCCTGTGCATAGCAAGCATCAACCATCATTCACCGTCGCTTAATCCAATTTCTTCACCTCATCTCATCACTGTAGCATACCTGTAAAAACAAAAAAATAGTGTAGTAAATTTTTAACTTAAAAGTGCTTTTTATAGGCCCTCTGGCAACATTGGCATACCTGTTGTAGATTTAAATAAGCTTGTCGGCAGAATGTGCCACCATGTCTAAAGCAAACGTCCACTTTTGCTCTCCAGTCTTCTTGCAGTTCAGCGGGAAATCATCAGGATTAAAGCCTGGACACTACAGATCTCTGAACCACAGACTGCCGGCACATCGGCTCCTTCAGTGTCAATACGACAATGCCCAGGACAACAGTTCTAATAATTTAAGCACTCAGAATGGCAGTTTTAACCCCACCATTTGCTGTGGCTAGATTGCCACACATTAAAACACAGAGCAAAAAATGCCGTTCGTTAACACCAGACCATACTCCCAAGGTCCACATTCCAGGAGTTAAAGGAAAACAAAGACGGCGATAAAATGAATTGGGATTAATTTTAAACTAACTTTCGTTCACCAGTTTGCCACAGGATAAAAATCAAGGTGTTAAAGAAGAACAGAAACTTCAAGCGCTACAACAAATGTTACAACGAGTGGAGCAGAGCTACAGGGAGCGGGACAGCATAGCAACCATCTCAGTGGGCCTACCCGGTTACCAAAATTCTAATAAATCTGCATATGTGATGAGGTATAGACAAGGGGAGGATCTTTCAGAAAAAAATGGAGAACACTGTGGGCTAAAGAATGGAACCTTGAGGAACACCAATATCACTTTGAAGTAGCGATCAAATGGTTAAAGAGCTAGTGTACTGCCTGGAACCGATAGTAATTTTCAGATGCAGTCAGCTAGCACTTTAGATATAGAACGTATTTTTTTTCTTTTCTGTTAGTTAATTAGAAGATTTTCCACCTGGCAGTACTGGGCTGATGTGTGGAGCAGCACTCTGTGTGAAGGCTAAAAAAAAGTCAGTTCTCCAACTACATCAGAAATGTGACCAAACACACTGAGGCACCACAACCCTTGCAGGCTGAGCAATGACTTTCACAAGTTACCAATCAAAATGCAAGACATTGTGACATCACTAGTAACCAAGTCGAGCCAATCCCCGCATCTTCATGTGAAAAAGAATAATCTGGCAGTGAGAAATGGTTCTCCTTGGGTACTAGTGATGTCATAGTCCGAGTGGTCTGTGTTGATGTGGCTGGAGGAACAGAACTGACTTTTTTTTTTTTTTTAGCCTCCAGTCAGAGTGTTGCTCCACACATCACCCTAGAACTGCCAGGTGGAAAAGCTTCTACTTAGCAAACAGAAAAGAAAAAAAAATACTTGAGATATAAGAAATGATAGCTGACTACATCTGAAAGTTACTATTAATTCCAGGCAGTACACTAGCTCTTTAATAGGAAAGCCAGACGGGTAGGGGTTAAGGAAGGAGGAGGGTTGTGTATAGCCTTAAGTTCTTTTACTAGGGCGGGGGACAGAAGATCAGGCAGTAGTTACCTGGAGGAGAGATGTCACCACTCTCAATTTCCCGGCACTTGGGACAATTGCAGGTGTGAAAGAAGAAGTTAGGAAAGTCAGTTACAAGCTACACATTGACCATCTTACTGTCTCGACAGTGACCCAGGTTCAGGTGCCCCATTGGCCATCGTGCTGCTGTGCCAGTGACCCAGGTTCAGGTGCCTCATTGGCCATTGTGCTGCTGTACTAGTGACCCAGGTTCAGGTGCCCCATTGGCCATTATGCTGCTGTGCCAGTGACCTAGGTACAGGTGCCCCATTGGCCGTTGTGCGGCTGTGCCAGTGACCCAGGTTCAGGTGCCCCATTGGCCATTGTGCAGCTGTGCCAGTGACCCAGGTTCAGGTGCCCCATTGGCCATTGTGTTGCAGTGCCAGTGACCCAGGTTCAGGTGCCCATTGGCCATTGTGTTGCTGTGCCAGTGACCAGGTTCGGGTGCCCCATTGGCCATTGTGTTGCTGTGCCAGTGACCTAGGTACAGGTGCCCCATTGGCCGTTGTGCGGCTGTGCCAGTGACCTAGGTACAGGTGCCCCATTGGCCGTTGTGCGGCTGTGCCAGTGACCCAGGTTCAGGTGCCCCATTGGCCGATGTGCGGCTGTGCCAGTGACCCAGGTTCAGGTGCCCCATTGGCCATTGTGTTGCTGTGCCAGTGACCCAGGTTCAGGTGCCCCATTGGCCATTGTGTTGCTGTGCCAGTGACCCAGGTTCAGATGCCCATTGGCCATTGTGTTGCTGTGCCAGTGACCCAGGTTCAGGTGCCCCATTGGCCATTGTGTTGCTGTGCCAGTGACCCAGGTTCAGGTGCCCCATTGGCCATTGTGTTGCTGTGCCAGTGACTCAGGTTCAGGTGCCCCATTGGCCATTGTGTGGCTGTGCCAGTGACCCAGGTTCAGGTGCCCCATTGGCCATTGTGTTGCTGTGCCAGTGACCTAGGTACAGGTGCCCCATTGGCCGTTGTGCGGCTGTGCCAGTGACCCAGGTTCAGGTGCCCCATTGGCTTGGGCTGTGCCAGTGACCCAGGTTCAGGTGCCCCATTGGCCGTTGTGTTGCTGTGCCAGTGACCCAGGTTCAGGTGCCCCATTGGCCATTGTGTTGCTGTGCCAGTGACCCAGGTTCAGGTGCCCCATTGGCCATTGTGTTGCTGTGCCAGTGACCTAGGTACAGGTGCCCCATTGGCCATTGTGTTGCTGTGCCAGTGACCTAGGTACAGGTGCCCCATTGGCTATTGTGTTGCTGTGCCAGTGACCCAGGTTCAGGTGCCCCATTGGCCATTGTGTGGCTATGCCAGTAACCCAGATTCAGGTGCCCCATTGACCATTGTGCTGCTGTACCAGTGATCTGGATTCAGGTGCCCCATTGGCCGTTGTGCTGCCTTGCCAGAATGCTGGTTAAATGTCACTAAACTCCTTGCCTCAGCAGAGGAAAGAGACCTAGGGATGATGATCACAGACAACCTGAAGATGACTGGTCAATGCAACTCTGTGTACGGCAAGGCTAACAGGATTTTGGGCTGCATCGGCAGAAGCTTTGACAGCAGAAACAGAGAGGTCATTCTGCCTCTCTACAGATCCCTAGTGTGGCCGAATCTGGAGTATTGTGTCCAGTACTGGAGACCTCACCTCAAAAAGGACATTAGTAGTATTGAAGCTGTACAAAGGAGAGCCACAGAGATGATCTCTGAGATAAACGGGCTCGCTTATAACAAAAGATTAGAAGAACTAAATATGTTCTCGCTGGTGACTAGAAGATTGAGGGGGGACATGATCGAGACATTTAAGTACCTTAAGGGTATTATCACAGTACTGTACACAGAACTCTTCACCAGAGCGAGTGGTACCATTATGAGGGGGCATGATTGGAAGCTAAGAGGGAATCATTTTAAGCATGAGTTAGAAAACACTTCTTTACAGAGAGAGTGATCTAGACATGTAATAGGCTGCCAGCAGTGGTGGTAGTGGCTAAAACGGTCAATGCCTTCAAGAATGGGTGGGATAAAACGTACAAACCAAATGACCCTGAAATCCCATAGGGGTTACAGGGTACCTTCTGGGCAGACTCGATGGACTCTTGGTCTCCTTCTACCATCAACTTTTTGACGTTTCTATGTTTCTAACCAGGTACAGGTGCCCTATGGGCCATTGTGCTGCTATGCCAGCAAGCCACGTTCAGGTACCCCATTGACTGTTGTGCTGCTGTGCCAGTGACCTAGGTTTGGGTGCCCTGTTGGCCATTTTGCTGCTATGCCAGTGACCCGGGTTTGTGTGCTCCATTGTGCTGCCGTGACATTGGTCTAGGCTTGATGCAGGCGGTCTTGCTGCGAGACCGTGCTACCAACTGCAGGGCTTCCTAGCCCTGGAGGGGATGACGCTACTTTCCTGCGTCACAGTGACCCATATGAAGGCCAAGAACCCCCGGATCAGCTGCGTTGTCTAAAGCCAGTGGTTGGCTGTGTGGTGCCATCATCTTGGCATGGGGAGAGAGACCATGTGTGTGTAAAACCCTGCCACTGTCTAAATAACAGTCCCAGTGCATTTGAGCCCTCACAACAAAGCCTGCTACCAGTCCTAATCTTGTGAGAGACACGCCGCACACACACATTCTCTCTCTCTCTCTGCCCCGCCTGCCATGGCAGTTGGAAATAGTGGGACTGAAATTGCAAGGGTACTAGAGGATGGGGCTGGGTGGTTTCAGTTGGGGGGTGAGAAAAACCTGTGTAGAACAAAACAGAAGAACGTCCTTGATGGGAGCAGCAGTGGTTGGGGCAACTAGACTTGAGAGAGCAGGACTGGCTATTCTGAGTTACTTTAATGTGAGAGACAAGTGCTTGAAGGGCCTTGAGGTCGGTAGATATTGAGACTGGAGAGAAAACTAGGGGTGAATAGAGAGCTGGCTGGAGATGATGACAGAGAGAATCAGCTGTAAGAGGGCGATTTGGTGAGGAAGATTTGGCATAACTAGTAATCCACCTATTAAACGGTTATTATTATTATTATTCGTTTTTATTTATTTATTTTTTATTTAGTTTTTGTTGACCGGGCAAGTGCACTAGACAAATCCTGCCTCTTTTCAGGCACGACCCGGGAGAGGGGGAGACAGATGAATGCCAACTGACCTTGAACCAGATTAAGCTGTTGGTGGTATTTTTAGTGAAAGAGGGAAATTTGGCCGGGACACCGGGGAAATTCCCCTACTCTTTTTCAATAAGTGTCATGGGATCTTTGACATCCACCTGAACTACCACCAATCCAGGCAGATGGGACCTCGGTTTAATGTCTCATTCGAAGGACGGCACCTCAGAAGTGCAGCACCCCTCTCATGCTGCACTACAGTGTCAGTACTGGGATATTAACCCAAGTGCCAGATGTGGGAACTGAACCCACATCCCTCTGATCTCCCGGCCTTGGAGGCGAGTGTGCTACCTACTGAGCCACTGACACTGGAATTTATTATTAAGGAAATGGAGGGGGGGGGCTTCAAGAAAGCATGGGATAGACATAAGGGTATATTAGACAGGAGGCAGTGAGGTGGGGGAGGGTCGCTGGAGACCAGATAATGGTCTGCGAATGCAGACTAGGCAGGGGACATCTGGGCCAACTGGATGGGCCAAGAGGTCCTTCTCTACCATCAACTTCTATGTTTCTATTAAATACTGTGGACACTTCAGAGGGTCATAGAGAATGATAGTAACACTCAGTAAGGCTATGGTGGCTGAATCAGAAGTAGGATCAAAGAAAGAGGTTTTAGAATTCAAAGGGATCATCTACATTTCTTCGAAAATTGGCCTTGAAGTAATTTAGCTTTAGTTATCCCAGTAATTAAAAAAAAAAAAAAAAATTGATGATATCAGTAATAATACTTTCTAAAATATTTTATACAACAGGGATGAACAAAAACGCGTGAATTTTTTTGTGTGTGTGTAAATATTCAGACTTGTACACGTAGACGCATCACCCATTTTCACATGTAGTCTTTCACGTCATCACTTCTCTACCACCAGGACTACTTAAACCTGTTTCTAATTAGAATCTTGCTCACCTAAAAATCGTTTTCCATACAATACTACACATACACACGCACACCCTCCCACCATGCTTTTCATGCAACCGAATGGACTGTAACCGAAACACTGCAGCTCTCTTTAAGCACATTTCTTAAAAACAAACACATTGGGTGGGATATTCAAAAGGGTTGCACCATGCGCAATAGGGTTGCGCATGCGCAAGTCCGAAATTGCGCCATTCTGCGATATTCAGCAGGAGGCAGTTGCGCCACTGAAAACAGGCTGAGCAACAGCGCAATGCAAATGAATGCATGCTCAACTGGAGGGAGGAACCATGCATAAACTGCACAGCCGATATTCAGCGGGCTGTGCAGGGGTCTGGCAATCCCCCAACCTGTGCCTGCGACTTTGAGCCAAAAAGGCTTAAGTCAAGGGCCACCCACAGGTGAGCTGCTCTATTGCGAGGCGCAGCAGCGGCGCTGCCACCTGTGGCTGGCCCCAACCCAATCCCTGTGCCACCTGCAGCCCGATCGCGGGCAGCGTATAAATCCCACCACCACCCCACTGGCCCGATCGCGGGCAGCAATGTAGCTCCCCAACATACCCCTGGTGGTCAGTGGACGAAATGCCCGATCGCGGGCAGTAAGTTAAATCACCTCCTCCGAGACCACAATGCCGATTGCGGGCAGTAAGTTAATAAACCACCCGAACTAGCCCTGGTGGCTGGTGTGCCCCACCCCACCCACCCGCGAGCCCCACCGCTTCCCCGGCGGCTGGCGGGCGGCAGCATCCACCCGACTGACTGCCCGGTAAGTCTACGCCCATTGGTGCAGAGCAAGAGCCAATGGGCATGCAGCCATTCCTACATGACAGTCAGATTTGTGAAAGATAGAATGAATTTTCATTCCACAAATCTGAACTATCTGACTCGGTATGGACCTACAAGCCCAATAACTCTTGCTCTGCATAATAAGCTCTGTCGAACGCTGTGATCGGTCGGCTGGCGAGTGGGATGCTACCGAAGTGATGGGGCTTAAGTGGATGGTGGGTGGGGTGAAGGGATTTTTAACCGCAGGGTATGTTCGAGAGGTGTTTTAATAAACTTACTGCCCGCGATCGAGCATTTCGTTCACTGGACCACCAGGATATGTTTGGGAGGGTGGTGAGTTTTATTAAACTTACTGCCAGCGATCGGGCATTTCTGTCCACTGGACCACCAGGGATACGTTCGGAGGAGGGGAGGGGCCACATTGCTGCCCCGATCGGGCTGGTGGGGGTACACTATGCCACGCGATCGGGCCAGTGGGGGTGGTGGGGATTTACAGTCGGCTGCCCGCGATCAGGCTGCAGGGGCGTCAGTCTCTAACGCTGTCTGGCAGGGCGCCAGGCGCAAGTACTGGGATCGGCGCACCTACATGCAAATGGGGACATAATCACATGCAAATGGCCCCTGCGCTCCGTCTTGTATTAACTATAGCCCCATTTGCATGTCACCTTTTGAATATCGTGATTTTGCGCATGGCGCAGTGGTACTTGTGCCACCGCAAGTTGAATGCTCCACTCTGTCAACTTGCAGTGGCGCAAGTTCCACTGCGCCATGCACAGTGGCTGTGGCTGGGGGGTGATATTCAAAGGAGTTGCTCAATAGCGCAACTCCTTTGAATATCGCCCCGGACACACCCTTGCGCAACTATTTTGTGCAGCGCAAGGGCTTGCGCCTATGAATGGCGCAGTTTGAATATCCCACCCATTATCTTTTGGGGAAGAAATGCACCTTCCATTTCTAGCTCAGTGCCTTTCCCTCTGCACTCATCATTTCAGTGCACACCAAGCACCCTTCTCTGTCAGTGCTCTACCAAACAGTGCAGATAACCACCAAAACCAGTCAAAATGCACTGCAAAGAAATATGTTTGTAAAAATAAAGATGATTTTTTTTTTATTATTCTAAAAGGTGCATCTCTGTTTGTTCTCTAGCCCATCATACTGGTCCAACCACCTACCCATAGCCAGCTAACCACATAGCTCTCACTCCACACATCACCTTACTTTCCTCAGACCAATCAACAAAACTGAATCGCTCAGCTTATCCAGTCCAAACTACTGACCAACCTTAACTGCTCCACAACCCTGCCTGCTGCTTGACCCCTTCCATACTTAGTCATCAGTTCAACATAAGAGAGCCCTTCACATGCTGCCCAGAAGCCAGTCGCAAATTGTTGCTGGTCAGTAGCCAGTCAGAAACACTGTTCCACAAGACGTGGGCATGAGTCCCTAGCAACCTTCCTGGCAACCCTTGTACAATGCAGAAATTGGTTTTTTACAATAAAATAAAAATTCGTAACTTTTATTTTTAATATTTAGTCTATGCACACAAATCTGAGAGTAACAATCCTAAAGTGACTGCCAGTTTCATAAATGATATATGCAGTGGGGAGCTTTGTGTAATACATTTTTCATCTGCATTAGTGCAGTTTGACCTCGACTATATCACTCATGGCTGTACATCATCGCTGCTTATGAGGTTACCCAAGGTCAAACTGCACTTGTGTAAATAAAAAAATGTATATATAAAACACAGGTCCCCGTTTCATATCCCTTATATATTAACACAAAGCAAAGTGCTTGAGTAATTGTAGCATGGTATACTAAGTTACATGCTTATGAGCGTAAAAACATAGAACATGTCGGCAGAAAAGGACTGCTAGGCCCACCCAGTACGCCTAGCATGCTGCCAGGACTTCACTATCACCTCCTCCGCCCTCCCTTCCCCAACTCTAGCAGGCCATTGTGTCTATCTCACACTCTTTTGACTCCCCCCTCAGTCTGTGCCCCCCCACATCCTCTGGGAGTGCGTTCCAGTTTTCCACCACCCTCTCTGTGAAGTAGAATTTTCTGATGTTAGTCCTGAACCTCCCTCCTACTGTCTGCAGCCCATGCCCCCTTGTACTCGTCTGCTGCCTTAGCTGGAAGATGTCCCCTACTGGCACCCTGTTCATACCCTTGACATATTTGAAGATCACGGTCATGTCCCCCATTCCCTGCTTTGCTCAGGGGAGTACCTGCTGAGGTCCTGCAGACGTTCCTCGTAAGACAGATGGTTAATTTCCCTTACCATTTTTGTCACCCGCCTCTAGAGACTCTCCACCCTGTCCGCATTCCTCATATCCTTGTTTCTGTATTGCTCCACATTGTCAAAGGGGAAGGAAGTTAATGCATATGGGTAACCCCGTAGAGGTGCAGCTCAAAAGCTGTGACCTCCGCTGAACCCCAGGGACATGGAACATTCCATTTGCACCGTAAGCCCAGTTTCAGCTCCCTTGTGACGGGAGCACCCTTAACTTTAGAAATTGTACCTGTTAAGCCACCCTTTGAATTAGAAATTGTGTCCATTAGGCTGAGGCTTCCAGATTGACTTAACTTGCTAGCTAATATCCATGCCAGTGCCTGGATAGAGACTCCTTGCCTTGTAGGATGTCTTTTCCTCTGGTACATCTGCAAGCATTAAACAGCTAGCCTGGTGCCTCAGGTGAGTAATGTTTTATTTGTCTTGGGAGGGGCTATGTCACACAGCAGCTGGATACAGCAATTTTACAGAAAGCAGCCTGGCAGAGGAGTCGTGGCAGCTGGAGATGGCCTTTGCTCGAAGTAGAGCAATTTGCGTTAAGCCACATTGTTTTGCTAGCAAGGCTGTTCAGGAGTTATGGTAGCTGGGGACAGCCTTTACTCTAGGCATATAAACTCCCAGTAAGTTACATTGTTTTGATAGCATACCTGTTCAGGAGAGAATAGATGCCAGAGGAGCATTACAGAGAGAGAGACAGATGGAGAGAGACAGAGAGAGACGGAGAGAGAGAGGGACGGAGAGACGGGGAGAGAGAGAGAGAGAGACGGGGAGAGACAGAGAGAGCAGGGAGAGACAGAGAGAGCGAGACAGAGAGAGAGAGCGAGACAGAGAGAGAGAGCGAGACAGAGAGAGAGAGCGAGACAGAGAGAGAGAGAGAGACGGAGAGACAGACAGACGGAGAGACAGACAGACGGAGAGACAGACAGACGGAGAGACAGACAGACGGAGAGACAGAGAGAGACAGAGCAGCCTGGAAGACGACCACTACATTGGGAACAACTATAGGCACAGTAAGTCTGCAACATAACTTCTTAACTTCAGAGATTTATGGAGTTGGACACCTCAGCAAAATAAAGGCAGTTTGCATTGTAACACATTAACTGCAGGGTTTTCTGGAGTTTAGCAAGTCTGTTGTGCTGGGCCTAGCTTAGCTCATGAGAAGGCAGCTTGCATGGTTTCTGTTGCTCTTTGAAAGCACAGTGTCTTTCTGCTGTGTATGTGATTGGATATGACCTTATTGCAGTATCATTTAATAGAGTTTAATAATGAATGTGCAGGCCATAACAGGGTCAGTGTCCTTGCCCTTTCTGCTGCAACCTTCAGGGACCTTAATAACAAAATATAGTATGGTTAGGGTTTATTGTGGATGGAAAACAGTGGTTTTCCAAATCCTGTTGTAGGACAGTTCAAAGGTCAAAAAAGTTGTTGTACTATCGTTCTGACATCACAATGACAGTACAACAACTTCTTAACCTTCAACTGTTTCCCGATTGGCTGAAACATTGGGCTTCACAAAAAAAATGTACAACATGGTGACGCTGCTAAGCGAACGGTTGGGCACGAGCTTCTCAGATAGTTTGGACACGGACTGCCATAGTTGGCGCTATGTCTCCAAACTATCAATTTGTCAACAGTCTAATTTCTTTTAATAAATGAGTGGTCCTGGGGACTAAAGCTAAGTCAGATGACAGCGAGAACCTTCAAGATCGGTAGCGGAGCGGGACCCAAGCGCGCACCAGGAGGAAACAGCAGTGTCAGAACAAGCTACGGAAAGGTACGGAAACCAACAAATACTGGCTGGCACATTTTGGGGGAACCATATACTATATAAAATTACAGATAGTGAACTGTGTACAACAAGGCCGTGTTTCCATCTCGGGGGGGGGTTGATGACATCATAGGGACCTCGTCTATGATGTCATCAACCCCCTCGATGGAAACACAGCCTTGTTGTACACAGTTCCCTATCCATTGTTCTATATGTGTAGACCCATTAGAGTGTGTGTCTGTATTACATGGACAGCCAGCTGAGGCACAGGGCCCCTCTCGGTGTGTTGAGCCTTTTTACAGTCGATAATGTTCCTGGTCTGTTTTCTGGAAGGGTGAGTGGTTTTCATTTCCCTTTTCAAAGAGCAGGACTGAAGGGTATACTGTGGAGCCTTTTACATGAACAGTGATACTGTCTTCCTTTCGGGTGTTTGTGGTGGTACCATGGCTAATTGCAGACAAATAACGGTAGATGTACGACTTGCAGAAGGACTGTGAGGCCCTTCGTTCAAGGGACCTGTTGTGCACACTGTGTAATCCAACTTAATTTGTCATATATTTTTCATTCATTTCTGTGTTTGTTTGTTTTTGTTTTATGCGAGGGTTCAACCAAGGATGTGGGCATTAACAGTAGTTTGTATTTGTGCAGTGCTTTGACAGAAGTGAACTGAGGTTACTGTACAGATGGAATGTTCCATGTCCCTGGGGGTCTGTGTTGAGATCACAGCTTTTGAGCTGTACCGCTACCCTATTGGGGGACCACATTGCCCATGTGTACTAACTGCTTTCCCCACTGACAACATTGGAGCAAACAGAAAAGGAAAGTATGGTATGTATGCTGGAATTTCTCCTTCTGTGCTCCCATCTGAGGACCTCAAATGACAGGATATTCACTGTGACAGTACCACTTTTGTATCACTGCCACTCTACATTCACTCAAACGTGTCAGCAGAGCTCTTTAAAAATAACTTGGAGCATCGCTTTTCGCGCCCCCCCAGAAGCAGTCCACTTAAAAAAAAAAAGATGTTTACGCTGGTATTTAGAAAAGGTAGGGATGGTAATTTGGCACAGAAGAGCCAGTATTGTATTTTAGCCTGTTTTTAGTTGAGCATTGGCTTTGACTTAAACCAAACAAACCTCTAAAAAGTGACAGTGTTTTTGGCCCTATCGTGTTGTAGGGAGCATGCCCTCCTGCCCGCCTCACGATTCCATCACAAACGTCAGAGCACGGGAACAGAGCACTCACTCCAGGAAAAAATAAGGGATTGGGCAGCATTTTCCTTGGCGCTAAAGTACAATTACTTCCTAAATGCCTGCAAGAAAAAAAAAACACAGTTGGAGCGAGGGTTCAAAAAGTGAGTGCAGTTGTTTTTTTAAAGAGTTCTTACTTCATGCTGTCTCTGGCCCAGTACTCAGGTTTGTAGAGGCATACCCCCGTAGCAGGTATCCCAAGGGGATCAAGAGTTTGAGAGAAACACAGGCCATCATCCCAACAGCAGCAAGGATTTCGTCCCCATTTTTTCTCCCATCCACATCCTCCCAAATGGCATGAGAGCAGCCGAGCGTGCACAGCACATCCTGCAGGGGAACAAGCTCCCTGCTGTGACACTGATAATACGCCACCAGCCCTGCTCAGCTGAGATGCATTGCCATTGGCAGCTTCCTGAGCCCAGCCTGCTCCTGACACAAGGGGCCAGAGTCAAGCCCAAACTCAGGCCAGCTGCACAGCCTCACTGCTTTTGAACCAAAAAAAAAAATCTGTTCACATTGGCCTTCCCAGACCTGTCGCTAAACTGAAACCCAGGTGTGTTGGTGATTTTGTTATAATAATTGAATTTAATATTTATTACTGTTTTGTGATCTATTCTGATAAGTTTACCCCCCCTTTTTTTTTCTTTTCCCATTTTAAATGTAAAGTGCTCAAGCCCTTGCAAGTGGTGCTATACAAATTGCCTTGCCATATGTTAAATTTATTTTGTTTTGTTTTTAGATGAAAAGAAGCGAATTCTTGCCTTCTACAAAGAAAGGGGTCTAGAGGTACCCAAACCTGGTAAGTTCATTATCACCATGGTTGTATATTATGTATCATAGATTGTGGCATGTCATGTTACACTCCCCAGCCAATCACAGCAGCGCTTCCTTCAGTTACACATGAGGTACTCTTATTGTTAAGAGTACCTCATGTGCTAAGCCATTGTAACAGGCTTCTCAATGGCCGCTGTTCGTGCCACAGAAGGGGACTACAAAAAGTGATTATATATATTTTTTTTTTTTTTTTTGTTAAATCGTTGCATGATCTATAATAAATTTATAGGGGTACTAGGAGGGCCTCTTATGGATATATGTCACCTCTTGCATCCGTGGGGCACCAGAACTGCTCACCTTCAGTTCACAGTTCTCTTGCCCTAAGAACACGCTACGTGACACTCTTGTATCTATAACAGGGCCCTCCTAGTTCCCCATAAACTTACAGTATTATACTGAAAATGTCTCTCCCAACCAATCAGGACACAGTGTTACTCTCTAGTTATTCTTCCATAACCATGCATTGGGGGCTCATAATCTGGTAGCGTACAAGTGCCTGCATTCTAATTGACACGAGCAAACTGCTCTTTTCTGACTATGTTACATCACTAACCTATGCAGTAAAAGTCGCAGCAGAAACCTGACCGCATCTGTGGCAGAACAGTAAATCTAGTAGCAAAATAATTCCATGTAGAGTGCTGTTCCACAAATCACACCTTATATTGTCAGGTAAAAAAATATTCTAACTAGCAAAACAAAAAGTACTTCAGGTGTAAAAAGTAACAGTTGGCTACATTAATTTTTGGCAGTATACTTGCATGTATTTTTTTTAATTCAGTCTTTATTCCCCTTGCTGGTAATTTGAGGATCCTGCTACTGGTGCCAGTGGTCCCCCACACCAGGTCCTCCCTTGCTGTGTCCACTGAACTCCCTCAGCTTTGCCTCAAAGGCAGGCTTCCCTTTCCACACTACCCCTATCATGTGTATTTGGGGGATTCATATATCCAGTGGTGGTAGCATACTTACCGAGGAGGAGGAGGAGGAGGAGATGATATATTTGCTGGCTTGCTGGATGTGAGCAGACATTCAACTTCTCGCTGTTCTGCAGCTAATGTGAGGGGAGTTTTTAACCAATTTGTCCCTTCCCACCTCCCCTGATTTGGGAGGTCAGCACTGTGGGACTCTAGTGCCTCCAGTGTCATCCTGCCATGCACCAAGTTTCTTCTCTGGTTCTTTGCCCCTTTGAGCCCCAGGACAGTGGCGTAATGGGGGCTACAAGAGTCCACAGATGCATCTTAACGTGAACCCCAGGCAGCATCCCCGCTCCCACAGTGCTCCCCTGCACTGCCGTCCGTGGTCACCCATGTAGCAGTACTGCAGCAGAGAAAGAGAGCCATCTGCTCTCCGCTTGATCGCCATCTGACAGTCCAGGTCTGGGACACAAACCTGGGTCTTTGGCACTACAAATGGCAGGAGGTCGGTTCTCCTGTTGTCATTTGAGCGATAGCTTAACGTAAATTTATTTTAGTTGTCTATGTAATGTTGTTCTATTTATTGGTATGTTGTTTTATTTATTCTCTGATTGTACTTTTATGTATGGCGCCTAGAGCCCCTGGGATTGGGCATTTTAAAATAAAATTTGTCCCGCTTATTGTATTATTGCAATGTGAACGTTGTAGGGAATTGTTACAGCCCATGCTTTGTACTACATCTCAGTTGCCCATGCTACCCCATACTTACATCACAATAATACAACAAATAAAGTAAAATCTTAACACATCAAGCAGCTGTTCCTGGATTTTTAAGATGCATATATGTGTACACACACACACACGTGTTGGAACACACCCAGAGATACTTTTTGTCACAGAATGTGGTGAGGAAGAGAATGTCACTGGACAACAGGTGTCTTCTTGGCACAGGATGGGGTGAGGTTGGGGGTTGCGACTGGATACCAGAGATAGTCTTGGCATGTGATGGGGAGAGGCAGCACCAACTGTCAGGACAGTTGGATATGATCTGCCTCCACCCCAGTGCAATCTGGGCAGGTGGGACTTGCAGCATTCAGGGAGTTTCTCATGCAGCCTTTATCTCTGGACAGCAGCTGCAACATAAAAGATTTATTCTTTGTATTGCCGCTACTGCTTCTCTGGTCAACTGTTTAATCTCTGCTGCTGCAGTTCCTCCTGTACATTGTTCCCAGTTCACAAACTACAATTCCAAGCAGGTCACTGGCATAGAGACTTCTCCCTCATAGATCCCTATGCCATAGAACTGCATGATGACTTGGAATTGTTCAGCCTGCAGAAACAACGGAGTAAAATGTCATGCTTCCAGTCAGATGCATACTTAATGTGAGCTCAGACTTCACGCACATCCTACGTTGCAAGTATAGTTTAACAAAAAAAAAAAAAAAAAAGTGTTGAACCAGGTTTATTGTTCCCTTTTTTTGTTAGTGTCTCTACAGTGAGAGTTTACGAGTGATGTCATGCAAGTCTACAGTCATCTCCACCCTGTGTTGCCCTGGAGATGAACTTTGGAATATAACAAATTCAAACACTGTACTGTGGTCACGCTCGCCCTGGTGTGTGTTCTTTTTTTTTTTGGTCCGAGCCCCCTCTCCCTTCAGGCTTCGTCTGCCTGCTGACCCCATGCCCAGGCTTACCCTCCTGGGAGGGCCACCGAGTGGTATTCCCATTCCCTAATGGATGTCATGGGCAAGCCCTGGATTACCCCCTGGAGTGGGGCCAGGAGAGTGGGACACCCCCCTCCCCCGGCAGGAGTCGGAGGCAGTGAATGGCGGTGCGAAACGGGCAGTCATGCTGAGGGGGCCGGCATTTTTGTTGCTTTGCTGCCCTGGGGGCGGGGACGTGCAGTGATGTCCAGCGTCTGCCCTGCCTCCTTAACATGCTGGCGCCGGTTGCTGCGCTGCCCCCAGCCTCCGCCAGGGGTCCGTCAAGCGCCGGACACTCTTCCCCTCCCTCCCCGTGGAGAAGGAGAGCAGTCCCCAGGATGCTCGATCCTTCTTCCTCTGCCAGCCTTCCGACTCACCGGGTTCATTCCCAAACCCGGGTCATCAGCATCGCAAGTAGAATTCTAACCACTGCGCTTGTGGGCCGGCTACCCTAGTGTTCTAGTGGCAAATTTATTTCTCCTCTGAAGAGTGCAGATGCCCCAGTGTCCTGTTCCAGTACTAAGTAGCTAAGTTTTTTGACAAAAAATAAAGTGTATATTATATTTCAGAAAAGTTTATTTTATTTAGTTATTCAATAATCTGCATTAGTTTAGCTAAGTTTTGTGTTATTTTATAAAATGTAATGGTGTTTTCTCATTTCCTGGCCGGTTCCTGGAACTGAGAAGACCACGGTTCCCACCTAATTATATATAGTGTGTATATATATATTTTTTTTAAATAAAATCTCTTCAAACTTTTTTATTTTAATTAAAATTTGCTTCCTTTTTTAAACTGTTGTACTTCCTTCTATTTAGTACAACAACAGAAAACTATTTCAGAACCATTTTAGGTGGATTGGCATGACTGAGAGGCCTAAAAAAGAAGACAGGTACCACATGATTTGAAAAATGCAAATCTTGCTCGAAGCACCTGACAGGAATAGATCGCCACAAGCTTTGTGCTGACTGAACCTTGATCATGATTTTAAGAATTATCTCTGCAAAGTATTTTGCCCTAACACTTAAAAGTGCTACAAAAAGAGAGTCGCTGTCTGCTCCAGTATCTACCTTAGTGTCACTTCATTGTTTTCCTGTTACGAATATGAACTCTGCACAAGAGGTGGAGTACCCATGATGGTGGAATGCACCCATCAGAAAGTTCCTTACCCTAGTTGTGGTCCCTAATTTCAAAGGGGACTGAAAAATGCAGCCAGCAGTCATCTCTACAGAGGGACACAGATAAGACTGCTACGCCATCTTCAGAGCACAGTAAAAATTACAGGGCATTCAGTAGAGGGAACTGTGACGCCAGTGATGGTAAGAAGCAGAAAAGCGCTTTTGAACAGCCATTACCTATGATGTGGGAAGAAAACACAAAAGGAGAAATGGGGAAACATGCCACAGTTCCTTTGCCAGAGAAAGAGCCAGAGTAACCGGTACCATAAAATCCATGGTCTTCCCTGGAAGATGCAAGAATGTGGCAGTTTCTCAAATGTATACAGGCAGTGAGAAACCCTGTTGCTGCTTTGGCCCCCCACCCCTTCCTGTCCAGTATCACCAGCAGGCAGTTCTGGTGCCAGGAAGAGGATCGATGCTGGGCACGACACTGGGCAGGGTTCCAGAACTATCGACAGTGCCGAGGCGAGTTCTGTCAATTCCCATCCATAAAGCAGTGCAAAAGGCAACTGTCAGAGTGTTGGCAACCCCACACTATGCACTGGCCTTGACAGAAAGGTGGAAAATAGGAGCTGGATCTGTATTCCTATACTCCTACCCTCATTAGTAAGATGTATAACAGTCAGCTGCCTTTGAGAATGTTAAAGTCCCCCTGCATTGGTCCCATCGGAAATAAGAGTCCAGGAAACTGGACTATTTTGCAAGGAAGCCATACACTACTGCAACCTTGCCGGGTTACACTTAGGTATCATTAACTGCATGTAACAGGGTAATGGCACTGTAGTTGTCTGTTTCATGCAACTACATTGTTGTTGCAAAGCATTTATAGTGTAGTTACACTATAACTACATTGTCGTACAAATACAATTTTAAGGCTGTTAAGGCTAGCAGTGTACCTTGGCTATACAGCTCACTACCAGCAGGCACTGTGGAACACATTCCTGCCTGCGTGTTACAGCCTGCCTCCTAAAGAGCATTACCATCTGGCCCATACAGCAAAGGCCAGATGGGAAGCAGCAAAATATCAGTTTCAAATGGCCGTAGATCAGATGATACTGCATCTACAGCCATGGCACATACAGTAGCATTAAGGAGGTTTGCGTGGCTGAGTAACCTCTTTAACACAGGATACCCAGGGCAAAGATATAGACTTTCCATTTGAAGACCCCTCCATATATGGGGCTAAAACAGAGGCTTACATGAGAACAGTGGACGAACAGAAAACCACTTTTTTGTGGGTGTTGTTTCTCCTTGGGTCCCCAGTCGGCCAATCCGTCTTTGCATCCCTTTCTCTAGCCACTGTCTGACCCGTACCAGTCTTCTTGGAGGGCGACCACCTAATTGCCCCACGGCTTACCCCCCGTGGCAAGGGGATGGCCGGTTTCCCCCACCTATTACGGATCCACACATGGTGATCCCCTCCTGGAGCCGGAACAGGTGCTCACAGACAGCCATCAAGCCGCTGCGACTGGATGTTCCCTTTTTCCGCTTTTCTTCCCTGCGGGCTCACGGCGTACAGTGACGCCAGTGACTGGGTGCCCGCACACTCCCGTGCGCGTCCCTATCAGCGCCTGCCACGCCCCGCCCCCATGGCGCGCAGGTAGCTCCATGACGCCGAGCCCCAGTCTCCGCTTAGGGGTCAGCGAGCACCGCCG
Source organism: Neoceratodus forsteri (assembly GCA_016271365.2). NCBI lineage: Eukaryota > Metazoa > Chordata > Ceratodontiformes > Ceratodontidae > Neoceratodus > Neoceratodus forsteri. The sequence goes on along the minus strand of CM028135.1, from coordinate 20,379,809 downwards.
CTGGAAATCCCCCTCCCCAGAGATGGAGAGCAGTCCATCGGATGCTCAGTCCATCTCCTCTCTGCCGACCCACGCAAACCCTTGCTCATTCCTGAACACAGGTCGCCAGCGTGGCACGAGGTGTGGGGTCCAGTGCCTCAACCCTCAGCGCCACCGGGCAGTACAGAAAACCACTTTTAAAAGTTTAAAGGAAAGAGAGAGTCTCCTGTTGTAGACCTGATAGAAAAGATGTATATATGGTCTGTGAGAGGAGACCTTGTAGAAATGGAGATATGGGAAGGGTCTACTACAGCAGACGCTATGTGCACTATAGATAACCAATCCAGATGCACACTGGGAGAAGCAGCGGTAGGGTGAGAGCATGGAAGAAGGCTGCCTCAGCTCCTGCAGCACAAACTAAGCCCAGCCCCTGACAACTGTGCCCATGTCACCACAGACTCACCAGTAGAAGGTTGCCTGTCACTTACCGCATGCAAACATGTGGGTCCTGGAAATTGTGGGACAGGGCATAGTCGTTCAGTTTGTAAAATTCCCAAAGATAAGTAAAACAAAAGCTTTCTCACCCCAGGAATCCTTCAGTATGCTTGACTAATCCAGTATGCCAACTGGGCTCAGCTGCCTCGGAGGTGGAGTCTATGCTAATGACGATAGAGAATTAGCCAGTCAGCTTGCAAAGAGAGTGTGCTGCCTGTAGGTTGTGCTGGAGGCCAGTCAGATTTATTTCTTCGCTAACTGGAGCAACAGTGCCCCAGAGCTGTCTCTTCAAACCTCCGCTTGAAGAAGTTGGTTTCTTTTAAAATCAGTAATGTTTAATTTTTTGTGCTTCCTTTGGTGTTTTTGGAATATTTTTTTCTATTTTAGCTGTTTTTTCACGGTTCCTTTCAGTTCCCTGGAACTTGGTCTCTCCTCCTCAGCGATTCCAACCGTGGTTCCCTCGATTTTCTCTGAAGTAAAAATATTAGCGCTTGAAGTAAAATAACCGTACCTTTTATTCTTTATATTTTATTTCTTTAGCAGGTTCCTATATTTTAAGGGAATTGTGTTTTTTCACATATATTTCTCTAATTTTCAACGTTTCAGAAACTATTCCTTATCGGTTCCATAGCGCTTGGGAAGTGACTGAATTGTTTTATTTTTCCTATTTGGGAACAGTGCTTTTATGATGAATTGGCATGTCAGATGGACCTAAAACGAGAACTGGACCTACTGATTTTAAAAATTGTATTAAGTGCTTCAGAATAGTGGCCGAGCCAGACGGCCATGATGTTTGCTTAAGTTGTTTGGGTCCAGATCATAACTGTGAGCTTTGTTCTAAATTTTGTTCTAAAACAGTTAAGAAGAGAGCTAAAAGGCTGGAAGGTATGGCCTCTCAGTCTGCCTTCCCCCTCTAACAAGAATCCTGAAGAGGGGTCCTCCTCCCATCAGAAATTTAAAGACAGGTCCTCCAAGGACCCCCTAGAAAATAAGTCTGATTAAAAAATAATAATGATGACCAACCCAAAAAAAAGACAGAATGAGCAGGTTCCTGAGTCAGTGCCTGCAAAACAGAAACAAAAAGAAAAGCATATCGCTGCCTCTCCCACTGAAAAGCAAAGGGAGACTCCAGTGGCGCTAAAAGATACACCCTTTGCAGAGGAAATGGCTAAGGCTTGGCAGTTATATGAAACTTTTCAGACTATGGTCAACCTTTTTAATATTCTGCCTGATCCTAGCACCCCTCAGATCCTGGGCTTGACCATGTTTTTACTATGAGGCTGAGGAAGAGAAAGAAGAGGGTGAACCCTTAGAACCAGATGTATCCCCTGACCAAGAGTTTGGCTCTCCCTCTAATGGCCAGGAGGATTTTTTCCCCTCATTATACTTTTGTTCAACATATGGTAGACACTCTGGATCTTACTATTCAAGAGACCACTGATCAAGATGAGGAGGAAGGCTTTCTAGGTATAATGGGTCTCCCTCCCGCTAAAAAGCTGCTCCTGCCTGTACACAAGTCCCTTTGCAGGGCTACTTTTAAATTACTTCAGAACTCCACCTCCATTCCAGGGGTGGATAGGAAAATTGAGAAAAAGAATCAGCTGGGAAAAAAACATGCTGAGTTTCTTTATCTGCAGCCAGATCGTGAAGGAGTGCTGCCAACTGCAGCATTAAGTATCTTTATTTTTCCAGCCTCCTGAAAGGGAATCTAGGAAGCTGGATTCTACGGGTAAACAAATCTTACACCACAGCCTCTTTGCTGCTTCGCCTCTCTACTTGTGTGGCCTATGCAGCACAGTATCACAAGGCTCTCTGGAACTCTGTTTTGGCCATCAGCCAACAGGCCCCAGACAGGGTGGCTGAACACTTGCCAGAAACTGTAAATACTGCCTTGGAAACCACACAGTATCATTTTCATATGGCTGTGGACACCAGTGGCACTGCTTCCAGAGCTATGGCCCAAGCCATTTCCCTTAGGCGCTACGCCTGGCTGAGAACAACCAGTTTCTCCCAGGACACTCAAAGTTGTGGATTTCCCCTATGAGAATAACTCTCATTTTGGGGACAGAACAGAAGCTTACATGAAAAAGGTGGAAGAATATTAAACCACCTATCAAAGCAATGCAGCTAAAAAAGAAAGCCTCTACTTTCCAGAGACCTCAAGGTAGGGGAAACATAGAAGAGGAGGTTACTATCCCAGGACCATGTCAATGCTCATGCCCTTGGACTACTCTTAAATGAGAGGTTTCTTAAGAGGAAGGAGGGCCCAGAGACGAGCTGATCCTCACCTTCCTCAAAAGCCCAGACTAAACAGATCTCCCAACTGCAAGAGGCAGGTCACCTCTCCTCCCCCGGTAGGTGGAAGGGTGACCCACTACCTCCACCAATGGCACCTCATCACTACAGACAAGTAGGTGCTGGAGGTGGTGAGTCAAGGACTTACCCTGTAGTTTAGAAAATTTCCCACTCAACAGGATCACAAGTCACTAAAATCTCTAACCCGTACAGAAAAGTTGTTGTTGGAGTTAAGAGGTGAAGTCCCTTCTGTCTTCAAAATCAGTGGAGAGTACCCTTCTCCAATGGGAGAAAGGCCTCTATTCCAGGTATTGTCTTGCCCAAAAGAAAAATGGGGCTTGCCGACCCGTTTTGGACCTCAGGTACCTGAACAAACATCTACTCAGACCCAAATTCATGATAATCACCCTGGCAGTGGTGATCCCATCCTTGCAACAGGGAGACTGGCTAGCCTCCCTAGACCTCAGAGACGCCCATTTTCCACATTACAGTCAGGCCTTCCCACAGAAAATACCTCCGATTCAAGCTACACTTGGATCATTACCAGTTTGCAGCTCTGCCATTCGGCCTTTCTTCAGCTCCCAGAGTTTTCACAAAGTGCCCGGCAGTGGTGGCAGCTCACCTCAGAAGACAACAGGTGTCTGTCCTTCCCTACCTGGATGATTGGCCAGTAGTGGACAAGTCTCCACAGAAGGTCAGAGACTCCCTCAGCCTTACACAACACACTCTGGAATCCATGGGCTTTCTCATCAACACCAAGAAATCCTGCTTCAAACCTCTTCAGCTAGTTCACTGGGACAGAGTTGGACACCCAGCAGGGAAAAGCCCTGCTTCCCTTTGGATGGGGTGCACTACCTTCAAACTCTGGCAAGCTCCATTGTCCTGGGCCAGCCAAGGCCAGCTAGACACTTCTCAGAATACTAGGCCACATGGCCTCCACTACAGCCGTGGTCCCAGGCGCCAGATTTCAGGTGAAGGATATTCATTATCACCTAAGGGCTCACTGGTCCCAGAAAACACACACTCTGTCGAAGCTCATACCAGTCACAAGGACTCTACTTCAAGCCCTGGACTGGAGGAAGGACATGTAAAACCTATGGGAAGGGGTTCCCTTCTAAGAGTCCTCCAGATCTTTCCCTCCTAGGATGGGGTGCTCACCTGGCAGACCAGTCCATAAGTGGGACACGGACCCCCAGAGAGTCCAGGTGTTGCATAAATCTCCTCGAGGTCAGAGCTGTGTACCTGGCTATCAAAGCCTTTGCCCCCCAGCTAAAAAGTCAGTCCAAATCAGAACAGGCAACACCATTGCTGTTTTACATCACCACGCAAAGGGGCACAAGATATACAAAGCTTTGCACAGAAGCCATAAGCATTTGGTCTCTGGCTTACTCCCTGAACATACAGCTTTCTGCCATTCACCTGCCAGGCAAGGACAGCGTGCTGGCAGACACCCTGAGCCGCATCAGTCAGGGCCACCACGAGTGGACCCTAAACAGACACGTACTGGCCACAGGCTTCAGGAGGTGGGGCACCCCAGAGATGCATCTCTTCACCTCCAGCTTCAACCACCAAATTCAACTTTACTGTTGCAGACCTCCGGCCCTAGGCACAGTGCCAGTGGATGCCCTGAACTTGGATTGGACAGGGAAGTTCCTGTATACCTTCCCTCCATTTCCTTTGATCTTCAGAGTTCTCCTGAAACTCTGGAGTCAACCAGCCACAATGATTTTGGTGGCCCAGACTGGGAAAGGCAGCCTTAGCTCTCTTTTCCTTGTCCTGTCAGTCAAGTGACCCATTCGCCTCCTCTCAAACCACAGTCTCCTGACTCTGCCTCAGACGGGGGGGGGTAAGCATACCCCAACATAGTCTCTTCACCTCAAAGTCTTGCACTGTACTTGAGTTACAGTACTCAGATTCTCAGTACTCTGGACAAGTCCTAAGAATCCTTTGCCTGGCTAAGAAGCCCAGTACCAAGAAGACTTATGCTTCCAAATGGAGGAGATTCTCTCAGTGGTGTAGAGACAGGCAAATTGACCCACTGCAGGCCAGCCTGTCTTCTCTGCTGGACTACCTGGTGCGTTTACAAACCTCAGGCCTTAGAACCTCATCTCTGAAGGTTCACAGTTCTCATGACAAATGGGAAATTCCTTCCCCAGATGGTGTCTGAATTTCACTTGAACCAACCCATCAACACTCTGTCTTTTTTACAGACAGATCCATTCCTGGTGAGCACAAACTCCATAGTTTGGATGTTAATAGGGTACTGACCTACTACCTGGAGCATACTAAGCAGCTCAGGACATCTCCTGTCCAGGTTTTCCTCACCCATAGTGAGGTAGGCAAGGGCAGGGCAGCCTCTAAGAGGACTGTCTCTCGATGGATACTCTCTTGCATCCAATTCTGTTACAGTAAGGCTGGCAGACGGCCGCCTCAGGGCCCACTCCACTAGGGGCACTGCAGCCCTTAGTGGCAGCTGCGAGGGACATTTCCCTTACTCAGTATCTGCAAAGCAGCTACCTGGAAGACTACACAACCTTCACAAAGCACTATTGCTTGAATGTACAGTCTAGATCAGATGCCAAATTTGGCACAGCAGTCCTGCACAACCCATTTCCAAAATAGGTTCTGTTCCCTCTTCCCAAATGCACTGCTTTGTAGTCTGCATTAGTCAAGCATACTGAAGGATTCCTGGGTTGAGAAGAAAAAATTACTTACCATAGTAATATTGTTTCTTACAGGGTATCCTTCAGTATGCTCGACCCTCCCACCCATCCTCCCCTTACATAACCTGAGAGTAGTTCTGCAGTCCATCCTTTAGCCATATTCTGACTTTTGAGTCTTAACAGCTATAATGTTTCATAGTTCTGTATATTCTATAGTTCTTTTTACTCTGTTCCTTTTTCATGGCTTTTGTAGTATTTTTAGATAGGTTAGGATTTTGGGGCCTTTTGTCCCTTTAGCTTCAAAATTAATCTGACTGGCCTGCAGCACAGCTTACAGGCAGCACATTCTCTCTGCAGGCTGATTGGCTAATTCTCTATAGTCATTAGCATAGACTCAGACTCTGGGGCAGCTAAACCCAGCTGGCACACTGCATTAGTCGAGCATACTGAAGGATACCTTGGAAAAAAACAATATTACTATGGTAAGTAATTTTTTTCTTTTCAGCTCATAGTCCAGAGCAGGAAATCCAACTGGAACTGGAGTTGTCAAAGTTACTGCAGCTGAAAGCAGTAGAGTCCCCGTCTCTTAGCTAAGGAAGGGGTGCCTTTCCAAATACTTTTCTGTGATGAAGAATAGCGACCAATTTCTGCACCTAAGGTACCTGAACAGGCACCTGAAAAAGAAGTACAGGATGGATACCCTACTAACAGTTGCACCATCCTTGCAAACAGGAGACTTGCTGGGGCTTCTAGATATGAGAGATGCATACTTCCGTATCTCAGTATGACCAAGGCACAGGAGATATCGGAGCTTCGGGATGGCCACTACCCAGTGCCAGTTCACAGAATGCCCTTTAGCCTGACCTCAGCTCCAAGAGTGTTCACAAAGTGCTCATCTGTGGTAGCAGCACATTTGCGAAAAACAGGGAATAGTAGATCTTCCAAGAATTAGTCTTCACCATTCATTACTAGATGGGTCTTTGCTGGAGCCGCTAGGACCCCATGGGAGCACGTAGATTCAAAGATTTAGAGGGGGAACTAACATCAGGGACAGTACCACCCATGAGGCTGACATATGACATGCTGCTCATGGGCTGGCCAGTAACCGACCCTGGCCCCCTGCTTACCTCCATTCTCTTCTTCCCACCATCGAGGTCACACTCCATGGGAGCGTTCACTATTTTAAACTGCGCCGTATAGGTCATCACTGCTAGCTCAACGCTGTATCTCTCTTTTCACCTTTTTTTGGTACCGCTTGCCTGTCCTGTCCTTTTTCCGGCGCTGGGCTGCATTTCTGTAGCACGCCACATTGTCAGTGGGTATCCATACCAGCTGGGTATAGTGCACCCCTACCAGGGGAGTGGCACAGCCCAGGCTTTAGAATGTTGGGCATAAGAGGATTCCAAGCAGCAGCAGCAACTCCCCAGTTCAGCTGTGCCAGTTGAAGGAGACTGAGCTACCTTGATCTTCTCCAAGGTCTTCAAGAGTTTCTCTTGGGGCTGCAATTCTGCATAGCAGGTTGGGGCTGCCTGGTTCCAGAGAGCACCCCTAAATTAAAATTGTGCCTATTAAGCTGTGGCTTTCAAATTAACTAACCTGCATGTCCGCCTTACTAGGGTGTTTTAATGGTTTCTGTTTTTAACAAACAAAAAAAAAAGGTGCCCCAAGTAGCTACATTTTTACTTATTTCTGGGGTAGTCTGTGTAAAGTTTCTTGGGGGGTCTTCCCTTGGCTCTGGCGTCAGTTCCTCCCCGCCACCCCACCCTAGCTTCAGGTTTCTGTGTTACTAATTTAAAAATAAAAATTTTTTTTTTTTTTTGGTATTTTTGCCCTTGTGTTGCAATCAGAGCTTCAAACATGCATCACGTCCCAATCGGCTGACGTTTCGCCAGAAGGCTTCCTCGGAGCTGACTGGATAGCACCTGAATCCTTCTTTTAAAATTACAAATTAGCATATTTAAAGTGCTACAAACCTGTCGCTAGTGCATATACATATATATTAAACAGATAAACACATATACAAACACATCTCAGTTGTGTGTTTATGTAGGGCCATCCCATGGAATGCTCGCTTTCTTTTCCCTGGAGGGGCCAGTTTCTGTATGCATTCTCACTGATTTTGCAAGTCCTGCTGAAACTGAGGAGGGAGTCTGCAAAAATGATTCTGATAGTACTAGACTGGGCTAGACAGACCTGGTACTGCCTCTCCTGCTGACGGTGTCTCAGAAGACACCAGTTTCTCTGCCTCTGAGGCATTATCTCCGGGCTGAATTGTAGCAGAATAGTTCACCCAGATCTCAGAAACACTTCACCTGAAAGCATGGTTCTTGAAGAGCTAGAATATTCTAGCTTGAATTTGTCTAGTCAGATGTCAGAAGTTTTAATTGTTGCCAGAAAACCCGCCACCGAGAAAGCGTACTTCTCAAAGTGGAAAAGTTTCAGTATCTGTTATGCTTCGCATAACATCCTAGCTATAATTGCAGACTTATCAGTGTGCTGGACTGCCTAGTGTATTTGCAGTCCCCGGGACTGAAACACTTGACTTTTGAGGTACACTAAGCAGCAGTTTTCAGCTTTTAAGTCTGCAGAAAAAGAAGAAAAAAATTTGCTTCTGCACCAGTTTTTCAAAGGCTTGATCCACTTGTATCCTCTTGTAAGGGGTTCATTTTCCCCAGCGGTATTTGAACATAGTCCTAGCACATCTGATGGAGACTCCCTTTGAACGCATGTTCTTAGCAGAGCTCAAATACTTGACTTGGAAGACAGTGTTTCATATAGAAGTTACCTGTGTCAAAAGGATCTGTGAACTTCAGGCTTCCTATACAGATCCGAGTGTTATGGTCTTCCATAGGGATATAGTGGTGCATTGGACTCATTAAAATTTTCCCAAAAGTAGTCATATCATTTCACATAAATCAGTCAGGGACTTTACGTGTCTACTTTCCAGGACCTCACACAAGTGTTGGTGAGGAGAAACTGCACAGTCTGAATGTTGAAGACCTTGAGTTTCTACTTCAACATAACCACAATTTCAGGAACTGATAGCACTCAGCTGTCACTTATGGTGTGGTAGACAAAGACAAGCCAGCAACTGAGAAGACTGTTTCTTGATAGTCTCCTGTATTCAGTTTTGCTATGAAAAGGCTGGCTAACAACCACCAAAAGGCCTACGGATACATTCCCCTAGATACTTCTGCCAGTGTGGCAGCATTGAGGGGTATACTTTTCCAAGATATCTCTAAAACAGCTACCTGATCTACAGTACACAGGATTAGTACCATTGTCTAAAAACTAGCTATTGTGGCTGAAATGCACCAGATTTTTTTTTTTTTAGCCACATGTGAACTGGATTATCCACTATTTCAGAATAACTGAACAGTAAAAATACATAATACCCAAATACCTTAGCCAGAGTGGTGACTTGGAACATAAAAAAGATTATTCAATCTAATGTAGCCAGTGGCAGTGGTAGCGATCCTTGGCCACACCCAGGTAAACGCCTTTACTGCACATTTTTGCCTGGACATCCAGTCTAGAAGAGATATCAAGTTTTGATACTTCTGTGCTTCAGAACCTTTTCAGTAAATAGGTTCTAGACCTTGCCTCCCAAGGTACTGCTTGGAGTCTGAAGACTGAGGATGTGACATCACTAGTAAACTCTTGTTACAAGAAAAAATACTCACCGTAATTTGATGTTTTTTCTTGAGGGTTTAGTAGGGAGTCCGACACTTCCCTACCTCCCCTTCTAGATCCTTCGTTGCAAGGGTTCTTCAGAACTAATCAAAAATATTGTGTTTACTGTTTGAGTATTTAATTAGTGCATTTTGCACTTTTTTATTCTTGTATACGCAAGATAATGTAAGACAAGAATAGATTAGGTAGGTGGTCACTGCTCTCTTCCAGTCTTCAGCTGTAAATCTGCCTTTAGAATGCTGGGGGAGTGTGACCATAGTGCAGAGTGTGAATTTGTTACATCCAGACTTACAGCTCTCAGGAACAATTCAGAGCTGAGATGATTGCAGATTTATATAAATCACTAGTAAACCCGCTAGAAGAAACCTCATTACTACAGTGAGTAATTTTTGTCTTGCACTCTGGTCAACTGCTCCCCTTCAACCCACACTCCCAGACCTGCCACCAGTCCTCCCCAGATCCTAGCCTTAACCACAGAAGCCTCCGTGATGGGGCTTTGGGGGGGTGGCACAGTCCCCCTCCCCACTTGAGCCCAAATCTAGTGCAGAGGTTGGAGCCTGATCAGTGTGGGGCCTTTGAGATGCAGGCTTCATCTCGCCTTTGACCTTTTACTGTTTATGTGTAAACCCTTCCTGCACATGCAACAGGAATGCATAGAGGGCTGTCCACACACATTCCCTCCTGCTTCAGGCCCATCCCTGCCTGCGCTACCACCTCTGTGGTTCTCCGGGGAGTGCTCACCCATGAACTTTGGACATAATCTACTGCAGAGGAGGCGAGCGTGTGCTAGGATGCTCAAGCCTCTCCACCAGCCCTGTAGCAGCCCAGACTCATTCCTCCACCTGGGTCATTAGACAGTATCGACAGCAGCACTGCTGCCACTGTGTAGTTGGGCTGGTTAGATTTATGTTCCCCTGTTTCTGCTTATGCTTGTTGGATTTATTTCACACACAGCTTTTCCTTAAGGTAATTTTTTTAACAGTTGTTTTTAATCCTCTTCATTACAGTAGTTCCACAGCCTCTTCCTGTTGGCAGACCAGGCAGATCTAAAAAGAGCCTGTCAGCTGTGTTCAGGATTCCACCTGAACTTGATGTCTCACTGCTGCTGGAGTTCATTGGGTGAGTGACTTCCAGGCCTTTTGCTAAGCCTATTGCGTGTAAAACGTACACTAACCAAGCTGAACCACAGCCCTGCATTTAATTAGCACAACCACTAAAATATATGGCAACCTCCAGCTGATTTTTCTGTGTGGTGGTCAGCTTTTATTCGTTCATTTTATTTTGTTAACCAGGTAAACAGCACTGGGCCACGAGGCCCTTTTACAGGCTCAACCCGGAGTTAAAAAAAATACATTTAATAAAATCACTAATACAGTAATATAGCTATATAGTTACTCATATACCATTCAGTCGTTCGTAATCATGGAGGCATACTGGAAATTTCTCAGTACACATATGTACAACAATAGTAGACTAACATCATTTACAAAACATATTGACAATCTAAAGTTAGTAATACAGGTATAGTCTAAAGCTAGTTCAGTCAATAGTGGGAAACATGTATATAACACCAAATTTTAAAGTTACATTTGCACTGTGCATTGTTTTTGACAAGCCTTTTCAAAGATGTCTTAAAGCTGTACCTATTTTTTAAGTTCCTCATACTATCGGGAAGGGCATTCCAAGTTTTTATAGCTATTTGCTTAAAGGCTCTCTGTTTTTTTACTGTCTTATATTGTGGAATGTTTAATGTTATGGTGTCTTGAGATCTTGGCACATTTATTGTTATCTTCTGCTCAAAAAAAATCCTTCATTTGGCTAGCCAGTGCACAGTGCTATGTATTGAATATTAAACATGCCATCTGAAGCATGTCTCTCTGTTCAGTAGTCAACCAATCAACTTTTCTACACATTACAGTGATGTTCTCTTTGTTTTGCTCTGAGAGCAAATCTACACGTTGTATTGTATAAACAAACTCTTTGCTTTTAAAAATGTTTTTGATACTCCACCCACACTAGATTCCCATATTCCAATATCTGAACAAGGCAGCTTTGAGCTATTGTATGCCTGGTCTCATTTGTTAAAAAATATCCCTAGCTGCGTATAACGTCCCTGTTTTTTGATGTGATTGTTTAGTCACGTATTCCATATGTGTTTCAAAATTAAGTTGACTATCTAATACTATTCCTAAATATCTAAATTATGTTACCATTTCTAAACTTCTGTCTTCAGCAGTGTGAATCTCGAAAGGCTTTTCTATTGTTTTTTGCTTATGATTTGTACAGAATAACATTTATTTTGTTTGTTTTATTCAAAACCAGTCTATTCAGTTTAAACTAATTTGTCACCTTTTCAAATTCGTACTCCAGAATTTGTTTCAATTTTACCAAATTTCTGTCAGCAGTATAAATAACTGCATCATCAGCGTGTAACACCATTTTGGAATCTGTGCATATAGTTGGCAGTTTAATATCAAATGAAAATAACGGTCCCAAAATTGAACCCTGTGGGACCCTGTGGCAAACATCTATTGCTTCTGATAGTACTTCATTCACCCTGACCTGTTGTTTCTTTCTCGCCAACTAACGGTGCAGCCAGCTCTCTACAGGGTCCCCAAACCCTGTTTCTGACAATTTTGTTTCCAGTAACGGGTGGTCCATGACATCGAAGGCCTTAGTCAGGTCCACGAACACCACTCCTGTATACAGGCCCTCCTCCATAAATTCCTGCAAGTCGTTTGTGAACCTGACCAAGGCCGTCATGCCACACAAGGGTGTAGGCAGGCATACTCACTGTACACATTTGTGTACAGTTTTGTTGAGTGCCTGTCACAAACCATATGCCTTTCTGTTAACATTTACATTCTAATCTGTAGTATTTGGGTTAGTGTAGGCCACTGAGGAGTGACTCTCTGTTATTTGAGAGAGATACATCTATAACCTCTTTAGACATTAGAGAAATCATCTGAAAACAATCTGACTTGTTTGTAAAGGGGTGCCATTTGGAAAGGATGTGTACATTTTTTAATGGGGGGTGTAATTGTTGGAGATGGCGTACAAAACAGAAATTTCTGGCTACACCCCAGATGCCACATCCACCCCTGAAACCATGCTGTAAAGATGTGAGTACATTATACTTCTCCAAATACTCTCTTTTTTGGCAATGCAGCACCATTTCCTGCATCTTTCCAACCTGAGATAGTAATGATATGAGCCTATATAGTCACTTGTAATATTTGTTTGGCCCTCTTAAAAATAGGTGCCACATATGCCCTTTTCTAAATAGCTAGTGCAGTTTGAGTTGTCAGAGATTTGTTGTCTATTATTTGTAAGGGATAGACAAGTTCTTCAGCTGCATACTTTAACACTCTAGCCTCAACGTGATCAGGACCTGGGCTTTTTGTTCATCCAGTCCTTGAAGACATTTTATCACTTCTGATTTTGTAATGCATCGAAAATAAAATTTAGGAGTTAAATTTGTTTTTTCCTTATTTTTCTGTTGCATATCCTCTTTAAATTCACTTAAGTATTTACATAAATCCGTAAAGTTTTCATTTAAAAGATTTGATATCTCCTTACTATTATTTCCGTTTCCCCTTTTGATAAACTAGTTATAGTATTCATTTTTCTTGGTGCAAGTAGATTTACACTATCTCAAAATTTCTTTTTATCTTGAAAACTCGAGTTATTCTCATTATAGGGGGAAAGGGGAAATTGTTTAACCAGCAGAGGCATTCTAAGCCAAAGCTTGATTCCAGGTGTGACCTGGGAGTACAGGAAGTTAACTTACTTGCTCAGAGTCACACAGTATGCAAGAGGGAGCGGTGGGATTCAAATCCAAGTCTCCAGGTTTGCAGCTTAGAGCCTTAAACCACTGCACCATACTGCCTCCTTACTGTAAAACTCAACTTTTGCCCTTTTTATCTCTTTTTTACATTTAACTGTTTAAATGTATTCCAGTGACACTCTGTTTGTCTTTTTATAGAGTTTCTTTACAAAAGATTGGGATGCTTGTCACATCTGTATAGCAAACTCTGCTCTCTCTGTGTCACGCATACAGTGTCATTTGCATAGCAGCGTGGCAGTCTGGAAAACAGAAGAGCACAAACGCACGTGTATTAACACATGTTACTTTATGTACACAAATAAATACTTAGTAGTTTGGTAACCTGAAATTCTATTTTGGCCACCACCGCCATATGTAGTGCGACTACAAGTAACTCACAACTTTAGGAATGGGACCAAGTTAAGTGCTGTCATAGGCTGCTCCATACGGAATCCTAAAACTGGCATTGTCTGGCTTGATTTTGCAGCACCACACTACTGTTGACACATACCACCACAACCACCTTATCCTCCGTGTTAGTTATGTAAGGGATAACAAATGCCAGGGAGCCAGCTGTGCTGAGATGTACGAGGACTTCTGTTGCATTATGCACAAGGTGCAGCCAAGTGGTTAGCGTTTTTTTTGTTTGTTTGTTTTTAGTAAATGTATGTTTATTAAAAGATTTTGTTTAAAAAATTTTTTTGTTACTTCTGTTACAGGTATGCAGTATAATGGATAATATTTACAGAACAGCATGTGATTTATCATATTACAGTACACAACTAAGGGAATGTAACGTGGGGTTCTACCCAGCTTTTGGGCCCCTGTAGATCCCAACAGAAATCTTCCTTTTACATAGCTGGTGTATGCTTAATAGATTTAAGGTGAGATAGGTGTCACAGGACAAGCTGTTCGGTCTCCAACAGAGCAACATTCCCCCATTTCCCCTCTGCTCCCCGCTTTATGTCCCACTTTAGTATGCTGTTTTATGGCACAGAAATGGGTCCTGTTGCACAGCGTGTGTTACCCAAGTATTCCATCTAGACCTAAATGTTTCTAGTTTGTCATTAAGCCCATACGTGATGCAGTCCATCTTGGATAGATGATTGACTCTTTCTCTCCATTCTGTTAGCCCTGGTATTCGATCAGTGAGCTGGTTTCTGCTGAGACTTTTTTTGGCAGCTGCCAAAATGCACCTAAAATATATTTGACCTTTCTACCTCTCGGTTGTTTGGGATAAGCAGTTCCACTGGAACGATTCTATTAGCCGGAACGTCTTTAAGCTAAGCTAAGCTTCCCCCCGCCACCCAGGCAGTATATTCCCTGACTCCGCCCCATGATGTCATATCTTTCTTTCCACTGGAAGAACAGATAACCTCTATCATGCTTACACTTAGGATTTTCTGTACCATAGGTGAGCCTTCTTTTCAATAAACAAGGTAGTCTTCTTCTAGTTTTGCAGTTCTTTCAACAACGTCTCCAGATCAGTGAAGGAACGCTAGAAACTAGGATTCAACTTCTGTGTTGGGTGCTGGCAGAAAATGTCAGTCATCAGTCTGCACGATACGTGCTTGTATTGTATGGGAGGGCAGCACAACGTGGCTGGGTGCGGCATGTGCTTATCCATGCTTCCTGAGTCCCTCAAGGACAGGAAGCTCCAGCTCTTGCAGGGTCAGTCTTTGGAAAGGGATCCAAAGGGCTGCACGAAGGCCTCAGCTGCGGATGGGTCTGCTGAGAAACTTGCAGCCCTTGAGGTGGAAGCGGCAGCTGCCACGGTGGGCATCTCCTCAGCTTTGGCGCTGTATTCTGGGGCCCAGTGTCAGAGGGTCTTTCATGGGCCAGTTTTGTGACATGTACCTGTCCCCTCTAGATGTTGGGGGAGAGCCCTGCCCTCTGTGGTTCAAAATCCAGCTGCCACTGGCACTGAACGTGGAAACATTGAGGCCTTCCTGTCCCTCGATTCACCTGACCACTCAACGGCTGTTGAGTGCCCCTCTGCTGAGGGGCAGGTGGAGGACTCTCTGGCTGCACAGTCAAGCCAGTTGACTTCTGCTTCAGTCGAGCAGGCTGTTGATATTTTCCTTGAGCCTGTCAACTGGTCGTCGGATGAGGCCGAGGAGTCAGACTTGCAGACCTCTGTGCTCACCATCTTCACTGAGGAGGACGTGGAGCGATTGGTGACTCCTCAGTCAATCCTTCCAGGGACCAGCCTTCACCCAGGGATGGCTCTTTAATGCCTGTGTTAGTCAATGCAGGTAGGCGCATCATAGACGGTCAACCACAGAAACACATGCGACCAGTCGAGATGGTGGCCGAGGTGCTCACACTCAGCCCGCTCGACCAGGAGATGCTGCCATCAGCATTCCTCATCGTCGCCATTGTCGGGTGAGGAGAGGTAGTGGCGTAAGATGAGCCAGTGTTAGGAGGAATTCCTCTGGCAGCAGTGGGCCACCATGGGGTAGGGCAGGGCTCAACCCAAGGACCCTTGGTCCCCTGGCAGATGCCAGTGGTTGCCCCGCTGGTCCATGTTCTGCAGGTGATCCCCACATGTGCTTCTCTGCAAATTAGGGTAGAGCTGCCACCCTGACAGCGCTAGTCAGCTCTCAGACCGAGGCCAGCCATTCAGCAACTGGCTTGCCAGGTCAGGTGTCTGTTAGGATTACCCCAAGTGAGGATTCCCAGGAGATCTGTGGCGAACGATGGCCGAGGGTCATCTTCGAGGAGTCATCAGAGAACTTGAATCAGGAGTCCATGCATGGCCTCCTCAGGGACTTAGCTCTTCAACCATAGTTTAGTTGAGAAGCCTTCTACCAAGCATGGCCCCGTTTCCTTCGTTGAGCTGCTCCGACTTACCTTGGAGTCCACATTGATCTGCTTGAGCCAGTCCAGAAGAGGGCTAAGTACCCTGTCACGGACATTTTGGACCGAGATGAATCCCCGGGGGTTGCCTTACCGGTGGCTGAGGCCATCTTGGAACCAGTACTGGAGCTTTGGCACCGTCCGACCCGGCACCCTCAGCCCACATGGTCCGCAAGTACATGGTTCCTACGGGCTCCCTTTCAAGGTTTTCGGACCACCCTTTGGCCAAAGGTCTGGTCACGGATTGAGTGTTATGTAAATTCAGACGCCAGGTGGACTTGGACAAGCCTACGGAAAAGGAATCCCGCAATATGTAATCTGAAGCTACTCTGGGTCTCTGACAGGCTAACTGTGCAGTCATGATGGCTTACGATGGTCATTCTTTGATGGGAAATATTTTGATACGGTCCTCCCCCACCTCCATCCAGAGCAGCGGATGGCGGTGGAGCTCATCAGAGACCGAGGTCAGTCACTGGCTAAACACAAGCTCCAGACAGCCTTGGATATGGGCATTTTTTGCGCCAGTGTGGTGGCAGCAGCTGCCTTCATGTGTCATAGGGCTTGGCTGCGTTTTATCCACCTTCATAGCGGACACCCAACAGAAGCTGGCCAATGTCCCTTTCCTGAGCACTGACCTTTTTGGACATGGGTGGAAGGGCTTCTCACCTGGATTGAGAAGTCCAGTGCCACCCTTGACTCCATGACATCATCCCAGAAGGACCAGAAGAAAAAGCTTAAGAAGCAGGCTTTTCAGTACCGGTCCTTTCAGTCACAGCCTCCCCAGCAGCAGCCCCAGCAGGGGCAGTTTCAGGCCTGGCACCCTCAGCTGAAGTCTGGAGCCCAAGGTCCAAAAAAAGTAAGGGGGCAAGGATAGTGGTGCCCCTCCAGCAGCAGCCGCTAGTGCCCCCTCAGAAGCTGCCCAGCAACAGGTTGGGTGGTGTCATCCCTCCACCTGCCCTGCCCCCCGACTTCATTCCTGGTCGAAGGCTGGCTACACACGTCAGGCCAGATTGAACCACTGTCACAACGGGCAAGTGGATGTAGGATGTAGTGAGCAGAAGATTGTCTCTAAACTTTGAGGCTCTCCTGTCCTACCACTTCCATGCGCCTTGAGAGTTTGGGGCGTCTCAGGATACACTGTCCTCGGGGAGGACATAGCTCAGCTTCTTGCAAAAAGGGTAGTGACCCGTGTCCTGGACTGTCTGGCCAGTCAGGTTTTTATTTTTTTATTATTATTCCAAACCCTGGTGGCTCAGCCCCCGGTCCCCCACTTGGGGGGGGGGGCAGGACTTGCCTCGGGTGGAGATCCCTACGGGCTTGCCCCCAGGGTGGGGCCACCGAGTGAGCACACCTGTGACTGAGTCTGAACTAGATTTTCAGCGGACAGCTACCAGTATTCCTCCCTGGCTTGCCCCCCCCCCCGGGCAGTGCCGTGGGGTCAGGCCGGACCCGACAGAGCACTGAAGTCTGTCACCAGCCAAGTGCTGCGGGCAGGTAGGGCAGCACTGGTGGAGCAGGTGTCCTTCATGGGGCTGGCATTTTTTTCAGATGCTTTTTCCCATGAGAGGCGCTGCATGCAGTGAGGCGGGGCACCAAAGCGCCAACATCCGGCGCACCTCACCACAGCTTGGGCTCCGTCAGTTGCTCTCCCTGGCCTCCACCAGAGGTCAGACACGAGCCGGATACTTGCCCACCCTCCCCTGTGGAGGAGTAGAGCAGTCCGTGGGATACTCAATCCTCCTCCTCCCCCCTGGCCGGTCCTCCGACTCCTCGAGTCAGTTTCTTAATCCAGGTCATTGGCATCGCAAGCAGAAACGCTATCGCTGCACTGGTGGGCCACCAGCCATTCAGAATTGTGTGTCCAGGTACTTCCTGGTCCCAAAACAGACCAGGGGTGGTGCCCCATACTGGACCTGCACAATGTGAATCAGTATATGCAGAAGCACAAGTTCTGGATGGTCATTCTGAGCCAGATTATACTATCCCAGGCGCAAAACATGTGGTTTTGCTCCCTGGACCTCCAGGGTGCTTTCTTCCACATTCTCGTCTGCGGGTCCCACCACCAGTACCTCAGTTTGAGTGGAAGGGTCCTGTACCAGTTCTAGGTCGTGCCTTTAGGTTTCTACTCTGCATCAGGGTCTTCACCAAATGCAGGGCAGTGGTGTCAGCCCACCAGTGGCGACTAGGGATCAGGGTGTACCCCTACCTGGACGACTGGCTGATAGCCGGTCCATCCAGACAGGCCATGGAGAGAGCCACAGACCTGGCTGTCCTGTCCTACTGAGACTTGGGCCTTTTGGTCAGTGTGGACAAGTCTGAACTGGTACCGAAGCAGGTGATAAAGTTAATTGTACTGGTCAAGGTAAGGAAGGGACAAGGCGCCGATGACCCTGTTAGATCCAGACTGACCTTGGCAGTTCTGATACCTGGATCTTCTCGGCCGCAGCAGGTCTCCACGGTGGCTGCCTCTCTGCCCAGACCTACTGACCAGACTTTGGGAGACGGTCCTGCACCCTGACCTTCAGTCCCTGCACCTCACAGCCTGGTTCCTGAGCGACTGGCGTTCCAGGCCTTGGGTCTCTCCAAGGATGTGCTTTACATGGTGAAGGCCTCCAGGAAAGAATTGACTCCTAGAACCGGGACTGCAAGCGGCAACCCTTAAGGTGCAGTTGGCAGCCATCTCTGTTTGCCAGGCACAGGCCAGTGTGCTGACGGTGTACCAAGAGAAGGTAATCGGATGCATTTTCAAGGGCCTTGACCACTAAAACCTTCCAGTGTGTGAACCACCTCCACAGTGGGACTTACTGCTGGTCTTGGTTATGCTAATGGTCAAGCCTTTTGAACTGATGGACAGATGCGAGTTGTCACACCTGTCATGGAAGACGTCCTTCCTGGTGGCAGTTATATCTGTCTGAAGGATTGGGGAGCTCCAGGTGCTCTCAGTGGACTCTTTCCTACCTGGTCTTCCACAGGGACAGTCATCCTTTGCTCCAACTCGAAGTTCCTCCTGAAGGTGGTATCAGAGTTTCACCTTAATCAGGTGATTAACTTGCCTGTATATTTTACCAACCTAGCTTCAGAGGCTATCCACAGGCTCCATATCCTGGACCTGCAGCGAGAACTCTAATACTTAGAACATATGGCTGGAGTTTGAGGATAGACTTGCCAGCTGTTTGTTGCCTACACTGAAACCCCACTGGCAGACCGGCAGCAAAGTGGGTGATTGCAAAGTGGATCACGTCTTGCATCGACCTCTGCTGTAGGTTGGGTGGTCAGGAGCCTCCCGCAGGGATTGGGGCTTATTCCACCAGACATGTGGCTGCCTTGGTGGTTACTTCCTGGGATATCTCTATACAGGAGACCTGTAGGGCTGCTACCTGGGGGTCAGCACACACCTTCATTTCCCATTACTGCATTGACCTCGAGTCACGCCAAAATACAGGTTTTGAGACCTCACTTCTCCAGTCCCTGTACGCCAGTTAGTGATACGTGCCTTGCTCCTTCTCCCAGAGAACTGCTAGCTGTCTGCCAAGGTGTGGATAAGTGAACCATATCCATGCCTCTAGAAGAAAAGGTTACTCACGTGTAATCTTAGTTCTATGAGTGGTAAATGGTTTGCATCCACACAAACCACCTGGCCTCCCCTGGCAAGTCACAGCTGATACTGCTTCCAGTGTGCAAGATCGGATGTCATGAGGTGGAGTTGGGGGATATACTGCCCGGGTGGTTAGAAGAGCTTAGCTTAAAAATATTCCGGTCAATAACATCGTTCAGTGGAACTGCCAGAGTGTGGATGTGACTCATACGTCTCTCCTAGAACTGTGATTACAGGTGAGTAACCTGTTCTATTAGGAGTCCAGGTAAACCCAGTGGATGGTTAAGTATGTCTTTAATAGCCCGTGCCAATTCCTGGTGGAAGGCTGTAGGTCCGGGACAGGACCACATAATACTGTATGTGTGTGCATCACCCTCCCCTCCACTGTTCCAGCAGGCAGCTCTGTGCCCTCCACCGTACCTATCTGTGTTAACCTGTGTGCGAAAATATCACACCAAGTGCTTCCAAGCATGTTTCCTCCACAAATGAGAGGATGTTACCTGCCCTGCCTCTTGGCACTTCAGGTCCCACTATTTTTGTTGTGTTTTTCCCAGTTCCTCTGCCCACTTGGATGTTATATGAAGAGTAGTATAAGTCTGGGAATCTTGTAGGGCGCTATGTATGTGGGTGATGAGATGCTTGGTAGTCAGCGTGCAGTCTCTGACCTCTGGGGGTTAGGTTTGTAAGAAATGGCACATCTGAAGATATCAGGAGTAGTCCCAGTTATGAAGGCCATATTTGGTCTGCAAGTCTTTGATGGGTACTACCTTGGATCTTTCGTAGAACTGTATGAGGTAGGTTAGTCTGCGATGCCTCCCAGCCAAGTGCTTTCAACCATGGGACGTGTCCGCATAGCTAGCACAACAGAGACTCCTTGAAATGTATTATTCCTTTTACAAAATAATTATAAAAAAAAATAAAAAAAAGAAAACACACAGATAATTAATGAAAAATCTGCTATGAGCTCTGAGGTGTTCGGTTGTGCTGTAATAATTGGACAGTCACATGATGCTTTCAACCAGTCAAACTGCTAGGATATCTTCACCGGTTTTAAATGATTGCCAGCATTTGGTCTTTCTGTCGTGGGGTGCAGTGGCTTCCTGGTAACACAGAAACATAGAATTTGATGGCAGATAAAGACCTCTTGGCCCACCTAGTCTGCCCATTTTCCTACCTAACAGATAAGCTGCAGATCCTAGTTAACCAACAGCTTACTTCCTCCTACCCCTCACTAGGACTGCCTTATGTCTTTCCCATGCATTCTTGAATTCCCCCACTGTTCTTGACTCCACGACTTCCTCAGGGAGGCTGTTCCATGCATCCACAACCCTCTCCGTGAAAAAATACTTCCTCACATTACCTCTGAGCCGTCCCCCCTCTATCTTCAGATTGTGCCCCCTTGTTCTTGCACATCTCTTTTTCTGAAAGATGCTACCCTCTTGGACTTTGTTGATTCCCTTGAGGTACTTGAAAGTTTTTATCATATCCCCTTCTCTCCCTTCTTTCCTCAAGGGTATACATATTAAGCTCCTTTAGTCTTTCTTAGTATGTCTCCTGGTGTAGACCATGCACCATTTTGGTTGCCCTCCTCTGGACAGCCTCCACTCTGTCTATGTCTTTGCGGAGATGGGGTCTCCAGAACTGCACACAGTACTCCAGGTGAGGTCTCACCAACTGTCTGTACAGAGAGATAACAACTTCCTGTTTTCTACTATTGATGCCTCTCCTATGCATCCCACTATCCCCCAGCCTTCCTTACTGCCTTCTCACATTGCTTGCCCACCTTTAGGTCATCTGATATAATTACCCCAGGTCCCTTTCCATTTTTACTGTTGTCAGTATCTCACCCCCATTGTGTACTCTTCTCCTGGGTTTTTGTTTCCCAGGTGCATTACCTTGCACTTCTTTGCATTGTATCTAAGCTGCCATACATTTGACCATTCCTCCAACCTTGCCAAGTCTCTTCTCATCCTTTCCACTCCATCTTGTGTATCAACCCTGTTGCAGGTCTTTGTGTCGTCTGCAAAGAGACATACTTTTACTTCCAGTTCCTCTGCAACGTCACTTATAAAGACATTAAAAAGGACCTGTCCCAGTACTGAACCCTGCGGTACCCAGCTAGTAACCCTCCTTTGTTCACTGTGGACTCCATTTACAACCACCCTTTGCGTCCTGTAGTCTAGCCAATTTTTTATCCATGCTACCATCTTGGGACCCACACCAAGGCTGGCTAACTTGTGTATTAATCTTTTGTGTGGGACTGTATCAAATGCCTTACTAAAATCTAGGTAGGCCATGTCCACAGCCCCTTCCTGGTGTACTACTTTGGCTCCCAGTCAAAGAAATCTATTAGATTCGCCTGACACGACCTTCCCATCGTGAATCCATTCTGCCTTGGGTCCTGTGCCCCACTGGCCTCTAGGTACACAACAATTCTTTCCTTCAGAATTGATTCCATCATTTTACCTACCACTGAGGTCAAACTAACTGGTCTGTAGTTTCCTGTCTCTGTCCTGCTCCCACTTTTGTGAAGAGGACTCACATCCGCCCTCCTGCAGTCCTCAGGTATCACCCCATCTTCCCATGATTTGTTAGAGAGTAGTCAGCAGTGTCACTAGTTCTAACCTTAGTTCTTTTAGAATTCTTGGGTGAATCCCATCAGGCCCCATTGCTTTGTCCACCTTCAATTTTATTAGTTCTTTCAGAACCCTTTTTTTCTGTAGTAGACTGGTATCGACCCCCGTCTTCAGAGTGTTTCTCTTGTTTGGTTTAGGTACCTCCCCCCCTCTTCCTTTGTGAATACTGAGCAGAAATATTGGTTCAGTATCCCTGCTTTTTCACTGTCACCCTCTACTCACATTCCCTCCCCTTTATTAAGCCTCAGTATCCCTCCTTTGGTCTTTCTTCGCTCCCTAATGTACCTATAAAAGGTATTATTTATTTATTTTTATTTATTAGCTTTTGGTAACCGGGTAAGTGCATTAGGCAACAATCCTGCCTATTTTCAGGCACGACCCGGGAGAGCACAAGACAAGGTACAACTAATCACAGTAGTACAACTTAATTGACAAGAACAACATAAGATTACAAGCAATAATTTAACAGAATACAAGCTGGGAAAGAACAACAAAACTATCCACCTTCTTAACAGAGTTGGCTATCCTTTCCTCGGTTTGGGCTTTTGCTATTCTGACTGCCTTCCCAGCCTCTTTCTGCTTTAACTGATAAAGTTCTCTGTCCTGCTCCATCTGTGTTTCCTTATATTTCCTGAATGCTATCCTTTTCTCCTTAACCTTCCCTGCCACCTTTTTTGAGAACCATAGCGTTTTTTCATTCGTTGTGTTTTGTTGATTTGCTTTACACAAAGGCTTGTTGCCTCTGTGATGGCTGTTTTGATTACTCCCCATTGTTCCTCCACCCCTCCTTGCCTGTTTGCTAGTGCTTTTCTGAGGCACTCTCTCATTTTCCCAAGGTCAGCCCTCCTAAAGTCCAATACTCTTGCTTTTGTATGGCTTGATTGTATGGCTGTGTTTATTGTGAACCACACTGTTTGGTGGTCACTTGTTTCCAGGTGGCTACCCACTTCTAAATCTGAGATTCTTTCTCCATCCCCATTTGAAAGTACCAGGTCTAAGATTGCTCCCTCCCGAGTGGGTTCCAATACTAGCTGTCTGAGGCATGCCCCTTGTAGGGCATCAAGAATGACCCTGCTCTTGGATGTACTGCAGCAAAGTTGCTACAGTTAACATCTGGCATATTCAGGTCCCTCATCAACAATATCTCCCCTTTTTCTGCCATCCTAAGGATGTCTTCTATCATTGCTGTCCCAGAACAGGAAAGGTCAGAGTTGTAAGGAGAGGAGAGAGTAAGCATCCAGAGAAACAGTAGAGAGGACACAAAATAAGACATGATAGGAGTGGTGCAGTGCAATGACTATGGGGCGGCAGTGTTCCGGGAGACATTCTGGAGGCTGCGATGCTGCCCTATTTGCAGGCACCTCTCTGGTCTGAGAGAGGAGGTTGCCCGTCTCCAGGCTGACCTGGCTAGGATTCATGAAACCTCCTCCCCACCCAGGGACCACCAGGGCCAATGCCACTACCTCAGAGGTTGCCAAGAAAGAAGAGAGGCTGGACCAGGGTGGGCTCAAGGAGGAGTGGGTGGTGAACAGAGTTGCATCCCTCCAGCTGTACCTCTCCACAATTCATTCGCCTTCTGGTGGATAGTGGTTCCTCTATGGAGGCACCTGCAGTGGAGACCAAGAAGGATGCTGGGAACCTTCACAAAGGAGACCCACAGGAGGGTGGCATGGGACCCCACAGGAAAAGGAAACAACTCCTGGTGGGGGACTCAATCATTAGGGGGGTAGAAATGGGGGAGGAGGGGGAGAGGGAGGTAAGGTGCCTTCCTGGTGCCACGGCTTGGAGGGACAGGAAGCGAATCCTCAGGATCGTGGCAGGAGCTGCACGAGGGAGGGAGCTGGATGTCATTGTCCACCTAGGGACAAATGACCTGGCTAGGAATGGGATTAGAGCAGTGCAAGAGGAGTTTATAGAGTTGGGAAGGGGCCTTAGACAAGTAGCGCATACGGTAACCTTCTCGGAGGTGCTGCCTGTCTATGGCAAGGGAGATGCTAGGGCACTTCTCACCAGGGAATTCAATGAGTGGTTGAAAACTGGTGTGGAGCCTAGGGTTTGGCTTCATTGGGACTGAGGAGCCACTTGAGGGATGCAGACCTATACTGGTGCGATGGTCTGCATCTGTCCAGGGGGGGAACCAGGATCCTAGGTGAGAGGTTTAAATGCTTCATTGGCAAGCATTTAAACTAGTCAAGGGGGGAGGCACTGAAAAGGAGCAGGGAAATCAGAGCCTCCCCCCACAAAACATGGTGATTAGTGAGGTAAACACCAAGGTACATAAGTTATTAGGGAGCAGAACAGATTTAAATGTAAAAAAAAAGGTAAAGGCAGTAAGGACAGAAATGGGGCTAAAAGGGGTAAGGCTATCAAAAAGTGGAGGGTGATGAGTACCAATGCCCGTAGTCTGTGTAACAAGCTCCCTGAACTAGAGGCCTTGATGGAAGAGGGTTGCCTGGATATTGTGGCAGTCACAGAAACATGGTACACAGAGGATGTCAACATACCAGGATACACAATCTACAGGAGGGACAGGGAGGGTAAAAGAGGAGGAGGGTTAGCTCTCTATGTAAAGGAAGGTATCAAAGCAACAGAACTAAAGAGTAAACAGGGAGCAGATGAGGCACTTTGGGTCACCCTGGAGACAGGAAATGGCACCACAATCCGTATGGGGGTTGTATACAGACCCCCATCTCAGGGGGAGGGAATGGACAAGGAAATAATAGAAGGCTTTCTTAGAATGGCAGAAAAAGGGGAGATATTGTTGATGGGGGACCTGAATATGCCAGATGTTAACTGGAGCACCTTTGCTGCAGGCACATCCAAGAGCAGAGTCATTCTTGATGCCCTACAGGGGGCATGCCTCAGACAGCTAGTATTGGAACCCACTCGGGAGGGAGCAATCTTAGACCTGTACTCTCAAATGGGGATGGAGAAAGAATCTCAGGTTTAGAAGTGGGTAGCCATCTGGGAACAAGCGACCACCAAACAGTGTGGTTCACGATAAACACAGCCATACAATCAAGCCATACAAAAGCAAGAGTACTGGACTTTAGGAGGGTCGACTTTGGGAAATGAGAGATGCCTCAGAAAAGCACTAGCAAACAGACAAGAAGGAGGGGTGGAGGAACAATGGGGAGTAATCAAAACAGCCATCACAGAGGCAACAAGCCTTTGTGTAAAGCAAATCAATAAAACACAACGAAGAAAAAAAACGCTATGGTTCTCAAAAGAGGTGGCAGGAAAGGTTAAGGAGAAAAGGACAGCATTCAGGAAATATAAGGAAACACAGAAGGAGCAGGACAGAGAACTTTATCAGTTAAAGCAGAAAGAGGCTGGGAAGGAGACAGAATAGCAAAGGCCCAAACCGAGGAAAGGATAGCCAATTCTGTTAAGAAGGGGGATAAGACCTTTTATAGGTATATTAGGGAGCGAAGAAAGACCAAAGGAGGGACACTGAAGCTTAATAAAGAGGAGGGAATGTGGGTAGAGGGTGACAGTGAAAAAGCAGGGATACTGAACGAATATTTCTGCTCAGTATTCACAAAGGAAGAGGAGGGGGACTTACCTAAACCAAATAAGAGAAACACTCCGAAGACGTGGGTCGATACCAGTCCATTTACAGAAGAAAGGGTTCTGAAAGAACTGATAAAATTGAAGGTGGACAAAGCAATGGGGCCTGATGGGATTCACCCAAGAATTCTAAAAGAACTAAGGGTAGAACTAGTGACACCGCTGACTACTCTCTTTAACAAATCATGGGAGGATGGGTGGTACCCGAGGACTGGAGGAGGGCAGATGTGATTCCTCTTCACAAAAGTGGGAGCAGGACAGAGGCAGGAAACTACAGACCAGTTAGTTTGACCTCAGTGGTAGGGAAAATGATGGAATCATTTCTGAAGGAAAGAATTGTTGAGTACCTAGAGACCAGTGGGGCACAGGACCCAAGGCAGCATGGATTCACGATGGGAAGGTCATGTCAGATGAATCTAATAGATTTCTTTGACTAGGTGACCAAAGTAGTAGACCAGGGAGGGGCTGTGGACATGGCCTACCTAGATTTTAGCAAGGCATTTGATACAGTCTCACACGAAAGATTAATTCACAAGATAGCCAGCCTTGGAGTGGGTCCCAAGATGGTAGCCTGGATAAAAAATTGGCTAGACAACAGAACTCAAAGGGTAGTAGTAAATGGAATACACAGTGAAGAAAGGAGGGTTACTAGTGGGGTACCGCAGGGTTCAGTACTGGGACTGGTCCTTTTTAATGTCTTTATAAGTGACATTGCAGAGGAACTGGAAGGAAAAGTATGTCTCTTTGCAGATGACACAAAGATCTGCAACAGGGTTGATACACAAGATGGAGGAAAGGATGAGAAGGGATTTGGCAAGGTTGGAGGAATGGTCAAATGTATGGCAGCTCAGATTCAATGCAAAAGAAGTGCAAGGTAATGCACATGGAAAACAAAACCAGGGAAGTGTACACGATGGGGGTGAGATACTGACAACAGTAAAATAGAAAGGGACCGGGGGGTAATTATGTCCGATGACCTAAAGGTGGGCAAGCAATGTGAGAAGGCAGTAAGGAAGGCTGGGGGGATACTGGGATGCATAGGAAGAGGCATCAATAGTAAAAAACAGGAAGTTGTTATCCCTCTGTACAGACAGTTGGTGAGACCTCACCTGGAGTACTGTGTGCAGTTCTGGAGACCCCATCTCCTCAAAGACATAGAGTGGAAGCTGTACAGAGGAGGGCAACCAAAATGGTGCAGGGTCTGCACCAGAAGACATACGAAGAAAGACTAAAGGAGCTTAATATGTATACCCTAGAGGAAAGGAGGGAGAGAGGGGACATGATAGAAACTTTCAAGTACCTCAAGGGAATTAACAAAGTCCAAGAGGGTAGCATCTTCCAGAAAAAGAGATGTGCAAGAACAAGGGGGCACAATTTGAAGATAGAGGGGGGACGGCTCAGAGGTAATGTGAGGAAGTATTTTTTCACTGAGAGGGTTGTGGATGCATGGAACAGCCTCCCTGAGGAGGTTGTGGAGTCAAGAACAGTGGGGGACTTCAAGAATGCTTGGGACAGGCATAAGGCAGTCCTAGTGGGGGGTAGGAGGAAGTAAGCTGTTGGTTAACTAGGATTTGCAGCTTACCTGTTAGGTAGGAAAATGGGCAGACTAGGTGGGCCAAGCAGTCCTTATCTGCCGTCAAATTCTGTGTTTCTATATTTCCTTGTCCATTCCCTCCCCTTGAGATGGGGGTCTGTATACAGCCCCCATGCAGATTGTGGTGCCATTTCCTGTCTCCAGGGTGACCCAGAGTGCCTCATCTGCTCCCTGTTTACTCTTTAGTTCTGTTGATTTGATCTCTTCCTTTACACAGAGAGCTACTCCCCCTCCTGTTTTACCCTCCCTGTCCCTGCTGTAGAATGTGTATCCTGGTATGCTGACATCCCAGTCATGGTTCTCTGTGTACCATGTTTCTGTGACTGCCACAATAGCCAGGCAACCCTCTTCCATCAAGGCCACTAGTTCAGGGAGCTTGTTACACAGACTACAGGCATTGGTACTTATCACCCTCCACTTTTTGATGGCCTTACCCCTTTTAGCCCCATTCCTGTCCTTACCTCCTTTGCCTTTTTTTACATTTACCTCTGTTCTGCTCCCTGATGACTTCTCTACCTTGGTGTTTACCTCAGTAGTTACCATGTTTTGTGGGGGGGAGGCTGGGATTTCCCTGCTCCTTTTCAGTGCCCCCCCCCCCCTTGGCTAGTTTAAATGCTTGCCAATGAAGCATTTAAACCTCTCACCTAGGATCCTGTCCCCCCCCGGACAGATGCAGACCATTGCGCCAGTATAGGTCTGCATCCCTCCAAGTGGCTCCCCAGTCCCCAATGAAGCCAAAACCCTGAGTTCCACACCTGTTTTTCAACCATTCATTGAATTCCCTGTGAGGAGTACCCTAGCATCACCCTTGCCATAGATATGCAGCACCTCCGAGAAGGTTACCGTATGCGCTACTTGTCTAAGGCGCCTCCCCAACTCTACAAACTCTTCTTGCACTGCTCTGATCCCATTCCTAGCCAGGTTATTTGTCCCTAGGTGGACAATGACATCCAGCTCCCTCCCTCGTGCAGCTGCTCCCACAATCCTGAGGATACACTTCCTGTGTCGCCAGGCAGACACCTTACCTCCCTCTCCCCTTCCTCCCCCCCCTAATGATTGAGTCCCCCACCAGGAGTCGTTTCCTTCCCCTGTGGGGTCCTATGCCACCCTCCTGTGGGTCTCTTGTGAAGGTTCCCAGCATCATCCTTGGTCTCCACTGCAGGTGCCTCAAAGAGGAAACCACTATCCACCAGAAGAGTGTATGAATTGTGGAGAGGCACAGCTGGAGGGATGCAACTCGTTACACCACCCTCTCCCTCCCTGAGCCCACCCTGGTCCAGCCTCTCCTCTTTCTTGGCAACCTCTGAGGTAGTGGCATTGGCCCTGGTGGTCCCTGGGTGGTCGAGGAGGTTTCACGAATCCTAGCCAGGTCAGCCTGGAGACAGGCAACCTCCTCCCTCAGACCAGAGAGGTGCCTGCAAATAGGGCAGCATCACAGCCTCCAGAATGTCTCCCGGAACACTGCCGCCTCACAGCCATTGCACTGCACCACTCCTATCATGTCTTATTTTGTGTCCCCTCTCCTGCTGCTCTGTATGCTTACTCTCTCCTCTCCTTACAACTCTCATCCTTCCTGTTCTGGGACAGCAACTTCCTATATTCTTCAGTAGCCTTCCTCTTCCTTGCTCAGTGTCAGACCACCAGCAGCTGGGGGGGGGGGAGAGTAAGCTACTTTTCCTTTTAGGGTTGACAAAACCAGTGTTTCTGTATGATCCTTCTCTTCCTACTGCCAGACAGGAAGTTCCTGTTGTCAGTCAATTCCAGTGGCTATAAAAGTAGAACTGGCTTAGCGTGGGTGGGATGGAGGGCAATTAGTAAGAAAAATGGCTAGCAACAGGAAGTTGTAATTTGAGTCACCTGCTTTTATAGTGTCTAAGCCACACCCCTAATTAAGCTCTCTCTCTTCCTGCTGATTTAGTAAAGTAAGTTGATACAGTACCCTTCCCAGCACAGAACCCACACTGACTTTCTTTCCTTTTTTATTTTTTAACTCTAAATAAGACCCCTTCTACTTCTAATAAAGTATCTGTCTGTTTAATCTCAACAGACACTGACTCCTGTTGAGATAGAAGTGTTAAATTAATAAGAAAATGGTAGCTTCTTTTAGTTAGCTGCTTTCTGCTCTACAAGCAAGGCTAGCAACAGCCATGATACATGCCATAGTGCAGAATTTTTGCTGACAGTGAAGGCAGACACTTGGCCAATAGCAAAGGTAAAAATGTTTACTAGGGAAAAATGAAACTGCCCAGGCTCCATAGCAGAAGTGAGTAAATTGCTACTGTTTTAATTCAAAATCACAGGTCATAATTCTCCAAGATAAAATAAGCCCAAAGTGTGACATTGCATCACCCCTTTTTTAGCCAGAGGTCGGTCTTTAATTTTTTAAGTCTTTTTAGTAGCGTAGAATTTTGTTGTTACAATGCACAAAACATTTTCTTACAAAACATGAAAAATGTACTCCCCTCTGTATCGGTTTCTTGCAAGAGATGTGATGTTTAGTCACACTGGTTGAAATTTTTCTTTATGCATAGTGTGTCATCATAAATCACATCCTGGTGTGACTTGTGTTGGCCTGTTGCATTTCCATCCACCAGGGGGCAGAAATAAACATGCAGCCTGTTTATGTGCTTCTCTTCACCATTCATAAAATTCAGGAATCTGATCAGTTTAAGAAAAAATCAAAAGCATGATTAATTACAGAATGCAGCATGTTGAAGGCTGTCCTCCTCTACTGCATAAAGTACAGCTGGACTAGCAAAGGATCAGTGTTGTGAAACAGCTGAAATATATGGAGTTATAATTTTATGACGAAGGAGAAATCCCAGCATGACCACTGGCTCTGTTGTATGTGTGTGTGTGCATAACATAAGCGAGTTTGGAACACAGTTTGCTACCCAGTAAACACTATTTGCTGATCAAGTGCAGCCTTGATTAGTAGTGCCGCATTGCGGTAAAAATTTCTGAACTGTGGTCATTTTTCGCCACCAGATGTGGTAAATAGTACAGATTGACGGGGGTGTTTTTTTTTTTTTTTTTTTTTTTTTTTTTAGTTTGACACTTTTATTCTCTGCAAGTGCACTCTTCTATACTGTATCTTATACATAAAAAAAAAAACATTTAGTGAGAGTGCTTCTCAAACCAGACTGGTTGTTCATTAAAGTTTTGTTGATTAACAAAGACTGCTAATCAGATTTCTAAATCTAATTTATGCCTTGTGTTTGTTTAAATGTATGTGTCTCTACATATATATGTATATGTGTATATGTGTGTGTGTGTGTGTGTGTGTGTATATATATAGAGAGAGAGGGGGAAAATAAATGATGGCTAGGTCTTGTATATAAAGAAATATACTTTCAAGGGGGGGGGCTAATCCAGCGGAGACCCTGGAGCCCAAAGGGCTAATGGGTTTATTGAGCTTATTAGCGCTGCTGAGATGGTATAGTTCACTATGACATGGTAACCTTCATATCTTCTTCGAGGATATCTCTTTCATCAGGCTACACCTGTGGAGCTATAGCTGCCAGGTGCTAGGATCACACGGAAACTTTTTTGCAAGCAGTCCAATAGGGGCCACCCACTTTTGACGTCTTACGTCAATATCCATTACATAAACGTAGGCGGACCCTCTTTTTCCTCAGTTCTTTTTATTTTTTTTTAAACTTTATTTTTAATTTTATATCATATATCTTGACAATATGTATAGCATTTAGTGAATAGACCATAAGTACATAATACACCATTGGGGGAGACAAGTCCCCTGAGATGCAGGATTAACAAGGTTTGCATCCACTATATAGTGTTACAACACAGGAGGGTAACATATTAATTATCTAGCATAACAAAGTCCCATATATGCTGCGTGAATGAGCCCATGAGCGACATGGCGCGCTATAAGTACTAGGATTGTCCATCATTGTCCAGCCTAATTAAAGGAAACAAGTCCCACTATGGGAGTTAGGGTGCCATGTGTTCTACCTAAATGTAATACTAACGTCTCTAAAGAAAAACAACTTGCAGCAGTTTGTTTCATTAACTACAAATAAACATAGAACAGAGGTTTAAGAATCCCCCTCCACAGTACTGTTCCAATCTCTGAAAAACGTTATTGCTTCTATATGAGCTTAAAGCTATTTTAAACAGCAGAAGTACAGTACAATGTGGAGACAGTACTGAAAAAAATTTTAACCCAAAACAGCTGACTGTGAGAACAGTAAAACAAATTATAAACACTCAGTCCGTATGAGCCTTAAAAGAAAACCCCAGGATAGTTTAAAGT
The DNA here is from genome assembly GCA_016271365.2 of Neoceratodus forsteri. Lineage (NCBI taxonomy): Eukaryota > Metazoa > Chordata > Ceratodontiformes > Ceratodontidae > Neoceratodus > Neoceratodus forsteri. The sequence continues at coordinate 20,348,328 of CM028135.1, read as the reverse complement.
CACTTAACTTCTGCCAAGAGGAAAGTATAAGTGGCCTAACCCTGTGGCCTCTCGTTCAAGTGTCCTCCGAAGGATCGTCGCTTGCATCGGCTTCTCTTCGACTCTTAGAGGTGGCAGCCATGCGAGTGGCCCATTTATCGGCGTCAACAGGGTCCGAAAACAGGAAAACCTTACACTGGTGAGTAATCCTTAGCCTCGCTGGGAAGATCATGGTGTGCTCTATGCCAGCATCCCTCAATGTCCGCCGCACCCCATCAAATCGCTTATTTCACTGACGAGTGGAGTAGCTAATGTCTGGAAAAAGATGAATCGGGTGATCATCCTGCATAATAGGGCTCGCTGTCCGTGCGAGTCTGAGGATACGGTCACGAACTCCTACTCCAGAAGTGACTACCGTCACTGTACGGGATTCCTCCAAATTCTGTGGTCGACCTTTAATGTTGATCCGATACACTTTTTGAATGTCCCACGAGACATCATCACCCAGCAGCACAAGCTTTTCCGATAGCCATTCCTGGATATATATCAACGGATGATCCCCCTCAGTACCCTCCGGGAGGCCAATTATCCTGATGTTCCCTGAACAAGCTTCGTTCTCCAAGGCCTCCAAGCGGGCCCGTAGATGCTGATTCTCCTTCACGATGAGAGCATTGGTGGTGCCATTGGTCAGTTTGTCCACGGACATCCTGCAAGTCCTTTTTTAATCCATCTACTGCATTTTCAACTATTAGGACCCTTCTGTTGAAGTCATCCACCTTTTGATTAAGGATGGAGACCGAAGCGATTAAATTCTGGAGTTTTAGCCCCAGAGATACAATAGTTTCCTGTGGTCCGGTATCTGCGTCGGCCTGCTGAATAGATTGAACTCGCAAGGCCCCACCAACTCCTTTGCTCCTATCCGCTCCACCTTGCTGTTTTTCCTTCTTTGGGTTGCCCATTTTAGGTATTTTCGAGGTTGTTCTTTTCAAAATTAGCACCAGATTTCGAGTTATTTAACTCTAAAATGTACTTTTATCGAAATATTCACGTTTTGTCAGGAGCTCCCAAAAAAACTTCTGCTGATGGCGCTGCTATAGTTGACTGCTAAATCTTCAGTTTTTTTAAGTTTTATTATTTTTCGCACCCTAGTAATTGTCGCTTTGTTAAAGTGATTGCCGTCATTGTGTAAGTAGACGAAAGATGCCGCTAAACTCTTCCTGTTACTGTGAGTGTGGTGGAAAATCGAGTCAGGTGCCGATCACAATGTCTGTGTGTGCTTTCTCAGGCCCACCACATTAAGGCCTGCGAGATCTGCCTGAAGTTTAATCAAGCTACCCACTGACACTGTCGAAAAAGCCTGCAGCAGGTAGTCAGAATAGAGGGAGCTCCAGGGGAAGAGCTCCACTGTGTCACCAGCCCATTACTCGGGCTCAGTCTTCCAAGGCCCGAGAAGAGTCTTCAGAAAAGCACAAACCATGGGAGAGGGAGCAGAGTAAGGATAAATCTCCACCCCAGAGCGCCAGTTGCCACTTCACCCGCAAGCATCCGTTACAGGTGCCATCGACCGCTCAAGGCCGACGCCTCCTTCCGCTCAGACCTCAGAACCCACAAGTTCAAAACCAGTAATAGAAGCAGGGAGTCCACAGACATTCTTCTGCACGAAAAAAACACTTCAAGTGTAAAATATCTTCTCCTTTAATTCAATATCAGCCCCCTACGTTTCGCTCCTATGAGCTTGTTCACGGGGTTTTTTTCATTCTGTTTTAAAACAAAATACAAATAAACTTATAAATTTCTTCATTCTCTCAATTCCATACAAAATTGTCTATATAGGAATTATTTTAACAATATATTTATACTCCGTATATCTACCTGGATCATTCTCACTGTGTGCACTTAATTCATACAATTCAAAGAGCTTTTATCCTCTTCCTAAGGATGTAAAGAAACCATATTCATGTTACATGCACACAGACACTTAAACAATAATGATGTTGCAACTGTTAACAAAAGTTATCAAAACCTTTTTAACCCCCCATAACTTGCATACCTGGGGAACCGTTCTATTATAGTAAAATATCCCTCTCTCACAAAAACAAAGCTGCCACGTTCCAGTTTCAGCTCTGAAAAAACATAATGAGACGTAGTTACTCAAAAAGGCTTGAAACCCATAATAATTTCAATTTTTTACACTAAACTGACTTCTTACCTAGTCGGGTCTCTCACAAGATCATGCGTAATCCTTAATAGTTCGAATACCAGCTTTTTATTATACGCAACTCGCGCTTTAGTTACCGAAAACTTTACCAAAGCCCTGAAGTCAGTAATGGCGTTTCTAAATGCTGTAGTGTTCCCCTTGACTGCCTAACCTCTTGAGCAAATTGGATTTCCCGCGGGAGTGACGTGTCACTCCCTGTAACTCTCGCGATGCAAGAGTGTTGCCACGCAACCTCACATTCATTCCCGATGCCAAGGGAATGACCGCGGTAGTCCAAGCTGCTCATTTAAAGCAACATGATGTATTGTTTAGCGTGTATAAACAAATGGAAGCACTGCTACAGAAACCATTTGGAAGGAGCAAAATGGGACCTGGCAATTATCATGAATCGTACCTACTTATATGCAAACAATATTACTTCTCCAAAACCTTTTTTTCTAAAGTTTACCGTATATTACTTATTTCAAATGAACATAGGTGTATATATCACAGGAACACCAGCAAGAATTAACATATATAGTTTAAAAACCTGCACAACATTCATTTTAAATGTACTATTATTCACACCAGCGGATAGTCCTGTGTCTCTAGTTTCTAAAATAAAGCTAGAAACATGTTACAAATTAAAATTCAAAAGCATGCCTGCCAGTTGCTTTCCAAATTCATACCAATCATTGGCTCTAATGTTTTTAAACTAAATATCCACTTCATTTCTGTTTTTTTCAAGTAATTTAATAAAATTACCTCCCCTCAATGGCATTTTTACTATTTCTAGCCCCCAGAACCTCAAAGAGGCTCCTGTATGTCCAGCCTGATTGAAATGTAAAGCTACTGGTGATTTATCATCTCTATTTCTAATATCATTCTTGTGTTCCAGAATTTTAATTTTTAGGGCTTTTGTTTGCCCAACATATAATCTGTCACATGGGCATTGTAATACGTATACAACCCCTTCTGTGTTACAATCTATATGGTCTTTTATAGCGAATTCTTCATTAAAATGTGGATGCTTGAAAATACTTTTCCTAATCTCTGTCATTTTATGTTTTAAAACCTTTGAATATCCTCTACAGCTAATCCTTGTCAGCATATCTTCTTTCTGTTCTAAGAGAACAGAAAGAAGATATACTGACAAGGTTCAGCTGTAGAGGATATTCATTAAAGGTTTTAAAACAGGCTAGCAATAAAATAGAAAATAAAACTAGGGAAGATATTTTTGTGGATAGAAGAAATAAAAACAGGATAGAATGGTATTAGCTATAAATATAATCATAAAATGAGAGAGATTAGGAAAATTATAAATAAATATTGGTATTTGGTAGCTTTAGATAATCTTAAAATCAAATCTGTACAACAAAAACCCATTATAGTAGCGAAAAAGGTTAGAAATATTAAAGGCAAGTTGGTTCATTCACAATTTAAATATATGGAGACTAAAGGTACACAGTTACTATTAGGACCCTTACAACCAGGTATGACCAGATGTGGTAAATGCACAGTATGCAATAATACTAGTAAAAAAAATATCACCAGTAGCTTTACATTTCAATCAGGCTGGACATACAGGAGCCTCTTAAGGTTCTGGGGGCTAGAAGTAGTAAAAATGCCATTGAGGGGAGGTAATTTTATTAAATTACTTGAAAAAACAGAAATGAAGTGGATATTTAGTTTAAAAACATTAGAGCCAACGATTGGTATGAATTTGGAAAGCAATTGGCAGGCATGCTTTTGAATTTTAATTTGTAACATGTTTCCAGCTTTATTTTAGAAGTTAGAGACACAGGACTATCCACTGGTGTGAATAATAGTACATTTAAAATGAATGTTGTGCAGGTTGTTAAACTATATATGTTAATTCTTGCTGGTGTTTCTGTGATATATACACCTATGTTCATTTGAAATAAGTAATATATGGTAAACTTTGCAAAAAAAGTTTTTGGAGAAGTAATATTGTTTGTATATAAGTAGGTACGATTCATGATAATTGCCAGGTCCCATGTTGCTCCTTCCAAATGGTTTCTGTAGCAGTGCTTCAATTTGTTTATACACGCTAAACAATACATCATTTTGCTTTAAATGAGCAGCTTGGACTATCATGTCATTCCCTTGGCATCGAATGATTGTGGGTTATGCAGCAACACTCTTGCATCGGAGAGTTACAGGAGTGATACGTCACTCCCGCAGGAAATCCAATTTGCTCAAGAGGTTAGGCAGCCAAGGGGAACACTACAGCATTTAGAAACGCCATTACTGACTTCAGGGCTTTGGTAAAGTTTTCGGTAAGTAAAGCACGAATCGCATATAATAAAAAGCTGGTATTCGAACTATTAAGGATTACGCATGAACTTGTGAGAGACCCAACTAGGTAAGAAGTCAGTTTAGCGTAAAAAATTGAAATTATTATGGGGTTCAAGCCTTTTCGAGTAAATACGTCTCATTATGTTTTTTTCAGAGCTGAAATTGGAACGTGGCAGCTTTGTTTTTGTGAGAGAGGGATATTTTACTGTAATAGAACGGTTCCCCAGGTATGCAAGTTATGGGGGGTTAAAAAGTTTTTGATAACTTTTGTTAACAGTTGCAACATCATTATTGTTTACGCGTCTGTGTGCATGTAACATGAATATGGTTTCTTTACATCCTTAGGAAGAGGACAAAAGCTCTTTGAATTGTATGAATTAAGTGCACACATTGAGAATGATCCAGGTAGATATATGGAGTATAAATATATTGTTAAAATAATTCCTATATAGACAATTTTGTATGGAATTGAGAGAATGAAGAAATTTATGTTTATTTGTATTTTGTTGTAAAACACAATGAAAAAACCCCGTGAACAAGCTCATAGGAGTGAAACGTAGGGGGCTGATATTGAATTAAAGAAGATATTTTACACTTGAAGTGTTTTTTCGTGCAGAAGAATGCCTGTGGACTCCCTGCTTCTACTATTGGTTTTGAACATTTAGGCACCTTCAAGGGAGTTATTTATCATAAGTGTTAAGAGTCACCATTACCCAAATTTTGCTTTTGTTATTGTCTCAGAACCCACAAGGTCAGCTCTGGCAGTGAGTTCTGCAGGACCTCTTATGGCTGGTAAAGGTGCATCAAAGTCGGGGCTCCATTCACACCCATTGACTTCGCAGGGTCCCCCTGCAGTGCAGGCCACTGTCAACGTTTAGACGGTGCTCTCTTCCGTTGCGGAGATAATACAGCGCCTTGCACCTCCTCCTTCTACACCACGTCAGCGCGCCAAACGCACTCCACGATGTGGATATCCTTGCAGCCTTCAGAGCCAGTCGATGAGGATCAGGAATACAGCCATGACGTTTTACAAGAGAATGAGGAGGAAGAGCTAGGGAGCCCATCTGAGGGGTCTGGCTCCACCATTTCCACCAGGAGTGAGGACTGCACGTTATATACTTGAGGTCCCCTCCTGAAGACACCTCCTTCACCTCTATGATGAAGCAGTTTGGTGGATTTTCTAGAGTTGCCAGATTCCCCACCTCTTACAGTGCCTTCAGAAAGTATCCACCCCCCTTGGATCTTGTCACATTTTGTTGTGTTACTACCAGAATTTTTAATGCATTGAAATGATTTTGTTTCCCCCTTGATTCACACAGCATACTCAACAATTTAAAGGGGCAAAAATATTTTTATTGTGTAACTTTATGAAACATTAAAAAATGAAATATTTTGTTTACTTAAGTATTCACCCCCCTGAGTCAGTACTTTGTAGAAGCGTCTTTGGCAGCAATTACAGCTTTGAGTCTTCTAGGGTATGTCTGTATCAACTTTGCACATCTGGATTTGGGGATTTTCTCCCATTCTTCCTTGCAGATGTGCTCAAGCTCTGTCAAGCTGGATGGGGAGCGTTGGTGAACCGCAATCTTTAAGTCTTTCCACAGATTCTCAATGGATTCAAGTCTGGGCTTTGGCTGGGCCACTCAAGGACATTTACCTTCTTGTTCTGAAGCCACTCCAGTGTTGCTTTGGCTGTATGTTTGGGGTCATTGTCCTGTTGGAACGTAAATCTTCGCCCAGTCCAAGGTCTGTTGCAGACTGATGGTGTTCTCCTCAAGGATGCCTGTATTTGGCTCCATTCATTGTTCCCTCTATCCTGACAAGTGCCCCAGTCCCTGCCGCAGAAAAGCATCCCCATAACATGATGCTGCCACCACCATGCTTCATGGTAGGGATGGTGTTACACAGGTGATGAGCTGTGTTCAGTTTGCACCAGGCATAGCGCTTTGCATTCAGACCAAAGAGTTCAATTTTTGTTTCATCAGACCAGAGAATCTTTTGCCACATGGTCTGAGTCTGCCACGTTCCTTCTTGCAAACTCCAGGCATGCTATTATGTGGCCTTTTCTCAGGAGTGGCTTCCATCTAGCCACTTTCCCGTAGAGGCTACATCTGTGAAGTGCTGCAGAGATTGTTGTCCCCTGGACAGGCTCTCCCATCTCAGCCATGGAACTCTGTAGTTCTGTCATGGTGGTCATTGCTTTCTTGGTCACTTCCCTGACCAAGGTCCTTCTTGCCCAGTTTGGGAGGACGGCCTGCTCTAGGAAGAGTCTGGGTGGTTCCGTAATCTTTCCATTTCCTAATGATGGACTTGACTGTGCTCCTGGGAACTTTCAACACCCTAGAAATGTTTTTATGCCCCTCCCCAGATGTATGCCTCCTCACAATTCTATCACGGAGTTCTACGGACAGCTCCTTGGTCTTCATGGTAGAGTTTCTGCTCTGACATGCACTGTCAACAGTGAGACCTTATATAGACAGGTGTATTTCCTCTGAAATCATGTCAACCATTTGAACTGACCACAGGTGGACCCCATTCAAGTTTTAAAGTGATCTCACAAGGAAATTGGATGCACCTGAGCTCAATTTGGAGTGTCGTAGCAAAGGGGGTGAATACTTACCAAATCAAGACATTTCAGGTTTTTATTTTAAATTACATGTACACAAAATTCCAGAAGTTTCATTCCACTTTGACATTATAGAGTAATTTGTGTAGATACGTGACAAAAAAAATCCCATATAAATGTAGTTTAATTTGAGTTTGCAACATCACAAAATGTGACAAAATCCAAGGGGGGTGAATACTTTCTGAAGGCACTGTATCATTCTTCCTCTGTTGGGTGCAGTAGAGGATGCCACCCTGGCTGCCTGGCACAGACCAAGCTTGATCCTTGCCGTGCCCAGAAATGTGGACAAGCTGTACCATGCCACTTCAGGAAAGCCCTTTTTCATAGGCCAACCTGAGGCTGATTCAGTTGTGATAAATGTAGCCCATGATAAGTCTAAGGTGCCTACGCATCTCAGTTCTCTCTCCCAGATAAAGAGTTGAAAAAGACCTCATGGGAAAGAGAACCTTTGCCTCTGCCACACTGGACTTTAGAATAGCAAATTATCAGATCAAGTACCAGAATACCCTCTGGAAAAAGGCTAAAGCAGCAGCAGCCCAGTCCCAGACAGTGGGTACCCAGAAGCAGGAGGTACTCAAGGCCCTCCAGACAGGGGCTGATGTGGGTAAACACTTTTTGAGGTCTGCCTGCGATATAGCTGCAGCTGGCATCTGCCTAAGAAGGCATTCTTGACTGAGGGTGTCCGGATTTGCTAGTGATGTCCAGCAGTGCATTCTGAATGCCCCTTTCAGAGGATACAGGCCCTTTGGGACAGATGTGCAGGAACTTGTCTCCTACCTGCAAGCCTGGGGCAAGACTCTTAAGGTGAGTCCATTCCCTGTACCACTCAGAACCAAGAAGTAGGCAGAGGGTGCCATTCCGTAGGGCTACCAACATGCCCAGGTCGGAGGCCAGACAACCGAGCAAAGCCAGAGCAGGATCTGCTTTGCCAACCCGAGCCTCCTTCACAGGTGCCCACTCCAAAGTCCCTAGAAGTGGAGGTGTGACTGTGTCCGCTGGATCTGCTTCAGCATGACTCACTTTCAGACCCCAACCCTCCAGTACCAGATGTGGAGGTGACGATAGGGGGTTGCCTTTCCCTCCACCTGGAACAGTGGAAGGAGGTTACAACAGATGCTTGGGTCCTGAAGTTAATAGAACAGGGCCACACTCTAGAATTTCTGGAGTTGCCTCCAGACTATCCTCCAGACCACATACCAGTGCTACTAGAGGGAGTATGTTCAGTACACTGCTGCAAAAGAGGGCCATAGAACCAGTTCCCTGGAAACAAGGCAGCAGGGAGTTCTGTTGTCATTTCTTTCTAGTCCCCAAATCCACAGGGGACTTGAGGCCCATTCTGGATCTGAGAAATCTGAACTTCTGTATTCAGTACAAGAAGTTCAGGATGGTCACTCTACAAGGCCTGCTGCCCCTCCTGCAAAAAGGGGACTGGATATGCTCCCTGGACAAGTCTGCTGCCTACCTGCATGTCCAGGTTTGTCCACCCCACAGGAAGTACCTCAGGTTCCTATTTCAAGGGGAACACTACCAGTTCAGGGTATTGCCGTTTGTCTTATCATCTGCACAACTGGTATTTACCAAATGCTTGGCAGTTGTGACAGCAGCTCTCAGGAGAGGACTGTATGTCTTCCCGTATCTAGATGACTGATTTGCTCAAAAGCCAGTCCAAGGAGCAACTGCCTCACACCCTCGCGTGTAGCAAACACCTGTTCAGTGCACTAGGGATCATAATCAATCTACCCAAGTGAGTCTTAACCCATTGTCAGTGTCTGCAGTACATAGGGGCAATACTGGACACTGCTCAGGGCTTAGCCTTCCTGCCCCAGGACAGGGCAGAACGCCTCATGGCACAGGCCCAGCTGCTTAACAACAGCTGTGTTTTATTTATTTTATTGAAACGTTTCACCAGAAAAGCACACTGAGCAACAAGTTGCTCGTCTCCCGGTGCATCCTGGGGAAAGGGTAGTGGAGTACAGCAAACAAGAAAGTACGTGTGACAACGGTGCATTATATTATATACAGGAGAACATAATTATACAAAGTAACACATTTGGAGAAGTGCTAAAAATGTTTGAAGCAAGGTGCAATGAGAGAATACAGTTACACAATGAGCAAAAATCCAGAGAACTACTTAAACATATGACGTTTGTGTGAACAACACACTAAGAGTTTACATGCTGACATAATCTACCTATCAAGTAGGGAATGGGAATAAGCAAAGGACGTGGAGACAGATTGGGATTTGGAAAATAAATGTAGGCAGAACTCAGATAAGCTGCCAGATGAAGTAGATGCACCTGGGGGTAGGGGATGGACAAGTAAGAGTTCAAGGAAGTAGTTAACGAACTGACACGGTATAAGTGGTAGTGGGAGGAGATGTGTACGACTAGGAGCATTTACAATTTGTGGAGTAGAAGTTGTGTAAGGAGGAGGAGATGGATGAAGGGGAAGAGGACTGTCTGATTTGTTGAGGGAGGGAGTTCCACAGTTTTGGGAAGCGATAGGAGAATGCCATCTGCCAAATGGAGTTGGTACGGCATGGGACTACAAAGATGCGAGAATCGGTAGACCTAAGCATGTGGAAGAGGGGAAGGGGAGTAGATAGAGAGGTAAGAGGGGAGAGAACCAAACCAGAATTTAGAGATAAATGTGGCCGTGTGTGAGAGGTGGTGGTTGTGTAGATACGGGAAGGCAAGGGAGTGATATAAGTTGCAGTGGGGGGGGGGTACCAGTGTGAAGCGACAGAAGGCATTGAAGAGAGTGTCCAATGTGGTTAAGGAAGACTTGGAAGCAGCACTGTAGACAACATTGCAGTAGTCGAAGATGGGGGATTATCATTTTCTGTACAAGTTCGTGCCTGGCCGTTGGAGCTATTCATCTACGGTTCCTGAATAGGGCGCCAAGCTTGGAGCACAGGTTTTTCTGGATGGCGTCCACATGTAGAGAAAAGTTGAGGTGTGGCTCCGGCCAAACACCCAAATGTCTGAATGAGGAGGTGTCCACAAGAGCAGTCCCATCAAGGGTGTGAAGGGAGGGCAGTTTAGAGAGTCTCTGCCTAGTGCCAGAGGTCATGGAAACTGTCTTCTTGGTTTTAAGAAAAAGCTGATGTGAGCTTAGCCAGAGCTGAACTTTGTCTGATTCATGCTGGAGCCTGGCAGTGACATCAGAGGGGGACTGGCCAGAGGTGAAAATGATGTATCATCAGCACACACATGGATATGAGATGAGGAGCATACTAACGGGATGTCATTTAGAAATATGGAGAAAAGTAGGGGGCCAAGCACTGAGCCCTGAGGCACATCAGTGGTAATTTGGAGTGGAGGTGATGTATCGGCTGTTTTGACTGATTGCGTCCGGCCGACAAGGTATGCTCTGAACCAGTCTCTTGCAGAGTCAGACAGGCTAGCAGTTGTGAGGGAGTCAAGGAGAGAGTGGGAGATAGTGTCAAAAGCCTTTGCAAGGTCGACAAAGATTGGAGATGTGATTAAGCCATTGTCCATCCCAGTAAGGATAGTCAGTGAGCCTAAGCAGGGAGGTTGAGGTAGAATGATTCTTCCGAAAACCGGACTGGTAAGGAGGGAAAAAGGAGGTGACAGAGAGGAAGGGGGTGAGCTGAGCAAGAGCAACGTGCTCCTGTAGTTTAGCAAGGATAGGGAGAAACAGTGTGGGCCGATAGTTGCCTGGCGAGAAAGGGTCCCCTCCCTTGGGAAGGGGGATATGTCGGCATGCTTCCAGGCATTAGGAAGTGAGGAAGCTAGGAAAGAGAGGCTTAAGAGATCAGCCAGAGGAGAGGAGATAGCTGGAGCCAAAAGGTAGAGGAGCTTCAGGTCGAAACCATCAGGTGAGTTACCTTTCGAGCGGTCGAGGGCAAGGAGGGCCTCTAATATGTCAGCAGGGGAGACTAGGGAGAATGAGAATTTCTTGGTAAGGGACGATGGGCTGGAGGAACGCTAGGGAGTGAGGGGTTAGTGGTTGGAGGAGGGAGGGATAGAAGGGCAGAGGTACAGGATGAAGTACGAGTTAAATTCCTCAGCAATGCTGTGGTGGTCCGATATTAATAAGCCATTTTTCATAATGAGAGGTGTTGGGGGTATTGGACAGAGGGGAAAATAGGGAGTGAACAACCTTCCAGAGTTTAGAAGGATTATTTACGTTGGTTAGGAAGGTGGTTTGGAAGTATTCGGCCCTGGCCAGCTGAATGGCTTTAGTGAAGGAATTTCTGAGCATCCAGTATTTTATGAGGTCACTTGGCAGCTTGGAAGATTTGTGAACTTTCCAGGCTTGATCACGAACTCGTTGGGCAAGCCAGCAGTTCGGGGGTGACCCATGGGAAGTGGTTACCCGAACTCTTGACTTGCTTTAAAGGAGCATACTTGTTCCAGATCTTGATGAAATTTTTTTTTAAATATTCCAGAGCTGCATCTGGAAATGTAGCAAATGGTATGGGTGACCAATCAATGTGGGATAGGTCTTTAATCAGAGGGGTAAGGTCTAGAGATTTGTAGGAACTTATTTGGAGAACTTTGTGTGAGGCCTTTTTGTTTGTGTATTTTCCGAGCCAGATCGTGGTGGTCGCTTAGAACATCGGGAAGCAAACCAGTTTGGATGACCCTGTGAGGATGCGAGGTAAGGGCCCAGTCAATCAGGGAATGGTTTTGGTATTCAGACGAGTTGGCTCCTATATTAGCTGTGTTGGGTTTTGGGCAGCTAAAGTGGCGTGAAAAAGTATTTGCTCCCTTCCTGATTTTCTCTATTATTGCATATTTGTCACACTGGATGTTTTCAGGTCTTTAGACAAAATGTAATATTAAAGGGAACCTGAGTGAACAAATAACACTTTTTTTTTTTTTTTTTTTTTTACTTATTTCATTTATTTAATGAAAACAGTTAACCAACACCAACTGGCACTGTGTGAAAAAGCAATTGCCCCCTTACACTTAATAACTGGTTACGCCACCTTTAGCTGCAATGACTGCAACCAAATGCTTCAATATCAGTCTTTCACATCACTGTGGAGAATTTTAGCCCACTCTTCCTCGCAGAACTGCTTTAATTCAGTAACATTGGTAGGTTTTCGAGCATGAACTGCTCTGTTTCAGGTCCTGCCACAGCATCTCTATTGGGTTTAGGTCTGGACTTTGACTAGGCCACTCCAAAACTTTAATTTTACTTCTTTTCAACCATTCTGATGTGGACTTGCTTTTGTGTTTTGGATCATTGTCTTGCTGCATGACCCAACTACGCTTCAGCTTCAGCTGACGGACGGATGACCGGACATTCTCCTTAAGAATTTTCTGGTACAGAGCAGAATTCATGGTTCCTTCAATTATGGCAAGTTGTCCAGGTCCTGAGGCAGCAAAGCATCCCCACACCATCACACTACCACCACCATGTTTGACTGTTGGTATGATGCTCTTACTGTGGAATGCTGTGTTTGCTTTATGCCAGACATAATGGGATCCATGTCATCCAAAAAGTTCCACTTTGGACTCATCTGTCCATAGAACATTTTCCCAAAAGGCTTGTGGATCATCCAGGTGCTTCTTGGCAAATGAGAGACGAGCATTTATGATGTTCTTGGTTAGCAGTGGTTTCCGCCTTGCTACTCTCCCATGAAGCCCATTTCTGCCCAGTCTCTTTCTGATTGTGGAGTCATGAACTCTGACCTTAGCTGAGGCAAGAGAAGCCTGCAGTTCTTTGGATGTTGTTTTAGGATCCTTTGAGACATCCTGGATGATTTTACACTGCGCCCTTGGAGTAATTTTGGCAGGCTGCCCACTCCTGGGAAGAATCACTACTGTTCCAAGTGTTCTCTATTTGGAGATTATGGCTCTCACTGTGGTTCGATGGAGTCCCAGAGCCTTAGAAATAGCTTTGTAACCCTTTCCAGACTGATAGATAGCAACAGCTTTTTTTCTGATCTTTTCAGGAACTTCCTTTGGTCGTGGCATAATGTGCTTGTTGAATCTTTGTGCTGGCAACGTGACTCTGATGGTAAGGGTCAAAATAAGTGAGGTTTATATTGAGCAGGGCTGGCTGTAATCAAGCCTGGCTGTGTTCAATCAGCTGACCCTAATTATCTCTTTAATTGGGTTGATTTAACTAGGGGGCAATTACTTTATCACACAGTGCCAGTTGGTGTTGGTTAACTGTTTTCATTAAATAAATGAAATAAGTATTAAAAAAAAAAAAAAAAGTGACCTCCAGCCAGAACTTAAATGTGATGAATGGCGAAGATAAACAGAAAGATCAGGAATTACGGTAGGTACGTAATTTTCATTTTTGTTACTCTAAGGCTGTAAAGGAGCCCCAACAGGGTTTTGGGCCCATTCCACAAGGGGCACAGCTGCTATTATAGCGGCTGCTAGGGATATTTCCTTGGTGGATATGTGTAAAGCAGCTACCTGGAAAACAATACACACCTTTACAAAGCATTACAGTCTGGATGTTCAGTCCAGAGGTGATGCCAGGTTTGGCACAGCAGTCCTGCAGAGTCTGTTTCCAAAGTAGGTTCTGTGCCCACCTCCAAAGATACTGCTTCGTGGTCTGCAGAAGTTACGAATACCTGAGTATTACTGGGGTTAGAAGAAAAAATTACTTACCGTAGTAATCTTGTTTCTTCTCGGTGATACTCAGGTATTCATAACTCCCCACCCTGCCTCCTCTTCTAGAACCAGTAGCCTCTGCACTCCTAAAAACATTGTTTTCGGGTATCTGTGCCACACTCTGGCACATATGTTGCGATTGTGTTCACTATTGTTGTTCCCCCTTTTCAGGTGATTTTGACATTCAGAGGCATTCTTTCATATGTTATGCCCGCCAGTTGGAGGCCTTTTTGGGTGTTAAGGGAGTTCCAACAATAATTATTATTACACTTAGTTCTCGTGGGCCTGTCTTTCCAGGCTTCCAGGAAATCTGAGGGGTTTAGAACTAAGGCAGTTAGCAGAAGGCAGCATTTGAAAAAAGTGGCCTGTGCAAAAGATTCCATAATTTTGCATATGTTCCATCTGTCCAGGCAGCTCTATCTTAAAGGGACACTGCAGAAGTTATGAATACCTGAGTAATCATTTCTAAGGTGCCTTGGTTTTTGAAAAGCACCATGAAAACGTTTATTATTATTTATCACTGGGAAGAAACAAGATTACTATGGTAAGTAATTTTTTTTCTGTATGCTCAGCAAGCCTTCCAGAACCACCTGTCCCTGGGGCATTTGCTGGTGCAGATGGACAATATCAGTGTAGTAAACTACGTAAGCAAGCAAGGGGGGACTAATTCTTACCTCCTGTGCGGGGAAGCAATGAGGGTTTGGTACTGGGCTGTAGAACACGGTCTAGAGCTGTTGGCTGTCCATGTTCTAGGCATCCAAAATGTCTTGGCAGACAAGCTAAGCAGGTCTCAGTCCAGAATGCATGAGTGGGAGCTGCTGACCTCACTCAGTGGTCGAAGACCTGTTAGACAGGTGGGGTCATCCAGAGTTGGATCTTTTTATGTCCCTACTCAGTGCAAAACTGACGGTTTTCTGCTAGTTTACTCCAGGGCCTGGAGTTTTCTGGTAAAATGCGTTGTCCCTCTCTTGGAAAGGGAGGTTCCTTCCCTTCCTTACCTCTGATTCAGAGGGTGCTAATCAAGCTTCAAATGGAGGGAGCTACTCTAATTCTTGTGGCGCCCTGGCCTCGTCAGATCTGGTTCCCCTTACTGCAACAGTTGGCAATGGAACTGTGACAGAAATGGGAAGGAAAGAGTTAATGGTTTGGATTCTGTAGATGCCTTATTTTTTTAGCAGGGTGGAAAAAATACACTGAGGCTGAAATCCTCCAGCAGCAACCAGCTTGTGGAATTCCTAGCTGCTAGATAAGAGCTGGGTCATAAATCTCGAGTGGACATCTCCAAACACACACAGACCTTGCAGACATGGACACAGGGCAGTTTGAATGGATTGGATCATTCAAATATAAACTTAAGGTGAAAAGGGAATATAATTGGTCACCAATAGGTGTTCACTCTGATTGGGACAATTAAATACATACATGTTAGTTGGTTGGTGCATTTAAGGAGAGAATAGGAATGACCTAGTCTCCATAGACTATATAAGCTTCTGTAAGACAGAGAACTCTCTCTCTTGCCTTTGGAAGCTGTGGGGGAAACATAAGCTTGGAGCCTACCTGGTATGTCCGTGGGAGTTGGCAGTTAGAACAGGGTCCAGTGTCTCTTGTAAGGACAGGGAAGGGTAAGTTTAGTGATAGTATATTTCAGTAATAGCCTTCTTCTTTTGCCATCTGTTGTTTAAAAACATTTGTTTACTTTTCCTGTATAAGTGTTATTCTCTTGTGTCATAAATACATTTCCTGTAAATGCTCATTGCACTTTCTGTTAAGTAAAAGCTATTTATTTGCTCAACAGTTGTGACTCTGATGTCATTTTTCTAAGGTAAGATTTGGTTTTCCACTGGCTAAGGTAAACTCTGTGTAGCATCCGCCACCTGAAAGAGACACACTACCAGACTTTAACTTGTGCAATTGCACGTGTGATTTTTCAAGTTTGTACACTTGAAAGAGGTGCCGGAAAGAAAGTCCGGCTGGTGGCAGCGAATACCTGAGGACACACACACCTCTCTAAAAGCTGTTTCAGCCCAGAGGGAGAGGTGGGTTGTCACAGGAACCCCCAGTACTCCTGCCACTGTGCAAGACTTTGCTATCACAGGAACAGGGGACCCTGGTTCATCTGGACCTCAGATCAGCCCATCTCCATGCCTGGCTCTTGAAGACATACCCATTGCAAGGTTTGGCATGTCCCCAAAGGTGGCTGATGTCCTGGTGGCTGCCAGGAAGTCCTGCACCCAGGCCACCTATTGAGTGAAGTGGAAGCGGTTTGCTTTGTGGGCTGCTTCCCATCACTTGGATCCCTTCATTTGCCCAGTGAATCCATTTCTGGAGTATTTATTGTCCTTGTCAGATGCAGGACTGCAATGTCCTTCTATCAGAGTGCACTTGCTGCTGTTTCAGCTTTCCACGTGCTTATTCATGGCCATATGGTGGCTCAGCTAGAGGTAGCCCGTACTTTCTTGAGAGGCATCTTGCACTTGAAGCCTGCATCTGCAATCCAGTCCTGGCTTTTGTCCTAGGGAAACTCACTTTGACTCCTTTTGAGCCAGCTGCGACTTGTGGCTTGCGCTTCCTTTCTTGGAAAGCATTATTTTTAGTTGCTATTACTTCTGCTCAAAGGATTTCCGAGCTTCAGACCCTTATGTGTGAGCCTCCTTATTTAATTTTCCATAAAACAGGGTGTCTTTACGAACCAGTTAGAAGTTTCTTCCTAAGGTAGTGTCAGAGTTTATTTTGAATCAGACTGTCCACCTACCAGTTTATTTTCCAGAGCATGCCAATCCAGGGGAAGCATTGCTTCATACCTTAGATGTACATAGAATACTCGGATGTTATGTTCATCTTACAATTGAATCACAGTTACCTTACTTCTCGTACAGCAGTCGCCAGTTCCAGCAGTAAGACACATCCTCGATCAGAGTGTGGATCTTCACCCTGGGACCCGTTCAGGTGAGTGAGGGTGTGGTGAGGGTCCAGGGGCCATGGGGGCTGTGCGAGGAACCTTTTATTTTTTCAGATTAAAAAAAAAAAATTACGACAACGAGTAACGATTTTATTATTATAGTATTGTTCAGACATGGGATGATGGGGTGGTAACACTAGACACCAGGGCAGATACAAAGTAGATGCCAGTGGGCATCAGGGGGGCACTAGACACTAGGAATAAAAATATAGGATTAGGCATGGCGAGGGGGGTTCCACTGGACACCAGGGAAAATCTGTAAAAAAAATAAATACATATGAAATCTGACGGTGGGGGGTTCCACTAGACACTAGGGAGACACTTAGAAATACCGGGATGGCAATCGGGATTTTTTCTGCAAGTATATTTCTATGTAAAAAAAAAAAGCAATGAAAGGCAAAACAAAGGAAAAGAACATATTGATCTGTATTGTATTTTTTAGGGATTATATTACAAGATTTTAAATGACATGTTTTGATCAGTGAAGTTAATGATATTTTATTTCTCTTTTTCTTTTCAGAGCTGAAGAAGGTACTGGGAAGTTCAAGGTGAAGATTTTAATTTTTATTTTTATGAAATTGTGATTTATTGAAAAGTTTTCATTTTTAACATATACAGCAACTATCATACATTCCACATACAAGACATACAATCTCTTATTTAACTAATACCATCATACACAAATGGAAGAACAAAGAATCGGGGGAAGGGGACAAGAAAGAAACCCCCTTGGTATAACAACCCAGAAATTTATGTTTTAATTACCTGCCCTTGCATCAGTGTTACATAATAATACCGCTTTTGCATCTAGATATAGGTATCTAGGGGATAGGTCCGGAGCACTCCCCAAAGGGAGATGGCAGGGGTGTCATTGGGGCTTCTTATCTGCCTGATCGATTCCCTGGGTCTTTCTTCTATTCTTGTTCGGCTAGGATGTCGAGTATGTTGCGATTTTGTTTGGCTGCCAAGTAATGAAAAAAAGGGGAGCCAACGGCTGACAAATTTTTCCCTTTTTTAATTGTAGCTTAACTGTCATGCGTTCCATGATCAATATATGTGTACAGTTTTCTAGCCAGGTGTTTATCGTGGGTGGTGCAGGGGTCAGCCATCTCTGGGTGAGCGCCTTCAACGTTGCTGCTACCAATGTATTATATAAATAGCTGTGAGCTCTAGAGCACAGACCAATTGGGGGTAGTCCCAGTATCCAGTATTGAAACTCTATAGGGATATCTTCCTTCAAAATCCTCCGAACCTGCACCCCTATGTCACTCCAGTATTTCACCACTATAGGACAGGACCAGAAGATATGAATGTATGTCCCTCTGTCTGGACATCCTCTCCAACATTTGTCTGATGACTGCTCACCATAATATTTAGTTATAGCTGGGGTACGGAAATGTCTGTATGACAACTCGCCATCTAAAGTCACTCCAAGACGGGGATGCTGTGGTGGTAAATACTCCCATCCATACTTTTTCCCACTCTCCCTCTGACAATTCCACATTGATCTCCAGGTGCCATTTTCCTTTTACCGTTTCAACTGCACGTGATTCAGAGTCTGAAAAGAGTCGTATCATTTGTGTAATCCTACCTTTAGTATTTGGAGTGTGAACCATATTCAGAATTAGCTGTTTTAATCGGTTAGGTATGGTACCTAGAGACCCTTTCTGTTGTTGCTCCAACAAGTAGTGTCTAATCTGCAGAAAGCGAAAATGGTCTATGGGAGGTAACTTAAATTCTTGACATAATTGGCCAAAAGATTTGAATGTGTTACCTGCAAAAAACAGTCCTATTAGATAGAGACCCATGTTTCTCCCATCTCCTGACCCCCAAATCCAGTTTATATGGCATGAAATCCATACAGGCTCATATTGGTGTGTCCTCAGCAAGCCTACAGCTAAAATTATATCTTTTACAGACCTCTACCCACAGCTGTGTAAGTCAGGGCCCAGGTGTTTGCCGTGTGTGTGTCAGTTTAATGTTATTTTCATCCATAAATATCAAATCCCTAAATGCGCAGCACCCCTGTATCCTTTTCTAGCACCACCCATTTAGAGGATCTTCTTTTTCAGATATGCTAAAGTTTGCAGCTGGGCAGTCCAAAAGTATTGTTTAAAGTCTGGGAGTGCCTCCCCTTGTTTATGAGCTATCAGTATGGGCCATCTGATTCTGGGTCTCTCCTTCCCCATATGAACTTAGTGGGGATAGTTCTTAATTCCTTCCAAAATGCATTTGGGGGTCTTATAAGAATTGCAGGGGAGGGAAAATGTAAAACAGGGCAACAAATTCATACGTATTGCTTCAATTTTGCCAGACAGTGATAGGGGTAGCTCTTTTCCACCTCATACAGTCTACCTGCGCCTCTCCAAGTAGTTTCAAGTGGTTTAGTTGATAGTTTTTTGATGTTCCTAGGTATCCAAACTCCCAAATATCTAAACCCTTCCCTAGCCCATTTAAGTTTACCAATATTCGGTAGTAGGGGTTCCTTTCCCCCTCCCACTGGGAGGACCTCTGTTTTAGATTCATTCACCTTAAAGCCCGAAATAGAACCAAAACATTTTAGGAGCTCAAGAACTTTCGGAATTCCTCTACTTTGGTTCGATACATACAAGAGGGTGTCTTCTGCATATAAAGATACTCTGACTTTTACCAAGTAGTTCCTCACCCCCCAAACCCTTATACCTTCATAGTCTGGATTGGCAGACCAGTGCTGCCAAAGGTTCTGTACTTAAGGCAAAGAGAAGTGGGGACAAGGGACAGCCTTGCCGGGTGCCCCTCCAGACAATATCCCATTTACCTTAATTTGGGCTGAGGGGGATTTATATAATATAAATTGGAAATCCAGGACCAAAACTTGGATCTAAAACCAAATCTGTCCAGGGTTTCGTCCAGAAATTGCCAGTCAAGACGGTCAAATGCTTTTTCTGTGTCAACTGAAACCACAGCCTGAACCTTATCCATGGAGAGAGCTTTCACCAAATCTAAGACATCTAATAGTAAATGAATATTGTCCTGGATATGTCTACCAGGGATAAATCCCGTCTGATCAGGGTGCATTAAAGAAAGTTGTGATTATTTGTTGTACCCTCATACTAATCCCCTTAGCAAAGGTCTTAGCATCTTGATTCAGTAGTGAAATAGGCAGATAGCTTGAGCATAAGGAACTGTCTTTGCCAGGCGTGGGCAGTACTGAGACAATAGCTCCGTTCCAAGTATCTGGGGTGGCTCCATCTTTATGGGCCACATTACGGACTCCTGTAAGCAGTGGGACCAGTTATTTTCAGAATGTGGTGTAAAACTACTGTAAATCCATCTGGAGCTGGGGCCTTACCTCCTTTAAATGGATTAATGGCTTCTAGTATTTGGGTCTCTGTGAATGGGGCTTCCACCGCCTGTCGTTGCTCTACAGACAGTCTGGGCAGGGTTATCTTCTCAAAAAATTATGCTATTCTTTCTAATACCCTTCTTGCCTTTCCTGGCTATATAGTTGGGAATAGTACTGAAGAAATTCTTCCACAGTCTCTGTGGGGAGGTCACAAAATTCTGGTCCCCCTTCCCTTTATTCAATTTAGATATAT
The DNA here is from genome assembly GCA_016271365.2 of Neoceratodus forsteri. Classification (NCBI taxonomy): domain Eukaryota; kingdom Metazoa; phylum Chordata; order Ceratodontiformes; family Ceratodontidae; genus Neoceratodus; species Neoceratodus forsteri. The sequence continues at coordinate 20,328,065 of CM028135.1, read as the reverse complement.
ATCGATCTGCTTCCTATTAATTTTTTTTTTTTTTAGACGGAGTGCCAACAGTCTGTCTCCCCCACACCCCAAATAGTATTTTTGCCTAATGAAATTAAGTGCATTTTCCTGTCAGACGTGTTAATAAATGATTAATTTCTTCCTTGGCTTTTCTAAGTTTAGGTAGAAGAGCAGGGTCTCTTGTTTTCTTATGCTGTGCTTCCATTTGTCCTAATGTCTCTTCTGCTTTCAAGAGGGCGGCCTGATATTGCTTCTTTTTAAAGGAGGCATATGAGATGGCGTGCCCTCTCACTACTGCCTTGAGGGTATCCCAGATTAACTTAGAGGTAGTGTCTTTCTCTGCGTTCTCTCTGAGAAAGTCTTTAACCATATTTCCAGTGGACATTACAAAGCCCTCATCATGTAGGAGACTCGTGTTCAGTCTCCAGTTCCCTTTGTTGCGGACCCCACTGTAATTCATATGTTACCATGGGATGATCTGAAATAGCGATGGAGTGTATTTTTATATCCCGAATAATATGTGCCCATTGTTTCTGTATATATAGTCAGTCTAATCTGGAATAGGAGTTAGAGACGCCCGAAAAGAATGTATATTCTTTTTGATTTGGCTTTTGGAGTCTCCATGGGTCCACATATCCCCCTTCTGTCTGTAATAATCTCAGTAATTTTGAGCATGCCCTGCGGTCTCCCCCTCCCCGACTCGAGCTTCTATCCAAACAGGAATCTTCTACACAGTTCCAGTCTCCTAGGCACAGCACTTGCCCTTCTGATATCGAAGACAGTAATTTGAACACTTTTCTAAAGAATTCACCCGTGGGTGCTGTTGGTGCATAAATTGCAATCACGTGGAGGGGACGACCCATGAAGATCCCCGAAACCCGAACCAGCCTTCCAGCGCCCTCTGTGTGAACCTGTCACTTGAAAAGGCAGGCCCTTTCTTATTATCACCACTACCCCTGCTCGTTTCGCCCCTGCATGAGAATCTGCATAGACATTTCCCACCCACATTCTATGCAATTTCAAGTGTTCAATGGCCGACAGTTTGGTTTCTTGTAGGCAGGCTGTGTCACATTTAGCCCTTTCTAGCACCTGTAAAATTTTGGTCCTTTTAACTACATTATTTACCCCCCTTGGCATTCCATGTACAAATAGTTATTTTATCGATTTTTATATTATATTACACTTCCTCTGCCCATTTGCCATTTTCTCTGTTCCCCTCCCCTGTATCTCTGTAAGCAAGGTGAATTCCCTGGAAAAAAATAAATAATTAGACATATTACAAAACCATACACACAAACACACATTTACCTTAACTTAAACCTGAAACCCAACCATAGTGTCTTATCACAGACAGAAACTTGTTCAATACTTTGCAATTCAAGATCAGTGGAAGACACAGAAGAAAAAGTCCTCCAAAGGTGCCTAATGGTGCTCTAGTGATGACTTGTACCCTTGAAAGAGCACCCTGTTTACTAGAGTACGAGATAGTAAGCGGACAAAGCCTTTTTCCCGCCGCTTTTCTTCCTTCGAGGTTGACCTCTGGGATGCCGGCATAACCCCCCAGCGGTTAACTTAAATTCAAGGTGGTAACTACTGATATCATGAAAACTTGGGAGTCCCCGGGCCAGGGAGCAGTGCTCTACCTCCATCTTACTGCCATTGAGCCTCCGGACTTAATCTGAACTTCCACCTTCATTTAGTAACGTATAATGGTGTTTGGTCACCTTAAAAGATCATTTGGGAGACTGTGCATGTACTCTCATTAATACTGAACCCTCTACTTGCCCCCCGACACACAGAATGCAAAACCAACTTTAATACCCGGGGATTGTTAAAACAAGAACCCCATTTTCCAGTGTCACAACCCAATTAAAGAACTTACACAGTCTGTGGCAGATCCTAGGCAACCAGTTTAGGTGATCTTATTCTTATCCAAGTGGGGCCTGTCTTAATGAGCCCCCTTTTCTCTGGCCAGTTCTAAGTTATTGCGCAGTTTGTGTAAAATGTCTCTGGTTTTCAGAAGTCCTTACTTGATCCATCTCTCATTCTGTAATCGCGACCCACAGGCTTAACGGTTTCCGAGGCAGTTCCTTGGGTCTATGTGCAGATACCAGTTCTCATTTTAGCTCAGTTATTCTTCCCTCATAGGTGGTTGCCACACAAACCGAATAAGGATTTGGTTCAAGGACCAATTTCAGGCCCAGCATATCAATCCCTCTTATTGTCATCCTGAGGGGAAACCTTACTTTGGAACACCCGATGTGGTATCAGATTTGTCGTACTGGATCATCTGTTCTTTAAAGAATACGTTGCACTGCATACAGTATAACCTTCCCCAATTGAAATTTGAGGTAAACTCCCCAACATTTTAACAATTCGAGGCAAACACATCAACATTTTAACAGTTATGGCCTATTCAACTCAGCAAGCAAAAAGAAGAGATCTATCTCTGTCATCTTTTCCTCCCTCCACTGTACAGGTAACTGAATTCACCCCTTTACATTGGTAGAAACATTTCAGTTCACCTGATGCACTTTAAATGCTTCAAGTCGGAGGCCGATTCTTCAACCATTTTGAAAGCTCTGAGTGAAGTGGTAGCACACTGTGTAGGCGTCGCTTGTTTTGTGATGTTTCGGTGGACCCTACCGACCATAACAAATCTTTTATTTCTGTCTCTGCCATATTCTCTTTCAAGTCCAGTACCACCACATTCAGGGATTTCAGGAAGGGAGCTGCAGCAACCAGCATATCAAAACTCATAACTGTTTCTTTGTCCTGGGTCCATAATCGAGCTGGGTAACGCTCTTGCACTTTGAAGCCTTTTTCTTTTAGTTGTTTAACAACCTGCAGCACTTTTTTCCTTTTTGCTAAAAGCATGGGAGGTTATCCTGATCTACATACACCTGTTGACCATCTAGATTGAGGTCTTTCTTGGCCCACACTAGCCTTAGTACTCTTTCCTTTACTGGATAGCATAAGAATTTTATAATTATGGATCTTTGGGGGGGGGGGCACCATGCTTGGGTTTAGGTACCACTGTCTTGTCTGCCTGCTCGATACCCAGCTCCGAGTCTAAGTTACAGCCAGCACTCCATAAATTTAACTGGATCATCTTGCTCTGCCCTCTTCGGGGCACCAAATTTCCTGATGTTATTCCGCCTGGAACGGGCCTCCATATCCTCCGCTTTTGCTGTAAGTTCTCTTTCCCATTTGTACAAATATGCCAAGGATTGCCGAAAGCCATGTGCTCATGTTGTATGGAGTTCAGATGGGTCTCCATGTTGAAGTGCGTTTCTCCAGTTTTTAAAATCCTTTTGAATGCCCGAGACTTTACTGTCTGTTCGATGTAGCATCCTCATTATCGCCTGGGTGTCTGTTTTACTCATTGCTGTGTCCGCCACCGAGCCACAGTTGTTATCTTCGTCTCCCGAACTGGCCGTAAAAGTAGACGTGTGGGAGGCCTGGGACTGCTGTCTGTAGTCCACAGTGTAACCATCTCCATTTTTCGCGGTCCAGGAGTACGCCTACCAGAACTTTTCGACTTTTCCATCGGTATGTTGGCTTAGCAATCCAGCGGGGTGTAGAGATCAGCAATATTGTAGATTTAGGTGACTGAGTCCAACTGATTAAACCGCCGGGAGATTAGCGCTTGGAATCAGGCTGCCATGACTGATGGTGATGTCACCAGAAGTTAAGGTGAAGATTTTTTAGAGTATAGTATATGTTTGTGTCATTTGATATTGTACATAAATTTAGTGGTTTACCAGTGTCTCTAGATGGGTAAATACTGTTACTACTGTCATTGGATTGGTGACATTCTTTAATAGTTTTCTTGGTGGTTATTTTTCTCCCTTCCTTGAGAAAGCAAAAGCACTACACACAAACCTGTTGGCTTTTTTCTTGGTCTGTCTACTGCTTATAAGTATCTGCTCCCCTTTTTCTGAGCATGCTGTAATAATAAAATAGCACTTAATGTAAGTACTTTGTATACTGTTTTTACGTGAGTGGTGTGGTGAGTGAACCTATGGAATAGCCTGCCAGTGGGGATAGTGAAAATGAAGAGGGTACAAGCCTTTAAAATAATCCTGGGCAATCAAGGGAATCAGCAGATCTTCTTCAAGGATATCTTTTTCATTAGGCCACACCTATGGAACTATAAACCACCAGGCACTAGGACCACATGGAAGCTTTCGCAGGCAGTCCACTGGGGCCACCCATGATGTCAGATATCGGCTCTGCCATATAAACGTGGGCGACCCCTTCCCACCTCTCATCCTGCCATCGACTATTCTCGTCAGTCTGTGCACAGAAATGACGCTATTACAGTAACCAATTTTCTTGCTTTTTCTGACTGTAGTCATGCTGTCGATCTCGATGGCATGTATGTTGACTTAAGGGGCCGTCAAAGCTGTTCCACTGTTGCGAGTGTGGTGAAAAAATACGCTCCGGAGATTCGCACGACATCTGCGTGTGCTGTTTTAGCCCAGACTGTAACATTCAGGCACACCTGATCTGCAAGGGATTAAATACAGCCACTCAGCGACACCGAAAAGATGCTCTAGGAAAGCACCTACTTAAGCAGCAGGTAACTTGAATGGAGAAGGAGCTCCAGCAAAAGAGCTCTACTGCATTGCCAGCCCATTCCTCTGGATCCAAATCCTCAAAATCCTGGGAGGCTTACACAAGCATAAGCACCAGGAGAGAGAGGAAGACAAACCTCCTCAGTTCACTCTTGGTTGCCCCACCACGTGGCTCTGACGACTTCTGCACCATTGACTGCTTTGGCGGTGATGCTGCCAGCCGCCCAGGCCATAGACTTAACTTCCAGGTCTGGGCATTCTACAGGTGCCACCAGGCCTAGTACGGCAGGTTTGTCGCCGTCCGTGCCGGGGGCCTTGCCTCCCCTGTTGACCTCTTCTGGTGCTCCCGTTGAATACACAGGTGCCAACTTACAAGTTGTCCTGTCATCCTTTACATACATCCTTAAATAGCTTTTGCCTCCTCCTCCGCCTCGTACACCAGGAGCTCTCGATGGGCTCTATCATCCAGACCCCTGCATAGATGCCTACTAGGCTTATGCCCTTATAAGAGACAGCGTTGCCAGCATCCCTTCGGACCACCTTTGTGACTGAGCAGTTCGGAGGGCAGCGCTGATTGTTTTTTGTGGGGTCGAAAATTTGCTTTCAGTTTTAGCTTTGCATGGTGTTTGTTAATTTTGTCAGTTCACTTTTCTGTGCAGGGACCCGACGGGAAAGTGAAACTGGGAAGACGAAGCAAGGCTTTTTGTTTTATTGTTTTCTCTTGCTTGCTAAACAGAGTTACTGCAGTTTTTGTTTCAGGATTTTGCAGTTTTTCTCTCTTACAGGGACTGGTAGTTCCCTCCCACTTGAGCCTTATCATTTATAGGCATTGTATTAGATTGACAGAGGGATAGTTTCCTGTCAAGGAGCAGGAAGGAGCAGGACCACCAGGCCACATAAGGGGGAGGATCTGACTTACTGAACTGAGTGCTTCAAACCTTGGGTTGGGAGGCAAAAAAAAAAAAAGTAAAATCCCACAAACAACTTTTGCTTTTATTCAGGGTTAGCGAATATGGTCTAGCAAAAAGAAGTAGACATGATGGGAGTGGTGCAGTGCAGCGGCTGTGGGGTGGAAGTCTTCAGGGAGACCTTCTGGAGACTGCGGTGCTACCTCATCTGTGGGCACCTGTCTGGGCTGAGGGAGGAGGTTGCCAGACTCAAAGCCAAGTTGGCTTGGGTTAGGAGGACCAGTTCCCTCCACTCAAGGATCACCAAGTCTTCCTCCACTTCCTCAGTAGATGCCAGGAAGGGGGAGCGCGGATGGACAGTGGTGAGCTCTGAGAGGGTTGGGGTGGTGGAGCAAAGGCACATCCTTACTCCCATACCACTACAGAACTCCTACACCACACTGGCAGGGTGGGACAGTCCCACAGAGGCGCCTGAAGTAGTAGCTGGGATGGATGTGGAGGTCCTCCAGGGTGGAGAGCTCAAGGGGGGGTAGCAGAGGACCCTGGAGGAGGAAGCAACTCCTGGGGGGTGGACTCCATTGTTCATGGAGTGGAGTTGGGGACAGGTAGCAGGGTGGAGAGGGAGGTAAAGTGCATGCTGGGAAGCACGGCTCAGAGGGATGGAGAGCAGATCCAGAGGATCACTAGGGCGGCAACAAGGAGTGGGGAGCTGGATGTCTTTGTCCATCTGGGGACAAATGACCTGGCTAGGGATGAGGTAGGGATAGGGAGCATGCAGGAGGAGTTCAGGGAGTTAGGGAGGGACCTTGGGCTGGTAGCAAGCTCCATGACCACCTCTGAGGTGCTGCCTGTCCACTGCAAGGGGGAGGCTAGGAATCTCCACTCCAGGGACTTCAACACATAGTTGAAGAATTTGGTGCAGAGAGGATGATTTCGGCTTCATTGGGAACTGGGGACCCACCTGGAGGGATGTGTGCCTATACAAGGGCGAGGACCTGTATCTGTAAAGGGAGGGGACCGATGTCCTTAGTGAGTGGTTTAAAGATTTCATTAACAATATTTAAACTAGCTTGGGGGATGGCAGAAGGAAGTGGGGAGAATCAAACAGCCCACTCCCACAGGTTAATGTAGTCAGGGAGGACCCTAAGGTTGAGGAAATCACAAATGGTAACTAAACTGGGAGAAGAAATAATGGTGAAATAAAGAGGAGAAGGGAGTAATTACAGTAACCCCTTTAGCGAATGCTCGACTACAGTGAATGGTTCGTTTGGCTCCCCTGAACTTGTACCCTTGCTTTCCCACCACCATCTTGGTTACTCAAATCCTCGCTGTGCCGAGTGGTAATTAAATGGTATAAAAGTTTTTAGCTGCACTGTCCAGTTCACCTAATGATTCGTACCAGTAGTACCACCATTTATTAGCCCAAAGTTATCGGTGACTTACACTATTCCTGACCACTCAATTACTCACTCACTCCTACTGCGCCCGCTCGTAAACTGTAACAACTCACTACAACTCAGTCAGCGGTAATTAAACTGTCAGTTTAGCTGTCGTTCAGTTCACATAATGATTCGTACCAGCAGTACCACCATTTATTAGCCCAAATTTATCAATGACTTACACCGTTCCTGACTGCTCACTCACACACTCCTACTGCACCTGCTCGTAAACTGTGATCACACACTCCAACTCAGTCAGCATGCCATGCATCTCCTTCAATTCCAGGAACTAGGAACCAGCACCGTCACTCACTTGGGCTTTTAAAAACTGGAAGAAAACATAGAACATGCATAGAAACATAGAATTTAACAGCAGATAAGGACCTCTTGGCCCACCCAGTCTACCCATTTCCCTACCTAATGGATAAGATGCAGATCCTACTTAACCAGCAGCCTACTTTTTTCTGCTCCCACCCCCTAGAATTGCCTTATGACTATCCCATGCATGCTTGAATTCAACCACTGTTTTTGACTCCACAACCTCCTCCGGAAGGCCGTTCCATGCATCAAAACTGAGGCATTGAAATAACCAGTGGTTCTAGGGACATGGATATGTTGTTCATCCACACTCATTGGCAGGTATCCTTGCCGCTTTAAATCTTGCCGGAAGGTCTTCAAGCTTGCTCCTCCCACCCACCCGGGTGGTATAACTCTCGGCTCCGCCCCATGACGCCAGATCTTCCTTACCGCTTGGAAGCTCAGGTTCCCTCCTTAACGCTCTGCGTTTGTGACTGGTTCCTATTCTCCGTTTGTGGATTTAAAATAAATTTTGCAAAGGACTTCAGATCTTCATCCCTCATGACTCACATGGACTGTTAATCGACTCCCAGTTCGAGATGCCCATGCGGGTGCAGAAGATGTCTCGGACGGATCCACACTCCACGTGTGTCTACTGTTTAGGCCTTGAGCACGACCCGCAGGCTTCAGACCTGTGCTCATCTTTCTCGGCCCACGTCCTCAAGACCGTGTGTCCGATTGCAACTGGGCAGTCCCGAGAAGCGCTTCCTCCGTGAAGTCCAAGGAGGCCCGTTAGCTGTGTCCATGGGGGCGGGCTCGGGCGGATCAGCTGGGAGCGGATGGTCGCCTCTCAAGAGGAAGCGGCGCGGCCGTATCTTCCTCGGCCGCGGCATTTATCCCGCTCTCTCTGGGTTCTTCTCACGGCTTCTTTTAAGGGCTTTGTCTGTCCCTCTCCACTAAGGAGAAGGCCTCGTCTGCTGGACCTTATTCTCGGTCCAAAAAGAGGGACAGGGTAAGTCCCTCGTCGGCGCTCTTGGGAGCGGAAAGGTCCTCTCCCGGCCGTCCGACCGTCGGCTTGGTCGACCGCTCGGCTTCGCCACTGGCCTCACGGTGTCCCCGCCAGGTCAGTTGACCGAGACTCCCACCGATGAAGTCGAGATTTTCTCACCCATTGACGGGCTGTCGCCTTTAGCAGCCGAGATTCCCTCTCCCGTTCCCCGGGAGGAGTTGAGGATCCCGGGCTCGCCTGTGCCTCGTTCCGGAGCCCTGATGGACCATCCGAGCCAAGGAGTGCGGTTCCGCCGACACCTCCCGCACCGACCTCGGAAATTCCGTGACTCTGGCTCGGTCTCGGACCTCTTCGTGTCCAGCCGATCCCACCATCATAGGCGGTCTTGGTCTCGGCATCACGGGTAGCGGCGTCGCCGCTCGTCCTCGTCCTCCTCCTCGGATGAGGGGAGGCGTGAATTACGCCGGACGCACGAGGACCTTATGTTGCAACAGTTTCTCCTGGCCGGAATAAGCCACCCCTGCCGCCTCCCGGCCATTAAGTGGTTGTCACCGGATCGCCGACACAACCCCCGACTTATCCGAGAGCCATACCCAGGCGGTTGTTTGGCCAAACCAGCTGCTCCACCGATTCGGTGGAACCTCCGCCTCCACAGCCACCACTGGGGCTCCGACCAAGGATTCTCGGTCGGCTAAGGGTCTACCCCATCGGCTGTCAGTTACCCTCACTCCCGACCGACCTCGGCAGGTGAAGGGTGGCTCAGGCCAGAGGCAGCTTCTTCTGAGACTCTTCCGAGTCCGAGATGATTCCTCCTTTTTCTCCAAGCGACTGGACTTGAGTCTTCAGGAGGTCAGTCAATCGGACGATAAGCCCGTCGTCCTTCCTAGGACTGCTTCGCCTCATCTCGGAGTCTACGGGATGGAGCTCGAACCGCTTCCAAAGCGGGCCAGGTATCCCTCACGGAGATTCTGGACCAGGATTCTCCGGCGGAGGCCTTTCCGATGGCCGAGGCCATAGTGGGTCCGGCACTGGAGCTTTGGCAGCGCCCTGCTTCCTGCCCCGCCTTGACCAGGATGGCCAGGAAGTATCGCGGTCCCTACCGGTTCCTTGTCCGGTTTGGAACACCCTCTGCTGAGGGGTTGTTACCGACAGCAGCACTGCCACGGCAACGCCAGGGATGTGGACAAACCTCCTGACAAGGAGTCCAAGAAATTGACTATGTCGGCTAAAAGTCTCACGCTATGCTCTCGGCCTTCGTCCAGGCCAGTTCGGCCGCCCTCATGGCACATTTTTCTCATGCCCTGTTGGGCTCCTGGATGAGGTCATCCCTCATCTTCCCGCCGATCTGCAGACTACGGTTAAGCAGGTGCGGACCAGGGCAGGGCAGTGGCCAAACAGCAGCTCCAGACTGCTTTGGATATAGGGGACTATGTGCCAGATCGGTGGCGGCGCGAGTGGCAAGCGTCGGCGGGTTGGCTGAGGATATCCACCTTTACTTGGGATACCCAGCACAAGTTGGCGGATGTTCCTTTGGGGACTGACCTCTTGGCCCTGGGGTGGAAGGTCACCCAGAGGATCGAGAAGTCCAATGCCACCTTGGACTCGGTCTCTTCCGCTCAGAAGGACAAAGGCCGCAAACCACAGCCTAAGCCCTTAGTCCTTCTGTGCCCCGCGCGCCCGGCCCAGCAACGCCAGGACCAGCAGGCTCGGCTTGGCATCCCAAACCCAAGCCGGCTTCCTCTAACAGGAGGCAGGAGGAAGGGCCCAGGAGGTCCCTCGGCCGGTCCTCCTCCAAGCCTGCCCAGTGACGGGCTGAGGGGTGTCGCCCCATCCCGTCACCTACCTATCCTGTCCCCTCGGGGACGGCCCGCACCTGTCTCCGCCTGGTCCGCTGTTACCACGGACAGGTGGATCTTGAGGTGGTGGGAAGAGGCCTGCCTCTGGAATTCGAGCAGGCACCACCCTTCAGAGCCGTCGCCCTCGGGGCTTCGGGATCCCCAGCCACCATGGCCTGCCGAGCCGACATCGCTCTCCTCCTCCAGAAGGAGGTGGTAAGAGAGGTGGTGGACCCTCCTTCAGACCCAGGGTTTGTGTCCAGGTACTTCCTGGTTCCGAAATGGACGGGGGGCTGGTGCCCCATTCTCGACCTACACGACCTAAACAAGTTCCTAAGGTCTCAACCTTCAGGATGGTCACTCTGGCTCAGATAATACCATCCTTGGAGCAGGCGTGTGGTTCTGCTCTCTGGACTTGCAGGACGCTGCTTTTTCACGTCCCTATCCGTCCGTCCTCACCAGAGATTCCTTCGCTTCGAGCGGAAGGATCTCTTCGAGTTCCAAGCCATGCCCTTCGGCTTGTCTCCAGCTCCCAGGGTCTTCACCAAATGCATGGCAGTGGAGACGGCATTCTGGCGCCCGAGGGTCCGGGTACCCTTACCTGGACGACTGGCTGATAGCAGCTCCTCCAGGAGGGAGGCGGAGTGGTCCAGAGATCTGGCCTCCAGGTCTGCTTCTCAACTGGGCCTCCTTATCAACGAGGCCAAGTCGGAACCTCGAGCCAAGCAGGTGATTCTATTCATCGGGCGCAGCTCGACTCTCTTCGAGCCAGAGCTGGCTCCCGCGGACAGGGCGAGGTCTTCCTCCTTTGCCCGATCATTTCTGGTTGGGCATTGCGCCTGCCCGGGACTTCCTGCGCCTCCTGGGTCTCATGGCGGCCTGCACCAGCGTGGTCCGTTGGGCCGCTGGAACATGCGTCCCTTCAGTGGGGACTGGCCAGCCAGTGGTCACAACGCTGCGATCCCTTGACCAGCTTTGTCGGTGACATTAGGGATGTGGAACGCCTCCAGTGGTGGACCGCTCCAGATCATTTGCAGGAGGGCATCCTGCTCGTCTCACCGAGCCGACGGTCTCTCATCGACCGATGCCTCTCTGATGGGTTGGGGTGCCCATCTGGGGAACACGGGCTCATGGCCTCTGGTCCCCGCGAGTCCCGATGCCACATCAACCTGCTGGAGCTCCGAGCGGTCCGCCAGCTCTCACCGCCTTTGCTCGCTCCTCCGGGTCAAGTGGTCCGAGTCCAGACGGACAATACCACGACCATGTACTATCTAAACCGCCAGGCGGACGCGCCCATGCTTCTATGCAAGGAAGCTCTCCGCATTTGGTCACTCAGTGCGCAGCCTGAGGCGGATCTCCTAGCCATTCACGTGGCAGGAGCCTCCAACACCCTGGCCGATGCCCTGAGCCGGATAGGGGCTGCATCCCACGAGTGGTCTCTCCTGCCGGAGGTAGTACAGCATCTGTTCTCCTTTGGGCACACCTCAGGTGGACCTGTTTGCTCCATGGAGAGCGCGCGGTGAGTCTGTTCCATGCCCGCCCCCTCAGCAGGGCTCGCTGCAGGGGATGCCTCTCGAGGCAATGGACCCCGGCCTCTTTACGCCTTTCCCCATTTCCTTGATCCACAAGGTGCTTCTCAAGGCAGGGAGGGACAAGGCGCAGGTGATTCTGATAGCCCCAGACTGGCCTCGCCAGTTCTGGTACCAGATCTCCTCAGTCTCAGCTCCAGGACTCGCGGCAGCTTCCAGCTCGCCCGACCTGCTCTCAGTCAATCAGGGAAGGTGTTCCATCCGGACCTTCAATCCCTGCACCTGACGGCCTGGTTCCTGAGCTGCCAGAGTTCCAGGCCTTGGGTCTTTCCGACGAGGTCCTCAATGTAGTTGAGGCGTCCTGTATGAGTCGACCAGAAAATGTTATGCCTTCAAATGGAAAAGGTTTTCCATTTGGTGTCAGGGCAAGGGCTTGGACCCTTCCTCCTGTTCCTTGGCAAGCATCTTGGACTATTTATGGTCCTTTCTAGTCAAGGGCTTAGGTCGACGACCTAGTGGTAGCACCTGGCGCCATCTCTGGCTCACCGGCGCGGGCGGAAGCAGTCGGTGGCGAGGAGAAGGTGGTCTGGCGCTTTTCAAAGGCTCTGATCTCATTTCCTCCAGTGTGGGAACCCCACCTCCGGTGGGATCTACTGCTGGTACTGGCAAAGCTCATGGGCAAGCTTATCTCGAACCTATGCACAGGTGTGTTCTCTCTCACCTGTCGTGGAAGACCGCCTTCCGGTGGCTATCACACAGAAGGCGATGGGAGAGCTCCAGCGCTTCCACTCCAGTCTCTCTTACCTGGTCTTCCACAGGGACAAGTTGTCCTGCGCTCCACCCAAATTCCTTCCTGGTGGTGGTCGAGTTTCACCTTAACCAGGTGTTGACTCTGCCGTGTTCTACCCCAATCACACCTCGGAGGGTTCTAATATAGGCTCCATACTCTGGACTCCTAGAAGGGCGCCATTATTATAAGGAGCGCGACGGCTGAAATTGGAGAGGTTCGCCAGCTGTTTGTCACCCACGCTGAAGCCGCATCTGGCAGACCTGCAGCCAAGCGGACGATAAGCAGGTGGTCAACCTCCGCATAGATCTCGCTATAAGTTGGCGGCATGGAGCTCCCAGAGGATAAGAGCTCATCCTACCCGCCATACTGCTGCAACGGTGGCTGCTTCCAGGACGCCCTATCCAGGAAATCTGCAGGGCTGCTACCTGGAAGTCAGCAAACACCTTCATTACCCACTACCACATCGACCTTGAGTCACGCCGGGATGCTGGTTTTGGGGCCTCGTTCTCCAGTCTCTTTCCCAAGTAAGTATATGGGGGTGTGCGTTTTGCCTCCCTCCTCCTGGAGAACTGTTAGAGTCTGTTATCGATGGATGAATATATCCATGTCCCAGAAATACAGGTTCTAGGGACATGGATATGTTGTTCATCCACACTCATTGGCAGTATCCTTGCTGCTTTAAATCTTGCCGAAGGTCTTCAAGCTTGCTCCTCCCACCCACCCGGTGGTATAACCTCGGCCCGCCCCATGACGCCAGAGATCTTCCTTACCGCTTGGAAGCCTCAGGTTCCCTCCTAACGCCTTCCGCGTTATGCGACTGGTTCCTATTTCTCCGCTTATGGATTTAAAAATAATATTTTGCAAAAGACTTCAGTCTCGATCCCTCGCGGCCGCGATGGACAAATCGACCTCGGATTTTCGGAGATGCCCATGCGGGCAGAAGATGTCTCGGACGGATCCACACTCACGTGTGTTCACTGCTTAGGCCTTGAGCACGACCCGCAGGCTTGCATACTGTGCTCATCTTTCTGCCCACGCCCCTCAAGACCGTGCTGCTCCGATAGCAACTGGGCCCCGAGAAGCTGCTTCCTCCGGTAGTCCAAGTGCGAGGCCCGGGTTGGCGGTAAACCACAAGGCGTGGCTCGGGCGGATCAGCTCGAGCGGATGGTCGCCTTTAAGAGGAGGCGGCACAATGATTTTCCTCGCCATGTATTTATCCCGCCTCTGGGTTCTTCCTACACGGCTTCTTTATGAGCTTTTGTCTGTCCCTCTCCACTAAAGGAGAAGGGCTGCAGTCCTGCTGGACCTTATTCTGTCCAAAAGAGGGACAAGGTAATCCCTCCGGTGGCGCTCTTGGGAGCGGAAAGGTCCTTCTCCCGGGCCGCCGACCGCCGGCCGCCCACCGCTCAGGCTTCGCCACTGGCCTCACGGTGTCCCGTCAGGTCAGTTGACCGAGACTTGATTTGATGAAGTCGAGATTTTTCTCGACCCATTGGACGGGCTGTCGCCTTTAGCAGCCGAGATTCTCTCCCGGGTTCCCGGGAGGAGTTGCAGGATCCTGTGTTCGCCTGTGCCTCCGGTTCCGGAGCCCTCGGATGGACCTTCCAGCCGAAGGGAGTGCCGTTCCGCCGACACCTTCCCTGCACCGACCTCGGAAATCCGGGACCTCGGTCCCGGACCTCAGCGGTCCAGCCGTCTCCTCGCCATAGGCGGTCTCGGTCTCGGCATCACTGTGGCCGTGGCGTCCGTCTCGGCCCCTCCTCTCGGATGAGGGGAGGCTTCACGTAAATTACGTCGCCGACGCAATGAGACCTTTTATGTTGCAACAGCTCCTCCTGGCCGAATAAGCCGACTCCGCGCCTTCCCGCCATTAAGTGACTGTCACCGAACTGCATACAACCCCCACTTGTCCGAGGAGCTCATACCCAGGCCGTTGAGCTGGCCAAAACCAGTTGCCCACCTATTCGGTGGAATCCTCCGCCTCCACAGCCACCAATTGGGGCTCCGACCAAGGATTCTCGGTCGGCTAAGGGTTTACCCCATCGGCTGTCAGTTACCCTCACTCCCGACCGACCTCGGCAGGTGAAGGGTGGCTCAGGCCAGAGGCAGCTCTTCGAGGACTCTTCCGAGTCGAAGATGATTCCTCCTTCTTCCACAAGCGACTGGACTTGGAGTCTTCAGGAGGTCAGTCAATGGGCGATAGCCGTCGTCCTTCCTAGGACTGCTTGCGCTCATCTCGAGTCTACCGGGATGGAGCTCGAACCGTTTCACAAGCGGGCCAGGTATCCCTCACGGAGATTCTGGACCGAGGATTCTCCGACGAGGCCTCTTCCGTGGCCGAGGCCATAGTGGGTCCGCACTGGAACTTTGGCAGCGCCTGCTTCCTGCCCTGCGCCTTGGCCAGGATGGCCAGGAAGTATGGTCCCCACGGTTCCTTGTCCGGTTTTGAACACCCTCTGCTGAGGGGTTGGTTACCGACAGCTTTTCCGCGCCCGGCAGCGCCAGGGATGTGGACAAACCTCCTGACAAGGAGTCCAAGAAATTGGACTATGTCGGGCGAAAAGTCTACGCTATGTCCTCTCGGCCTCGCCAGGCCAGTTCGTCCGTCCTCATGGCACATTTTTCTCATGCCCTGTTGGGCTCCTGGATGAGGTCATCCTCATCTTCCCGCCCGATCCGCAGACTACGGTTAAGCAGGTGCGGGACCAGGGCAGGGCAGTGGCCAAACAGCAGCTCCAGACTGCTTGGATGTAGGGACTCATGTGCTAGATCGGTGGCGGCCGCGGTGGCTATCGTCGGTCGTGAGCTTGGCTGAGATATCCACCTTTACTTGGATACAGCACAGGTTGGTGGATGTTCTCTTTTGGGACTGACCTCTTCGACCCTGGGGTGGAAGGCCACCTGCAGAGGATCGAGAAGTCCAATGCTACCTTGGACTCGGTCTCTTCCGCTCAGAAGGACAAAGGCCGCAAACCACAGCCTAAGCCCTTTACTGCCCTTCTGCCCCCGCGCACCCGGCCCAGTAGCGTCAGGGCCAGCAGGCTCGACCTTGGCATCCCAAACCCAAGCCGCGGCTTCCCTAACAGGAGGCAGGGAGGAAAGGGCCCAGGAGGTCCTCGGCCGGTCCCTCCTCCAAGCCTGCCCAGTGACGGGCTGAGGGTGTCGCCCCCATCCCCGCACCTTCACCCTGGGTCCCCCGTGGGGACGGCTCCAGCACTTCCGTTCCGCCTGGTCCGCTGTTACCACGGACAGGTGGGTCTTAGAGGTGGTGGAAGAGCCTGCCTCTGGAATTGAGCAGGCACCACCCTTCAGAGCCGTCGCCCCTCGGAGGCCGGATCCCCAGCCTCACTGGCGGCTCGTCGATCACATCCCTCCTCTCCAGAAGGAGGTGGTAAGAGAGGTGGTGGACCCTCTTTCAGACCCAGGGTTTGTGTCCAGGTACTTCCTGGTTCCGAACGGACGGGGCTGGCGCCCATTCTCGTTCTCACGACCTAAACAAGTTCCTAAGGTCTCAGACCTTCAGGATGGTCACTCTGGCTCGAGATAATACCATCCTTGGAGCACGGCGTGTGGTTCTGCTCTCTGGACTTGCAGGACGTTTTCACGTCCCTATCCGTCCGTCTCACCAGAGATTCCTTCGCTTCCGAGCAGAAGATCTCTTGAGTTCAAGCCATGCCCTTCGGCTTGTCTCCAGCTCCAGGGTCTTCACCAAATGCATGGCAGTGGTGACAGCATTCTGCGGCGCCGAGGGTCCGGGTGTACCCTTACCTGGGCGACTGGCTGATAGCAGCTCCTCCAGGAAGGGAGGCGGAGTGGTCCAGAGATCTGGCCTCCAGGTCTGTTCTCAACTGGGCCTCCTTATCAACGAGGCCAAGTCGGAACTCGAGCCGAAGCAGGTGATTTTATTCATCGGGCGCAGCTCGACTCTCTCTGATCGAGAGCCGGCTCCCGGCGGACAGGGCAGGTTCTTTCCTCCTTTGCCCGATCATTTCTGGTTGGGCAATTGCGCCTGCCGGGACTTCCCCTCCCTGGGTCTCATGGCGGCCTGTACCAGCGTGGTCCGTTGGGCCCGCTGGAACATGCGTCCCCTTCAGTGGGGACTGGCCAGCCAGTGGTCACAACGCTGCGATCCCTTGGACCAGCTTGTGTCGGTGACACAGGGGATGTGGAATGCTCTCCAGTGGTGGACCGTTCCAGATCATTTGCAGGAGGGCATCCCGTTCGTCCGCCCCGAGCCGACGGTCTCTCTGTCGACCGATGCCTCTCTGATGGGTTGGGGTGCCCATCTGGGGGAACACCGGGCTCATGGCCTCTGGTCCCCGCGGGAGTCCCGATGCCACATCAACCTGCTGGAGCTCCGAGCGGTCCGCCTAGCTCTCACCGCCTTTGCTCCGTTCCTCCGGGGTCAAGTGGTCCGAGTCCAGACGGACAATACCACGACCATGTACTATCTAAACCGCCAGGGCGGGACGCGCTCCATGCTTCTATGCAAGGAAGCTCTCCGCATTTGGTCACTGGTGCGCAGCCTGGAGGCGGATCTCCTAGCCATTCACGTGGCAGGAGCCTCCAACACCCTGGCCGATGCCCTGAGCCGGATAGGGGCTGCATCCCACGAGTGGTCTCTCCTGCCGGAGGTAGTACAGCATCTGTTCTCCCTTTGGGGCACACCTCAGGTGGACCTGTTTGCCTCCATGGAGACGCCAAGCTGAGTCTGTTCCATGCCCCCCCTCAGCAGGGCTCGCTGCAGGGGATGCCTTCTCGAGGCAATGGACCCCGGCCTCTTTACGCCTTTCCCCATTTCCCTTGATCCACAAGGTGCTTCTCAAGGCGAGGAGGACAAGGCGAGGTATTCTGATAGCCCCAGACTGGCCTCGCCAGTTCTGGTACCAGATCTCCTCAGTCTCAGCTCCAGGACTCAGCGGCAGCTTCCAGCTCGCCCGGACCTGCTCTCAGTCAATCAGGGAAGGTGTTCCATCCGGACCTTCAATCCCTGCACCCTGACGGCCTGGTTCCTGGCGGCTAGAGTTCCAGGCTTTGGGTCTTTCCGACGAGGTCCTCAATGTAGTTGAGGCGTCCCGCAGGAGTCGACTCAGAAAATGCTATGCCTTCAAATGGAAAAGGTTTTCCATTTGGTGTCAGGGCAAGGGCTTGGACCCTTCCTCCTGTTCCTTGGCAAGCATCTTGGACTATTTATGGTCCCTTTCTAGTCAAGGGCTTGGGTCGACGACCCTAAGGGTGCACCTGGCAGCCATCTCTGCTTCCGGCGCGGGCCGGAAGCAGTCGTGGCGCAGGAGAAGGTGGTCTGGCGCTTTCAAAGGCCTTGATCACATTTCCTCCAGTCGCGGGAACCCCCACCTCCGTGGGATCTACTGCTGGTACTGGCAAAGCTCATGGGCAAGCCATTCGAACCTATGCACAGGTGTCTCTCTCACCTGTCGTGGAAGACCGCCTTCTTGGTGGCTATCCGCAGCCAGAAGGATGGGAGAGCTCCAGCGCTTTCCATCGAGTCTCCTTACCTGGTCTTCCACAGGGACAAGGTTGTCCTGCGCCCCACCGAAATTCCTTCCGAAGGTGGTGTGGAGTTTCACCTTAACCAGGTGTTGACTCTGCGGTGTTCTACCCAATCACACCTCGGAGGTCGAATATAGGCTCCATACTCTGGATCCTAGAGGCGCCGCTTATTATAAGGAGCGCACGGGCTGAAATTGGGAGAGGTTCGCCAGCTGTTTGTCACCCACGCTGAAGCCGCGATCTGGCAGACCTGCAGCAAGCGGACGATAAGCAGGTGGTAACCTCCTGCATAGATCTCTGCTATAAGTTAGCGGGCATGGAGCCTCCCAGAGGATAAGAGCTCATTCTACCCGCCATACTGCTTGCATGGCTGCTTCCAGGGACGTCCCTATCCAGGAAATCTGCAGGGCTGCTACCTGAAGTCAGCAAACACCTTCATTACCCACTACCACATCGCACTGAGTCACGCCGGGATGCTGGTTTTGGGGCCTCGGTTCTCAGTCTCTCTTTCCCAAGTAAGTATATGGGGTGTGCGTCTTGCCTCCCTCCTCCCGGAGAACTGCTAGGGTCTGCCAATGAGTGTGGATGAACAACATATCCATGTCCCTAGAAATACAGGTTACTCACCTGTAACAGGAGTTCTAGGAATGGTATATGTTGTTCATCTACATACCCGACCTCCCGGCTTGACAGACAACCTGAGCTTCCAGCGGGCCAGATCTGGCGTCATGGGGGCGGAGCAGTTATACCACCGGGTGGGTGGGAGGAGCAAGCTTGAAGACCTTCCGGCAAGATTTAAAGCGGCAAGGATACTGCCAATGGTGTGGATGAACAACATATACCATTCCTAGAACTCCTGTTACAGGTGAGTAACCTGTATTTACTCACCTGTAACAGGAGTTCACAAAGAATGGCTTATTCATCCACATTTCTCCATTCCTCCCGGCTTCAACGCTTGTACCTGAGCTGTCCAGCGGGCCAGATCTGGCGCCATGGGCGGAGCGAGAGTTATACTCACCCGGGTGGGTGGGAGGAGTAAGCTTGAAGACCTTCCGGCAAGATTTAAAGCGGCAAGGATACCTGCCAATGAGTGTGGATGAACAACATATACCATTCCTAGAACTCCTGTTACAGGTGAGTAACCTGTATTTTTACCCCACGGAAGATTTGATACCATGACCTCTGATTAATAAGGAAGTGTCATTATCCACTAGGCCAGAAGAGGAAATTAAAAGGGTACAGAACTGTATTAAGGAAGACTCATCACGGAGGGGGGCCGCAGTACAGAGACTAGGAGCCAGCATGCCATGCATCTCTCCCTCAATTCTGGGAACCAGGAACCAGCACTCACTCGGACTTCTTAAGACTTAATTGTATATCAGCTACCATGCATACTGGAGTAACCGTGCCATCTACTACCTCAGCATAACTGGTGTCCCTCATTGTAACGAACAAGGAGCTATAACGAATGTCTGGAATGGCTCCCAATGCGTTCATTATAGCGAGGGGTTACTGTACTTAGGAGACCTTGAAGAGGACTGGTTCCGGTACTGAGCCCTGTGGCACTCCGCTGGTAACTCTTCCACCATTAGAGTAAGTGCTTTTAACCTCTCTACTCTCTGTCGGCTATCAGTTAACCCATTTCTAACCCACTTCACCACTTCGGATCCAACTCCTAGGCTGTTCGGTTTCTTTATAAGTCTGTGGCATAGTGTCGAAGTTTTTACTAAAGTCTAGATAGGCCATGCCCACTGTCCTCTCCAAGTCTTTTACCATGATTACACAGTCACAGGAAATCAATCCGATTCATCTGGCATGATCCCCCCCCCCCCCCATGCTACCTGTGATTTTGCAGTACATTCAATTCAAGATACCAGGGATGAAAAATCCCCCAAGTCTGAGGTCTGTGACTCTTGCAAACTGACACGGACTTGTGCTTCACAGCCCTTTTAGTCCAGTGGACTTGCCTGTTGCAGCCTTGCAATAGCATGCGGAGGTACGCTGAGTAGGGACTACAAAGCTGCACTGTGGACTACAAGGCAAGTGATCCTCCTCTTCTCCACCCCACCCCAGGAACCAATCTCATCAGCTGAGCTGCGAGAAGGCAACGGCAGAGGGAAGTCAATCACAACAGCAACCCCCACCAGGGCGCTTACCTTATCGTGTTAGAATCGGGTGGAATTTTGTTTGGTTACCTCTTTCAGCCAGCACTAATATCTTTGCATATTAAAGCGCATCGGGGGGTGCTGTCTCATGCATAGTGCTCAGCCAGTGGTCCAAAGAACCAGCTGGAAAGGAGGAGGAGCACCAGGGACCTTGCAGCAAGCTCGAGGAGCCCACCACAACGCTGCAGAAGGTGAATTAAGTGCAACTCAAGGCAGTACAGTTCTGGCAGGTAATTTAGAAGTTACAGCCTGTGTGTGGGAGGGGAAATCTAGGAAACCAACGCCATCTAAGAGTCATATTCTGCTCTTGGTCTATGATTGAATTGGTCTCTAGTGGTAGTGAGGCAGTAAGGCAGGGGAGCATTACTCTGCTTAAGTGTATTTTTTTGAGAAGTGATTTAAAAAAAAAAAAACTCGAGAGATTAAAAAAAGAAGGAAATCTGTGACTGCAGGCAGGCTGTTTGATAAGAGTCTGTGCAAGCAGGCAGGCCATACAGTTAGCCATGCTTGGTCATGGTGTCTGGCTGGTGGACCACTGGAACAAAAATTCAGGATGCCTATTGGTTTAAAATGATTTAACCAGGACACTTTGGGAGAGAAAATTGGCTACCAGCTGTGAGAACAAATAAAACAAGACTGCAGGCGTCTGTCACAAACAGCTGTGGTTGTGGTAAGCCTCAGTGGGTCAGACTGACTTTGTGTAACTCTTAATATAATTAAACGAATACAGGGAAAGGTCTGCTGTAATTGATTTTGGTTATGCTCATTCTGAGTCTTTGTCCCTCTATGTAAGGACCTTGATCACTCTGCCTGTGTAAACTCTAAAAGAAAAAGGGAAAAACATGCAGACTTGTGTAGTTTAACTGAATTAGGTGCACAGCACAAATTTTATTTTATTTATTTATTTAGCCTTTGGGTAATTAGGTTTTTGGCTAATTATTTAAATTAGGGACATAAAGACAACGGAGCCTTTGGTAAAAAATATATGTGAAAAACAATGCGACTTACCAACACCTGTCACGGACTTATGTAACAAAAGGAACCCAAGTCCTTGACGTAGGCCTCCCCAAACATTTTTCAGCCCCTGGATACTCTACCAGGCTTTCCTTTAGCGGGGTTTCCATTCATTTACCAGCAGCCGTCAGATTCCAGCGAAGGACGGCAGCACCAAGTGTGTATTCTGCCTGGGGCCTAACCACGACACCGCGGCCTGTTCCACCTGCCAAGACTTTACAAGTAGGACCAGGATCCGCCGCTTAAGGATCTCAAGGCATACCTGCTTGAACAGAAGATGAACCTACACACCTCCGGGGAGAAGGCCAAACATTCTACCAAGGAGAAGTCCAAGCAGTCCTGTGACAAGGACCGTAGTCGGTCCCGCCACCGTTCCAGGTCCCGCTCCCGCCCCTCCCCCAAGAAAGCCCGCTCTTCTCCAGGTTCAGATGAGCACTCTAAATCCTCTAAGAAGGTACAGGCTAAAGCAGGTCCGTCGGGGGAGAAATCAGCTAAGCCCAAGGTGACTCCGCTAAGAGTCACCACTAAGATCTCAGAGGTACAAGCCACAGCCCTGTCTGCTAAGGTGTCGCCCGATAAGGGCATGCCCCTGGAGTCCAAGGACACTCCAGTGCCCCCTCTCCTGCGTGAAGCCATCGCCGGTCCTGGTACCAACGCCGGTAGAAGAGGCGAAGGAACAGCGTCTCTATCCCCCAAGTCCTCCTCCCCTCTGGGCTCTCCAGGTAGCTCCCCTTCAAGGCCAGGAACTTCTGAGGTCCCTTTTCCGGGTACAGCGGCCTCTGTGTTCACGAAGGACGAGCTACAGGATCTCTCTTCCTTTGGGTGGGGCCAAGTCCAGAAGCAGACCCTTCCGAAGCCGGCCCCGTCACCAGTACTGGACCCATCGGGTAAACCCCAGCTGGAGGGGTGTCCCTTCACCGCAGAAGACCCCCGAGAGGCCGCCGTCTCACCCACCCTCAAAGGCCCATTCCTAATCTCGGTCTGCAGATCAACGCTGGTGCTCACCACGGTCAGGTAGCCGATGCCGGGTCAGGTCTCACACCAGGAGCCATTCCCGTTCTGATAGGTGGGCCCGCTCCCGATGTCTGTCCTCGGACCAACGTCAGTCACTGCTCAGACGTCGGTCGGTGGGCCACTGACGTTCGAGTGTGGCTAGTCATAGGGACAGGTCCCACTACTCTTCACCTATTAGTCAGTCACCCTCTTCCAGCTCGGGAATCGGGGGTTCCCTAGTAGAAAAGGACCAGCCTCACTTGCCTCCTGATGATCCAACCTTTATGGACGTCATGAGGCCCATATAGGCCTCTAATGAATGGGATACAGAGGACCTGGATCCGGAACGCCATCAACTGGCAAAGTACCTGAGGCAAAAGGAGCCCAAACCTCTTGTGGTGCCTCCTTTGGTGGACACCTTCCAGGATCTCACCCGGATCACCTGGAAGCGTCCAGCTTTGATCCCGGCGGTTCCAAAAAAGTCAGGCTGTACAGATCCCCAAGGGATGAACCTTTCCTGGCTAACCACCCTCAGGCAGACTCTTACGCGATTACGGCTGCCCATGAAAAATCCAAGCAGTCAAAGCATCTTAGCTGACAGCCTCCCAACCCTGAGTCTCGCTATTTGGACCAGGTGGGCAAGAAGGTCTGTTCTGCCTCCACCTGCTCCATTAGGTCCCTAAATTTCCTGACGCATATGATTCAGTACCAGAATGGCGCTCTGGGAGCGGGGACAAGAGCCAGTGAATGCCTTGCCAGACTCCGCACAAAAGACGGAGATTCTGGATGTCCTTAAGTCGGGCTCGGACGTAGGCGCACATGTTTTGCATGCCTCGTACGACACTGCAGATACGGCGGCCAGAGTGGCAGCGTCAGGGGTCTGTCTCCGGCACCGTGCTTGGTTGAGGGTCTCAGGCTTTCACCAAGACCTGCAGTCCGGGATCTGGAGCCTACCGTTCCAGGGTACCATTTTGTTTGGGCAGGAGACAGTCGCTCATCTCCAGGAGTCGGGGGAAATACATCTGGTCTGTCTGTCAGATGTTCAGAGGAGACCAAAGAAACTGCCATTTCATAAACCCTCAGGTGCCCAAGCCCGTGGCAACCAGCAGGGCCAGAGAGGTGGCTTTCGAAGGAGAGCCGGCAACCAGCAGCCTGGAGGTGCTCCTTCCCGTGGTTCCAAGTCCTCCCAGGCCTCTCTGCCCACTCCCAGCTCCGCCCAATGACTCCCTCCCAACCCCTCATCCTCAGGTGGAGGTTTCAGAGGAGGCAGTAGGGGGTCGCTTCTCCCTTTATCTGAAGGGATAGAGCTCTATTACTGCGGACCAGTGGGTCCTCGATATCATAAGGAGGGGACATACGCTAGAGTTCAGAGATTCCTCCAGACACCCCACCAAGGTCCTCGAGATATCCTCCTCCTCACATTCCGCTCATAGAAGGAGAGATACTGGCCCTCTTGCAGAAAAGGGCAATAGAAGCAGTCCCTCTGCAGCAGTGGGGGAAAGGGTATTATTCCCATTTCTTCCTGGTTCCAAAAAAGACACAAGACCTTCATCCCATTCTGGACCTCAGCTCTTTAAACTATTATATAGAGTACAGAAGGTTCCGGATGGTGACTCTTCCAGGACTGCTTCCTCTGCTGCATCAGGGGGACTAGCTCTGTTCCCTAGACATGCAAGATAAGTACATGCACATCGGGGTCTTTCCCCCTCACAGGAAGTACCTGAGGTTCCACTTTCAGGGGGAGCATTATCAGTTTCTGGTTCTCCCGCTCGGCCTCTCCTCCGCTCCTTGAGTCTTCACAAAATGCCTGGTAGTAGTGGCTGCAACTCTAAGGCACCAGGGACATTACGTCTTCCCTTACCTGGACGATTGGCTGCTTGCGGCACCATCAAGGTCATGCCTTCTTCAGGTTCTCGGAGATACCTATATTCTGTTTCGAGATCTGGGGATCACCCTGAACCTTCCGAAGTCTTCCCCAGAGCCCAGCCAAAGACTCGTCTTTATAGGTGCGGTCCTGGATTCAGTCCAGGACATGACTTTTCTACCTCCAGAGAGGAGCGATTGCTTGCAGGAGATTGCCGGATCGGTCCTAGTAACCCCTCATGTCCAGGCCAGGACCTTCCTCAAACTTCTGGGGCATATGGTGGCGGCCATTCCCATCATTCCTCTGGCCCGCCTCCACATGAGAATCCCACAATGGATGTTCAGGGTACAGTGGGATCAGTGCTCAGACGACCTAGACCACATGGTCAGAGTCACCGAGCCAGTAAAGAAGACACTTCTTTGGTGGTTGGACCTGCTAAATTTGAAAAAAAGGGTCCCTTTCCGTCTGGGGCCCCCGAATCAGACTCTTACAATGGATGCCTCGGATTTGAGTTGGGGGGCACATCTGGAGGCATGCCAAACGCAGGGTACCTGGACCCCCATGGATTGTGAACTCCACATCGGTGTGTTGGGAGATGCGAACGGTCCCCCAGTGCTCTACATGCCTTTCAAGAGGACCTCGTTCCAGGCTCTCTTCTTGTTCAGACGGACAACATGGCAGTCGTCTTCTGGATCAACAAGCAAGGGGGCGCTCACTCTTACCCCCTGTACCGGGAGGCGATGAGAGTCTGGTACTGGAGCGGCACATCTCTCTGTCCGCTGTGCACGTTCCAGGTATCCTAAACGACTTGGCCGACAGCCTAAACAGGTCTCAGTCCAAGGCGCACAAGTGGGAGCTACTGCAGTCATTAGCGGACCAGCTCTTCGACACATGGTGTCGTCCAGAGCTGGACCTCTTTGTGTCACCACGCAACGCCAAACTACCAGTTTTCTTCTCGCGAGAGCCTGCACCTGGTGTTTTTTGGCCAGATGTATTGTCCCTTTATTGGGCAGGGAGGTTTCTTTATGCCTTCCCTCCCTTTCCTCTCATCCAGAGATTCTGTTGAAGTTACAGGCCGAAGGGGCTCGGATGATTCTAATCGCCCCTCTGTGGCCTCGGCAGATTTGGTTCCCACTACTTCAGCGGTTGTCCACGGAACCTCCAGTCCCGCTGCCAGTATGCTCGCAGTTGCTGTCCCAGGATCAGGGCTCGCTGGTCCATCCCAATCGCCGGTCTTTGCACCTTCATGCTTGGCTCCTTCGGACGTAGCAAAGTTCAGGTATGGGATATCCCAAGAGGTGGCAGACGTACTCGTTTCAGCGAGGAAGCCCTCTACTCACTCCACTTATGCTATGAAGTGGAGGCGTTTCTGCTTATGGGCGTCGTCTCACCGTCTAGACCCCCTTACCTGTCTGGTGAACTCAGCATTGCAGTCTCTCCTCTCCTTATACCAACAAGAGTTGAGCTACTCCTCCATAAAGGTGCACATGTGGACCATTTCTGCTTATCACACCCTTTTGGGAGACAGAACCTTAGCCCAATTGGATGTGGCTCGCACCTTTTTACGGGGGATTTTACACATGAGCCCTCCCATTCGGGATTCTGTCCCTCCTTGGGACCTCCTGTTTGTGTTGGAGAAGCTGACTGTGAGCTACGTTACCTTTCCTGGAAGGTTTGTTTTTTAGTTGCCGTTACTTCAGCTCGAAGAGTTTCCAAGCTCCAGGTTCTGATGTGTAAAGAGCCGTATATAATTTTTCATAGGCAAAGGGTTTCCCTAAGAACAAATCCAAAGTTCCTTCCTAATGTAGTCTCGGAATTGACCCTCAACCAGTCGGTTGACCTTCCAGTTTATTTCTCTTCTCCCTCTAATAGAGGAGAAGCTCTCCTTCACACTCTGGACGTCTACAGGGCGCTTAGGTATTACCTTAAGCGCACGGCTACTCACTGTAAATGGGAGCAACTGTTTGTGGCATTTGTGCCACAACACTTGGGTAAATCGGTGTCCAAGCAGGCTATCTCCAAGTGGCTTGTCCACTGCATTACATTTTGCTATGAGAAACACAATAAACCCCTTCCGGGACCGGTTACTGGTCACTCCACCAGAGGAGTGTCTGCTTCCTTTGCTGCTCTGCGGAATGTCTCCATTAGGAACATATGTGCGGCTGCTGCTACCTGGAACTCTGTGCTCACTTTCGTGAAGCACTACAGCTTGCACATTGCATCTAGACGCCATGCTGGCTTTGGACTGGCAGTCCTTCAGGGACTTTTGTCTTGACTTACTGTTTCCAGCTAATTATTTCCACCTCCCGGGATCTGGCACCTCCTTGGCAGGACTGCTTGGATTCAGTCCCTAGTGTAATAGCCTGTAGGCCCCACTCGAAGTAAGATAGTATTTATAAGAACTTACCGTAACAGTAGATCTTTAAGAGGAGCTCTTGCAGCAGGCATTGCTTTCCCACCCTCCATCCCCCTAATGAGGTGTGCAGATAGTCATCTTCAGGCTTCACCTCCTTCTCTCGTCAGGGCCCGTTCGCTGGTCTTGGCGGGGGAACTGGGGCGGAGCTGGGTCTGCCCCCTTTTTACCAGGGCTAACGGGGTGAAGCTGACATTGGGGGTGGTCCCTGCTGGCTGAGAAGTTTTCCGGTGGGTCCTAATGCCTGCGGCGTTAGTCCTAAGTGTAATAGCCTGCTGCAAGAGCTCCTCTCGAAGATCTACTGTTATGGTGAGTTCTTACATAACTGTACTTTACTGTGTGACAGGTAAGGCTGTTGCCTCTCTCTCTCTCTCTCTTTCAGTTCTTGGTTCCACTGGAGAAGCACACTGCCCGCAAATTCTGGCTTTAAATTTGTTCACTGACCCCAACCACTGTGACATCAGTTTGTGACAGACTGTCCTTTGGGCCGTACCAGCTTACAGAGTAGTTTGGTCTATTTCACTTCTCTTGCTGCCACCACCTGGTTATCCAGGAAAATACCTCTATCATGCTTGGGGACTTGGAAGGTCAAACATAATACTTGGTAGAGTGCACTTCGGATGGGCAGTCTTTAAACAGAGATTATTCACTTTGCCCAGCAGAAATATTAAAATTGTCTCTGCAATAATGATGCACAGTCACTGGTTCTATAAAAATAGATTCTTTACTATTAAGTACTACAGATGTTATAAACAGGATTTTGTACAGCAAACCAAAAAAAATGCTAATTTTATAGGAAAGAAAAAATAAAACAGTTTGAACAGGTAGTTGACTTGAAACAATAAACTCACAGTCTAGTCTCACCTAGAATTTATATTTACCCGACAGCTAATTTGAAAAAAACTTTCGCCAAGACTGTCCTTCCTCACCCACATAGGCTAGCTATGGGGCAGGGCCCTCTGTCCTTTGGGACACCCAACAAAAGTCAGACCCAGGTCCTCTTCAAAGGCTGAAGGAAGTCTGAGCGAGAGAGAGAGAGAGAGTTGAAGCATAAAACGTAAGATGCATGTCATTAAGAAATGCTATTATACAAAGTATTTATATTATATACAGCCTCTTGAGCGGATACTATGTTTTGAGATTTATCTCTGATTTTGTTCATTTGTCACTTTGTTATGTCTTGTCTCTGATTTGTGAGACAGGAGGTTGGGAAGTGTGCATTTGGAAGAGGGTAATGTCTAAAGCATATTGGAGCTAGTTGAGTCACTACAACGCTGAGTACAAGTTGTAAAATGATTCATGGCCACCACAAAGAAGTAGAAAAACTTAGTACTTGAAGAAAAAAATTGGGACATTCAGGATTTTGTTTACCTCAAAATGTTTTTTTTTTGGGGGGGGGGGTCTGCCTGTTTGCCTGAGCAAGTAAGTAATGTTTAGTAATACGTCAGTCAGGTGGCTAATTGTGCCTGGGTTTTTGGTGTGTTTTTTTTTTTTTGTATTTTAAGAGTTTATGCAACAAAATATCATTTGGTCTCTGCAGCCTCTAGAGAAAAAGTTTGTGCGTGTCTCAGGCGAAGCAACCATAAGACATGTTGAGAAATTCCTCCGAAGAAAAATGGATCTGGATCCTACATGTCAGGTATGTTGTGTGTAGCACTGTGGCTGTGTTCATGTTAAACGGACTATATTATGGTTGGTGCACATTCCATGGATACAGCAAGCCATATTCCCATCATCCCTGCAGCTTGCTTCCCTAACAGTTCAGTAAATCACACACCCCCACCATCAGCATTCCTTGCTTCAATTAAACATGAGACAGCTGGGACTCGGGAGAGATGCTTTATGTGAGGTAGATAAATGAAGCTCTAAATAACTAGATGTCAAACAAAAAAAAATGGTGCAGTTCCCACCAACAGTGGAAAGACTGTGATATTCATGCTGCAGATTTTTATATCTTGTTTAGCTGTAGAAGCATTTAGAAGGTTAATATGCTGTTTTTGTGCATATTTATAGCTTTTCAGCTGGCTCAGAGACTGACATGCAAAATTGCTTAAAATACCTTATGGTTGCTTTTATTTTGCAAACATTCATGACATTGTGAATTTTAGTGGTCTTTAGTGCTGACTAATGGTATACCTTTTGAATATAATGTAGTAAAATGAATGAATGTTTTCTGAAGATAACCTTCAGGCGTATGGTCTAGCAGGGAGCTGTCATACTTTAGTGTTTTAAAGGGCACTGAGGCGTGACTTCTATACTGCTCTCAGTTGCTGCCAAAACCGGTTACTGTCTCATGGTGGCACTGCAAATTGTACATGAATTATTCATATGCACTTAGAAAGCACAAACTTAAAATGTGCTGCTGTGTTTCCAGTTGCTGGCAGCCAGTAGATGTTTTGGAATAACGTCTGCATCTCTCTCTGACTGGGGCAGCATGGGGTCTTAAACCAGTGTAAGGATGGGGGGCGGGAAACAGACCAGTGATAAAATGGTCTGGTTCCCTGCTTATAGGTTCCTAGTAAACATAGCTACTGATTAGACTACAATTAAATGTTTCATGTTTTTACAGCTGCATAATGATATAACATATTGCTAACAATAGGAGAGGAGCATGGCAGTCAGTAACTGACATAGATTATCTTCTACTTCCACAGTAAAGTATCATCACTTCATTGGTATGCATGAGATCCCTGCTCTTCTATGTCTGTGCCCCATCCCCTTCCCCCTCTATTCAGATCTACTTTATTCATGAATCTATGGTTGTGGCACTTTTTTTTCTGTGCCACCTCTGCAGCTGAAAGGATGTTGCTGAGTGCACACAAGAATACCTATCATAGCAGGGACAAGTGTCAGTGAATGAAAAATTCTGTCATCAACTAATATACATCTGACATAGCAGAAACAGTTTTTTACCTTTGTAAAATGCAATTACAGGCAGTCAGTCATGTTGATAATGACCTCTCTCCCCATAGGTATGCAGCGAGTGGCAGTGCAAACTAAAATCTGAGCTCTGGTTTGACTTCTACTGCTGCTTCTCTGCTTACTAAGAAAGTACTAATCCATGACAGTAATACAAGTAATTACATTGCTTTGCATCAGAATATACGAGAAAACAACACGTTACAGGTGGGGGATACCTTTTATTTGGCTTTTAACAAAAACAGTTTTTGTTAGTCCAATAAAAGGAATCGTCTGCAAAATAAGTTTTTCTTCTTTTACCTTACTGACTGGACTAACATGGCTGATATGTTTCTCCATCAGAATATACTAGGCTAGATCCACATTGTTATACACACTGTCTTCTGCAGAAATTACGGGTGGTGGTAGTGGGAGAGGGCAAAGAAAGGATAAACAAGATTTGGCTGGTGCCAACAAAGCTAGTCTTGTTTAAATGTGAAAACCCCATTGAAAATAAGATATTACATCTCTGTTGGTCTACCCTGGGTAAATTCATTGTAAAAGTGTTTAAAACTAGGACTACACTGAAAATGAGATATTGCATTGGAGTTGTGTTATCCAGGGTGTTTATATTGTAAAAATGTGTAAAAGCAGGACCCAGTGAGATATTGCCTTTCATTGGGGATGCCCTCAGTAAATGCATTGTAAAAATGGATAAAAGTAGGACTCCACTGAAAATGAGATACTGCATCTCAGTTGGCCTATCCTGGGAGAATCCATTGTAAAATAGGGTAAAAGCAGGACCGAACTTCAAACGAGACCTTGCATCTTGGCTGGGCTGTTGTGGATAAATACATTATAACCATGGGTAATGGCAGGAAGGCGCTCACTGAAAACAAGGTATTACATCTCAGCTGCCCTATTCTAGCGAAAATACAATTTAAATAAGTGTAACAGCAGAACCCCACTGAAAACGAAATGTTGCATCTCAGCTAACACCATATTGCATCTTAGCTGTGCAGTGCTAGCCTGGGTAAATAAATTTGCATCTGATGACAGAAGGGTGGCCTGACGCTTGACGGCCTGTATTCCTCATACTTGACTGTCACTTGTAATCATTATTCAAAGAGGCAGCTGCTGTTTATGGTACACAACCACTTTTAGAAGAAGACTACTCTGTTATTGTACTTGTCATTGCTGACGCCCTGATGTATGTGGTCCTTTATCACGATAAAATTACAGTCCAAGCCAGACTTTAATTCTGTATCTCTTATTAGGTTAATCCTTTAGCAGCCGTTGTGTCTGTGCCCAGAGTTTGTTATAACAGCCTTGACTGCTCTGCATTAATGCATAGGTGTTTAATGTGTAAGTAATGTCTGCCAGTCTTATTCGTGGATGGAACATTTCTTTACCACTCTCTATGGTAAAACTTTAGATTAGTAGATCACTTCATTAATCTGATAGCATGCCACCTGCTTCACTGGTGGCTCTTTTTTATGGGAATTGTTTAGGAGGGGTGAGGTGGGGTAACAGAAAGATCTTCTTCAAGGGTATCTCTTGCAGCAGGTCATACACTTGGGGAAATGTCCGCCAGAGGGTGCTCTTTCACGGTAACTTTCACCAGCAGTGTTGACTGGGGGCCACGCATGATGACATCAATCCATACATATGTATAAATATGCGGGTGGCCCGTAGCGGCCTCAGTTCTTTTCCCGCCATCTCCCAGCTTGCTTCATGTGCTGCTTTCGCCGCAAAAGTGTTGACACTACCTTCGAGGAAAGTTCACTTTTTTTGTTTCTCCTTATGTCCACTTTGGATTCCCTTTTCCGCAGGTGCCATTATGGAAGAAAGATCTGCATCGACGCGGTAGGGTAACAAAGTTATGTTGATTTCACTTTAGTCATGATACAGGATCACTCGGCCAGTATAGCTGACAGATGATCTTCTGTTGGACAGAGTTTTTGTATAAAGGATCCAGTTTATAACAGCATCGTGTGGCCTATTTTAGTATGTTTATATTCTGTCGTTTCACTAGTAATGTTGCATCCTCCCATATAATGGACTGCACTAGATAATACTGTAATGTTCTATTATAAGATACGGAGTCGCATATTTGTATCCTGAAGGTACTACCTCTTTGGTATGTGTTTTAAGCTGGTCTTCTGAAACTAACAAAAAGCATGGCCTGCAAACAAAATCCGTCCTGTTTAGATGGACTGGTATCTGTTTGTTTCTTTGTTCCCTGTCCTTGCCCACCACAACCAGGGCTGCCTTGACTGTGGGCTGATTGAGCAGCTCCCTTCTTAGATGACACCGATGCTGCGCCATGCTCGAGCAGCAGGGGTGCACAAATGGCAGGCAGCTGTTGCATTCTCCATCCCTGAGAGCCAACTGCTTCACCTCTGTGATGCACATGGCCCCCAGCTGGCGCCAGAATTTCGGGTCATTTGAAGGGACTATGTTTTGTTGCTTCACCACTATACCGGCCATGTATCTACCCGTTTTTGTACATGAGTCAGTCTAATAGGGCTATGGTATGGTAGCACCCTGAACTGCCAAATGGAGCCCCAGTTCACATCTGTATTCTGATTTCCCTCCCAGGTATCGGAGGTAACAAAGCAGATTGGGAAGGTGAGGGGCACATTTGGGGCAGGGCTGTCTCCGCCTGCCAGACGGTCAAAGGCCCCCACTGCCTGACAAGTGAAAACCATTGGTGTTTGTTGTGAAGGCAGACAGTCAGTGAAGGATTTTATTTATTTCAGGATACATTACAATAAAAATAAAATACATTAATGATTGTCCAGACACAGTGTACAGACAGATTTTATTTATTTCTTGAAGATATCAGAGAATACCTTTGGGCACAAGGGCCGTTTTGCAAAGGTTCCAAGTCAGTAACAGAGATTACAAGTTAACATGAATAAAATAAGTGAGCTCCAGTGGGAAGAAGTCAAACAAGTACAGTATAGTCAAACAGGTACAAATAAATAGGCTAGATCAGTTGCATACAATTTTACAATAAGGCAGGTGAACGGAAACTGTGAAACGAGCATAGTGATGGTACGTGGCTGCAGAGCTGGAGTCTGACACAGTTCACAGTAAATACTGGGAGGGACTTAGGAAGATTGGCAGTTACAGTTGCATTGAACGGTTAGGGTTGCCTGTAGTGCTCTCTTAAACTGGTCAAACTTGGGTAGATTAAGCAAGGTATCCGGCAGTTAATTTAACCAGCCAGTGGCCCTAACAGCGAACCAACACTTGCCCAGGTGAGTACAGTGAAAAGGCAGTTCGAGGGCATTCCGAACCATGCTCCTGGTGTTGTAGAGATTGACAACAGGGTGGAAGCAGTGAGTTAGGGCTGGGGGGTTTGGCTCAGTGGCACCTTCTTGGCTATGATATATGTCTGGAACTTAATTGTGCTAAGTTGAGGTAACCAATTTGTTTGGATGTGGAGGGGGCAGCTATGGGTGTACTTGTCAGCCCCATGCACAGAGTGACAAGCCTTATTACAGATCAGATTTATTCTGCTGAGAATTGAGTTGCAGGCACTGGCAGTTGTGTAGACCGGGAGGCTGTAGTCAACTAGTGACACTATTGAGCTTCCTACTATAAGACATTTAGCATCAGCAGTGATGTTGACCCAGTTACAGTACCAGGCTCCCAGTGTTCTGTTTACAGTGGATGCAAGGTGGTCAGCGTGGGGAGCAAAAGATAAGGTATTGTCCAGGATCACCCTGAGGTTGTTTTTTTTTTTGTTTGTTTGTTTTTTTTGCTCCTCCCTGGCCCCTCGACCAGCCACTCCTTCAGGCCACCAAGGTACACCCTCACCTGTGCCAAGATATCCCTGTTGCCACCATTCCCCATAGTACCATGCCCCTGCTGACCCGGCATATCCCTTCACTGGGGTTAACGTCATTTCCTTTTTTTGCCCCATCCCTCCCACTGTGCAGCCGCCTGCATGCGGTGTACTGGGGAAGACACATGGCAATGCTTGGTCACCCACACTGCCAAGTGCGCTTCCTCAGGGGGATGCCAGGAGCCACTTTAGAAGCGAGCAGGCTCACACCCTCCCTCCCGGTCTCCACTCCTGTTATCCCGGGCTCGGGCACGAACGTGGGTCACCAGCATGCCAAGCGATCCTTTATTGCTTGGTGCCACAGAGCCGGCCACCCTGAGGTATTTAAAGGTTTCCACCCATTCAAGTGTATATCCCAGGTTATTGCAGGTGACAAGGGGGAAGCAGGCACTTTCTTCTTTATTTGTGGGCTTGTGAAGAGCATCATCTTAGTTTTTTTTGTAATTTAGAACCAGTTTGTTTTGGGCAAATCATTTTTCAAGGGCCTCAAAATTATCCTGCATGACAGAGTTAAGGCTGCCAAGATGAGTGTTCTTGGAATAGAGAACAGCATCATCTGCGTAGTGAAGTACATTTGCAGACTGACGGGCATCGGGCAGGTGGTTCATGAATGAGCCAAATAGTAGGGGCCAAGAATGGGGCCCAGAAGAATGCTAATTGCTGCATTCCTGTCATCTGACAGAGCCATCTATCTTAACGCGTTGAGTGCGATTAGTGAGATAACTCTGGAACCAGGTGATTGTGTCTAGTTACAGGCCTCGGCCATGGAGTTTGTAGAGAAGGAGCTAGTGATCGATGAGGTCAAAGGCTTTTGTCAAGTTGATATAGATGGCACCAGCTTTGTCTCCACTGTCAAGGGCCTTAAGGACAGAATTGTAATAGTGCTGCATTGGTGCTATGATTTTTCCATAATCCAAGCTGTAAGGGACACTGTATTTCATATTGTTCAAGATATGAGACAAGTTGATCAGACACTATCCTTTCAAGGGCTTTGGACGGGTGAAGGAAACTAGCCTATAATTGGAAAGGTTAGAGTGATCCCCACTTTCAAAAACTGGTGTAACCAGTGCGGATTTCCGCTTTTTGGAAAACTGGGAGTAGCGCAGAGAGAAATTGAAAGTTTTGGAAATGGGTAGGAGAGTTCCTCAGCAACCAGGGCAAGTAGCGTCATATCAATTGAATCACCCGATTCTGTTTTACCAAGCACATTTCTTGTATAATTAGAGGTGACCCTTACTGAGACCGGTTTAAAATAGAGTTTAGGATATTCTGCCTCTTGGTCCAGTGATTGTGTGTCAACAGCACCAGGACCTCCACTGGAGGGCCAGGTTGGCTCAGCGGGGATGACGGAGCTAAAATCAGTGAATGCAACATTTAATTTGGTGGCAGTTTTCGGTGGGATGAAGTACCTCATGTCCATCAACCATGAGCATTTTCGGTGAGGTTTTGTCACCCTTACCAAGGAGCTCTGAGACATTACTAACATATTAAAATGCCAGCAGAATAGGCCTAACGGTCTCTCGAGTCTGCTCGATTTTCAGCACCCACACTGAGGGCTGATTTTATTTGTGTCTCCTGCCCCCCCGGGTTATGTCCTCCCCAGTCGTTCCACCTGTATTGAGCCTGGTCAGATTTACTCTCCCCCTGTACCATCCCCTCTTAAACTCGTCCATAGTTTCCATCTCTACCAGCTCCCTGGGCAGTGCATTCCATGGCTCCACCACCCTTTCAAATAACATCTCCTCCTCTCCCCTCTGAGCCTGCCCCCTTCCAGCTTACACCCGTGCCCTCTTGTTGCCCCACCCTCCTTCCTTTGGAGCACCCTGACTGGGCCTCCTTTATTGATCCCTTTCATGTACTTAAAAACCTCTATCATGTCCCCCCGTCCCTCCTCTCCTGCAGGGTGTACTGTACCTGTCGAGCTCCTTGAGCCTCTCCACATAGGTCCTCTCCCCTAGGCCCCAGATCATTTTGGTTGCCCTCCTTTGGACCTTCTCTAAGAGTGTTATGTCCCTCTTTAAATGTGGTCTCCAAAACTGTACACAATACTCGAGGTGTGGCCTAACCAAGCAGTTGTATAGTGGAAGGATCACTTCCGCCTTTCTGGAGGTAATCCTCCTGGCGATGCATCCCAGCATCCTATTTGCCCTTGCTGCTGCCCTCCTACAGGTCTCTGAGTTGTTCATTTTGGTATATACCACTACCCCCAGGTCCCTCTCGCCCTCTGTGACTTGAATCTTGTCTCCTCCCAGGATATACCCCTGGCCTAGATTTCTGACTCCCAGGTGCAGAACCTTGCACTTCCTCCGCACTGAATTTTAGTTTCCATTTTTCTGACCACCTTTCCAGAGCCTTCAGGTCTTCCTGCAAGGCCACCCTCCCCACTTCCCCATCCACCACTGCACCCAGTTTTGAGTCATCTGCAAAGAGACTCATCCCCCTCCTGATGTCTGAGATATAGGTGTTGAACAGGAGTGACCCCAGCACTGACCCCTGGGGAACCCCACTAGTAACCCACCTTGGGGATGAGTCTACCCCTCCAACCACCATCTTCTGAGTGTGCTCAGAGAGCCAGTTTCCTATCCATCTTAACAACTGTCTTCCTAACCTGTTTCCTTCAGCTTAGCCAGCAGGCCACTGTGGGGTACCTAATCAAACACCTTGCTAAAGTCCAGAAAGAGGACGTCCACTGGCCTACCCTGCTCCAGGGCCCTCGTCACCCAGTCATAGAACTCAACAAGATTTGTCTGGCACAATCTTCCCATGACAAAGCCGTGCTGCCTATCGTCCAAGTACCCAGTTTGCTCCAGTAACCCCCCCTAGCCTTTCCTTGACAATACCCTCCATCACCTTGCCGACCACCAATGTCAGGCTAATGGGCCTGTAATTTCCTGCCTCCTCTCTTGATTCTCTCCCCCCCCCCTTGTGAATCGGCATGGCATGGGCCACCCTCCAGTCTTGGGGCACCCACCCAGTCCTCAGAGAGACCAGAATCTTTTACCATTGCACCAATTCTCTGTTTGCCAGGCTTTGCTGTAGCTGGATTTGTTCAGTCGAATCATAGTAGTGCATTTATTCCCAACTTCCTAGTATTTTTACAGATGGACTGGGGACCCAGTCTCCCTGGGCAGTTCCCACAGATTATACCTCTCTCTCTGTCTCACTCATATGAGAGCAAGGAGTTCCAGGGTGATCAAGCCAGCTGGTGTACCTCATACTTTGCACCTTTTTTGAAGGGTGAAAATTTATTGCAGGCAATTGTGAATTCTGTGACAAAGAATTCTTGGGATGAATAGATATCAGGGATGGCATCAAGGAAGTTCCAGTCTAATTGGACCGCATAGGATTTGAATTTTGGCACGTTCATTTTGCATATGATACGGCTGTTTGTGAACCGGAAGGTGGGACCTGGGCTGTTTTACTTCCCATAAGCATTGCACTGGGGAGTGGTCACTGAGGGTAGCGGCAGAACTTTGACCTGTCTGGGTGAGTTACATGTACCCAATCGAGCATTGTCATAGTGCCCGATTTGTAGTTTGTTCTGGTATGCTCGGTGACCATTTGTGTTAGAAACAGACTGGTGACCTTATCTCTGTACCTGATACTGCAGTTTGCAGTCTAGTTAATATTAAGGTCACCAGTTACAATGAATTCCCACTTCTAGTTAAATTGTTTAAGATAGTTAGAGAGGGACTTCATACCCACATGTTCTTTACAAGGTGGGATATAGACAGTCAGGTGGACAAGAGACTTTTGACATCGCCCCAGCAGCAGTTTAATGGCCAGGTATTCACAGTCCCTACACAGGTCTTTGATTTCAAGTTGTGAGGCTTGCAGGTCGGATCTGAGATAGATCATACAGCCTCCACCCTGTTTGCCTAGTCTTGTCTTCTCTGAAGATATTGAAACCTGGTAGTGAGATGGCAGTCGGGTATTTGAGTTAAGCCTGGTTTCAGTAAGAGAAACATCTGGTTGCACTAATGTCACCCAGGCTTTAAATTGAGCAAGATTACGTTCGAGACTACCAATGTTTAGGGAGATTATATTCGGTTTCTCTTGACTTCCAGAGCCATGCCCAGGGCTATCTGCAGGGCCTGGCTTGGGATGGGCATTGACAGACAGCTGGAGAAGCAGTAAAGTTAGTCCCCTGGAGGCTCTAGGGAGTGTTTAAGTCTCCAAGTTTTTCTCTTGGGGAGAAGGGACTTACTGGAGGTCCCAGAGACATGACCGTAATATATAATCCCCAAATATTCCCCTAACACCACCTGTGAAGGTCAGTTTAGAGGGCATGGGGCTGTGGGGCTTTGGAACTGAGGGGCAGTTCAGGATGATTATGTGGCTGTGGTTTCAACAAGAAGTCCTGTAGGAAGACCACCTTAGCTACAGAGGGCCCAGAAGATTCATGGAACAGTACAGTGGGTAAGTGGGTCAACATTAGTAGCATTGCAGTAAACATGATAACAGAAACTGGGTCCCAGCAATAAATAAAATTAGATCCACCTAGGTAGTGGAAGGGAGGCAGAGCCTCAGCACTGACAAAGTAAAGGCAATAGGACACTACGTCCACCCAGGCAGCGTGTTGGCAAAACCTTAGTAGAAGCAGTGTGTCAGTGCAGGCAGGATATAGTCGATTAGCCAAGCAAAAACTTCAGTCCACCCAAAATAGTCTTGTGCCTAACTCAGAACAGTTAGGCATGAGGCTCATGGTCTTGTGATAAAACTATGCAGTTGCACAGTGAAACCAAATAAATGCAGTAGCTTGGACAGTCCTGCAGGTGAGGCAGGCAGAAGGATTGTGAGCAACCAAGAACCACTACCAACGATTGCATGGAACACAGTACAATTACACTAACACAGTGCTAAGGGCAGTATTCACAGTTCAGTGGAGACTTATGTCTGTGTTGGGAAGAGGCAGTCCAGTGGAGCAGCGTGGCCGGCCAAATGGCTGCATCACAGCTGACTCCAGGGAGACTCCTTCCCTGTCTTTTGTGCTACTGTCCTTAACGTAGAGGACCGTTCGCAGTAGTTAGCTGAAGAACGGATGTGTGGCCCTGCCCATGAACCTCCCGACTGAAGCAGATATGTAGCCATGATCTAGCAGCAGTCCAAGGTCCAAATCACAGGCAGCAGTCTAGATGCAGGTGGGGAGGAAAAGACAATAGATGGAAAACTGGCCCACGCTCAACACCTTTGCAGAAATCCGTTCCAGAGAGGCAGCATGGAGGGCTGCTAGCAGTAGGCAGCTAAAAAAGTGAAGTGTAGCCCTGCCTACTAACCTCCCGATTTGGAGGAGATGCGCAACAGTGGTCTAGCAGCAGTCCAAGGTCCAGATTACAGGCAAGAGTCCAGATGCAGCGGGGAGAGAGAGAGCCAATAGGCGGGAAACTAGCCATATAGCAAGGGTAGCACAAAGTAAAGGTGTAAAACAATGCATTGAGATGCAAGTGCATAACAGTACCAGGAGGACATATCTTGTAAGGAGCAATTACTACCACCCACACTACGAAGGTGCAAAAATATCAGTGCCAGTGTAGTAAGGTCAGTATCTGAGCAAAATTTTACCGGATGAGAATACTGATAAGGTACGGTTTAAGTTACAAGGGGGGGCTCTGGGTGAGTTGGAAGTTCTTCCCAAGGAGGGGTTATAGGGCGGCATCAACAAAACACAAAACATGGAGGTGAGAACACAGGGGTCCGGTACAGTTGCAGGAGGAGGTGGAAACATCACAAAGAAGGGTGTTGAGGGAGAAGAACAAGGCTGAGCGGATAGAGCGGAGAATAGAGAATCAGAGCTTAGGAAAACGATACAAAGAGGCAGCTTGGCCAGTGGAGGTTTTCCTTGAGGGGAGGGAGAGAGAGAGACTGGAAAGCAGCATTACAGATGGGGTAGGAAAACGACGGGGGGATTACAACAGTGCAATATGGATGGGGAATAACGAAGATGAGGATGCATATCCCACGCATGGGGAAAAAAAAAGCTGTTCCCCATGAAAGATGCATCAGAGGGCAAGGTTGGGGCTACTGTAAAATAATCCAGTGAAATGGCCCATGGGGAAGGTGTTGACAGTTGAGCAATAAGGTACGACAGCTAGGGGGTGTGTTGAGGTGGGACAGTGGCCTGCCTCAGGCGGGTTGAAGCACGAGGCTTCACTTCATAGAAACAGAATTTAACAGCAGAAAATCTGCTCGGATGGTCCCTGCCTAGTCAGTCTCCGCAGACCCTTACTGGTCTCTTGTCAACCCTCCCTCCTCCCAGCCCATCTACTCATATTCCTCTGTCTGTCCCATGCATGTCCTAAGCCCTCTACTGTGTTTGTCTCCACCATTTCTGCTGGCAGTCTGTTCCAGGCAC
The DNA here is from genome assembly GCA_016271365.2 of Neoceratodus forsteri. Lineage (NCBI taxonomy): Eukaryota > Metazoa > Chordata > Ceratodontiformes > Ceratodontidae > Neoceratodus > Neoceratodus forsteri. The sequence continues at coordinate 20,288,612 of CM028135.1, read as the reverse complement.
CTGCATTCTTTCAGTGAAACAGTACTTCCTGCTTAAACTCCACTGCCCCAGCTTCTCTGCATGCTCTCTGTTCTGGTGGTGTTCCTCACTTGAAAGAGATTTCCCTCCTGCACACTGTTTACCTCTATCACATCCCCTCTCGCTCTCCTCTCTTCGAGGGTGTACATGTTGAGATTTCTCAGTGTCTTCTTGTAGGGATGTTGTTGCAACCCTGCATTATATTATTTACCCTCTTCTGGACTGCCTCCACCCTGTCTGTGACCTTTCTGAGGTGCAGCCTCCAGAACTGGATGCAGTACTCCAGGTGGGGGATCTTAACAGCAAGCAATATTGTGGCATCACCACCTCCCTCTTCCTGCTGGAGATGCTTCTTCCCGTATCCCACTGGCCCTGTCCATTGCTTTGTCACACTGCCCTGCCATTTTGAGGCCATCAGATATGATAACCCCATGTCCCTTTCCTGCTTAGTGACCATCAGTACCTGCTACACATCGCTTACTCAGCTGCTGGGTTCCTATGCCCTAGGTGCATGATTTTGCACTGTTTGGCATTGAGCCCCAACTGCCATGTTCGTGACCACTTCTCAAGTTTCCAAAGATCCCCTAACATTTTCTCCACCCCCTCCTGAGTGTCCGTGTATTAGAAGCTTTGGTATCCTCTGCAAAAAAGCATACCTTCCCTTCCAGTTCTTCTGTAGTATCACTTATGAAGGCATTGAAGAGGACTGGTCCCAGTACTGAGCCCTGCAACACCCCCGCTGGTCACTGTCCTATCATTACAGTGAGTGCTGATAGTCACCACGCTCCGTCTCCTTTCTGTTCTAACCCAGTTCACCACTTTGGATCTTTGGATCCCACACCTAGGCCACTTAGTGGTGTTTTTGTTTGTTTTTTCCAGTCTTCTGTACGGTGCAGTGTCAGACTTGGGGGAATTTCCCTGTTGTCCTGGCCAAATTTCCCCCATTCACTAAAAAAATAAAACCAGCTTACTCTGGTTCAATTTCACTTGGTTTCCATCTCTATCTCCTGTCCCCCTGGCTCAAGGCTGAAAACGGGCAGAATTGCCCAGCTCTCCTCTCCAGTGAACAAAAACTAAACAAAACAAAAAAGAGGCCTTGCTAAAGTCCAGGTAAGTCACATCCACTGCCCTCCCCTGATCTATTTCCCTGTCGAAGAAATCGATCATATTTGTCCACCATGACAGTGCGTGTACATACACACACACATGCACCCGTATCCATGCTGCCTGGGATCTTGCAGCTTATTGGATTCAAGATAGTCTACCAACCTTTCTTTTAACAGGAGTTCCATTAATTTCCCCACCACTGAGGTGAGACTGACCAGCCTATAGTTACTAGCCCTCCCTGCTGCTGCTCTTATGTAAAGGCTCATCTGCTGTCCTCCAGTCCTCTGAAACCATGCTCGTTTCCAGAGAGCTGTTAAGTAAGGCCATCAGTGGGTCAGCTAGCACCTCCCTGAATCCCTTTAGTATCCTTGGGTGTGTCCTGTCTTTTTGCCATAGCCATGTCCACTTTTCAGAGCTGCAAGTTCCTCCAGGACTCTTTTTCCTCTGAAATAGACTTGTGTCCCCCGTCTCCCCCCCCTTTCCTGGTGCTCCGCTATCCACCCACCGCCACCCTCTGTGAAGACTGAGCAGAAGTACCTGATCGGGATTTCTGCTTTTACTTGGTGGTCTTGTATGCAGCACCCCACCCCTGCGGCCAGCCTCTTTACCCTCACTGTTCCTCCCCTTGACTTCCTCTACTAAACTATGTACCCGAAGAAAGTTTTATCCCCTTTAGCTACCCCTTTAACTATCCCTTCCTCTGTCTGCGCCTTTGCTTCCCTCACTGCCTCTCCTGCTTCCCTCTGCTTTACTTAGTACACCTCCCTGTCTTCCTCCCTCTGCGTTTCCATAGACCTCTTGAATGCCACCCTTTTTTCCTTGGCCACTTTCCTAGAGAACCATAACGCTCTTTTTCCTTCTGCTTTTACTCATTTCTTTCGTACAGAGGCTAGTTGACATAATTATGCCATCCCTGGCAATCGCCCTCTAAGAAGCAGTTTCCCATTTCTTTAAAATGTACCCTCCTAAAATCCAGGACTCTTGTCCTTATGTGGTTTCCCTCTGTTCCCGCCTTAGTGTTAAAACCACACTGTACGGTGATTCCTGGTACCTAAGGGACTGCCCACTGTACCATCTGCAATGCCATTCCTATTTATAAGCACCTGGTGCAGCACAGCCCCATCCCTAGTGGGTTAATTGACTAGCTGCCTTAGAAAAGCCCCTTTTTGAGAATTGGGGATGGCCCTACTCCTTGTGGAAGCTGCTGTTGGAAGGCTGCACTCCACATCTGACAGACTGAAGTCCCCAGCTAGCTGCACCTCACTTTACTTGCCATCCTGATGATGGCTTCCCCAGGTGCCTTATCCAGCTCCTCTCACTGTGCTGGAGGTCTGTATACCACCCCTCTACAGATAGCGGCCCCAGCACCTGTCTCCAGGATGCCCCACAGCACCTCCAGCCCTTCCTTTTCCTCCAGGTGCCCCTGCACCTCTGTGGCCCTGATTCCCTCCTTTACGTATAGTACAGTGCTCGTGCTTCAGCCCACCCGAAGCATACCTAGTCATGCCTTATTGTGATTATGAAATTGTTCCCTTGTTGAAACTAGAATATTAAAAAAAAAAAAGAAAAGCATTTATTTAAATTTAGCACAAACAAAAGTATTTAAAAAAAAAAAATGTGTACTCAAAGTTCAGAAGAGGAAAAAAAAAAAGTCTAATTTGGACTTTGTAGTTTCACCACCTTGCCAGTAGGTGGCACAAATGCTACATGTATGCAGCTTTTTTTCGCCTAGTTTATGGCAGTAGTGAGGCCAAGGGGAGGGATGGATGGATGGGTGGATAGCTACTTTATTTATAAAGCCCCCCTCCCTGGAGGCTTGGAGCGCTGTACAGTATATAAACAAATATAACAAAACATTCAGTAACAACACATTACAGAGCTTATGCTTAATTAATAAGGGGAGATCAAGCAGTGGCTTCAGCTGTTAGCGTAGCGTTGAATCAGGGCAAAGAGGGTCATGTTCGCTGCCCACGTCTCTCATAGGAGGACACTGCTCGCCCATTGGTAGGCAGAATGGCATTGGGTCAGGGTCAAGTGGGTTGCGTTAACTGCCAGCAGCTGCTGATTTTCTGTGACGGTCATCACTTGTGGGCTGAAATTTTAAACCACTGCAGTTGATTGTGTGTGTGTCAGGCGGGCGACGTGCTGATTATGGAAGCAAGTGAGTAATAATTTTTTTTTTTTATTTGGACAGGCAGTCACATGCATTCTGGGATTTAAGACTCATAGTGGCTGAATTATTAGGTGTCAAATGATTCCGATGCCATCCAAGAATGACATCTTCAGTTGTGGCTGGCAGACAAGACGCTGAAACTGTTATATTCATGTGGGCCTTTTTCCTTTTCAGTGTCTTTTTTACTGAAGCGATGACAGTCAAACATGGCAGATTGAAAGGGAGAGTTGTTTTTGTTTTTTTTTTTTTTTTAAGTTAGCACTGTTAGTGATGTGATGCCAGGGCAGCCATATTTGATGTGGCCATCCCTGATGTCGTGCCTGTGGGAGAGAAGCTGTAGGTTACTGTGATGGGGTGCAAAGCAGGAGTGTAGCAAAAGCAGGTAAGTTAACATGCACCTCAGGTCTCGCTAGGATCCTAGGGCGATGGAAGTAGGTTCCTAGGTCAGGTTCAGGGGCAAAAACAAGAAAGAGAAAGTATATAAAGAAAACTGTGGTTGGGAAAGGGGTAGGAGACTTAAAAAAATAGTTGCAGTTCTGTTGTATTCCTCTCCATGTCTAAAAAAGCTATGAGATTTGATTTGCACTCTACTTTCTCTCTCCCTTGTCTCAAATGCCTCATTAAGCCGATAAGTGCTATCATAACAAGCACATCTGTGGTTCACGTGCAAGTCTGAGGGAGAAAACCATTGGGGCTTTTTCTCTGTATGCTAATTAGCAACTGCCTGGACACCTGTCTCCGGGAGTATACTGCAGACCATTATAATAAAAGCATTGTACATGGATACCACTGGCTTTGACTTTGTGCTGATTTTAGACATTTTTGCTTCAATTCAAAAATCAGTGACGTATTTTACTATATTTTTTTACTTACATTCTTTCATTGTGCTGCTTTTTCCCAATACCCAGGATGTATCTACGAACATACGTAATTGCCAACAGATACAGGTCACAAAGGTCTATCGAGTCTGCTCGACTGTGCAGCTAGCTATACAGTAGCTGTCCCAAGCACACACCTCCTGGCATTGTCTACCCCTCTCTACCTGGAAGAAAACTGTTATCCCTTCAATATGCTTTTCCTTGTAGACACTAAAGGGAATCTTTGTGTTGTCCACTTTTGAGGAGCATTTATAACACAATGTTCTTGAAAAATGTGGGAATGTTGCACGTCATTGTTTTTATTTTACATTTTTTCCTGCCTTCTTCCTGAGCCCCTACCATTCCTCAGGAAACAGCATGGTAGCATTTTAGACACAGCACACTTTTCCTTATGCTAAAACAGGCAAATGGAATCATTCAGCATTAAACATGTTTAGTTCTTCTGTTCTTATTTCCATCACATTACTTTTTTTTTTTTTTTTTTTTTTTTAAAGAATTTTTTAGAAGAAATTGAGACAGTTGACTAAAATCTTTAGAACGTTGTGGACCCAGGAAATTGAGAAAGGGGCATAAAAAAGTACATTCATATAACCCTGTGGTAAGCCTGAAAAATATATATATTTTTCAATTAAATTGTTTGTATTCCTAGTACTTATTAGTCATACTACAGTGATATGGTGACCTAAAATAGGATTCTGCCAACTCTGTTTGATGAGTTGCAGTACATGCTAGTCGTGTCCAGATGTCCTGTGTGTTTGGTCATTATTTTTTGAATAAGTATCTTCACAGTTGCCCCGTTACAGTGCTGACACATGCAACACCAGTGTCCTTGGTTGGGGAACAATCCATGGGTGTCGGAAGGGCCAATGCAGGGGAGGAAGATTGATGGTCTTGGAGAATGCTGTTTAGGAGAGAGGGAGAGCAGTTGCCTTTGCCTTGCAACCGCCACCTGGGTGACCACAGGTGGTAGTGCAGGCAGAGCGGCTTGGGGAGCGAAGATGCTGTCTGGTCCCATGTGCCAATATGCATTGTGTTTACACCCACTCATGGGGACCATAGTTAATGTCCTGTGTGCTGGGAGGTGGGATAAAAACACCAGGGCCCACTTCATGATGCAGAGTAGTACTCTTCGGCCCTGCACTTGTGTCTACCCAGTAGAACTTCTGGATTCAGACTCCTGAGTGGAGTGGGGAACCCTGAAGGACTAGCCACGAGGGGCAAGCCATTTGGGAATAAGGTACCGGGGTTGACAGGTGATCACTAATGGAGAAGGTGTGGGTCCAAAAGAACAAGCAGAAATTATAAATAAAAAATTAAAAATCTTTACATGAAATCCCTTTTCTGAGCAGGGCAGAAGAATATGTTGTGTTTTAATAGTTGTTCAAGCCTCCACTCTGTTTAGCAAAGTTGTTTTTAGGCCTAAAATGGGATTGACAGGATCCATTTAAAAGAAATGACTTCATTAGCCTTTAGCTAATATAATACGGATGACCAATCAAGGAGCCTCAACAGAAAAGCCCACACATTGCATACTAAAGCCAGTTCCAGTAATGAGATGAGTGAAAAGTGCCTTGTTAACCACCCATGACTGCTGTTCCTGACTACAGACTTGAGGAGTGCTTAACAAGTTGGAGCTCATTTTCAAATTGTCCATTGAATCCTGCTGAAGAAATGTCGTTTTGATGTCTTTGTGAGGGAATTATTATTGCAGATCTTAAGTATACCGGATGGCTCAGTGGATGGGTAAAGGGTTGAGGAGCCTGTTCATGACCCGGCCACTGGTTTTAATCCAACCCTGTGTTCTCCCCCCACCCCACCCCCATGGCCCTGTCACCCGGCTTCTCCAAGGCTTGCCTTACTCCTGCTTGTCCTGTGCCAGAAGGTGGTCTCAGGGGCACCTGATCATCGGTGTGGAGCCTGCAAGGGGGGGGATCCGGAAGGGGGAGGATGTCCTTTTTTTCTCCTCAGGACCCACCTTACGCACAGCGAACATGATTTCTGTACTTGTCCTCTGCAGAGATCCCCCCGTAGTCCTGTGTGTGGAATCCCTCTCTCTGCGTGACCCCACTATGCTGCCGCCCAAATTCCGCCAGGCAGCAGACAAGCATTGGGATGCTGTCAACCCCTCCCCAAGGGAGGAGAACTGTCCTCTGGACACTCAGTCCTCACTCCCCAGGCAGGCCCCTGAGCTGCCTGCATCAATTTCTGAACCCAGGTCGCTGCCATGGCAGGGGTGAGGCACCCAGCACCACAGCCCTCCACACCACTGGGCTGGCCCTCATCCTGGATTTCTAAACTCTATAACTGTCACAGCACCACCCGGGATACCCTAGGTGGTCATGTGAACCGGCTTACTTAATGACACTGCCACCAGCCTGGTAATGACTCACTTAGGGTTTCTCCCTTGCCCCACCACAGACTCCTGCTCACACTGTGTGAAGCCTCTTGGACATCCAGTGGAACCCCTGTAGTCGTTCCAGGTATACCTTACCCGGCCCTGTATCAGATTCAGGGTTGCTTTAAGTTTGTGGTGCTCTCTCAGGCGCAAATCAATGGAATAGCCCGTAAAATATTACTGAATACTGCAATCTCTGATATACATCTCAAATACGTTGCCAACAAACCATATTATGCATATATTAAGGTTGAAGCACAATGCGTACAAAGTAGAGAAATGAGAAGTGGTAACCTTGGCAAATGTATGGTGTGATGTAATTTGGGGTTTGAGCGATCATGCGTCTCACTTGTCGTTATCCTGTATCGGCACTCTCTGTGCAAGCACTGCTTTATCACTATTTACTTTGTCTGACAAGGCAGTGCCTATATTAGGGTAACCCCACCACTGAGAAAAATGGAGTTGTCTGCAAGATCACCAGGAGAAAGGACTGCTGTGTGACTGAACTTCTCTGCTGGGACTATATTGCCCTCCATCCCTCCCCTCCACCCAAAGCTAATTCTATTTTTATAGGCACAGGATTTGACTGACAACAGGAACTTCCTGTTTAGGGGGAGGAAGTGAGTGATCACAGAACCACCAAGGACCCACCATCCTAGAAGGGCAAGAGTAGCTCTTTGGCCCCCTCTAGCTGCTGGAGGTCTGCCTCTGAGCAAGTAAGTGGTCTACTGAGAAATATAGGATATTCTTGTCTCAGAACAGGACATTCAGGAGCTTAAAGGGCACACAGGCAGAAAGTAGGAGAGAAAAAAAAACAGAGGAAAGAGTAAGGATTGCAAACAGTTAAGGGGCCAGAAATAAGACATGATTGGAGTGGTGCAGTGCAGTGGCTGTGGGCAGCAGTCTTCGGGAGATGTTCTGGAGGATGCGGTGTTGTCCCATCTGCAGGCACCTCTCTGGGCTGAGGAGGAGGTTGCTCATCTCCAGGCTGAGTTGGCCAGGATTTGTGGGACCTCCTCTTCCATCCAGGGACCACCAGTGCCACTGCCGTTGCCTCAGAGGTTGCCAAGAAAGAGGAGCGGTTGGACCACAGTGGGCTCAGGGAGGATGAGGGTGGTGGAACAGAGGTGCATCCCTCCAGTTGTACCTCTCACAATTCCTATGCCATTCTGGCAAAGTGTGGTTCCTCTATGGAGGCACCCACAGTGGAGACCAAGGAGGATGCTGGGAACCTCCACAAAGGAGACCCACAGGAGGTGGCAGGGGACCCTGCAGGGGAAGGAAACAACTCCTGGTGGGGGACTCCATTGTTAGGAAGGTAGAACTGGGGGAGGAAGGGGAGAGGGAGGTAAGGTGCCTGCCTGGCGCCATGGCTTGGAGGGACAGGGAGCGAATCCTCAGGATTGCCTGAGCAGCTGCACAGGGGAGGGAGCTGGATGTCATTGTCCACCTAGGGACAAATGACCTGGCTAAGAAAGGGATTAGAGAAGTGCAGGAAGAGTTTGTGGAATTGGGGAGGGTCCTTAGTCAAGTAGCACGCACGGTAACCTTCTCGGAGGTGCTACCCATCTATGGCATAGGAGAGGCTAGGGTGTTCCGCACCATGGGATTCAATCAGTGGTTGAAAACTGGTGTGGAGCTCAGGATTTGGCTTCATTGGGGACTGGGGTCCACCTGGAGTGATGCAAGCCTATACTGGCATGATGGGCTGCATCTGTCGGAGGGGAACCAGGATCCTAGGTGATAGGTTTAAATGCTTCATTGGCAAGCTTTTAAACTAGCCAAGGGGGGAGGCACTGGAAAGGAGCAGGAAAATCCTATCCCCCCCCAAATAATCATGGTAGTAAGTGCGGCAAACACCAACATAGAGGTGTCGATAGGGAGAAGGGCAGGGGTAAATGGAGAAAGTGACAAAGGCAAGAAGGACAGGGATGGGGCGAAAGGGAGTAAGGCCATCAGGAAATGGAGGGTAATGAGTACCAATGCCCGTAATCTGGGCAACAAGCTCCCTGAGCTGATGGCCTTAATGGAAGAGGGATGCCTGGATAGCGTAGCAGTCACAGAAACATGGTACACAGAGAACCATGACTGGGATGTTAACATACCAGGGTACATAACCTACAGAAGGCTTGGGACATGAAAGAACATGTGCTGAAGATCCAGAGAGCAAAACCACATGTTTTGCTCCAGAGATGGTATGATCTGGGACAGAGATACGGGTGCGGGACCTGAGGAATTTGTTCAGATCATGCAGATCTGGAATGGGGCACTAGCCCCCTACCCATCCACTTTGGCACCAGGAAGTGCCTGGAGACAAACCCTGGGTGTTCCGGAGGATCCACAACTCTGACCACGACCTCCTTGCAGAGGAGCTGGGCTATGTCATCTCGAAGAGCCGACCGAGTGTCTGCGGATACCAAGTTCTCCTGTGGGGTGTGGGCTCAGTTTGGAGGGTACTGCTCGAATTCCAGAGGCAGACGCTGACCAACCACTTGCGGAACCCACCTAACCATGGTAACAGCGGACCAGGCAGAAAGGATGTGGCAGAGTCAGCCCCCCCACAGGAGGACCCAGGAGAGGCATGACGGGTATGAGGGTGGCAATCCCATCCTGTCACTGAGCAGGCTTGGAGGAGGAGGATCCAGCCAAGGAGCTACCAGGTACCTTCCCTCCGGCCTTTTTGGACCACCGAGTCTACGAACTTGGCCCAAGGTCACCAGGACTGAGCCTGCTGGCCAGACTGATGTTGGGCTGGTTTGGCTGCAGGAGTGGATGACCGAAAGGGCTTGCGCTTCTGCTGCTTAGAGCCCTTGTTATCCACCCGTATCTCTGTCCCAGATCATACCATCTCTGGAGCAAAACATGTGGTTTTGCTCTCTGGATCTTCAGCACATGTTCTTTCATGTCCCAAGCCATCTGTCTCATCGAAGGTTCCTCCACTTTTTCGAGCAGAGGGAGTCTTTTACAAGTTCCAAGCCATGCCTTTCGGCCTCTCCTCGGCCCCCAGGGTCTTCATCAAATGCATAGCAGTGGTGGCAGCTTACCTGATGTGCCGAGGGGTCCGGTTGTACCATTACCTGGACTGGCTGATAGCAGGTCCCTCCAGGATGGAGGTGGAGCAGTCCAGGGACCTGGCCCTCCAGACTTGCATTGGCCTTGGCCTCCTGGTCAACGAGACCAAGTCGGAACTTGTGCCCTCGCCGGTGATCAGTTTCATCGGGGCAGAGCTTGACTCGTGCTGGGCCAGAGCATGGCTCCTGGCAGACAAGGCGGAGGTTCTCTTCTCCTTTAACCAATCATGTCTGGTTGGGCACTTGCACCCTGCCCGGGACTTCCTTCACCTTCTGGGTTACATGGCGGCCTGCACCAGCATGGTTCGATGGGCCCGTTGTCATATGCGCTTCCTCCAATGGGATCTGGCCAGCCAGTGGTCTCAGCGCAAAGATCGCCTCGACCAGCTGGTCACTATGATCCAGAGGATGTGGGATGTCCTCCAGTGGTGGCTTGTCCCAGAACATCTGCAGGAAGGGATCCCGTATGTCTGCCCCGAGCCGATGGTCATCTTGACGACTGACGCCTCTCTTAACGGGCTGGGGTGCCCACCTGGGGGAACACAGAGTCCACGGACTCTGGACCCCCAGGAGTCCTGTTGCCACATCAGCCTACTGAAGCTTCTAGCGGTTTGGCTAGCCCTGACCGCATTTACTCCATTTGTCCAGGGTCAAGTGGTTCAGGTCTAGACGGACAATACCATGCCCATGTACTACCTCAACAAGCAGGGTGGGATGCACTCCTTGCCTCTGTACAAGGAAGATCTCCGCATCCGGACCCCCTTGCACAACCTGGAGGCAGATCTCCTAGCCATCCATCCATGCATGTGGCAGGAGCCTCAAATCAGCTTGCAGATGCCCTCAGCCTGGTGGGCGAGGCATCTCAAGAGTGGTCTCTCCACCAGGAGGTAGTGCACAGCCTGTTCTCCCAATGGGGCACCCCTCAGATGGACCTGTTCGCCTCCAGGGAGAATGCAAAGCTGAGGCTGTTTTGTGCCCACCCCCCTCAGTAGGGCTCGCTGCAGGGGGATGCCTTCTCGAGGCTGTGGACCCCCAGGCCTCTCTTATGCCTTCATTCCACATTTCTTGATCCACAATGTACTACTCAAGGTCAGGAGGGACAAGGCACAGGTGATCCTGGTGTCTCCAGACTGGCCCTGCCAGTTTCGGCACCCCAGTGTCCTCCACCTCAGCAACAGGCTCCCAAAGCGTCTTCCAGCACGCCCGGACCCTTCATCTCCATGCTTGGCTCCTGAGGACGCATTCATAAATAGACTTTGTGTCCTCTTCTATTGCCAACATTCTCTTGGCTTCCAGTAAACCAGCAACCAGAGAAACATATAATTCCAGATGGAAACACTTTTCCATGTGGTCTGCCTCTCACTCACTGGACCCGACCCGTACTCTTGTCCACTAACTAAGGTTCTAGACTACCTGTCCTCATTATCACAATCGGGCTTAAGTAATTCCTCCATCAGAGTTCACCTGGCTGCCATCTTGGCCTTTCATGAACATTTATATGGCAAACTCCTATACCAACATCATTTAGTCAAGATGTTTTTGAGAGGAATGATACATATTAAGCCTTCTATTAGGAGACCCACTCCTCCATGGGATCTCAGTTTCATTATAGAAAAACTGACCCTCAAACCTTTCGAGCCAGCAGCCACCTGTGATCTCTGTTTTCTCTCATGAAAAACGTTATTTCTAGGGATGTGGATATGTTGTTCAATCCACACTGTCTGGCAGGTTCCTTGCCACTTTAAATCTTGCCGGAAGGTCTTCAAGCTGGCTCCTCCCACCCACCTGGGTGGTAAAACCCTCGGCTCCACCCCATGACGCCAGATTTTCCTTACCGCTTGGAAGCTCAGGTTCCCTCCTTAGCGCGCTGTGTTTTAGGCCAGGATCCACACTCTTCGGGAATTTCCAAAACTAATTTTAAAATTTACAAGACTTGGTCCGTCTTCCCTCACAGCTGCGATGGACAAATCGACTCCGGCTTCCGTCGGTGCCGTGTTGGCAGAAGATGTCCTGGACGATCCGCTCCGATGGCGTCTACTGCCTGGGGCTTGGCCCACGGATTAGCAGAGCTTATGATTGTACGCAAGTCCTTACCGGCCGGTCTTGGAGGCAGCGCTGCCAGACTTCTTCTCGGGCGCCTGAAAAACGTTATCCCCGGTTAAGTCTGGAGGCCCGTTGGGCGGTGTCCACGGTGGCGGGCTCTGCGGAACAATTGGAGCAGTTGATCGCCCTCGAGGAGGAGGCAGCCCAGGCCGCTTCTTCTTCTTCCTCCTCGGCCGCAACATTTAGCTCTCTCTCTTTGGGCTCCTCCTACACTGCTTCGTTTAAGAGCTTTGTCAGTCCCTCTCCACCAAGGGAGAAGGGCCATCTGGACATTCCAGTCAATCCAAGAAGAAGGACTCTAAGGGTCAGTCCACCGTCGACATTTGTAGGAGCAGAGAGGATCCCCTTCACCGGACGTCAACTTCGACTTGGTTGAGGTTGCGGCTCGACCGCTAGCTTCACATTGTCCCTGTCAAGGTCAAGCGGCGAGATATCCGTCGGCGCAGACGAGATTTTCCGACCGTCGACTGGAGCTCGACAGCCCTACTTCACGGTTCCCCGGTGAAACTGAGGACTTGTCTATGCCTCCTGTGCAAGTCCGGTCAAGGTCCCTGTACCGAGGGAGGAGCGGGTTCCCCGTCCCTCTCTGACCCATCCTCGGAATCCCCAAAGGTCTCGGTCTCTTCCAGGTCCAGCTGGTCCTGCAGGCGTCTCTTGGTCTCAGTCTCGGCACCATGGAAAGTGGCGTCACGCTCATCCTCCTTGTGTGTCCTCTTAGATAGGCCCTGGCGCCAAATTCTTGGCGCTCGAGGATTTAAAGTGGCAGCAGCTCTTATTGACCGGTAACAAGCTGACTCCATCGCCTTCCCCGGCCATTAAGTGGCTGTCACCAGAGCGGCAGAAACAGCCCCTCGTAGTGATCAAGGAGCTGGCCCCAGCGCCGGTTGTTAGGCTGAAACCGGCTGCTCCACCCATTGTGGTGGAACCTCCGCCTCCACAACTGAAGACTGGGGTCCCAACCAAGGATTCTCTGTTGTGTCAGGGCTTGCCCCACAGGTTGTCGGTCACTCTCACTCCCGATCGACCTCGGCAGGTGGAGGGTGGCTCAGACGCTCGGCAGCTGTTCGCAGACTCCTCAGAGTCTGACGACTCCTTCCTGTTCTCCAGGCCGCTTGACCTGGAGTCTGCAGGGGGGCCAGTCGGTGGATGAGAGCCCATCCTCGTTTTTGGGTCTGCTTTGGCTCATCTCAGATTCCATTGGGATGCAGCTCGAACCCGTTTCAAAACGGGCCGAGTATCCCCTCATGGAGATACTGGACCAAAGGGATTCCCCTACGGAGGCCTTTCCGGTGGCCGAAGCCATTGTTGGCCCAGCCCTGGAGTTGTGGCAGCTGCCAGGATGGCTCGCAAGTACGCGGTCCCTACTGGTTCACTCTGTGGTTTCTCGGAGCACCCCTCTGCAGAGGGGTTAGTGACCGACAACGTTTTCTGGCGTTCCGGGAACGCTCGGGATGTGGACAAACCGCCCGATAAGGAATCCAAAAAGCTGGATTATGTGGGGCGGAAGGTTTACGCTGCTTCCTCCCTAGGCCTTCAACAGGCTAGCTCGGCCGTACTGATGGCACATTTCTCACACGCCCTTATGGGCTCCCTGGATGAGGTGATTCCTCATCTTCCGGCTGACCTTCAGACGACGGTCAAGCAGGTGCGGGATCAGGGAAGGGCGGTGGCAAAACAGCTCCAAACTTCGTTGGACATTGGTGACTCTTGTGCCCATTCAGTAGTGGCCGCAGTGGCCATGCGCCGCAGAGCTTGGCTGCGGCTCTCCACCTTCAGGGCAGACACCCAGCACAAGCTGGCAGACGTTCCCTTCCTGGGCACCGACTTGTTAGGGCCCGGAGTGGAAAACCATCTCAGAGGATCGAGAAGTCCAGTGCCATCTTGGACTCGGTCACGTCTGCCCAGAAGGACAAAGGCCGCCAGCAGCAGTGTAAGCCCTTTCGCCCTTCCGCCCCTGAGGCACATCCGGCCCAGCAACACCAGGGCCAGCAGGCACACACTTGGTGCCCCAAGTCCAAGTCAGCCGCTACCTGTAGTAGGAAGCCTGGAGGCAAGGGTCCAGGAGGTCCCTCAGCGGGCGCTTCCTCCAAGCCTGCCCAGTGACGGGTTGAGAGATGCCGCCCCAACCTCGTCGCTCCTCCTTGGGTTCCCCTAGCAGAGGGCAGGCGCCCGCCATTTCTTTCCACCTGGTCATATCACTTTCACGGACCGCTGGCTGTTAAGTGGTAGGCGGGGTCTGCCTCTGGAATTCTTGCAGTTCCCTCCCTATCGAGCCGTCGCCCCACGGGGGGCTACGGGTTCCTCAGCCTCTCTGTCGGGTCATCGAGCCGACATTGCCTTGCTCCTTCAGAAGGAGGTGATCATAGAGGTGGCGGACCCTCCTCCAGACCCAGGGTTTGTGTCCAGGTACTTCCTGGTCCCAAAACGGACGGGGGGCTGGCGCCCCATTATCGACCTGCACAAGTTCCTAAGGCCGCACACCTTCAGGATGGTCACTCTGGCTCAGATCATTCAATTCTTGGAACTAGGCGTGTGGTTCTGTTCTCTGGACCTTCAGGACGCGTTCTTTCACGTCCCAATCCGTCCGTCTCATCAGCGATTCCGCCGCTTCACGGCAGAGGGATCTTTTTACGAGTTCCGGGCCATGCCCTTCGGCCTCTCTCCAGCTCCCAGGGTCTTCACCAAATGCATGGCAGTGGTGACAGCATTCCTGCAGCGCCGAGGTGTCCGGGTGTACCCTTACCTGGATGACTGGCTGATTGCAGCCCCCTCCAGTTTGGAGGTGGAGCGGTGCAGGGATCTGGCCCTCCAGGTCTGCTGTCAGATTGGCCTACTCATCAACGAGGCCAAGTTGGAACTCGTGCCATCGCAGGTGATTCAGTTCATCGGGGCAGAGCTTGACTCTATTCTAGCCAGAGCCCGGCTCCCGGCGGACAGGGCTGAGGTCCTTTCCTCCTTTGCCCAGTCATTTCCGGTTGGGCAATTGCGCCCTGCCCGGGACGTCCTGCGCCTTCTGGGTCTCATGGCGGCCTGCACCAGCATGGTCCGTTGGGCCCGTTGGCATATGCGTCCCCTGCAGTGGGGACTGGCCCGTCAGTGGTCACAGTGCTCCGGTCCTCTGGACCAGCCAGTGACGGTGACCCAGGAGATGTGGGACGGCCTACAGTGGTGGCTCGTCCCAGCTTATCTGCAGGAGGGTATCCCGTTTGTCCGCCCGAGTCAACAGTCACTCTAACGACTGCCTCTCTGATGGGTTGGGGTGCCCATCTGGCGGAGCTCAGGGCCCATGGCCTCTGGTCCCCTCAGAAGTCTCGACAGCACGTCAACCTGTTGGAGCTCCGAGCGGTGCATCTAGCCCTCACTGCCTTCGCTCCGTTTGTACGGGGTCAAGTGGTTCAGGTCCAGACAGACAACATCATGACCATGTACTACCTCAGCTGACAGGGCGGGACGCACTCCTTGCCTCTGTGCAAGGAGGCTTTCCGCACATGGTCTGTCATGATCAGCCTGGAGGCAGATCTCCTAGCCATCCATGTGGCAGGAGCTTCCAACAGTCTGGCCGATGCCCTCAGCCGGATAGGCGCTGCATCTCACGAGTGGTCTCTCCTGCCGGAGGCAGTACAAGATCTGTTCTCCCATTGGGGCACCCCTCAGGGGACCTGTTTGCCTCCTGGGAGAATGTGAAGCTGAGGCTGTTTCATGCCCGCTCTCCTCAGCAGGGCTCGCTGCAGGGGGATGCCTTCTCGAGGCCGTGGACCCCAGGCCTCTTCTACGCCTTCCCTCCATTTCCCTTGATCCACAAGGTGCTTCTCAAAGGCGAAGAGGGACAAGGCATGTGAGTCTAGTAGCCCCAGACTGGCCCCGCCAGTTCTGGTATCCAGATCTCCTCAGCCTCAGCTCCAGGCTCCCGAGGTGGCTTCCAGCCCGCCCGGACCTGATCTCAGTCAGCAAGGGGAAGGTTCTCCATCCGGACCTTCAACCCCTGCACCTGACAGCCTGGTTCCTGAGCGGCTAGAGTTCCAGGCCTTGGGTCTTTCCGACGAGGTCCTCAACGTTGTTGAGACGTCCCGTAAGGAGTTGACTAGAAAATGCTGTGCCTTTAAATGGAAGAGATTCTCCATTTGGTGTCAGGACAAGGGGTTGGACCCTTCTTCCTGTCCATTGGCTAGCATTTTGGACTACCTGTGGTCCCTTTCTCAGCTGGGGCTTCGGTCGATGACCCTTAAGATGCACCCTGGCAGCCATCTCTGCTGCCCGGGCGCGGTGGCAAGCGTCAGTGTGGAGAAGGTGGTCTGGCACCGGCAGTCACATATCCCCTCCGGTGTGAGAACCTCCACCTCCACGGGATCTACTGCTGGTATTGGCTAAGCTCATGGGCAAGCCATTCGAACCGATGCAGAGGTATATCTCCCACCTGTCGTGGAAGACCGCCTTCTTGGTGGCTATCACGTCAGCCAGAAGGATGGGAGAGCTCCAGGCGCTTTCCATCCGGTCTCCTTATCTGGTCTTCCACAGGGACAAGGTTGTCCTGCGCCCCCACCTGAAATTCCTTCCAAAGGTGGTGTCGGAGTTTGACCTTAACCAGGTGTTGACTCTGCCGGTGTTCTACCCCAATCGCACCTCAGAGGCCGAATATAGGCTCCATACTCCGGACCCTAGAAGAGTGCTCGCTTATTATAAGGAGCAAACGGCTGAAGTTCGGGGAGAGGTTCACCAGCTGTTTGTCACCTACTCTGAAGCCGCACCTGGCAGACCTGCAGCCAAGCGGACGATAAGAAGGTGGGTCACCTCCTGCATAGATCTCTACTATAGGTTGGTGGGCATGGAGCCTTCCAAAGGGATAAGAGCTCATTCTACCCGCCATACCACTGCTTCGGTGGCTGCTTCTAGGGACGTCCCTATCCAGGAAATCTGCTGGGCTGCTACTGGAAGTCCGCACACACCTTTATTTCCCATTACCACATTGACCTTGAGTCACGCCGGGATGCTGGTTTTGGGACCTCTGTTCTCCAGTCCTTATTCCCTAAGTAGGGGGTGTGCGCCTTGCCTCCCTCCTCCCGGAGAACTGCTAGGAGTCTGCCAGACAGTGTGGATTGAACAACATATCCACGTCCCTAGAAATACAGGTTACTCACCTGCAACAGGAGTTCTAGGAGTGGTATATGTTGTTCATCCACACGACCCACCCGACCTCCCTGGCTTCCAGCAGGCTAGATCTGGCGTCATGGGGCGGAACCGAGGGTTTTACCACCCGGTTGGGTGGGAAGAGCCAGCTTGAAGACCTTCCAGCAAGATTTAAAGCGGCAAGGAACCTGCCAGACAGTGTGGATGAACAACATATACCACTCCTAGAACTCCTGTTACAGGTGAGTAACCTGTATTTCTAGTGGTTGTTACTGCAGCTCGCCGTATTTCCGAGCTTCATGCCCTCATGTGTAGGGAACCCTATTTGATTTTTCACAAGGACAGGGCAGTCCTTCATACCAACCCTTCCTTCCTTTCTAAAGTATTCTCTGAACATACTTTAAATCAATCCCTGGAGCTTCCAGTTTACTACACTGACTACTCCAGTCCTGGTGAACATCTATTACATTCCTTAGATGTCCATCGTATTCTACGCTGTTACACTAATCGTACCCAGTCGATTAGAAAAACATCTCAATTGTTCGTCACCTTTGCCTGTGGCAGAGAAGGGCTTCCCATTGCTAAACGAACCCTGTCTTCATGGTTGGCGAATTGTATTACCTTTTGTTACAAAAAGTTCAAGACGACTTTACCTGGACCTGTCCAAGCCCATTCCACTAGAGCTATGGCCACTACTTTGGCTTGCTTCAAGGGCTTCTCCGTTTCAGATATCTGCAATGCAGCCACCTGGTCCACAATCCATACTTTCACAAGGCATTACAATCTGAATATTGCCTCTAGATGTAGGACGGCCTTCGGCCGTGCAGTCCTACAAGGTCTCCTATCATAATTGTCCTCCCACATGGACAGAACTGCTTGGGATTCTCCCAAAAGTAATGACTTGATGCAAGAGACCATTCCGTGGAAGACAGTACAGTTACGTAAAATCTTACCGTAACAGTATATCTTCGAGGAATGTCTCTTGCAGTAATTACGATCCCACCCTCCATCCCCCTCCTTCTCTAACAGAGCAAATTCTGGTCCAGTGACTTAGGGTTGGGACTCCTTGGTACCTCTGCTTCCCCTCAGTCCTCACTTTTGCGAGCTGAATCCGGCGGAGGAACTGAGGATACCAGGGACTGCCCACACTTATATAGGAAGCAGGAAGATGATGTCATGTGTGGGCAGTCCCTGTTGAAAACTGCTAGAAGAGCTGCCATGCAACAGCGCCCTCTGCTGGAAACTCCCAAAAGTAATGACTTACTGCAGGAGACATTCCTCGAAGATCTACTGTTATGGTAAGATTTTACGTAACTGTACTTTCTAGGAGTGGTATATGATCATCCACACTGACCCACCCAACCTCCCCAGCTTCAGCACACAACCTCTGCTTCCAGCGGGCAAGATCTGGCGTCATGGGGTGGAGCCGAGGGAGTTACCACCCAGGTGGGTGGGAGGAGCCAGCTGGAAGATATTTCCAGCAATCCTTAAAGGGAAAGGCAGCTGCCAACAAGTGTGGATGAACATCATATACCACTCCTAGAACTTCTGTTACAGGTGAGTAACCTGTTTTTTGTTCCCCCTTGCACATCTGCAGGTATAAAAATATATGTGAATCTTTATGTGGAAATGTCACTGGGATCCCTTTGTTTAAAACTATGTATAGTTATACTGTTGAAATTGTTGCAAAAAGCTATTTGGAACTCAAGGGATTAACCTGAGATGCAGTTTGTAAGCCTTTTGCAGAGTTGTCTATTAGAGGTCAGTTCTCTGTCACTATGTACTGTTTTGCTGAACCTGCAAGGAACAAAACTGACAAGGACACTCTGTAAACTTACGAGAACGTTCTGTGAGAAGTAGGCTCTCTTAACGAGTTCCCAGACAAAGATTTATAAAAAGAGCAGCAATGCTTCTGTTGGAGAGAGAGCAAGACAAACTTAGAAGTAAGAGATATCCTCAGATGAAGGACTTTGTTTTCTGTGTTTGTACTGCCTTTGTAAATAGTTATACTGAATACTTTTTTTTTTATTTTGCTGTTACTGCAAAAAATAAAATGCTATTTGTAAATTTTGAAACTGCTACTGGTTTTCCTATGCTTCCTGATCGGTGCCTTGACAACAGGTAACACTGATTTATATCAGGGATGGCCTTATATTGATGGTTAAGAGTAGTTTAGTTTAGATGGACTGCAATCTAACATATGAGGCCTAGTACAAGAACAAGTGTCTGATGAAGGCTTCCAGTGGGTTTGGGTAGCAGTGCAACCCAGCACTGCAGGCCGCGTGCAGTGAGAGCATGGATGGAAAATGGTTCCGAGTCTGGACTGGAAGTGTGGGTCAAAAGGTAAGGTTCCTGCAGTTTTTTGACACTAAAAACAACACTCTGGGAACCAAAAAACAAGTGACATTTGTATCTCCCATAGGCCAGTCCTAATCATTGATCAACACATTGGTGTGCAGAGAGAGAGAGAGGAGGCCTGTCACTTACTGGGCAGGCTTCAGGCTCAGCTGCATCTCCCAGCCTCGAAAAGTGATTGGCTGTGGAGTCTTAAGTATGCTGGACTCCACATGTGTGGTAGTAAGTAGCTTTCAGCCTTGTTTTCCTTCTGCATCTGGGGAGAGGGAGAGACAACCTGAAGCACAAGTGCAGCCCTTCGATGATGCCACAACACCAGAAACTGTTTAAATTAACAGGCTGCAGTAAGCGTGGCGGGGAATGTGCAAATTAAATTTTAAATAAAATTCGCAGTTTGGTTCTCCGGTGGCTTCTGTTCACAATCGCCTTCATTCTCGACACCGGACCCCTCCGCTGTCCTCTTGTGGGGTTTCCAGTGGGCAGTTTCACCACTGGGCTGCTCTTATGGAGCAGTGGGTACAGCATCTGTCATGGTTGCCCCTTTGGGCGGATCCATTTCCAGGGCCCTCAGGCCTAGGAGTTTCGGAGCCTCGGTTGGGACCTTCGGAGCAGGTTGAGCACTCGGTGCCGACAACTGAATTTGTTCCCCTTACAGTGCCCGCGCCACCGACTCCGGTTCCACGTGCCCACGTCCCACACTGTTTTGTCACAGGGCCGGCACTTTTTCTTTCAGGTGTGGTGTGGACGTTTGGGTTGCTTGCCTTACTCTGCATTTTGTTAGGTGCTGTGTCCGCGCCAAACCGTGGGTTCGGCTGCAGGGCCTTGCTACAGTTTCTGCATATTGTGTGACACGTAAACACTGAAGGAAGTGACGCATTCTGGGAGGTTTCACAGTTGTAAAATATTTGCACTTTTTATTTGGGGGGGTGCTCACTGATTGTTTTGTTGAATATACAGTATCTTTAGCAGGGTAAGAAGCAAATGCAGTCATCAGTGGGACAGCACAGTTTCTCTGTAGACCTTTCCAAAAAAAGTTAAGCACGGCCCCTTAGCTATAACTTCTGACTTGTTGCAGTCTATAACAAAGATGACTATAATGGCTTCTTCCTAATTACGAGCCAAGGTCTAGCAGCCTTCCACCAGAGAGCTTTACAGAAAGGGTCCAGTTATATATACTAGGTACATTATTGCCTGAACAATAATACTTTTGTGCTCTCTGCATCTGTCATGAAACTTATAATTTTTCTCATGTCAAGATTCATTTTCTTATATTGAATGCCCGTACTGTTTCACATATATGTTAAATCATTTAAAAATACCCAAGTGTTCATCACTACTTGTATCAAGCTGTAGGAACATAAGAAATGGTAGAGGAAAAGTGCATTGTGTTTTGTCTCCTGCCATCTAGGCAGCATCAGCGTTCTGTGAAATGGCTGTAGCCTCTGCTTTTTTTTTTTTTTTGTTATAATTTTTATTAATTTTTCACATAGGTAGGGTACAGGGTATTGGCAGTCACAAATTAATCGTTACACACAAGTTAAGGGGTACAGGACATCAAATCAACAGTTTAAGTTATACAGATTTTACAGAGTATATAAGGATCCAAGACCCAGTCCAGACAGAGGAGCGGGAGAGGGAGACAGGCATATCGAACAAAAGTCAGGTCAACTTTAAACTTCATACATATTTTCAAAGGTCACTTTCCCTCCTGACCCCTGCAGACTGGTAAACAATTCCCACATGTCGCAGTATAACTAACAGCTCGAGTGTTCATAGGTATAATCGGTGAACTCGAGGGATAACGGTCGGGTCTTTGGCCATAATATACAAGATCCATCTAGTCCATTTCAGTAACGTAGCCTCTGTTTTGATAGCATGCTGTGAACATATAAGCGTGCCACTCCTTCATCTGTGCCCCTCATCTCCCTGATGCTGCATGCCAGAATGTCACGTGTCTGCGTGTCCTATACAGGGACCCACTATATGAACCACATACTAGTGCCCTGTTCGTCTTTTTGCATTTTGGATTCAGTCCAGCAGCCTTACTGCAAGGCATCCAAAGAATTATGTCAGATGCACACTGGAACTAGAAAAAATAAGTAGAATCAACATTTTGATCTGTAGTTCAGGAATGATCCGTAAAGAAAACATAATTTGTAGCAGTTAATAATGTTCTTAGTAACAGAAACAAAAGACTTGCCTCCAGATGGGCCACATTTATCTGTACCTAAATAAACATTGATGTGAAAAACTGTTTTCAGTTGTTTTCTTTTTATGGATAACATTCTGCACAGTTCTCTTCATGGAACCAGTAATTTGGAGTGTTTACTATATCATGATTTGTGTACAGAATGCTAAGCATGAGCTATTGTCCGTTAGAAGCAAGCTGAGAGTTCTGTGCACAAACCATGACATAGTTAAAACTCCAAGGGCCTGATATTCAGTTCACGTAGAGTGGAGTAGAAAAGTTTGTGCTGCGCCTTGCGATTGCCTGGGTGCCTGAAGATGCTATATTCAGTCGAATAGCGCACTGCCACTATTCGACTTAATATAGGACTATGTCAGCGCAGCGCTAAGCCACTTAGCACTGTGCTGCCCGACAGGGCTCCCAAAGTATGCCGCCAGAATGGACAGCACCAAAGCGCTATTTGCAGTATTCAAAGGGACCTGTGCAAATGAGCCCATTGGGCATGCAAGGCACTAAGGTGCCTTTCCCATCCTCATTATGAGCTCATTTGCTTGGGTAGCCAGGCAGGTTAGCATGGTGCTGCGCCCCCGCCCCCCCAATTGTCCAGTCCCACAGCGATGTAGATATCCCTGGTACTAGTGGTCCCTACCCCACACAATCCCTGGTGTTAGTGGTCCCTCCCTCCAATTGACAGTATGTTGGTCCCAAACACAATTATTGATGCTAGTGGGCCCCCCACCCCGATCGGCAGCAGGTAGGTCCCAACACAGTTCCTTGTGCTAGTGATCCACCCCCAATTGCCAGCCTGTACATCACAAGCACAGTCCCTGATGGTAGGCCCCCGATCACAAGCCCATAGGTCCCAGACACAATCCTTGGTGCTAGTGGTCTGTCTCACCCCGGGCAGTCTCATTGCCAGCCTGTAAGTCCCAAACATAATTCCTGGTGCTAGTGCCCCCCCAGTCGCCAGCCCAATGTCAGCTGCAGACCCCCATTACCAGCTGGTAAGTCCAAAACACAACCCCTGGCTAGTGTATGCCTCCCCCAATTGCCAGCCTGTAGGTCCCAAACACAATCCCTGGCGCTAGTGGTCTACCCCACCCCCAATCACCAGCCTGTATATCACAAGCACATTCCCCGGTGCTGCTAGTCGCCAACTTGTAGTAAAAATCGCAACACTCCCCAGGGTGCAGTGGCATGTCCCCGGCACCAATCTACAGTACCATCTGTCACAACTCCCCACTCTCTGGCATCTAGCGGCACCACCCCCCCCCCATCGACTTACCAGTATCCTCAGTGCTGCGGGTGCATACGGTGACTGGCGCAGCCCTCCGCACACCTGTTAAGCAGAACAATGTATGGCCAGGCAACACACTTATTTATAGGACAGGATGACGTGCCTGGTCCTATAAATAAAGGGTGCACAGCGTGCTCCATACCTGGCCATGCGGGGGCAGACCACTAGCTTGTGTTTGGGGACATATGGGCTGCTGCGACTGGCTGGGGGCACCCAGTGCCAGGGATTGTGTTTGGACATATGCTGGTGATCAAGGGGAGGGACCACTAGCACCAGGGATTCTGGTTTGGGACATATAAGCTGGCAATTGGAGGGAGGCCGCCAGGAGGCCCTGTAGTCTCTCCTTCTAGAGCAGAAGGTAGCAAGAATGGAACAAGACTTCTAGGTGGGAAGCTCCTCCTCGTCGCCAGTCTAGTCCTCAGGTTCCCATTCCTCCAGGGCCTAGGACAAATAAGTCACCCCACCCCGTTCATTCCCAGTCGCCGCTTAGCATGACACTGACTATGGTAGTGTCGTCCAGCATGGCGACACCCCTCTGCTGCCCAGACCCTTGCCCCCATAGGGTCGACCTTGGCACTGAGCTCCGCCGGACCCACGGCCGGCGAAGGCACATTGACACCTGGGCTTTCAGCACCCCTGCCAACGCTGCACACCCTGCAGCCCAGACCTCAGCTTCTTTCAGGTTGGCTGGCAGCGGTTCTGCTGGTGGTTCTGTGGCTGGCGATGGTCCGTCGATGGCCAGGACTCTGCCTTTGCTGTCGATGTCCTATGGCGCTCCTGCATTGCAGGCCACCATCAACATACACAGTGCTGTCCTCTTTTGTGGCGATCTTACAGCTCCTTGTGCTTTCCCCAGGTCCAACAATGCGGGCCCGCCAGGCCAGCCCCCACCCCACCCAGTCGACACTGCTTCATCACGCCTTCTCGCCCCAGGGCAACGATGACCTCACTCCCCTCCTTGCAGCCTTCAGAGCCTGTCGACCAGGATCAGGAATACATACATGACTTCTTATGCCACAAGAGGGAGATGAGGAGGATATGGAGGACAGCATAGAGAAGTCTGGAGGACTCTGCACTATATACCCCTATGTCCCCTCTTGAAGGCCATTCCTTCATTGGGGTAATGTGTCAGCCCCAAACTGCCATGGGGTCTGATGCCTAAGAAGAGGACATCACCCAGCGGAACCTGATGGAGTTCCTGGAACTGCCAGATTCTCCACCTTTGGTTATTCCTCCTTTATTGGCTGCATTAGACGATACCAGTATACTCACATCAGGTTACTCTATAGACATAAGCGTTGTCTAACCCCTGAGGCCCTTAACCTTGCAATCCGTAGCTCGGTTGTTTCACAAATCGACTATGGCCTGGTCATCTATGGGGCAGCCACTGACTGCTCTCTGCCGAATCAAGGTAGCACTAAACAAAGCCTGCCGCCTCCTCACTGGTGCCGGGCACCTGTACTCCCAGGCTAACTGGCTCCAGCTCAAGAACAAACCTGTCTTTTAGCCAAAAAAATTAGCCTTGAATTGCTGCCACCGGGGGTACAGAAGCTCCTGTCCCCAGTACAACATTCAACGACAAACAAGAAGTGCAGAGTGTCAGTTCTTTAGGATCCCTCGTTGTCGTACCTCCCAAAAACAAAGGTCTTTTGCCCACCGAGCCCCACTCTGGTTTAACTCCCTCAGTAATGATGTATCTGCAGCTGCTACCTTGGACCCATTTAAGAGGAAGTTGCGGCAACACCTAGTATTAAACGCCAGCTGTGATTGCTTCCACAAACCTACCTATACCCAGTACCTAGCAACACCCAGTAGCACTTAGAGATTCACCATGCTGAGGTTATGCACCACATGGTGTGGTGCCTTACCTCTGTGGCATCCCATCTGGCTATTTTAGATAAAAAAGGAAAAAATTCTTAAGTATTTAAGAGTGGAAGGGATTGTAAATTTCTGCTCAGCCGATCCCTTCCACTTCCCGGTCCTGGGAGCTGAGTAAAGACCCACCCCCGTGCTCAGGCACATAATTACATGTGCCCAGGGAGAGCGGGCGCGCTATTATGGTCTATAGAGGCAACTTTTAAAAATTTTTTTGTATTGTAACGGTCGTTTTATCATTAAGCAGGGGCACCGGGTGACTAACAATGCCCTTGTTAGTCACCCGGTGCCCTTGGTTAATGATAAAAGGATTGTTACGATATAGAAAAATATTTTAAAAGTTGCCCCCCATAGACTACAATGGAGCGCGCCCCGCAGTCTCCCTGGGCACACGTAATTACGTGCCTGAACGCGGGAGCAAGTCTTTACTCGGCTCCCAGGACCAGGAAGTAGAAGGGATCGGCTGAGCTGAAATTTATGTTCCCTTTCCACTTTTAAATACTGAAGAATTTTTTTTTTTTTTTTTTATCTAAAATAGCCAGACGGGGTGCCGCAGAGCTAAGGCACCACAACATGTGGTGAACATCTGATTTAAATTAACTTGATGAACCTCTTTAACCTCCCTCCTCCCCTCATTTACAGCTTGTGGTACTTCATCCCCACAAGTCCCACGCCCCCAACTCCCTCAGACTTCCCCTCACATTAACCGAGGTCCCATCTGCCTCGATTGGTGATAGTTCAGGTGGATGTTAAAGATCCCATGGCACTTATCAAAAAGAGTAGGGGAATTTTCCTGGTGTCCTGGCTAAATTTCTCTCATTCACTAAAATACCACCAACAGCTTAATCTGGTTCAAGGTCAGTTGGTATTCATCTGTATCCCCCTCCACCGGACTGGGTCGTGCCTGAAAATAGGCAGGATTTGTCTAGTGCACTTAGCCGGTCAACAAAAACTAAATAAAAAAAAAAAAAAAGAAAGAAACATTCTCCTCCTGTTTCTTTGCGTTCTCTATACCGCCTCCATACACACTCTTACTCACACCTCCTTCCTCCTCCTCCCCCCTCCCTTCCTCTGTCTCTCTACCCCCCAGTCCACCCCTTACTGTTTTATCTTGACCCTCTCGCTACCTCTGGATCCCTCCTTTTTTTTTTGTTGCATCATATATTTATTCAGGTTTTTTTATTACATTAAAACCTACAAAAAGGTAAACATACAAAAACAATTCATAACTTATATACAGAAAGATCCAGTTTCCTTAATTTATCATAAATTATGTGATACAATAAGAAGGAGACAGTGATGACAGACATCCATTCAACATATTCAATAATAAGTTACTTACAAGGGCAAAAAAATGAGAAAAAGAGTCAGTCTAAATCTATATAATTTAGCACCTTCAATAGTCCACACTTATTCCACCTCATGCCCAGCCTTCTCCCAGTATCCGATTTTCTGCAGGTGAAAGAGAACTGAAGTAAGGTTGCCATATGTTATAAAATTGCTCCCCACTATCCCGCATAACACAGGTTAGTCTTTCAAAAGTGAGAGCCTGTAACACCAGTGTTTTCCACTGTTGTACAGTGGGTTTAGCTGCAGACACCCATGTATTTAAGATGCAATATCTGGCCATTACAAGTATAACCCTGAGCCATCTAGGCAAAGGGGCCCAATCTGCCTCCCCCAATTCCTCCATTCCAAATAACATTACCATAGGGGTCCTCGGGAGCCTCCTACTCGCAAGAGTCTGAGCCTCCACCAACACCTCCGTCCAAAACTCCTGTAGGACAGGGCATGACCAGAAGTAGTGGTAATAGGAGGCTACATCAGTGCCGCATCTAGGACAGATAGGGGAAACCGCAGGGTTAAATTTATGAACGATCAGGGGTGGGCAATACAACCTATGGCAACACTTATAAAAATATTCTTTATATTTATTGTAGATTAGGGTGCCTTGATGCAACTGAATTATCATTCTCCATACCTCCTCATTGAGAGGAATCCCCATATCCCACTCCCACAATTGTCTAGTTTTCTGGGTCATACCTCCTAATCGTTGTCTACCTGCTCTGGCTGCCCTTCTTATTGTACCTTTAGGATTATGTCTCCAATTCTGTATTACTTGTTCCACTTGTCCTATTGTATTGTCTATGTCCTGCCTCCTCCCCAAGGCCCTGCAATACGCCCTTATCTGTAAGTAATGGAAAAAATGTTGGTGTCCCAGTCCTGTTCTAGCTCGTATTCCTTCAAATGAGTCCAGTCCCTCCCTTGTGTACAGATCCCTCAGGCACATTATACCAGCCACCTCCCATTCCTTAAATCCATGGTCGGACAGAGCCAGAACAAAGAGGAGGTTCCGGCCACAGGCAGTAGCAAGGTCTCCTCCTCCCCCCCAACGCCTCAGGTGTCCCCAACCTTCTAGAACTGATTTAACTAGGGGGTTCAGTCTTGACAGAGTTGCATTTGCCCTATACCCTTTCTTTGAAAGATAGGCAGGTACACATCCAGGGCACCCTCTTTCCTCAAGATCTAGCCAGCCTGCCTCCGTAGGCTTCCCCACCCAATCCTGTAGATATCGACACTGAATGGCCAAGTGATACAGCCCCAAATCAAGGAATTGCAGTCCACCCCTATCCACCATAGCTTTCAGACGGGCCAGACTTGCTCGTGGCCTCTTGCCCTGCCATATGAAAGTCGAAAAAGCATTTTCTAAGCGCTTAATATCTGCTCATGTAAAACCTATGTGAAGCATTTGCATATTATATAGGAGGCGGGGGTAGTATATTAATTTTGAGCAGATTTATTCTCCCTAACCATGTGAGGGGCAATTTAACCCATTTCCCTAAATCCACAATTATCACCCTCACCAGTGGGGTATAATTTATAATTTGTTATCCTGTTAAGTTTCTGCATGTCTGTACTCTCCCAGGTCGTGCCTGAAAATAGTCATTTTATGGCTAGTGCACTTACCCGGTTAACAAAAGCTAAATAAATAAAAATAAATTTAACTTATAAAGGGTTTTAATATTATCCCCCACCCTAATACCCAAATAAAGGAGTCCCGGACTTTTTGAAAACCCCAATCTGTGACGTCCTCTCCCTCTCTGTCTACGAGTTCTCCTACCCTAAGCTCTTCTGACTTATTTAAATTTAATTTATACCCCGAAAACTTAGAGACATGATTTATTAAATACAAGAGGGGTGGCATAGACTGTGATGGCCTGGTGATATACAGAAGCATATTGTCAGCATACAAAGAGAGCTTACACTCTCTACTTGATCTTCCCTGTACTCCCAAAATATCAGGATACTTTCTAATGGCGACTGCTAGTGTTTCTAGAGCGAGAGCGAACAGGAGTGGCGACAGAGGACACCCCTGCCTAGTCCCTGTCTGTAATGTAAAACTATCTGTAAGAGTGCTGTTTACTAAGACTCTGGCCGTTGGGCTTCGATACATTAACTGAATTAGCCCTATAAAGCTTTCACCCAGACCAAACCGGGTGAGGACCTCCATCAGATATGGCCATTCTGCCCTGTCAAACGCTTTCTCTGTATCCATTGATAGGACACGGACAGGTTCATATCCTTTTGATGCTCCCCAGACCACATTCAAGAGAGTTCTCCATATTATGATAGGAATAGCTATTCCTGATGAACCTGGTCTGGTCTGGGTGAATCAGCCCTGGGAGGAGCCCATCCAAACGACTCGCTAGGACTTTAGCAAATATCTTAGAGTTGCAGTTAAGAAAGGAGATGGGTCTGAAGGAGGAGCAGTCTAATGGATCCTTACCCTCTCTGGGGATCAAACAAATAATTGTTTCTTTCCATGTGTGTGGCAATACCCACTCCTCCTCCCGGGCCTCATTAAGTACTGCCTCCAAATGATTAACGATATGTGGCTTCATGATTTTATAATACTCTGCCGAGTAGCCATCTGAACCACTGGCTTTACATCTCTTTAACCCCATGATGGCCTTCACTATTTCTTCCCTTGTTATTTTAGCATTCAACCATTCTTGTTGCGTAACAGATAGTCTAGGCAGGTCCAGATCCTCCAAAAAAAAAACATGCATATCAGTCTCTCTATCTCCAATCTGTGTTCGGTATAGGTCTCCAAAAAACTCTTTAAACCTGTCCCTAATAAGCCTTTTATCCGTCTGCAATTGGCCATGTGGTCCCTTAATTGTAGAGATCAAATAAGAGCTCCGTTTTCTCCTAATCAGATTCGCCATTATACTACTCGGCTTATTTCCCCATTCATAGAAATGTTTGCGGACAAATAAGTATGTCTTTCTGGCTTCTCCTAACAGGTTATTCAGGGCCTCCCTCGTCACCATTAATAATTTTGAAGCAGCATCTCCCCCCTCTCCCAAAGCCACCTTCCTCTCTAGCACCTTGAGCCGTTTTTCTAGATTCTCCCTTCTCTCCCGGAGTTGTCGTTTATGGTGTGCTACATAACTAATAATATTGCCCCTCATACATGCCTTCCCTGCGTCCCAAAAAGTAGCTTTAGAAGGGGCCGTGTCCAAATTATCCTGCACATACTGTTTCCATTTATCCTGCAGGTACTCCCTAAATTGTTTATTTGCCAGGAGATAATTAGGAAACTTCCAGGGCGGTATATCAGCCCTCTTCTCCCGCAGTGTGAGGGTCAGAAGCACCATAGCGTGGTCCGAAATATAAATCTGGCCATGTTTGATGTTAGCCATTCTAAAATACCAAGCTCTTGGGATATAAATGTAATCCAACCTCGACCATGTTTTGTGAGGATGTGAGAAGAAGGTATACTCCCTCAAGGTAGGGTTAGCTGTTCTCCCAAGCCTCGATTAAGTCAAGGTCAGCCATTCCCGCCATCCAACTACGGATTGCCCCCTTGCTACTACCTCTACCCTCAGAATGATGCAATACAGGATCCATCAAGCAATTCAGATCACTGCCCAAGAATAACCCCGGGAATTGTTCTGCCATAAGTGAGGCTGTAAGGGACTGGTAAAACATGGGGTCATACACAGCGGGCGCATATATGCTCCCAAAAGTTATTTTCTCCCCCAGAAGTTCTCCTACCACAAAGATATAGCGGCCATCAGTTGAGTCTGCTATAACCCTGTCCATTTTGAAAGGTAGTCGTTTATGCAGGAGGACTGCCACTCCCCGCTTATGTGAGGTAAATGGTGCTGCGTAGCATTCCCCAACCCATCCCTTTTTTAATTTTACATGCTCTTTAGCAGTGAGATGCATCTCCTGCAGCAAGGCCACGTTTACATTTTGGCGCTTTAAAGCCGTTAGCAACATGGTACGCTTAACGGGTGTAGAAATCCCCTGCACATTCCATGACGCTATACTCGGCTCCGTAAAATTTGCCATTACCTCCTATCCAGCTTCCATCCAGTGCCCATATCATCCATGTCCAAACCTCCTTTGTTTCGTCATAATAGTCACAAGTTAGTGTATCATCACATCTGGATTGTGTAGAAAACATGTAACAACATAACCATCTATATCTAACAACTATATACACCTCCATAAACCATCCCATCTTCCCCTTCCCCTTCCCACTTGAATCATTATAAAAAAAATTGAGTCATCTCCCTTTGTAACCAGAATTTGCATACAGGAAAAAATTTTACAATCCTTCCCCACATGACAGTTAGAGCGCGTCCCCAACCCCCCTTCCCGCCAAGAAATTCTCCCTTATTTGCTTTATCTGTATGGGCAAGAAGTATCAAATGTTCTTCAAGTCACATTTTCTTTTTTCTAAGAGTCCAGTGAGGGCTGTAATTCAAGTACAAAATAAAAGCATGCCTTATAGAGAGGGTCCCCTTCCCCCCCAATGCTATTATATTTCATAGCGCCACCCCAAAAAAAAAGCACCCTCCTCCTCAGCGAGTGATCCTCCCCAAGTAATAAAATAAACCAAAGAAATCATGAGCACGCCATACATCATAGGTCCAATCGCTTTTGGTTCCCAAACTGGGCTGCATAGTGTCATCAGTAAAGAAATTGTCAGCTTGTGGTAGTCCTCATCAAGTGAAGCCTAACCTAACCCCCATTCGCTGCATGAGGGATAGAAACGAAAATAAAAAGGCCCTCAGATCGAGTGCTCTCTGCGTTAGACAGAATCCTGAGCAGATCCCCCCCCCATCGGACATATAATCGAATATTTCACAGCAAAGCTTCAAAGTGTTGAGGGGTCTGATCAGCCAGGAGAAATAAAAATCCCAACAGTACCTGAAAGCGTAATATTTCCAGCAGCGTGGCCCTACCAGTAGGCCCTGATCTGAGTAATCCACCCATTACCAGGAGGTAGCCTCACCCCACCTTTTTCTTCAATTCTTAACAAAGGCTTCCCCCTTCCGGGCCTCCCAAAACGAATATGTAGCCCCTTCATGCCTGATTTTAAGAGTTGCAGGGTACAGCATGAAACACTCAATTTTAGCTTCTCGCAACTGGGTCATCGCTAAGTTGAAGGCACAGCGCTTCTTTAGAAGATGTGCTGAGTAATCCTGGAAAAGGCATAGCTTGTGGCCTTCATATTGCAGATTAATTTTACTTCTGTAAGCTTTCAGCACCATTTCCCTATCTTGAAAGTTATGGAACCGCATCACTATCTGTCTGGGTGGTTGATTTGGTGGAGGTCTGGGGAATACAGCTCGATGCACCCTTTTCATGTTTGTCGTCCGTTTTTTGGTTCCAGTTCCAGAATTTCAGGCAGCGTTTTGGCACAGAACTCCGTTATATCAACTCCTTCCAGCCCCTCCGGTAGTCCCCTTGGCCGTAGATTCAAGCGACGATGATAATTTTCTTGATAATCAAACTCTTCCTTGAAATCAGCCAGCTCTTTCTGTAATGCTATAATTTGTTCAGGCACTGGAGCCGTGGCATCCTCAACATCAGATATTCTTTGCTCCATCTCTGTTAGTCGTGTCGCATGTAAATCCACCAATTCCTGAAGTTTTCTGTTGCAATTAGATGCCAGGCTAGTTAAACGGGGTTCCAGGGCAGCCAAGACCTGCTGCATCACCTCTCGGCCTAGCGCACACATCTCAGCAGCAGAGATCGAGATAGGCCCTGAGCTGTCTAACTGGGAAGCCGGCGGCTGTTTCCGCTGATATTTACCTGCGAGACGCGAGCTTTTCACCGATCCTGATGCCAAATACTCGTCCATAGTCTTTCCCAACGACTGGATCTCTTTTAAAATATTTATAAGCAACTTATGTTTAAAATTATATTTCTTGGCGGTTTGCAGAGCGAGGGAGAAAGCGTCCTTACTTGTTCGTGCTCATTAGCGCCCCCCCCGCATCCCTCTTTTTATCCCCCTAGTCACCCCCCATCCCAACCACTCCCTTTCCTCTTCCCCTCTCCCATCCCATGTTTACCTTGCTGACATGGCCTCCTAAGCTCATTCTCCCTCCCCCTTTTCCCCTACTTTGTCTCACCTTGCTGAGAAGGCCTCCTGGGTTGATACTCCCTTCCCCCTATGGTACCTTCCCCAGACTTGGTTCACCCAGCTGAAGCCTAAGCCTAACTCTCCACTACTCATCAAGGCCCGTGGGCTTTTCCTCCTCTCCTTATGACGTCTCTCCCTACTTACTCTCTGCCCCCTCTCATGTGTACTGTGGATCTCTGTAAGTGGATGTTCTCTGTATTTTGCCTTTCCCAGACGACATTGCTTAACTGTACTACCTTGCCACTTTAATTTCATTATAAATGTTGCTAGCTGTCTGCTTGCAGCATGACCTCAACAGTCTCTGTAACTTGCATGACGTGGGAACCTGTGTAATGAGCTTCTATCTCAATAGTGGCTTCCACGATTTCAATAAATAAATAAATAAAAATAAACTATGGCTGCTTGGTACAGGCCAAACTTGATTCCTCCCATGCCCAGGAAGGCAGACCAGCGCTACCAGACCCCTTCAGGACAGCCCTTCTTCACAGGGCAACCTGAAGCAGATTCGATGGTCATTAAGGTAGCCCATGATGGGTCCAAGGAGTCTAAACAACTCTGCTCTTTCCCCCCAGATAAGGGGGTCAAGAAAGCTGGACCTCATGGGAAATAGAACTTTTGCTTCCTGCACACTGGGCCTCAGAATAGCTAACTGTCAGGCCCACGTGGTCAAATTCCAGAATACCCTCTGAAAAAGACCAAAGCTGCAGCCCATGCCCTTCAAGATCTGCCCCAGAAACAGGAGATGCTCAAGGCCCTCCAGACTGGGGCAGATGTATGTAAGCACCTCTTGAGGTCTACCTAAAGATATCTCTGATGCCTCAGCCAGGGCAGCTGCAGCTGGCATCTGTCTTAGGAGACATTCTTGGCTCAGGCTGTCAGGATTTGCAAGTGATGTCCAGCAATCGATTTTGAATGCCCCTGTCGAAAGTTACAAGCTCTTTGGGGCAGATGTGCAGGATATTAATGACCTGCAAGCCTCCGGGAGAACCCTTCGGTCAATTCACTCCTTTACCGCACCCAGCCAAGAACTGGTCCGAGGGTACCCTTTCATTGTACCACCCACAGACCTAAGTCAGGGACCTGACAGCAGGGCGAGCACAGAGCTGCAGCAGCCTTGCCTACCCCAGCTCCCACCACAGCCAGAGCTCCCAGAGGTGGAGGTGCAGCCCCTGCCGCAGGCTCTGCTTCAGCATGACTTCTTGCTAGACCCCCTCCCTTCCTCCAGTACTCCGAGGGCCGTGGTATGGTAGGGGATCATTTCTCCATCCATCTGGACCGGTGGAGAGAGATTACAACAGATGCCTGGGTCCTGCAACTCATAGAGCAAAGTCACGCTCTAGAGCTTCTGAAGTTACGGCCAGATCTCCTTCCACATCAGCCAAATTATCCTCCAGACCACATTCCAGTCCTACTGGAGGAAGTTTGCACAGTGCTGCAGAAAAGGGCTATAGAACCAGTTCCTCAAGAACAGGGAAACAAGGGGTTTTATTCCCACTTCTTCCTAGTCCCCAGATCCACAGGGGACTTGAGGCCCATTCTGAATTCGCTAAACTTGAACTTTTGCATTCAGTGCAGAAAGGTAACCCTACAAAGTCTGCTGCCCCTACTGCAACAAGGGAACTGGATGTGCTCCTTAGACATGCAGGAGGCTTACATGCAGATCAGGGTTTGCCCTCCTCACAGGAAGTACCTCCAGTTCCTGTTTCAGGGGAACACTACCAGTTCAGAGTATTGTCCTTTGGCTTGTCGTCTGTGCCACAGGTCTTTACCACATACTTAGCTGTAGAGGCTTCAGAACTTACTCAGAAGGGAGGAACTGTATGGCTTTCCTTACCTGGACAACTGGTTGCTCAGAGCTTAGTCAAGGGAGCAACTGTTTCACACCCTAGCAGGTACCAAACAGCTTTTCCACGCCCTAGGGATTATGGTCAACCTGTCCAAGTCCGTCTTGACCCCTTATCCGCATCTCCAGTACATGGGAGCTATACTGGACACCACTGGGGTATCCGCCTTCCTGCACCAGGACAGGCAGAGCGCCTGATTGCACAGACCCAGGAGCTTTACAGACGACAGATATGTCGCAGCCAGTACATTCCTGAGACTACTGGGCCTGGTGGCAGCAGCCATTGTTACGGTTCCCCTAGCACGGCTGCATATGCGGATCCCCCAGTGGACTTTATAAGGGTCCAGTGGAATCAACTCATTGACAATCCAGAACAGAGGGCTCTAGTAACATCACCTGTAAAGAAGGTGCTTCTGTGGTGGATGGAACTCAGCAATTTGCTCAGAGGGGTTCCTTTCCTGATCACGTCCTCCCATCAGATACTCACCACGGCCACTTCGGGGATGGGCTGGGGAGCATATCTGGGGCCTCACCAGACCCAGGGTACTTGGACCGAAGTGGAGACTCCCTCCACATAAACATCCTAGAGATGAGAGCCACTCTGTATGGCCTGCAAACCTTCCAGAATCACCTGGCCCTGGGGCATCTGCTGGTGCAGACAGACAACAGCAGCGTAGTGCACTACATAAAGAAGCAAGGGGGGGGGGACTCATTCATACCCCCTGTGCAGAGAAGCGATGAAGGTCTGGTATTGGGCTCTAGAACATGGTCTAGAACTGTCTGCAGTCCATTTTCCAGGCATCCAAAATGTCCTGGCAGACAGACTGAGCAGGTCACAGTCCAGAATGCATGAGTAGGAGCTGCTGATCTCAGTGGTCAAAGACCTGTTTGACAGGTGGGGTTGTCCAGAGTTGGACCTTTTTGCGTCCCCTCTCAACGCAAAACTGCCGCTTTTCTGCTTGCTCGCTCCAGGGCCTAGATTTTTCTGCCGAGTCGTGTTGTCCCTCTCTTGGAAAGGGAGGTTTCTCAACACCTTTCCACCCTTCCCTCTAATTCAGATGGAGGGAGCAACTCTGATACTCCTAGCCCCCTTCTGGCCTTGTCAGGTCTGGTTCCCCTTACTGCAGCAGTTGGCGGTGGAACCTCCAGTACCTCTACCGCTGTGCAAAGGCTTGCTGTCACAGGAGCGGGGCACCCTGGTCCATCTAGACCTCAAGTCACTTCATCTTTATGCATGGGTCCTGGAGACGTAGCCATGGCTAGATTTGGGGTGTCTCACGAGGTGGCTGATGTCCTGGTGGCTGCTAGAAAACTGTCCACGAGGGCCACTTGTTCCATGAAGTGGAAGCACTTTGCTCTGTGGGCTTTTTCCCATCACTTAGATCCCTTCACTTGTCCAGTGAATCAGATTCTGGAGTACTTGCTGTTCCTCTTAGACACTGGACTGCAGTACTTTTCCATTAAAGTGCACCTGGCTGCTATTTTAGCTTTCCAGGTGCCTGTCTATGGCCATACGGTAGCGCAACTGGAAGTATCTCATACTTTTCTGAGAGGCGTCTTACACTTGAAGTCTCCCATCTGCAATCCAGTCCCGGCTCGGGGCTTGAATTTTGTGTTTGAGAAGCTGACTTTGGCTCTCTTTGAGCCAGCCGTGTCTTGCGAGCTACGCTTTCTCCTTTGGAAAGCGTTGTTTTGAGTTGCCATTACTTCTGCTTGAAGGATTTCCGAGTTTCAGGCTCTTATGTGTGAGCCTCCTTATATGATTTTCCACAAGGACAGGGTGTCTCTGTGTACGAGTCCTACATTTGTACCAAAGGTGGTGTCTGAGTTTACCCTAAATTAAACCATCTACCTGCCAGTGTACTTTCCAGAGCATGCCAATCCAGGGGAGGCATTGCTCCATACGCTAGATGTACATAGAATACTTAGATGTTATGTTCTTCGCACAAAGGACTGCCGGACGTCCTCACAGCTTTTTGTTTGGTTTGCTCCGGGAAAGAGAGTGTACCAGTTTCTAAACAGTGCCTATCCAAATGGCTGTCCAACTGTATTACCTTTTGTTACAGGAACTACTGTAAGGAACTTTCTGGAGTTGTTCGTGGCCATTCAGCCAGTGGCATGGCTACTTCTGTTGCCTGTTTCAGGAATGTATG
The DNA here is from genome assembly GCA_016271365.2 of Neoceratodus forsteri. NCBI lineage: Eukaryota > Metazoa > Chordata > Ceratodontiformes > Ceratodontidae > Neoceratodus > Neoceratodus forsteri. Next base: position 20,252,588 of record CM028135.1, on the reverse strand, counting down.
AGCTGCAGAAATCTGTGCTGCTGCAAACTGGAGTACTGTCCATACTTTAACTAAACACTACAGTTTGGACATTGCCTCTTGAAGATAACAGGTTTCAACCTGGCTGTGCTTCAGAGCCTCGTTTCCTAGGCCTGTAGCATCCAGCCACCCAGACTGTCTCTCTGTCAGTACTGCTTGGAACTTGTTCCATAGGTTTGGCCTAATGAAAGAGAGATCCTCAAAGAAGATAGTACAGTTACGTAAGAACTTACCGTAACAGTAGATCTTCGAGAGAACCTCTTTCATCAGGCCATGCTGTCCTGCCCTCCATCTCTCTTGGCCTCAAAGGTTCTTCATGCCCGTCTCTCTTTCCAGGATGGTATACTTCTTTTCTACCTGGAACTCTCAGCGCTGCCTCGGTTCCTCAGGAGGAGGCCGTCTGAGTATGGTCTCTGGCGGGGAACTGAGGAGGGGCGTGGGGCCACCCATGTTTATGCAGTGCAGGATGTCAACATCTGACTTCGCTGTGGGCAGCCCTAGAAGACTGCTAGCAAAAATATTTCCATGTGGTCCTAGCACCTACTGTCTGTAATTCCATGGGTGTGGCCTGATGAAAGAGATTCTTTAGAAGATCTAATGTTATGGTAAATTCTTGCGTAACTGTACTTTCCGGCACAAAACCCAGTTTACTTGGGCAAAGACCCATTCGCACCCACGCAGACTTCTGAATCTCAGTCCCCCAGATCAGTGGTTCCATGGAAAGAGCTGTCATAAAATACTGCCCATAAAAACAAAACGGAGTGTAAAATACAGTTTTTCCAATCACTTTTTATTCAGGTACAGTCACATACAGATCAGTGAGGTTTATGGATATAATATCTGTAAATGTGAACATTATAAACAGCTGCCAATTAGAAATAATTTCCTGTCCTCTTTAATCATAGTTATTGAAGGATTCAGAACCTGTGCTTCCTATTCTTTTAAGATAATTTCTGAAGACCTGATGGTCAAAATGTCTATCCTTGTATTACTTTCAGCAAGCATTTAATTTAACCCTTGTGCTTAATTTTCAGCCCACACTCCTGCTTGTTCACCTACCCTGTTGTTTGCGTTCTTACGTCCTGACTTGCTCACTAGCTCCTTCCATATGTTATCTTGAGGGGAGAATATTATTTATATATGTGAGAAGCAGAAAAACGGGCCATTTCACGTAATTAAATTGTAATTAGTATCGAGCAAGGCATAGTAGCAATTGCTGTAAGAGCACGTTTGCCTGAAATCTCCTGCTGTTTTAAAGTGGACTTTCTCTACATTATGCATTCAGTTGGATCATAATTGCCAAGTGCACAGGAGGGGAAGAGCTCTACTCGGTAATGTAGTGTTCTTTTTATCAGTCATCAGAGGTTACATGCATGAGCAACTGTATGAGAAGAAATGGCTTTTGTTGTGTCTGCTGAGAATTCTCACCAGCAGAATTACATTTGCACTTGCAGAGGGAGATTACATCATTTGGTTTATGAAGCCAACCAGCAATATAAAACTTCAAAAGAATGATACAGTTCTGTAATGGATTTAGATTTCATTCAGGTCTCAGTCACAGTCTCTCAAGTGGAGATAGTTAAGCCATAATTTGCATCAGCCTACTGGCCAAAATGCTGTTTAATTTTATGTCTGGCCACTATAATGTTATTTTAAGTAGCCCTGGTGTCTTGTGTTGCATCATTTGGGCCAGATTAATGTCTGCATCTCTAGTGGGTTTTCCCAGCCAAGCACAACTTAATTTCAGCTCTGTTATTTCCATATTCTTGCATAAGTTCAATGTTTAAAATGACCATTGCAGCATTAAATGTTCAGATGAATTTGCAACTAAAAGTAGATAAAACCTGCTACATGTAACATGTCAGATGCTTTGCAGTGTAGATTGCTGTTGTCTAATTGACCTTACCGGTAAATTATTATATTGAAAACGGCTGGCATCAGGTGTGAAAATTAGACCCCGAAGATTTATACACATGAAAAGTAACCCTTTGTTTACAAACAGCTTTCTGATCGGTAAGTTAGTGTCCCTATGATGGATACATTAGAGACCACCATTAGAATCCTTTGTGTGCCTACAGCTTGTTTTATTTCCATCCTCCACAGTAGGACACTTGCTGGGGGATGCTTTCTCTCAGTCCTGGGCTCAGGACCCGTGTTATGCCTTTCCAGTTTCTGGTGCACAAGGTGGTCCTAAGGTTGGAGGACTGGCCTTGACTGGTCACTTCAGTTTAGTTAACAGGATCTCCTCAGGCTCGTCAGCTGTGTAGCTGCTTCCACTCCTGCTGGACCTGCTGACAAGGTCTGAGGGGACAGTCTAAATCTGGTGTCTGGACCTGAAGTCCCTGCACCTGAGCATCCAGAGTTCCAGGCCCTTGGGCCTTTTGAAGATGTTCTCCGAGTGCTAGAGGCATTGCAGAAATTCACAAGGTGCAATCGTGCAAGTGGATGAGATTCTAGTGTTGGTGCAAGGAGCATGAATTGTTGCCTCTATTCTGCTCCATGTTGCACATTGATAATTTCTGATACGCATCTCAGGCAGGGTTGTGAGCTACTTTCCTCGAGGTGCACCTAGCCGCCATTTTGACATACCATGCCAAGGCAGGTTGACCGATGGTTGCACAGGACAAAGTGCTGAGCTATGTTTTCTTTTTTTAAAGGCCTGGACCAACTGTCCCCTCTGGTGCATGAACCACCTCCACCGTGGGACTTGCTGCCGGTGTTGTCACAGCTAATGAGTAAACCATTCAAACCTATGGACAAGTGTGATTTCTCACATTTGTCCTGGAAAACCCATGTTTTTGGTTGCTATCACTGTGGCCAGATGGGTGTTTACTGTAGCTGCAGGCACTGTCTGTGGCGTCACCATACCCGCTTTCTCACAAGGACAAGTTTGTCTATGCCCACATGCAAAATTTCTGCCCAAGTTAGTCCCTGAGTTTTACCTAAAATAGGCAGTCATATTGCTTTCTGTCCTGAGCCTCATGCTCTGAAGGCCAAGCAAACTTTCCACATGCTAAATGTTAGCATTGTTCTTCTCTTCCCTTCTCTTCTCTTCTACAAAGAGCAAATGGCAGAATTTTGTGGTGGCACTTATCAGCTGTTCATCACATATGCTTTCCCATAACAGCATTGACTTGCTTATTCATCATCATGTTGCTTTTGAGTCCTCGGTCGCCCTGTCTCTGTTGACCTAATTTAGGGTTTGCACATTGCCCCTTCCTCCTGAGCACTGCTGGGAGTCTGCCTAAGTGTGGATAAAGGACTGAATCTTGAGTAGTTGGAAATAGAGGTTACTTATTTGTAACCATAGGTCTGCTACCAGTAATTCAGTTCACGTCCAGCACACAGGTGATAGCCTTGGATCCTGTTCCAGGGGCAGAACCAGAGGTCCTATGAAACTTCAGAAATTAAGGCAAAGTTTGTAGGCCTTAACATTATGGGCCGCGCCGCACCTTGTGGTCATTCATGTCCGATGTACTCTGATCAGAATCATAAACTCTAATGAGTTTTAGAGAAAGCGTTTGCAGTGAAAACCGTCGTTGACAATCCAGGGCCTACGAACTTCTGAAGTAGCATGAGGGAACCTGAATCTTCCAGCGGAAAGGAAGATCTGGCGTCATGGGGCAGAGCCAAGGTATTTACCACCCAGGTGGGTGGGAGGAGCCAGCTTGAAGACTTTCCGGCCAGATTTAAAGGGGAAAGGGACATGCCAGAGAGTGTGGATGAACAAACATATACCACTCCTAGAACTACAGTTACAGGTGAGTAACCTGTTCATCATGTTTACACAGTCTATCCTTGAGGTTCCTTACTCTCCTAGAGGCAACTAGGGGTTTTGATTGAAACACTTTTCCTTCTCTATTGGCCACTACTATATGCCAAAGTCTCCATAACAACTTTCTAATTTTATGCTGATGATCAGAGTACTTGGTTGCTAACATCAGCTTTTCTCTATTTTCGTCTTTGTTTTTTTGGGGGTTTTTTTTGTCAACAGATTTTCTGTCCATTTTATCCACTTGTTCCTCTGCTTGTTTTAAAAGTTGTGAATTATACCTCCTCTGTATGACCCTATCATAAAGATTCTTTTTTTTTTTTTCAGCTTCACAGTCCACATCTAATGTATTTCTTTGAATTCTCATGTATTGTCCTTCTGGAATGTCATCATAAACCTAGCATGATAGCTCAAAGATAAGTAACAGATTATTTCTGTCTGTAGATTTCCTGAACAAATTCAATTTTAGTTTCCTCATCTTAATAATCTCCACTTCTAAAACAGAAATATAATGTATGGTAGAACGCTGTTAATGGCAGAAAATCATCTTTTGCTAGTGTTGTTATACCATCGATGTGACGTTGCTGTGTTGTTAACCCATCGATGTAACGTCACATCGATGGCATAACAAATTGGAACCTACAGGCATTGTCATCTCCAAGGCAGCACGGCAGCCCGCGCCCTGTCAAAAGCGTGTGACCGTTGGACAGTTCAAGTAATTAGAGTAACTCACGTCGGCTCCCCCGTAGGTGAGGCATCTCTCTCGGACTCTGTTTGTCCATTCTCTGAGCAACTGTCAGTTACCGAACTGTCGCACAGCTCACTAGGGCTGCGTCTCATCGTTCGTCCAAACCGATTTGAGGTTTATGTAAATCCCCATTTATTCGCCGTACAAAGACGCAGCTACCAAAATGTGCCAAAATACCGATGCCCATACACTATAAAAGACAATGTATGGGCATCCATGGTCAACCACACTATGCTAGTGTCTAAACGTGGTTACCTTGGCAACTTTAGTTTGACCTCTCGAGCTGCGCCTTGAGGTTAACTAAAGCTGCCAAGGTAACCACTCGGCACTAGCATAGTGTGGTTAACCACCGATGCCCATACATTATCCTCTATGTTATCCTTACTGTAACTCATAGATAAGAATGACGTAAAAGGCTCCACGTACTCTTTGAACTGTAACAGTTCTTCCTCAGTTCCTATCCAAAAAAAAAAACAAAACAATAAAACAACACCAAAGGCATATTTTATTCTTTAATAAGTTATCTGAATAGATGTGCTGTTCTTCGAACCTCCCCAACTGTGTAACCACCAGTCCATTGTGGACCCCACTGCAGTTCTCTTGTTTATAATAAATATCTTCAAAGTTGAAATAATTATTTTCTAATTCTGAGTTTGCTGCAATTGGAAAAGACTAGGGGGTTTCAAACAACATGAAGTCTTGCTGTATTCTGACAAGTGCAGTTAGCCCCAGCCTTTAAACTGCCCTGGAGAACAATGGGTTAACTTTTCTATGCAAGGCATAGAATGTTGATCTTGAGCTCAGTTCATGTCTGTGCCTGTTGTATTTTGAACTGCAACCGTCAGATTCTTTACACCGCCTCACTGAACAGTCGCTCCAGAGATTTCTCCTGCAGCTGGGTTCGAAGTCGGTTGAAGTGTCAGTTTTCGGTCCATTTTCTACCGAAATTTAGTTTCCGCATAGTCGGTTCAAGTCTCTGTCTGTGGTACCGTGAGTACTAGATAGGTTTTGTTCTGTTTTCTGTGTGGAACTTGTAAAAAGTGTGGATCGGTTCAGCTAAACCAATCGTTCAGGTAATTTTTGTATCTTACTTTAGTGTGTGGTTACCGGTCTGCATCGGTTCTAAAAAAAAAAAACGGGTTTTAGTACCCCCTTCCAAAGACCCGTGACACGGTCAGGAACCGATAGGGGAGTCTTGCCTGGTGGTTGCTGAAAAAAGGGTACGTTTGGTTAGGTTGGCCATGTCTGAGAAACCCAAGAAAAATACAGGGCCCACTGGGTTTCAACATTGCAGTGAGTGTGGAGAGGTCTTTGCTAAAGCCGATCCCCACACCACCTGTGTTTATTGTCTGGGGTTTGACCACCTCTATTCAGACTGCCAGATTTGTAAAAATTTTCCCAAATCTACCCTTGAAAAGAGATTAGGTAGACTGAGGGAAAGGGCGGCCGAGAAGTCTGCTGACCCGGATGGTCAGCCCGGTTCAGTTCCGACCGAACCAGAAGGAGTGCCCTCTGACCAGAGCGATACTTCTTCAGGCAAAAGGAGATCCGATCCCGAGGGGTCAGTTTTGGCAAAAAAGAAACACAAAGAAAAATCGTCCGGTTCAAATCCAGCATCTCATACTCCGACCGCCAAAGAAATAGCCAAAGTGATTCGTATTGTGGAATCGCTTCACCCGGTTCCGACTGATCCGGCACCTTTTGGCAGGGGCTCGGTTCGGTCGGTTCCCCCGGTTCATGATTATACCCTGGAAGAATTTTATGAACCGGAGTTTGAGGAGGAAGGAGAGTTGGAAGATGAATATGGTGATGGTGAAAGTCTGGATGTGCCTATTGATCCGGACATCTCTCCAGTCATCCTTCAGGTGTTTCTCCTGCTAGGCTTTCTGAGTCCCCTTCCCACTTTATGTTTACAGAAAGGTGGCTGAGACCCTCCAGCTTCCTATGGAGGAGGCAGTGGAGGATCAGGAGGAGCCTGACTATGTAGAGATGTTGGACATCCCAGAGTCCAAGAGACTGTCTATTCCCCTCCACAAATCTTTTGGGAAACGGACACAAAAAATTCTGAAGTCTCCCAATTCCATATCTCCTGTGGATAGAAGAATGGACAAGAGGTATACACTTTCAGGCTCAGATACAGAGTTCCTTTATCAGCAATGCAGCCATGTTGGGGTTGTACAGGCTGCTGCCTGCAATAAGGCAAACATTCCCTTGGCATCACACACCCCAGACAAGGACTCCAGGAAGATCGATGCCATGGCAAAAAAGCAGTACATGGCATCTTCCTTGGGACTCAGGCAGGTGAATTATATGGAATATACAGCCAGATACTAGAAGTCCAGGTGGACACTGTACTGGCACTGACAACATGCCCCCCCAGCTTGCCAAGGAGCTGGAGGAGGTGGCTGCAGATGGGATTGAGGCATCAAAAGTTCAGTTTCATGCTGCTGTGGACTCCAATGATATGTCATCAAGAGTCATGGCTACATCTGTAGCTCTTTGGAGAATGGCTTGGCTCAGATGTACTAGCCTCTCACAGGATACCCAGGCTAAGGCCATGGATTTTCCTGTAGTGGGTAATTCTCTGTTTGGGGAGCAGAGAATTACATGAAGAAAACGAATGAGTGCAGGACCACTTACAGGAGTGCTCAGGCCAAGGAAAGGCAGGCAACTCCTCAAAGGCAGCAGTCGAGGGGCAGGGGCAGGCCTGTTCAAAGGCATTTTTACCAAGCACAGGCCTCTTCTTCCTTTTCGCAGAGGGGGTTCTTCAGAGGGAGAGGCAGAAGGGGGATGAGCAGGCCTGCATCCACCCCTCAGCCTAAAGCCCCTGCCAAGCAGACACCCTGATGGGTCTCCCCGGGTCGACTCTCCTATCCCAGTAGGGGGAAGACTGGCTTACTTTGTCCAGGACTGGATGTCTATTACATCAGACAAGTGGGTCCTGGAAGTAGTAAGCCAGGGACTGGTTCTCAGGTTCAAAAAATTTCCAAAGATGAGAGCCAGATCTTTTCCACCTGCAAATCTTTCGGAAACCCTTGCCCTAGAGGCAGAGGTTTCTTCTCTCCTAGCTTTAAGATATATAGAGGGAGTACCTACTCTACACTGGGGCAAAGGACTGTACTCCAGGTACTTCCTGACCTCCAAAAAGACAGGAGAGTGGCGACCCATCCTGGACTTAAGATATCTGAGCAAACATCTTTTAAAGCTAAAGTCCAAGATGATAACTCTGAGAATTATCCTTCTTTCTCTCTCTAAGGCCAGGGGACTGGCTAGCCTCCCTGGACCTCAGAGATGCCTACTTTCACATTCCCATCAGGTGCTCCCACAGAAAGTACCTCAGGTTCGAGTTGCCCTCAGGCCACTATCAGTTCAGAGCAATGCCCTTTGGCCTAACCTCAGCTCCAAGGGTTTTCACAAAGTGCCTGGCAGTAGTTGTTGCCTTCCTAAGAAGACAAAAGATTTCCATTTTTCCATATTTGGATGACTGGCTCATAGTGGGCCAGTCTCCAGACCAAGTCAAGTCAGACCTGCAAGTGACCCAGCAAGTGCTCACTTCTTTAGGATTTCTTCTCAACCTACCAGTCAGTTCTCGAACCAGTGCAGCTCCTCACCTTCATGGGGCAGAGCTGGATACGGTAAAAGCAAGAGCCTTCCTTCCCCTGGAAAGGGCAAGAGCTCTCATGGAGCTGGCTTCTTCATTCAGCCTTCAGGTGTCTCGACCAGCAGGGCATTTCCTTCAGCTCTTGGGCCACATGGCAGCTTCTACAGCAGTGGTCCAAGGTGCAAGATTCCAGATGAGGGACATTCAGTTCCACTTAAGAGCTTTTTGGTCCCAAAGAAAGGATTCCCTTACCAAATTAATCACAGTGACTTGAACTCTGATCCAAGCCCTGCAATGGTGGCAGGATCAGGACAATTGAGGCAAGGGGTTCGATTTTCCACTCAGTGTCATTCAGTGGTCCTTGCCACAGATGCTTTCCTACGGGGCTGGGGAGCCCATTTGGGGGACCTCACCACCCAGGGACTGTGGTCTGCTCAGGAATCTCTTCTACACATCAATCTCCTGGAACTCAGGGCAGTGTTTCTGGCACTGCAAGCTTTTTCCCCAGTCAGTACAGAACAAGGTGGTTCAGGTCAGAACAGACAACACCACCACCATGTGGTACATCAACAAGCAAGGAGGCACTCTGTCTACAGCCTTTTGCACAGAAGCAGTGAAGTTGTGGTCCCTGGCTTATTCCCTGCAAACCTCTCTGATAGCAGTTCACCTTCCAGGGAAGGACAATGTCCTAGCAGATGCACTGAGCAGAATATCTCAGGGCCATCACTACTGGGCCCTGGATCCTCTGGTATTGAAGGTGATTTTTTCAAGATGGGGCACTCCAGAGATGGATCTTTTTGCAGCCCCAGACAAACACCAACTTCCTCTCTTTTGTTGCAGACCCCCAGTCTTGGGCTCAGTCCCCCCTGGATGCTCTGATTCTAAACTGGGAAAGGAAATTTCTATATGCTTCCCCCCCTTCCCTCTCCTGTTCAAAGTTTTAGTCAAGATAAGGTCACAACCTTGCAAAGTGATTCTGATTGCTCCAGACTGGGCCAGGCAGCCATGGTACCCCTTATTGCTGTCCCTAGCAGTCCATCTTCCGTCTCTTCCCAGGAATTACAACCTGTTAACCTCCTCTCAGGGAGGATTTGGTACCCCAGTCTTCAGTCTCTCAATCTCAAGGCATGGCTCTTGAAGAGTTAGAGTTCGCAGATTTGCATCTGTCTCAGGGAGTTCTGGATATTCTCAAAGCTTCTCGGAAGCCTTCCACCAGAAGGACTTATAACTCCAAATGGAAGAGATTCAGCATTTGGTGTTCCAAGAGGCATATCTCTCCAGATACTGCTGAATTGCCTACAGTTCTGGATTATATAGTCCATCTTAATAGCCTGGGCCTCAGAATAGCTGCTGTCAGGGTACAATTATCTGCTGTTTCTGCTTTCCTGTCAGTAGGTAAATCTTCCTCTCTGTCATTCCACCCTGCATTCTGTAAGTTTTTCAAGGGATTTGCTTCATACCAATCCCCCCTTTAGGGCTCCTGCTCCTGCTTGGGATCTTAATGTTTGCATTGCTCAGCTTATGCAGCCTCCTTTTGAGCCTTTGTCCTCAGCAGAGCTTAAGTACTTGACTTGGAAAACTGTTTTTTTGGTAGCCATTACTTCTGCTAGACATATCGGTGAATTGCAAGCCCTGTCAGTGGAACCTGATTTCATCTCTTTTCACAGAGATAAAGTGGTCCTTAGAACTAACAGAAAGTTCTTGCCTAAAGTGGTTTCAGATTTCCACTTGAATCAGTCTCTGTCTCTCCCTGTTTACTTCACTGATCATTCTTCATCGGAGGAGAGGAGGCTACACAGTTTGAATGTTAAAAGAGCCCTTAGCTACTACATAAAGCGTACCAAGGGTCACAGGTTTGATTCCCTCCAGTTGTTCCTCACTGATGGAGAGGTAGGAAAGGGCAAACCTGCCACAAAGAGAACTATTGCTAGGTGGTTTGTGTCTTGTATACAGTTCTGCTTTGAGAAACTGGGAAAGATTCCACCCTCAGGCCTGAGGGCTCACTCTACAAGAGGTACAGCTGCTTCCCTGGCTGCTGCCAGGGATATCCCTCTCTTTGAGATTTGTCAAGCAGCCACCTGGAAAACAGTACATACCTTTACCAGGCATTACTGTCTGGATATCCAGGCTAGGAGTGATGCTCGGTTTGGCATAGCAGTACTTCAGAGCCTATTCCCAAAGTAGGTTCTGTCCCTCCTCCATGGAGGTACTGCTGGGTAGTCTGCACTTGTCAGAATACAGCAAAACATCATGTTATTTGAAGAAAAAATTACTCAACTTAGTAATTATGTTTCTTCTAGTGGAGTTTTGCTGAGCCTCTGACCCCCCCGCCTCCCTTCTTAGAACCTGGATTTTTTTGGGGTGGGCAGGCGAAGTGTTGGCACCCCAGGGTGCCCTCACACCCTCTGTTACTCATGGGGTGATATGTTATTTCAATTTTAATTGTTTTTGTGTTTTGTGTTTCCTGACTTGAGTCTTCCCTTGGGAACCCAAAAGATTATTTTTCTGCCAGTTGGCTAGTAAAAATTTTACAGTTTCCACACAGAACACCTAGTGAGTTTTGCTCGTAAAGATCTGACGGTTGCAGTTCAAAATACAACAGACAGAGACATCAACCGAGCTCGAGATCAACATTCTATGCCTTGCATAGAAAAGTTAACCCATTGTTCTCCTGGGCAGTTTAAAGGCTGGGGCTAACTGCACTTGTCAGAATACAGCAAGACTCCACTAGAAGAAACATAATTACTAAGGTGAGTAATTCTTTCTTCTCACATATGGTGAAGTTGGTAAGGGCAGAGCTGCAACAAAACGTACAGTTGCTCGCTGGATAGTGGCATGTATACAGTTTGGTTATAGTAAAGTGGGTAAACAGGTACCTCTGTCTGGGCCTGAGAGCACACTCCACCAGGGGCACAGCTGCTTCAGTGGCAGCTTCAAGAGAAATTCCACTGCTGGAAATCTGTAAAGCAGCTACGTGGAAAACAGTACAGACCTTCACAAAGTATTACAGCCTGGACTTGCAATCCAGAGGTGATGCTAGGTTTGGTACAGCATTACTGCAGAGCCAGTTTCCAAAATAAGTTCTCTGCCCAACCTCCAAAGGTACTGCTTGGTAGTCTGCATTAAGTTTAATCATAATGAGTGATTCCTGGGGTTAGAAGAAAAAAAATGACTCACCATAGTAATCGTGTTTCTTCAAAGGGATCACTCGTTATGATTAAAGACCCTCCCTACCAGAACCTATAGAAGTCGCTCTGCATCCCTGCATTGGGGTATTTTCTTTTCTCATACATTGGTTAAGGTAGAGACTCGCTTTGTTTAACCAGTTGGTGTCCAAGTGGTCTTAAAGTTTCTTAGGTTTATTGTTTAAGGATGTTTTGACCTGAAAGGGCAAAAATGTTATTTTAATGTTGTTAATTTTCAGCTGGTGGGTCTTTTACCCAGTTAGGCTCCGTAAGAATCTGAAGCACTCAAGAGTGCAGCAGTTGGTAGGGCAGCAGTTTGAAAGTGGCACATAATTTGCATAAAATTCTATTTCTCCGGGCAGTTCAACACAGGAGGCTGACTGCATTAAGTTTAATCATAATGAATGATCCCTTTGAAGAAACAAGATTACTATGGTGAGTAATTTTTTCTTCCTGCACAAAAGGGCCATAGAACCAGTGCCCAGACAGCAAATGAGCTAAGGGTTCTACTCCCAGTTCTTCCTTGTTCCAAAAATAACTGGGGACTTGAGGCCCATTCTAGACCTCAAGGAGCTGAATCTTTTCATCCAGTACAGAAAGTTCTGGATGATAACCCTTCACGGCCTGCTTCCTCTGTTCAAGCAGGGCAACTGGTTTTGCTCCCTTGACATGCAGAGTGCCTGTCTGCATATTATGGTTTGCCCCCCTCACAGGCGGTACCTGCAGATCCTCTTCCAGGGGAAGCATTACTAGTTCAGAGTGTTGCCCTTTGGCTTATCCTCTGTGCCATGGTTATTTACCAAGTGCTTAGCAGCTGTAGCAGCAGCCATCCAGTGCGAAGACTTTTATGTGTTCCCATATTTGGACGGCTGATTACTGAGAGCCTAGTCCAGGGAACTTCTGTTACTGACTCTAGAACACACCCTGCAGTTGTTCCAGTCCTTGGGCATCACTGTCAATTTGCCCAAGTCTGTGCTGACCCCATCCCAACGGTTGTAGTACATAGGGGCAGTTCTGGATTCTACTCTGGGCAAAGCCTTCCCACCACAAGACAGGGCGGACTGCCTCATAGCTGAGGCCCAGAAAGTGGCTTAGTGCCGCTATACCCCAGCCAGGGAGTTCCTGGGGCTGCTAGGCTTAATGGCCGTGGCCATTGTGACTGCCCCATTGGCCAGGTTACACATGAGGATCCCGCAGTGGACTCTCAGGGTCCAGTGGGCTCAATGTTCAGACAAGCTGGATCAGCTGGTCCTTGTCCCCTCCCTAGTACACAAGGTGCTTCAGTGGTGGATGGACCCAGACAATCTCTTAAAAAGGGGTCCCCTTTCTTATCACCACCCCTCACCATATCCTCACCACAGATTCCTCTGATCTGGGTTGGGGAGAGTACCTAGACCCTTATCAGATCCAGGGGGATATGGTCCCAGTAGAAGACACGTCTCCACATAAACGTTGTAGAGATGCGGGCAGCTCTGTATGCTTTACAGGCTTTCCAGAACCATTTCTCTTTAGGCCCACTGTTGGTACAGTCAGGCAGCCTCAGTGTGATCTGTTAAATCAACAAGCAAGGGGAGACTCATTCCTATCCCCTTTGCCAGGAGGCGATGAGGGTCTGGTACTGGTCTCTAGATCAGTGTCTAGAATTTTCAGCCGTCCATGTGCCAGGTGCTCAAAACGCCCTGGTGGACAACCTCAGATGGTCACATTCCAGAATGCACAAGTGGGAACTGCTGACCTCAGTTGTAGAAGACCTATTTGATAGGTGGGGACGTCCAGAGTTGGACCTTTTTGCGTCTCCACTCAACACAAAACTGCCGCGTTTCTGCTAGCTAGTTTCCAGAGCCTGGAGTTTTCTGGCGAGACGCGTTGTCCCTGTCCTGAAAAGGGAGGTTTCTTTATACCTTACCCTTTCCTCCAATTCAGAGGGTGCTTATCAAGCTACAGATGGAGGTGCCACCCAAATTCTGGTGGCTCCATTCTGGTCTCATCAGATATGGTTTCCATTACTTCAGCAATTGTCTGCCGACCTCCAGTTCCCCCTGCCCCTTTGCAGGGACCTGTTGACACAGGCCCAGGGGGTCCTGGTCCATCCAGACCTTATGTTCCTCCATCTATATGCATGGCTCATGAGGACATAGCCATTGTCCACTTTTGGTGTCTCATAAGGTGGCTGTTGTTTTGGTGGCTGCCAGGAAACCTTCCACCATGGCCACTTTCTTAATGAAGTGGAAGCGCTTTGCCATATGGGCAGCTTCCCATCAATTTGACCCTTTCACTGGTCTGCTAAATCAGGTTATAGAGTGACTCCCTTTCCTTGTCTGATGCAGTACTCCAATACTCCTCTGTTAAAGTGCTCCTGTCTGCTATTTTAGCCTTTCATGTGTTTATTGATGGCCGTCCAGTGGCCCAGTTGGATGTGGCCCGTACTTTTCTGAGAGGCATTCTACACTTGAAGCCTCCTATCTGGAATCCTGTTCCCTGCTTGGGACCTCAATTTTGTGCTCGGAGAAGCTAACCCTGCCTCCTTTTGAGCTAGCCGCATTGTGCGACCTATGCTTTCTGTCGTGGAAAGCATTATTTTTAGTTTCTATTACTTCAGCTCGAAGAATTTCAGAGCTACAGGCTCTCGTGTGAGCAGCCTTATTTGATTTTTCACAAAGACAGGGTCTCTTTGCATAATTTTTGTAAGTTTCTTCATAAGGTGGTGTCTGAGTTTACTTTGAATCAATCCATCCAACTGCCTGTTTATTTTTCGAAGCATGCCAATCCAGGGGAAGCATTGCTCCATATTTTAGATGTGCATAGAATGCACAGGTACTGTACACACTGTACTAAGGAATGCAGAAAGTCCTCTGTTTTCCTTTTGTCCCTAGCAGAGGGGGTGCTCCAGTATCTAAGCAGTGCTTGTCCAAATGGTTGGCCAACTGTATTACTTTTTGTTATAGGAACTACGGTAAGGAACTTCCTGGTGTGGTTCGTGGCCATTCAGCCAGAAACATGGCCACTTCTGTTGCCTGTTTCAGGAATGTGTCAGCTGCGGAAATTTGTGCTGCTGCCACTTGGAGTACTGTCTACACCTTCACCAAGCACTACAGTCTGGACATTGCCTCCAGAAGAAAGGCAGGCTTTGGCCTGGCTGTGTTTCAAGGCCTTCTTTGTTATGCCTCTGATCCCCTGCCACCCAGACTGTTTTGTGCTGAGAACTGCTTGGGACTCGTTCCATAGGTGTGACTTGATGATAGCGATATCTCCGAAGAAGATAGAACAGTTACATAAGAAGTTACTGTGACAGTAGATCTTCAAGGGAGTCTTTCATCAGATCATTCCATCCCCTTTTTGTCTCTCTTTCTCCAGCTTGACTGCCTGGTTGCTGCAGTCTTTTTGTTAGCTGGACACCTTCTCTCTCTCTCTCTCTCTCGTTGTTTCCCTGGTGGGACTTCTGCCTCTTATGGCCTACGGTAGGGAAAGAACTGAGGAGGGAGCAAGGCCACCCACGTTTATATAGGGCTGTGACATCGGAGCCTGACATTGGCATGGGTGGCCCTGTTAGACTGCTGCAGAAAAGCTTCTGTGGGGTCCTAGTGCCTGATGGTTAAGTTCCGTAGGTGTGACCTGATGACAGAGATTTCGTCAAAGATCTAGTGTTACAATAAGTTTTTACGTAACTGTTCTATACAGTGATACTAGGGTATCAGTGATCATTTTCCCATTGTTTTAACTTTATGTTGGAACATACACAATTCAGTACTTGTTTCAGAGTATAGGGGAAGTAGAGCAAGAAATGCAATGACAGAAAATAACACCTCTCATCACTCCATTGTTAGTGCATCAGAGGGTTTATGTCTTATGTGGGTCAGAAGTCTGAACGAATCCAGTTTTGGTCATATGCAGCTTGAACATCAACGACCATCCAAGAAGAAAGTCACTTTGTACTAACAGAATGAATCCCTTTGAGATAACATGGGCTTGAAATGCCCTAAAGTCCATTTACCTGCTTTGTAAAGGTAGACAAACCTTTTGTAAACATTAATGGTCCCCTGAATCCACCCTTTCCAGAATATAAACTCTAAGAATGTGTTTAAAACCTTCTGATTAATGGATTGAATATTTTTAACAATTTGATACAAGTCATGAAAAACCACTTTAGCCTTGAAACAAACGTATTTTTTCAGCCAAAAGAGAACTGGCATTAGTTGGTCCATGGTTATTAGCATACTGCAGATTTTTTTACACTGTCACCCTTAGTGGTCTGTGTTCACAAATTACTTATTTATTTTGCTCAAAAGTTACAATTTTTTATCAGGCCAGATCTTTGCTGAATATTCCAGTCATACTAGAAACATAGACTTTGGCAGTAGATAAGGACCGCTTGGCCCACCTAGTCTGGCCATTTCCGTACCTATTGGATAAGCTGCAGATCCTAGTTAACCAGCAGCCTACTACTTCCTACCCCCACCAGAATTGCCTTATGTCTGCCCCATGCATTCTTGAATTCCCCCACTGTTTTTGACCCCACAACCTCCTCAGGAAGGCCGTTCAGTTTTTTTCCACAACCCTCTCTGTGAAAAAATACTTCCTCACATTGCCCCTGGGCCGTCCCCCCTCTATCTACAAATTGTGTCCCCTTGTTCTTGCACATCTCTTTTTCTGAAAGATGCTACCCTCTTGGACTTTGTTGATTCCCTTGAGGTACTTGAACGTTTCTGTCATGTACCCCCTCTCCCTTCTTTCCTCAAGGGTATACATATTAAGCTTCTTTAATCTCTGTTCTGTTGCACACCCTGCACCATTTTAGTTGCTCTCCTCTGGACTGCCTCCATCCTGTCTGTCATTGCAGAGATGGGGTCTTGAATAATTTATTTTTAACTGTTTCAGAGGTCAAAATTAAGTTTTGCAGCCACTAGCCAACAGGGCTAGTGACTGGGAAAATCCACTAGTCCCACAGACTTTTCCACGGGCCCAGCTGGAATACTTATTGAAATGTTACCTTCTCAAGTGCAGGCCCACAGGGCTAGTTACAGGAAAATCTTACTAGCCTGATTCAAAATTCACCAGCGTTTGGCACATGGGCTGATGCCAATTTGAACCCCTGCTTTTGCTGTAACTCTTGGGATCACTTGTGCTGATTAAGATGGTATTATATTCAGCCAGGAATATTCCAGCTCTTTGTCTGCTGACCCATGAAATTATGAACTAAAGCTGACTTAGCTAATACAGCATGGAAGGAGACTGGAAAAAAAAAAAATTCGGAAAAAGTGCTGATCCTTCAGGAGCAAGGCTGAATAGCATTGAATGGATAAGGCAACATATCTCCCCATGGCTGTCTGAAGAATAGATGGCCTCTGTCTCCTAATTCCATTAATCTTTCACATTTTCTGAGCTGTGATCATGAAACATATTTCAAGCAGTACAAAAGTGTGCAGTATAGTAGGTTTGATTACAGTGGCTCCTACAAACACCAAAAGGGTAACTAGCAGGAAAAAGCAACCACCCATTAATTGAAGGCAGCGTGGCTTTAGTCTGAGCACAGGTCTGTGAACTGGGACACCACAGGTTCACATCCCACTGCAGCCCTTGTGTGACCTTGATCAAGTCACTAGACCTTACTCTTCTTCTGCCCTCCCACAAGCAAATGGACCTCTACTGAGAAGGGAATGTTGTATCCCAGATGGGCTGCACTAGATAAATACATTGTTAAAATAATAAGACGATGGGCCGGCACATTGGTGCAGAGGGTTGAGGCATCTAGCCTTACCTCGTGTTATGCTGGCGACCCGGTTTGGAATGACCTTGAGTCGTCGGGGAGCCAGCGGGCGTGCGTAGGAGCAGGATTCAGCTGCCTATGGCAGCTCTCCTGTCCTGGGGTGGACGCTGTCCCGCCCGTAGTTCTGTCACCACCGGGTGGAGGTCCGGTGGTGGCACAGGCGGAGAGGGCAGCTAGTAGGGTGGGGCGCTTCGCAGTGCCTGGTGTGCACGTGCCTCTACACGCATACTTTCAGCACCCCAGATGCACGTGGGAAAGAGCAAAAAAAGGGGGGGGACAGTAAAAATTATAAATAAAAAAAAAAAGAGGATGAACCATGTTGAACCTTCTAGCTATAGTAAAAAGAAAGTTGTGATTGAAATATAGCTGTAAGGTAGTAATAATGCCATCAAGAAACCACAATTACAGTAGCTCACATTTTCAAGCTCACTGTTATGTTTTAATTGCCGAAACTGGTCTGTGGTTTAAAATGTGATATAAATCAGAGAGCTGAGGTAGGGACCTAATAAAAAAATCTCAAATTATAGCCAGAAAATGGGAGGCTTTGGCACTGATCACATTGTATGGAGTCCTTGTGAACTCAGGAAATTCTGATGGATTTTCTCCCAGGAGACCATTGCTTGACCCGCTAAGTAGATATCTGAAGTACTAAGCTGTGTCTAGGGGATTGCATGTGATTAATGTCTTTATCTGTGAATACTTGTCCCACTGAGGGAATTACTTGGCATTTTTTCACCATAACTCATCCTAAGGTAAGGCAGAATAGAACATTAAGTGATAGTGGCAGGCCCTACCCCATGGTTAGGCAGCAGCGAATCACTCTGCAGCACTGGAGATAGGAGTTCAGGAACAGCAGTGACATTGTGACCCTTTCTTTCCTTTTGACTTGCTGTATATTACATCAGTATATGACATAAGTTATGGCTTGCGTTAACTCCTACTGCAGTCCCCAAATGCAGGCTTTTTTTTTTTGATTCTGAAGTATCAAAATAAAAATAGTGCTTCAGCACTGACCCTGTATGTTGGAAGGTTTGAACATATGAATATATGAAAGGCCAGCAGAAGGCGGCCCGAAGGTCTATCGAGTCTGTTCAATGCAAAGCTCATGCACGTATGCTACATTCAAACAACATGAAGTCTTGCTGTATTCTGACAATAGCAGTGAGTCCCAACCTTCGAACTGCCCCGGAGATGAAAGAGTTAACTTTCCATGCCAGGCATGGAATGCTGAGCTCGAGCTCGGTTGAGACTCTGTCTATTGCTGTTTAAACTCAAACCGTCAGATTCTTTACTCCGCCTCACTGAACAGTCGCTCCGGAGATTTCTCCTTCTGCTCGGTTCAGTTTGTCGGTTAAAGTACCGCTTTTCTCGGTTTTTGACCGAATTTAAACCGTAACCTGTTGGTTCAGTCTCTGTCTGTGGTATTTGTGAGTACTAGATAGGTTAATATTATGTTCTATTCTGTGTGGAACTTATAAGCGGTTCATCGGTTCAGTTTGAACCGATCAAGTTGTTAAAAGAACAAGAAAGGAAAAATCAGCTGGTGTGGATCCAAAACTTTCTTCTCCAACCACTGAAGAAATAGCCAAAGTGATAAAAAATTGTGCAGTCGCTTTCCCCGGTCCCGACCGAACCGGCACCATCAGGGAGGCGCTCGGTTCGGCCGGTTCCACCGGTTCAAGATTATGATTTAGGAATATTATGAACCAGAGGAGGAAGAGGAGTATGAGGAAAATGAATGTGGTTTTGAAAGTCTGGATGTGCCCATTGACCCGGACATCTCCCCAGACAGACCTTCAGGAGTGTCTCCTCCTAGGCTTTCTGAGTCCCCCTCCCATTTCATGTTTTATAAAAAAGTGGCTGAAACCCTCCAGCTTCCCATGGAAGAAGCTGTGGATGACCAGGAGGAGCCTGACTATGTGGAAATGGTGGATATCCCAGAGTCCAGGAGGCTGTCTATTCCCTTACACAAATCTTTTGGGAAACAGACATTTAAGATTTTAAAGACTCCTAACACTATACCTCCTGTGGATAAAAGAATGGACAAGAGGTATACATTGTCAGGCTCTGACACGGAGTTCCTTACACAGCAATGCAACCATGTTGGGGTAGTGCAGGCTGCAGCCTTTCATAAGGCAAATATTCCCTTGGCTTCACCGCCCCCCCCTCCCCCCAGACAAGGACTCCAGGAGGATTGATGCCATGGCAAAGAAACAGTACATGGCAGCATCCTTGGGACTCAGACAGGCCAACTGTATGGCCTAGACTGCTAGGTATCAAAAATCCAGATGGGACACTGTCATGGCTTTAGCAAAACAGGTCCCTGGCCAGCTTGCCAAGGAGCTGGAGCAGGTGGCTGCTGATGGTATTGAGGCATCCAAGGTGCAATTCCATGCTGCAGTGGACTCCAGTGATGTGTAATCTAGAGTCATGGCTACATCTGTGGTACTTTGTAGAATGGCTTGGCTCAGATGTACTAGCCTGGCACAGGATACCCAGACTAAGGCCATGGATTTTCCTGTTGATAATTCTCTGGGGAGCAAACAGAGAATTACATGAAGAACATGGACAAATATTGGAGCACCTATAGGAGTGCACAGGCCAAGGAAAGGCAGGCCACTCCTCAGAGGCAGCACCCCAGGGGCAGGGGCAGGCCTTTCTACCAAGCCCAGGCCTCCTCTTCTGCCTGTGCTCAGAGGGGGTTCTTTAGAGGGAGAGGCAGAAGGGGTACAAGCAGACCTGCTTCCACCCCTCAGCCAAAACCCCCTGCCAAACAGGCACCCTGATTGGTTGGCCAGGGTCGATTCTCCACTACCTGTAGGGGGCAGGCTGGCTTACTTTGTCCAGGACTGGGAGTCTCTAACATCAGACAAGTGGGTCCTGGAAGTAGTAAGCCAGGGACTGGTTCTCAGCTTCAAAAAATTTCCAAAGCTGAGAACCAGATCCTTTCCACCTGCAAATCCCTCAGAGGCACTTGACCTAGAGGCAGAGGTCTCTTCCCTTCTGGCTCTCAGAGCTGTGGAAAGGGTTCCACCCCTACATCAGGGCAAAGGATTGTACTCCAGGTACTTCCTTACCCCAAAAAAGACAGGAGAATGGCAGCCATCCTGGATCTCAGATACTTAAACAAGCACCTTTTAAAACCAAAATTCAAAATGGTTACTCTGGGAATTATTCTACCCTCTCTAAGGCCAGGGACTGGCTAGTGTCCCTGGACCTCAAGGATGCCTACTTCCATATTCTCATCAGAAGCTCCCATCGAAAGTACCTCAGGTTTGAGCTGCCCTCAGGCCATTACCAGTTCAGAGCAATGCCCTTTGGTCTAACCTCTGCTCCAGGGGTGTTCACAAAATGCCTGGCAGTAGTAGTTGCTTCTCTAAGAAGGCAAAGGATTGCCATCTTCCCATACCTGGACGACTGGCTCATAGTAGGCCAGTCCCCAGACCAAGTCAAGTTACACCTACAGATAACTCCGCAACTGCTCACCTCTTTGGGTTTCCTTCTGAATCTTTCAAAGTCAGTTCTAGCGCCTGTTCAGCTCGTCACCTTCATAGGCGCAGAGCTGGATACAGAAAGGGCCAGAGCTTTCCTTCCCCCTGGGCAGGGCAAGGACCCTTATCTCACTGGCCTCCTCATTCACCCTGCAGGTGTCTCGACCAGCAAGGCATTTTCTGCAGCTCCTGGGGCACATGGCTGCTTCCACAGCAGTGGTGCAGGGAGCAAGATTTCAGATGAGGGACATTCAGTTCCATTTGAGAGCCTTTTGGTCTCAAAAGAAGGACCCTCTGACCAAACTGATCCCAGTGACTCGAACCCTGATCCAGGCCTTACAGTGGTGGCAGGATCAGAACAATCTAAGACAGGGAGTTCCCTTTGTCACTCAGTCCCACTCTTTAATCCTTACTACAGATGCCTCCCTCTTGGGGTGGGGGGGCTCACTTGGGCAACCTGACTACCCAGGGGTTGTGGTCCCCTCAGGAATCTCTGCTTCACATCAATCTGTTGGAACTCAGAGCAGTATTTCTAGCACTTCAAGCTTTTTCCAAATCTGTTCAGAACAAAGTTATTCAGGTCAGAACAGACAATACCACCACAATGTGGTACATCAACAAGCAAGGAGGCACTCGGCCTACAGCCTTGTGCACAGATGCAATGAAGTTGTGGTCTCTGGCTTATTCCCTGAACACCTCCCTCACAGCAGTACACCTCCCAGGCAAGGACAATGTCCTGGCAGATGCTCTCAGCAGGATATCTCAGGGCCATCACGAATGGTCACTGGATCCCCTGGTCTTGGAGGTTATTTTCTCCAGATGGGGCACCCACAGATAGATCTTTTTGCAGCCCCAGACAATCACCAACTTCCTTTTTGCTGCAGGCCCCCAGTGTTGGGCTCAGTCCCCTGGATGCCTTAGTTCTCAGTTGGGAAGGGAAGTTCCTGTATGCTTTTCCCCTTCCCTCTCCTGTTCAAAGTACTAGTCAAAATCAGGTCTCAACCCTGCAAGGTGATCCTGATTGCTCCAGACTGGGCCAGACAGCCCTGGTATCCTCTCCTGTTGTCCTTAGCAGTCCATCTTCCCCTGTCTCTTCCCAGGAATTACAACCTGTTAACCTGTGCTCAGGGGAGGATTTGGTACCAGAATCTCAAATCTCTCAGTCTCAAGGCCTGGCTCTTGAAGAGTTAGAGTTTGCTGATTTACACCTCTGCCAAGGTGTAATGGATATTCTGAAGGCTTCTAGGTAACCTTCCACCAGGACTACTTATAATTCCAAGTGGAAAAGATTTTCCATATGGTGCTCTGGAAGGCTCATTTCCCCAGAGTCTGCTGATCTGCCCACAGTCCTTGATTATATGGTCCATTTGAATAGCTTGGGCCTTAGACCAGCTATACTAAAGGTGCATCTGGCAGCTGTTTCTGCTTTCATTTCAGCAGGTAAGCCCTCTTCTCTTTCAGCTCACCCTGTATTCTCTAAGTTTTTCAAGGGATTGCTTCACACCAACCCTCCATTCAGGGACGCTGCCCCTGCTTGGGACCTTAACGTTTGCATTGCTCAGCTTATGCAACCCCCCTTTGACCCTTTGTCTTCAGCAGAGCTTAAGTGCTTGACTTGGGAAACTGTGTTCCTGGTAGCCATCACTTCTGCCAGACGCATAAGTGAGTTACAAGCCCTGTCAGTGGAGCCTGATTTTATCTCCTTCCATAGAGATAAGGTGGTCCTCAGGACTAACAGGAAGTTTTTGCCTAAGGTGGTTTCAGATTTCCACCTTAACCAATCTGTGTCTCTTCCTGTGTACTTCACTGACCATTCCTCCTCTGGTGAGAGGAGGCTCCACAGTTTAGATGTGAAAAGAGCCCTTAGCTACTACATAGAACGTACCAAGGGTCACAGGTTTGACTCCCTTGAGCTATTCCTCCCTTATGGTGAGGTTGGTAAAGGGAAACTTGGCACTAAAAGATCCATTGCCAGGTGGATTGTCTCTTGTATTGAATTTTGTTATGAAAAACTGGGCAAGATTCCACCCTCAGGCCTGAGGGCTCACTCTACCAGAGGTTCAGCTGCTTCCCTGGCTGCTGCCAGGGATATTCCTATTCTAGAGATATGTCAAGCAGCTACCTGGAAAACAGTTCACACTTTTACCAAGCATTACTCCTTGGATATCCACGCTAGGAGTGATGCTCGGTTTGGCACAGCTGTCCTTCAGAGCCTATTTCCTAAGTAGGCTCTGTCCCTCCTCCATGGAGGTACTGCTTGGTAGTCTGCTATTGTCAGAATACAGCAAGACTTCATGTTGTTTGAAGAAAAATTACTCACCTTAGTAATGTTGTTTCTTCTAATGGAGTCTTGCTGTATTCTATTCTCCCCCTTCCCTCTCAGAACCTCTGTTTTGGGATGTGGGTGGGCAGTGGTAGTGTTGGCACTCAGGAGGTGCCCCACCTTGTTGTTTTCACTCTTTTTCTTTGGGTGATTGGGTGCTTTGTTTTTCATTTTTGGGTCTCTGACTTGAGTCTTTGTTTTGGGACCAAAAATCTGTTTTATATTTAGTAGCCAGTTGGCTAGTGTAGGTTTACAGCTTCACACAGGACCTTAGTGAGTTTAGCTCGTAAAGATCTGACGGTTTGAGTTTAAACAGCAACAGACAGAGTTTCAACCGAGTTCGAGCTCAGCGTTCCATGCCTGGCATGGAAAGTTAACTCTTTCATCTCCGGGGCAGTTCGAAGGTTGGGACTCACTGCTATTGTCAGAATACAGCCAGACTCCATTAGAAGAAACAACATTACTAAGGTGAGTAATTTTTTCTTTTGCTCCGCCCTCCCCCATCACCTTATCTTCCCTTTGAATCCTTCCCACCCTCTTACATACCCCCCCCAGCTGTACTGTGATTTACTACCACCTCTGGCAGTGCATACTATCTTGCTGCCACACGTTCTGTGAAAAAGTGCCGTCTGAGCCGGCCTGGTGACGCTGTGGGTTGAGGTGCTGGATGCCACACCTCGTGCTACACCGGTGACCTGAGTTTGGGAATGAGCCGGGTCGTGGGGGGGATGGGAGATGAGCAGAGCAGCCGTAAGGCAGCTCTCCCCTCCGATAAGGGACCCAGCCATGCCCGCTGCAAGCCCGGAGGTAGTGCAGTTGGGAGTATCTAGAATCAGGAGGGTGCCACGGGTCGCTGAGTGTACGTGCCTCCACACGCGTGCAGGCAACTCTTGGCAAACAGGTAGGAGAAAAATTGAGAAAAATAGAACTGGCAGACTCCGTGATGGCCTTGCAGTACACTGGACTGGCCCCAGAGTCTAGATGTTGGTCTCTGGGGGGGGGGGGAGTTGATGTCCCTCACCCTCGGCCCTGCCATGGGGGGTAACCCATCGGGTTTACCAGGAGGATTGGGCACAGGAGAAACAGAGGACCGGAGACCTAGCCCCTCCGAGGAGGGGGGGCGGGGCCACCTGCCAGCTCCACCTATGTATCCCCATTGCCACTAGGTAGGCAGGAGGTGGCGACTGGGATCAAACTGCTTAATTCAACAACAAAATAGGGCCTTTTGCCCTCCTTGTAACCCCCCCCCACCATTGATTTGTAGTTGTGCCCTCTGTGTTTCTGTTCTCATTTTTGCAAAAAAAGATCCCCAATATCTACCCTGTTAATGGCTTTGAGGTATTTTGAAGGTCTCAATCATGTCCTCTCTTTCTTCTCTCCTCCAGGGGGCACCTATTCAGGTTTAGCAGCTTCGGTTCGTATGGGATATCCTGCTGCCCCTGAATCATCTTGGTAGCCCTCCTCTGTACTGCCTCCATCTGGTTTATGTCTTTCTTAATTAAGGTAGGGGCTGCAGTGCTGCACACCGTACTCCGGATGTGGATGCACCGTGGACCTGTACAGGGGCAGAATGACCTCTTTCCTTCTGCTGGAGAACCCTTTGAAACATAGAAGTTGACTGCAGATAAGGACCATAAGGCCTATCCAGTCTGCCCATTTTTTTCTACCTTATGAATGTACCATCGGCCTTTACTCTGTCAGTGGCCTATCTATTTATACTCATCTGTATTGCTCCCTTATGCCTATCCCATGCCTGTTTGAAGCCCTGCGCTGTATTCATATTCACAGCTCCCTAAGGTAGGCCGTTCCATGCATCCACCACCCTTTCTGTGAAAAATAACTTCCTCACATTCCCCCTTAATCGGCCTCCCTCTAATCTCATGCTGTGTCCTCTTGTCCTGCTATTTTTCTTTATATTAACCTTGTTAATTAATGCCCTTAAGATGTTTGAATGTTTCATAGTTTAGTTATGAATTCTGGAGGCTGAAGCCCATTGTGAACTCGCCACCATTCATTCAGTGGTGGGAATTACATTTATCACCCATATAATTATCCAAATGTTTTTGAATGGTTCTACATTATCACTAATTACAATATGGCTGGGTAAAGAGTTCCGTATGGACGGTACTCTTTATGTAAAAAACCTTTGTCGTTTCCGTGTCTTACTAAGGGTACATTGTAACTTGGCCTTATGTGACCTGGTATTGCTCCCCAATAGTTGTCTTACAAAACAACTGGTATTAAGTAAATTTCAATCTGGTTTCATATCTTTTATCTTTCATGTTAGTAATCCTCTTTGTAGCCCTGCGTTGAACTTTTTCAACCATACTTAAACTACCAGCTGGTGCTGGGGCACAAAAGGGAGTACAGTACTCCAGATGTAGTTGGACCAGACTTGCATAAAGAGGCAATATAACCTCAGGTTTTCTACGTTTTACTTGTTTCCGGATACATCCCAGAATCGAGTAACATTTTTTAATTGTTCTTTTGTATGCTTGTCAAATTTGAGATCATCTGACATTGTTACTCACAGATCTTTCTCCTCTGTAGTAACTTCTGTGTTGACACTGTTCATTGTGTAACGTGCCCCCATATTGTTCTTTCCAAGATGCATTACCTTACACTTTTTCTCATTAAATATCATATGATTTTCTGTTACCCATTGACAAAGCTTATTCAAATTATCCTGTAACTTGATTACTAAATCTGTATTAACAGTGCATCCGACTTTGCAGTTGTCTGCATATTTGTTTATCCATACACTTTCTGTAGTCTGCATACTTGAGACACAGATATTGAATAATAAAGGGCCCAATACTGATCCCTGTAGCAGTCCACTTGTAACAGTACCCCATTCAGATTTATGCCTTCATAATACAACCCTCTGCTTTCTGTCCTCAAGCCATGAGGCAGTCCACTTTATGATGTTGGTATGTATTTTTATATTACTAAATTGATCTGTTAGTATTTTATGTGAAACAGTATTGAATGCCTTGGTGTAATCCAGATAAATGACATCAACTCGCATTCCATTGTCCGAGGCCAAACTCTCAGGTTCAAAAAATTAATAAGATTGGTAAGACATGATCTTCCGGGAGTAAAACCATGCTGTGAGATGTCTATATGGCCTCCTCTGATAATATGCTCTACTATCCTTGTTTGTATTAGCCTTTCCATCATTTTACAGATAATGGAAGTCAGGCTAATAGGCCTATAATTACCAACCATTTCTTTACTGCCGCCTTTATGTATTGGTATAATGTTAGCATATCTCCATGTTTTCAGAATCATACCCTGCCTGAGAGATGTATTAAATAACACTGCCAAAGGTCCAGTAAGCTGTTTCAAGAGTTCCTTAATAAATTTAGGCATGATTCCATCTGGTCCTGGCAATGAGTCTACTTTAAGCTGACTAATAATATCTATGACTTCTTGTTCAGTTATCAAGGTAGCTGAGTCACAATTGCTAAGTTGTTTCATTGCAATATCCTCTTTTGGTTTAAATACATTCAAGAAATATGTATTGAGTTATTTAACAATTTCTGTTTCCTCTGTCATAATTGAGGTATAACTCTTCAGAGGTCCAGCACTACCCAGGTTACCCTTCAGTGATCCAATGTAATTATAAAAACCCTTATTATTTTTTGAGTTCATAGCTAGCCATAGTTTTAAATCCTGTTTCCTGGATCGGATAATCTTTTTTGTTTTATTTGCTGATATTTTGAATTTAGTCCAGTTCTCAGTGGTACAAGATTTACTGTGCTTATGGTAGGCATGTTGTTTTTTATTCAGACTACACTTTATTTCATTGTTCTACCACAAGGGGATTCTTTTTTGTTGTCGTATTTAACACTTAGTGGTACCCAAGTAGCTATACAAACTTCAGTTCTATGGTATATTCTTTTCCACTGATCCTCCATGTTAAGATTTTCAAGCTCATTCACCCAGTTCCAGTCAGCCAGGTATTTTTTTAATGCTTTTATAATCAGCCTTTAAGTAATCTCTTATTTTTGTGATGCCTGTGTTGTTTTTACTAATAGGCATTCCTAAATTGAACAGAACCATGTTATGATCACTATCTCCAAGTGGCAGTAGAATAATAGGTGGAGTTTCTGTGTTCCTAATATTAGTAAATATCAAATCTAGTATATTATTTTTTTCTGGTAGGTTCAGTAGGTAGTAGTTCTAAATCTTCCTGCAGTGAAATTTAAAGGAACCTTTTCTCCATCTGTCCATGTGCCTTAGGTGTGTCCCACTTAATATTAGGCATATTAAAATCACCTATTAAAATATAGTCATTGGTGGTATCTATATTTTCAATTTCATCAAGGAAGGCCTTATTTTCTTCAGTTCCTAAGCTTGGCGGTCGATACCCCAAGCCTATTGTCAAGATCTTTGTTCCTAAATAAAGGTTAGTACATAGGATTTCAAAGTCAGTGTCAGACTGATATTTCTGTTTCGATCATATCACCTCTCTCCCTTCTTTCCTCTAGGGTATACGTATTGAGCTCCGTTAATCTGTCCTCATGTGTTTTCTGATGTAGTCCCTGCACCATTTTGATTGCCCTTCTCTAGACTGTCTCCATTCTGTTAATGACCTTGTGAAGGTGCAGCCTCCAGTACTGCACTCAGTACTCCAGATGGGGCCTAACCAGTGTCTTGTAAAGAGGGATTATTACCTCCCTCTTACAACTCGTGATACCCCTACTAATACACCCCAGCATCCCTCTGGCCTTACTTACTGCTTTAGTGGTCTGCTTGGATGATTTTAGGTAATCTGTGGTGATGATGATGCCCAAGTCTCTTTCTTCCCTTGTGATTGCCAGTAACTCCCCTCCCAACCTGTAAGTGGCTTCAGTGGCTTCTCTATGTGCATGATCTTGTACTTTTTGGCGTTAAACCCCAGTTGCCACTGTGCTGACCATTTTGCCAGTTTATCCAGATCTCTTCTCATTCTGCCCACCCCATCTGGATCATCTACTGTATTGCAGATCTTGGTGTCATCTGCAGTGTCACTGATGAAGATATTGAAGAGGACTGGCCCCAGGACTGATCCCTGAGGTACCCCACTTGTGACTTGCATCTTTTCTGATTTTATACTGTTTATCACCACGCTCCGTTTTCTGCCCGCCACCCAGTTGACCAGCTTCTGACCCACCCCAAGCCTACCCAGCTTATTAATCAATCTTCTATGTGGAACAGTATCAAATGCTTTGCTGAAGTCAAGATAGGCGACATCAACTGCACCCCCTTGGTCCACCACTCTGGTTACCCAGTTAAAAAAAATCTAAGATATTAGTTTGACTGGACCTTCCTGTTGTAAACCCATGTTCTAGGGACATGGATATGTTGTTCAATCCACACTTATTGGCAGGCTCCTTGCCGCTTTAAATCTTGCCGGAAGGTCTTCAAGCTGGCTCCTCCCACCCACCCGGGTGGTAAAACTCTCGGCTCCGTCCCATGACGCCAGATCTTCCTTATCGCTTGGAAGCTCAGGTTCCCTCCTTAACGCTCTGCGTTTTAGACTGAATCCTAATTCTTCGGTTCGTCCAAAATTGGTTTTGAAGTTTTCTAAACTTCGGTCTTCAACTTCCCTCGCGGCTGCAATGGACAAATCTATTCCCGGCTTTTGGAGGTGCCCTTGCGGGCAAAAAATGTCCAGGACGGATCCACACTCCTCGTGCGTCTACTGCCTAGGCCTAGATCACGACCCGCAGGCCTGTGAGTTGTGCCGCTCTTTCTCGGCCAATGTTCTGGATGATCACGCTGCCCGTTTGAAGCTCGGGCGCCCAGAAAAGCGTTTCCCGCTGGTAAAATCAAAAGAGGCTCGATGGGCGGTGTCTGCGGCGGCTGGCTCGGCTGAGCAGCTCGAGCAGATGATCGCCCTCGAGGAGGAGGCGGCCCAGGCCGCATCTTCCTCCTCCTCGGCCACGGCATTTATCCCACTCTCTCTGAGTTCCTCGTGCACGGCTTCGCTCAAGAGCTTTGTCAGTCCCTTTCCACGAAGGGAGAGGGGCCATCGGGACATTCTTCTCGGCCCAAGAAGAAGGAGTCGAAGGGTAAGTCCCACCGTCGGCGTTCGTGGGAGCAGGAGAGGTCTCTTTTCCCTGACAGCCGACCATCGACTTCGGTCGAAGTTGCGGCTCAGGCCGCTGGCTTCACGGTGTCCCCGTCAGGCCAGCCTGCCGAGACTCCCGTCGACGCAGTCAAGATTTTTCTCGATCCGTTAGACGGGCTGTCGACTGGTGAAGCCAACAACCCACTTTCACCAGTTCCCCCAGTGGATACCGAGGATCTGCCTGCGCCTTGGGGCCGCAGTCCCGGTTAAGTGCCGAGCCGAGGGAAGGCGGTGTCCCGCCCTTCCCAACCCGCCTCGGTCCCCGAGGGTCCCAGTCTCGGTGTCGGACTTCATCTCGGTCAAGCCGTTCCCGCCGACATCGTCGGTCTCGGTCTCATTACCGGAGTAAGCGGCGACACACTTCCTCCTCGTCCTCTTCCTCGGATGAGGGGAGGCTTCGGCGTAAATTACTTCGGCGCTACGAGGAGCTTATGTGGCAGCAGTTGCTGTTGCCCGGGGCTAAACAGACTCCGGTCCAGACCCCGGCCATCAAGTGGCTGTCGCCGCGAGCGACCCGAAGCAACGCTCGCTGGTCGAGCTGCCGTTCCAGGGCGGTTGCTCGGCCAAAACCAACTGCTCCACCAATTGTGGTGGAACAGCCGCCTCCACAGCGAAAGTCTGGGGCACCGACCAAGGATTCTCGGTCGGGTCACGGCCTGCCCACAGGTTGTCTGTCACCCTCCTCCCCGACTGTCCTCGGCAGGTAGAGGTGGCTCAGGGCCGAGGCGGTTCTTCGCAGATTCTTCGGAACCCGAAGACGACTCCTCCCTGTTCTCCAGGCAGGTCGACCTGGAGTCCTCCGGGGCCAGTCATTGGGCGATAGCCCATCATCCTTCTTGGGTCTGCTTCAACTCATCTC
Source organism: Neoceratodus forsteri (assembly GCA_016271365.2). Lineage (NCBI taxonomy): Eukaryota > Metazoa > Chordata > Ceratodontiformes > Ceratodontidae > Neoceratodus > Neoceratodus forsteri. Next base: position 20,222,709 of record CM028135.1, on the reverse strand, counting down.
GAGTCCACGGGATGCAGCTCGAAACCCGTGTCCAAACAGGCCAAGTATCCTAGCGGAGATACTGGACTGAGGGTCCCCACGGAGGCCTTTCCGTGGCTGAGGCCATTGTCGCCCAACCTTGAGGCTTGGCAGGCCTGCTTCCTGCCCCTGCGCCCCCGCCAGGATGGCCAGGAAGTACGCAGTCCCCACCGGCTCTTTGCCCGGTTTCTCGGAGAACCCCCTCTGCCGAGGGGTTAGTCACCGACAGGGTTTTCCGGCATTCCGGTAATGCTCGGGATGTGGATAATCCCCCCCGACAAAGAGTCCAAAAAGCTGGACTTTGCTGGGCGCAAGGTGTACACTGCATCCTCCCTCGGCCTCCGACAGGCCAGCTCGGCCATGCTGATGGCACACTTCTCCCACGCCCTCTTGGGCTCCCTGGATGAGGTTGTCCCTCATCTCCTGACCGACCTGCAGACCACGGTCCGCCAGGTGCGGGACCAGGGTAGGGCGGTGGCGAAACAGCAGCTTCAGACTGCTCTGGACGTAGGTGATTCCTGTGCCAGGTCAGTAAAGGCCGCAGTGGCCATGCGCCGCAGGGCATGGCTGAGGATATCCACCTTCATGGCGGATACCCAGCACAAGTTGGCGGACATCCCCTTCTTGGGGACTGACCTTTTCGGCCCTGGAGTGGAGGGACACCTCCAGCGGATCGAAAAGTCCAGTGCTACCTTGGACTTGGTCACCTCCGCCCAGAGGGACAAAGGCCGCCGTCGACAACAGCAGAAGTCCTTTCGTCCTTCGGCCCCTGCACATCGACCCCCAACAGCAACAGGCCAGCAGGCTGCGGCAGCCCCAAACCCAAGCCGGGCGCCTCCAACAGGAAGCAGGGAGGTAAAGGCCCAGGAGGTCCCTCAGACGGTTCCTCCTCCAAGCCTGCCCAGTGATAGGTTGAGGGGTGCTGCCCCCAACCTCGTCACTCCTCCCTGGGTTCCCCCCGTGGGGGGACGGCTCTGCCACTTCCTTTCCACCTGGTCCACTATCACCACGGACCGCTGGATGTTAGAGGTGGTAGGAAAAGGCCTGCCTCTGGAGTTCGAGTAGGCTCCACCCTGTCGAGCCGTAACCCCTCGGGGGGCCACGGGGTCCGCAGCCTCGCTGTCATCCCGCCAAGCCGATATTGCCCTGCTCCTCGAAAAAGAGGTGATCAAGAAGGTGGCGGGTCCTCCTCCAGACCCGGGGTTTGTGTCCAGGTATTTCCTGGTCCCAAAATGGACGGGGGGCTGGCGCCCCATTCTCGACCTGAACAGGTTCCTAAGGTCTCGGACCTTCAGGATGGTCACTCTGGCTCAGATAATCCCATCCTTGGAACGAGGCATGTGGTTCTGTTCCCTGGATCTCCAGGACGCGTTCTTTCACGTCCCAATCCGTCCGTCTCGTCAGAGATTCCTCCGCTTCAGAGTGGAGGGATCCCTTTGCGAGTTCTGGGCCATGCCCTTCGGCCTCTCCCTAGCTCCCAGGGTCTTCACCAAATGCATGGCAAAGGTGACAGCATTCCTGCAGCGCCGAAGGGTCCGAGTGTACCCCTACCTGGACGACTGGCTGATTGCAGCCCCCTCCAGAGTGGAGGCGGAACGGTCCAGAGATCTGGCCCTCCAGGTTTGCTCTCAGATTGGCCTCCTCATCAGCAAGGCCAAGTTGGAACTCGTGCTGAAGCAGGTGATACATTTCATTGGGGCAGAGCTCAACTCTCTTCGAGCCAGAGCTCGGCTCCCGGCCGACAGGGCAGAGGTTCTTTCCTCCTTTGCCCAGTCATTTCTGGTTGGACAGTTGCGCCCTGCCCGGGACTTCCTGCACCTCCTGGGCCTCATGGCGGCCTGCACCAGCGTGGTCCGTTGGGCCCGTTGGTATATGCGTCCCCTTCAATGGGGATTGGCCAGCCAGTGGTCACAATGCTGCGATCCGTTGGACCAGCCCGTGACAGTGACCCAGGAGATGTGGAATGCTCTCCAGTGGTGGACGGTTCCAGCACATCTGCAGGAGGGTATCCTGTTCGTCCGCCCCAAGCCGACAGTCTCTCTATCGACCAATGTATCTCTGATGGGTTGGGGTGCCCATCTGGGGGAGCACCGAGCACATGGCCTCTGGTCCCCTCAGGAGTCCCAATGCCATATCAACCTGCTGGAGCTCCAAGCGATCCACCTAGCTCTCACCGCCTTTGCTCCTTTTCTACGGGGTCAAGTGGTTCAGGTCCAGACGGACAATACCACGGCCATGTACTTTCTAAACCGCCAGGGCGGGATGCGCTCCATGCTGTTATGCAAGGAAGCTCTCCGCATATGGTCCCTCGTGCGCAGCCTGGAGGCGGATCTCCTAGCCATTCACGTGGCAGGAGCCTCCAACACCCTGGCCGATGCCCTAAGCCGGACAGGGGCTGCTTCTCATGAGTGGTCTCTCCTGCTGGAGGTAGTACAAAATCTGTTCTCCCACTGGGGCACGCCTCAGGTGGACCTGTTTGCCTCCAGGGAGAATGCGAAGCTGAGTCTGTTCCATGCCCACCCCCCTCAGCAGGACACACTGCAGAGGGATGCCTTCTCGAGGCTGTGGACCCCGGGCCTCTTCTGCGCCTTTCCCTCATTTCTCTTGATCCACAAGGTGCTTCTCAAGGCAAGGAGGGACAAGGCGCAGGTGATTCTGGTAGCCCCAGACTGGCCCCGCCAGTTCTGGTATCCAGATCTCCTCAGCCTCAGCTCCAGGCTCCCGAGACGGCTTCCAGCCCGCCCAGACCTTATCCCAGTCAACCAGAGGAAGGTATTCCATCCGGATCTTCAATCCCTGCACCTGACGGCCTGGTTCCTGAGCGGCTAGAGTTCCAGGCCTTGGGTCTTTCTGATGAGGTCCTCAACGTCGTTGAGACGTCCCGTAAGGAGTTGACCAGGAAATGCTATGCCTTCAAATGGAAGAGATTTTCCATTTGGTGTCAGGGGAAGGGCTTGGACCCTTCCATCTGTCCCTTGGCAAGCATTCTGGACTACCTGTGGTCCCTTTCTCAACAAGGACTTCGGTCGATGACCCTTAAGGTGCACTTGGCAGCCATCTCTGCTTACCGGGCGCGGGCCGGGAAGTAGTCGGTGGCGCAGGAGAAGGTGGTCGGGCGCTTTTTCAAAGGCCTTGACCACATTTCCCCTCTGGTGCGAGAACCTCCACCTCTGTGGGATCTACTGCTGGTATTGGCCAAGCTCATGGGCAAGCCATTCGAACCGATGCACAGGTGCGATGTTTCCCACCTGTTGTGGAAGACCACCTTCTTGGTGGCTAACGTGTCAGCCAGAAGGATGGGAGAGCTCCAAGCGCTTTCCATCGAGTCTCCTTATCTGGTCTTCCACAGGGACAAGGTTGTCCTGCACCCCCATCGAAATTCCTTCCGAAGGTGGTGTCGGAGTTTCACCTTAACCAGGTGTTGACTCTGCCGGTGTTCTACCCCAATCACACCTCGGAGGCCGAATATAGGCTCCATACTTTGGACCCTAGACAAGCGCTCACTTATTATAAGGAACGGACGGCTGAAGTTCGGGGAGAGGTTCGCCAGCTGTTTGTCACCTACGCTGAAGCCGCACCTGGCAGACCTGCAGCCAAGCGGACGATAAGCAGGTGGGTCACCTCCTGCATAGAGCTCTGCTATAGGTTGTCGGGCATGGAGCCTCCCAGAGGGATAAGAACTCATTCTACCCTCGATACCGCTGCTTCCAGGGATGTCTCTATCCAGGATATCTGCAGGGCTGCTACCTGGAAGTCGGCACATACCTTTATTACCCACTACCACATCGACCTTGAGTCACACCGGGATGCTGGTTTTGGGGCCTCGGTTCTCCAGTCTCTATTTCCCAAATATGTATCGGGGGGGCTTGCCTCCCTCCTCCCGGAGAACTGCTAGGAGTCTGCCAATAAGTGTGGATTGAACAACATATCCATGTCCCTAGAAATACAGGTTACTCACCTGTAACAGGACGTCTAGGAATGGTATATGTTGTTCATCCACCCGACCTCCCCAGCTTCGACGCACAACCTGGCTTCCAGCGGGCTAGATCTGGCGTCATGAGGCGGAGCCAAGAGTTTTACCACCCGGGTGGGTGGAAGGAGCCAGCTTGAAGACCTTCCGGCAAGATTTAAAGCGGCAAGGGACCTGCTAATAAGTGTGGATGAACAACATATACCATTCCTAGAACTCCTGGTACAGGTGAGTAACCCGTATCTCTCTTGTATCCTGTGGATTCCAGGTGTTGCACTATCCTTTCCTCAAGGAGTGCCTCCATAATCTTGCCCACTGCTGAGGTAAGACTGACTGGTCTGTAGTTCCCTGCCTTCTGCCTGCTACCACCCTTGTGGAACGGGATCACATGAGCCCTTCTCCAGTCTTCTGGGACCTCTCCTGTGCTGAGAGACTCGCTAAACAGTTCTGATAATGGCTCTGCTAGTTCCATTCTTAGCTCCTTCTATACCCTGGGATGTATGCCATCCGGTCCCATTGCCTTGCCCACCCTGAGCTTAGAGAGCTCTTGTAGGACCCTTTCTGTTGTGAAGGGACTTGTGGACACCTCCCTCCCCCCCTATGTCCATGATGCTGAGCTGTGGGCCCTGCCCTGCCTTCTTCTCAGTAAATACTCAGCAGAAGTATCTATTTAGGATAGATGCTTTTCCTTGGTCTTCCTCCACACACTCCCCCTTATCCCCTTTGATCTTTGTAATACCCCCTCTGGACTTTCTCCTTTTACTAATGTATCTGTAGAAAGTCTTATCCCTTCTTTTACTGTTCGTGCTAGTGTTTCCTCAGTTTGGGCCTTTGCTGACGTACTGCCTTCCCTGCTTCCCTTAGGGAAGTTTGGTATGCCTCCTTATCTTCATCCTGCTGCGTTCCCTTATATTTCCTGAAGGCCAACCTTTTAGCTCTGACCTTTTCTGCTACTGTTTTTGAGAATCAAAGTGGTTTCCTCCTTCTTTTGCTCTTGCATTTCTCCCTATCACAATGGGATGTTGCCTCAACTATTGCATCCGTAATGCTTGCCTACTTTGCATGTACCCCCTCACCTGTATTTCTTCTTGCCAGGGCTAGCTTAACTCTGTTGACCATCTTATCAAAGTCAGCGCCTCTGAAGTCCCATATTTTTGCCTTGGAATGGGATGATTTAGGTCTAGTGGCCAAGTCGAACCATACCATGTGATGGTCACTGGCCTTCAGGTGACCTTCTACCTGGAGATCTGTGATCCTTTCCCCGTTAGTCAGTACTAGATCTAGGATAGCCCTGTCTGTTGTGGGTTGTTGTACCAGTTGTTTGAGGCCCCCCTGCAGGGAATCCACTATGTGTCTAGTTCTGGCAGATGTTCCTGCTGGTATTGACCAATCTGTTTCTGGCATGTTGAAGTCTCCCATTATCAGAACCTCCCCTTTAGCTGTCATGTTTTGTGTATCTTCAAACAGTAATGTGTGTGTGTCCTCCGTCTGGTCTGGAGGCCTGTAGACAACCCCAGTTCGTATGGCCGTCCCATTTCCTGTTTCCAGGGTGACCCACAGTTCTTCTGGCTTCTTATGTGTATTCTGAATTTCTGTAGCGTTGATATTTTCATTGACATAAAGGGCCACACCCCCCTTTTTATTTGCACCTCTGTCCCTTCTGAACAGTACATAGCCGGGTACTGAAGTCTCCCAAATGTGGTTACTAGTGAACCATGTCTCACTAATGGCTACTGTGTCCAGTTTAGCCTCTGTCATTGTTGCCTGCTGGTCTAGGATCTTGTTTACCAGACTGGGGGCATTTGTGTACATGATTTTCCATTGCCCAGATTTTGGTGCATTAGTTGTTGGATGAGGTACAGCATTTCCCCTGCACATCGTACAGGGAGGCGGACCTTTTTCCTTACCTGGTTGTGCAAATTAACTACAGACATGCAGAACTCTTGTTTGGTCACTAGCTGAGGGGGTAGGGGTGTTCTTCCTATTCAATGTATCGGGTGCTGCATCCCACTCTGCATTTGCTAGTTTAAATATTCTGCAAAGACATCAAACTTCTGCCCCAGTGCACTGACTCCCTCCTTAGTCAGATGCAGTCCATCAAATTTAAAGGGCTTTCGCTCCAAAAACTATTGCCAGTTACCTATAAATTTGTGTCCTTTTTCCTGGCACCAGCCCTTGAGCCACATGTTTAGCTCCCCTATCTCCCCTTCACTGACCTTCCGTCCGTCTGCCCCTCTCTCCCAGACCAGCAGGATCTCAGAGAAGGAGATGCCAGGCGAAATGGATGACAGTTTTGTCTCCTAGCCTGGTCAGGTGTTCCTTGGTCTCCACAACTGACCGGCTGGCAAGATCATTAGTCCCTATGTGTACCATGACGTTGATGTTTTCTCCTGCTTCCTGCATGATTTTAGCAATGCGGTCAGTGTGTCTCCACGCTGATGTACCTGGGAGACATTTGACTATAACCCCCGACTTGAGGTAAGTATCAGCTCCCCGAACCATGGAGTCTCCTATGATCAGAAGTGTTTTGGATTTCCTTTTTTTTGTTGTTGTTGTTTTGGTTCCTGTTTTGGGTGAATTTTGTAGCGCTGGCTCCTGTGCGGCAGTGTCCTGCTCTGCAGTGTCCTCTACCGCTTGCTTTGATTTCTGAGAGAGAGGCAGATAGATACCTGTTTGTAGTTTTTATATGGTTTGTGGAGGTGATACGTTGGAGAGCATTGAGTGATGGGGCATCCGATTAGCCCCGCCTAACCACCTGCCAACCTCCCAGACCAAGTACCCTCTGCGGGCGAGGTGCTTCAGTTGGATGTTGGGGAAATGGCAGGCTATTCTTATATTTCCTCCTGAATATGCGATTTGAGGCGTGCAGTCTCTGCCCATGCTGCCTGGAGCTGTGCCCTTAGCTCTCCAGTGGTCCAGCATGTAGGACAGCATCCTAAATCCTGTATAACTGCCCTTTTGAAAAGTGTCCCGTAGTACCTGCAGTTAACAATATCCATTCCAGTTGAGTTGCCGAGTTTATAACCTGGTCCGAGTAATTAGGAGGAGGAAAATGAAAGCAAAAAGTTTGGTATTTTTTTTGTTTTGTTATAACAAGTTAAATTACTTGTGCCCCTGTAAGTGAGGTCACTGTGTGGATACCCCTCTGATTCTCCCCTTCCTGCTTTGCTACAGGGAATGCCACGACTGTGCTACTGTATAAAAGGAGCGTAGCATGGCATGGTTGGGGATGGGGGTGGGTGGCTGGGCCCTTCCCCTGCCGAAAAAGAACCACCACGGATGAAAGAAACAGGGAGGTAAGAGCAGAAATAATTATCCAACAACAAATGCAGTAGCCCTGAAAGCTTAGCCTAATGATAGATAAAACTGTAAACCCTGTAAGCACCACCTGTAACAATTTCACAGAAGATATACTCTGCAAAAAACACTTTGCTACAGAGAAAAATAAAGCAGTAACAGAAGATATACCTTGCAAAAAAGTATTTGAATCAGAGAAGATTACAGCAGTAATCTGTAAGCAAAAAACAGCAACAAACCTGTAGGCACACCCTGTAATTATGGAGCAGAAAGTATACCCTGAAACAGCAATTTGAATCAGAGAAGATTACAGCAGTAAAATGTAAACAAAAAACAGTAACAAACCCTGTGAGCACAAAACAAAATAGTAACACACAGTAAATCTGCCTATTCAAAAAAAGCCTTAATCTTTTTCTTTGCTCTGATAATGTTGTTCCTTGCTCTGTCCTTACAAGCAAACCTAGAAGAGAATAGCTCAGGTGAAGCTAGGTGCCTTTGCCAGCAAACCTAGTCTTCCACTTGATATGGAACCCAGCATCCTGTTCACCTTCCCCGTCGCTTTTTTGCATTGCGTTGACAGTTTCAGGTAACTTATAATTGCTATCCCCAGGTCTTTAGGCCTTTCTCCTCCTCAGAAACTGTGACCTTTAACCCCCCCCCAAAAAAAAAGACTGTACTCAGCCTGCCCTGGAGTTTTTATGTCCTATGTGCATTATCTTCCACTTTTTAGTATTGTACCCCAGTTACAAATTCCAGACCACCTCTTCAACCTTGCCAGGTCCTTCTTTAGGCCCGTTACACCCTCCTTAGTTTCCACCCTCCTGCACCTTATCCGCAAGCTGTTCTGCAGTGTTGCTTAATGAAGAGAAAATAAAGACGGTATAGTTCAGGCAATGGCATGCTGGTTGAAAGAAGTGAGCAAGGAGGAAGAGGCCAGCATGGTTCTTTTGTTTGACTGGGTTACCAAGGAGGTGGATCAAGGGATAGCAGTGGGCGTGTCCTATCTGGTCTTCAGTATAACTTTCAGCACTGTGCTGCACAGGAGGCTAGTTAAGAAACTAAGCAGCCTGGAGGTGGGTGAGAAAGTTACAAGCCGGATATCGAGCTGGTTAAGGAATAGGAGACAAGCAGTGGTGGTAAATGGTAGCCACACAGGCAACAGGAGAGTGATTAGTGGGGTACCAGAGAGTTTGGTGCTGTGACTGCTCCTCTTTAATAGCTTCATAAGCGACGTTGCAGAGGAGCTTGAAGGCAAGGTATGTCTCTTTACAGAGTATATAAAACTCTGCCACAGGGTTGACACTCGGGAAGGGTTGGAGAGAATGTTGAGGGATCTGAGGAAACTAGAAGAATGGTTTAGGAGGTGGCAGCTAGGTTTTGGTGCTAAAAAGTGCATGTTATGCAGTTAAGGCAGCAGAACCCATGGGTTGTGTATAAAGCAGGGGGGAGTTGAGCTTACAGTTGCCAAGCAGGAGACCTAAGGATCATCATATCTATTGATCTCAAGGTAGCTGGGTAGTGTGACAAAGCAGTGGGAAAGGCTTGCAGGATGCTGGGGGTGCACTGGGAGAGGGATTTCTAGCAGGAGGAGGGAGGCGGTGCTGCCGTTGTATCGCTGTCTGTTAAGGCCCCACATGGAATGCTATGTTCAGTTCTGGAGATCACACCTCCACAAGGATGTTGATGGCGTGGAGGTGGTACAGAAGAGGGCATCCAAAATGGTGAGTGAAACCACACACGGAAAGGCTGCAGGAACTCAACGTGTACTCCCTGGACGAGAGGAGAGAGAGGGTACATGAATAAAACAGAGAAGCACCCCACAGGAGTGAACAAGATGCAAGTGAAGGGTCTATTTCAGAGAAAGGAAGACACTAGACTGAGGGGGCATGCAGTGACGCTAAAAGGGGAAAATTTAGGAGAGATGTGCAAAAATACATCTTCACAGAAAAGAGTGGTGAATGACTGGAACAGCCTGCCAGAGGAGGCAGTGGGGGCAAAGACAGTGGGGAACTTCAAGCATGCATGGGATAGGCACAGGGGCATATTCGTCAGAGGAACGGGGATGTGGGAGTGACATCTGAGACCAGGTAGGCCAGTGGTGATGGATAGGTAGAGACAAAGGGCAGATTGGATCGACCTAAAGGTCATTTTTTGCTGACAGAATCTTAAGTTTCTGAGAAATGGGGAGCACGAGCCCCACTCTGTCTCCAGACACTGAACAAATTGAGAAAAATTCAAAATTATTTCTCTGTGATCTTTGCTGCCTTACCTGAAGAACCAGGATTGGCTAGCATCACTCATTGGTTTTGCAGGCCGCTTACCAGCACATACTGGTACACTGCAACCACCACAAGTACCTCCGGTTCTGTGTGGAGGGGCAGCATTACCAGTTCAGAGTCCTACCCTTTGGGTTTTTCTCAATGCCACACTCGTAGCGCACCTCAGAAAGCTAGGACTACAAGTCTTTCCATTCCTGGATGACTGGCTATTTACAAGCCCCTCGAGGCAAGAGACAGAGCAGGCAGAGGCCACTGCCTCTCAATTTGTAGCATCCATGGAAGCCCTGCTAAACCCTGCCAGGTCTCAGTTGGAGCTCGCCCAGGTACTACTGTTTATATAGGTGGTGGACAGGTGGAATTAACCTCCGCCGAACTTACTCCGGTATTGCTGCGTTGGTATGTCTTTTTTTGCAAATTTTATTTTAATATTTCATTGAGATCTCTGATTACAAGTACCTTTGAGTCAGAGGCTTATTTACAAAGGTTCCATGTCAGTGGGTTGTTGGTAACAAGCATATTCCGGATGATCACAGTACAGTAGTATACACAGGTTACTTAACAAACAGTAGGTTACCAAGTGGTACAATAAGAGCTATTATTGTTTACAAACAGTGGTGATAAGACAAAAATCAACATAGCAAACAAAAATCTTCATATCAAACTATTTCAGTATCTTAGTAACCAGAATGGCTTTGTCAGAGAACAGGGGGGCAAAGGTGAGAGGGAGGCCTGAGGAAAGGGAGGAGAGTCAAGTGAGATTAGGCATGTGAGAGGAGAGGTAGGTGAGTAAGGAAGGGTTGGTAAGGGCAGGAGCGTGAGGGGGGTAGCTCCTAGCTACAGGGAGAGTAACGGGATGGTGAGATGAGATAACTGTTTTTTTTTATTAAGAACTTTAGGTGCATACATTACATTCGCCTACAGTTGGAGAGTCAGTCGGACTACTGGAATACAGAAAGGAACATCCAGTGCTTAAAAACAGTAGAGCGAATAGGGTCTCTCGGGACCGCATGGAGGCGTTGCCACTGAAACATTGCAAATCTTAGTCCTGTAATACACAAATATAGCAATCATTGAAAATATTCCAGGATAAATAACACAACTGTAAGGTGATATAAGATTTTTTGGGGGAGGGGGGGTGGAGATGGGGCATGGGAGCACCCAAGGGGACCTCGGTGCAGGCCGAGCAGTGTGATGCATCCCAGGATATAATTGCAACTTCCCCTGGAGCCATAGTGGTCCGGCCCGTGCCTCATAAGAGTGCCTCCAGCTAGTTTAAAATCCAGCAGCCGGGTGTTGAAGCTTTTAAGGAACAAAAGTGGTATCTTGGTGCATTACATATAGTAGCCAAGAAGTCCATCTTGAAGTGAAGACCTCCTGTTTGTCATTTAGGCAAAAAGTGATTTTCTCCATTTTATATGTTTCATTAACAGTAATTCTCTATTGACTGAAAGTAACCGGTTGATTGGTCAGCCACTTCTTGTAATGCATTTCTTAGCTGCAGTGAGCGTGACTCCAGGGAGATATCTGAAATGTCCGTCTTCGATACCTCGGGGGGGGGTATGAATGAAATGGGTACGATTGTGGGGATATCTGCACAGGAATATGCAAAATCTCCTTGATAGCCCCCCTTCAACACCTGATGAAAAGGGCCTAGTACAGGACACAGCCACATCATGTGTGTGAGTGGCCTGGATTTCACCACAACTCCACCAGTCCTCTGAACTCGATCACTCAAGGTTGAGGTTGAACTGAGTTGAAAAAGGGCACTTTTTAACAGAAGGACTGTTAAGGGTTGTGCTCCACTATTCACGATACACAATAGATAACAGCAAGTCCATATCTGGGGTAAACGATCAGCATGGGCTCCTGTCACTAATGGGGTGCCTCAGGGTTCGCTGCTGGGATCCAGTGTATTCAACTTGTATGTTTCCTCAATGAAACGTGGGGACAATATATGGGTGGCCACATTTGCCAATGACATCAAACTAAGAACTGTGGTAAAAGATACTGAGGGGGTAATAAATCTGCAGAGGGAACTGGCACAACTGGAAAGCTGGGCTTTTTGATCATAAGCTTAGATTCAGCCTGGATAAATGTGTAGTCCTGCATTTGGGAAGATCCAGTAAGAATGCAGGATATAAATTGAATGGGCAACTCCTTAGGGAAACAACTGAGGTGAGTGACTTCTGTGTCTTAAATTTAAACAGCACAGCCTTCAGAGTTTGAAAAAAGCAACAAGGGTACTGAACTGCATCGGGAGACGCACAAACGGCAGGGATACAGCGGTGATCCCACTATGTGTTTCTTAGGTCAGGCCTCACTTGAAGTACTACTGTACGCACTTTTGGTCCTCGTGTACTGGGGGCAGGGATAAGGCCCTGGAAGTGGTGCAGTGACGAGCAACAGAAATGATTAAGAACTTGGAACATATGTGTAGACAGTTAATTTGTGTATTTTTGGTGTTGCGACGACCAGTATGGTTTTTATTTATATATTTAGAGACACTGGTAGCACAGTAGTGACTGGAGAGTTGCTACTGTCTAGAATCCTTATATGCCCAGCATTCTAAAGCTTTTTGCTATGCCATTTCCCCAAGTAGGGATGCACTATACCCAGCTGTAATGAATACCAATTGGCAGTGTAGGAGCTAACAGAAAAGGAAATTACAGTAAGTATGAAGAAATGTCTTCTTTAATGAGCCTATTCAGTTTATGACCGTCAACTAACAACCTACTTTTCATTCTCTATCTCACAGGTTGATATAATCTGTGGAGACCACCTACTGGAACACTATCAGACCTTAAGAGAAATTCGTACTGCCATTGGCAGCACTGCAATGCAGGTAATTATGAGGGTCTTGTAAGCCTTTTAACACATAATACTGTGCACATCCACAGCATGTGAATTTGAAGCTTAGATATTTTGCATTATTAATCTACAAAGTAGGCGAAGATCGTTACCAAATACCTAGGGTCTCTTATTGCCTTCTGCAATCCTTTTATTATGTTGTCCCCAAAAATATTTTTGGGAGATGCATTCTTTTCAGGTTGGGGGTTGCATTTTCTTTCAAATACTTTGTCTGAGATTTAGAAATAAGGTTTTCAAACATGTCACAGTGGTGAAGACAGCTTGATGCTGCATGACATTTCGGGTGTAACAACCCTGGTTTCTGCCAAACTACCCTCGGCTAATGCTGCTAGACCATATGTTGGATCATCTCCAAAACTGCACCTGCTGAACAAGCATGAGGGTAATTCCATGAAAAGGGAGGTACCAATGTTCCAAATACTTTGTGCATTAATTTAAAAAAAATTAACAAGAGCCACTGCAGTCATAAGTGAATTTAAAAGGTAGCCACAAGTACAGATACATTTCATAGTTTGAGAAACCCAGGTGCACCCATTTTTTTTTTTTTTCAGTGTCCAACTCCAAAACGTCACAGATTTTTCCTAGAAAAATGTGACATGCAAAACCACATTACATTGCACTGCTTCTATGCAGACTTTTAGTTGCACTTCAGTAAATTTATGTTAAAAACTGCCTCTTGTTTTTTGTTAAGGAAGACATTTTCACCCTAGTTTTTCAATGCATGTAAAATTTCTGGTTCACTCAGTTTTGCATGACGCGTGCAGCTACGGAGTCCAAGCAAATTGCATTTTTTACATGTTCACCAACATTTCAGCAAAAGCATCCAACTTTTTGAGTAGGTGATTTTTATTTGGGATAGGATCTTTAAAGTACTGCAGGACTTTGGTGAGAGGGGTGCAGGCAGTGCTTTTTTTTTTTCTTAACTTGAAACAGTTGTGTTGTGTACACGGTTGCACATACAGCGTTTGGTGTTCACCATTACACGCGCAGCAGTGAAGGTGCTTTTTCTCAGATCTGATATGGAGTTATCCCACAGCATAGTCCCCTTTTCACTCTTGGGTCATAGTCTTGAAATGCTTACTAAAATAAAGTTGTTGTCCCCCCCCCCCAAGTTAAACACCTGTTGCGTCCACTGTTGCACGTGCAACATTTGGTATCCACTATTACATGTGTACAACACTGAAGGTGCTTTTTCTCAAATCTCTGCTAGGGCATTATCTCTTAATCTTGTCCCTTTTTCACTCTTGGGTCGGTGTCTTGACAAGCTTGTTAAAATTGATCTATTGTGGATTTGAAAAATTGATCTTCATGTCACACTTTGGGTAACCCCTTTTCATGGACTTACCCATGATGTATGACCATGTTTGAGCCAAGACCTGCATGACTTCTGCTACATGAGCTCAAGCCTGTTCATCACATTTCTGTGTCACGTAACTGGAGCAACTCTGTTTAGGCTGCATAGATTTGAGGGCATAATATGAATCCTCTTTAAAATCATCACAGTAATAGAGGCCACTAAGGTGTTAATATATGTGGTAATGTTTGAGGTATGACTCCCCTAAGTTAGTCATTACCTATGACTGAGCCAGCCAAAGAACTTTATAGTAGATGTTGGTGTAGTGGTAAACCACATTAAGCAGGCATGACATCCAGTGCCATTTATGACATAACTCACAAATTTCTTGTCACATGGAGGGGGGCCTGCCAGATTCTGCCATGTACTCTCGGGATTATAATTGTGTGATTGTAAATTATTTTAAAATCTTACTGTGGTAGAATCATTACATATAGAATAATGCATGGGTTGGTGTGTTTAATGAGATTTACACACACCCAGGGGTGTTGGATGTTACATAAAACCCAAGAGCGAAGCTCAAGGGGTTTATTTAAGCATCCAACACCGAGGGTGTGTGTAAAATCTCAAGTTAAACACACCACCCCATGTTTTATTATATGTAATTGCTGGGGAGCGTTTTCTTGCCACAGCAGTTGTATAAAATACAACTACTTTGGTGTTCAGCCGTGGTCCAGTTGGGCTGAGGGGCGGTAAGCTGTCTGCGGCTGCTGAAAACTTTCCAGTTTTTTTTTTTTTGGTTTTCCTTTTTTAAAAAAAACGTTTTAATCGAGGAGCACTAGGATTCGTGGATGCTAATGTGAGAGGCGAGGTTTTTTTTTATTATTTATTTACTTGCCTGCCAAGTGCTACTGGTGGCAAAGTAGAGAGCGCAAAGAGAAGAGTGAAGGCTTGCGCATGCGTGTAGCAAACGAAACCCGGTGCATGTTTGCCATTATAACCTACAGGTTATGACAGCAAATTATAACTGGATTTGTCTATGGGGAAAAAAACGCTCCCAGTAATTGTAGAAGGCATAATTTCAGACTTCGTATTTTCAGTTTACTGTCCACATTTTGCTTGCTGAGTCACCAGAAACATTTTTCAAGCTTGATTCCCAGCACCCATTAAGTGTCCTTCAGCTCTACACCCACTGCTCTCAGATCATTTCTTCTGGAAAGAACAGTCTCATCCTTCACAGCTCCTTCTTCTGAGTTAGGTTTTCAGGCTTTTTCAACTTGGTTCGAATTTATTTATGATTACATGGCAACTCATTGGGTACACTGTGGCTCTAGCTTAAAATGGAACAAAGGAAGAAGTTTAGTTTTAAAAGTTGCTTACTTTGTAGGTTCACCTTGTCCATCCCCGACGGCCATAATCCCTGTGTCAACTGTCTGGGTGTCACCAGTGATGTGGATAATTGCCAGTGGTGCCAGACTGTGTGCCAGCAGGCTGTTCAAGATCATAGGATGTGAATTGGGGGGGCCTTGGGACCATGTGTAGCCCATCTGCAGTGGCAGGATTGGCCACACGTTTGACAGCTCTGGAGGACAACTAATCACAGGCTTTCAGTGGTGATGTCTTAGTTTCAGAGCTGCTGGTAGGTGTGAAGGACTGAAGGGAAGATTCTCCAGACCACCTTGAAGATGAGTGGTTTTGCCAGTTTCTGTTATCTCTTCATTCCAATGAGACCACCTAACTGCTACAAAAAGAAGAGATGGCATTAGTTGTGGGAGGACTGTCGATCACATGACTGTTCATGCCTATCCTGGCCAGTAGAGTCTTCCACTTGGTTGCCTTCCAAAGAGGTCCAAGAACCCATGGATCACACAGGTCTATCTGTGGAGATTCCATCAAGACAGTCTGACACTTGTCAGGTAGATCTGTCAACCAATTAGTTGGGACCTGTTGGTGATGGCTTTCTCAACCAAATCCTTGTGACCTCTCCATTGTCTCTGCAGCCCAAACCTAAAGAGGGCATGACAGTAGAGGAACCCCAGCTGGTCCACAGCCTGCAGCTTTGGTCATCTAAAACCCTGCAGTTCCACTAGTCATGCCAATGCCTGTCAGTCCACTGGTGAGGCAGCTGCTTCTGGTTGCTGTGGATCCCTGTCAGTCTGGTTGATATTGTTCGAGGTTGCAAATAAATGTCATACTCTGTCCCAGTTATGCAGTCACCAGCACAACCCTAAGCAGTTGTTGCCAAGCTCCTCCTTATTGTTCAGCCTGTCATCGATTGGGGACAGGGGTAAGGGCAGACTGGTGGCAGTGGGAATTCTCCCTCAACTCAAGGGGATATGTTCACCAGTGTTGGCAATTGGATTGACCAAGCACTGACCATGTAGTCTGACTCAGTACAGCCATGAGTTATTTGAGGGATACTGTAACCTACAGCCTTCCTGGCCAGATGCAGAAGAACCCTAATGGACATCTAGGATCTAGTGAGTTACATCATTTATAGATGTCCCTTGATTTGTCCATTGTCTCAGCCAGGGCAGTAGTCGTTGCATTTATTTTATGTTGCCTAGCATAACTGTCCATTTCACCATTCTCACAAGAGATTGATCAATGGGCGGCAGACCTTTCCTTTGCTGGTAAGGATCTGTTTGGGGCAAAATCTGAGGGGTACCAAAGTAGGGGTAAGAAGTCCTTTGTCAGGGGTGCTAGAACGACACATCCCAAGTAGCACGTGCTTCACATGGACGCTGAAGCTAAAATATAACTTGTTTGAACTGATTTACAAATTGAACATTTGTGCACATAGACATTGCGTCCCTGAAGATTGGTGAAGTGTGTAAATGTAAAATTTAAGATGGTTCGTCTGAAGCAGCAACGGGGTAGCTCCAAGCGTCAGTCACATCACACTCTCTTTTCAGGCTGTACTCCGAAATATATGCTCTTCACAGAATTTTGAGCCTGCAGCTATAGATCAGGTTAGGTGCCTCCAACTGGAGTTTCTAAACATGCCTAATATTCTGGTCCGTCTAGTTCCTCCCATCCAGCCAGCCCAGGAGACACTCTCTGAGGCGATTTGGAGGAAGTCTGCTACTGTGGCAGCTGCCCCCAAGCAGGTGGATAAGAAGTATGCAGTGCCTTAATCTAAGCCCATATCTTCTCTCAGCCATTAGCGAATTACTTAGTTGTTCTGGCTGAGAATGACAAAGCCATAGTGCCCAAGGAGGTCACTGCGCACTCTACTGACGAGTCGTGCAAGCTAGACATCATGGCCAAGGGGGTCTATGTCTTGGCTACCCTTGGCATTAGGATAGCTAGCTACCAGAGCCACTTCTGTATGTACAAGTATACCCTCTGGTGCAAGATTAATTCTCTGGCAGAGGCTGTGCTGTGTACAGAAGCAAAACAAGATGCTGCTCGCTGTTAAACAAGGTATTGAATCTAACAGTCACCAGCTTGAAACTTCTGTGGATGCCTTTGTTTCTGTGGATGCCTTTGATGCAGCTGCTCACTCCTTGGCTACAGATATTTACATCATGTGGCACTCCTGGCTGTGGACTGCTGGCTTCACCCTGGATGTCCAGCAACAGATCACAAATGTGCCCTTCGATGACACTTATCTATTTGGACAGCTGGTAGAGCAATCTCTTAAGAGTCTAACAAAATGAGAATGACTCTTAAGACTTCCAGGCCGGATGCCTATAACCCACAGTGGAGTAGAGGACACGTCTCTTCTCACAGAAAGTAGTCCTTTCATGATAGATCCCAGCCTTCCCAGGCCCAGAAGGAAGTGTAGCCAAATGCAGAGGCACCGGAAAGCACTCAGTGCCACCATCCAAAGCTCCGGCCCCAGGTCTGCTTTAGATGCCGGAGGCAAACCACTCCTCCCCAGTAGGGGGATGCTTAACCCAGTTTTACCGTAAGTGGGAATCCATCTCAATGGACAAGTAGGTTGTAAGGATCATCCAAGAAGGGCATTCCTTGGAATTGTTGGAACATCTCCCCCCACCCCAATCCTCCCAGAAGGCAACTCCCCTTGTCTGCTCACATGTCAGAGCTTCTGACACGGGAGAATATGGGACTTCTGAGAAACAGGGCAGTAAAATATTGCCCAAGTTAGAATGGAATACAAGGTTCTACTCCCACATCTTTCTGGTGCTAAAGAAATCGGGGGGCATGCATCCCATTCTCGACCTCAGAAATCTGAACAAATACATGGATCTATAAAATTCAAAATGATTTTTCCGGGATCCTTGCAAGTCTTCCCCAAGTCCTTAAAAAGACTCATCTGTGCTCAGAAATAGAAAATAAGTTTATTAGCAAAACCAGAGCAAAATTAGTTTCTCCCTATAAAACTGGAGCAAGATTACTGTTTCTGCCTATTCAACATATAGGGAAGCAGAGACAATGGCACATCATCAGTTTTTCCCCTCCTGTGATGGGGAAATGCACTGTGGCATGTAAACAAGCCACTAGAGGTATGTACAAATGGTGTGCCTGTACACTATTAGTACAGCAACATTGAAACTTACTTTTCTGTTAGCTAGTTCACATACTTCTTCTTTTAAAACAGCCTGAGAGTTAGGTTCTGCAGAACCTTTCTTTAACATGCGTCAGGGTCAGCTACTGTGACTGGCTGAGGATAGCCATTAAGTGTGTTGGCAGTGCCCCATGCTACTGAACTTTTTTATCCCCCCAGGGAAAAGGGTGGTTGTCCCTCCCAACCTAAGGTGGGTATCCCTCTGATCCTGACAGCCAAAGGCCTGTACCACCATTTGTCTGCATCCCCCCCCCCCTCGGAATTCTGTAAGACAGGTTGGGAAGGAATGTGTGTGCTGCAGCATACCACAGTCTTAAGATCACGAATTGCCAGTCATGCGTGGCCAAATAACAATCAAGATATTTTGTCCAGAGTTAACTCATTAGCTGAAACTGCCTTCACACTCTGTCAGACAGCAGTTTCTGTCATTGGCAAAGGTCTGGAGTCTTCATACCACCATTTGTGGGCAGGTTATGGTACTTTGAAGATGGCAAGCCATACACAAATGGCTGGTATAAGTAAGCGTACGTGGTTATGGGTGTCAGGCTGGATCAGGAATTAAGGCAGAGGGCCACAAATTTGCTCTTTTATGTGGCAGGCCTATTTTAGTAAAATAACTGGTCAGTATCATAAGCAAATCTGTTGGAAGCATTGTCTCAAGATATCCAAGATGACCAGTGCCTACAGGAAAAAAAACAGGGCTGTTTCACCCAGTGGTATACTCTTTTCAGGGTCTTGGATGCTATAATTGCGGTATGTAGTGTCTGTGTAATACCTGCCTGAAACAGGAGAAACTGTATATCCTCGATCATAGCATCTGCTTGGGAAGAAATTTTCCTGAGCAGGGTTTTGCTTTCTGCATCCTGTGGGCTGTATTCGATTTATGGGTGTATCCTACCATGAATTAACCTGTGTGGGAGGGTGTTACAATGGTAGTGAGAACTTTTCTGTGACAAGATAAGGTCACAGTCCTCTCCCTTACAGTGAGATGAGGTGGTGGTTCACAGGTGTGAGCTAGTGGTGGTGAGTGATGCTGTAGAACAGTAGTGGGTAACCTGCTGCATCCCAAATGACGTCTTATCTCATGGGCATTGTTGCTGTTGCAAGATTTATCTCGAGTCAGATGACCACAAGGAGCTGGATGTCATCTGCCACCCTTCCACCCCACCCCCCGTGAGTCTCTGTCTATCCTCCAGCCTATCAAAGTTCTGGACTGCCTGCCCACCGCAGTGGCGAGACTGCAAGGTGGCACAGTGATGTCGGCGCGGGGTGGGCAAAGGGAATTGGTCGTAAGCAACGCCACCTGTACTGTACTGAGCATGGTCATGCAGGGGAGGTGACAGGGGGTGGAGGCTCCCGGGAAGAGGGGTGGGTATGGATGCACAGGAGAGGTGGGAAAGGGCAGGGTTAGATGCAGCAGAGAGTTTGGAAGAGAGTACACAGGAGAGGTGGGAAGTGGGACTCACAGCAGAGGGGGAGAGGAGCACGGTGCAATAAGTATTGATGAATGTGGACAGTGAAGTGGCCTTGGTTTTATTATCGGGGTGTCTGTTGCTAGGTGTGGGATGTTTTGTGCCATTACTTGTGAATGTTATTGTGACTGATTCTTTCAGCTGTTGGGGGTAGACGCAGCGAGCTTCTTTGCAGGTGGAGTGACATGCGAATTACTCGGGTAGAGGGGGTCTTGTGACCCTCAGTGGTGTTTGAGGGATGAACCTGTGGCCCACTGATTATCTTAGGTTGCCCCCCCACTGCTCTAGAATCATCATTGAGGTTATAGACAGGGTGGAGCTTATAGAGCAGACAAAATGAAGTATCTTTGTGGTGCCACTTTTGGTTGGAAGGAATTTTGGAGGGAACTTGGATGTTGGGTGCCCTTGCCTGGCAAGCAACCTTTGGGTAGCCAGGCAGAGGACAGACTAGGAAACCCTCGCCTGGGGTGCTGGTCTGAAAGCAGCGGGTCCTGCTGGTAGGAAAGCTGGTAATGGCTAGGTGCCCGTGGGCACCAGGGTGTTATCTGTAGTGCCTGGGGACAGTGGGCTTTGACCAATGCGCACTCTACCATTCCTTCCTCACAGCTGCATTGAGAGGTAGTGCCCAGATTTTGGCCTGAATAGTAGCTTGTTACAGGCGAGGGGCACAGGTGGTAATGAGAGATGGCAGAGAGGTGTGGGCAGCTGTTGGGTGATGGACACTCTCAGACATCATGGTTAACAGCAAGGGAGATCCTAGTGACTGCCAGGGTGAGACCTCACACACTGGGGACAGATCCTAAGGAACTGAGGATTTGATGGTCAGGCTGGGGGTGCTGCCCTTAGAAGGTGAGTGAGAAGTGGGTGACAACTGGGATGGTGTAGAAGTCAGAGGTGGGTTCACCTTGAGGGAGACACTTAGTGGCTGGCTCAACTGGGGGTTGACCCTGTAGACTGACCCATGTAAAGTCAGCACACCTGAAGACAGTGGGTGATATCTGCAGCAGATTTAAAGCAGCAAGATAAGGTAGCAGATGTGCCTCTAGAGCAGAAGGGGAGAAGGAAGACAGTTTCCTTGATACAGTACCCACTGTCTGTCCTGCCAGGGAAAGGGTCTGAATGGGCCAGTCTGGGATCACTAGGAAGCACATGGCTATGTGCGTAGATGATCCAGCAGGCCTTCACATGGATTGGTACTGGAGGAGAATTGGTTTGTTTTTGCGCAGGGGAAGGCACCAAACCCCAGTGGTCTCCCATGTACTGAACTCATCAGTGAAATTAACTTCCTGCTCACCGTGACAAAAAACACTGATGTAAACTTGGGAGCAAAGCAGAATCCCTGCTTTAAGAAAGTAGAGGGCAGTCAGAGGGAAATGAGATGAGAGGTGTCTCAGGGTGCACTTTAGTCAGTAGTCGTAATTGTTATAACTTCCAAACAGTCAGGTGGGGATTAGGGATCCCCTGTCAGAGCCATACCGTGGCAGACACAGAGAGGCCATCCATGTAGCACAAAGTCCCTGTAAAGAAAATAGAATGTGTCAAACTAGCCAGTCAAAGAAACTGGAAGTCACTAGGTATGAAGATATCGTACATCCCAGTGAGAGGCTTTGATGGGAAGCCTTTTGGCCATGGGGTTAGAAGTAACCTGGAACTTCAGGATACAATTTTGGGATTGTACAGAATGGCAGTCTGAAACATGAATTGGGATCCCTGGATCAGTGATTAAGTATACAAATAAACTTTGACATCCATTATCGGCAAAAGTCAAGTACTTGGACAGTCATGAGCATGCATGCTTACTTGCTGCATCAAGGCAGAATCCCTGGGTGCCCCCAGAATCTTATCCAGGCAGGAAGGAAACAAAGAACAGTAATGGGTGCATGGGAACTCCTGGCAGGCAAAAGATATCCCTAGGCACGGGAGGTGCTCTGGCCGTGCTCTCCGGCCCCCCTAGTCTCCCAGCAATGGTTGCTACTTTTTGTTTGAAAGAGTGGGGATTTACGAAGATGATCCCTAAGAAGATAAAAACGGTAAAGTTCCTTACTGGTAACTCTTGATCTTCTCAGTCAGTCTCCTCCATACAGCCACGCTTTGACCCACTCTCCCACCCCTGAACTTAAGCAAGCATGATATATATATATATATATATATATATTTTTTTTTTTTTTGTAGTACTGTACCTACTTACCTGGCAGAGGAGATAATATGCTGATAAAGTGGTTTTACCAGGTTGAGGCCAACCCATTGCACTTTGTGTTGACCCCTTAATGTCCCCAAATGTGGGATACTAAAGTGCATAACTTGTGGTAGTGGGAGACTGCATTCTGCGTTTCTGTAAAATAGTTACACAGTGGGAAGCAGTAGGGAAGGGGCAAGTGAGAGGGAGGTGAGGACATTAGCCTTGCCTAGACATTAGGTCCTGGGGTGGGATGGCATAGACAGAACACACTAGATGAACCGGTCCTGGGGTAGGATGGCATAAACAGAGCACACTAGATGAACCGGTCCTGGGGTAGGATGGCATAGACGGAGCACACTAGATGAACCGGTCCTGGGGTAGGATGGCATAGACAGAACACACTAGATGAACCGGTCCTGGGTAGGATGGCATAGACAGAACACACTAGATGAACCGGTCCTGGGGTAGGATGGCATAGACAGAGCACACTAGATGAACCGGTCCTGGGGTAGGATGGCATAGACAGAGCACACTAGATGAACCGGTCCTGGGGTAGGATGGCATAGACAGAGCACACTAGATGAACCGGTCCTGGGGTAGGAGTGGCATAGGCAGACACACTAGATGAACCGGTCCTGGGGTAGGATGGCATAGACAGAACACACTAGATGAACCGGTCCTGGGGTAGGATGGCATAGACAGAGCACGCTAGATGAACCGGTCCTGGGTTAGGATGGCATAGACAGAGCACGCTAGATGAACCGGTCCTGGGGTAGGATGGCATAGACAGAACACACTAGATGAACCGGTCCTGGGGTAGGATGACATAAACAGAACACACTAGATGACCCAATGAACTTTCTCTGCCAGCACGTGTCTTTGGGCTGGGACCAGTAGCCTTGTTTTTCTGCTGTTCAGGATATTATGTGGCATTAGAATGCCATCAGCCAGTCAGCGAGAAGAGCTGTACATCCTGTTCTGTGTACAGCTGTGTTCTTAAGCTTCTTGTTTGATTCGCTTGCTCCCGATTTCGAGGTCCGCCCAACATTGAAAGCTGCTCACTATATACTGTTTGGTGGTGGCATCAATCTCTAGTGCCATATATTGGTCCCAAATGTTCTTGTTCCCAAGAGGTCCTTGTGCCTCTGGTCTGAGACCAAAAGCATAGTTCTGTGTAGAAGATACTCTGGAAGATGTTTACCTGAGCTGCTGCCAGGCGATCTTGATGCACTCTCTTATCAGTAATATCTTTTGCCCACTCTGATGTCAGTTTAGACACTTAAACTTGCTGGTCCCCATAGCTGTAAACCTATTCCTCTTGTTTACCTTGTCTTCAGTTGCTTGTTTGTAGAATTCAGTGGCTCATTTGATCACATGTTAGCACTGAATGTACATGTAAAGTAGCGAATTTAGGTAGTCTTTTTTTTTGTTTGTTTGTTTTGTTCCCATATTGACGAGATGCTAAACACAGATAAACAATTAAAAATAAAAATGACTGCAGAAAAAAAGAATTGAAACACTAGTAAGGTGCACCAGGCATACTTATCTGCTGGCTTTTTTGTTTGTTTCGGGGTTTATTTGGTTTTTCACTTATTCTTTTTTTTTCCTCCTTCATGGTGGCCTTCTGATGTGGACCTTCCTGTACGGTACATACCACGTGTATGCTCGAGGTATGGTCTCCTGCACCACCATTCCCGTGGCAAAACCCAGCCAGTATCCAACATCGGCAAGGATGCTGAGATTTTCTTGTGTGTGTATGTGTTTTTTTTTTGGTTTTTTTTTTTTCAATATCTAATTGTTTTCTTTTTTCAAAATTGGGCTGTTGGACATCAAAATATTATCTAGCCCTCCTTCCCCGGTCAACAAAAATAAATGCAGACATGTTAAACTGGATCAAAAGTACTAAAAAACAGGTCTGTAAGTGAATCAGATATGTTGTCATCTCCATTTTGAAGTAACAAAATGGGCCAGCTAGCATGCAGTAAAAACTGAAGACTTGTTACTGTGAAACAGACTGCATGAGGAAGAGAACAGTGAAAATGCGGAGTCAGTGCTTGCTGACTGATGACTTATTCACAGGTTTGTCTTTTCCCTATTGGACGTCTGTGTAATCTAAATGTAATTACAGGTTTTCCAATACGTAGCCCAGCTCATTACCAAGAGGCGCAGTGCTACTGCTGTGTATCATCCAGCAGCCAGGTGGAACGTGCAGAAAATCAACTGCATTCTCGCAGATAGAGCTGTCACACCCACAGCAACATCATACATCTGAAGGATAGTCTTGTATCTGTGCATTTAACTGTGACGACAGCATCAGAGTTTGACCATTAGACCTTCATGCTTTTTTTTTTTTGAAAAGGAAGTGCTGTACAACTTGGGTAATGCTTAGAAGGTGAACAGTAAAACTAATATACCTCTCAAGAAGGTCTTGACAAACACATTTAGTAGACTTTTTTGACTAGGTAACGAGGGCGGTAGAGAAAAGGACAGGCAGTCAACATACTGTACTTTGATTTTTAGCATAGTGCTCGAGACTGTCCTGCATGGCAGATTAGTCACATTCTGCGGGACGGGGACAAACTAATGAAGTGGGTAGAAAATTGACTGAGGGAGTTCTCAGAAATGAGGTAAGTCACCAGTGCGGTACTGCAGGGATCGATGCTAGGCCTTACACTCTTTGACATCTTCATTATCAACTCTGAGAATAACCAAGATGGCGGCCACGTTGGGCTAGCCGCTCTGTTTCATCTACTTTTCGTTTGTCTGTATGCGTCTGGAGCTTTATTGTTCGGTTTTTCGTTTATTTTTAAGTTTACCGAATACCGACTATCGATTAGTTGCAGCGTTTCGTCAGGCGACGTGGCTGCTGTTATTTTTGGTCGAGTCTTCTCCGCGGATTTCTGGCTGACTGGTTTTGGGTCAGGCTGTGACCATTCGGATTATTTGTACTATTTTCACTACTTGGATTGCCGATACTGGATGGGGGCTTTTCCTGTTGGTGCTGGATGTGAATTCTTGTAGAACCGCTGAGTTGCGGCGGTTTGAGCTGAGCTAGCCGGAGATTTGTTTAGCTCTGTTTGAATGCACCGGGTACTCCCGCCGTGAGGATTGTGCTACCCGTGTTCTTCTCGTCTCCTTCCTGGATTTTTGGATCTGCAGAGATTGCTGTGATTCCTGCTGATGGACTCCTGGATTTGCTGAGACTGGATTTATATTTGGAGTGCACTGGATTTGGTCCTGAGACTTGGATGTTGGATTATAATACCGGGGCTTTCCTGGTGAGACCCATTACTGTTTGTACTATTTCTGGGTCGTGGGGTTTTGTTCTTGTACTGTATCCCCCCTCATCTAGTGAGTATGGTGACTGCTTTGTCCACATTTTAGGTTGTGGCATGATAGATTGAGAGGCCCCTGTCATTGTGGGTGTTTTCTATCTGGAATCACGTTTGTAGGACAATTGCAATCTTTATTTAATATATGATGGCACAGGGTTGTCCTGGCATCGCAGAATTGGTTTCAATTTGTAAGTTGTGTTGTCTACCTGGTGGTCTCCAGCCAGGCAGGAGTGGTCTTGGTGTCTCCCAGGGAGCTGGGGAGTCCGGGGCCTCTTCTAGGCTGTCTTGGGGTCAGCTGTAGTGTTATACGAGAGACAGCTTAAGCTGTTGGCTGCTGTCCAATGTGGGCAATACTCCTTGCAGAAACATACCTCCTGACTGTATTTTTGGTTTTAATTACTGGCATCCGTGGAACAACTATTGGAAGATTTCTGGATTCTTTGGAATTTCTGAACTTCTCGTAAAGACTCCTCTGATTTATTTGGACGTTATTAATGGAAACACTAGTTTTAGCTTCTGGACTATAGGTAGTGTATTTATTATTACAAATTTGAATTGACTCCCTGCCATGTGAGAGGTGGTATTGGGAGATTATTTAATATTTTTAGTAATTGCCGCATGTGAGAGGTGCTGCATTAAAGATATGAAATTGTTTAAAATTCTAATTTGTTTAATATTTAATAAGTTATTTTGCTGTGTTTTAAATTATTGTATTTTATTTTTATTTTTTGGTTATTTTTGAGTTGTTTTGGTTTATGTTTGTTTATTTGGTTTGCTCTCCCTTCCTCTGTGAGAGAGAGTGGGTAGAGGGCGTTTATAATTGTGGTATTTTTGGTTTATTATTAGGTTTATTTTAGTGATTTGTTTAATAATGACGGTTGGGCATTATTCCCCACTAGGCTCAGGAACTTAGCCCTTTTTAGTGTCCACCATTATCATCCGACATCTATTTGGGTGTCGGGGCATTGAGCATTCTGAAGAGGCGGGCGAAGGTGGAAAGCTGGGCCTTGTGGGGATAGGAAGAGGGAGGGCGGATTGGGGTTCTAGGGTCCAGAAGGCGTCCTGGGGCGAAATAGGGTCAGGATAGAGTTGTTCCTATCTTGTCCCCATACCAAGTCGAAAATCTCGGACAGGTACCGAGGTCTTCACTGTCATCTCATCCTGCCTTGGCGGTGTTGTGCAATGCCAGATCCATAAAAAACAAGACAGCTATTGTAGCTGATCTTGTTGGTCAGCTGATCTGACTTGCATTACCGAGACATGGCTGGATGAAAATGCTAGCCTATATTGGCCTTGGCAACTCCAGCTGGGTTCTCGGTAATACACCGTCCAAGGCAGGATCGTAGGGGCGGGAGGTGTAGCCATTATGTTTAAATCTGAACTGGGCCTTGTGGATGTTCCATTGGGAACACCAGATCTTTGAATATGTCCTGGGGCGAGGGTGCAGGCTGTGGATTCTCTCGTCTACCGTCCACCAGGTGATGGCGGCGAATTCCTACAGGAGATTGCAGACTTCATTGTCGACCTTATGTTGAGGTTTCCCAGATTAATACTTCTGGGCGACTTCAACGCTTGGGTCGATGATGAACTCTCTTATTTTGGTCAAAATCTCCTCCAGTTGATGAATACACTGGGCCTGACACAGGTTGTTACCACCTCTACCCACATTGGAGGTCATTCACTAGATCTGGTCTTTCTCTTGGGTATGGAGATCACTGACTTGGGGGTGGAACCAGTCAGTTGGTCAGACCATTACACCATAAGGTTCAGTTTTAGGGCCCCCTCTAATAGGTCTGCCCCTACGGAGATGGTCCAATACCGCCCTTTAAGGGGTGTTGGCCCCAGCGACCTTATGGCGGTGCTGGACCTATCGAGTTTGTCAAGTGAATGCATGAGTCCAGATGATCTTGTACTTGCCTATAATAAGGCTGTGGGAGATGCACTGGACAAAATTGCTCCTGTTCGCGTTCGGCCTCTCACTATCCGTCCAAGGAGTCCTTGGTTTGATGGCTCCTTGAAGGAATTAAGGCGAGTAGGCCGAAGGCTGGAGAGAGTCTGGCGGAAATCGGGCCTTGAGGTCGACAGGCTTAGATTGTTAGCCCATTATGATGGCTACCAATCAGAAATCACTCATAAGAAGGCAGAATTTCTGTCCAGAGAGATTTCTGCTGCAAAGAATCGACCTGCTCAGCTTTTCCGGACTGTGGACAGGCTGTGCAATCCAGTCTGTCTTCAGCCTAGAGAAGCTTTTTCTCAACTTAGATGTGAGGAGTTCGCTCGCTTCTTTGCAGATAAGGTTGCCGACATCAGGTCCGGCATCGGCCCGAACTCTTCGGGGAGTTACGGTGGGCAACCGGCTGTGCCTAATCCTCCGCCTAACTGGTTGGAGTTTCACCACCCGGAATTCGTTGACATTGTGCGGATCATCCAATCAATGCGTCCAACTAGTTGTAGTTTGGATCCGGGTCCTACACCACTGTTAGTAGGTTGTATAGATGTCATCTACCCAATCCTTGCTGACATTGTCTGGAAATCCTTGGAGAGGGTTTTTCCTAATCCCCTTAAGGAGGCAGTTGTCCATCCACTCCTTAAAAATCCTCCTTGGACCCAGACTGTCTAGCTAACTACCGGCCTATCTCTAACCTGCCATTTGTTGGTAAGGTTATTGAAAAGGCAGTTGCACTGCAATTGGATGAATATCTCACCTCTCATAATGTCTATGATACACTCCAATCTGGTTTCAGGAAGAGGCATAGTACTGAGACTGCCCTTGTTCGGGTACTGAGTGACCTCCTAATGGCCAGAGATCGAAAGGCTTATACCATTCTGGTCCTTCTTGATCTTTCTGCAGCATTCGATACTGTCGATACTGTAGACCATGAGGTGCTATTGGAGCGGCTGCGGGCTTTTTGTGGACTGTCTAGTACAGTCCACAAATGGTTTCGATCCTACCTCACTGGTAGGTCTCAAAGAGTCTTCACTGGAATTTATTCCTCTGACGCCTTTTCCCTGCCATGTGGGGTACCCCAGGGTTCCATTTTAGCTCCCATGTTGTTTGCAGTATACATGCTGCCATTAGGAGAAATCATCAGGAGATACAGCCTGAGTTTTCACTGTTATGCAGATGATACTCAGCTGTATCTATCCTTTCTCCCCGATCAGAGTGATGCACTCTCCGTACTTAACAACTGTCTGGATGAAATCAGAATTTGGATGAGTTCGAGTTGGTTGAAGCTTAATCCGGAGGTATTGGTTGTGGGCCCAGGTCATCCTGGGAGGGGTTCGGGCGTGGCACATCCATCAGGCTTATCACTTGGTGGGGTGCAGCTCTCCAGCTCTCGTGGGTGTGTAACCTTGGTGTTATTTTGTGACGGTCTGACCCTGAAATCTCAGGTGTCAGCTGTTGTCAAAACTCTTTTATCATCTGAGGAATATCGCACGGGTGAAACATCTGATTCCCCAGGAGGACCTCTTGACCTTGGTTCACGCCTTTGTTACTACCGCTTGGACTACTGTAATTCCTATACCTAGGGCTTCCAGGGGTTGATATTCGCGCCTGCAGCTGGTGCAGAAACGCTGCAGCCAGGCTGTTGACTGGGACTTTAAGAACCAGTCATATCACACCTGTGCTTACTGCGAACTGCACTGGCTGCCTGTGCGGTGGCAAATCACCTTTAAGGTTGGTTTACTAACCTTTAAAGCCCTACACGATCAGGGACCCGGCTACCTGAAAGATCTTCTGACTCCCTACTGCCCCCTCCGCTCCACCAATGAGGGATTGCTAGAGATTCCCAGGGTTCGTTTGAAGTTATCAGGATCTCGTGCTTTTGCTTTCTCAGCTCCTACCCTGTGGAATTCTCTACCTCATTGGTTGAGAGAATGCCCGACCGTTGATAGTTTTAAAATTGCTTTTAAAACATATCTTTTTAACTTGCCTTTCTCTTTATAGTTTGATTGTCTAATTGTTGTTCTCTGTTTTTATTACTATGTACAGCGCCTTGATTTTGAAAGGCGCTTTATAAATAAACATGAATTGAATTGAATTGAACTGAGGAAGGTATCAGAAGGAAAATCTGCCTATTTGAAGATGACAGAAAGCTCTGTGGTACAGTTGACATTGAAGAAGGTGTTCGTGAATTAGGGAGTACCCAGAGAAGCCCAGGAGGTCAGAAATCTGGCACCTAGGCTTCAATACCAAAACGTGCAAGGTCCTGCATGGGGAAGAAAGAATCCAGGAGCTTTAATTTGAGTGGTTGGGGGGTGACAGTTACTGTGACAGAGCAGGAAAACCTGAGGTGGTGATATCTTACCACCTCAAAGTGTCGGCACAGTATATTAAGGCAATAGGCTAGGCAGACAGGATGCTGGAATACATTGGTAGAGGGTTTAGCAGCAGAAAAATGGAAACTGTCTTGCCTCTGTCCAGGACCCTGGTGAGACCACATCCTGGAGTAATGTGTGCAATTCTGTAACCCTTACCTAAAAAAGGACATAACTAAACTGGTGACAATGTAGAGACAGGTAACCAGAATGATTACGGGGCAACAGGGGAGTAGATGCATTCAGAGATTAAAGGGCCTCAACATGTACTTTTTGGAGACCAGAACGGAGGGGGTGGGACATAGTAGAAACATTCTGATACATGCAAGGTATTATTAAATTGGACATGAGAGGGCTGTTCACAACCAGTGGCAATACAAAATCCAGGTCAGATAATAGGAGACTGATGGTGGTGATGATGGTGGTGGGGGTGGGGGGGGTCAAAAGGGACGTGAGGAAATACTACTACACAGAGACGTGGTAGTTTTCAAGGGGATTTGCATATACATTCCATGATGCATTGCATTATGAGATTTATGTGTGATTTTGTATTTCTTTGAAACCTGGCTTTGTTGCTTAAGATTTTTTGGGTACCCCTTGCCTTAGTGTTTTTTTTGTAGAGGTTCTTGATTTAGTTTGCGTTCTTATTTTGGGCACATCATGACCCACATCCATAAGACTACATAGGGACTAGTTTGTTTTTCTCCTGGGGTGAGCTACAGATGAGGCACACTGAGTCCTGAGTAGGAGAAACCAGGTGACTATCTTCTGTTCTCAGCCCCTGCTGATTGTTAGAAAATGGACAGGGAGAATTTTCGTCTGTGATTGGTTAGTGGCATCAAGTAGCCGGTCTGGTATCCGGCAACAGAGACCAGGAAATAATGAGTCCCAGTCTCTGGCTGGCTGATTACCTTGTAATATCACTGTTCCCATAGAGTTTTTAATTTCAGGATACCACTGTTTTTTCTGTCTCAGGGAGAGATACAGCCCCACTCCCCTCTTCCCAACACTCATTTTTTAGTTCATTGCCATTTTACATTGCAGCCGGCTTGCCACCTTCCCCCTGGCCCATCAGTCTGTGTACTTTTAAATAAAAATACAATTTATGCATATAAAAAAAAAAAAGAATGCAGCACAACTCTTACCTGGCTACTGTAGTGTTGCAGTGTGCCAGCTGATTTCCGATGTCCTGGTCCCTCTCAACTCATAGTGCACTCGCATCCCTCCAGACTGGTGTACAAGTCTACCAACGAACAAAAATTATGTGAGATAAAAATGAAAGTGAAGTTGCCATGCTGCTCTCTCTCGCTGTTTAGCGACTCCCGGGCTGACTGAGCAGCTAAACTGGCTAAGAATGGGGACTAAAGAGAGACTAGGAAGTTTATTTTGGCACCAGTATCAGAATTGGACCGTAGAAACATCTTGAGGGGAACAAACTTCACCAAGTACTGCCAGTTCTTCTCTAATTACCGCTCTGCCATCAGTCCTGAATGCACTTTCAGTGGTGCTCACTCACAACAGCGCTGGCTACAGACAACAAAGTAACATAAATAAAGAATAATATGTGATGAATGAACGTCCTCTTTCTTGCCTTCGGCTAGTGTGTGTGGGGGATTTTGTAAAATTATAAAACAATGTCACATGTATCCCATTTTCTAAGCGCAATAATACCCTTCAGGGTGGGCAGTATGGGCTGTACCAAACCTTCCAGGGGCTATAAGGCCTTCAGCTTGCAGCGTCAGGATTTATTACGCCCTTAGGTGGTTCGGTATTTCCCAATACCGCCCACCCTGTCGATATTATTACTTACTATGAGAGGCCCATTTGCACCGTGTGTTCCTGCTTAAAGCAGAACCCGTCTAGTTTTTTATGGTGATTTGCATATAAATCCCATTGTGCTTTGCACCAGGCCATGAGGTTTCAGAACCGACTGTAAAGAAGTGAGCAGTCAGCAGTTTACTTTTGATTCTTTGCCTTTATTTTACATTTATTTTTTTATTTAATTGAAATTCAGGCAGTGCCAGCCCCAGAGAAGGTTGAGGGGGGGTACAGGGACACTTACTCACTTGCTGTTTCAAATGTCAACCGTAAAGAGGTGAGTGGTCGGCAGTTTACTTTCACTGCTTTCCAGTAGACAGCTTTTCTTTTGCTGAAGTGCATGTCAGCCACGTTGATATTTGCTGGTGCTACAAATTGCCTTGGACCCAATTGCGCAAAATATACAGGTCGTTAAATTAAGCTGCTGTACAGTATTTATACTTCATGTGTTTGCTACTTTGAGTGTAGACCAGTCAGAAAGCAAGAGAGAGGATGAGGTCAATACTGTCATTGTATTGATGGTAAAATGACTGTTGTGAGCACTGAGTAATCATTTTATTGACAATAGAATGATGGGTGTGAGTTTGCTAAAGAATAGTGTGTGAATAAAGTGTGTGTAACCCTGGCTTCTGATTGGAGGAAGTGGTCCACATGTAGTATAAAAAGTATGAAAGAGCTGATGTGGTAACTAAATTTTCAAGGTCAAGACATTTAATCACCCATAGAAGCTGATTACTTGGAAGTGTACTCCCAACAAACTGAATGTTACTGCTGTTACACAAATGGGAAAACAATTTAGAACAAAAATAAATCTAAACTTGGGAAAGCTCAGAGGGAACTAAAGCATTAAAAATGGCTGAATACTGAAGTGGTACACATTTGGATAGCTGATTGTGGTGTGCGTGTCTGTCTATCTGTAAACAAGTCATAGTGGCTAAGCTGAATAATTGATCGTGGGCATGTTTTTACATATAGTTCCCCCTCCCCCCGGCAGGACAGGCAGCTTTCATCAGCTATGCCCCTGTCAGATGCTGCCGCCCCCAGTCTCCTACCTGGTTGGGGACCATATCTCCTGTGTCCCCCCAACCTGGGACACGCACATCCAGACTGTCCCGGACCTAGAGCAAGCGAGCGGTGTACGGCATAGTGGGCAGGGCTTCATTAAGCCTGTCCTCCATATTTTCCTGAGTTTTTCTCACCTTGCCTTCACAGGTATGCAGTGAGCATGTTGTGAGAGAGATGCCCCCGGTGCTTTGCACATGGAGTCTTCCCTCATAGTGTGACTCGTGTGCACTGCCACCTGGATTCCTTTAGGTGCCAGTCAGGCACCATTTTCCATGGCCTTGGTGGTGGTTATTCCGAATGAATAACAGTATGACTTTACATTATTTCTATTATCCCTTATCCTACATATTTTGACTAAAAACTACCTTATTCCTCACAGTGTACTGTATATAAACAAGTCATTACATGACTAATAATAAACTGCGTGCTTAGCCTTTGCTGCAGCAGTAGGATTCTTCATGATTTGTTATGCATCAGTTAGGTACATAACTGACTCACAGCTCATGAAAGCATTAAAGATGCAGCATCTATTTAGCAACCAAGCAAGTGGTGTCCTATCAACAAATCTAATATTCCCACTTTCTGACCAAGAGCATGGCTGTAAATCTGGAATGGAGGAAAGACAGAAACACCTTGGATTGATGAGTTTTTTCTTTTCTTTAAATGTATCTGTTGCTTTTTTTTTTTTTTAAACAGATGGTTAGCTGCCTCCACAGGCCACTCTGTAATTTCAGACAAAGCCAGGTGGAAACGAGAGCAGCGTATTGAAGAGGAACAGATTAAAGAAAAGGTTACCTCCCCTGAGGGACTTGACTCTTCTTTTACAGCAATGCGGCAAGGCTTGAGGGCAGCAGTATGCTGAGACTTTGTTTCAGACTGTTAGCGCTTAATTGGGAAGCGAGAGGATTATAGTATTATTGAACATAGCACTGCCTTTCGATTCTGTTTATTTAACTAGGATGTAAGCCCCTTCATGTGTGCATCTCATTTGCAAAGGGGCCCAGGGAAGATTGCAACATCTGGTTACAGGTTACGACATCGGTAGTTAGTACAGTTACTTGTACATTCAGATATTTATATGAAGTATAACAGCAGTAATAATACTTTCAGATTTAAACAGCAGTGCAACGAAATTGGGGGAAAAAATCAACCCTGCCTTTTTTTCACTATAAAAGATTGCTGGTATCCTTCAGTTTTATTTGCTGGTAACATTTGGTAGTTCCACCAGAATTTAAATATTGTATGTTGTTTTAATTTTTTTCTCAAGAAAAATGATGGCTCACATTTGGCTTAGAAATACCATTGTAGACTAGGTATGGGTTAGGATCAAGAAAATGTTTAAAAAAAATAAATAAATAAATCATGGTGCACAGCATAGGAGGAACCTAGAAAAGTATGTTTGACAGACAATGCTAAAATTTTTATTAATTGTAGCTAAAACTAGCTTTTTGGAAAAGCATTTTTCATTGCACAGTTGCTCTGAACACAGTGTCTGCAGCTTGCATTGGATCTTAAACAGGAAAACACAAGTCATGTGTACTCAGATCATGAATTAGGAATTGATGCCATGAGTGAGAGAATGTTTGCAGCTGCATTAGTCCTTGGAAAATTGGATTTAGTGTAGATTGTGACCACCTTTTATTGGACTGTCATAGAGAATAATGCATGGGCAACCATACACAACGAGGCTGTGCCTTCATCAAGGGGTTGAGATGGCATCATATGGACCAAGAGAGCAAAGCTTGAGAGGTTCATGTTGTCACCTCTGCCCGAGCTGGCAACACAAGAGGGAGTTGGGCATGGTTGCCCAGGTTTTATTTATTTATTGTGTGTGGTTTTACTGTATGCTAAAAGTAGACATTTCTGTTTAAATACAGTAGTGTATGGAGCCCATCTGCTCTCCTTTCACTTACCTTTTATCGCTTATAGTCAGTAACTATCAAGTGTCAATGAACAAGCCTAAGTGGTTTCCGGAATTCAAACATTTTGCAGGTATCGTCAAACTGTGATACAATGTAAACCAACATTTTGAGTCGGTTTACAGACGTGTTTACATAGCCATGAGCAAATCCTTACTGATATCTCCAGCTTTGATGTAACACGAGCCTCGTCGGAACGGATATCAGCTGTGGTGTCCGAGGTCTCACCTGTGCATTGTCTTATTCCCTGAACTCATTACCTCCAATAGCTGCGTATGAAGTCTGTTCTATCCATTGTTTAACGGACACAAAATGACCGCCCAAGTAATAATGAGTTAATACACATGGCAGCTTCTTTCTTAGGAGATTCCCAAGTGGATCTGCTTCAGCTGACGGCTATAGGTTTGATGACCGCCGTGGCAGCCATGCACTCTGTATTTCTAAGACACTAGTCTGCAGATCAGACTTCCAGTTCTCATCTTCTAAGTGTTCCCTTTACAGGAAATATGCTCTGTGGCCCGCAGTTAGATGAAATGCTAAAAGATATAAGCGATAATAAGGTTCTTAGACCCCAGCTGACAGAAGCTACTTTACTGGGTATAAACCAACCTAGACTCGTTCTTGGTGATTAATTTGGTGGGAGGACTAAATTTCCAACTGGATTGGCTCTGTCACCTGTATGTTCATCCACAGAAATGGTCTGAATAACTCCTGTGCCTTCAGTTTGGGACTGTGAGCATTTGCATGTAGGACAGATGCTTAGGTTCTCCGATGTTACAGCGGCACAGGTGTCCAGCAGCCAAGGCAGTGGATACTCTTGTCTCTTCCGTGGGTCTTTCAAAGGGCTTACCTCTTCCCATTTTCCCGGCAGTGCTGAGAAGGATTTGTCAGTCACACAAATGGTTTATCCTTGTGGCTTAGGAGTGGCCAAGGTGGCGGTGGTTCTCTGATCTTGTCAGTCTAACAGTTCGGGCACCATACAGACTTCCATTAAAACACAAACTACAAAAGATGGGTCCAGTATTCCACCCAGATGCAGCTCAGCTCCAGATGGCAGCGTGGCTTCTAAGAGTCAGAGGTTTCTCAAGCTAAGATACCCAGAGGAGGTAGTGGACCTGCTTATGTAGTTCAGGAAACCATCAGTTTTGGCAATGAACAGTAGGATGTGGTCAACATTTGCAGATTAATCTGAACAGTTGAGGATGTAACCAAGAAAAGCCTCAGTGGCTCTAATCAAATTTTCTCCAGGCTGGTGTAGACAAAGGACTTTGTTAGTTGAGTGGTGGCTACGATGGTACCCTCACAGGCCATGAAAATATTAAAAGCAACCTTTAAAAAGCACACCTATTATTTTTCTGTGGAGTGCTCCTTGTGCTTTCTAGGCTGTGAGATCACAAAACATCAGAGGCCTGGGCCTCTTAAACCAGGAAGGGTAAGGGAACCAAGCAGGGGGCTCTGTGAAGCCTAATTACAATCCCTTCGCTCCAGATGGATTGTTCCCCTAAGACCTGGTCTGAGACAAGTTTCGTTCTTGAACTTTGCACCCTTTAGTGTCGAGCTACTATTCCAACACCACACCGCCATGGATCACCACTTCATTGAAATTTGAAGTTAAAAGAATAGGGGACTCGAGATTGGAACCCAGCCCTCCAGGATCACGGCCTTTTACATTAACCACTGGGTTGTGTTGACTGCTGCTTAACAAGCCTGTGGTTTGACACATCTCTGACACTAACCGATCCCAGACCAGTTCGGCTGAGAAAAAGAGAAACTAGCCTCAAGCCAAGTCTTAGGGGAACAATCTTCCTAAACCATCCTTTCTTGTGAGGATTCATTTTAAAGAGATATATATATGTATGTGTGTGTTTAAAATAAGATTGTGATTCTCCTTGATGGAATGCCACTAGTATCTTCTGGTGCAACAGACCGTATTCTATCAAACATTGTCCACCTCCATTTAACAGTTTGTAACTAGATTCATTGTATATCAGTGCATGGGAAATTGTTGACAGCACAGCCATGTCAACTTCACTGCAAGCTTTCATTAACCAAAACAAAGTTCCTAGCCCAGCCAGTTTTAACATTAGCCAGTTTCAAAGAAATGACATTTAGAATATGACAGTTTGGTGTCGGGTCGTCATGGCTGTGGCACTCACTGGTACACTCAGATTTACATCAGAGTATTGTCTTTACATCACTAATGACAATGTAGAAACAATAATAAGGATAGCTTTTCCAAAGTGATATAATCATGCTACATAATGCCATTGTTTCACTTGAGAAACCCCCCTAATCCTCCTAAACTTTCACCTCTGAAAGCATCCGAATATAATAAATTATCAAAAGGGCTCAATGGGATCTGCCTGATGGCCTGACAGTAGCACTTTGTGCTCCAAATTGGGCGGCCCTGGTTTGAAAGTGAGTCCAACGGTCCTATGATGGTAGCTGTACACCTGGCTGTGGTAGGGGGCGCTGCCTTGGCCACTCCCATAGCAACCACGGTGGTGGGCAAAAAGAGCGACCTGAATGCCTGCATCGATCTGTCCCACAGCGAAGCTGGGATATAATGCCTGCACATGGTACCAGTGGGAGAAGGGAGTGTGGATAGAAATGAGACACTTCATCATGCCCCGGTAAAGAAATACGGTGTTTTAAATATAGCCGAAGCAGCTGCTTTGAAAGGGAATGATTAGGGATGTTCATATCATCGGTGTTTATGCAGCTGTCCTGTTTGGGGAAGAAAACTGTTGCATCGGTTCCTTAGCAGATTCACCATTTCCACCATGTGTATGTACCTTGCTTTAACTGTGTGATGGAGCATAAAACAATATCTGGTCAGAGCCAGTAGGGCTGCAGAATGATGCTGGATAGGGTGAGAAAGATGAGCAAAATACCTTAAAAAAGTAATGGACAGAGAAATGCCCAGAGAACTGTGCATCTTCTTGTAGCTAATATACTAACATTAATAGTGAGAATATGATGTATATAAAACATTATTTTATATGTTCCCTACCCCCACCCCTTTTACAAATTAGGGTTTACTAAGATGTCTTCCTGGGCTTCCTAATGCCCACTGTCAGGATGGTGTCCTGTGTCTGCATGAGAGTGCTATAGAAAGCCTCCGTGCCTGTCTCTTTATGAGAGTCATTATGCTGTGTTAGAAATTAGACTGGGCTGGGTCCAAGTAGTTTAGGGCTCGTGACCGGCCAGGTGAGTGGTATTCCTGCTCCATTCTGCAGTTGCTATATGCGGAGAGGGAGCTCTGTTAGGAACTGCGTTCATTTACTGTTTACCTGCCTTATTAATAGTATAGAAGTTTGTTTAACATTCCTTCTCTTGCAGCTTGGACTTTTTGCATAAGAACCACCTTTTTGGTTCTGGACTGCCAGAGCTGGACCAATCAAACCTCAGGGGACCTGAAATGGAGACTGTCCTCAGAGATCTTGTGGGAGTGAATTTCTGTAGGAATTGTAGTTTTTAAGGTTTGGTGCCTAAGTGGACCTGGAGGGGGAGCCCTTGCTGTGACAGACAGTTCCCTCAGCCAACCAAACCTTTTGGATCGCAGAGGAAATTCCCCAGAACTTCCTGCAGCAGAGTTAGTGTGGGCTAGAGTTTGGAGAGTGAACAGCTCGAGCCATTGAGCAGCTGCTTCTGCATAGGAGCACAGGAGAATTGGTGGGAAGGCTGCACTGGCCTGCCTGTCGCATCTTCCTGTGAGAAATACGGTGAGTGTGAAAGTTGGACTTAAATCTAATTCCTTTGTCTGAGATCTGAAGCCTGAAGAGAAAGAGAGTGATCATTGCCTGAATTTGGGACTGAAGACTTGCTCCAGAAGCTGTCAGCCTGCCAGGTACTGAAGTGAGTCATAGATTGAGAGATTTGCGCAGAACTTCTGCTAAATTGCAAGTGGACTTTACCCGAACTGTGACTGAGTTGTGTTGCATATAAGTGTGCTAAATGTGCTGTGTGGGTCGTGATTTGGTTCCCCACCTTCAAGTGTGTTATACTAGCTGGAAGCTGCTCTAACACTCTCATGGACTAAATCTGAACTGCCTGCTCTGGTCTGGGCCCTGCCATCTTGGCCTAGACTGCCGCTCCCATCACAAGAGACATTTCCGACGAAAGACCTACTCAAGGATTCAGCTCCCTGCTGAACACCATCGAACCGGTAGAAACCACCTCGGTGAATCGTGTGGGCTTTGCTTCCCCTGGCAAACCAGAGCACCATCCAGTGGTCTTCATCTTGTCAGTCCTGCCTCCTGGTCTGTGTAGCGTGAGTACACCAAACAGGGTAGCTCCTTGCAACAAAACTGCAATCATTGTGTGTCATCTGATTTATTTCTTTGGGTTTATTGCAACGAACTGAGCCATCCAGCTCCGGATTACAAATTCTGGGTTGATGTGCATACTAATTGTCTTCTTTCCTAAGGGCCCCAACAACGGCTGCAACGCCGGCCTACCACGGGCATCGCTTCAGGCTAGCCTGCTTACAGCTGGGTACCCAGGGTTGTGTGACTGTATACAAGGGACTCTCTGTGCATGTATTTTCGGCCTGAAATAATTAGATCTACGAGTCATTTTCTCGATTCTTGCCCCACCCCTGTTCACA
This sequence comes from Neoceratodus forsteri, assembly GCA_016271365.2. Lineage (NCBI taxonomy): Eukaryota > Metazoa > Chordata > Ceratodontiformes > Ceratodontidae > Neoceratodus > Neoceratodus forsteri. The sequence continues at coordinate 20,183,732 of CM028135.1, read as the reverse complement.
TTCCCCTGAATAAATCAGATTGTGGTGTTTTTGCATTTAACCTGGCTAGTGTGTACCTTTTTGGTGGGGGTATTGTACTGCCTTTGAACTGTTGCATTACAGGTCTTATTTTACAGGGGGTCTTCAGGACAGCTGCAGATGATCCAGTACTGGTGGTAAGTGCAAGGGGTGTGAGCAAGTCATTACTGCCATATGGTATATGTGAAAGTTTTGCTGCTATACTGTTTAGGCCACTAGAGGGGTTGTTGGGGGGTTATCACATCGAAGACTATACCAACAGCAGTTACACTACCTCAGAACCATTCCTCCAGGTGGAGGCACCCATTCACCGAGCTCAGGCCCCTCAACCTGTGCATAGTCACGCAGGGAGGGGTTACATATATATAACACATCAACAGATACTAGTGGGTTTTCTCTCAAGGAACACTGTAACCTTATTTTCTAATTGAGAAGAACATTTCCATGAAAACCTGACCTTCATGTCTTAGAGTTCATCTCATCCCAGGTCTTATCCCCACTGAAGTTATAATCGTGTACCTGTGAGATTGTAGTCATTTCACAACACCATTAGGATGTCACAGACAGACAGTTATGCCTTCAGCGGAGGAAAAAGCAGATAGAGGGGAGGCGTTCTAAGAGACGCATCCTGTTTGCATGTTCTCATTACAGTAATAATAAGGTAGTTAACCTGTTTATTGCTTTGTTGATATTTTCTATGTCTTTTACATCTTCTTGTAGAGCACCCAGAGCTTCCGGGATTGGGCGCTAAAGAAACAAAAACACTTACTTAAATGTGAATTTAACTAATGTGAACTACTGAATTGTGTGTGAATATTAAATTTTAAAACCTAAGCATGGATACTGACAGTTAAGGTTGCTTTTACTCTTCAGACCTAAAATCCTTGCAGTAGTTATTTTAAAAATTAAAGCACAGAAGTGTGCATCTGTGAGGGTGTGTTTTTTTTTTTTTTTAACACATCCTCTGTGTGTGTGTGAAGACCACATAAACTTCTCACAACACACACCCCTACCTATGCATTATTCTGTATGAAAAGCACCACGGCTAATCGGTGCAAATTAACCTGAAAGAGCATGCGATGACTAGGTTTTAACAAGACTAAAATATAGTACCATAAGGATTTGGAGCAAATAGATTAACATATCGATTAAGGGACGCCCAGTGACTCTGTGATAAGCACACTCGCTTACCATGCAGTTGATCCCAGTTAGCACACCAAACCCAGAATGCTGCAAATTTGGCACCAGTGTGTGAGTAAGCATCAGCTTCAGTTGCATCTCCCCTCTGGGCATGTGGGGGACCTCTTGCAGGTGCATGACTACCCCTCTGGTGGCCCAGGGGGAGGTAGTCATTTGGGCACTAATATCAGGCTCCATTGGGCATCTCCCGGCCTTCGGGTGCTCAGATATAGAGGTATCAGTATCTAAGCAGGAGTCAAGTGCAGCAATAGGTTCACAGCTAACAAGACCACCCTACATAGCCTAGCCCACAGGGAGGAGGGAATCTGAGGACTTGCATATCTGGTTGGCCAGGAGGATGAAATCTCTCCTTCCGCCATCAACATAATGGCCAAAGTCCTAGCCACTTGCCCCTGCCAACTCCAGCAGTCTCCTTTTTAATCCTGCTTGAAATAAAGCAGGAATGATCTTCTAAGGCTTTCATGTTTCTGTTTTGGAAGCCTCGCCATCGGGGCTGTCTGTGGAGACTTTGGTGGGGAGAGGGATATGGGTGCGGGGGGCTGTTTGGGTCAGAAGTGGCAGACTGAGGTAATGGGAGGTGATCCTGGCAAGGTTAGGAAGAAACAAGAGAAAAAGTTTAAAAAAAAAAAAGGTGATTTATATAGGGGATACATGATGGGCATGAGTGTGATATGGCAAATATTGTCACTCCTGCAGAGTGAGATATCCAAGCTCACGATGCAGGAGTGACAATATTTGCCATAGCACACGATCTGCCCATCATGTATTCGATATATACAATAGGGCCAAGAGTTTCAGAAGTTTTGTTATGCTGTCTTGTGTTCTGTTCTTGTTTATGTGTTTGTTCATTCTGTGTGTGAGCTTTTCTGAATGGGCTGGCAGTGTTATAAACTCTTGAGAGACACATGAGTGTGTTTTGCAATGCTAAATGTCAGTTTTAGGTAGGAGTGAGAAACATACTTTTGTGAAGCTGTATTGTTCAGCAGTCTGGCTGCTGTGAAGCTAAGAGCATCACAGTAATTGTAATGAGCCGAGAGGCAGTGTGTCAGAACAGCTGATACTGTTTTCAGTGGTAATTAAGTTAGCTGCATGCAGAGTGTTCTGTGAAATTGTGCTCTTTAGGATTCTGGCTGCAGTGAAGTTGAGATTGTAATGGGTGAGAATCAGAGTTTGAGGAACAAGTGAGAGTGTGTTTCAGTGGTAGTTGAGTTAGCTGCAGGCAGTAGTTTAGACTGTTCTGTGAAGCTGTGCTGTTTGGAATTCTTGCTGCATCAAGTTGAGAGCATCACAGTAATGAGCTGGAAGTTGGTGGGGGGATAGGTGTGTTTTGTAATGCTCACTGAGTTAGCTGTAGGCAGCAGTGAGACCTCTCAGGTAGTTCTGCATTTGTGTCTATGGTAACAGCACAGGTGTTTCTTGCATGCTGAGGGAAAAGCTGCCTAGGGTGATGATATCAGTGACCTGTGTGTGTAAATGGCTGATATCATCACAGTAGAGCAGAGGGTAAAAATATCATACTGCAGTGGATGATGCGCTGTTTTATCTCACTCATTTACCACTCACCCCTGTTTTGTGTGTGTGTGTGTGTGTATATATATATATATATATATATATATATATATATTATAGGGAGCAAGTATACAATACTAGGGCACATCCACTTCAGCTGATGAGTGAACACTGTAGAACGAGGAAAAGACAATGGTTCTCAGTAAGAGTATCCAAGATATGGAATGCACTACCAATTGAAGTAGTTGCCAGTAGTGACATGAATATTTTTAAGACATGTTTGGATACTTAGTTTGGTTTTAATAACATCCTGGGCTACGAGTAAACCTATGGCGAGCAAAATGGACAATAGTCTTCATAGCTCTGAAATACTTGTGAAACCTATGATATTATAGTGGCACGGTAGTGCCACTATAGTTAGGGTTGCACGGTCACTTTTATGTTAAACCTCAAAGTTTGCACTTTAATAACTTTGCAACCATTTGTCCGATTTGCCTGACATTTGGAATGTAGAACCGCCTACCATAGATCTCTGGATCTAGAAATTTTCGTTCCGGTCGGATGTACGGTTGCGGAAACATAGCACGCTCAAAAAGTGAAAAATCACGCTTGTTGCGAATTCTTCGGTAAGCCATAATGGACTGAAGAATGTGTTTCAGTGGCTTCAGATTTGTTGGTCTACATGTGGCCTGGGTTGAACTGGTGCCTTTTGAATATTTGGTGAAAAAGTATTGCTCCATTCAAAAGTTACTCCATTTTTTCAAGTCCCATTATAGCCTGTGGAAAAATTGATTTGTGCACCGCGAAAACTTTCGCTATCGCATTTTTGTTGTCGAGCTCCCTGAAATTGTTGTTGTGCTGCCGCCATCTTGTTTTTCAGTTAGCGACAGAGAAAAAAAGTAACGCAAAAATAATGCCCTTTGGTAAACACCAACAGCTGCTGAGACACAGAGAGAGAGAAAGCAGCCAGAGATTCCTTAAATCAAGGAGGTTATTTTCTAGACTACACTGAACTGAATTACTTCTTTTTGGACCTGCGTAAGTAACTAGTATTGATTCTGTTTTTTGGATTTGACTTGTCTTAGTTTTAACTTTAATTTGCTAGGGAGGAACGTAGCTGGCAGATGTTTGCAGTCATTTGTGACTAGACCTGGTACTTAACCTCTGTAAAATAGGTGTCTGAAAGAAAGGAAGACACTCCCTGGGTGGATGGTCAGAGTTGTAGTTGATTGTTTCTGGACAGCATAGATTTACTGCATCTATCCTGGAAGGGAACCAGGATCCTAGGTGATAGGTTTAAATGCTTCATTGGCAAGCATTTAAACTAGCCAAAGGGAGGAGGCACTGAAAAGAATGGAAATCCTAGCCCCCCCCCCCAAAAAAAAAATCAGGGTAGTTAGTGAGGTAAAGATAGAACAGTCGATAGCGATAAGGGTAGGGGTACATGAAGAAAAAGACAAAGGCAGTAAGGACGGGGATGGGGCAAAAAGAAATAAAGCCAGAAAAAAATGGAGGGTAATGAGTACCAGTGCCAGTAGTAGAAGTAAAAAGCTCCCCGAAATGGTGGCCTTGATGGAAGAGGGATGCCTGGATATTGTGGCAGTCACAGAAACATGGTACACAGAGAACCATGACTGGGATGTCAACATACCAGGGTACACAGTCTACTGGAGGGACAGGGAGGGAAGCAGAGGAGGAGGAGGAGTAGCTCTCTATGTAAGGGAAGAGATCGAAGCAACAGAACTAAAGGGTAAACAGGGAGGAGAGGAGGCACTGTGGGTCACCCTGGAGACTAGAAATGGCTCCACAATCCGCACAGGGGTTGTATACAGACCCCCATCTCAGGGGGAAGAAATGGACAAGGAAATGATAGAAGGCATCCTTGGGATGGTAGAGAAAGGTGAGATATTGCTGATGGGGGAACTGAATATGCCAGATGTTAACAGGAGCACCTTTGCTGCAGCCACATTCAAGAGCAGGGCCATTCTCGATGCCCTACAGGGGGCATGCCTCAGACAGCTAGTTTTGGAACCCACTCGGGAGGGAGTAATCTTAGATCTGTACTCCCAAATGGGGAAGGAGAGAGGATCTCTGATCTTGAAGTGGGTAGCCATCTGGGATCAAGCCACCACCAAACAGTGTGGTTCACGATAAACTTAGCTGTAGAGTCAAGCCACACAAAAGTGAAGGTACTGGACTTCAGGAGGGCTGATTTTTGTCAAAATGGGAGAGTGCCTTAGAAAAGCACTACCAAACAGGCAAGAAGGTGGGGTGGAGCAACAATGGGGAACCATCAAAACTGCCATCACAGAGGCAACAAGCCTTTGTGTGAAGCAAATAAATCAAAATGAAAGAAAAACCACTATGGTTCTCAAAGAAGTGGTGGGGAAGGTAAGGGAGAAAAGATAGCATTCAGGAATATAAGGAAACACAGAAGGAACAGGACAGAGAACTGTACCAGTTAAAGCAGAAAGAAGCGGGAAGGCAGTCAGAATAGCAAAGGCCCAAACTGAGGAAAAGATAGCAAACTCGGTTAAGAAGGGGGATAAAACCTTTTATAGGTACATTAGGGAGCAAAGAAAGATGAAGGCAGGGATACTGAGGCTGAATAAAGAGGAAGGTGGTTGGGCAGAGAGTGACAATGAAAAAGCAGGGATACTGAATGAATATTTCTGCTCAGTATTCACAATGGAAAAGCAAGGGGGGGAGACCTAATCCAGTCAATAGAAGCTTTCTGGATAGGGGGGGTTGATATTAGTCCTTTCACAGAAAAAAGGGTTCTGAAAGAACTCTTAAAACTGAAGGTGGATAAAGCAATGGGGCCTGATGGGATTCACCCCAGAATTCTAAAAGAACTAACGGAAGAACTAGTAACACCACTAACTACCTTTTTTAATAAATAATGGGAGGATGGTGTGGTACCTGAGGACTGGAGAAGGGCAGATGTGATTCCCCTTCACAAAAGTGGGAGCAAGACAGAGGCAGGAAACTACAGACCTGTCAGTTTGGCCTCAGTGGTAGGGAAAATGATGGAATCACTTCTGAAGGAAAGAATTGTTGAGTACCTAGAGGCCAGTCAGGCACAGGACCCAAGGCAGCATGGATTCACAGCAGGAAAGTCATGTCAAACAAATCTAATTGATTTCTTTGACTGGGTGACCAAAGTAGTAGACCAAGGAGGGGCTGTGGACATGGCCTACCTAGACTTTAGAAAGACATTTGACACAGTCCCGCACAAAAGATTAATAAACAAATTAGCCAGACTGCGAGTGGGTCCCAGGGTGATAGCCTGGGTAAAACACTGGCTGGACAACAGGACACAGCGGGTAATAGTAAATGGAGTCCACAGTGAAGAAAGGAGAGTTACTAGTGGGGTACCGCAGGGTTCAGTACTGGGGCCAGTCCTTTTTAATGTCTTTATAAGTGACATTGCGGAGGGACTGGAGGGGAAGGTATGTCTCTTTGCAGATGACACAAAGATCTGTTAGGTAGGGAAATGGGCAGACTAGCTGGGCCAAGCGGTCCTTATCTGCTGTCAGATTCTGTGTTTCTATGTAACAGTTGTGTTTACCTAATCGGGCCCTGAAGAATATGCCCCTGGCAATAATTTTTTATTAAGTGGCCCGCAAATATGTTTATTAAACTTTTGTCGTTTTTTGATAGCGGCAAAATTTTTGTTGCCTCGAAAACAGTCGCGCTCAGGGGGAAAAGTAACCGCGGCAAAATTTTTTGTATGCATGATAACATTCCCGTTACAGAGATAGGAGTGTCGTGATAACATTAGTTGTCATGGTAACACTGCACAAACACATTTTGCTATGTGTTGTTTTCTTTGTCAGTTCATTGTGGCAAGGTGGATTGTGCTATTGTCCTGACATTTTCAGGGTGGCAAGCCTTAGTCCCACAGATGTGCCTTTTGGTGGTTTGGTATGAAAACATTGAACAGGCCCATAGTTGCAGCATTCTGAAGTTCAGAAATTTTCCCACAGGATAACGTTGCGGCACCCGTGACGCCTTTCGTTGCCTGTATCTCAAAAATGGTTCTAGATACGGATTTTTTGTTGCAGAAGTAGGTTGGAATGCCATGAATACCATGACATTTGAATTTTTTTCTACCTTGTATGGTTACTGAGATATTTGGAAATTAGTGTTTCAGTTGCTCATTTTCATGCCTGTAGGCCAATGTTATGCACTGAGTTAGCATTCACAGTGGTTTTTGGTGCCCATATCTCTTGCATAGACGTCTTGCTGTCACAATTACATTACAACAGCACTTGAATTTTTTTCCTAGCTGCTACGTTTCCCGAGATATTGGCAAATTTCTGTTACAAATTTCTGTTTCTGTTTACACGCTGACGTGGAACCTTTGTAAAAGAGCCTCGGCTCAAAGGTATTGCAATCCTAGATTGAAATAAATAAATAAACAAGGCTTCCTTGCCCTATAGGGCTGCTGTATGGCTCCGTAGTTGTGTAAGTGGGAGCAGAGGGCCCGCGCTTCCACCAACACATACCATTTACTATTTATATTGCACTTTTTCAAAAAGAAAGGAACTTCTTTGCAAAAAACTCAGTTAATGCATCAGTTAGGTTGTTTCCACACCGGCAAAAGTGTGGAAATTCAGCATTAGGGTTACCAGCCCACCAACCCACCTTCTGCTATCACCCGGACAGGTGGGTTTTGGGGGTGGTTGGTCAGGGACTGCCTCTGGAATTTGAACAGTAGCCTCCAAGCCAAGTCCCACAGGAGGAAAGAGTATCCATCCATACTCAGTCGGCTGTCCGAGACGACATTGCTCAGCTCCTCCTCAAGGAGGCAGTTGCTCCAGTGGTGGATTCTACAGCAGACCCAGGCTTTGTCTCCAGTTTCTTCCTGGTGCCCAAGCGGACAGGAGGCTGGCGAACCGTTCTAGATCTGCATGACCTGAAGCGGTATCTCAGGTCACGCACCGTTTGGATGGTCAGTCTGTCCCAGATTATACCATCCTTGGAGCGAAACATGTGGTTCTGTTCATTGGATCTGCAGGACGCGTTCTTTCACGTCCCAATCCGTCCATCTCATTGGCGATTTCTCTGCTTCAGAGCCATAGGGACCCTATACGAGTTCCGAGCCATGCCATTTGGTCTGTCATCGGCCCCACAGGTCTTCACCAAATGCATCGCAGTGGTGGCAGCCAATCTCAGGCATCGGGGGTGGGGGGCACGATTTACCCCTACCTCAACGACTGGCTCTTAGCAGGTCCCACTCAGCAGGAGGTGGAAAGGTCCAGGGACTTGGCCCTCCAGACCTGCTCCCAGCTCGGCCTCTTGATCAACGAGGCCAAGTCGGAAATCGTGCCTTCTCAGGTGATGTGCTTCATTGGGGCACAGCTCGACTCTCATCAGGCCAGAGCTCGGCTCCCGGCAGACAGGGCGGAGGTTCTGTCCTCCTTTGCCCAATCATTTCTGGTTGGGCAGTTGCGCCCTGCCTGGGACTTTCTGCGCCTTCTGGGTTACATGGCAGCATGTACCTCTGTGGTCCGTTGGGCCCAGTGGCACATGCGCCCCCTCCAATGGGAGCTGGCGGCCCCGTGGACTCGGTGCCGTGGTCATTTTTTACCAGCTGTTCACAGTGACCCAGAAGATGTGGGATACTCTCCAATAAGTGATAGCCCCAGACACGGTTGCTGGAAGGGATTCCTTTTTACTCACTTGAGCAGCGTCTGTCCTCTTAGGACGATGACCTCTCATGGGGCTTGGGAGCCCACATGGGGGACAAAAGTGCCCATGGGTTCTGGACCCCTTAGGAGTCCCAATACCACATCAACCTGTTGGAGCTCAGAGCAGTCAGACTGGCACTGTCAGCTTTCGCTCCTCATCTCCAGGTTCAAGTGGTTCCAGTCCAGACAGACAATACCACAACTATGTACTACCTCAACAAACAGGGTGGCACACACTTCCGTCTGCTTTGCAGGGAGGCACTCTGCATCTGAACCCTCGTCAGCCGTCTGGAGGTGGATCTCCTAGCAGTTCATGTGGCAGGAGCCTCAAACCATCTGGCGGATGCTCTCAGCCATTTAGGCGAGACATCCCACAAGTGGTCTCTCCATCCAGAGGTAACTTACAGCCTGTTCTCCCACTGGGGCAAACCATTGGTGGACCTGTTTGCCTCCGGGGACAACACCAAGCTGAGGCTGTTTCATGCCTGCCCCCCTCAGCAGGGCTTCCTGCAGGGGGATGCTTGCTCCGGGCCATGGACCCCAGGCCTCTTCTGTGCCTTCCCTCCGTTTCCCTTGATCCACAGGGTACTCCTCAAGGTGAGGAGGGACAAGACGAATGTGATTCTGGTAGCCCCAGACTGGCCGCACCAGTTCTGGTATTCAGATCTCCTCAGCTTCAGCTGCAGGCCCCCGGAGCAGCTTCCAGCACACCTGGACCTTATCTCTCTCAATCACGGGAAGGTATACCATCCAAACCTTCAATCCCTGCACCTCACAGCCTGGTATCTCAGCGGCTAGAGTTCCAGGCTTTGGATCTTTCCGTGGATGTCCTCACCGTGGTGAAGGCATCCAGAAAGGAATCGACCAGGAAATGTTATGCCTTCAAATGGAAAAGGTTTTCTGTTTGGTGTCAGGGCAAGGGCCTGGACCCTCTGTCCTGTCCAATGGCTAACATTCTCAACCACCTTTGATCTCTGTCCAAAGGGGGTCTTCAATCATTGACCCTTAGGGTGCAACTGGCAGCCATCTCTGCTTACCTGGCGCTGGCCGGTCAGACGATGTTGGCGCAGGAGACGGTGGTCAGGTGCTTTTTCCAAAGGCCTGGATCACATACCCCCTCCGGTACGTGAACCTCTACCTCCGTGGGATCTACTGCTGGTACTGGCAAAGTTCATGGGCAAGCCATTCGAACCAGTGCACAAGTGTGCATTGTCACACTTGTCATGGAAGACGGCCTTCCTGATGGCTATCATGTCTGCCAGAAGGACAGGGGAGCTCCAGGCGCTTTCAGTAGACTCCCCTTATCTGGTCTTCCACAGGGACTAGGTTGTCCTTCACCCCCACCCGAAATTCCTTCCGGAAGGTTATGTCAGTTTCACCTTAACCAAGTGTTAACTCTGCCAGTATGCTACCCTAATTACACCTCTGAGGCCGAATACAGGCTCCATACCCTGGACCTGAACCGAGTCCTTTCCTATTATAAAGGGAGGACAGCAGAAATTCGGGGAGAGGTTCGCCAGCTGTTTGTCACCTACGCTGAAGCCGCTTCTAGCAAACCTGCAGCAAAATGGACTGTTGCAAGGTGGAGTACATCTTACATAAGTCTGTACTATGAGTTGGGCAAGGAGCCTCCCAGAGGGATAAGAGCTTATTTTACCCACCATACCGCTGCATCTGTAGCTGCTTCCAGGGACATCCCTATCCAGGAAATCTGTTGGGCTGCTACCTGGAAGTCAGCAAACACCTTCACTGCCCATTACCACATCGACCTTGAGTCACGCCGGGATGCTGTTTTTGGGGCCTCCGTTCTCCAATCTCTATTTCCCAAGTGAGTATTTTGTGGGGGTGTGCGCCTTGCCTCCCTCCTCCCAGAGAACTGCTAGGAGTTTGCCAAACAGTGTGGTTGAACTACATATCCATGATCCTAGAAAAACAGGTTACTCACCTGTAATAGTAGTTCTAGGAGTGGTGTATGTTGTTCATCCATACGGACCCACTCGACCTCCCCGCCTGCGGATGCACAAACCTGGCTTCCAGCGGGCTAAGATCTGGCGTCATGGGGCGGAGCCGAGGGTTATACCATCTGGTGGGTGGGAGGAGCCAGCTTGAAGACTTCCAGCTATCCTTAAAGGGAAAGAGACATGTCAATAAGTGTGGATGAACAACATATACCATTCCTCGAACTACTGTTACAGGTGAGTAACCTGTTTTTTCTGCTCTCTGAGGCTTCCTTCTCTGCATGTTGCATACCATCAGATTTTAATGCCAGTTATGCTGATCAGTCTAATGTGGGAGGGGGGTGGTGGGTGCATGCGTGCAGACTTCCTCTAGGTCTGAAGGACCATGAAAAGCTCTTTTAAAGAAGGTGTTGGACTAAATTGCGTCATCAATCTGGAGGCGATATCACATACTAAGTCTTCACTACACTGATTAAATGCAGGACCCATTTCATGGACTCTTGAAGAGAAGTTGGTGTCTTCTAGAAATATCACTGCAGTAGTATGTAAGTTTCTGGCAAGCAGAGGTAGTGGCTATTTACCCTCAAAAACTCTCTGTCCATCATGGTAGCAAGTTCTGTGAGAGAGCATGTCATTGACTGTCCTTGAGGGACAACACAAAGATGTGCAAATACTTTTTTGTTTTGTTTTTCCTGATTTCTAATTGAAAATATGTATGGCAGTAACAAAGAGAACTGCTCCCGTTATTTACATCCTTCCTGCAAAGTCACCAGCAGTGTGAGTTTGTGACAGCATTTAACAGAAATAAAAAAGAGAGACTGCATTTTCTCTCGTCAGCTCTTCTGTCTTTGCATAGCTTGCAGCACTGTCTGTGACCTGTTGACATTATGAGACAGGAAGCATACAAAATATGCAGTGGAGCAAATTAGTTAACTTTTAAGATTTCCCCTTTACAATTTAATTAGTTATTTACAGTGAAGTGAAGGAGGGAAAAACGCTGATTCATGGGTTACTTATCTGCTGTACTGTGTGCAAAGTCGGGCTGTCTCGCTTTTATCACAACGCAATGTATTACTCTAAGCAAAGGCACTTCACTGTAAAGCAACCTTGTCTTCATATGTAGGTGTCTGATTAGGAGCTGCTTATTATTAAATCTGTAAAGCACACTGATGGTGGTTTGCCTTTTTTTTTTTTTTTTTTTTTAAATAGGACTTTTTCCCAATGTTAGAACCACATATTAACACTCTCTAAGCAAAAACTAAATGAACAAGAAATAACTGGAAAATTTAAGTGGGGCTTTATATCTGTGGTAGCCATGTCAACTATACAAGAGACAGCGGTTAGTTATATTTATTTAAATTTATTTAAGCATTCACTTCATTTTGTATTTTAATTTGAGGTCTTGTTCATATTATTTCATAAAGGGCCAACACCTTTATGTATTTGGGGCTTTGCACCTCCATATGTGCTTACAGTACTGTGCTGTTCAGCTCCATTCACAGGACATGCTGACAACGAGAGAGAGAGAGCGCTTGACATTCAGTTCAGCAGAATTCCTGCAGTCTCCTCACTCTCTCTCTCTCTCCGGCATTTCTGTGGGCTGGCTTTGGTTTATTTACTTAATTGATATCTCTGGTTCAGGAGCAGAGACTCGAGAGGTGCAACAGACAGGGCCAGGTTAAGGCAAAGTTGTGGACTCACTGTGGCTCCTCAAAATAAAGTACTGGCTGGCATGGTCAACACGTTCAACAAGCGTTTTTTCTGATTTTGATGCTTTGGAGTGCAGTTTTCTGTGTCTTCTGTTCTAGATTAAGGCAGCCTCGGGCCCTAGGCCCAAGAGAAATCTGGGGCCCCTCCTCATCACGAACATTGCCCTTCGCCATGAAGAGACCCTTTCACAGACTGCAAGGCACCTTGAGAATCCATTAACGTACAAACGGTATCCCAAGTTAGGATACAGTTTGTATGTAAAGAGCTATTGGCAATAGTACACAAATTGAAATTCCTATCCTTCTGTTCCTCTCATAATCACATTAGCAACAGTGCTGCCATGTCTAGGTGATGGAACTACTGTATATTGAAAGAAGAATGATGACAGTGGAGCACAAACTCATGCAGAACTATTACTATGCGTACACGGACCTTGATATGCAGTCCCATCGCACTTCGCACTACCAGTCAGAAACGCTTCAGCCAGTTTTCAAACGCTGAACTTCCACTTTTTATGTGACCACGGTATATAGTTTATTCATTCATTCTGTTAGTGCGTGACGTTAGTGGCCATCAAATTTCTTGATCTAATGGATTTTTTTTTCATTTTCTGTAAAATGCACTTGGGGCTTAAAGCACACTGCTGAGGTAAATTATTTTACCATAGCCACAGAATGGTAGAACCTTTCGCGAATAGGCACCATGGTGCATTTTAATTTTTAAAATTATTCCAGTGCAAAGACATAAAAAGGCAGAGAATTACTGTTGACATCCAGACTGACGGTATTATTTGATCTTACTTCGAGAGGGTTCCTGCAGTAGGTCTTCACGTATAGGACTGCACCCCCTGGCATCAGGTCTGAGCAGCAGACTTGTAGAGAGCAATCATCAGCAGGGACTGCCCCCGACATCGGGCGTCATGACGTCAGCCTGGCTATAAAAGAGGCGGTCCCGCGCCTGCTCTCCAGTTCTTTCCCGCCGTTGCCTCAGTAACATTCGGCACGCACTAGAACAGCGATCATACTTCCGCCATTTTGTCTTAAGTTTTCTTTGCCTCATAACCTTTTTTCTCATAATTGTTTCACTTATATTTGATGTCTTCTAGACAGAAGAAGTGTTCAAAGTGTGGCACTCAAATCCCGCACGGGGACGACCATTCCTGCTGCCTCCTCTGCCTTGGTTCCAAGCACAACACCCAGGAGTGCTCCATCTGCCAGGCCTTCAACCAGGCAACCCGAACCAGGCGTAAGCAGACCCTCGAGGCCCATCTCCTGACCTAGCGACTGGCATCAATGGAAAAGGAGCTCCAGGAACTACGGGATAGGTCGTCGTCACCGGGCCCAAAAAAGAAGAAAAGCAAGGAGAAGTGCCGGCACCAGAGTCCGTCACCACTCGGGAGGCCTCCAAAACTGTGAGTACTTCTGCCAGTGCCCTGTCTGCTTCTTTAGGCCGGGCGCCTTCTCCCCCTCCTGCCGAGGTGAGCGGGCAGCCGGGGGTAGCCCCTCTGGAGGTTTCTGTCAAATCACTCTGTCTAGCTGATGACACCCCTCGACCACGTCAAAGGGTTTACAGCTCCTGCCGATCAGTCTAGAGGCGGTCTTCGGACTTCCACTAGCCTGGCACGGTCTGCTCCGCCAGCCGACTGCTCCTCCGTCGCCCGCCCAAATCTTTCCACTCTCCCGTCGGGCTCCAGTTTGGCCCCCCGACGCTGGACAAAGTGAGGGGAAGAGTGACCCTTCGTCCTCTAGGGTTTTGCATCCCAGGGACTCGCCACCGGATCCGCGGATTTTTCCTGCCAGCGTGATCGCCTTCGGACCTGCTGTCGGGGCTCCTTCCGGACCTCCCCCCCTCGCCAGGCCTTCCGCCATCCCCGGACATTAGTCCGCCACCAGCTAGGGATCTTCTTATGCTGAGGCACCATGGCACTTCCCCCGACAGGACCAGATCCTCCAGGTGGGTTTCCGGGCTCAGACCCCATTGTCCCGCCTCCGGGTGGCCCGCCGTCGACTCCACAATATCCGATGCCAGGCCATGTGCCTCCGATACTGGGATACCTGACGCCGGGATACCCTGGGTATTCGTACTATCCTCAAACGGGTTACCACTACTCTTCTTGGCCTCAATACCCAGGTTATCCTACATTCCGGCCTCCTCCTCCACCACCAGCGCCGGAGACAGCACCCCAATGGTGGCAGGAGGCCAGAACCCAGCTGCTGTCGGAGCTCAGGCAGTCGGTAGGGGAACCTCCCCAGCCTAGCCCCCACCGCCTCCGTCGGACAGAGCCTCGGGTTCTCTAGCTGCGGGTACCGCTGGTATGGAACCTTTCATTCCCAGTGGCTCCGAGCCCTCTGATACGGAATCTGACACCGAACCTTCAGACCCCAGATCTCCGGTTGAGGTCCCTCCCAAGGAGTCACCTAAGTCTCCTCCAGAGGACCCATCTTTTGGAGATCTCTTGCGCTCCATACAGGCAGCTGGAGGCTGGCCCACAGAAGAGGTGGATCCGCAATGAAAAAGGCTAGCTGAACACCTGGATCTTGCTGTGTCGGATCCCATCCCCATTCCTCCATAGCTACTCCTCCATTAAGGTCCATCTCTCTGCGGTGTCAGCCTACCACCTCCAGGTGGAGGGCAAAACCTTGGCTCAGTTGAAGGTTGCCAGAACCTTTCTGAAAGGCATCCTTCACTTGAAACCTCCTATCCGGAATCCCTGTCCCCCGGGACCTGAATTTCATGCTCGAGAAGCTGACTTTACCACCATTTGAACCAGCTTCTACTTGCGACTTACGCTTCCTTTCCTGGAAGACTTTATTTTTAGTCTCAGTCACTTACGCCAGAAGGGTCTCTGAGCTTCAGGCTTTTGTTTGTAAAGAATCCTATTTCATTTTTTATAGAGACAGAGTAGTCCTTCGGACTAACCCTTCTTTTTTTCCCCAAAGTGGTATCAGAAACCACTCTGAATCAGAGCTTGGAATTACCAGTATACTATCCCCAGCATTCCAACGGGGGGGGGAATACCTTCTGCACGCCCTAGATGTACACTGGATTCTGAGGTACTACACGAACCGAACTAAAGAGGTTCGTAAATCTAACCAACTCTTTGTAGACATTGCTCCCCAGTGCCAGGGCAAGGCTATTTCCAAACAAACCATCTCTAGATGGTTAGCCAACTGTATCCATTTTTCTTACACGAAATATGAGAAGTCCCTTCCGGGAGCAGTCAAAGCCACTCCACCCACAGCGTGGCTACCTCTCTACTGCCTTCTTTAGGAATGTGTCCACTGCAGAGCTTTGCGCAGTGGCCACGTGGTCGTCTGTTCACACTTTCACCAAGCATTACAGTTTGGACATTGCCTCTAGGCGCAGAACAGGCTTTGGTCTTGCAGTTCTGCAAGGCCTTCTGCCATGATTCACTCTGGCGACTTCTCCTCCTCCCGGATGCACCTCTGCACAAGTTATTTTTTGGGACTGCTTGGTATTCAGTCCTATATGTGAAGACCAACTGCAGGATCCCTCTCGAAGAAAGGTATTGCAGTTACGTAAGAACTTACCGTAACAGTAGGTCTTCGAGAGAGGTTCCTGCAGTAGGCCTAGTTTCCCACCCACCTTCCCCCAGCTCCTGGATGTTTTTTTCGTTTAGTTTCCATCCTGTCTAGTCCTTGGGTCTAGAGAGGAAGCGGGGTCCTAGGAGTTTATTTACTCCTAGCCTTTATTTACCTTTCTTTAGGTCTCCGGTGGAAAAGAACTGGAGAGCGGGCGCAGGACCGCCTCTTTTATAGCCGGGCTCACGTCATGACGCCCGACGTCGGGGGCGGTCCCCGCTGATGATTGCTATCTACAAGTTTGCCATTTGGACCTGACGCCAGGTGGCGCAGTCCTATATGTGAAGACCTATTGCAGGAACCTCTCTCGAAGAGCTACTGTTAAGGTAAGTTCTTATGTAACTGCAATTTCTGTGACTGTAATATTAAATCGGAAGCATCCCTTTGATTCATATTGAGCTGTGACAGGTGAAATGGCTTTATGATGTTGTTGAACTAATAGGGACTTGTGATAATGTGGAAACAGAGGCATTTTAGTGTTTGTTTTAATAGTATGACAGGAAACTAGTATAACGAGGGCGATGGATTTCAGCTCGAACCTACACTTTTTCTGATCTGTTACAAGAACGCAGAGTCAGTGGCTGGGTAACTGTAAAATAATTAGAATAAATTAGCAGCAGCTTCTTTCATTGGGTTGTCTTTTCAGCATACAGGCATCGTTGTATGTTGGGAAGGAAGAGAGAGTGGGACGTTCAGTTCAGCAGAATTCCTGCAGTCTCCTCACTCACTCTCTGCATTTCTCTGGGCTGGCTTTGGTTTATTTATTTAAAGCAGAAGTGTAAGAAAGGGCACATCATTTCACAAGTACCTCAAGAGGAAAGGAAGTCTGAGAATCCATGAGAAACTCTATTCAGTCGTTGCTCTCGTTCATAGTTGTGCTTTTTTTTTTTTTTTCCCCATAAAAGCAAATATTAAAAGGCACAAGTTTTTAATTGTGGTTTTCTCCTCCGTTGTTGCACTGTGTCTGAGATGCATACTTGCTGTGATCTTGGGCCCACGCACGTAACTCACTGTTTAGATTGCCTGGCTCGTCCATGAAGCTGTCAATCAGTGCTCAAATAGACGAGCTTAGAGCGAGACAGAGCATGATGTGACTGAAGTGACAGTGTACAGCGTCACCACCACTAACTATAACAATACCATAAGAGAGCTGTGGGCCAAGACTTTAAATGGATAGGTCAGACTATAGTTCATGAAAACACCTGACACTTGCTGACTACTGTGAACGGCCTGGTGAGTGGCTGTCGAACTGCCATTGATATAATTGTATCATTAAAGCCTACAGCGAATCAATGAAAATGCAACTTATAATATACAGTAATAAAAAAAAAAAACTACCATAACGATGCCAGATACAGTAACTGGCGATCATCCAACTGAGGTGACTGGCAGCAGCACGGTTCTCTGAGTGCTGTTCCTGAATCAGCAGCGGCCTCTGTCTGATGAGAGTGGTAATGTGCAGCAGTAGGGTCACGGTCACAGACGCAGACCGGGGGAAGGGTGAGGCTAAAGGAAACCAGGCGGACCTAAAGCACAATCAGCCATGCATCTTCCTCACCTCTGCTACATATCCGAGGACAAACCAGAAGCATTACATTTGTATATAAACAGTGACTGCCTCTGCAAACTTAGTTGCCCACATTTCTTCGGAAAAAGGGGTCCAGAAATATTTCAGGACAAAAAGTAAGTTTTCTTGCAAGATGGTAACTTACTTGTAATACTGGATCTATCGTTTGCAATATGAGGCTGTATTTCCCCCCTCTAAGGTAAAAAAAAACTAGTCTACAGCAAAAACACTCAATGAAAAATAGTCTGCAGTGTCTGGTTTTGGTGAATATGTATATGTAAATAGGAAAGGGACAGCATTCCTTTACAGTACTCTTAAAAGCTCCAGGAACTAGGAGGGAGCCCATTTCTCAACTGCAATTTCATGACCCCAAAAATGGAGCGCAACGAGGCACTCCGTTGTTTGACCCATGCATTTGCTATACTAAGTACATGAGATGAAATTATGGATTGCAAATGAACGAATGAAGCATTCCAGACGATACTGTGTGTGTGTGTGTGTGTGTGTGTGTGCAAACCCAGTGCGAACAGTAACATTACCTATAACATCTCATACATGTCTGCACGTGGTGAAGTGTTATTCACAGGCATGCATTAGAATATTCTCTGGTAAAACAGGGTCCCCCACCCGCCCAGCACATAACTGTATTTTCCACCTGCTTGTGAGCCCAGTTCTTAGATCAGTAGGTCTGTTCCTTGGCATCTTCTTGGTAGTTGTGTGTCCTTAACCTAACCCCCAACAAAAATTATCGCTGGTAGGGCAGTGGATCCCCCACTAGCCATATTCCCTCATGATCGGACTGTGGTACAGGAGGCCCACCTGGAAAGGTCATACTGAGGTCCCGCTTGAAAGATCAGTAGGGTGGGGGCCCAGGGCTGACATACTGATGTCCCAGTCACATTTTGAACAGTGACTCTCTGTTTGCGTTTTATATTGACTTGCAGTGATCAAGAAACCCCATTTAAAGCAGCGGTGCAACATCGCGAATTTACTCATGAGGTGTACTATGGTGTTAGGCTGTGGAAATAACTTGGAATGACAGTGTTTTCCGTACTTCGCTGCTGTCCAATGCCGAGTCGCTACTGTGATGTGCTCATTCAAAAGCTGACAGTATTTTATTGTAAACTGAATTACCGTTATGAGGAAAAAGTAAACGCAGTGCAAAACAGACAAAATTTTAATGATGGTGTCCGATTGAACTCAAGCACAAACACAAGCAACAGTGATTCAATGTACAATAAAATACTGCCAGCTTTTGAATGAGGGCGCCACATGCTCACAAGCTTCCACGGACACTTGCATGTTCAAGTCAATGAAAAGAACAGATATGATAAATGATTAGCTGTTGAGATTTGTCTGCAACACGCGTCTCAGAACTGCAAGTTTTAAACTTGGCGATACTGGCTGAGGTCCGTTAACAATGAGGGCAATTAAACAGCAACGACTTGGCATTGGGCAGCAGTGTGGTGTGGAAAATGCTGCCGTTCAAAGTTTTTCCCACAGCCTAACACCACAGTACACCTCTTGAGTAAATTTGCAATGTTGGATTGCTGCTTTAATTAATATCTCCAATTTGGGAGCAGAGATTCCGGAGGCACAACAGATGTGAGCCGCACGGCTCTGTTTTTCAGAGGCTACGGGGCTGGCTTTTCATTTTAAATTTTGTTTTGAACTCCAGCTTTGGAGCTCCCTATGACCCATTTGGCTCGGCATTTCTCACCCTCTCATCTTTCTCTGGCTGTCACAGTGGGAGAAGTGCACAGCAGCTATGCAGCCAGTTGGAAGGACTTTCTTTTGCAGTACATAAACAATGTGCTGACAGGCACAGCATGTACAAGTCACACAACTTGTTTGCGTCTTGGTCTGATGTGGCAAGCTGCCAAATAACTACATAGACAGATGAATGAAAACGTCTTGTTTCTCTGGTCAAAAGAGAAACCTCCCAACCACAAGAAGAGAATTGTTTTGCATAGAGCTAGCTCTCTTTCATCGGGGTACCATGCAGTAACATAAGAAATGAGAAAACGAGAGAAATAAGTGGTCCTGGGACTGCTGTAGTAAATGGAGACCACAGAGTGCTTCGACTGCCGGTGGAGTGAGAGTGCTTCAACTCCAAATGTGTCGTGTTTGGCCGGATCCTGTGAGGTGAGCTGCTTTTCAACAGTAGCAGGAGGTCTGCAGAGCTCTTCCCTGTAGCCCTAAAAAGGAGACAGAAAACCTAAAAGGGGGAATTTTCAATGGGGTATAGATGTTTATCTGGTTCAGAAGCTAGTTTAACACTTTTTTGTATCAGATGATGGCTAAGAAAACTTGCACAGAAAAATGAGTTGCTAAGACTGCAGATAAAAATGCTTTACCTGGTATATGTTTAATTGAGACTGTTAGTAAGCATCAGCTGTTAAGACATGCTTATCGTACTGCTATGGGGGAAGAAAGTTCCTTTGACAGTTTAATGGAACTTGAATTTAATTTACAGTAATAATTGTATATCTGTAAGGCAATGTGTCACTCTACCCCTTAAGGGTAACAGTCAACTGGCCAAAGTCCAGTCCAAACCCGACACAGTCTCTCCAATACATCGGAGCTGTTCTAGATACAGTCACAGCCAGAGCTTACCTTCCGCCTGCTCGTCGGGTCACTCTTGTATCTCTGGCTTCGCGAATACAGACTCAGAAAATAGTCACAGCCAGACAAATGCTGAGCCTTCTGGGTCACATGTCTGTCGCCATCGCGACGATGGCATTCGCCCGCCTTCACATGAGACCTGTCCAGTGGACCCTCCAGAACAAATGGTCTCAAAGAACTGGACAGTTCAATGACAAAATCAGGGTCACTCCTTCTCTGAAGTCATCCCTGACGTAGTGGACAATCAAAACCAATTTGTGTCAAGGAATGCCTTTCCACTTCTTCCCTCCCATGCAGACATTAGCCATGGATGCTTCCCTGGACAGACGGGGAGCGCACTTAAGTCCTTATCAGACCCAAGGCCGATGGACCACCTCTTCCCATCACTCACATATCAATCTCCTCGAGATGAAAGCAGGCCATCTAGCCTTTCAGGCATTCCAGCCCTACCTCAAGCCAGGACCGTTGCTGATTCAGACAATACTACAGTGGTGTTTTACCTCAACAAGCAGGGGGGCACGAAATCGCACACCCTCTGCGTGGAGACCCTTGCAGTCTGGCAGGAAGCCATTAAACAACTAATGCTAACGGTCATCCACCTACCGGGACAGTGCCATCAGTTTGTAGACCAGCTAAGTCACCAGTCATCCGCCCATGAATGGACACTTCACAAAGAAGTACACCAAGAAATCTTCGACCTATGGGGAACTCCACAGCTGGATCTGTTTACCTCCTCAGTCAATCACAGGCTCCCCAGTTACTTCTCTATTATTCTGAGCAACAAGGGACGATCTGTAGATGCCCTGTCACGACCTTGGACAGGACTCTACTTATATGCCCCCCATCCCTCTCTTGTAGCGGACCCTATTGAAACTTCAAATGGAGCCAGCCATCATGATTCTCATAGCACCAGTGTGGCCTCATCAACCATGGTACCCTCTGCTTCAACAACTGTCAGTAATGGAACCCATTCAGCTGCCAGTCAGACCGGATCTCCTGACTCAGTGTCACGGCTCCCTCCTGCACCCCAGCCTGAAGACTCTTCATCTTCACACCTGGCTTCTGAGGACGCATTCATAAATAGACTCCAAGTGTCCTCTCCTGTTGCCAGCTTTCTCCTGGCTTCTTGTAAACCAGCAACCAGAGAAACATATACTTCCAAATGGAAACGTTTTTCCATATGGTCTGCCTCTCGCTCACTGGACCCTTACTCTTGTCCACTGACGCGGGTTTTAGATTACCTATCCTCATTATCAGAATCAGGCTTAAGTTACTCCTCCATCAAAGTCCACCTGGCTGTCATCTCGGTGCTTCATGAACCTTTAGATGGCAAACTTCTGTACCAACATCATTTAGCCAAGATGTTTTTGAGAGGAATGATACATATTAAGCCTCCTATTTGAAGACCCACTCCTCCATGTGATCTCAATTTTATTATAGAAAAACTGCCCCTTGAACCTTTCAAGCCAGCGGCCACCTGTGATCTCCATTTCCTTTCATGGAAAACGTTGTATCTTCCCTTGTCAATCTTCACCATTCATTACTTACTGGGTAAGCCGGAGGCGCACCGCCACGGAGCTTTTTTTAAGTTGCCTAACGGCCCCGCCCTCGAGAGCGACGCCATGCGTGGGGGCGGTCGTTAGTAGCTCACTCCACCCTCCAACTCAGTTCTGTTTCTCCACCGCCGAGGCAGCACCTGTTCTCGAGTGTCCATTCTCCACCGCGCCAGCGACTCTCTTTTCCACACACTCGACGCCGATCGGTAAGACCGCTCTTTTCTTTCTAAAGCGCTCGGGTGTGTTTACTGTTTTTCTTGTTGATTACGCTATGTCCGGGTCCGACAAACGTGTTTCACATCGGCCGCCCTACAAGGCCGTAGTGTTACTGTGGCTGCATTTCTCCGCCTCGACCGGCATGACGCTTTGTCTGCTTGCCTGGGACCCAACCATGACATGGATTAGGTGCGACGCCTGTTTCTCTCCATGGACCGCCGTGTCCTCGATCCGCGCTGCCTGCTCGCAAGCCCCCACCTTCGGGGACGGCAGCTCAAGGGATCTCAGGTAAGGTCTCTAGGCTCCTTCCCCCGGTCCTCCGGCCTATACGGGTCTGAGGAGGAGGGGGTCTCCTCATCTTTCTGCCGAGGAGGAGGCCCTTCTGCAGTGTCGGGGAGGCCGAGTCTTCCCCGGGCCGCCGGGCGCCGACATCACCGCAGTCACTCTCTTGAGGTGCAGGCTCTGCTGCGAGGCCCTCGCCTTTGGGCCTAGCTCGGTGGATTCTCGACGCGCCTTCCGCGCTGCTGATCCTGGTCCGCTCATGTGCCGGTGATCGAGACGGCGCTGCTTCCGCGCCGTTTTGAGTCCCGGCGCCATTCGGGCGCGCTCGTGATCGGGGCGGGCGCTATTGGCGCAAAGGCGGCCTTGGCGCTGCTCGCCGCGTCGATGGACAGGGCGGCGCTATCGGCGGTGCCGCCGCCTTCCGACACGCTCGGGCGCCAGGGCTCTGGTCCTTCCTCTCCAGGCGGTGCCGGCCTCGCGGCACCGTTGGGGTGTGGAGCTAGGCCTGGCTGCTACCGGCGTGAGGGAGGCGGCGCCTCCTTGGTACTGGGCCATTCGAAGGCCCGTCGAGCCTCGGGGACCCCTGGGGTGGCCAGCATTGAGGTCCTGCTGGTCTCGTCCTCCTCGGGGGCGATGATTCAGACGTGGACCCATCCTGGCACCCCACTCTTCGAGTCTGGGTCCCGGTGGCTAGAGTGCCAGGGCGCGCAGCGGGCCCCTCCTCTGTCCCCCTTTTCGGCCTCCTGAGGGTTCCCCGGCTGGGGGTGGCCGGGAGCCCCTGGGGGCAGGCGCGGGGGTGACGCAGGGGGAGGCTCCCCTCTCTGGAGGCCCGGTGACAGCTACCTTACGGGGTGCTGTCACTCTCTCTAGGGACAGGGGGACGCTGTGGTCGAGGAGGAGGGCCCTCTCGAGTCCGAGGGGTCGAGGGGCAGGGGGTCTGCTGCTCGGTCTTCCTTGGCCACCTCAGGGGGGGTGGCCAGGAGCCGAAGTGCAGAGCCTCGCCCCTCCCTCCAGGGTTCTAGGGTGTCCTTCGCGGCGTTTGTGCGGACTGCCCTTCTGGATCCATGCAGTCCCAGGCGTCACAGGGAGGTTCTCCCCAGGGCTCTTCCAGGCTCCGCTTCCCCAGAGTTCCGTTTGCAGGCCTGGTCTGATATCCGGGATCCCCCTTCCAGGGCTCCTTTCCCCGGATTCCAGAGCCCCTCAGAGAGCAGTTGCCTCGGAGAGTACCCCTCTCCCATCTCTCTCTTCACCACCCACTCCCAGGCCATGTCGGCCCTACGGGTCCAGTTATCCTGGGAGCAGTTCAGGGTTCTGCGCGGCCTTCCCTCAGACGTAGGGTACATGCATGAGCGGGTCTTTCACTCTCCCCACCGCCAGCAGGAACCTCTGGGCATTCCAGTTCCCCATCATCCTCGCCTCCTCCTCCGAGGGAGAGGAACCCCTGCTCATCTGTCCTCCGATGCTGATTTCACAGAATATCAGCGTTTCCTCGAGGATGGTGAGGATCTCCGATTTCCTCGTTCGAAGAGACAATGCCGAGCGGAGCAGCGTGAATTCCTTGGTGAATTCAGTGCCCAGCATCTGGTGGTACCTTCCTGGCCTATCCCTTCCAGGAGGCGTCTATCCGGTCATGGCAGTCCCCTGCCGCTCTTCCCCAGCCCGCGGACTGCCAGCGTAGGTATTGTGCCCCTCTGAGTCTCTAGGTTCCCTTCCCAACCCGTCCTCAGGTTTGGTATACCTGGATACTCCTTCTGGCGCCGTTGCCTGGCGCCCGACCGCCCACACGGATTCGGACTCGCCAGTTCGGACCGTTGAGGCGAAGAGTGTTCTCTTCTGCTCGTGCGGTGCATGTATTGCATCACATCAGCCTCACCACGCTGCCTACAACCGGCATCTGTGGTCGATGATGTCCCAGCTGCTGGCATCTATGCCTGATACTGAGCAAACCAGACTAGCCGTTGCCCTCCTCCGCGGTAGGCCTGGAGCTGGCAAGACGCAAGCAAGGGCATCTTAGCGCCAATGAGGTGGCTTCCAGGCTTGCGGGGACAGCGATCTACATCAGGCGGACGTGCATGGCTTCGTCTTTCAGGTTGTCACCCTGGCCCGGCGTGGGTGATTCGCTCCGCCTTCGGGACCTGTCTTTTCTCTTCCAGAGCTAGGAGACTTTACAGGGGCTCCCTCCGTCTCCCGCCCTCGGGAGGCACCTCCA
Organism: Neoceratodus forsteri; assembly: GCA_016271365.2. Lineage (NCBI taxonomy): Eukaryota > Metazoa > Chordata > Ceratodontiformes > Ceratodontidae > Neoceratodus > Neoceratodus forsteri. Next base: position 20,159,584 of record CM028135.1, on the reverse strand, counting down.
GCTCTTTTCCTCTTAGGCTTTCTGAATAAGCCAGGGTCTTCTCCTTCTGTTTCTCACCAGCAGAAGGCTGGGGTCTTGTTCCCTCAGGGTATGGCCTCTTCCCCTCCAGGGAAGAGGACAATACTCACCAAGAGTAATGAATGGTGAAGATTGACAAGGAAGATAGAAAATTACGTACTACCGTAATTCTTGATCTTCTCTTGTATCTTCACTATTCATTACTTACACCCTACCATCCCTCAGTGCCTCTTCCTGTGGCTTCTCCACCTCCCGTCTCCTTCCTCTCTCTGCATTTTATATAAAATATAGGAAAATTCCTTAAATTTTCCACAAAAAAAAAGACAAAAGTAAAAAAAAAAAAATATCTTTTTGAGGGGTTCTAAAATCCAGAAAATTACTTACTCTAAGATTCATGGGCCATCTAAGTGGATTGCATTGGCGATCAGACTGCACAACTATCTCTTGCTATTCTTATGGCAAGATACCTCTGGGGTTTTGGCCTGGCTGAGGCTATTCAGTTTTGATCCGCAATCCCGTGTTCAGGTAGTGCCCTGAAATCTGATTCCCCTCTATTCTTACCTTGCAGAGCAGAGGAGCAAGTCGTCTGTTCCTTTCTCTTTAAAAAAAAAAAAAAAATGCTGAGGAACTCTCTCCGACTGCTATAGGCATCTTGGTATCTGAGTCATGCATCTAGTTAAAAAAAAAAATATATATATTTTTTATCTGTAAAAAAAAATGGAGAAATCAAACAAGAAGGCAAATGAGAAGGTAGGCTATCCTTCTCGCTGTTTTGCTAGTGGTTTCTCCCTTTAAGTGTCCTCCTGACAATTTTTACAGTAGAGCTCTGCTGACCATATCCAATCTTAGCCAGCCTAAGCCTTGCCCGGCCTTAGCCAGTCAGTCTGAGTCCCATTTCTATCTTGAAACGCCTGAAAGGCTTACATTTCCATTTCTAAACCCCTGAGCAGCACTCTCATGCTGGGGGGTTTTATTCTTCCCTCCTCGGCTGTCCTCCAGTTAAAGGCCTCCAGCGGCCAGGAGCGAGGTGGGTATCAAGAACAATGGCATGTTGAAGATGAGGACTATGCCCTCCTGAGTCTGTCTAGCGGGTTGGTGAACCTTCTCTTCAGCTCTATCCCGAGTTCTTGCTTCCCTTTAGTCGAGCCTTCAGCTACAAGCTAACTATACTCGTTGGGCCTTCTGGTCCTTCAACATCCCATCTCTCTCTCTTCTCTTCTTCTTCTTCTATTTTCTCATTTCCTTACTCATCTCTCCTCCTAAGTCGCCCAGGTAGGAGGCCCTGCACCCCTAGGCTAGGATGTTCTTATCTCCTCTGTCCTTCCTCCATCGGCTTATTCCTTTTCAGTTCATTCTTCCTTGCTTTTGCTATCCTCGGCTATCTTGCCTCGCTTTCTATATTTTCTGCTTTCACTTTTGCCCCTCCGGCTCACAGAACTAGAGTTGAGAGGAGATCGTCGCTGCCCCACAGCGCATGGCCCCGCGCGGCGTCGCTCTGGGTAGGGGCCGTTAGGCAACTTTAAAAAAAAAAGCTCCCGTGGACGGGTGCCCCGCCAACGCCCAGTAAGGCAATGAATGGTGAAGATACAAGAGAAGATCAAGAATTACGGTAGGTACGTAATTTTCCTTTCTAGTGGCTATTACTTCAGCTCGCCATATTTCCGAGCTTCATGCCCTCGTGTATGGAACCAGGGTGGTCCTTTGTACCAACCCGTCCTTCCTTCCTAAAGTAGTCTCCGAACATAATTTAAATCAGTCCTTGGGGCTTCTGGTCTACTACCCTGACTACTTCAGTCACAGTGAACATCTGTTACATACCTTAGATGTCAGTCGTATACTAGGATATTGCACTAATCGTACCCAGTCGATTAGGAAAACGTCTCAATTATTTGTCACCTTTGCCTCTGGCAGAGAAGGGCTTCCCATTGCTAAACAAACCTCATCTTCATGGTTGGCGAATTGTATTACCTTTTGTTACAAAAAGTACAAGACTTTACCCGGACCTGTCCAAGCCCATTCCACTAGCACTATGGCCACTACTGTGGCTTGATTTAAAGGAGCCTCCATTTCAGATATTTGCATTGCAGCTTCCTGGTCCACAATCCATACTTTCACAAGGCATTACAATCTTAATATTGCCTCATGACGTTGGATGGCCTTCGGCCATGCAGTCCTACAAGGTCTCCTATCATAATTGTCCTCCCAGATGGACATAACTGCTGGGGATTCTCTCAGAAAGTAATTACCTACTGCAAGAGACCATTCCATGGAAGATAGTACAGTTACGTAAAATCTTACCATAACAGTAGATCTTCAAGGAATGTCTCTTGCAGTAGGTACGATCCCGCCGTCCGTCCCCCTCCTTCTCTAGCAAAGCAAATTCTGGTCCAATGACTTAGGGTTGGGACTCCTTGATGCCTCGGCTTCCCCTCAGTCCTCACTTTGCGAGCTGAATCCGGCGGGGGAACTGAGGATACCAGGGACTGCCCACACTTATATAGGAAGCAGGAAGATGATGTCGTGTGGGTGGTCCCTGGTACAAAATTGCTAGAAGAGCTGCCCTGTCACAGCGCCCTCTGCTGGAAACACCCAGAAGTGATTACCTACTGCAAGAGACATTCTTTGAAGATTTACTGTTACAGTAAAGATTTTATGTAACTGTACTTTCTAGGAGTGGTATATGGTGCACATTCACACTCTGGCAGTCTTTCTTTCTTTCTTTCCCTTTAAATCCAGCTGGAACATCTTCAAGCTAAGATCCTCCCACACCCAGTTGGTATCCACCTCAGCTGCACCCTGTGACATTAGATCTTGCACACTGGAAGCAGGGATCTGTGTGCCACTTGCCAGGGGAGGTTGTGTGGGTCATATAGATGTGCACCATATACCACTCCTAGAACTATAGTTACAGGTGAGTAACCCTCATTTTACGTGCAGTACATATGGAACATAAACTGTTGAACAACACAGTATATAAAGCCAATGCACTGATTTAATGCAAGTCTCGCAGTAAGGATGTAATTCTACAAAGCCAGGCTGATGCATGCAATGTTTGTCTTGTATGTAATACGAAAATCTTGTAATAAAAAGAAGTTTAAAAAAAATACCAAGAGCTTTGATGTGTCTGCTTGGTCTCAGTGTTGTCACTCTGTGATTGCACCTTCAGCCTGAATACTCGGGCTGAAGGTGCAATCACAGAATCTTATTGCCACGTTTCATAGCTGTCAGGAGACACATTTTCCCCTTCACTTAACACTGCATTCATTACATTTCCCTCATGATTTTTCAGGGGCCAGAACTGTCGTGAGCTGTCATAGACCGATGGATGGTTCAGTGTTTGAGCCAGATATCTTAACATTGTGGGCATTTCTGCTTACTTGACTACAGAAGACAGAAGTGGCACATCTCCTGACAACACAGTTATCCTCCAGAGATGGAAATGCATTTTTATGAATATATATATTCCTTCTGTGCTTCGGAAACATAGAAATATGGAATTTTGTGTGCAGAAAAAGACCCCTCAGTCCATCGAATTTTCCTGATCCTTGCCTTAGTCCCCATCAGTCTAACACTGTTGGGGCCTATGCAGTGATCCCAACTTGTAGTTCTGCTGTTAGTCGAGTTACCCCTCCTCGACCCCTGTATCCCCTCTGTCATTTTCACCGTACCTATGTGTCTGTTCCTCTCTGTCTCTAAACCTTTAACCATCTCAACATTAACCACATCCCCAGGTAAATCCAAAACGAACACATAATGAACACACTGGAACTTGGTGAGAGAGGCTCAGCTGTGCACAGAATTAAAGGATCAGGATAGCTTGGTGACGCAATTTATGTGTTTCTTTTTGGAATTCTTAGCTTGCTACCCAGAACACACTGTAGTCCCCTCACCATGAGAGCGAGTTGAACTTTTTTCCTTTTTTTGGAGCACCTCCCCAGGTAGATGGTTTCACCTATACACCACCCTCTTTGTGAAGAAGTATTTCCTCACACCCTCTAAACCACACACACACACTCACTATAATCATGTCCTCTACCCCTCACATTGTCTGAACAGCTGTTTGCTGGCCACACTGTTTATTCCCTTCAGATATTTGAAAGTTTCAGTCATAACCCACCTTTCCCTTTTACCCTCCAGGGAGTACATATTCATGTCAGTCTTTCCTGATGGATCTTCCCCTGCTTCCCATGCCATGTATCATTTCGATTGCACTCTCCTGGACAGATTGTAAGCTGTTCTTATCCTTTAAGGTGATTCTTCCAGGATTATGCACCGTACTCTAGGTGCGGCTTCATGAAGGATTAATAAAGAGGGAGGATTACTTCCTAACGTTTGCTAGAAAAAGCCCTGCCTGTACAGCCTAGCGTCCTGCTGGATTTCCTATATGCTTTATTTATTGCATTGGGCAGTGTTTTTGAGGTAGTCACTTATACCGTTAGATCCTTTTATACTGAAATCTGGTCTAACCCACCCCCAATTCAGTATTGTGTTTTCAGGTTCATTTCCGTGCATGTCTTTGCACTTTTTGACATTGAATGCCGCTGTGAACTAGAGACGTGAGCTTCATTTTCTCCTCTGCTCTCACATTTTCAGTTTGACTCCCCATCAGCTTTTATCACTGATGTCTGTTTTAAGTTGAAAACCCATCTCCTACAACAGGACTGGACGCCAATCCTTGAATCAACTGATATTAATACCGCACTAGAATACTTCATTAAATCTTTCAACTCTGCATGCGACTTATACGCCCCAGTAAAAAAACGTAAAATCAAAGCGCTATCAAATCCATGGATTACTGCCAAACTACTTGCCGAGCTCAAGGTTCGGGACCACCTCTGGGCAGTTGCCAGAGACACAGGCTCACCTCACGATACCCTAAAATACAAGCAGGCACAAAATAGATGTACCTCACAAATTAGGCAAATGAAGAGCGTATATTTCAAAAATGCCCTGAATCCACCTGGGGTGATGAAGAGCTTTTGGGACAACATCCAAACATAATGGGTAAACAATCAAAATCGCCACCTACCATTATGAAAGTTGATGGATCCACCACTCTTGACCCAAAGTCTATTGCAGATGCGCTTAATAAGACATTCACAGACCTTAGTTAGGTCCTCCCCAGATTTCTTCTTTGACTTACCCAGCCTAGCCTAGTATCACAAAACACCCCTCGTGACAAACCACAATTTTACTTAAGAAAATCAAAGTGCACGAAGCACACAAGTACATAAGAAAGGCCTGCTCCAAATCCAGAACAAGTAGTGACACGCTAGATCTAAAATCCTGTCTCTCACCCTGGATGAAGTAATTCACCCCTTGCAAAATTCTTAATCTGTCACTTTGCCAAAGTCAATTTCCCAACAAATGGAAATCTGCCATAGTTACGCCAGTGCACAAAGGGGGGGACAAAACCTCAACAGGAAACTATCGACCGATATCAATACTCCCTCCCCTCTCCAAAGCACTTGAACGAATAGTGGCAGACCAACTCTCTGATTACCTGGACAAATACAATCTACTCTGTAGTCAACAGCACGGCTTTAGGAAAGGACATAGTACAACAACAGCCTTACTTGATTTCTCTGGAGAAGTCCACTCAGCCCTGGACAAAGGGTGCCAAACAGGTGCAGTCTTTATCGATCTTACAAAAGCTTGCGACACACTCCATCATGGCCTACTTACTCCCTACTTTCTAGCCTAGGCCTGGCCGAAGGTCCTTGTGCTTGGGTAAAAGTTACCTGTCCAATCGGTCACAGGCTGTAAAATCTCTAATGAACTCTCCGACTTCAAACCAGTTCTGTGGGTGTACCACAGGATCAATTCTTGACCGCCTCCTCTTAGCCTGTTCCTTAACTCCTCCCAGATATCTGCCAGGAGAAAATAATCTTATACGCTGATGATGCTGTAATCTCTCTTCCCACAAGGATCCAAACTCCCTACGAAAAGCCTGCAACTTGCTTTCTCTAGTGTTGAAAGGTGGTTCCTGGATGGTAAACTTGTGCTAAACCACAATAAAACAAAAGCCATGCTCTTCTCCAATCACCAAAACAAAATCGCATACTCCACTCACCATACAAATCTCTCAGGAATTACACTGGACCAAGTAAATACTTTCAAATACCTTGCATCACTTTTGACCAAGGGCTCACCTTTGCAACCCACATTGACAACACTGCGAAAACAGTGAACCAACGCCTTGGAATACTATTCAGAACTCCAATTCTAAATCAAGCATTGAGAATAGCTTACAGAGTTCCATAATCTCAATCATTGACTATGGCCTTATTATTTATGGCTCAGCTACCTCCATTGCTCTAAGGCGATCTCAGTCACTCTAAATAAGGCCTGCCGCTCCTCACGGGGCTCAAAGACTGACTCACACGCAGTGATCTGTACTATGAATCAGGCTGGTTGAACCTATCAAATCGCCTTATTTATCTCACCTGCACAATGGCAAAAAATCTATCTTGGGACTGACTCCATTATGTATTCAAAACCTACTCCGACTGAATCCTGGCTCACGACCCTCCACCAGATCTGAACGCCAACCTTCCTGGTTCCGAGATGCCGGACTGCACAGGGACAAAGATCTTTGCATACAGGGCCTCGACATGGTTCAATGCGCTTAGTCCACCTACTCTATCCTCAACCTTGCTTGAAGCTTTCAAATCCATGCTCTATGCCCACCTCACCACCACTAGCAACTGTGATTAGCTCAGATAAAGACTACTACCTCATGTCCATCCTCACATCTGAGGCCTCTTCCTCCTGACTAATGAACCTCTGGTACCTCTACTACTTCCTGTCTCCCACCCAAACTCACTCCCCCTTTTTTCCTGTCCCTCTCACTTACTCTCCCGCTCACCACCTTTCCCTCCTCTCTAGCCTCCTTTTGGCCTAATGATCACCCTCCCTGAAGTTTCCTTAACCTCAGTTGTGTACCGCTTGAACCTGTTATAGCTTGTTTTCTATGAAACTTAAAAACGTTACTGCCTTAAACTGTTAATAGCAAATTTATGATGTAACTTTCCTGTCTGGTTTTACCTGTAATGTGTATCATGCTTTGTTAAATGTTCTTTGTGACGTGGAACCTTTGTAAAAGAGCCCTGGCTCAAAGGTATTAATTCCTAGACTAACAAACTAAACTAAACTAAACTAATTTCAGCCAACATATCTTTGATCATATGAATGTCCATTTTGTTAGAGGGGTCTTTTGATGATAAATTTTTTTAAATTGCTGCTTATACCTGTTTTCATAGGCTCCAAGTGATTCCCTGTTGCCTAAAAAACGATCTTCAGGGATATCTCTTTCATCAGGTCACACCTATGGAACTTAGCCATCAGGTGCTAGGATCCCACGGAAGGTTTTTCTGTAGCAGTTTGCTAGGGCTGCCCATGCCGACGTATTGCGCTGACATCACAGTTCTATATAAGCATGGGCGGCCCTGCTCCTTCCACACAGTCAGCCTTTTTTGCATGGACTCCGTGGAAGCTTTTGTCATTCAGTTGACCGACAAATTTCTTACTTACCTTTATTTTTCTCTTCTTTGGGATCACTTTTATACAGAGTGGTTCCTTTAGTCTGTTTTCATCAAGAACTGTTTCTCCTGGAAGATCTCCTCAACAGACATCTAGGGCCTCTGCTCCTGCTGCCTTGGGCCTAGTTTCTACGTCCTTGACTGTGAGCGCAGCCTGACGTTCAGTCAGTATGGTGATGACATAAGACAGCCTTGAAGAACAGCCAGTACAGACCAGGGACCTTCGGCTACCAGTCGTCAACTTCAGCGAGCTCTGTGGCTACCAAGGCCTGGGTCCAGGCTGCAGGGAACCACTAGTGACGGGACAAGGTCTGTCCCAGGGACAGCTCTCCCTGGGAGCGCTCTAATTCCCCATTAACTACTACTACTTCCTTTTCCAGAGCTGTGGCGTCGGCTGCTCCGGCCCTGTCACTCTGCTGTTCAGGCCTTTACTTCTACCAGGCCCATCGTAACAGCGGTCTCTGCCGAGTTTTCTGCAGCTGGAGAAGGTTCATCGGTCCTCGGGTCGTCAAATTCCACCCTGCCGCAGTGACCTACGGAATCCCTGGGCCTTCTGGCACTGGGTGCCTCAGGCTTGGCATCTGGGGCAGCTCGTCATCGGAGCATAGATTTATGCTTTCTCCATCATTCTCTGCTGTCCAGGTCTTTGCTTCTTCCAGACCCCTCATGACATTGCTCTCCGCCAGCATTTCTGTGGCTGGAGAAGGTTCAACAGCACACAGGTCGTGGAATCCCACCCCACCACGAGGGTGTACAGAGTTTCTAGGCCTTTCAGTGTGGGGTGCCTCGGGCTTGCCCTCTGGGGGAGGTTTGTCGGAGCAGGGCTTCCTGCTGTCTTCGTTGAGCCTGCTGCTGACTGCGCTTTCCAGACCCCTAATGACAACACTTCTGCTGGTGCTGCTTACGGCTGGAGAAGGTCTGATCGACATCCTCATCTTCCCAGCCGACCCCCGGCGCCCCGGGCTCATTCCCAAACCCAGGTCGCCGGCGAGGTGTGGTGTCCAGCGCCTCAACCCTCAGCACCACCAGGCTGGCAGAGCCTCTGCCTGACCCTGACCAATCTCTGGCCTCACCAGGCCTGTGAGGGGTCCCCCTGCCTCTCTTGTGTCTTCCCCCACAGGAGGCTAAAGGAACAGCCATTTTCCTCAGGATTTGCCAACACCACCATTTGGTGGTAGGTTGGTTCTCAGACCCACCAGTGATGAATGGAGAAGATTGATTCTTGGAAAATACAAAAAATTACATACTCATGGTAATTCTTGATCTTCCAGAATATCTTCACCATTCATCACTGCAACCCACCCACCTTCCCCCGCAATGGCCAGGCTTCTGGGCAGTCTTCTTCCTTCCTTCCCTTTCCTTTCAGCCGTGCCCCCTTTTATACAGTATGACAAAAAAGGGGGGCATTAAGGGGCAAATGCCTTCAGGGATTTGCTCCCTCTGTACTCCCCTGTGTGGCCCCTCGGTGTGTGTGGGGGAATGGTGACATCAAAAAAAAAAAAAGGGAGGGGGAAGGGGACTTTTGTCTTAAGGGCAGTTCGCACCCCAGCCCCTTCTTTAGCTTTCCCTTTGTTGTTTAAAAAAAATGTTTTTTGAGAGGACTTATACTGGGTCCTTGTTTTACCCTTTATTCCTTTCCTAAAAAATAGGAGTAGAGGGTAAAGAAAAAGAGAGAAACATTTTATAACAGGTGGGCTGTTCTAGCCTTTTTTCCATCCCCCCCCCCATGTGACTTATCTTACTCCGAGAGGGCTCTTGCAGTAGGTAATTACATATAGGACTGACGTCGGCAGGCGGCAGGACCCCATGGAAAAATTTCTAGCTAGCAGTCCCTGGCAAGGGACCGCCCTCACGTCAGGTGACCGGCGTCAGACGACGTCGGTATAAAGCGTCCGGACGCCCGCCTTCCAGTTCTTTCCTGCCATCAGCTCGTGCAGCTCTCGCGCGGTGAAGTTCAGTGCTCAGCCCTGTTATTGGTTTTACCGAAAAGTTATCAGTATTTTAGTACGCTTTCATCAGGTGAACGTCGGTTTATGTCGTCCCCTTCAAAAAATAAGTGCGACTCATGTGGCGCCCAGCTGCCTCACAAGGACAGTCACTCTCTTTGCCTTTTTTGCTTAGGCCCCGACCACGCGTTCGAAAAGTGCCCGCGCTGCCTGCATTTCAACGCGGCCACCCGCAGACGACGCCAGCAGCCTTTGAAAGCCCATCTCCTCAAAAAGATGATGTCTGCAATGGAGAAGGAGTTGAAGAAGCTTAGGCAGGCGTCGACCTCCCCAGAAGGACACAAGAAGCGGGATAAGGAAAGACACAGAGAAGGCCTCCTCCTCCAGCGACTCCGGCCGGGCTGCGGTGCAGGTAATGATGCCCTCGGGGATAAGCTCGGCGGCCCCTCAAGGCTGGAGGCGTTGGCCCGCCCGTTGGGCTCGCGTTGAGTCCTGTGGGTGCCTCCGGGCAAAGGAGGCCTCTGCCCCAATACGCGCGCAGGCTTGCAGCCTACTGGATGCGCACCTCCCATAGCGGACGTAGGCTCCTCTGACGTCCGCCGGGAGAAGGCTGCTAAGACGCCCAACCCCTCGGGGCGGCGCACGGCAGTGTCCCCATCAGACCGGGCTGCTTCCCACCCTCGGCCCGCCTCCGATGAGGGACCCCTTAAGTCGGACACCGGCTCGTCTGGCGTCCGCCGGGATTCAGCCCCTAAGTCGCACGTCGGCTCCTCCAACGTGCGCCGGGCGTTGGAGCCTACAGCAGACCCCCTTCGTCTGTCATTCCAGGTTCCCCGCAGCATTCGCTGCCGTCCGGGGAGCCCGTGTCTCCCCTGCCTGACCCCGGGGATTTTTCTCCACCATCCCTGTACGATGCATGGGATGTTTTCCCGCCATCAGCCCCCACTGAAACGGATCTGACGCCGGCCCCGCCGACACCGGTTCCGACGCCGGCCCCTCCGACGCCGGCGGGGGATATTCCTCCTCCATCGGGCCCACCCCCATGGACCTATCACTGTGGATCCGCCCATGGGGCTCCCTACCGGCGTCTGCTCCGGCAGCTCCTCCGGTACCTGGGTATCCGCCGCATTATCCAGCGCCGCAGTACCCGACGCCGGCTCCACCAACACCGCAGTACCCGACGCCGCAATACCCGGCACCGGTATTCCCACAGCCGTCTTACGGATATAATCCGTATAACTATCCTCCTCCTCCTCCTCCACGGCCCCCCAGGCCGCAGGTGGATCTTAAGGAGACTCTTGCCTCCTGGTGGGCTGAGGTCAAGGCTCAGCTCACCAAAGGAATCGAGCCTGCCGCCTCATGGTGGTGTGCCACCCCGGCCCCCGTCACGCCCGAGACGGTACCTCCCTCTCCTCCTCCGGTTCCGAGCTCTCCCTCGGGATCCAGAATGGGCAGGACACGCGTCCAGGATTCTCCTGAACCCACTTCCCCTAGACGAGTCAGGGAGTCTTACTCTGCATCTAATTCTTCTTCTTCTTCTCTTTTAGACTCTGCGGATTCCTCCGATGGATGCTCCGAGAAAGACGACGAGCCTCGCTCTCCGTCCAAGCCTCGGCCGAGGACTCCTTCGAAGTCTCCTCTGGAGGATCCTTCTTTCACGGAGTTGCTCAGGAAGATCCAGGAAGTACATCAGTGGCATTCTTTGGATCCAGATCCTCAGCGGGTTAAACTCGCCGAACATCTGGACCTGCCCCTTACAGCCCCTACTCTTGTGCCATCCTGGATCGAGCCTCATGCCCACCTTGTTTCCACTATTTGGAAACAACCGTCGGCTCTAGCCCCACTTCCTCAGAAGACCAACAGGCTATACCGGGCTCTGGAGGGTGTAGATTGTTTGGATTCTCACCCCCGTGCAGATTCAGTTGTGATTAGCACCGCTCACGGCCGATCAGCACACCCTAAACATTTGTGCTCGTCTCCCCCGGATAAGGAATCTCGCCTTCTGGATCAGTATGAAAGGAAGATATACGCTTCTTCCACACTGGGAATCAGGGCCCTGAATTATGTAGCTCACATGGATTACCAGAAGGCTATCCTTACCCAGGCGGAATCTAAGATTGACTCCTTGCCTGACTCCCAAGTCAAGCAGGAGTTAGCTGACCTAGTCCGTTCTGCTTGTTTGGCCAGTCGTCACATCTTGAGGATGACCTACGATGCAGTGGACACTGCAGGGCGGAGCTCCGCGTTCGCCGTAAGTCTTTGGCGTCACGCCTGGCTCCACGAGTCGGGTTTGGTCCCGGAGGTGCAGTCAGCAATCCAGGAAGCACCTTTCAGGGGTTCAGTGCTTGACATCACCACCGATTTGCAGGAGAAGGGAACGGCTCTAAAATCTGTGGATTCTGTGTACCGTCCCCATCTCCCGCAGCAACATCCTTTTCGCAGACGCAGCCGGCCTCAAGCGAAACCTCAAGGAAGGCGGGCCACTAAACGCCAGGACCCCGCAGCTGCCAGGCCCCCGCCGCCCAAAAAAGCAGCGGGTGCCCCAGCTACGGCGCTGCCTCACACCACCTGACTCCTTCCCTCTCCCACCGCCTCCGGACTCCCCGGAGGAACCGGTAGGAGGGAGATTCTCCTTCCACCTTCCGGGTTGGGAGAGGATAACATCGGATTCATGGGTGCTTCAGATCATCACGGAGGGGCACTCCATAGAGTTTCTCCAGAAACCTCCACGCCACCCCCTCTGAAGTCCTCCTACTCAAGGGACCATCTTCCTTTGGTCAGGGAAGAAATTTCTGCCCTCCTCGCGAAGCAGGCCATAGAACCCATTCCTCCTCACCTTCACGGGACGGGTTACTATTCTCATTTCTTCCTTGTACCAAAGAAGACTGGAGATCTCAGACCTATTCTCGATCTCAGCTCCCTGAACTTCTACGTAGAATACAAGAAGTTCAGGATGCTCTCCCTTCAAACCATCCTGCCCCTTCTTCGGCCGGGTCAATGGCTTTGTGCGCTGGATATGCAGGATGCATACCTGCACATCCCATTCGTCCCTCGCACCGAAAGTACCTCCGGTTTGCTTTCCAGGGGGACCATTACCAATTCTGGGCACTCCCTTTTGGTCTTTCCTCTGCTTCCCGGGTTTTTACCAAATGCCTGGCGGTGGTAGTGGCCCACCTGCGTACTTTGGGAGTTCAGGTGTTTCCCTACCTGGACGACTGGCTCCTGGCGGCCTCGTCCAGGGAGGAACTCCTGCATTTTCTCTCCCTCACCCAGCAGGTTTTCACTTGTCTGGGTATCACCATCAACCATTCCAAGTCTCATCTGGAACCCTCCCAGAGACTTCAGTTTATCGGGGCAATCCTCGATACGACAGTGTGCAAGGCCTTCCTTCCTTCGGACAGGGCGGCCTCCCTCCAGTCACAGATTTCCCTGCTTTCAGAACGCAGGAAGGTTCCGGCGAGGTCGGTGCTCCGTCTTTTGGGGCTCATGGCGGCCACCATCCCGACGGTTCCGCGCACGCGGCTCCACATGAGGATCTCAGTGGACTCTCCGCCTCAGTGGATCAACTTGTAGATGACCTAGATCATCTGGTGCTGATCTCTTCGCCGATGACAAGAGACTTGCAATGGTGGATGGTCCGAGAGAACCTGTTTCGGGGTGGTCCCTTTCTGTCATCCTCCCCCTTCCCAGACGCTGACCACGGATGCATCAGGCAAAGGTTGGGGAGCCCATCTGGGTCCTCACCGAACCCAGGGTTTATGGTCCAGATTGGAGCTAGTTCTCCACAACAATGTGCTCGAGCTACGGGCAGTTCTGTATGCTCTCCAAGCCCTTCTCCAATACATCCTACCCAGTCACCTAGCTGTCCAAACGGACAACATGTGCGTGGTTTGGTACATCAACAAGCAGGGAGGGACTTGATCCTACCCACTGTGCAGGGAAGCAATGAGGGTTTGGGAACTGGGCAACACTTCACAACCTTCACCTCACGGTGATCCATGTTCCGGGAGTCGACAATTCCCTGGCAGACAAGCTAAGTCGCTCCTCGGCTCTGTCACACGAGTGGGAACTGGACCAAAAGGTTCTAAATGGCATCTTCCAGCTTTGGGGGACTCCTCAGGTAGACCTGTTCGCCTCTTCCCTAAATGCAAAACTTCCCACCTTTTGCTCGCTCGCTCCAGAGCGACGCTCTGTCTCTAAGCTGGAAGGGCAGATTCGTCTATGCTTTTCCCCCAATTCCTCTGGTCCCTCGTGTGCTGCAGAAGCTTGCAATAGAAGGAGCAAGAATGATTCTGATTGCTCCTTTCTGGCCCAGGCAAATCTGGCTCTCTCTTCTACAACAATACTCAGAGGTTCCTCCTCTTCCTCTTCCTTTATCTCGGGGATTGCTGACCCAGGATCAGGGGACCCTGGTCCATCCGGGACTCAAGTCCCTTCAACTTCATGCATGGCTCCTGCGGACCTAGCCCAATCTCGATTTGGCATCCCTCCTGAGGTGGCCGAGATTCTGGTGGAGGCTAGGAAACTCTCCACTAGGTCCACCTACGCCATGAAATGGAAGAGATTTTCCATTTGGGCTGCCTCCAGGAACGTGGAGCCTTTCTCCTGTCCTATGGCCGTTCTGCTCGATTATTTACGTTTTCTCTTCGACCTGGGTTTCAGCCATTCCTCTTTGAAAGTTCACATGGCTGCTATTTCAGCTTACCATGTTCCTTTCACTGATAAAGCCTTTGCCCAATTAGAGGTACCCAAAACTTTTCTCAGAGGGGTCCTTCATCTCAGGCCCCCTGTCCGGACTCCTGCTCCCCCTTGGGATTTGAACTTTGTTCTCGAGAAACTTACCCTTCCTCCCTTCAAGCCTGCGGCTTCCGCAGACTTGAAGTTTCTTTCGTGGAAGACGCTCTTCTTGGTGGCCATTACTTCTGCTTGAAGAATTTCCAAGCTCTAGGCCCTTATGTGCAAAGTCCCATATCTGATTTTTCACAAAGAACGAGTAGCTCTTCGCACGAACCCTAAGTTTCTTCCGAAAGTGGTAGCGGAGTCTACCGTAAATCAGTCTATTGAGTTACCTGCCTTCTACACGCAGTACTCCAACCAGGGAGAATATTTGCTCCATACCATGGATGTTCACAGGATTCTGAGATACTACACAGATAGGACAAAGGATCTCAGAAAGACTGATCAGTTGTTCGTCTCTTTTGCTCACAAAAGGGAAGGCAATGCTGTTTCCAAGCAATGCCTGTCAAAGTGGTTGGCTCATTGCATCACTTTCTGTTATGACAAGTACAACGAGACCCTCCCGGGTCAAGTCAGAGGTCACTCCTCTGCGGCTTGTTTCAGGAATGTGTCTGCGGCGGACATCTGTGCTGCCGCCACTTGGACTTCTGTCCATACCTTTACGAAACATTACAGTTTGGACATTGCCTCTCGCCATAGAGCAGGCTTCGGCTTAGCGGTCTTGCAGGGCCTCCTGTCTTGAGGTCTGCAAGGTTTTTTTTGCTACTTCTTGGAGTAGTTCCTCCTCCTCCTGGTGCCTTTCCTTTGTTCCAGAATGCTTGGGATTCTGTCCTTATGTAATTACCTGCTGCAAGAGCCCTCTCAAGTAAGATAGTACAGTTCGTAGAACTTACCGTAACAGTAGATCTGTAGAGGCTCTTGCAGAGAATGTCCTTCCCCGCCTCCATCCCCTAGGCTTTTTCAGCCCTTTTCCATTCAGGAAATGTCCGCCTTCTCTCGCCTGGGCCTGGCGGGAAAGAACTGGAAATAAAGATCCGTGACCCCCCTTTATACCGACGTTGTCTAACGCCAGTCACCTGACGTGGGGGCGGTCCTTCGCCATGGACTGCTAGCTAGAACTTTTTCCGTGGGGTCTTGCCGCCTGCTGACGTCAGTCCTATATGTAATTACCTACTGCAAGAGCCTCTCTTGAAGATCTACTGTTATGGTAAGTTCTTACGTAACTGTACTTTTTTGGTGTTGGGTAGCCTTTTCTCATCCTTCTTAGGACAAGACATTATAGGAGGAGCTGGTGCTCTAGGGGCTAAATATTTGGAATTGTAGCCCACTTCCCTCACCAGTTCAACTTCTTCCCCTTGCAGTCCACTTCCACAATTGTTTCAGTGGACTGTTACCCTCTGTTTTTCTTAATCCCCTATTTTGCGGGATGTCCAGAGACTGAGAATTAGGAGGAAGGGAACCCTTTATTTTTGTGGATCCCTATTCCTTTCTGTTGTCCTTGGTAGAGACTCCCTTTTCTCAGTCATTTTTCCCTTTCAGGGATTGCATTTTTCTCTCCAAGCTCTTTGTATCTTCTCGGCTCTAAAACTGAACCTATTAGGGCACTGTTGAGCCCTGCAGCTCTTTCAGACCTTCGAAATCGGAGGCTTTCTTTCTCCCGTATTACATTTTGGTCATATGGGACTCCTAATCCTTAACCTATTATGGTTCTTGTTACCTCAGATGGATAGCTGTGGCTGGCTGTGTTTTTTCCCAGTGCTCATAGGGTTTTTCTCCAGTTTCTGAGCTTCAGGGAGGTAATCTTTTCCTTGCAATCCACTTCTCTAGCTGGTCCTTGATATTTTCATGGACCATGTTTTCTGTTTAGGAGTCAGCTAGCCTCTGAGGGCGTCGACCATTTTTTGCTATAGCTGAGAGCAAGCCAGCTCTTCTGACACTCTTGTTTTTCAACTGAGAATTTGGGGTCCCCGCTGTTCACTCTCTCTTCCTGTGTCTGTCTCGCTCCCTTTCTCCCGCCCAGTTGCCCTGGTCATCCTTGGCAACTTTGAAGACCCTCCTCCCAGAATCATCTTATCCTGTAATCAGTTTTTATTCATTTGTTCCTTTTTTTTTTTCTCCTGTCCCAGCCTGCCAACCCTCCTTCCCACCAGTCCTCCTAGCCCCATCACCCTGGCTTCTCCCCAGGACTTACCTGTCCCTGTGTCCCCCACAGCTTGTCCTCCATGGCAGAGGATGGGGAGTCCCTCGACCCACCAGACTGGATCCAGATTGGGGAGATGCCAGAGTCGCCAGGTGCGGGGACTGCGGTCTTCGTGCATGACCAGGATTTTTTACTGCTTTCGTTCCTTGGGAGACGTAACATGCATTGACATCAAGGCATATCTGCCATGTCTCCCACCTTTCTAGGTCAGGCAGCATCTTACCCTGGCCTCCACCAGGAATAAGTTGAGCTTGGAGCTCTTGTATCCCAGCCCAGCCCTCTCGTGGCCTTGGGCTGCTTCCAGACCCATGTCGTCAGCGTCCTGACAGTAATGCTACTGATGTGCTGGCAGGCTGGCTTGTTATGTTTCATTTATATCTTTTTTTCTGTCCCCTAGGCTCCCTTGCCCCAACCCATCTATTTTTCTTACCCTTTATTCCTCTCCTAGGCAAACAGAACTGAGGAGGCAAAGGGGCCAGCGTCATTTACTGGCCAGTCCATGAGCACCATGTCATATGTCCATCTCGTAGGCAGTGCCGTCTCAGACGTCAGCCTCCTGCCTGCAAAGTTTTTAAAGGCATACACTCCCGAGGGGTCCTGGTGCCTCCAGCATAGACCCACCAGTGATGAATGGTGAAGATATTCTGGAAGATCAAGAATTACGGTGAGTACATAAGTTTCATTTACTGCACTTAGGATCCTACACCACAAATTAAGCTGTGCCGTAATGCCAAGGCTGGGAGGGCACCAGTAGTTTCTACAAAGGGAGAAGACCTTTAAAATAAATTGTTTATTTTTGTTTGTTTTTTTTACATGCAAAGGCAACAATTAGCAAGCCAAGAAAACCATACACAAGGAAAATTTAGACCAGAAAAAAATGAATAAAACCAGCAGTAAGAGTTGTCTTTACTTCTGCTTTTAGAGAACCAGACAACTTTATCCTGTCGGGTAGCCACTTATGCTTTTCTCGGTTCTTCTAATGGGCCTTCTGTCAGGCTGTCTCTGCAAATGCAGAAATATCTTACTGGCAGAATAGGAGTTTTTGACAAATATTTCCCGAGGCAGGGTTAAGCAAGGACAACACTTTTTATGCAAGTCTATCCGGAATACAGAATTGTCATTACAGTTTTGGCAGACGTTCACTTCTCTGCATTCCGCGTCTGCCATCCAGAGCCCCTTCTCTGCAAATAAATCATTGCTTATAAAACAGCTTATGTTATTGTAATTCTTCTTCAAGCCAGACCTCTTCTACATTAACTTTTTTTTTCTTCTTCATATTAATGGGAAAAAAGCCCGCATCTCTCCTGATAACCTAGATTCCTCAACATGCCAGTTTGCTTTAATA
Source organism: Neoceratodus forsteri (assembly GCA_016271365.2). Classification (NCBI taxonomy): domain Eukaryota; kingdom Metazoa; phylum Chordata; order Ceratodontiformes; family Ceratodontidae; genus Neoceratodus; species Neoceratodus forsteri. The sequence continues at coordinate 20,141,797 of CM028135.1, read as the reverse complement.
TGAATCACAGTACAGTACTTAATTATAAACTGTTTTGGGGCGGATGTAGTGATTTATAATTCATACCTTTCTTCATTACAAATCCAAATGCAGCTCATGTTTCATGTGAAGAAGCCAGCAGAAGAAGGCCATTTGGTCTATCTCGTCTGCTCGTATTGCAGGGTCCACAGCTTAAGTTACTGTCCCTTCCCACTCCTCTTATTCTCCCCTACCCATGATCCACCTTCCCCCATGCCTATCCCAGCCTCACGAAGCTGCCCAGTGTCTTCAACAAGACCACCTCTTCTGGCAGTGCATCCCAAGTGTCTACCACCGTTTCTGTGAAGAAGTGCTTCCTGACTTCCTTCCTAAACCCCCCCCCCTTTCCAGCTTAAGACTGTGCCCCCTCATGTTATGGTTGCCACAGTGCTTAAAGAGACCCTCCTTATCCACCTTATTTATTCATTTCAGGTACGTGAAGGTCTCAGTCATTTCCCCCCTTTCTCTCCTGTGCTCCAGAGAGTACATGTTCAGTGCCCTCAACCTTTTCTCATATGCCTTACCCTGCTGACCTGCTATCATCTTTGTAGCCCTCCTCTGAACCATCTCCAGCAGGTTAATGTCCTTTTTGAGTTGTGGGCACCAGTACTGAACTCCATGCTCTAGATGTGACCTGTCCAGTGACCTGTACAAGGGCAGTATAACCTCCACTCTCCTACTACTGATCCCCCAAGCTATGCATTGAAGCATCTTGTTTGCTCTTGCACTGCGTGGAGTGCTTCTGGTCACTAGTAATAATCACTCCCGGGTCCTTCTCCTCCTCCGATGCAAATACTTGTACTCCACCCAGGTAGTACTTCATCCTGGGATTCTTGGCTCCAGTGTGCATAACTTTGTATTTCTTGGCATTGGAGTCAAGCTGCCAGATTCAGGTCCACCTCCCTAGCTTTTCCAGATCTTCCTGCAGGTCCTGTATCCCTTCAGGTGTGTCCACTCCCCCACAGAGCTTGGTGTCATTCGTGAATAGGCACATTTTGCCCTTAATGCCATCCCCAATTTCATTGATGAAGACATTGAACAACAGTGGCCCTGTCACTGAGTGCTGCGGGACTCCACTGGTGACCTCTCTGGTGCCAGATAACTCCCCTCATAACCACCCTCTGGGGTCTGTCCCTCAGCCAGTTTTCTACCCATCTGGTCATCTTCTGTCCAACCCCAAGATCCACCAACTTCTTGATCAACTTTTTGTGGGGCACAGAGTCAAATGCCTTGCTAAAATCCAGATAGAGGATACCTCCCGCTTGGCCCCTGTCTGCTGTCTTAATGACCCAGTTAAAGAAGCCAATCAGATTCGTTTGACACAGTCTCCCCCCCCATTATCCCGTGCTGCTGCCTCGCATCTTGGAGACCATGCTCCTCTAGATACACTGCCAACCTTTCCTTAAGTATTTGTACAAGATTGAAGTCAGATTGACTGGTCTGTAATTCCTTGGGTCATCCTTGGGGCCACTTTTATGGAGGGGCACCACATGTGCTGTTCTCCAGTACTGTAGTACCGTGCCTGACTCCAGTGAACTATTAAACAGGCCTGCCAGCTCCTCAGCCAATTCCATTTGTACCCTTGGATGCACTCTGTCCGGGCCTGATTTCATGCAAAATGGGTTTGTGACATTGCTGACATTCAAGTCCTGCACACTGTAAACAATGCCCCATACAGTTTGGCATGCTCTGCAGTGAGGCTTCCATCTGAAAATATCCCAGGACTAAATGAGCACATGATAGCTCAGTTCCCCTGTTTACCCAAGAAGACGTTGCTCATCACCGTCAGGTTCTTTTCCAGCCACAGAACACTTGGAAAAAGTCACCGCCTTACTACCTAGTTTGAGGACAAATGAAGGCGTTAAGGCACCAGTGCTGTCATCTCTTCACCTTCCTTTAATTGTAAATATATTTTATTTATTAAAAGATTCCTTACTTTCTTTTTAGGACTAGTCTTCACTGAATAACATTTTTCTTCCTGCCTTGTCAGTGGCCTGGGTACTGTAGTGCCTCCTTCTGCCAAATACATCCTACTGCCTGTCCTGCTTGTTATACATCCCCCAGCATGGCTGGCATCTCTCAGAGCCTGCAGCTTTACCCCAGCGGAGGGGCCCAGCAAGTGTTAATACTGGTTGGGAATCTAATACTCTTCAGAAGAGCGAGGCCAGCCGGGAAGAAAGGAACAGTCAGGGTAGCCTGTTTGTACTTGAGGAGGGCCCTCCCATAACCCCGCTGGTGTTTTCTACTTAATTTGTACCCTCCAATGGTGTAGCTAGGTAGCCCTATGGCACCCCTCCCATACGCGTGTCTGGGCCACCAGTGGATAATCTGTAGTACCCCATTGAAAAGGAGGGGGGGTTGCCTTTACTCTGAGGTCCAGGGGAAGAAAGGCCATCTTTCCCTACGGCATGGGCTAATTAGACCCTGACTGAACTTGGAGTGGATGTGGTGTCATCTACGTGGGCCAGTCTGTTGTTAATTTTCTCCTTAAGAACCCTCCAACCTACCTGAAAGAGGGTTACCCTGTGATGTGCCTTTTAACAATTGGAGAGTGACTGATACTAGACACATCCACCAGCTCTTACCTGTACTTTGTGACTTAAGCACCAGACATGGCTTCCTGCCCACATTGGGCACCACTTATCTGATAGTAGGTGTTCATAGGGGAACACCTGGAGTGCCCTCAACCATGCTGTCTATGCCAGTCCAGGCTGTGGGTGTGCTTACCTATGGACCATCAGAAGGCAGCCCTTCCCCCAATCCCACATTGCCTTTTTACCTTAAAAATGAACATAGCATGTGTATCACTGGTCTAGCTACTTGGTGTGGATTCAGGGAACTGTGTAGTGTGTCTTTGTTTTTTAAGACTTTTGTTTCTTTATAAGAGATCCTCATATTAAAAGGTCAGCACTGAATTGTGTAGAAACAGTTGGCATCAAAACCGTGTTACTTGTAACTGTACACCCCCTTACAGCCTCCCCCTGCCAAGATAGCTGGTAAAATATGAGCTCCACCTTCAGGTTGTAAACAAGGCCACAGATATAAAAAGCACGTTAGAAACAGCGGTTAAGTGAAGCAGACAAATATTAGGCTTAGTTTCCCCAAGGGTTATGAACCTCGTAACCCTGTCTAATGTTGCAGGCAGGGTTGCAGTTATTTTTGTAACAATAGAGAGGCTGGCTAGCAGACAAAACAGGGAGCTGTTGATGGGAGCTGTCTAGAAAGAATTCCCTTAGGACTGTAAAGAGCAGGCCTTGTCAAGCTGGAAAATCAGCATTCATGGCTCACTTTTTAACCGTTTAATTCTATTTTATGAGTATCTGGTCACTGAGATAGTCCCGCATATTGTAATTTGCTTTGTATTTTTGGTGTTCTCATAGAAATTCTTATAAATCATACAGATGTCAACAGATTTCAGTTTTGTTTTCAGATTTATATCTAGTTGGCTTAGCTCCAAGATTTCCAGGAACAAATCAAATTTACAGAGGTCTGCATGAAAGTGGAGAGCTCCCAAAACCCTGACTTCGTCATGGAGAAGCATCCACTACCTGATGTAACTCTGCCAGCTGACTTACATTGGCTGTCGGGTTGGGAGACGAGCTGGAGGCAGGGCCACATTCCATGGCATCCCCAAAGCCAGGTACAGGGGCTAATACACATGGTGGATCCCTGTTATGGCTGATTTTTTGCTTTCCTGCAGCTCAGAAATCAATCTGGAGCGCTTGGTAGGGATTAACAGTCAGGAGAGAATACCATGTTTTGCACTATTTTGTATGGCCCCCACTGTTGTAGTCAGCGCCGAGCAGGACAATCCCACACAAAATGCTGTACTGCTTTCGATGTACTTTTTTACGTTAATGTAAGAAAGTATCCGGTATCGGTCTGTAGTGTTTTTCTCTCTTGGTTGTCTGGTCTGCATGCTTAAGCTTGCTCGACATGTACATTTTTTAAGATCACCTCCAAACTGTGAATGCAGTCATGGTTGGACCGCAAAGAACCTGTGCACCATATTATAGTCCGTGGCACTACAAGTAAGTCTGAGCATCAGATCAGAAAAGCAGAGACTCGAAATTGTTGTGGTAATTCACCCACCCATATAAAAATAAATAAATAAATAAATTATAGTTTTTTTTTTTTTTTAAATAACCCATAGCAGAAGTGCAGGCTCCTCCCCATGCTCACCTCACTGTGACATCAGAGACCCTGGGGGTGTGTCTGGTGGACACTGGCTCCTTCTGGGTGAGTGAGTGCATGCACGTTTTTTCTCTGTTATATATGTACCACCAGCACTACAACTCAAGGGAGAGCAGCTCTGTTTGGGTCCAGACTGGATGAACAAGTGGTCTTTTTTCTGCTAACATTGTCTGTTTCTATGATCTAACAAAACCAGGACCTCTAGTTGATACTGGAAAAACGGACTTTCCACCCTTGCAAACCAGCAGCCATATGTGAGTTGGAGTTTTTCACATGGAAGTCTTTGTTTTCTGAGTAGCCTTTACATCTGCTCGAAGAGTTTCAGAGCTGCAGGCCTTAATGACTAATTCTTCCTACACAGTATTTCAGGAGGACAAAGTAGATATTTCAGGGACAGCCCCCTCCATCGAGCCACATCATGGAACTGTAAGCTGTCTTTATAAGAAGCACACAGAAACTTTTGCTAACCTGGCCCACTAACGTCGACATGCATCCTCGGCACCTGTATAACACGTTTGGCCTCATCGTGCTTTACTTTCTCCAGCTATTAACTGCTCATCGGTCCAATGCTGCTGAAGGGTGCCAGCAGTCTTGAAGTGCTACTAACACTTCTACTTTTCTTTTTTTTTTTTACTGTAATTAATGTTTATGCTGCCAACGAAAGATACAAAACTGCAGATCTTCCAAAAATCGATCTTCACAATTGATTCATGCTTGTGAGTCTGGGGCTGGAGGCACTAGGACCCCACCAGAGCAAATTTGTTTGCAGGGAGGGAGGAAAGGAGTTTGCGTCATCTGCTGACGGCACCTTTGTACCTCATGTGATGCCACGGGTGCCAGCCAGTAACCATCGTCGGCTCTCTCACCTCAGTTCTTCCCGCTGTCCAGTGTACATCATGGGAGCCACAGTGCCTCAGTTCTGCCGTCATTAGCCAATTTCTTTTGCACCGCCACTGAAAAGTTTCGGTCTGCAGTTCCGTCTTTCTTTATTTTCTGTAATATCGAAGTCTAAGAAATTGAAGAAGGGGCAAAGAAGAAAAGCAGCCAGCCTCCCATTATGCATTGTTGCCATTGTGGGAATCCCATTGCAGTGACTGAGCAACATCAGTGGTGCTGGACCTGCTTTGGCTTGTCTTACGATATGGATGTGTATGTCTCCTGCTTTTCTATGAAACATGAACATTAGAGATCCGCACAATGAACTGGAGTCGCCCGATCCCCTTCTTCAGATACAGATGTCACACACGTAAGGCCAACGCATGGTCTGTGGATCTTCCCCAGGTGACTTCTCATACTGAGAAGGCACAAGGTCCAAGGTATCAAATGGTGGGTCTGGTGGATAGCTGGCTTCTTCTGGGTGGCCGGCTTCACACCCTGCTCCCCCTCCATCTCACTGCCCTGAGCAGTAGATATCCATGGAAGTGAGGCCGAAGCTGTATGCTTGGTCTACACCAGTGAACACCTCTGTGTTGGGGGTTGGTACCAGTCATGACGTTGGGTCCTCTGCTGACACCGTGGTGTCGTGAGAGGGACTGGCACTAATGCTGTGTGGTATCTGATTGACAGTGTGGTGATGTTGGTGTCGATGGCAGCGACAGATGCAGCACTGGTTGTAGTGTTAGTCCTGATCTTGGACCTGACACCAGACGCGGTGATGGCGTCACACCTAGGTCCATCTCTGGTGCCAGCCTCAGTGCCAGAGGAGAACCCATATCTAGGTCAGGCTCGGGGCCTGGTGACGGAGACGGCACTGACTCAGAGACGGAGGACGGCCAGGATGCAGTGTCCTCTCTGGAGCCATGTGCTGAACTTGCCACTAGTGAGAACCGGAGCTGCCCTGAGGGGTTTGAACGGCTACGCTTGCCTCACCTGGGGGTCTTCCCCCATGGGCACTCACCTGGACGTTCCCCTTATGTAGATCGATCTTGTTCTGGCAGTTCTGCCCAGGTTCAGGCCTTGGAACCCTTGGCTCCCATTTGTCTCTTGTGCCTTTGCCACCTGTACCCGAGTTCCAAGGGATCATAGGCCCTCTGGGGCTGGTAACCTACAATGAACATGAAAGGGCGGCTGGTGCATTGTTTCAGTATCATAGACATGCTGACTGGGTTAATTTCCAACCCAGCTGCTTGGCACCGCCCCTTTCCACATCTGGCCCCTCCTCTCCGTCCATGGCCTCCTCAGCAGGCATGGAATCATCCATACATTTGTCCTCTGCCTCAGAGTACTCTCTGTATCACAAATTCCTGGCAGACATGTTGCAGGCACTGATGTGGGTACCATTGCAAATCACAGTACCATGACCTTACAGTTGGGCTCTTTGGAGATTTTGCCAGTACCAACTCAGTCATCCCTCCCTAGTCTAGGGGCTTTGAGGAGTGTCCAGGGTCAATCTGGAGACATCCCTTTTGTGCCCTCCAGCCCCACGGGACTTCCAGCTGTGGTACTGTGCACTCAAGGGTTCTGCAGGGGCTGTGTCTCACCCTGCTTAGGGGATTGAGGTCCTGTGAACCCTGACAGGGTCCCAGCATGTGACCGCTTCCTGAGGCAGATGTCCTAGATAGGACTGTTTTTTTTTGTTTTTTTTTGCCTCAGCCCACACCATGATGTGCATTGCTGCGCATCCAGCACACCAGGTGGGATTACAACAAGCGCCTGTGGGTGCCAGTAGGACAGATCTTACTTCGAGTGGGAGCTCTTGCAGCAGGCTACACCATAAGGACTATGCCACCAGGCTCTAGGACCCCACGGAAAAATCTTAGCTAGCAGTACCCAGTGGTGACCGCCCCCTGACGTTGGACCACTTCAGATATCCACCAGTGGTATAAAGGGGGAGGTCCCCAGCCACACCCAACAGCAGCTGGCCACCATGCAAAAAACCCCATCAGGCCTAGGATGCCCCTCTTCTTCGGGGTTGGGAACTTCTCATAAATCTAAGGAGAAAAAGTCCAGCTGAAAGCACCAGCACCGCAGACTCCCAACGCTCGACCCCGGCGTCCTCACCTTCTGGGTCCCAGACCTGTATTCTTCTTCCGCCACCTGCACCCCCCAAGCTACCATCAGGAAAGGCTCATCCGCTGGCAAAGGAGTTGCCTCCCCAATGACTAACTCTCTGGCATCAGGCAGTCAGACGCCAGATCAGCCAGTCAACCTGCTGTCTGCCCCAGCGCCACCTCAGAACCAGACGCCAGCGAAGCCTGAGTCACCCAAGCGTCCGTCAGCTCTTGACAAGTCGTCTGAGACACCAGGCCCATCAGCTCCAGCCATGGTGTCTTTGGCAGACATCAAGGACCTTTTCTGTTCTTGGTGGGACACGGTTGAGAAAGACATTATCCCCAAGGAACCCCTGATTCCCACGCCTTGGCCTCTCCCGCTACACTCCCCACAGAGGCCACCGCGGTCGCCACCTTCCCCTAGGGAAACACCTCCTGCTATGATGAATGCATCGCACCCATCGGACAACAGGTCTTCTAGACGACATAGATGTTCGAGATCATCCTACAGGCCTCATAGGAGACGACACCAGCATTCTCGCTTCAGATCCTCCTCGAGGTTATCCTACTTGGACTCGTCTATCTCCTCCAGATCTTCAGAGGAGTTTTTCTCTTCTTCCCACTACCCAGATCCTCTGGGAGATTCACCCTGTTCTCCCCCAGACTATCCCACTTTCTTGTACATGATGAGTCGCATCCAATTTTTGAACCAGTGGGAAACTGAGGATCTGGATCTGGAGAGAAAGACTGGCTAATTTTCTGGGTATGAATGAGCCTAATACCCTTAGTTGTTCCACCCTTGGTAGCACCCTTTCAGACCGCCTTCGCCATCCCAAAGAAAGCGGACAGGCTGTATCGCACCCCGATGAATGAGCCATTCCTCGGTGAACAGCCTAAGGTGGACTTGGTCGTGTTGCCGGCTGCCCATGGCAGGACCAGACAGCCCTGGCACATGAACTCCCAGCCGCCGGACAAGGAATCCAAACGTTTGGATCAGTTTGAGCAGAAGATATATTCCTCGGCCACCTGCCCCATTCAGTCGCTCAACTTCTTGGTGCACATGGTGCAGTACCAGAAGTCCCTCTGAAACAGGGCCATCAAGCTTACAAAAAGACAGCACGATTCAGACAACAAGATGGAGCTCCTGGACGTGCTCCAGTCCGGTTTGGACATGGGGAAGCATGTCTTAAGGTCCTCTTATGATTTGGCAGCCAGGGCTGCCGCCACAAGTGTTTGTATGCAGAGATACTCTTGGCTCTGAGTCTCTGGTTTTAGGCAGTACCTTCAGGATGCCATCATGGATGCCCCATTCCATGGGTCCCTGCTTTTCAGTCCAGGCATAGAAAAAATTATCTCAGACCTCCAGGACTCTGATAAGGACATTTTGGTTGTGCATCAGTTGTACAGAAGCTGCTCAAACCCCAGGTAGATGTCGGCAGTTTCATCGCCGGGGGGGGGGGGCCCAGAAGCTCAAAGGACAGCAACAGAGAGGCAACTTTCGTCGCAAAGCTCCCTCCCAATCTAGTGGAGCAGAGGGACCTCAGAACACCAAACCCTCCCAGGTCTCCTTGCCCACGCCTGACTCCTTGCCTGACCCTCCACCTCCTGCCGAGTCCAGGGGAGAGGTAGTAGGGGGTCAGTTCTCGCTTTGCTCGACGGGTGGGCCACCATCACTACCGATTCGTGGGTCCGCCAGTTGATAGAGCGGGGTCATGCGCTGGAATTCCTCCAGCGATAGGTCCCTGGTCCAAACAACTTACTCCCCCTCCCATACCGAGCTCATTCAGGAGGAGGTACAGTCCCTGCTAGACAATCGGAGTTATCTGCAATCGGGATCAAAAGAGTGTTTACCTGTGGCCCCCCCTCTCCTATTCTTAATATCTCTCCAAGCCTCCAAATAGGATACAACTAGTGGGTTAGGGTTCACAAGGCGTTTGTAGGCCTGTAAGCCATTTTCCCCTAAGTAGGCTGAAATCCTCCCCAGGCATCCACTTTCCTCCAAGTTGAACCATGTGGTCGCGGCATACCCTCTATTTATCCAGTTATGCATGTACCTATGTTGTGTGGCCAAGTAATACCCCTTAATGTCTGGGAAATTCAGGCCTCCTCTCTCAGTAGTGGCTTTTAACTTTATCAGACTTATTCGAAATTTCTTTCCTTGCCATATGAAGTCACTAAAGCCTCTTTCAAGTCTTTTGATCTCTTTATTCTTAAGTTCCATGGGCATCATTTGTATAGTATATAGAATTCTATGCAGGGTATTCATCTTGAGAAGGTTGATCCACCCCAGCCATGATATCGATAATGCCCACCACCTCTGTAGGTCTTGTAAGAGTGTCTCCACCAGAGGCATATAGTTCAATTCATACATTTCCTTCAGGTTCCTCCCTACCCTGATACCCAGGTATGTGAATGCCTCCCTAACTGCCTTGAGTCCCCATGTGTCCTGTCGTCTCCCTTTGTCCCCGTTTTTTTATGTAGATTAATTCTGATTTATTAATATTTAGCTTCTACCCTGAGAACTCTGCAAAGGCATCTACTATCTGCAGTAGTGCCGGTACCGATCGTTCTGGCTTTCTCAGAAAAAGCAGGATGTCATCCACATATAATGTGATTGTGTGGAGTGTATGCTGCTTACCTGGGACCCCCTGAATCCGTGGCTCCATCCTAATTTTAATGGCCAAGGGTTCTGTTGTTATTGCAGATAGCAGTGGGGAGGAGAGTACCCCGCCGTGTACCTCTCCCAAGCCAAAATTCCTCAGGTGGGATGTTATTAACTAGCACCCTTGCTGAAGGGGCTTTATAAAAGGCTGCAACCAGCTGTATATATTGTTCCCCCAGGCCAAACCTGCCCAAGATCTCTAGCATGCATCTCCACTCGATCCTATCAAATGCCTTTTCGGCATCCATTGATAGAACACAGGTTTCAAACCCCAGGAAATCTTACTGTATTCTGACAAATGCAGTATGGTCTCACAATAGGACTGCCCCGGGGCCGAAATAGTTAATAGAACCTGTGCTAATAGTGGAATGTTAGGCTTGAGCTCGGTTTTCAGATCACTGTCCCTGGTTGCACTTCCTGCAACTGTCAGATTCTTTACTTCGCTTGCCTCAGTAAGACGTCTCCGGAGAGCTCTCCTTCACTTTAACTGAAGAAAGAATTTCACGGTTTATTTTAAAAGTCTATTTTATTTTTTTAGGTTTTTGAAGCACTGTCCTTGATTCACAGGTATAATTAGTTAGATTAGTGTAGTTTTGGATGAGTCTTTCGGTTTTTCCAACCAAGAAGGAACCGAGGTCATTCTGTGTATTTGTTTAAATTTAATTACTGTTACTGTTCGGTAAAGCGTTTTTTCTTGAGTTTAAAATCTACTGGGGTAATTCTCTGTTTTACTTCGGTTTAAAAAGACGATCAATGTCACAGACTAAGAAGCGAATGGGCCCCACAAGTTTCCAACAGTGTACAGTGTGTGGGGAACCATTCGCAAAGGCAGATCTTCATATTATTTGTGTGTTTTGCTTGGGGTTTGACCACCTCAAAGGGGACTGCGATATCTGTAAAAACTTCCCTCAGTCGACGCTTGATAGGCGCTTGAAACGACTGCAGGAAAGGATGTCTGAAAAGGCTGTTGAACCAGCTGCAGACAAACCATTACTGTTCAAAAAGAACCGGATGATCAGCCCTCTGACAAGAGTAACTGTTCTTCCACCAAAAAGAAGCCTGCTGGCCCTGCCACTAACCCGGCAGCCGCAGGGAAGAGAAAGAGAAAAGAAAAGCATTCAGTGGTTGAACCGAAACCGAGTACTCCGGATCCAACTGCTGAAGAAATAGCTAACGCTATCAAAATAATTCAGTCGCTTCAACCAGGAACACTGGTTCAGGTTCTGAAGTGGCCGTGTTTGGATGCCTCAAGTTCCAACTCTGGTTCCCGGTTCATTGGAACCAGAAGTGGACACTTTTGATGAGGATTATTATGATGATGCTGATGATTTTTAGGATGAGGACTACATTGAACCCATTGACCCGGACATTTCACAGGATCCTCATCGTCCTGACTCCCCTGACAACGGAACAGAGGACTTTACCTCTCATTTTAAATTTGTGAAACAGGTGGCTTTGTCCCTGGACTTCCCACACAGGAATCAACTGAGGAGGAGGAGGAACATGACTGTAGGGACATGATGGATGTTCAGGCTCCAAAAAGGATTTTGCTCCCCATCCATAAGTCCCTGAAAAAGCAGGTGATAAAAATCCTGCATACCTCAACTTTGATTCCACCAGTTTATAGAAAGGTGGATAAGAAATATTGGGTGGCTAAGGGTGGAGCCGAGTTTGTTTGGCCACCCTAACCATGAGGGTGTGGTACAGGCAGCAGCCTACTATAAAGCAGGTATTCCCCTGGCGTCCCATCCTCCTGACAAGGATTCCAGAAAGCTGGATTCTGTTGCAAAAAAGATGTATCTAGGTTTCTCCCTGGCAATTAGGCAGGCTTCATACATGACCTATTGTTGCCAGATTCCAAAGGACACTCTGGGACACTGTCCTACAGATTACAAAGTCAGTGCCAACACAGATGGTAACAGACCTGGAAGAAGCTGCCAAGAGAGGGATATAGGCTTCCAAAGTCCAGTTCAGAATGGCTGTGGATAGCAGTGATACTGCAGCCAGACAGATGGCTTCTTCAGTGTCATTGAGAAGATTTGCTTGGCTCAGGACTACCAGTCTGACCGAAGATACTCGGTCCAAGGCCATGGACTTCCCATGTGAGCCTTCGTCTCTGTTTGAACAGCAGACTGAGGCTTACATGAGGAAAATGGACGAATACAAAACAGCATATCAAAGTGCTGCTGCTAAGGAGAAGGCTCCTACCCCACAAAAGCAGCATGCTAGGGATCATAGGGGCAGACCTTACAGACCATTCTTCCAGCCTCAGGCGTATCCACATTATCAACAGCAGAGTGGTTATTGCAGAGGCAGGAGAGGCACTAACCGCACTGGCCCCAGTATCCAGTCAGCACCTCAGACTAAGCAGAAACCCTGAGGGATCTGTTCAGGTCACCTCCCCCAGGACCAGTAGGGGGCAGGCTGACCTACTATCTCCAGGAATGGCAATCCATTACTACAGATCGGTGGGCCCTGGAGGTAGTGGGTCAGGGCCTTGCACTCAGTTTCAAATTCAGACCAAGACTGAGGGCAAGAGTTTTTCAACCCCTCCCCCCCCCCGATACATTGTTACTGGAAAAGGAGGTGTTAAATCTGCTCTCACTAGGAGCAGTGGAGCCAGTTCCTCTCTTACAGAAAGGAAAGGGCCTTTACTCAAGATATTTCCTCACAACCAAGAAAACGGGGAAATGGCGACCCATACTGGATCTCAGGTACCTAAACAGGCATTTACTGAAACCAAAATGCAAAATGGTCACCTTAAAAAACGATTATGCCAACTTTAAGGCTAGGGGATTGGTTGGCATTTCTGGGTCTAAAAGATGCTTACTTCCATATCCTCATATGGCAGTCTCACAGAAAGTTCCTGAGGTTCAGGTTTCCATCAGGCCACTATCAGTTCAGAGCTTTGCCTTTTGGCCTTACCTGTGCCCCAAGGGTGTTCACAAAATGCTTGGCAGTAGTCGTGGCACACCTACGGAGGCAGGGAGTGGCAATCTTCCCATACCTGGACGACTCGTTCTTAGTGGGGTAGTCTTCCCAACAGGTCAAGCAGTCTCTGGCCTTAACACAGGAACTGTTACAGTCCTTGGGTTTCTTGATAAACCAGCAGAAGTCAGTGCTGCAACCAGTACAGCTCCTGGAATTTATAGGAGCAGAATTGAATTCAGTCAGAGGAAGGGCTTTTCTTCCTCAGGTGAGGGCAGACACTTTCGGGCAACTGGTAGGTTCTTTCAAGCCTCACAGCCTCAGGCTGGCCAGACATTTTCTCCAGTTGTTGGGCCACATGGCAGCCTCAACCGCCACAGTGTCAAAAGCAAGATTTCAGATGAGGGATGTTCAATATCACCTCAAGCATTACTGGCATCAAAGAAAGGACAGATTGTCAAAGTTGGTCTCAGTCACTCAAACATTCGTGCAGGCACTCCAGTGGTGGCAGGATTTGGGAAACCTCAGACAAGGGGTCCCATTCCTACAAGAACAGCCATCTCTGGTATTCACTACAGATGCATCCCTTCTAGGGTGGGGAGCATACTCTCCACAGTACGTGGCTCAAACAGGAGACATTACTGCATATCAACCTGTTGGAGCTCAGGGCAGTGTTCCTGGCACTTCAGGCATTCGCCAACATGCTGCAGGGAAAAGTGGTCCAGGTCAGGACAGACAACATGACCACTATGTACTACATCAACAAACAAGGAGGCACAAGGTCCACACCCCTGTGCACAGAAGCTATGAGAATATGGACCCTGGCCTATTCCCTAAACATTGTGCTTTAAGCAGTCCACCTTCCAGGGAAGGACAATGTGCTGGCAGATGCACTGAGCAGAATAAATCAGAACCATCACGAATGGTCCTTAAACAAGCAAGTACTGCAGCTGGTGTTCAAAAGGTGGGGCACTCCAGAGGTAGACCTCTTTGCTCCCCCAGACAACTACCAGCTCCCTCTGTACTGCTGCAGACCTCCACTGAAGGGCACAATACCACTGGACGCATTGATCCTGGATTGGACAGGAAAGTTCATGTATGCCTTCCCTCCCTTCCCACTATTACTGAGAGTCCTGAACAAACTCGATCTTACTTCGAGATACAGCTCTTGCAGCAGGTTACACCATTTGGACTGAAGCCGGCAGGCGTCAGGACCCCACGGAAAAATTCTAGCTAGCTATCTTCAGCGGGGACAGCCCCCGACGTCGGTCCCGCCTCCGACATCAGGCGTGGTACACCGAGGGCAGTCCCGCCAGATTCCCAGTTCTTTCCGCCGTTGACTTGCATGTCTCGACCCTTCGGTTCCAGTCTAGCGCTCGACGTGTGGTTCAGAACTTTCCTCCGGGAAATTCTTTTTTCTTCAAGCAAGATTGTTGCTGATGTCCTCACCGACCTCCGGTCATCCCTCCAAGTGTGCTTGCGGGAAACAGATCCCCTTCAAGGACCCCCACATGGCCTGTGTTAGGTGCCTGGGCCCAGACCACGATACCCGGGCCTGTTAGTTTTGCCAGGGCTTTAACAGCCGAACAAGGATCCGACGTCAGAAGGCCCTCCAGGCTTTTTTGTTGGAGGAAAAACTGAAGACCATGTCCTCCAAGGGGGAATCTTTGTCCAAATCCCACAAGCACGCGGAGAAAAGAAGGGAGAAGGCCCCTTCCAGGTCCCCGTCCAGGGCTTCGGAGTCCCACAGCTCCGGTTCTCGGTCCGACCGCTCCCCTTCCAGGGCCAGCTCTCAGCCTCCCCCGGCTGCGGTAAGAAAGCCTTCTTCTTCTCAGGCCAAGTCCGCCAGGCCGTCGTCGTCCTCCTCTTCCAAGGCCTTGGCGAAGTCCAGGGAGCGCCACCACCATCACCATAAGTCGGGTTACCGCTCTTCGGCTCCTGACATCCGGTCGTCTTCTGTGCCTCCACGCAAAACTTTGGAGCTCACTCCGTTGAAGAGACCTGTGGACCCGACGCCAGCCCGACCATCGTCGGCCGTACGTCATTCCTCCCTGGAGCCGTCGTCGGCCAAACCATCCCAGTGGACTCCGGTTGGGGGACCGGCGTCCGTTCCGCCTGAGAAGAGGGCTCCCACGCCTCCGACCGACGTCGGTCAGGAGACGCTGTCTGAGGAGGACTTAACGCAGCCCGAGGACCAGACGGGCGGCCTCGCCGAAACTCCCAGGGCCCCCTCGCCCTTACCCGAGGCCCCTGTGGAGCTGGACGCTGACCCGACAACCGCCCACCGCGCCTGGGCTGCCGGGACTTTCTATACGGGAAGTGAAGGATCTCTTCACTTACTGGTGGGACACCATTAAAGGGACATAGCCCCACCGCTCCTCCTCCTCCGTACTGCGCCCCTTCGCCTGGGTTGGCAGGCCACTTACCCCCCGGAGCCTGGTTCCTCTCCCAGGGGAAGATCAGAAAAACGGAGACCTCCATCGAAATCCTCTTCTGGATCACCCAGCCCCAAGAGATCCAGGAGACACCGACGCTCGCCGTCGACGGAGGACACGGGATCAGTCTATTCTTCCTCTAGATCCCCATCTCCTCTCTCCATCCCTTCTCCGGACCCACGTGAGACACCGAGATCTCCTCCGGATGACCCCTCGTTCATGGATATTATGTGACATATCCAGGAGAACATGGGATGGGATGCAGAAGAACTAGACCCCGAAAGGTTACGCCTTGTCAAATATCTTCGGCAAAAGGACCCCAAGCCTGTGGTGGTACCACCCTTGGTGGACACCTTCGTGGACATCACCAAGGCAGCGTGGAAGCGTCCACATTCGCTCCCGGCGGTGCCGAAGAAAGCTGATCGTCTGTACAAGGCTCCTAAGGACGACCAGTACCTGTCACAGCAGTCTCAGGCCGACTCTCTGGTCATCACAGCCTCACATGACCGGTCACAGAGGCCGCAACATTTGAGCACCCTGCCACCGGACCCAGAGTCCAAACAGTTGGACGACTGGGCAGGCGCACGACGCTTCGCTACCTGCGCCTGGCCAGATCCTTGAACTACCTGACTCACATGGTTCAATTCCAGAACGCTTTGTGGAACAGGGTCTGAGGCGGCTGAAAGCTGCCCAGGTGAGCAGAGGGAGGAGATGCTCCAGCTCCTCCGTCACGTTCAGGCGTTGAGGGACCCAAGTGCTCGAGGCTCAGACTCCTGCGGACTCATCGGCCCGACAGCAGCTTCTGGTATGTGCCTCAGAGACACTCCTGGTTACGTGTCTCCGGCTTTACCCCGGATGTCCAGAAAAACATTATGGACGCTCCGTTCAAAGGAGAAGTTTTATTTGGTAATCCTTCCGAGAAGATCATTACCAAACTTCAAGAGGCCGGGAAGGCGGTAAGGTCGGTTCACGCCATGTACCGACCCAAGCTTGGTTCCTTTCGTAGGAACCAAAGCCGTTTTCGTGGGCGGACACAGAGGCAGCAGCCCCGCTCCGCTACACATCAGAGTGGCTCCGGTTTCTGTAGAACCCAGGGAAAACAGCCGGCGAGCCGAGGTCAGCGTTCCCCTAGGCCGACCCAGCCAGCGGGCCCATCTGCCACCACAGCCTGACTCCTTTCCGGCCCCCGCCCCTCAGGATCAACGGGAAATCATGGTCGGGGTGCGCATTGCGAACTTCCTGCCGGGATGGCAGGCCATTACCACCGACAGGTGGGTTCTGCAGTTGGTCAGTCTAGGCCACTTTATAGAATTCGCAGAAAAGCCACCCCGAGGCCTCCTTTGCTCTCCGGTATCCGGTCAGCACAAAAATTTGATCTGGCAAGAGGTGCTCAGCTCCTAAGAAAAGAAGCGAGAGTACGTCCCGGAGAACCAGAGAGGACGAGGATATTATTCCCACTTCTTCCTGGTTCCCAAGAAATCAGGGACCTCCGTCCGATTCTGGACCTCAGCGACCTCAATGTGTCGGTCGATACAAAGATTCCACATGGTGACTCTTCCGGGACTTATTCCCATGCTGAAACAAGGCGCCTTTTAGCGTGTCTAGACATGCAGGGCGCATACCTGCATATCCCCATAGCTCACGCGCACAGGGTTCCTGCGCTTGAGTTTCTCGACCACCACTTTCAGTTCCGAGCTCTTCGTTCGGACTGTCATCGCACCAAGGGTCTTTATCAAGTGCATGGCAGTCGTGGCAGCGTCTCTGAGGAGACAGGGCCACTATGTGTTCCGATACCTCGACGACTGGCTTCTCATGGCCGCCTCCAGAGAGGCGTTGTTACTCGCGGTTCAGAGCACCCAGGACTTGTTCCAATCTCTGGGCATTCTTATAAATTACGAGAAGTCTCTCCTGGTACCGTCGCAGAAACTGCAGTTTATAGGCGCAGTCCTGGACACTGTTCAGGGAAGAGCTTTTCTCCCGGACGACAGAGCGGAGCGCATCAGATCCCTCATAAGGGATTTGTCGTCGAACAAGATCGTACCTGCCAGGTCGGTCCTTCGCTTGCTCAGACACATGGCTGCGGCCATTCCTACTGTCCCTTTCGCAAGGCTTCACATGCGGGTAACCCAGTGGATGCTCAAGGTGCAATGGGACCAAAGGCAAGACCACTTGCAGCATCCGGTCAGGATCACGAACTTGGTCATCCGAGACTGGCAGTGGTGGCTAGTCCCCGGGTCGCTCTCCAAGGGCATCCCGTTTGTAGTGCCGTCCCCGGAGGTGACCCTCACCACGGATGCCTCAGGTCTTGGGTGGGGGGCTCACCTGGACAGGATAAAGTCCCAGGGTACATGGACCCCGTTGGAGCTCATCTCCATATCAGTGTCCTAGAGATGAGGGCGGTTCTCTATGCCCTGCAGGCTTTTCAGTCAGTAATCCCACCATGTACACTCCTGCTGCAGACAGACAACACGGCGGTGATGTATTACCTCAACAAACAAGGAGCACTCTTACCCCCTTTGCAGGGAGGCCATGAGGGTGTGGGATTGCGTAATCGGACACGGCGCAAATCTGATCACTGTGCATGTTCCCGGGGTGGACAACACAATTGCAGATGGCCTGAGTCGATCCCAGGCCAGAGTCCACGAGTGGGAACTTCTTCAAGAGGTAGCAGAGGATCTGTTTCTTCGTTGGGGAGTTCCAGAACTAGACTTGTTCGCATCCCCATCCAACGCAAAACTGCCCAATTTTTGCTCGCTAGATCCAGGGCCTGGTGTTTTTTTGAGAGGTTACTATCCCTCTCCCTTGAACAGATTCTCTCTACGCTTTCCCTCCCTTCCTGTTGATCCAGAGGTTCTTCTCAAACCGCGAGGGAGCACGCACTCATGATCCTGGTGGCCCGTTCTGGCCCAGACAGATCTGGTTCCCTTTGTTGGTGCAACTATCTCGGAACTCCCGTTGCGCTCAGCTCCCACCTCCTGTCTCAGGAGAAAGGTTCATTAGTCCATCCGGACCTACGCTCTCTGAACCTGCATGCTTGGCTCCTAGAGACATAGCCATCTTGAGTCCACGGGTCTCGAAGAGGTTGCAGCGGTTCTTTCTGCAGCCAGAAAGCCGGCAACGCATGCGACGTACGCCATGAAATGGCGCCGTTTTTGTTTATGGTCACGGGCTCGTGATCTTTCCCCTTTAGGTTGTCCTGTGGGAGTAGTTTTGGATTACCTCCTCTCTCTTTTTCATTCAGGCCTAGCCTACTCCTCTATTAAGGTGCACCTCTGTGCCATTTCGGCCTATCACCTCCCGGTTGGTCATCGTACGGTAGCTCAATTGGACGCCTGTCGGGAATTTCTTAGGGGAGTGTTACACCTTAGGCCTCCCATTAGGGACCCTGTGCCCCCATGGGACCTGCTTTTTGTCCTGGAACAGCTCACGCTCCCTCCTTCTGAACCTGCCGCGGATTGCGAGCTACGTTTTCTGTCGTGGAAGACGTTATTTTTAGTTGCTGTTACTTCAGCAAGAAGAATTTCTCAGCTTCACGCTCTTATGTGCAAAGAGCCTTATTTAGTTTTCCACCGGGACAGAGTATCCCTGAGGACGAATTCTGAGTTTTTACCTAAGGTGGTCTCTTCACTCTCTCTAAACCAGGACATTGACCTTCCAGTCTACTTCCCGGTTATTCAAATAGAGGAGAGGCTTTGCTCCACACCCTGGATGTTCACCGCAGCCTGAGGTATTACCTCAACAGAACTAAACCCTCTCGTAGTTCTGAACAGCTTTTTGTTTCCTTCTCTGAGAGAATGATGGGCCAATCAGTATCCAAACAGTCTCTGTCTCGCTGGCTTGTCCAGTGTATTTCGTACTGTTATGATATCAAACAAAAGCCCCTCCCGGGCTCTGTCCGGGGTCATTCTACTAGGGGTGTGGCCACTTCCTTTGCAGCACTAAGAAACGTCTCCACCTCTGCTGTTTGTGCTGCAGCCACTTGGAGCTCTGTACATACCTTTATCAGGCATTATAGCCTGGACATCGCCTCTCGGCGAAGGGCTGGTTTCGGCCTTGCGGTGCTACAGGGTCTCCTGTCCTAGGTTCAGGACCTGGAATGTACCTCCTATTTTCCTCCTCCCAGAATTTCTGGCAGCATTACTGCTTGGGAATCAGTCCTAATGGTGTAACCTGCTGCAGAGCTGTATCTCGAGAAGTAAGATAGTACAGTTCGTAGAACTTGTGTAGTGAATCTTCGAGAACAGCTCTTACAGCAGGTACCTCCCGCCCACCTTCCCCTTGGAGGAGGCATGGCTCAGTCTTTCTGAGCACGGATTTTATCTTTCTGTCTTCTGTCGGCGAATCCTCGGTCTCCCATTTCGATGTCAGCCTATGGCCGGAGTCTCGGCGGAGAACTGGGGAATCTAGGAGGGACCGCCTTTTTGTACCACGCCTGACGCCGGAGGCGGACCGGGCGCCGGGGCAGTCCCCGCTGAAGATAGCTAGCTAGAATTTTTCCATGGGGTCCTGACGCCTGCCGGCTTCAGTCCAAATGGTGTAACCTGCTGCAAGAGCTGTTCTCGAAGATCTACTGTTACGGTAAGTTCTTACGTAACTGTACTTTTCTCAACCAGCCACAATGGTCCTCATTGCCCCAGATTAGACCATGCAACCATAGTATTCGCTAGTCCTGTCCCTATCAGTAGCCAAGCCAATCAGCCTACCCAGGAGGCACAATCTGCTGACCTCCTCCCAGAGCAGGATCCTTTATCCCAACCTTCGATCCCTCGGACTCGAAGCCTGGTTCTTGAGGACCTAGAGTATACAAACTTGAATCTCTCAGACGGGGTAATGGAGGTCCTCATGGTATCCAGAAAACCTGCTACCAAAAAAATGTATACTTCTAAGTGGAAAAGATTTGCTTTCTGGTGCAGCAACAAAAATTTAGACCATACCCAGGTTGGTTTATCAGTAGCTCTTGATATCTCACCCATCTTCATTCCCTAGGCCTCAGGGCCTCTACTTTGAAGGTTCATTTGGCTGCAGTATCTGCTTACCTGTCAGCAGGTAAACCATCCTCTTTGGCCTCTAGTGCAGTGTTCCGAAAGTTTTTTAAAGGATTATTGCATTTGCACTCTCCTCATAGAACCCCTACTCCTGTGTGGGATCTAAACATTTGCATAGCACAGCTTATGTAGCCTCCTTTCGAACCCATGTCTTTGTCTGACCTTAAGTATCCAACTTGGAAAGCTGTGTTTTTAGTGGCTATTACTTCTGGCAGAAGGATTAGTGAGATTCAGGCCTTGTCCATGCAGCCCAATTATGTGGCCTTCCACAGGGACAAGGTGGTACTTGTGATGAATAACAAATTTCTTCCTAAAGTGGTATCTAACTTTCACATTAATCAGTCCATCACCTTGCCAGTTTTCTTTACTGAACATTCCTCTTCAGGTGAGCGTAGGCTACATAGCCTGGATGTCAAGAGGGCTATTAGCTACTACCTAGATCTCACGAAAGGTCACAGAGGGGATAGAACCCAACTCTTTCTGACCTATGGAGAGGTCGGCAAGGGTAAACCTGCCACAAAGAGATCCGTAGCAAGATGGATTGTCTCATGCATCCAATTCTGTTATGACAAGGTGGGTAAGCAGCCCCCACAAGGGCTTAGGGCCCATTCTACTAGGGGAATGCTGCATCTATAGCAGCTTCCAGAGACATTCCTGTTTTGGAAATCTGTAAGACAGCTACCTGGAAAACAGTTCACACATTTACCAAGTATTATTGCCTGGACACCCAGGCCAGAAGTGATGCCAGGTTTGGCACAGCAGTTCTACAGAGCCTGTTTCCTAAATAGGTCCTCCGCCCACCTCCAAAGGCACTGCTTGGGTAGTCTGCATTTGTCAGAATACAGTAAGATTTCCTGGGGTTTGAAGAAAACATTACTTACCATAGTAATCTTGTTTCTTCTAAGAGAATCTTAACTATATTCTGAGCTCCCACCCTTCTTCCCTTTCTAGGACCTACAGGGCTCTTCTTACTCCTGTGTCACTGATGTTGGAAACCTGTGGGTACCTAGTAGTTTTTTGGGCATCTGTTGACTTGCATCTTAGAGATGCCTCCTGTTGTTGGAGTTTCTGTTCCCCCAATAGGGGTATTTAGGAGTAGTAAACTTAGTTTGGTTAGTTACTATTTAGCCTCTGCATGCTTCGTAAGAATCTGACGGTTGCAGGAAGTGCAACCAGGGACAGTGATTTGAAAACTGAGCTCAAGCCTAACATTCCACTATTAGCATAGGTTCTATTAACCATTTCGGCTCCGGGGCAGTCCTATGGTGAGACCATACTGCATTTGTCAGAGTATAGTAAGATTCCCTTAGAATAAACAAGATTACTATGGCAAGTAATGTTTTCTTGCTCCAGGGATTTAGATTCTGTCCATATGATGTTTAACAAACGCCTCATGTTGTGATATGACATCCTACCCTGCACGAAGCCAGTTTGATCAGCATGCACTATTAATGGCAACACCTTTTCTAATCTTAAGGGCAGTACTTTGGTCATTATCGTGCAATCATAGTTTAACAGTGAAATAGGCCTGCATGAGGCACAATCAAAAGGGTATTTATGTGGCTTGGGGAGGACACAGATATTGGCTTCGCAGCAGATTTTAGGAAGCCCCCCTCGCCTCCTCCAGCACATTTCTAATTGATTTGGCCACCTCTTGTTTGAGTTCTTTGTAATATTCTGAGCCAAATCAATCCAGGCCGGCAGCCTTACCCCTTTTCAGGGACCCTATCGCCTTACACACTTCCTCAACTGTTATCCCACGGCCAAGGAAAGTTTTGCGTTCCTCAGTTAACCTTGGGATAGGGAGTCCTTCCATAAACTTATCTATCAAATTGTCTACTTATGCACTCCGCTTTATATAGTGACTCATAAAATTCTTTAAAGCATGTCCTTATATACGTCTCCCCTTGTAGTAGGTTTCCTTTTTTGTCTTTTATGGCTGTTATTCTTCTGATTGACTTTAATTAGGCGTACCAGTAAGGGGGCCTGGCTTATCATCCTATTCGTATATTTTTTGACATGCATATAATACTTTAGCTCTAGCCTCTTCTGTTAAACTCAAATTTAGTGCTTCCCTTACCACCTGTAATTCTTTCCTTCGGTCGGCATTTCTTGTACTGATGACTTCCTTCTCTAGGTCTCTAATTTTCTTTTCTAAATCTTCTTGCCTTCATTTTCTCTTTTTTTTAGCCTAGCTGTATGACCTATGATTACCTCCCCGCATGTACACCTTACTGGCTTCCTAATAGGTCCCCTCCGCTTCAACTCTTCCCTTTTTTTGTCGTCCTCATATATTCTTTCCACTGATCCTTAAGAAATTTCCTAAAGTCCTTTCTAGCCAATAAGTAAGTTGGGAACCTCCAGCTTCCTATCCATCGTTTCATCTGTTTGAACCTTATTTCGATTTGTACCATGACGTGGTTGGAGAGAAAAATGGGACTGTGTGTTTTTAACTAAATCAGTGTAGATCTCCCTTTGTACATATGTATAATCCAATCTGGACCACGTGTTGTGGGGGTGCGAGTAAAAGTATACTCCCATGCCCCGGGGTTAGCTGTACGCTAAATGTCCACTAGACCCAGTTGCCACTGCTGCACTGCCTCAACCCCTCTCATTCTGGTTCCTGAGTAATCCATTTTAGGGTCTATCACACAGTTGAAATCACACCCTAATATTAGTTTCGGAAACTGCTCTCTGACTATTATGTCAAGAATTTTCTGATAAAACTGTGGATCCATCACCGATGGGGCATAGACATTGCCCAAGGTAATTGTTTCCCCTAGAACTTCCCCCACCACAAAAATGTATCATCCCTCCACCAGGTCCTTAATCGTTCTGTGGTGCACAAAGGGAAGATTCTTGTGCAACAGAATTGCCACCCCTCTCTTTTGAGAGCTATAGGAGGAAGCATAGTATGCTTCCACCCAGCACCCTAGTAACTTGGCATGCTCTCTGGGTGTTAAATGTGTTTCATGGAGCATTGCAGTACTAGCCCATTTTCTTTTCAGTGCTGCCAATTCTTCACTTCTCTTGGCCGGAGAAGAGAACCCCTTAACATTTCATGAAATGATGGTACTAGCTAGCTCCTTAGCCATGGTCCCTTCTTCTATTCCCCCCTTGACATCACTTTAGCCATTTTTTTGTGTTACTGGTTGTGCATGTCATGTGTCTCTGTATGCCTTGGCAAAGTGAAAACAGTATAACATGTAAACAACAAACCAGCAAATAAGTGGTGAACAATAACCATAACAGTTTAACCAGCTTCCCCTTCCTATCCTAATATCTACGCTAATTATTCTTGACAGCTCAGTCTTAAAGCTGTTCAGCAGTTTAATATTGTGTATTTCTGTGTAGTCTTGCTGCTTTCTCATATCCGTACCCCTCGCCCCTCACCATTTTCCGGCTCATCCCCAATTGACTCTTTTATCCCTGTCCAAATGTTCTGTCTACTCTCCAAGAGAGATGCCCCCTCCCTGTCAGGCCCACAGGTTATCTAAGTCTCCATACCGTAAAAGCTCTCAGTGGTCCTATATGGGCCAAGCCTCTGTTCTGTGGCACCCCCAACGAAACGAGCTAAAAAGCCAGGAGGTAGAGTCCCCTGTTGGACCCAAGTGGTACCCTGAAGAATCTGTTACCCACCTCCCTCCACCCCAGCCGTACTTAAACTCATGCCCTTGAGAATTGCTACTGGTCCCTAGTTCCCACCATTGAAACCTAAGAGAGTTCTGGACTCAAAATCATCTCTCCCCCCTTTCTTGGCTGATGCTCCCTCTGTACTTAGCCCTCCCTTCCCCCAAGTCCTCTCCAGGTCCATCCCTTCCGTGCCTTTCACTTTTCCTCCAGGTTTCTTCCCCCTCTAGTGTCTCTATCCCTCATTTTCAGTAGAGAGCCCCTAACGTGTTCCTGCTCTTCAGCCATTGTTACATGGCCCTTAGAAGTATAGCAAAAGTGACCCCTCGAATGCTGCTTGCGCCTTTGAAGCATTACTTCACTTCATGTTTGTTCCTCGATTCGTTGTTGCCAATGATTGCCTGGCTCAGCGGTCCAGTTGCTCATAGGCCTTGCATCACACTATCCTCTCCTACTCTTCCAGCAATCCCCATGGACCCTCCATGCATTCCCATTAGCATTTTACATAGATACATAGACTGTGTCGGCAGATAAGGGCCTATGGCCCACCCAGTCTTCCCATTTGAGTTTGTAAGTTCAGTTTATGTTTTCCTAGAAGTCTGTTGCCCCTTACCCCGACCTCCAGAATTCCTTTATGTCTATCCCATGCATTCTTAAATCCCGTGATTGTTTCAGCCACCACCACTTCCTCTGGCAGGGTGTTCCACTTGTCCACCACCCGTGCTGTGAAGAAATTCTTCCTCACGTTTCCTCTGAATCGTCCTCCCTCCAGCTTCATCCCATGCCCTCTAGTCCTGGAACATCTTTTTCGCTTAAAAATAGTGTATTCCTGCACCCTGTTTCGCCCTGTAAGATACTTGTATGTCTCTATCATATCCCCTCTCTCCCTCCTCTCCTCCAGGGAGTACATGTTCAGTTCCTTCAACCTGTCTCCATAGGACTTGTGATGCAATCCATGCACCATCTTTGTTGTCCTCCTCTGAACCTTCTCTACCCTGTCTATGTCCTTAAGTAGGTATGGTCTCCAGAACTGTACACTGTACTCCAGGTGGGGCCTCACTACTGTCTTGTATAGTGGAATTATGACCTCCCTTTTCCTGCTGGTGAATCCCCCTGCCTGTGCATCCCAGCATCTTATTTGCTTTATCTGCTGCCTTGTCACACTGTTTCCCTACCTTGAGATCATCAGAGATGATAACCCCAAGATCCCTTTCCTGCTTGGTGCATGCTGTATCCTCACCCCCCAACTGATATATTGTGCCAGGGTTTTTGTGCCACATATGCATTATCTTGCACTTCGTTGCATTGAATTTCAACTGCCAAAACCCTGACCATTCTTCAAGTTTCTGCAGGTCCCTTCTCATTCTGTCTACACCCTCTGGTGTGTCTACTCTGTTACAGAGCTTTGTGTCATCAGCGAACAGTGGAATTCTGCCTTCTAGGTCCTGTGCAATGTCACTGATGAAGATGTTGAATAGGACCAGTCCCAGCACTGATCCCTGTAGTACCCCACTGGTCACGCTTCCCTCTGTGGAGTGACAGCTATTTACCACCACCCTCTGTGTCCTGCCACCCAGCCAGTTACCTACCCACCACACTACTGTCCTGCCCACACCCATATTCCCCAGTTTGTGTAATAGTCTTCTATGTGGCACAGTGTCAAAGGCCTTGCTGAAGTCCAGATAGGCCATGTCTACTGCCCTTCCGTGATCCACCTCCCTAGTCACCCAGTCAAAAAATTCAATGAGGTTGGTCTGACATGACCTCCCCCTGGTGAAACCATGCTGCCTTGGGTCCTGTAGTCCATTGACAACCAGATGTTCCACCAATTTCTCCTTCAGTAGTGCTTCCATGATCTTCCCCACTACCAAGGTGAGGCTGACTGGTCTGTAGTTCCCTGCTTCCTCTTTGTTCCCACTTTTATATAAGGGGACTACATCTGCTATCCTCCAGTCCTTGGGTATCTCCCCTGTTTCCAGTGATCGGCTAAACAGGATAGCCAGAGGTTCAGCCACCACCTCTCTTAGTTCTTTAAGGACCCTGGGGTGCACCCCATCTGGCCCCATTGCTTTATCAACTCTTATTACTTCCAGTTCCTTTAGGACCCTTTCTCGTGTAAAGGGACTTGTGTCCATTTCTCCCACTTTCAACCCCCCCTTGCAGCTAACAGTCCCAAAACAGCACTTTAGTACTCGCATATGCACAGCACAAGGAATCCCTCAAAGGCACATCACATCACATTATCAGGGTGGCACATAATTTCAAGTGAGGCCCATCTTATGCGTCTTTGCCTCTGGCCCAGTTTACTTACCCCCTTTGGTGAGACCACATTGCAGTATCGGAACATCACATTTCTTTTTTCACCCCAACAAGCTGAAGTATTCCCCATGTCCCTTACCATTGTTTTAACAGCCCCAGATCAGCACATCGCGGCCCACAAACTCCCAATCTGACAGACCCTTCAAACAAACACATTTTCAACTCCTTAATTAACACTTCAGGTTCCATCCTGTGCTTCATCGTTGCTGTCCATACTTATTTTAGTTAGGCCTCACTGCTGTTGTGAAAGAACGTGTATCATTGCCCCCCAAATTCTTCAGATGTACCCCCAAGTCCCGGAACTTTACCATGAAATAGTTGTATGATTATAAGTTGTGGATCGAAGCATTACCCAGCACAGACATCCTTTCCTTTTTTTTACCCCATTCTTCGATAAAGTTCTGCAGTTTTGCCAGCTCCCAAAATGAGTAGATCGCCCCCGCCACCTTTACTTTCACCACTGCTGGATAAAGCATATAAAACTCCAGGCCTTGCTCCTTCACCTGGTCCAATTGCTGGTTGAATTGTTGCCTCCTCTTCTGCACCCTAATCAACATATCTTGATGTAGAGTCAATTTGTGTCCCTCGAAGACTTACTCCCTGCAGTTACGATACACCGCGAGGATTGCCTGCCAGTCTGTGTAATGATGTAGTCTGAAGACTACTTGATGAGATGGCTGGTCACGGGAGGCCTTGGCGCGAGCGCCCTGTGTGCCCTCTCGACTTTTTTTTCCCCCTTCTCCAGATACATCTGCAACAGCCTTGGCAGCGTTTGGGAACAGAAGTCCATTAGGTTCCCTTTTTTGTCCCCCTCAGGCATCCCCCGAATGTGTAAGTTATTTTTGCGACTGTAATTTTCCTGGTAGTCAAGTGCATCTTTTAGCTCCTCCACCTCCTGCTCCAATTTGCCCAGCCAATCCAGGACCAGCCTCGTGGCATCCTACAACTCGGAAATCCACTGCTCAGCTTCATCTGTTCTGCCAGAGTGCTGCTTGATTTCAGTTGCCAGGTTAGTTATCGATCTCTCCAACTTGTCCCATCTTGGGTTCAAATCAGCCATAACTTGTTCAGATACGGCCTTGCTCATCATCACCACCAGCTCTGTAGCCGAGAAGGAAATTGTGCCTATCGCAGTTGTAGCTACGCCCTCCTGTGCTGTCGACTTCTTGCTGTTTTCCGTGCCTTGGTGGGACGTTTTCCCCCGGAGTCAGGTACTCATCTATTTCTGTACACTTTTAGACTTTGTTTAATGCTAGTTTTATCTTTATAACGGGGGAAAAATAGTTTTAAATAAAACATGCTGGTGCGGAGCTCTGGAGAGATGCAACCGTTCCTTTTAGCTGCTCATTAGTGCCCCCCAGTCTTCTTTTAAAAGAGGTAAGTCTGCTAAATAAGCCAGATCCAAGGCTGTGTTCTTGGATTCTGCTGTCCCCTTCTCCCCACCCCCACCCCGACTGTCTCTGATGCCAAGGTCAGGGTCTGGCACTGGATCTAATCCCTCACTCGGGATTCATAGCCAATTCTGCCATCAGGCAGTGTCCCATTGAATACCCCATTTGGGGCCCATTGATGCAGAGATGCCATTTCAGACTATGTCTGAACTGTTTCAAAGGCTTCTGCCCATGGCTGCATCATCGACACTTAACACCGTTGTCACCTGGTCCACCGCCGTCTGTTTCGGCAGCGCCACCAGCACTCCCTCTGCGGGTTACTACACCTCACCAGGAGCTTCTTTCCTTGATGCCTATACCTTTGACAATAAGTCCAGCATTGTCTCCTTCTGCCATTGACCCACTGCCTGTTACCTTCGAAGAGGAAGAGCTGGAATATAATCCAGACCAGATGGAGGAGGAACATGAAGAGAAAGGCATGACCCCTCCCCCCAGTGTGGTAGGCTCCAGCTCCACTTATCCTCCTGTATTGAGGACAATATACATTGTACTCCTAGGTCCCCTCCTGAGGATGCCCCTTTTCAAACTTTCCTGTGGTAAATTCATGGAGTAATTATTTGGTAAAAGCCTTTGTATTTGAGGCTTAAAGCTGCAACCCTGCCCCAGAAATTGCATGTTAGTGATAAGTGAATGACAGGGCTACAGTACATTCGTTGTTAAAGTATGGTAGAATGGGCTGGGATCTATTTCTAGTAACATTACATAACAGAACAGCCCACCTTTAATTTTGGTGGTCATATATTAGTGTGATACTACCCAAAAAAATGAATGGTAGCCTTTTAAATTGATTAAAGTGGGGTAAACTGCCCACTCCATTCTTTCTCCCTTTGCACCCCTAATTGCAGCTGAATTTCTTAATGGCTTTTAAAACACTTGGGAAAACAGTGTATATGTATGTAAAACCAAATTCCTTTACTTATGTATGATTAGTATTGGCTTGGCCACTGTTGGAGAAGGCTTGCATTTATGTCCATAACGGGGACATAGAAATATAGTAGTTGTAGATCAGATGAGACTCTAGGTCCATTATGCAGTAGTATAATATTTGTTCATTTTTCATGAACAAGGACAGCCCCATTGAGATGAAGCTAATTTTCAATGGGTTCCATTAGCATAATTCCACAGTTGCAGAATATAAAAAGTCACACATGTATTTGTATGTATAATTAAATAATACAACATATCAAGTGCCTATAACACACCAACAGTTCATGCCAGAAACAATTAATAACATATTTTCAAATGTTTTAGACTATAAACCTTTTTCATAATTAGGGCAGCCCCCACTTCACAAACAGGGATGAAATAAGTATGCTTTGCAAACATGTACCAATAAACGGTGATTCCCTTGCCCTGTCTCCTACGTAGTTGCATGAGATTCCCTTGGCAAGAAGTGTGTCCAGGCTTACCTTAAGTAAGCATTAGCCCACCGGCGGAGGTGTGCTGTATGCTGGATTGATGGATGGGGGTGCGTGCCCGAGGCCCCATGGGCTGAGGGCTACCACTCCCCACCCTTGCATCAATCGTGATTAGAGCACATGACGGAGTGGCTTAATGCTTTTGACAGGGCCGCGGGTCAGTGGAGGCATCTGGAGCGGTCCCAGTGTGCGAGACAAACAGTGGCACCACGGAGGGCTCACCAACGGTCACCCCTGTGCTCTGCTCTCACAGTGCGGTGCCGCCTGGATAGGTACCCGATGCAGTCCTTACTGCTATCCCTGAGTCGGCGCAGATGTGTGCAGCCAACTCTCGTCGCACTCCTGTGCGACTCGCTGCAGCTGTTGCCGTGATGAGCGCCCCGGGAGGTCTCCGGTGAGGAGTGTGAGCGGCCGAGTCTCGCGCTGTGCATCCTGGGGGGCTTCCCTTCCTCTTCCCTCCCGCACACTGCTCCGGTGGTGCCCTGCTCCAGGTCGGCTCTCGCTGCTGCTCCTGGGTCTGGTTGGCTGCCTCTCGCGGATGTCCGCCGCGAGTACTGCTCTCCCATGCCCGTTTCCGCCGGCGGATGACTCCAGGTGTTAGCGTCCTCTCTCTGCTGAGCTCGGTCTCAGTGCTGCTACATGAGGGTCTGGAGCGGTGGCGGTACTGCGAGCGGGCACGCATATACCCTGGGTTAATGCCCGCTTCGGCTGCCGTCTCGTGACCCTCCTACACCTATCGCAGCGCGAGATCACAGGCACACTATTGATGCCATGTTACAAAGGCCTGTAATGTCTACATGTCCACTGTCTCTGTCACCACCCTATGGAGAAAAAAGAACCTGCTACTGTTGCCTCTGAATTTACCACCCCTGAGCTTCCAGGCATTTCCCTGCATTCTGCTACAGGACACCCGAACAGTTATCCCCAACTGTTCCATCTTGTCGATACTCTTGAGTACGCGAAAGCCTAAGTTCATGTCTCCTCTCAACCTACTTTTCTCCAGGGTAAATATGTTGAAGACCCTAGCTCCTCATAGCTTTTTTCCCCACATATCACAAATCATTTTAGCAACCCTGTGTTGCACCCTCTTGACTGTTAGTGTTCCTTTTGTATTGTGAGGAACATAAGTGCAAGCTATACTCCATGTGAAGCCAGGTCAGGGCCTTGTAAAGTGTCAGGATTTCTTTCCCTACTCTGCTGGTCATCCTCGCCCTCCTTTTATTGTTAATGCTCCCACACTCTGCGCTGGCCCTTTCCTCTGTGTTGCACCCAGCCTCAGCTCCTTACGTCCCTATTTCTTCCCAGTTCCTCCTTTGAACCCCACCTGATTTGCACCCCCTCCCCCCCAAGGATCTGGCCAATCCTATCCACCCCCGCCTCCTCCTGGGTATGGAGGCAGGAGTTCCCAGGGTGGAGTAGCAGTGGCTAGGATCTGGACCTGCTTGCGCCTGTGTCGCCCTGCACAGAACAAGTTCATTCCTTTCTTATTGTTCCCACTTCTTAGGACACCCGCACATGGAGCCCATGTGTCATCATGTAGAGGAGCGTTCTGCTGGCGTTCTCTCCCCGCCTGGATTGCCACTGCACTGCCACCTGGGGTGACCCAGCTGGCATTGCTGAGCAGCCACAGCAGCTTTCCCTCCAGAGGAAGAGAGTGTCACGAATGACGCTCAGTCTTCCTGCCCCTCAACCGGCTGCCAACAACTCAAGCTCGTTCCTGGTTTCAGGTTGCTGGCGTCACGAGAAATAGCACTACTGCTGCACCAGCAAGCTGGCCTTGGTCACTCCCCTTTCGATGCACCCCAGCGTTCTGCCAACCTTTTGACAGCGGGTGTTCACTGCTTGTCCTGCTTCAGCCCCTCGTCTGTTAAGACTCCCAGATCCCTTACCTTTGCATAACCAACTGTCTGTTAATGAGTAAAAAAAACTGAGAAGGTGGTTGGGGGAGAATAATAGGGAGTCAAGAATTCTTTATTCATATTGCATTGAATTTTAGTCAGGATTTTTGTTTCAGCTCATTATTCTATATCGAACTATGTTTTGATTTACATCACATTTTTGCCAGCTTATTTGCAACAAAAAGGAACACATTTTAACTACTTTGACTTTCATACATGTGTAATACCTCTTTTTTTCTTTCTGCCTTTCAGGATGGTTTACTTGTTCTGCATTATGGACTAGTACTATCTCAGGTATCAATGACTTAGCTTAGAAGGACAGCTGAAGAAGGAACGGAAGCCATGGAATGCCTGCAACATCAACTCCTACCAGAGATGACTTGTGTCATGTTTTCGTCACCTGACTGGAAGTTAAGGAGGCACATTGGTGTTTCTGGCTGATATGAAGACCCTTTAGAGCTGAGGAGCTTGTAAAGTGCAGGACTCGAGATTACCAAAATTCATATATTTCATTTTAAATGTCTGTTAATGTCCTTTGTTTTGTTTTTTTAGTGATACAGCCATGCCTCAGTCAGGCAACCTCCCAGCTACATGCACAGCATTCTCTGCTGTTTACCCACTTTCTTTTACCACGGATTTGTGGTGGTGTCATCAGGGGCCCAGGAAGCTGCCCCTCAGGACAACTTTAGTTTCAGGTGGCGGCGGACATTGAGCTGTGGTCCTTCCCCAAGGTTACTGACTTCATAATGCATGCAACAGAGTTGTTTTTTTCCTTTTCTACCCCTGTAGGGGGCTAATGGCAGAGGCTCAAATGGCACACAGATGCTTGCCTGTGCACAAGGAGCCATTTGGCAAACCCTACCCACTTGCAGCTCCAACTGCACCACCACCTGTGGTCGCCCAGGGGGCGGTAATGAAGCGGAGACTGCACCCCTCATTCCTCAGGGTGAAGGGAGAAATCCTCTGGAATGCTTTTTCCTCCTACTGCCAGACTGCTCCCCAGTGAGGAAGCTCAAAATGTTAACTTGTTTTGTTTAATAAGAAACAAAAGTGGTCTTAATTACTATAGCTTTAAAAAGGTTTCATGGTCGTATTGAAATATAGTATAGATGTAGCCAACTCAGAAAGCATTGTGTTCAGTAAAATTTAGCTTTTTTTTTTTTTTTTTTTGCTCCTTTGCCCCAGCTTTTAGTGGAACCTACACCACAACCTAAGCCCCTACGCCCCTACCCAGCTCTATGAATATTTCATGATATGGGACTAGCTGAATGGAGCAATGTTATTAAACGCGTCAAATCTGTTTTAGTGGGAGGAGACTTTCGGAATGGGCATCAGCATACTTCACAACTCTTCCTCGTTTGGAGAGAGGATGACCTTCATTTTATCCCTCTGAATCTTGCAGTCCCATATTCTATACTGAGATTTTGAAATCTTAGAATTTCACATCTGTCTGGGTTGCTCTTATCGTCAGCAAACTACATAAACATGGAAACATAAAGTTCCTGTGTTCTGCGCTACCATTTCTTTGACAAGTCACTCCTCCCCCAACGCTCGTTTCGCATTTGAATAATGAGAGGTATGAGCATTTACCTTCCAGTTTTCCCTCCATTTAGCCCGGCTAATATAATCCACATCCTGTCTGAATTTATTTGCAAATCTGTACTATGATTAGCAGCTATACGTGAAACAAGAAAATACCACCAGTATGAAATTTTAGTAGGATTTTATGAAATCACTGGTAGATGAACCAGCTGTACATATTTCGCCAGCTGTGTAGCTATCCCAAAGCATCATTAAATTGATTCTTGACATTGTCGATATACATACTAAGAGTTTCTTGGTGTTCTGGAGCAGTATTTCAGTTTCTGTATTCTTGTGACATATTTTGCATAGATTTTTTTTGCTTCGAGACTGTCACAGCTTCACAGACTTGGTTTCTGCAGCAGTGGCAGGTAATACACTTGAATTTCATGCAAAGAATTCTCCAGATGCAGCAGGGGGAACTGTTTTCTGCCTGTTGGAAAAGAATGCCTTAGTCGTTACCTTTGACTTGAAGATAGATCATTCTAACTTTAATAAGCTTGTAAGGATCTCGTGTGGGATGTTCTAGCAGTTTTCAAAAATTCTTTGTAAGGAAGAGAGTAAAACTCAAAACTTTGTACAGAAGCAGTGTTGCTATTGAGAAATAAAGGTTTATTTTACAGTAATGCCATTTTCATTTGCTGACTATCATTTTTGCGTATGGTTGTACAGTACTTCAGCCAGTTTTGTTTAAAACATATCTGCTGCAACCTAAAATGGTGGCAAGACGTGTGTGTGTGCATGCTGAGGGTGACATGATCCTAGTGTTCAAAAACTAAAAGGTATAGATGGGGTGGAGCATATGATAGTCCATGCAAGCAAAACAAGGTCATGCACTCTAACTGGAGGACGGGACAAGAAACAGAGAAACATAGACTTGACGGCAGATACGGACCGCTTGGCCCACCCAGTCTGCCCATTTCCCTACCTATTGGATAAGCTGCTGATCCTAGTTTTACCAACAGCCCCGTAAGAAAATGGGAAACATCAGAAAGCAGTAATTTACGGAGAGGCTGATCATCATGTGGAATAGCCTACACAGTAAAGTGGTGGAAAGTGGCAGTGTTTAGGCTTTCAAAACAGGACAGGGATTTGGGAGAAAGGAAAGATCTTCATCCAGGGTATCTCCTACATTCATTCATTCACACCTATAAAACCGTAAGTCATCGTCGTCTGAACCACTTGGAAACATTTGCTAGCCAGGGATTGCCCACTGTGATCATACTAAGAAGTGATAGATATACAGAAGGCCATGGCCCATATGAGTATATCTCCAGCAAGCTGGTAAATTACCCACGGTTCAGTAAATAGTCTAAGTAGTTTTTAGGTTTCTCAGGACTGGTGGAGTCAACTACAGATGTTGGAAGTGAATTCCATAACAGAATTATTCTTTGGGTGTAAAAAAAATGTCTGTTATATTTTTTTGGATAAGTTAGTGACAATTGATAGTATGGCTTCTTAGATTACAATCCCGTAAACTGTAAAACATACCTAATTCGGTCATCAGTTCAGGGTCTTAACATAATTTATACATCAATAATAGGTCTCCCCTGGTCCTCCGCTACTCTAATGAATATAGATTCAATTCTCTAAGTCTCATATCATAGTTCTTACTGTGCATATTATTGATCATTTGGTTATTCTCCACTGCACTCCCTCCAATCTATTTACATCCCTTCTTTAAGGACTCCACAGTGGTGAACAATAGTCCACGTGAGGTCTTATATAGGCTTTATAGAGAGGGAGGATGAATCAGCACCTATATTATGTGTGTGGATTTTTTTTCTTCTTTTCAGCATTGTATGCTGCTGTTGAAGGACCTTTTTGTTCAGTTCTGTTGTCATAGTATTTATAAAGATGATGCTTATAATACCTGTGTCTGTTGTTTGGGCCTAGCCCCCGATGTCAGGGCATGTGACATCTGCTAGGGATTCAGCCAGGCCATGAGGAGATGCCCTCAGAAAGCTCTGGAAGCTTTCCTTGTTAAGATGCAAGACAGCAGGCTCTACTTTGACTTCTCTCTCTCTGGTTTTCAACCACAAACACGTCACCACGGCATTCTGTGACAGGTTCACCACCAAAGTCATTGACATCCAGAGATCTTCACTGTTTAAACCTGAATAGAAGGTGCACAGGTCTGCTGTCCATTCCTGGTCTCCTCCCCATTCAGAGGATAAGTCAAAGAACAATGCCGTGTCAACTCCCACAGCTCCCCTGACCATCAAATGACACCAGGATCAGACTTTGTCTCAGGTGTTTCCACTGTTAATAGCATGCAGCTTCCGTCGACAGATCCCACTCCATCAACAATCGCTCTAACCTTGTTGTGAGGAGTCATCGACTTGCTAGATGTACTGGCAGCAGTGTCCAAACTATTTTGGCACTTGCTACCAAGCTACTGGCGATATTTGCAGCATCATCAACTTTTCAGAGCCCGTAGATTACGCCAGTATCTGCTGATACTGCCCAGAGCACTCCTGTGATTACTGTCACACAACTGACATCAACTTTTCTAGAGAAGGTTTCCGGCAACAAAGAGGAATATAATCCTAATCTCCTTAATATGGAGGAGTATTTACTTTTGTACTCTGGTAAAAAGGCAGATGTGCACCAAAGACACTTGTAGTCCACATCCCCCCCCCCACACCCCAAACTATACGGTGGTTATTCACTAACTTCCCATGTATCCATCAGGGCACCTAGCTGCTTTTCAGAACTGTGTACATTTAGTGAATCAACAATAGCTTGGGGCAGACTATTCCAATGCTTGACCACTCTCTATGTGTAAAAAAACCCTCTCTTGTTAGTCTCGTATGGTCTCCCTGTATTTCTTTGTTGTAGAGTCTAGTATTACATCCAGTATCCCTGAGGATAAAATCCAAATCTGGCAATAGTTCTTCATTTTTTATTAGATTATACAATAAAATGTTTCCCTTTAAACATCTCTCTCAAGGCTATGCAGACCTGTTCATGTCAGTGTGGTTTTATAATCTAAGGTGTCACATCCATGTAGAATATTTGTAAATCTTCTCTGTACTTCATCCACACTTTGTATGTCCCCTTTCAAGTATGGTGACCAGAACTCAGGACAGTAATCCAGGTGTGGTCTAGCCAGAGATCTGTCTGTACAGGGACGATATGACCTCACTCCACCTGCTAGCAACATTTCTTTTCATGCATCCTAAAATTCTTGGTGCTTTGGCCACTGCCATGGAGCTGTTTGATCTAAAAGAAAAGTTTGATTGGATTATGACAGTCAAGTCAACTTTATTTATATCGCGCCCAATCTCTGGAGCTCTAGGTGCTTACAACAGGTGATCAAGGGAACATACAATTTACAATAAATTTAAAATCTGCCATTATTCAGTAAATAAATACCATAGAAATACATGCATATATTAAAACTGGCACAAATAAATAAAATTGACAGTGAAAAGTCAACTTAAAAAGATGGATTTTTATGCCGCTTTTAAAAATGTACATGGAGGGCACCTCCCTAAGAGCTCTTGGGAGGGAGTTCCATGATACTGGTCTAGCAACTCCAAAGATGTGGTCACCAGATGTTTATAACCCCGTCTTGGGAATCACCAGAAAACCCTCTGCGGATGACCAGAGTGAGTGCACTGGGCAGGCAGGTGTAAGAAGGTCAGTCGTGTAACAAAGACCCGAGCCGTGTAGGTCCTTATAGGTGAACAAGCCCACCTTGAAGACAATCCTCCATCTGACCAGCAGCCAGTGCAGTTCACGCAAAACCGGAGTTATATGAGTGGGCCTTGGAAGGCACATCAACAGCCTGGCTGTTGCGTTCTGCACCTGATGGAGGTTACCTCCACTGACCTCGAAGTAAAGATCGTTATGGTAGTCAAACCTGGACGTGATGAAAGCCTGCACTAATAATGGAAGGGCCTTTGGCGGGATTAAGGGTTTAATCCGGGCGACATTTCGTAGGTGGTAGTAGCCACTTCTGACGACAGCAGACACCTGTTTTTCTAGCGTCGGTCCGTCATCAAAAATGACACCCAGATTGCACACCTTAGTGGTCGCCTCCAAGGTGGTGGAACCAAGGAACAACCCTGTTCCTGCTCCGGAGGCAACCACCTCCCACCAATGACCTGGTTCAATCATTAGCACCTCTGTCTTGTCTGGATTGAGCCTCAGCCAGTTAGAGAACATCCAAGTCTGGATCTCGGATAGGCAATTATTTAGCATCTCCACAGCATTCGATGTTCCAGGGGCAAAGGACGTATACAACTGGGTATCATCTGCATAACAGTGAAAACCCAGATCGTAACACCTAATGATGTCCCTCAGGGGTAGCATGTATACCACAAACAACATGGGTGACAGGATTGACCCTTGAGGCACTCCACAGGTCAGAGGCTTCGGGCAGGAGGAAAAGTTTTCCATCACTACCCGTTGCCTCCTGCCTGTCAGAAATGACTCAAACCAGCTGATGACCATGCTAGCAAGTCTACAGCACTCTCTCAGACAATCCAACAACACCATGTGGTCCATGGTAGCAGATGCTGAGGAGAGATTGAGGAGAACAACAATTGACTGCTCTTCTCTATCTCTCACCCTGAGATCATTTTGCACCCAAACTAATGCTGTTTCAGTGCTGTACCTTCTCCTAAAGCCAGACTGGAGTGGCTCATAGATGTTGAAGGCCATTACGATGGTCCCGAGCTGTAGTGCCACCACTTTCTCCAACACCTTTCCCCAAGAATGGAAAATTGGAGACATGTCTATAATTTGCCAAGACGTCGGGGTCAAGTGATGGTTTCTTCAGGAGGGGCTGTACCAACGCCTCTTTCAAGCCGTTCGGGAAAAGCCCTCCTGAGAGCAAGCACCTGACAATCTCGGCAGACACTGGACCAACAGACTCCACACATCCCACTAGTAAACATACTGGGTTCGGGTCCAGTTAACAAAAAGTGGTCCGCAGCTTCAAAATCACCTCGACTACCTCCGACACCCCCACTAGCTGCAACTCGCTCCAGACAGACTGAGTGCTTCCGTCACCGTCAGGCTCATCACTGCGGGATAGATCTTGCTCCACTGGAGAGATCCCAGACCTAATGGAGGACACCCTGCCAGCAAAGAACAGAGCAAACTCTTTGCATTGTGCAATCAAAGTTGTTCTTTTCGGCTATAGATAAGCCAGATGAAGAAGCCTATCCAAAGTACGAAAGAGCAGAGCTGATCTGTTCCTTCTTGCATCCATCTGCCTGGACAGGAACTCTGCCTTTCTATGGTTGATTGCCCTTTGATAATCCTTGTAGCGATTTCTCAAAGCCAGTCTGTCATCCACCTTCAGCAATGTTCCAGCTTCCAACCCCTGATCTTCATCTCCTTGAGAGACCCATCAAACCATGGGGGTCTCAAGCGAGAGGACCTGGGTTGCATACAGATCGGTGCAAGTGTCAAATGCCTTGGTGGCAGCAGTATTATGTGCTGCCACCACCACCACCTCATTCAGTCATGTCGCACATGCAGCACTCACACCAGATAAATCTGTCACCGCCAACAGTCCCTTTCTGGTCAACCCCCTCAAAGGGTGGTAATGGTTCATCTCAATAGGGGAGGGACTAATGGGAAGGGGGGACCCAAATGAAAATCTCACTGTGCAGTGATACGATCAAGCGACCAGATCAATCTTAAGATGATTTATCTCAAGCCCCAGTGAAAATACTAAGTCCAAGGCGAGACGTGGCAGTGGCTCGCAGAAGCAGCTGCTTGTGCAAGGCCCACTGATGCCATCATCTGGAAGAAGTCTTTGTCACAAACGCACTCAGCAGGTCAGGCCCCCCTGCTCCCATAGTGCCAACCTCGGAGCGCAATAGTGTGAATAGGTAACAGACAGGGTAACCATTTGGGTCCAAATCACCTTTAGTCTCAAGTTCTAGGGGGATTCAAACTGTGAACCTTATGCTAGCATACCCAGTGTACAGGCTCCGATACGTACTCTCTTCAGGGATTGCGGTACAATGTTTCGCTAGGGGCACCAAGCCAGGCTTCCAAAATGAACCCTTAAAACTCTATAAGAGACCTTAGGTATATTCTTACCTTTTCCCCAGTTTAGTAACACCATCAAGCCCTTTAAAACAGCTGTCAGACTTAACCACGTGTACACCACATGCAAAAAGAACTTGGAAGACACACCCAGGCAGTATCTTAAAAAAAAGATTTTTTACTAAAAGATGATAAAA
This sequence comes from Neoceratodus forsteri, assembly GCA_016271365.2. Classification (NCBI taxonomy): domain Eukaryota; kingdom Metazoa; phylum Chordata; order Ceratodontiformes; family Ceratodontidae; genus Neoceratodus; species Neoceratodus forsteri. Next base: position 20,103,019 of record CM028135.1, on the reverse strand, counting down.
ATATGAAAAATGTAAACACAGAACAATATATCAAAGAGCTCACAATCACATAAAAGAACAAGGGAAAGTACAAAACAAAAATACTCCTACCAGAATACGTTTAGACCTTTGCTGTCTAAGGTATTACGGCTGGAAGTGCTTGTAGTTAGATCAGAGAGCTGTGTCTCACTGGAGTCCCAAAATAATCTATATTCATTTCAGACACCAATATCAGTTTAAACAGTATCTCCACGCCCCTTTTGTGAGTCATCTAGCTCCTCCTTTTAGAATCGAAAAAATAGACATGATGTCCTGTCAGGAGGTATATTAAATAATGTGACATCAGCAAAAACTCATTTCCCAAATTATGAGTCTTTGATCAACCAGTTCATTTGAAGTTTACAACCCTGCAGTCCATCACCTAGGTGTGATACAGCCAACAGGAATCGGCTAAATGACGTCCTGTCCTGTAATAAAATGTATATTTAGTTTTCCAACTTCAAAAGCATGAGGTCATAAAAAGGCCATAAAATGCAATTTCTCAAGGAAGTTAATTACATTACAGAGATCTCCTGGTCAGTTTACATATCCTGTAGCTTCACTGAAATGGGGGGGGGGCACCCATGGAAGCACAGGCTCTCTTATGTGAGATGATCACATACTGTCTCTTTATTTTACAAATATCATACAGTAATCATAACCAGCTGGCCAAGCATCACACTCCTGCCCACCTAGACTGAATTTGGGGGCTCTATCCCCTGCATGGGATGAGCTCCGAAAGTCAGTTCACTCCTCATATAGACGCGACAAGCAATCTGTGTTCTGATTGGTCGCTCCAGCCCTATGTAAGATCATCATGTCATACCCTTGCAAGGCAAGACTCCATCTTAATAGCCTGCCATTAGTTTTTCCCATTTGTGTCAGCCAAACCAGGGGGTTGTGGTCAGTTTGTACCTCAAAATGCTGCCCGTATAAGTATGGTTCTAACTTCTTTAGGGCCCACACTATGGCAAGACACTCTTTTTCCACAGTAGAGTAAGCCTGCTCCCTGGGAAGTAACTTTCTACTCAGGTACATTACAGGGTGATCTTTCCCTTGGTTGGATGTCTGACTCAGTACTGTCCCAGTACCCACATCTGAGGCGTCAGTCTGGACTATAAAGGGTCTGCTATAGACAGGACTTGTCAATACAGGAGCACTGCACAGTGCCTCCTTCAGTCTGGTAAAAGGCTTTTTCACAGGCTGGTTCCCAGGTAATTTTCTTAGGCATCCTTTTCTTTACCAGGTCAGATAGGGGAGCAGTCAGGGCACCGTAATTAGTTACACATTTCCTATAGTACCCTGCTGTCCATAGAAAACCCCTGACCTGCTTCTGCGTCTCTGGTCTAGGCCATGCCTTGATCACCTCTGTTTTATTTGGTTAGGATGGAGCTGTCCCCAGCCTGCAACATGCCCGAGGTATGCCACTTCAGCCATGGCCACCTGGTATTTCTCAGCTTTGACAGTGAGCCTGGCCCTCTGTATCCTGCCCAGCACTTCCCTAAGGTGGGACAGTGTTCCTTCCAGCTAGCACTAAAGATGGCAGTGTCATCCAGGTACGCCACGGCATACTCCTCAGCACCATTTAACACCTAGTTCACCAACCTTTGGAAAGTGGCCGGGCCGTTCTTCATTACGAAAGGCATTACTTTAAATTCAAATAAGCCTATTGGAGTGATGAAGGCCTAGCTCTGTCCGTTAAATCTACCTGCCAATACCCCTTTGTTAGGTCAATAGTCGCAAAGTGTGCTGCACCTCCCAACTTGTCCAGGAGTTTGTCCGTCCGGGGCATCGGGTGGGCGTCTGACTTTGTGACTGCATTCGGTCCATGATAGTCCACACAAAAAAACGAGTTGAGCCATCTGGCTTGGGCACAAGGACTACGGGTGAGGCCCAGGGGCTGTGGGATCTCTGGATTACCCCTAAATCCAACATCTCTTCCACTTCCCTCCTAATGTCCTTTTGGACAGCATCTGACACCCGATATGCTGTCCACCGTATGGGCTCCTCCGTCCCTGTCTCCACGTCATGCATCGCTAAGGGGGTTAGTCCAGGCTTGGCGCTAAACAGTGGGGCAAAATTTGCTAAAACCTCCCTTACTTCCTGGATCTTGTCCAGGGCCAGCTGGGGTGACAATTTAACTGCCTCCACAGAGGACTTCTGATTGCTTTCTTCCAGCAAGTCCAGAAGGGGGTCTCCTTCGTCCGTCCCTTCCCCAGGACTACATACTGCAAACACCATGTCGGCCCTATTAGCATACGGCTTCATCATGTTGATATGGTACGTTCTTTCTGTATGTCTTCTGTCAGGTAATTCTATGATATAGTTCACGTCATTTACCGTTCTAACTACTTTGTATGGTCCTGCTCACTCAGCCTGCAGCTTGTCTTTCCAGACCGAAATGAGGACCATAACTTCCTGACCCACTGTGTACGAGCGAGCTCTGTCTCTGCGGTTGTACCACACTTTGTTTTTGTTGGGCAGCTGCCAGGTTGCTCTGGGCTGTGCCCAAAAGCTCTTTCAGTCTTTCCCTAAATCTAAGGACATAATCCACTATGGGAGTTCCCTAGGTGGCGTGCTTGCCTTCCCAGACCTTCTGGATCAAGTCTAGGGGCTCACATACTGGCAATCCATATAAGAGCTCGAAGGGGGAAAACTCTGTTGACTCTTGGGGCACCTCCTTGTATGCAAACAACAGGTAGGAAAGGTATTTCTCCCAGTTCCTCCCATGCTGTTCAGCAAACGCTTGGAGCATTGACTTCAGGGTGCCGTTAAATCTTTCCTCAAGCCCATTGGCTTGCAGATGATGAGGTGTCGTGTGCCTCTGCACCACCCCACACTTATCCCATAAACATTTCATCAGGTCCGACATGAAGGAACCCCCTCGATCGGTGATAACCTCCTGTGGAAACCCAACACGTGAGAAAATCCCAAGTAAGGTATCTGCCACTTTGTCCTCAGTGAGGATAGGGCAACTGCCTCTGGATACCAGGTGGCATAATCCACCACAGTCAGGATGAACCTCTTCCCGGAGTAGCTGGGGGTATTTAAAGACCCCACAATATCCATTCCCACCCTCTGGAATGGCTCCTCCACTATAAGCAATGGAATTAGGGCGGCTTGGGTTTTCTTACCCGCCTTCCCTATTTCTTGGCATTGGTGACAAGACCTGCAATATTCCTTCACCTGCTGGGTAAAGTTGGTCCAATAGAAATTCTTGGCCAACCGCTGCATAGTGTGCATGATTCCCAGATGACCAGACAAGAGAATATTGTGTGCAATCTCCAGTAGCTGACCCCATGAATATTTTCCCTAACTTTATGCAGTTCTCGCTCCGATTAGCACTTGAATATCTCTTAGCACGCATTTCCCCATGTTATGTCTACGACAATGCCTCCGGCTGCTCTCCTCTTCCTCTATAGCTCTCTGCCCCCCTCTACTCTTCCTCTCTCTTGTCCTCTATCCTCTCTGCACCTTGTCCGTTATCTCCTTATAACCCAGCCTCCAAAACATGTTTTGTTTCTCAGATGCTTTGTAACTCTGTTTAGCTTACACTTTTGTAACCTTGTCCTATGTATTGAATTTGTAATCTGACTTACATGTCTTAATGTTTTGAATTGTAACCTGACATGGAACTTTTGTAAAAGAGCCCTAGCTCAAAGGTATTTTAATCCTAGACCTAATAAATAAATAAATAAAATCTTCAGCAAATGCTCACAGTACCCCTGGGGAACGACAAGCTGCCTATCACCCCTCCCTCTGTCTTAGCATCTTGAGTATACATCAGTCCATTTTCCCAATAAACTTTGTTTTCCTTCACCTCCCTGTGCTCCATCAGAGTCTGCCCAAACCCTCAGTTTCTCTAGACTAGGGTCACTTTTCTGAGCAGCTGCAAACTCCTTACACATTCCCAAGGCAGGGGACAGGTCCCCGTCAGTATCTAAACTAGGGTCCCTAGCTCTAGCGGCAGCACACTGCGGATCACTGTCATCCCTAACCCTCTGACAATGGGTCATCCCTCCTTCTTTGGAGTAACCCTCCGTAGCTGTTTGGTTAAGTGCTGCTGAGGAAATTTCTACCCCCTTTTCATTAGTCTCCATATCAGGAGACACAGGCTGGGGAACCAGCCTCCCAGTGGTTTCCACAGTGGCTTCTATGGGGTCCAGGGAACTACAATTTTCCCTTGCCGCTTGGCTACGGGTAACTGCACACACCATCCCCTGTTTGAGATTATTGCCAAGGATAACGTCAACTGCTAAAGTTTTGGCTACAGCCACCTGTTGCACAGTTCCCCCTGTTTCACCCCAGTCTAGGAGAACACTAGCAAGTGGCAATGTTTGCTCCTCCCCAGTGAAGCCTTGTACAGTTACAAATGTATTGGGTATAAGCTGGCCAGGCTGTACCAGATCCCCTTTTACCAATGTCAGGGATGCCCCTGTCTCTTAACTCTTGTGTCTGTACACCATTCACAGTGACTGGGTGCATGTGTTCCCTCATGTTCACAGGCATGCTTCCAGGGACACACAAACAACCCACTTCTTTCTTAGGCCCATTTTGCGTATAACTTGTCCTTTTTGGACATTGTCTGGCAATATACCCAATTTCTTTACAAACCCAACATTCGTTTCTTTTCTCAAAGAAATCTATTCTTTGAAACCTGGTGCTAACCGGTCTCGGTGGAGGCAGTGAGGGTTTTAGCTGCCCTGAAGGCATGCTTTTCCTTTTCTGCACTGCCACGCCCACCCCCTTCACTCTGAGCAGGTCAGCTTATGGCATAGTGGTCTGAGAGTTCAGCAGCCTCTTGCACTGTTTTGGGATCTCGGTCCTCCAGCCAGGTTTTCAGCTGTGCTGGGCATGCCCCAAAAAAATGTTCTAACAGTATAGCATTTTCAATTTTATTTACAGAGTTTGCTTCAATTCCTTCCCACCAACGTTTTAAACATTGACGACGTTTCGTGGCTAGCTCCTCGTAGCTCATGTCAAGGCTTCTCCTGAGCTTACAGAATTTAGCTCTGTATGCTTCTGCAGTTAAATCATACTTTTCTAAAAGTGCAGCTTTAAGTTTGCTGTAATCATTACTGTCCTCGTTGTGCATTTGACCCAATGTATCCCGAGCTTTCCTGGTGAGTAGCGGGGATAGCTGGAAGCTCCAGGACCATCTAGGAATCTTTGCCTGAATACAAAGTTTTTCAAAGGAATTTAAAAAGGCATCCATATCCTCCCCCTCTTTAAATTCAGCTATCAATTTGGAATTTAATTTGTAACCCAGTCCTGTAGTCCCAGTTAAACCCAAGCCACTTATCTTCTCTGGTGCTGGTGGTTGGTGTCATAGCTTCTCCAGTTCATGTCGCCTCTGGCGCTCACGGTCCACCTCTCACTGTTCACATTCAGCTTCTCGCTGTTCTCGCTCCCTCTTCTCCTCTGCGGCTCACCGGCGCTCACGCTTTTCGCGGTCAGCTTCTCGCCGTTCTCGCTCCGCCTTCATCTGGAACTCCAGCTCCATTCTGCACAACTCAGTCTGCAGCCTGATTTGCTTTTGGCTCCAGAATGCTGGTGACCTTACCCTGCTGCTGTGGCCCTTCGCTTGCACTGGCCCTGCTGTCCTCCTCACTGGATCTGGACACTGCACTGGCCTCTGCTCCTCCACACCCAAGGTTTGATCCTTTACAGTCACAGTCTGTGACTCGATGCTCTGGTCGTCTGCTGCCATCAGGGCATCTATGAGGTTCTGCTTAGTGGCGCTCCCCTCGTGCAGGACTTCTCTGTGCTTGCACAACTGCTTCAGGTAGTCTGCAGTGTGCTCACTGTAGATGGAAGCCATCTTCTTCCTTAACTACGATACTCTAACCTGCACTTTGGAAAAAAAAAAAATAAAACTGGAACTTTGACTGTAAGCAAAATGATATAGTTCTGTTTCCTTTAAAAAAAACTCACTGCCTTCTTTTGCAAATGAGCGATACGGTATTAAGCTGACACGCTTAACAGTTAAAGCTTGTGTTACCAATACTATCACACTGCTGCCGACCAAATTTGTCAGAAATGCACTCAGCGGGTCAGGCCCTCTTCTCCCACAGTGCCAACTTCCAAGCGCAATAGTGTGAACAGGTAACAGACAGGGTAACCCTCCTGTCTACTTTTGGGTCCGAATCACCTTTAGTCTCAAGTTCTAGGGGGATTCAAACTGTGAACCTTATGCTAGCGCACGCAATGTACAGGCTCGGATACCCTCATTGGCAATTGCGGTACAATCTTTCGCTAGGGGCACCAAGCCAGGTTTCCAAAAGGAACCCTTAAAACTCTGTAAGAGACTTTAGGTATATTCTTACCTTTTCCCAGTTTAGTAACACTATCAAGCCCTTCAAAACAGCTGTCTGACTTAACCACTTATACATCACATGCAAAAAGAACTTGGAAGACACACCCAGGCAGTATCTTAAAAAAAGATTTTTTTGTTAAAAGATGATAAAAATATGAAAAATGTAAACACAGAGCAATATATCAAAGAGCTCACAATTGCATAAAAGAACAAGGGAAAAGCACAAAACAAAAACTCCTACCAGAATACATTTAGACCTTTGCTGTCTAAGGTATTACAGCTGGAAGTGCTTATAGTTAGATCAGACAGGCTGTATAGAGCCCGAGGGATGAGCCTTTCCTGGTTGAACCCCCTCAGGCTGACTCATCAGAAATTACGGCTGCTCATGACAAGTCCAAGCAGCATAAGCACCTAAGCTGCCTGCCTCCTGACCCAGAATCTCGCTACGTGGACCAGGTGGGCAAGAAGGTCTACTCTGCCTCCACCTCCTCCATTGGGTCCCTCAACTTCCTCACACTTATGATCCAGTTCCGGAATGCATTATGGGAGAGAGGGCAGGAGTTGGCTAATGCCTTGCCAGACTCCGCACTAAAGATGGAGCTTCTGGACATTTTAAAATCATGTTCGGACATAGGCACGCATGTTCTCCATGCCTCGTACGTCCCCGCAGATATGGCGGCCAGAGCGTGAGCGTCTGGTGTCTGCCTCTGGCGCCACACCTGGTTGAGGGTCTCAGGTTTTCACCAGGATCTGCGCTCCTGTATCTGGGACCTCTCGTTCCAGAGTTCCGTCCTTTTTATGCAGTAGACAGTCTCTTATCTCTCGTCTTCAGGAGTCGGGCAAATCTATCTGGTCCATCCAGAAAAATGTACAGAGGGGACCAGAAACAAGTGAGACAATGGCCATTTGGAAGCCCTCGGGTGCTCAAGCCCATGGAAACCAACGGGGCCAGAGGGGTGGCTTCAAAAGGAGAGCTGGCAACCAGCAGCCTGGAGGTGCTCCTTTTCATGGCCCCAAGTCCTCCCAAGCCTCTCTGCCCGCTCCCGACTCAGCCCAGTGACTCCCTCCCGAACCCCACTCCTCCTCCGGAGGTACCAGGGAGGCAGTAGGGGGTCACTTCTCCCTTCACCTAAAGGGTTGGAGCTCTGTTACAGCAGACCAATGGGTCCTAGACATTATAAGGAGGTTGCATACGCTAGAGTTCACCGAAATTTCCCCAGATACTCCACCATGGTCCTCAAGATATCCTCCTTCTCACATACCTCTCATAGAAGGAGAGATTCAGGCCCTCTTGTGAAAAAGGGTGATAGAACTGGTTCCTCTGCAGCAGCGGGGAAAGGGATATTACTCCCATTTTTCCCTAGTTCCAAAGAAGACACAAGCTCTTCGGCCCATCCTGGACCTCAGTTCTTTAAACAACTGTGTAGAGTACTGAAGGTTCTGACTGGTGACCGTTCCAGGTCTTATTCCTCTGCTGCACCAGGGAGACTGGCTCTGCTCCCTAGACATGCAAGATGCGTACATGCACATAGGTGTCTCCCCCCACCCCACAGGAAGTACCTGAGGTTCCACTTCCAGGGGGAGCATTATCTATTTCAGGTTCTTCCGTTCGGCCTCTCCTCCGCTCCTCGAGTCTTCACCAAATGTTTGGTAGTGGAAGCTGCAGCTGTAAGGCGCCGGGGCATTACATCTTCCCTTACCTCGACGATTGGCTGCTTGCGGCTCTGTCAAGGACACGCCTCCTTCAGGCTCTCGGAGACACCTACACTCTGTTCCAAGAGGTGGGGGATCACCCTGAACCTTCCATAGTCCTCCCCGGAGCCCAGCCTAAGACTCGTCTTCATAGGGGCGGTCCTGGACTCAGTCCAGGGCATGGCTTTTCTACCTCCAGAGAGGGGTGATCGCCTTCGGGAGATAGCTGGATCGGTCCTAGTAACCCTTCAGGTCCATGCCAGGACCTTCCTCAGACTTCTGGGGCACATGACAGCGGCCATTCCTGTCATTCCTTTGGCCTGCCTCCACATGAGAGTCCCACAATGGATGCTCAGGGTGCAGTGGGATCAGTGCTTAGACAGTGTAGACCACATGGTCAGAGTCACAGAGCCGGTCAAGAGTACACTTCTTTGGTGGCTGGACCCTCTCAATTTAGAGAAAGTGGTCCCTTTCCATCAGGAACCCCCAAATGAAACTCTGATGACGGATACGTCAGATTGGGGATGGGGGGGCGCACCTAGGGGCCCACCAAACACAAGGGGTCTGGACCCCAGGGGAGCGCGACCTCCACATCAATGTCCTGGAGATGCGAGCGGTCCTCGGTGCGCTGCATGCCTTCCAGGAGGACCTTATCCCAGGCTCTGTCCTAGTTCAGACGGACAACATGGCAGTCATCTTTTACATCAACAACAAGGGGGAATGCACTGCTACCCCCTATGCAGGGAGGCGATGAGAGTCTGGTACTGGGCGCTGGAGCGTTGCATCTCTCTGTCCACAGTGCACGTTCCAGGGGTCCCAAACGACTTGGCAGACAGCCTAAGCAGGTCTCCATCCAAGGCGCATGAGTGGGAGCTACTGCAGTCAGTAGCGGACCAGCTATTCGACACATGGAGTTGACCAGAACTGGACCTCTTTGCATCCCCACGCAACGCCAAAATGCCAATTTTCTGCTCGCGAGAGCTCGCGCCTGGTGTTTTCTGGCCAGATGCGTTGTCCCTTTGCTGGGCAGGGAGGTTTCTCTACGCCTTCCCTCTCGTTCAGAGAGTACCATTGAAGATACAGGCCAAGGGGGCTCGGATGATTCTAATCGGCCCATTGTGACCTCGGCAGATTTGGTTCCCACTACTTCAGCAGTTGTCCTTGGAACCTCCAATTCTGCTACCAATATGCTTGCAGTTGTTGTCCCAGGATCAGGGCTCACTGGTCCCTCCAGAACTCAGGTCTTTGCACCTTCATGCTTGGCTCCTGCAGACGTAGCAAAATCCAGGTATTGGGTCTCCCAGGAGGTGGCGGACGTCCTCGTCTCTGCGAGGAAGCCCTCTACTCGCTCCACTTATGCTATGAAATAGAAGGTATTCTGCTTATGGGCATTGTCTCACCGTCTGGAACCCCTTACCTGTCCGGTGAACTCAGCATTGCAGTATCTCCTCTCCTTATACCAACAAGGCTTGAACTACTCTTTCATAAAGGTGTACATGTGGGCCATTTCTGCATATTGTGTCCTCTTGGGGGATAGAACCTTAGCCCAACTGGATGTGGCCCGCACCTTTTAACGTGGTATTCTGCATATGAGACCTCCCATTAGGGATCCTATCCCACCCTGGAACCTCCTGTTTGTGTTGGAGAAGCTCACTCTCCCTCCTTTTGAACCAATGGCTGATTGTGAGCTGCGTTACCTTTCCTGGAAGGTTTGTTTTTTAGTTGCTGTTACCTCAGCTCGAAGAGTTTCTAAGCTCCAGGCTCTGATGTGTAAAGAGCCTTATTTGTTTTTTCACAGGGAAAGGGTTTCCCCTCAGAATGAATCCTAAGTTCCTTCCTAAAGTCGTCTCGGAGTTGACCCTCAACCAGTCGGTTGACCTTCCAGTTTATTTTTCTTCTCCTAATAGGGGAGAAGCTCTCCTTCACACACTGGACATTCACAGGGCGCTGAGGTACTACCTCCAGTGCACAGCTGCACACCGTAAATCGGAGCAACTGTTCGTGGCCTTCGCACCACAACACTCTGGCAACCCGGTGTCTGAGCAGACTATTTCTAAAGTGGCTTGTCCACTGTATTGTGTTTTGCTATGAAAAGCACAACAAACCCCTTCCAGGCCTGGTTAGGGGTCACTCCACCAGGGGAATCTCAGCTTCCTTTGCCGCTGTGAAAAATGTCTCTGTAAGAGACATATGTGCGGCCACCACCTGGAATTCTGTGCATGCTTTCATGAAGCATTATAGTCTGGATATTGCATCCAGACGCCGTGCCAGTTTCGGCTTGGCAGTCCTTCAGGGACTTCTTTCCTGAGTTGCTGTGTTTCCAGCATTATCCCATCCTTCCACCTCCCGGGGTTAGGCACCTCCTTGGTGCGGGACTGCTTGGGATTCAGTCTTAATGGTTATAGCCTGCTGCAAGAGCTCCCACTCGAAGTATGATAGTACAGTTACGTAAATTTACCATAACAGTAGATCTTCAAGAGGAGCTCTTGCAGCAGGCACTGCTTTCCCGCCCTCCATCTCCCAAATGAGGTGTTCAGCACATCATCTACAGGCTTTGATTCTTTCTCTCGTTGGGGCTCATTCACAGGTCTTGGCAGGGGAACTGGGGTGGAGCTGGGTCCGCCCCCTTTTGTACTGTAACTGATGTCAGGGGGCGGTCCCTGCTGGGTATTGCTAGCTAAGAATTTTTCCAGTGGGTCCTAAGGCCTGCGGCATTAGTCCTAATGGTTATAGCCTGCTGCAAGAGCTCCTCTTGAAGATCTACCGTTGCGGTAAGTTCTTATGTAACTGTACTTTCCTGAAAGGACTGAACAAGTTAAATTGCAAGAAAATATTCAGCAGGAATCATGCATCAGGAGTGCAGGGCTGTGAGTGGAAACTGGCAGTGAGAGATTCAGGAGGGACATGAGAGCGTTTTATTTTACAGAGTGGTTGAGATGTGAAACAGCCTATCAGCAGAGAGGGTGGGTGCAAGAACAATTAATGGTTTCTAACACAGCTGGGACTGAGTAAAAGGCTAAATGGTTACTCAGGGAAAAGCAGGGGGGCAGGGGCAAGAGGGAGGCAAGAGCAAGAACCCTGACGAGACAGTAGATCGCGGGATAGGATATGGTAAAACAGGGCAGACCGGATAGACCAATGGTCTTCTGCCAGCATTTTCAATGGTTCTTTCTTTCATTTTATTAACAAGGTAAAATTCCACTGGAACTAAAATTACCTAGGCCATCATAGTCAATCTGATAACATAACATAACATCGATTATACAGAATGTCAGGTCAGTGAAGTAAAATATGGGAGGGAGCCCATAGGACCACAGCCAGTAACTCCTGAAGGGAATTCAGCAGGAAGATAGTATGTATTTTAGGACCTTGCTAAATGCTAGACACGTATCTGGTCAAAATCATGCAGTAAAAAATGGTGTGGTCAGAACCGCGCAGGCATAAAAGCATACGCAGTTTCGGAGTTGGTTTATTTATATTTGCGTATTTTTTGACCATGTGCTTTTGTGGTGTCTGCGCAGTGCGCTTTTTGCCTGTGCCATTTTTTGCTGTGTGATTTTGACCTGGACCCTGCTAGACACTACCTCAGAGTATGAACACACACATAAGAAATGTCAGCAGAAGAAAGCCCAAATGGTCCATCAAGTCTGCTCATTGCGGAGCTCATGCACGTGTTACATGCCACTCTGCCCACCCTCCACTATTTTCTTCACCTTCCCCTTGACTTTATGCCACTCTCTTTTAAACCCCCAACTGTTTTGTGACTGAATACCAGGGTCAACCTTGTTTGTACTTTTGAGGTATCTGAAGGTTCACTAGTATGTGTTCATAAGGGGTGCCCTGTTGCCTTTGTTTCATCTCTGTAGCCCTTCTCTGCACCACCTCAAACTGATTTATATCCTTCCTGGAGAAGAGGCCCAAGTACTGTACTGAGTACTCCAGATGTAGCCGCACCATGGATCTGTATAGGGACAGAATGACCTTCTCCTCCTACTAGTGAACCCCCTGGAAAGAACGGTTACGTACTTACCATAACAGTAGATCGTCATCAGGCGAAACCTATGGAATTTATAGCTGCCAGGCTTTAGGACCACACTGAAACTTTCGCAAGCAGTCCACTAGGGGTCGCACATGGCGCAGTCCTATGTCGCTTCTCCCTGTATAAACAAGGGCGGCCTCTGCCCTCCTCAGTTCCCTGCTGGAGATCATGCTCGGAGGACCCCTGTTAGGGGAACCAGGAGAAGAGCACATGATTGTACCAAGCAAGAGAGGCAGAAAACCCAGCATGAAGACATCTGATGAATTGTTACATAAAGAAAGAGACAGCATATACAATGCTGTGAATCCCTAACACTTTTCTACAGGGAACCAGGTGAGAGTGCATGGTTCTGCCGAACAAGTGAGGCAGAAAAAACAATATGAAAACATCTGATAAATAAAGAAGGAAACAGCATTTACAAAGCTGTAGAGCCCTAGGGGGATGGAGGGTGGGTCAGCATGGACTGATGAAAGAGATTCTCTTGAACATCTACTGTTATGGTAAGTACATCACTGTTCTATCTTCTTTAAGGATATCTTTCACGTCAGGCCACACTTATGGAATGAGTACCAAACAGTACTGACCATTAACAGTCTGGGTGGCTGGAGGCTACAGGCCTCTGAAGAAAAGGGTCTTGGAGAACTGGCAGGCCAAAGCCATCCTTTTTCAGAATGCAATGTTCAGTCTGTAATGTCTAGTGACAGTGTGGAAGGAACTTCAGTCGGTATCTGCACATGTCCCTGCAGCAGATACAGGTTGGAAACATGCAACTGAGGTGACCATGCCTCTAGGGGATTGATCATGGACAACAACCGGAAGTTATTCACTGTACTATTTTGTAACCTAAGGTAATACAGTGAGCCAGCCATCTGGGTGGGCACTGATCAGCAATAAAGTACCCTGTTTTCTGAGGATGACAAAAGCTGCAAGGACTGTCTGGAGTCAGTCGTATGGTATATAGAATATCTGAGTATTTTATATGTCGATAGTAAAAGCTTAGGGTGATTATGCAAAAACATGCCTTCCTTTAGCAACATATGAAAAAGAAGGCTTGTATGTGAGCTGAAAACTGCCATTATTCGAGTAGAAGAAATGGCAATGAAAAGGAGCTCTCTTCAAGGAAGGAGACAGAAAGTCTCTCGTCACAGCTAGCTCAAAGGAAACCAAAGTGAGTTCCTGAAATTGTGGCTCCAAGCTGCGCCTTTTAATATAAAAGTCCTTTCTGAAATGTATGGGCCCCTATTAGACAGGCAACTGGGTGACTTTCAATAGGCACATGGAAAGCTGGATCCTGCTTCTGACAAGGGTAGCAGATACTGCAGACTGGTTTACTGTATGAGTAAACTAATATAAATTAATGTAAATGGTGAGAAGTGGTCCACAAGGAAAATTGCGTCAATGTCACAGAGAAAAGTGGTTCTGGTGGGAGGCTTTCTAGTCGTCTTTTAGACAATAACCACTTGTTAGGCAACTGCAGGTCTATCCATGGCTACTTTCTTAAGAACCATGCAGGAATGTGACTCCAGATGAACCACAGCAGGTTACAGGCCCAAACATAAGGGCAGTAGAGGATTAGTCCCACAGCCAATTTCTGTCACATGTTGCACTGAAAGTGTGTGGATCAATGGGGAGCAATGAATATTAGAGCTGCCTCTTCCACAGGGAGCATAAATAGCACTTTCTGCCTGAGAGAGAAGGCAGTAAAGGCATATAAGAAATGGATAGTGTGTCTCACCAAAAAGAAGCCCTGGTCCTGGAGTGAGTGAATAAAACCCCAGTCTTATGTGGGGTAGCTAAAAAATGGTTGAAGCCCGTATAGTCCTATCTGCCGCACAGGTCTTCCACTTTGATTGTCAGGAGGGCCCAGTCGTGCATACTGGGCTGTAGTCCGTTTAGGTTGTCTGGTGAGACATGTTAGATCTTCTGAAATGTTGATTGTTTAGGGTTCTATATCTTAATCTGGAACCCAACTCCAGAATCAATAGATTCCTCTGATAGGGGGAGAATAAAATCCCCCTTATTGATATTTCCCATATGTATTCACAGAGGGACTGAGGGCATCTGTGGTTAGAATTGGGGGGGATGAAAGAGCCCCCTCCATGTACCAGACTGCTAGTCCCTTTGCTCCTGGAGTACTTTGTGGGCAGAAAAGGACATGAGAACACTTCTAGGGTGCTGATATGTTGAATCCCTTAGATTCTTAAGGATCACTAAAGAATTCTTATATATAGATAGCTTGGCCCTGGATATCAGAACAGTGGCCACTAATAGTAAATAGGTTCTAAAGACCTTAGGAATATTCTGGATATGACATACCTGTTAGTATGGCCTGTCTAGGTCATACTATCAGATGATCAGCCCCCTCCAGGGATAGGAAGGGTGGGTCTTGAGTAATGTCCCAGACTGCCTTTATATAATACAGATACTGGAAGGGGTTGAATAGGCCTGGGGCATATTGACTATAAGGACTAGACCATGGGACACATCTTTTGGTCCATGCTAGAATGTGTAAAAGGTACACCTTGGCATGAGCTTGTAGAAGCAATCATCCAGGTAAGGGAAGGCTTAGAGGTCACCCCTGCGAAAGGCTGTTACCAGCACTGGTAAGTATCTGGTGAAAACGATGTTAAAATAATAAGCCTACGGGAATAGTCTGGACTGGAAATGTTCTCCATGAGAACAAAAATTAAGATATGGAGGTATACCTCCTACATGTCCAGGGAAGGGGGGTCAATCCCCTACCTGTGGTCATGGGAGCTGGTCTCACAGGGGAAGTATTCTGGGCTTTCTGTGCTCAGTAAGAAAGGCCCAAGCCTTGGGATCTGGAGTAGGTTTCAGATCTCTGGTCCATTTTAGGGCTAGGAAGTGTCACAAAGGCAGAACCCTGTTTGCCCTTGTTCTCAGGAAACCTGGTCTATAAAGTGTTGTTTGTAATAAGGTGTGCAATTTTTCCCCAGAAATATTGCTAAATGTTCTAGGGGGATAATCAGAAAATGTGGTTGGGCAATCTGGAGGTAGTTCAAAACATATCCAAATCAGTCCCCATGTTGTTATTTCTAGGACCAAGGCATCTGGTGTCATTGCCCTTTCCTGTATTGGGGGGAAGTGACCTTCAACAACCACCACTGCAAACAGTGGAGCTTGGGTCAGCAACAGTGAGGCAGGCAAAATTAGTTGCTGCTTCTGCTGTCCCCTCCTTTCTATGCTTTGGGGCTTATGGGGTGAACACCTGGGTGGTTTGTGGGGTAGGCAGGTCTCCTGCTGCTCTACCTGAAGAATGTCATCTGGCAGTGGGACAGTAGTGAGTACTGGCCAGACAAACATACTCTCTGTCTACTCAGTCGGCTATGATAGAGGGAGGAAGAGAGTTCCAGGCTCCGCCTGAGACCTGCAGGCTGAGAGTATGTCTTATAACTTCAGCCCCTTCTACTTTATATCCTTTATGAGATGAGGGCATGGAGAGTGGACTTCTGCATATCATTAGCAAAGTCAGCAACCATGAGCTAGGCGTGTCTTCATGACATGAGCCAGAGACAGCCACCCTGGCAGCATCTGAGGTGTTCTAGGCCCTACGTAGGAGTGTTTACCTACTTCTGCTGCAACTGTGGGATCCTTAGAGAGCTTCTGCTTAGGCACAGCTACTAGGGGAGCTTAATCAATTACATCAGCTGTCCAGGAGGCATGTTGGCCTGTGGTTTACAATCCCCAGGCCTAGATATGTCTGAGACAGATGTTCTTTTGCCCTGGATCTGCGGTTCCTTAGGTTCAATATCAGGCTTTGTCCTGGGGTAGCTCTTATGACCACAAGGATGGCTACCTAGGATTATTTAACCTGCTCTTCTAAGTGTGGCAGGAATCCTGTTAGGTCTAAGGCAAACAGTAAGGGTGGCATCCTCCCGGGTGAACAGGATGGGAGGGATAATGATGGGGAGGCCAGACCTTGGTAGTTGCCTGTCCCTTTACTAAGGTTCAGACTAAGGTTGTGTAAAGAGCAAGAGGGCAGTTAGCCCATAACGCTCTTATACTAAACCAATGGGTAATATGATAAATTGAAATCACTACCAATTAACTGATCCAATCTATACTGAAATATTTTCTTATTTTCACTAATAACACTATTAGGCAAATTGTTCCATGGACACACAACTCTTAATGTAGAAAAATATTGTCGGTTTTTATGCCTAAATTTATTTCTAATTAATTGTAATGGATGACCTCTAGTATTATGATTATTGTCCTTAAATTGAAGATTTAATTCAGTCATAATGACAGGATCTTTAATTATATCAAAAAGAAGGAGCAAATCGACTCTAAGCCGGCGAGTTGATAAAGACATTAATTTTGATTTTTTCAACCTGTCATTATATGTATTATACTTTAATCCTGAAATTTTCTTAGTAAACCGTCTTTGAACATTTTCCAAGGAATTTAAGGCAAGCCTCCTAGCAGCCTGTCAATTGCTGCATTATAAGTAACAAGGATGGGACCTGGGTGTAGCATATTGGGTCCTCGTTCCCTGTGGGCACAGTGATCCGGAGGGGCTTTGCCACAGTCTTCCTCCTGTGCATCATCCTGTATGGTAGAGACAGGATGACATTCCTGGGTATTGTCGACATGATCAACAGGTGCAAGGAGTGAGCCTGCATGGTCGTCGATGCTTGGAAAAAGAGCTGGTGCAATGACCTGGGAAGCATCGTCGTGAGGTTTTGGTTTAGATGCCTTGTTGATGGGATCCTTGTACAGGAGGAGGAGGTAAGAGGCATCCTAGCTTATCCATACAGGGCTAGGGTATCTCCTTGATGTTGACATTCGTGTACTTGATAGGAATGCTGGTGAATGTCGATGGTGGTAGGCAGAAGTATCACCATCGAGACTGAATACATATGTATATTTATAGATGTCGACGGGTGAGGCAGAGTTGCCAACATCAGTGTGGTGACTTGGGAAGGGAAAGCATTTCGACGGAGGAAGCAGAGGTGCCACCGTCGGTGCTGGGGAACCATCTTGAATTTTAAATCGATGGTGAAGACCAAGGTGCCACCATGTCTGATATTTTATCAGCCAGTGTGCAGGATTTGGTATAAAACCATGTCAGCGGGAGAGGCAGATGCACCACCATCGATGTTGAGAATCTGGCATGAGTGTAGGTCGAGGGGGAGGCAGAGGCGCCACCATTAATAAGGTGATATTATTAGTTGGAGCGAAGGAGTCAACAGGGGAGGTAGAAGCACTGTCGACGTGACTGTAATGGTAGAGGTTGCACCCGGACCCCGGCCTAGGTGTCCTGCTTAGCGGCTTGGGGTGGGGGGGTATCACCGCCAGAGTGGGCAATTATCTGAAGAGAAAATCGGCCATGCAAGGTGAAGGGGTGATCTGTGGCATACCCAGGGGCCCTCTGCTGCTTTGGACCCGGGGCTTGTGTTTGATACTACCATTGCCTGTGGAGGTTGGCAGCCCATTTGTGGAAAAGACGACCGCTGGTCTGAGAGAGTTATTTCCACTCTTCCAGTCACGGGGGTATATAAACGGTACTTTTGATGACATGCAGGTCACTGAAAATATAGTAAAAAAGCCGGCCTGGTGGCGCTGAGGGTTGAGGTTCTGGACGCCACACCTCGTACCACACCGGCGACCAGAGTTCGGGAGCGAGCCAGAGTCGACGGGGGTCGGCAGGGAGGGAGAAGGATTGAGCACCCAATGGCTACTCTCCTTCTCCGGGTGGGGGGGACCTTGCTCTCCGCCGCTATACCACCACCTGTTGGGGAAGCTCAGGGTGGTTGGTGCGGTTGAGGAGAGCCGGATGCAAATCAGGGGTGGATGTTGGCGGAGGGCTGGCTTCGACGTGCATCTCTACGCACGCTGGCAGCCTTGCTCCTCATTTCACGCCAATGTCGGGGGGGGGGAATACATCTTGGAGGAAAAAGCCCTCCAGCCAACCTAGATGACGTCCTTCGGAGCCAGCCTCGCCACCTGCCGACCGAACAGGGCAGACCTCGCTGTACAGCTCACTGCAGCACAGAGGGAGGTAGAGTGGGGGACCTCTCCTCGTCCCACCCGGGGGGGGGGGGGGGGGGTAATCCAGGCCGTTAATGGAGGTCCATTGGCAGTGAGGGTGGTACTCTAGAGGCAGACCCTCACTGTCAGTAGGGTTGGGAGGGTAATACTCCTTGGGGAACCGAAGGAGTGGAAGGTTGAAGGACAGTAGATGGGAAAAAACAATAAGTAAAAAAAAAAGAAAAAAAAATAGTAAAAAGGCCAGCCCGGTGACGCTGAGGGTTGAGGTGCTGGACGCCACACCTCGCACCACACTGGCGACCCGGGTTCGGGAGCTGACTCGGGTCGTCGGTGGGTCAGCCGGGGGGAGATAGGCTGGAGCATCCAATGACAGCTCGCCTTCCCCGGGGAGGGATCCGGCCGATGCCCGACACTTGCATTACCCCGAGTGGAGGCTCAGAGAACTGCAAGCTCCATTTGGGCATGGGATGTTGCCATTGAGCAGCATGGACGTCGGCACTCGTGTCATGACGTCGGGGGAAGTCGCTTGCTGCTCGGGGAGGGAGAAAACACGAAAAACAAGCCTGCCTCAGCCGGGAAGATGGGAGGACCGAGGCTGTGCCCTTGATTTGCCTGTGCCCACCCAGCAGACCTCAGACCGACGAAATGTAAGTTACGGGGTCTGAGTCCCCGCCTTGTCCCCACCCGGGGGGGGTAATCCGCAGCTCCATGGGGCCTAGGGTTCTGCTTGGGGTAGGGTTCCAGGCAGTGGGATGTCCACTTGTCCCCCTGAAGGGTCGGAGGTGGCAGGCTGGGGAGGAGATAAAATATCGGGGGGAAAAAAAAGAAAATATAGTAAAAATAATTATTTCTATTGACATGAGAAAGAATGGCAGCAAAAGCAGCAACATTTCCGCAGTAGTCCGACGAGCAGTGATCGACAGCGGGAAAAGAACTGAGGAAAGCAGGAGCCGTCCACGTTTATTTAGGGAGAAGCATCGTAGGATGTGGCCATGGGCAGCCCCTAGTGGACTGCTTGCAAAAGTTTCTGTGTGGTCCTAGAGAATGGTGGCCGTAAGTCCCGTAGGTTTGGCCTGATGAATGAGATATCCTCGAAGATCTGCAGCCTAGCATCTTGTTTTCCTTCACCGCTGCCGTTTTGCATTGCATTGAAGATTTCAGGTTGTGGTCACTATCCCCAGATCCTTCTTCTCCTCAAGACTGTGATTGTCACACTCCCCAAGTCTGTACTCGACTCTGGAATTCTTGCAACCTATCTGCATTACCTTGCACTTTTTTTGTCTTGAACCCAGTTGCTAGATTCCAGATCACCTCTGCACCCTCACCAGATCCTCTCTCAGATCTCTGGTATCTTCCTCTGTGTCCACCCTCCCACAGACTTTGGTTTCATCTGCAAAGAGGCATATTTTTGCCTTTGATGCTACCCCAGTGTCATTACTGAACACATTGATAGGACTTGGACCAAGTACTGACCCCTGTGGAACCCTGCTGGTAACTTCCCTCATCCCTGATTGCTCCCCCTTGCCACTGCCCATTGACTTCTCCCCCTAGCCAGTTTGCCACCTACCTGGTCACTTTCTTCCCTACTCCCATGTCTGCCAGTTTTTTACAACCTTTAATGAGGGACTGAGTCAAAAGCCCTACTGAAATCCAGGTGCAGTATGTCTGCCACCTGTTCCCTGTCCACTGCCCTAGTGACCCGTCGAAGAAGCTTGTCAGATTTGTTGAAGAGTGAAGATGCTGATACAGTGAATTTGGATAGGTGCTGCTGAAATTGTGGCCAAAGAGCAATACAATTGCATATATTCTGTAACTGCCCAGTGATCACATCTGGAAGTGGATGAAGAAATACAGGAGACGCTACAAATTTCAGGTGGGATAGGGCCCCTGAATGAAAAACTCCAGGGACAAATCTGTATTCAGAGTGCTGACAGTGGCAGTGGGCAAGGACATAATTTATTTTATTTATTTATTTATTTAGTTTTTGTTAACCGAGTAAGTGCACTAGCCAGCAAGTGACTGTTTTCAGGCACGACCCGGGAGGTAAAATTACAGAACATAACGATACAGTAAGGATAACGAAAATACATGATGCACAGAAATACAGGAAGATACATATGGCAGGATACAATGCATGGCAAAGGAAAATACAAGGCAAAATACATTTCAAGGACATTTTCCATTGAGCACATACATAAAGTGCATTGAAGGACCTAGGAAACGGGAGAGGATAGGTGTAGGGGTAAGCCAGAAACAAGAGGGAAAATGACAAAAGGGGGAAGGTGAGGAGCTGAGGAAAGGATAGAGGGGCAAGGGGCCAAAACGGGGGCTAAAGGAATGGCTAAGAATATAAGGACAGAGAGGCGGTGGCAGGAATAGGGAGGTAGGAGGGAGTAGAGGAGGGATGGCCGGGAGAGGGGAGTGAGGGTTAAAAGAAAGCCGGCAAATATGGCAGCGGAGATACAAGGTTCCAACCTGTGGCCGGGTCGGTGGAGCCGAAAGACGGCAAGCGGAGAAAGGGTAACAGGGGGTTACGGCAAAAGACGGCAACAGCGGCAAAAGGTAGCAGAATGCGGCCGGGCTGGTGGAACCGATAGACAGCAGGGCAAGGGTGATGATGCCGCTAAGAGGAGGAGAGAAGGGAAAGCGTTATGGCAATAGCGGGAAAGGTAACAACGCCAAGCCGAGCCAGTGGAACCGAGAGACGGTAGGGCAGGGAAGAAGAGGTCGGTAGGAGGAGGTAAGTTTACGGCAAGTGGAGGTAATAGGGAACAATGCTCAGCTGGGAGGGTGGGACGAGCGAACGGGCTGGGGTGACTCAGGAGGAGGTAAAGGCGAGGCAAGCAAGCAGAGAAAGGACGGGGAGGCAGAGGGGAGGGGAAAGGAGAGTGCAGGAGATGTGGTCGGGGGAAGAGAGGAGCAGGAGTTGAGGAAGGAAGGCTGAGGTGAGGGGAGAAGAGAACAGGGATCAAGGGAAGCCAAGTGGTGGCAGGAAGTAAACAACAACTTGTAAATGGCAAAAGCTAATATTTGGCATACAGTCAAACAGATTCAAGCACAATTATAGTAAAACACCACATAAAACAACCATTGGAAAGGCACAAGTGCTAGTAATAAGGAAGTGGGAAAACAGGTTAAGAGCAAGGGATCAGGTAGGATCAAAGCAAACACATTTGTCCAAAGCAGTAAGAAAAGTCCTGAGTTTGCCCTAAAAGTTGCATGAGTAGGGACATCCTTAGTTCCTGAGGCAGCAGGTTCCACAGGTGAAGAGCAGCATAGTGGAAGGAGCCCATGCCCTTTTTTGTCCGACAGAGGGGGATGGATAATAAGGTCTGATCTGCAGATCTAAGGTTCCGTGTGGGAATAGCTGGTCTAAGGAGTTCTGATAGGATAGCAGGTTTGGATGTCCTTATGATGGTATCTGATAGATTGTACAGGTAGTATTGTCTGGTAGAGGAGGGAAGAGAGCCAGCCAAGGTCTTGATATAGTTGGCAGTGATGCTGCAGTCGAGGTGCTTTGGTTGCATACCTGCATACATTATTGAAAGTAGTGTCCCACAGATGCAGTGCAGATTTATTGGCCAAAGACAGAATGGGACAACCATATGTAAGGGTTGGCAACAGTATACCTCTAGCTACTGCCAGTTTAGCAGCAGGGGTAAGGAGGTAGTTGGTTCTGTAAGCAGCCCCTAACTTGCAATTGACTGACTTGCAAGTATCCTGGATGTGTGTTTTTAGGTCCAAGGTTTGGTCGAGGTGGCTGCCCAGGTAACGGAAAGAAGTAACAGGTTCTAATGGGTTCCCATCAATGTCAGGAACAGAGATAGTCGAAGGACATGATCTGAGCTTGTGAGTGGAGCCAAATAGCATGACTTTGGTTTTGTTTGTGTTTAAAACAAGGCGTTGAGAGTTCAGCCAGTGTTGTACCGAGTGAAAATCAGCAGTGAGGGCAGCATTCAGTTCCAGAACGTTGTCAGAGTGAGCATAACGACCAGGTCATCTGCATACAGCAGTGAGTGACCAGTGGTTACCATCTCTGGGAGATTATTTACGAATAATGAAAATAGAAGAGGGCCAAGTATGGACCCCTGAGGGACACCAATGTTGATGACAGCACTGTCTGAAATCGCTGAATTAAACTTCACAGCCTGGGTTCTGTTGGTGAGGTAGCTTTAAACCAGGTAGTTGCTGGAAGGAGAAGCCCAAGGTACTGAGGGTAGAGAGTAGTAATGTATGATCAACCAGGTCGAAAGCTTTGGTTGATCAATGAAGACTGCCCCTGTTAACTTCCCTCTATCCATGTTTGTGACAATGTCAGAAGAGAATTTTACAAGTGCAGTCATGGTGCTGTGATGCTTTAAAGCCATGTTGGGCTGGACTGAGCAGATTGAAGTTCTCAATGTATTCAGTGATTTGTGTTGATACTATTTTTCCAGGATTTTGTTCAGGACAGACAAAATAGCAATAGGCGGTAGTTAGATGTGTCATTTTGCTACCTTTCTTAAATACTGGAGTGATTCTGGCTGCTTTCCAGACTTCAGGGACAACACCATTGAGGAGAGAGAGGGTGAATATTCTTGCTAGGGGCCAGAGATGTAGTGAGAAGCCATTTTAGTAGCCTTGGTTCCAAGCCATCGGAGCCAGTGCTGGTGTTGTCAGAGAGGGCTCTGAGCAGCTTGAGAACTTGATGCCTAGACACTGCCCTGAAGTAGAAGGGGTTAGGTAGGTTAGATGGTTCGCCAGGTGCTGAGAAGTTAGGTTGTGAGGCAGGAGATTGTGATTGAAGGAAGCTGTGTAGGCAGATAAGTCCAAAACTGTTGATTAAATGCATTAGCAATTGTGGTAGAGTCATTGCAGTGTACACCATGTAGAACCATATCAGAGGGAGTGACATCTTTAGCAGATCCTAAGAAGGACTTAATGTGACCCCAAAACTTACGAGGGTCAAGTGGAGGAATTAACCAGCAGGTTTTGGCAGTATTTACTTTTGGCCTGCCTGATGCACCTTTGCAGTCATTTCTGTATTGCTTATACAGAATGAGATCAGGCTGAAGTCCAGTCTGTTTGTATCTCCTCCACTGCTTGTCTCTGACTTTTAACTTGTGCAGAAGGTCTTTTTCAGCCATCTAGAGTGCTGGCCTCTAACTCTCCTTTGGCTTTTGGGAGGTGCTTTTTGAACATTACCAAACTTGGTTAGAAATGAGTTGAGGGCAGTATCAACATTGGTAGTGGTGAAAATGTCTTTCCAGTCAATACAGGAGATATCCAATAGGAAGGCTTGTTTATCCAGGGCAGCATAGTTCGTAAAAGTGATCAGTCGGGTTGAGGAGGAGGTGGTGACAGGAGCACCAGTGACAGAGTGTAGGGGAATGATCAGTAATTGAATCAGCCAACACTGAAGCACTTG
Source organism: Neoceratodus forsteri (assembly GCA_016271365.2). NCBI lineage: Eukaryota > Metazoa > Chordata > Ceratodontiformes > Ceratodontidae > Neoceratodus > Neoceratodus forsteri. The sequence continues at coordinate 20,079,532 of CM028135.1, read as the reverse complement.
AGACATGGTCCGGTCTATTAGTGAGGATCCAGTCAAGTAGTGACCCTGAGTGAGGAGTCGTAGCTCTGGTACAGTCTGTAATAATTTGATGGAGATTGTACTTCTGGATCAGAGATGAAGAATATTGTGCTGTGGACCCAGCCAGTTAAGGTTCAGGTCCCCAAGCAGGAGTGCCTCATTTGATTTTGTATTCTGACAGACATACTGTAGTAGGTTCTGAAGACCACTCAGCCCACTGGTTGGTGGGTTGTATACCCATCACGATGTGCAGCAGTTTCAACCCAGTGCCAGGGTAGCATGCAACATTTCACAAGGTATGAGGGAATCAGGGCAGGGTAGGATGTTGAGGGACAGATGATTTTATAAATAATCGCAACCCCCCTTAGACCCAGCACGGGTTCTCCAGAGAATATTATACCCAGGTATAAGACATGAAGCATCAGGTACAGAAGGCTTCAGCCAAGTTTCTGAGAGGCATAATATGTCTGGGGCAATCAGTTTAGTCCAGGTTTCGAGCTCAGCCAGGTGATTCGTGAGGCTTCGAATATTCATATGGGCTATCACCAGTCCCTTTTTTGTGCCAGCCATTGTGGGGGGTAAGGTGCAAACTTTAGGGCCAGGGTTGGGTTCAATATCTCCAACTAGCATAAGGAGCCGCGGGCCAGGTGAATAAGTAGTTTAGCAGAAAGAATGCCTGTGGCATTCTTCAAAATGGTTGTTGGATAGATAGCCCTTAGAGACAAGTACATTAAGAGCTGCTTTCAATTCAAAATGTTTGATACCTGGTGGTTAAGTCAAAAGCTAAAAGAAATAATCAACAGCTGAAGTCCACAGTCATAGAATGTGTTAGAATTCCTGAAAGGGATGAACTCTGCCTGTACATATGCAGGATGTGAAATCCTTTTGTCTGTATGTGTCTTTGTCATTCAAAGAGGTCTTGAAAAGCCCAACTACAGATCATGGGTCAGGTCAGACGAAAATGTGGATTCAAGCAAGGCCCAGTGTCATTTGTGGATGGTTAACCCCCTTCGTCATACAATTGCAGGCTGTTTAACCCAATGCAAACATATTAGAGTGATAGAGTTAATTACTTTGAAACCATGGTTACAAGTGGAGCTGCTCAATTCCCAATGGCTCCCCTTCTGTAAGAAATTAATGATTTCAGAAGGAAGTGCAGTATTAGAGAATTAAATCCAATGATGGCAGGGGTATTGTTTGAAGCCCAGCAGGGATGCAAGACACAGTAAGAACAATCAATTAGAAGAAAGACTTTAGGTGGCTGAATGAATGAATTATGGAATAACAACAGTAGTGCTTAGTCCTGGACATTGAATAAATATATTGAATGCATATATGATATTATTGAATGATGTGCAGTATTTTTAGTTTTTAAATTTTCGATAAACTGTCACGTTTAAAATAAAGATTACACAGTAGACATATCTACTATAAAAATTATAACATAAAACAGGTACATGCAAACTTTGTTTGCAAATACTGAAAAGTACCTTTCTTAAATGCCACTAACTTGCTTTTACCCCTATATCTAAAGGACAATCGTTCCATGTCTTAGGTTCCAAAAAGTGCTGACCTTTTAACTTATCACTGTTTCAACTCTCATCTAAACAACAAACTCTTAAATAACATTTATCAGGTAAATTGGAGGATTACTGTTCACTAACTTATGGATCAAAGTACAAACCGCTGTTCAATACGTGGCTTCCGCAAGTAGACAAACTCTTCAAGAAGAGGACAGTGATGCAGCGTATTACAAGGCCATGAGACCGAACAGGCTACTTTTAAGGGTGCTAAGGGAACTCAGACAGGGTCTTGATGCACCACTGACAGCCTTACTCAGCATATCGCTAGAAACAGGAGAGGGTCCAGAGGACTGGAGGAGAGCTGACATAGTTCCACTCCACAAGAGCAGCAACAGGGAGCAGGCTAGCAACTATAGAAAGGTCTGTCTCACATCAGTTGTGGGGAAATTAATGGAAACCTCTTTAAAAGAAAGGTTAGTGGAATATCTTGAATCCAGAGGGTTGCAAGACCAATGACAGCATGGGTTCATGAGGGGGAGATCATGCCAGGCAGTCTGATCAATTTCTTTGACTGGGTGACCTGGAAAATGGTTCCGGGAAGGGCAGTGGACATAGGCTGCTTGAACTTCAGCAAGGCCTTCAACACTGTGCCACATAGGAGACTAGCAAAGAAATTGGACAGTCTATAGTATAGGGGTGGAAGCCTAAGTTTTAAACTGGTTAATAGCATCAAGTGCCGATAAATGGCACTCACTCTAATGAGGGGATGATGACCGGCAGGGTGCCACAGGGTTCAATATTGGGACTGGCCCTGTTCAACGTCTTCATAAATGACATCACAGAAGAACTTGAAGGAAAGGTATGCATTTTTGCAGATGACACCAAATTCTGTAATAGGGTGGATACTCATAAGGGAGTGGAGAAAAGGAATAAGGACCTTAGAAAATTTGAGGAGTGGTCAAGGGTATGGCAACTGGGGTTTAATGCCAAAAAGGAGGAGAGGAGGGAGCATGACCGAGATCTACAAGTAGCTTAAGGGTGTGAACAGGGAGTGGCCTGGTGGTTTTGAGTGCTGAGGCACTGGCATCTTACCTCTTCCCACGCCGGTGACCCAGGTTCAGGAGTGGACTTGGGCCACATGTGGTCGACTGGGGTGGGAGAGGATCGAGCATCTGAGGGACTGCTCTCCTCTTCCAGGGAAGGAATGGATGTTGGGCCAGCCTCAGACTGCCACCAGGTAGAAGCCTAGTGGCAGTGCAGTGTGGGTGGCAACAGGGAAGGGGGCTGTGAGAACGTCATCTTTGTGCACCTCTATGCATGTGCTTGACATCCTGTGGCAAGGGGCAGAGAGAAGATCAGCAAAAAAGGGAAGTCAGGGGCTTAATGAAGCCTTGCCATAATTTATTTTATTTTTATTTTATTTGCTTTTGGTAACCGGGTGGGTGCACTAGGCATGCGAATGCCTATTTTCAGGCACGACCCTGGAGAATACAGGTAGACAATACATAAGCACACCATGTGACGCAGCACATGAAATAGGTAATACAGTGGGAGGAAGTCAGAACAGTCGACATAAGAGGTCGAGTGAAAATACAGTTTAGAACAAGGTCAGGGTACAAGCAGTATAACTTTAGACAAGGTAATACGGTATGAACAAGTGCAAAACAACTGAAATACTGAGTACAAAAAAAAATGGATGAGATAGACAAGATATATACAATATGCAATAAGTGCCTTTGTGGTAGTTCAGCTTTAGAGAAAAAGGAGAGGAGGATGTGATAGAGGCAGGGGAGAAAGGGGTGAGGGTGGTGGAGAGTGTGCAAGGGGAGGGTCAATAAAGAGAGGCGATAAAGCAGATTTATTTTTTTTATTTTATTTTATTTAAACAGCAGTTTGGAAAACCTTTGAGCCATAGGCTCATTTACAAAGGTACCTTGTCACAGTAAGACAAACCAAAATACACAGTATAGCAGTACAACACATAAGTATAACAGTAAAATTAAGACATAGATACAAACAAGCTGGTACAGGTAGGATGGATGCAAACAATACCAGAGTTATGTGGTCCTTAGCAGCTTAGTAATAAGCTTTGTCATAAGTATTGAGTACGGCTTTGACTAGTGGCAGTTACAGCATCGGGTGTTAATAAGGTGGTTACGTAAGGAAGTTTTGAAGCACGATATAGTTGGAGCTTCGGAGATGGAGGGGGGCAGTGTGTTAAACCAGGAGGGGGCCCTAAAGCTGAAGGCTCTTTGGCCGTGAGAGGTCCTAGCTCTAGGGATAACAAGAGAGGTTTTCCCAGAGGTCCGAGTATGAACTAGTGGGACAGAGCGGCGTATGGTGGTGGTCAATCCTGGTGGGAAAGCCCAAGGAGGGTCTTTTTTGTAAGGGTACAGGTAAGATATTTGAGGCGCCAGCGAGATCAAGTACCAGCGCTTTAGCATACAGTAGACAGGTGTGTGTCATCCTCAGGTGCCTGGGAAGTAACCTGCAGGCCTTATTCTGAGTAGTGCGAATTTTATGGAGTGCGGTCTGATCAGCAGCACCATACACCGGCAGTCCATAGTCCACTAGGGACAGGATAGAGGAGGTGACTGCGAGTCGAAGAGCCTCCGGGGGGAGGCAGTGTTTATACTGATGTAAGATGCCCAATCGGATATTAGTGGCAGCGGCTAGGGCAGCGATGTGTCCATGGAAGGAGAGGATGGAGGGGAGTAGATGCAGGGGTAGTGAGGAAAAGGAAAGAGGGATCTATGGTGGGTGGAAACAAGTGCAGGGGTTAGAAGCACGTAGATGATCTCGGTAGAGTTTCCTGAAACTGGCATGGGTGGGAGCTAGGCAGATAGCTTGAGGTATGGAGTTCCAGTACTTCGGAGCTGAGTGGGAGAAAGCTTGTGTGCCCATAGAGGTTTTGCATCTGGGGATATAGAAAGGGACTAGGTCTGTAGAGCGGAGCCCGTAAGAGGGGGACTGGGAGTGAAGCATGGACGCAAGGGATTGCGGGAGACCTGATCTAACTATTCTGTCAATTAGGGAGCCATAGGACTGAAATCGATGGGCAGTGGGAGAGGGCCAGTTTGTCAGCATAGAGCTGGCAGTGGTGTTTAAATCTAGGTGATGCAGAGGCGTAGTGACAGATGTTGTTATAGGTGGTGTCCCATTTATGGAGGGAGGACTTTGTGGCACCTAGGTACATGACCGTGCCATAGGCCAGGGCCGGGAGTAGAAGGCCTTGTGCAACAGCAAGTCTGGCAGATGGGGTGAGGGCATAGCTAGTACGGTAGGCCCCTCCAATTTTCGAGTGACGGATTTACAGGTGGTGGTAATATGTTGATCAAACTCCAGGGATTCATCCAGGAGAATCCCCAGGTATTTGAAGGATCTGGAAGTTGCAAGTGGGGAGCCATCTGCACACGAAATAGTGAGTGAGTTTCGATTTCCTTTAAGTCTGACAGAACAGCCAAAGAGCATAGAGTGAGTTTTGTTGACATTGAGCACTAGTTTGTTCTCTGTCAGCCAGGATTGTATACTTAGGAAGTCAGAGGCAAGAGAGTGGTTTATGTCTGAGATATTTTTGGCACTATAGTAGATGACAAGGTCGTCCGCGTAGAGAAGAGATGAGCAGGTTGCTACAAGCAGCGGGAGGTCATTGATGAAGATCGTAAAAAGCAGTGGGCCCAGTATCAAGCCCTAAGGAACACGAACTTGAATAGAGGAGAGATCCGACATGGCAGAATTGAAAACTACAGCTTGTTTCCTGTTTAAGACATAGCTCTTAAACCGTGCCACCACTTCCGTAGAGAAACCGAGGGAGCGAAGTTTTGATAGGAGAAGGCTGTGGTTGACCAGGTCAAAAGCCTTGGTCAGGTCAATGAAAACCGTGCCCGTCAAGAGGCCAGCATCCATGGCAGCATAGATGTCATTTGTTAGTTTTAGGAAGGCAGTGGAGGTGCTGTGGCCTTTACGGAAGCCATGCTGGGCGCCAGAGAGGAGGTGAAATTTCTGAAGATAAGCTATGGTTTGAGTGGCCACTAATTTTTCCAGGATTTTGCTGAGTACTGAAAGAATGGCAATGGGTCAATAATTGGCAATTTCTTTTGGATCACCTTTTTTAGGAATTGGTGTTATTTTGGCAATTTTCCAGATATCAGGAAAGGTGCCGTGGCACAGTGACAAGTTAAAGACTTTGGTTAAGGGGGAGGCAATGATAGGGGCAGCTACTTTCAGAAGCCGGGGTTCAAGCCCATCAGACCCAGAGCTGGTGCTGTCCGGGATTGCAAGTAGTAGCTATAGTACTTCAGTTCTTGTGATAGCCTGGAACTGAAAAGGTGGATAAGTGGGCATGGATTTTGTGTCTGTCGGGGAGGATGTAGTGCCTCGGGGCACATGATTTGTTAGATCAGAGAAGTGATGGTTAAAGGAATTGACGATGGTCACCGGGTTATTACAGTGCCATTTAGCAGCATGTAATTTGAGGTGGCCTGTGATCTGTTCCCGGGAGGGTTTTTATGATTGACCAGAATTTATTTGAATCACCTGCAGCTTTTGTTAATAAGTCTTTGCAAAAAGCGCTTTTAGCTAAGTGGATATATCTTTTGCAGGCATTTCTTAACGACCTATAGGAGTAGTGATCAGATTGGAGTCCAGAGGCCTTGAAACGCCTCCAACTTTTGTCTCTAGCTCTTATTTGGGAAAGGAGATCCTTGGTTAGCCGTTTTGTTTGAGTTCCACGTATTCGGCGGGTAACTCTGGGAGCGAGGATATCCTGGAGAAACCCAGATCTTGCTAGGAAGAAATCAAGGGCTGACTGAGCATTAGATGAAGTGAAAATTGGGGACCAGTCAGTCATAGAGAGATTGTACATAAACTGTGTCTGATTAAAATTACCCAGATTTCGGAAGGTAATAAGTTTTGGGGGTGGGGATGGCCAACTAGGGGTGCGTCAGATGCAGAAGATAGGGGAGTGATCACTTATTGCATCTGCAAGGGCGATGCTATGCTGTCAGGGCAGTTTGTAAGGACCCAGTCAATTTGTGAGCTAGACCGGGGGGGAGACATGACCCTTGTTGGGTCAGTGATAATCTGGTGAAGGTTGTGGCCCTGTACCATGGTGTGGAAGGGCTGGTTAGTTTTACTGGTCCAGTTCAGGTTGAAATCCCCTAGTATAAGGAGCTCATTGTGTCCGATCGTGGTGTCAACCTGGGAGAGGAGTTCCTTAAGACCAGTGATGCCACCACCAGGTGGGTTGTAGGCACAGACCATGTGCAGCTTCTTAGAGCCAAGTTAGAGGATTGCATGAATTGATTCACAGAGAGTGAGGGGGGAGGAGACATTCCTTGTTAGTGATAAATGAGATTTATAGAAGATGGTAACACCACCACCACACTTGGCTATGGGTCTGTCTTGCCTCAATAGTATATAGTTAGGTAACATGCACTGGGAATCAGGGGTGAATGGTTTCGGACAGGCAGAGAATGTCAGGGTTATGCAGAGCAACCCAAGCCTCAAGTTCAATTAGGTTGCGGGACATGTTCCCTGATATTTAGGTGAGTAATGCAGAGGCCCTTGCTGTGAACTGAGGCTGCATCATAGTAGGGTGACTATCCTACGGGCCCTGGATTTAATGCAATGTCTCCAGCTAACATAAGTGCTAGTAGGAGCAGATACCAAAGTTTACGATGGACGAAGAGGTTTGGCAGAGTGGGGTTGCAGGATAGTGTTTTATGAAGGGTGAAAGCTACATGGTAAAACAGCCTGTTAGGGATAAAGAGAGGTGTGCTGGCTAAGGGTAAGTAAGATTGTGTAGCCTCGCTGTAGTCAAAAGGATCCCTGGGATGTGTGTTGTGAAAATTTCGAAGGGGTGGGCAGCATGACACAGGGATCCTAGTGAGAGGTGCAAGAAAGAAACAAAGAAGAAGTATGCACGAATTTATGGATGGTAGGTTTTTTACTGCGAGAGCCATTACTACAAGATTCAATATTGGAGCCTAGTAAGGTATAGGCTTAAACTTAGGTGGAAGCTTTGTGGCTGAAACAAGAGGACTAAACTGAGACGCTGTAACACAGTGTAGTTTACAGCTTATGGGAGGGGAGGCAGCAGATTTCTGATAGAGTGTATAGACTCCCCTAGTGGTGAAGAATCATATGCTGCAGATGGGAAAAAGGGGAGATAGTTTAAAGCCAGCAACGCCCACTAGGCGTTCCCTAGCTAGCTTACACTATATAACAAAAGCCGGTTAAGGGTGGGAGTGGTGGGGAGCAGACGCGAAGCATCTGCAAGAAGCAGCTCTGAGCGCTTAGCCCAGTCTCAGCAAGCAGGAACCTTACGGGTAGGAGCTGCGCTTTGGGCTGCAGTGTCCTCGCTGCCGATTTCCACAAATGCCAACAGAATTGCAGCTAAGATTGCAGATTTATTTGGGCAGGTTTAAAATGTTTGCAAGGCAGTCACCAGCGTGATGTGGCAGCAGTTCCTTAACTAGGGAGAAATCAGGTTTTAAATTGGTGCCGGATTCAATTCGGATGCAGGCAGCGCTACAGTGGTAAATAATTAGCTGTTGCAAAACAGTTACCTACTGTTCCGCCTGGTGAGCACACACTGGGATCTAAAGGCTGATGACTTAAACGAGGAGTAGCAGGCTTTAGCCCATAATAGCCCTGGGTTGCGGTCCCTTGAAAAGGGCACCAAAGTTCGAAAAACAACAGACAAAGGCCAACAGGGTATTTCTTGAGCAAGCAGGCTAATTATCTTCAGCTTTGTGCTTAAACTTCGGGGCAGGTTGCAGCTGTGCAGGGTGCTCCCTCCTGTAGCTGAGGCTAAGGAGAAAGGTGAAGCCTTGCCAGCTCATCCCTGAGCCCACAGTGCCACCCAGGAACATGCAGATGGTCTGCTCAGTATTACTGTACTGTGGGGGATGGCTCTACTCCCTCTGGTCTGCCATGAGGAGGAGGAGGAGGAGTTCTTGGAAGGCCTTCAGACCAAGGTGAGTCCCAGGGGAGGTGGTTGCCATTTTGGGGAAGTGGGGACAAGGCTGATAGCCACCACTGGACCATGGTGGCATAAAAACCTTTATGGCAAAAAAAGTGGGTGAACAGGGTACAGGTGGGGAGCCTGTTTCAAATGAAGAAGTGCAACAGAACAAGTCATGCAACAAAGCTAGAAGGGGGGAAATGTAAGAGAGATTTGAGGAAATACTACTTCACTGAAAGAGTGGTGGACACCTGGAACAGCCTGCCACCAGAGGTAGTAAGGACAAAAACAGTGGGGGATTTCAAACATGTATGGGATAGGTATTCGGGAACACTGGTAAATAAAAAAGGAGAGGGAAGATGCCAGAGATCTCTTAGAGTCACCACAGAATAGGCAGGAACAACTGGATGGGCCATGCAGTTCTCTTCTACCTACAAATTCTCTGCTTCTGTATTGGGGGCTGATAACATAAATCTACTCATTTAATTTAAGAGTCTTTGATACAGTAACATAGTTTGCATAGGGTCTGAAAATGCAGCCATGCTTCCATAACACACACTTGTTAATAACAGGATTTTTGCAATATGTAATCTGGTTTCTCTGCTTACACAAACTATTTACCTATAGAGAATACCCAGCTTTATATGTAACTACCTAGTTACTTCTTAACAATGTTCATTAAAGCTCTGATTCTGATTCTAATACAACCAGACTCCTATCTTTTTAAATGTCACCTCCTCTGAATAAGACCCATCCCTTGCCTTAATCCTGTGATCTTCAAATTGGACTTGTATTTGGCCTGAGTCCTGGACAGCGTAGCCACAGTTTTCTTCAAGTTAAGTATCAATTTATTGGAATCTAACTAATTTTTCAAACCCCAAAAGGCCTTGGTCAAATCATTTAAGCCCTGTATTTGGACAGCATCATCTGCATAAGGCAAGGTTCACACATTTTCAAAATTTCCTGCTGAAAGCTTGTTTACAGGTGCAACCTGGGAGCACAGGGAAGTTAAGTGACTTGCTCAGGCTCACACAGTATGCAAGTGGGGGCTGTGGGATTCAAACCCCTGATGAACATCATAGGTCACTCCAGCAACTGAGGATATGAAAGCATCTAGTTACACTATTTGTTTTCTGTCATTCAAATAATTCATAAACCACTTTAACATATGAGGAACTATACCAGTTTCCTTGAGTTTTTCAGTTATATAATCGTCGTCTGTTAGGTCAAAGACAATCACATCCACAAACACCAGTCCTGCCAAGTTTCTGTTTCCAAAGGAGGAGCGTATACTGCTTTTGAGCCTGATCAAGGCCATTGATGTACTGTGGCCACTTCTGAAACCATGCTGTTCGAGAGTAATCAGGCCAAGAGCATTCAGTTGATTTATCAGTTGAGCATAGCCCAATGTTTCCTGCAATATAGCAGTAACTGGAAAAACAGGAACTGGGCAGTAGTTTTCAAACATTGTTCAGTCTCCCATTTGTAAATGGGCATGACAAGGTATTATTTTCAATCTCTTGGCATTAAAGTTGACACTAAAGATAAATATAGATTTTCTGTCAGTGGGGATGGAAATAACTGGCACAGCAATTCTAAGAGTTTTAAAATCTGTTCCGTCACTTCCTGTTCCTTAAGGGAGTATATATAAATCCTGAATCTATATACTTTCAGACATCAATCAATCAAAATCTTTATTTAGCCAGGTGAACACCGTTGAGCAAAGCTCATTTTTGAGGAGGACCTGGGGTGTACAAGTACAAGAAGAAATGTTTAAAAAACAACAGTTACAATACAGTAACATGAACAGCAAAAAGGCCTAAACAATACAGATGTGAACATATATGTAGGTTACTATACAGCAACGTTATACAATCAGTGAATATGTCCAAAACAAACAGTGTTGCAGAAATATACATGTAACCCCTTTGGGAAGAAAGCTGCCTGTTTTAATTTAAGTTCAGTCTGTTCATGTATAACAGCAAAGGTTACAGTTTTTCACCTGTGGGGCATCTGCAACAAATGGGTGAGTGTTTGGCCCCATTGGAAGGGGCAAACAACTTATTTTCTTCAGTTGGATTTCAAGTATTGGGGACTGCTATTTGGGAGGACTATGTCAACTAGGACAAACAAATAGAGCAGTCATCTGTTTAAAGTGTTAATGGATTTAAAGTTCATTGTAGAGGGGGTGCTTCAGGTCATCCACCGTCAATCTACATTTTAAAGTCTAAAGTTCTGTGTGTCCAGAGAAAGGGCCGGGTATGGGCTGTGGGAGCTGGAGGTGGGAAAACCCCATCTTTAGTAACCAGGTCCACCTCTGCAGTTTCTTCTGTGTTTTGCTACTTGCCTCATGCTGGCCAGTGGGTGGGTGCCAGGCATTGAGTGCATAACGAAAATCTCTCTAGGATTACAGGACTCTAAGTGGTGTGGGAGCCACAGATGGGAAAATTACTTCTTGTTGGATGGGAGTTTCGAATTGGAAGTACGAAAATAAAATCTCTAGGAGTCGCGAGACTTCAAGTGGTGGGAGCCACAGTTTGGGAGCCTTGTTTGATGGGATGTCTTTCCAAGTAGAGTTTGGGTCCATTCGCCAAGTGGACCGTTTAATGTGGAGTGGCCGGGTAGGAGCCGGCCAGTTGGGCTTGTGTATCCAATGTGCATGCAAAGTCCCTGAGTACCTGGTGGGTCCAAAGCCAGACAGCTGTTGTATTGTGTTCATTCCTCAAATGGACCGCTGTGTTTAACCTCTAATCTGCATTACAGTTCGTAGCCTGTAGGGACCATGCAGTGCTTTGTTTATGTTCAGTGAGTTAATAAATAAAGCCACACTGAAAAATCCCAATTCTGGTTCTGGACATTACAGTTATTGCTTCCTGTAGTTGGATTTACTTGGGTGCCCCTGTGCAGAGTAGCCAAACCTAGGTCTCTTGTGCCAGGTAACCTCATCTTTCCTCGAACCTGTAGATACCATATGTATATCCATGTTACAAAAATAGACATATGGGTTACATACAAAACAAACAGTGTTGCAGATAAGGGACAAGCACAGGGTGTTCCATCCAGATCCCCCAGAGGAACATAGTCAAAAGATGGACTAAGTGCAGGGAAGGGGAGGGAAGTAGGGAGGGGGAGGAGGACGGAGAAGGGAAGGGATAACGGATAGGGATCAAGAGACTGCATAGTGCAAGGTTGCGTGGTATAAACTATTAGGGGGAACAGTACAGCGAGGGCAAGGGAGTAGGGGATGGCAGGTACAATGCCAGGTCCAGATTTAAGGGGTTGAAGTAGTGAGAGGGATGCAGCACCCAAAGAGTTAATCTTTTTGCCATTAGTTAATAGCTTAAAAACCTTTTTTTCTGTAAATATCCTTATATAGTGTATAGTGGAAACCTGTTTTGCATGGAGTCTGATGACTAGAATATGCTTATAGGGTATGTGGAATGTTGTTAGGGATGGAAATCCATCCCTACAATAGGTTTATTGTGCTGCAGTAGATACGTAGCTACTGCAGCACGACAACATGGAACATGGTCATGCATGCGTGCTTCGCAGACTGGAGCATGTTCGTGCATGCATGTTCCATAATCCCTGCTCTTCCCAAAACAGCTGCGATGATGAAAAGTGACCCTGGAGAGAGCAACTCCATACAAAATGAGTGCAGACTAATTTCTCCTTTTCTATCATGAACCATACACTATAAAACACAACGTATGGTCCACGATCTATGCCAAGCAAGTGTAACCATCTTGAGGTTGGCATGGCGACCAAAACCTCTCAAGCGTTAAACGGTCACCATTCCAACCTCTCTGGCTACACATGCTTGTTATAGATCACAGACCATACATTATCCTGTATGTTGTGCTGCAGTATTGATGTCACATCGGAACCTCTTGTTTAGGTATAACACTGCCATATAGATTTGATTCTTTACCTTATTCTCGCCCTTTAGATATTTATCTAAATTCAGAACACAAGTTCCTCAGTAATTAGCATATACTTAGTATCACTACAATTATCCTTTTTTAATAACTCGTTAAGAATTCTTAAAAATTCTCAGCAAATTTAGGTTTAAAATATTTACTTTTGGTTATTTTGTTCTCAATTTACATTTATTCCTGAGATTCCTAAAAATATCCCTGTCCTTTTCCTGCCCAGCGAATTTAAATCTAGCCCACAATTTGTTACGCTGTTTCATGAGCTTTATTAGGTTACTACCCAACCATCCAGTATCCCTAGCCAAAACTGTTCTTGTCTGAGTAATAATGTGCTTGTTACACATACTAATAAACATCATTAAAGCAATCAACAATACTATCAGTATTAGTCATTTTTGTTGTAAAAGACCAATAAGTTTGCTTAAGGTCTCTAAGTTAGTTTTCTAAAATACCTAAAAATAAGAGTTTTGGGGGCATACGCTCTGCTTTTCCACTCCACTGACAAGTATTTGGTAATGCCAAATGTGTGCTTGCTTATATTTGCTGTTGTAGGTACTGTGACACTCAGACAGCTGGTTCTGATTAATCTATGATTTTTGTAATATAAAAATGTGTTATTGAGTGTCTCTCATGAGACATGCTGAAACAGCCTGTGGAATGACACCCCTCTCCCAGGTTTTAGCTACAAGGTGTTACCTGGAAGGCAAGGAGATAATTACAGGCTAGAAGAGGTCTAAATTAAGCATCTCCTGTTTATCTATCTTAATTGTAGCTTGCCAGCTGACAGGATAGAAAATATCCATTTTATGACATTTAGAGGAGGAAAACCAGGTTATGTCACACTGGTTCGAAGTCATAAATGTTCCTCTGATGTCTGTAAAAGCAGGATGTTGCTCATGGATGAAAGAAGGACTTAGAAATTAACCTTATTTAATTTACCTTCTGAGTGATGACATCCTGATTGTATAATTTTTAATAAACAGAGGAGGAGCTGGGTGACAACATGGAGAAGGCAGGCTCAAGACAGTTTTTTAATTGTGCTGTGAGTGACCTGTAAAGACACACATGTTTGGACTCTCTTGACAACAATATCTGTCTATCAGCACTATTAGAAGAGATACATTAGATATACAAGTCTAATTGTCTGGTGGTAGGAATTTTGCACTTTTTTTAACCTTTGTTCTTTTAAATGATTGTATGTTTTTGTGATATATGGTTCTGTATTTACATTTTACTTTTTTTATCTACCTTTAAGTAAACCTCTACTTTAGAGACTACTTGGTGTGCCTTTGAAATTCTTTTTCTTGACAAGTGAAGCATACATGGTTAAAGTTGACACTGTACAAAGTTTACTGGTTTTACCAAACTGGGAAAAGATAAGAGTTTATTCTGAGGTCTTTAATATAGTTTTAAGGGTTCATTTTGTACGCCTGGTTAGGTGCCCGTAGGCAAAAGATACCTGCCCCCCCAAAGAGCAGAATTATCTGAGTCTGTACATTGGGTACGCTAGCAAGAGGTTCACAGTTTGAATCCCTCCAGAACTTGAGACCAAAGTTTGATTCGAACCCACAAAACAGACAGAAGGGTTACCCTGTTCTGTTAACTGGTTACAAGACACCGCTCAGAGGTTGGCACTGTGGGAGCAGAGGGACTGACCTGCTAAGTGGGTTTGTGACAGATTGGTTGGCAGCGGTGCAATACATTTTGGTATTACAAGCTTTTATTGTTCAGTGTGTCAGCTTGGGACCATCAGCTCACTTGCAAAGAAAGAAAAAGGCAGTGATTTATTTTTAAAAAGGAGACAGAACTATATCACTTGGCATACAGTCAAGTTCCTACCCATTTTATTTTTTTTTTCTGAATTGCAAGTCAGATTAGCCGTAGTTAGGGAAGAAGATGGCTTCCAACTATAGCAGACACACTGTAGACTACTTAAAGCAGTTGTGGGGGGACAGAGGAGTCCCTTTCAAGGTGAAAGCCAGCAAACAGAACCTCGTGGATGCCCTGATGGTAGCAGATACCCAGAGCATCGAGTCACAGACAGTGACTGAAAAGGACCAGACCTTGAGTGTGGCAGTGCTAGTGGCCAGTGCAGTGTCCAGATCCAATGAGGAGGGCAACAGAGCCACTGTCAGTGAAGGGCCACAGCAGCAGGGGAAGGTCACCAGTATCCTGGATCCAGAAGTACTCAGGCTGCAAATTGAGTTGCGCGGAATGGAGCTAGAGTTCCAGAGGGAGAGGGACCGTGAACAGCGGGAGGTGGACCGTGAGGCAGAGCAAGAATGCCAAGAGGCAGACCGTGAGGAGCATGAGTGCCAGAGGCAACACAAACTGGAGAAGCTACGACTCCAACCAGCGGCACCAGAGCAGGTAAGTGGCTTGGGTTTAACTGGGACTACAGGACTGGGTTACAAATTGAATTCCAAATTGATAGCCAAATTTAAAGAGGGGGATGCCTTTTTAAATTCTTTTGAAAACGTTTGTATTCAGGCTAAAATTCCTAGGGAGTCCTGCAGCTTCCAGCTATCCCCGCTACTTACCGGGAAAGCTCGGGATGCATTGGGTCAAATGGACAATGAGAATAGTGATGATTACAGCAAACTTAAAGCTGCACTGTTAAAGAAATTTGAATTAACTGCTGAATCATAGAGAGCTAAATTCCGTAAACTCAGGAGAAGCCCTGACATGAGCTACGAGGAGCTGGCCATGAAACAACATCAGTTTTTAAAACGGTGGGAAGGAATTGAAGCAAACTCTGTTGATAAAATTGAAAATGTGATTTTTGTTAGAGCAGTTTTTCTGGGCATGCTCAGCAGAGCTGAAAACCTGGCTGGAGGACCGAGATCCCAAAACAGTGCAAGAAGCTTCTGAACTCTCGGACCACCTATGCCAAGAGCAGACCTGCTCTTCGAGGGAATGGGGCGGGCATGGCAGCACAGAAAGGGAAAAGCATGCCTTCAGGGCAGCTAAAACCCTCACTGCCTCCACCAAAACCAGTTAGCCCCAGGCTTCAGAGAAAAGATTTCTCTGAGAGAAGAAATGAATGTTGGTTGTGTAAAGAAACTGGGCATATTGCCAGACAGTGTCCCAAAAGGCGAGCAATACACAACAGGGTGCTAGGAAGGAAGTGGGTTGTTTGTGTGTCCCTGGAAGCATGCCAGTGAACATGAGGGAACACATGCACCTAGTCATGGTGAATGGTGTACAGATGCAAGGGTTAAGGGACACGGGGTATCCCTGACATTGTTAAAAGGGGATCTAGTAGAGCCGGGTCAGCTTATACCCAATAAATGCATCACTGTACAGGACTTTACTGGTGAAGAGAAAACATTGCCGCTCACTAGTGTTCTCCTAGACTGGGGTGAAACGGGGGAACTGTGCAACAGGTAGCTGTAGCCCAAACCTTAGCAGTGGATGTGATCCTGGGCAACAATCTCAAACAGGAGATGGTGTGTGCAGTTATCCGTAGCCAAGCAGCAAGGGAAAATTGTAGTTCCATGAACCCCACAGACGCCATTGTGGAAACCACTGAGAGGCTGGTTCCCCAGCCTGTGTCTCCAGATGGGGAGACTAATGAAAAGGGGGTAGAAATTTCCCCAGTAGCAAGTAACCACAGAGCTACAGGGGGTTACTCCAAAGAGGGAGGGGTGACCCATTGTCAGAGGGTTGGGATTGACAGTGATCCTGAGTGCCCTGATGCTGGTGCTAGGGACCGTAGTTTAGCGACTGAAGGGGGACCTGTCCCATGCCTTGGGAATGTGTGAGGGGTTTGCAGGTGCTCAGAGAAGTGACCCTAGTTTAGAGAAGCTGAGGGCTTGAGCAGACTGTGACGGAGCACAAGGAGGTGACGGTAAACATAAGGTTTATTGGGAAAATGGACTTAGGTATACTCAGGCTGTGCAGACAGAGGAAGAGATGCTAGGCAGGCAGCTTGTCGTTCCCCAGGGGTATCGTGAGCCATTGCTCAAGATTGCATATGATATTCCCTTGTCTGGTCATCTGGGAATCATGCGCACTACACAGCGGTTGGCTCAGAATTTCTATTGGCCTAACTTCACTCAGCAGGTGAAGAAGTACTGCAGGTCTTGTCACCAGTGCCAAGAAGTAGAGAAGGTGGGCAAGAAAAACCCAAGCCGCCCTGATTCCATTGCCCATAGTGGAGGAGCCATTCCAGAGGGTGGGAATGGATATTGTAGGGCCTTTAAATACCCCCAGCTCCTCAGGGAAGAGATTCATCCTGACTGTGGTGGATTATGCCACCCGGTACCCAGAGGCAGTTGCGCTATCCTCACTGAGGACAGACAAAGTGGCAAATGCCTTACTTGGGATTTTCTCCCGTGATGGGTTTCCGCAGGAGGTTATCACCGACTGAGGGGGTTCCTTCATGTCAGACCTGATGAAATGTTTATGGGAGAAGTGTGGGGTGGTGCAGAGATGCATGACACTATATCACCCACAAGCCAATGGGCTTGTGGAAAGACTCAGTGGTACCCTGAAGTCAATGCTCCGGGTGTTTGCTGAACAGCATGGGATGGACTGGGAGAAATACCTTCCCCACCTGTTGTTTGCATTCAGGGAGGTGCCCCAAGAGTCGACAGGAGTTTCCCCCTTCGAATTCTTGTATGGACGCCGGGTACGTGGGCCCCTAGACTTGATCCAGGAGGACTGGGAAGGCAAGTACGCTACCCAGGGAACTCCCCTTGTGGATTACATCCTTAGGTTTAGGGAAAGGCTGAAGGAGCTTATGGGGACAGCCCAGAGCAACCTGGCAGCTGCCCAACAGAAACAAAAAGTGTGGTATGACCGCAGAGCCAGAGCTTGCTCGTACACGGTGGGTCAGGAAGTCATGGGCCTTATTCCGGTCCGGAAAGACAAGCTGCAGGCTGAGTGGGCAGGACCGTACAAAGTGGTTAGAAAGGTAAACGACGTGAACTATATTATAGAGTTACCTGACTGAAGACAGACAGAAAGGATGTACCATGTCAACATGATGAAGCCATATGCAAATAGGGCTGACATGGTGTTTGCAGTGTGTAGTTCTGGGGAGGGGACGGATAAAGGAGACCCCCTTCTGGACTTGTTGGAAGAAAGCAAGCAGGAGTCCTATGTGGAGGCAGTAAAATTGTCTCCCCAGCTGGCCCCGGCCCAGATCCAGGAAGTAAGGGAGATTTTAACAGACTTTGCCCCATTGTTTAGCGCCAAGCCTGGACTAACCCCCTGAGCGACTCATGATGTGGAGACAAGGACACAGACGCCCATACACCGGACAGCATATCGGGTGTCAGAGGCTATCCAAAAGGACATTAGGAGGGAAGTGGAGGAGATCCTGGATTTAGGGGTAATCCAGAGATCCCACAGCCCCTGGGCCTCACCCATAGTCCTTGTGCCCAAGCCAGATGGCTCTACTCATTTCTTTGTGGACTGAATGCAGTCACGAAGTCAGACGCCCACCCGATGCCCCGGACGGATGAACTCCTGGACAAGTTGGGAGGGGCAACCTACCTTACGACCATTGACCTGACCAAGGGGTATTGGCAGGTAGAGTTGATGGACAGAGCTAGGGAGAGGTCGGCCTTCATCACTCCGATAGGCTTATTTGAATTTAAAGTAATGCCTTTCAAATGAAGAATGCTCCGGCCATTTTCCAAAGGTTGGTGAACCAGGTGTTAAATGGTGCTGAGGAGTACTGTGGGCGCACCTGGATGACATTGCCATCTTTAGTACCAGCTGGGAGGAACACCTCTCCCACCTTAGGGAAGTGCTGGGAAGGATACAGAGGGCCGGGCTCACTGTCAAAGCCGTGAAGTGCCAGGTGGCCATGGGAGAGGTGGCATACCTCAGGCATGTGGTAGGCCAAGGACAGCTCCATCCTAACCAAATAAAAATAGAGGTAATCCAGGTGTGGCCCAGACCAGAAACGCAGAAGCAGGTTAGGAATTTTCTTGGGACAGCAGGTACTATAGAAAATGTGTACCCAATCACAGTGCCCTGGCTGCTCCCCTATGTGACCTGGTAAAGAAAATAATGCCAAAATAAATTGCCTGGGACCCAGCCTGTGAGAAAGCCTTTACCAGACTGAAGGAGGCACTGTGCAGTGATCCTGTTTTGACAAGTCCTGACTATAGCAGACCCTTTATAGTTCAGACTGACGCCTCAGATGTGGGTATTGGGGCAGTACTGAGTCAGACATCCAGCCAAGGGAGAGATCACCCAATAGCATACCTGAGTAAAAAGTTACTTCCCAGGGAGCAGGCATACTCCACGGTGGAAAAGGAGTGTCTTGCCATAGTGTGGGCCCTAAAGAAATTAGAGCCATACTTGTATGGACAGCATTTTGCGGTACAGACCGACCACAACCCCCTGGTTTGGCTGTTGCAGATGGAAAAAAACAATGGTAGATTGCTAAGATGGAGTCTTGCTTTGCAAGGGTATGATATGACAATATTACATAGGGCTGGAGCCAAAAATCAGAACTCCGATGGGCTGTCTCGTGTCTACGAGGAGTGAGCTGATTTGGGAAGCTCATCCCATGCAGAGAATAGAGCTCAAATTCAGTCTAGGTGGGGAGGAATTGTGACACTCAGACAGCTGGTTCTGATTAATCTATGATTTTGTAATATAAAAATGTGTTATTGAGTGTCTCTCATGAGACATGCTGAAACAGCCTGTGGAATAATACCCCTCTCCTAGGTTTTAGCTGCAAGGTGTTACCTGGAAGGCCAGGAGATAATTACAGGCTAGAAGAGGCCTAAATTAAGCATCTCCTGTTTATCTAGCTTAATTGTAGCTTGCCAGCTGACAGGATAGAAAATATCCATTTTATGACGTTTAGAGGGGGAAAACCAGGTTATGTCACACTGGTGCGAAGTCATAAATGTTCCTCTGATGTCTGTAAAAGCAGGATGTTGCTCATGGATGAAAGAAGGACTTAGAAATTAACCTATGTAATTTACCTTCTGAGATGACATCCTGATTGTATAATTTTAATAAACAGAAGAGGAGCTGGGTGACAACATGGAGAAGGCAGGCTCAAGACAGTTTTTTAATTATGCTGTGAGTGACCTGTAAAGACACGCGTTTGGACTCTCTTAACAACAATATCTGTCTATCAGCACTATTAGAAGAGATACATTAGATATATAAGTCTAATTGTCTGGTGGTAGGAATTTTGCACTTTTTTTAACCCTTGTTCTTTTAAATGATTGTATGTTTTTGTGATATATGGTTCTGTATTTACGTTACATTTTTTTATCTACCTTTAAGTAAACCTCTACTTTAGAGACTACTTGGTGTGCCTTTGAAATTCTTTTTCTTGACAAGTGAAGCATACATGGTTAAAGTTGACACTGTACAAAGTTTACTGGTTTTACCAAACTGGGAAAAGGTAAGAGTTTATTCTGAGGTCTTTAATATAGTTTTAAGGGTTCATTTTGTACGCCTGGTTAGGTACCCATAGGCAAAAGATATCTGCACCCCCACCAAAGAGCAGAATTATCTGAGCCTGTACATTGGGTATGCTAGCAAGAGGTTCACAGTTTGAATCCCTCCAGAACTTGAGACCAAAGTTTGATTCGGACCCACAAACAGACAGGAGGGTTACCCTGTTCTGTTAACTGTTCACAAGACTGCGCTTGGAGGTTGGCACTGTGGGAGCAGAGGGCATGACCTGCTGAGTGGGTTTGTGACAAGTACTAGGTGTCGTTAGTGCAGAGGCAGAAATTAACAAACAAATAACGCGAGTTATATTAGTGAAATTGTTTTGATTAGGAAATGAAGAGATTCACACGTAACGTTTTCTTAGATTATGACCCTGAATTTTTAAAATACTAATTTTTATTACCCCATCATATGAACATGGCAGGTGTCATTTATGAAATGCAACCCAAAATATTGTTTATGGAACAACTGTGAAAAGAGGTTTGGGAGGGAGATTTGGTAATGACACCTGCCTTGTTCTTTTGGTAAAAAACATGAGGATGTTGAAAATGTGGGTTAAAAAGGTTATACTATTGCAACATTATGAGGAGGATTTGAAAAATGACATGTCATGTTCATGAAGTGGGGTACAAAACTGGCGATATTGAAAATATGGGGTCAAAATCTGGTAAAATAGCAAAGGTAGGCATAAACACTGAAGAATGTCAACATTTCTTTCATAACTTTGTCATTTTTAGAATTGTGACCCCACATTTTCATTATAGCATTTTTATTACCCTGCTTTATGATCAAGACAGGTAAAACACTTTAAATCCTTTTAGAATAGCAATATTATGGACCTAAACTCTTTATATATTTTTGGACTCTTATTATTGAATATTTTGTCTGCAGCCAGGTGGTGCATAGTGGTGTATCTGGCTTATGAACTGTTTCTTCAGTATTTTATTCTTTTTGCCAACTGGGTAAGGCCTACTAGGCACAAGTGCTTGTTTTCAGGGGCAACCCGGGGACACTGGGATGGTTAAGTGACTTGCTCAGAGTAACACAGTATGCAAGTGGAGGTTGTGGGACTCAAACCCAGGTCTGCTGGATGTACCAGGCTCATTCACAGTTCATTGCTCTAACCACTAGGCTACACTGCCAGACCATATTACTAAAGAATAATGCAGAGAATTTCTAACCATTGAGCAATACCCCTCCTGTGTAACAAGAAAGTGTGGAGTATCAACTCCTGTGATGATTATGATGATATAACGTGTTATAATACTTCCACTTTGAGTTGTATTCTGGAATGTAATGTTCAGAAACTCAGCTGACAGTCTCCCAGTACCTACCCCTTTCCTCAGTTATCATTCCACTGAATATCACCTTCCCTGGGCCCCCACCCCACCCTATCACTTGTAACTAACGATGTCTCCCTCATGACTGAGCAGTCCCCAGCGATGCCACCTTTGGGCTGATTCCCACGCCCCACCCCCCTTTTCTTTCTTTGAATCAAGCTTGTGTAATTAAGTACTAAATTGATGTGTAAAACCTCAGACTTCTTCTATTACTGGTTGTGTATATGATTCAGTGTTCCTTTTACTGTGAACGCTGTATTTTATACTGTTATGTCTGTTTTTAACAATTGATGTGGAACCTTTGAAAATGAGTCCTTGACTCAAAGGTATTAATCCCCAAACTGAAATAAATAAATAAAAATTGAATAAAAATAAATTGCAATAAATAAATACAAATAACATTTTAAATCCTGTCCAAAAGGTGATTTTGTGGAGCGATTGGAAAAACATGTTTCAGAGGGGATTTGAAAAGTTACACTTGCCTTGTTCATGATTTGGGGTAAACTAAAGGCTATGTTTAAAAGTTGGGGTCAAAATCTGGAAAAATAGCAACGTTATGAGCAAACATTGCAGAATTTCAGCGTTGCTTCATCACTTTCTTGTTTTTTGAGATTCTGAGCCCAGATTTTCATCATTCTTTTTATTACCCCCTCTTATGATCAAGACAGGTGGAACTTTTAAAATCCCTTCCAAAACATGATTTCGCAGCGCAACTGCAAAGACATGTTTGGGGGATTTGAAAACTTTCCCGTACAATATCTGGTCCATGAGGTGGGGTAAAATGTAAATATGTGGTCAAAATCTGGAAAAATAGCAGTTCTGAGTAAACACTGAAGAATTTCAACATTTCTTCATAACTTTGTTTTTTCTTTGAGCTTTTGACCCCATATTTTCATCAGTCTTTTTTTCCATCTCACTTTTTTACCTTGGGCCCACACAGCCACCTTCCGTACTCCCCAGTCACCCACCCCCTGTCAACCACTGTCTTAGAACCTTACCTGTGGAAGGTTCCCCACTGGTATAGAAGGCTGTCCTCCCCACCTTAAATCACAGTCCAGATCCCCCCACCAGCCCTGTAGGTGGTATGGGGGCTGCGGTGTTTGGGAAATTATCCTGTGTCTTGCGGCAGGTGGGTTTTTTTTTTCCATTTTCCTGACCCCACCCACCTGCCTCTGATGTCAGGCCTAGCCCTGGGATGGTCTCCCATGCTCTAATGTGCCCCTGCAGGAGAGGCAAGCTCCCTAGCCCACCACAGGGGTCACTGAAGTGGCAGGACCTGATGCCATCGCTCCCCAGCTGGGAGCGCTTCCATGCAGCAATGCCTACCCAGCCCTAGGGGTCAACCAACCGGTTTCTTGGGCTCACTTCTGAGTCCAGGTTGCTGACGTGGTAACACACAACACTACCCACTGGGTCATATGGCAGCCTCAACAAAGTCTATTTATTACCGCAACCTTATGACCAAGACAGGTGGAACTTTTAAAATCCGTCCAAAACTTGATTTAACAGAGTGAATGCAAAAACACATTGAGGGGGATTTGAAAAATTTCACTGAACTAGTTCATGTGGTGGGGTAAAAAAAGACTATGTTGAAAATTTGGGGCACAAATATTAAAACAATTACAAAGTTATGAATAAAAGTTCAAAACTAATTAAAAAGGCATTAACCAAACATGACTTGTTTTCTCAGTTCCCGATCAGGCTCTGGAGCAGCAGGACATGCCAGCGGACCAGATAGGTAAGTAAGGGGTGGGGGGACAGTGGGTGCTGAGAGTGTGGTTGGGGTGGGGGGGCAGAAGTCATCGCTGGACAATTTTCTTGTTTTCAGGTTAAGGGAAGGGAGCAGGAGGGGAGCAGGCTGTGGCAGTGGGTGGGTGGAATTGTTTTCACAGAGTGGGATTGGGGAAGCGATTGGGAGGTGTGTGGGGTATGGCAGTGAGTGGAATTCTGTTTGCAGACCAGAACCGGGGAAGGAATTGAGAGGTGGGGGGGTTATGACAGTGAGAGGGATTCTATTTACAGATCAGGACTGGGGAAGTGGGTGGGCTGTGGCAGTGGGTAGGATTCTATTTACAACCAGGGAAGCAAATGGGAGCTGGACAGGCTGTGGCAGTGGGTGGAATTTAGCTTACAGACTGGGATCTGGGAAGCGATTGGGAGGTGGAAGGGCTATGGCAGTAGGTGGGATTGTATTCAAAGACCAGAACCAGGGAAGCAGTTGGGAGGTGGGTGGGCTGTGGCAGTATGTGGGATTCTATTTACAAACTGGAACCGGGGAAGGGATTGGGAAGTGGGTGAGCTATGACAATGGTGGGATTCTGTTTACAGACTGGGACTAGGAAAACAATTGGGAGGTGGGTGGGCTATTGCAGTGGGTGGTTGGGATTCTATCTACAGACAGGGACCGGGGAAGCAATCAGGTTGGGGGTAGACAAGCAGGAGGCTGATCATGACACCACTCGGCTAGCTGCTGGGCAGCATGTTGTAGATGAACCATGCAGCATGCTACCTGATAGGGTGTGCCCGCGCCCTGCTGTTTTGTTTCTTAGTTTAGGTGCTTTTTCCTGCCATCCTGCTCCAGTCAGCTATCCACTCCCCAGCTCTGACACCCGCCATCTCCGGGACTTACCTTGCGATTAAAACAGTGCCCCACAGCTTACCCTTCGTGGTGGAGCCCCTGGAACTAGCCCCTTTATTGCAGGAGGAGTTTAGTTGGTGTTGTGACTGGAGAGCCCGGTAGGTGGGTGCGGGGCCTGCGTGGAAGGAGGTGTCATCCTGCAGGCTGGGGATTTTTGATTGTTTCCCCCAGGGGGCATGGTGTGCAATGACCCGAGTGGCATGTACGCTTCATGTCTCTCACACCCCAACTAGAGCCAGCCCTGGTGAGTCAGACTCCCTGCTGCCACTAGGGGTTAGTACCACACCGGTGACATCCCCACCCCCCCCACAGAGGGGAGAGAGCAGTCCATGGAATGCTGGATCCTCCTCCCCTGGCCGGCCCTCCGAGACCTGAGATTGCTTCCAATCCTGGGTCATCGGCGTCGCAAGCGGTGGGCCTGCATCCCTTCAACTACACAAAGTTTCCACCCATCCAGACTGGACAGCATCACAGTCAGTTCACTCCTGGTTGGGCTGTCAGTGATGAGCCTCCTGCAACCTGATTGGCATCAGACTCTATGGTGTCACACCTCCGCAGCCCTTACTCTCCCAAGTATCCACAATGTGTTCTCTTTGCACATGTGAAAGCAAACATAAAAATAGGTAAATGGTCACTTAGAACATCCGGTAATAGGCCAATCAATCGTTTCCTATCTGTTCTATTGGCTATTAACCAATCAGTACAAACATATGAATGTGCCAGCAGATAACAGCCTTACGCTCTATCTAATCTGCTCCAATGTGCAGTTCCCACTGCATTTACAGAGTAAACAATAGCAGAGTAGTTATTTGCTTTGTTACTAAATCTGATATGCATTCTTATGAGTTGTGATAAGTTTGCCCTTCTCAACATGCTTTCATATTATTTTTATATTTTGGCTGATCATATTTAAATTTACATCACCCAAAATGATTTCTCCTTTGCTTTCCAGTTCTCTATGCAGGTATCAAACTCATCAGGACTCCTGGCCCAATTTGAGGGATCATAGATGCTTCAAATTCCCAGATTTGTTTTTTTTTTTTTTTTGCTGCATCCCAAAATTCAGTTTGTAACCACCCATAGCCAGCTTTGGAGGCAACTGCTTCATCTATAACTTGGAGTTCAGTGTTTGGTAAATAAATAAAAAGCTACACCCTCCTCATTTTACCATCTCTGTCCCTCCTTACTGTGTGATAACCTTGCATACGTAACTTAACATCCTTTATATGTGATTTTAACCATGTCTCAATGAATGCCCAGATTTCCAGGCCATATATTCTAACCAGATTTTAAGTTCATCCCTTTTTGCATGTAAACTACAGATACTGGCACGACAGAATTTTAAGTGTTTGAACGGAAACTGTGATGGAGACATAAGAGTAATTCTGGGTGAGGATTTTATTTGGTAATACCCAGTAGGGCACAAATACTGAGAAATAAAGCTGGTTCTTTTGCTAGGCTTCTCAAATTTATATTCCTTCCTCCTTTTTTAAACATAACCACATTACCTTCACCCCCAAAACTTAGCTTGTCATCAAGCCAGCTAGGCTTAAACGTAATTTCATGATGAAATGCAGTACTATGGGTCTCTTGTACACAGGAAATGAATGCCACATGCAGGGTTATCATGTTTAGGGAAACTAACAGCATAAGGCATAATGGCACCAGGCAGACCCATCTTTTCTCCGTTATGACTACGTATCCTAATATAAATTAGCAGTAGTGTTGCAAAGGTCACAGTCTACTACACTCAAGGGTATAAACAAATTCGTACTATTGTAGAAAAAGATAACCACAGGAAATACAAGGATACAACACTCAGCCTCCAACCGTGAAACCACAAAATGTACTCACCCACGCTAAGTATTCAGAGTGCCTTAATTATGTACAAAAATGAGCAGCGATACAAAAGCACTGGCCCAGTAAAAGTTGCTAACTAGCATGGCTGCCAACACCTCAGTATCCGACCTAACGTTTTGCTATGAGCTTTGTCAAACCACTCATTTTTGCATACAGTGGAGGCCCTTCGAATACTTGGAGTGGGTGAGTACATTTTGTGGTTTCACGGTTGGAGGCTGAGTGCTGTCTCCTTGTATTTCCTGGTTACACATTGTTGGGGATGTGGTCCTGGGACAGATGGAGCGGCTCTTTTGTTTGCTGTAATTTACAAAAAGATACTTATCACAGTTACAAATTATTGAGCAAAAACTATCAAAATAAAAACATATGAGAAAACACGGCATTAAATAAAAATGTTAAGACACCTCCTCTCCGCAGCCTCCCGCCTTTAACTCCCAGTGGTGACTCATGCCACTGCTACAGAGAGACGTTCTGCAGAAGCACACAGATAAAGTGCCTTACTTAATAGGAGCTTTTACACACAGGTTTCTGTAATGGAATGACTGTTACGGAAACAGTATTCCGTTACATCCCTTGTATGTAAAGTGCATTTGTTTTGTTCCCTTGGTGAACGTTCGTCCAAACCGCAATCTCTGCTTCTCGCAGTTTGCACCAACGTGTTTCGTTTCATCTGGCTGTGTAAAACAGCCATTCCGGTAGCACTGCAGAAACTGCCATTAGAGCAGCAAACTCTGAGGGAGCCGAAACAAATGAAGGCGGGATTGGCCAGAATACTCGCAGGGTGTAAAAGGAAACCCAAACGCAACAGAGTACAACGGCACCACACAAGTAACGCTTATTTCATTTTAAAAACCTGTGTGTAAAAGCGCCTTAAAGTGCACCTGTTCCGTTCCCTTCATGAATGTTCGTGCAAACCGCAGTCTCTGCTTTTTGGTTTGCACCCGATATTATTCGTTTCGACTGGCTGCGTAAAACTAGCCATTCCGGTAGCACTGCAGAAACAGCCTATAGAGAGGCAAACTCTTGGGGGGGTGAAACAAATGGAGGCAGCGGTTGCCGGAATACCCGCGAAGTGTAAAGGGAACACTGAACGCAACAGAGTACAACGGCACTACACAAGTAATGCTCGCTCCGTTTCTAAACCCTGTGTGTAAAAGCCCCTAATGTATCCATCATGATGAGAAGTACAGTGGGGGAAACATTCTGTGGCTCACCCAATCACTGCTAGACATTATATGTATTATATTTATTTAACTTTGGTGTTGTTTAATTTTACGTACAGCACCCTGAGCCACAGGGGAAGGATGCCTAACTAAATAAAACTACTACTACATATATTAATACTACATCTGGATATACCCCCTCGTGACCCAAGTGTGTGAAACGTCATGACTCACAGTGGCAGTAACATGCTGAAAGTGACAAATCAAGGGATTTCACCCATGCACCTTGTTTTGCCGATGCACTAAATCTAGTTGTGAGGTACGTGCTTGACACATATGCATAGTTAACAAGGTACCTGACAGTCAGTGTCTACAGGTCATGAGACTGCAAAGCTCTGTGACATGTACTGTTATTGTTGCGTATATGTGCTCTTCTTGAAAATCTAATTAAGCTTGTAACCACAAAAATATATCTTCCTTTAATCTTCCATGTGGCACAAATGGCCTTCTGGATAATGCTCTTTGTGAACCCGAAATTACAGAATGATTCATTCACTAGTTACGGTCCAATGATACTAAATCAGCGAACTCATCAGGGCTTAGACACTCAAGCAAAATGTTCACTTTTTAAATTGAGTGTGTATGACAAACTGCGGGCAAATGCCTCATGCAGTCGTAACCGTGAGTAAGTTAGAGTGATGGTTGCTGTAAATATGCTGTGTACATAAGAATATTGTCTGGTTTTGCTTTTCAATGTATTTTACAGTTGTTGTGTTTAGTACTGCATTTTGTATCGTACATGTATTGTCTTCCTTCTGTTGTAACTCTTATCCCCAGGCATGGCTGAAAACAAATAATTTTGATCCAGTCCACCTTCTCAGTAAAATGGAAATAAAATAAATACAGTATATTTTGTTTCTTTTTTTTATTAAAGTATGGATGATTTTCTTTGTAAAGTGTTGTGATCAAATTATTTTCCCTGTTTCTTCCGCTGTTTCTGTTTATGCCCGCTGAACACACTTGGAAACAAGTAGTTTTTTGACTCTGTATGCCTTTCTAGTGCAAAGATTTAAAATAAATAAACCATAATTTTGGGCCAATGCTTTAACAGTTGTTGGATATCAGGCAGTATAGCCTAGAGGGTTAGTGCACCAACCTGTAAACCTGGAGACTCAACAGACAAGGGTCTGAAACCCACACTTGCATACATTCTGGACCACGTGACCCTAAGTATGGCACTTAACCTGCTTGTGCTCCGGCCAGCCCGCTGGTGAAGTGGTAACGCTACAGCTCTCAGTGCCAGTGATCCAGGTTCAGGAACAAGCCTGGGTCATTGGCAGGCCGGCCAAGGGAGAATGGTTGAGGGTCCCAGCGGATGCTTGCCCCCTCAGGGGAGTGAGCATGTCTGGACTCCGCTGTGGCGCTATCACCTGGTGACCACAGGAGGTAGTGCAAGCTGGAGCCAGCAAACAAGGAAGGGAGACGTTGGCAGTCAGACATACCTTACATGCTCTGTGCACATTGACACATCAGTTTAGGGACTTCTGACGTTCATGGGATGGGGAAGAAAAAAGCGGGAAAAAAATGACCACCCAGGATGCCGTCCACCACCTGCTGCAGGTTCTGTACTGCTGAGCAGGATTCCGCTCCAGAACCAACACTTTAAATCTGTCGGGGGAGAGTTGAGGCTGAAATCCAGCATCCTTTTCCTTGGGGGGGATATACAAGGGGAACATGGGGTGGAGGTAAGTCCCAGAGATGGGTGATGGGGCGGGGCAGAGCTGTAGGACTGAAGAGGGACGTTTGGGCACAAGGGAGCATAAAGCGCGCTAACTTAAAAAAAAAAAAAATTTGCTTCTAGAATGTACCAGGAAATTAGTTTTGGCTCAGTGTGCCTTTCCAGCTAAAGATTTTTGTTTTAAATTCCAGCAAAACAAAGGTAGTAATTCTACAATGGCACCCAAGATAAAAAATGTGCAAGGTTAAACTTCCCTGTTTATAACAGGAGCGATATGTATCTAGCAAAAATGAAGCACAAGTGGAAAAGTAATATAGCTCCTGCCGATTTAAAAGAGGAACTTCGGCCACTAAGCTCAGCTTAGAGTTACAACACAAACAGAAATATAAATGGTAATCTATAGTTAATACAGACTTGGGCAAATTTTCCATAATGTACAGAGGTGCAGACAAGTTGGCTAGGATTTGAGGGACCTCTTTCCCCACCCAGAAGCCTCCAAGTCTGCCACCATTACCTTAGAGGACGCCAGGGAAGAGGAATGGCTGGACTCTGGTGGGCTGTGAAAGGGTGGGGATGGTGGTACAGAGACATATTCCTCAACTGGTACTACTACGTAATTCCTACATCACTCTTGCAGTGCAGGCCTGCTGGGAGGAGGCACCTGCGGTAGTGTCCAGGGAGGATGTGGGGGTCCTCCATAGTGGAGACCCCAAGGAGGGTGGTACAGGATCCCAGAGGACAAAAGAAGCAACATCTGGTGGGGGACTTGATAGTGAGGGGGATAGATTTAGGAATAAGAAAGGGATGAAGAGGCAGGTTAGGTGCCTATGTGGCGCCACGTCCTGGAGGGATATGAAGTGGATCCTGAGGATCGTTCAAGTTCAAGTTTATTGTAGGAAAACTCAGTTGAGCAAGCTCATTCACAAGGAGGTCCTTTGACACAGACAGGTAGTTACAGATTGCATAATCGAAAAAACAGTACAAATTCAAGTACAGAATTATGGGCAAGCATTAGCATGTTGCATAAAAATGACAATGACAGAGAAAAATACAAGTACAGAAAAAAGGTACAAAGTGCTTGTTTCGGATCGCTAGGGCAGCAGGACAGGAGTGTGAACTGGATGTCATTGTCTACCTGGGGACTAATGACCTGGCTAGGGATGAGGCAGGGGGAATTTAATGAGCTAGGGAGGGGTCTTAGGTAGCATGCTCAGCTGCTTTCGCTGAGGTGCTGCCTGTCTACAACAGGGAGGAGGAGGAGAAGAGGGAGCTTGGCATCAGGAGCTTCAACTCATGGCTGAAGGAATGGTGCAGAGAGGAGGGGTTTGGCTACAATGGGGACTGGGGATCCACCTAGGAGGATAAGGGCCAGTACAGCGGTGATGGCTTGCATCAATGTGGAAGAGGAACCGCAGTCCTCAGTGGATGGTTTGAATGTTACTTCAGTGAACATTTAAACTAGCCAAGGGCGTGGCTGAAGGAATCGGGGAGTCAGAAACTGCCCCCATACACACACACACACAGGCTGAAATAGAAAGTAAGGTGAACCCAAGGGAAGAGGAATCCCTCAGGGTGCAAACTAATAAAGGAAAAAGGGTGGTAGAGACAAAGGGGGAAGGGAACAGGAACATTAAAAAGGGGGGGAGGAAGGATGACAAAAAGGAAAAAAGGGGGTAACAAGCACAGTGGAAACAAAATCTAGAAGGCCGTGTGTGTGAATGTAGAAGTCTAAGAATTAAGATTCTGGACCTAGAGGACAACCTAGATATTGTGGCCATTACTGAGTCATGGTGCTCTGAAAAACCATGACTAGGACACGGCCATACTAGGCTATATTCTGTTCAGGAAGGACCAAGTGGGAAGGAAAGGGGATGTGGTTCTTTATGTGAGGGGAAGCACAAAAGTGATGGAGATATAAGGAGTACAGGTGGAGGTCGACGTACTGTGGGTCACCCTGGAGATGGGGAATGGAGCCACTAGTCACACTGGAGTGAGCTACAGACCTCCAGCACTGGGGGAGGAATTATATAAGGTACTGGTGGAAGCTATTGGCAAGATGGCAGGAAAGGGGGAGGTACTGCTGGTGGGGGACTTCAACCTGCCAGATGTAGATTGGAGTCTCCCAGTAGAGGATTCGGCTAGAAGCAGGGACATCCTGGACTGTCTGAAGGAGTTGTTCCTCAGGCAACTGGTCAACGAACTCATTCGTGATGGGGTAGTACTGGACCTGGCACTCACTGACAGGGACAATGTTGCAGAGGTCAAGGTGGGAGGATACCTGGGATCCAGTGATCACCGTACAATGTGGTTCAATATAAGGACGGCTGCGGAATCAAACCGCACAAGGACTGGGGTCCTGGACTAAATGAGGGCAGATTTTATAAAGATGGCTGAAAGCCTCAGGGATGACCTGCCAGGGGGGTGGTGGTGGAGGAACAGTGGGCAAAGCTAGAAGGGAGAATAGTAAAGTCAGCAAACCCCTGTGTCAAACAAGTGAGCAAAAGCAAGAGGAAAAAGAGACCATTGTGGTTCTTGAAAGAGGTGGCTGAAAAGGTAAGGCTAAACGGGTAGCATTCAGAAGATAAAAGGAGACAGAGGGAGGAGGATAGGGAGGTGTATCGGGGAAACAGAGGGAAGTAGGTAAAGCAGTAAGGAGTACAAAAGCGCAAACTGAAGAGAGAATAGCTCAGGAGGTAATGAAAGGGGACAAGACACTGTTTGGATACATAAGTGAAAAGAGGAAGACCAGGGGTGGGATTGTAAGAGTAAAAAGAAAGTGTGTGGGACTGTGCAGTGGGAGACCAGGAAAAGACAGGCATCCTGAATAAATATTTTTGTTCAGTGTTCACAGAGGAAGAAGGGAAGGGGACACAAAAATGTAATACAAACTTTGAAGGGAGGGAGGTAGACACTAGTCCCTTTTTGGAGGAGAGAGTTCTGAACGGACTAACTAATCTGAAGGTGGACAAGGCAATGGGGCCAGATAAGGTGCATCCAAGGGTATTGAGGGAGCGCAGAAGTACTGGCTGCACTTCTGAAAAGTCCTGTTTAAGAGCTGACTAGAAACAGGAGTGGTTCCGGAGGACTGGAGAAGATAAGATGTACTTCCACTTCACAAACGTCATAGCAGGGAGGAAGCTGACAGGTCTAGGAGCGTGGATATGTTGTTCATCCACACTGTTTGGCATTGTCCCCTTCCACTTTAAATCTGCCAGAAGTCTTCAAGCTGGCTCCTCCCACCTACCCAGGTCGTATATACCTCGGCTCCGCCCCATGACGCCAGATCTTCCTTTCCGCTGGAAGATACAGGTTGTTTCCCTCATGCTCTCGCATTTTATAGGCCTTGGCTTTCCAATCGTTAGTTTTACCGAAATTGAAACTTATTCGAGTTAGCGATCGCACTTTTGCAGCATCTATCATGGAGGAAAAATCTTCCCTGGGATTTTGCCGGTGTCCCTGAGGCCAAAAGATGTCGCACACTGATCCCCACCTCACGTGCATCTACTGCCTAGGTGTCAGCTGTGTCACCTCATCCTGCAGTTATTGCTTGGCCTTCCATCCCAACATCCTGGACAACCGCAAGGCATGCCTGAAGCTGGGGAGACCAGGAAAAAGGAATCCTCCGGTGAAGTCCAAGGAGGCTAGGTGGGCAGTTTCGGCCTGGCTCCATGACAGCTGGACGCATGCAGGCATTCGAGGAAGAAGCCGCGCGCATGACCGCCAATCAAGCTTTGTTCCTCTCAACCTAAGCTCCACCTTTACTGGTTCTTTTAAAGAGTAGTGCCAGTCTCTCCCCACCCGGGGTGAGGCACCCTTGGGCTCGCAATCCTCCCGCTCTCGGAACAGAGAAAAAGAACCTTGGAACCGAGAGAGGTCTGAGTCCCAAGAGCATGCGGTCTCGACCTCGGTCAAGATTGCCTCCTCAGCCTCCAGCTTCATGGATCTCCCATCTGGCAAGGGGACCGAGGAAGTGGCCAATGCGGTTGAGATAATCCTCGACCCGATCAACCCTTTGTTGCCAGCCATGACCGACGACTCCTTAGAACGGACTCCGATCCTAGTATTTCCTGATGAGGAGACCCAGCCCACTGGCGTCCCCATCAAGGACCGAGTTCCAGACCCTCGGGTTTCACCGATCCCACCGGTGTCTCCCGATTGACCGAGTCAGCCTGCCCGATCTCGGTCAAGGTTCAGGACTCCCTCGGCCGAACGACCGAGGAAGAGCCATATGCGCTCTAAGAAGAGGTGATGCTACAGGTCGTCCTCATCCTCCTCAGATGAGGAGAGGCTCCAGCGGAAACTCCATCGGCACTACGAGGACCATATGTGGCAACAGCTGATCCTGACCGGGCAGAAGCCGGCTCTGCTGCCCACCCTGGCCATTACTTGGCTTTCGCCTCCCAGGCCGAAGCCGACCCCTCCAGAACTGAAGACTCTGGTTCCTCCACCTGTGGGGCCGGCCCATCCACTGGTTCGGCCTATTCCAGTCTCTCCACCTATTCGGGTGGAACCACCACCTAAGCACCCTACGGGAGGGGCTCCCTTGAAAGAGGACTGACTAGACACCGGACTTCCCCGACATCTGTCGGCCACAGTCACTCCGAACCACCCTCGGCGGATCGAGGGTGATTTAGGTAGTAGACTGCTGTATCCCGACTCCTCAGACTTGGATGTCACCGGGCTCCACTCTCATCCTGGGGATGATGAGTCGTCCATTGGCACAGGGATGGAGGAAAGCCCTTCCTCCTCCTTCCAAGGGATTCTCTGTCTCATTTCCGACTCCACTGGAATGCCCCTGGAATCTATCCAGAAAAAGGCGGAGTACCCTCTCACAGATATCCTAAAGAGAGAGGATACCCTGACAGAGGCCTTTCCAGTGGCCAAAACCATTGTTGGCCCGGCCCTTGAACTTTGACAGTGCTCTGCCTCATGCCCAGCACGGTGTGCCCACATGGCCTGCAAGTACGCGGTGCCCATAGGGTCCCTTGCGGGGTTCACAGAGCACCCTTCAGCCGAGAGCCTGGTGACTCTCTCCGTGTTCAGGCATACTGGCAGTTCGGCCGACACTGACCGACCTCCGGACAAAGAGTCCAAAAATATAGACCACACTGCCCAAAATGTCTATGCAGCCTCTTCTTTGTGCCTTCGTCAGGCCAGCTCAGCTGTCATTATGGCACACTTATAAGTCCTCCCCTCATCTGCCCGCGGACATGCAGTCCACGATCAAACAGGTCCGTGACCAGGGCCATGCTGTTGCCAAACAGTATCTCCAGACGGACTTGGACATTGGGGTTTCTTGTGCCTCTCACCGTAGGGCTTGGCTGAGGCTTTCCTCCTTCCCGGAGGATACACAGCATGAGCTTGCTGACTTGCCTTTCCTGGGGACCGACTTGTTCAGTCCAGGAGTGGCTGGTCACCTACAGTGCATAGAGCAGTCCAATGCCACCTTGGACGCCACTTCTGCCAAGGGCTCTTCAGGCAAGAACGAGCAGAAGAAGAAGCCTTTTCGGCACTTTTCCCCTGTGGTCCAGCAGCCCTCCTATCAAGGAGGACAGCAGCATCAGCATCAGCAGCAGGCTCAAGCTTGGCGCCCTCAGACCAAGCCGGGACCCCAACAGGCCCGCAAAGGAGGCTAAGGCTCAGGTCCTGGAGCCTCCTCCTCCAAGCCTGCCCAGTGACAGGAGGGTGGGGTTGCCACCCCTATCTCAGTCACGTCAGCTTTGGGCCATCCCGTGGGGGGTCGGCTCTGCCACTTCCTTTCCGCCTGGTCCGCTATCACTTCAGACAGGTGGCTTCTCAAAGTGGTCGGTCGGGGACTGCCTCTAGAGTTCAAGCAGTACCCTCCCAGCCAAGCCTGCACCCCTCGGGAGGAACGGATTTCCACATGCACCCAGTTGGCTCTTCGAGACGACATAGCTCAGCTACTCCGCAAGGTGGCAGTTGCTCCTGTGTCGGATCCTCCAGCAGACCCAGGCTTTGTCTCCAGGTACTTCCTGGTGCCCAAGCGGATGGGGGGTTGGCGTCCTATTCTAGATCTCTATGACCTGAATCAGTTTCTCAGGTCTCGCACCTTTCGGATGGTCACTCTGTCCCAGATCATACCATCCTTGGAGCAAAACTTATGGTTCTGTTCACTGGATCTGCAGGACGCATTCTTTCACGTCTCAATCTGTCCGTCCCATCAGCGGTTCCTCCACTTCAGGGTTGAGGGGACCCTTTATGAGTTCCGAGCCATGCTGTTCGGCCTGTCATCGGCCTCACGGATCTTGACCAAATGCATTGCAGTGGTGGCGGCCCATCTTTGGCGTTGAGGAGTCAGAGTCTACCCTTACCTCAATGATTGGCTCCTGGCAGGTTGCACCCAACAGGAGGTGGAGAGGTCCAGGGATCTGGCCCTCCAGACCTGCTCCCAACTCAGCCTCCTGATCAACGAGGCCAATTTGGAACTCGTGCCTTCCCAGGTGCTGAGCTTTATTGGGGCAGAGCTCGACTCTTGTCAAGCCAGAGCTCGGCTCCCGGCGGACGGGTTGGAGGTTCTCTCCTCCTTTGCCCAATCATTTCTGGTTGGGCACTTGCGCCCTGCCTGGGACTTTCTGCGCCTTCTGGATTACATGGTGGCGTGCACCTCGGTGGTCTGTTGGGCCCGGTTACACATGCGCCCCCTCCAATGGGAGCTGGCCACCCAGTGGACTCAGTGACATGGTCATTTCGACCAGCTGATCACTGTAACCCAGAAGATGAGGGATGCTCCCCAATGGTGGACCACCCCAGACCAGTTGCAGGAAGGGATCCCGTTTGTCCGCCCCACGCCGACGGTCATCCTTACGACCGATGCCTCTCTCATGGGCTGGGGAGCCCACATGGGGGACAACAGGGCCCACAGGTTCTGGACCCCCAAGGAGTCCTGATGCCACATCAACTTGTTGGAGCTCAGAGCAGTCAGACTGGCACTGTCAGCTTTCGCTTCTCAGCTCCAGGGTCAAGTGGTTCAAGTCCAGACGGACGACACCACGGCCATTTACTACCTCAACAAACAGGGTGGCAGGCACTCCCATCTGCTGTACAAGGAGGCACTCCGCATCTGGACCCTTGTAAGCTGGTTGAAGGCAGATCTCCTAGCCATCCATGTGGCTGGAGCCTCGAACCAGCTGGCGGATGCTCTCAGCCGCATAGGCCAGACATCCCACGAGCGGTCTCTCCATCCAGAGGTAGCTTACAGCCTGTTCTCCCATTGGGGCAAACCGATGGTGGACCTATTTGCCTCCAGGGAAAATGCCAAGCTGAGGCTGTATCATGCCCACCCTCCTCAGTAGGGCTTGCTGCAGGGAGATGCCTTCTCGAGGCCATGGACCTCAGGCCTCTTCTGCACCTTCCCTCCATTTCCCCTGATCCACAAGGTGTTACTCAAGGTGAGGAGGGACAACGCAAAGGTGATTCTGGTAGTCCCAGACTGGCCGCGCCAGTTCTGGTATCCAGATCTCCTCAGCCTTAGCTGCAGGCCCCCGGAGTGGCTTTGCAGACACCCAGACCTGATATCTCTCAACCAGGGGAAGGTCTTCCATCCAGACCTTCAATCCCTGCACCTCAGCAGCCTGGTACCTGAGCAGCTAGAGTTCCAGGCTTTGGATCTTTCTGAAGATGTCTACACCATAGTGGAGGCATCTAGAAAGAAATCGACCAGGAAATGTTACTCCTTCAAATTGAAAAGATTTTCCATTTGGTGTCAGGGTAAGGGTCTGGACCCCTTATCCTGTTCTGTGGCTAACATTCTTGAGTACTTTTGGTCTCTCTCCAAAGGAGATCTACGGTCTTCGACCCTTAGGGTGCACCTGGCAGCCATTTCTGCTTACCAGGCACAGGCCAGTCAGCCAACACTGGCGCAGGAGACAGTGGTCGGACGCGTTTTCAAAGGCCTAGATCACATATCCCCTCCGGTGCGTGAACCTCCACCTTCATGGGATCTGCTGCTGGTTTTGGCAAAGCTAATCGGCAAGCCATTCGAACCCATGCAGAAGTGTGAGCTGTCACACTTGTCATGGAAGACAGCCTTCCTGGTGGCTATCACATTAGGCAGAAGGATAGGGAAGCTCCAGGCACTTTCGGTGGATTCTCCTTATCTGGTCTTCCACAGTGACAAAGTTGTCCTGCGCCCCCACCCGAAATTCCTTCCGAAGGTGGTTTCAGAGTTCCACCTTAACCAGGTGTTTACTCAGCCAGTTTACTACCCTAACTACACCTAGGACGCCGAGTACAGGCTCCATACTTTTGACCTGAGGCGTTCTCTCTCCTATTATAAGGAGAGAATGGTGGATATTCATGGAGAGGTTCACCAGCTGTTTGTCACTTACGCTGAAGCCGCTTCTGGCAGACCTGCAGCGAAGCGGACTATTGCAAGATGGATCACATCATGCATAGGTCTATGCTATGAGTTGGTGGGCAAGGAGCCTCCCAGAGGGATAAGAGCTCATTCTACCCGCCATACTGCTGCATCGATGGCTGCTTCCAGGGACATCCCCATCCAGGAAATCTGTCGGGCTGCTACCTGGAAGTCAGCAAACACCTTTATCACCCACTACCACATCGACCTTGAGTCACACCGGGATGCTGGTTTTGGGGCTTCAGTTCTCCGATCTCTGTTCCCTAAGTAGGGGATGTGCACCTTGCCTCCCTTCTCCCAAAGAACTGATTGGAGTCTGCCAAACAGTGTGGATGAACAACGTATCCACGCTCCTAAAAAAACAGGTTACTCACCTGTAACAGTAGTTCTAGGAGTGGTATATGTTGTTCATCCACACGGACCCACCCGACCTCCCCGGCTGCGGACGCACACAACCTGGCTTCCAGTGGGCTAAGATCTGGCGTCACGGGGTGGAGCCGAGATATATACCACCCGGGTGGGTGGGAGGAGCCAGGTTGAAGACTTCCGGCAGATTTAAAGTGGAAGGGGACAATGCCAAACAGTGTGGATGGATGAACAACATATACTACTCCTAGAACTACTGTTACAGGTGAGTAACCTGTTCTTATGGGCCCATCAGCCTGACATCTGTGGTGGGAAAGTTAAGGGAATCACTGCTGAAGGAAAGGATTGTAGAATATCTTGAAGCCTGTGGGTTACAAGACCCGAGGCATCATGGATTCACAAAGGCTACATCAAACAAATCTAACAGATTTCTCTGACTGGGTGACAAAGGATTTAGATCAGGGTGGAGCGGTGCATGTGGCCTACCTAGATTTCAGTAAGGCTTTCGACACCATTTCACATAGAAGACTAGTAAGCAAGCTGGGTGGCTTAGGAGTGGGTCCAAAGGTGGTAAACTGGATAAGAAATTGGTTAGGTATAGGCAACAGAGGATGGTGGTAAACAGAGTTCACTCCAAGGAAGGGAAGGTGACCAGCAGGATGCCTCAGGGATTAGTGCTGGGACCAGTCCTCTATGATGCCTTTATAGGTGACATTGGAGAGGAGCTGAAATGGAAGGTCTGCCTCTTTGGATGATACCAAAATCTGCAGTAGGATGGACTCGGGGGTTGGTGGTGGTGGAAAGAATGAGCAGAGACATGAGAAAAGTAGAAGCATGGTCAAGGGTATGGCAGCTGAGTTTTAGTGTGAAAAAGTGCAAAATATTGTACTTAGGGCACAGAAACCCAGGGGTAGAGTACAAAATAGGTGGAATGGTAACGATGAGTACCAAGCAAGAAAGAGACTGGGGGTAATCATATCTGATGACCTAAAGGTGGCCAAGCAGTGTGACAAGGCAGTCAGGAGGGCTAGTGAGATGATGGGGTGCATAGTGGTATCACCAGCAGAAAGAGGGATGTGATGGTGCCTCTGTATATATCACTGGTAAGACCCCATCTAGAGTACTGTGTCCTGTTCTGGCGACCACGTCTCCAGAAGGACTTTGACAGAGTGGAGGCAATCCAGATTAGGGCAACCAAACTGGTGCCAGGGTCTGCATCAAAAGCCCTATGAGGAAAGACTGAAGGAGCTCAATATTACACCCTGAAAGAGAGGAGGGAGAGGGGGATATGATACAGACCTTTAGATACCTCATGTGAGTAAATAAGGTATAGGGGAATGTATTTCTCAGGACAAAAGGTGCTCAAGAACAAAGGGACATGCTATGAAGCTGGAGGGTGGTAAAGCAGGAGCAATCTGAGGAGGTACTTCTTCACAGAAAGAGTAGTGGATTCCTTGAACAGCCTTCCAGTGGAGATGGTGGGGCAAAAACAGTGATGGGCTTCAAGAATGCATGCGATAGGCACAAGTGAATCATAGTGGAAAGGAAGCGGGAGGGAGAAAGAGCTGTAGATCAAGTAGGACATTAACAAAATGGAGGCAGTCCAGAGAAGGGCAACCAAAGTGGTACAGGGGCTGCATCAGAAAACATATGAGGACAGATTAGCGGCACTCAATATGTATACCCTAGAGCAAAGGAGGGAGAGAGGTGATATGATTGAAACATTCAAACATCTTAAGGGCAGTAACAAGGTGAAAGAGTGTAACAGGTTTTAATATAAGAAAAATATCAGGACAAGAGGACACAGCATGATATTAGAGGGAGGCCAATTAAGGGGTAATGTGAGGAAGTTATTTTTCACAGAAAGGGTGATGGATGTATGGAATGGCCTACCTTAGGAAGTGGTGGATATGAACGCAGTGCCGGGCTTCAAACAGGCATGGGTTAGGAATAAGGACGCAATACAGATGAGTACGAATAAATAGACCACTGACAGAGTAAAGGCCTATGGCACATTCATACGATAGAAAATATGGGCAGACTGGATAGGCCTTGCGGTCCTTATCTGCCATCAACTTCTATGTTTCTGTGTTTAGGGTCTGTGGTGATAATGTAGGTAGGGAGAAATGGGCAGACTGGGTGGGTCAAGTGGTCTTTATCTGCCATCAAATTTTATGTTCTGTGTTCTATCTTCTGTGTAACTGTTCCTACTAGCATTTATAACTGACCCACAGTCATAATTTGTGCACATGGAATGAAATCCCATTACTATGTGAAGTCAAGCCAGTAACTTATTATGCTCTCATACAAGATCACACTAGATACCCTTTGATAGATAATTTAACCTTGCCTCCAGAAGGGATTGTCCATAGATGGTTTAATGGTACCCTAGGTATGGGTGCTTGGATACATAGGTTCCACATGAGCGCTATGTATGTACTTCTTTGTTGCTATGACAGTTAACGTAATTGCTTTTCTAGAGTATAAAAATGTAATTTGTTACGCTGTGGTTTCAGGTAGACTGGATTTGGATTCTCCTGTATTCTGTTTTGTTGATGGTGTATTTTTTTAAAAATGAAAACTTTACTGAGCACTTTCATGGTTAAAAAACAAATAAAATCACACTAAATATTGTGTATGTGTATGCATTTATTTCTGAAGTAGTCAATATGTATTTCTGTGCAATGGTATAGAACTTTGTTTATAAGTTGCCCTTGGGCACAAAACCAGTTGTAAACAGGCTATCCAGTTTAGTGAGGATATCTTGTTAAAATATATATCTTCTAGAAATAAGAATACCAGCTACAGGTTGTGCATATTGTTTCAGCCAATAAGTTTGCTAGGCTTACAGAGAATTCTGAAGTCCATTTTATCAATTTTTTTAAAACTCATTCCTCATGCCCTCTTCCTCTCTGAAGCTGCCTCATCTGCCAAACTGGGCCACCTCCCAGCCCCGTCCATCACCACCACTTACTGCCATTTCCCTGTACCTCGCCTCCTAAGACGGGACCCTTGGTTGCAGGTGGCCCTTGGAAACCTACGTGGTGGGTGCATCATCCTGCCATGCTCCAGGGTGTATTTCTGTGTTCTGGTGCTGCCCCTTCCCTATCCTGTAGGATACTGATGCAGGGCAGAAGTGTAAATCTGATGCATGATGCACCCATGAGTGTAGGGGGCATACTCCATGATGCCCATCTTTACTTTAGTGGGGCAACAAAAGGCTCTCAGCTGCACTTGTCCGTGAAACACAACACAGAACCAGCTGATCCTTTCTTTTTTTGTGTGTGTGTGTGTGTGATCTATTTTTTCCCCGTGCTCGCTGGTCCACCACTCCTTTGGCTGTACCAAGTTCCCAGCCCTACTGTCCTTACCCAGCCCTCCTCTGATCCTCATATTGCAGCCGACCCCTGGGATATCCTGGCATATCCCTTCACCGGCGGGGTCCCTCCCTGAGGGAAGGCACCAGGGGTGGAGAAGTGTGACCCCAGCACATACTCCTAGGGCCAGGGATGCTGCCGAGGAACAGGAGGCCCTGGGAAGGTGCCGGAGGCCCCTTAGCGAGCAGGGAGCCGTCATCCAGCGAGCAATTTTCCTGGCTTTCTTAAGGTGCGTGACATCTGGACATCAAGGCAAGAGCCAACGTCTGTCACGCACCACCCCTAATGACCCCGACGTGCTGCTCTACCACCGGCCTCCACCAGTGGTCGCTTCAACACCGGGTTGCAGCCCCTTCCTTCCTCGAAGACAGCGAGCAGTTGTGGGACGCTCAAGCTGCCTCCCCCCAACTGGCCCTCCAGCGACCCGAGCTCGTTGATCCTTTCTTAATCTTATTCTTGGGAGTGAAAGTTAGAAGGGTTGGCCACTGAGACTGTCTTTGCATCTCAGGGACCATACAACATTACAGGCCCTGGAGTGGTATGTGGGTGTCTGAGGGAGCAGTGTATGGCAACTGTGATTATCAGTGCATGGGGTGGGCAACTACCAGTGCCATGGTGTACAAAAGCTGTTCAGATCAGCCAGATGGGGCAATAGACATGGTCCTATTATATGCATTTTATTGTCTAGCTCACGCCTCTGGGCACGCCTCCCATTGGTGTCCTTGCTGCAGAACTCCCCACTGCACTACCACCCATGGTCATCTAGGTAGCATTTTGCAGCAGATCCAGAAATTCCTGTCGTCCCAAAGGAGGAGAAACTGCTGTAGGGCTGGAAGAGGGGCTGCATGTGTTACCAGGAAATGAAGATAGCATGAGGGCAGTGGGGGGCTTCTAAACCACCAGAGACAGCTACAGGTTGGATGGAAAAATGAAAATGCCATTGGCCCAGAAGCGGGCTATAAGGCATGGGGTGGGCAGGTAGGGAGGACACCTCAGTGGCAGTGCATCATTACCCCGAAACTGTTAGCATGAACTAGTGCCATGCGACTTGTGTTATAAACTGGTCATACCTCCATGGATGCAACTAGCCAGTATGGTATTCTCCTACTGTAAAATGGGCCGTGGAAATCCTGTAACCTCATTAGTCGAAACATGTCATACGACCATTGATTTTTTTTTTTTGCTTATTATTTCTCCCCCTCGGCCCCCAGTTGGCTCCTGCTTTTGGGCATCCTCTTCTTCTGGCCGCCATCCATCCCGCATTCGTCTCCAAATCAGGCCACCCCCTTGCTACCCCCATGGCTTACCCCCCCCCCATGGTGAGGTGGCAGGTAGCCAACCAACTCCCCACCAGGACCAGATCCAATACAGGTGGTGCCCTCGGAGATGGTGTGGGTAGTTGGATGGCCAGCAAGTCACATGATCTGGCTGCCATTTTTTCCTTTTGTCAGCAGCCGGAGCATGCAGTGCTGACAGTGGGCATGCCACACGCACATCCACGTGTGGCCACCGGCCTGCTCCCACCTCAGTGCCCCACTGTGGCTGGCTGGGGCATGCCAACACCCAGTTCCAGTAGGTGTCAGGCAAATGCCGCCCCTGTTCCCCACCCTCCTTGGGAGAGGAGAGTTGTCCTCCAAACGCCGATCCTCTCCCACCCCAGCTGGCCCTGACAACCTGCTTCACTGCAAAACAGATCGCTGATGTAGCAGGAGTAAGGCATGCTGCCTCAGCTCTCCACGCCACTGGGCCAGCCCCATTGATTATTTTCTGACAAATACATACCTCTCTAAATTATAGATTTTTAAACAAATAAAATCTGATTTTATAAGTGTGATAAACATGTCAGGGTGTGCGGTCATGAGGAATAATGTCCTTCTCGAGTGGTTGTGGCACTCAGCTATGCCTTTTGCCTAACAACCTCCCAAGGCATGCATTATTCTTTATAACTGCACACCCTGTCATGTGTTATCCTTTACACATGTGACAAACTAAATTGTATTGTGACAGTGGGGGGAGTAGATTGTAGGGAAACTCTTCCCCTCATCTGTGAACAAGTTTAGTGTATGGCCTTACAAATTGTGGAGTCCACAATGGGTGGACTGTTTGCCCCTCTTTTTCTACCTCCACACTTTGCACCAGAACTTGGCTCCAGGTTTCTACAAGGCAAATTCAGCCCATATTTGTAAACATACTTATGTATGCTTATGTTTTAGTATGTTTTTACCTGCATATATCTGTATTCATTCAGAACAAGTTCACATGAAACCCTACATTCACCCATGCTCTCATCCACAAAGAAATTTGCATACTTGAATGAACAATTACATTAAAATTCAAGAGATGGGATATCGGGGAACAGAATTATATATTCTGTAACATCATGACTAGATGTGTGCCACTCTGGCTGCTTAGACAGAGAGAGAGAGAGAGAGAGAGTTCCTGATGTGATTCTAAGCTGTAATTAACCAGTGAAAGACAAAGTCATGTTGTCTTAGACACTGGTGGGGGGTTAATGAGTGTTAACCCAGCCATGTGAGCTCATTTCAGCAACAGAGTGTGCTGAGCCTTAGGTGGATAACCTTGTGATCCCATTCAAGCTAACACTACATTCAAGAAACAATACCTCTTCTGTGTCAGAAGCAATGTCAAAGCAATTCTGTTTAGAGCACTTCTTTTGAGCTCAAAGCATGATACAGCTCAAAATATAACGCACAATTAATATAAAACATTAACAATATTAGCAGACTATTTTTAGCATCAGCAGCAAGTTGTCCACAATTCTGCTTATACATAATTATATGATTGCTATAATGGTTGTATTGCTGAATGTGGACTGCTATTGATGCCTCCCGTCACAGTTGCAGAAGGGGGCAATGTTTCAAAATACAAATAAATATATGAATAAGAAAGGCTATGCCAACGGTGTTGGCTTTTACAAACCACTTTGGGTGCTCAGTGGGAGTGGGAAGCATTTTACTTCTCCCATGCTCCCTAATAATACCGCTTCTGTGTCATTCCACACTGTCATTGAGTTAGCGATCGCACTTTTGCAGCATCTATCATGGAGGAAAAATCTTCCCTGGGATTTTGCCGGTGTCTCTGCGGCCAAAAGATGTCGCTTTCGATCCCACCTCACGTGCATCTACTGCAAGTTGTCGGCGTGACACCTCATGCCAGTATTGTTGGCCTTCCATCCCAACATCCTGGACAACCGCAAGACATGCCTGAAGCTGGGGAGACCAGGAAAAAGGAATCCTCTGGTGAAGTACAAGGAGGCTAGTTGGGCAGTTTCCTGCGGCCACGGGCTCCGCCGAGCAGCTGGAACGCATGCAAGCATTCGAGGAAGAAGCCACTCGCGTTTCGGCCAATCAAAGCTTCTTTGTTGCTCTCAACCTAAGCTCCACCTTTACTGGTTCTTTTAAAGAGTTGTGCCTGTCTCTTCCCACCTGGGGTGAGGCGCCCTCGGGCTCGCACTCCTCCCACTTTTGGAACAGAGAAAAAGAACCTTGGGACTGAGAGAGGTCTGAGTCCCAAGAGCATGCGGTCTCGACCTCGGTCAAGATCGCCTCCTCAGCCTCCGGTTTCACAGATCTCCCATCTGGCAAGGAGACCGAGAAAGTGTATAGATCACTGGCAAGACCACATCTCCAGAAGGACTTTGACAGAGTGGAGACAATCCAGAGGAGGGCAACCAAACTGGTGCCATTGTCTGCATCAAAAGCCCTATGAGGAGAGACTGAAGGAGCTCAATATTACACCCTGGAAGAGAGGAGGGAGAGGGGGATATGATAGAGACCTTTAGATACCTCATGTGAGTAAATAAGGTATAGGAGGAATGTATTTTTCAGGACAAACGGTGCTCAAGAACAAAGGGACATGCTATGAAGCTGAAGGGTGGTAAAGCAGGAGCGATCTGAAGAAGTACTTCTTCACAGAAAGAGTGGTGGATTCCTTGAACAGCCTTCCAGTGGAGATGGTGGGGCAAAAACAGTGGTGGGGTTCAAGAATGCATGCGATAGGCACAAGTGAATCATAGTGGAAAGGAAGCGGAAGGGAGAAAGAGCTGTAGATCAAGTAGGACATTTAACAAAATGGAGGCAGTCCGGAGAAGGGCAACCAAAGTGGTACAGGGGCTGCATCAGAAAACATATGA
This sequence comes from Neoceratodus forsteri, assembly GCA_016271365.2. NCBI lineage: Eukaryota > Metazoa > Chordata > Ceratodontiformes > Ceratodontidae > Neoceratodus > Neoceratodus forsteri. The sequence continues at coordinate 20,034,640 of CM028135.1, read as the reverse complement.
GGACAGATTAGAGGCACTCAATATGTATACCCTAGAGCAAAGGAGGGAGAGAGGTGATATGATTGAAACATTCAAACATCTTAAGGGCAGTAACAAGGTGAAAGAGTGTAACAGGTTTAATACAAGAAAAATAGCAGGACAAGAGGGCACAGCATGATATTAGAGGGAGGCCAATTAAGGGGTAATGTGAGGAAGTTATTTTTCACAGAAAGGGTGATGGATGCATGGAAAGGCCTACCTCAGGACGTGGTGGATATGAATGTAGTGCAGGGCTTCAAACAGGCATGGGTTAGGCATAAGGGAGCAATACAGATGAGTATGAATAGATAGGCCATTGACCGAGTAAAGGCCTACGGCACATTCACAAGGTAGAAAAAATGGGCAGACTGGATGGGCCTTATGGTCCTTTATCTGCCACCAACTTCTATGTTTCTGTGTTTAGGGTCTGTGGTGATAAGTAGGTAGGGAGAAATGGGCAGACTGGGTGGGTCAAGTGGTCTTTATCTGCCATCAAATTTTATGTTCTGTGTTCTGTCTTCTGTGTAACTGTTCCTACTAGCATTTATAACTGACCCACAGTCATAATTTTGCACATGGAATGAAATCCCATTACTATGCGTAAGTCCAGCCAGTAACTTATTATGCTCTCTACACAAGATCACACTAGATACCCTTTGATAGATAATTTAACCTTGTCCTCCAGAAGGATTGTCCATAGATGGTTTAATGGTACCCTAGGTATGGGTGCTTGGATACATAGGTTCCACATGAGCGCTATGTATGTACTTCTTTGTTGCTATGACAGTTAACATAATTGCTTTTCTAGAGTATAAAAATGTAATTTGTTACGCTGTGGTTTCAGGTAGACTGGATTTGGATTCTCCTGTATTCTGTTTTGTTGATGGTGTATTTTAAATAAATTTAAAACTTTACTAAGCACTTTTATGGTTAAAAACCAAAAATCACACTAAATATTGTGTATGTGTATGCATTTATTTCTGAAGTAGTCAATATGTATTTCTGTGCAATGGTACAGAACTTTGTTTAAAAGTTGCCCTTGGGCACAAAACCAGTTGTAAACAGGCTATCCAGTTTAGTGAGGATATCTTGTGTAAATATATCTTCTAGAAATAAGAATACCAGCTACAGGTTGTGCATATTGTTTCAACCAAGAAGGTTGCTATGATTACAGAGAATTCTGAAGTCCATTTTATCATTTTTTTTAAAACTCATTCCTCATGCCCTCTTCCTCTCTGAAGCTGCCTCATCTGCCAAACTGGGCCACCTCCCAGCCCCGTCCATCACCACCACTTACTGCCATTTCCCTGTACCTCGCCTCCTAAGACGGGACCCTTGGTTGCAGGTGGCCTTGAAACCCACGTGGTGGGTGCATCCTCCTGCCATGCTCCAGGGTGTCTTTTCAGGTTCTGGTGCTGCCCTTCCCTATCCTGTAGGATACTGATGCAGGGCAGGACTGTGACTCTGATGCATGGTGCACCCATGAGTGTAGGGGGCATACTCCATGATGCCCATCTTTACTTTAGTGGGGCAACAAAAAGGCTCTCAGCAGCTGCACTTGTCCGTGAAACACAACACAGAACCAGCTGATCCTTTCTTAATCTTATTCTTGGAAGTGAAAGTTAGAAGGGTTGGCCACTGAGGCTGTCTTTGCATCTCAGGGACCATACAGCCTTACAGGCCCTGGAGTGGTATGTGGGTGTCTGAGGGAGCAGTGTATGGCAACTGTAATTATCAGTGCATGGGGTGGGCAACTACCAGTGCCATGGTGTAAAAAGCTGTTCAGACAGCCAGATGGGGCAACAGACATGGTCCTATTATATGCATTTTATTGTCTAGCTACGCCTCTGGGCACGCTCTGCCCATTGGTGTCCTGCTGCCAGAGCTCCCCACTGCACTACCACCCATGGTCATCTAGGTAGCATTTTGCAGCAGATCCAGAAATTCCTGTCTTCCCAAAGGAGGAGAAACGGCTGTGGGGCTGGAAGAGGGATCCATGTGTTACCAGGAAATGAAGATATTATGAGGGCAGTGGGGAGCTTCTAAACCACCAGAGACAGCTACAGGTTGATGGAAAAATGAAAATGCCATTGGCCCAGAAGCGGGCTACAAGGCATGGGGTGGGCAGGTAGGGAGGACACCTCAGTGGCAGTGCATTATTACCCTGAAGGTGTGAGCATGAACTAGTGCCATGCGACTGGTGTTATAAACTGGTCATACCTCCATGGATGCAACTAGCCAGTATGGTATTCTCCTACTGTAAAATGGGCCGTGGAAATCCTGTAACCTCATTAGTCGAAACATGTCATATGACCATTGATTCTTTTCTTTTCTTTTTTTTTTTGCTTATTATTTCTCCCCCTTGGCCCCCAGTTGGCTCCTGCTTCTGGGCATCCTCTTCTTCTGGCTGCCATCCATCCCACATTTGTCTCCAAATCAAGCCACCCCCTTGCTACCCCCATGGCTTATCCCTCCCCATGGTGGGGTGGCGGAGTGGCCAACCAACTCCCACCAGGGGCAGATTCAGTACAGGCGGTGCCCTCGAGAGATGGTGTGGGTAGTTGGATGGCCAACAAGTCGCATGATCTGGCTGCCATTTTTTCCTTTTGTTGTCAGCAGTGGAGTATGCAATGCTGACAGTGGGCATACCACACGCAGCATGCCCACCGGCTGCTCCACCTCAGTGCCCCACTGTATTGGCCAGACATGCCTACACCCAGCCTCCACTAGGTCTCAGGCAAATGCCGGCCCCTGTTCCCCACCCTCCCTGGGAGAGGAGAGCTGTCCTCCGAACGTTAGATCCTCTCCCACCTCAGCTGGCCCCTGACGACCCGTTTGCACCACAAACACAGATCGCTGATGTGGCAGGAGGTAAGGCTTTGCTGCCTCAGCCCTCCACGCCACTGGGCAGACCCCATTGATTATTTTCTGACAAATACATACCTCTCCTAAATTATAGATTTTTAAACAAATAAAATCTGATTTTATAAGTGGGATAACACGTCAGGGTGTGCGGTCATGAGGGAATAATGTCCTTCCGAGTGGTTGTGGCACTCAGCTATGCCTTTTGCCTAACAACCTCCCAAGGCATGCATTATTCTTTTATAACTGCACACCCTGTCATGTGTTATCCTTTACACATGTGACAAACTAAATTGTATTGTGACAGTGGGGGGGGGGGGGAGTAGAATTGTAGGGGAAACTCTTCCCCTCATCTGTGAACAAGTTTAGTGTATGGCCACAAATTGTGGAGTCACAATGGGTGGACTGTTTGCCCCCCTTTTTTTTTTTACGTCCACACTTTGCGACAGAACTTGGCCCCAGGTTTCTACAAGGCAAATTCAGCCCATATTTGTAAACGTACTTATGTGTGCTTATGTTTTAGTATGTTTTTACCTGCATATATCTGTATTCATTTAGAACAAGTTCACGTGAAACCCTACATTCACCCATGCTCTCATCCACAAAGAAATCTGCATATTTGAATGAACAATTACATTAAAATTCAAGAGATGGATATTGGGAACAGAATTATATATTCTGTAACATCATGACTAGATGTGTGCCACTCTGGCTGCTTAGACATTTTTTCTCAACAGAGAGAGAGAGAAGAGAGATGGAGTTCCTGATGTGATTCTAGTTGTAATTAACCAGTGAAAGACAAAGTCATGTTGTCTTAGACACTGGTGGGGGTTAATGAGTGTTAACCCAGCCATGTGAGCTCATTTCAGCAACAGAGTGTGCTGCGCGTTGGTGGATAACCTTGTGATCCCATTCAAGCTAACACCATTCAGAAACAATACTTCTTCTGTGTCAGAAGTAATGCCAAGCAATTCTGTTTAGAGCACTTCTTTTGAGCTTAAAGCGTGATACAGCTCAAACTATAATGCACAATTAATATAAAACACTAACAATATTAGCAGACTATTTTTAACATCAGCAGCAAGTTGTCCACAGTTCTGCTTATACATAATTATATGATTGCTATAATGGTTGTATTGCTGAATGTGGACTGCTATTGATGCCTCCTGTCACAGTTTCAGAAGGGGGTAATGTTTTAAAATACAAATAAATATATGAATAAGAAAGGCTATGTCAACGGTGTTGGCTTTTACAAACCACTTTGGGTGTGGGAGTAGGAAGCATTTTACTTCTCCATGTTCCCTAATAATACGCTTTGTGTCGTCTCCACATTGTCATTGGTTAGTCATACCTGCTGGGTAATCACGTCATCCAGACAGGGACAAACTGGCACAGAACAGTATAGTGACAACCCACTACAATGCTGGAACTATCAGTAGAAGAAATTAAAACTACAGCTGACAGAATGTTTCATTTTCAGACTGCCTAAAACTCATTTAGGGTTCTTGAGTCAACTTGAGGAGTGTTTGACCACCCTGTCACCCTTGGAGTAACTGCTTGTGGGTGAAGTAAAAATTAAACATCTGTAGATGATTTTTAAAACACGAGAAAGGGAACAGAATGAATATTTAGGAGTAAGGATGAAGGGAGGTGTCCAAGGAGGGACTGTGTTCCATCATGCCATAGCAACTTTCAAGAAATTTCAATAACAACTACATTTCCAATTTAAGTTAATTTGATTACTATACTAGACAGAATCCTGCTGAGGTTTCATTTCACAAGGGTAGGGCAAGGCAGTTTGGTTTTTGTTAAACTCCCATTTCTCAGGGCTGTGAGCAGTATACATCGCTTGTCAGGAAAATACAGTAATCAAAACTCAGTGCCACATAATTACTCATTTAAAAAAAGAAAACACTGAAAGTGGAGATAACAAAGATGTGTCTTGACTGGAGCTGCCCATAGGGGCACTGGGTGTAATTTCCACGGTATCTGAGCAGTCCTCTGAAAAGCTCAGCTCCCCAGATAATTGTAGTCTTTATCTGAGGACTGCATGGAGGCCCAACTCTGTAGAGCCTACAGTAAATGGCTGCTTGGGTTTGTGGGATGTAGAGGTAGCAGGGGCCTAGTCCATTTAAGATTTTGTACATCAGGAACAGCACTGTGAAAGTGATGCACCGCTGAACAGGTAAAAAGTGTTTGTAAGAACAGAGAAAATAATGCACCCCCAAATGTGAAGAACTAGTTGATAGGTAAAGTGATCATAAAGCACGAGAGTGAGCATCTTTAAAAAATAGAGACTTATTGACAATGAACAAGCATCAGTAAGATAAATTTTTAGTATAAACTGCTTAGTTAGGTTAAATATGTAATGAAACTAAAGAAAAACAAAATAGTCTGCAGCTTTTATTCATGAGCAGTCGAGATCAGAGTATACAACAAAATGTCAACAAAGCCATTTCTGACTGCAGTGGTGTTTGTGCCTGGTAAGAAAGTGCTTTCGGTTATAAGGTTTTGAAGAGTCCATGGGTGAAATGTCAAGAGGGGATAGAAACATAGAAACATAGACTTTGACGGCAGATAAGGACCACTTGGCCCACCCAGTCTGCCCATTTCCCTACCTACTGGATAAGCTGCAGATTCTAGTTAACCAACAGCCTACTTCCTGCAACCCCCCCACCATAATTGCCTTGTGTCTGTCCCATGCATGTTTGAATTCCCCCATTGTTTTAGACCCAACGACCTCCTCAGGAAGGCTGTTCCATGTATCCACCACTCTCTCCGTGAAAACATTTTCCTCACATTACCCTTGAGCCATCCCCCCTCTATCTTTAAAGTGTGCCCCCTTGTTCTTACACATCTCTTTTTCTGAAAGATGCTACCTCCTGACTTTGTTGATTCCCTTGAGGTACTTGAACATTTCTGTCATGTCCCCGTCCCTCCTTTCATCAAGAGTATACATATTAAGCTCTCTCAGTCTCTCTTCATATGGTTTCTGCTGCAGACCTTGCACCATTTTAGTTGCCTCCTCTGGACTGCTTCCATCTTGTCTATGTCCTTGCGTAGATGGGGTCTCCAAACTGCACACAGTACTCAGATGGGGTCACCAACTGTCTGTATAGAGGGATAACCACTTCCTTTTTCTACTTGTGATGCCCTTCCTATGCATCCCAGTATCCCCTGGCTCTCCTTACCGACTTTTCACAGTGCTTACCCACCTTTAGGTCACCTGATATGACTACCCCAGGTCCCTTTCCATTTTGTTGTTGTTAGTACCTCCCCTGCTGTGTGTACTCTTCTCCTGGGTTTTGTTTCCAAGGTGCATTACTTTGCACTTCTTTGCATTGAATCTAAGTTGCCATACGTCTGACCGTTCCTCCAACCTTGCCAAGTCCCTTCTCATCTTTTCTACCCCCTCTTGTGTATCAACTCTGTTACAGATCTTTGTGTCATCTGCAAAGAGACATACCTTTCCCTCCAGACCCTCTGCAATGTCACCTATAAAGATGTTAAAGAGGACTGGACCCAGTACTGATCCCTGAGTTACTCCACTAGTAACCCCCCTTTCTTCGGAATGTATTCCATTCACTATTACATTCTGTGTCCTGTTGTGCAGCCAGTTTGCTACCCAGGCTACCACCCTGGGACCCACTCTCAGGCTGGCTAACTTGATTATTAATCTTTTGTGCGAGACTGTGTCAAATGCCTTGCTAAAGTCTAGGTAGGCCATATCCACAGCCCCTCCCTGGTCTATTACTTTGGTCACCCAGTCAAAGAAATCAATTAGATTCGTCTGACATGACCTTCCTGCTGTAAATCCATGCTGCTTTGAGTCCTGTGCCCCGCTGGCCTCTAGGTACTCAACAATTCTTTCTTTCAAAAGTGATTCCATCATTTTTCCTACCACTGAGATCAAACTTACAGGTCTGTAGTTATATCAATATTTGACCTAGACTGGATATCAGGTGATCAGCAGGGAGAAGCTAGAGAGACCATGAGGCTTCTTTCGTGGCCAGTAGCTCCCACTGCATGGCTGCTCTTGAGATGCTCAAAGTTGTTCTGCATTTTCTGAAAAGGTTGTTGTCAGTGTTGTAATATTACAAACATACTAAAATGCCAGCAGAATAGGCCTAATGGACTTTTGAGTCTGCTCAATTTCAGCACCCACACTCTGGGACCGATTTTGATGCGCCTGGGTTATGCTGTTCCTAGTCCCAGATGTTCCACCTGTATTGGGCCTGGTCAGATTCGACGCTCCCCTGTACCTGTCCCATCCCTCTTAAACCCATCCACAGTCTCCACCTCCACCTCTGCCAGCTCCTGGGCAGTGCATTCCATGGATACACCACCCTTTCAGTGAAATAACACCTCCTCCTCTCCCTCTGAGCCTGTTACCTTCCAGCTTACACCGTGACCTCGCGTTGCCCACCCTCCTCCCTTTGGAGCACCCTGACTGGGCCTCCTTATTGATCCCTTTTATGCACTTAAAGACCTCTGTCATGTTCCCCTGTCCGTCCTTTCCTCCAGGTGTAACATCAAGCTCCTTGAGCCTCTCCTGATAGGTCCTCTCCCCCAGGCCCCACATCATTTTGGTTGCCCTCTTTTGGACCCTCTCTAGAAGTGTAATGTCCCTCTTTAAATGTGGTCTCCAGAACTCACACAATACTCGAGGTGTGGCCTAACCAAGCAGTTGCACAGTGGAAGGATCACTTCCTCCTTTCTGGAGGTAATCCCACTGGCGATGCATCCCAGCATCCTGTTTGCTCTTGCCACTGCCCTCCTACAGATCTCTGAGTTGTTCATTTTGACATCTACCACTACCCCCAGGTCCCTCTCACCTTCTGTGACTTGCATTGTGTCTCCTCCCAGGGTATACCCTTGGTGTGGATTTCTGACTCCCAGGTGCAGAACCTTGCACTTCCCCACATTGAATTTTAGTTTCCATTTTCCCAACCACCTTTCCAGAGCCTCCAGGTCCTCCTGCAGGCCACCCTCCTCCTCCTCATCCACTACTGCACCCAGTTTTGAGTCATCTGCAAAGAGACGTATTTCACTCCTGATCCCCTTTCTTATGTCTGAGACATAGGCATTGAACAGGAGTGGCCCCAGCACTGACCCCTGGGGCACCCCACTAGTAACCCACCTTGGGGATGAGGCCAACCCTTCAACCACCACCTTCTGAGTATGCTAGAGAGCCAATTTCTATCCATCTTAACAACTGTCTCCTCTACCCCATTTCCTTCAGCTTAGCCAGCAGACCACTGTGGGGTACCGAATCAAACGCCTTGCTGAAGTCCAGAAAGAGGACGTCCACTGGCCTACCCTGGTCCAGGGACCTCGTCACCCAGTCATAGAACTCAACAGGGCTTGTCTGGCATGATCTTCCCATGACAAAGCCATGCTGCCTATCATCCAAGTACCCAGTTTGCTCAAGTAACCCCTCTAGGCTTTCCTTGACAATACCCTCCATCACCTTGCCAACCACTGACGTCAGGCTAACGGGCCTGTAATTTTCTGCCTTCTCTCTTGATCCCCCCTTGTGAATCTGCACAACATGGGCCACCCTCCAGTCTTGGGGCACCCACCCAGTCCTCAGAGAGAGAGAGAGATGTTGAAAAGCTCTACTAGAGGGAATGCCAGGACATCCGTCAGCTCCCTCAGCGCCCTGGGATGTATCTCATCTGGCCCAGGTGTCTTCTCCATCTGAAAGAACCTGAGGGCTTCCCTTACTCTCTCTACTGGGATTTCATCCTCCATGTCCTCCCCCTTTTCACCCTGTACTGCTGGCCCCCCCCCACCTGTCTGTGGTGGTCACTCCCTTTCCCCAGACCCATCAGAGCCCCTGATTTCTACCGGTCCCACCCCTTCCTCCAGTTTGTCCCCGCTTCCCCCACAAGACATAGTCCCTCCATTCCTCCTGGTAAAAACTGAGGCAAAGTACTCATTTAGGACTTCTGCCTGTTCCCCTGCCTCCTGTGCCCAACCATCCCCTATCCTTATCTTGCTGATCTGCCCCCTTAGTTTCCTTTTTTCCCCCCATGTATCTAAAGAACCCCTTGTCCCCTTCCGGATCCCACTGGCCAAGGACTGCTCCTTTTTTGCCTTAGCTGCTCTCACCACCCTAGTGACTCTCTTGGCTGTCAGCTCATATTCCTCCTGATCTCTTTCACTGCTTGAGTGCTTGAAGCACCTATAGGCCGTCTTCTTGTCCCTCACCACCTCCTGTACCTCCCGGGTCCACCAGCAGGGTTTTGGCCTTACTGAACTTACACCATTCCCTTGCACAGATCTGGTAACCTCCTGTATTTCCCTCCTAATGATCCCCACCTGCTCTCAGCATCCATATTCGGCCTTATCCTGTCCAAATGATCTTTAAAGATCCTTCCTATCTCCCTGAAGCCTGCACCCCTAAAGTCAGTTACTACCATCCTTGTTCTGCTTTCCTCCCCCCCAGGTCCAAGAAGAACCAGACTGTGGCGTGATCACTCCCTGCCAACGGGTCCCTCACCTCTAGGCCCCTAATCTGATCACTGTCCGCGAGGACCACATCCAGTGTCCGGGTCTCCCTAGTTGGCTCACCCACCTGTTGTGTCAGAAACGCATCCTGGAAGATATCCAGCAGCCTCTGCTTCCTGGCCACTGGTGACTTCTTGGTCCCCCAGTCTGTTCTTGGCATGTTGAGGTCCCCCATTACCACTATCCTTCCCTTTCCCAATCTACAGTGTCCCTCGAGATTTGCCACCAACTTTCTTCCAGAACCTCTGCCAGTGCTGGTGGTCTGTATACCACTCAACCTTTACTCTCTTACCCCTGCATCAGCAGGATGACCCAAATAGCCTCCACATTACCTTCTGCCTCCTCTACCCCTCCAATACCCATGCCATTTCTGACTAACAGTGCTGCACCACCTCCCTTCCCTCCCCCTGTCTTTTCTGAACATAGTGTAGCCCTCCAGATTTAGGTCCCACTCGTGCCCTTGAGTGGCCCAGGTCTCAGTGACTGCTGCCACATCTACCTCCCCCTCAACTAGCATTGCCTGGAGCTCAGGCATTTTATTTCCTAAGCTCCTGGCATTTATCAGGACCACTCCCCACCCCTTTTCCCTCCTCTCCTTCCACCCCCTTGAGCTCCCATTTCTCAGCACTCGCACCCTGCCTGGTGACCTATTTCCATATTTTCCTAGCTCACTAGAGGAGTGGAGACCATGTCCCTCATTTATCATACCTGCTGGCACTGCCCCTTTTTTAATCCCTCCCTCCTTCACAAGTTTAAACCCCACCTTTCTCTGATGAACCCAGCTAGTTTGAGCTTAAGGATTTCCTTCCCCTCCAAATTAAGGTGGAGCCTGTCCCTAGTGTACAGCCCCTTATCTTCCCAGGTCTCCCTCCAGTCCCCCGCCAGGCCATACCCCAATTCCCCACATCACTCCCTAAGCCACTGATTTATCTCCCTAATTTTCTTTTTGTTTTTCCCACTAGCCCTCGGCACCGGCAGGATTTCTGAAAAGGAGACTCACAGCCTTCCGAAAGGCATACCCTGGCCAACTCCCAGAACCTTGCCTGAATTTCTAGTTCACAACTACCATTTATGTAAATTTGTCCCCAAGTGCACTAGAATGTCCGGCGTCCCCCCGCATTCCCTTGCCAGTGAATACAACTCATGCTTGGCCTTGCGCACCATTAGGCCTGGGTAGCATTTGGTTCTGATCAGACAGGTTTTACCCTCCCCCTGCCTGCATGCCTCTGATCATGGAGTCCCCAATAGAAGTACTCAACCCCCCCCCGCCCCCGTTGAGAACAACATTTCAAAAACACTGAAAAAAGATGCCCAAAGTGTGTTATAAGGTAATCCTTCAGTTTCTTTACAGCTGAGGGGGTGAACCCTGTCCAGCTCTAACCATGACCTCAAAAAGTTGTGAAAGGTTTTGTTTTCAGACCTTAGTTCAAACAAGGCACTTTGCATGTATTAGCAGATTTAGTTGTTTATTTCTGTTGAGTGGGAAAAGAGGACTGGCTTGTATTTGTATATATCAAATATACAATAGCCTGACTAAAAATAGGCACTTACCATCACTTGAGAGTGGGCAGGACTTTCATAACTCACTCATGGCTCTGCCAGTCGTGAGTTATGGTCCTGTCCCATCACACTTGAAGATACATTGTATATTTGGAGTCTGCCCATTGCATATCCCTTATATATCCAACAGGTTGGTGTAACTGTCACAGTGGATTCTTTTTAACTTATTGTCATCACAGTAGAATACTCACGCAATCAGAGAGCAGCTTCTAAAATGCTGATGACATCACAATACCTAGTACAGAACTGAAGCCATCATTGTTAAAGAGCCGATGGCACGTTCAGGAGTACTTTAACAAAACCTAATATTTAGACACAGTCCAGCTTGTATTTCCCATTTGCACTATATTCCTCCTCCCCATTATTTATTACTGAGGTCATCTGTATGAAAACAGGATCTTTGCGCCGGAAGAGTTTATGTCTATTCCTGCTGCTTTTTCCCTACCTAAAGTCAAAGAGTACTGCTTGTGATATCACAGTTACTCCCATGGCAACAGATTGCGATGTCACAACACAGGATTATGACTTGCAGTAGGGAGTAAACTATAGAGGCAGATGGGCTCTGAAGGAACTCTAAGGAATATATCATGTATTCATGCACATTCTTTAGTAATGAATAATGGGGTGAAGAAATATATAAAATATAAATGGAATACAGGCAGAATTGTACATAATTATTGTTTTTTTTAAGTTTTCTTTGAGGTGTCAGTGGCTCTTTACTCCCATATGAGGTGTTGGCACATGTTTAGAGAAAGGGAACATTTTTTAATCAGGAAAGGCGCACTAAGCTGGATCTTGTTTCCAAGGAAGTTAAGTGACTTGCTCAGGGTCACACAGTATGCAAGTGGGGACTGTGGAATTCAAACCCAGGTCTCCAGCTCAGTGCTCTAAACCACATCACTATACTGCCTCCAATATATGCAAAACAAAATGATATCAATATCACATGAGTTGTTGGCACATGCATGCAACAAGCATCATATCACTCTCACATGAGGGGAGCGTATGACAACAAGCATCATATCAATCTCACATGAGTTGTTGGAGCATGCATGCAACAAACATCCGATCAATCTCACACAAGTTGTTGGAACATGCATGTAACAAACATCCGATCAATCTCACATGAGTTGGAGCATGCATGCAACAAACATCCAATCAGTCTCACACAAGTTGTTGGAACATGCATGCAACAAACATCCGATCAGTCTCACATGAGTTGGAGCATGCATGCAACAAACATCAGATCAATCTCACATGAGTTGGAGCATGCATGCAACAAACATCAGATCAATCTCACACAAGTTGTTGAAAATGCATGCAACAAACATCCGATCAATCTCACATGAGTTGGAGCATGCATGCAACAAACATCAGATCAATCTCACATGAGTTGGAGCATGCATGCATGCAACAAACATCAGATCAATCTCACAAGTTGTTGGAACATGCATGCAACAAACATCCGATCAATCTCACATGAGTTGGAGCATGTATGCAACAAACATCAGATCAATCTCACATGAGTTGTTGGAGCATGCATGCAACAAACATCAGATCAATCTCGCATGAGTTGTTGGAGCATGCATGCAACAAACATCATATCAATCTCACATGAGTTGTTGGAACAGCATGCAACAAACATCCAATCAATCTCACATGAGTTGTTGGAGCATGCGTGCAACAAACATCATAGCAATCTTACATGAGTTGCTGGAACATGCATGCAACAAACATCCAATCAATCTCACATGAGTTGTTGGAGCATGCGTGCAACAAACATCATAGCAATCTTACATGAGTTGCTGGAACATGCATGCAACAAACATCATATCATTGGCACATATGAGATGTTGCACATGGTTGCAACAAACATATAAATCTCACATGAGGTGTTGGCACATACACGCAACAAACATCACATCAATCTCACATGAGTTGGTGCATGCGGTGTTGGCACATGCTTGCAATAAACATATCAGTTTCATATGAGTTGTTGACACATGCATGCACAAACATCACATCAGTCTCACATGAGATGTTGGCACATGCATACAGTGAACTTCATACCAATCTCACATGCGGTATTGGCATATTTATGCACAAACATTACCTTACGGGCAGACTGATGGACCATTAATCTTTTTCTATATCATTGTCTATGTTTCTATGAAACATGCCATTAATCTCACATGAGGTGTTGGCACACAATGAACACATTGATCTCACAGGAGGTGTTGGCAAATGCATGCAGTAAACATCATTACTCTCACATGAGATGACACATGCATGCAATAAACACATCAGTAATCTCACAAGAGTTCTTGGCACATGCATGCAATAAATGCATCATTAATTTCATATGAGGTGTGGCACATGCGTGCAATAAACATATTACTCTCACACGAGGTGTTGGCACATGCATGCCTCTCCTGAAAGGGCCTATGACAGAGACACTGTCACTCTGAATTAACAACATAGATGAAAAGTACTAGTAGAGTGTAATTTCATGAGAACTTAAAAGGTTTTGATAGCGTTGATATCCTAGCTTCATTGAATTAGCTGCTCAATTACTCTTATTAGAGAACCAATCAGATCATAAACATGATATTTTAGCAGACTAATGTTCTGTAACCTTGCCATCCAGCAAAGACGTTATATTAACTTGAACTTATTAAATGTGTTTCACCCTTGATGAATGGTTTGCCTTTGTCATTCAGTTCATTAAGAGCATTACAGGAAGTATTACGGTGCTACGAGCCAGTGTACAATAAATAGTCTCTGCATGCTGAGCGTTGCTGAATCGTGTAACCCTGGATACAGTTCCCTGAAGGGAAGCAGCATTAAGTAAGCAATCCCCCAAACCCACACGCATACCCCAAAAATTACATGTCTGGAGTCTAGTTCCAACTATTCGAAAGGATCCTGACGAGGCAACTCAAACATCTGATTCCCTTCTCTGTGCTTGGGCAAAGTGAAAACAGACTCAAATTTCTCAGACATTTAACCTCCTCTGGAGTAATTTACATGCCAATCCAGACTCATTTAAGACACTAACAGCCTCAGAAACCGCAGCTGTAGAAATGCATACCATACGCCAAACATGCCGTAATACATATTTATTTTTTGAAGGTCAACAAAGGGTTTGAGTCCCACCTTTTTCTACCTTCTTACATAAATGTGTGCTTTATCTGAGGTAGAAACAATTCAAGGGCATGCAGCTGACTCTGCTTTAGTTTCTCTCCTCCTACAGTGTACACGGTAGATAAGAAGAGAATTGGGAAACTGCTTGTGGGGACAACATCACCATCCCCTCTGGGTTGGAGGCTGCCACTGTCTCACAACCTGCTGCCCACTTTGCATTCTCCAAGTCTGTTCCTGACCTTGACTGCTTCTGGGCCATGGGTGTGTCTCCCTAGCAGTCTGATTCAGAAAGAATTCTTGGGAACAGGGAAACGAGTTGAGCAAATAAAAGACGGGAGCAAATGTGTAGTTTTTCTGAGTGAGATGAAGGTGTTTCCTTTTTGACCTGCTTAAATAGACTATTTGGTGAAGTAAGTAAAGATTTACTTTCATTGGAAAAGGAGGATATTTCAGCAGTAATGGTCCCCCGTAAGTACTTAGTATCTGTGGAAGAAATAGCAAAGGAATTAAAAAAGATTAAGATAAATACGGCTGTAGGCCCTGATGGGAATGGAAGGAAGGTGCCGACTTGCTTGCACCATGGGTGTGTCATATTTTTAATAGATCAATGTTGAGTGGCAAAATTCCTTTACAGGGGAAGCAGGCAAAGGTTGTCCCCCTTCCTAAAACTGTGACACCTAAAAATATGTCAATAGATTTTAGACCAATTGCTTTAACATGTATGGTTTCCAAAGTATGTGAGATGTTTATTTGTAGATGGGTTATGGAGGTTGTGGAGTGGTTTTTGGACAAAATCAGTTTGGTTCCTTGAGGGTTGCTCAACTATTGATGCTGCTTTAGAGGTGATAGGAAACAGTTTTACACCTCTAGAAGCCGTCAGTTGTCCTTTAATTGGCTACCAGTATTCTGATATGTTTTTGACCTTTTTGTTAAACTAATAATCTAATTTTGTTGACTTTGTGACTATCCTGAATCCCTCTCTCCTCAGCAGTTGTTGCTCTCCCTTTCATACTGCCTGAACATTCTATGACATCACAAACACCTTTCCAGGACATTCAGCTGAATAGCATGGAATGGGAGTTATTGATGTCATAGAATGTCTTAGAAATCTGAAATATGAAAATCAAGAGCAGTAGCTGGTGAGGAGAGTGAAATCTATGTAGATCTGAGGACACCCCAAAACAAGATTATTTATTTATCAACAAATCATCAAAACATATCGGAACACATACCTGGTGTGGAAAGGAAGATGGAACAGCAGTTAACTATGTAAAATAATTTCCTATCTCCTTTAAAATTTTGTAACTAAGTATCAAAGCTTGGGATAAAGAAAATAATATAAGGGCTGTTTTGGTAGATTATAAAAAGCTTTTGATCTTATTGATCATGGGACGTAATACAAAATTATGAGTTTACATGTGCCAGAGTGTATAGTAAATTGGGTGGCCAGTTTTTGCAGGGAAAATCACAATGGATTGAGAAGGAGGCATGCAATCTGAGGTTGTGGGTATGCGTGGTGGGGTCCCTCAGGGAACTAGATTGGGGCCGTTATTATTTTTGATTATAATAAAGGATCTAGACACGAAGGGCCCATGTATAAAGTACATAGATGATACTACAGTACTGTATATTTGGGGAAATGTTGAAGATAGTACTATGCAGTGATTTAGACTATATAGAAATGTGGTCTGAAAATAATTTTATACAAATCAATCCTACAAAAACTAAAGAGATATGTTTTGGTAAGAATAAATGGACTGAGATAAAAGGATTGTCTTTCAGGGTGAGGAGGTAGAAGTAGTAAGAAAAGTGAAATAGTTGGGATTTATTTTCAGAATGATTTTTCTTGGGCAGAACAGGTTTTAAGCATGGTAAAGAAAGCAAATATCAGGTAATACTTTTTAACTGTTATGAGATATGCAGGTTTGAATGAATCCGATTTGGTTTATGGTTGGACCAGTGGTTGAATATGGAGCTGCTGTGTGGCATAGTGGCCTCACCAAAAGTGAATCTGAAGAATTGGAAAGAGTACAAAAAAGGGCACTAAGAGAAATTGTTGGGTGGGATGTGAGTTATAAGGAAGCCTTGATTAAATGTGGGCTTGATAGGTTAGATACTAGAAGAGAAAAAACGACTAGAGAGGTTATTTAAAAAATGTGTGAGCCAGACCATAAATTGCATTGTTTACTTGTATTGAGGAATATGTCGGGGTATAATCTGCAAAGTAAGGAGATGTTGGAAAAACCTGTGGTAAGAACTCAGACTTACAGTATATCTTTGTTTATGCAATATTTGAATGCAGTGAAATGAATGTTATTTTTTTATTCTTTTCTTGTTTTAAAATTGTATCATTTTATGTTTTAGAGCTGCTATATGTAAATGTTTATCTATTTATGCTGTATAGAACTTCAACCTGTACTTTTGTGCCTGGTTGCAATATTAAGTAATAAAGTATTAACTAACAAAATTCTGTCACAATAAATCTACTTTTTGAAAGATTAACTCTTTTCATAGGCTTTAAAACCTTTAAGCCTTCAGTCTTTTGCAAGCTGTTTAATAGCTGCTCCTTTTGCTGTCATCCAGAGGTGTCAGGCATTTGGGATTGCTCACCTGTGGAGGGGCAGGGAGTCTTACTCGGAATGGACCTCTCCGTGGTCATAGAAGGAGCAGGAGGTACTTGCCAGTTGGGATCGGAAGAAGCAGAAATCCTTAATGTTTTGTTCCAATGCCAAGGCAATGTGCTTTACAGTGCTGGGGCCCATAAGATGCTGCTTATTTTTTTTTTTAATTTAGTGTACTTTTTGCCCCTTTGTCTCCCCGACTGGCCTGCCATTCCACCCAGCCCCGTCATCTGTTTTCTCCAGGAATTACCTGATGCTCCATGTTCTCCCATGGATGTCCTTTTATGGGAAGGGCTGCCAGAGGCCGCAGAACAACAACAACAAAAATGGGCTGCTAGACCCTGATGTCCAGTTGTTTTGCAATAAATTTGTGAACTTTTCTGCACAACTAAAGAGAGTCAGTGTATGACTTGTTCAGGTGAGGCTGTGAAAGCCTTTTTTTTTCTGTGCATGGTGTTTACTGAGATCGCTAGCCATACTGAGAGCATTCCTTTTTCTGCTTGCTGCTGGAGGCCACCCCTTCCCTCTGGACAGAGCTGAATGTCAGTGAGGGAGTGAGAACCCTATTGGAGGTGTGGGACCTGCAGCAGGTGGCATACAGTATACTATGCAGTCAGAGGGTATTTCTTTTTTTTTAATGCACATGTTTTAGCCCTGAGGGTATTTCTTGATTTTCTCCCCAGCCCATGGGCATCGTAGAGGTTGTATCTGAATGGCAACATCTCCCTCCCTTCATACTGGCTCCAGCCTGCACTTGTACCCAGGTGGTGGTACTGCAGCACAGACCAGGAGTTCACCCTCCCTGAGGAGGTGAGCGCCCCCCTGGGATGCTCAACCATCCTGCCCCAGCTGGCTCTCTGATGACCCAGGCTTGATCCTGAACCTAGGTTGCTGGCTTTACGAGTAGTAACGCTACTGCTGCACCCACGGGCCAGCCAGGATACTACTACTGACTGTGGAGGTGGACCAATACTGGGCAAAATAGGATCTGGATTCAAAGAAATGTCTAGATTTATTGCACACCTCTGAGCATGATGGAGGCCTCTGTTGGGGGTGGGGTAAGGTGAGGGCAATAGAGGAAGCTTATAGTCATGCTCTGTCTGCTGTGCTTAATGACCTGTCATGAATTCATTCATGCCTGACAACCTCACAACAAAGTCCTAATGAAGAGGAATTGTGGCTACAAAAGGTGTACATGATCATGCCACAGAGGGCTGCAAGTGGGGCCCAGAACACTGCTGTTAGTGTGTGTGTGAGCATTAGAGACATGATTCATAAAGCAGTTTGGCAACAGAAAGGCATAATTTATGAGGAGAGCCTGGAATCATAATACCCTGACTATCCTATAACATAAGGCTCCACAGGAAGCATTTTGAAGGAGTGAGAAGTGATTTATGAAAGCTTAAAATACATCACCAGTTGCTAGTGCTGGACAAATTTTTTAGTTATTGATGGGGGTCACACACACATTTGCAGTGATCCAAAAAATGCTGCAAAGTCTGTGTGTAAGAAGAGGGTGGAGTAACAGAGTTTATAAAATAGGCAAATGATTTCAGGCAATCTGTTTGGTTGTTAGCCATGCATTAGAAGTGTCTAATGCACAGCTAAAACTAGAAACCCCCTTTAGAATACCCAGGCCCATTTTATAAGCACAATAAGCCACTCCAGGGATGTGCATTAGACAGTTATAATTAATGGGTTCCATTTTTTCTTATTGAAAAAAGCGTGTATTAAATGCCGTAACACCTGAGTAGGTGTTCCGGCATTCCAACTTTTCAATTGGAAAATGCTTGAGACGCAGTGCAGCTCGAGACTGTCACAAACGCTGTCCCTCGTTAATTCAGTCAGCCAAACACTCACCTCCTGAGCCGCTGTGAAAGGACAATATATTTTCTCTTTTCCCTACTACCTCAAAAAAAATTAAAATGAAACTTTCTCGCAACTTTTTTTATCACCGTTTCCCCTCCCTCTGCAGGTTACTAGACTCCACTGCTAAGCAACACCTAGCAACGCCCATAGCAACCTAAAAAAAAAGCAACATGGAGATTGAATTGGACTTTTTTGTTGTTTCACTTTGCTGTTAAACTTAGTTAAATTCTCGCTGTAACACTCTTACAACTCACATTTTACCAAATAAAGAAAATCCACAAGACAAGGCAAACTGTGTTTCATCCATTTTCATACCTCTCAACAGAAAAACGGAACCCCTTCAATTATATAAAATAAAATATGGGGTGCAGTGTGTTTACTATTTAACACACACCCTCGTTGTTGGATGGCTAACATAAGCCCCTCGGCTTCGCCTCGGAGTTTAGTGTGCCATCCAACAACTCGGTGTGTGTTAAATTTCGAACACACTGCACCCCATACTTTATCCTATATCTAATGCACGGCTAGGGACTGGATGCACTCAGCCTGTGACCTTGTGCCTCACTACGTTCCCCCTAGCCATGCATTAGAACTGTCTAATTCACACCCCATTGTGTCTTATTACTTACTTGATTGAAGATGCAGCCTCACGTTAGCTTGTTTTGGGGAACTACCCCAACTCTGAGTACCCAGGGTAAGGGATGTTTGGAGGATTGTGAGAACCAGAATGGTGTTTTCTTTGAAGGACTTGCCAGAACACTATGTCGGGTTAGATTGCAATTTCTTGCCACAAGGTATTTTTGAGCTTTCTGACTGCCCACTCACACAAGTTATGTTTCAGCTTATGTACTTTAGTGTTAAATTCATGTTCAAAGAATCACTAAGATTAGATGTTGCACGATGCACAGCTAGCCAAATAAATAACACAATGTAATACTTATTCTCTACATACTTTTAGCTTTCCTTTTGCTTTGCAGGTATAATTTCCCTGTCTCTTGTTCCTGATTGTAAATTAGTGCTGTGGTATTGCATTTCAATGCTGCTGTATCTCTTGTACTGTTCTGTATTCCTGTGATACCTTGCTGTACCTCAAGCACTGCTTGGCTTGACTTTGTATGCTATCCTAGCTAGGACCTCCATGCAAATGAGCTTGCTCAGTGGAGTCTTTTCCCGGTAGAATAAATAAAATACAAAACTCTGGTGTGTTGGGGTGGTGTCACAAAGAGATACAGTGGACTAGAGCCTTTAGGTAGTAAATCACTTTACAGTTTCTAATAGTCGAACTGTACATGGCAGGAGTGTGCAGTCCATAGTAAAACATGAATGCTTTGCGTTTCCAGTTGTATAAGCATGGTTAAAAACAGCTATGCTTTAAGTTCACATATTTCTTGTTATGGCACTCTTTAGTGAGCAACGTTTTGCAGTGATGTGCATGCAGAAGTTTATCTTAACGTCTTCAAAAGGTACTCTTTGGTCAATGAGTTTGGGCCTATTTCTAGAGCTTTAGTCATACTGAAGATTAGAGCACCCTGCTAAACATCTTGGAACTGTATAGGCCCTTTAGGGTGGACACTCAGGAAGGGTTGTAAAAAAACTGCTCAGAGACCTTGGGAAACTTGAGCAATTGTCAAAAACATGGCAGTTGGGTTTCAATGCCTAAAAGTGCAAACTGATGCATCCAGGAGGTAGAAACCCTGGCTAATGGAGGCGCACTAACAGTCACTTGGCAGGAAAGGGACAGCGGGTTCTCATATCAGAGGACCACAAGGTGCCAGGGCAGTGGACAAGGCAGTGGGAAGAGCCAGAGGAATGTTGGGTTGTATAGGGAGGGGTATCCCAGCAGGAGGAGGAAGCTGGTGTTGCCATTATATCTCTTGTTGGTGTTGGTGTGGCCACACCTGGAGTACTGTGTTCAATTTTGGAGACCACACCTCATAAAGGACATAGGGTAGAGACAGTCCAGAGGAGGGCAACTAAAATGGTTCATGGTATACCCAAGAAGCCCCTCAAAGAGAGATTGTAGGATCTCAACATTTACACCCTGAGAAAAAAAAAGGAGAGAGAGAGAGAGAGAGGATATGATAGGGACCTACAAGTACCTCAAAGCAAGCTATTCCATTTGTCCACCACTCAGTCTGTGAAGAACTGCTTCCTCACATCCCTCCTGAATTTACCACCTGCCAGCTTGTATCCACGCCCTCTAGTACAAGTCCTTTCTTTGCATTTGAACAATGTTTGACAGTCTGCACTGTTAATCCTCTAGAGGTACTTGAACATTTCAATCATATCTCCCCCTCACCCTTGTAGTCTGTATCGAGTACATGTTCAAACTGGTTAGCCTTTCCTCATACAACTTGCCTTGCCTCTCCTTGATGGCCCTCCTTTGCGCTGTCTTGAGACAATAACAGTCATTACTGAGATGCAGGCTTCAACACTGTATGCAGTATTCTATGTTTAGCCACACTGGGGATCTGAAGAGGGGCAGAAGCACCCCTTGCCTCCTACTGGTGACGCTTCTGCTTATACCACACAACCAATGGTTCACTCTGTGACCACAAACCATATACTTGGCGTTCCTGTGCTTCACTCCTTCTAGCTTTAAAAAGACTCTTAAAAAACACCATATTTTAGATCCATTTCAGTTTATAATTCATCCACTTTCTGCACTTAGCGTCCCCTTTTTATTGGCCCGTATGGATATTCCCATGAAAACAGGATCAGTGTCCCCGTTCTGGCTGCTTGTCTTCATCTGACATAACAATTCTGTGTCAAGTACAGACAAGTGTAAAGGGGTGAGAGAGGCAGGAGGCAGGCACACAGAAATTGCATTTAACACACTGAATTCCATGTGCCGTTTATTAAGGCAGATGATAATTCAGGATCGGGGTCAGTGTTAACATTGTTTTACTAGTCCAGGGCCTAGCGAACTGACCAGGACTAGTGCAGCTAACTCTACTTGTCCATCTTGACTAGTGCAGGTTTTCCGTGCCTGTCAATGAAGTTAAGAAAGTCCCTGTTTTAGCAGGCTTTAGTCCTTTTACTAATCTCCTGAGTGTTCCAGATGGCCTGGTGTGATTGACAGCCTTTAAGAACTGCAATTATCTGGCAGTACAAAAGGGAAAATCCACGAAAGACCCAATGTGAGTGACAGGGTTGATTTTCAAAGAATGGCCCAGGATTTGAGTCAAGCCCTGATCGAACCCTTTCACTGCCGTAGCTGTGCCATTCTCTACATACAACTGTGCCTGATTTTACAGTCTTGGCACTGCTAGCTTGAAGCAAATCTCGGTGCAAGTTCTATTACAATGATCCTCATTATTGACACAACCTAGACCACAGAATGATGGTCTAGTGAGCATTAATTACCTCAAGGGATTGAAAATCCCTTTAGATTGCCATACAAGCCCGAGCACTGTCAGTGGCTCAGTAGGTAGCACACTTGCCTCTGAGGCTGGGAGATCAGAGGGCTGTGGGTTCAGTTCCCACATCTGGCACTTGGGTTAATATACCAGTATTGACACTGTAGTGCAGCATGAGAGGGGTGCTGCACTTCTGAGATGCCGTGTCTTTTGATGAGACATTAAACCAGATCCCATCTGCCTGGCTGGTGGTAGTTCAGGTGGATGTTAAAGATCCCATGGCACTTATCGAAAAGAGTAGGGGAATTTCCCCGGTGTCCTGGCCAAATTTCTCTCATTCACTAAAAATACCACTAACAGCTTAATCTGGTTCAAGGTCAGTTGGCATTCATCTGTTTCCCCCTCCCCCCGGGTCGTGCCTGAAAATAGGCAGGATTTATCTACTGCACTTACCCGGTCAACAAAAACTAAATAAATAAATAAAAATATCTCTGGTGCACCCGGGACTTGTGGCAGTCTCGATCATTTGAAAATCCAGCCAGTTATCACTCCATTGTTCGAGCTGTCAGCTAGTATCCAGGCTGTGATCAAGGGTAGAGTGCTGTTCAGTTACTAGCCCCCAGTGTTCTGAGCTTGTCTTTATGTGTCTGATGAGTTTTCCCACATTATTAGAACCAGTACACCTCATTTCTCTACATTTTGAGTGTCTGTATCCAACATTTCAGTGACAAAATGCTAAGAGGCACACAGGGTCTTTCCTGCATGTGGTGGATTTTATCCCAGCCTCCCCATAGCTGCCCCCCCCCGCCCGTCTCCCAGCTCTGTACTTTCCCTGGACACCACTGCAGCCCAGAACTCTGAAACAGACATCCGTAGACCCATAGCTGCCATTACTGGCAAGTGTAGGTTTCCCCTAACACTTCCCAGTGGACCAAGCCAGTCAATGCCATCCATGCAGTCCCACTCTTTTCTCACCCAGCATGTCCTTTCATCCTAAAAACAATGCTCTGGAGAATGTGTGGTACGAAAATAAACCTTACTACAATATGTAATTGGAAAAGTTAAAACAGGCATTTCTGGGGTGCATAGATTCTTCTAACTAGAACTAGAGATAGTAGAGATTCATGCCTGCATACCGTTTCCCTTGGGCTGATGAAAGAACAGTATTTAAAATAAATACTGTTGTGGTTACATAGAAACATAGTCTTTGATGGCAGATAAGGACCACTTAGCCCAACCAGTCTGCCCATTTCCTACCTATTGGATAAGCTGCAGATCCTAGTTGACCAACAGCCTACTTCCTCCTACCCCCCCTCACAAGAATTGCCTTATGTCTGTCCCATGCATTCTTGAATTCCCCCGTTGTTGACCCCACTACCTCCTCAGGAAGGCTGTTCCATGCATCCACCTCCTCTCTGTGAAAAAATACTTCCTCACGCTGCCACTGAACTGTCCCCCTTCTGTCTTCAAATTGTGCCCCTTTGTTCTTGCACATCTCTTTTTCTGAAAGATGCTACCCTCTTGGACTTTGTTGATTCCTTTGAGGTACTAAAAAGTTTCTATCATGCCCCCTCCTCCCTCCTTTCCTCAAGGGTATGCATATTAAGATCCTTTAGTTTGTATGGCTTCTGGTGCTGATCTTGCACCATTCTGGTTGCCCTCCTCTGGACTGCCTCTATCCTGTCTATGTCCTTGCGGAGATGGGGTCTCCAGAACTGCACGCAGTACTCCAGATGGGGTCTCACCAACTGCCTGTACAGAAGGATAACAACTTCCTGTTTTCTACTGGTGATGCCTCTCCCTATGCATCCCAGTATCCCCCAGCCCTCCTTACTGCCTTCTCACATTGCTTGCCTACCTTTAGGTCATCCGATATGACTACCGCCAGGTCCCTTTCCATTTTTGTTGTTGTTAATACCTCCCTCCCATTGTGTACTCTTCCCCTGGGTTACAGTAGAGCATGTTAAAATCAATTCTTTTGTTTTTGTTAATCCTTTTTCTTCCTCCCTGGCTGGCTTCTGTCCTCTTCAACCCCTACCCCCACCCCAGACCTGTCTGTCACCTGACATCTCCCGAGTCCCGGACATACTTGGCTCCAGCTTTTCCCTGTGACTTACTCCCCATGGTAGAGGAGCAGAGGGGCGGAGAGTCATCGCTCAACCTAAGGTATAATTTAAGTTTTGAAAAGTGATTAGCAGTGATTGCTAATAAAAATATTTTTGATTTAGCAATCTGTCATGTCTGGTTGGCAATTTTTTAAACTTGTTTCCATGTGGCTAAAATATTGCCATTTTTCCCTGTTGCTTACCCTTCCCTTATTTTGTTCTCATCTCATTATCTGTAACCCTCCTTTTGTCTTTCTCTGGTGTGCTTGTCATGCCTCTTGCTAATTAGTAACACACACTCCCGTCTGTCTGTCATTCTCTCTCCTCCAGGTTTGTTTACTTCAGCCCCTTTCAAAGATATGTTGGTTATCTCTGCATTAGAGCTGCAGTGTCCCTCCATGTCAAACTGCTGTTCACCACTCTGTGTCCAGCTGTGCCATATGTCAGTAGTCTAGTCACCACCTACTAAATAACGCTAAGGGTTTTCTTTTATTTTGTACTGCAATAACCTTCAACAGAATGGGGGAGGGATTCTCAAGTCAGGCAGAGGAACACATCCTGAGATTTCTTGTTCCTGATGCACAGACAGGCTAATTAGAGAGGGGAAGGGTGGACTGACAAGTCAAGGGGGGAGGCATGACTGATATTTTAAAAACAAAGCACTAGTCTATAACGTTGATTAGCAAATGTTGCTAATCAAGCGTGCAGTTGGTTTGCAGTTTGTTTTTTATGGGTCACGAAATGCAATATGATATGAACCTGCTTAATTTATGCCTTCCAACCTGCTGGACAGGATCTGATGGGAGCCATGCCAGGTCACCGGCGCAGAGCCTGCAGGGATTGGAGAATCATCCTACCAGCCAGAGTGCTTGCTCCATTTTTCCTCCCTTTCCATGGTGCAGAGGAGGTGGCCGGCAATGATGGCAATGGCTGAGCTGCACATTGCCTGTATGCAGCATGCCAGCGCCACATACTTCTACGCGCCTGCCCCTTGTGTGTGCAGTCCCAGTAGTCTGACCCCCAGCCACTGGCCAGGGGCCAGGCTAACACCACCCCGGAGAAAGACAGCAGTCTCTCGGACGCACGATCCTCCCACCCCTCCAGTTGGCCCTCCGACTCTCTGAGTTTGCTCCTGAATTTGGGATGTCAGCATCACAAGTGCTACCATTGTGCCAGCAGCCCAATCAAAATCAATACTTTTGTGACTGGTATATATAAATAAAAATATCGCAGATTTTTCTGTTTCCCAAGCCCTCTAGGTTTGTCTGGCCCCATCTCCAAAGAAATCCTAGATCTGCACTGGGTTCATTTAACACTGTATAAAAACTTCCAGAAGTACGGGTCTCTGGTTGATAACAGAGTGGGGGCTGTAAGTGTCTTTCTCTTTCTTTGCCTGACTCTGTTCATTGCCCTATGGGTGGGGGTGAGAGGGGTGAGGTGCATGATTATGTCAGCTATTGGGTGTACAGAACTAGGACTGCTTACATATGAACATATGAAATTTGCCAGCAGAAAAAGGCCATTTGGTCTATCGAGTCTGCTCGATTCTGCAGCTAGCAGCCCTATTCTGCAGTTGCCCCCCACTCCCCTCCCTCCCCTCACCTCCTCTTGCCTTGTCCCAGCCCCTTTGAAGCAGCCCACCATTTACATAGGCTACCACCTCTGCTGGCAACACATTCCACCCTGCCACCGCCCCTCTGTAAAAAGTGTTCTCATGTCCCTCCTGAACCATCCCCCCTTCAATCTCATGTCATGGCCTTGAGTGTCCCTCCCTACCCTTACCCTGGATAGCCCCTCTGTACCAGTCTTGTTTATCCCTCTCATTTACTTGAATGTCTTAATCATATCCCCTCTGTCCCTCCTTTCCTCCAGTGAGTACATGTCCAACTCCTTTAGCCTACTCTCATACGGTAAGTCCCCCAGTCCCTGGATCTTCTTAGTTGCTCTGCGCTGCACCCCTCCCAGTAATTTAATGTCCCTTTTCAGGTACGGGTGCCAGTACTGCATGCGGTATTTGAGATGAGCTCTAACTAATGATCTATACAGTGGCAGAATCACCTCCCCCCTCCTCGACGTTATTCCCTTTGCGATGCAACCCAGCATTTTGTTGGCCTCTTGCTGCCTTTCCAACCTTGTGCAGTTCCATTTGATAATGGTGACCGTGACAATAGTGATCACCGTTTGGGTGAATCTACATCACTGAAAATGAATTTCGGCAGTGTAGACTTGTGGTGAACAGCAAGACGGCATCTGGGGCTTAAATTTTATTGTTTTATGCGGGGGAAGGTGCAGGCCCCCACACCCCTCTACTAAAGGATTCTCAACTCCGGAGGGGGGTGCATGTCAGGCAGGTGCAAAACTGAGGAAAAAAAAGCAACCCGGCACAATAAAAAGAGCACACCCAGAACCGAACCCGGCACCCTTCCAACCCCAGCCTGCCACCAACCCACCATGCCACATAGCCAGCTCAGCAGCCCAACGCTGCACTGTGCTCCACAAACCCTCCCTCCCCTTCCATCTGTCACACAGCATGGCTCCCCCCACGTGTGTGTATACATAGCGACATTCTGTCACTATAGTCGCCGAACCCCCTATCCGGTCACCCTCTCTGCCTGGTAGCCCTGTGTAAAAGCACCGTGATTGAGTCACCCTTTTTGAAAGTGCTCAATAGTGGTCACCTAATACACAGGATTCCCACTGTGCCAAGTTGTTCATTGATCCCATGGTGACCACCCCCAGATCCTTCTCCTCCTCAGTCTCCGCCAGCTGCACTCCCCCCAGCTGGTAGTTTCTCCTTGAATTTTTTGCCCCAAAATGCAGTACCTTACACTTTTTGGCATTGAACCCCAGCTGCCAAGTGTCCAACCAGGTCTCCAGCTTTTTCAGATCTTCCTGCAGACTCTGCCACCCCTCTGTATCATCCAACACCACCCCTATCTTGGTGTCATTGGCAAACAGGCTGATTCTGCTCTTAATGCTCATGGAAATGCCTGCAATAAATATCCCAAATACAGGGTTTTAAATAATTGATTAGCAGTTTTTTTCTGGGACAATACTAACTGTTCAGAAAGTATTTATGTAGGTTTTCTAGAAGTATTATGTTTGTTAAACACAATGAGGCAAGTGCTATGCATTTTTACAATGCTTTAGCACTTTTATGAGCAAAACACTAATCAATTTTTAGAGTTAAATAAAACCCTGCAAATAACACTGGTCCCAGCACCAAGCCCTGTGGAACCTTGCTCGTTACTGTCCTTGGGGTTGAGAGTTCCCCTTCCACCACTACCCTCTGCTGCCTTTCCTTCAGCCAGTTTGTCACCCATCCCACTATTTTTGCTCCCGCCCCTGTGCCTTCCAGTTTTATTCCACTTCTCCCATGTGGCACTGAATCGAATGCCTTGCCGAAGTCCAGGTACAGGACATCCACTGCATGGCCCTTGTCCATCTGCCTAGTTACCCAGTCATAGTAATCTACCAGGTTGGTTTGGCAGGATCTGCCTATGACAAAGCCATGCTGTCTGCTGTTCTGCAGCTCACTAAACTCCAGCAGGGACACCAACCTCTCCTTCAAGATCATTTCCATTAGCTTCCCCACAATGGACGTGAGGTTCACTGGTCTATAGTTTCCTGGTTCATCTTTGGGGCTGTTCTTATGCAGGGGAACCACGTGAGCCAACCTCCAATCCTTGGGTATGCATCCTGAATTCAGTGAGGCATTGAATAGGCCTGCCAAGGGCCCTGCAAGGATCTCTGCTAGTTCCTTCAGTACCCTGGGGTGAATGCCAACTCGCCCTGGTGCCTTGTCCACCCTCAGCACTCCACCTTCTGTGATCACCTCATCCGTTACTCCCTCCCCAGCCTTTACTGCCCGCCCCACCCCCTTGGGTAGCACTCCCCCTCTCTCTTTTGTAAATACTAAGCAGAAGTAGTCCTTGAGTGCTTCTGCCTTTTCTCTCCCGCCTTCTCTACCCATTGTCCGTCCTTCCTAATCCTTACTCTCTGTTCTTTGCAGCTCCTTTTCTCCCTGATGTAGCTGAAGAAGCTCTTCTTCCCTTCCTTAATGGCTTACGCCAGCCTGAGCTCTTTGATGGCTTTTGCTGTTCTTACTGCCCTTGTCACCTCCCTTGCTTGACTGAGCATTTGCAGCTGTGGGATCCTCTGGGTTGGCCGGGGGGGCCCAGGAAGAGAAAGAGAGGGGGTCATGGTACAAATCAATGGCAGGGCACACTATGTGCGATGGCATGCCAGTCTTTTTTTGTGTCTGTGGGAGCAGGATAAATGTGTAAAAATTCGGAGCATTTCTCGGCACTGTTTGTTCTACTGTACAAGTGACTTCACCGTTATAATTGTGGGCTAGTGCAACCATCTGCAGACTGATGCAATTTTGAATCAGCTTCTGCTGGTTAGTGCAAAAATAGGTTAAGGTTGACCCCTGCTGATTCAGGATACAAAAATAAGAAAGTAGGCCTTAAATGCAGGACAACATACACACATACTGGAGTTGCAACAGGCCATAACGCTAGAAAGTCTCAAGGTAACAGATATTTCTAGTGTCTCTATTAGGGTTTATCCACAAGGCAGCTTCCTTCCTAGAATATCTCTCTCACTATTAGATGGATGTTTACTGAGTATGAGACCGTATTTCTTCTCTGGCTTGAGAGGAATGAGCTGTGCTTCTTTAGGTCAGTCTGAAGGGTCTTAAACTCCTTTTGGATCATATGATCTACCTCTTCTTCAAATTAGTAAATTTTCAGGCATCAGTGTCTCAGTATGACCAAGTAAAATAGACATATACAATACAGAACACTTGATTTCAAGCTCATAAGGAACAGTCTTGAAAACAGCACTACAAAATGTTCCATGAAGGCTTAATCTGTAATATTTAAACTGGCTCCTCCTACTAAGTAGACAGGAAGCAGGGGTGGGGTGGGTGGGTGAACATATTATAACCAAAGTAAGGAATAAACCTATAGGCATGACAACTGCTCAAACTTTCTGCAGACTGCCTTAGAGCAGTATTTCTATTTCATTTCTTTGTCTGTTCTAGCTATATTTAGAAGCATACTAAGAAGAAAAACAGTAGGAACAAGAAAGTATGTGAGGTTAGAAGGATTGCCTACAGTTGGTCATCCTGTAGACAGGACAGAAACACCGCTGTGCAACAGACTTAGAGAAAGAGAGTACAAGGTACAGAAAGTATCCTATAGAAGAGGTTCTCTTTATTCCACTAGCGGTTTCCTTACTTTATTTCTTTCAGGACAACAGGGAAACTGGGACAGGGAATCAACCCTGTCACAGCAAGCAGAACACCTCTAAAGCAAGGAAAACGCTGACAGTAAGCGTGAATAAGGTGGTGCCAGGAGCACAACACAAACACAGATCTTGAGATCAGCAAACGAAAACCTGGTGCACGCTGTCAGTGCTTTAAAGAATTCACAGAAAATATTTTAGCTCACAAAGTGATATATTTGGCCACAGTACAGGATGCAAGTATCAGTGACAAAAACACCCCAACATTTTGCAAATGAAATTGCTTCCTCAGGAGGTGGGGTTTGCCAGAAAGCCACTTTTTATATACCGGAACAGACCGGTGAAAGGTCACAACCCATTAGTAAATACATTTATTTGGCTCTATTGTTGCCTTTTTACAATTGAGTCCAGTAATATACTGCAAATAAATGATTGGACAAAGGCGGATGGCTTAGTGATTTGGTAGTGAATTATGGAGCCTTTCACCTACAGGTCACTGGTCAAATCCAGCACAGGTCGGTAGTGGCCAAAAGCCATTTCACCTAAGGGCTGTTCATTGAGTAATTTCCCCAAAAGAATGCTGCCCCAGTGTCCCAGCTAAACAAAGGTGTCCCAGCCTAAGTGTTCCAGTTTGGTGCCCCACATAGCCTCCGGCAATAAAGAATACAACACTCTGCCAAGCAAGGGAACATACAGTTTATGACCCCACCACCACACACACACACACACACACACAAAACTGCTTGCCTGCATTTTAAACTTTTTTCCTTTCCTTCCTTAGCAATTTTACTTCCGCTAGTGTGTAGGTGCTGGTAGACCCAGTGCCAGTCCACTTTCAAATGTCAAGCTTGCGCTGGACTGTTGGTTGTCCCCACTTTGCCAGGGTCTCAGTGTCCTGAACATTGGGGGGCTATAAGAGTCCAGCATGGTGGAAATGGAGGAGAGAGGTCATTGACCAGTGCGCTCAGGCTTTGAAGAGAGGTGTGTGGTCGGGCCCTGTAGTGTAGAGTGAGGGAGAGAAAGGATGCAGGGGATCTAGATAAAAAAGGGGCTTACTTGCCGTCTTTCTCTTGCTCCTCCTCAGGCAGTCAACAGGTTTCAGTGGTCCCTCCTGTGCAGTAGCAGTAGTCCAGTCGAGGATAGCTGTGGGCCCTGAGGTAGAGGAGTGGCAGAATCAGCAGTCGGCAGATCCTCGAGGCAGCAGTGGTAGACCCCCAGGAACTGGGTCAGCAACTGCGGTGTGGACTCTGTACAGCCCTGTTTGTTTTTTTCAATATTTAAAAGTTAAGCCAATCCCACCAGCAGGCAGCACAAGAACCACAGTGGTGAGAAGGAGCAGCCAGAGAATGGGCTGTGGTGGTGAGAGGTGGGGCCAGACTGGAGGAGCACTGTGGCTGCCGTGATGAGAGAAACTGGCGGTGCCTGTAGGACCACTCACAAAGCCACAACCCTCCACAGACAGCAGTACCACCACAGCCATCCCTCCTCACCTGCAGCCTACACCAGCCTCCCTTCCTACAGCAGCTTCACCCTGGGTTGGGGTGGTGAGTTGGTGGCCGCACCACAGGGCAGGTGCTGACTGCAAGAACTGTTATTTTATTTTTATTTTTCCCCTCTTTTTGCCCCCACAGCCGGCCACCATTCATCAGCCTGGTTGCGGCACCCCCATGCTTCTACCCCCCAGCCACTTATGCTCTTTTCACCCCAGTACACCTGGCTTACACCTCCAGAGGGTGGGGATGCGGCACCCAAGTGCCGCATGACTAGTAACTGCCTGGGGAGAGCGGGACCTGGAGGCTAATCGAAGCTGGGGGCAGGCTTCACAAGTGCGGCCAGCTACGAGGAGTTTTCCTTGCTTTGACAGCGGTGGAGAAGTGCAATGATGTCCAGCATCTGCCCCGCCCCTTAGATGTTGGCGCCGGTAGCTGCGTGAACCCCCAGCTTCCACCAGGCATCTGTCGAGCGCCAAACATGACCCACACCCTCCCTCCGAAGAAGGAGAGCAGTCCATGGAATGCTCAATCCTACTCTCCCCGACTGGCCCTCCAGTGACCCGGGTCCGTTCCTGAACCCAGGTCGCCGGCGTCACAAGCGGAAATCCAACCACTGCGCCGCGGGTCGACCCTAGTTATTTTACTTTTAAAAATGTTTTAAAGCATCAGATGACACAATGGGCAGTGGCCAAGGCCATGGGGGTTCAGTGCATGTCACCCAGCAAAAACACCCCAGAAGGTGGGCTAAGTGGGCAAGAGGCCCAAATTAAGGAATCAGACTGCAGGATGGTGGAGCAAAAGGCCAGGGTCAAGCTCTGGCCAGGAGTGGAGGGGCAGGGCAAAGCCCTATTATAAAAAAAGGAAAAGCTCCAGAGGGCAGGGGGTAGAGGGCAAAGCCCCAGTTTAATGAAAAGTGCCCAGGAGTGGCATGTAAACAACAAGCAGGCCCATATTGTTTTTTTTTTTTATTTTAAATACAACAACATCCAGTGGGTGGGATAAGGGCAGAGCAAGCCCCGGTTAACAGGGCTAGTGACAAAAGCCCTTGGCTTGGGCTTGCTGGTGGCCACCTGGGCTACTAGGTGGCCACCAGCAAGCCCAACCCAAGGGCTAGTGTGATTAAATAATTTACGTATACTGTGACACCAGCTCCAGCCAGGAGGGAAGGGGAGTGGACAGGCTCCAGGTAGCCATCCCACCAGCATAGCTGCCACAACCTTAGCCAAGGGCTAGCAAAGTATGTGCCTGTATCCCAGAGCCCCCTATCAAGGCAGGGACAGTTAGCATGGGACCCCTAACACACAGACTTAGTCAGTCGTCTGGAACAGCTGTTTTTCTGTAAAGTTATAGTGTATGCCTGTGGAAGGGGGAACATAGCCTGTGGTCCACGCGTAGCTAGGTATAATCAAGCCATCTGACCCAGATTTCGCCTCACTATGTGTTTGCCCTGGTATAGTGCCCCTGGTTACCAGAACGAACATTTTAAATGCAAGTACAACTGTTATTCAAAGTGAGTATGGTGAATCTTGAATGAACGCTTGAAAATGAAAGTGCAGTGCACATAAAATGACAGTGATGAGTTGTCTGTGAACAGGTGTGAAGGGCAAGAATTGTTTTGTTCCAAGACTACTTATTTAAAGGGACAGCATCCAAGGTCAATGCATGCTCCGAGGCTGTGAAACTGTTCTGCATGCGTTGAATTTGCTGTTGTTGCCCTGAAATTGTCTTGTGTTGCTGTAAGACTATTTAAAGGACCCTAAAGTTGCCTTGTATGGTCACTTTATGCCCTGGGACTGAGTTACTGCCCTTGCATGCAGTGAAACCTTTTCAAAATTGATTGCAATTGCTTAAAATTTGCAAATTGCCCTGCGTGTTTCTAATTGCCATTTGATAGTTGCTTGATCCAAAGACTAATGAAACCAGTAAAAAGACAGTACACTTTGGACCCTTAAGCTTTATTTCTGTCCATTGCATGTTGATTTCTCCAACAATTTCTCCTGCATGATCCTGAGACTGTTCCATCCAACAGCATCCTGACAGTTTGGGGTGGTCATCACAACAGGAATAACATAGTCAGGTAAGGAACCCCTTGTCACCTTCTTTCTTCAGTCTTCAGGCCAACCCCTCCCTAACAGTGAACTAGGCAGTGCAAGGAACTGCACCAGTTTACAGACAGGGATCTGACACCAAGTGGTGTTGGGATTTTTGTTTCATGTTCTTCAGAGGTTCTCCTGAGGCTGACAACCTGGATGTGGTCCAGCTCTTCAGTTTCATCCAGGTCCAGTCTTCAGTTCCTTTCCCAGGGCCCGTGGTGGTGGCCCCAGGGTTCTTCAAGGTTTTGTCCATTGCTTCAGCCCTTCAGAGGTTGTTCAAGGTTTCATCCATTTCCATTTCCTCAGTTCTTCAGGTTTCTTCCCAGGGTGAATGGTGACAGCTCGGAGGTTCTTCAAGTTTTTGTCCATTGCTTCAGTTCTTCAGTCTTTCAGATATCAATAGGATGGAAGCGGTGCAGAAGAGGGCAACGAAGATGGTCAGAGGGTTACAGCAAAAGCCTTATGAGGAGAGAGTGAGGGACCTCAATATGTACACCCTGGAGCAAAGGAGGGAGGGGGTGATATGATTGAGGTATACAAGTACCTCAAGGGTATAAACAAGGTTAACAGGGAAACTATCTTCCAATTCAAAAAGAATGCCAGGACCAGAGGACATGGCATGTGGCTAGAGGGAGGCCAATTAAGAGGAAAAGTGCGGAAGTTCTTTTTCACTGAGAGAGTGGTGGATGCATGGAATAGCCTGCCCCAGGAGGTAGTGGCTGCACGTACAGTAGCAGGATTTAAACATGCATGGGACAGAAATAGAGGAACACTAGTGATGGGAATGTAAAGCTATGGCCAGTGACCTTGTAGAGTCAAGGATCAATTTTACAAGCAACAAAATGGGCAGACTGGATGGGCCTTGCGGTCCTTATCTGCCGACAATTTCTGTGTATCTATATATTTCTTCCCAGGGTCCATGGTGATGGCCCAGAAGCTCTCCAGTTTGCCACAGTTCCTTTTTGTGAGTTGTGTCTCCTCCCTCTCCATTTTGGTGAAACTTCTATTATGTAGCCGAATAGTCAAAGAACCACCTTACCCACAAATAAGACAGCACACCTTAACAGAGTCCAGGTTGCCAGGTCTTGTTCCAAGTTTCCAGATTCTTGGCTCACGTCAAATGGCCTCTGTGAAATGAGTTGTGATGGACTCAGTCCAGTTCCCAGTGGGCAGGTGTCCACATTACAAAACCACCAACACAATTGGCACTAATTGGCACCCTTATTGGCAGTCTCACA
Source organism: Neoceratodus forsteri (assembly GCA_016271365.2). Classification (NCBI taxonomy): domain Eukaryota; kingdom Metazoa; phylum Chordata; order Ceratodontiformes; family Ceratodontidae; genus Neoceratodus; species Neoceratodus forsteri. The sequence continues at coordinate 20,000,515 of CM028135.1, read as the reverse complement.
AGAGAGGCCAAGGACAGAATGGGCATGGTGTCTGAGCTGCCTTTCTCGCCTACTTGGTGGGCCCTCCATGGTAAGGGTTGAGACACATTGCTAGAACAGTGTGGGGAAGCTTGCTCTGTGATCACCTGTGATGTTACTGTCATGAAGATAAGTAGAGGACTTCAGGTTCCAGTGCTGTCAATCCAGCATCTTTCACGAGCACTGAATTCACACACAGAAAAACAAATAAAACAAAGTGGGCGTCTCCAAAGTGTATAAGGAACGTTAATTTTTCAGTTTATGCGATGTTTATGATGCGGTTATTTTTCTGTAAGTCTCTCACTCTAACCGAGGTTATTCATTTGTCTTTTTATAGATGAAGTTGTTCCTTTTGACTTCTGATATCTCCTCAGCACATTCCTTTGGTTTGGCTGACTTATTTGACTTACGATGAGAACTGGCACCTTATATCTTCTGATGTCCTGCCTGCATATTTGCATCCAGGTCCTCAGGATCAGATCATATATAGAAAAAATGACTTCAGTTGTACATTGTGTATTACTTTAGGTCCTTTTAGAGGCAAACCTTTAGGCCTTTTTAAGATGTAGTGCTCTTTGGTGGGTGTGTTTATATCTAATTTCACAGGCAGTACAGTGAGTGAGCACTCAGTGGACTACACGTGAAAAAAAACTGAAATGCAGAGACATAGAAACAGACATTTCACCTGTGAAATGTGTTTCTGTTTCTGCATTTCAGTTTTTTTCACCATCACTTGTTTACTTTTAGTCCCCTTTTTTTTTAATTTATTTCCTCTCACAGACCGGCCCCCTTCTTCTGCCCCCCCAGCCTCGTCACCCCGCCGTCCAGTAGTACTCACCTCTTGGCTTGAGGTGCCAGCTGGCTGGTTGCGGTGCCTGCGGAGAGTAGCATCATCCCGCCGGTCCATGGTTATGTTTCTTCCTCCATTTTTTTTCCCTGACCCCGAGTGCAGGACATAGCGTGCAGTGACACCAATGGCCGAGCCGCACGCACTTCCGCACATGGCACGTCAGGCGTCTGCTTCGTCTCTGACCCTGTCTCTGTGGAATCAGTGTGCCAGCCTCCAGCTGCTGCTAGGAGCCAGGCAGGTGCCAACCTCCAGTCCCACCCCTCCCCAGGAGAGATCTGTCCTTTGGATGCTCAGTCCTCTCCCTCCCTGTCCGACCGCTGGCGACCCGCTCGCACTGCGAACATGAGTCGCCGGCATGGCAGAAGGTAAGACATGATGCCTCAGCCCTCCATGCCACAGGCTGGCCTACTTTTAGTCACTTTTAATATTCTCTCACATTCAACACCCTTTCTGTCATGGTTCTCTGAACTTTTAATTGTTTTTTTAGTATATTACTAAACTTGATTATAAAAGGCGGCAGTGAAACAGAATGAAATGTATTTACTGATGGATTGTGACCTTTCAACTGTCTGTTCCAGTATATAAGGAGGTGGCTTTCTGACCAATCCCTCCCCCTGATGGAGTGATTGAGAGCACTCCTCCCCATGAGTCCCATCTTGCACAGATGACCCCACCCCCTGAGGGAGTGACTGGCTGACGGTGTAGCCTGGAGGTTAGAGCAAAAAGCTGTGAATGAGCTTGGAACATCCAGCAGACCTGGGTTTATTTTCCACAACTTTGACTTGCATACTGAGTGATTCTGAGAAAGTCATTTGATCCCCGCCGAAAATGAGCATCAGCTCAGTGCGCCTTTTCTGGCCCAAAACTGTAGAACAAAATAAAAAAACAAAGAGTGGTCTTTCCCATGACTCCTGTCTTGCACCGATGACTCCTCCACCTGAGGCAGTGATTTAGAGCACTCTTTTCCATGAGTCCCATCTCATACAGATGACCCCTCCACCTGAGGCAGCAATTTAGAGCACACTTCCTGTGAGTCCTATCTCATGCAGATGACCCCTCCACGGGTTACCTATCGCAAGTTGACATCTACTACGTCGACATCCCCAACAGCGACAGACACAATGCTGAGTGTCGGCATTGTACTGTCGGGGATGTTGGCGTGTTTTCTTCAGGGGGCTGCACCCCCCCAACACCTCATGTGGGGGGCTCAACCCCCACACACCCTCGATCTCTAGATATACAACTCTGAGTCGGACTTGTCTCAGGGAGGGCGTGACACACCAGGAGTTACACTGTCAAAGTCTGCGGGCACCATCACAGTGACCCAACATTTTTCATTTAATTCTGTTGCTGTGATGGTCTTCACCATGGCGGTGTCGACGTGCAGTCAGCATACCCCCCTCTCCACCTGAGGGAGCAATTTAGAGCACTCTTTCCCATGAGTCCCATCTCATACAGATGACCCTGCCACCTCAAGGAGCAATTTAAAGCACACTTCATGTGAGTCCCATCTCGTACAGATGTCCCTCCACATGAGGGAGTGATTCAGAATACTTTTTCCCATAAGTCCCATAGAAACATAGAAACTGTAGGCAGATAAGGACTGCTAGGCCCATCCAGTCTGCCCGTAGGCCCTATACATGTATGCATCCACTCGCTCCAAGTGGTCAATGGCTTTTCATCACTCCCTTCCCACCCAAGGTTCCTCTCAGCTTGTCCAAGGCATGTTTAAACCCCTCCACTGTGCTTGCCCCTACCACCTCTAGTGGTAGACTATTCTAAATGTTCACCTCTGTGTAGAAAAACTTCCTCACATTACCTCTTAATTCCCCCACTCCAATTTCATATCATGCCCCCTCATTCTGGTATCTTTTCTACATTGGAAAAGATCTCCCACCTGCACCTTGTTTATGCCTTTGAGGTACTTAAAAGTTTCTATCATTCTTCTCCAGTGAGTACATATTGAGGTCCCTTAGTCTCTCCTCATATGTTTTGTGGTACAAGCCCTGCACCATCTTTGTTGACCTTCTGTGGATAGTCTCCATCTTACCTATGTCCTTGCACAGGTGTGGTCTCCAGAACTGCATGCAGTACTCCAGGTGAGGCCTTACCAATGTTTTATACAATGTCATCACCACCTCCCACCTCCTGCTAGTGATACCCTTGCCTATGCACCCCAGCATACCACTGGCCCTCCCTGCTGCCTTTGTACACTGCTTTGATACCTTAATGTCATCAGAGATGATAACCCTTAGGTCCCTTTCCTCTTTGGAGACAGTTAGCTCCCCCCAACCTGTAGCTCTCCCCAGGGTTTCCTCTACCCAGGTGCATTATTTTGCAGTTCTTTACATTGAACCTCGGTTGCCACATCTCTGACCATCTTTCAAGGTTCTCTAGGTCCCTTTTCATTTTCTGCACCCCTTCTGGAGTATCCACCCTGTTGCAGATCTTGGTGTCATCTGCAAACAGGCAGACCTTTCCATCCAGCCCCTCTGCAATGTCACTAATGAAGACATTGAACAGGACTGGTCCTCGTACTGATCCCTGTGGTACCCCACTGGCCACCCCTTCCCCAGATTGTACCCCATTTATCACCATCCTCTATCTCCTGTCTGTTAACCAGTTCCTAACCCAGTTCACCACCTTGTCTGCCATGCCCAGACTACCCATCTTGTTAATCAGCCTTCTATGTGGCACGGTGTTGAAAGCTTTGCTGAAATTCAGGTAGGTGATGTCTACTGTCACTCCCTGATTAAGTTCCCTAGTCACCCAATCAAAAAAAAGCTTTTAGATTCATTTGACATGACCTTCCTGCTGTGAATCCATGTTGCCTCAGATCCTGAGCACCACTGGATTCCAAATATGCCACTACCCTTTCTTTCAGCAGTGCCTCTATGATCTTTCCCACCACTGAGGTGAAGCTGACTGGCCTGTAGTTTTCCGCCTCCTCCTCACTGCCGCTTTTGTGCAGTGGGACTACATGTGCCCTCCTCCAGTCCTCTGAAACAACACCTGTGTTGAGTGACTCTGTGAACAGGGTGACCAGAGACGGTGCTAGTTCCCTTCGCAGCTCCTTTAATATCCTCAGGCGGATGCTGTCTGGCCCCATGGCCTTATCCACCTTCAGCTTTGTGAGTTCTTCCAGAACTCTCTCCACTGTGAATGGACTGGTGTTCACCCCCCCCCCCATTATCTCTACAACCCACCTGTGGTCCTTGATCTGCCTTCTCCTTAGTGAATACTGAGCAGAAGTATTTTTTCAGTATTTCTGCCTTGTCCAGATCCCCCTCCTTACACTCTCCCTTCTCCCCTTTGAGTCTCACAATCCCCTCCGCCAGTTTTTCTTCTTTCACTGATGTACCTATAAAATGCATTATCCTCTTTGTTTACAGACTGTGCTAAGCTCTCTCTGTCTGCGCCTTCACCCTCCTAACAGCCTTCCCTGCTTCCCTTAGACATTCAAGGTACACCTCCCTGTCCTCCTCCCTTTGGCTCCCCTTATATTTCCTGAAACTCAACCTTTTAGCCCTGACTTTGTCCCTCACCTCTTTGGAGAACCATAGTGTTTTCCTTCTTCTTTCCCCTTTGGCCACTATCCTATCGCATTGGTTTGTTATACCCACTATGGCTCCTTTCAGTTTCTCCCATCATTTTTCCACCCCCTCTACTATCTGTCCCTTACCCAGGACTGCTTGTATACATCTACCCATTTCAGCGAAATCTGCCCTCCTGAAATCTAGTACTCTTGCCCTTGTATGGCTTGATTGAGTCCATGTCTCCATGCTGAACCTCACCATGTGGTGGTCACTGGACCCCAGCTGCCCTTCCAGCTGTATTTCTTTGACGCTGTACCCATTGGTCCATACCAGGTCCAGAACTGACTTGTCCCTGGTTGGCTCATGCACCAGCTGCCTGAATCCAACCTCCTGCAGTGCTTCCAGGATGGCTGTGCTTCTGGCTGAAGTAGCCACCTGGGTGGCCCAAACTATGTCCGTCATATTGAAATCCCCCAGTAGCAGGATTTCACCCTTAACTGCCATGTCATGTATGTTCTCCACTAGTTCCCTGTCTACTTCCTCCCTCTGTGTTGGAGTTCTGTAGATCACCCCTGTACGTATTGCTGTTCTATTCTCTGGCTCCAGGGTGACCCACATTACCTTGGCCTCCCCTGTCTTCCCTGAACTTCTGTAGCCTTCATACCATCTCTGATGCACAGGGCCACTCCCCTACCCTTTTTACCCTCCCTATGCCTCCTGAACAAAATATAGCCTGGTATATTGACTTCTCAGCCATGATAAGCAGAGTACCATGTCTCTGTTATTGCTGCCATGTCAAGGTCTGCATCTGCCAACAAGGCCTCCAGGTCTGGAACCTTATTTCTTAGGCTATGGGCATTCGTTAGCATGACCTTCCATGTTTTACAGTCTGCCCTTCCTCTGCTCTTGTTCTCCCTCTCCAGCATCTTCCCCCCACCCCAGTTTCCTTTCCTATATGCTCCTGCCCCACATATCACTCATTATGCATTCTTCACCTGCCTGCCCCTCCCTGCCTGCTTTCGCTGTTCCCATAGTTAACTTATGTTCCTGCATGTTCCCATGGGAGGGTGTTCCTAAGCCTCCTGACTCTCCCCCCCCTTGACCAGTTTAAATGCTCACAGCTGAATCATTTAAACTTCTCACAAAGACCAAGGTCCCCTTCTCGGACAGATGCAGGCTGTCCTCCTTATATAAGCCTGCATCTGCCCAGGTCAGACCTCAGTCCCCTATGAAGCCAAAACCCTCCCTTCCACATCAATCCTTCAACCAGAAGTTGAAGGTACAGATGTGGAGTGCCCTAGCTTCCACTGTGCCCTGGACAGGTAGCACCTCTGAGAATGAGATGGAGCATGCTATCTGTTTCAGGTTCCCCCTAGCTTCCTGAAATCATCCTGGACTCTGGCTAACTCCACACTTCTTCTGGCAAGGTCATTGGTCCCCAGATGGACAATGGCATCCAGCTGCTCCCTCCTAGCTATTGCCATGGCAATTCAATGGATCCGCTTCCCATCCCTCCATGCAGCACTTCCTGGGAGGCACTTGACCTCCCTCTCTCCCCTGCTAGGTGACCCTAACTCCACTCCCCAGACAATAGAATGCCCCGCTAGGAGAAGCTTCCCCCCCCCTCCTCCGGGGTTCCCTGCTTTCCTTCCCTAGGGCTCCATCCTGGAGGACCCTCCCATCCTCCCGGGACGCAGCTTCAGGTTCCGGAGTGGAGCTTTCCCGTTCCTCCAAAACAGTGTAGGAGTTAGTAAGCGGGACTGGTTGGGGGATGTGATTTTGATCCCCCTCCATCATCTTCCTTGAGCCCACTGTAGTCCAATTTCTCCTCTTCCCTGGCATCCTTTGAGATAAAGGTTGTGGACCTGGTGGTCTCTGGGTGGGGGTGGATGCTACCTTTAGCTTGGCCAACTCTGCTCAGAGACAGGCAACCTCCTCCCTCAGCCCAGAGAGATGCCTGCAGATAGGGAGCATTGCAGCCTCCAGAGTGTCTCTCTGAAGACCGCTGCTCCACAAACACTGCACTGCACCACTCCCTTCATGTCTGATTCCCTCCTCAATCAACTGCCTGCTTAAGATGTCTAGTTGATATCCCCCAAATATGTATTTTATTTCTGTTGTGTTCTATTATGCTTCTCTCTTTGCTATTTCCTGTATTGATGCAGGATGTCTCAAGGCTTTGTGGGACCCACTAATAAAATGTAGGCGAGCCCTGGGGTAGGTGGGTATTGGGGTGGGAGGGTGGGTTTACACCACAGGCTGTGTCCAAAAACAATCAACCAAGGAGTCCTCTGGCAGTGACACCTCACTCCAGTCACAAACTAGTCTGCTAGAATCCCTCAATCCTACCCAAACTAAATGGAAAAGCACCCAAATGGCAGTTAAGAACAGACCTCAAATACAATTTCAAACACACAGAAATGGCAACTAAGAAAATACCTCAAATACACTTACAAAACACAGTCACCAATTCAACAGGTAGAGCCTCTTCCTTCTTTCCAACTAACCCCTCCAGATGACCCCTCCACCTGATGGAGCAATTTAGAACACTCTTTCCCATGAGTCCAATCCAATACAGATGACCCCTCCACCTGAGGGAGTGATTTAGAGCACACTTCCCATGAGTTCCATTTTGCACAGATGACCCCTCCACATCAAGGATCAATATAGGGCACTTTTTCCATTGAGTCCCATCTTGTACAGATGACCCCTCCACCAGAAGAAGCAGTTTAGAGCACTCTTTCCCATGAGTCACATCTCATACAGATGACCCCTCCACATGAAGGGGCAATTTAGAGCACACTTCCCGTGAGTCCCATCTTGCACAGATGACCTCTCCACCTGAGGGAGCAATTTAGAGCACACTTCCTGTGAGTCCCATCTCGTACAGACGACCCCTCCACTTGAAGGAGCAATTTAGAGTACACTTCCCATGAGTCCCATCTTTCACAGATGACCCCTCCACCTCAAGGAGCAATTTAAAGCACACTTCCTGTGAGTCCCATGTTGTACAGATGACCCCTGCACCTGAGGAAGCAGTTTAGAGCACTCTTTCGCATGAGTCCCATCTAACACAGATGACCCCTCCACTTGAAGGAGCAATTTAGCGTACACATCCCATGAGTCCCATCTTTCACAGATGACCCCTCCACCTCAAGGAGCAATTTAAAGCACACTTCCTGTGAGTCCCATGTTGTACAGATGACTCCTCCACCTCAAGGAACAATTTAAAGCACACTTCCTGTGAGTCTGTCCTATGTTGTACAGATGACCCCGCCACCTGAGGGAGCAGTTTAGAGCACTCTTTCTCATGAGTCCCTTCTTGCACAGATGACCCATCCCCTGAGGGAGTGATGTGAGTGATGTTGAGCGCTCCTCTTCATGTGTCCTATCTCGCATTGATGATCCCAGCCCTCTGGTCCACCAAGGGACAGTCAGGTGGCTGCACTGCTCTGGTGAGAGGACGGGGCAGTGGCTAGTCTAGGAGTGGTTGTCAGAGTGGATAGGGCTAGCAAGGCAGAAGGCGGTCCTACTTTGGCTAACATGGTATTGATTCACAAAAAGTGTGAAAAACAAAAGAGAATGAAGAAAAGGAAAGAGGTTTGGGGTGCTCCTCAGATGTGAAGTAGCATGTTTAGTGTTGTAGCCATAGTTCTACTAGCACTGTTGGAATTACATTTGATAAGATTGTGAGTTAAGGGGGCCCTGGGGTCTAGCTCTTTAAAAGTATCCCCCTCCCCATTAAAAGTCAGTGCCAATAATGTGAGAAGTATAGGGGCTCACTGCTAAGCTATGGGGGTTGAACCTTGTCAATCCTCCCCGCCCCCGGTAATTCCAATACATAGCAAAAAAACACAGTGGGCCAAAAAAATAGAGAATATTGGATGAGTAACTGTGCACAACCAGTGTGTTCTGCCACAGAGGGATTCTGATTCTCTCTGACCTCGAGAACGAAGCTCGAGAGGTCCATGAAACTCAGAACCCCGAGGTGGCAGAACACACTGGTTGTGCACAGAGTTGCTCATCCTGTATTTTTATGGTGTGTAGTACTGTGTGAAATATGTGTGTGTGAGTTCTTTTGCTTTCAGAATGAAACTGACTTGCGCAGTGTCTAGAGGTTCCAGAATGCTATTGTACCACAGAAGGGTAGAATCACATTCCATGACCTTTGAACTGTGGTACAACAGCACTTTGAAAGGGATGGCTCTGTACACAGAGCAACACTCTACTATACACTATAAAAGATTACCATCTGAAAACAGAGAACGAACATTTTGTGGTGAAGTGACTAAAAATTCAGTAATAAACAGCAGATTAATTCTGCGATGCACACTAAGCCAGAATACCCAAAAGAAAGATAAAAACAACTTTTGCAGACACACATTTCAAGCCGCTGGTGTCTCATGTCTGCTTTTTTTTACTTAGATTTTACTGAGAGCATAAAGAGTAAGTATATTGGCAGAGCACATAGCGTTTACGACTCAGTTTATGAATACAGTGTAAGTTTTGTTCAAAGCCATTGGGTTCTTGCTGACAAACGGGGTTGGTCCATCACACTGAGAGTCTGTTTTTTGTTTCTCTCTGTTTCATGTATGCATGGAGGCCAGACTGCAGAGATATCAATCTTTAAACAACTGCAGTATGGCATGCCTGCCAGCTGCTTCGTGGCTGCGCAAGTACCTGAGAGGGACTACCGCCGAGAAGGAATGGTACTCTTACAGCTGACCCACTGGGGATACCAGGAAAGGATAAAGAGTGGGGGTGGAAGACAAAAGCTAGGAAATCAGTGCTGCAGAAACTGACTGCAAAGGCAGAAGTTATAAATACATGAGACTGAACAGCTCTGGGGTCTGTAACATTTATTCTCAGCGTTTAGGCTCTTGCTGGAGATTGTTGAAAGCCTCTTTCAGTTAGAGGTCTAAAGAGAAGGGAAGCTTCTGTTGTAAAACAACTGGTATTACCATTCAGTGCCCAAGAGGCTAGAAAATATTTCATGCATAAAATATTTATTCACTTGAAAATTCACCTACTGTAGGTGACGTGAATAGCTAACACTAAATATTTTGTTTTCTTTGAACATTTGAAAGATGCTGCGCAAAGTAAAGCTGTGTGTGTGCTGTATTATCTTGCAAGCCAACCTACACTTGGTTTTGTAGTTCTTTTAGAGATGTGTGAAAACAAGACAAATGAATTGAGCACAAGTTGAGCTGCAGAACAGGGCTAATGATTTGTTATATTTTTTTCAGAGACGTTATTTTCATGCACATAGGCACATCACTGCAGCTTATTCTATGATTACTGAGGCCAGTGCTGCCTATGTCCAACTCCCAGCACAAACAGAAAGGAATTTTTTAACCTTGCAAGCACACCTCTCAACTGCTATTCATTTCGCATAATGCTATGATTTTTACACTCAAATTTATCCTTGCTCCGCAAAGGTTTACCGATGTTCCTCATAATCTTGGAGCTATTTCTGGGCACACAAACTATTAAAGCATTGAACTAACTTGAAAGAAACATTCCTTAACACTAAATATATGGGCCCCATTATTCTTAGACATAACATTCTTTAAAATAAGAAAGTGCTACACATCCTGGCCATCTGCTCTGAATTTTGAAGGCCAGTGCTATGTATTTTTTTTTTTCATATTTAATTTCTGGGTTTTTGCGGGTTTTCTCCTGACCCCTACACCCACGCGTCCCTGACGTATCTCGCGTGTGTGGAGTCATGTGCATAAACACTGTTTGGAATGCCCTCCCTTTCAGTCACGTCATTGACCGTCTGCGCTGGTACTGAACCTCCATTTGATGACCGGGGGATTACGGGTGGGTGACCCCACCCCTTACCCGGGAGAGGACAGCCAACGCTCAATCCTGCTTCCACCTTCCCCCCCATGCCGGCACCCCAGTGACCTGAGGTCATTCCCGAACCCAGGTCACCGGCGTAGTGCGAGGTGTGCCGTCCAGCGCCTCAACCCTCAGCACCACCGGGCCGGCCCAGTGCTATGTATTTTAATGCTGAGCGCTTGAGAGGTATGCTTGCAAGGCACTTTCCAGTCATCTCACTAAGGCAATAATTCTTTATGATGGTGCAATATGGAATATGATAAAGCTGTTTAATAAATTATAATTGTAATTATAAAAAGAAGGGCCAGTCTGTTGGCACAAAAGGTAGAGCTACTACTCGTGACTCCAGTGCCCTGAGTTCGAAAGTGAGCTCAAGTTTTTGGGCCAGCATGGTGGGGATCCAGCATCGGAGTAGATGATCTCCTCCGGGGAAGGAGGGATGTGCACCTAGCCCCATTGCTACCAAATGGGGGCCTGCAGGTGATGGTGGTGCAGGTTCAGGAGCACACAGGCTGCGCTGGGAGGGGAGAGTGCATGAGCAGGCTTGCCAGCACTTTTGATGCAAGCATGCTGGCAGTAAGAGTGGTATAGTGGAGAAAAATGGGTCTGCTAAGGCAGATAAAGCCACAACCGGACCCCCGAACAGCTCTGGCTGTCATCTTCTTGGTACTCAAGAGATGGCTCCAAAAATGCCTCTGCCACGTGACCAGATATTAACATTCCCCTCCACAGGTACATAGTCCAGCAATACCTTAGTATCCCGCAAAGCTGAACTTGCTCGCTTACGCTTATGTGACAAGCACTGGCAAGGTGATGAAAGATGAGGAAAAGTGCTTACCTACTGCCTTAAGGGACAGCAAGCTGAATGCCACATTGCAAGCCTCCGAGATTCACAAGGCATGTTTCACACAGGTACGACAGAAGTTAACAAGGTCATGTGGGAATTCTGTGCATCGTTGCATGCTTCGCTGACACCCTTCCCCCTCCACAGAACAGGTTGAGGCCTATCTTGCATTCCTACCTCTCCCCAAACTCTCCCTAGAGCAAGCTGCCATGCTAGATGCACATTGCTGGCTAAGGAAGTGAAAGCTGCCTTATTGCAACTTAACTGCAGTCAAGCTCGGGGGAGGGGGGGCAGTTTCCCAGCAGAGCTTCTGACGCATGTGGCCCCTATTATATGTGCACCTCTCCACAGAATGTATGCAGAATTCACTGCCCACACTGAGAGAAATTACTATCACTGTTCTCCCCAAGAAAGGGAAAGATCCCACACTGCTGGTCAGCTGCAGGCCTGTATCACTAATCAACACTGACCGCAAGGTCTTTGTTAAAGCCCTGGTCCTATGTCTTCATCTTCTCCTCCCACAGCTCATTCATCCCTCTCAGGTGGGATCTGCCAAAAGTCATCCCTTCTCAGACCACCTTCAATCCTTAATGTTATACATGCTATCAACTCTGCGCCCCCACCCAACCACAGCAGTCACCACAGACTTTGAAATTGCATTTGACTTGGTGGACTGGAGGTTACCTGCACAAAGTACTCACCCACATGGACTTTGGCCTTGGGATCATAACCAGCGTATGCACTTCATATTCATGTCCATCTTCCAAGATTCTCACAAACTGCACTGTCTCAACCCCTTTTTGAACTGCAAAAGGGCACAAGATGGGGTGCCCCCTATCCCCTCTCCTGTTTGTGCTGGCCATTGAGCCTCTTGCAGAAGCTATTCACCAAAATCCCTCCCTGGGTGGCTGGTCCGGTGGCGCTGAGGGTTGAGGCACTGGACGCCACACCTCGCGCCATGCCGGTGAGCCAGGTTTGGGAACTGATCCGGTCGCTGGGGGTCGGCAGGGGAGGGAGAGGATTGAGCATCTGGTGGACTGCTCTCCTCTCCTGGGGTGGGTTGTGGGTGGTTCCCGGCGCAGTAGCAGCCCTTGGTGGAGACCAGGAGCAGCACTAGACATCAGTACACATTTGGGGGTGGGTCATCAGCCGGCTCCAGCGGCGCAAGGTGCAGAACATATATGCCACACAGGAGCCATTGCACACCATGATGCTAGGGGGAAACAAACAAGGAAAACCCTTACCTCGGTGGAAGGCAACAGTGGGATCAGTGGCTGGGCCCCCATGCCCAGCGCTGGGCTTCGTCGGCATGCGCTTCCGGTCTGCCTACTTCTATCTGGTCACTCTGCTGGATTCTAGATAGGGTGCTGGAAGAGATGGTGGCCCAACCCCAGGGGGCTCAGAGCTGAGGGGTCAAGTGGCCGGATTGGGATAGAGGGAGAAAGCCAGACCAGAGAGCATGTTGGGGGGCTTCAGGCAGCAGTAGAAAGCACCAGTCGAGTATTCACACCTGAGAGAGGCCGCCGTAGGTAGGTGAGAAATAGAGTGTTAAAAAAAAAAAAAAAAAGTCCCTCCCTGGGGTATGAGTATGAACTGGTGCCGGGGAATAAGCCAACAATCTGCTTGCCCTCTTGAACAATGTTCACACTGCTTTGATCTAGTCCTAAAAATCTCCTCACAGAATTCTCAACCAGCTCAGGTCTCAAAGTGAATCAGTCCAAAACTTCAGTGCTCCCACTCTACTCTAGCTGCAAAAACTTGGCATTCCTCGAGTGCGGCCTATGGTGGGCATCAATGCAGATTGCCTATCTAGGCATTAAAATTATGCCAATTCTCTCTCAGATTGCATGATCACCCTCACACCCCTACTAACTGATCTCCAAATTGAATGCGACCATTGGAAGTACCTGCAGCTCTCACTAGCAGGCAAAATAACCATAGTGGAAATGATCACGACGCTCAAACATTTTCATATCACCTCCAATGTTCCACTGGCATTGTACCCCAGATGGTTCGCACAATTTGATTCACTTATTGGTAACTTCCTATCAGAGGCCATCCCCCCATACAGTCAGAACAAATTGCACTCACACTGGCAAAGAGGGGTCTGGAGCCCAGGGTTACTATCTGGCATACAAAGGGGACCAACAGCCTGATGGTTTCAAATGAATGGTCTTGCTCCACTGCAGCGGCTGGAGATGGAAGCTGAGCAAGCTAGGAGATAAGCACCAGCCGTTTTAATCTATACTCACCTTTCCAGGGTGGCATGACAACACCCTACCACAGCAACTTCTGTGGCAAGCTGGAAATAGCTGGGTCATCAGATCTCTTGTTTCCAAATAGTCTGCCTGATCCACCCCAACTGCCCAACTCTGATTGCCCCCCAAGCCGAGTAACATGGCTTCTCCAGGACTCTCCTTCCCTCCGTTGTCCTCCGCCACAGGATTGTGGGGTGCCTGGTCACTGGTGCAGGACCTGCGAGTGGTCGGTCATCATCCTGCAGTCAGGATGGTTTTCCACTGAGATTTTTGCCCTGGGCCCATGGACGTGCAATGGATGCGATATGCAAACTCCGCCTCCATGGAGGAGCTCCTGGCACCCTGAATGTAGGATCCCTTCCCTCTGTGTGTGGGTTGCTTGCGCTGCCACCGGCAGAGAAGCAGTGAGTCACAGCTACCCCCGAGGGAGGAGAACGGTCATATGGACACTCAGTCTTCCTCCCCCGGCCAGTTCCCTAAAAACCCACATCCGTTTCTGAACCTAGGTCACGGGCATGGCAGAAGGTGAGGTGCTCATCACCTCAGCCCTCCACACCACTGGGCGGCCTGGGTCATCAGATCTCTAAAACATATGCACCCCCAAACTTACCCCGCTGTGGGGTACCACCAAAGTAACAGTGGGGCAAATGTCCTCTCTTGGCCATCCTGGCAATCCCAAGGGCCCAGTCTATCACACACCTGCTTGCCCCTGCTGAGACTACTTTAGACTCCTTTTCATCCCTCCAGTGGAGGTATCACCTCCCTAAACACGACTTCTAGAAATATCTTCAATCATGGAGCTCTCTAGCTCAAATCCACTGTACCATCCCCAATACCAGCACCACTGACTCCTCACCCTGTTGCCTTGCTGGCTAACACAGTTGAAGAGCTGAGCAGGTTCCATTTATAATGTCATCAGTGACTCTATCCCAGATCAAACTAACCACACAAGGAACAAATGGGAGAAAACTTTGCAGGTACATATCCCTGGAGATGCTTGGTCCTTCTGCTGACGTAGGGCGCAAACTGCTTGCAGAGACAGCCACATAATAGCTAATGGTGGTGTGGTTTGGTGTATGGGAGGGGGTATATAATTTGGAGTAGTATTCAATAAATCCCTGGGTTATGTCGTTGAGAGTCATTAGGGGCCTTGCATCTTGGGGATGTAAAAGAGTTGTTATGGTCGATGTTTTCATGTGTTTGCGTCGCTAGTATGCAAGCAGGCGTGTTGCTCGGGGACCTACTTCATAATACCGTTGTCTCAGATACATCAGGGCAGTCTCTCTATTTTGTTGAATTAGTCTGTCGAGCTCGGTTTTTGTTTGTCTGAGCCGTGGGATTACCGAGTGATCCCCTTGTTTACTTGCCATTTGTAGGAAGTGCAGAGTGTTCTCCAGCTCCCTCTGTTTTTCCCCGACGGATGTGGGACTGTTTTGCTGTGTACTAAATGATGTGGCCGCTGACTGTTTTTAGTGTGTCCCAATGTATCGCTGGGCTGGATTAATTTAGGGGGTTATCCTGTTGTATCTCCTTCAATTTTTCAGAAACGTAATCCTTGAATTGCCGTGTCTTTAGATAGTAGTTATTTAGGTGCCAAAATGTGTGGCATCTCTGTAATCCCATGACCCATGTGGTGAGCACTGGAGCGTGGTCCGAATGCACTATATCCCCTAGTCGGGAGTCCACCAGCCATTGTAGGTTTTCTACTTGTGTGGGCCGGGGATGGAGATGATGCCATGTGTACACCCAGCCCACCTCCCAGGTAAACCGAACAAAGAATTTCTGTGCGGCCGACAGTTTGGGGGGTGGGTCTTGGGTTGGTGGAGTCTAGGTTGGGGTCAGGTGTAATATTCAGGTCCCCTGCAAACAGCAGCATCCCCTTGGTAAATTGGATTACTTTATCTAAAAGCAGTTTCATTTGTGCCATCAGCAGTCCTGGGGGGAAGTAGGCATTAGCTAACGTCACCTCCCTGTTGTTGATGGTTCCCTGCACTAGCACCATCCAACCCTCTGGGTCCTCCCATGTCACCACTGGGTAAAAATATGTGTGTCTGGGGATCAGGATAGCCACCCCTCTCTTCTTGCCTCCTTGCATCGAGGAGGAGAATACCCCGCTCATCCCAAATCTGGACAGTTTGACATGTTCCGCCCTGGACATGTGCGTCTCTTGCAAAGAGATAATGTCCACCTTCGATTTCCTTAGGTATGTCATTAGCCGAGCCCTTTTGATGGGGGACGACAAACCATTTACATTATGTGAGGGAAGCTGCAAAGTGGGAGCAGCCATTTATGGTGACATTAAACTGGTGTGCTTCTTGTGGCTTTGCCTTTCCCTTGATGGTGGTCCCCTTCCCCACGTCCCATCCTACGCAATGTCTTAGAGTCTAGTTGACTGTGTTTTATACTAACATTATAACTTATGCAAACTATGTACATATAGACATATATAAAAAACATGGACCTATGTCCGTCTACAGATCTTAACCCTAATCAGTTCTAACAGCGTGATATAGCTTATTACAACCAGAACATGTAAACTACAACACTGGCCCAAAACAGGCTGCCTATACATCAGGCAACTTGTACTTCCAAGCTGGTTAGATGTTACAGTCTAGCACACAGGGCTTGCACCTTGTGTTGAGGGGAAATCCTCTGTCGAGGTCCCTTTAAGGTAGATAGTACCTGTGGGAAGAGGCCTAGGGTCTGAGACCACTTGCCCCTCCGCAGGATCCACTTCTAGGAGTGAGGTTTTTAGTGAAGGGGTGCTGCT
The DNA here is from genome assembly GCA_016271365.2 of Neoceratodus forsteri. NCBI lineage: Eukaryota > Metazoa > Chordata > Ceratodontiformes > Ceratodontidae > Neoceratodus > Neoceratodus forsteri. The sequence goes on along the minus strand of CM028135.1, from coordinate 19,984,392 downwards.
GCATCCTGGATGAGGTGTGAAGGCGGGGATCCCCATCCACCCGCAAGAGGCCATACCCAGGAGAGGGGAGGCCCCCAGCCATGGACAATAATTATGGGAAAATAGACTTTACCTCCAGACAATCCTCTTGAGACTTTGGCAGCCAGTATCACATGCAGCGCAGGTGGTCCAAGCCCCAGAGCGGGAATGTCATCGCATAATGGAGTCTCTGTAGGGGTCACTCTGCCGCAGGTGAGGTGGCTCCATCATTGGCTAGGAAGGGAAGGTACAGAGGAGTCAGGGTGTTAACCAGTTGAGCTGAGCTACATTCATTATTTAGAGAGTCAGAAACTCCCATCCATCCTCCCCCCTCCACTTCTTCACCCTGGGAGAGTGTGTAATAATCACCCGGTCCCTGAGTTCAAGCTTATTCTTCATTGCAATCAGCTCCTCTATATAGTTGCAGGGCTGAATGGGATTTCAATCTGCTACGGGGTATGCAGTTTCTCCTCCTCTGGGGGGACACAGAGGCCATGTCCCTTTGGCCCTCCCTTTCCCTCCCCCCTCAGTTTTCCCCATGCTGGGTGCTTTCTTAGGAATATACGAGGGGAACCCCCCTCTAGTCCCTTCCTTCCCCCTTTCCCTATATTAGGCTAGAGATATAATCACAAGTGGTCCTGTATGTGTTAAAACCAGTATTATCCCTTCCGCCAGCCCTACCTGAGGTTGTAGTATAAAGTCAGATACTTATCTACATGCGGGGGCCTCTGTCATCGGGTATGTCTCCTTGTCTCGGCTTCTAGAGCAGCTGCTATGTCCCTGAAGACCTAGAATGGAAGGAGCGCACAAAGCATCTTTGCAAGTATAGAAGTCATAGCCCCCTTCCCTCAATCCCAATCATGTCTCCGTTTCCCCCTTTGTGTGACCATTTCCTTCCTTCCCTTACTTTTTGGTCATCAACCTCCTCCACCCACCCCGTATATGCTGCCCGGCATAGTTTATATTAGCTATTTGGGCTGTAGAATGGCTGCGTTCCTTCTCATACTTTGATTCCCCAGCACCTATTTCAATTATTTACGCAAGGCCTGATCCTGGAGCTCCGTGTGTTTGAGCGCTTGCTGAACATTTTAACAGTACTAAACTTTACCCAACCATCCCTCCAAACCACTCCCCCCTCCCGCATTCTAACCCTCCATCCCCCTTCCCTATGGTTAGACGAGGCTTGTTATTTAATGCGCCATATATTCATTATACATGCGTACAGTGCTGTTCCCCACCCCATTTAAACCCCCTCTCCAAAATCCACATATACTGTTACAGTATTATTTATGAAGCCAAATGTCTCAGAATATTACGAGGTCACAGTAAATTAAAGTCAAGAGTAGCAGAGAGGGGGTATAGAAACATAGAAACATAGACTTTGACGGCAGATAAGGACCGCTAGGCCCATCTAGTCTGCCCATTTCCCTACCTACAGGATAGGCCGCAGATCCTATTTAACCAACAGCCTATATCTTCCTGCCCCCCACAAGAATTGCCTTATGTCTGTCCCATGCATTCTTGAATTCTCCCACAGTTTTAGACTCCACAACTTCCTCAGGAAGGCTGTTCCATGCATCCACTACCTCTCTGTGAAATAATACTTCCTCACATTGCCCCTGAACTGCCCTCCTTCTATCTTTAAATTGTGTCCCTTGTTCTTGCAAGTCTCTTTTCTGAAAGATGCTACCCTCTTGGACTTTGTTGATTCCCTTGAGGTATTTGAAAGTTTCTATCATGTCCCCCCTCTCCCTTCTTTCCTCAAGGGTATACATATTAAGCTCCTTTAGTCCCTCCTCATACGGCTTCTCTTGCAGACCCTGCACCATTTTAGTTGCCCTCCTCTGGACTGCCTCTATCCTGTCTATGTCCTTGCGGAGATGGGGTCTTCAGAACTGGACACAGTATTCCAGATGGGGTCTCACCAACTGTCTGCACAGAGGGATAACAACTTCCTGTTTTCTGCTGCTGATGCCTCTCCCTATACATCCCAGTATACCCCGGCCTCCCTACTGCTCTCTCTCACATTGCTTGCTAACCTTACAGTCATCTGACATGATTACACCCCAGGTCCTGTTCCTGTTTTGTTGTTGTTACTACCTTCCCACCCATTGTGTATTCTTCCCTGGGTTCTTGTTTCCAAGGTGCATTATTTTGCACTTTTTTTCATTGAATCCTAGCTGCCATACGTCAGACCATTCCTCCAACCTTGCCAAGTCCCTTTTCATCCTTTCCACGCCTCCTTGTGTATCAACCCTGTTGCAGATCTTTGTGTCATCTGCAAAAAGGCATACTTTTCCTTCCAGTCCCTCTTCAATGCCAGGGTATGCTTATCTGAAAGCCTCGACGGGTAATCCAGTTTCTGGAGCGAGCGTGTGGTGGAGTAGCAGTTCAGGGACCGTCTGGAGCCAAATGATAGACAATCTTTCCTCCCTACACCTCCCCCCCTCCATGCATGCCTTGCGGCGCTGATTTGAGAACAAAGTTTGAAGACAGCAATAGCTGTGCGGCGTCGCAGTATGCCCCGGAGGATGAACTTAAGTCAGGAGAAAGTTAACCTCACCCTGCGGTAAGGCAAGTCCGTGGCTGTTTCAGGGGGGTGCAGGCCGCAAGGTTGAATGTGTCGGCCCATCCTGCTGGTTACTTCTGAGGGACTCGACTATCTGGTGTAGTGCCTCCACTCCCTGTCGTCATCTGGAGTCACACTGGCCCACCGACCAGATGCACTGAGATAGCTTGGAAGCCAAGGTAGGTATCACTGATGGGGTCCCCTCTGGCAGCTTGATTTTCCTTTTAGCCAGCTCCTTGGACACCTCGGACGCTATATTGAAAGAGAGTGGGCTCTCTGCAAAGAAAATCACCATGCGTGCTGGACAGGGGGTCCTGAACTTTAAATTGGCTGCTTTGAGGGCTCTCATGATAGGAATGTAGGTGCGGCGCTTGGCCATCACTTCAGGTGCATAGTCGTTCTCAAAATAGAGCCTGTGTTCCTCATATTTAACTATGTCTTTCTTCCACACCTTGTGCAACAGGGTCTCCTTCTCTTAGGATCTCAGCAGGCGAACAAGGATGGTGCATGGTCTAGCTCCTGCAGCTGGTCTGGGGCCCAGGGTTCTATGTGCCCTGTCTGTTTCAAAGGTGATGTCCTCGGGTAGCTGGAGGGTGGTCCGGAAAAGTGTTTGTAGAAATGTATTAATGTTTGTACCAGGACTCTTTCTGCCTGGCCTGCCCGGTGATCATTTTCAATAAGCTGGGTGTCGCTGGAATCCTGATGCTTTTCCAGTTTGGTGATATCCGTTCTCAGGGCTGTGACGGTACTTCGAATTTCCTTCCTAAAATCTTTAACCTCCATTAAGATTTGTGCCATTTGTCTCTGCAGACCTGATAAGTTAGGATATTCGGGCCTGACACGGCCCTGCCTAGAGGTGTGGGAGGCCTGGGAACTCCCGCTCTCCAATTCCCCTTCGGATAATCCATCTCCATCCTGGGAATTTCTACTCTGGTCCCTTCTCCTTGGCATTGTAGTGCCTTTAGTTGAGTTTTAAGTTTGTTTTGTATTATAAAAGGCAGTTTTTAAAGGCTTGTTTTATTGGAGCTCACGGAGAGCTTTCAGTTAGTGTCCAGTAGGTGGCATGACATCACCGGAAGTCTCCAGTTGTCTGTTCAAGTGGTACCCTGACTGCCTACTGTTACCCATCATACTGCAACCCATGGGTTCTTGCTATATGACCATCTTATCTAACACAGTACATGGGTAAGGAGAAGGGGAAGTTGTTTGACCAGGAGAGGCACACTAAGCCAAAGCTTGTTTCCAGGTGCGACCTGGGAGCACAAGGAAGTTGAGTGACTTGCTCAGGGTCACATAGTATGCAAGTGGGAGCTGATGGGATTCAAACCCAGGACTCCAGGTTTGCAGCTCAGTGCTCTTAACCACTACTCTATACTGCCTTCTGAAAAATGTTGTCAGAAGACGAATATGAACCCATGCCTCCATTTGGAGACCTGGTAACTGGACCCCCCCACACACTTTTATTTCTGCACCTTGTACAACTCTATTGAATTGTTATCTGTATGCACTGTGAATCTTGTTATACTTCAATAAAAAGTTTAACTGCAAAAAAAAAAAAAAGATACAAAGGGACATCACTGCTGAATGAGCTGTAAGGCAGGATGCTACTTCAGGCAGTAATCCACAGGAGGCATGTTACATAGAAACATAGAAACATAGAATTTGACGGCAGATAAGGACCACTTGGCCCACCCAGTCTGCCCATTTCCTTACCTAATGGATAAGCTGCAGATCCTAGTTAACCAGCAGCCTACTTCTTCCTACCCCCACCCCCTAGAATTGCCTTATGACTGTCCCATGCATGCATGAATTCTACCACTGTTTTTGACTCCACAACCTCCTCCGGAAGGCCGTTCCATGCATCCACAACCCTCTCTGTGAAAAAATACTTCCTTAAATTACCTCTGAGCCCTCAACCCATCTTCAAATTGTGCCCCTTGTTCTTGCACACCACTTTTTGAAAGATGCTCCCTCTTGGACTTTGTTGATTCCCTTGAGGTACTTGAAAGTTTCTATCATGTCCCCCCTCTCCCTCCTTTCCTCGAGGCTATACATATTAAGCTCCTTAAGTCTCTCTTCATATGTCTTCCAGTGCAGACCCTGTACCATTTTAGTTGCCCTCCTCTGGACAGCTTCCATCCTGTCTATGTCTTTGTGGAGACTGGGTCTCCAGAACTGCACGCAGTACTCCAGATGGGGTCTGACCAGCTGTCTGTACAGAGGGATAATAAATACAGGTTACTCACATGTAACAGGAGTTCTAGGAATGGTATATGTTGTTCATCCACACACATTGGCAGGTTCCCCGCTGCTCCAAATCGTGAGATGCAGACACAGTAAGAGACCTGGAGCATCCCATGGAGAGTGGTTCTGTAGTTGGGTAGGAGGCACTTTCAACAGCTGAAGGAGGTCCACAGTAGACACCCTCAGCCCCCCCAGCCAGTATCTCCACATACATGCCGATGCTTGATACTACGGTGAAGCAAGTTTGTGATCCTTTTGGTAACTTTGTGACAACCTTAATGAGTTCCAGCCAATCAGGAGACTGGATTTCAGACTTCTGTATTTTAATGAAGCAATTAGGCTAATGTCATGTCTTCAGTGTGCTGTGAGACACGAGGCACAGCTGAGGATGCTCAACCCAACCCCTCATTTTCATTGTTCCCCCCTTGGGGGTGTTCTCATGCCCCTTCATCCCCCACTGTTAGCAAATCCACCGAGCGACTCACCTGCTTACGAGCTGAATGCCAGGGTCCAACCTTGGGGTGCAAAGGTAGCTTGGGGGGGTACAAAGACTCACTTTGGAGGAGCTGTGTAGGGGAATTTGCCCTTGAGCCATTCACACTGTCCCAATAACAAAATATGCAAACTGCATCAGTGTGTTTGCTGCTTTCTTGGTACAGTGTTCAACTTTTGTCTGGTAGCAGCACCTTTAGGTGGCCAGCGGTGTACATGGTTTCTTTTCTTTTCAAGGGGGGAATAGGCAATGGGTTATGGTGCAGCCTTATAGATTATGGATTTGGCAACAAAGCTCCTCAGGATGGGCAGAGGCACTGGTTGCAGCAGTGGGGCTCCTGTCCAAGGTGGGCCACAGGAGGATAAACAGAACTGAAAAAAACATTAAGAATGAGTACATCATCCTAGTTTGTTAACCTCAGGTGAAACAGATGTAAAAGCCTATATAGTCTGCAACTTTTGCCTTGGTGAAACCTTGTCTGCCGACCCCTTCACTAGGATTTGCATACCCATGATGCTATGTGCTGGGCTAAGGCTTCTGAGTGTATGTGTGTGATTTGGAGAGCTATACTAAAACCAGACAATTCTGAAATTTGTCCTCTCTCCTTGTATACATTTTGGATCCCACACCCTGCTCTTTTTCAGTTTCAGACATGCCACCTTCAAATGTACCAGGACATCATCTAAATATAAAGTTTCCAAGATGCTGTACTTTATGATGTCATCATTCACGCTGTCAATGGAAGTAAGTAATAATTAAACTGCGTTAAAGAAACATCTTCTTCTGGATTGTTTTTGTCCTGTAACTAATTTGCCACCCATCTATTTATTTACCCTAAATGCTCAATCTCCAAATAAGAAAACACAATTGCACATACCCCAATAATGCAAAGCATCATGGGAAACATATGCAAATCCCCATGAGAGAATTTGGACTGGCTCAACTTTAAGCAGAATTGCATGGTGCCAGAAGGCCTCACAGTGCACTCAGCAAAGTTGTTAATAGCAGGACACATACACGTGTTTTGTCCTTATGAGAACGAAACACATGTATGTGCCTGCTGTTCTTAGCCTTTGCTGATAGCACTGTGAGGCCTTCTGGCACCATGCAATTCTGCTTAAAGTTGAGCCAGTCCAAATTCTCTCATGAAGATTTGCATATGTTTCCCATGATGCTTTGCATTATTGGGGTATGTGCAATTGTGTTTTCTTTCAAATTTGTCTGTATGGCCAATATCCTCCAGGATAATCCATGCCTCAGGGCATTTGCTCTGGGGTTCTTTTGTAGTTCGTCTCCAAATAAGGCCTGCTGATTAATGTCTGCTTACATGATGTTTACCTAAGCGTATAGATCGTTTGTAACATATCTGAAAAACATTGTACTGTGTTCATCCTCTGTCTACTTTATGATGTCCTTACCTGATTGTTACCTACTGGTTTGGACCTGTTAATAGATGATCACTTTGTCTAATGTACTCACTTGGTCAGTAAAAGCTAAATACTGTAAAAATAAACAAATAAATATTAAATAAATTAGATCTGAGGGACACTGCCAGATTTCAGTTCAGTGACAGTCTTCCAGTTGTAGCAAGACAGTTTACACAAGCTGATCACAGCAAAAGAAATATACTCACCCACTGTGAACCTGATATTCACAGCCCAGTCAAGCTACTGCCAAAACTGAAAATAATATCTTTATTCAGCTGGGTCTGTCACTTAGTTCTGGATGGCAGGTTTCAAGTGCGAATGCGCCAGACATTCTTTAGAAATCACATTGTCTCTTGGATGAGCAGACTAACCTATCAGAGCTGTCCGACTAAAAGTGAGGTTGACAGCTGCAGAATGGCAATTAATCATTATAATGTAAACTGCACCAGGTAGAAGAATATTTACAAGCTAGAACTCTAGGGCCACAGTGCATAATGTACTGTAGAAATTCATTATGTGCATTCCAGGCAGGTTCAGAGAAGCCAAAGGCTCACCCTGTCTGCAGAGCTGGTGTTAGGGTGGGAATGGGGGGTGCTGAACAGCAGCTGAACAGGCAGGAGGCAGTTCCTCAGAGGTCTCACTTTCCAGTTACAATATTTGTACTTCTAACATATTTTTTTCTGAAAAAAAAAAGACCATAATTTCTAGCGAGTATAATGCAAGCTAATAAGCAGATGTAAGAATATTTTATGACTCCAACAGCTAGACTAGTAAGGAGGCAGAAAAAGCACTAGTACCAGGAAATCATTGTCATAGATACAGGTACGCGATATATACAGTAACCGTAGGTTGTAAATTATTGACTGTTAGTGTGCTTCAGTTGATGTCGCTAATGTATCTATTTTTAACAGCTGTTCCCGCACATAACATAGGATTAAATATATATATATATAAGAATGAAGTGGGTTTAAAAAGGATTTGTTTAAAGCAGGGTTTCTCAAATGGTGAGGCCAGCCTGACTGGGGAGGCCCCAACCTGTTTAAGGGGAGGCTCAAGCAAGTCTGAAAAAGTACTGCATATAAATTTGGAGTTTTAGATATTTTGTGTGAAAGAATGAGGCAAATTGAAAGTTGATAATAGTAGGTGACTTTATGCATTTATTTACAACTTGGTAACCAGGAAAGGCACACTGAGCTTCAGGTGTACACAGGGAAGGGTAGGGAGTGAGCACAATTCAAACAGTAACTGCAATAGAGTCACGCAACACAGAATGAATAGTGCAAACAAATAGGAGCACTGAACAAATAATGAGAATTAAACAATTGACCAATTTGACTGGTGGCAATATAGCCCAAATATGAGGGTTAAGCAGAGAGGTACTGTACTAGGAGCAAGAGCAGAAGGGAGCAGAAGGATCCCTGAGAAGTTGTTTAACAGCAGAGTAAGGGGGAGGAGGCAGAGAAGAGTAGGAAGGTTATTCCTCATTGAGGGTAAACACCACCCACAAAGTGCAAATACTTAGAAGAGGATAAACATTTTGTGAATTAAAAGGATAAAAACAATGAATGTTACAGAGCTGAAAGGTTAATGCCTGTATTTCTAAGGCTGGCTGACCACCCCCTACCTCTATAAATACCCAACAGCCTCCTGCCCTCCAGCACTAGGTGTTTTGCTTGTGAGGTTTGCTGTTGCTGCTGCTGGAGGCCCCCCCCCCCGTGGTTGCTGCTTTGTCTTGGTTGTTTAAGGGTCTTTTTGTTTGGTTTGCCTTCAGCTTTTGTTTGGTCTGTGCATTCTTCTGCTGGGTTAGTAATTTGTTGTTTTTCCTGACTATATAGAGGATAATGTATGGTCTTTGGTTAATAATCACACTGTAAACACTTTAAGAGGTTACCATGACATGATTGTAAATCTCGAGAGCGCAGCTCGAGAGGTTTTCAGATGTCACGGCAACCTCGAGAAGTGTTTTCAGCGTGGTTGTTAACCAAAGACCATACATTATATTTTATAGTGTGTGGGCTACCAAGATTGTGTAATCGTGGATTGAATTACTTTATTTAACTTTACTGAATTACTTTACGGAACATTGATTGTTGTGAGCATTCCGTTTTGTTATACGAAAGCAATAAGACACGACAGGGTGTGGGTTCTTGATTGATAACAGCATGCCCCCAGGTGCGTTGTTAGGCATGAGGTGCTTGCGCTGAGTGACTACAGCAGCTGGGTAGTGCTCTTATCAATCAACAACCCACACCCTGAAGTGTCTTATCGTTCTTATAAAATGGGTAACGACTATTTCTATAATAATTAAACAAAACTCTGGACACACTATTAAAGGTTTAATACTAGTATGTTATTTTATTTGAATATGGTGAAAAATAGTCCCCAGACTTGGGCAGAGGAGTGGTAAAATTGATTGATTAGCAGCTCACTGAAAAATGCTAAACAAGTGAGTTGGAAGGACAGCAATGTATTATTTGAGCAGTTTGGGTCTGCCTCTACCTATTGTTTTCCCACCTTTTCTCTTTGTTTATAAAGTATTACTGTATTGCCTACTTTCTTCATTCTGTGTTTTTTTTTGTGTTTTCCCCCTCATTCATGACATAGAGGATGGGATATTCAGAAGGGTTGCACATGGCACAACACAGGTGCGCCATGCGCAACCCACTGATGCGCCCCAGCATGATATTCAAAAGGGGAAACTGCGTGGCACAAATCCTGATGTGCCGGGGTGCATCAGTAATGTATGCGGCGCAAGTAGGGGGTGCGTGCCCATGCATACCCCTGTACATCCCAGGTGCAACCCCTACATGCGCCGCATACAGTTCCAAAAAATAAAGGAGCAACAGCCGGCCACCCACAGGTGAGCTGCTGTATTGCAGGGCGCAACACGGCAGCTGCCAGCTGTGGGTGGCCACCCGAGCTTCGGCAGCACCCTCCATTGGGTAGCGCCCCCCATGCCCGATCGTGGACAGAAGTAGGAAATTAAACAATCCTAAATCCTTGGTGGTCCAGTGGACCACTCGCAGCCTGATCATGGGCATAAGTATAAAAATAATAAACTCCTATATCCCTGGTGAATTGATGGACTGCTCGCAGCCAGATCGCGGGCATAAGTATAAAAATAATAAACTCCTATATTCCTGGTGGTCAGTGAACTGCTCGCAGCCCGATCCGGGCAGAAGTCTAAAAAGATTAGATCCATCCCTGGTGGTCTATCGGTACCCCCTCCCCACCCATCCCACTGAGCCGCCACCCCGCTCCCCGGTCACGGAGGTTGGCAGCTCCCACCCATAGCCACCCGGCCCCCTGCCGACTGACTGCATACAGTACAGCTGTACACGCCCATTGGTCCACATTCACATATCTGGACTGTAGTATAATACGTCTGCACACTCATTGGCCACGCTGTAGACCAGTGGGCATACAACTGTATGGTATGCAGTCAATTAGCAGAAGTAACTAGGTAGCTTGCCAGTAACTTCACTCGACCGCCACTGACGGCAATATGCTTTCAATGAAAATACCGCTGAACCACCAGAGATGAAAGTTATCTTTGAACTTCTGCCAGCGATCGAAACTGAAGAACCGATCACTGGACCACCGAAGGATATAAAGGAAGTTTATTATGTTGCTCTTATGCCAGCAGATCAACTAATAAGGAGCACTTAGCCGCTTGTGCAGGCGTCGGTCCCGGCGGCTGCAGCCTGGCAGAGTACCCAGCGCAAGTAGCCAGGATAGGCGCACCTGCATGCAATAAGAACCGCAACATACAAATAGCCCCATTTGTACGCATCATACATTATGGTCCCATTTGCATGTGCACCTTTGAATATCGTGGTTGATGTGACTAGCGCAATGGCACTTGCGCTAGCGCATCCCCCTGCCCCTCTCTGGCCACTTGCACTGGTACAGTGCCACTGCACCGTGCACAATGTGGGTGGCCACAGAGCAATATTCAGTGGTGCTGAGCCATGGCGCAGCACCGTTGAATATCACCCTGTCAGCGCCCTGGCACATCCCAGTTGCGCTGCACCCAGGTTTGCACCACAGCCTGGCGCAGTCTGAATATCCCACCCAGAATGTTTATCATGGAATGTTTACCATGGAATACAGGGATTCAAAATTCTGCTCAGTTCTGCTGGTAGAATGTTACTCTCCTAACATACTGTACACACACAGACAACAAAGGCCTGTTTTAGAGCCAGTGACTCAATTATTTCACTGTCAGGGCAAGCAGAAGAGATTTCCATGATGAGCAGGTAAAGACAGAAGGGAGATTTTTCACTGTTAGTAAAGAAACAGTTCTAATGAAAACTATAAACAATACTTAATGTTTCTAATTTGTTTGTGTGTGTAAGGAGAGTGTGATGACCAGGAAAACAACATTTAATTCATTTGTTTTATTTTTTATTTAAGGTAGTTTTATTTTTAAGGCCCAGTTGAAGGCTTTTACAGTGTAAAGGTAGCAGCCATGTTTGTGATGGATGATCAGTTCTGGTTGCAGAGGGACTGATGGAAGATAGTTCTGGTTGTAGGAGGATTGATTTGCTCATTGTGTAATGTGGTTTAGGACCAGGATGACTGTGTGTATATAGAGATTCAATGTACAGTCAGTTGATGCCTCTTGGCCAATGAGATTTCTAGATTTTTTCTTGCCATTTTTTAACATACTCAAGAAGGGTTAACAACAGAGTGATGTCATATTGATGGCATAACAAGGTTGTAATCTGCTTGATTTTAGTTAATAATAAGGACTCCCCATACATTATAGTGTTGTGCTCCTGCTTTTCTCTTGGGCCACGGTCCTGCTGCTCTATCTCCTCCTTCACTCAATGCTTCCCTGCTATGTGCTTCCACCTTCTACGTCAGAGTTACTAAGTAGGCAGCCCTTTATTGTGTGTTTAAAGGCCTGCTTCTGTGTTACTATTGTATTTCCTTATGTTTTCCCAAGCTCCGTTACCTGCTGTTCCTTCACACATTTGCGACTTCTTTTCCAGACTTAGTTGTCCTGTCTCTGTTATGCTGCAGTATTTTGTGTCTGATCTCACAGTCTGTTTTACCTGCTTTTCACACCCAAACACCTGCCACCTTTTCATTAATGTAACTGCTGTTCCTAACCAACACTTACAACCATTTCACTACAGTTCCTTTGCATGCGTTGTATTCCATTACTTCTCCTGGCTCCTCCAGCAGCTGCAATCGCTTACCTCAGTCATTTCAGCCAGCCTTTACAGTTAGAAGTTTTTCCTATAGATATGGTTGTGTTACTGCTCCCACAGATATGGTTGCACTACTGCTCCCACAGATATGGTTGCACTACTGCTGCCACAGATGTTGCACTACTGCTCCCACAGATGTGGTTGCACTACTGCTCCCACAGATATGGTTGCACTACTGCTCCCACAGATATGGTTGCACTACTGCTCCCACAAATGTGGTTACACTACTGCTCCCACAGATGTGGTTGCACTACAGCTCCCACAGATATGGTTGCACTACTGCTCCCACAGATATGGTTGCACTACTGCTCCCACAGATGTTGCACTACTGCTCCCACAGATGTGGTTGCACTACAGCTCCCCCACAGATATGGTTGCACTACTGCTCCCACAGATGTGGTTGCACTACAGCTCCCACAGATATGGTTGCACTACTGCTCCCACAGATGTGGTTGCACTACTGCTCCCACAGATATGGTTGCACTACTGCTCCCACAGATGTGGTTGCGCTACTGCTCCCACACATATGATTGTGCTACTGCTCCTGCATTTTTACTCATAGCTTAGTGTTTTCCAGATAATGACCATTGATATGTGTTCATATTTCCAGAACCTTGTTATTCAGTTCAAGTTATATCATACCAGTCCTTCTTCAGCAAAACAATTAGCCTGTTGGCCACATGATACTGCTCACAAGCATTCGACCTGCCAGCCTCACTATACTGCTCACCAGTCAGTCCATTTCTGCATCATGCCACCAGGCTATACAACTCAGTCCTTCCTTTCAGCAGTGATCATTCAGTTGGTCGATTTTCACCTCCTTGCCATCAGGCTCTACAAACTCATCCATACAAGCCAACCTGCCTGCATTTGCTCAGTCAGTACCATGGACAGTTTTATCACATACAGTCTGACTTTTGCAGGAAACACGATATGAAGCACTGTTGAAACCCTTCAGGCTCTTCTGACTCTCTCCAATTTGTTCTGTGTCTGCATGGCATAGAACTCCAAAGTCCCTTGACTCAGTGTTTCAAGGTGACATTGCTACCCTCAGAATTGTGGTGTTCCGGCAGATGTTGAATCCAGGGTTTTCTCAGTCTTGCCTTCCTTCAGTTGTGCCATCCAGCTTCAGAGTAAATCCAACTGACTTCAAATCTGTGCAGCGTGAAGTGGTTGCTGACAGCAGGGCTCTTCCCCTGAGCTACTTTTTGACTTTCATTTTCATTCACTCAGCCCCTGAGATACAGTGTCATTATGGTAGGCATGAGCTGTACAGAACAGTAACCTGCTGCTGTGTGACTAGCCTTAGCTTTGTTCAGGAACCAAGTCCTGTTCCTGGGGCGCATGCCTGTGACCTGGGTAACATCTGACCAACAGTTTCCTCCTGAAGTGAAGCCTTTCCATACTTTGTTCCAGTCACAATGACCTCCCATCCTATATCCATCCATTATTCATCTGCAAAACCAGAAGGTCCATGGGCCTGAAGGGGGGACACCAGACCAAGGTAAGGAGGTAACACATTACTGGTTAGAGTGTACAGCCAGCAACAGGGAAGGTAGCTGCAGATTGTAGACATACCACAAGTGGAAAAGTAGCAGTAGACACCCAGGATACGGTAGGTACAGGTAGGGTAGCAAATAAGTTTCAGACAAGCAAAAGAGAGAGGCAGGAATACAATAGGAGTAGAAAAGAGGCAGTAGGGTACAGAGAAATTTCAACAGAAATTAAGTAAAGGAAGGAAAGACCATGGGAGTGGTGCATTGCAGTGGGTGTGAAGCCACAGTCTTTTGGTATGCTTTCTGGAGACTGAGGTGCTGCTCGATTTGTACTCACCTCTCTGGGTTGAGGGCAGAGTTTGCTGTACTCTGGACTGAACTGGCAAGGATGCAGAGGACTTTCTGTCCCACCCAGGGGCCACCAAGTCTGCAACTGCTTCCCCAGAGGAGGCCTAGGCAGAGGAAGAACAGTTGGACCTTGGTGGTGGACTCCAGGAGGGTTGGGGTGGTGAGTAGGGTGCAAGCTCCGAAGCCTGTACCACTGCAGAATTCCTTTGCCATACTGGCAGAATGGAGCAGCCGAGAAGAGGCCTCTGTAGCAGAGGAAATGGGGGTCTTCAGAACTGTGGGTCCCAAGGAGGGAGGAAGAAATACCCAGCCGAGGAGGAAGCAGCTGTTGGTGGGAGACTGTATTGCTAGGCAGATAGACTTGTGAGTGGGGGGAGGAAGGGACAGGGAGGTGAAGTGCCTGAGTAGTGCTTCAGCTTGGAGAGATATAGAATATATCTAGAGCAATAGTTCTCAGACTTTATCACAGTGAGCCTCCCCAAATCCATGGAAAAGATTTTGAGCCTCCCCAAACACTGAAATAATCTTGGGCCTCCCCAAAGAAAAATAACATACTGCACTTTGTGCAGTATGCCATGAATAAATTGAAACCCCTTTGAGTACTTGGCTCACATTCAGCTTTTTGTCTTATACTGACATGGGACCTTTGAAAAAGCGCCTTGTGCTCCAAAGGTGTTATCTGAATAACCAATAAATAAAATAAACAATTATTATTCAGCTTATTGTAAGCCACCACCCCCCAATCAGGCCAGTCTACTTGGTCCGCTATTTTCATTCTTAGACCATCGTTACCCCTTGTTGCAGTTACCTTCATGGGTCAGACTGCTTTCTCTCTATGTAAATAACCTTCCTACCGCATTTTCTTCTCTCCCTCTTTCCCTGCGGCCCTAAGCAACTTCTCTCGAGATTACTGTACTTTGCTCCTTCTACTATTACTCTTAGCACTTCTATGCTCAACCTTGTATTTGGGCTGTTCTACCATCAGTCTACAAATTGATCAGTTACCACCACTCATTATTTATTGTTCATATTTGTTTGCATTATTGTTCATAGTGTATTTCTTGATTGCTTTGCAGTTACCTTTTGAAATGTAATCACTCCCTACCCTTCCTAGGTACACCTGAAATGTGCTTTGGCTCATTCACCTTCCTTGTCAACTATTAGTTAATAAATACATACAATTCACCTACTATTATCCTCTTTCAGTTTGCTTCATGTCTTCACACAAAATACATAAAACTCAAAATTTAAATACAGTACTTTTTCAGACCTGCTTGAGCCTCCCCTGGAACAGGTTGGGGCCTCCCAAGGGAGGCTGGCCTCACCATTTGAGAACCCCTGATCTAGAGGATCGTTAGGGCAGCAGGAGATGGGAGTGAGCTACAGCTGATGTCATTGTCCTCCTGGGAACAAAAGACCTGGCAATGGACAGGGTAGGGGCAGTGCAGGATAATTTCAGGGAACTGCAGAGGGGCCCCCAAGCAGGTGGAACACAATGTGGCTTTTACTAGGAATAATGCTAGGAGTAATATTAGGAAATCATGAGACAGTTAAGGATTATTATCCATCTAGACTGTTCCCCCAACTACTCAGTACTTATATCCATTCATGCTCATTTCTGTCATTAACTTGTCTAGTTTCTTTTTAAAGGCTGATTCACTTGGTGATGACACTGTTACCTCTGACAGACTATTCCATAATCGTATTCTGTTTAAAAAAATATATATTTCTGACCTGATTTTTAACAGTATTGGTTTCTAGCTGGCATTTATGCTTACAAAGTTTGTGAATGTAATGCTTAAATTTGTATCCCATCTGTATCATGAGTTTGTCATCTCTCAAAATTTTGTACATTAGCATTAGGTCTCCATGTACTTGACACAGTTGTAATGGGTGGAGACCAGTGTATTCTAATATTTCCTTGTATGATAAATTTGATACATTAGGAATAAGTTTGGTGGCATGGTGCTGAACCCTTTCCAACATATTGATGTCCACCCCTTAAATAAGGATCCCACACCTGTGAGCAGTATGGGGGCCTCACATATGATCTATAGAGAGGGCAAATAATAACTGAGCTTTTGTGAAGAAAAGCTTTCCTTACACACCCCAACACCTTGTTCGCTTTACTGGCTATTGTTTTACAGTGCTCATTGAATTTTAGTTTGTTGTCAATTAATATTCCTAGATTTATTTTGTTATTTACCTTTGTAAGCTATTTCCCATCTATATAATATTCTTGCTGAGTGTTGTTGTTCCCAAAATGGATAATGACACACCTTTCTATATTAAATTCCATTTTATTTTTATTTGCCCATATTACCAGTTTCTCTGAATCCTGGATCATGCAGTCTGCCTCTGTTATAGTCTGCCAGTCGTCCACTTTTTGTGTCATCAGCAAATTTGTTAAGACTATTAATGCATTATTTCCTGAAGTCGCTAATATGTATGTTAAATAGTAATGGACCAAGGACTGACCCCTATGGAACCCCACTTGTCACCAGACATCGTAAGCTGTTACACTCTGACCCTTATCGTCTTTCAGTCAGTCATGATTTGATCCAGTCAATACACTGCTGGTTAACATTGTTGTACTTCAGTTTGTGTATCAGATTGTTATGTGGTACTTTGCTAGACGCTTATTTGAAGTCCAGATAAATCACATCCATGGATATATACTGTGTAGCACCAGGGTGGTCACCAGTGGGATCCTGCAGGGTTCAGTGCTAGGACTAGTGTTGATCAATGTCTTCATCAGTGATATTGGGGATGGCGTTAAAAAGGATATTAACCTGCTGGAGACTGTCCAGAGGAGGTGAATGTAGATGATCATGGGCCAGCAAGGTAAAGCACATGAGGAGAGATTGGGGGCCTTAAACATGTACTCCCTGGAGGGGAGGAGAGAGAGAGAGAGAAGAGAGAGGAGGGGAAGGGGAGAGGGAAGGAGAGGGGGAGGGAGAGAGATAGAGAGAGAGAACATGACTGAGAACTTCAAGTACTTGAAAGGGATATATAAGGTGAATAAAGAGGGTCTCTTTAAGTTAAGTGGCAACCAAAACACAAGAGGAAACAGTCTTAAGTTGTGAGGAGGTTTAGGAGGGGAGGCTAAGGAGCATTCCTTCACAGAGATGGTGGTGACCAGTTAGAATGTACTGCTGGAAGAGGAGGTCTCATTGAAGACGGTGTGCAACTTCAAGAAAAGCTGGAATAGACTTAAGGGGAAAGTAAGGGTCATGGGAGGGGCAGATGGAAAGGATGGGATGATTGGGGAGGGAGAGCAAGGGTCAGTAGTGTAAGCCGTGGACCCTGCAATACGAGCAGACTAGCTAGACCAAATGGTCTTATTCTGCTGGCTTCTCCGTATGTTCGTATGTTTGGCTTTCTGGAATTCTCACATTATATGCAATAGTTCGCCCTCTTACTGCACACATCATGTACACATAGTTTTATCCAGCTTACCCATCGTGAAAAGTGTATGAGTAATGAAATAAAGGTTCTGCAGAAGCTTTTATTGCATGACTCTAAGGTTGTCAATTTTCATATACTTGTATAGATTCTCCCACTCTGCCACTGTATAGATTATTGGTGAGACCCCACCTGGAGTACTGTGTCCAGTTCTGGAGGCCACATGGACAAGGTGGAGAATGTCCAGAGGAAGGCAACTGAAATGGTGTGGGGTCTGCATCAGAAGCCCATGAGGAGAGGATGAGGGATCTTGATATGTACACCTTAGAAGAGAGGAGGGAGTGGGGGATATGATGGAGACCTATAAGTAACTCACGGGATTGAACACGGTACAGGAGAGGAGAATTTTTCAGAGGAGAAGGTGCACAAGAACAAGGGGACATGCAGTGAAGCTGGAAGGGGGAAATTTCAGAGGGATTTGAGGAAGTGCTTCTTTACTGATAGAGTGGTGGATGCCTGGAAAGGTCTGGGACAAAAACAGTGGTGGGCTTCAAGCGTACATGGGATAGGCAAAAGGGAATCTTAGCTGGAAAACGGGGCGGGGTCTGGAGGTGAGGTAGGGTCTGTGGTGACAGTATAGACAGGGAAAAAAGGAGCAGACTTGGTGGGCAAAGCAGTCTTTATCTACCAACAAACTATGTTTCTGTTTCCCCCAAATGTGTTACCATGACTAGTTTCCACTTTCACTGCGAAGGGCTAACATCCAGCAATTACCAACCTCCATACCTTCTTTAAAATTTAGGTTCGGAATTGTTGCATACAGTTTAGAGGTCACATTGTGGCTCTCACTACATTTTTAAAGAGGAGCTATTTTCACACTATATGTATCTTGTCCCAGGGCGGCAGTCCCAGCCAATGGGCTGTTGTATGGACTACTTGAGTGAACGTGAAGGCTAATCTGTTGTGCTCACCATATGTCACTTTAAATGTTTGAAAAGGTTTATAAGGCTTCCACCCAGAGTTAGGTAATCAGTAGTTGGGATATTTAGAGTTCCAGGGTTCTGTGTTAATACTGTAACCTTGCCTGCAATGGTTATAATGTTTTTGGTTTTTTTCCAGAAGTGGTTGCCCCAAGTCTTTATATGGAGTCAGCTTTAATACGTTACAAAGTTGTGCACGTACCTTTATTGAAATACCAACTGCAGTGTTTGCTAAATCACTAGAAAGCTTCTTCAAGGTACAGTGAAGCAAAGTCTCAGAAGCTGCACCATGACAGCATGTCCTACGGGAGGCAGTATTGCGCAGTGGTTAAGAGCACTGAGCCACAAACCTGGAGAACTGGGTTTGAATCCCACAGCTACCACTTGTATACTGTGTGACTATGAGTAAGCCACTTAACTTCTCTGTGCTTCCCGAATGCACCTGGAAACAAACCATGGCTTGAAAAAACTGTAAATTAGAAAAAAATGTGCTTTGCACAGATTCCACACTATGGCCAACCATTGGGGTATATCACCCCCCTCCGGAACCTCTGCCCAAAACCAGTGGCGATATTTGCTGGCATAAGCTGCTAGATAATAGATGAAGAAACCCACATAAAAAAAGTTTTCTAAATTTCTAATGTCGAGCTGCAAAAGCAGGCATTTCAGACTGATTCTGGTAGTGCATCTACAGACGATTGGCACCAGGTCATCAGACGCTTCTGATGATGACCTGGTGAGGTCGCACATAGCACACCACCCAGAAGTTGGTCTTTGCTGCCTTTTCTGCTCTGTGGCCGTAATAACAGGCCTAGCATTTCAGACGGCATTTTCAATGATTTGGACCAAGCAGATGGGAAAGCAGCAGGTTTGTTTGCAATGGGGCATCTTTTACATCAAGACCGACTCTCCTGCTTGGGTGAGATCTTACTGGCGTAGGGAAATAATTTTATTGTTGTTCCATGTATTGTATGTGTATTTAAAAACGGTGAATTTGCATTGAACAGTTTGTTCAAAGATCCCTTTGTTACACATTTTTTATAGTGCTGACCTCACAAGATACAGTTTTGACTTGTCTCTTTTTTTATGTGTTAAAGGAGGGTTGCATCAAAACTCTTTCAACTTGTACTTATGTGAACAGACATTTCAGGCACATCATAGGACTGAGATTACTGTGGAGTAGAGTACATTCTCTCTGGTATTTGTGTCTTCATGATGGTGCTTTTGTTGAACAACCAAGCCAAAAACAAACAAAAGAGAAACCTGAACCAGGCTGTGTTGTATTGGAACTAATTTAATCTGCAAAATATGGTACTACAAACTTTGGCCCCATGCATCGTGGGGCGTAATGCCTATGCACCACGGATCTGTGACATGTAGGTAACCCTAAGTCACTGAGCCATACATCAGGGATCCTGTGGACTCCCAGGGGCATGCACAGAAGGGATACATGCTTCTGCCACACTTGATCCCATGGCTGTTCATCCAGCTACGCATACAGATGGTCCGACAGCCTGTCACAGGGTGTGCCCACATTCCACACCATTCACAAAGATGTGGAGTGCTGGGTGAGGGGGGCACAAGATATGGCAGCAGGGACCATGCCATATCTGTTGCGCTCCCCCCACAGAGTATATCTGTGGGCTACGGGACAACTATGCTCCTCCCTACCATACTGCTGTAGCCCTCTGGTTAGGCAGGGAGGGCTGGGGCAGCCATTCGGACACTCACCCATCTATTTCTAAGTTGCCGTCCTGTGCCATCTCACACTCCCCTGCTCAACATGGAGCAGGGGCTATGTTAGCTGTGCCAGGGTGGGCATTCATTTGGATGCCCACCTCTGTCCACTGATCTGCCCCCCCCACACACACATCAGTGCACCAGGGGGGTCGGGCCATGAACAGGTACTGTGTGATGGCCAGTGTTCATACATGCCAACCACTACATGCCTGTCAGTGGGTGTGGAGCTGCGCGGCCAGGGTATGTGCCTCTTGCTTATAGTCTGGACCACATAATGCAAAGATATCTGTACATTTTTATGTCAAACAAAATGGCAGCTAACATGGCTCTCAACAAGAAAAAGAAACAGACACTGGAGTTGTTCCTGAAACCTTTCAAGTTGGACCCTCTTTCTCCTATTCTTCCACCACCTCCTCCTCCTTGCTTCATCCTCAGTCACCGTGCCAGAGTGTGTCAGTTTTTCAAAAACTGGTAGCTGGGTGAGTTCTTCAAAGTCAAATCTGAAAAGAGAAAAAATATTTTGGTTCAGTATAAACTCTGTATGCTGAAACTGAAGCTTTTGTCAAGATCCAAAAATAGCACAATGAACTTGATAAAAACATATGAAATGCATCTATCCCGCATCTTTAGAGAAGTTCAAAAGGAAATGCAGCAGTAGAAATCATAGCCCACCAGCAGCCATCACCAGCCCATGTTTGAAAAGGATACGGCAAGAAAAGGAAGAAGAGGTGGAAGATGAATTCTCCAGCTCAGGCAGCAGTACTTCATTGCCAATGGCATCCTTGTCATTCAGCAAGATGAAGAAGTGTTTACTCCAACAACTATTGGGTTCTACAAAGAGTTCACTTATCAGTCAGTCTCGGGTTGATAAGCTCGTCGTTATTCCGTTTGTAGTTGAAGATCTACAGTCATTCAACATTGTTTAACAGCCTTTATTTGTCAAATCAGTTATTGGTCTACAATCCAACAAAAAAATAATGACACAAAAAACATTGACAGGCCGAATAGATAAAAGGTACCAAAAGATGACAAATCTGATATCTGAATTCAGCAATGCCAGTCACATATGCACTACTGCAGACATTTGGACTATGCATAACAGAAGCTACCTAGGTGTGACGGCTCATCAGATTGAGCAGAAAACATTGACTAGAAAGTTGGCAGCACTGGTATACATGTGGAGAAAAGGAAGACACACGTACAATGTTACTGCATCAAAACCTGAGCAAGTTCACCTGAAATATCACATCCAGAACAAGGTTGTTAAAACTGAGATGAACAATGGGTCAAGCTTTGTTAAAGCATTTAATGATTTTGGCAGAGATAATACCACACCCATCAGTTCCACAGACAGGATTCCAGATGATGACAGTGACGATGACGATGATGATGATGATGATGACGACCGCCATGATCAGCTGCAAGGGGAGGCAGTAACTGTGGCAGTGAAGATGTAAATTACACAGTCGAATATGTAGTGACTTGCTGATGTATGTAGGGTTCTGGATGATGAAGATGAAGACATAGAAGAGACCTACAACTTTCCCACATACCAATGATGTACATCACATATCCCAAAGTTAATAGCTGTGAAGAATATAGACTCTGCTACTGTGATCCTGTGTGCAAGAAGATCTACTTCAGCACAATGGCATAATGCTCAACTCTTTGGAACAAATTTCATCGAAGTTCACAAGCAAGTGCAACTGTTTCAGACAAAATTAACACCAAGCTGATTATCCCCATTGGTACAAGGTGGAATTCTTACTACAGAACTGTAGAAAAAAATAAGATCCATTGTAGAAAAAGCTGAAGATGATCTGTATAGCATCTGTGATGAACTTAACCTCACAAAGTTTAGAACAATTGAAACTGCTTTGGTTGTGGAGTACTAGAAAGTAATGCAGCCCCTTGCAAACTCATTGGATATTCTGCAAGTAGAAACAAAATATTACATTAGATATCTTCTTCCAACATTGGTGTGGCATTGAAAAAAAGTTGCTTGATATGCGACCACTATTGTGTTATACCACTCCTCTTCTTGATGCAATTGTGAGAGCTGTGGACACTTGGTTTGGTACCAGTTTTGAACAGAGAGAGTTAATTCTGTCCAGCGTCATGTTACCACAATTTTGCATTCAGTAGCTTGCCAATGAGGATGAAGCATGTGCAGATAAAAACATGTTTGAAAATGAATTGTTGTCACATTAGGAATATATTGGTCGAGGAAGTCCATCATCTGAAGACAACCTTGAGGAGGAGGAAGAAGATTTCTTCAAATTCAGTGCCTTCAGTGTCCTTGCCCCCCTTTTGTGACAGCCTCGTCCAAGGAATCCGAGCTAACTGCCAAAGGTCCAGAGTCCCTGCTTCTACCTATGGCTGTATCCACTTGGCTGAGGCTGCCCAACCACTGTCTCTCCCTGCCTCAGCAACTGGATCGTTTTGCCTTTGAGGTCTGCCATTCGATGGGGTCAGTCTGGGAATTTCCTAGGTATGAGGGTGGGTGGTGTAGTAACTATGTTTATTTTGAATGTGCCAATTTCTGCTGGTAACCCCTGCCCCTCCTCTCTCTGCTGCAGTACTTGAGTTTTCTCTGGCCAGTTTTCAACAATGGAATGACTGGCTTCCTCTGGCATGTGGAAAATGTCTGGAACTCCATTCCTGCCGATGCTGGGCTTGTCTGGATATTGACGTTTATATAGCATATCAAGCTCCTGAAACACTTTTTTGACCCTACTGAAGCATTTTCATCTCTGAGCCAGCTCTGTGAAATAATCTACAAAGATGTAAATTCTTTGGCCCTTCCAGCTGAGCAGACCTCTGTCCCTTGCCAGGGATAGGATTCATTCCTTATCTGGGAATCTGAAAAAACTGACAGTTATAGGCCAGGGGTCTGTCTCCTGCCTTGGAAACTGGATCAAGAGTCTGGTGTGCCCTCTTCATTTCCAGGGGCTGGTTTCAGGAGTGTTTCAATAGGTGAAGGAATTATTTCTGAAGGAAACTTGACACATCCCTCTGTTCCCCCCTCGGGAAGCCGAGGTTATTGCATCAGCTTCTATTCTCTAGAGCTTCTAGCCCTCTCCCAGAGCAGCCAGACCATCTTTCTGGCTCTTGGATGTGAGCCTCATGGTGAGTTTTCTTATAATCTGTGTATGACACATACATCTCAGTGTTCCTTGCTTTGTTCTGTAGTTCCTGGACTTTGTCTTCTAAAGTGGCCACAGAGGTTTTAAAGCTTGCAGTCTCTTTTGGGACCTGTTGGAGTAAGCCCTAAATCTCCATTGTAGCATTTGAGAAGACCAGAGCTGCTGCTGCCTCAGCCATTTTCCCACCAGTTTCAAACTCAACAGCAATGACTTTCCCAAACTCCCAGATTTCTCAGCAGAGAAGACAAATTTTGATGTGAACTTGAGTTTGTAAGAATGGAAATTTTTTCTGTTGAATGAGCCTAGTTTGGTCCAAATCAGTGCAGTTTCGAATGAGTTATTAATGAATAGCAAGCTCAGTGGCACAGAGCTTGTAGCTCAAGCTGCCATCCCAATCCGTGGCTTGTGCATTTGGATACAGCTGCAATAAAGTGGCACAGTAACGTGTGTTGAACAATTAGGTTTTGTAAATGAGTGCAGCAACCACCCAGGGCCATCAGGGTCCACCTGTCTTAACCCTCCGAGGGGGCCAGACTGGGTTGCCTAAACTTGTGCTACACTGGGTACTGAGGCCTAAAAGTGGTACAGTGCCTCCTCTTGGGGTAGCAATATGGGGTATCTTGATGCTGGCACACAAGAGTATTACTCCCCCCCCCCCAGGAAATAGTACATGAGTAAATAAAAGTCCCAGACTTAGGCAATTAAAGTTCCAACAAAAGTATCTTGAGAAGATGGATTATGACTATCTCTGGGCACTTCTAAGATTATGCAAACTTTTGCCTGATCTGTCTAACTGCAGTAGTCCCTAATTTTCTACAAGAGTTGCAGGGCAGCCCTGTTCAGTACTCATGAATACCAAGAGACTGTTGCACAACAACCTTTGGTGATGTCCTCCATGCAGGCAGTCTTGGTTAAAGGTACTGTATGGGGGATCTAATGTACTCCAGAGTGACAACAAGTATGGACCATGATGAAATTCTTGATGATCCTCATTGGTCCTCTTCAGCCCCTAGAGTGGACTATCTTCTGCACCCACCTGAAGGCAGGTGATCACTCAAAATGCTGGTGTCTGGTCCCTTTACAGGAATGAATCCCTGAAGCAGGATTGCTTGAGAACCCATTTAGCTTCTCCCACAGAAAGAACTTTTGCAAGGTCCACTGGTACCCCCCTCCAGCCCCAGTTGCCATTAAAATACATAGTGCATCTCCATCCTGGCCCACCCACTCAGCAGCCATCCCTCAACCAAATTTCCACCTCCCGACTCACCTTCAGAAAGTCTGTTCTCATTGATGTGCAGCACAGTAGATGGTGACCAGCAAAGACCTTTCTTTCACCACATCAGCTGGCCACCATCTGACATGGATCAAGTGCATGTGTACTGTAGAAATTGCATGAGAGGATCCTGGTTTAATGTCTCGTCCAAAGGGCAGCATCTCAGCAGTAGAACACACCTCTCACACTGCACTACAGTGTCAGTAGTGGATATTACCACAAGTACCTGGTATGTGGCAAGAACCCACAACCTTCTGAGTTTCCAGCCCCAGAGGTGTGGAGAATGTGAATGCATTGTTATGTTGTAGAAATCTGAGAAGGAACTACTACACACATCTTTACTGATTACAGCCCTGCAAAACCTTTGTATCATCCAATTTCTGTTTTATATTTGTTGTTGCAGATTTGTGTTGTTGTGGTAGTCTCAGGAAAATCTAGTACATGTTTTTTGGGTAATGCGTTTTATTAACCTAACTAAAGATTTTAATAAATAAAGAACCAGAGTGTGGAATAATTATTGTGGGAGACTTTAATGCCAGGGTGGAACACAGCCTGGAGCCTCCAAGTGAAATAATTAATGCGAATGCAGCTCTAAGTCTGCAAGACCTAACCCTGAAAAGAAAATCCAAAGATTTAAAGGAATGTGTAAGAGGTAAAAAAATTAGTCAGAGAACTGAAAGATAATAATTTTCTTCTAACTAACGGGCGTTCGAAGGGTGATCCACATGTGGCACATACTTATATGGGGCCAAGGGGTGCCTCTATAATAGATCACTTTTGGGCTTCAGTAAATATAATCCCACTTCTTTTAGACCTTCAAATAGGTATGAGATCAGAATGTGAACACAATCCATTAGAGATCAAAATAGAACTTTGACCACTAACAGGTAAACTAACTAAAGATAAACATGACATCATAAGGGTAAAAAAAGGGGTAAAATGGGATTTACTGGAGAACTATAATTCTATTCAGTTGTTAACTGAGTATGGAGTGAGGGGGGAAATAATGGATTTAGCACAACAAAAAATACCAGATCAATGTATAGGGACCGTTGAAAGAATTATGAAAAACATATCTTCAATATTCTTAAAGTTACAATTAGTAGGGTAAAGAGAGGGAGTAAGTGGTATGATTGGGAGTGCGAAACATATAAAAAGGAGATAAACAAACGTGCCCAAATTACACAAAAATGTCCTTCAAAGGGTAATAAACAAAGGTTGAACAAACTCAGGAAAAACTAGAAAAAGTTACTGGAGATTAAAAAAAAGACATTTATAGAAAGACAATGTGGGATGAATTTGAAAAGGCAGCATGGGCAAAGAATAATAAAAAGTACTGGAAAATGGTGGCCGGTGGATGGGACAATGTCCAGAAACAATTGAGAATTACATTGATCCCTGTACATGGGAATCTCATTTCAAAAACCCTTTTCATGATCCAGACTTAACTGATGATAAACAGACAGTTATTGATTAGATACCTATCAGACAAATAATAACAGAAGAGGAATTAAATTTAGCCCCAGGATCGGATGGTATCCCTGTGGATATTATGAGTGATCCAAAATTATGGATTCCGACCATAAAGGTTTTATTTAATAACGTAATTCAATCAGGAAAAACACCTATGACTTGGAAAGAGAATATCATTATACCGATATACAAGAAAAGAGACAAGACAGACCCCAGTAATTACAGACCAATAAGCTCACTAGACGTGTCTCAAAAATTATTCACAAAACTCTTACATAGCAGAATAATGACATGGTTAAATGAAGGAAACATCCTGAATGAGGCACAAGCAGGTTTCATGCCTGAGCACTCCATAACTGACTAGTGCTTTGTACTAGCACATCTCATACACAAATACATTCATATCAAAAACCAAAAATTGTTTTGTATTTTTAGCAATATAAAAGCAGCATTCGATAGGGTTAAGAAGGAAAATCTCTGGGAAATATTGGAAAGTTATAAATTAGATCCAGCAACCCTTAATATGTTGGAAACTCTTTATAATTACATGTCTGTGAGATACAATAAAGAAGGAGATAATACCTCAAAGTTTCCATCCAATATTGGATTGAGGCAGGGTTGTGTCCTATCCCCAATACTATTTAATATATTTCTCAACAAGGTTCTAGATAGGATGAGTGACTCCGAGCTGCACAGGCCAAGCTTGGGCTCCAGGTGGTGCCCCAACCTGGTGTACACCGATGATGTCCTGATTGCAACAAGTTATTTGGGAATTATGAGAAGTATAAGCAAATTCTATGAAGAATGTACTAGGGTTTCCCTTGAGATAAATTTTGTGAAAACTAAATATATGACTTTTAACAGATATCTCGTTAACCCGGGTAAAATATCCACCTTAAAGTGTAATAAATATAAAACTGAATATGTGAAAAAATTCAGTCATTTAGGGATAGTATTCACATACAATTTACAATGGCAGGAGCATATTCGATCTATAGCACAAAAAGTAAACAGACTGATCCCATCAATAGAGAAGTTTGCAGATAAATATGGAGGACAATCAGTAAAGGGCTCGCTTAGAATGATAAACGCTAAAATCAGAAGCCAGATTCTTTATGGGGCAGAAATCTGGGGACAAGGTAAAATAGACATTTTAGAAACCATGAATAAAATTTATAAAAGATTATTGGGGTCACCAAAAGACGCTGCTTCTAGCATGGTTAGACTAGAAATAGGGCAGCTTCTAGTCAGATGTAACATAGAACAGAGTCTAGCTTCCTACTGGGTTAGAGTATATAATATGTACAGTGATAGAATACCAAATATTTGTTTAGAAGAAACGTTGCCATATAGGCAAGCCGGATTTGTTCACCCAAGTATACACATCCTGGAAAAACTAATCAAACCGTATGGACTATTGGAGTGTCTAACTGAGAGCTATAGGACCTCACTAAAAGACATACAAGAAAATATTAAAATCAGAATCCGAGCTATGTATATTCAAAAGGAAATGAGCCTCACTAAAAATTACAAATTAAGCCATTGGCTAGCTGTAAACATGAAAAGAGAATTGGAATGGAACAATACTTAAATAAACTAAAAAATCCTCAAATTTGGAAATGCTACACTAAATTCAGATTTGTCTATGTAGATAGTCCAAATTTAAGAAAATGTTATAGCACAACTAATTCAAAATTATGCACCTGTAACTCGGGTGAAGATAGCCCAGCTCACCTTCTTTTATTTTGCTCTCTATATAACTATGAGAGAAAACTGTTCTTGGGAAATATTTTAGCAAATCTAGATATGGAACCCTGTTATCAACTTAATTATTTGTTAAAAACCTCCATCACAAAACAGTTGGAGAAAATTGCGAGGTTTTGTAGATCTACAGAAAGAAAAACATTACACATTACCTCTGATAGAAAAAAGAAAAAAGTATACTAGAAGATAGGTAAAACCCTAGTAGAGCACACAATGTTTCAAGAATTGTCTAACAATCAGTAGAGAGCATGATGTACCATAACGGTAGTTTCATTTGTTTTAAACTATTTGTGTATGTTTTGATGAATCACTTATATACCATTGTAAAAGGGGAACTGTTTACAATTTTAACAGGACATTATTTCAGATTTTATTGTAATAATTGTGATGACAAATGTTAATTTGTCAATAACAAAAGGAGGGAAGGAAAGAGAAGAGACTATAGTATAGGTAGGTGCTGCCCACTGTTGGCACTGTCTATAATGTCCAAGACAGTCAATCTATACTAGATTTTTAGAGGACTTGTAGTAAGATTGAAGTGCAATAGCAAGCTGGCCCGGTGGCGCTGAGGGTTGAGGTGCTGGACACCGCACCTCGCGCTATGCCGGTGACCCGGGTTTGGGAACGGACTCAAGTCAGCGGGGGTCGGCTGGGGAGGGAGGATGGAGCATCCCAACGGATGCTGTCCTCCCTCGGGGTGGGATGCCAGGGGCACTATGCAGTGCCTGACATCCTGAGAGAGTCAGTGGAAGCACCGATTCTCGAGTGGCATGGCGGCTTCATCCACTGGAGCCAGGGAGGGGGGACGTCGTTAGGCGATTGAGAGGAGCGTGCGTCAGCACATTGACTCTCTGGACTTAGGTCCTATTCACCGGCGTCTCAGGGGGTGGGGTTAAGGGAGGGATGCACATAATTCGGAGGAAAATGCCATCCAGTCGCCCAGATGAAGCCCTCCGGAGCCAGTCTCGCCACTCGCCAACCAAGGGCAGACCCCAATGTGCAGCTCGCCACAGAGGATCAGAGGGAGGTAAGCAGGGGATCTCTTCTCACCCCGCCCGGGGGGTAATCCGGGCCATCAAGGGCCTTAATGGCAAGTGTGGCACTCTAGGGGCAGACCCAGTTGGTTGGTATGGGTTGGGAGGGTGTCACTCCATGAGGACAGAAGGAGTGGTGGTTGGTTGGGATAGTAGGAGTGAAAAACAATAAGTAAAAAAAAAAAAAGTGCAATAGCAGAGTTATACTGTTCCGGCTGAGTCTTATATTTAATTAATTGTTATATATTATTGTATTAATGTCTGTGTCTATCTCTATAGTGTATAAGATATATTGTGGAAATCTGATGGTTTGTTTTTTGCACAATTTGTAATGACTTTTTCTAAGTCGAACAATAAATTTGAATTGAATATATTCTTGGAATTCTAGCTGAAGCACACTATGAAAATGCAAATTTGCCGATGTTGGTAGTGGACTATGCACCAGCGTTCATAGTGTAGTGCAATGTGCTGTGCTGCTTCTGCTAGTTTGGGTTAGTGGCTATGGTTTTAATTTTTCTTTTTAAATTGAAGATAGGAGCTTCCGTTCCCATGTTTCTTGAGGGTAGATCCCATCAAATCAAACAAATTTATGTAACCCTATCTGAAGAGGACGTGTATAACACTGAATACATGCTGGGGAGCTCTGTTCAGTTGGTAAGTGGGTTCATCTCCTGGCTTGTCTGTACTTTTGCACAGTACTGATTGCACATTTGTTGCTACAGTACACATAAACTAAATATTGTTGTACATTAGCTCTGGTGTGCTTGGTATTTTTTTGGTTTTGTTATAGTGTTCATTTTGTTACCAGGCACCCCTTTGGGACAGCGTTGGGACAGCTGTGCTGTGTCCTTTTCCTCTTCTCAACCACATTACTTTGATCTGGCGCTAACTGTAACTAGCACAAATAGCGTAGCATACCCCTATGCTATGCTACAGTATTAATGCTGGTCCATAGTCCTCCACCAACCCCAAATTACCGACAGTGTTGATTGGTTTTTTACTTAGTGTGCACATTTATTAAATTTGCCTAAGTTAAACCTGCACTGAGTGAAGTGTAAAGTGCTTTTAAAATGGCAGCAGAGGGCCAACTCAGTAGCCCCATGGCAGCGTATCCAATTGCCATGTACATGACTCTGGTTTAAGAGTGGACTTGTTTCACCATGCTGGGAGGCAGAGCAGGTGAAGATAGCTGATGTGTGGCAGTGTGTCTCCAACAGGGAAGGGTGGCAGTAGGTTCCTACACCATAGCAACCCATGTGACCTGGCCACAGAGCTTTCTCCCGCTGCATGGGCATGCAGTGCATGTGCAAGGCCACACAAGAACACTGTGCCGACCCCTCATAGAATGAATCTAATGAACGTTAGTCATCCCAATCATTGCCCCAGGTGTCATTCTGAGAATGGGTCTTTGGGACACATTAGTCACCTGTGAAAAACTTTAAATATGCTGGCAAACAATTTTTAAATACCATTCACAAAATTACACTAAAACGAATTAGGAAAAAAACAGTGAAACTCTGTTATTAATGATGGGCACACACACACACACACACACACACACACAATGGATGGTAATTTATTTCAGAAAAGACTTGCCTTAATAGGAATAATTAATGCAGCTAAATGCATTCTTATGAAATGGAAATATTCGACTCCTCCTCAATATAATGCCTAGATCAATATTATGGCTCATACATATAAGATTGAAAAAGTACATTATGTTTTACAGAAACATACTGAAATTTGTGATAAGATTTGGATAAATGTTGAGAGGTTTTTGACAACAAAAGAATTATTGAATAATTTGTTAGGTTAAGTAATGAACTGATGAAAACCGAATGCATGATGATAAATCTGATATAATGTACTGTATATGTATTTACGTAACATTGTTTGATATAATATATTCTCAATAATTAAGAACAAAAAGAACACTGTGCCTGCACCTGGGAAGGTGGGTGGAGTCAGGGAGAAAAGCAAAGGAGAAAATCCCAGGCTTCACCATAGCTGATGGCTGCAAGCACATCTGGGCCTACCACCGTGCAGCCTCAGCACCGGCAACTGGATCCAGAACTGGGCTGAGGGAGGGCAGCTCACCCAGACCCCCTGTCATGGAGGGCAGAACCACAGGGGGGATGCAGAAGTGATGGGGTTAGTGGGCGGTGGAGCCGGGCAGTAGCTGGAGGCAGCCTGAAGGCAAGAGGAAGGCTTGACAGGATAAAAAAAACTCTATGGGAAATCAATCAATCATCAACCAATAGAATGGCTGGTATGTCAAGCCTGCATATATTAATTGGTCGGTGCATGTGTAGTGAGGGAGCGGTAATGTAAAGTCTGTGCTGGGAACATGCTAGGCGCTGTATGCATTGCATGAGTCACCCACACCCACACGCAGAGGTGCAAAGCTATCTGGTGAGGACGCGACCCGAATTCCTAAAGTGCTACTTGCCACACATAGGAGCTGAACGGCACCCACAATGCTGTTCGCTGTATCACAGCTTTAGTTTTGCCTCACTGTGACAACATCTGAGAACTAATGCCACCACTGAGATATAGATTACAGTGCAAATCAGGAGCAAGTGTTATACCACTGTATGGAGGATTGGCGAGGCTGCATTTGGTGTATTTCACTCAGGTTCCCCTTATTACTGTGTAAACAAATTATTATGTGGGCTGAAAGGGTATCCAGGAACTCTGTGGACTTTCTAATGCCAACAGATAATTTTTTTTTTTTTTTGCAGTTGTTACTTTTTCTCTCCTCCTACCACCGGCTTATATCAGGAGGGCATTCCCAGCCTCGTCCCCCGGTGTCCACCAGCCGATGCTGACCTAGCCCCAGGGCTTACCCACCCAGCGGGGTCAGCAGGGAGTCGAACTCCCCCACTGAGGACCGGATTAGGTGGCCAGCACCGTGGCTAGCCGGGGGCGGAGCCTGCGAGGCACCCTCCACCATCCTGCACGGCAGTACTTTTCTCCTGTTCTCCCAGGAGTCGGGACTGTGCCATGACGTCAGCCGGAGGAGCACGCCGCAGCACTCCCTCCAGATGTCTGCCCGCTCCCTTCCTTACTTGTGGTATGGCGCCTGTCCTCCAACCTCCGCTTGGGGCCAAGCACCACCACCTCAACCTCTCCGGAGAAGGGAGAGTAGTCCGCTGGACGCTTCAGTCCTTTCTCTCCCCTGCCGACCCCTGACGGCTCATACTCATTCCAAACACGGGCCACCGCATAGCGCAAGGTAAGGCACCAGCACCTCAGCCCTCAGCGCCACCGGGCCGGCTGTGCCAACAGATTATTAAAAATAGAGTTGAACTGTTTTGTTAAGAGGAGACTGAAAGAAGATCTTTTTGAGCTATACGGAACTCTGACAGGGAAGCAAAGGACAGAGGCCAGAAAGCTGTGAGTTGGTATCTGATTAAAAAACAAGGGAGACCCCTAGGGGCCCACTCCCCTCAGAACAAGTATCTGTATAGAAGTTTTCGGTAGCAGCCCTGAAATACTTACTAGACACTGGCTGACCCCCCCCAATCCAAACCTGACTGGATCTTACTGGTGAAAGAAATATGAACTGTGGAGGAAATGTATAGTAGAATTAATTTTCCATATGATGGTGAAAATTTAAAATCTTAATGAGATGGGCAAAATGGGAGTCGTATCTAGACCAGGAGTAGCTGGACAGATCCTCTCCTGTACCCAACACAGTGTTCTGGTCCATGCACTATTAACTCAAATCTGTTGTTATGCATTACCAAGGCAGACAGACAGGGCTGCCAAATATATGCGTGACTTACCATTATTTTGTAATGCTTGGATTTATACCAGTGTACTGTGTCCAGTGCTTTGTATGTTTATTATGAAATACTAGAATAAAATATATGTTTAAAAAAACAAACAAGGGGAAATGGACTGAAAGTTAGGTTGTGAGTACTGCAGGGCCCCCCTCCTGCCAGTTGTGTCTTTGGTGCCTCCCCTCCCAGTTGTATTCATAACCTTGTTTGCTGTCTAACTCTATCAGATACCCATACGACACATTGGCCTATATTCATAAGCATTACTACCAGTGTTGTCATCACGTGACGTCACTCTTACTTAACTCAGCTGAGCACTCTCCCATCTTGCTCAATAGCACATTGATGTCTCCTCCTCTGGGGGGGCTGTCCCACCACCCCCATTACTGCCACCTGTGGATGCAAGGACGGTGGCGTGGGACTCACGGTGTGATGAGGGGAGGACGCCATTAAGTGCTTGGCTGAGATGTGCGCCCACATTTCTACAGCCTACACTTTCATCCTTCATGCCAGCATCCTCAGGGGTGGGATTTCGGGGACCAAAAAAGGCACGAGGAAAAATACAAAAAATCCAGCCCGCACTGCCACGCAGCATGGTCCCCGACAAGCTGGAGGGGGATGGAGCACAGATGGTCGGTACTACCGAGCCCCTGCAAGCAGTGGGAGATAAAATGTGATATAAAAACAAAAAAGGCACGTTGATGATTCAGGTTAGTAAGGGCAAAGTAATGTGCAGTTAAAATTGGAGGCAATGTTCAAGAATACAGACCATTGCCCTTAAAGGAAGATTCCAGTTTCCTGCAAAAAATGAAAGTTGGCATCAGCATGAGTCAAATCTCACGAATTTCCCCAAACATTGGAATTTTCAGGACATTCTGTTTCTTATTACTGAAGACATCTACATATAAACAGGCTCTTTTCCTATCTGACTTTATCGGTTCCTGCTGCTCGTCCTGCCCTAAAGTCATAATCCTCTGTAACATCAGAATAATTTCCATGGCAACTAAATGTTATGTCAGGAGCAGAGGATCATGGCTTAACAGTAGTAACAAGCAACAAGAACAGATGAAGACTAAGGAGAAGAGGTCCTGTTCTACTGACAACATTGTCATTAATATTGTGTGTCTCTCTCCCTGTCCCCCCTTCCCCTTCCCCTGCTGGTGTACTTGTTGCTAGCGCTGGCCACCGCCCTAGTTCCTTCCTACCTGGTCTGCTTCTGATGCACATGTATTCCGAGCTTGACCCCATTGACAATGTCACCTTACTGACAGCACCCCCTACCTGCTCAACTGTTTTTAATGCTCCTGCAACTTATCTGCAGATGCCATTGTTGTAACTGACTCTGTAACATGCTTGGAAACTATAATGTAAACTCTATAACGATGTAAATATGTGACTCTGTAACATAGAAACATAGAATTTGATGGCAGATGAGGACCACTTGGCCCACCTAGTCTGCCCATTTCCCTACCTACAGGATAAGCTGCAGATCCTAGTTAACCAACAGCCTATTTCTTCCTACCCCCCACAAGAATTGCCTTATGTCTGCCCCATGCTTTCTTGAATTCTCCCGCAGTTTTAGACCCCACAACCTCCTCAGGAAGGCTGTTCCATGCGTCCACCACCCTCTCTGTGAAAAAATACTTCCTCACATTGCCCCTGAGCCGTCCCCTTCTATCTTCAAATTGTGTCCCCTTGTTCTTGCGCATCTCTTTTTCTGAAAGATGCCACCCTCTTGGACTTTGTTGATTCCACTGGGGTACTTAAAGGTTTCTAGTATGTCCCCCCTCTCCCTCTTTTCCTCAAGGGTATACATATTAAGCTCCTTTAGTCTCTCCTCATATGGCTTCTCTTGCAGACCCGGCACCATTTTAGTTGCCCTCCTCTGGACTGCCTCCATCCTGTCTATGTCCTTACGGAGATGGGGTCTCCAGAACTGAATGCAGTACTCCAGATGGGGTCTCACCAACTGTCTGTACAGATGGATAACAACTTCCTGTTTTCTGCCGGTGATGCCTCTTCTTATGCATCCCAGTATCCCCCCAGCCCTCCCTACTGCCTTCTCACATTGCTTGCTAACCTTAAGATCATCTGATATGATTACCCCCGTGTCCCTTTCCATTTTTGTTGTTACTACCTCCCCCCATTATGTAATCTTCCCCTGGGTTTTTGTTTCCCAGGTGCATTATTTTGCACTTCTTTGCATTGAATCCAAGCTGCCATACTTCTGACCACTCCTCCAACCTTGCCAAGTCCCTTCTCATCCTTTCCATGCCTCCTTGTGTATCAACCCTATTGCAGATCTTTGTGTCATCTGCAAGGAGGCATACTTTTCCTTCCAGTCCCTCTGTAATGTCACCTATAAAGGCATTAAAAAGGACTGGACCAGTACTGAACCCTGTGGTACCCCACTAGTAACCCATCTTTCTTCAGAGTGGACTCCACTTACAATTACCTTCTGTGTCCTGTTGTCCAGCCAATGTTTTACGCAGGCTACCACCCTGGGACCCACTTGCAGGCTGGTTAATTTGATTATTAATCTTTTGTGTGGGACTGTGTCAAATGCCTTCCTAAAGTTTTTTTTTTTTTTTTTAGTTGTTTAACCAGGAGTAGCACACTAAGCTGAAAGCTTTTTTACAGGAGCAACCTGGGAGCACAGGGA
Source organism: Neoceratodus forsteri (assembly GCA_016271365.2). NCBI lineage: Eukaryota > Metazoa > Chordata > Ceratodontiformes > Ceratodontidae > Neoceratodus > Neoceratodus forsteri. The sequence continues at coordinate 19,949,316 of CM028135.1, read as the reverse complement.
AGTTAAGTGACTTGCTCAGGGTCACACTGTATGCAAGTGGAAGCTGTGGGATTCAAACCCAGGTCTGGTCTGCTGGATGTCATCAGATTTGTAGCTCAGAGCCTTAAACCACTGCGCTATACTGCCTCAAAGTCTAGGTAGGCCATGTCCACAGCCCCTCCCTGGTCTACTACTTTGGTCACCCAGTCAAACAAATTGGTTAGATTTGTCTGACATGATCTTCCCACTGTGAACCCATGTTGCCTTGGATCCTGTGCCCCATTGGTCTCTAGGTACTCAACAGTTCTTTCCTTCAGAAGTGATTCCCTCATTTTCCCTACCACAGAGGTCAAATTGACAGGTCTGTAGTTTCCTGCCTCTGTCTTGCTCCCACTTTTGTAAAGGGGAATCACATACGCCTTCTTCCAGTCCTCAGGTACCACACCATCCTCCCATGATTTGTTAAAAAGGGTAGTCAGTGGTGTCACTAGTTCTCCCCTTAATTCTTTTAGAATTCTGGGGTGAATTCCATCAGGCCCCATTGCCTTGTCCACCTTCAGTTTTAGGATTTCTTTCAGAACCCTTTCTTCTGTGAAAGGACTGGGATCGACCCCTCCTATCCAGAATGCTTCTGTTAATTGGATTAGGCACCTCCCCCTCCTCCTCTTTTGTGAATACTGAGCAGAAGTATTCATTCAGTATCCCTGCTTTATCACTGTTCCTCTCTGCCCACCCACCGTCCATTCTATTCAGCCTCACTATCCCTCCCTTTGTCTCTCTACGCTCCCTGATGTACCTATAAAAGGTTTTATCCACCTTCTTAACCAAGTTGGCTATCTTTTCCTCAGTTTGGGCCTTTGCTGTTCTGACATCCCTCCCTGCTTCCTTCTGCCTTAACTGGTACAGTTCTCTGTCCTGCTCCTTCTGTGTTTCCTTATACTTCCTAAATGCTATCTTTTTCTCCCTAACCTTCCCCGCCACCTCTTTTGAGAACCATAGTAGCTTTTTCTTTCATTTTGATTTATTTGCTTCCCACGAAGGCTTGTTGCCTCTGTGATGGCAGTTTTGATGTTTCCCCATTGTTGCTCCACCCCTCCTTCTAGCCTGTTTGCTAGTGCTTTTGTAAGGCACTGTCCCACTGCCCTCACTTTTGTATGGCTTGACTCTGTAGCTGAGTTTATCGTGAACCACAGTTTGGTGGTCACTTGTTCCCAGATGGCTACCCACTTCTAGATCTGAGATCCTCTCACTGTCCTTATTTGAGAGTACAAGGTCTAAGATTGCTCCCTCACGAGTGGGTTCCAAAACTAGCTGTCTGAGGCATGCCACCTGTAGGGCATTGAGAGTGGCCCTGCTCTTGGATGTGGCTGCAGCAGAGGTGCTCCAGTTAACATCTGGCATATTCAGGTCCCCCATCAACAGTATCTCCCCTTTCTCTGCCATCCTAAGGATGCCTTCTATCATATCCTTGTCCATTCCCTCCCCCTGACATGGGGGCCTGTATACAACCCCTGTGCGGATTGTGGTGCCATTTCCACTCTCTGTATCACCTGACTTGAATTGTTGTTTAACGTTTTATGAATTATCTGTTTGTCCCTGTACACTCTTGACATGAGACCTTCATAAATGAGTCTCTGGTTCAAAGGTACTGTAATTCTGAAACTTAAATAAATAATATAAAATAAAATAAAATGTCCTCAAACTCAAATGTAAGGAGGATTTTGTGTAACTGTGTTCTTTTCTAGACAGCTGCGAGTTTTCTGCTGGGAACAGAAAAATCTCTCTAATTATGTACGCTGTATGGGGGCATCAATAGCAGCAGTCAGTTTAATGTATCTCCATAGTATTTAGTGCACTGGGGCTAAGCATCAATGTGGGAGCTGGATATGTGCAATTTGTGCATACCCAGCCTGCGTAGCTCCACACCTGCGGACAGGCACACAGTGTGTGGTATGCACTACTATGCTCCTCTACAGGGTGCCTGTCTGTGGCCTCCCAGTATGCAGCTGTGCAGGGGTGGATTGGAGGACACAGGCAAGCATCCAGTTGGATGCCTGTCCTGCACCACAAACTGGATCCCCTGCTTTGTGCAGGAAGTGGATTCTGGGAAGGTATGGGATGGCAATTTTAAAAGTGTACAGGCGAGTGCAGAAAGGCTGCCCCCAGCCCTCCCTGTCTGTTCGGAGGGTTGGGGTAGCATGATAGGTGGGATCTCTGTCATCCTGCAGTCTGTGGGGGTACTCTTTAGGGGGCACACAAATGATATGGCAGGGTTCCTGCTGCTGTATCATGGGCCCACCTTGCCCAGCTCTCTGTGCCTTTGTGAATGTCACAGAGTGCGGGCGTGCCGCTATATATGCCCCCAAGACCAGCCACATGCATAGCTGCATGATCAGCCGGGTGATAGAATGTGAAAGTGTCATGTGCCCCTTCCGTGAATGTCGTAAGGGTCCTCTGGACCTCCAGTGCACAGCATTCTGACTTAGGGTTGTCTACGCATAGACAACAAAAATGTTTGTGCACAGACCCCATTGTGCGTAGCCTCTTGTTGCTCATTGAAAGTCAAACTGTACATCATGGTGAATATGCAATATGTGTGAGCTTAAAAGACTCTGAATGCAGGTTCATCACACAGAAGGTGGTTGTCTTTTTGGAAAAAAAAATTGTCCAGTACAGTCATAGAAGCCAACAGTGTAAAGAATTTAAGAAACAAACAAGCAAACATTGATTTGTTTCTGGAGAAGGAGAAAATGGATACAGAGATTAAATTAACAGATGGGGACGAGTCTTGTTGAACTGTCCGTCCATCTGTCATTTCCAAAATTTTGTGTAGTCTGTGATGACCTCATCTTTTTTTTTTTTCATCTTCTGTTTTTCCCCCCAGGTGGCCGCAGACTGGGCATTCCACTCCTACCAGCCACCTAGGACTGCCCACCGCTCCTCCCAGTACGCCCGAGCCTCATTCCCCCATGGATTCCCTCCATGGCAGGGCAGGAAGGGGGAAGTCCATCCTTCTCCCCAGGACACACAGTCCAGATCAGCGCAATTACAGGATATGGTAGCGAAATGGGACACTGGTCAGCTGGCAGGGCTTCACAGAGCCTGTGGTTGCCCTTCCTTTTTTCACTTTTTGTCCCCTCATGGCTGTGATTGCACATGTGTGGAGGCACGCATGCCTCATGTAGCCATTCCCTTACCTGGGGGGCAGTATTCACAAATACCTGGCACTCGGAGCAAGTGTTCAGGAAAAGTCACAGACAGCTTGTAGATTTCAAAAAGGTGATTACTTTTATTTAAGCATCCAAAAACTCAGTGAGTTGGCATTCGAGCAGCATACACTCATTACCCCAACGCTTTGACCAGAGTCTTCGTCAGGGGGCCAATTACGTTCCTAACTCTAACGCTGCCACCTGGCTTCCACCAGGAGGCAGCCAAGGAGTGGGACAACATCCCCCCATCCCCGGGAGAGGAGAGCAGTCATCAGATGCTTGATCTTCTCCCTCCCCTGCTGACCCCCGGCAACCCGAGTTCACTCCCAATCCCATGTCGCTGGTGAGGCGGGAGAGGTAGCATCCAGCACCGAGACCCTCAGTGCCACCAGGCTAGCCATGATGACCTCATCTTTGACTGTCACAGTCATTATGCCAAAGCGGGTAAGCAGAATTCCTATGTATTTACTTTTATTTTACAATTTATTTATCCAGATAATCCAACTGAGAGGCAGCATTTCATTTTCAGGGAGACCTGCTTGTACCTATTTCTGCAGCTGGGTGAACTGGATCAATGGGAGGTTAAATGACTTGCTGAAGGTCGAACAGTGAGTTTTGAGCCTGGGATCTCCCAGTTTCCAAGCCAGTACTCTAACCACTAGACCACACTGCTTCCTCAGTGTTAAGAGATGTGATTATTTTATTGAAGTCCCAACCAAGCAAACATTTATTGAACAGTGGACATGTATTCTGCTATGCAAACAGTTTAAAGTACTTGCATTCATACATACCATCAGATTCTAACCATTAAATGACAGTGACTATGGAAAAGTTAGCACCATAGGAAGAACATAGCATTGTTACAGAAAATTGAACAGTTGTTACATAACTGCATTTATGTAGTTCATTGGGTCGTGTCTCAGTGGGAGAAAAATGACTTTCACTTGTAATTATGATCATGACAGTGTGAATAAAGAAAGCTGCACGTGAAGACGACATCAGAACACAGTGCTGTAATAGAATACACAGATATCTGTAGGTCTCAGAAGGTTCTGCCAGTGAGCTACAGGGATTCCAAGTGGAGACTGTTAGGACAGACTGGATGGACTGTTCAAGTCTTTTTCTGTCCTTCTCTTTTCTCTCGTTCCATACTTCAGTGTCATTAAGGCATTATGAAAACCTAACAACATGACAGTAACGTACAATATGGCACTAGGTTTAGCATTTTGTCTCAAGTAGAAGTCCTGTAACTGCACAGTGATCGGTGCCTGTCACAACAGATCCCAGGTCTTGTAAAAGGAAAGAGGGCACATATTACATAGGGAGTAGTTGTCTGCCACCACAGTGGCTCATTACCATCAGGGAAGGTTCTTCTCTGAGAGGGTGACTATCTTTTGGGGAGGGGTAACAGCAATCTGGACCATTTGTTGCACTTCTGGTATCAGCATGGCCACAGAAATGGCCCTTCAGTGTGTCCCCTAAAACTAGAACTGAAATTGTACCAGTAATTTTCTCTGGTACTAACAGGAAAGGTATTACGTCTCTTCTGAAACCTGAAGTTAAATTTGGTAGCATGCTACTGCCAGCATCTCATTTGGAACCCTCTCCCCAATTGTGTCTCAGGCATCATATGAGTAAATCAAAACAGTTAGCTTAACCGTCCTATCCCAGACCCCTTGAGGTTTCATCAAGTGATGACAAATGATAGTATTATCCTAAAGATTAGCAAGCCATGCACCAGCTATTCACTAGTTTAAAACTCTGTGTCTGATCACCTGGGATTCACAAAGGACAGTCCAACATCCACAACTGCAAATCCTGAATTGCTAAGAAATTAATATTTTATATCTGCTCTGTATATGTAATTTAGAAATACATGGAGTAGGTCTAATTTAATGAAAATGTTATTCAGAAAATACATTAATGGAATGAGTTAATACTTTTGCGAGCGGCAAGGGTTTGCAGGTTTACTACCCCTCCCTTCCCTCAACGTCCTCCCGACGAGACATGATCACCCATACATATTCAAAGTTTCTGCATGAGAGGGTATTCCAAATGGATTCCTTGGTCAGACAAAAGGGAACAACAGTCTTTCCTTTTTAATCAGGATTGGAGTAGTGCCCCCCCATGACTCCAATGATTCCCTCAAAGTCATGAATACTAATGAGACTAGCGAGGCAGCAGTTCAAAAAGATTAAACATCCCAAAATGTTAGTGAATCACCACTGTTTTAGGAGCTAAAATAACAAGTCTCTGTGAATGCAGCCCCAGAAATGCTGGTTTTGTGGCCTAAACATGAGTGCAGTACTGTACATCTTATGACAACAGGTTCAAGTTGTGATTATTCCTCTTTTATTACAAATCAGTTACCTGATTTCAGCCAATTAGAGCTTAAAAAACACAGGGCCTCTTGTCCTGCACGCAGTTGTTCTGTGCAGAAACATTAAAGTGACGCATTCCACTGTAGGGGAGTGGGAGGAGAGTAGGACTAATTTCTCTAAAGTAAAAATTGAACATAATACTTATTATATATCACTGTAGCTACCTTGAGTGGCTTATAATAAGTAAACAGGGCCTCAGAGGGATGCCTCTTATTGTATAAGAGAGTCCTCTCATGAAATGTGTGCAGTCAGAATTACTCAGCTTTGTTCTGCAGTTCTCTCACCCAAATTTCATGAGGTAATTGTTTTCTACAATAAGAGGCATTCCTCAGAGGCCCTATTGATGCGTAATAAAGGTACAGTTACATTTTCTTATAAAATGGGCAAAGGATTTCAAGCAATCTGATTGGTTGTTAGCCATGCTTTAGATGTGTCTAATGCACAGGTAAAACTAGAACCCCCATTTAGAATACACAGGCCCATTTTATGAGCGCAATAAGCCTCTCCGGGGATGTGCATTAGACAGTTCTAATGCACGGCTAGGAGACTGGATGCACTCGGCCTGTGGCCTTGTGCCTCACTACGTCCCCCTAGCCGTGCATTAGAACTGTCTAATGCACACCCCATCGTGCCTTATTGCTTACATATACCACTGCAAGAATGCAGACACTACAGCTCTGTGCTTTCACTTCATATGTATCTTTTTGGCCAACATAAAATTTTAACTTGGATTTTATTGGGCCTGTCTATTACTGTGATTCTAAGGTCAAAGGGAGGACCAGCAGATGAACTGAACTTGCAATTCCAAGAGCGTGAGGCTAGTACTAACTGAGGAGGGTCGAGCATACACCTCCAAACTATATGTTATAGTCATGATTCCATGCCGGCACTGGGAAGTGAACTATTATGTGGAACGATGTGAAATGGCCACACTGGGTCACAATGCAAGAATGGGGGGCTAACATGCACCAATTTATCTGCGGGAAAAACTAGAGAGATGCCACTGAACAATTTAAAGGGGAAAATACTTTTGAATGAGGAAGGTTTAAGGTTTTAGGGTCTTGTTCATCAGCACACAAGTTTGTGAAATCTACATCAAGGCTTGTACTGTATACTGTTTTTAAAAGTGCTCTGGCAAACATCCTAAACATTCACTATTTTGCCTAGCTATACTAGGATTCTGGAAGTACAAAAATGTTTAACTGGAGCGAGATCATTCAACAGTCAGAACTCTAAGGTATAAAGCAAACTCCACAATTTCTACAGAAAGCAGGACACAAGGTTTTAACTACCCACTTAAAATTTTCATTCAATCACAGTAGTGCATTAAGCTGCATTAATCCCCTTTAAATGTCGGACACCTTTGTTTCTCAAAGGTTTACGCTTCTTGCTTTGTTGCGTTTGCTACTTCTTGGTCTGACTTATTCACTTTCTTAGTGGACGAAATGGTCTCCTCTATAACTTCTTCAAATGTCTCTTCTTTCAGAGGCGATGCTTTGCTTGCTGACTTGGGGGGCTCCTCCTCCTTCTCTTCTTTTTTAGCAGAAACCGTGGTGGAGGACACTTTAGATGAGCTGGTGAGAATTCGTGATTGGTAAGAATAGCCTGGATTTAGGTGTGGATTAAAAGCAGGAAGGCTGATTCCTCCAGTGCTAAAGCGTGTCTCTTCCCCTTCTAGCAGCTTCCTGTAAACAAGTAATACAAATCCAAGTTAGCGTTGAGACCGCAACTATGAAAACACTTTTTCACCAAGAATGTGATAGGGTTTTTGTTTGTTTGTTTGAAACCAGGTCAGTGGACTAGATTGCAAGTCCCTGTTTTCAACCATGTCTGGTAAATACCTAAAATGCAATTAATAATTAAACATAATATATAGAATAATGCATGGGAAAGTGTGTTTATGAGGATTTTATGCACACCCTCAGCGTGTAATGCCCCCATAAACCCCAGGGGCAAAGCCCTCAGGGTTTATCTGGGCATCACCCACTGAGGGTGTGCATAAAATCCTCATAAACACACTTTGCCACGTTGGTTTTATTTTTAGTATTTACTGTTTTTTACTACTTAATTGAGAGAATGTGAGATTAAATCTGTTTCTGTGGAGAACATTTATTTCAGTTAAACATAACAGAGTAAACCAAGTAAAATAAGTTTAAAAGAAGATAACAAGAGCTGCAGTAATTTGTTTTTCTTAATATGTTATAACAAGTAGTTTAACAGACTTGATAACATTTAAAAAAAAAAAAATTCTGACCTTCCCACTCAGGGTCTCATTTCAGCTAAGAAACTCCAGAGCGTTTTGGTTTTTTTTGGTAAGAAGTTTAAGCAGTTCACTGAAATGGAATGAAGAACTTCTCTGGAGTGATGGTTTTAATGTAGAACAGTCTTTTCAGAAGTAGTTTTTTTCCCCCCTCATACCTTTTTTGCGTCAGTTCTTCGAGAGGTGTTTTTCGCACTAGCGGTTTTCTGTGAGAGGCATGAGCAGACTGCCAGTGCGAGGACACCTTGTCGGAGAACATCCGAGGGGGGCTCCCTGCTGATATGACTAACTGTGTTTTACGGAACTCCATAATTCACAAGTGTGAATTACAGAATTAGTGAGGGTCTGCCCATGATGGTTTATTGACCCTAACCAGTAAATATAATACAATTATTATATGGGTCCCTTTGTGAAATTAATTTCTGTAGAAACACATCGACTAAAAACCATCTTTATTTCATTCAGTTCGTTTGCATTGATTCTGATTCAGTGAATGCTCTCTTACCAACATTTTATTTATACTGAACTCTTCTGTACTTGGTCTGTGAAGAGGAACCTAAAGTATAAATATTTGAACAAACTTGAATCAGCAAAATCGATGGGAATATGGGAAGTAACTATGCCATAAAGCAATATATAATAGTTAACTATGGTATGATAAAATGGCGCTAATTCTCCCATATCTTCATATACTGTAGTAGAAATTGATGAGTTTCTGAAGGTAATCATAGAACGAACCCGCAAATATTACTAAAATGCGCTTGATATTTAAATATACACTAGTTGCACCATATACTGATACATTTAAATATTCAAGAATTGGAAGTATAACTTAGTTAGCAATAATGTTTTATTGCCATGGGGGTTAAACTGTGTTTGTATCTGTAGAGGAAACATTTTAGTTTTTTTGTTTTCATCAAGACTTTTGACCTCCCGTTTGCCACCTGTCACCTACTTCAGGCAGTTTTGGTTCCCTCAACTCCATCAACCACTCCTGCTCTGTCTCCCCAGGAAGAGGGATCACAGGGGGTAGGGTCCGAAGGCACCAGTTTGCCATTGTTAATAGTATCTGGAGCACATGGGATTTTATCCTGTTTCTCCCCTTTCCATGCCCATCTCGCTGACATCAAGCCATGTCCCAGCAGACAGTGGACACAACTAGTGTGCCCCTGTGGAAAAGACAAACTCTCTGGCCCACTGTAGGGGTTAATATCATGGCAGAATCCAACATCTGTCCCTCCCTAGCTGGGAGCATTGCCAGGTGGCAGAGACTCCCCAGCCCAACAGGCTACCCAGTCAGCCTAGTGAGTTTACTACTGAATTCAGGTCACCCACCTTGGAGTACATTGTGACACCCACTGGGTCATCTGGCAGCCCCTTGAAACAAAGTTTTTTTTATTTATTTTTTAGATAATTGCATTATGTAACAATCATAGATGAGACTTTTATTGGAAATAAAGCCAAGATATCTGTACATCGCCAGTGGAGTACCATTCCTATCCAACATGCATAAGGAAAAATCTGTTTTTATTAAAGTTAAATGAAGAATTGAAAAACGTGTTATTTTTTGTGTGTGTGCTCATTTTATTTATTTAGTTTTTGTTGACCAGGTAAGTGCACTAGGCAAATCCTGCCTATTTTCACGCACGACCCGGGGGAGGGGGATATAGATGAATGCCAACTGACCTTGAACCAGTTTAAGCTGTTGGTGGCATTTTTTTTAATGAATGAGGAAAATTTGGCCAGGACACTGGGGAAATTCCCCTATTCTTTTCGATAAGTGCCATGGGATCTTTAACATCCACCTGAACTAACACCAATCCAGGCAGATGGGACCTCAGTTTAACGTCTCATCCGAAAGACAGCACCTCAGAAGTGCATCACCCCTCTCATGCTGCACTACAGTGTCAGTACTGGGATATTAACCCAAGTGCCAGATGTGGGAACTGAACCCACAGCCCTCCGATCTCCCGGCCTCAGAGGCGAGTGTGCTACCTACTGAGCCACTGACACTAATAGCAGCTTGCTGTCACTTAGCCAATCTGACGATGTGTTGCAACAGTAGCTGAGGACTTACGTACATTCCAAAGTAGGGTGTCATCAATGTACAGTAAAATCTGGATTCTAGAACATACACTTGGAATATTGTTCACAAAAATTGAAAACAACGAGTGTCCAAGAACAGCCTCCTGTGGTACTCCTGCAGATGCCAGCACAGAACTTTAACCATATTTCTTTTATTTTTACTGCTGGAGTTCGAGTTGAAAAATAATCTGCCAGCCACAGAACAGTACTGTCCCTCACCCTGAGATTTGGGAGCTTTTGTAACACGATTTGGTGGTCGACGCAATCAAAGGCCTTGGTCAGGACCACAGAGATCGTTGCCCCAACAACTACACCTTTGTCAAGGGAGCAGAAGAAATCACTGGTGAATCTGACCATGGTTGGCATAGCATTGCACTGTTGACTGACCAACAAGTGCAAGTTCGCAATGTAAAGAGAAAGCTGGGGATAAAACGCATTTTTCCAGTACCTTGGTCAGCACATACAGTATTGATATATGTCTGTAGTTGACCAAGGCTGTCTTGGAGACTGCTTTGTGAATCAGAGTTACATCCATGTTCTTCCACTATGTTTGAATCTTACCTGTAGTTAAAGCCAAATTATACAGAAACGTTGTGAGTCTGACTATTACTTCCACAGCTAATTTTATCATACTAGGCTCAGGCCATCTGGATCAGTGCCTTTGAATGCATTTATGTTTTTAAAGAGAATATAAACCTTGTTTTTAATATTTTTAAAAGGGAAAGTCCCTTTAACCTATTTTCTGTATGTCTTTGTAGTTTGTAGGCATGAACAATGATTCCCTCTCTTGCATCACCCTAATTTCAGTCATTATGGGAGTCGATGATGCATACCTGCAAAAGCCAGCAGAAGTTATACTCTCATTCAGTTCTGTTACATGTCTTGTAAAATCCCTGTGTTCTCTAGAAGCATTTCTTTCTAGCTCAGATACACTTTAAACTACCGAAAACAGCAGGGCACTTACTATGCTTTGAAAAGTTTCATGGCCAACATAAGACAAGAACATAGGGACTGCCGAGGACAGCAGCAGCACTGACTAATACAGTATAACTACTGCAGGCTTTAGCACCAAAACATCATAAAATTCCAGGATGCTTTACACAAGTCAAGTCTTGACCTTTGCAGTGGAGTCAAGCAGATTTTCACACCAGACTTAAGCACCTTCACTTACATTTAAATCCTGATGAAATTGAGAGAGGGCAATAGAGACAACTATTGTTCATGCCTACAAACTAGACAAGTAAACAGAATAAAGGCTGAGGGGACCTTACCTTTAATATAATTGGAAATGTGGCCACGGGTGGTATGTTTAATATCTCCAATGTATGTTTCATATGTAACCCCCTCTAGGAGTTATGTGTATATATCTTTAAGAGTATCAATCGACCACTAGTATGATGCCAGTTTTCTATACCCTTGGAGAACTGGGTCAGCTGGACTGCCCTGGCATCCCAAAGTGGTGGAGTCAGTGTTCTCGGCTGGACTGCGAAGATTCTGCTGAGTCAGAGAGGTGGGAGGCTAGCGCCTGGCACACAGTGCCAGTTCCCACTGTCTGAAAGTTTATCTATAGTGGCTGGTATCAGTTCCATGTGATTTGAGTGAAAATAAAAATGTAACAGAAATAACAGCGAAGTAAAAACAATGAGACCAAAAACAGCACCAACACTTAATAGCACCTGACACAAAAAGGTAATCCAAGCGCCGGACGGCAGTAACCAATAAAGAATTTGAAATTCCAACTCTTTTCTGTGGGGAGCTTTGCCCCCCACACCCCCTGTAGCTATATATAATCAACTCCAAGGGGATGTCAAACTGTAAATATATATAATCAACTCCAAGGGGATGCCAAACTGTAAATATATATAATCAACTCCAAGGGGATGCCAAACTGTAAATATATATAATCAACTCCAAGGGGATGTCAAACTGTAAATATATATAATCAACTCCACGGGGATGCCAAACTATAAATATATATAGTCAACTTGGCCGGCCCGGTGGCGCTGGAGGTTTAGGCGCTGGTCACTACACCTTGCACCACACAGCAAACTGGGTTTGGGAATGAGCCTGGGTCACTGGGGGTTGGCTGGGGTGAGAGAGGATCGAGCATCTGGAGGACTGCTTTTCTTTCTCGGGGAGGGAGGGAGGGTTTATCGTCCCAACTGCTGACTACCCTCTGGTGATGGCCGAGGGGCAGTACAGGTTGGGAGGCATGTACCAACACCCTTGCATCGGTAGGGGAGGTAGGTGGGGAGAAAATGGTGGAAAAAGAGCCTGGCAGGCTCTGTGATGGTTCACCACATCCCAAGGGCCGTACCCAGCTTCTGGATTGGGTCTCGGGGGGTGAGAAGCCAGTAACCTTCTCCCTGACCCCACCATGGGGGAATATCCAGAGTCTGGCAAGAGTTGGAGCAGTGGGACCGGAGAGTGAGTCCCTCTGTCAGGAGGGCCATAGCCGCCTGTCAGGGCTCCTGGCAGAAAAAGACAATAATTAAAAAAAAATATATATATATATGATCAACTCTGAGGGGTGCCAAACTCAGAGACGGGGAGAAAGATGGGATGGGGAGCAGAGAAGTGGGCTGCTACAATGTAAATGAAAATATAAAGACAAAAATATAATATATATATATATAAATACACACACCAAAAAGAGTGTCACTCCAGGAATCCAACTCAGTACTGCTTTCTACAGCAGCACACACAGACACTAACCTAAATCTCTAGGCTACGATGCCAGCACCTTGAAACCACACAAAAACACCTCTTCTAATTTTATTTCCTAACACTACTGCTCCCCCCCACTGGTGACTCTTTGTAATAACTCTATTAGCTCAAATTACCAGCGCTCTTAAAACATAGTCGCCTATATTACATTCGCTCTTTTCGTGTCGCTCTTTTTACTTCGTCCAAATACCTTTGTTCAAATCACGGAATACCCTGGTGTCATGTAAAAGCACTCTTTTGTGGCAGCGGCCATTGAACAAGTGACCTCAGAAAGAATGGGGGGTACCCCTCTCCAGAAGGAGTAAAACCCACTTGAAGATGAGTTTAGAGGTCTACCTGTGAGAAAAGGTTACCAGAGAGTGCTGAGGGCTGAAGATCTGAGGTGATACTTATTCTATTCTGAATGTACTGTGCTATGGGTGGCACTCAGCTGTGCCCCCTCCTCAGGATGAGGTATGAGATCTGACAGGATGCCAATTCCAATCAGTAAATTGAGTTTGCCTCAGAGAATGAGTGGAGTGGGCTGTTCTGACCGGAAAAAAAGTGTGTTATGCCCGGTAGGCACTTCAGCTATGTTCAGAGGTGCTCAGAGTCTGTGGGATGTGTCACAGTGAAGAAATGAAGAAAAAATTAAAAAAAGAAAATGCCCTGTTGAGCACAGAGTGAACACCTAAAAAATCTTTACAGGATCAAGTGGTACCAAAATGCTGCCAGCCAAGAGACTGTGATACTAGCTGGGTGGCTAGTTACTAGTAAAATGGGCTACCAAAAGTCCATGTTGGTGGAGACCCCATTTGTGTGTGCTTCCCCTTTGAGGCCAGATAAACATGTGTGTAAAGTACCCCACCAGGGTTGTTTTCCAATCCAGAAATGATTTAAAATACCTTCTATAGATGTTGAACCAATGAAATTTGCCAACTGGTAATACAGTACCATCTTACTGGGCTCAAGAAAATAAAGGATCCTGTTTTGTTTAAAGTTATTCCCTGTTTGTTTGTCTCAAATTGCTTTAACCCCCTTAAATCCGCAGCCTTGTCAGCCCTGTTGTGTGCCAGTGGATGCCTAGAGGTCAAACCCAGTGCTCAGGAGGTCAAGTAAGTGGACTTTGTGGTTTCTTGGATGTATGGCCCCTCTCAGGGAAGTGTATCATCTTTAAACCCCTAGACACTCTGGGAGAGGACCATTACATTTGGGGGCTCGTCCAGGATGTGTTTGTTTTAAAATAATCCTAGTCTTCCTAATTTAAGGTCCCTTGTTAATGTTGCCTTTTTCCCCACCCAATATTAATTTTTTAATTACTTATGAGTTTTGGAACCTGGTGACATCAGTTGAATGGAAATGTGCAATGAAGCATTCTATGCATTAGGTTCAGACTGGATAAAAGCAGCGGGCACACCAGTATTTAATATTATTACTGCTGGAATGAGAGAGAGAGAGAGATAATTTGATGATTTAATGACTTACTTCATCTCATGCCACTTATTTATTTATTGATTTATTTACTTATTTATTTATGCTGCTCTGGGAGTCTGTTCCACATATTCGCCACTCATTCCATGAAATAATTATCCTGATACTTCCCTTGAATTTTCCTTTTAGTGATATTGTGTGCCTGTTTGTTCTCTCCTTCTTGGATATTCTAAAGAGCTTTGTTTGATCTGAGGGTATTTGAATTGCATGATTATGTCTCCCCATGTGTCTTCTTTTCCAGTCAGGAGAATCCTAATTTGGCCAGCCAATCCTCTTGACTCATGTTCTCCGACTCTGTGGCACTCCTTTGGACTTTCTTGACCATGTCAGTATCCTTTCTCAGATATGGGGACTATAACTACACACTGTACTCAAAATGGGGCCTAACCAAAGATCGGTACAAGGGAATTATAATGTATTTTGGTCTGCTTAAGAAGTTCCTCATGATGCATGCCATGATTTTGTTTGCCTTGCTAGTTACCAGTCAGCAAAGGAAAATAATAGCACACCCACAAAAATGCACAGTCAACAGTTAAATAGGTTTATTTAAATCATTAGCTTTATTATGGCATATAAAGTGCTTATGCTGTACAGAATATGATGTATGCACTCATATGGATGAAGAAAACCCTCAAGATGCCAAAAGACACCCAACGTCTAACTCTCACTCTACAGACAGTGGAACTTTGTCATGTTTTCCGTGATAGTATTCACTGTTCAGATGCACCATGGCTTGCCTTGGATGTAACCCTCCACATTCTCTCACTAGTTGTCAATCACTCTGCTCTGTTGCCCCATTTGAATGTGCTACTGATCACTGCCTCCTGGTGTTTTTCTTGTTGACTTTTGGTAATCTCTAAACTACTTAAGCAGTATTTTGCTGTCAGATTCTTCTTTCCCACATGCATGACTGCATTTCTCCACATCAAAGTTCAGCTGTCACCTTTCTGCCCATATCCTCAATTTGCCCATGTCTTTCTGCAGCTCATTTATCTTCTCCTGTGCTGCAGCTACTCCTCTCATCTTGCTGAAATCATCAGATGTGGCACCCAGCTAGTAGTGCACACCTGCAACTTACTTTTAAATGTATTGAACAGCGGCAGTCCAAGTACAGATCCCCGTGGGACACCATTGCTCACTTGTTTCCATGACTGCCATCAATTATAATTCTGTCTCCTATCCTTTAGCCCGTTGCTATCCCATCTCACAACTGGCTATACCTAGGTTTTCCATTTTGTGAACAAGCTTCCTATGTGAAAGTGTCAAATGCTTTGCTGATATCTAGGTAATACTGTCACATCCACAGATCTTTCTCTATCAGTTTTCTTACTAACATTCTCAAAGAATGCAAAAAAGATTTTTTCTCTACATAGTATCCATACTGAGTTTTTGAAAGTAAAGCTGTTTTCATGCAAGTGTTCCACAGTTCTATTTCTTATCATTGTTTCCTCTAGCTGTTCTGGTGTTGATGTCAGAATTACTGGCCTATAGTTCCCTGGCTATGTTATGGTTGGATATACTACCAAGTGTGAATTTTAAATTTGCTTTTATAGGGAACACATACTGTACATGGAGATGTTGGATTGTAGAAGGGCTCTTACAGTTTCTTGACCTATAGCAGGAAACTGTAAATCCATCAGATCTCATTTGGCAGCACCGAATTAGGGGTGGGCATGAGTCATGAGGTTTGAGTTCAGAATCCGAGCGTTCATACAGACTGAGATTGCTAGCTACTTCATTTATGGGGGTATTGTGTATGGATTCTGATTTCTGTACACCAGGTTACTTGGAATTGCACCACATGCGTTCTCTTCTAATGGCTGAGGGAAGTATGATAGTAACCCTTTTACCGGAAACAATAGAGTTACTTCCAAGTAAGCAAATAAGCATTTGAAGAATGACCCGTATCTGCATGTGGGAGGATGAGCTATTGTAAAACCAATCATCAGTGATTGTCAGAATGTGATTGGAGCTATGCAATTAGACAGGTACTCGTGCCACAGCTGCATGCCTTAGGGGGTATAGTTCTGCTCTGGAAACATGGTTCTGGCACAACTGCCAACACCTTGCAGCATCTTACTGCACCATGGGTAACTAGGTAAATAAAAAAAATTATAAAATAGTTCAGTTTAGGACAAATATATATATATATATATATGTGTGTGTGTGTGTGTGTGTGTGTGTTTAAAGTTATTGTTAAATATTGTGTGTGTGTGTGTGTGTGTGTGTGTGTTTATAATTTAATGTAAAATAATTCCTCTGCATTTGGGAGACACTAAAGGCTGCTGGCAGACTTACTATTAGTGTACTAGTTTGTAGGAAAAAATTACTGCTGTTGATAACTTAAAACATTCCAAAGGGTTGTCAACCCATTGATTTCACTTGCACTGTGCCCAGGTGGGCAGCACTTGTTTTTCGCTGTTGGGAGTGATCTCACAATGCATAGCTGTGGGCCAATCAGGATGCAGCATTTTCTCTTACAATTTTAAAAATTGTGTTTGCCATGTATTAGGAGTGCAGCCTTCCCCAAACCAGTTTGTACCTACTTAAATGTGTGAAGCCATAACCCGGCCCTCTGAGCACTGGACTATCTGGGGTAGAGCTCATGAGGACTGTGTATGACTGAAGGTGTATCCCAAAGCATGAGTAGTCTTCAATGGCAAGGTTTTAACACCAGTATTACTAGTATTTGGAACTACACTGCAAAGTGTGAGAGAGAAAGAGAGTGTGTGCGCGCGTCTGTTTGTATATGTTTGTGTATCTGTCTTTGTGTATCATACATATAGGCCATTCAATTAAACTATAGTGAATTTCTTCATCTGTGAATATATCTGTTTTTGTGCTTCCTCTGCCCCCTTAGTTCCTCCGACTCCTTTGGGCCCTGCTACCTGCTAGACTCACCCTTCACTGCTAGCTACAAATGCCTCTCACTAGCTCGTCCAGCACCCCTGAACTGGAGTTATTTTTCTCCACCGCCACTGCCAGTGCTCCCATCAGAGGAGAAGAAGAACCTCTTTGTTGCTGATGCTGCCTGGAGCGACCATTCTGGTGCACTAGGGGGGGTCAGGTGGCATGGAGGGGCTGAGGGGTTATCATTTGGTGAACTGACATGAAAACATTTCTCTCTGTTCAAAGTCTCTCTACCCACCCCCCTCTGGAGCATGCCCCAAGCTGGCATACTGGAGAAGAACTCAGCTAATGTGAGGCTAACAACATCAGCCAATGCTCCATGCACCCACCAGTGGCCATTCTCTGAATGGTATGTTGCTTGGCCCCACCAATGAACAGAGGTGAGTGTCCGCATGAACACTCTGTTGCCCTCTCTGCCAACTTCTGTTCTGGATGTCCTGGGCTCATGGTGTGAGCCCTGAGCTCAGATTGCCAATGTGCCAGAGCATTTCTCTACTGCTCAACACCATGGCACCAGGAAATACATCTTTAATATATATCAGTATTTTTCTGGGGTTTCCTTCTCCTCCTCCCACCCACAGGACATTATGCTGAAATTACTAAATTAGCAAGGGCTATCATCTAGGCAATTCACCCATAGCTCAGGTTGACTAGTTTTGCGAGTTTTATTCCCTGTGCTTCCTTGTTGTTCCAGCTCTGCTTACTCTCTGTGGCAGCCCAGTTGGAGGCTGACTACTATTAATTGAAGAGGACAGCACAAAGACTCTCATATGGACTTTTTTATTCTGATATTGAAGGTCATAGTTTCAGTTTAAATTTTTCTGTTCTGAACTGTAGTCAGGCCCAGCGAGACTGCAATGTATTGGCCAGGTTGTGCAACCATAATTTTATCATTTTACTACAGATACATGTTATAGTGGCTGCTCCCCTGGCTCTGTGAACATGTATCTGAGATTAAATTCAATAAAAACCTGCATTTAAAAAAGCATCTGTGTTTTTACGGAATCCTTTCTGATAACTAAAGATTCTATTTGCAATAACCTGTATTCAGAAGAGGCATTCTACCTTGCGTTATACAGTTGAAGTATTGTAAGTGTGTAAAGTACTAGTGCTTCTTTTTTGGTGATGCAGAGAGAGAATCATCTTCATGAGTGGTTAAATGGTTATGTCTGGTTAAATAAAGTGATTGATTGATTGATCTTCAGCCTTACTGAAGGGTTGCATACAGAGCTACTGTTGGTGGCTCAAGACTTAGGTGAAAAGTCTGCCTCAACCCATTTAGATGTCACACAAGGTAAATGATAAAATAAGAGAGTTAGACAAACAGAAAGAGGACAGTGGCACATAAAGTACTGAAAGTGAGGTTAGAAGCAAGGGACAAGGCGCTGAGTGGAATGGCGATTTTGTCTAGTCGCTCTGAGAATGCCATATTAATTTAGTTTAATTTGGATTACTACATTGGGAAACTGAGCTGCTACTGGTAAGAATCTTATTAATGAAGCGTCCAGCTTTCATTTGAGACTAAAATTGTTCGAATCAGATAGTGTCACTTTCTCTCGGCTGGCTAATCATTTTTGGGTTTCGGTTTTTCCTCATGGCCGTGCAACGATGATGACTCACGGTGATAGAGCCATTGTGAAACAGAGATTTAACAGGGGTTCAGGAAAAGACACAACAGCTCCCTCTTCCAACAACAGTAAGGATGATATCCTGGAAATTAAACAAATGCTAGCTAAGATACAAATCAATACTACGGATATGAAAAGCTCAATCCTCTCCATCGGGGCAGAATCTGCTGAAATAAAAGGAAATGTTGATTTTCTGGAAAACAGACTGGGTTCAGTTGAGGACGCTATGTATCACATGGACAGTGCTTTAGAAACTCATAATAGACAAATAGCCTTCTTGATAAAAAAAAAAAAAAAATCACAGATGTGGAAAATAAAGGGAGACGAAACAATCTGAGGATAGTGGGTTTCCCAGAAGGAGTGGACGGAAACAATATGCCAAGGTTTATTCAGCAGTTCCTGCCTGATCTCCTTAAAAAACAGTGGCAGTGGTCTCTAGATGTGGAAAGGGCACATAGATCCTTGGCCCCACCACCCACCGCCTGGCAGCAGACCTCGCCCAATAATAGTCAACTTTTTAAGGTTTACCACCAAGGAAGAAATTTTGCAGTTCTCTAGAGACAGGGGAGACTTGCAGTGGAGGGGTAACAAAATATCTATCTATCTAGCTGTCTATCAGGATTTTGCTATGGGAACTAAACCTGGTAGACAAAATGGTGTGTCAGGAACAAGTTGGCTTTGTCCCGAACAGATCAGGTATGGCGAATGTTAAGCGTCTCCTTAATGTGATTTCCTCAGCTAAAAAGTCAAAAAAAGACTTGACTATTTTATCAATAGACTTTTACAAGGCCTTTGATACCTTAGAGTGGGAGTATTTATTTAACATACTTGAGACATACAATGTAGGGGGGAGCTTCATTCAATGGAATAGAACATTATATAGTACTCCATCTGCTGAAGTCATAGAAATGGGAAAATCGCCTCATCTTTTAGATTATACAGAGGGACAAGACAAGGGTATCCATTATCCCCGTATTTGTTCATTCTGGCTTTAGAGCCTCTTATCAGGCTCATCCAATCGAATGCCAACATTCAGGGCTTCACAACAGGTAGTGTAATCAACAAAACTTTTGCATACGCAGATGATTTATTGTTTACACTATCTCATTTTGCTAACTCTCTCATGCAGCTTAAAACTATGTTGCCCAGGTTTTCTCTCACCTCAGGCCTGTCTGTTAACTGGGGTAAGACTCAGTCAGGCTTTACGAGTGTTTGATGGGGGAGGAGGAGGTGGAGGAGAATGGCTTTTGGAAAAGGAGTACTGGAAGAAAGATTCAATCCTTTACCTAGGGCTGAGGATACCCAGTAATATCCACACTATGACAGACATAAACTTAGACACCCTTATGAAAGACTTAAGCAGTGACTTGGGGAGATGGGCAAACATTTCCATGTCCCTATGGGGAAAGATCAATTCAGTCAAAATGATCGTAGCCCCAAAGCTTTTTTATCTCTTCCAGAATATACCCTTACTATTTGGCGCTTCCAAACTTAAGAAACTAATGTCCCTAATTAGAAGTTTTTTATGGGGTTCTAAACCCCCAAGAATATCCCTATCCAAGCTAAGGAAGCATTGGTCCCAAGGGGGTTTCAGCCTTCCCTGGTGGGAAATGCATCAGCTGGCATTTATGTTCAAACCGACTTGTGTATTACCTTTTACCCCCATCTACTAATTTACCTCTTTGGTTTGAGGTTGAATACCTGCTATGTAAACCACATAAACCCTCTGACCTCTTATTTAAATCTAGGGTAGACAGTAACCTGTTTAATCCCTGTATTCTCAGTTCCATCAAATCCAATAAGATGTTGCAAGCCAGATTCTCCTTTGTAAACCCACCCTCATGCCTCGAAGGCCTTTGGTACAACCCTAATATTAAGCTGGGAGACAAAACCCTATCATATCCCGAATGGTTTAGACTTGGCATTTCCATTGTGGGGGACTTGATTGACACAGGTACTAATATTCTAAAATCCTTTCATGAGTTGAGTCAGGAGTACAAACTTCCCAAATTTCATTTTGTGTTGTACTTGCAGATCAGATAGGCTCTAGCTGACACTTCGTTAGGCCCCAACCTGGAGCTACCGAACACAGGATTAGAATGGAATCCAGTTTGTAGAGTGACTATGTCCAAGGGGGGAGTTTCTAAACTGTATAAATTGTTGGGTGACAGTGCTGGTAACCTAGTATTCAATGAGACTTTAAAGGCAAAGTGGGACTCCGTACTGGGCTTACCTACTGCAGCAGGAGATTGGGCACAGGTATGGAAGAATGCATACCAAGCATGTACAGAGGTTCAGGGAAGGACAATACAGTTCAAAATTCTGCATCAGTATTATTATTCCCCAGAGAGGCTGGAAAAAAATGGGGTACTGCTTGGTGGGGTAATTGTTGGAAGTGTAATGCTCCGCATGCTGACCTTCTGCACATGTTATGGAGCTGCCCCCAAGTGCTCAAGTTACGGGAACAGGTTCATAAGATTTGTTAACGGTCACGGGATCCAAGATCTTATTGTCTCCTTTGACTTTTATATTGGGGATCTCCTCACAACTACAGAATCTTCCTAAGAGACAGGTCAGCTGGGTCTTTTTAGCTTCCTTGTCCCTCAAGAGATTGGTACTCTCGTACTGGAAGCAGCAGTCTGCTCCTTCCTTGGCTGAATGGTTTAACAGTATGTCCACACTAGCTCAAAATGAAAGAATTTACCATCTATTGCATAATCAGATGTCTAAGTTTACTGAAACCTGTGCTCCCTTTTTGGAAGTAAAACGTTGACCTTAGAGTACAGATTATCATTTGTCATCGTCAGTGTCAGTGTCAGTGGCTCAGTAGGTAGCACACTCGCCACTGAGGCTGGGAGAGCAGAGGGCTGTGAGTTCAGTTCCTACATCTAGCACTTGGGTTAATATCCCAGCACTGACACTGTAGTGCAGCATGAGAGGGGTGCTGTACTTCTGAGGTGCTGTCTTTCGGATGAGACGTTAAACTGAGGTCCCATCTGCCTGGATTGGTGGTAGTCCAGGTGGATGTTAAAGATCCCATGGCACTTATCGAAAAAGAGTAGGGGAATTTCCCCGGTGTCCTGGCCAAATTTCTCTCATTCACTAAAAATACCACCAACAGCTTAATCTGGTTCAAGGTCAGTTGGCATTCATCTGTATCCCCCTCCCCCCGGGTCGTGCCTGAAAATAGGCAGAATTTGTCTAGTGCACTTACCCGGTCAACAAAAACTAAATAAAATAAATTTATACAGTTTGAATGCTCGTTGATAATCTGCTGTATCCTTTTTATTTATTTATTTTTTCTCTTTTTACCGTCCCTTAGTAGTAGAACTGTTTCCAGTGATGTTTTGTTGTTATAGACTCTTATTCATTCATGTAACTTATATTTGTAATATTTCTTTTTCAAAATCAATAAAATACTGAATTCAAAAAAGGGTATTACAGAGTATTGGTACATAGAAGCAAAATCTATAGGGGGGTTTATACAAATACAAGGAACTACCTGTGTGCTACCTGCTGAGCAGTGTCAGTGGCTCAGTAGGTAGCACACTCAGCTCTGAGGCTGGGAGATCAGAAGGCTTTGGGTTCTAGCCCTACAACAGGCACTTGGGTTAATATCCCAGTCCTGACACTGCAGTGCAGCATGATGGGGGGTGCTGCACTCCTGAGGTGCCGTCTTTCGGATGAGATGTTAAACCGAGGTCCCATCTGCCTGTTCTGGTGGTAGTTCAGGTGGATGTTAAAGATCCCATGACACTTTTCCAAAAGAGTAGGGGAATTTCCCCGGTGCCCTGGCCAAATTTCCTCATTCACTAAAATACCATCAACAGCTTAATCTGGTTTAAAGTCAGCTGGCATTCATCTGTATCCCCCTTCCCCGGGTCGTGCCTGAAAATAGGCAGAATTTGTCTAGTGCATTTACCCGGTCAACAAAAACTAAATAAAATAAATAAATAAATAAATTTGACCTCTGCCCACAGAGCACCACAGTGGTACAATACTCTCAACAAAGAAACTCTTACTGCTGCTGCTCTTGGCCCTTTTAAGAGACAACTCTGACTTCATCTAATTTCAACTAGTCATTGTGACTGCCTCGCCTAATCGGGGGCCCACCGTTCACTGTCCTCCACTTCAGTCTTGAAAGCTATATCTCCCCTCCTTGCCTCCTTCTACCTGCCTACCCCTTGCCCCTCTCCCTTTCCTCCCCGGGCATTTCCTGACTTCTATCCCTCCTCTCCCTCCCTTTAGAGCTCTTACCCTCACCCTCTACCCTCCGACAGTGGCCTTCCTGCCTGCTTACCCCTTCCTCTCACCTGCAGTGCTTATTTCCAAGATTGCCCTTGGCTGGTTATGTCATGCTACCTAACATTTGGCACATTTGGAATTACTGGAATTTCCTAAGCCTCAGTCTCTTACTTCTTGTTATTGTGTAACTATGTATTATTATGTTGACCTTTGTATGTATGTATACCCCCCATTCCTTTGATGTGGAACCTTTGTAAATGAGCAGTTCTTGCTCAAAGGTATTTGTAATCCTAGATTTCAGTAAAATAAAAAAATAAAATAAAAAAATTTAGGGGCACTAGAAGGATTATATAACAAATGAAACAGATATAATAGGGATTATAGAAATGTGGTAGCGAGGAAGTAATGGATAGAATTTAGTGTTTTTAGAGTACAGATTATTCATTATAGAGGAATAGGGTAGGCAGAAAAAGAAAAGGGCTTGCTTTTGTCCCTGAGGAGAAGGCACTGAAGCTGGGGAGCTGAAGATATGAGAAAAGATGTGAGCAGGTTAGATTCACTGTGGAATCAGATTAATGAAGGCAACAAGGGGAAGATGTTGGTGGGGTATGCTGCAGACAGTCTGATCAGGGGACTAAAACTGCTAGAACTATGGGAGGAACTGAGGACATGTAGAGGGTGAAATGCGTAAGGGAAGGACTGAACAAGGATATAAACTGAATCTGGTAAAGAGTAAAAGGAAAGAGTTAAAATCCAAGGTAGAAGTTGGGGAAAATCCAGGTAACTTTGACCGTAATATGATTGTAATAACTTGGAGACTTTTTTTTTTTTACGTTGTAGAATCCGGTTATAATTCACCATTATAACCCATGGGTTATTACGGTGAACACTGCCAGATTCTGAGCTCCAGTGCTCATGGTCATTCTCCTGTGCGGCTGTCTCCGCAAGTGCCATCAATTGTCAATGCGAAAATGCACAGCCGCACAGCAAACACCACTGGAGTTTCAACACTTGAAAAACCCAGCTTAATAAATCATTTCCCACTAACCTGTGAGATCTGCTTTAAAAAACAGACTTCTTTTTTCTTCAGAGAGTTCAAGTTTTTCGGAGCTTTCTCTCCACAGGAATCACAGTGAAGTTTCAGCTCTAGTCTGCACCTAATTAACATACCTCCAAGATGACATCTAACCAGAGCTCCATAAAACTTGAACTTGCTCAACTAAATGCAGCTTTTAGTAGACTTTAATTACTAGGTTTTGCACTGTTTGTATGTTTTAGCAGCATTGCAGTGGTAAAGGTTCAATGTTCTCTCCAGTTTTCAGAGCTGCTGCTTTCAGCACAGGTTGCCCTTCTCACCCTAAGGTCAGTTAAACTTAAAGTAACCCTGTTCTTTCTCAAATAGCAAATTTAATGATTTAAACACTAGAGGAAGTAACACATATTGTGGTGTACATGGTTGTCATTTGTTTTTCACTTGCTTGCAAGTAGTTCTGAACAAATAAAACACAGAGACAGGATTTCACAATGATTTATTTATTGTACTTACTCAGGTTGTTAAAAAAAAGTCTCCCAGCAATTACATAAAATAACACATGGGGAGGGTGAAACTCAGATTAGTACACCCTTCGGTGTGGGATGCTTTGATAAACCCCTTGAGCTTCACCCCCAGGGGTTTATGTGGAATCCCACACCTCGGGTGTGCATTAAATTCTTGTTATGCACTCCCCCCCCATGTATTATTCTGTATATGTTTTCTATAGCATTAGCTGGTGTAGGGGAGAGATAAAATGGCAACACAGACCTTAAAGCTTCAGCAAGGCCTACCTTTGCAAGATCAATAGTTGGGACTTGGGGGGAAACTAAGGGCACCCGGAGAGGAAGGGTTGAGGACATGTTATCTAGACTAAAACCAATAATAAAGAAGGCAGTGGGAAGGGGAGGGAGTCCTCAGATGGAACAAGATTGGGAGAGCAAAGATGAGACTGGCATTGATGAGTCAGATGCTAATTCTAAAAATTAAGGGCAAAAGGATAGTGTTAAGGGGTGTGAAGCACTGCAGCACTCCCAAGTTCTACGTACTTGCTGTTCTATTCCTTTATGTCAATTGTTTCTTGTTTTCTGTTTCCCTGGCTTTTAAAACCAACTTGGTATGCATCCCACCCGTATTGTGCCCTCATAGGGTCAACAACCAGTGACATCCTCAGTTGCAAGCAGTTAGCAGCTCCTGCCAATAACAGGTACGCTACCTTCAGGTATACTACTTGCTTGATTGGCTCCTGGTTTGTGATGCTTGGATCGCACTTTTGACTATCCCAACAGGATCTGATGGATAATCCATCTATCCGGCATCAGATCCGAGGTCCTATCTAGCCCGATTTGGATTTTGGATCCAAGGTCGGATAGTGGGTTTCCAAGGTCGGACAGTGGGATCTGAGGTTGTCTGTCTGTCTGTCTTGGATCCCTCAGATCCCCGATAGTCAAAGCAGATAGTTGGTACCCTTTTGGATCCTAGGTGATAGGCTCCAGTAGTAAAATAGCAATGGTACCCAGTGCCATCTGGTATCCCAGAAAACTGGTGGTATTTAACAGTCCCAGATTCCATCTGATATTATCCAAGCAACATTAGTGCTGACATGAATACTGCGACTGCTCTAAGTTGCTACTTCAGTGCAAATGAAACAGACAGAAGTTGCTTCATTTTTATTAATGTAGCAGACAATGCCAGTAAGGGCATCAGTGTCAGAACCCACTAACTGATCGCAACCGATGATGTCACTGATTGGAACATATGTGGCACAATAAGGGGTTACTTACAGAGTCAGTTTTAAAGCAGCAGTGCATATTACAGAGAAAATGTTGTACCTATCCATCCTATCCATTTTAGATATGGTTTGTCAATTCTTTAATGTTTTGTCCACAAAATGAAGTTTTGAAAGTTTTGTTTTGCCCACCGAAACAACTTTGAAACTTATGATATTTTCATTATGTCCACAAAAAATGCATCATGGACTTTCTTTTTGTAGACAAAATGATTTTATGAGTTATCCATTTTGTACGGTAAACAGAATGAACTGCACTCTGTTGACAAAAATGTAACACAATACATTTTGTCCACAGAATGAAGTTAGTTAGGAGTCTGACAAAAGACATTTTGTCCAAAGAATGATATTACAAGGTTAACCGTGATGCATTTTGTCCAGAGAATAGCATTAGAGGGTTGACAAAATGTATTTTTGTCTACAGCATAGAATTACCAGTTTAAAAAAAAGCCATTTTGTACACAGAATTAAGTTAAGAGTTTAGCAAAATGAGTGCTGTTTTACAGAATATCGCTAACAGTTTGTCAAATGTAGTTATGTCCACAGAATGAAATTAACAGTTTGGCTAAGGGTATTTTGTTTGCGGAATAAAGTTAGCAGTTGACTAAATGTATCATGTTCACCAAATAAAAGTGTTTAAGAGTACATTTTGTTCAGAATATCTCCCTTCCAGCTACTTTTCACCCCAATATCTGCCCCATAACTACACCACACCCTAGCATCAGCTGCTTCAACAACCACCTCACACTTCAGTATCTGCCCCACAACTACCCCCATTCCAGTATCAGTCCCACGGCTACCCACTATTCTGCTCAGCTACCCACACCCCAGTATCTGCCGTGAAACTAGCTGACTACAGTATATGCCCCCTTACTCCAAACCCCTGTATCTACCCCATAACTACCCCACACACTGCAGTATCTTGCTGAAACTACCCCTCACCCCTGTATCTGCCCCACAACTTTCACACACACGTATCTAACCCATAACTGCCCTACATATCAATATCTGCCCCACGACTACCACTACAGCTCTATGTCTGCCTTATAACTATCTCATACCTCAGTATCTGCCCCTCAAGTAAACCAAAGCCTAGCATTAGCTCCACAACTACCCCCCACACTCCAGCATCTGATTCTACAACAGTGCCACACCCATTAACTGCCCCATAACTCCCCCACTCCAGGTATCAGTCCCAGAGTTGCCAAATAGTCTGGTCAACTGTATCACATCTCAGTATATGACCTGCAACTAGCCCACCCATGTATTTGCCCAACTACCCTTCTGTCATGTATCGACCCCATAACTGCCCCACACCATAGAACCTGTCCCAGATCTACTGCTCACCCCTTAAATCTTCTCTCAACTTCCTCACACCCCAGTATCTGCCCATGACTGCCTCACACATAGAACAATAGATAAGGATGGCAGACGCCGGTATCTGCCCAACAAGTACTGTACCACCACTTCGCGGTATCCACCTCACAGCTGTCTCACACCTTAGCATCTATCCCTCAACTGACAAACATCCCAGCAACTTTCACCAAACTCCTACCAATATCTGTCTTACAACTACACCACATCCCAGTATCTGCTCCCACAATTGTCCCACACACAGTATCTGCTGCCCTACAACTGTCCCCACTTGAGTATCAGTCTCAAAGCTACCCAATAATCTGTCCAGCTATCAGACACCTCAGTATCTTCCCCAACCATTTCACACCCCAGCATTTGCCCCACAATGATCCCATATTCCAGTATCTGCTCCTGCTGCAGTAGGTGCTCTGAAGCTGCCACTCACCCTGGTATCCACCCCACACACAGTATTTGATCTTTACTAAGCCATATCTGAATAACTTCACCACACTTCATCTGCCCAGCAACCTCCACTACACCTCAGTATCTGCCCCAACCCCCACACCCCAGTAGTTGTCCTACAACTACACCACAAACACCCCCCACATCCCAATATCTACTACTTAACCTCTCAATACTCCAGTTTCTGCCTCAGAACCCCTCACTCTGGTATCTGCCCACACCTATCCCATGATTCATTTTATTCCCCACAACTACCAGTCCCTTGAGCATTTGCATAAAATTACCCATACATCAATATATAGCAAATTACCGTACACCTCACTATCTTCCCCACACCTACCCCACACCCAAGCATCTACCCAGTAACTACCATCCCTCAGTATCTACCCCACAACTACCAAACCACTGATACTACTACACAACAAGGAGGTCGCACAGGGATGGGGTGCTTCAGGAGTTGTTTTTTTTATCTCTGGCACCTTAATAAAACTGGAACATTTTTGTATTTGAATTTGGGAGTAATGTCTTTTTTATAAGAGGTGGTGAGTGCTAGATTTGGTTGTGGTTGTATCAAACCACAGAGTATTCACCCTGCAACATTCTACACCACAGTATCTGCTTCACATCCACCTCACACACTAGTTTCTACCCACATTCATCATGTGCCCAATTTCTTTTTTTTTTTTTTGGTACCGGCTGGCTCCCTCTCTGTTTTCTTCCCTCACCCTATGCCCCGGGACTTACACTCTGACCTGGAGTGCACCCTGGCTTATCCCCCAGAGTGGGGCCTGTGTGGAGGGGGAGCTGCTCCCCCAACCAGAGACCGAAGGCGATCTGGGGTTAGAGTGCCTCACTCCACTTCATGGGGTTCAGCAGGGCAGATATCCTCCTGCACAGCCTGGTCATTTTTTCAAGGTTTCGTCAGTGGGAGGTGTGGTGTGCAATGATGTGAGATGCACTCGTGCTGACATCTGGCACACCTCCCCAGCTATGTGAGCTCTGGTTGCTGCCTCCCAGCATCCACCAGGGAGTAGTCAACACTAGCCGCTTCCCCACCCTCCCCTCTGGAGGAGGCGAGCAGTCCACTGAATGCTCAATCCTCCTCCTCTCCCCTGCTTCCGAACCTGGGTCATCAGCATCACAAGTAAAAATATTACCACTGTACTGTCAGCCCAGCCATGTGCCCAATTTCTACCCACACCCTCACTCCAGTATCTGCCTGCAACAACCCCACAGTTCAGAATCTCCCCACTAACCCCAAACCCAGAGATGTGTCCCTCAACTGCCCCCAAACTAGTATTTGCCCCACAACTGCCCCACACACAGGTATTTTCTTCACAGCCACCACCACACACATTACCTGTAGGCTGCTATTTCGATATCTAGGGCCATCTTGACATTCAGCAGGTCCTGATACTCTCTCAGATGCCGAGCCATTTCATTTTTTGTGGCCCTCAACTCATTCTCCAGCTGGTTGATAGAATCCTAGGGTAAAACAAGAAATACCGCATCAGGTTGCTGCAACATTCAGTAGAGTCTAGAGACTCCAGTTTTCAAATGTCAAATTCTCAAAGACTTGCACTTGCTCTCTGTCTCCTTATGTATTCAGTACAAAGATGCTCTTACAGGTATTAAAGCAAGTTTGTTATTTTTTTTTGGGGGGGTGATAATATTTAGACTCAGTTCAGTTTATATTTTATAGATGTTCTGTATTTATTTTCCTTTAATTCTTCATTAGTTGGTTTATTTATATGGGAAAGGGATTCTTGTCCCCCACGCAGTTAATCTACTCCTTCTGTTTAAACTTTGCTCAGATCACAATCCCGTTTGTCATCATAATTTTCCCAGCAACATATTGTGATATCACAAACAGAGGCTAATGACCTCAGCAAAGGATTAAGCAGAAAAAGTAGGTGAACTCTCGGGGTAATAATCCTGTTTCTGTGTAAATGAACCTAGTAATGAAGAAACAAAGAGGAGAGAAATTCAGACAATATATAAAATATAAGCTAAATTGTGTTTAAATATTGTGTTTGTTTTTTTACATTTTCTCAAAACTGGCAACATTTTTTTTAGAATTCTTCATGGTCTACCTCCATCCTACCTACATAACTTTATTTCTCGCTACAATCATCATCTTCTTCCACATTCCTTTTCTGACCCCCTTCTTTCTCCATCCTCCACCCTCACTTAATTAAAATATTTCACTTCCATCTGCTGTCAGAAACTCGGATGTTATGGTCCCCCCCTGGCACAGCAGTGTGACATTGAGCCATGTATGCAATCCAGACTCAGGAGAGGACTCAGGTCACTCACATTGGGAGGTAGGCCAGGCTGACGTAGATGCACATGGCAATGCGTATCAACCGAAGATGGTTAGCAGTGGCTTCCAGCAGGACAGCAACCCTGCGGCTAGGCCAAGGACCTGCTACAGGGGCACGGCGCAGGGGGCACAGCTGTACCTGCTCTGCACAGGAACAGCAAGCAGCTGCACCTACACCAGGGGAGGTGGAAGAAGCTGGGGAATAAACCTGGGACAAAACTCCCAGATATGACCCTAGGATGATGGCTTCTCTAGCACATCTGAGCCCCACACCATGCAGCCCTACCAACTACGACTAGATCCAGACTTTGTCAGAGGAGATGATGGTCATTCCAAGACCCCCTGCCATGGAGAGTAAAACCATGGGGGAATGTGTCAGTGGTATGAATGCTGGAGTATGGGTCCAGATGGTAGTTGATTACAGCCTGAAGGCAGGAAGAGACTGGTAGGGGACACAAATCTCTATGGAAAAAAAACAGAGAGCCTGGTCTCATCATCAATCCTGAGGTAATTTTAAATACGGACATCTCCCTTCTATGTAAAACTACCTCCTTCCACCTCCATTAAACTGCAGCTCAGATGCTCATCTATGCTTCTCTCTTTTCTCACCACAACAAATCTCTCCTTCAGAAATTTCAGCATCTGTGTAATCCTGCTGCCCATCTCCTAATCTATACCAGGAAACCTTTGTATACTACACTTATTCACGAAAACCTACACTGGCTCCAATCCCTGTCTCTTTCCATAACCAGTACATGGTTCTTATTACTGTTTTTTATATACTTCACAGTCTTGGCGTGTACTACCTCAGTAATTGTTATCTTTCCCTACACTCCTGCTAGCTCTCTTTACAGGTGTAATACAGGGCTGTTATGGGTATTGAGGGGTTCTGACAACAAATGAGAGAATGTTCAACTGGTCTCCAAGTTACCAGGACCCTGAGATGACCCCAATATTCCACATCTAGCTATATAGTGTTCTTTATACTATATAAAGACAGAATACTCTCTAAAGGATACTCTTAATGTGTTGAACTCTTGTGTCTTTTGTTACATATGTAATCTTTAACTGAAGTGTACTGTGATATATCCATGTACAGCAGTGATTACCTGTCTACTGTATGGTGCATTCAATACTTATTTACTACTATGCTATACTGTCTACTGTGGTGCCTATGTACTACTGTGATATACTGTCTAATGTATGATGCATACAATACACATGTACAACTGTGTACAATGTCTACTGTATGATGCATACAGTACCGATATACAACTGTTAAAACCTGTCTATTGTATAATGAATACAGTGCCTCTGTACAACTGTGATATACTGTCCACTGTATGATGCCTACAATGCCAATATACAACTGTGATATCCTGTCTACAATATGATGCATACAATGCCCATGTACAACTTTGCAAACCTGTCTACTGTATGATGAATAAAATACCCATGTACAACTGTTATAAACTGTAGACTGTATGATGTGCATAATGCCCATGTATAACTGTGATATAAAATCTATTTTATGATGTGCCTATGTACAACTGTAATATACTTTCTATGGTATGATGTATACAGTAACCATTGTACAACTGTGAAAACCCGTCTACTGTATGATGCACACAATACCCCTGTACAACCATGATATCCTGTCTACTGTGTGATGCATGAAATACCCATGTACAGCTATGATATACAGTCTACTGTATGATGCATGAAATACCCATGTACAGCTGTGATATACGGTCTGCTTTATAATGCATACAATACCCATGTACAGCTGTTTCAGTTTTTTATTAGATTGACCATAAATGATTACAGATTATTATAAAGGGTACATAAATTAGTGTTTCACTTAATGTACAATAGCATTCACATATCATTTAAATGAACATGTAACAGCTCATCAGAATTCGAAACAGCAGCAATCTTTTTTTCTATGTCTTGTGGCAGCTTCAACAAATTTTGCTAAGTCCTTTACATCTTATTCATGTATGGGACTGAGCAGAATATACATACAATCTATGAGTGCAGTAGTATACAATGTAGTATAATTTATGAGATATTTAATTCACCATTTCTTGTTCAATGGGCAATTAAATAATATATGGTAAATCTTACACATGGCCATTTTTTTGCAGAAGCCTGCGATACCTGTATCCTTTGGTGTTTTACTGTATATTACCTCTAATTTTTTTAGAAGTAATAGCGCTAACCTGCAAAGAGTGACAATTCTACATTCTTTCATGTCTAATTGGAGTGTTAAATATGTCTCACAGACATGCCATATTTTGTATTTAGAGAACCATGATGGTATTTTTGAATTAGCTATCACAGACATGTCTTTCTCTTGATATGTCAGGAATAATATATTTTTAAATATACGGTTACAATTATATGAAATTATTATTCCTTTGATGACGTCTGACCATAATGCATACAAATCCCATTGTTTCAATAACGCCTGTAATTTTTTTTTTTTTAGCTATGGGGAGCCTTTTGAATCTTGCCCTCATTTCCTTTTTTCTAACAAGCACAGTCCAGGCCAACTGTTAGCTGAGTTATTAACTGTACATAATCAATAAGACAGTATTCGTAGACAAGAAAATGCTTCTAGTGGAAGTCTACCAAACTCTGCTCTCACATATTGCTCTGGACAAGATTTGTTTACTTGTATTATGGATCTATAAAACAATGATAATAGAACTTCTAAGGAATGAGGCATACAATAATCCCATACTTCTGTTCCATATAGAGCCATTTAATTTTTGCTTCACAGGCATGTAGAGCTGGGATAGCTCTCTGCCCACCATACAAAGAACTAAATTCCACTATTGCTTGAAGATTTTGTCTAACTTTCTTTTCCTGGGTAAGAGCATGTCTTGACCATTTCCCAATAGGCATGAATTTTACTCCAAGATACACATACTCCTTCACCATCTCCAATTTTCAGTTACACATAAAAATGTATATGACTTTCTTCCATCAAATATAATTTTATTATTAATTTTTTTTCAACACATAGTTCATAAAAGTAACTGTGTATGCCAATGCAGGGCATGCATTTCTCATAATGTTTGGAGAGTGGAAGTTTACAATGTCAGTGTTCTCCAAGACCTCATTACCACAAATATTAAAGAGCAATGGAGCAAGGTGGCAACCTTGCTTCACACTACAACTTGAATTGAAGAAATCTGTAAGGTTACCCTGTAAGTTATATGTGACACACATTTTGTTTTCAGAATATATAGAGAATAATATATGGGCATCAATGAACAACCACTTTATAATCACTTCGAGTGGTTGCCATGACAACTTAGATAAATCTTGAGAGCACAGCTCAAGAGGTTTTCTTAAGCTGTCATGGCAACCATGAGAAGAGATAACAGAGTAGTTGATCGATGTCCATACATTATCTTTTATAGTGTATGAGCATTGGTCCAATCAATTTAAACATAAAAAAAATATCTGTGGTCTAGATCCTTACTTTTGAACTCTCTCCGTCCCTCTCTCCAGGTCCAGCTGTAACCACCACGGCCTGTTCAGTAAGGCTGGTGGTTCGGGAATGTGCATGCACAGATCATTTCACATTGTTTTACCATCGATGTGACATACCATCGATGGGTTAACAACACCGTGATGTCACATCAGTGGTACAACAATCCTATAAAATGATAGATTTTTACAGTTAACAACATTCAACCATACATTGTAATTGTATAATAGGAAATAAAAAATTCATATTCAACCCCAGATTGTACAATTTTTGCCACAATATGTTTCTGTTAATTGAGTCAAATGCAACTCTAAAATCAATGTATGCCACATACAACTTAAACCTTCTCCACCCACTATATTTCTCAGGTGAGCAAATGTATAAATATGAGTTATTCATTGAAAATCTGCCTCTTGTACAATTATAATATACTGTCTTCTGTAAAATACATACAGTACCCATGTACAACTGTGATATACTGTCTACTGTTTGATGCCAATAATGCTTGCATACAACTGTGATATACTGTCTTATGTATGATGCATGCAATACCTATGTACAACTTTGAAATCCTTTCTACTGTATGATGTATGCAATACCCGTGTACAACTGTGACATCCTCTCTACTGTATGATACATATAATACACATGTATAACTGTGATATCCTATCTACTCTTGGAGACATACAATGCCCATGTACAACTGTGATATACTGTTTGATGTATACAATACTTATGTACAACTGTGATATCCTGTCTACTATATGATACATACAGTACCCCTGTACAACTGTGATATACTGCCTACTGTATGATGCCTACAATGCCTATGTACAACTGTGATATGCTGTCCAATGTATGAGATATACAGTACTGTGGTATACTGGTCTCTCCCAGACATAGTCTTTACACTGTTATCAGCTTTCTTACACCCTTCAGACTCCTGAAAAGGTACACCAGTAGCTCCTGCCATTCAGCATATACAGCTTTACAGTGTATCTCTATTTCTGAATCCCACTGGAGCCAATGCTCACACAGTATAGCCCTCTTTACCAAAGGGCAAATTACCCATCCCTCTCTGTGACATCTGAGAACACCTCACTTTAGAAACAACATATGGTAACTGTAGCCTTCTTTACAGAGATGGAAACACAGTTTTGTCAGTTTTAAACTAGTTACCTGTATCTTAAAGGACTCTGTCACAGAAACATGAAGTATATAAAAAATAATATTTTAATGCTTCAAGATATTTACACATACAATACAGGATACTACACAAAGACTATGGGGAACAATAATTCTACATAGATAAAAATGTTTTGCACACAGTAGAAAAACACATAGAAAACTCTTACTACACTTCCTAACTTTCCCAAAGTAGAATGAGCTTACCGCACAGGACCCTTAGAGAATTAGGGCAGACTTGAGCCTTAGATGTTAACAGTTCGGATTCCCAAATCAAACTAACTTTTTTAGGGTCTGGCAAGTCCTCAAAACCCTTCAAGTGCCATCCCCCTATGACACATCATCCAGTGTGTCACTCTGACATATCAGATTTGACAAGGTCTTCTGTCTCTGGGAAAACCTCCCATCTGGAAAACTGGTCCAAACTGGAATCTTGGATTTTTGTGGAATCAGAAACCATCTTATTGTTCTCAGCCCTGTCTGCCCCAGCAGGGGTGACTGCATCAGTCATTAGCTAGGGCCTCTGGCATTACATGAAAGGGTTGTTTTTGACTTTGAAGCATGAAAATGCTGTTTTAGCTTTCCGCACTCCCATTAATTGGCCAGGGGTTTCTGTAGTACAGGACAAATAGATTATAATTACTGGCAAGCAATTTTTTCTATGGGCTCTACCAGTTGATATTCACCATAACAACCTGTGGGTTATTACGGCGAACACGCGCTATGTCCTTCAAAACTGAGCGCTTCCCTCATTGGCTGTTGTACTGTGTGTGGGCAGGCTGAACAGTTTGTTAAACATGGCGGCTCCCAATCTCCGTTAGCGAGGAGCCACCACAACAATAGTCCTCACCTCCTAATTTTTTATGCCGTACTAATTTTTATATGCCTGGTTGCTCCTACCTATAAAATATTAAAAAAGATCAATATCTGGCTGATCCTGATGTTCGCTAGCCTAAGGGGATGAAGAGGCCAAGCGGGAAGGGGTCCGTGGCTGATACGCTGCTGTCTGAGGTAAGCTCAATCACAACTTCAAAATGCAGCAGAAAATAATAAATTAAAAATTCTAACTCTGGAAACTGAGGGAGGGAAAGGTGTGTGTGTGTGTGTGTCTGTCAAACTGAGTGAGACACTCTGCCTGTAGCTCTCTGCCCGAGTGTCTGTGTGACACAGACAGACATGAGTGAAGCTGGAAAAAATCACTCACCAGCAATTATGTAAAATAAAAGATGGGGAAGTATCTAAACTCGAATTTAATGCACCCCTCGGTGTGGGATGCTACATAAACCCCTCGAGCTTCACCCTCAGGGTTTATCAAAGCATCCCACACCTCAGGGTGCATTAAATTCTCGTATCACATACTTTCCCATCCATTATTCTCTATATAATCACTCTCCAGAGTCATCTAGCATGCCTCTGGCAACCAACTTTATCTCATTCCCCTCACAGAGCCATTTAAACTTATCAATACAGCTAGAAGGAAATAAAAAAAAAACTACTACAGTACAAAATTATATGGTAAGTTGTTACAAATACACATTTACAATTGTGATATACTATCTATGTATGATGTGTACAATACCCATGTACAACAGTGAAAACCTGTCTACTGTTTGATTCATACATTACCCATGTACAGCTGTAAGATACCATCTACTGTATGATGCATACAATACCCATGTACAACCGTAATATACTGTCTACTGTATGATGCCTAGAATGCCTATGTACAACTGTGATATACTGTCTACTGTATGATGCATACTATATGCATGTACAACTGTGATATACTATGTACTGCATGATGCATACAGTACCCATGTACAACTGTGAAAACATGTTGACTATATGATGCATACCACCCATGTTTAACTGTGTACAAATGTAATATACTGTCTAATGTATGATGCATACAACACACATGTACAACTGTGATATGCCATCATCTGTATAATGCCTACAATGCCAATATACAACTGTGATATCCTGTGAACTGTGTGATACATACAATACCTATGTATAACTGTGAAATCCTGTCTACTGTATAATGCATACAATGCCCATGTACAATTGTAATATCCTGTCTACTGCATGATTCACACGATAATTATGTGATGTCCTGTCTACAGTATGATGCATACAATACCCAGTGTACAACTGTAATGTACTGTCTACTTTATGATGCATACAATACCCATGTGCAACTAGAATAAACCGTTTACTATATGATACATACAATACCCCTGTACAACTGTGATATACTGCCTACTGTATGATGCATACAATGCTATTGTACAACAGTAATATACTGTCTACTGTATGATGCATACAATGCCTGTATACTACTGTGATACGCTGTGTTCTGTATGAGCATATAATACCCCAGCAGACTTGTAATATTCTGTCCTTTGTAGGATGCACACAACACCCATGTAAAACTCGGACAACCTGTCTATTACATAATACATCCAATACTCATGTACAACTGCAATATCCTGTATACTGTATAGTGTATATAATGCCCATGTACTATTGTGAGAAACTGTGTACTTTATGATGCATACAGTACCTATGTGCAACAGTGATATACTGTCTACTGTATAATGCATACAATGCCTATGTACAACTGTGATATACTGTGTAATGTATGATGCATAAAATACCCATGCACATTGGTAATATACTGTCTACTGTATGATGCATACAATATCCATGTATGACTGTGGTATACTGCCTACTGTATGATGCATACAATACCTACGTGTGACTGTAATATCCTATCTACAGTATGATGCATTCAATACCCACATACAACTGTTATATCTTGTCAACTGTATAATGAATACAGTACTCGTGCAACTGTGATATCCTGTCTACTGTATGATGCATACAATACCTACGTGCGACTGTAATATCCTATCTACAGTATGATGCATTCAATACCCACATACAACTGTTATATCTTGTCAACTGTATAATGAATACAGTACTCGTGCAACTGTGATATCCTGTCTACAGTATGATGCATACAATGCCCATGTACAACTGTGCAAACCTGTCTACTGTATGATGAATAAAATACCCATGTACAACTGTTATAAACTGTCTACTGTATAATGCATACTATATGCATGTATAACTGTGATATACTATGTACTGCATGATGCATACAGTACCCATGTACAACTGTGAAAACATGTTGACTATATGCTGCATACCACCCATGTTTAACTGTGTACAAATGTAATATACTGTCTAATGTATGATGCATACAGTACCCATATACAACTGTGATATACTGTCTAATGTATGACACACACAATATCCATGTACAACTGTAATATCCTGTCTACAGTACGATGCATACAATACCCACATGCAACTGTTATATGCTGTGTACTGTATAATGAATACAGTACTCATGTGTAACGGTGATATCCTGTCCACAGTATGATGCATACAATGCCCATGTACAACTGTGCAAACCTGTCTGTACTATGATGAATAAAAACCCATGTACAACTGTGATAAACTGTCTACTGTATGAGGCATACAATGCCCATGTACAACTGTAATAACCTGTCTACAGTACGATGCATACAATATCCATGTACAACTGTTATATCCTGTCTACTGCAGTGAGGAATGACAGAGCATTGGGCAGAGCTGTGAGAGCCTCCCTCCTGGACCACCCATCTAGGAATCTACAGTATCCCATCACCACAACACCAACTTGAAGTGGCACTCGCACCCGTGAGGAAGACCTAGTTCCCTCTTCATGGTCCAGCTCACCTGGGTGCAACAAAATAGCCACCTGTGCTTATGTCCTTCTCTCCACCATTTGTTTTTCAGTGTATACTATGATGTTCTCTCAGTAGATATTATGGAGGTAAAAAAGTTGTTTCTGCATCATCAGGCCTACATTAGTTGATCACAAAATTGTTTTTTAGTCACTGGCACCTGCCGCTGCTATGTTACATATTTAGTGTAGCCAGCAGCATTTTTCCAGCTTTAGAGGTAGCACAAAAAACAGAAAAAAAGTGCCACAGTCTGTAATTCGTGAATAAAGTAGATCTGATAGGAGGAAGGTGAGGGACAGCAGAATGGGGGACACAGACACAGAACAGCAGGGATCTCATGCATACTAATGAGGTGATGAGATTCCATTGTGGAAAGTAACATATGCCAGTTCCTATTGCATACTTCCTGTGCCCTTCTCCATCAACTCTTGTTAGTAATATAATATATATCTCTCTCTATGCAGCCTTAAAAATGGCAATATCAGATCTGGAGAGGAATTTGTTTCAATACGTAGGTTAGTGTAAAAAGCATTTCATGAAGGAGAACAAGACTGTAAGAGTAATACCAGACTTATTTTATGCCTTAAATCACTAATGAGGGGAGTTTCAAAGTGAGCAGACACTGACATAACTGCATTTTCTGCCTGTGTGTGCCTGCTTGATTGCACAGGAACCCTATTTTCAAAGGGTCCTGAGTTTTTGCAACTGTTTCCACAATGTGTGGCAGCTTGTATCAAAGAAATAACGCATGCAGCAAAGAAAAAAAAATGACGCATAGAAACATAGAATTTGACGGCAGATAAGGACCGCTTGGCCCACCCAGTCTGCCCATTTCCCTACCTACTGGATAAGCTGCAGATCCTAGTTAACCAGCAGCCTACTTCTTCCTACCCCCACCCCCCAGAATTGCCTTATGACTATCCCATGCATGCTTGAATTCCCCCACTGATTTTGACTCCACAACCTTCCTCCGAAGGCCGCTCCATGCATCCACAACCCTCTGTGAAAAAATACTTCCTTAAATTACCTCTGAGCCGCCTCTATCTTCAAATTGTGCCTCTTGTTCTTGCACACCCTTTTTGAAAGATGCTACCTCTTGGACTTTGTTGATTCCTTGAGGTACTTGAAAGTTTCTATCATGTCCCCCTCTCCTCCTTTCCTCGAGGCTATACATATTAAGCTCCTTAAGTCTCTCTTCATATGACTTCCGTGCAGACCCTGCACCATTTAGTTGCCTCCTCTGGACAGCTTCCATCCTGTCTATGTCTTTATGGAGATTGGGTCTCCAGAACTGCACACAGTACTCCAGATGGGGTCTCACCAGCTGTCTGTACAGAGGGATAATAATCTCCCTGTTTTCTACTGGTGATGCCTCTCCCTATGCATCCCAGTATCCCCCAGCCCTCCTTGCTGCCCTCTCACATTGCTTTCCCACCTTTAGGTCATCTGATATGACTACCCCAGGTCCCTTTCCATTTTTGTTGTTGTTAGTATCTCACCCCCATTGTGTACTCTTCCCTGGTTTTTGTTTCCAGGTGCATTACCTTGCACTTCTTAGCATTGAATCTAAGCTGCCATACATTTGACCATTCCTCTAACCTTGCCAAGTCCCTTCTCATCCTTTCCACCCCACCTTGTGCATCAACTCTGTTGCAGATCTTAGTGTCATCTGCAAAGAGACATACTTTTCCTTCCAGTCCTTCTGCAATGTCGCTTATAAAGACATTGAAGAGGACCGTCCCTAATACTGAAACCCCAAGTGTACCCCACTAGTAATCCTCCTTTCTTCTGAGTGGACTCCATTTACTATAACTCTCTGTGTCCTATTCTCCAGCCAATTCTTTACCCAGGCTGTCATCTTGGGACCCACTCCCAGGCTGGCTAACTTGTATATTAATCTTTGTGTGGGACTGTGTCAAATGCCTTTCTAAAGTCTAGGTAGGCCATGTCCACAGCCCTTCCCTGATCTACTACTTTGGTCACCCAGTCAAAGAAATCTATCAGATTTGTCTGGCATGACCTTCCCGCTGTGAATCCATGCTGCCTAGGGTCCTGTGCCCCTCTGGCCTCTAGATACTCGACAATTCTGTGTCAGAAAACTGGTGCACACATCAATAAAGTGGAGCATGCACAAAAAAAGGTGCATGTCTTTTTTTTTTTTTATGCAAGCTGCACATTTTGCATCAAACTGCTAGACTAGTGTGGACAGAAGTCCATTTTGATAATGGGGGGTGGGGAGACTGGTGTGAAAATCTTGCCCCTAATCTTTAGTGGCAGAAATCGCAAATGTAGGGGGACTGCAGAAATGCTAGAGGTAAAATGCAGGATACTTATGAAAGTCCAGAAGAGCTGAGAGTTATGACTAGGATTACTGACGATAGTATGACTATTCCCACAATCCCCTATTTTGCCCTACCCCTAGCCACCAAGCCTGTGCTCCTACTACTTCTCCTCCCAGACAGCTACTTT
This sequence comes from Neoceratodus forsteri, assembly GCA_016271365.2. Taxonomy (NCBI): domain Eukaryota; kingdom Metazoa; phylum Chordata; order Ceratodontiformes; family Ceratodontidae; genus Neoceratodus; species Neoceratodus forsteri. Next base: position 19,908,509 of record CM028135.1, on the reverse strand, counting down.
AGTGTTTATTTTATGCACATGCCTCATTTCCTTTCCTTATATATTCTATGGTATTTTGTTTCATTTTCTCCCCATGTAACCCATGTTACCATGTTTCTCCCCGTAACCCATCCCCCTTACCTTGGATGCACGTGCGCATGTGAAAACATGCACATGCTGCATCTCGAGGTACCCACCTGCTACGTGTCACCCCCTCCACCTACGTTGACCACTGGGCCTCCACCTGGTGGCAACAGGACTACGGGGGGGAGGGTGCGACCACCCCAGGAGAGGAGAGCAGCCTTCCGGCTGCTCAATCCTGCTTCAACCCTCCCCCCAACATGTTGGCTCCCTGGTGACCCGAGTCCGTTCCCAAACCCGGGTCGCTGGCATGGCATGTGGTAAGGCATCCAGCGCCTCAGCTCTCAGCACCACCAGGCCGGTGCGCACATGCCTCATTTACATTTGTATTGTATTACTGCTTTTTGCTAATTGATAGTATTTGCACCGCCCCCACAGTGCCAGATAGTAGTAGTAGTAGTAAGGTTTATTTATAGGGCACCCAATCCCAGAGGCTCTGGGTGCCTTACATAATCAGAAACAGGCAGGGTAATATTTACAGTAAAACAAAACTTGACAGAGTTATTTAAAATTTTTAAAAACAAACAAAACCAATTATAAATAATTAATAAATACTAAAACATTAAAACAGAGCTAAAACGTTACAGGTAGTCCAGATAGGCCATTTTAAAAAGATGTGTCTTTGGGCCCCTCTTAAATGCCTCCACCGACGGGGCCCTCCCTTGTAGCTCTAAGAAGTTAGTTCCAGAGGGCCAGGCTGGCCACCTAGAAAGCACGATCACCAGAGGTTTTCAGCCTGGCCCTCAGAACCGCAAGAAGGCCCCTGGTGGAGGAGTGAAGGGAATAGACCAGAGTAGCAGGAGTAAGGAGATCCACCAGGTATCCAGGGCCTGATCCATACAGAGCCTCATAGGTGAGCAAGCTGACCTTGAAGATGATCCTGCACCTGATAGGCAGCCAGTGCAGATCACATAGGACCGGGTCACATGACATGACCTAGATAAGCCCATCAGCAACCTGGCAGCTGTGTTCTGCACCAGCTGCAGCCAGTGGAGGGTCCCTTCACAGACCTCAAAGTATAGAGTGTTACGGTGGTCAAGCCTTGAAGTAACAAAGGCATGTACTACTGATAGCAGGTCTTCAGGCTGAACTATGGGTTTAATCTGGGCAATATTCCTTAAGTGGTAAAACCCACTTTGGACAACAGCTGACACCTGAGCACCAAGCGTCAATCTGTCATCCAGGAAGATGCCCAGATTTCTCACCCTAGGGGAAGCCATCAATGGAGAGGATCCCAGGACCAGTTATTTTGCCACTCTGGAGGCAATCTCATCATGCCCACGACCAGGCTCAATCATCAGGACCTCTGTCTTGTCGAGGTTTAGTCTCAGCCAGTTGGAGGCCATCCAGTCCTGAATTTCAGCCAAGCAGCTGTTTGGCACTTCCACGGTGTGGACCCTGTGACTGGGTTACAGATGAACTATATGCACATCTGTCACAGGGTCCATCTGTCACCAAACCACAAGACCTATCTGTTACCCAGTCAGAGGACCCATCTGTTATCTGGTCACAGGGTCTATCTGACATCCAGCCACAAGACCTGTCTGCCACCCAATCATAAAACTATTTTGTCACTTAGTCATAAGGTCCCTCTGTCATCCAGTCACTGGGCCTGTCTATTGCTTAGTCACAGAAGTCCTCTGTCACCCAACCATAAAGCCTATCAGTCACCCAGTCAAAGAACTCATCTGTCAACCAGTCAAAGGACTCATACGTCACATAGCCACAGGACCCCATTGTCACCCCACCTGCAGGGTTACTCAGGCACTCAGTCACAAGGACCATCTATCACTCCTTGAAGGGTTCCACCTGTTGCCCAGTCACAGAGCCCATCCCTCACCTAGTCACAGGGCCAAACTGTCATCCAGTTACAGAGTCTTCTTCCTGTTTTTCTTTCCCCTGCTTCCACACAGATGCCACTAGCACGGTGTGTGCTATGCCAGACTTGTTCAGAGTTGGCAGATACCTCCTCCCATCCAATGGTTGGGCCAGGCTCAGTTGCTTCTCTCCTGTGCCACCAGGGGACAGTGACACTAAGCTTAGCTCTCTGCTGTCAGCAGAGGCAGAGAGCCTCCTCTTAGATGTTTCTCCAACTTCCTGCCTGCCTAACATAACAGTCCTGTGTCAGGGCACAAATGCGTGTCTACTGCATGAGAGCTGGCAGCGCTACAACTTGAGACATCAAGCCAGCTAAAATTTGTAATTTAATTTCCAAGTAAGATGAGGAGGTTCTGCTTAACTCCCTAAAATCTGAGATGGGCTAAAGTAAAATAAAGCCTGTTTCTGAAGGTATACAGGGCATTTATGCACCAGACATGTAGCATGTATGTCCCTGCGGCCATCGTTTTCCACAGCATTATGAGATGCTACCGCACCCCTGCTGCACATCTGTACTATTATTTGTTTTTGCTGGGGGGCCCTTAAGCAATAAGTGTCCATTTTTCTTGGTGACTCTGACCAAATCAAGTCTAAAAATAATAATAATAATGATGAAAATAGAACAGAATTGCTGGCCCAGTGGCACTGAGGGCTGAGGCACTGAAAAGCATACCTCGCATCATGCCAGTAACCTGTGTTCAGTTCAAGCTTGGGTTGTCAGGGGTCAGTGGGAGGGGAAGAGCCGGACTGAGCAAGCCGACAGGCAGCTCTCCTATCCCAGATCAGGCGGCTAACTGTCTCCATCTTGGCTGACACCTAGTGGAGGCCAGGCTCAGAGCGTGGATGTAAGGAAACTGAATTAACATCGGGAGGGTGGATAGGGAAGTGGGTCGGGAGCACATGCTCACCTCCACATGCATGTGCTCACCACTTGCCACAACCCCCGGAGTGGGAGAAAATTGGATGAAAATGGTTTGGCATGGCAGAAGACGAATGATGCCCGCACACCATGCCTCCATCCGCCACATCATCGGAGCCTGCGACAATCACTGGATTGTGCTTTGGGTGGGAGGGTGGCTCTTCCTCTTCTGATCCCACCACATGGGGAAATTCCATAGGGATACTGCGCCGCCAGGTAAGCCAGGGAAGACAGTGGATGGTGGAGGGGATGGTGGTGCAAACTGAGGGGAGCCTACCGCGCTGTGGCTTGAGGTGGATAAAATGTATATGGAAAAAACAGAACAGAAAAAGCACCTAAAATTACAAAAGTCAACACATGCAGGCTGACTGAGCAGTTAACATAATTCTCCTAGAGTGCTTAAAGAGTATAGAACTCTTTACACACTGGACTCTACATGGTAGGGCTGGTGGCCAGACTATGCCAGCATTCAGGAGCCCGTCTGCAGGGTGAATTGAGGCCAGGAGGGGCACAAAGATTACCAGACTTGGTGAGCTGACATAGTGGTTACACACATGTAAAACTGCACAATGACCCATGTTCTTCAGCCTACATGACAGTTGCCCCATCACTTTAGCATTCCAAGGAGGGCAGGTTGTCCAAGGGCCAACTTTGCAACTTGCTGCCCACTTTCATCATTGTAAAGTGCATATGGCAGCTCCAAACATCCCAGTGTACCCCGAACCTCATGGAGATGAAATCCACTGGCAGCCAGATACAGGCATCCACTCGGGTGCCCTGGATCTGGTCTAGCTCTGCCCACTGGCCATCCCATCACTCAACACCCCCCCCCCAACACCCTGGAACTAGAAGGATACACAAGGGAAGTAACCAGTGCCTCTGAATCAGTCACCCCATAGAGAGGCCAGGGGTTTAGAGTGTAATAAGCCATCTGTGCACTGTAAGTGAACATTGGGGACTTCCTCCAGAATCAGTCCCCCAAAATGTATTTTCTGACATTAGGGAAATGCGCGATGTTAAAAATTAGTGTACCTCTAGGAAACTCTGCATCCTGATACAAACCATCTCATATTTCACAAACAAAACATTTTTTTCATTTAACTCTTATAAAATATACTCATGGCCCTTATGCACAAAGGGGCTGTAAAGACTTGCCTAAGGTGCATACCCCACCCATGCAGCTCCGCACCCATGGGAGATCTGCGGGTGACCACAGTCACTAACAGTGGCCAGCACATGACACCTGTATGTGGCCCCACCCCCACCCCTGTCATGCAGGCCTGCAGGGGTGGTCAGGTGTGGAGCCACGGATTTGGGCAGGCAGCCAATCGGCTGCCCAACCCAGACCACACAGTGGATCATCTGCGCCCATGTGCGGTGGGCGGGGTGCCAGCACATAGAGCTCACATGTGGTGTGGAGGATGGGTGCCCGGATGACCACCTGCAGGCCCCCAGTGTGCCCCACATGCTGGGGCTTCCTTGGTGGGGGTGCACAGGACTCCCCTCACAGCCATAGCCCATGGCTGTCACTCCTGGGGGCCTTGTAACTGGTCCCCCGCCTTTATGGCTGCCCCAACCTGGCAAAGGCACCGACATCTGCACCCGGCACTCCGCATGTTCGTGCATCCGTAGAGTGCCAGTATGTCCCCCCACGCATAGGTCCGCATGTTGCAGAGGATCCAGCGTGGAGGGTGGCATCTGGCCAGTTGTGAATGCTGCACAGGGGGTGCAGCGGGCCAGGTGGGTGAGGAGTGGGCTATGTACCAGGGTTACGTGGGATGTACCCACTCTGCACCTTCGTGCAAAGGGCCCATAATTCTTAATCAGCTATTTCTTCACAAAAGCCCATATACCGTAAACTCTAATTTTGACAATACAAAAATTGTAGGGATAGAGGAGGCAACTCTTGGGAAATTCTTCTGTGAATGGCTGAAATCTGTGGATATCAACTCCAAACTGGCAGCATCTCAATTTAAAAAAAAGAGGAAAGTTTGTTTCTTGTACTCAAATAAAATTACTGCTACAACTATATATCTTGAAAGATAAAAAAATTCTGACAGGCCTTTCATAAGTGCTATTCAAGCAAAAGGAGTTTGGCACTATTTTCTGTGTTTTTACCTGTTTATTTCATGAAAGCAAGGAAAGTTCTGTACACCCTCACCAAGCTAGTTAAGGCTGAATCAGTTTCAGAGGATTCAATAGAAACAGCTCCAAGATCCAGAATGGTGCGGCACTTGGTTGTGGACAAAGTTCTTGCCCCCTCCCAGCAAGACTTTATGAGGGCAGATCAATCTGATCATCTTCCTTGAGGGGGTGACCAGGGAGGTAGATGGGTAGGGCGATGGACATAGTCTACCAGAATGTCAGCAAGGGGTTTGATACTATGGTGCACGGCAAGCTTCTGGTTAAAGTAAATCAATGTGATACACACGAAACACAGACAAGGTGATTACTAGCTGGTTTGGGGGTAGAAAGCAGAGGATAGTGGCGGGCAGGCACTACTCTGAGTGGAGAGCAAAACTCAGTATCATCCCTCAGGAATCAGTGTTATGACAACTGCTGTTCAACATCTTTATCAACAATCTCAAAGCTGGGGTCTTCAGCAGGCTTCTTTTTTTGTTGTTAATAAAATGTTTATTAAGGATCTGTGCAACACATGGGGCAAGCTGTCAAGCAGTGCAGTCAATGATACAATGAAGGAGACAAAAACATTTCACATACAGTTACTCACCCTCTGTAGTCCATTAAGAGTATATTCCCTTGGAAGTCAGGGCTCCCCCCCCCCTTAGTTACAGCGTGGGGAGAACCCAACCACTCCTCTATATTAACTCATTGTCTGAGAGAGAGTACATGTGCTGAAGTTCTTATGCGCCAGGCCCCCAGATGGACAAATTAGGTGGGGGGGGTGGACAGAACTAGCAACTCTGCATTTGGTTTTAGACACCTGACCCCCAGAGCAGGGTCAGGCATCAGGAAGAGGTCCCACCAGACCTACAAGCCCAGTCACTGCCTTGGCTCAATCACCCCTGCTCTCAATCCATGCCCCTCCCTTCGGTTCAGAGTACAAAGTTTAGATCCTCTTTCGTCATATGCAGGAGCCATGCGATCCAGCATGAATTAAAAAGCTTGTGCAGTCATTAAGGGAGTGGGTGAACCTCTCCATCTTGTAGATCTTGCAAACTATGCCTCTCCACAATGTGAGGTCTGGCAACTGCTGTGTGAGCCATAGCTTGCTGGTTGCTTTCTTAGCTGCTGTGATCAGGATTTGTAGGAGATATTTCGTATGTGGATCCTGTAGACCCCTGGTGAATTGCAGCAGCAGGTATAATTCAGGTGTTAGGGGGAGGAGTTTGGAGTATAACAACTCCAGATTGGTCTCTAGAGCCATCCAGAAGGGCTGTATGGCTGGGACGCTCCCCATCACTTAGGTGTGACCCACCCTGAGTTCTCCACAGTGTCTCCAGCATGAGGAGTCACCCTGGATGTAGAAGTGCACTGTGATCACCAGAGTCAAGATGGACCTGATCAGTTGCTTCCAAATCTTCCAAATATGCAAACTGGTAACCCTGGAGATCACTTGGCAGGCCAGTGCTGAGGACTCTGCAGCTATAGGAGAACCTACAGTATCTCCTCCGCCCAGCGCCCTGCAATTTCTTGTATGAAATCCCCCACTGAGTATATCAGAGCACTGTATGTTTGTGAAATTAGGTGTGCAGTGTTTCTGAACTACAGAAATAGAAGATTGAAGGATATGAGACCAGGTTAGGCCTGGGGTGTGTACCCCAATTGGAAGAGAGAGGCGGTAGTGTTGTACCTGAAGGTACCTAAAAAATTCAATCTGGCGTAGGCCATACAGAGTTTGCAGTTTGGCAAATGCTTTGATGGTGGGGCCCTCTAATAGCTGGTATAGATATTAGAGCCTGCACCATGCCCAGCTGAGGTACTCAGGATCCAGCTGGGGAGGTATGAAATTATCCAGAAGCGGCAGAGGACACAGCAGGAATAAGAAGGTGGTAAGATGTCACTGTTTTCGGATATTTTCTCAAACTTGCAACTATACCCCAAACCATGGATTCTGGGTGACCACTCAAGAGAGTGGGGGGTTTGCATGATACAATGCAGGATTATTTTCTCCAGGGGGGAGTAACTCTCTTTCAATTCCCTGCCAGTGCCTCCCAGCACTGCCCAGGTGCATATAAAAGAGAAACCATAAGTGTGCTGCCCAGATGTATAGCTTCAAGCTTGGCAATGCCAATCCCCCAGACTGTTGTGGGACAGTCAGGATCCATTGCTTGACCCTTAGGTGCATCCCCACTCAAATATAATGGGAAATCTCTTGGCACCAAGTCCTCCAGTTAGCCTGTGACAGGTTCAGAGGGAATATTCTGGAAAAAGTACAGGGCCCATGGCAGGATGGTCATTCTCACTGAGTCAACACAGCATGCGAGGCTGAGTGGCAGGGTCCCCCATCTTTGGAAGTCCTGATGCATCTATGCTGTAAAAGGTACTTATTAAATGGGCAAAGGATTTCAAGCAATGTGATTGGTTGTTAGCCGTGCACTAGATGTGTCTAATGCACAGTTAAAACTAGAACCCCCATTTAGAATACACAGGCCCATTTTATAAGTGCAATAAGCCACTCCGGGGATGTGCATTAGACAGTTCTAATGCACGGCTAGGGGACTGGATGCACTCGGCCTGTGGACTAGTGCCTCACTACGTCCCCCTAGCCGTGCATTAGAACTGCCTAATGCACACCCCATTGTGTCTTATTGCTTACACAGTTATTGTCATAGGCCTCAGTGTGACAGTGGGTCATATGTACACCTAGATATTTTAACTTTTTCACGTAACAGTGAAAGGGAAAGCGTCACCTTTTGTGCCGAGACATTGTGTAGCTGAAGGTTAATGCCTCTGTTTTGGTGGTATTACGCTTGTAATCTAGTGAGAGAAAAAGCTGAATGAATGCCAATCCAAGTGTATTTATAAGATTCTTCTAAGGCGCTCCTTCCCAGAACAGGAGTGGTGTGCTGTGTCACAGAAAGCAATCAGGAATGTGCAGAGACACCGAAGGTATGCTTTAAAGAAATAGGGAAGTGGAAAAAGAAATTTAAGCAACGTACAGATAAGCATTACCAAGGGAAGGAGAGCAAAAGAAATAAAAATATGAATGAAAAAGAATAAGAAAGAAACAGTACTGTTGGGCCTGATGAAGTGGCGAAGCCATGAAACTGTTGCCTCTTGAATGATGTGTGTTAAGAAATAATCTTATAAATACACTTGGATTGGGGTTCATTCAGCTTTTTCTCTCTTTCGATTACATTTTGGTTACATCTGAATGACCCAAAGTATAGTAAATATTTAGTGTTCTGGGCAACCTGAGCCTGCACCTGGCAGTACGGGTATTAAGCTTGCAGCCTAGTACCTTGCCAAAGGATTTGAGGAGTGCTAACACCTCCGGTAAGGTCAGGTCTGTGTCTCAAAGATAGAGCAGCATGTCATCAGTACACAAAGCCACTCAGTGTCCCTACCCTCCTAGTCTGAGGCCCTGTTCACACTAGGAAGCTTAAAATGGTTTAACTGCCTTAAACCGTTTTAAGGTCCCGGAACATGGTTTGCATTCACACTGTAACACGATTAAAACCATGTTACAATCGTGTTCTAAAACCATGCTAAAACCCTGCTGAGAGGTGGTCTTTAGCATGGTTTTAGCTAAACATGGTTGCCTTAATCCATGTAAACAGCAGTGTGTACGCAAACCGTGCTGTAACACAAGTTAAGGCAACCCCTCCAGCGAGAAAATCCATTTCGTCAGCCACAGAATAAAAAAAGTTATACACTACAGGCACCACTGTGCACTGGAAGAATCCTCAATTCTGCCCATATATTTTAGTCCCGATCGGTTTTGGTGTGCGTTCACGGGTATCCCATCATGCACTGAGGCACCAACTGGAACCCATAATGCTTTGAGCTGGTGCCATAGTCATGCCTGGGAACCCCTTCCACCTGGCACGGTTGTCTGAATTGAGTGTGAATGCTCCGACAACTGTGCTATGGACCGATTTATAAAACGTTTTTAGTAACATTTTATAAATGGTCCCTAGTCTGAACAGGGCCTAAGATGATTGGTGACTCCCAGATGGCACCAATGTGAGAAGGCAGTAGGGAGGGCTGGGGGATATTGGGATGTATAGGGAGAGGCATCACCAGCAGAAAACAGGAAGTTGTTATGCCCCTGTACAGACAGTTGGGGAGACCCCATCTGGACTATTGCGGCCAGTTCTGGAGACCCCATCTCCACAAGGACATAGACAGGATGGAGGCAGTTTAGAGGAGGGCAACTAAAATGGTGCAGAGTCTGCAAGAGAAGCCATATGAGGAGAGGCTAAAGGAGCTTAATATGTATACACTTGAGGAAAGGAGGGGGGGCATGATAGAAATGTTTAAGTACCTCAGTGGAATCAACAAAGTCCAAGAGGGTAGCATCTTTCAGAAAAAGAGATGTGCAAGAACAAGGGGACACAATTTGAAGATAGAGGGGACAGCTCAGAGGCAATGTGAGGAAGTATTTTTTCACAGAGAGGGTGATGGACGCATGGAACAGCCTTCCTGAGGAGGTTGTGGGGTCTAAAACTGTGGGAGAATTCAAGAATGCATGGGACAGACATAAGGCAGTTTTTGTGGGAGGTAGGAAGAAATAGGCTGTTGGTTAAATAGGATCTGCAGCTTATCCTCTAGGTAGGGAAATGGGCAGACTAGGTGAGCCAAGTGGTCCTTTTCTGCCGTCAAAGTCTATGTTCTATGTTTCTATGGCATGTGCTAGCAGCTTGATATATAGAGCAAACAGTAGCAGTGGCATTGGGCAACCTTGCCAAGTGCCTCTGTGCAATTTGAATTCCAAGGAATAAGGCCCATTCACTTTTACCATGGCCTGGAGTGATGCATACAATGTCTGCTGAAGGAGCATGAAGGGGTCTGGGAATAGCAGCCATCCCAGCACTGAGTACAGGAAGGGCCAGGACACCCAATCAAACACCTTCACACCATCTGGGCTCAGAAGTGCTGAGAGGTGTGGCAACCTCCCCATCTGGTGCACTGTAAAAAAGGTTCCTCTGATTTCAGCCGGCATCTCAAGTTCACAGACAGCACTAAGCTAGCTGGGATGGTGGACTTCCTTAAAGACGGGAACACACATCTGGAGGACCTGAACAAGCTGGACAACTGATCTGACTCCTGAAGCTTCAGATTCAAGGTGCTACGCCTAGGAAGGAAAAAAACGGAGCTAGGACTTACACACTGTGTTGGGCTCCTCTTGCTGCAGTTGAAGACAAAAATAAAATGCCGGGGGGGGGCATAATGGACAAGATGGTGAAGCAGGACAAGCAGTGCATGGTCACCATCCAGAGGGCCAGCAAAATGCTGGTTTGCATCAAGGTGGGGAGGGGTGCTGCACAGTAAGGGAAGTAATCCTACCACTTTACAAAGCTTAGATTGGGCGTCACCTAGAGTACTGCATTCAGTGTTCATCTCCTCAATACAAACGGCACGAAGGCAAAGAAGAGGGTGCAATGCAGGACCAACAAAATGACCCATGGTATGGGGACAAAAACATCAAGGAGTTGCTAAAGTCTCTTAACATGTTTGCCCTGGAGAAAAGGAAGTTGAAAGAGGACTCAGTCTTTTGTGTACTTCGGCTTACTGACAAGGCAACACAGCTGGAGATGTTTGATCCGATGTCCTGCTGCAGGATGTGGAGACATGCTCTGAAGCTCAGATGTGGTAAATCTGGGTATAACATTAGGAGACGTTTTTCTCTCCCAGAGGGTGGTAAGCCTATGGACCAGTCTACTGATGAGACCATTTTATCCCAGAGGGTGGTGAACCTATGGAACAACCTACCAATGGAAATAGTGGGCATGAAGATAGAATAGGGCTTAAGGTAAACCTGGACATATTTCTGCATACCCTGTGTGGTAGAGTGGGTTTGGGATCCCTATGAATTGTTATGTCATTGCATTGCATAGTTATTTCAGCCCTGCTTGTGAAGTGGGTTGGGGCAGAGATGATGGACCTAGAGTCCCGTCCAGCCTTAAGTTACTATATTATTACCTTACTGTGTATCTTCTGGTGCTGACTTCATATAAGCATTTTAGCAGCTCTGTGTCAAAATGCAAGTTCCAGTTACAGCTTTAAGAACATACATTTTTCTTAAGAGATGGGATACCTTTGTGAAATGTTTTAAAAAATGCTTTTCAGACATACACAGACTTAACTTTGTTGACAGTGACTGGAGAGCTATCCATTCACCCTACCCTTCTGAAAAGAGTCTCTGTGCTGCTAGAGTATAGATGCCATATTGGGGTTCATGTGTATGTGGTGATCAGACATAAAATTGGGGGACTATGACATGAAAACTGAAGAAACGCTAGTCCCTGCTTGCTAATGCTTTTCACCCTTAATTACAGTTGGAGGTGGTGGTGGTTGGGGGTGAATAGACTGAGACCTGTGGTACATTTTCTTGACTCTGCAGTGACTTGGAGAAACTAATTGCAAATACATATACAGTACATGGATTACAAGCTGGCTGAGTGGAAGGCTGCAATGGGTGGTGGTGGGAGGGGAGATCTCAGCTCCAAGGCCAGTGACGAGTGGGGTGCCACAGGACTCTGTGCTGGGACCAGTATTATTTGGGTTCTTCATATCAGACATTGCACATGGGGTGGTGAGCAAGGTAAGTCTGTTTGCAGACGACACCAAAATGGGAGTAGTGGTGGATGGAGTGGAGGGATGGAAGCAGCTGCAGGGGGACCTAAGCAAGCTAGAGGAGTGGTCAGAGAGGTGGCAGTTGGGGTTCAATGCAAAGAAGTGTAAGGTTATGCACTTTGGGGCAAAGAAGCGAAGGAGAGAATACTGGCTGGGGGGGGGTTAAGCTGGGGATCACTGAGGAGAAGAAGGACTTAGGGGTAATGGTAACAGGGACCATGAACAACACTGCTCAGTGCAGGAGAGTGGCTGCAAAAGTGAACAAAATGCTGGGGTGCATAATGAGGAGGGTTTTGTCCAGGCGAAGAGAGGTGATCTTGCCCCTCTACAGGTCATTGGTAAGGCTGCACGCACTTACAGTATTGTGTGCAGTTTTGGAGGCCATATCTGAAGCATGATATCAGGCTACTGGAGGGGGTGCAGAGGAGGCAACAAAGATGATATGTGGAATGGAGGGGACAGACTATGACAGCAGGCAGGAGACCTGAATATTTACACCCTGGAGGACAGAAGTACAGGGGGGAGACATGATAGAGACATTCAAGTATCTGAGGGGAATCAATAAGGATGGGGCAGGTGGGTCTTTAAGCTAAGGAGGGGGAGGGACACGAGGGGGCATGGGCTGAGAATAGAGGGGGAAGATTTCAGAGGGAAATGAGGAGACACTATTTCACGGAGAGGATGGTAGCAAAATGGGACACACTACCAGAATGGGTGTTGATATGTTAATCTGTGAACAGCTTTAAAAGGGCATGGAACAGGGAACAGGGGAGAGTGAGGGTGGGGGAGGTGGGGGCAGCGGTGGGATGACAAACGGGAGGGCGTGGGGCAGCTGCAAAGTAGAGGTGCTAGCTGCACAGTCAAGCAGAATTAGATAGATTGGGTGGTCTGTTTCTGCTGGCACAATCGTATGTGTGTGTATATATATATATATATTTACAGTATATATATGTGTGTGTGTGTGTGGGGGCAAGCTTCTTCCCTGGACTCTGTTCCCCCTGTCTGCTTTAGGGAATCATCGATCAGAAATGGAAAGGAAATAGTTGTCAGCACCTTGGAGAGTTCCAGAGAGCAGAAATAGTTGCAGAGAGTTTTAAAACAAATTTTCCAGTGCCGATTTTATAAAAGCAGCAACAAATAAATTATGATTTACTGTTTTGGACACCTGTTTAAAAATTGTATATATTCACAGATTTGCTTGATGTGTTTCTCCTGCATTTTATCTTATGCCAGATTGTCACCATAAAATGAACTGTATGTACCTGAAATGGACTCTTAAAGATGCTACTGTCAGTTTTTTGTTTGCGTGTGTTTGTTTTAAGAAAATAATGTTAGCAGCCCTGTTTTGGTACTTGGAAAACCACGCTCCTTGATACTACAAAAACTGTAGTAGCCATGTAGGACCCTCCCTAATCAGAGGCAAAATGACAAGATGAATAGAATGGAGATTTGTGAGGAGAACCTGAAAGCCTGTGTACCCACTGTAATATATACGTACAATATATATGCTGGTCCAACAAAAGGTGTTTTTTGGGGTCCCACTATCCAACGAGTCTAGCTTCTGAAAGGGGGAAGTTCAGAAGACTCCCAGCTTCTCGAATTGCTGAAGATATGTCAAGGAGTTGATTTAGATATTTAAGGGGCATTTCATCCCCACAAACTAAAGAAATAATGAGGCTGTTAGCAAGTAGCAAGGGGTCACAGGATCAATCGAAGCTCCATTTTCGAGCTGTTAATATACTCCCACCGCCTGCAGCAGTGACAATAGACAACCCCTGTCTCTACCGTTCAACTATAAATTGTATGCGAAAACGAAACTGGTTTCCAGGTAGCTGATATCGGGAGAGATTAACCTGCAGTTAATTTATACAAGTTTTCACTTGCAACGCGTTTACTACTAGCTTTTCATACGTTTAGTAAAAATAAATTAGTTTAAATGTTGTTATCCCGATGCACAGTAGCTCTACAGAAAAAAAGCGAATTTCCTCGATGACATCCTATTACAGTAACTCAGGCGTTGCCTTTTTCTCCTAATCAGCCGGCTTCACTTACATTATAAAAGCAGTCGAGTTATGTTGTCAAATAAATCGTGGACAGAGCACTATCAACAACAGAACAATTGCACCTTATGTCATATGTACAGGGCGCACGCTTATAAATACCTCTGCGTGCTGCATGATAAGTCACACAGACTGCAGCTAGATGCCTTTACCTGGAGTCCGGCTGCCTCGGCGTTGTGCCTCTCTTCCATCTCCTTGATCTGCCTTTCCAGTGACTCATTTGTACTTCTCAGGCTTTCCACCTCGATGGTTCTGCTCTGCAGCTGTCTGCGGTATTCATTGATCTCCTCCCGGCCGGCCCGGATGACGTCAGTGCTCCGGGCTGCTTGCTGGCTCAGATTGGCGAACTTGGACTTGTACCAGTCCTCGGCGGACTGCAGGTTCTTGGAGGCCAGTGACTCGTATTGGGACCGGATCTCCTTCAGGGCCAATGTTAGGTCTGGTTTGGACACATCCATCTCAACCGAGACTTGGGCAGACTGCAGAGATGAAGTCAGCTCAGCCACTTCCTCTTCGTGGACCTTTCTCAGGAAAGATATCTCGTCCAGCAGGGACTCCACCTTCTTCTCCAGGTCTAGCCTTACCAAAGTGGCATCGTCCACATCTTTCTGGAAAGCTTTCAGTGTTTGCTCGGCTTCCTCCCTGGCCCTAATCTCGTCTTCATATCTACCCTTCAGCTTCTGAAGGTCTTCCTCCAGGCTGTCTCTTTCAATGAGAAGCTGTGATTTCTCCCCGTTAACCTCCTCCAGCTGGGATCTGAGATCCTTCAACTCATGCTGATAGATCTCGGCCAGCCGTGATGGCTCCGACTGCTTCTGCCTCAGGACGGACAGCTCGGCCTCCAGGACCTTGTTGTGCTGCTCCAGGTAGTGGACTTTCTCGATGAACATAGCGAACCGGTCATTGAGCCCTTGGAGCTGCTCCTTCTCATTGGTCCGGATAATCTTAAACTCGTTGTTCTGGGCCGTGGTCTGAGAGACATCCAGGCTCTCGGCCGAAGTAGGGGAGTAGGCAGACCCGCGGGCTGCTCGCTTGTAGGAGCCCAAGGAGGAGGCGGTGGCATTGCTGCGGGACAGGGACTGGGTTCTGAACCCGCTGGAACCAGTCGAGCTCCTGGAGGAGGTGCCGCTTCCCAGCCGGACGCCCAAGGAGCGAGGGGATTCCCCAAAAATCTTCCGGTAGGAGGACGAAACGTAGTAGTCGGAACTGAAACTCATCTTGGAGGCTGGATGATGGAAAAGCTGACCGACCCTTCAAGAGCTCCGTTTTTTATATGGGACAGCCTCCAAATCAAGTGCCCAATGAAGTCAAGCAAGGCGGAGCGAAACAAGCAAAGAAAATCAATGAGAAACCTGAAATATTTAACAAGCTGAACTGACAATGTCACCCTTGTTAAAGTGCGGCACCATAGATGCTGCAGGAATTGCTTTCCCCTGACAAGTTCTGTCTTGGGATCATAACGATAGTGGGTATCTGCAGATGTAGCTATCCATTTTGCCGCAGTGCTGAACTGCTGATGTCAGTCGGTCCCGGCTCCTTTGGTATTAATTTCCGCAAACCCTGAGCTCTGTGTTTACCAGGTATATAACCATTCCTCCCAACACTTCAATTATACGCCCTTTTTGTTGCTGGGAGGGGGGTGTCGCATGGCAGGTCATTATAGAGAGTCTTTATGTTGTTTCTTTGACAAAGATTAGCATACTCTTTTGAGAAGTAAAATGAGGGCTAGAAACATAATTTGTCGCAGAAAAGGACCATCTGGCCCACCCAATCTGCCCAGATGGTCTCTACCTAGTCTGTCTCCGCAGACCCTAACTGGTTGCCGGGCTCCGGCGACCCTCTTTCCTTCCAGTCGATTTATTATTATACGATTGGTACATTTAAAGCCATAATCTGATTCAGCTGCACTGTTTGAGAGTGGGATAACAGGTACATTATCAGTTTCCGTCGCTGTCTGGCAGTGCTCAGCTCATTCACCTTGCTGCCAGCTGTCTTTAAGGGCACTAGAGGGCTTCTGCCCACCAATAGCAAACGATTTTGTGTAAGGGGAAGGATATTTTATTACAATCTGCATACAACTAATATAAGGTAAAGCTTCTCTTTCATTTTTTTTATGTAGCTCTCATGTTTCTTAATTGTATAATCGCAATAATCTACCATAGGGTGTGGCTGGGCTGGGATTTACCCATGCCTGGTGTGGCTGGTCACTCGGCCAGCGGCCTCATGACTGAACCAAGCCAGGCGTGGGTAAATCACAGCCTAACCCAGACCCTAGCGTGGATTGTTCCTTAAATCTCAACTCTCCCACATTAAAATAAACAGTCCATCATTTTACAGTTTAGAATCACACTGGCACACACTAAGAGTGGTGCATTTCAGCTGCCGGCATTGCGAGGAGCAGTCCCCTAGCGTACCTTTCAGAATTGCTCCGTCCCACATACAGAAGTGCTGCACATCCAGGGAATGTGCTTTTAAACACAGAGTGTGGTTTTAAACCCAGAGCAGAAACGTACAACAGTACAGTGACAGTCTATCTTTCTTAATCAAAATTCAGATTCAAACAAAAGAAGGCGCCGGTTTCAGTGTTCCGAGTTTATACCTCCAAGTTCATGTTGTGTCCCACATTATAATTTATGAGGGCCAGTTCCCAACATTTTATATTTTGGTGTCACCACCAGGGGACACGCAGTACAATTTTTTTTATAGTCACCTTTATTAAGCAATATAAGTACACACACACACATACATACAGAAAATCTGCAAGGGTATTACAATGCACAGCATGTTTCATATACTCATAGGACAGTTATCTCTTTTTACATATATATTGTAATTCCTTTATAGACAGCTTCTTTTGCGGTACAAAATTCGTAACATTTCAAAGTTAGACAGACAGACGGACAGACAGACCTGAAGTTCTCCAGTGGCAGCAGATCCTTAGGGCTGCCACCTGTCCTGATTCTCGCAGGACAGTCCTGATTTGAGTAGATGTGTCCTGAAAAAAAACATGAAAAATAATACATGTCCCGACCTCAAAGTAGAAAATATTTTTTAACTTTCCTCTAAATGCTGTGGAAAAATGTAATACCGCTGCCGCTGTACAATGGGCTGGTGAGGCCACACATCGAGTACTGTGTACAGTACTGGAGACCACACTTGAAGAGGGACCTACAGCTCCTGGAGAAGGTACAGAGAAGGGCTACCAGGATGATTTGAGGACTGGGGGAGTTCACGTAGGAGGACAGACTTGAGGAGCCCGGCCTGTATACTTTGGAGAAGAGGAGAGACAGAGGGGACATGATCGCGGTCTTCAAGTACCTCAAGGGAATAAATAGGGTAAACAGGGAGGGGATCTTTAGACTAAGGGAGGCATCACCAGAGGGCATGGTTTGAAGTTGGAAGGAGGAAGGATCCGGGGAAAAGAGGAGGACTTTTTTCACGGAGAGGGTGATGGATCATTGGAATGCACTGCCTGGTGAGCTGGTCCAGATTTCCAGTGTAGAGGGCTTCAAGAGAGGGTGGCACAGATACAGAAAGGGGCATCGGAAGAGGGGGGGGGATCTGAGGTTCGAGCAGACTGGATAGATCATAAGGCCTAATCTGCTGGCAGTTAGTATGTTAAAATACCTTAAAAGGATAATAAACTAGAAACAACTGGAAAACTAGGACACGGTCTTTTTTTTCCCCATAATTTTTATTGAGGACACAGTCTTAATCCTGATTATTCTGAGTAAGCAACACACACACACACACACACGTTGAGGCCATGCTTCACATTCCTGTGATGCAAGGTTTGAGAGTTTTGTAGGCATTGACGACCGGCTACTTAAAGATATCGCTTCTCTCCCACAGCATAATTCTACTTTTTAACACTGTTCAACAATAAAGAAAAAATCTTTAAGATAACCAAAAGCGCATACCAGATCATTTCTTTCCCATAGCATATCCTCTCACTTGACTGGGCCCTAGACAGTCTGGTATTGCTGCAAAATGTATGTTGCAACAAAAACAATATTTAGCTGGTAAATAACCATTCCAACGAACATTCGTTGTTCTAAGTTGCTTTTCATTTTAAAGCACATCTAAAAATATTTGTTTTGGTTTTTTTGTAAGCAGTCGTGGTCAAGCTGAAATCCCACAGAAGCCACTCACTGTGTGCCCCATGGCAAGTCACTGGATCCCCCGTCCCCGTGCTTCGGTAAACACAGCAGTGAAACTAAGAAGCAGGACCCAACTGAAAATGGCATGTTGCAATTTAGCTAGCCAAAGAACAAAATGCAACCGTCACTTTAGAGGTCATTGCCAAACAAGAGATTATTTTTAGGAGGTCTGATCTTTTGATACCATGTTTATAATGCTCAAACGATTGCGTGTTATTATATGTAAAATCCACACTCAGGGTTTTATTTTAGGGGATATTTGTAAGCTGTCTGCAACCCTTATCCATATATTAGCCATAAGGACAATTTTTGTGACTCGATATTTTTCTCTCTCCTCCTTGGTAATTTGCACTGTCAGGTGCAATGGACCTATCGGAACCACAGCCCTGCTAGTATGGGGCGGTGTATACTTATACAAAGGCTGAAGTTATTTGGTGGGGGTGGGGTGGCGGCTCTCTCTAGTCCCCCGGTAGCTCATGCAACTTTCCATTTACTTTTTTTTTGGGCGGGGGTGAGGGGGGTTAAAACTAGGATTCCAACTCACCCGACTCAGTCATACCGTGCTATTCAAACAGTGTCGTGAAATTCCTCATTCTTTGCAGACATCAGCTTGAAGGAACACCCGCTCTCCCAGCACCCGCCCACTTAAAAATAACAATTGCGAGGTATATTCTTGTAATACAAACGAATACATAAGTTTTAAAGGATTTGGTAAGGGGCATCTTAAAATAAAACTTCCCAGGAAACCTATATTGTTCTGCTGAGACTTCCTGCTTGTGTCTTTGCCTTGGGTCACCTTGAGCTAAGTGACGGGCTACAACTCAAACTCTTGTATGCTTGCTAATGCCGCCTGTCATTTTGGAGACGGGGAAGACGCACAAACGGTCTTAACACTACCCAGTGCAGCTCTGGACTTTCTTATCTTCTTCAAGACTGAATAATTTGTTAACCGGGTATGTAATGAGTCAACAAGTGCACCACCCACCCACCCTTAACCGAACTGCTGTACAACAGCGCCCCCTGGCGGCGAAAGAAGGCCTTCTTGGCATCATCCGCAAAGAACAGGCACATAATTATTTTGTCAGCGTGTTTACCCTGAAATTTAGTTCAGCTGAGACGAAATACGTGCTTTGCCATTGGAACATACTTGCAGTCAGTTTTACAGCTGGGAGGGATTGACATTGGAGTGGAGGTCAAGTGATTTAATCAGGGTCACTCACAAATAAGTAAGGGACTCCATTGGCACTGAACCTATGACTTACTGGTTTACAGATCAGCGCTATAACCACTGATCTTCCTACCCCTCTCTTTGTGGAACATACAAGGACAAGACCTTGTTTTAGAACAATGGACTATGGAGGGGCTCAAAAGCTTGCATAACCAATAGCCCACAACACATTGTGTGGTAATACAGACCTTGCCATAGGACCCACGTGGGTTGTAAACGTGGCCTCGGATAAACTGCAAACCCCAGATTAGTTGTGAAGCCTGAAGCCCAGCTTAGTGCTAAACTGCCAACAACCATCTGGAAAGTGTGGTAAGATCTGTTTTACCGCGCCTTATAAACTGGGTAAGAAAAATATTGCTTCCAGATTTGTCAGCAGCTGTACATTATTAGACTGCTGCAGCTGCAGTGGGACAAAAACGTGCTGCGACCTGGACACGGTACAGAAAAGAAACGTGTCAGCTTTTATAATTTTAAAATTGGAATGGCCACCATTTTTTCTCTCAATTAGGGTTGCCACCTTTGGATGAGGCCAAAACTGGATACTAAACCACATCCAAACTCTACCCCCACGCCATCCCCTTTTGTGGCCGATGTTTAGGTTGCTCAGGCAGATTCTAGGCTCTGACTAACTCAATTAAAAAAAAAAAGTCTGCTGAAAGATCATTGTGTAAAAGTTTGTCAAATTACATAATGATTACTTATCTAGGCTTTGTTTGCTTTCAATGGAAATATTTTTAGTTTTAAAATCAATATGGGTTGAAGTTGGGCGGAGGTGGAGGGGTTTCCCCCCTCCAATGTACACATTTCAATCCACATATTGAGTAACAACAGAAATGGTGGCCAAGAGCTGTTTACATATCTTGTCTACCGTTCTGAGGCAAGTCACTGTCTGTAGTTGTGCCCATTGCTTCTCCTCTAAGACCATTTATAACGTTACAGAAGTCTTTGAAAGTGTTAGGAAACATGTTTTTTTTTTTGTTTTGTTTTTTTTTTGCTGTAAACCTTATGTTTGTTCAGTTTCATACTAAACATTTGTAAGGTCACCCTCCCTGGTCTAGGGGTTAAGAATGGAACAGTTGTTCTAGGAGGGACCTCACACAAGAAAACTGAAATGCCACTTACTTGACCTCCTGAGTCTGCTGTGACCTCCAAGGCTCCATTGACACCCAGTGGGGCCAGTGAAGCTGTGGAAGGAAGGGGTTAGCAGAATTTGGAAACATAACAAAGGTAAATGTCCGGGGGGGGGGGGTACGAACAAACCAAGATCCTTTATCCCCCTACTAGGTGAACTCACAGCACAAGCTGTTGCATTTTTACTCTTCCCTCACACCTTTTAGCACGCACAGTCTATTTCTTGTTTCACTGGCACCACAAGGTGAACATCCATTTTTACTTCTTGCTTGGATTCACCCTTGTGGGATACTTTTCCTGGCACATACTGGCCCCAATGGACATGCACAAACTCTTGGAGTCCCCCACTCCAGATAGCAGAGGGTGGTGACTCCCTGGGCATCTCCTAGCCCATTTTTCCATTAATTAATCACTTAGACACTTCACACTTCCAGCGCTGGTGATGTGCAGCACCTCTCGATCCTGTGACAGACTTCTGAATACACTGACTTCCCAAGAAATCTATTCTTTTACACTTCTTCACAGCTTTCTTCCTGTTTTGAGGCACAGACACTTTGCCCATCTGGGCATCACATCTGGTGCCAACTGGTACTACCCAGACTTCTCTATCAGGGCAATCCAGCCCATGATTTGCTCTCTGAGGTGAATTCCTGTTTTCTGACAGGAATTTTGTAACTTGACATTCACTGGTCTTCTCTTGGGGAGGGAGGGCACTGCTGAGTGCCAAACCAGTCACTTTAAATGTAAAACAGATTGAACATCACATCCGATCCTTTGCCCAAAGGACTCCCTGGCACCAACTTTCTCACAGATGGACCTCTATTACTCTCTTCAGATACTTTTTTTCTCTCCTGTGGGAGAGGTACACCCCACTTTTCAAGTGCTTTGTTTGATGGCCATCACCACAAATAGGTACTTTTTCTTGATGCCAGGATTTCTAGAAAAACTTAGCGGGGGAGCTGGCACAGTGTGCCGGTAGTATCTCTCCCACCAAATCTGCCTCAACTGTCCCTGCATTTCGGCAAAGAACACTGACTTCTCCCCTTTGGAATGTCTAGTCAGACCAGCTGACCCAGTCCTCCAAGGACATAGAAAACTGGCACAACTTAGAAGTCAGTAGACACTCTTAAAAGGTGTATTGCATAGCTCCTGAGGGGAGCTACACATTCAAGTAAGAAACTTGATTTCAGGTGCAGGATGAGGTACAGTATAAACAGAAATATTACGATAGATAATACATACCACTTCATTTGATGTTACAGCACAATGGGGATTGCAAAAAGGTCTATAAAAAGTCCAATGTCTCTAAAAGTGGCCCTTGCAGCCAAGACCATGGGCAACTATCTGGTAATCAGTAATATCAAAGTCTACATAACAAATCACTTCAATGATGATTGGCCTTTTTCATCAACCTGGCCCTGGAGTCCTTGATACCAGTTCAGTTTACAGAGAAAGACTCCTTTTCATTGCACATGAATGCTACCTCAGTCAACATGTTTAACTTACAAAATACCTAGAAGAAATAGAAATAATAAAAATACTCAGAAGCAATTTATCCAGATTTATTGTGCTTATATTTGTTCCACAATCACTAGATGTAACACCTGGCTGTAGGTGAATATTGAGCAGCCTTTCGTATCATCGTTGGAACTTTCTGACTACAGGGAAGCTGATCACTGAAATACAACATAAACAGGCTGTGAAACAAAGATGCAGTGCACCCAAAATCTGCCCCTTAATAATGGAAGGAGATATACGTGTGACAACAAGGACTTACCTAACTGTCTGCTTTTTTCTCAATAACATTTTTATTGACTAATAAAAACAACAAGTCACACAGGAAATGAAAATATAGTAAAGCACAGATATATGCATTATAACACAAATACAATCTGAATAGCCTATCAATAAATAAACAGGTAATTAATTTCAATAATTAATAATCTTAATACTACAAATCTACTAAACCATAAGGATCATCTACAGTAGGAAGTTAAAAAATTAAATAAAGAATAAATAAATATAAAATATGTATATACAGTAACATTCATAAGAAAACCATTAACAGATTACATTGTACTGTGAGAGCACATAGTAAGTTTACCCAGAGTACCTCATAACATACATAACTAGTATGTGGATGAATGACACACAGTACAAAATAGAATATACATAATATTAAGTAACAATGTGAGAGTTAGAAAATGCTCAAGAGAGATGGAAGAGAAGATAGAGTAGTAGAAAGCTAGATCAGAACTAGTAAAGTAAGGAAAAGCTAGAGAAAATGAGGAAAAGGAAGAACCAAAGACTAGTGAGGAGAGCAATAAAAAAAAGGATAACTACCAGTAGTCAGTTAACCTCACCGTAATAGACCATAGATATACCATGCTTGTTGATAAATTTGTGAACCTTTCAGACCCCAGCAGATCTAAGAGCAAGGATCTCTATTCTATTAAAGAGGGGGCTCTGTCATCTAATCAGTATTTAAGTAATATGTTACGGACAGACACGCCAACCAATAGTAAAGAATACCTTTGCTCATTAGACCAGGCCCTACTCTCATGGAAATGACCCCACAATACAGGTATTAATTCCTAGAAATTCAGAAAGGACTGGTGCATTGTGAAGAAAAAAAACTTAACCCCATCCCACAACGGCTGAATCTTTGGACATTGCCAAAACATATATAACAAAGACCCACTTTCTGTTTTACATTTGGGACATGATGCATCATTTTTAATGCCCATTTTATTCATGTGGACAGGAGTATAGTACAGATTGTATAAAGTTTTATATTGAATTAGTTTAAGGTTGGTGGTTCTAAAAGCCTTTAAGGAAAAAATCCATATCTTATTCCAATCCAAAGCATCGGTACTCGCCCCCAGTTCACGAGTCCACCACCCGATTGGTTCCTCTATCAAAGACCTGGAATGCAGTAGGAGGAAATTATACATGTTAGAAATAGATGGAGATAACTGCAAAACACCCAAAAACTGCTTTATGATGTCGGAAGAATCCACTTAAAATCGAGAAGAGCAACAGAGATTGCTTAAATACTTGGTAATGATACTCCTCATTTCTAGTAATACCATATTTCCTGACCAACCCATCAAAACTCATTATGTTTCTGGATTCCAGCACATCCTGTATTCTATGAGTTCCTAGATGCTCCCAGTCATCATTATAAAGGATCTATCCATTTGATAATATGTTGCCGTTATTCCAGAGGGTTTGTAGTTTAGAATTTGGAAGGCCTATGTCAGTTAACCTTTTTAAGACCCAAAGTACTTGAAATTAATCTGTGATGACTTCTGCACCCTTTGTTTTACATTTCCTGGCAAAAACCAGAGAATTGATATCTGCACCCTCCTCATAACATAAATTGGCTTCAATTTCTTTCCATTCTGGTACATATACACCCTCTGATTTCTTAATCATCCAACTATGTAACTGACATATCCTGGTCACCAGATAATATAAAAACATATCTGGAGCCTTCAGATCCCCATTATCTTTATGTCTGGTAAGCTTACAATAATCCAGTGTAGCCCTTTTATATTCCCAAATAAAGTTGGCTATATGAGAATTAAATGTCTTGATTAATTTCTTATTTCTATGTGTTGTAATCATCATAAAGTAATACAGAATCCTGGGCAGAATGTTCATTTTTTATCACTATATTCTTTTACTCACCTACCTCTGCGGAGTGGGTAACAGGTCATCTGGCCACCCACATCTGCACCCCCGGACTCAGTATGGCCAACAACACGCTCTCTCCACACAGGCCAGCACACAGAGTCCCCCCCAGGGGACCTGGATCCTGATACCTGGGGGGAGCACCTCTCATGTCCGGGGGTGTTGTGCACGGCCATCAGCTGCCACGACTGCCCTGCAATTTTCCACCTGGATTTACTCCCCCCCTGGAGCTGGATGTGCAATGGAGTCTGTGCATGATGTGTTGATGCCTGCCGTGCTCCAACCATCAATGTGCACCACTACTGGCAGTACCCAGGCTTCCGCCAGTTGCTCCTGCAGAGCAATGTGGACCCCTTCCCCACCTCAGAGGGAGGAGAGCTGAGAGCTGTTGCATGATGCTCGATCCTCCCTCTCCCCTGCCAACCCGTGGTGACCCAAGTCTGCTCTTAAACCTGGGTCTCTGGCATGCCATGAGGTGTGGCATTCAGTGCCTCATCCCTCAGCACCACCGGGCCGGCTCAGAATGTCCATTTTAATCACATCCAATTGACCAGTGGTGCCTAAAGGTAACTTAGCCCAGCCTAGTCCAAATCTGGTAATGTCCTCCTTAATACAAAGCATATTAAGTGGTAAGGAGTATGTTTTAGCGACATCTAATTTAAACCCAGAAAATTTACCAAGCTCTTGTATAATATTCAAGGCACCTGGGATGGATGCAGCCAGTCTGGACAAAGCAGGAAGCAGGTCATCAGCATAAGCAGATACTTTAATCTCCTTACCCCTAGTTACTATGCCTACCGACACAGGATCTGCAATAAGTCATCTAATAAGAGGATCCAAAGTTAAATTAAATAGTAAGGGAGAAAGGGGGCAACATTGTCTTGTGCCTCGCGTAATTTAAAAAAGGGAGATAGTGTGCCATTAGTAACCACAGCAGATGTGGGATTAGTGTAAAGCAATCACATATAATCAATAAACTTTTTGGGGACTTTGTAGAGATCTAGAACCTCAAAAATGTGAGACCAGGTAACCCTGTCATAGGCCTTTTCTGCATCCAATGATAGCAGTCCACAGGGAGATGTGGATTTATTAGCTACTTCTAATACATGAAACAATTTCCTCATATCATCAGTAGAAATACACCCTCTCATGAACCCAGTTTGATTGGAAGTAATAAAGAGAGGAGTCTCTTTCTTCTATTCTACAGGCTAAAATTTGGGCTAGAATTTTAACATTAGTATTGATGAGAGAAATGGGTCTGCAACTATTACAGCCTTGCAAGTCCTTTCCTGCTTTGAGAATAAGAGTTATGAGGCCTCTAGTTTGACCCCTAGAGAGTGACCCTTTTTCCAATGCATCCTTAAATACCTCTTTTAGTAAAGGTGCCAGTTCATTTCTTAAGGCCTGATAGAAATTTACAGAGTAGCCATCTGGTCCAGGTGTCTTATTTTTATGTAAATAATTGCTGGCACAGATTATTTCTTCCACCAAAATCTCCTGATTTAAGGTCTCTGCCACCTCTGCACCAATTGTGAGGACCTCTATATTATTTAGAAAATCTCTAAGGGAAGCATTGGAACATACAGGATCTGCTGAATATATATTCATATAGAACCTAAAGAATTCCTCACTAATAGATTTGTATTGTGTCAAAACCTCACCATTGGATAACGCTTTTAAGGAAGGGATACACGTAGAAATGGAGTTTTGTTTCAAACATATTGCCACAGTTTTAGAAGCCCTAGGACCTATATCAATATATTTAATTTTAGCACATCTAACTGCAAATTCCTCATCCTCTCTGATTAATTCATTATATTCCATTTTGGCCTTTGACCAAGTCTCCCAAACTGTCAAGGAATCAGAATCAATTGTTTTTTTCCTCAGCCTGTTCTATTTCAAGTAGCAGCTCAGTTTGTCTAGCAAGTCTTTCCCTTTTCTGTTTTGCTCCACCACCAATTAGGCACCCCATCAGCCAACATTTAAGTGTATCCCATAAATTACCCTAAGAAGTGTCTTCTGGTTTATTAAGGTCTAGGAAATCTTTAAGATGTGCACAAATGCCAGCAAGTCTATCATTGTTGTTTAAATCTTTTTAAATATAATCTGGCTCAAGGTCAGTTGGCATTCATCTGTATCCCCTTCCCCCAGGTCGTGCGTGAAAATAGGCAGGATTTGCCTAGTGTACTTACCCGGTCAACAAAAATGAAAATAAAATAAAAAAAATTTTGTTTTTTATTTTAAATTGAATTGTTAATTCACCCCCATTTAGTCCTTTCATTGTTAGTTCTCTTAGATAAAATCAAAATAACTGGAGAATGATCAGAAATCACCATTGGTCTAATTTCTGTGGAGATTGCCCTGGCAATAATGTCCTTATCTACAAGAATATAATCCAATCTGGAACCAGACTGATGGCAGTCAGACCAAAAAATGTAACCTTTAACATTAGGATGTAAGAGACGTCAAATATCAGTGAGATGTAAATTTGAAACCAGTGCCTGAAAATTTCTGTCTGATTTAGAACCCACAGGTCTGAAAGCAGATCTGTCCAGAATGGGATCCAGGATGGCATTTTCATTGGCATCTCCTGCAATAATAAGGATTGCCTTGGGTAGATCAAAGATTTCTCTTTGAATTTCATCAAACACCTCATGAGTGGCGTTAGCTGAGCCATAAAGATTAATTAAAGTTAACATCTCTTCTCCCAGCTGACCACGTAAAATCAAAAAAATGACCATTAGGGTCTCCGATTTGGGTGAAAACCTGGAAGTTTGTGGTCTTGCTAAAAAGAATCAAAACCCCTGCACATTTTGAGTTGCTTCCCGAACCAAAAACCTGACTCACCCATTCTCTATGCATTAGATTACAATAATAATCCGATTTTAAGTGAGACTCCTGCAGAAATACTATAGAAGGGTTAAGTCTACTTAAATGCCTTAAAACTGAATATCTTTTAACCTTATTGTTCAGACCCCTAACATTCCATGAGATTAATACAAAATCATTGTGGCCTGCCATATTTAAAAGCCATAAGTAATTCTAAGATGGCTGGGCGGCAATCACCGCTGACCTCCCCAGATGTGTAAGACAATAAGTAATACCCTGTGCTCAATATTTAAATAACTAGAAAAGAGAGGAGTAAGCCAGGAAAGGAAGAGAAAAAGTAGTAAAGGAAAGAAGAAATGTGAGACAGTACCCCCATCTCGCAGTATAAACATCGAGCTCATAATATAATAGATAAAATACTCATAAAATGAAACAGTACAGCAATAACTGGTAAAAGTAAGTTACAAACTACACCAATTGCCAGACCCATAACCATTCCTGAATGCAGTTCGAGTGGGCTAAATGCCTCTTCTATGAATCTAAATGCTAGTGAACTAACGGAGGAAGGAGGTAGAGAGCCCCCCAATGAGGTATGAGGGGGGAGCTCTATAACTACATGACATGGAAATGTAGGTAAAACACTCTAGTCCTCATAATAAATAAATGAAAGGGGCAGGTTCTATATAAATGGCAATAAAATACCATAAAATATTTGTTTTACAGTAAGAGATATATACTGGGGTATTCAATCAAGCAGTTCCTCATCCCAGCAACAGCACAGATTATCCCACCAGGTACACGCTGTTGAAACTCAAACAGTATTAGAACCCACCCACACTTGCACATCCTGAGGTGAGAATATTTACCCATGCATAAGACATTTTAACTATTTAACTTTTGAGACCATACATAGGAAAGCTCATACAGTCACTGTATAACATGAATTTAAACTAGAAATTGAAGTAAACTGACTACACACAAAATATCAATTAATCAAATCTTTATTTATTCAGGCGAACATCATTGAGCAAGGCTCATTTACAAGATGGACCTGATAAGGTCAAGGTTCGAGTTGATACACAGCAAATACATCATACTCTTATAAGACAGTTATACATGCAGAAAAAATGATGTTTATAACACAATGATATACAGTGAATTCACATGTTGAAACTCGGTTAAGAGAAGATTAAACTAATATTTACAATATGTACAGTACATATATATCCCAATGAGGGTCATGACAGACACACAACATAATGAGTACAAGGATGATGAAGGTATTATTGGGTGCCATAAACTGGGGGGGTGTCTGACTGGAGGAAATATGCCATATATGATTGGAATACAGATTTGTAGGATGACTATTCTAGCTCTAGTGGTAGCAACTGCATTTTTCTGTGAAGAAGACTGTACAATGCTGCTTAAAGGATGCAAATGGAATGATAATGGACAGTTTTAGGGGGTTTTGTAGGGTGTTCCATGCTATAGCTAGAGAATAGCTGATTACTGCCCTCCCTATTTTGGTGTTGACTTTGGGCAATTTGAGCAGGATGATATTGTTGCTTCTTAGGGCATAGGAGCTAGGAGTGGTCTGGTTGAAGCAGTCCAGGATATAGCTTGGGAGTTTTTTTTGATAAAGCTCTGTAAATCCATAGAGCTGCATTTCTGCTCCTCCTGACATGAAGGGAAACCCATCCAACTGCATCATAGAGAGAACAATGGTGGGTATTATATGGAAGGTCTGTAATGAACCTTATTGCTCTATGATATAAGGTATCCAACTTGTGAAGGTAGGAGATGGGGCAGTGACTATAAAGGAAGTCTGCATAGTCAATGACTGATAGAAAGATGGCCTGGACTAACCTCATCTTTGAGTCTCTGTTAAGGAAGGGTTTTAATCTATAGAGGAGGCCAAGCCTTAGCCGAAGCTTTTTTAACAGCTTTTTAAACTTTTTTAAAATATATGAAAGCAATACCTCATAATCTAATACCCCAAAGTTGGGGTGACCCCTGTAGTTCCCCAGTAGTTCCCAGTTTCCCCCAGTGTACTCCAGTAAAGGTGCTCAAATCACAGAGCATAGGATAATTCATATAGCCAGGTTGCTATGCCAGCACAAGTAATCAATGTGCCCATAATAGAATGCTGTGCTGAGCTGCTCATGCACAGCATTCTAGTTCAAGACTCCAGAGCCAGAGTGTTAGCTTCTGAAAATGTTTAGTTCAGTTAGAGAGATCCCTGATAGCTGCTCAGGAGAGAGGATGCAGCAGGTGTAAGGGGACAAGGAAAAGGGCTTACCTGGTAGTTTGAAGCCGTCCCCAAGGGCTTGCTTGCGTGCCTGCTCTGCCTCCAGCTCCCGAAGTCTGCCTGGAGTTACTGTGTGGTTGTTGGTGCCAGTGGAGCACCAGAAAAGTAAAGAAACAGTCCTGTTATGCACCCGAAGGGCTTGGTGCCCTGTTTTCTTAAATTAATTTTAAAAGTTAGTGCTCCATCCCCCGGAGGCAGCGATCACACTGCCACATCATTGCTTGCTGTCCCAGGACCTCACAAGGTCCCCTGCTGCCTGGTACCTGTCTGCAGTTCCCCTTCCTCTGTAAGCAACACCTCCCATCTGCATCTGCTTCCCCTGCTGTGGTGTGATGAGTCAGCGGCAGCACACTGCTACGTGCTGTCACCCTCAGAACTAAAGAAAAGTGCATTCTATTTAGTTTAAAAGTTTGCACTAGATGCAAAGGAGAATGCCTGAGCACCATGAAGGGGTGGGTCAGGGGCTCTGAATTTAAATAAATTAAGCAGTTAGGGCGTGGTGATACCCACAGGGCGGGACTAGTGCAGAAAGGCCATGGATGAGGCCATGAATATTAATTAAGGGGGCGGAACAGGGTGGGGTGGAAGGAAAAGAGTGGCAGCAAGGCTCCAGATAGACCTAGACCTTAAAGAAGCCCTACCACACAACGCCCATGATTGTTAAAAGGGCAAGTATAGGCCCACTGTTTTAAAAGGCAACAGGGCCCATTTGGGAAGCTAAGGGAGCTCAGCCAGAGAGGCCCAGTCAGCCAGACAGGCCCAACAGGAGGCCCAGTGCAGTTAGAAGGGAAGCAACCAAGTTAGACCCCCAGGTGTTAAACAAGGCGACTAGGCCCAGGTCTTAAAAGGGCAAGGTAGGCCCACAGATGTTAAACAGGGTACTAGGCCCAGGTCTAAAAAGGGCAAGGTAGGCCCACAGGTTCTAAACAGGGCAACTAGACCCATGTCTTTAAAGGGCAAGTTAGGCCTACAGGTGTTAAACAGGGCAAGTTAGGCCCACTGCTACTTGAAGGGGCAACGCAAGGCCCGGGACCCATAGCTAGCCATTTAGGCCCACAGATGTTATAGGGGCCAGCAGCATAAGCAACCCCCACCTGTAACAGTTGCCTAGCTAGCCACATAGGCCCACCAGTGTTAAAGGTGAGTGGTGAGACATCTAAGTTTATAGCCTTCCAGAGAGCCTATTCCTCACTGTAGTATACCCACAATAACAGGAGAACCCGATTTAGCTAGAGGGACCCCTTGTAAGTTAGGTCCACCAGAGCTAGGGTTCGCCCAGTAAAGTAAATTGCCTGTATATTTACTGTGGCCTGGACACTGAGACTATATATTGACCACTGCAGTAGAAACTGAGACTTTATTTGCATTGCTATTCATTCTACAAACATTATTGATTGTCAGAACTGTCTTGCATTGTTTTGTGCCAGCATTTCAGTGCTGGGGAAGTACCTGAATCAGTCTTCAACAATCTTTGGAGTCACTTCACCCTGGTGCAACCCAGTCAGTCTTCATCAGTTCTTCAGGAATCATCTTCCATTGTATCCAGAAACAGCCAAAAGCAACTCTATGAAGAGCTGTACCGCATTCATCTCAAAGTTGCATCGTCCTGTTTATTATTTTCCTTTTCAATCAAATCAATCAATCAATCAATCAAAGTCTTTATTTAACCAGGCATTCATCGTTGAGCAGAAGCTCATTTGCAAGATGAACCTGGGTAAGTTTCCCAACCTTTTAAAAACTTTTTACAGTTTCCCAAGTACAGCTTGGCCTAGTGCAGAATCTGCCATCCGCTTCTTATTTTCACATATGCAGCAGGGTACTGTTCGGCTCATCAGTGTCAGTCTGTGATGATTGGTTTGTTGTTTTCAGTGTGGCCTTGACTCGTCCAGCTTTGGACCCCGAACTTGGTCATAGTTCGATGTGTGATTTGTTGTTTTGGTGTGTGCCCCTGGCTTGCCAGCCTTGGGGCCCAAAAGACTGACATGCTCCAATATCCAGAGACTTCCTTATTCAGATGTCTGCATCCAGTGGAGTCTGCATCATCCTTCATATTCGGCAGTCCAGAAGCAGGCTATATCTCCTTCTTCTTCTTCGTCTTCTCATCTGGCAGTCCAGAAGTGGGCTGTATCTTCTTCTTCTTCTTCTTTGTCTTCTCACCTGGCAATTTAGAAGTGGATTGTGTCTTCTTCTTTGTCTTCTCACCTGGCAATTTAGAAGTGGATTGTGGCCGGGTGGTTTGCATCGAACCCTTCACCTGGCAATCCAGAAGCAGATTGTGGCTGGGTGGTTTGCATTGTTTCTCCCTTCCAAGCAGTCCAGAAGTGGACTGCAGCCAGATCTTGTGTGTGCCCATTCCGGCAGCCCTCAGTGGGTTCTTAGCCAAAGAATTCTTGATCTTACATGTGTATTCTGGCAACCCAAAAGATGTGGGGTGTGGCTGAGAACTCATGGTCTGTTAAATCCTCTCTGCATCCTCTAGTTTCCCACAGAGGTTCTCAGAAATTCTCTGGAAACCCAGTTTAGTGGCTTTTCTTTCTTTCTCGATGACAGAGAAAATAGACATGCACGAACTGCCAACCATCTACTGTATAGACTCTTCTTACAGCACTTTGAGTGGCTGATAGTGTGAAATCTGAGTAACAGTTAGAGGTGCACTTCGGGACTGAAGTAGAAGTCTGAATAAGAATTAGGAATAAGACGCTCTTACAGCATAGCTGTTACAACCAGTTGATCCATTCTGTAATCTCGATATAGAGTTCCTGTCTTACAAGGAGTACAGTCTTACAGCATAGCTGTTACAGCCGATTATTATTTTACTGTCCTCCTCGTATAGAGAATTAGAGTACTAGTATAGGCCTCAGGGCATTAGGAAGATAGGAGTAGTAGTATTTTATGTTATCGTCATTCCCCTTTTCTACTATTCCCTACCCTATGGTCTGTTGCGAAATAACCTGGTTCCTTTCTCTAATCATGCCTCCAACCTCTCCATTTTGGTGAAGAATAACATCAGGCAGCCAAACAAGAAAAGAACTGCCTTTTTACCACCTAGTAGATGTACTTTGAAAGTCTGATTTCTAGTATTCAGGCAATCAAAACATTCATCCTCATATCTAACTGTTTTTCTCTGAAATCCCAACAAACCCTCAGCTCACTTCAATAATAACAGGTGTATCACATATTCTTTTATGAAATTGTAAAAAAGTTTAGCAAGGCATTTGACACAGTCCCACACAAAAGATTCATAGTTAAATTAACCAGCCTTGGAGTGGGTCCCAGGGTGGTAGCCTGGGTAAAACATTGGCAGGACAACAGGACACAGAAGGTAATTGTAAATGGAGTCCATTCTGAAGAAAGGGGGGTTAATAGCGGGGTACCGCAGGGTTCAGTATTGGGTCCAGTCCTTTTTAATGTCTTCAACAGTGACATTGCAGAGGGACTGGAAGGAAACGTATGCCTTTTTGCAGATGTCACAAAGATCTGCAACAGGGTTGATACATGGGGGTGGAAAGGATGAAAAGGACTTGGCAAGGTTTGAGGAATGGTCAGAAGTATGGCAGCTAGATTCAATACTAAGAAGTGCAAATAATGCACCTGGGAAACAAGAACCCAGGGAAGAATACACAATGGGGAGGTAGTAACAACAACAAAAAGGAAAGGGACCTGGGGGTAATCATATCAGATGACCTTAAGGTTAGCAAGCAATGTGAGAAGGCAGTAGGGAGGGCTGGGGGTACACTGGGATGTATAGGGAGAGGCATCATCAGCAGAAAACAGGAAGTTGTTATCATTCTGTACAGGCAGTTGGTGAGACCCCATTTGGAGTACTGTGTCCAGTTCTGGAGACCCCATCTCCGCAAGGACGTAGACAGGATAGAGGTAGTCCAGAGGAGGGCAACTAAAATGGTGCAGGGTCTGCAAGAGAAGCCGTATGAGGAGAGACTAAAGGAGCTTAATATGTATACCCTTGAGGAAAGAAGGGAGAGGGGGGACATGATAGAAACTTTTAAGTACCTCAGTGGAATCAACAAAGTCCATGAGGGTAGCATCTTTCAGAAAAAGAGACGTGCAAGAACAAGGGGACACAATTTAAAGATAGAAGGAGGGCGTTCAGGGGCAATGTGAGGAAGTATTATTTCACAGAGAGGGTAGTGGATGGCTAAACAGCCTTCCTGAGGAGGTTGTGGGGTCTAAAACTGTGGGAGAATTCAAGAATGCATGGGACAGACATAAGGCAATTCTTGTGGGGGGGGTAAGAAGAAATAGGCTGTTGGTTAACTAGGATCTGCGGCCTATCCTGTAGGTAGGGAAATGGGCAGACTAGATGGGTCTAGCGGTCTTTATCTGCTGTCAAAGTCTATGTTTCTATGTTTCTAAACCCTTGAGGCCAGAAAAGGAAAAAAAAATTATTTCCCCAGCAAATACTCCGGAAGGCATAGTTATAATAATTTTTCATAAACGTCATATAAAAAGGCAGTCTCCTGTGGTGGACAAAAGTTGTTTTGAGTTAGGATACAACAATGCATCCATTAGAGCACTTGTAACAAAGCATCAAGGTGTTCTGAGCCTCCAAACTGAGACAGAGGTGGGCTGTAGATAAAAATAAAAAAATAAAAGGGGTGTCGAAAACTGATTTTTTTGTATACAGGTTCTGACAAAGTAAAAGCAACCACACAAAAGTGGCCTGAGAGAGAAAATTCAATTGGCTGAGGGTGGGGTAATCGCGAGACACCCACTCAGTCGACAGCTACAGTATCCAGATAAGGTCATTCGGAGGTAGGAGGATGGCAAAGGCCATATACATGCAATTTAGAACAGGTAAGGATAGAGAGTTTTTTTTGACAGAGAGGAGGGGTTTAAAATAACGCAGGCACAAGTTACAAATACCAGCAAAGTATGAAACCTGTATTCCCACAGTCAGTTGCCAGTTGCTGATTCACAGCAACCGAGGAGAAAATCCAGGCCCATAAGAGCACAACCTTAAAAGTGCGGTTATGTAAATCAGGGAAAGCACTTCTTCATCTACTAACATAATGGAGAGTAACAGATTTACCCTGGTGAGCCTACCTGGTGGGTCTGTACCCCCAACCACTAGCTTGGAGGTTCATAGTACCACCATCAAGGACCCAATGACATGGATAGTTCCTGCCACAATGCAAAAGAGCACACATGGAGTTAAACACAGTAATAATGCTTAGCCAACTGCTAAGGTTGCCTGTGTGATCCCCCCAAACTCCAGCACATAACCTTTATAAATAGTAAAGACAATATCCTTACATCCGGGCGACCAAACCTGAGAACCCCCATTACCAACCCGAAGGGCGTCCAAAATTAAACCATCACGCCACATGGCCAAAATATTAAAACCTCAGGGGTCATGTGTAGGCCAAAACAAACCAAACCATAGTATGTTTGATTGAATACCTCTAGGCATTAAACTGAAAACTCATGAACAGTTCAGGAACATCCTTGGGTTGACTCTGCTTTGCTGCCTGTATACCACTATACTCTTTATTGCCAGATGGAGGCCTGATCTTCAGTACGGTGGGGAAGAGCAGTCCATACTTTAAGCCAGCTTCCCTTGAGCCATTTTTTAATAGGAAAGAAAGCATCCCTCTTCTTAATTGTCTCAGGGGGCAGATCATTAAACACCTTCATGGTGCATCCTTGAAAGTTAATTGAGATGGTATCTCTCAGAGCACGCTGTATACTAACTTTCTGTTGAAAATCGAGGAAGCATAGAACAAATGACCTAGGCTTTTCCCCTTTAGCAGACATGGGCTTTAGGGAGTGATGGGCCCTCTCTATGAAGTATCTGGAAGCGGCAGCAGGAGGACCTGCTATATTAATAAAGAGCCTGTTGGCAAATTTAATAGGGTCAGACCCCACAATTCCTTCTTTTAAACCAAACATCCTCAGGTTATTTCTGTAACTTCTGTTCTCCAGATGCTCTATTTTAGCAATCAAATTAGACATTTTCCTAGAGTTTCTAATGCGTTCAGACTGTTCCTTAGCACATAAATCCTCTACACTGCTAATTCTAGCTTCTGCAGCAATGATTTTTCTTGAATGAATAGTCAGTTCTTTTTTAACTTCTTTTATGTCACCAGCCATCTCAAAGTTAATGTCAGCTTCCCAGTTTCATGCATGATACTGTAAAAATGAACTAGAGTGAGAAGGCCTTCAGTGGTTATTTTCTTAGATTCAGAGCCATTGTTGTCAGTACTATTAGAGATAATGTCTAGAGAGTGCTTTTTAACATTCATTTCAGCTTCTTCACACATAATGATTAGATTGTCAGAAATATTTTCAGAAGCCATTTGAACAATGCAGTAAAATATAAGCCAGCAACCAAAAAGTGACAGTAAAGTAGTAAAACCCGTGTGAGCAGTGTAGTATCACTTTAGTGAACTGCCCTGATAATGACCTCAATGGAGATATTTAAATAAGGGGAGTGTTTCCCAGCAACCCGGAGGTTAATTGTATCAGAGACAGTGATAGCAAAGTGGAAGGAAACATCTAAACAAAGCAATCAGTAAATTAAACAATAAACAGTAAAGCGAGGGGAGAAAAAAAACTAAAAAGGGAAAGTTCATTATGGCCTGAAATTACTGTATACAGAGGCAGGCCATGACGGAACTCACCAACAGACCTCCGAGCACCAGCAGAGCATTTGATCGAATCATCTAACCATCTGCTACCCATTACTTCAAATCCTCAGGCATCACGCTAACGGTTCCTATGTGAGGGACCATAAAAACTGTTCACTACATGGTCACTGCCATATTTTAGCCATGCTGAGGTGTCCGGTTAACAAGTGAGCAAGCTAGATGAACTAACAGTAACATTAAACAAATATTTTTAGAGAACACTGCTGATGTTACAACATAGTCTGAAACTTTAATTGCCATCTATGGTCAATAACACCATATAATAAACAGTTCAAATACGCGGTCTAAGTAAGGTCCCTGATAATGAAAGCATTAAAGAGTTCTTTTACATGACTGCATTTCAGATCTT
Source organism: Neoceratodus forsteri (assembly GCA_016271365.2). Classification (NCBI taxonomy): domain Eukaryota; kingdom Metazoa; phylum Chordata; order Ceratodontiformes; family Ceratodontidae; genus Neoceratodus; species Neoceratodus forsteri. The sequence goes on along the minus strand of CM028135.1, from coordinate 19,872,400 downwards.
ATCCTCCCCTAGTTCCATCTCAGCCGGTTGTGAGTAAAGTCCTTCCAAATTGCCTCCAGCCTTCTGCCAATATCTGATGGGTCACCGAAGAGGGATACTTTGCCCAAATACATAATTTTCATATGAACCAGGGGTTGGAATGCATGAGAGACCCAAAGCTCCCATAATCCAGCCCACACTGCATCTATGCCAAGTCATGTTTGTTGAGTGGCATAACTGAGGTCTGGGAAGCAGTGCAGTACCTTGCCCTCAGCAAGTGGGAGAGAACTGTTCACCTTGGCTTTTTGCAGGAGCAGGTCCCATACGTGCACCCCCAAGGTTTTAACAAGAAAAGTCCTAGGAAAGTCTGGATTGCTCACTGTACGGTGGGATGTTATATGGTATGCTCTAATGATAGAAAATACAAAATCACACATGCCCACACAATGCAAAGCATCATGGGCTGCATATGCAAATCACCACATAATGTTATGCTGGTCCAACTTTAAGCAGAATTGCATGGTGCCGAAAGGCCTCTCACACAGTTGTCAGTTGGAATAAGTCTGAGATTAGTTTGTGCATAAAAAAATTAAGAGAATCCATCTCCTCCAGCCTATCTGGTATGCCCAGAAAGGGAAGATTAGAAGCTCTTGCCCCATTTACCAGATATTATAGAAACATAGAAACATAGACTTTGACGGCAGATAAGGACCACTTGGCCCACCCAGTCTGCCCATTTCCCTATCTATTGGATAAGCTGCAGATTCTAGTTAACCAACACCCTACTTCCTGCAACCCCCCACTATAATTGCCTTATGTCTGTCCCATGCATGTTTGAATTCCCCCATTGTTTTAGACCCCACAACCTCTCCAGGAAGGTGGTTCTATGTGTCCACCACTATTGCCTCCAGATCCATGTTGTGTTCCTCAGTTGTCTGCCTGCCTTTTGCTCCACTTGTCGATGGTGTGGGGGCTTTCCCTGTCTTGGTCTCCTTCAGAGGATTGTTCTTCAGTCTTCCCATACTAGCACTCACTCCAAAATTAACCTACAGTGACTTTAGAGTCTCTTCTACAAAATTATGTGCTTTTAGTGAGTTTGTGAGTTGAAAAAAGTAATTTAAATCACTTTTGTGAAGATAACAGACAGGAGCCGCGTGAGGAGCAGCTGCTCTTGTCAGCTGTTAGCCAAGCCCCCCCCCCTACCCTAGGAGATAATTTTTTATACTGTTAAATATCCTCACTTTGTTTTCATGTCAGTCATATATTCTTGTATGCTTTGATCAGTTTTGAGAAATTAATTAACAAGTTTTTTTGGTGTCCTCAAATCTATTTTGTGTTCCTTTCACTTCATCAACTTCTGCTCCTTTTTATTTCCAAAATATTCCATGGCGTTAGTCACAGCATTCCATGCTGTTCATTTGAATGGCCTGGGATGGTGTAACTGGAATGTCCAGATAGTAAGAAAACCAAGAACAGTAACTGATGAAAAGAGAAGGATTTAATGTAGTTAGTAGGCAATATCATATTAGACTATTAATTTAACAACAAAGGGTCTACAAATGTCAGAATATAGGACCAACACTAAAAGGAAAACAGGAGGTTGTATAAAGGTATAAAAACACTTTCTCAATCACAACAGTAAAAGGCCATACTTAAAATGTAGCATAGGAATGATTAGGTTTATCTACAGCTAATGGTTTTAAGAGCCATAACTTTAAACCGCCCAGGCTGACTGGTTTACAAACAAAGGTCTGTATCACAGTGAATGAACTGAGAGCATCTACTACTACATGAGCATTCAGAAGGCTCAAAACCAGACTACTTTTAAAACAAAACTGGGTTACCAATTAAGGAGCCTGAAAAACCGATTCTCTGATCTAGGACCTGGAGAGGTGGCAATCCTACACTAAACCAAAACATACAGATGCAGTAACACTTACCAGCACCAATTAGTCACCGAAGCACGCACTTTTCATAAACTATGCAGTGTAGGGTAACCAAAATGATTTGGGGCCAACACGGCCGATCCTAACAGGAATGGCTTAGGGCACTGAATATGTACTTACTGGAGACCAGAAGGGAGAGTAGCATTGTGACCAACAGGGTATGCCGAATGGACAATGGCTCTGGGATGGCGAAGTCCTTAACATCGACAACGTCGACAGGTTTTATCATTATCGATGTCAAGGACCCAAGGGCAGAAATCCGCACTTTTGCTGTCTGTCACTCCCCCACTGAACTAACTCCAACTCAGAGTTAATTATATTAAGGGTGCGGGGGGGCAAGTTCATGAAAAGAATAAACAGGGTAAACTGCGAGGAACTGTTTAGCAGGAATAGTGAACCAATAACATGGGGACATGAGTGGAAGCTGGTGGGGGGGAAGATTCAGGAGGGATGGGAAAAAGTCTTATTTTACAAGGACATTTGCAGACACAGTGGCTAAACCATGGAACTGCCTGCTGACAGAGGTGGTGGCAGCAAAAAACTTTTAATGGCTTCGGCCTGGCTGGGACAGAGTTAAGGGCTAAGTAATTACTCGGGGGGACTGAGGTAAGGCAGAGAGCAAGGAGGGAGTAGGGGCAAAAATACCATCTAGACAATAGGACTTGGGGTAGGATAGGGTATAAAAGGGCAAACTGGATGGACCAGTGGTCTTTTTCTGTTGACTCATCTATATTGCTCTGTTCCTGTGTCTTCATTTTTTTTTTTATTAAACTGTTCTTTTTTCACATTTGGCATGGAACTGGGCGGGTGTCTCATCAGTGGTCTTGGTGGCAGCTGCTGGTGTTTATATTTGTGTGGGTGTTTAGGGATGTTGGAATGACTTTCCCTGACTTTTCTGACCCCTTCATCTTGGGAGAAACGTTTCCTCTCTTTTATTAAGACTTCTTTATTAAGACAGCCATGGAAGTGCTGACTGCCTGACTCCTGCAGCTAGAGAATGCTGGCAAATGGCCAGCTTTTGAAGAGAAACAGCATCTTGGCAATTGGCTGTGCACATGTAGGGGAGGGGGCATGAGGGCTTGAAGAAGGTGGTGCCACCAAGATCGTCATCTTAGTGATGTCATTAATGTAGTCAATCAATGATCAAAGAATTCATGCAAGCTTTTTTGTTATGATTTTCACTCTCAGTTTTGCCCAACGGTTGCATGCCCATCACCTTTCCCCTCCTTCCCTCACTCACCAAGTCTCTGGCTCTGTTCCCCACTTGGTCTTGTATTCTAACTCTCTCACTGTCTCTCTCTCTCTCTCTCTCTGTCCCCCCACCTCAGTTGCTCACTATCCACAGTGCTAGTCAAGTTCTAGGCTCACCATCACCCAAACCTGTAAGACCAACTTAGGGCAGCTGGTTCATTTCCCCTGGGGTATCATACTGATAAGACACACTGATGAGTCCTGGGTAGGAGGAAACCCGTGTCTGTCTTCTCTTTGCAACCTTTGCAGGTTATGTGAGAGGTCCTTCGGCACCATGCATTCCTGCTTATACAGTACCTGAACCAGCCTAAAATGTCATGGTGATTTGCATATACAGCCCATGATGCTTTGCATTATGGGGGTATGTGTGATTTTCTATTTCTTTGAAACTTTACTTTATGGCCAATTCCCTTTGGTGTAACCCTTGTGTTATTGCTTTTGCACTGAAGTACTTTGTCCTTAACTTCTAGATTGCTCACAATCCACTCCAAACATTTCAGCACCAGCCTGTCTGCTCCCTTCCTTCAATCCATCTCTCATTCACCTGCTTTTCAATGCTCAAAACCAGCAGGGTCTGTACCAGATGGCTTGAAGGAGGGGAGCAGGCAGGCCAGTGCTGAAATGTTTGGAGTGGATCGTGAGCAACCTAGAACTTGGACTACCACTGTGGATAGTGAGAAACTGAGTAAGAGACAGTCGAGAGAGAGAGAGAGAGAGAGAAGGTGTAGTAAAATACAAGAGCAAGTGGGGAAAAGAAACAGAGCCAGAGACTTAGTGAGTGAGGGAGGGGGAAAGATGATGGCCATGCAACTAGTGGGCAAAACTGTGAGTGAAAATCAAAATAAAACAGCTTGCAAGAATTGTTTTTATCATCTAGCCCAGATCTCCTTAAATGAAAGGCTTGTCCTGTGGTTTGATGGGGGCTACCAGACCCCTCCCCCTTGCCCTACATAAGCCACAAACATTTACACAATAAGTGCCTACTGTTCACCCATGTGGTCTTACCTGCATCTTGCTTGACTTCCTGCATTGCTGTTCCATTTTGCTTCTTCCCTGTTCCTTTGCCTCCCTTGCTGTGCCTTCATTTTTCTTGAGTTCTGTTTGTGTTTTTTGTTTTGCTTCTTTTCTTGTCTGCACATTTTCCCCTTGCTTGCTTGCCTATTGCTGTCTCTGCCTCTCTCCTCCCCCATGGCTCTTCTTCTCCCGCTGCCCATGTTCTTGTTTTTCCTCTGCAGTTTACCACTCCTCCTGCTGTGATCTGCAGTTCTGCTGCTCTCTGTCCCCCTCCCCACTTGTTGCTGTACTCCTGGATTCATGGCTCCACCACTCCCATTATCTGTTCAGCTGAAGGCTCTGCCATTCCTGCTGTACTTTCCTCTCCTCTGGCTTCTTCTGCCCTCTTACTCTCTCTTGCCTCATTTTCTCCTCTTGGTTCCTGCCTGTTCCATGTTTCCTCTGCCTCTTCTAGTGCTTCATGGTGCACATGACTCCTCTGCCTCCCCCCTCCTTGTTTATCTGCCCTACTCCCATTGGTTGTCTGCAGCCTTCAGTGCCTGTCTGTCCTCCTTTGGTGCTTTTGGAATCCCAGTCTCCGGTTTTCCCTTCTCATCTAGCTGCTCTCCCAGCTTCCTCTCTATTCAGCTGGCCAGCTACCTCCTTTCCCCGACAGCCAGTGCCTTGTTGGACTTCTGCTTTCCCGCCCTCAGTTCTTGCAGTTATCACTGTTTTTCTTGCAGCCTAAATTGTTCTCACTTGCTGCTCTGTAGGTATCTTTCATTTGGTCCTTTGTGCTATTGTCCTGTCCTTTGTCTAACATGTCTTCTCTTGTAGTGATTGAATTAGCTAAGTCTAGACATAGCATGGATTCACAGCGGGGAGGTCATGTCAAACAAATCTGACAGATTTCTTTGACTGGGTGACCATGGAATTAGATCAAGGTGGTGTGGTTGATGTGGCCTACCTAGATTTTAGTAAGGCCTTTGACACTGTTCCACATAGGAGACTCATAAACAAGCTGGGCAGCTGGGAGTGGGTCCTAAGGTGGTAAACTGGGTAATAAATTGGTTGAGGGATAGGCGACAGAAGATGGTAGTAAATGGAGTTCACTATGAAGAGGGGATGGTGACCAGTGGGGTGCCACAAGGATAAGTACGATGGCTGGTCTGCTTTAATGTCTTTATCAGCGACACTGCAGAGGGGTTAGAAGGGAAGGTATGCTTTTTGCAGATGACACAAAGATCTGAAACAGACTTGACACCCCAGGGAGGGGATGGGGTGGAAAAAATGAGGAGGGATCCAAGTAAGCTTGAGGAGTGGCCAAGAGTGTGGCAACTAAGATTCAAGTGAACAAGTGCAAAATCATGCACTTGGGACACAGAAACCCAGTGACAGAGTACACGATAGGAGGAGGGATACTGATGACCCTCAAACAGGAAAGGGACCTGGGGGTAATCATATCTGATGACCTAAAAGTGGCCAAGCATTGTAATAAGGCAGTGGAGAGAGCCAGTGGGATGCTGGAATGCACAGGGAGAGGAATCACCAGCAGAAAGAAGGAGGTGGTGATATTGCTGTACAAATCATTGGTGAGACCAGATCTAGAGTACTAAGTCCAATTCCAGAGGCCACATCTCTGGAAGGACATAGACAGAGTAGATGCGGTGTGAAGGAGGGCAGCTAAAATGGTGCAGGGTCTGCACCAAAAGCCCTATGAAGAGAGACTTAAGAACCTCAATATGTACACCCTGGAGGAGAGGAGGAAGAGGGAGTAAGTGATAGAGACTTTCAAATACCTCAAAGGCATTTTTAGAAAAAAAGATGTTCAAGGAGAAGGGGTCATAATATCAACCTAGAGGGAGGGAGGTAGACTCAGGGGAAACATGAGAAAGTACTTCTTCACAGAAAGGGTGGTGGATGCATGGAACAACCTCCCAACAGAGGGTAGTATGAGCAAAAACAGTAACGGAATTCAAAAGTGCATGGGGCAGGCATAAAGGAAGCTTAGTGGTTAGAAAGGGGGGGTGGTAAAGCTAGAGATTGAGAAGGGTCTGCAATATAACAGTAGGTGGGGAAAATGGGCAGACTAGGCGGGCCAAGCGGTCCTTATCTGCTGACAATTTCAATGTTTCATCCCTCACTATGCCCTTTATCATTATTGTTTGTCAGTGCAAAACTACTACTGGAATTACAGTATTTGCTATGAATTGAACTTTCTGTTTTGTGAACATTCATGTATTTTTTTTATTTAGTGTATTTTATTGAAGTTTTTGCTTAATCAGTACATATAACAAACATTATTGACATATATATATATATATATATATATATATACACATACATACATACAAAGACATTGCTTGTCTCCAATGACAGTATTCAAATATAGTTCATCAGAGTTACAGAACTACAAGCAGTTAATGTCGGATTCTCCTTCCCTGCCACTTACAAGATAACTATTATTATTCATGAACAATCACGAGTACTAATGCGTGCTCATCATTACCAACACCTCCACCATTGTGTTTCCCTTTTAACCCATCCATCCAGTGCCTTAACATCATTTTCTTGGCAACCCTGCTACCAAAACCATATGGTATTTCTGGGATGATGTCAGTTGTGTGCCATAGTGCCCTAATGGACACATTTCTGGTGTGGAGGCCATTTCTGGACTCAGTAAGAAGTCCAGTTTATCTCTAATTGTGTCCCAGAGGGGACTGGCCTTTAAACATTCCCATAGTATAGGATAACAATTGTCACCTGGCTCTCCGCATCTAGAGCAATTTAAGTCTTTGTTAACCGGGTCTGGCCCACTAGGCACAAGTGCCTGTTTTCAGGAGCAGCCCGGGAGCACTGGGGAGGTTAAGTGATTTGCTCAGAGTCACACATTATGCAGGTGGAGGTTGTGGTAATCAAACTCAGGTGTGCTGGATGTACCAAGCTCATTCACAGCTCATTACTCTAACCTCTAGGCTATACTGCTAGCCCCAATTTGTTTTCTGAAACAAGTCTTATATCGATGGTGCAAACCAAACCCAGTTCCCCAGGCTTCTCCAGCACATTTCCAACTGCTGGCGTGATTAGGGCTTTGTCCTATTCTGATAGTCATTTGGTAATTATCAATGATCAGCTTCCCCATCTTACCTAGCTTGTGTGGGGTGAAATACAAATTGTGCAATATTTTAAATTGCATGAGGCCAAGATTTTCTGTTTTAATAAATATATACAGATTACTCCATATTTTCTCTCACTTCCGTTGTCCACTTACCTTAGTAGAGCTTGTATCCAGTAATTACCAACTTCAACTCCAGCTGGATAGCACTGTCTAGAAATGGCTGTATATAATGTTGAGAAGGCATGTCGGTTATTTGTTAATCCTTTTAACGAGTTAATTATTGTGCTGCGCATACTGCTCCAGGAGACAGATCCTAAGTCCTTAGCTATGGCATGAGTTAACTGCATGAAAGGGAATGCTGTGTTGCCTCCTGTTCCCTGCCTTGTTTTAAATGAGTTATAAGGGATACGTTTGCCATTCAATGTTATGTGCTCAACTGTGGGAATATTCCAGTGTTTCCAAGGTTCTGTACGTACCACTTTTTCACCTATTTTGAAATTAGGGTTGCTGAGAATAGGTTGCCCTGAATCTGTTTGGGGTATAATTGTAATGCCCCACAGCTGCTGAGGGGGTTCTAATAGAAGCCCCCATCAAGGTGTCTTTGATGCCCTTTGGCAGTTTCTTCCACATGCAATTGATTAAGGTCCAAATGTTTATGTTTTCTAGCGCAAATATAGATCCTGCTCAATATTAAGCCAAACAGGTTGATATGTAATTATTTGTGGGTCAGGCTCCTGCTTATACCACTGCAGGTATGTGCCCCCATCAGCTGCCAGGTAACAGTGAAAGAAATTGGGTAACTTCAGCTGACCCATGTGTTTGGCCCTGGACAGTTTTTTGTATGATCTTCTACTAGTCTTTCCTGCCCAAATAAAGTTGGTGACAATGGGGTGTAACTTACAGAACCATCTCACTGGCAGTAACATATTGATCATGGAGAGGGGACAGAGAACCCATGGGAGGACATTCATTTTTATTACATGTATTCTCCCTGTCAATGACAGTGGTAGTCTTGTCCACCTTTCAGCGTTCAGTCTGATTACCAGGTTGTCCAGGTTATCCTTTTTAGAGGTTGAAAACTCTTTCGTTATTTCTATACCCAGATACCTCAACTTGTGGGGTGACCATTGGAGTGCCAAGTCAGTGATGTCAGACTTAAGTACCCATACATTAAGAGACACCACTACTGTTATTCCCACATTAAGTTTTGAATGCAGGGATCCACCCAAATTCCTGAATCAAGCTGAGTACAGCAGGCAGGGGTGTCCCCGGCTCCTGAACATGGAGCAGAATGTCATCTGCATATGGTGAGAACTTGTACTGGTCCCTCCCCAGTGGAATACCCACAATGTCCTGTGACTCTCTGGTTTTATATACCAGGGGCTCTAAGAATAGACTGAATAGCAACAGGGATAGAGAACATCCCTGCCCAGTTCCTAGTTGGAGACTGATTATGTCTGAGAACACTCCGTTGCAATAAATTCCAGACATAGGCTTAGAATACAGCACTTGAACCCATTCTATGGACATCTCTGGAAACTCATATCTTCTAAGTAGGTTAAACAAAAATGGCCAGGAGACCCTATCAAAGGTTTTTCCACTTCCAGGGACACCAGGACCGCAGGGATCCCTGGGTCCCCAGACACAGAAATAAGGTGTTCTGATTTCTCAGAAAGAACTGGAAGGGGGCAGGATCAGTTGTGTTCCAGGACAGTAGCTGCTGCTGTTTTCACAGGGTTCTTGTGGATTTTACTTGGTAGGTTAGTTATTTTCTTTCTTGCTTCTAAGGGGCTAGCAGGGTTGGGGGATCCTGGATGTTTGTAAACTGATTTAGTGGCTGTAAGTGGGGCTCTTTTTGTGGATGTTTCACTTTGTAACAGGCTGCGCTGGTAGAGGCCTATTTCTTCTGATTTAAAACCTGTTTGGTGGGATTTGCTTGGGCCTGGTTCTTAGCTGCAGGGCTTGGAGGGGACACAGGGCTGATACACTCTCTCTTGTCAGGTGTCTGCCCAGACCCACCCTCCCTCCTCCCCAGAAGTCTGCAAATTTATAGAAGACCTGCCCCTGCAATTGAGTGAAAAGGCTGCTGGTGCAGCTCATGTAGTTTCAGCCACTGGGGGTTGAATTTAAAGGCCAGGAGAGAGGAGCTTAGGAGCTGTTCATTTTCCTTACATGTTTAATGTGTTGTACTGCACCTAGTAACAGAGTTACTGGTGTACAGTGGGACTGTCTCTAGGATTAGTGGGTGACCTGATTAGGCAGTAGGGGTATCTTGGAATAAGGGGAACCTGGTGGCTCACCCAAGGAAAACTATTTGAAAGGGGATGGAACCACACATCATTAGGGCCCGCATCTTTGGGAGGGTGGTGGGGTGCACAGGGTTTGGAGCAGCCATGATACTGGACTGGGCTTGGAAGTTTGGTGGTTGCCCAGTGTGCTACCAGCTAGCACAGCTTAGGAGGAGGTTTTGAGATGAGGAGAAAGCTGGGGAAGGGGTGTTATGGTCTGGGAAGGGGCTGGTAATCTCCCACAGGGTTGCACCAAGCACTGGGGTGGGGGTATAGGAAAGGAGTGCAGGAGAATACTCAGGGGTCACATAGGGACCCGGCAGAGGGGGCCCAAAGGACACTACCAAGGAAGCAGGCAGGTAACTGGGGACCCTTACAAAGGGGGACAGAGGGACAACATTCTCAGGGAAGTAGGCGGATAGCCAGTGCTGGACAGAAGGAAGCAAGGCAGGAGGTGGATCAGACCTTATACTTAGTAACCGCTTCACTTCTCTTCTCTGCTCAAGGATGGGGGAGGATGCCACGACAGAGGTGGTTAGAGACGGAAAGGGTGTGGGAGTGGGGGCAGGAGGCAGGGGCAGATAGCAGGAAGAACAGGGGGGACCTGGAATGCAGGAGAATGGGGGAGCAGTGAATCGAGCAGGAGGGGCAGGGGAAGAGGGAGGAAAGCGCAAGGAGAAGGACCAGTTGGGAGGAAAGGTAAAGAAGGACCAGAAGTACAAGGAGGATTCAGTAAAGAGAGCTGAGGGGTAGGCTAGGGAGCACGACGAGCAAGGAGGAACTAATGGAGACAGGAAGGAAGGAGGATGAGCCAGGCTAGTTTAGCAGATGGGGAGAAGGACCAGTTGTGAGCAGTGAGGGGAATTAACAAGGTACAGAAGGATACTCAGGAGGAGGAGAGGCATGGATTTGGAGGGGAGGGAGTGGCCATGGTAAATACAGCCGGTGGCATGTGGCACACAGATAGGGGAGGAACAAGGAGCCAGCTGGGTGGAAGGGCCAGTAGAAAGGATGAGGGACATGGAAGGGTGGGGAATGGAGGAAAGGAGTGGTCAGAGTGCTCCTGCTGGGGATTCTATGATCAGGGTATCAAATGGGATAGGGAGGAGAAGCCTGGCTGTTAGAACAAGATGCTTCCTGACTAACGGCACAGGGCTAAGCACGAGGTATATCAGCTGGCAAAGGACTGTGGGGGTTCCCAGACATACTGGTCCACCTGGGCACAAATGACATTGAGGAAATAGCGAGCTAGAGATACAGGCAAGATTCAGGGAGCTCGCCAGGGTCTGTCATGACATAGGATGCACAGTTTCCTTCTCAGAAATCCTGCCAGTGCCAAGGCTAGTGGGGAACACAAAAGAAAATTAGGGAGATAAACCAGTGGCTCAGGGAGTGGTGTGAGGCCAGAGGGTATGGGTTGATGGGGATTGGGGAGACCTGGGAGGATAAGGAGCTGTATGCTGAGATAGACTACATCTCAATTTGGAGGAGGAACCTTTGTTGAAAATAGAGGAGTTCATTGGTGAAAAGTGGGGTTTAAACTTGTGAAGGGGTGGGATGGGAGAAAAAGGCAGTCAAGGGATGCCGATAAAGGGAGGGACTCTGTCTCCACCCCTGGGGACCAGGAGGATTGCAGGAAAAGACCAACTGGCAAAGTGCAGACCAGGAGAAAACAGAATCCCCAAGGGAACACGAGCAGGGAAATGGAACTATAGGAAAGGGTGGAAGGTAGTCCTGTAAATGCCAGGAGCTTGGGCAATAAAATGCCTGAGCTCCAGGCGATGTTAACTGAGGGAGCAGTGGATGGCAGCGGTCACTGAGACTTGGGCCACTGCAAGACATGACTGGGACCTGAACCTGGAGGGTTACACTATGTTCAGGAAGGACAGGGGGGAGGGAAGGGGAGGAGGGGTAGCAATGATAGTAAAAAACTGCATTGGCATAGGGGGAGTAGAGGAGGCGGAGGGAACCGTGGAGGCGATTTGAGACCTTGATAACAAGGGGGGGCAAGAGAGTAAAAATAGGAGTGGTGTATAGACCCCCTGCCCTGGCGGAGGAGCTGGAGGACAGTCTGGTGGCAGATGTTAGAGACACTGCAGACTGGGCAGAGGAAAGGTGGTGTTAGGGGACTTAAACATGCCAGGAACAGACTGAGACTATGACATCCTCTGTGACCAGGGAACAGAGGTTGTTGGATGTCTTTCAAGACGTCTCCTAACTCAGCAGGTGAGGGAACCGACCAGGGAGGCACGGGTACTGGATGTGGTCCTGGCAGACAGTGACCAGATTATGGGCCTGGAGGTAAGGGACCCATTATGGGAGGACCATGCCACGGTCTGGTTTCTGCCTGGACCTAGGAGGGGTAGAAGGCTGCACAAAGGCGGAAGTAACTGACTTTTAGGGGTGGATTTTAAGGAAATGGAAGGATCCTTAAGGAGCATTTGGATGGGATTGGGTCAGACATGGACGCTGATAGTAGGTGGGAAACATCAGGAGAGGGTGCAGGATGCTACCAGCACCTGTGCAAGAGTAAGACGAAATGCGGTAGGGCTCAAAAATCCCTGTTGGTGGACCAGGGAGGTCCAGGAGGTGGTGCGGGAAAGAAAGCAGCAGATAAGAAATTCAAGTGCTCAAGGAGGAAAGGGATCGAGGGAGTATGAGCTGATGGCTAGAAGGGCCACTAGAGTGGTGAGGGTGGCTAGGCAAGGAAGGAGCAGAACCTGGCCAGGAAATTAGGAGAGGAAAAGGGTTCTTTAGATACATTGGGGAAAGACGAAGGGTGAAGGGGCAAATTAGCAGGATTAAATGGGAAGAGATGGGCACAAGACCCAGAGGAGCAGGCTGAGTACTTCACCTCAGTTTTCACCAGGGAAAATGGGGATGCTGCATCCACATGGAGGAGACAGAGATAATGAGGAGGGGCTTACCAATCGGCAGGTCTGGGAGGGGGCATCACTGGCAGGTGGGGAGGGCTAAGCAGGAGAAGAGGTACTGGAAGTGGAAATCACAGCAGAGAGTGAGAAGCCCTCAGCCCCTTAAGACGGAGAAAGCACCGGGCCGATAAATTACATCCTAGAGTGCTGAAGGAACTTGCAGATGTCCTGGCGAAACCCCTGGCAGAGCTTTCACCATCTCTGAGGACAGGGTGGGTCCCAAGACTGGAAGGTGGAGCATGTAGTGCCTATCCACAAGGGGATCAAGGAGGTGTAGGGAACTACAGGCCTGTCAGCCTGACATCAGTGGTGGGCAAGGTGATGGAGGGCATTGTCAAGGAGAGGCTAGGGGGGACCTGGATAAGTCAGGGTGCCTGGACGATAGACAGCATGGATTCATCCCTGGAAATCGTGTCAGACAAACCTGGTGGAGTTCTATGACTGGGTGACAAGTGCCTTGGACCTGGGTAGACCAGTGGATGTCCCTTTCTAGACTTCCAGCAAGGCATTTGACTCTGTTCCTCACGTGGGCCTGTTGGATAAACTAGAGAAATGGGGGTGGAACCAGATGATCCGATGGATAGGCAATTGGCTCCAGGACCAGACCCAGAGGGTTGTAGTTGGTGGGATAGTCTCTTCCCCAAGGAGGGTCATTAGTGGGTCCCAAGGATCGTCCTGGGCCCCTTCTGTTCAACGCCCACGATCTGACATAAGGACAGGAATCAGAGGAGATGAGTCTCTTTGCAGATGACTCAAACTGGGGCGGTGGTGGATGGGGAGGAGGGAGGGTGGCCCTGCAGGTGGACCCGAGGCTCTGGAAAGATGGTTCATAGAAAGTGGAAGCTGAGGTTTAATGCAGGGAAATGCAAGGTACTCCACCTGGGGCCAGAAACCCAGGCCAATGTACACCCTGGGAAATACTACAAGTCTCAATGGCTGAGAGGGACCTGGGGTGGTGGTGGATGTCAAGATGAACAACTCTGAGACTTGTAGAGGGCAGCAGCTAAAGGCCAACAGGATGCTGGGATGCATCGCTAGGGGGATCACCTCCAGAAGGAGGGGAAGTGATACTCCTCTGTATAACTGCTTGGTGAGGCCGGCACCTGAGTCATGCTGCAGTTTTGGAGGCCGCACTTAAAGAGGGACATTAACCTCCTGGAGAGGGTCAAGAGGAGGCAACCAAAATGATTTGGGGCTTGGGGACATGACCTATGAGGAGAGGCTCAAGAGCTAAATATGTACACTTTGGAAGAGAGAAGGGACCGGGGGGACATGATAGAGGTCTTCAGGTACATGAAGTGGGTAAATAGGGAGGAACAGTGAGGGTGCTTCAAGGAAGGAGGAGGGGGCCACTAGAGGGCATGGGTGGAAACTGGAGGGGGAAGATTCAGGGAGAAAGGAGGAGGTGCTACTCACTAAGAGGGTGGTGGAGAGCCATGAATGCACTACCTAGGGGGGCTGGTGGACAGAGACAGTGGAGGGGTTCAAGAGGGGTGGACAGGTACAGGGAAGGGTTCAGGAAGCAAAATCCAATGCAGCAAGAATATCCGAACTGGGAAGGGAGAAGCCAGAGAAGGCAAGGGGGACAGCAAGGTCAGCACCCAGGGTGGGGTCTGACCAAACGAGCAGACACGAAAGACCATTAGGCCTATTCTGCTGGCATTTTAGTATGTTAGTATGTTAGTATGATTTTCTGATATTGTCTGATGAGTTTCTCTCTTTTATAAATGCTATTTGCTCATTGCTAATCAACCCATCCCACACCCTGCTCAGTCTTGATATAAGTATTTTAGCTAGAATTTTAGCGTCCGGGTTTATGAGGGAAATGGGATGGTAGTTTCCTATCAACTGTGCATCCTTGTCAGGTTTGGGTATGTGAGTTATCATGATTTGCATAAAGGACACTTCAGACAAAACCTTCTCATGAATATGTGTATATGATTTTCAATCAATCAATCAAAGTCTTTATTTAACCAGGCTATCACTGTTGAGCAAGCTCATTTTCGAGGTGGACCTGGGTTTGTTAACAAGGAACAAGGGATAATATACATGGGATGCAACACACAAGAAAATAGTAATAATACAAATAAAGTGAGATACAATAATACAGTGTATTCAAAGTATCAGCAGGTAGCATTGACAGTAGCATATGTTTGGAACAGAAGATACAGCTAGTTTTGGGTAGGGCACAATTTTTCATAAAAGTAAAGAAATATACATATCAGGAGCATTGAACACAAATAAAACCTAATATAAAAAGATATATAGTGATTCGGTATGGAGAATTCAGAGCTGGAACCAGGGTCAAAGGAATGTGGAAGGGACAGATATGGGGAGCAGAAAAAGGGGAGAGGGACGAGTCGATTATAGATGTGCTCAGTCTTTTAACAGTAGTAACTAGAGTGTGCTTGGACTTATAGGAGTCACTATTTAGAGTAGACAGGTGCAGGACTCCTTATTATGATGTAGATATAGAGATTTAAAAGCTGCTAGGCTGATGGGGTGAGTTAATTTCAAAGTTTTTTGCAGCTTGTTCCACAGTTGAGGGAGTACAAAGCTGATGGCTGCTGCACAATGCGAGATTTTGCTTTGTAAACATAAAGGTAGATATATGAGGTGCCTCTCAGGGCATACTTCCCCAGAGTGCACAAAGGTAAACAGACAGAGATATACTGGGGCAGTTTATTTGAGATAGCTTTGTATGTCCAAACCGCAGCATTTTTTTGCCATCTGTAAGCAAGGGATGACCATCCCACTGCCGTGTACAATGCACAGTGGTGGGTTGAGTATGTGATAAATCTTATGTCTCAGTGATAAAGCGTATCGAGTTTGACTAGGGTACCTGCAGGTCCCTGACTATATAGAAAGTCTGCGGATTACAATAGGGAAAGAAAGGTAGTTTGAACCAGTTTCAGTTTAGTGTCTCTTGTGAGGAGATTATTAATCTTAAAGAACAGACCAAGTCTTTGTCTAAGTTTCTTTCCAGTTCTTTCTAAGTGATCTGATAGTAAGTCTATGGTTCAACCAGACCCCAGGTACTTGAACTTTGCATATAGTCCAACTGCTCACCTAGAATGGTAGTGATCTGTGGGAGTATCCTCAGCAATTGCAGGATTTATTGAATTTTGAAGGCAAAAGGAACATTGCTTTGTTTTTTTTTGCATTTAAGAGCAGTTTCTGGTTTATAAGCTGATGTTGCAGCAGATTAAATTCATTTTGAAGGGCTTTACTAGCCGCTTCAGGTGTATGGCTACTAGCATAGAGTACCGTATCATCCGCAAATAGGTGTATTTGTGCTTCTTTGATGGGGGCATCTACGTTGTTAATATAAATGGTGAAGAACTAGGGACCAAGAATGGAACCTTGCGGTACACCCCTCTATAGGGATTTTGGTGGAGAAACTTCCCCTTCTGCCTTTACTTGTTGAAGTCGTCCTGAGAGGTAGTTGGAGAACCATTTAAGGGATAGGGAATCCAAACCAATGTTCTGGAGGGACGACAGAAGCAGTCTGTGATCAACGGTATCAAACGCCTTGTTTAGGTCCAAGAAAACTGTGCAGAAAAAGTTTTTTTTTGTCTAATTCAAGCTGCCAGTCATTTGTCACCTTGGCTAGAGCAGAGATTATACTGTGCTGTGCTCTAAAACTGGATTGTAATGGGTTGAGCAAATTTTCTGATTCCAGGTATTTCCAAATCTGGGAGTTCACTATTTTCTCCAGCATCTTTGACAGGATTGGAAGTAGGGAGATTGGCCTGTAGTTATTGAGGTCACTAGGATCTCCTGACTTAAACAAAGGGACCACAAGTGCATTTTTCCAAATGGGCGGTAGGTCACCCTGGGACAAGGATAAGTTGAAGAGATGAGTACTAGGGACTGCGAGAACATAGTAGCCAACCTTTAAGAAGTACGGGTCAATGAGGTTGGCCCCATCACTTTTCCTAGTGTCCAGCTGAAGGAGAAGATCTTCGACTTCTTTCAGGAAGGTAGGCTGCAGAGAGAAGGATGGACTGGGGATGGGTTTTTACTTGTGTATCCAGTCTAAGTTGTTGGCGGAGGATATTCGCGGGAGAGGAGTCAAAGGCTAGCCCTGCAGTGGCAAAATGATTATTGAGAGCATCGAGGATAGATGGTCTGTCGGAGATGACAGTATTGTTGATCAATAATTTAGTAGGTAGGGAATTTACAGTAGTGTGATCTTCAATGTCTTTGACAGTCCTCCAGAATTTGGTGGCATTTCTTGAGGAGCTCTCCAGCTGAGAGCGGTAGAAATTAGCTTTGGCTTCTTTGACCATTTTGGTGCAGAGGTTCCTCGCCCTCAGGAAAGAATTCCAGTCATTTATTAAATTAGTTTTCCTAGCAGTTTTCCAGAGTACATCCCTACTCTGCAGAGCATCTTTCAGGTCTTCTGTAAACCACCAACAGGATTTGTTTCTGGCACAAACTTTTACTATGGGAGCATACTTGTTGAGAGCCCCTAGCACAATTTCTGAGAAAATATCATAAGCCGTAGTCAGGGACTTGGCTAGATAGAAGTCCTGCCATTGCATGGAGTCTCTTAGGTCTGATATATACCCATGGATATCAAAGTTGCGTATGCACCTTTTAAAGGAGAATTTTGGTACAGTTGTGGATTTAAGGGTGGATCTTACACACGCAATGAAGCAATGGTCGCTAATATCAGAGAAAAAGATGCCAGCATGGGAGAATAAATGGGGTTTGTTAACTAAAATGATGTCCAAGACAGTACTGTTATTAGGGTTGAGCTTGTTAGGATGAGTAGATTTGTTTATTAGCTGTGACAACCCAAGAGAATCACAGAACATTTTAAGTGGGGTGGATGCACTGGAGAGCCAGTCTAAGTTGAAGTTCCCTAGTATGATGCACCCTGAAGATGCTGAACCCAGGATGTTTTCAAGATGTTTTAACAACTGTAGTCCAGCTGGTGGGGGTCTGTAGCATCCTATTATACATAATGAGACACCGGTGGCAATTTCAATCTTTAATGACAAGCTTTTGAATTCTTTTGGGACAGAGGTTGAGTCAATTATGGAGGCTGGGAATTTATCCTTGATGTAAATAGCTACCCCACCACCTCTGGTTTGCCTGTCAGCTCTGAACAAAAGGTTGGTCCAAAGGTCCTATAGAAATGGGGTGTAATGTTGTCAGGCCCTGGAACACTATCCAAAGTTAATTTTTTAGTAGCATCAAGACCTCTGTAGCTGTTATTGGGGCACTGAGCATTTCCTGCCGGTCTTAAACATAGAAACATAGAATTTGACGGCAGATAAGGACCGCTTGGCCCACCCAGTCTGCCCATTTCCCTACCTACTGGATAAGCTGCAGATCCTAGTTAACCAGCAGCCTACTTCTTCCTACCCCCACCCCCCAGAACTGCCTTATGACTATCCCATGCATGCTTGAATTCCACCACTGATTTTGACTCCACAACCTCCTCCGGAAGGCCGTTCCATGCATCCACAACCCTCTCTGTGAAAAAATACTTCCTTAAATTACCTCTGAGCGCCGCCCATCTTCAAATTGTGCCCCCTTGTTCTTGCACACCTCTTTTTTTGAAAGATGCTACCCTCTTGGACTTTGTTGATTCCCTTGAGGTACTTGAAAGTTTCTATCATGTCCCCCCTCTCCCTTCTTTCCTCGAGGCTATACATATTAAGCTCCTTAAGTCTCTCTTCATATGTCTTCCGGTGCAGACCCTGCACCATTTTAGTTGCCCTCCTCTGGACAGCTTCCATCCTGTCTATGTCTTTGTGGAGATTAGGTCTCCAGAACTGCACGCAGTACTCCAGATGGGGTCTCACCAGCTGTCTGTACAGAGGATAATAACTTCCTGTTTTCTACTGGTGATGCCTCTACCTATGCATCCCAGTATCCCCAACCCTCCTTACTGCCCTCTCACATTGCTTGCCCATCTTTAGGTCATCTGATATGACTACCCCAGGTCCTCTCCATTTTGTTGTTGTTAGTATCTCACCCCCATTATGTACTCTTCCCTGGGTTTTGTTTCCCAGGTGCATTACCTTGCACTTCTTAGCATTGAATCTAAGCTGCCGTACATTTGACCATTCCTCTAACCTTGCCAAGTCCCTTCTCATCATTTCCACCCCACCTGTGCATCAACTCTGTTGCAGATCTTAGTGTCATCTGCAAAGAGACATACTTTTCCTTCCAGTCCTTCTGCAATGTCGCTTATAAAGACATTGAAGAGGACCGGTCCTAATACTGAACCCTGCGGTACCCCACTAGTAACCCTCCTTTCTTCTGAGTGGACTCCATTTACTATTACTCTCTGTGTCCTATTCTCCATCCAATTCTTTACCCAGGCTGTCATCTTGGGACCCACACCCAGGCTGGCTAACTTGTATATTAATCTTTGTGTGGGACTGTGTCAAATGCCTTGTTAAAGTCTAGGTAGACCATGTCCACACCCCTCCCTGATCTACTACTTTGGTCACCCAGTCAAAGAAATCTACAGATTCATCTGGCATGACCTTCCTGCTGTGAATCCATGCCTAGGGTCCTGTGCCCTCTGGACTCTAGAAACTCGACAATTCTTTCCTTTAGAAGTGATTCCATCATTTCCCTATCACTGAGTTAAACTAACAGGTCTATAGTTTCCTGCTTCTGCCTTGCTCCCACTTTGTGAAGGGATCACATCTGCCCTCCTCCAGTCCTCGGGTACCACCCATCCTCCCATGATTTGTTAAAAGGGTAGTCAGTGGTGTCACTAGTTCTACCCTTAGTTCTTTAGAATTCTGGATGAATCCCATTAGCCCATTGCTTTGTCCACCTTCAGTTTTAAGAGTTCTTTCAGAACCCTTTCTTCTGTAAATGGGCCGGTATCAACTTCTGTATCCAGCGTGTTACTACTGTTTGTTTTATGTACTTCCCCCTCTTCCTTTGTAAATACTGAGCAAAAATATTTGTTTAGTATCTCTGCCTTTTCACAGTCTCCCTCTGCCCACCCTCCCTCCCCTTTATTAAGCCTCACTATCCCTCCCTTGGTCTTCCTTCGCTCCCTGATGTACCTATAAAAGGTTTTATCCCCCTTCTTAACTGAGTTGGCTATCTTTTCCTCGGTTTGGGCCTTTGCTGTTCTGACTGCCTTCCCAGCCTCCTTTTGCTTTAACTGATACAGTTCTCTGTCCTGCTCCTTCTGTGATTCCTTGTACTTCCTGAATGCTTTCTTTTTCTCTTGAACCTTCACTGCCACTTCCTTTGAGAACCATAGTGGTTTCTTACATCGTCTTGTTTTGTTTATTTGCTTCACACAAAGGCTCATTACCTCTGTGATGGCAGTTTTTATTATTCCCCATTGTTCTTCCACCCCTCCTTCCTGCCCATTTGCTAGTGCATTCCTTAGGCACTCACCCATTTTGGCAAAGTCAGCCCTCCTAAAGTCCAGTACTTTTGTCTTTGTATGACTTGACTCTATTGCTGTGTTTATTGTGAACCATACTGTTCGATGGTTGCTAGTTCCCAGATGGCTACCCACTTCACATCTGTAATCTCTCTCCATCTCCATTTGAGAGAATCAAGTCTAATATTGCTCCCTCTCGAGTGGGCTCCAGTACTAGTTGTCTAAGGCATGCCCCCTGTAGGGCATCTAGAATAACTGCACTCTTCGAAGTGGCAGCTGCAACTGCACTCCAGTTAACATCCAGCATATTCAGATCACCCATCAGCAATATCTCCCCTTTTTCTGCCATTCTAAGTATACTTTCTATCATTTCCCTGTCCATTTCCTCCCCCTGAGAAGGGGGTCTGTATATAACCCCTGTGCGTATTGTGGTGCCATTGCCTGTCTCCAAATTTACCCACAGTGCTTCTTCTCCTCCCTGTTTACCCTTTTGTTCTGTTGCTTTTATTCCTTCCCTTATGTAAAGAACTACTCCTCCTCCTCTTTTACCCTCCCTGTCCCTCCTGTAGACAGTGTATCCTGGTATGTTTATGTCCCAGTCATGGTTTTGTGTGTACCATGTTTCTGTGACTGCCACGATATCCAGATGTTCCTCCTCCATCAAGGCCACTAATTCAGGAAGCTTGTTACCCAGACTATGGGCATTAGTACTCATTGCTCTCCATTTTTTGATGGCTTTACCTTCTGTTGCAGCATCCCCCACTGACCGTTCTACCTCAGTCTTTTTCTCATTTAGTACCCTGTTTTGTAGGGAGAGGCTGGGATTTTCCTGCTGCTTGTCAGTGCCTCCCCTTTTGACTAGTTTAAAAGCTTGCCAATGAAGCATTTAAACCGATTGCTCAAAAGACTTGTTCCCTTCCTGGACAGATGTAGACCATCCTGCCAGTACAGGCTGGTGTCCCTCCAGGTGGAACCCCAGTCCCCAGTGAAGCCAAACCCCTGTGCTCCGCACCATTTTTTCAACCATTCATTAAACTGCATGTTGCCAATTGCCCTCGCCTCCCCCATGCTTTTGACAGGCAGCACCTCTGAGAAGGATACTGTGTGTGCTACTCATCTTAGGTCCCTCCCCAACTCTGCAATGTCCTCCTGCACTGCTCTAATCTCATGATGAACCAAGTCATTTGTCCCTAGGTGGACAATTACGTCCAGCTCGGAATCCTTGCAGCTGTTCTCATGATCCTGAGGATGCGCTTCCTGTCCCTCCAAGCCATGGCACCAGGCAGGCACCTTACTTCATTTTTCCCAGCTCCCCCCAGTTCTATACCCCTAATAATTGAGTCCCCCACCAGGAGCTGCTTCCTTTCCCTTTGGTGCCCTCTGCCTCCTTTCTGTGGGCCTCCCTTGTGACAGATATCATCAGTCTTCTCTGTGGGTGCATCCATAGGGGAGCTATGCTCCCCCAGAATGGTGTATGGATTGTGGAGTGGAACAATTGACTGGGTGTGCCTCTGTTCCACCCTCCTCACCCTCCCTGAGCCCACTGTGGTCCAACTGCTGTGCTTTCTTCTCAACCTCTGAGGTAGTGGTGGTGGCGCTAGTGCTCCCTGGATGGGGGAGGTTCCCTTTCTACTGTCCGGTGTGGCCTGGGGGAAGGTTTCCTTACTACTGTCCAGTGCAGCTTGGGGGAAGGTTTCCTTACTACTGTCCAGTGCAGCCTGGGGGAAGGTTTCCTTACTACTGTCCAGTGTGGCCTGAAGATGGGCAACTTCCTCCCTCAGGGCAGATAGTTGTCTGCAAATAGGGCAGCATCTCAGCCTCCAGAAAGACTCCCGGAAGACTGCTGCCCCACAGCCATTACATTGCACTACTCCCCACATGTTTATC
Source organism: Neoceratodus forsteri (assembly GCA_016271365.2). Classification (NCBI taxonomy): domain Eukaryota; kingdom Metazoa; phylum Chordata; order Ceratodontiformes; family Ceratodontidae; genus Neoceratodus; species Neoceratodus forsteri. The sequence goes on along the minus strand of CM028135.1, from coordinate 19,850,627 downwards.
TAGTTTTTTTTTTATTGTATTTGTGTGTGTGTGTGTGTGCGTAGTGTGTGATTTGTTATATAGAAATATATATATATATATATATATATACAACGTGTATGCTTATATTATCAGTGCAGTGTGCTAGAGAGGATATGACAGAGAAATGCACTTGCACTCGAGGAAATGATGTCAGAACCTCAGGTATAAAGGAACTATTTCCAGGGGTGGGTGGGGTGAGGGTGGGAAGGGGTTGGGCCTAAACTGTGTCCTCATAAAATAATCGACTAAAAGCTCTCACCCACACGCTGATGAGTGCCTTCCTGTCAGCAAGATACCCTACACAACAATTTGACAGAGAAAGTACCCTGCTAATCAAACAGAGAAAAATCCAGACATCCAAGTCAGACACAGGTAAACCTCTCCAGCCCCAAAACAGCCTGGTGGTTTGTTAGCCACAAAGGAAAATCAAATATGCAGTTATTTCAGCCCTTCTGAGGATGCTGACAAGATAAGCAGTTTTAAAAACCCCCTTTCTGAATTAAAAACTAAAACAAATACCAAGCAATGCTACTTTATAAGTGAGGAAAACTTCTCTCAGATGTAAGCAAGAGAGAGAGAGAGAGTTTAGTTACAGATAATTTGTCCAAACTAGTAAATCCCATGCAGCTTCTCAGTTGTCTCCAAGCACTCCTGTACACAACTTGTAAGAAGATGGGCTTCTGACTCACACAGGATCACACCACTAGTTTATAGTAATTGAATAATGCTGACAAATGGTCTAGCTAGACAAATGGCTATGATGCTGAGCTCTGACTTGTGAAGACAATTACCCCCACCTCAGGCTATGTTTGGCATCCAGTTACAACCTGCAGCTGTTGCTATTTTGAATCACACAACCCCAGCTAAAGTTGCAAAATATATTGATGCAGATTCTCACAGAATTCTAGTAATCAGTCCAGTTAGCCACAAAGGAAAATCAAATGTGCAGAAGATAACATAGGTGCCGGAACCGGGGGGACGGAAGGGGCGGTAGCCCCTCCCCTTTTTATTTCTGTATGGCAAAAACTAGTATAGAAACAGTGCCCTTTGTTCCCTTACAAGTGCCCTTTTGATTCTCAGCCCCCTCAGTTTTTACCATCTTCCGGCACCCTTGGAAGATAAGCAGTTTTAAAAAAACCCTTTCTGAATTAAAAACTAAAATAAATACCAAGCAATGCTACTTTATAAGTGAGGAAAACTTCTCTCAGATGTAAGCAAGAGAGAGAGAGAGAGAGTTTAGTTACAGATAATTTGTCCAAACTAGTAAATCCCACGCAGCTTCTCAGTTGTCTCCAAGCACTCCTGTACACAACTTGTAAGAAGATGGGCTTCTCCGTCTTGAGAGAGTTTAAGAAGTGTTACACCTGGGATAAAATCTGCAATTTTACTGTCTAGGCCAAGTGGGTCCTCAGATCTGTACATATTCTGATAAAATTTCCTAAATTCATCTGCTGTACTTCTCACTTCAGTCACCAGAGGCCCTTGGTCTGTACCATGTACCTTGATAATTCTTCTGGCAGCTTCTTATTTCTTCAGCCAAAGTGCCATTAACTGTAATGCCCTGTCCCCATGCTCTACATATGTGGCTCGTATCTTGTATGTGGCCCTTTGAGCCTTTTCTCTTTAATAGCTTAACAATATTTATCCCTGAGGATGTTAAAAGAAAGTCATTCCTCTTCTTTAGTAGTTGCTTTTAGAGTCTTTTCCTTTCCCCTAATTTTATGCAGGATATCTTTTAGTTCTTTCTCCCTGTTATGCTTTATGACTATGACCAGCACTAGCAGCTCACCCGTGATGTAACTGTCTATGACAGCCTGCACAGTAGCCGTTTGTGAGGGACTACTCAATAAATGTTTGTAAGTGCACTACAGTTGTTCTTTGTCCTTTATAAACTGATTATTAGGAGCCAAGATGTGTCCTGATCTGTGGCTGCTGTAAATGGATGCTCCAGTGATCTGTCTCCACTTTGACCTCTATTTTGCATGAGTTAATACCCTATAACTATTCACTGGAAACCATAAAACAGCCAAGCCATGCCTCAGTGTGGTGTGAGGCTGACGTAAAGGTGAAATCTTTCAAATTTGGATGCAACAGCCTCCATATGTTAACTAGCACCAGCTGATCATACAAGTCCTACAAGCTCCTCTGGGCTGGAGTGAGGTCTACCCTCCCGTCACCTGTTCTGTCTACCTCAGTTTCTGGTACTATGTTACTATGTTAATAAAAGCAGTGAAATGCTGAATTAATATGACTGATGAGCTGAATAAATAAAACATATTAAGACATTTGGTGAGCGGAGTCAATTTATTGAATTTTCTGATAGCTTCCCATAGATTGACTCATAACTTGAAGCAGGGCCATAAAGAATGGAGGGGAGTCCTCACTGGGCCCGTATCCACTGTTCAGGGTTACCCTGTTGTTATTGAGCATTCCTTGAATTCATTTATTTTATTTATTGAATACTCGGAGTTAACACTTTTGAGCTAACAGCTCATTTACAGAGGTTCCACATCAGTTTACAAAGGTATACAATTTACAACAGGTTTACAGTTTACAAAGGTTCAGCGTTACGAAGAGAGGACAAGCAGAAAAACAAATAACAAAGCAATAGACAAAATTCCTTAATTACAACAAGTTCCAGAATATAACAATAGGGACTTATTTAAATGCAGTACAAATAGGTACCATAGTCAAATGGAGGTGAAGCATGCAATACAGTAAGCTCATGTAGGTTAAATGCTTGAAGGGCAAGGGAGGTGAAGTAATTAGGCAGGGAGATGGATGGGGAAGCGGGGGAACATATTTTCCCTCTGTATCATTCACCTCTTTTTCTAACTGAGATTTAAGGTGTCTAGTGGTCAGGAAGGACACCCCTTTTTGTCTGTGTCTCTGCCTGCACCATAGGCCTGGCCGACTCACAACCTTCTAAATAGGTTTATTTTCTCTGCTGGGGTGTGTGTCACACTGAATAACATTTTTGGAGCAGTGTAACAGGAATACTCTTACCCTGAAACATTCATTCTAGGAACTTATTTTTGATAGTAAAATTAACTGTCTCAATGTTCCCTTTTCATGACTGCTCAACTGTTTATATTGCCACTTTTGGCAGTGCTGTAATCCCGTGATCCCTGCCTTAACCCTTCCCCCCCAATGGAACCACGTTGTCTTTTAATGTACCTATGATTCCGATGGCTTCTCTTATGACTAGATTTAAGCTGTTATTATTAGTGCTACTGTTCAAGACTGATATCGAGATCATGCACCTCTGAGCCCTGAGCAGACTCTGAACCGTGGTCTTTGATGTTTGTGTCCATACTGTCCAGTCTAAGGCAGTTGAAATTAGTCCCCCCTCTACAGTGCAGCTGGTAACAGTCATTAAAGGGAAACAGTTAATGATGGTTACCTTAAGCTTGGCATCTAGATCAGGATCTATAACAAAGTCCCAGTTCGCTTCTTGGTGCTATGTACCTCTTACTCTACATAGTGCCCCATGGGTACCTGCTAGCCAAAGTAAATGAGCTACCCAATAATAAGTCACATGGCACTGAGAAGTAGAGTGATTTTACAGTTGCTTTTGTCTCCAAGCTTGTACATCCTTGTAGAGAACCATGGAGGAGGTGCAATGACATCACTACCCACTTTTGTTTACATCCAGTTCTTTTTCCTTTTTTCTATATACATTTTATCTCCTGATCTCCCTGGCAGCCCCCTTCTAACTGACCCCCCCCCCAGCTCTGTTACTGGCTCCTCCTGGACTTACCTTCACCAGCATCATCTGCCACAGGACAGTGGTTGTGCCTGGCCACTGGTGTGGGGCCTGCGGAGGGTCAGTCATCATCCTGCTGCCTGGGGTGGTGTTCTCCAACTTTTCTCCGTGGGCCCATGGACATGCAATGGGTGCAGTGTTTGAGCTCTGCCTCTGCAGAGACGGCTCCAGCATCCTTCCCTATGTGGTGGCGTGCATGTGCTGGCACCCAACTACTACTGGGTGTTAGGCAAGCAGTGCACCACACTAACTCGCCCCCTTCCCTGAGAAAGGAGAGCTATCTAGGGACACTCGATCCTTCCTCTCCCTGCTAGCCCCCAAGCAACTCGATTCCATTCCCAACCTCGGGTCACCAGTGTGACAGGAGGCAAGGCGACCAGCGCCTCAAGCCTCCATGCCACCGGGCCAGCTCATTTCCAGTTCCGCCAGCTCCCTGTTACCCTTGGGCAGCTTCACTTCCAGGTCATCATGAGCAACCAGTCACTTCTTTCCCTCGCCAGTTGAGAGGTAAGAGCAAAGTTTCCCACCTATCAGCCATCTTAAAGTTGACGGTTGGTTTAGGCACCAAGTAATGTTAAAAAAAAAGTGGGGACAGAAGTATTTCCTGCTCCTGTTTTAGACCCTCATGGAAAAATTCAGTTCCAGGGGGCCAGCAGTAGTGGGGATTTGTGGCATTTAATATTTAACCAGATGGGATTCACTGGATTTCAGGCACTGGTCTTCCTGGTTCATTAAATAAGGATTAGCCTAGTATTTATGAGTCATTAACAACAGCTGGCAGTTTGTTACTTGGGGTGGTGGGCTCAGCATAAAGAAATAGTCCCGATTCACTTACTTAGCTGCATTCTCCTCTGACTGCTGGCTCACTTTGTTGCTTAAGTCATGGCTGAAGGGGCTCATTTATCCCCCAGTTCCTTGCTAATTTCCCCTTACTCTTGTTTGTACCTTTAGCTTTGAAAAGATTAGGCAGTAGCTGTTCCAGCTCTTCCCTTGCCATCTCTGCCGTATTGTGCTGCCTTTCTTTCCCTCCTATACTTATGCTGAGTTTGGGCAGGTAGCTTAATGTAAATGCTGCATACAACATGCTTTTTATGCTCTGGTATGCTGCCTGTTTCATGCAGGTTTGTGAGCTTAAAGCGCTAAAAAAAATATTTGTTGTCCTTCCTATTCCACTTTCTGCAGCTCCCAGACTTATTTCTGCATGTTATCTTTTCCAGAATGTTGAGCAGTTTAAAGATGACTGACCTTGGACACTCTTCTTCTTGTGGGGGTAGCCTTAACACCTGGAGGACCCCATTCAGTTATATAATTGGGTATGTTTGGAGAGGGACCAGCCAACTTCTCACAGAGTCTTTGGACAGAGGCTATTGTGTCACATTCCTCAGCTTTTTCTGGCACCCCAATGAGGACCAGGTTGTTCCAGCCTTCCTGGTCTTTAATCCTCTCTTCTAGTTTGCGTATTCTTCTTCGCATGGTTGTCAGCTCTTTCTCCTGTCTTGTAGTGTGATCCTCAGCCAAGCTGACACGGGACTGTACATCGCCAACACTGGCTGTCACAGTTTCCAAAGCTGGCCTCAATGTTTTGCAATCACCTGCCAGATCTTTCAGTGCCTGCTTTATGAAGGGAAATTCCTCCGTGTTCTTGTCGGGGCTGGTGTCTGAACTTGGCGGTGGACTGGTGAAGGATCTGGAGAAGAGGTGGGTTCCCCTCGCTTGGCAGCTTGCAATTGCACCAAGGCTGGCATGATTTGTAGACTCTCAATTTTTGCTTCTGCTATAGTCAAACTCAGCCACAGTAGCCCCAAAGGTATTTATTATCTAGGATTTCTGATGAGTTGCTCTGTTCAGTTTCACGATTTGAAGGTTTCTAAATAGTTTTGAAATTTTGACAGCTGTTTGGCATCTAGAGCTCTCCTTTTCTGCTGCTACCCTCTAGAGCGCACCACTTGACATTGTGTATTTTTTTTAATTTTTCTGCCTTCCCTACACTGACAGAGACCTTCTTCAGCCATTTGCTAGTGCCATCTCCTGTCCTCCGGGGGGGGGGAGTGGTACAGACATCAGACATCAGTAGAAAAGAATCTGGGGGTTATAATTAGTGACCGCCTCACAGCCCAGTGTAACAAGACATATGGGAAAGCTAGCAGGATGCTGGGATGCATAGGTGGGACCTACTCAAGCAGACAGAAGGAGGTGATCCTATACAGATCCTTGGTGAGGCCGCACCTGAAATATTTTGTGCGGTTCTGGAACCCTCACTTGGAAAAGGACAAGCATTGCCTGGAATTAATCCAAAAGAGGAAAAGAGGGCCACTAAAATGATTTATGGCCAGCAGGGTAGAACTTATGAGTTAAGGCTGGCCAACTTCGATATGCATTCACTGGAGGCCAGAAAAGAGGGTTCTCACCATGTTGCGGCGAAAGGAAAAACCGAAACCATCATTAAGGTGCAAGCACAATGCTGACGGTGAACATCACACCTTGCAATTATGCTACTCAACCCCAACACGCTCTAAATGACCCAGGGCATGTTCTGCCTGTTTGGGGAGGCTGCACCCCCCACGCTTCCCATATCACCTCCATGTTGAAGGTGTATGGTGCAGGGGGTGCAACACCTGGATGGTGCTGTCCCTGCCAAGCACCACAAAATCCAGTTCACCTGCATGATGGGTGAACCGTCTGCGGTGCCCTAATTGTGGTGCCCATATAATGGTCTACTGAAAAGATATGGGCAATGTGCTCAAAACCTTCAGGTACCAGAAGATTATAAATATGGTGGACAGACAGAAATTGTTTAAGCTTAGCAAGGGGTCCATTACAAGGAGCTACCACTCTAAGCTGGTAGGGGGACATTTAGGAGGTTCTTGAGAAAATACTTCTTTACAGAAGGGGTGGTGAAAATGTGGAATTGTCTGCCAGAGGAACTGGTCAATGTAAAGTTGGTGCTCAGCGTCAAGAGTTGGTGGGATTGGCACATAGGACTGTTAAGAATGACAGTGAGAGGACTTATTTGGGGGAGGGTTAGTACAACAGGAATTAAGGGATGACTGAGCCATCTGAGACCTAACCAGTGCTAGACTGGTGATCACTTAGGTAGAAATTGAGCAGGCTGGATGAAACATGGGTCTTTTCTTGTCTACAGGGAAGGGAGAAACCCAGAAGGAGAACAGTCACCAGATGGAAGATGATGGCGCAAGGTACACTTAGACCCCTTTCCACCCCGATCATAGTACATTCCATTTTGGTAAAGCCAATGGGTGGCTTAGATATGCAGCAGGTATGGCTCACGTATATTTCTGCTTACCATATTTATACTACAGAATAGAATCCCGCTATGTCATAGCTACTGGATTGAGTAAATAAATATATTATGACCCTAATGATAGGGGAGGTGTTTATGTTGCATGAGAAGTAATATATGATGTTATTTGGTAATATCTGGGGTAACAGAAGATCAAAGAGGAGCTGCAGTTGCTTTAAGTAAGCAATAAAGCATAGCAGGGTGTTGGTTGCTATTTATAATCCTAGTTATATGATGTTGTAAGTACTGGGTGTATAATAGCACTCTTCTGGGAGGAGACTGGGCTCCATATTTCCAATAGCTAGATAGATGTCCCTTGGTCTCTGGACTGGGAAACCAAAGTGCTAAATGCCTCTGTTTCAGTCCTCTAACAGTTAACCATTCAGACCTGTCACTCCCATGTCTCACTATGTTTTATTCAATACTGGGCAAGTACCTTTCCAGTGTATGTATACTTCATGATGGGAAAACTTTTTGTTTCCCTAAATAAGCAGTTGCTGAGTGTAACTTTTTAAAACGTTTTATGAAACTTTACCATAGACAGGACAACATCAGTACCTGAGGGAGCGCAGATAAAAATAGTAAATTGATACCAGTCTAGCTAAAACAGGTATGAGGGGTATCCTCTCTAACATAACATCTGTTTGAGGGATATGCTTAAAAAATCAACAATTACAAACTGTAATAAACATTTAGAATTGATACAGTCGATGCATAGTGGATATTCTGCCTATCCAATCCGTATAATAACAGATTCTATGAAACCAGTCTCATTAGGTCCTATAAATCCAACATTTTTAACTTAACCTTCAGTAGATGTTGTACTTGGGAGTCATACATGAGGACCCCTCCTCAGCCTGTGCTCCTTAAATAATTTCAATGTAGTCTTTGTCGCTGTCTGTGTTGACCTACAGTAGGATATAGTAAAGCTGTGTGTTTTGCATGTGTGTATATGTGACTGCGTGTAAGTGTGCATAAAGTGTCCTACAGTGACACCTATAGGTAGTCTGCATCCCACATTATAACACAGTGGAATTTGCCTACCAAGGAAAGCACTAGGACAAGAGAATCTGTCCTTAGTGTACTACCTGGAACAAACAGTAACTTTCAGAAGCAGTCAGCTAAAACTTCTTATATCTGAAGTATTTTTTTGTTTTCTGTTTTGCTAATTAGAAGATTTTCTACCAGACAGTACCAGGTGTCATGTGTGAAACAGCACTCTACCTGGAGGCTAACATCCTCAGTTCTATGGGGGGATATGATGCAGACCTATAAATACCTAATTGGGGTAAATAAGGTTCAGGAGGGGAGCATTTTTCAGATGAAAAGGTGCTCAAGAACAAAGGGATGTGATATGAAGCTGGAAGGGGTAAATTCAGGAGAGATGTTGGAAAGGACTTCTTCACAGAAAGGATGGTGGATTCCTGGAATAGCTTACCAGCCAAGGTAGCTGGGGTGGAAACAGTGGTAGGTTTCAAGAAAACCTGGGATAGGCATAAGAGTATCTTAGGGGAAAGGAACAAGGGAGAGAAGAAAGAACCGGAGATCAAGTAGGGTCTGCGGTGATAGTGTAGGTAGGGAAAAATGGGCAGACTAGGTGGGCCAAGAGGTCCTTATCTGCTAACAAATTCTATGTTTCTATGTTTCTGTGCTTCTTTTCCTTTCTATACTTTATCACCATTGTGACATCAATCATTGTGACATCACTAGTAACCAAGAAGAAATAATTATCCTGCTTGTTAAAGTAATTTTCTGAGTTTTACCATAGCAAACGGGAGTAATAACCTGTAGGAGTTGTGATTAAATCTCCTGATATTCAAATTGCCAAAAAGTGCTGTTTTCCATAAAAAATGCTTTTATTTCTGTGCTCTGCTTCATTTGCATGACACGCCCCTTTTTGCCTCAGTGCTGCTGCCCCCAGCTGTGACATCATGCCAGGGAAGCAAAGCTCCTAAAGAGCAAGTGCTTAGGAAGGGTGCATATCTTAAAGAATGGAGGTTTGGGGCTTTTAGATGCCTCTGCAGTCATTCAGTTTGCTTTTATTTGTTTCTTTACTTACTTTTTCATCATTTTATTTGTATGTTGCCAACTGCTAGTGAGAAAGGAATCCAATGAAATCCTTGTATCATGATGTCAGACACTCTTTACTGGCAAGGCTTCCAGTGTATTTCAGTGGGAAACTGCAAATCTGTTTCCATTTTTATTTGTGCTTCATCTGTATGATTTTATGTTTTTAAAAACAATAATTGGTTTCTCTTTTCTTCTTTCCAAGTAAAATCTATCTGGTTATGCAGAAAATATCACCTGCTAAATTATAACAAAAGATCTCATGTGATCAAAAATCACATATTTCTATTAAATATATATATATATATTTGTGGCAGAAAGTGTTATTTCTCCATAAAAATCTGGAAACAGATTTGCAGTTTCCCACTGAAATACAAATAAAATGATGGAAAAGTAAGTAAAGGAACAAATAAAAGCAAACTGAATGACTGCAGAGGCATCTAAAAGCCCCAAACCTCCATTCTTTAAGATATGCACCCTTCCTAAGCACTTGCTCTTTAGGAACATGATGTCACAGCTGGGGGCAGCAGCACTGAGGAAAAAACAGGGGTGTGTCATGCAAATGAAGCAGAGCACAGAAATAAAAGCATTTTTTTCATGGAAAACAGCACTTTTTGGCAGTTTGAATATTAGGAGTTTGAATCACAACTCCTACAGGTTATTGCTCCCATTTGCTATGGTAAAACTCAGAAAATCACTTTAAAAAATAAATTTTTGTACTACAGTGGTGCAGAGGGTCAGGTTTACCTAGTGTATTTTACCCATTGTGAACATTTAAAAAAATTCAGTTCTTGAGGTACGGCAGTGGTGCAGAGGATCAGTTAAAACTCATACGTCTTGCCCAAATTTAAAAAATCAGATTGAGGCACCACCATGGTGCAGAGGGTCAGACAGTCACCTTGTGCATGTTGCCTGGTCTGTTTAAAAAATTCAGTTCAAGGCAGCATAGTAGTACAGAGCACCAGTTACCTTCTGCATCTTACTCAGTGTGACCATTTAAAGAAATTCAGTTCATGAGGCACCATAGTGGTGCAGAGGTTAGTGGAAATCTACAGACTCACTTATGCTAGCAGCTGCTGTTAGCATCATAGAACTGCTAATACTGTTATTAGTTCTATGATACGTATAGTACTAAGCAACGGACCAGGTAAAACTAACACAAAGTAGCACAGAGATACTCTACTCTAGTTATGATGCTTAGGGTTCGTTGGTATTGTTGTAAGGTGTTTTTTTTTATAAATTTGTTTCAGCTGAGGGGCTCTGTCCAACACCCCCCATGTTCTTTTGATTTAACAAGGGGTGTGGGGGGGGGCAAAGCCCCCAACTCAAATAAACTGATTAAAAAAAGTTCATGTCCATACAAACTAGCCCTATGTAGTGTTACTGGCATAAGTGCATCCACAGATCTCCACTTACGCCATGGTGCATGGGGTCTGTAAATTTGTGTCATGCCCAATTTGACCATTTAAAAAATTCAGTTTGAGACAGTCTAGTGGTGTAGAGGGTCAGCTACCTTTTTTCGACTAAAAGAATAACACAATTTGTGCCACTGGGCAAGATGCACAAAGTAAAAACAACCTACCTGCCACTAACCTTGTATGTTTTTTTTTTTTTAACTTAATAACCTAATAATTACTGGTGACCCCCTTTATCAACCCGAATTCAGATACCTCTGAAATGCCATTAATAACCTAAAAACGGGTTATTACGCCGTTCTGAAAACAACTCACTTGCACTGTCCTCGAATGCCGCTTTTACTTTCCTGGTAGTGTTCTTTCCGGAAAAAAATATTGCCAAATATGTTGACAACCTGCAGTGCTTTGTTTAAAAATCCTGTCCATTGTAGCAGTTAACCTAATTTTTCTTATTTTTTTGAGTTAAAGCCATCGAGTATAGACTGAGGAGAGCGAGTGACTCGGCAGCTTCTGAAGATGAGATTCAAGCATAAGCGAGTGTTGCTACACTTCAAATTTCTTGTGCTGGAAATGGAAACAATTCACCAGGGGAACCCCACTACCTCTAATGTAATGTACAATCAAAAATACGACAGGGGTCTAGGAACACATTTTCTCATTATATGTTACATTTTTTCACTTTTATTTAGCCAGTTTTATGCCTTTCAGAGGGCATATTTAACAAGTGAGAAATCCTTCCCAATTTTGCTCCTGCAGCTGAGTCAAACTCTTTTTTATTTTTTTTATTTTTTTGTATTTATCCTCCTCTTCTCCCCTCAGCTCTGGTCTCCTCGGGAGCACCAAGGAGTCATCCCTCTGCAGTCCACCCTACCTGGACTGTCCTCCATCGCCCGTGTAGCCTCGGTTTACTCCCCGCCCGGGGCGGGGACAAGGTGGGCCTCTAACACCCCAAGCGTCAGTAGCATTGGTCGGGAGGGTGCCAGGTGGGCGGCCGCAAATTGAGGACAAGCTCCGGTGCTCCGTCTCCGCCGGAGCTGAAGGGTGTTTTTTCCTGTTTCTTGGGGAGTGGCTGGCGCCCTGACGTCAAGGCATGGAACCGACATCTGCCACTCCCCCACCTCTTCTCTCTACGTCATCAGTGCTTGCTGCATCTCCGGCCTCCATCAGAGGGCAGCCGTGCACCGACTCGGGACATCTGTCCCTGCCCGGGAGAGGAGAGCTGTCCTCTGGACGCTCAATTCTCTCCTTCCCCTGCTGACCCCCAGCAACCAGGGCTCGTTCCCGAACCTGGGTCGCCAGCGTGGCGCGAGGTGTGGCGTCCAGCGCCTCAACCCTCAGTGCCACCAGACCGGCAAAGCTCTTTTTTCAATTCTGTTTATTCTCTGGTCACTGCTGCTGTCTATTCTGCCCGGCAACAGCCCAACTCCATCCATGTCCATCTAAAGCATTTACCCTTTTTTCTAATTATTCTTAAGACCAAAAGGATACACATGGAAGTTGAAACATGTTTCTAAACATAAAGCATCTACACTCTCGAAAGTAAACATTCAGTTACAACTTCTCATGGAAACACAAACTAACATACCTAAACAAGTATAAATTATTGATAATATTAAACTGATCAAAATCTCAAAGAATTAAATACTGTAAAACTTGAAATTTTCACTGTCAAATAACTTTCGCTATATTTGCTAAAGCACTAATTTGCGCTAAAATTAATTTGTGCTAATTAGTGTTTTTAGCACTTTTCCCATTATAATGTATGCAGTCCTAATGACTTGAGGCCAGATATTCAAAACTTTGCCCCAGGGCTAAATTAGCACTGCCCGGCAGGCAAACTTAGCCCAGAGCACAAAGCAAGCTATATTCAAAAGGAAATAGTCCGGTGCAAAACAAGGTGAATATAGCAAGCAAAGGAAGTCGGGCAAACAGAGCCAGGAGTGCAGGGCAAAAATTGTCCGGGAATAAGACAGCACTGAATATAGCAACAGGGAAGTACACGCTGCAACTGCAGCTCATTAGACTCTGTAGCAAGCCAGTGTTGCAGGTGGAGAACATTGTGTGTGATTGCACAGAGACGTCTTACATAGAAACATAGAAACATAGACTTTGACGGCAGATAAGGACCGCTTGGCCCATCTAGTCTGCCCCTTTCCCTACCTACAGGATAGGCCGCAGATCCTAGTTAACCAACAGGCTATTTCTTCCTACCCCCCACAAGAATTGCCTTATGTCTGTCCCATGCATTCTAGAATTCTCCCACAGTTTTAGACCCCACAACCTCCTCAGGAAGGCTGTTCCATGCATCCACTACCCTCTCTGTGAAATAATACTTCCTCACATTGCCCTGAACCGCCCCTTCTATCTTTAAATTGTGTCCCCTTGTTCTTGCATGTCTTTTTCTGAAATATGCTACCCTCTGGACTTTGTTGATTCCACTGAGGTACTTAAAAGTTTCTATCATGTCCACCCTCTCCCTTCTTTCCTCAAGGGTATACATATTAAGCTCCTTTAGTCTCTCCTCATACGGCTTCTCTTGCAGACCCTGCACCATTTTAGTTGCCCTCCTCTGGACTGCCTTTATCCTGTCTATGTCCTTGTGGAGATGGGGTCTCCAGAACTGGACGCAGTACTCCAGATGGGGTCTCACCAACTGTCTGTACAGAGGGATAACAACTTCCTGTTTTCTGCTGATGATGCCTCTCCCTATACATCCCAGTATACCCCCAGCCCTTCCTACTGCCTTCTCACATTGCTTGCTAACCTTAAGGTCATCTGATATGATTACTCCCAGGTCCCTTTCCTTTTTTGTTGTTGTTACTACCTCCCCACCCATTGTGTATTCTACCCCTGGGTTCTTGTTTCCCAGGTGCATAATTTTGCACTTCTTTGCATTGAATCCTAGCTGCCATACTTCTGACCATTCCTCCAACCTTGCCAAGTCCCTTTTCATCCTTTCCACACCTCCTTGTGTATCAACCCTGTTGCAGATCTTTGTGTCATCTGCAAAAGGCATACTTTTCCTTCCAGTCCCTCTGCAATGTCACTGATGAAGACATTAAAAAGGACTGAACCCAATACTGAACCCTGTGGTACCCCACTAGTAACCCCTCTTTCTTCAGAGTGGACTCCATTTACAATTGCCGTCTGTGTCCTGTTGTGCAGCCAGTGTTTTACCCAGGCTACCACCCTGGGTCCCACTCCCAGGCTGGTTAATTTGACTATTAATCTTTTGTGTGGGACTGTGTCAAATGCCTTGCATAAAGTCTAGGTAGGCCATGTCCACTACCCTCCCTGGTCTACTACTTTGGTCACCCAGTCAAAGAAATCTATTAGATTCGGTCTGACATGACCTTCCGCTGTGAACCCATGCTGCCTTGGGTCCTGGCCCCACTGGCCTCTAGGTACTCAACTATTCTTTCCTTCAGAAGTGACTCCATCACTTTCCCTACCACAGAGGTCAGACTGACAGGTCTGTAGTTTCCTGCCTCTGTCTTGGTCCCACTTTTGTAAAGGGGAATCACATCCGCCTTCCTCCAGTCCTCGGGTAGCACACCATCCTCCCATGATTTATTAAATAGAGTAGCCAGTGGTTTCACTAGTTCCTCCCTTACTTCTTTTAGAATTCTGGGGTGAATTCCATCAGGACCCATTGCTTTGTCCACCTTCAGTTTTAGGAGTTCTTGCAGAACCCTTTCTTCTGTGAAAGGACTGGGATCGACCCCCCCTATCAAGAGTGCTTCTGTTAATTAGATTAGGCACTTCCCCTTCCTCTTTTGTGAATACTGAGCAGAAATATTCGTTCAGTATCCCTGCTTTTTCACTGTCCCCCTCTGCCCACCCACCGTTCATTCTATTCAGCCTCACTATCCCTCCCTTTGTCTTTCTACGCTCGCTGATGTACCTATAAAAGGTTTTATCCCCCTTCTTAACTGAGTTGGCTATCTTTTTCTCAGTTTGGGCCTTTGCTATTCTGACTTCCCTCCCTGCTTCCTTCTGCCTTAACTGGTACAGCTCTCTGTCCTGCTCCTTCTGTGTTTCCTTATACTTCCGGAATGCTATCTTTTTCTTCCTGACTTTCACAGCCACCTCTTTTGAGAACCATAGTGGCGTTTTCTTTCATTTTGATTTGTTTATTTGCTTCACACAAAGGCTTGTTGCCTCTGTGATGGCAGTTTTGATGATTCCCCATTGTTGCTCCACACCTCCTTCTAGCCTGTTTGCTAGTGCTTTTCTGAGGCATTCTCCATCTTGCCAAAGTCAGCCCTCCTAAAGTGCAGTACCCTCACTTTTGTATGGCTTGACTCTGTAGCTGAGTTTAACGTGAACCACACTGTGCTATCGGGTTAGCCCCAGGCAAACAACACTTCAGCATAGCACATCTACTGCAAACAACAATGTAAGCACACACTGCAGAACTGTGCTGTGCTGAAGTGTTGGCTCTGGGGCTAACCCGATAGCACAGTGCTAACACAACAGCCTGGTGCAAACTGGTTAACCCGGGGAAAACATGAGCTATATTCAAAGCTCCCATGCAAATGAGCCTAATTAGGTAATTTGTGGGCAAACAGACACATTTGCATCTCATTATATGCTGCTTAGCATACATTACCATGCAGTTTGCCTGGTGCTACTGCATGGAGCACACAGCTCCACCTTTTGGTTGGAATGGAAGTACAGGCTGGACGCTGCAGGCCAAGGCATGCCCACAGCATCCCCAGTTGGTTGGAATGGACTACAGAGCAACATAGCCTATATATACAGGTGTATACACACACACACACACACACACATACATACATATATATGTATATATATTTATCTACATTTATATCTGTGTGTGTGTGTGTATAATATATATCTATAGATAAATAGCTACACTGCCTGAGTCCAAACACGCCCTGAAGGACAGCCCCATTCCTCTCCAGTGTCCCTCATTACATGGGACAGCCCTCATTGGTCTCTTAAAACTGCTCTGTCCCACAACCATGCCTCATGGAAACGGTGACACCCACACAGTGAATGTGCTGTACATCAGACCTTAAAGTAGAAATACTGAAGTGTAAAATACTAACTCTGAAATATATTCTGTACAGGGTAAACACTATAGTTTTCACAGAGGTCTGGGCTTGTATCCCCATGTTTGAGGATATATCCCTCATTCTGAAGGTCTGTGTCCTTCGTTGTCCCTCAGTTTGAGTCTCCAAAAAGGTCCATGTCCCACATTTTAGTGACAAATGATTGGGAGGTATGACATCCCCCCCATCGCGATCCCCAACCCCCGGTAGCCACTCCAAACAGTAATTTCCCTGGTAGTCTAGTGGTCCCCCTACTCCCAGCATGATCCCCGACCCCAGGTAGCCCCAAATATCACATAAATCCATGGTGGTTTAGTAGTCCCCACCCCCAGCATGATCCCGACCCCCTGGTAGCCGAAAATCACTCAAGTCCATGGTGGTTTGGTGGTCCCCATCCCCCAGCATGATCCCCATTAGTAGCCGAAAATCCTTAAATACCTGGTGGTCTAGTGGTCCCCCACCGGAGTCGCGAAACCCGTTAGCCCATAAAGTGCATATGTATGGAGCCGGCTACCAGCTCAGCCCTTCTCTCACCACCACAGCTGGCTGCAATCTGTGGTATGCATGAGACTACTGAATTCATTTCAGTAGCGCTTGTGCATACCGCAGTTGGCGGCTAGCCGTGGTGGTGAGAGGAGGGCTAAGCCGGTCGCTGGCTCCATATATATGCACTTTACAGGCTAATGGGCATCGCACTTCTGGGTGGGGGGACCACTAGACCACCAGGTATTTAAGTGATTTTTGGGGCTACTGGGGGTCAGGGATCATACTGGGGGGTGAGTGGACCACTAAACCACCATGGATTTATGTGATATTCAAGGCTACCGGGTGTCGGGGACCATGCAGGAGGGTTGGGGGGACCACTAAATCACCAGGGATTTATGTGATATCTGGGCTACCGGGGTCGGGATCATGCTGGGGGTGGGGACCACTAAACCACCAGGTATTTAAGTGATTTTGGGCTACTGGGGGTCAGGGATCGTGCTGGGGGTGGGGACCACTAAACCACCATGGATTTATGTGATATTCGGGCTACCAGGGTCAGGGATCATGCTGGGGGTGGGGGACCACTAAACCACCAGGTATTTAAGTGATTTTCGGGCTACTGGGGTCAGGGATCGTGCTGGGGGTGGAGGGACACTAAACCACCATGGATTTATGTGATATTTGGGGCTACCAGGGGTTGGGGATCATGATGGGGAGGGGGGTTGATGCAGCAGCATTACTGCCCATTTTTTGCCAGTGGTATTTGGCGCCGCGCTACAGGTCGCACTAATGCCTGTACTGCGGCGCTGTTTGTTTGAATATGCCGCGCTGCCAGAATTCCTGCCCACTCCCCTAACTCAAACCCCTCCATACATTTACTTTTATTGTCGGCGCTATCACACAGCCCCGGCACTATTAGGCCTTTTAAATATTGCAGCCTGGTGCAAACTAGTGCTATTCTAGTGTTAATGCTTTGCCAGATACAAAGCTTTGAATATCTGGTCCTTAGCTAATTTAATTTATGTAATTATGGTGGTAGTGTGTTTGCGCTAAAATTACTTTGCATGAAAATAACTAGTTTTACAGTAAGATAAACATCAAAAAGGTAACAAGAACTGCCAATGAAATGGTTTAATATATGGGTGCACAGGCTGGACAACTACTCTTCATTATCTTTATAAAGGGTGCCCTATCTTATCAATAATCATAAAATGTATTCTCTCATTAGAGGCCAAGGTGCTCATTGTGCCCATGTTATTCCACCATTTGTTAATCAAAGAAGGTGGATTAATCTTCCAGTTTCTTAAAATCACTCTTTTTAGACATAAGGAAGCTAATTGTATCCATGACTTCTGCTATGTGTCTACTGCTGGTACAATATCAGTGTTTCCCAGCATATGTAGTTCAGGGTCTAGTGGAGGGTGTAATGACAACGTTTTAGAACAGATTTCTTTAACTGTGTTCCTTACATTTATGAATGAAGGGCAAGACCACAGCATGGAACTGTGACAGGGTGACCCTATCATAGTGGATACCCCTGGAATAAATTGAAACCCTTCCCCAAGCAGTTTATATGTTTTGTATAATGTCCAACATGCTGGTTGGCTGGTTATAAATTAAGTGCTGAAGTGCTTATGAAGCTTTCTGTGCATGTTAACCTAAAACAAAACTAAGAGTACAGTTACAAAATGAGAGAGCAATCTTAATATAAGAATAACAAAAACTTGTGTCTGTTTTTCTAGATGTTAGCAGCCCTCTTCTAAGATGTATTTTTCAGCAGACAGCAAGAGGTAATATGACCCTGCAGGACAGTTTAGAGAGCACAGAATGATCTGACCTCAGGTTTGACCTTTAACAATGTTGTAAACAAGTTATGTGATGTGCTCCAGGTGGCTGCCAAATAACTGTTCTCTGTGGTGCAACAGTGTCCCCTAATGGCTAGTTTTATGTTATGTCTACTGTTAATCAAAGGCAGGAAAAATTGTTTTTCCAGCTTCTAGTGAGCTTATAAAAAGTCCTACCTCAGTGCTGAGGGAGGATAGATAGGGAGGTTAGTTGGATTCTGACTGAGGAAGGTGGAAGATCTGGTAGTGTGTGCTTTCACACTGTTTGATTCATGCAAGGCTGAAGAAAAGCCTTAGAAACTGTTGAAGCTAAGCAGTTGTCTGACTTACCATTTGCTTTCTGTATATTTTACTTGATGAAATAAAATGATACATGCAACCATGCATTTTTATGCACCTGAGTTGTGGTCTGCGGAAATTGTGTTATCCTAAATCCACGCCCAGTGACAGGGACCTAAACCGCACAATGCTAATTGCATTTCCGCATGGTCCATTTTCAAGGAAATAGCTGTACTCCAAAAGATTCTTTATACTTCTTTGTCAAAATGTATTCAGTAATATCCAGTAAGTCATGGCCATATCCGAATATACCCAATGTTTCTCCCTCTATATGGATCTTCATCAGGGAGACATGGGCCACCTGGTTACACAAATAAAAACAATAAAATAACTATTTCATCCAGTCACACCAGGTATCTAAGTGTGCCATTTTAGCACTACTATGCAAAATATATCCATGCTATTGTCAAGAAAAATTAATTCCACAGCTAAACACTGAACCAGTCTAACTATGAACAGCTTTGAAGGAAAGCAAAAGATGCTTACTTCTTTGTTTATCCATATGTTATTTTCATTTCCACTTCTAGCATTCGTAGTGTAACCTCCCCCCACTGGCCCCCCTTGTGTCAACTATCAAGGCTGCTTCTCTCACATCTAGGCGCCACCGAGAGGGGTGGAGGTAGCCACTACGAATATCTCAATCTCTGTAGACCCATACTTCTACTTCAGAGCCTGCCATCCTTAGACAGGCAAACCAAGTGTGGCAACTACCTGGCTGACACCTGGGGACCATTTAGCAGCCATCAACATGGGTCCCTGGGAGAAAACGTTTGCTCAGCATTATGCTAGGTTTGTACTTCTAGTCAGTGGCACTGGAAGCAATAACTGTAATGTCCAAACCAGGCTGGGATTCTAGAATGTGGCTTTTATTCACATAACACAGAGAATAACAAAGCAAAG
This sequence comes from Neoceratodus forsteri, assembly GCA_016271365.2. NCBI lineage: Eukaryota > Metazoa > Chordata > Ceratodontiformes > Ceratodontidae > Neoceratodus > Neoceratodus forsteri. The sequence goes on along the minus strand of CM028135.1, from coordinate 19,831,410 downwards.
ATGGACCCCCATAGGGCTGGTTTCACTGGTGATGCAGATTACTGAGGTACAGAGCACACTCCCTCACAGTGAACCCTCAGGTTCTAAATGGATCTGGGCACACACAGCCTGAACTGGTACACTGTTCTTCTTTCCTTTCACTTGGCACTCCAGCCAGTACTAGGACACTTTTCCATATTGCATGGAGGTTGCTGATGGCTCCTTAACCACCCACGAGCACATTCTGGCTCTCAGGGAAATCCAAAATCCTACATCTGGGTGCTTTAGTCAGGCTTTGGCCAAATGCGCAGAGAGAAAACAAAGGTGCCCAAACTGAACCCGGAGAGGTAAACCTGGTTACTCCAGATGGGGGGGGGGTCTCCCACCTTTTGCTCCCAAATCTATACTCAGCCATTCATCTGGTTACACCTTTCTCTGAAACACTGCTTGTAGATGCTCTCTCAAAATGTTTTACACATTTAACTTTTCGCTCTATGGAGGTGTCCTGACTTTAAAAGTTTTATATGTGGCTATGTCTTTACCCTAGACCCCCACTGTTGCAGATGCTTTTAAGTCATACACAGTATAAAAGTTCTGTACTTAGCAAGCCTCCCTCGGACCCCACAGTAGGCAGACACTTTTACTAGAATCACAGTCTTGGCGAACAGGGTCCCTTTATCAGAGAAAAAACTCACCACGGTATGCAAGTGCCCCAGGGCTTTTTTTCCACACCACTGTCTCAGGTACTCACAGAACAAAACGACACTAGGCAGCTTCACCACCCTCCAGGCTGGACCAGGGGATTGTCCCTGAATCCTGGAATCCCCCCCCCATCCCTTCAGGGATGGGGCACTGGAACAACTACTAGGAACGGTCTCTACCACTTCACAACTGGTCTTCTGTGTTCTTCTCTAGGGTGAGAACACACAACCCCCTTCTCCTGAGGTAGCTCTCTCTCAGAGCTAGGTCTGAGGAGCTGCACTCTGCAGCACTCCTCACTCCCCCGCGTCTCCACACAGACTGCCCTTGAATCTCCCAACGTTCTACTGCTAACCCCTGCAGCTAGCATTCCATAGTGGCTTATGCTGCTGCGAGAATTCTAAGGTGACATCATCACTCCAGCTCAGCAGAAACTGAAAACAGAGTGTGACAGTGTGAAACCCATTTAACTGGCATCTCACTAGCTGCCTACCCCTGCCTGCCACTGATTCTAAGTGGGATTCTAGTAACCCCTGGGAGCAAGGGGGTTACAGTAGGTTCTGGCTTTACTTGAGGTTCCTAAAATATGGTTGTGCTTTCATACAGTAAATATATCAAATACAATATGCAATATCACATGCTTAATCCATATATTAATATAATTTGTCAGTTCCCTATTTGTGTATCACCTCACACTGTCACCTTCATGCAAACTATTTTGATCCCAGTGGATGTAATGTTCATTCTTTTTGTGATCAGTGTTCACAGCGCTAAAACATGAGCAGTACTCTGAGGTCCTTCAAAACCGCACCCCACTCCATGTATTTCAAACCACAACCATAAAACATAAGGTGTACAAATACTATCCTCACTAGCTCTAACAAGAACATTATTTGCACTATTAAGCATAACTCACGTGAGCTCAGATAGGAAAATGACTTCCCTGTTGTTATGCTGGCTTTAAGCCCTGCAAAATAAATCACCGAGCATTTATTTTGTGGGAATAAACTGCTTTTTAGTCTAATCTGTGCTTAAAGTTATTTTCTTTCACTGCTAAATGCCGGTCTTGAAAACATATATTGAAATGTTTCCCAACTGGGCACTTACAAGCAGTGGCACTTTTATTTCTTGTTTAGTCTGTCTGTTAGACAGTAAACAAGCAGAAGTGTTTATAAACCTTTGCTCCTATTGCAGTCACTTTCTCAAAATGTAATTCAAGGGTTTGCAAGAGGCAGCATAGGGTTACACTCAGGGTTATCCTGCTTTGTCAGCATTTTCTCCCGCGTGTCTGCTACCACACTGAGTGCTGTTAGGCCTGCGCTTTTATGGTCGGGCTGAGGAGGGCAAGTTGTGTGATGCACTGGGAATGGAGCATCCTGTGTCCGTCACGACACTCCTCCGTGCTCCTGCCCAGTGGACATGCTATTGCTAGGCAATGGCTATGCAATACGGAGCCTTGCGGCTGTCAGGAACACATAGAAACATAGACAGTGATGAGAGAAGAAGACCAGTGATCCATCTAACGTGCCCGAGTTCATTGTTTTGTGAAACAACCATGAAAACAGATTTTGGAGGGGGATTGGATAATGACACCTGCCGTGTTCACAATATGTGTATGTTGAAAACGTGGGTTAAAGGGGAACAGTCATCACAAAGGGCCTCACGCTGAAGTGTGGGGCTAGTCCCAACGAACACTTTGTCCTGAAGGACTGCAGAGTGGGTTCCTGACTCAGGCATCATTGATCCAACAAGAGCTGAGGCATTCTTGATCTGGTGCTCACAAATGGGGAGCATGTACAGGAAATAATGGTCAGGAGCCACTGAGAGGACGTGACCATTGCACAGTGTGGTTCCAGTTGGATATGGGCAGGGAAAGTATCCCGACTGAGACCAAAATCTTGGATTTCAGGAGGGAGGACTTCAGGAAAATGGGAGAAGTGCTAAGGAGCCATCTGGCCAGCATCAGAGCAGATGTGGGGGTGGACCAAAGGTGATTCATCATTAAGAAAGGAATACTGGTTGACACAGATTAGTGCGTTAGGCTCAGGGGGAAGAACACAAGGGCCAAAGGGCCCAGCTGGTTTAGTTCTGGGGTTGCCAAAGCAGTAAGGGGAAAAGAGGTTGGCCTATAGAAAATTCAGGAAGACCAAGAGAGAGGTGGTTAGGGAAAATTACCTAAGATTGGCTAGTGAGACAAGTAAGGCAGTCCAGCGAGAAAAGGCACAGAAGGAGCTGTAGATATCTGACAGAATTAAGAAGGGGGAGAAGGCTTTTTTTCACTATATACGTGAGAAAGGGACAAGAAGGAAGGGATTGTTAGGTTTAAGAAAAGTGTGGAGTGGATGGAGTATGGAGGATAATGAGGAAGTAGAGATACTAAATGAATACTTTTGTTCCATCTTCACCAGGGAGAAGGATAGACCAGTGCCTTCAGGAGGAAAAAGAGGAGTGGGGGGAAAGGACACAGATGTAGTGATAGAGGAGGATACAGTGAGGGAGGGACTGCTGGCATTGAAGGTGGACAAATCACCAGGCCCAGACGGAGTACATCCAAGAGTACTAAAGGAACTGGCTGAGGAGCTGGCAGGACCATTGGCAGACCTATTTAATAGTTCACTAGAGTCAGGCGTGGTACCGCAGGACTGGAGAATAGCACATGTAGTGCTCCTCCACAAAAGTGGTCCCAAGGATGACCCAGTGAATTACAGACCAGTCAGTCTGACCTCCATTGTGGGCAAGCTCATGGAGACCATACTAAAGGAAATGTTGGTGGAATATCTAGAGGAGCATGGTCTTCAGGATGAGAGGCAGCATGGGTTCATGGGGGGGGGTAGAGAGATCATGTCAAACAAATCTGATTGACTTCTTTGACTGTGTCACTAAGACAGTAGACAGGGGCCAAGTGGCAGACATCCTCTATCTTGATTTCAGCAAGGTCTTTGACTCTGTGCCCCACAAAAGGTTGACCAGGAAGTTGGTGGATCTTGGGGTTGGGAAAAGATGACCAGGTGGATGGAAAACTGGCTGAGGGACAGAAACCAGAGGGTGGCTGTGGGGGGAGAGTATCTGGCACCAGAGGAGTAACCAGTGGGGTCCCACAGAACTCAGTGCCGGGGCCGATGTTGTTTAATGTCTTTATCAATGACATTGAGGATGGCATTAAGGGCAAAATTTGCCTATTCGCAAATGACACCAAGATCTGTGGGAGAGTGGACACAGCTGAAGGGGTACAGGACCTACAGAAAGATCTGGAAAAGCTGGGGAGGTGGTCCAGGATCTGGCAGCTTGGCTTCAATACAAAGTTATGCATATTGAAGCCAAGGATCCCAGGACAGAGTACTGCCTGGGTGGAGTCCGAGTATCTGCATCAGAGGAGGAGAAGACCCTGGGAGTGATGATCACTAGTGCAAGAAAGCAGCAGCGAAGGCAAACAAGATGCTGGGATGCATATCTAGGAGGATCAGTAGTAGGAGAGAGGAGGTTACACTGCCCTTGTTCAGGTCACTGGTAAGGTCACATCAAGTATGGAGTTCAGTACTAGTGTCCACACCTCAAAAAAGGAGATTAACCTGCTGAAGAAGATCTAGAGGAGAGCTACAAAGATGATAGCCAGTCAGCAGGGTAAGGCATATGAGAAGAGGTTGAGGGCACTGAACATTTACTCCATGAAAGACGGGGGGGGGGGACATGAGTGGGACCTTCAAGTACTTGAAAGGGATAAATAAGGTTAATAAGGAGAGTCTCTTTAAGCTAAGTGGCAACCATAACACAAGGGGGCACAGTCTTAAGCTGGAGAGTGGGGGGTTTAGGAGGGAGCGTCAGGAAGCACTTCTTCACAGAGAGGGTGGTGGACACTAGGAATGTGCTGCCGGGAGAGAGGTCTTGTTGAAGACAGTGGGCAGCTTTGAGAGACATTGGAATAGGTACAGGGGGACGATAAGGATCATGGGTAGGGAGGATGGAAGGAGTGGGGAGGGAGAGCAGAGACATTAGCTCCAGCTGTGGACCCTGCAATATGATCAGACTTGATAGACCAAATAGCCTTCTTCTGCTGGCTTCTTCTGTATGTTTGTATGATCGTAAACATTTGGTTTACTTTCTGTTTACTGTAGTATAGTAGATTCGTCAGACTAATTTGCTTACTTGTAGGCAGACATCTTCTATTACTACAAATCCCAGAATCCCTGCAGCTGACATCAGAGCAGTAGGCAGTAATGAGAGATTCAGTCGCTTTCAGGGCACGTTATCATCTCTGCCTCTGATCTTTTGTTTACTGGTCCAGTTATCCTCCCTGGGCTTAGTGCAGTCACAGAAGGACTGCAGTTAGCCCCTGGAGAAAAGCAGAACCAGAAAACATCTATCTGATCAGAGATTATAAAAGTTCTAATGCACAGCAGGCTATCACTGTGTCCCTCCACTGCATCGTCCCTCACTGTTTCTCGTCCTTCAAAATGATGTCCCAATCCTTCACTGTGCCCAGTACCACCAGAAGGATCCATGAGCTGGTTGGTCTGGGGGTTGAAATGACACAAGGTTCACGTGGCATAACTCTATGGGCCCTCTGCAGATTTACTGAACCCACCACAGGGAAAACCCTCAGTCAGCCAAGTTTTTACTAAGTCTGTTGAGGACTCCCTTCCACCTGCTCTGAGAAACCACTGACTCATATATTTGTCACCATTGTCTAGGTTTTCAGGCCAACGGCACAGAATGGTGTTCTCCTTCACCAAGCCTGTGAATGTTGCTAGAGCTTTATTGGCTGTCTTTCCAGTCATTTTGAGCTCCATGTCCAGGCTTGTGACTTTACCATCAAGGTGCTACATTAAAAAACAAATCTGCCGGCCCAGTGGCGCTGAGGGTTGAGGCGCTGGATGCCACACCTCATGCTATGCCAGCTCTATGAGTTCGTGAACGAGCCTGGGTTATTAGGGGTCAGCGGAGGGCAGGATTGAGCTGCTGTGAGGCAGCTCTTCTCTCCTGGGGAGGGATGAGGGGTTTCCCCAGCCCTTGGCTGCCACCTGGTGGAGGATGAGTGGCAGTTCGGGTAACAGGGAGCCTGGCGAAAGTCACAGGGTGGGGCGGAAGGGGCAGAGCCGGTACCCGGCATGAATGTGCACCTCCACGCGCATGCATGGCCGTGTCTTCCATGGTCCCGGGATCAGGGAGAAAAAAACAAGGAGAAAACACAAAAAACTTTAAATTAAAAAAACTAAATCCTCCATGCTCCTATTGAGGCCTTGTATGAGTTTAACAGCACTGTATTCATGGGCTGGGTAGGAGCCTTTTCGTAATGGACTGGGTAGGGTCTGCTGCCGCTCCAGCCATCTATTGATTTTTCCCAAACCTGCTTTCCTTCTTTGGGCGAGCACCTTCCTCTGCCAGTGGGGTTTTCTGTCCGTGAACTATCTTGTCCTCAAGAAAGTAATGCTCTCAAGATCAGTATCTATCTATGCCATTAACGAGTTCTGCCCACTCAATGTAAAATAAAGTCTTTTTCTTTAGTTTTGAGTGAAGTATTTGCAGACTTTATAGTCTTGTGCAGAGCTCCTCTGAAATGCTACCAGTTAGCCCAGTGGCTAGCTCCACCCCACCCCAACCTATCAGATCTTACTGCTTACATTTTATTTTTGGTTCTTTCCTCCCGTGACTCTCCTTTCTGTCAGCTCCCCCAGCCTCATCACCCGGCTTTCCCAGGAATAACCTGGCCTTGCTCCAGTGGTTACCCCCTGCAGCAAGGTGGCAGGGAGCTTGCTTGACCTGTTGTGCAGGTATCCAATGCCTGTGCCCAAGTCTCCCATGTGGGGCCTGTGAGGACTGGTTTTGCCAGCCAGGACTGGTTTTGCCCACTGTGCTTCCCTCCCTCCCTTATGCACAGAGGACGCCAGTGGCAGTGCCATGCACACTCCTGTGTACGACACACTGGAAGTCTGCCACTCCTCTGCTGCTCAGTGCACTTGTCCCTCAGCCTCCACTAGGGCAGTGCTACCCCAGGCACCACACCACTCCCTCCCTGAAGGAGAAGGCAGTCCTTGGATGCTCTGTCTCTGCCCTCCCCGGCTGACCCTCCAACAGCTTGAGCTCATTTCCCAAACTCAGGTTGTCAGCACCACAAGCAGTAATGCTATCATTGTGCCATCAGGTGGCTATTGCTTGGATGTTTATGTGGAGGAATTCTCGCATCTAGATCTTTAGGTGGGGGACCTGTCATTTCTAACTGGTGGAACTCTCTTATAATATTCAGTGGAGAATGATGACAGAGGTGCAGAAACTCTTGTACAATTTTTAAGAGGCACGGGAACTGAGTTTCTGTGGGCTCCTGCAGAATTTAACCCCTACCCACAACAGCATTGTCCATATCGCTATCGCTACCACCCTGAGATAAAGTTTCATAAGGCAGGCAACCGATATAATGTCAGGCAACCCCTCTTTCCTCTGCTGAGCCATTCAGGGATGCAGCAGGTACCTGATGAGCACATTCAGAGCTTCCTCTCAGGATGGTAAAGGATTATTGCAGCCAACATTCCATACTGAATTAATACAACTATTCAGTGAATTAAGAAATGAAATAAACAATAAAACAATATATACCATGCATACCTAATACAGAGAAAGAGAAGCAACCACTTTATGTCACCTTTACTCAGTGTTCCAGGATTCAGATGGAAGACCTGGCTCACACCGAATACTTATAGGCATCTTAGCTCGGTTACAACCAGTTTCAGGTCCCCTCAGTAAACCACAGTAATAGCAGATGCCCACAGCAGCCCGGAGAAGCCTGGCACCAGTTGGGTTCACCGAGACCCGTCTAAATGTAGCAGATGGCCCACTGGAGTCCTGTCCCAGGTCTGGCTTGGGGCCCTAGAGACCAGCATGGCAAGACAATCATCATGCAAAATGCACCTCAGATGCACCAACACCCTAACTCTGGTCCTGACCTCTCTTGGCCACATTCCATTGCAACTGAGGTACCACCTGCTAGTCCCACCTGATGCCACTTCCTACTCTGACTGTCCTCACTAAACTCCCAAACTAGACTCTCACACCTCTTTGGTGCACCCACCCCCCTGTTATATGCCCCACTTAGAATATACTACTCCTTTGTTCCACATCCCCAAATTGGAGATCCCAAACATATCTAAGCTGAATGCCCCAAATACGGAGCTGGGGTTGCAGTGACACAGGAAGATGGTACCTGACCAGACAACGAGGAGCCACAGGAGATAAGCAAAGAGAACTGGGCAGAATAAAAGAAACAGAATTCAAAAACAAATTCAGTCCAAGTGAGGTCCTAGGCACCAGGCGGTTGCATGTGGGGGCTGTATGGCAGTCATGAGTGAGCTGGGGTGGGAGGGCTTGAAGGAGAAAACACAGGTGGAAAAAATTGCTGCATGTAGGTTGATGGACCAAAGTACTCTCAAGCCCTGTACCAGCCCTGATCACACAGGATTCTGCTCTGGATAGGGTGAACACCCTCAAAGCCCAGCCACGGGAGAGTGGCAGGAGTCATCAGGAATGGTCTGTGGGGCTCAGAGGTCACCAGTGGGGACTTGAAAGGGGACTGTGGCGGCAGGGAGGCAGACATTTGTTTTGGGGGATAAAGAGCAAGACAGATAAGAGGTTAAACATGGGGAGGGGTTAAGGGATTTGTACAAAACCACACAGTGAGTAAGGGGGTGGTGGCTGAATCCAAACCTAGATTTCTGTGCTCTAACCACTGGGCTACACTGCCTCCCAGAGCAACTAGCCCAATGTGTGTCTGTTGAGACAGTCAGCGTGTCTGTCGAGCAAGTCAGTCGACGTCCTTGTTCTTCAGCCCTTCTAGAGTACAGTAGTTGTAAACACTAGGTGGAAGCAAAACAACACAATGAAAGTGAGGTGCTGCATCTTAACTGGCCTAATAATGAACCTGTAAAATATGCCAAAATACTGAGTTTTTAGGTGCTTCATTATACACTTCATCAGACTTTATTTTAGCTTAAAAACTTCACCCCCAGCAGCAGAAGAATACAGTTCTGTGTTATTGCACACAGCAGAACTCCTGAGGGAACAATGAAGGCTATTTATAAAAACTGTTCCAGAGATACAGTCATCATACACTCCCACACCCCTAACACAGACACACACACACACACACACACACACACACACACACACACACACACACACACACACACACACACACACTCACACTCACACACACACACACTTCTCAGGTCATTTGGAAGTATAGCAGGATTTTTTTAAAGATTAGATTCTGTGCTGAAGTTTCCAGCAGCAGACTTGGTTGCTGAGCTGAATACTGCATATTCATTATGTGTCAGTTAGGGGTCATTTACAAATTACCAGATTTTCAGTTCTGTTTTTCAAAGAAACAAGCACAGGATTCCTTTAGCTTGCAAATGCCTAGGTATGGCTAGTTTTTGGGGCTTGCTGAAACAAGACTACCACAGCTCTCGAATTTTCTCATTGAAATGAGGGACAGAAGCACTCAACATGCGATGCAGTGAGGGACACATCCTCAAACTTGTAGATATAAACTCAAAACACTGTGAAAACAGTTGTCCTTAGTTGTACACAGTATGGAGTTTATTTTGATTTAGCATCTTTGAATATGATAAATTTCTGCTTTAAAGTCTGAATTTGCAGCATATTCTCTGTGCAGGCAACACCTTTTCCATGTGGGACAGAGCAATTTTGAAGAGCAAACTGAGGGACGCCCCTCGTAATCAGGGACAGTTGAGAGGTATGATACAGAAGTATAGATTATCTGGTATGCAATGGACATAAAAAGTCTTCTAACCTGATTGGTCAGGTAAGGCTTTTACCGATGGGTCAATCCTGCAATAATGCATGGCTGAGAAAGGGCATTTATAAAAAATATAACAAAATACAACTATATACATTTAAATTTATTTCACGCGTGGGCACACTGTATAATCGCGATAATGTATTCCAGGACATGAATAATTGGGGACATTGACCACTTCTCATTTGGATAAGTCACTCAGCTGCATCACGTGACACTCCACTCTAGGCATGGGTAAATTCCCCAATTACCTATGCTCTGTCATGCCTTATTGCTTAAATAGTGCCCTTTCACATCTTTTTGTGTCAGTAACTGGTGAAGTATAGTGTTGATCACAATGACATCACTAGCACCTCTCTCTATTAAACTCTCCTGATTTTTTGCTCCAAAAATTTCCATGGAAGGAGGACATTTGGTTTTGGGAAAAAAGAGCAAGAGAGATAACAGGTTAAACGGACAGGAGGGGCCTTGTGCTTCTGCCCATCTTGTGTACATTAGTTGTAAAAATTAGGTGGTAGCAAAAAGACACACTGAAAGTGAGATGTTACCTCTTAACTGGTCTAATAATTACTCTGTAAAATATGCAAAAATATAGAAACATAGAACATAGAAACATAGACTTTGACGGCAGATAAGGACCGCTAGGCCCATCTAGTCTGCCCATTTCTCACCTACAGGATAGGCCGCAGATCCTAGTTAACCAACAGCCTATTTCTTCCTACCCCACAAGAATTGCCTTATGTCTGTCCCATGCATTCTAGAATTCTCCCACAGTTTTAGACCCCACAACCTCCTCAGGAAGGCTGTTCCATGCATTCACTACCCTCTCTGTGAAATAATACTTCCTCATTGCCCTAGACACCGCCCTCCTTCTATCTTTAAATTGTGTCCCTTGTTCTTGCAAACTTTTTCGGAAGATGCTACCCTCTTGGACTTTGTTGATTCCACTGAGGTACTTAAAAGTTTCTATCATGTCCTCCCTCTCCCTTCTTTCCTCAAGGGTATACATATTAAGCTCCTTTAGTCTCTCCTCATACGGCTTCTCTTGCAGACCCTGCACCATTTTAGTTGCCCTCCTCTGGACTACCTCTATCCTGTCTATGTCCTTGCAGAGATGGGGTCTCCAGAACTGGACACAGTACTCCAAATGGGGTCTCACCAACTGTCTGTACAGAGGGATAACAACTTCCTGTTTTCTGCTGCTGATGCCTCTCCCTATACATCCCAGAATACCCCCAGCCCTCCCTACTGCCTTCTCACATTGCTTGCTAACCTTAAGGTCATCTGATATGATTACCCCCAGGTCCCTTTCCTTTTTTGTTGTTGTTACTACCTCCCCACCCATTGTGTATTCTTCCCCTGGATTCTTGTTTCCCAGGTGCATTATTTTGCACTTCTTTGCATTGAATCCTAGCTGCCATACTTCTGACCATTCCTCCAACCTTGCCAAGTCCCTTTTCATCCTTTCCACGCCTCCTTGTGTATCAACCCTATTGCAGATATTTGTGTCATCTGTAAAAAGGCATACTTTTCCTTCCAGTCCCTCTGCAATGTCACTGATGAAGACATTAAAAAGGACTGGACCCACTGAACCTCATGGTACCCCACTAGTAACCCCCTTTCTTCAGAGTGGACTCCATTTACAATTACCTTCTGTGTCCTGTTGTCCAGCCAGTGTTTTCAGGCTACCACCCTGGGACCCACTCCAGGCTGGTTAATTTAACTATTAATCTTTTGTGTGGGACTGTGTCAAATGCCTTGCTAAAGTCTAGGTAGGCCATGTCCACAGCCCCTCCCTGGTCTACTACTTTGGTCACCCAGTCAAAGAAATCTATTAGATTGTCTGACATGACCTTCCCGCTGTGAACCCATGCTGCCTTGGGTCCTGTGCTCCACTGGCCTCTAGGTACTCAACTATTCTTTCCTTCAGAAGTGACTCCATCATTTTCCCTACCACAGAGGTCAGACTGACAGGTCTGTAGTTTCCTGCCTCTGTCTTGGTCCCACTTGTGAAGGGGAATCACATCCGCCTTCCTCCAGTCCTCAGGTACCACACCATCCTCCCATGATTTATTAAAAAGAGTAGCCAGTGGTTTCACTAGTTCCTCCCTTAATTCTTTTAGAATTCTGGGGTGAATTCCATCAGGACCCATTGCTTTGTCCACCTTCAGTTTTAGGAGTTCTTGTAGAACCCTTTCTTCTGTGAAAGGACTGGGATTGACCCCCCTATCAAGAGTGCTTCTGTTAATTGGATTAGGCACTTCTCCTCTCTTGTGAATACTGGAGCAGAAATATCTGTTCAGTATTCCTGCTTTTTTTCACTGTCCCCTCTGCCCACCCACTGTTCATTCTATTCAGCCTCACTATCCCTCCCTTTGTCTCTCACGCTCGCTGATGTACCTATAAAGGTTTTATCCCCTTCTTAACTTGAGTTGGCTATCTTTTCCTCAGTTTGGGCCTTTTGCTATTCTGACTTCCCTCCTGCTTCCTTCTGCCTTAACTGGTACAGCTCTCTGTCCTGCTCCTTCTGTGTTTCCTTATACTTCCGGAATGCTATCTTTTTCTTCCTGACTTTCACAGCCACCTCTTTTGAGAACCATAGTGGCTTTTTCTTTCATTTGATTTGTTTATTTGCTTCACACAAAGGTTTGTTGCCTCTGTGATGGCAGTTTTGATAATTCCCATTGTTGCTCCACCCTCCTTCTAGCCTGTTTGCTAGTGCTTTCTGAGGCACTCTCCCATTCTTGCAAAGTCAGCCTCCTAAAGTCCAGTACCCTCACTTTTGTATGGCTTGACTCTGTAGCTGAGTTTAACATGAACCACACTGTTTGATGGTCACTCGTCCCCAGATGGCAACCCACTTCTAGATCTGAGATCCTCTCACTGCCCCGTTTGAGAGTACGAGGTCTAAGATTGCTCCCTCATGAGTGGGTTCCAACTAGCTGTCTAATGCCTGCCACCTGTAGGGCATCAAGAATGGCCTCTGCTCTTAGATGTGGCTGCAGCAATGTGCTCCAGTTAACATCTGGCATATTCAGGTCTCCCATCAACAGTATCTCCCCTTTCTCTGCCATTCTAAGAATGCCTTCTATCATATCCTTGTCCATTCCTTCCCCCTGACATGGGGGTCTGTACACAACCCCTGTGTGGATTGTGGTGCCCTTTCCAGTCTCCAAGGTGACCCACAGTGCCTCCTCTCCTCCTTGTTTACTCTTTTGTTCAGTTGCTTTTATCCCTTCCTTTACATAGAGAGCTACTCCTCCCCCTCTTCTCCCCTGCCTGTCTCTCCTGTAGGTTATGTACCCTGGTATGTTAACATCCCAGTCATGGTTCTCTGTGTACCATGTTTCTGTGACTGCTACGATATCCAGGCATCCCTCTTCCATTAAGGCCACCAGCTCAGGGAGCTTGTTTCCCAGACTACGGGCATTGGTACTCAATATTAATTTTGGGGTGCTTAGTTATTCACTTCTTTAGATATTTAAGCAATAAGGCATGACAGGGGGGTGTTATGGTGGGATAATGTCCACCTGGGGTGGGTTGAAAGCACGGCATAGCCAGGGCTTCACCACTCCAAGAATGGCTGCTAGCCCACCATAACACCCCTGGAGTTTTTATTGCAATTATGAAATGGGTAATTTTATAAATTTTATGCATTTTTAAACATAATACTTTCAGCTGGGCAGCTGGGCTGCTGTGCTGGATAACAGTCCAGCTGAAAGCAGCTCTCGCCAATCAGAAATCAGCATTTTTCTACCCATGTCATAATTAGTTCAGCATCAGAAGAATTCACATCTGTGTTTTTGCACACAGGAGAACTCCTGAGGGAACAATGCATGCTACTTATAAAAGCAGCTTCAGAGATACTGTCATACACTCACGCCCTTCAAGGGTTTCTCAGGTCATTTGGAAGTAAAACATGATTTTCTAGGATTAAATGAAGATTCTGTGCTAAAGTTTCCAGCAGCAGTAGTCTTGTCTGCATTGTGTCTGAAAGTTGCTAAGCTGGATGCTGTATATATATTACACGTCAATTAAAGGACACCGTCAATCCCCTCAGGCCTCAAATTGTCCTTAGTTTAAAAAACACATTTTATGATTGCTGACATCCTCTAAAGATTGCTGATGTAGCTGGTTGTTTGATTCTGATTCCTTTTTTCTTCTTAAAAGTGAAAAGGAAGCCAGCCCAGTGGCGTAGAGGGTTGAGGCATGGGCACCTTACCTGGACCCACACCGGCGACCCTGGTTCGGGAACAGACTCTGGATGTCAGGGGTTGGCAGGGGCGGGAGAGGATTGAGCATCTGTAAGGACTGCTCTTCTCTCCTGGGGGTAGATTAGGGAGTTGTCGGTCGGCAGTGGCCTCTGGTGGAGACCAGGAACACTGCACGACAGCAAAGGAGGAACGTACACAGAAAACGTGAAAAGGCTCCACGTCGCGCCGGATGATGGCAGTCTGGCTCTTCGAGCCCATCAATGCCACTGAGCCTTCCCACCTCAGCAGAACCTCCGAGGCAAGATGTTGCATTGGTCTGCAGCCCCTGGCTGGTGCCTTCCCCTCAGAGGAGGGGGACCCATCCGGCAAAGGTTACGCCAGGTTACCCGGGAGATGGCTGTCATTTGAGAGCAGAGGCTCAGGGACAGGACAGGTCAGTAGAAGCATTGGCTCACCTGAAGGAGAGGCTGGCGTGGATGCAAGCTGGGGAGAAAAAAGAAATAACACAAAAAAAAAGGGAAAAAAGAGACTGCCCACCATACTGGTGTTACCATACGAAAACATGTTTATTTACATTCCTTGATCAACTTCCACTGCATTTTCTCTGGATTTGGGAGCACCCCCAATACACTCTAGTCACTCACAATGGAGAGGAACAAGAGGAGACCATTGCATCATGAATGGCTACACTGTTTCAGGCTGTTCATAATGTTCAGAAAGTATGCAATAAGATGTGATCAAGGATTGGAAACAAAACAAGGTAGGGTAAAATTACGCCATTAGCATGCATTTCAGTTCTACTAAGGTAGAAGCAGATAAACAGCAACAGAAATGAGTTTCAGAGAGGGTATGCAATTAAAAATGTGGGTTTTCAACTAGAAATAATATGACGCAAACAGGGTTGACAGTGTCCCTTTAAGTGATCCTTTACAAATTACTAGATTTTCAGGTTTCTGTTTTCCAAGTCATGAGTACAGGATTTCTTTAGCTTGCAAATGCCTAGGTATGGCTGTTTTTTTAGGGGGGTTTGCCGAAACAAGACTACAGGAAGTAGTGTAAATCGTCTTGCATACAGTGAAGATAGAAAATTCTGCAACCCGTAGGTGAAGCCTGCATGAGCCCACAGCTGAAGAAGGGCATTTATAAAAAAAATTCAACAAAACACTGATTCAGTGTATTTGCATTTATTTCACAGATGGATACCCTGTACAGTATAATTGCAAGGGGTCGTTCCAGGGCTTGGTTTATTGGTGCATCAGCTACTTCTCATGTGATTAAGTCACTTGACTGTGCCTTGTGACTTTACAGTCTAGGTGTGAGTAAATTCTCCAATTACCCATGCTCTGTTGAAATAGTGCCCTTTGACATCTTTGTGTGTCAATAACTGGTGATGTATAGCACTGGGCACAGTGACATCACCAGCACCTCTCTCTCTACTGCTGGCTGGCTAAAAAAAAACCTTCCACTGCTCTTTATCTCCTGTGGGCTCCTTTTGTCAATCAACTGACCATGCAAACATCTAGATGACATGTTGTCATTACGTTCTGTGACTGGCAGTATATGCAGGGAACATCATTTGTAGCGACTTGGCATTTGAAAACCTGACAGGTCATTCAGATGTTGAGCAATTCAGTTTCAAACTTTATTCCGGGTGTATATTTGCTGCAGAATTTCATTTGCCAAATGTCGGAGCAAATGCCCATATGCACTGCCCGAAGCAGTATTCGAAGGGATTTTCCTGAGTAGCTTTGGCACCAGCTTCACCCGCACAGTGGCTTCCAGGCAGCCACTATTGCGTTCCCTACTCAATGAGGTTATTGCTGAGTAGTGGACAGGTGATCGTGAGGTGCCAGGTCAGTGGATTCCACTCTCTTCCTGCTGAGCAGGTTTCACATGGACTGCGACTTCCTCTCTCCTGGCCTAGTGGGCTTGAATGCCGGAAGTTGTGTCCCAGTAGTGCTGTGTGAGTGCGGCAAAGCATTCTAAGGCAAAACAACTGGCATTCAGAGTAGTTAGCCATAGGAACAGGATAAAGACTCTGCACTGCGTGGGGTAGAATCCATGTGGACCTGGGACTACTTTTCCATTGTAGGCACACTATATGCCATCACAAAGTACAGTACTGTAAGTACCCTGTAATCAGGAGTCCGGGTAATTTTTTAGGACTGAGACGTATTTACTGCTATAATTTTCAAACTGATAGTATTTCTCCTGGAAAAAAAAATAACCTAAATGGTAGTGATTCCATCCATAGATCTATCTAGAACCCCCCACCTCTAAACAAAGTCTCAAACCCATGGGTGCCTGCAGCCACCATACCTAATAGAAACATAGAACATAGAAACATAGAAGTTGACGGCAGATAAGGACGCAATGCCCATCCAGTCTGCCCATTTGTTTTTCTACCTTATAAATGTGTCATAGGCCTTTCAACTGTCCCTGATTTTCAGGGATGTCCCTGATTTTGTCTCAGAATTTTCCTTTGTCCCTCATAAAATGAGTGTTTTCGTGACAGAACAGTGGGGATTAAAATAAAAAAATAATGTCAAACATTAACATTACAGACTTCTTCTTCTTCAGAAAATGCATCTTAACACAAATTCCCTTATTCTATCAACTTTTGAGTGAATAGTATCAATTTTTAAGACGTGTCCCCGATTTTGGGTCTTTGCCCCTGATGTTTTTAAGCCTTGTCCCTGATTCATGAGGCAAGAGGTTGAGAGGTCTGGCAGCCACTGACTCATTGCCTGACACTTCCCGTACACTCTGCAACCTTTTTTTTTTTTTTTTATTGTTAACATTTTAAGAGGTTGCATCAGCCCTTCTGGCCAACCAATAATTAACTTCTGAAACGTGTCTCCTGCACTGTACGCAGTTGACACTGATACTCTTTTCTGTCCCCACCCCTGCTGCTTCCACTTGTAGTGGGTTGTGCCATGGTTGCAGGCACTGCGTGACACTACCAGTTTTGTGCATTTGTTAATATACAGTAAATGTATAGGGTGGGCAACAAACTCCTAAAATCCGAAAGTGGGAGTAAATCATGCATGAATGGTAGTAAAATCCTCCTTCACTCCCCTTCTCTGATCCCAAGCCTGGAATTGCACTGTGCTTAACACATGTAATCCAAAGCAGAACATTATTTATTTAGATAGTTTTTGTTAACCAGGTAGGCACACTAGACATAAGTTTACCCATAACCAATAATGCAGAGCATCATGGGAAGTATATGCAAACCACAAGAAATAATTTAGACTGATTCTGCCTTAAGCAGGAGTGTATGATGCCAGTCCATTTATAGTATGAGAACGTTAAACCTAGGTCCTGTCTGCTTGTTCTGGTGGTTGTTCAGGTGGACGTTAAGATCCCATGGCATTTTTCAAAAAGAAAAGGAATTTCCCAGTGTCTGGCTAAATTTCCCCATTCACTAAAATATCATCAACAACATACTCACGTTCAATTTTAGTTAGTTTCATCTGTTCCCCGATGAGGTCAAAAATAGGGAAACTTGCCTAACCCTCCTTTCCCAGACAACAAAAAATAAATAATTAAAATGGCCACCTCACATACAATCTGCAAAGGCTTAAAACAAGACGCACACATATGTGTTTCATCCTACTCAGGATTCATCAGCGTGCCTCATCTGTATGTCAGCGCAGAGGAAAGAATAACTATTGTAAACACAGAATGCTTATTTTCAGGTATGACCCAGGAGAATCCAGGTAAACATCATTATAGAAAGAACAGAGGTACGAGTACAGAACAGCTGGGTAAGAATAGCAGGCTCAAACTATTTACACGAATTTCAAATTACAACGTGAACAGCAAGAACAAAGAGAACAGCACATGCTCCGATACTGATTCACCCCAAGGGATGTGACAATAACAAGTTTTAAGTCCCATAATATTTGTCTAAATTCTTACCATAATACATTTATTATCATAGCAATTTTCTTTGTAAGTTTAGAATGAAGAGTAACAATCCAATGCGATGGAGCCGGAATCTAGGTTGCATCCAACACTGCCAGAGCAGAGTGGTGAGAATGTCAGGATGGTTTATCACTAAGCTGGCATGTCAGTGCAGCGGTATTGCTATCACTTACAATGCCGATGACCCACATTTAGGAATGAATGTGGGTTGGTTGAAGGCCAGCCAGGGGAAGAAGGATTGAGTATCCCAAGGACAGCTCTCCTTCCTTGGGGACAGCGTGACGCTACTCCCATGGCATGACTGCTGACTGATGGAGACCAGACAGAGCACAGTTAGCAGCACCAGAAGGGAGTGGGGTCACCGCTGGATGCATATCATGCATGTGTGCCAATGCACTCATTCATGGATGCATCACTGCATGCTGGCACCATGGTAGAGACAACCAGTAGTCCAGGAGGGAAATGCCATCCATCCAAGTCAGCAGCCCCCACGGGCTCACAACTGACATGGCAGGCCATCCACCACATACTGGTGCTGGGTAGTCGTAGATAACCTGTCAGTCTGTGAGGTCAGTGACAGGGCTGGGCGTGCTGCGGACATGCCCAGAGTAAGAAAAGCCTTATAGATAAACAAAAAAAGGATGGTTTATCACTGTATATTGTGGCATGTCATTCTACGCGCGTTTTTTTTTTATGGTGTTAAATGATTATCAGCAGGAAATATGATGATACATCATAATGAGATATCATGATACACCATATTGAGATATCATGATACACCATATTGAGATATCATGACACACCCTACTGTTCACAGGCTGTGCAGACATTTGTGCTGACATATGGCCAACTGGGTAGCATATTGTACTCCTACGCTTGTGAACTGAGTCTGGAAGTTGACCCAGGAGCTGTTAGGGTGGCCCCAGGGGGTGAGGCGGTCCTGTCACTTGGCAGCACTCTCAGACAGGGGAAGGTCGGCAGCAGGTTCTGCTACCACAGAGACCCCCATGGTGGGCCAGGGCTCTTGCCTCCCACACAAGAGGATGCTGCATGTGCTCTGGGCTAGTCAGAGCCCCCAGTGCTGAGTGGGTGGTGGGCAGGGAGAAAAATAGAAAAACCTATTTCTATATGGTCGTTAGCACTCTCTCTCTCTTTGGCCACAGCTTGTGTGGGATCTTTGCTGGCCAAGACAGCTGGAAGTGGTGGTCAGGGCTGGGAGGGTGCCACGACCTGAAACGGAGGAGTAAGGTTGCCTGCTCGGTGGCAAAAGCTACGGGAAAAAATACATTTATTTTTTTTATCCTTTTCAATCAATTAATCAGTCAATCAATCAATCTTTACTTTACCAGGTGGAACACCATTGAGCAAGCTCATTTACAAGGTTTCTGGTTGAATATACAAATTAGAACAATAACACAACAGAAACATTTTGTTGGTACAGCAGTAAGAAAAAACATGTAACGTGAAAGCACAAAGGGGTGGACAACACAGAATACAATAGTTATATATACGTATACAACAAACTCCCAAAGGCTGCAATAAATTACAGCATTTGTACAATAATACCATGGGGAAAACAGCAAATAGTGGCAACTGTGCAGTAACAGCTAATGTTATGAGAGAGACCTAAAGGAATAGATAAGAGAAGAGGATGGGAAAGCATAGAGGAATGGGGGGGACATAATGGGTACAATTAAGTGAGTTGAAGCACTTTTCACCCTAGTCAAGCCCATGTTCTTATCCTCTGTTCCTCTGGCAGCCATCCAGCTACATCTGTCACTAACCCCACTGCTGCTACCTACTCCCACACTAATTCCCTCCATGGTAGGGGTCTTTGGGGGACATCCTCCCCCAAGTACTCATTAAGGATCCAGGGTAAGTGGTGGGCTTCATGAGATGAGGGCTCAATGTACCAGCTACGGACATTAACTAGACAGAGCCCAGTTGTTTTCTTAATTTTGTCTTGCTTCCTTCCCCATGGCCTCTGTTAACAGTCCCAGCTGACCCCTCACGGGCACTGACAACATCTTGTGGGAGGTAACTCCCTGACCCTGGCCCTCCACAGGTGTCACTGTTGTGACAGAACCTGTTATCAGCCCTCCCAGGCTGGTACCCTCCAGCATGACAACACATCTCAGCTGAACCTGAGTGACTGGCATAGCAGTGCTGTGCCACTGGGCTCCCCAAATCCCTCTCTTGAAGAGGAAAGAGGCTGGTGAACAGTGGCAACTGAGAGTTGAAAGCCTATGAAAATCTTTTTTTAAACAAGGAATGGGGCTTACCTGTGTAGATGGCAGCAGTTCATGGATATCTGTAATAAAATCTTTCCTATATGTATTTATTTAGCTTTTATTGACCAGGTAAGCCCACTAGACAAACACAGTGCCTATTTTCAGATGTGACCCGGTAAAGTTACAAGGCATTACAAAACCAAAACAACAACAGTACAATGAATATATACAGAGTGACAGATTGGTAAATACATAGGCAGTAAGTAAAACAGTCTCTGGTCAGAGCCGATACGGCTGTGCAGAGCTTTTACGAGCACCGAAGTCTGATGTGCTCAAGATGGCAGCAATGACGGAACTGCACATGCGCGATACTTGCGCATGTGTCGTCTGACTTGGTGGCTATCTTGTGCATGGCGACGCCACTCCGCAGTTGCAGAAGAAAAAGGAGTGCCTCATGGGCGGGTGTGTTTATGCAGCTGGTGAAGGGAAGGGCTGCATAAACACAACCACCAGAAACTGTCCCAGAGCACTATGGAAGCACACCATACAGCAGTCCCATCACGTGCTTCCATGGTGCTACTACACAGAATAGTAGCAATACATCTGCGAAGCTCTGCTTATGCAGCCGTAAAAATGTGCAGATAACACGTAGCAGTAAACATATACCCTACTAACTTAAGTTAGGTACAGTTCACAGAAAAAAACATGAGGTAAATAGTACTTGGTAACAACTCCTGGCAACCAAAACCATGAGTAACCGCACAAACTATGAGGCAGAGACATACTGATATGTGGTTGCCCCCATTTCATGGAATATTGTGATGTCATGCAGGGCAAGGCTGTGTATAACTTCAATTTAAGTATTATTTAGGTTTTTGGCTGACCAGGTAAGTGGACTAAGCAAAGAAATACCTAGTTTCAGGCGCAACCCGGCAGATTACATACGAAATACAGAGTATAACATAGATACATAGACAGTGTCGGCAGATAAGGGCATGTGGCCCACCTAGTCTGCCCATTTGAGCTTGTAAGTTCAGTTTATGTTTTCCTAGAAGTCTGTTGCCCCTTACCCCTGACCTCCAGAATTCCTTTATGTCTATCCCATGCATTCTTAAATCCCATGATTGTTTCCAGCCCCCACCACTTCCTCTGGCAGGGTGTTCCACTTGTCCACCACCTGCTCTGTGAAGAAACTTTCCTCACATTTCCTCTGAATCGTCCTCTCTCCAACTTCATCCCATGCCCTCTAGTCCTGGAACATCTTTTTGCTTAAAAATAGTGTATTCCTGCACCCTGTTCCTCCCTGTAAGATACTTGTATGTCTCTATCATATCCCCTCTCTTCCTCCTCTCCTCCAGGGAGTACATATTCAGTTCCTTCAACCTGTCCTCATAGGACTTGTAATGCAATCCATGTACCATCTTTGTTGCCCTTCTCTGAACCTTCTCTACCCTGTCTATGTCCTTACGTAGGTAAGGTCTCCAGAACTGTACACTGTACTCCAGGTGGGGCCTCACTAGTGTCTTGTATAGTGGAATTATGATCTCCCTTTTCCTGCTGGTGATGCACCTACCTATGCATCCCAGCATCCTATTTGCTTTACCTGCTGCCTTTTCACATTGTTTACCTACCTTGAGGTCATCAGAGATGATAACCCCAAGATCCCTTTCCTGCTTGTGCATGCTATATCCTCACCCCCCAACTGATATATTGTGCCAGGGTTTTTGTGCCCCATATGCGTTATCTTGCACTTCTTTGCATTGAACTTCAACTGCCAAACCCCTGACCATTCTTCAAGTTTCTGCAGGTCCCTTCTCATTCTGTCTGTACCCTCTGGTGTGTCTACTCTGTTACAGAGCTTTGTGTCATCAGCGAACAGTGAAATTCTGCCTTCTAGGTCCTGCGTAATGTCACTGATGAAGATGTTGATTAGGACCGGTCCCAGCACTGATCCCTGTGGTACCCCACTGGTCACTCTTCCCTCTGTGGAGTGACAGCCATTTACCACCACTCTCTGTGTCCTGCTGCCCAGCCAGTTACCTACCCACCACACTACTGTATTGCCCACACCCATATTCCCCAGTCTGTGTAATAGTCTTCTATGTGGCACAGTGTCAAAGGCCTTGCTGAAGTCCAGATAGGCCATGTCCACTGCCCTCCCCTGATCCACCTCCCTAGTCACCCAGTCAAAAAATTCAACGAGGTTGGTCTGACATGACCTCCCCTGGTGAAACCATGCTGCCTTGGTCCTGTAGTCCATTGACAACTAGATGTTCCACCAATCTCTCCTTCAGTAGTGCTTCCATGATCTTCCCCACTACCGAGATGAGGCTGACTGGTCTGTAGTTTCCCGCTTCCTCTTTGTTCCTACTTTTGTATAAGGGGACTACGTCTGCTGTCCTCCAGTCTCTGGGTACCTCCCCTGTTTCCAGTGATCGGCTAAACAGGATAGCCAGAGGTTCAGCCACCACCTCTCTTAGTTCTTTAAGGACCCTGGGGTGCACCCCAGCTGGCCCCATTGCTTTATCAACTCTTATTACTTCCAGTTCCTTCAATACCTACATATGGCTTAAAAAATATAGGTAGAAACTTGTCAGCACAGTGGACTAGAATAGGACTAAATACATAGTAAACAGTGAAAGATAATACAAAATATAGCAATAAAACATATTACCTAGAGTAATTCACAATGAACTATACATAATTGCACAATAACTTGCTACCCAAGTAGGCTACAATACATGAATGGTGGAACCAAATCAATGACAGGAGCACTTTGTAACATCAAATAGATGCTCACGGAACCTACTAAGCAATGAAGCAGCCATGGGACATTGTCTCGTTTAGTAGGATGGATTCCCATAACTTAAGGGCAGCATAGGCAAAGGAGGATTCCCCTGACCTGGTTTTAAGTTTGGGAATAATCAGTAGGATGTTAGAGTCAGACTTTAGGGGGTAAACATTATGCACTGAATTTAGGAGGGAGGCGAGGGACAGTGGCATACGGTTATGTTGGATATCATAGATGAAACTCCCAAAGGAGAGTTCATGAGACTGTGATGGTAGAAGTCAGCTGAGTTTGTCATATAGAGAATTGTGACGTGTAAGTCTATGGGATGCCAGTACAAAACAGTAGATATAAGCTACCTTCCATCTAAGTCATGTGGTTTTTGAAGGCTGCAGTAAAGAAAGGCGCACCATAAAGAAGTTTGGGAAGCTGCATTCATTGGGCAATAGCCATGCGAGCTTGGTGGGGGGGGGGTTAGACTGTGGCCAACTTTACAGGAGAAACCCAGCAATGGGTTGACAGCACTATAGGTGTCCTGCACGAGTAGTGCATAATCTGGGGAGGGATCAAGGATGACACCAAGGTAGGAGAAGGAAGTAACATGGGGGGACTGGAGAGCCATCTTCGTAAGCAACTGATAATGAGTCTGGGCAGTGTCTCAATCTTGAGGGTGTCCCGAATAACATGGATTGTGTTTTTGTAATATTGAGAAGTTTATTTTGAGACAGCCATTTACAGTATGCACAGCCTGAAGGGTAAGGACCAAGTCGTCTGCATATAAAATAGCAGAGCAATGGGACAAACATTTGTTAAGTTTATACGAAGGGCAAAAGAAGCGGCCTTAGTATAGCGCCCCCACACACACACACACGCAGCTTGAGGCAGGTTCAGATAGAAAGGATTCAAATTTAGCTCTCTACAGTTTGTCCAAAAGATCATTTCTGAACCAGGGTAGGGATGTAGGGCATCTACCTAGACAGGCAAGTTTGTCAGAGAGCGGCAAGTGGTCAGCAAGAGCAAAAGCCGTGGGCAGGTCAATGAAGACCTCTCCTGTGAGGTTACCACTATCCATGCCTGCGGCAGTGTGACTGGTAAGAGTGAGCAGGGCAGTATCAGTGCTGTGCCCCCTGCAGAAGTTGTGCTGCAGGGGAGAGAGGAGGTAGGTGCAGTGAGATAATTGGTGATCCGGGTAGTGATAACTTCCTCCAGAATTTTATTAAAAAAATGGAAGTATAAGCCGGCCCGTATGCGCAGCAGTTGGATTTCCACTTGTGACGCCAGTGACCCAGGTTCGGGAAGGAGCTCAGTTCACTGGAGGGCTGGTCGGGGGGGAGGCAGCTTGAGCGTCCCATCACTGCTCGCTGTCTCCAGGGAGGGTAGGGGTTGTAACCCGGTGCTGGAGCGACCACTGGCGGAGGCCGGTGGTAGAGCAGCACGTCAGGGTCATTGGGGTGGTGTGTGACAGACGTCAGCTCTCACCTTGACGTCCAGACGTCACGCACCTCAAGAAAGCCAGGAAACATCGCTCGCTGGCCTCTGGGTGACGGCTCTCAGTTCCTGGGGGCCTCCAGTGCTTTCCCGGCACCTCCTGTTCCTCAGCAGCATCCCCGGGCCCTAGAAGTGTGCGCTGGGCTATCCTCCACCCCCGGTGCCTTCCCTCGGAGGAGAGGGACCCACCCGTGAAGGGATACACCAGGATATCCTGGGGTCGGCTAGCTCTGGAAGCAGAGAAGGGCCGGGCAAGGACAGAAGAGGTCAGGGGAACTTGGCAAGAGCCCAAAGGAGCAAAGGACCAGCGAGCACGGAGCGGAAAAATAGATGATACAAAAAAAATAAATGGAAGTATGGCACTGGGTCTGTAGTTTTTGATCAGCTAATGATCTCCTTTCTTAAAGACAGGCACTGTAGTTGAGATCTTACAGCAGTCAGGCACCATACAGGAGGACAGGGATAGATTAATAAGTTTGCTGACATGGAGGCAGTCTCATAGGCTGCAGGCTTAAGAGGTTTGGGCTCTTATCCATTTGCACCTGCAGATTTTATGTCAGGAGTCTGCTCTAAGAGTTTGTGAACCACAAAGTTGCCAATCCTCTTAACGTAAAAGGAAGGGCATCTAATGGGCAGGGTACACTGAAGTGGTGAGACACTGTGAGATGATGATGTGGCAAGGCAGGCAATGCCTTGGTATAAGGGGAGAGATCTGAAAAAAAGCTATTAAAAGCACTGGCTATTGCAATGCTATTTGCACAATTAATATAATTTACAATCATATATGGAGGGGAGAGAGTTCTGTTTTTATACAACATATTCTTGACATGTCTACAGATGCGCTTCGGGTTGTAAGCAGTGGACTTAAAGAGTCATTTACAGTGAGAGCTCTTATTGTGCCGAACAGCTCTTTTGCACCCATTACAGCACTCCCTTTGTGCTACCCAGTCAGTGGGAGAGGAGGAGGCTTTGTATTCAAGCCAGTTCTTGTCCCCAATGAGTAGCTTGAAGAGGGCAGTCTAAGCATTTAGTAATGGGACCTTTCATTCTTCTCTTGGTTACAAGGACAAATTCATTTTGTTGGCATATGAAGGCAGAAGTGAAGGAGGCTACTGCAGAGCATGACTCTGAAGTCTCATACAGGGAGGACCAATTGGTTTGGGACACAGCTTATCTGAAAATATCAGGAGCAAGATTGGAGTAGTCGCGAAATTGGACGAGTCTGGGGGGGCGGCTTGGTCGGTTTAACATGCCACACACAGAAGATAGGTGAATGGTCACTTATCGCAGCAGATAGCACACCTGAGTCTTCCCACCCTGTCTGGTTGGGGGTGAGTATCCAGTCGATAAAGGTTAACGTGTTCCCACTGTCAGATGTCCTGGTAGATTCAGAGATCAAGTGGGTCAGACTGAGATTACTAAGGGCCTGCCTGCACCACAGTCTTACTGCAATCAGTGATCCAGTTAATATACAGTCCCCTACGAAATTAATTAGTTTTTGTTACCACAGCTCCAATAGACATAGTTAGTAAGGAGAGGGAAGATATACCACCAGCAGGTGAAAGGTAAACACAGAAGAAGTGGAGCAGTTTAGTGCTACCAGTGTAAGCACACCGTGATAGTACTCTAATGTTAACAGGCTTAGGAGTAAAGCCAGGTGAAGTGACATTGAGGTGAGACCTAAAATAGATTAGGTGCCACCTCCTTATTTAGTACAAGGGCAATCACACTGGATAGTTACACCCTGGATTGTACAAAGGCTGTCGGGGATGTCTGGTGTCAACCATGTTTCAGAGATCCCCAGCACATCAGAATCAGTAGTGACACCCAGGCTGTTAGTTAATCCGTTTTGGGAATGAGGATTCTGATTCTGAGTTGCACGCTTTTTAGGCCCTTAGTGGACTGCCAGGGTGATTTACTGAAGGTAGTGGTGGTGTTGGGGGGCAGAGGTAGGACTAGGGTAAAATTCAACATCACCAGCAGACATTTGATGAATTAAGGCTATGTAAATTAATGGCCAATATCTCAAGCACACAGACTTACTGAACAAACTCCTGTAATGTTTTCTTAGGCGGGACAAAATCATATCAATACAATGTTTGGGTAGAAAAATGTGTGTGTGGTATAAGCAACTTGTGTATATGCTATATAGTTTGACATGACGAAATTCATTGGGGTTACATTTGTATCCATATATGGGTACATGACAGGGGAGTGAATCAGACACATACAGTGCACCCCAAGCAGGGCAGAGGAAAGTGCACAGCAGCAACTTGCTCATTGTTAAAGAGCTAGTGTACTGCCTAAAACTAATATCAATGTTTAACAGTAGTCAGCCATTACCTTTCATATCTCCGGTACTTTTTTTTTCACTTTGGTTAATTAGAAGATTGTTTACCTGACGTTAGAAGGTGCGATGAGTGGGACATCACTCTGCCTGGCAGCTGACAGCTATCTGTATCTCTCTCCACTACCTCATTGTGACCTCACTGAATGTGACATCACTGCTTTTTAGGAACAGCCACTCAGTGGCTACCAGGCCAGTCATCTGTGATGTCACTGTTAGTGAGATCCCAATGCTGGTGATATAGTGAGGGGAGGGCAGAGATAGACATGTCAGCTGCCAAGCTAAGCATTCTCCACACATCCAGCACAATATTATCACATAGAAAACTTTCTAGTGAGCAGAAGGAAAAAGAAAAATATTTCAGAAATAAAAGTTCAACGACTACTTCTTAAAATTTTTGAAAGGGTGTAACCTGCAGTTCAAGGGCTGAAGCAACAGCCATGCCCCCTCCCCATTTAAACTCTTCCTTCCTGCTTCATTCAGAAGCTTTTTTTTTTGCTAGCCAGAGGTTGTGTCGGTCTGTCTCCCCCACTTCCTGGGGCCTCCCCTCCCCACCCACTCTGCTCGTGCTTTGGGCTCTGCTGGTTTGTGCCGAACTTTGTTTGTCATGCTTCTCCTGCTTTGGTTAGTATTTTCTGCCTCTGGCTGCTCCTTGCTTCCTTGTGTTGCATGTTTTTTCCGTTTGTCTTTTCATTTTGTGTTTTCTTTAAGGGGCTTTTTAGTTTCCTAGCATCTTGTTGCCCTTTGATTGTACTATGCTAATTCTGTGCCTGTGTTCTCAGGCCCTTTTTAATTACCAGATGTTGCAAACCATCAGTTCACTGCAATGTAATATCTCTGCTTCAGTTCTAAATTCTAATCCTCAGTTTTCCTCCACTTGTCATTGTATGCTGCAGCTCCACTGCTGTATTTCCACTGTCTCATGTGCTTCTGCATTAATTGTTTACACCTGGTCACACTCATACAGCTCAGCAACTGCCACTCAGTGGTATGTTTGTTCTACAGCTCTGCTTTCACTCACTCAGTGCTAGCTCCTGCTCCCTTGCTGTTCCTTGCTATCCTGCTACCTAATCTACTGCCTCGGAATTTTACCAAACCATACTTTTACCAAAATCTCTGCCTTCGTTTTCCACCTTCTGCTTTACTGAAAATGTAATAATTTAATCAGCTCTATTTGGGGGGGGGTCTACCCTACCAACATTACAGTTGCTATTTGGTCTCCTGGTGCTCAGTTTGTGACCTACCTGTTAGTTCCATGGCGGGACACTGTGTCGTCACAGTGGGGCATTGTGTCTCCAAGTAATAGGAGTATACTTTCATGTAAGCTATATGATTTTGACCTGCTCCTTACAGCTAAATGGCTTTCACCCATCTATGGCAAAATATGCTTGCCTTGCAGCCTGTACGGCTTTCAAAAATTCCGGCATTTTATGACTACATTTCAAATACTGCCTGCCTTCCAATAACCTAACTCTGGCTTTGTGGCATATGAGGTATTCATACTACTCATATCAATAACTATTCATGCTGAATCCACAGCCCATCCATAGCAATTCTGTTTAACCATCTATTTCAGTTCTCTATTCATGCTACACCATATCAGCCACTGCTGAACCTCATTGATTTAATTTACCAAACCTCACTGAATCAATTTCTTGCATCACAGCTTCTCACTACTTAATGGCTTCTCAGCCTCTCTCTACTCGATGACCTACCTTCCATGGCATCATTAATTTGGCTTCCATAGTGGAATTGGTTGGCTTGCTTTCACTGGCTTTGCTCATATCCCTCAATCACATTACACATTCCTTCCATCAATCTGATCAATCAATCATATCAGCCCATTGTATCATTCAATAATATCAGACAATCATACCATATACCAGTACCTAACCGATGTCCGCTGACTTCGCCTGGCCACCTCATATATAGTGCTTCATACTTTATTGTGTGCTCTCCTTTATAAATCGGAGGCTTGCCAACTGTGACAATTATTTCTGTGGCTCAGGGCCCCCTGCAGCTGACTGTCTCGCTCTGCACTGAAGTCCGCATCTTGAGCATGTGGACCTTGAGACGGGGTCCTTCTCATCTAGCCCATTGTGGGAATGTCCTCACTCCTGGCAGAGCTTTAGCCACTTCTGCCAATGACGGGACCTCTTGATGTAGAATTTAACGCTTCAGCTACAAGGGATGGGGCCCTCATGCCCCAGCAGCTCTTTATCTGGTGAAATTCGGTTCAGCGGCACCCTCTACACTATTCTCCATGTGACTGCCTCTGGTTCACCTAGTCTGTTTTAGTCGGTAGGCCAGCTGAGTGCCTCTGTGGTCATTGCTCTCCTCCTCCTCCTGCCTTGGGGGTCCCGCTCAACCTTCAGAGCTTCCGTTGTTGCACAGGACTCTCACAACCCTTCATAGCATTCCTGTTAGAGGGAGCATGACAGCTTTCCCTCAAATTGGAATGCATTTCTCTCCTTGGATTGGGTTTCTAAATTGCAGCAGCAGAGCCATCACTAAATAAAATACCCCTAGCCTGGAGGGAAGGTGACCTGGCTCAGTCTCCAGAGGTTTCTCCTCAAAGGGTTTTCCCTCTCCTCAGCACCAAAGGTCATAATCTTAGTTACCCCTGAATTACTTAGGTAATTTCCACAGTTATTCAGGTAGGTTCAGCTGTTGGATGGAGATGGATGGTGGTTCTCCTTTGCCATTTCCTCTTCCTTGGAAATCATGCCCTCTCATCATAATTCATGTAACCTATGTTCAAACCATTACTCATTTCAGTTATCTCCAACCACTACCCTCATCTCCAATGACCATCGTATATTCCAATCTCAATACCAACTCATTACCTCTGCAATGCTTCCAATCTACTTCTTTTGGGCATTTCTAAGCTACCTTTAGCCTAAGGGAATCCTTCCCATAGCACCTCTAGGGGTGGAACCCTCCTCCAGGCTCTTGCCTTGGCATCCCTACAGGGTGGTATTCCCGAGGCTCAAAGAGGTGAACGCCAACAACAAAGTTCATTCAGCAGCTACAACAAAGTTTATTCAGTAAGTTGATAAGCACAACACCACACTAAGTTGTGTAAGCATATTGAAAGGAAAGCCTGTAGCCTGCAGTTAAACTTCACTTCACTACTTCACTGAGAGGGTGGTAGAGCCATGGAATGCACTACCTAGGGGCTGGTGGAGGCAGAGACAGTGGAGGGGTTCAAGAGGGGGTGGGACAGGTACAGGGGAAGGGTTCAGGAAGCAAAATCCAATGCAGCAAGAATATCCGGAACTGGGAAGGGAGAAGCCAGAGAAGACGAGGGGGACAGCAAGGTCAGCACCCAGGGTGGGGGCTGACCAAACGAGCAGACACGAAAGACCATTAGGCCTATTCTGCTGGCATTTTAGTATGTTAGTATGTTAGTTAAAGGGGCTGAAGCAACAGCCACACTCTCTGCCTCACTTATTTAAACTCTTCCTTCCTGCTTCATTAAAAAGCTTTTTTCTTAGCCCCACCATCCTCCCCCAGTGGCTAGCCTCTCTCCTCGTTGGTGTTTCCTAAGCTATCTTTAGCCTAAGGAAATCCTTCTCATGGCACTTCTAGGGGTGAAACCCTGCTCCGGGTTCCTGCCTTCGGCATCCCTACAGGGTGGTATTCCCAAGGCACAAAGAGATGAACGGCCACAATAAAGTTAATTCAGTAGCTACAACAAAGTTTACTCAGCAAGTTGCATAAGCACAACATCACACTATGTTGTGTAAGCACATTGAAATTAATTTTGTGTCTGCCTGTTTCAGCTCCCCTAGCTCTTTAACACCCTTGGTTGAGTAATCAGCGTCTCTGAGTTAGTGAAACCAGTTAGGCACAGTATAAAGCAGACACTGTTTTAGGAAGAGGAAGCAAGCCAGCTAAGTATGAGCTAAGCACAATACTATCTATATACAAGTTTTAAATGCATAGGAGATTAGGTGTGGGCAGTCTGGGAACTGTTGGGTTATATAAGTGAAGATAGAATAATTGAGCCAAAATTATTCATAAAGCTCGGAATAACAGGTGACCCAGACAAGGATTAAATAGGGTTCTCTACAAATCAGCAGAGAACAGACTGGCCTGGATATTCAAACTGCGCTGAAAACTGGCGCAACAGTAGGAGCAAGCGCAAACCAGTTGCGCAAATGTGCAACAGGTGCGATATTCAAACATGGAGCAGAGCAAATTGCGCAAGCAACCAACGTCTCAATATTGCACATACTGCGCCATCGCGCAACCAGGAAGGAGAAGCTGAGCCAAAATGCTGCGCTATGATGCAACCATGGAAGCTCAGCTGAGCATTGCAGAGCTGCCATAAGCGCTAGCACAGCCCCCAGAGCAATGGAACTGCACATCCAGGGAGGCAGGCTGGGGCCCACGCCAGCCATGCCACACATGGGCACAGGAACTCACTGCAGAACCCACACCACACTGGCACACCCCAAGCACAGCATCACTGGGGGTGGGACGGATGATCCACGTGCCCATGGGGACAAGCCAACTAAAGCATAGCAGAGCCATGACACCCCAGCACAACCACTGGCAGGCAGAGAGTGCCACACACAGGGGGTTGACAACCACAGTGCACATCAGTCCCCCCCGTACGCACAGCACAGCGTGCACCGTGCCCCCAAGACACCGCTCATGTGCAGTGACAGGCACTGCAGGAAACACCATGCACCCCCCGTGCCACACGTCAACCCCATGCTGCAGAGAAGCATACCAGCCAGACCCACCCTGTGCACCCAGCAGTGGGTGGCAGCAGATGGCAAGAGCAACAGAAAGGCAATGCTATGCTGGTGATACCTCCCCATGGACACACACACACACACACACACATATATACCCAGGACCATAGCAGCCCAGATGGCATGTACACCCCTGCAACGGAGCACCCATAGCCAGTTGCAAAGCAGACACCAACACAGCAGTTGTATCAAAATAGAAATGTATATTTCAAAAACAACAGATAAACAATAACAGCTGAAACTATGTACAAGGTGGGGGGACGGGTAAAAGGCAGGGGTGTTCAAGGGGGAGGGAATAAAAACTTGGAGAGGGAAGGCAGGGTGAAAGGGATGGGAGAAGTGGGAACGGAATGTGGGCTACAGCCCAGCTGGCTCCTGGGCTGCCCCCTGCTGGCGTCCCCTACTGTGCCGCCTCCGCCGTTCACCCTGGCGCAGCATGGCCTGCAGGAGCTCCCGGTTGTCAAGTCCGACCTGGTCAGGCGCCGCAGATCCTGCTGCATGTGTCTCAGCACCCGAGGCCTAGGAAAATGGGAACACAGTCAATGGCTGAGACTGACCACAACCCTGAACACCACCCAACCTGCAACCCATATAACCCAATGTCCTGCACCTGTGATGGCATGCACCCACCCACAGTGAACATGCACATGGCCATCACAAACAGGCGGCACCAGCTATCGCACCACCGCCCACACACACTGCCCACGTCAATCACAGTACAAACTAGGCTGCCAAGTGATGTGGCAGCGTGGTGCGATGCCAGTTACACAGCTATGTGCCCAGTGCATGCCTGGACCACCTGTGATGCATACACAGGCGTGTCGTGATGCTGCACTGTGATGCAGGTCACCTGTGTCATGCCTACATACATGGATACATAGACAGTGTCGGCTGATAAGGGCCTATGGGACACCCAGTCTGGCCATTTGGCCTTGTCATTCACTCTGTTGTCCTATAAGTCCATTCCCCTCACCCTGACCTCCAGAATTCCTTCATGGCTAACCGCATACATAAATCCCGTAACCAAGTCAGCCCCACCACAACCTCTGGCAGGGTGTTCCACTTGTCCACCACCCATTCTGTGAAGAAATACCTTCCCATGTTACCTCTTAAACGAGCCCCTCCAACTGCATCCCATGCCCTCTAGACCTGGAACATCCTTTACGCTTACAAATATTGTTTACCTGCACTCTGTTCCCCCCTGTACAATACTTGTATGTCCCCATCATATCCCCACACCCTCCTCCCCTCCAGGGAGTACATGTTCAGTTCCGTCAACCTGTCTGCATAGGACTTGTGATGCAATCCATGCACCATCCATGTCGCCCTCCTGTGAACCCTCTCCACCCAGTCCATGTCCATACGCAGGTATGGTCTCGAACTGTACACTGTACCCCAGTGTGGGGACTCACTAGTGTTTCGTATAGTGGAACTATGACCTCCCCTTTCATTGTGTCCAGCATGGTTGGTGGTCTTGCCCCCCCAGCATGCAATAGCATCCATGACGTAATGATACTCACACTCCTCCAGCAGCTCGGTCTGCCGCTGCTGCTGCTGCTGCTGCTGCTGCTGCTGCTGCTGCTGTGGCACGACATCCTGTGGCACCGGGGCCCTGGCATGGCCCACATCACGGCAGTCGGATGTCCTCACAATCCGGCCTGTGGGAGACATATGGTGAGACAAACATCAGTGTGACTCAAAAGCAGAGTGCCCCCTGCCCCAGTGAGAGTGCCTGCCCACACAGCCATAACCATCCATCGCACAGCTGCACACAGTGACACACCTATGCACAGCCACCCAAGCACACACACACCCTACAGAGAATATAGGTGCATAGATGGTACACTTACGTGGCCCTAGGCACCAGGCCCGCCTGGCACGTGAAACGCAGCGCGCCAGCAGGTCCGCTCCCTCCGGCGGAGGTCACTGTACCGTGCCGCACTGCTCAGCAGACCGCCCCGCCAGTGACCCCACCAGGTCAGTGGCCACTTGCTGTCACACATGGGTCCTAGGCATGGTGAGGGGGGCCTCACCATACAGTGCCTCACAGTGGGGCTCCACTAGGGCCACCAGGTTGGCCACTTCAAGCGGGCTCCAGGACACCGCCCTCCTCCTAGCCATGGCACCAACTTTACAGCAGGCAATATGGCGCCTCGCTGCGCTGTAACCCCACGTGGAGTTGTTGCGCAATAGACCAGCACAGGCTCCAATCGCGCTGTTCGAACAGCGCCGTCACCATGGCGCTGTCACCAGACAGCGCAACAGGGCGATACACATGGCATGTCAACAGCGCCAGGGGTCAGAGGGCATACACAAGGTCACGGCAATGACGCAAGGCTACGCACAGCGCCATAGGATGTATAGGCATCCTGCGTGACTGCTAAGCAGAGCACCAGTGCCACAGTGGACTATCGCGCAGAAGTGCCACAGCGCCATATAGTGCCCAGTGCTGTAGCGCCACTGGCACAATGGTGGCCATGGCCGGAATCGCCTATCGCGCTCAGCAGGTCTGCAGCGTGATAGACGCATGCGTAACATGTCTGGGCATGCGCAATGCAGTGTACCACACAGCCACAAACATGCGCCATCGGCTCAGCCGGACCTTCCGTATTGCGCTAAGCGCAATTACGCGATATTCAGCCGACATATGCAAATCAGTCGATCAGCCATTCAAAGGCGCAGTGGCGCGATTAGCATGTCATTAAAGATGCGCCACACCTCATTTGCATGTGTTGCGCTATAAATATGCGACACTGGGTTGTGGTGGCCAGATTTGGTTGTTGCAGGTGAGAGGTGAGTTACATGCTGTGTGATGCTCAGGACAATGCTCATGGGCAGGGGTGCTGGAGGATGATATAGGTTGAGGGGGCTGAGCATGATGAGGGCACTTAGAAAGGGGCAGAGGGCACCCTTTCCATCAGTATCTGCCATGCGGAGAGGAAAGGGGCTTCTGCCCCCGGCCGGCAGCTATGCTCATGGGGAAATGCTGTGGACTGCACAGTGACAGGTGTCCACTTCCACCCATACAGATCACCATGACTGACGGGAACCAGGCTGAGGCTGTGGACGGCAGGCGTAGGAGGAGGCCGAACTTCACCACAGCAGAGACTGAGGCCCTCTTCCAGGCCTACCTGGAGGATGAGCCACTTTTGAGTGGGCGGAGGGGCACCCCTCAGCAGCGTGCAGCTGCATGGGAGGGGGTAGCTCTGGCCGTCAACCTGCACGGAAGCCACCAGCGCTCCGTGCTGGAATGCGGAAAAGATGGGGACTGACCGCAGGAGGCTGAAGGAGAAGGTGGCAGCCTTCAGGGTGGCGACTGCTGCCACTGGTGGGGACCACCAGTGGTGTTGCAACTGACCCGACTGAGGAGACACTGGTCGCGGCCATGCAGCCGAGTGCCATTGCTGGTGTTCCAGGCGGAGGATTCCAGACAGGTGGAAGCCCATCACTGCACGGTATGACATGGTGATGTTGGGGGGCTGTTGTTCACATGCACTCACATGTACTCTCTTTCTGTTTCAGATCCTGTTCGTCTGCAGGAGACGGTGGTGGTGGTGGGTGCTGACAGTGAGGCAGACCTGCTGGACCTGGAGGAGGGACCATCCACCTCCGCCAGCAGCCTGCAGGCACTGCAGCGGCATGCAGGCTGGCCCAACAACTCCGGCGGCAGTGATACGGGTGCAGGGGGTGCACAGCCTGTGTCACAGCAGTCTGGCATGCAGGTATGCCAGCATGCTGTGCCTATGGCAGTGGCACGCACCGGCACTATTGATGATAGCAGGCCTGCAATGGCCAGTGTTAGGTGTGTGTCCCACGACGGACACATGGCAGGCCAGCACGTGCCCCTGGGCCATCCTGCTCCACACCTGTGTACCAGCATGCTGGCACAGTCACAGGCTGTGCCTGTCAGCACCGGTGGGGCAGCATCGGTGGCTGAGCAGGTGTCTGGCACTGTTGACAGCACAGGGGTTGAACAGGTGGACCTGGGGGCTCAGCAGTTGGAGGGGCGGCAGCAGCAGTTGCACACCAGGCCTGGGGGGACAGCGTCAAGCAGTGGCACTTGTCCACCGCCCTTAGATCCGCCCATACCTGGTCCTGGTGAACAGCGCCCACCCTCAAGGGGTGCTGTGCACCAGGACCGTCCACACCCTGGGGGTCACGATGCCATTGGGGCACAGTACCCATTGGACGCGCACACCCGCCTGCTGCAGGAGTCGGTCCAGCTGCAGGGGCGGGTTGCAAGGTCCGTGGAGGCACTGTCTGTGTCCGTGGAGGCGGCATGGCGGGGTGTGCTCGGGACCGAGCCGAGCTGGTCCTTATCGCGAGCGGATGTGACCGCTGCCATTGACAGGCTGACCCAGGCAGTGGTCTCTGTCGCGGACGCACTGGCCACACTGTCAGGTGCCCCTGTACCACACACCCCACACAGTGCGCTCTCCACTCCCCGTTCCTGGCGTCGTGCGACACCAGGCCTGTTGACGCCGGGTTCTGCTGTGGGCATCCCGAGCACCCCTGGTGCAAGTTTGTTTGGTGGGATGCAGACCCCTGTGCGGGCAAGGTCGCGGTCGCGCACTGGGACCCCTGGTGGTGCACTAGCGCCACCCGATGTGGCCCCTGCTCAGCCTGCCAGTGCTGCTAGGCCACGGCGGGGGCCACCACGCATCCGTGGTGGCCGTGGGACAGTGCTCCCTGACTGAGCTGTCTCCCAATGCAGGCCCTGTCTGGTGCTGCCCTGTGTGCAATGTGTGTCATGGTGGGCAGTGCACTGCTGGGTGCTCTGCTCACCAAGCTGACACACGGACCACCTGCACACTCTCCCAACTGCTGTCCACAGGTGCGTGTGGATGATAATGCCTGCATTGCACTGTACACCAAGGTGCAAGGTTGCCCAGGTCCTGACACACGTACATGGACAGTCCAGGTGGTGGGGGTGGTTGGTGGTGCTGTGTGTTGGCGATGTCATTTCATGAGTGCTGTGCTGCTGCCCTGTATGCTGCCTGGTGTGTGTGTGTGTCCATATGAGTGCTCACCCTCTCTGATGGTGTGTTGGTATGCCTGGACCCTTCAACTCCCCTGACCTTCAT
Organism: Neoceratodus forsteri; assembly: GCA_016271365.2. Lineage (NCBI taxonomy): Eukaryota > Metazoa > Chordata > Ceratodontiformes > Ceratodontidae > Neoceratodus > Neoceratodus forsteri. The sequence continues at coordinate 19,795,078 of CM028135.1, read as the reverse complement.
GCACGGTGTGTTCCCCTGTGTGCCTGTGGTTTGCGCATGGACAGTGTTGCCTGCACATGTCCCCTTGACTTACCTGTGCTGTGCGTAGTGCTCTTCTGCAATGGTGTCCCAGTGCAGCTGGGCCTGCCGTGTCAGTCGGGGGTCCCTCCGTCCTAGGGGGGGCGGCTCATCACCCACATCACCGGCACCACTGGCGTCCCCATCGCTGTCCCCCTCTTGGACCTGTACGGCTATCCCATGGTCTTTGGCCATGTTGTGCAGGATGCAACAGGCCAGGAATATCCCACAGGCCTTTTGGGGGCTGTACTGTAGGGCTCCGCCGGAGGTGTCCAGGCATCGGAAGCATGCCTTGAGCATCCCAAACACCAGCTCTATGATGTTCCATGTTGCGGCATGTGCCTCGTGAAACTGTGCTGCGCTGGGGTGCGTGGGGCGCGGTATGGTGTGAGCAGCCAGGGACGGGTGGGTATCCACAGTCACCTGTGTGGAGATAGTGGAGATCAGTGTCAGGTCAGGTCCATATTGCCCATATCCTTGTGTGCCACTACCATGGCACCTGTGTCATTCCACCCTTGCCCAGAGTTTGCATTCCATACATGTGTACTCACCCACTAGATGACCCGTGGGGATGTTCCCACTCTCGAATCGATGGCACAGTGCAGATTGGTGCCATATAGAGGCATCATGTGCTCCGCCAGGGTGTGTGGCACAGACATTGATGATCGTAGTGGCATCACCACCACCTGGCAGTTGACACTAGAAAGCCCTTCCGGTTCCGATGAAACAGCCATCGGGGGCCAGGTGGCGTCGGAATGGCCACATGGGTGCAGTCTATATGCCCCTGCGCCAGGCATATGTGCTACCCTGTGGAACTCCTGCATGTTTGCTATGCGCTCTGCCCGGCGGTGGGGAAATGGATGTACTCCGCGGCATGAGGCGGCAGTGCGCTGAGGTGGGTGAGGATGCGTGGCGTGGCCGACTGTGTAATGCCTGTGGTGTCCCCTGTCGGCCTCTGGAAGGTGCCCGTGGCGAGCAGGCATATGCAGGCTGTCACCTTGGTCTCCACGGACAGAGCATGACTCCGTCGTGAGGGTGCCTGCATCACATCACTGCACAGCTCACTGGGCCGTCTCAGTATTGCCCTGTTCAGGCAGTACCGGCCCACAATCTCGGCGTCTGTGTACAGCTCGCGGAAGCTGATACGAGGCACCGATACCGCCTGTCGGGGCATCGCCCGGCGAGGCTCCTCTGCGACCGCGTCCCCTGCAGCATGCTGTCTCACCCCTCATTACAGCTTCCATGTGGAAGCTGACACTATCCATCTCCTGGCTTCTGCTCCCCAGCTGCTGTTCCTGTGTTACCCTGCCCCACTGCTGCTTCCACTGCAGGGCACCCCCACTGGCCTCTCTGTCCTCCAGGACCCTGTCCCTCTCTGCCCTTCCTGCTCCTGTCTCTCTCTCTCTCTCTCTCTGTCTCTCTGTCTCTCTCCCCAGTTTGCGGCCTGCTAGGGTTCTTGCTGCTCCCTTGAGCCCTTTTATTTTGGCTCACATCCGTTTCGCATCTTCCGGCTGAGCCACTCTTGCGCATTCGCCAAGTGTTCAAATGTCGCATTGCGCACTTTATGCATGGACCGCCCCTTGATTGCGCATCCCTTCATTTCCATTGCTCTGTTGCTCAGCAGCATGTTTTAGGCGCTGGCCCTTCTGAATATCATGAATGGGCGCATTTTCGGGGTTGCGCTGCGCGCAACCCTGTTGTGCATCGCAACCTTTTGAATATCCAGACCACTGAATTCTAATCTCCGTGCGCAAGCCAGAAGGGTAACTGGTGCAATGCTATATAGACATATGAATCACAGGTGATCTTGTCAAATAGGGTTGTCTACCAAGTACCAGAGTCTAGCACAGCTTACCCCTGTATGACGTCACACAGGTTTCATTCCCCCTCCCTTTAAAAAGACAAAAGGTCCCACATTTTAAAGATATTGATAAAAATAGAGGGAAGCAGTAAGATATATTCTTTCAGTGTTGTAAGTTACTTACAAGATTTCAGCCAATCAGCACCTAGAATTGCTGGAGCACTTATCCTGACTACAGTTGTCATCTTGTGAGGAAACGTTAAAGGGGAGTGTTCCACTTCACAGGCAGGGGGAGGAGTGTTAACCTCGGTTTTGGAAATAAAAAAAAAATTTAAATGTATTATTACCCACTCTAGCCATCCTGAGCAATTTAAAATATGTTCATACTGTAAGTGTGCTGAGGGGTGTCTATTACTGAATGAGAACATTTGTTTCTGTTGTTTGGGACTGCCGACAGAACACAAGCTTTGATTCACGATCCTCTAACCCAACCAACATGACGGAACATCTTTATTCGATAAGAGACGTGTAAGTGGGAGACCTCCTGCCTCAGAAAGGAAGGGCTACTCCTTATCCTGCTTGACTGTCCTCCCAGTGGCCTGGGGGTGAAGCCATGAAGTAGGGATGATGTGGTCCCTTTGAAGACAAGTATGTTGGTGCGCTTCCCCTAGATGACATCAGACATGGAGGAACTTGACATCCGGGGTGAGGCCAGCAGGGTATCTTCAACAGGAAAGCACACAGCACAAAGAAAACTTGCACTCAGAAGCCAAAAAAATGTGTTAGAGTCATCAGTTGGTAATGAAATTTATGTGTTTATTGTGGCATAGAGACTGCTGAAAGTACCCAAAACACCCCGGCACTTTGATTCAGAACAACTCTTCATCGAGGGGCGGATGGTGAGCAGCAGTCACAAAGTTTACAATTTATAAAATGTCTTTAATTAGTAAATTGCTCCAATACCTAATTAGTCTGCCAACAATTGCATGAAAAAAAACTTGCTCATGTGAAGTGGACCCATAGATTCAATAAAACACCACAAGGGAAGCTCACTTGGGTACAGTGAAGTCATAGTACAGAATGCATTACTCTAAGTAATAACCAAAGGATAAAGGGTCAAATTCCATCAATAAAAGGCTATTCTAAGTTACGCTTGGGAAGGCAGCCAATTACAAATATATTGGGAAACTGCATTTTGTAATAATAAACTCCTACATCATGATGAATCAGTAAGAATTAAAAGAGAGTTGTTGCAAGATTACAGCGCGGCACACAATATTATAGTAAATTAGTTGCGGGGGGGGCAGGAGAGGAACTTTTTTTATAGGATTAGGAACATCTAAAGAAAGCAGATCAAATTGCCAGTAGATTAGGCTAGAGTATGTATCAAGAATAGAAAATGATTGCATTAATGTTTAATAATATTTAAATGTATATATATATATATATATATATATATATATATACCCAGATATTCAAACTGCTCCCAAAATGTGCGCAACAGCAGGAGCAAGCACAATTCATAAGCATATCGCTTAACAGATGCTGATATTCAAACATGGAGCAAAACAAATTGCACAAGCAACCAACATCTGAATATCGCACAAACTGCGCCATAGCGCAACCAGGAAGGAAGCTGAGCAGAAAGGTTGCGCCTATAGCGCGAACAAGGCCAGCCCAGCTGAGCAGTCCAGAGGTGCCATAGCGCAAGCAGAGCCCTCCCCAGCAGAGCAATGGAACTGCACAACCAGGGAGGCAGGCTGGGGCCCAGCCAGCCATGCCACACATGGGCACAGGAACACACTGCAGAACCAACAAGACACCTGCACACCCCAAGCACAGCATCACTGGGGGTGGGGCCGGATGATCCACTGGCCCATGGGGACAAGCCAACAAAGCACAGCAGGGTCATGCGCCCCAGCACAACCACTGGCAGGCTGAGACTGCCACACACAGGGTTGACAACCACAGTGCACATCAGCCCCGTATGCACAGCACACCCTGCACCGTGACCCCAAGACACCACCCATGTGCAGTGACTGGCACTGCAGGAAACACCATGCATCCCCCGGCACACGTCAACCTGCGTAGCAGAGAACCATACAAGCCAGACCCACCCCAGGCACCCAGCAGTGACGGGCAGCAGATGCAAGACCAACAGAAAGTCACTGCCACACTGGAGACACCTCTCCATGCACACACACACACACACACACACACACACACACACACACACACACACACAGGACCATACCACCCCAGATGGCATGCACACCACTGCAACTGAGCAACCATAGCCAGCTACCAATCAGAGACCACCACAGTATTCATATCAAAATATATATATATATTAGAATAATGTAAAGTACAAAATGAACAACAACAAAACTATTTACAAGGGGGTAGGGTACAAGGTAGGGGTGGGCAAGGAGTAGGGATGAACAACTTGGAGAGGGAAGGCAGGGTGGGAGGGATGGGTGAAGTGGGAAGGAAGCCGGCTAAGGCTGCAGGCTGGTCCTCCGCTGCCTGGTGCCGTCTCCTTGGCTGTGCCTCCTCCGTAGCCCATGGCGCTGGATATCCTGGAGGATGTTCCAGTTCTCCAGGGACACCTGTGTCAGCTGATGCAGTGCCCGCTCAATCCTGCGAACACGATGAGGCCTAGAAAAGGGAACACAGTCAATGGCTGTGACTGACCACAACCCTGAACACCACCCAACCTGCAAGGCATATAGCCCAATGTCCCGCACCTGTGATGGTATGCACCCACCCACAGTGACCATGCACATGACAAAGCCCAACCAGGCGGCACCAGCCATGTGCACCACTGCACACACACACACTACCCATGTCCATCACAGCACAAACAAGGCTGTCAAGTGACGTGGCAATGTGGTGGGATGCCAGTTCCACAGCCATGTGCCCAGTGCATGCATGGACCACCAGTGGCGCACACACAGACGTGCAGTGACACTGGACAGTGATGAATACGCCTGTGTCGTGCATGGTTGTGTTGTCCATGGCTGGTGGTCATGCCCACCCCTCCAGCATGCAATAGCATCCATGATGTAATGATACTCACACTCCATAAGCAGCTGTGGCTGCTGCTGCTGCTGCTGTGGCCACACCTCACAGCACCACCGTCCGCCACGGGCCCTGCCATGGCCCTCCTCATCCCGTGCCTGCATCCTCTCTGCCCGACCTGTGGGAGACAAATGTTGAGAAAAACATCAGTGTGACTCCAAAAGCAGACTGCCCCTGCCCCAGTGGAGTGCCTGCCCACACAGCCAGACCCATCCATCTCACACCTGCACACACTGACACAGCCAACCATGGCAGAGCCATCCCCCATGCACAGCCACCAAAACACACTCACACCCCTACGGAGAATGCAGGTGCATAGATGGTACACCCACCTGGCCTAGGCACAATGCCCCTCCTGGCATGTGACCGTAGTCTGTCATGCAACTCCGGCTCCCTCCTGCGGAGGTCACTGTATCTGTGCCGGCACTGCTCAGCAGACCGGCGCCACCCTGTGACCCCCACCAGGTCATTGGCCACCTGCAGCCAGACCTGGGTTCGAGCCATGGTGAGAGGCTCCTCCCCATACAGTGCCCCATAGTGGCTCTACCAGGGCCACCAGGTTGGCCACTCCACTGGCTCCATTGGGGCACCCTCCCTGCGATGCCATGGTTGTAGTGTTACAGCAGGCAATATGGTGCCCGCAGCGTAGCAACCCCACGTGGAAATGTTGCACAATAGACCATCATAGGTTCCAATGGCGCTGATGGGCAGCGCCAGCCAGTTCACATAGCGCTGTCACCAGACGGCGCCACAAAACGACACACATGGCAGCTGAACAGTGCCAGGGGCAAAGTTCAGACACCAGGTCAGGGGTCTAGGCCGCAAGGCCACACACAGCACCATCTGATGTCTCGCATCCTGTCGACCGACCACCTGCGTGCCAGTGCCACAGTGGACTATGCGCAGTAGTGCCACAGCGCCATATAGTGCCCAGTGCTGTAGCGCCACTGGCACAATGGTAGGCCATGGCCTGAATTCCGATCGCGCACAGCACATCATCAGCGTGGCAGCACGCGTAAGCTACCTGACATGCAATACAGTGTACTCAAGAGCAGTCACAGATCTGGCGCTTATTGGCTTAGCCGGCTCAACCGACAGAAAAGCGAATGGCGCCGATATTCAGGCCTATTACTACGCAAACCCATCTGATCAGCCATTCAAAGGCAAAGTGGTGCGATTTGTATCTCATTACAGTTGCTCCATCCTAATTTGCATGCATTGGCGCTATAAATGTGCGATACTGGGCCGCGCTGGCCAGATTCGGTTACTGCAGGTGAGAGGGTGGCTGTATGTGGGATGTTCTGGACAATGGGCATGGATAAAGCTGTAGACTGCACAGTGACAGGTATCCACTTCCACCCGATACAGATCGCCATGACCGAGCAGAGCCAAGGTGAGGGTGAGGATGGTGGGCGAAGGAGGAGGAGGCCCAACTTCACCACGTGCAGAGACTGAGGCTCTCTTCCAGGCCTACCTGGAGGAGGAGTCACTACTGAGTGGATGGCGGGCACCCTCGAGGTCCGCAGGCTGCATGTGGGGAGGGGTGCCTGGCGAACCTGCACGGAAGCCACCAGCGCCTGCAGGAATGCAAAAGTAGATTGGGACAGACTGCAGGAGGGTGAAGGAGAAGGTGGCGGCCTCAGGGCGGCACGTGCTGGCACTGGCGGGGGCCAGCCAGCGGTGGTGAGCTGGACCTCGGCTGAGGACTGACTGGCTGCATCAATGCAGTGCAGTGCTATTGAGGGCGTACCAGGAGGTGGATTCCAGACAGGTGGAAGCCCATCACTGCACGGTATGACATGGTGGTGGTGTTGGGGGGGGGAGGTTGTTCACATGTCCTCTCTTTCTGTTACAGATCCTGTTCATCTTCAGGGGACAGTGGTGGTGGGTCCAGGCAGTGAGGATGACCTGCTGGACATGGAGGAGGGTCCATCCACCTCTGTCACCAGCCAGCATGCACTGCACCAGCGTGCACGCTGGGTTGCCAACTCTGGTGTCGGTGAGTCGGGTGGGGGTGCACAGCCTGTGTCTCAGCAGTCTGGCATGCAAGCATGCCAGCACGCTGTGACTGTGGCTGTAGCACGACCTGCACCATTGATGATGCAAGGACTGCAATGGGCAGTGACATGTGTGTGTCCCATGACGGACACACTGCAGGCCAGCACGTGCCCCTGGGCCTTGCTGGTTCCAACTTGTGTGCCAGCATGTCAGTACAGTCCCAGGCTGTGCCTGTCAGCACTGGTGGGGCAGCACCGGTGGCTGTGCAGGTATCTTGCACTGCTGGCGCCACAGCAGTGGAACGAGTGGTCCCTGGGGCACAGCGGTTGGAGGGCAGCAGCAGCAGTCACCCACCAGGTCTGGGGGTGCAGTGTCCAGTGGTGGCACATGCCCGCCGCCTTTGATACGCCCCATTCCTGGTCCTGGCGAACAGCGCCCACCTCAAGGGGTGCCTGCATCAGACCTTCCACACCCTGGGGGATAGGATGCCATTGTGGCAGAGTACCCATTGACGAGCACACTTCGCCTGCTGCGGGAATCGGTACAGCAGCAAAGGCGGGTTGGTAACGCTTGTGGAGGGTACTGTGTGCGGCTGTGAGCGGCACAGCAGGGAGTGCCTGGACCGCAGAGATGGTCCATATGCAGATGGATGTGACCGCCGCCATTGACAGGCAGACCCAGGCATTGGTCGCTGTCGTGGCTGCATTGGGCACACATGCAGGTGCTCCGTCACTCGCGCACCCCACAGCACACTCTCCACTCCCGCTCCTGGCGCTGCAGACACCAGGCCTGTCGATGCCGGGTTCTGCTGTGGGTATCCTGGGCACCCCTGGTGCAGGTATGTTTGGCATCCTACAGACCCCACTGCGGACAAGGTCGCGACGCTGCAGTGGGACCCCTGGTGGTCCATCGGTGCCACCCTCATATGGCCCCTGCTCAGCCTGCCAGTGCTGTTGGGTCACGGGCGGGCCGCGCATCCGCTGCGTGGCCGTGGAACGGTGCAACATGACTGACCTGTCTCCCAGTGCGGGCCCTGTCTGGTGCTGCCCTGTGTGCACTGTGTGTCATGGTGGGCAGTGCACTGGTGGGTGCCCTTCCCATCACGCCGGCACGGGACCTCACCCGCACACCATCCCGACTGCCGTCCACAGGTGCGTGTGCATGATGATGCCTGCATTGTACTGTACACTTAAGGTGCAAGGGTGCCCAGCATCTGACACACGTGCTTGGACAGTACAGGTGGTGGGTGTGGTCTGTGGATCTGTGTGTTTGCCATGTCTGTTCCTGCTCTGCTGTGCACCTGCCCATGTACGCTTTGTGCCTGGTGTGTTTGTGTGTGTGTGTGTGTGTGTGTCCATGTGACTGTTCGCCCCTCCCTGATGGTGTGTTTGTGTGCCTGGTCCCTTCCACCCCCCTTGCTGTCATGCACCCCTGGTGTGTTACTCTGTGTGCCTGTGGGTTGCGCCAGGACAGTGTTTGCACATGGCCCCTTGACTTACCTGTGTTGTGCATAATGCTCCTCCATGATGGTGTCCCGGTGCAGCTGGGCCTGCCGGATCAGTCGGGGGTCCCGCCGTCCAAGCCGGGGCTGCTCATCACCATCAACACCAGCGCCGCTGGCATCCCCATCACTGTCCCCTTCTTCAACCTGTACGGCTATCCCACAGTCATTGGCCATGTTGTGCAGGATACAACAGGCCAGGAATATCCCACAAGCCTTTGAGGGGCTGTACTGTAGGGCACCGCCGGAGGTGTCTAGGCATCGAAGCGTGCCTTGAGCATCCCAAACACCCGCTCAATGATGTTAAGGCGTGTAGTGCATGTGCCTCATTATAGCATTGCTGCGATGGGGTCATGGGGCGCGGGTACGGTGTGAGCAGCCAGGGACGGAGTGGGTATCCGCTGTCACCTGTGTGGAGATAGTGGAGATCAGTCTCATGTTCAGGTCCATATTGCCCATATCCCTGTGTGCCACTACCATGGCACCTGTGGCATTCCCACCCTTGCCCCAAGTTTGCATTTCCTACATGCGTACTCACCCACTAGATGGCCTGTGGGGATGTCCCCACTCTCGAATCGATGGCACAGTGCAGACTGATGCCATATAAAGGCATCATGTGCTCCGCCAGGGTGTGTGGCACAGACATTGATTATACGCCCAGTGGCATCACACACCACCTGGGAGTTGACACTGGGGAAACCCTTTCTATTCCTATATGCGGCCCCATCAGGGCCAGGTGGCATGCGAATGGCCACATGGGTGCAGTCTATGGCCCCTAGTATGCCAGGCATATGTGCTACCCTGTGGAACGCCTGCATGTTTGCTGTACGCTCTGCCGCGGTGCTGGGGAAATGGATGTGCTCCGCAGCATGTGGCAGCAGTGCGCTGAGGAATTGGGTGAGGATGCGTGACGTGGCCGACTGTGTGATGCCTGTGGTGTCCCCTGTTGGCATCTGGAAGGTGCCCGTGGTGAACAGGCACATGCAGGCTGTCACCTTGGTCTCCACTGACAGAGCATGACTCCGTCGTGAGGGTGCCTGCATCACATCACTGCACAGCTCACAGAGCCGCCTCAGTATTGCCCTGTTCAGGTGGTACCAGCCTACCATCTCTACATCTGTGTACAACTCAAAGCTGATGCGGGCACGGTACTGCCTGTTGGGGCGCATCACCGACGGGGCCCATCCACGCCACGCCCCTGCACCTTGCATTCTCACCCTCATTACAGCTTCCATGTGGAAGCTGCCACTGTCCATCTCCTGGCTTGTGCCCCTGGCTGATGTTGCTCTGTTACCCCCGCTGTCCTGACTGCTACTTCCACTGCACCGGCACCCCCGCTGGCCTCTGCAGCCTATGGCCCACACTGCTTCCCTTGCCTGCCCTGGCCTGTCACTGTCTGTCTTTCTCTCTTCTCACTTGGCATCCTGTAGGCGTTCTTGCGCCTCTTCCTTGAGCCTTTTATTTTGGCTCATTTCCACTGGGGCGCAACTTCCGGGTTGGTCCGCTGTTGCGCATTGCGCATCTCTTTGATATCGTATTGCGCCTTTTATGCATGGATCCACCCTCTCGCTGCGCGATGCCATCATTTGCATTTGCGCTGTTGCTCAGCATGTTTCGTGGCGCAACTGCCTCCTGCTGAATATCGCAGAATGGCGACTTTTGACTCTGCGAGGCGCAACCCTATTGCACATGGCGCAACCCTTTAAATATCCCACCCATACTGTATATTGCAGCCAAATATAATCATTTTATAAATATACCAGCCATGTTGTAAAAACCAAAGGTTATATCTATAAATAATAGATGAAAAGGTTTTTTTGGTTTTTCACAATAATCAATTGATTATGTTAAAAAAAGTTCACTTCAATGGCTAGCTTCTAAAGGAGTAGACTTTACTGGATCCCCAGTGACCCCGAAAGGTGCATGGCAACCTGCCATTCTCTGACAGTGCCCATAGGAGTGGTAGGATAAGTACAATATCAGGAATACAGGGGAAATATATGAAGAGCAGACCTGCCATAGGAACACTACAAATATCTGCAACTGGTGGTGATAAAAGCAGAATGAAGGTAATCTGGAGATAGGATGGTTTTGTTATTCTGTCTTTATGCCCCTTTCTCATCTCCAGTCTTCGATGCTCCCTCAAGATCCACAAGGTATCTCTGTGGGTACGCTCTCTCCATACCAGCACACCACCTCCTCCATGCTGCAGTCAGATTACACCTTGGCCAGGATCAGGGTGATGGATTTGCCCCCGAACACTCTATGCATGTTAGAAGGCATGCATCTGGCCAGAGGAGTGGAGTCCCAGATATATCGGGCTCTGTCATCCTGAAGGATTAAGGCCATTTTCCATGTTCTGGTCACCCCCCCCGGAGCACCACAGTGCCATGACATCTACAAAATTGTGCTTTTGACAGGCACAGCAATGTCCCATCACCTTATGGAGCTCCCACCTAGCTATCAGTCCTCTGATCGCACTGCCACCTGTAGTCAACCAGGTGGCAGTTCTCAACTCAACTCTCAACTCAAAGTTTATTTGTAAAAAACACAAGTTAACAAGTATCCAAGCGCTTGCACATGCAGCAAAATAAAACTGGCAGTTAAAAACACCATGAATAACAATTCACAACATATATCTAAAACATCGATATTATCAGCAGAATTCAACCATACTCTAAAAGGCAAGATCATATAATATGTTTTTAGTGCAGCTTTAAAGCTCTCCACAGTCAGACACTGCCTTATCTGGTGAGGTAGAGAGTTCCACAGGGTCGGGGCCATGAACACAAATGCCCTGGCACCTGAGGTCTTCAAACGGGCCCTGGGAATCTCTAACAATCTCTCGTCGGCATTCTGCGGTGAAGGAAGAGACCCCACCCTCCCCGGAGGGTGAGAGCATCCTGTGGGATGCTCAATCCCTCTCCCGCAGGCCGGCCCCAATGATCCAAGCTCATTCATAAATCTGTGCCACTGGCATCATGAGCCGTAGTGTTACAGCTGTGCCAACAGGGCCGGCACACTGGAGATAGGATTGAGGAACAACTAGGGCATAAGCATTTTCCACTAGGGCACATATGTTTTCATACTGGACACTCCGCTACATGCAATACCCAGAAATAAGAGTTCTGGGGCAAAAGGTGCACAAAACATACCTATACTGGGACATAGACCCCATCAAGGATTAGTCTTGAGCCACCGTGGCTTCAAATTCTTGACATGGCCAAGTGAGTGCCCAAGAGAACACAAATTCATTTCTGTACACTTCTTTTTTATGTGTACTTTTAGTTAAATATGTACGTGCTGCAATATACTTAATTTTGATTTAATATAACTACACTATATACCTGCTTCTTTTTGTTTTTTCACCAGTCTAGTCTTTATGCAGAAGGCAGTGTTCAAACACTAACTGTGAAACAGAAGTGCACAGATTGGGGGGTGGTGGGTGGAGAGTTGAGGTTGGGGGTGGAGAGTGGAAGTAGTTAAACTCAGAGAGAGTATAGACTTGCTAAAGGTCACACAGAGAGTAAGCGGTGGTGGTAAGACTCACCTCTGGTCTCCAGGTTCACAGCTCCCATTCTGAGTAAGCACACAAGGCCCTGGTAGAGGGTGGAGAGAAGGGACAGCAGGTGTGTCTTCTCAAATAGGGAGGGAGCAGACATAACAGAATGGGGCTGGGAGGTGGAGTGAGTGTGGGGGTGGTACAGTCGGAGGGGGTTAAAGAGTGGGAGTGGGGAGTGAGGTAGTTAAACTCTGAGAGATTAACTGACTTGCTGAAGGTCACACAGTAAGTGGTGGTGACGAGAGTCAAGCCTGGTCTCCAGGTTCACAGCTCTTATTCTCAGTTGCCACACAAGGTATGACCCCCCACCCCCAACCAAAGGCATGATATGAGAGACAGTTCCATTCATGGAAAGGTAGTGTAAAAGGGTGGAAACAATGTGATTGTATAATGTCCCAGAGCCAGAACCATGATTTTCAACCCATACCCCAACAACGTGACAGTGTCCGCCAGGGGCCCTGCCTCCTAACTAGATCCCAATGGAGAGCATTAGAAAATCCACAGCAGAGGTTGAATTCACAGCAACACCACATAGGAGATGGCTATCTGAAGGACCCTCTGAGGATTATCCATTGGTGTCAAAACCAGGAAATGGAGAACCAAGAACTGACATAGGCAACGACTGGGGATGTGGATAGAATTTAAAAAGAAAAAGAAAATCCATGATGGACGTGGTGAAGGTAGAAGATTAAGAAAATAATGAAACAAATACACTACTCAGTGTATGACCCTGACCAAGTTATTTAAGCTTTCAGTCCACCTAAAGGTAAAAACAGGTAAAAGCAGGACCCTGCTGAAAACAAGATGTTGCATCTCAACTAGGGTATCTTGGGTAAATAAGTTGTAAAAAATGTATTGTTCTAGCCTACTGGTAGGGCTACCGCTCACAACACCAACACCCAGGTTCAGAAACAAACTCAGGTCATTAGAGAGACTGCGGGGGAGAAGGGTGTTCTCCGGGAGGAAGGGTCACTAACAGTACTGCCAGCTGGGTGACCGCAGGTGGCAGTGCAGAGCTGGGCAGAATGAGAGGGGGGGACACTGGCCGGGGCACAGCCGGTACACCACTGTGCCTTCCCCGCACTGTGTCCCTCGTGTGATGATGTCCTGGATGGGCTGGCAGAAATGAGGAGAATGGCCCCAGCACCCACACTGATGGACCCTGCTATATCTGAGCTCTGCATCTCCACCATAACAGCTCCTGACGTACCAGAAGTTAAAGGGGTAAATCACTCTACCTCAGCCCCAACAGGGGGTAAAACAAGACTCTACAGAGGCCAGGTGTTTGCAAGTGGGACGTACAAAGGATTGGGTGTACCCTGGGAGCTCCTGAGGAGATGAGTGGTGGAGACCAAAAGGGAGCATAAAGTGTAAGTAAAGAAAAAAAAATCAAATGCATCCTTGTATTTTTATTACGTTTAGGCAATTGGCTTTGTTAGAAGAAAATTGAGTTGTAGTGTTGCTTTAAGAGAAACACAGGCTGGCCCTGTGGTGAGGTGGGTTGAGGCACTTGCGCCCCACCGTCTGCCACACCAGTGACCCAGTATTGGATGCAGACCAGAGTCACTCAGGGTCTCACTGGGGAAAAGGAGGATCAAGCGTCCAGAGACTGTTCTCCTCCTTTGGGGTGTGGGGCTAGTGTGTTCCGTTACATTACTGACACCTAGTAGAGGCTAGGTTTCAGCGGCAGTTGATGTATTTCGGAGGGCTGGATGGAGACGTGGAGTACATGTGACATCTTCACATTGCACAAACATGTCAGTGCATGCATGCCAGCCTCAGGAATCAGGCAGAATAAAACAGGAGGAAAAACACCTCTATCGGTGGTTGGTTCATGCACCAGAGGCCAGGTGTTTGCAGCTGGCAGCTGGTGCATGAACTAACCAGGGATAAGTTGATTCTGGACCTGGTATGGACCAGTGGGAACAGAGTTGAAGAAATACAGGTTGAAGGGCAGCTGGGGTCCAGTGACCACCGCATGGTGTGGTTCAGCATGGCAACATGGACTGAAGTGTGCCACACAAGGGCAAAATAATTAGAGTTCAGGAGGGTGGATTTCACTGAAATGGGTAGATGTATACAAGCTGTCCTGGGGAATGGAGAGATAATAGAGGGGGTGGAGGAACAATGGGAGAAACTGAAAGGAGCAATAGTGGGGATAACAAACCAATGCGTTAGGATAGTGGCCAAAGGGAAAAGAAGAAGGAAACCGCTATGGTTCTCTAAGGAGGTGGGGGACAAAGTCAAGGCCATATAAGGGGACCCAAAAGGAGGAGAACAGGGAGGTGTACCTTGAATGTCTAAAAGAAGCAGGGAAGGCTGTTAGGAGTGCTAAGGCACAGACAAGGGAGGGTTTAGCACAGTCTTTGAAAAGAGGGGACAAGGCATTTTATAGGTACATCAGTGAAAGAAGAAAAACTAGGAGGGGTTGTGAGTCTCAAAGGGGAGGAGATAGAGTGTAAGGAGAGGGATCTGGACAAGGCAGAAATACTGAACAAATACATTACTTCTGCTCAGCATTCACTGGTTGGGGGGTGTCACTGACCACAGATGGATAGAAGAGGCAATGGTGGGGAGAAGTGGACACCAGTCCATTCACAGTGGAGAGAGTTCTGAAAGAACTCACAAAGCTGAAGGTGGATAAGGTCATGGGGCCAGACATCATCCACGCAAGGATATTAAGGGAGCTGCGAAGGGAACTGACAACACCTCTGGCAGCCCTGTTCACAGAGTCACTCAACATGGGTGTGGTTCCAGAGGACTGGAGGAGGGCACATGTGGTCCCACTGCACAAAAGCAGAAGTAGGGGGGAGGCAGGGAACTACAGGCCAGGCAGCCTCACCTCAGTGGTGGGAAAGATCATGGAGACACTGCTGAAAGAAAGGATAGTGGCACATCTGGAACCCAGGATCTGAGGCAACATGGATTCACAGCAGGAAGGTCATGTCAAACAAATCTGATAGATTTTTTTGATTGGGTGACAAGGGAAGTAAATTAGGAAGGGGCAGTAGATGTCACCTACCTAGATTTCAGCAAAGCCTTCAACACCGTCCCACATAGAAGGCTGGTTAACAAGATGGGTAGTCTGGGCATGGGCGACAAGGTGGTGAACTGGGTTAGGACCTGTTAACAGACAGGACAGAGGGTGATGGTAAATGGGGTACAATCTGGGGAGAGGGAGTGACCAGCGGGGTACCGCAGGGATCAGTACTGGGACCAGTCCTGTTCAATGTATTCATTAGTGACATTGCAGAGGGGCTGGAAGGAAAGGTCTGCCTGTTTGCAGATGACACCAAGATCTGCAACAAGGTGGATACTCCAGAAGGGGTGCAGAAAATAAAGAGGGACCTGGAGAAGCTTGAAAGATGGTCGGTGATGTGGCAACTGAGGTTCAATGCAAAAAAGTGCAAAATAATGCACCTGGGTAGAGGGAACCCTGGGGAGAGCTACAGGTTGGGGAGGAAGGAGCTGACTGTCACCAAGGAGGAAAGGGACCTAGGGTTTATCATCTCTGATGACTTTAAGGTATCAAAGCAGTGTGCAAAGGCTGCGGGGAGGGCCATTGGCATGTTGGGGTGCATAGGCAGGGGCATCACTAGCAGGAGGCGGGAGGTGGTGATGCCATTGTATAAAACATTGGTAAGGCCTCACCTGGAGCACTGCTTGCAGTTCGCGAGGCCACACCTGCACAAGGACATAAACAAGGTGGAGACTATCCAGAGAAGGGCGACAAAGATGGTGCAGGGCTTCCACCACAAAACATATGAGGAGAGACTAAGGGACCTCAATATGTACTCACTGGAGGAGAGGAAAGAGCAGGGGGACATGACTGAACCTTTCAAGTACCTCAGGGGCATAAACAAGGTGCAGGCGGGGGACCTTTTCCAATGTAGAAAAGGTAACTAGAACAAGGGGGCATGATATGAAATTGAAGGGGGGTACATTAACAGGTAATGTGATGAAGTTTTTCTACACAGAAAGAGTAGTTGATGCTTGGAATAGTCTGCCACAGGAGGTAGTGGGGGCAAGCACTGTGGAGGGGTTTAAGCATGCCTGGGACAGGCACAAGGGAACCTTGAGAAGAGAGGGAATGATGAAAAGCTATTGATCACATAGGTTCAGTGGCCACATACAATGTATGGTGCCTACGGGCAGACTGGATGGGCCTGGCGGTCCTTATCTGCTGAAAATTTCTATGTTTCTATGAAGACCACGACCTCGCATGCCCTACACCGCCTCTTGTGGTACCCACCTGTGGCGGTCAGTAAGAAGATGGGGTTAGTTCCAGGATGGTGATTAATGGGGCTGTGCATCCCAGTCAGATGGGGTCGTCACGGAGAGAAGGAGGATGAACACAAGATTAAAAAAAGAGAGTGTGAAATATAGGAATTTAGTTTACTTTGGTTTATTTTAGTAACTGGTTAAGCTCACAGGAACAAGGTTCCATTTTGTACGAACATATGAACATACAAAGAAGCCAGCACAATAAGGCCATGTGGTCTGTCTAGTCTGCTCGTATTGCAGGGTCCACGGCTTTAAGCTACTGACTCTGTCCCTCGCCCCCAATCCTTCCATCCTTTCCATCCACCCCACCCATGACCCTAAGC
The DNA here is from genome assembly GCA_016271365.2 of Neoceratodus forsteri. Classification (NCBI taxonomy): domain Eukaryota; kingdom Metazoa; phylum Chordata; order Ceratodontiformes; family Ceratodontidae; genus Neoceratodus; species Neoceratodus forsteri. The sequence goes on along the minus strand of CM028135.1, from coordinate 19,778,471 downwards.
TTTCTCTTATATCTATCCCAGCCTCCTTTGAAGTTGCCCACTATCTTCAACAAGACCACCTCTTCCAGCAGCGTATTCTTACTGACCGCAATCCTTTCCGTGAAGAAGTACCCCCTAATCTCTGTCCTAAACCTCCCCCCCCTCCAGTTTAAGACTGTGTTTCCTTGTGTTATGGTTGCCACTTACCCTAAAGAGACCCTCCTTATCCACCCTATGTATCCCTTTCAAGTACTTGAAGGTCTCAATCCTGTCCCCTTTTCCCTCCTCTCCTCTAAGTACATGTTCAGTGCCCTCAACCTCTCCTAGTATACTTTATCCTGCTGACCTGCGATCATCTTTGTTGCCCTCTTCTAGACTGTCTTCAGCATTCTAATGTCCTTGTTGAAATAACCCATGAGCACGTACTATTTACTGTACGAGCTCATGTACCAATCAGTCTGCGGCTGGGCATGGCAGGGTGAGAAGGGCTGTGCCAGTCGCCGGCATGGGTCGGAATGTGGGGGTGTGAGCTGGTGGTTTACTGCTTACAGGGGTGGGAGGTGGGGGACACTACACTATAGAAACAGGAATCGGATTTTGTTCTTTTATTACAGTGCTCTGGGCTGGAGAGGAGGGGCATACGCTATGGAAAAGGGGATTGTGGCTTATTTTTTTTAATTTAAAACAGTGATCAGGGCTGGGTGGAGGGGACCCTACACTACGGAAAAGGGATGGGGGTATTTTACATTTCTACAGGTGCTTGAGGCTGTGGAGGGGGGTCTGCTACACTACAGAAAAGGGATAGGGGTATTGTACATTTCTACAGGTGATCGGGGCTGGAGAGAAGTGTCCCTACACTTTGAAAAAGGTGATTGTGGCTTGTTTTTTTATTTACTACAGTGATCGGGGCTGGGGAGGGGATCTCTACACTATGGAAAAGGAATGGGGGTATTTTACTTTTTTACAGGTGCTCGGGGCTGGGGGCTGGGGTCCGCTACACTGTGGAATAGGGATCAGGGTTATTATACATTCATACCAGTGATCGGGCTGGGAAGGGGGGTTGCTGTGTCTGGGCCCTAGACTGTGCACAGGCCACCACCCTACCCTGCGCATAGTTAAAGTAGGGTTTGGAAAGTGTAACTATGCGCTGGCACAGCCGGCCATTTTTACACTTGGGGGGGCTTGAATATTGTGATGTGTGATTTTCATAGGCGCATCACAATATTGTGCGTTGCAGTGTTGTCAGGGGTGTGAGGCGCATCTGTGGCCTTTGAATATGGCCACTCCCCCGACGGCCCACGCAAGTCAGGAGATGGGTGGTGCATCCAGGGATGTGCCGTTCATCTCTTCTGAATATGGGGCCCTGAGTGTTTGATTGATTCCTTAAAATCCTCTGTTAAGTAAAATTTAAGTGTTTTGAAAATATTAATTCTGTGCCACACTTGCTTCATGTAACAAACATATAAAATAACACATCCTTATTTAAAAAGTTTGGGAGCGTACATAAAATGAATGTCATTGCACAACAAAACAGTATTATTCGTCCCTTAAAAAAAAAAAAAATTAACCAACAAACCTAATAGTGTTCATATTAGAAATGCTCCAGCAAAACACTGAAATGTCTATAGGTTAGTCAAAGTGAATTCTTCACTTAGGATGAATCGAGTGAATGATATTGCCTGGTTTGGGACACCCAAATAATGTAGGTTCGATGACACACTGCCCTCTTGATTATTTGCCATCTGGACTACTCTCATGTTGTTAGAGACACTTGGCAGAGAAGGTTTCATAGCAGCATTCTGGGATTGTGCCATCTGGGACATTTGAGAGTACCTTGGCTGAGGTTGGGGTGTGCAGTGATGGAGAACACATTGGTTGGACAATAATATTAGCATATTTTGAAGAAACAAAAAGGGCATTCTGTTCTGCTGCTTCCCCTCTTAGCAATTCCTCCATCTCTCGCTCCTCCCTCACTCTTTCTCTCTCCATCTCCTTCGTCTGTGTCTGCTGGCCTAATAGTAACTTGTGCGCTGGTTCAAAAACTGACTCCATCAATTCTTGCATTCTTGTTGTTTTCTTTTTCTTACACAGGCTCCGAAGTCATTTTTCACTTGCTGGCCTCTGAACTTGAAGTACAGTACTAGCCGTATTGCTGTTCATTGATTTGTTGCTTGTGTCTTCAGAAGTCACTTCAGAAGTCTCCAACCTCGGATTCAGTAGTGAACAATGTTTCTTCAACTTGCTCATTTTCTGTATCAGTAGATTCATAATACTGTTTCTGGTAAGGATTTATACCAAAATTATTTCTTCACCCCCCCCCCCACCACCACCGCCACAATCCATTATGGCCGGCCAACATATGCCACTCCTGCCCACAACCACAAATGCTGGTCTCAGTACACCACCCCTGCACTTCTCCATTAGGGCCAGGTGCAATACACTGCCCCTGTAACCCGCCGGGGCCAGGTACAATACACCACCCTTGCCCCCCCAATAGCCAGGTACAATGCACCATCCCTACCCTCAAAGGCTGCGCACAACAACCACCCTGCCCCCCCAGGGTCGGGTACAGTATGCCATCGCTGTCTCCAACCACAAATGTTGGCCACAGTACACCACCCCCGCACATCTCTATTAGGGCCAGGTACCATACACCACCTCTGCACCCCCCGGGACTGGTTAAAATACACCACCCCTGCCCCCCCAAGGGATGGTTACAGTGTACCATTCCTACCCCACCAAAGGCCAGTTACAATACACCACTCCTGCCCCACCCAAGGGCTGGTTACACTACACCACCCCTGCCCCCAAAGGCCGTGTACAATACACCACCCCTGCCCCCCAAGGGATGGTTACAGTGTACCACTCCTACCCCACCAAAGGCCAGTTACAATACACCACTCCTGCCCCACCCAAGGGCTGGCTACAATACACCACCCCTGCCCCAAAGGCCGTGTACAATACACCACCCATGCTCCCCCAAGGTTGGGTACAATATACCACCACTGTCCCAAACCACAAATGCTGGCCACAGTATACCACCCCTTGTACTTTTCCATTAGGGCCAGGCACCATACACCACCCCTTCACCCCCCCTCGGCCGGGTACAATACACCACCCCCCCTCTCCTCCACCATAGGCCAGGTACAATACACCACCCTGTCCCCTACCCCCACATGGCCAGGCACCATATACCACCCCTGCCCTCCAGCTCTAGTACAGTACACCACCCCTGCCACCCCACCCCAGTGTCCAGGCATCTTACACCACCCCAACTACCTCCACCACACTTCTCCCCTGTGCTCCCACACAGGCTCCCTCAGCCACACTTGTCATTTGTGGTCCTGCCCCAGCTAACTCAACAACACTTCTCCCCATGCTCCCTCATAAGAAAAAGAAGAAGAATCAGCATTTATATAGCGCTTTTCATACACAGTGTATCCCAAAGCACTTTACAAGCAATGCTAGACTGGTAGTGAAGTGACTGTATGTGTAGTGGTGGCCATATCACACATCATCACCCACACACAGCCTGGACAATTGCATGAACTGGTTTATGGGAAGGGGAATGTTGGCCAGGAAACTGGGAATGTCCCCTACTCTTTGTGCAAAGTGCCCTAGGTTCTTTTACTTCCACCTGGACACCCACCAGGACAACACCAGGATGGGTAGAAGGGACCTCGGTTTAATGTCTCATCCACAGGACGGTGCACCCCAGCAGTACAGCACCCCCTTAATACTGCACCTGGATGCCAGCATTTTAGGTGCAAGTCTAATCCCAGTGTGGGACGAGAGTCCACAACCTTCTGGTCCAGAGGCGGATGTGCTAACGTCTGAGAAACTCTGACACCTAGTTCCCTCAACCACGTGTGTCCACTATGCTCCCTCCCCAGCTACCTCCAGCACACTTCTCCCTTGTGCTCTAACACAGGCTCACTAAGCCACAGTTGTCCCTTGTGCTCCCACCGTGGCTACCTCCACCACATTTCTACATTGTGCTCCCACACAAGCTCCCTCAGCTACACGTGTCCGCTGTGCTCCCACTCCAGGGCTTCGCAACATCAGTATTTACAAGCCTCACTGGATTCAAGAGGATCAGGCTCAAATATATCATCCACGTCTGGGTCTGCTTCTTCTTCAGCTTCAGGTTCTGTGACTGAACTCTCAAATACAAATTGAGGGTCAGAGGTAGGCTTTGTAGCCAGTATTTTATCAAACTGATCAAAGAAAGGACATACAAGTCTTCTACCACCAGAGCGCTTTTTTTTTTAACTCTATTTATCTCCAACACTGGAGAACTCTTTCCAGCGACCACAGAGCTACCCGCCTCTACCTCCCGCCATGACCACTCCCTTTCCCCTTGTGCCACCGAGCACCACCTCCAGGTCTGAGCCCTCTAGAGATAGGGCCACCCTATCTGCCTGGGATGCTCTATCTGGTAGGGCAAAGTGCCCAGCACACACGAGCCACAAGAGAAAGGAGATGGCCCAGAGTTGGGAGTGTGGGCAGTGAAGGTCATGACGCCATCATCTGTCTCCAGGTTAGGGTATTTCTCTTGTTTTTTCTTCCCATCCCTCCCCCAGAGCACGGCTAGCAAGGCAACATAATGATGTGACTCAGCCCAACCCTGGCGTTTACCGTGCTGATCAGTCGGTGCACCCCCGGCCACCGCCAGAGGTCACTTGATGAGCGAGCATCTCCCACACCTCCCTGGGAAGAGACAGCAGTCTCGACGCCAATGTCTCCCGCTGACCCCAGAGACCCAGGCTCGCTCCTCGAACCGGGTCGCCGGTGTGGCGCGAGGTGTGGCATCCAGTGCCTCAACTCTCAGCACCACCGGGCTGGCACCAGAGTGCTTGTTGCCGTCTTTGATTTTATGATACCGCACTTTGAACTGTTTGTTATTCTCTCGGCACTGCTTCACTGCTTTCTCAACATCATTCTCAAATAAAAACTCTGAAAATTTTTGATAAATCTTTCTATTACGCCTATAATTAGCCAATTCATCTTTGATGCATTCCTGCAACCAGTATTCAATGAGGAGTCTTGTTGCTTCATCTGACCAACTGGCATACCTGTCACTCATTTTTTACGAACAAAGTGTGCAGCAGACCTCAGCAAGGCACAGTGTCCGTAGGACTCAGCAGAACACACCAGTATAGGCTCTATAACAAGAACGAATGATCTCCTCCGCAATGTTCTTTAATACTGAGAACAAACCAGCCTCAGTGTTAATATACTGACATTGCCTGCAGTATTTCTTATGCCAGCAAACACACACACAGCTAGGCTGCCAATCGACTTCACTTGATGATGTATTGATGTAGTGCAAACTAACACAAATATTCAAGTTTTAACAAGAAGACAACAGTAAGAAACATCCATTTCATGTCCAATTTAAAGTTTTGAAACCCAACTCAATGGAGACATGACCCACTCACTGATTATAGATTTTACCATTTATTTATTTACAGTTATACAATGGGGTCTTAAAATCCTGGTTCCTGATTGTCTGGCTGGCACGATTTACAACATGTAAATCATGCCATCGCCAAACAGGAAAAAGTGCCAGCCTGCCAGCTCTGCCATCCACACTGTGAAATCACTTCGACCCCTGAAACACAGAGATGACGCCAGGCTCAGTCCCCCGTAAATGGCAATTAAACTGCAAGGGTACAAACACACACACACACAAAAATACAAAAAAGAACCTCACAACAGCCACAACATGCAAATGGGGAACAAAACAATATATTTCACTGTTCTCTCTCCCCCATAACCACTTAACCAGACTCACCTCAAAACCTTTTCATTAATGTCCGAACCAGTCCGTTGCCTTGTTTTTTTTTCTCCCGAACGATGGAGCAACAGCAGTCTGTGCATGTCTGGACTATTTTCTAGTGTACCAATGAAATCAATATGAATAATTAAAAATGAAAAAAATATTTTTTTAATTTTTTTTCCCACCAAAAATAAGAGGACATTGTATAACTGCAATATCCCCCTCAACGGTGTGGGTGATGGCAGGATTTACCCACTCCTAGTGTGGTTCACTCACTCAGCCAATGGCCTAATGACCGAACAAAACACCAGAGGTGGGTAAATCCTGCCATCACCCTCACCCTCTCGTGGTATATTGCTTAAATCAACCAAAGGTCAATGTTTCGTGGTGTACAGTCTCTCCACTTCATCAGGACCAAGGCTTGTGTCAAGATTTATTATGCACACACTTCCAAATAGGTAAGCCTTTGCTTCAGTAGCTCTTCTTGGAGTCAGTACTCAATTAAATCCTAATGCTTTCTGCAGTTCAATTTTTTTTGAAACCTCTGACTTCTTTCTGACCCTCACTACCTGCCTCCTGGCATTTTCCTTATTGGTGAGGTTGGGCATCACACTGAAAAATACTTGGAGGCAAGTAGTGAGGGCCAGAATGAAGGCAGATGTGGACAACTGGCCACTGGGACAAGTGGCAGCTCAAAGATGGCTGCCGCAGGAGATACTGTGCTAATGTGTCTGCAGTCCTCGTTGACCCACTTCTCTCGTCCCAGTGGTTGCCCACATTTCCTGCCTCTGTCTTATATACTGTATAACCCCTTATTTTTACTGCTAATGTATTTCCACTATATCTGCAAGTTGGTCCTTGTCCGCGGAAAATAAATTTACAATGAAAATAAATGGACCATTATGCCGAAAAACACAGAAGCAAGATTTGAATGTTGGACTGCTACTACATTGCCCCATGTAGTCAGATGCCGACATGTAGTCAGACAGCACTCACAGACTGTTGCAAGATCTGAACCCTGAACCTCGAACATTGGACTGCCACAACATCACTATTACAGATGGCCACCACAGAGATTGCCAACCCTGAACCCTGAACTCCCCCATTCACAGTAAACAGTGAAGTACAGTACCCTTCTAGAAATCCATGTAGGATGTGGAAAGTAGCACAATTCACCTTCATAATCTATTTTTTGGGTTTTGGTATGATTAAATTCCAAGTCAGCAGATGCCAAGCAAACTTATTCAAACAAACTACCATGTTGTCAAGGTGACACACTGAGATGCCTAGACGACGTGACAATGCGGCGGTTCATTTGATTCATTGATCATGGATTACGCATGATTCCTGGATTACGCGTCTGAAATTTACTACTTCCTAAATCCTACTGGATTTCAAGAAAGGTATTGTACTTCACTGTTTATTGTGAATGGGGAGTCACCATATCAGCATTCTCGGGTGTTCGGCAGTCCGAGGTTCAAATCTTGCAAATAAAATTAAGTCTGATCCTTTCTCTCTCCCAGTTGGGAAGCGACTTGGATACTGGTCCCACTTTGGAGGACGCTTTTCTATTTTTTTCTAGTTGGGATTTGATTCTGAAAGTACTCAGGATACTAGTTAGTTACAGAAGTTCCGTGGCAGCAGGTGACTGAGCTGACTTGACATCAAGTGGACAGACAGCCATACTGTACCATAAACATGCTAATATAAGTTTGAGTGGAACTGCCCGTGCACCCTGACTGCGTGGAATAAAAGGTGCGCTGAAATAAGGGGTTATACAGTATTTGCTGCCAGCTACCAAAGTCAAGATAGTAGCAGCAATTACTTCACAGTTAAGTTTGGGGGGTTTTTATACTCAAAAGAGGTTTAAACAATAGTAAATGAGATGTTTCTATGGGAGAACTGAAGATAAGACATATTTCCTTGATGGCATTAGTCTCTGTCCCCATCAAAAATTTAAGAGATTCAGTAATCCTAGTTATGCAGTAACCAATAGATTGTAAGGGATTTATAGCATTTCGTATTTTTTTCAAAAGGAAATTAAAAAAAAGGTTTATGTTTCCTTTAATAAATATTCTGGAATTTATCTGTGGATCTTCCATGCTGCTTCTAATTTCCTAGTCCCAAAAGAACGTGGCACCCATGAAGGATTGGATGTCCAAACTGGTAAAGATAATAATTCCAGAATTTTTTATTTTGTAGCAGAAATTGCTTTCCAGTGTTAGACAAAGACCCACTGGCCACTAAAGCCCAAGTGCTTCAGGTCCAAACTGACCCTTTATCGGGGACGTGACAGTTGGAAGCAACCATAGCCATTTTATACACAATAATTAATTATACAATGGCAAGAAAAAATCCTGGACTCTGATTGGTCAGTCTTGGGCTGGATCCGTGATGTTATCCCAGCACAATATCACGGGTCTACTGGCACCATGATAGATGCTATAGCTACTCTCCTTTTTTTCCATCTCCTCTTAAGAAACAAAAATATTTTTCCACTCTAATAAAAACATTCTTTAAAACTATTTATTTTATGTATAACATCGAGCCATTGTATAATAGCAATAATGCCCTCCAGGTGTATATAGATTTGGGATAACATCACGCCTTGTCGTTGGATGACTTCGCTCTGCCCTCGCGCTCAACCACCTGAGGCGCGACATTATCCCAGCATGACACGCACCCTGTTGGGCATTATTGCTTAATTATACAATGGGGTATGAAAATAACCTCATTGGTCAAAACACATCACATGACCATGATAAATCCTCCAGTATACCCACTGTAAAAGTTTTATATCACTATAAAAACAAAAAACAAGTTGAACATTGTATAATAGCAATATACCATGACATAAAGTGGATATATGGGTGGATTTACCACTTCTGCTATGGTTAAATCACTTTCGGCTGGCATAAACGAACCACACCAGGCGTGGTAAATCCATCAATATACCCACACTCTGTCATGGTATATTGCTTATGTAATCAATTGGTAACAGGTGAAAATTGTCATCACAGTGAGGTACACTCTCATAATACCAAGCACCAACTCTATCACATATAAAGGACAACAAGAAATAGTAAAAATGAGATAAAGTAATAGACCTCATTGTTTACATGTTGCTGTTAATGACAAAATTATTATACTTGTGTATGACATCGTATACAGCACATTTAATTAAATCAAATAGCATATCAAATATCTGAGCTGCTCAATACATTAGTTGTAGTAAGATGCTTTTTATTAAGATAGCACTCAAGATTACTGAGTTACGTTTACAACCAGAAATGAAATAAAGAAAATTGAACCCACAAGGCAGGCTACCATTCCTGATGTGGTGCTCACCAACTCGGAGGTGGTATGATTGAGGGTAGGAGAGCCATTAGGGTCCAGTAACCATAACTCTGTATGGTTCGACCTGGTCCCAGGAACAAGTAAGCCCTCATCAAAGGCTGAAGACCTAAATTTCAGAAGGACAGACTTCAGCCGGATGAAGTAGATGGTACAGTACAAGTTAGTTGGACTGGACAGCATCAAGAATGTGAAGGAAAGATGGGGGCAATCAAGGGGGTCATTCTCGAGACAAAGTCTTGCATGATAATGGTAATCGAAAGAAACAGGTAGAACAGACCGATATGGTTCTCTGGAAAGGTCAGGGAAGCAGTGACAGCCAAAAAAAGGCCCTCACCAGGTACAAGGCAAAACAACGGAAGGAGGAACGGGGAGAGTACCAAATGAGAACAAAGGAAACCAAGAGGGCGGTCAGAGAAGCAAAGGCAGACACAGAGCTATGTATTGCAGAGGGGGACAAGGGAGGGAAAAAGAGTTTTTCAGATACATTAGGGGAAAAAAGAAAGAGAGGAGGTGGAATTGTTAGGCTAAGAGAGGGAGGTAGGGTAATTGAGGAGGATGGGCAGAAAGCAGCTGTTCTGGGCCGGCCTGGTGGTGCAGAGTGTTGAGGTACTGGATGCCACACCTCGCGCCACGCCGACGACCCCGGTTGGGAATGAGCCCGGGTCATCGGGGGTCAGCAGGGGAGGACTAGGATTGAGCGTCCACTGACAGCTCTCCTAGTCCTGGGGTAGGTTGGGGAAGCACACCGCATTGTGGTGGCCCCTGAGGATGCCTCGGAGGCACTGCAGATGCAGGTGTCAGCAGAGGGGGAGCGTGGCAGACGTCTGCACATCAGTGCATGGACATCATTGCACGTCCGTGCTCCATCGGGGACCTAATGGAGGAAAATGGCTGGCGCGACCGAAGCAGCTTGATGGCCGCGACCTGTGATGCTGGGAGGACTGTTGTGGAATTGTGCTGGGGGGTTCCGGGGCCGGCTCAGCTAGGCAGGGGATGGGGGAGCCCCCAGCAAGTTGGCGATGGCCATACCAGACCCCCCATCATGCAAGTGAGCTTGCTGCTCTCCCGGCGGACAGGGCCGGCAGCTGGATGCCCCCGCCGGTAAATCACCGCAGCCTGCGTACAAATAGTGATATGATAAAAAACAAGAAAGCAGCTGTTCTTAATGACTACTTCTGCTCTGTATTCACATGGGGAGGCACAGGGCCTCTGCCAGAGAGTGGCTGTAAGGGGCATCCCTAAGATGAGGCAGCAAATATTTACCAGTGAAAGGGTTCAGAAAGGACGAGCAGCCCGAAAGATAGATGAGACCCCCAGGCAGATGAGATGCATCCACGGGTGCTCAAGGAATTGGCAATGGAATTGACTGAATCCCTAATATGCTGGTAGGCTATTCAATAGCTCAGTTGAGACAGGGGTAGTTCCAAAAGACTAGAAGACAGCGGATGTACTGCTGCTAAATAAGGGAGGGAAAAGGAAGAACCAGGTAACCACAGACCAGTCAGTCTTACCTCTATTGTGGATAAACTGATGGAGACACTAGTCACAGAGGACCTTGTCAGACCAACCTGATAGCATTCTTTGACTGGGTGATGAGGGTAGTGAATAAGAGCCACGCTGTAGATTTACTGTACTTCAATTTCAGCAAGCCTTTCAATTTTGCGCCTCACAGAAGGTTGCTGAAGAAGTTAGAAGATCTGGGTGCAATGAAGGATACAGTTAGATGTGTGAGAAACTGGTTGGAAGGAAGACAGCTGAAAGCTGTGGTTAACATAGTCAAAACAGAAGAGAGGGAGGTCACCAGTGGGATACCACAAGGATCGGTCCTGGGTTCAAGTCCTTTTTAATATATA